>OZ020567.1:0-2543682 GCA_963971475.1 Chrysops caecutiens
CAACTCCCTCGAAGGAAAAATAATACTTACTCAAAGCTTTAGATTAAATTAGTACTAACCTAGACTAAGATACATAAAAAATAAGTTAAATAATAGCTCTTTATTGACCCTCTTTAAGACAATAGTCAGTTCGGCATAACAATAAGTTAGATTAGTCGAATTATTCCTATGTAGGAGAATCTCATTAGGAAATCTAAGCTAGTAGTAAGTTTATTTATAAGGTTTTCCGTGGATGAATGTTCCCGTGTACCCGTGTATGGTCCAATAAACACTGGGATCTTCAATTGCTGCATAGATTTTGCCTAGAATTAAAAGAGTTATACGGACTCATAGCATTGGAAAATGAGAAATTTACCTGAATCCTAAATCTCTTTTTGAAGTCAATGGATATTTCTCTGATATTTGGAATTTGAGTTTCCATTACTTTACTATAGCCATCAGCATCCTCACTTAATTGTAAAGTTTCATAATTTGAGTCATAGTCAGAAATCGGCTTATTTACTTCACTTTTTCCACTTTCAGAAGTTTAATTATTTTTCCGATATTTCACCATAAATTGTATCACTCCTATTTCCGGTAAATTTGACTAAAAATGAAAAATCTGTTATGAAGTTAAATTGAAAACAATAAATAATTATAAATTGAACCTTCTCTTTCAGTAGGTATATCGCTATATGATACTTGATGTATTAGATATTTTGTTTTCTTTCATCACCTGAACTTTCATACTTAATTTTTATGTAATTTCACCTGGAGGAATGGTGAATTTGCTTACCGCTTTTCTTGTTTTTAAGATCCTAAAATTCCAACAGAGCTGATGTTTGCAGATGAAGATGATTGACGGAAATGCATTTCAGTTTTTGAAGTGTGAACTGAAGCTGGATTGTTACTAGCTGTCGCACGAGCATCTGAAAGAATATAATAATTTATGTCGTGCAAAATATACAAGTATTTTAGTTTGTTTACCATCTTGTTTTCCTGTTTATTTCTACAAAAACTGTTGATTGTATTTGTGCGTAAGTTTCTGATCCGCTAGTATAGGTATCTGCAACATTAGTAGGATCTTCAATATCTGGATACATTTCGCCTGAAAATATAAGTTGACACATAACTTTTGAAAATGACCCACTACTAAATGCAATTTCAATTTTCATTTGACGTTACATGAAAACAATGAATAAGAAACTGTATGGAATTGGCATCCGCTTCGAATCGAACTGTGTAGGACTAAGAACTAAGACAGGACGAGAATGGAGCTGAAAATTGTAATTTTTCCGTCGGCTAATTCGATTTTTCGCTGTTGCTAGGATTACACATTGCCTCTACTTGTCTGGTAAACGCACCAGAATTAATATAAAGGTTTGTGTAATAAATATCTAAATTTAGATGAAATTTATTGATCATTATCACTTCGTTTTTTTCTTAGAATTCGAAGGTGTATGATAAATAAAAAGGATTTTTGAAAAAAAACTTGTGTATTTTTAACAGTAAACATTAGTTTCCTTGGATAAATGAAAGTTTGGTATTGTTCTTCGGTATTTAGTTTTCGCATACATAAACAACATTAGTTGTACGAAATCTTAGATTGGTGTACTGGATAGCTAAAACTCCGCAATTGTTTGAAGTAAAGTTGCTGTTGGTTTTTATGCACTAGAAATGATTAATTCGTGTGTGCGTATAAATCACAGGATGCATAGAGATGTAATAATCCTAATAAAAATGGCAATCTACATGAATGAAAATTGGCGTATCGTCCTGAATTTGTTGCATACGAATAGATAGTGTAACAAGGACTGGTATGGGTATGGTACATAGGCTACATAGGCTGTTACATGGTTGGTAGATGTCCAGGTAGGATATGTGGTAGGCAGGTAGGTAGGTAGGTTGGCACGTTTGGCGGCTCGGGCCTGGCTCCTGGCTAAAAAAAAAAAAAAAAAAAAAAAAAAAACAACATAATAATATTATGAGTCCATTTACGGATGTGCTTTGTGGTTGAATGGTTTTATAATTTTTTACTCATACTTTCTCTTTACCTTATATCATAGGAAGTATACTTTTCTTTATCACTTTGTCATGTTATGTTCATACTTTTACTCATCCATCCGTTGCATTACTTCACAACACGTTCGTCTATAACATACTCCATCCCTTTGCCATTCAATCCTTCCCTAATTCATACAAGTCCTCTGTCATGTTATGTTACAACTTTTACTCATCCATACGTTAAATCATTGCTTCCATACGTTCTATCACTACCATCTCATGTAAATATTCCAATTATCTCATTTATATATGGAAATTCAGCTTATTTGAATATTTAAATCATCTATTTTAAATATGTAAATCATCTATTTTAAATATGCAAATCACCTTATTTAAATATGTAAATCATCTAATTTAAATATGCAAATGGTGTAATTTAAATATTCAAATGATGTAATTTAAATATTCAAATGATGTAATTTAAATATTAAAATGATGTGATTTAAATATGTAAATTATCTAATCTAAATATTCAAATGAGATAATTTAAATATGTTTTAAAAAAAAACATAATAATATTATGAGTCAATGGTTTTATAATTTTTTCCTCATACTTTCTCTTTACCTTATATCATAGGAAGTATACTTTTCTTTATCACTTTGTCATGTTATGTTCATACTTTTACTCATCCATCCGTTGCATTACTTCACAACACGTTCGTCTATAACATACTCCATCCCTTTGCCATTCAATCCTTCCCTAATTCATACAAGTCCTCTGTCATGTTATGTTACAACTTTTACTCATCCATACGTTAAATCATTGCTTCCATACGTTCTATCACTACCATCTCATGTAAATATTCCAATTATCTCATTTATATATGCAAATTCAGCTTATTTTAATATTTAAATCATCTATTTTAAATATGTAAATCATCTATTTTAAATATGCAAATCATCTAATTTAAATATGTTAATCATCTAATTTAAATATGCAAATGGTGTAATTTAAATATTCAAATGATTTAATTTAAATATTCAAATGATGTAATTTAAATATTAAAATGATGTGATTTAAATATTGAAATTATCTAATCTAAATATTCAAATGAGATAATTTAAATATGTTTTTTAAATAAGTGAAAAAAGACATGTATGTATATATAGTGTTTAGAGGATAGTTAGTATATTATATATAGTTGTTATACATATGTATTGTATACGTATAAAAGCCAAAGGCTATATGGTTTAATAAAGGAAGTATACTTTATATTAACAATAATTTTAGATGAGTGAGTGATTGTGGTTCAATGGTTTTATAATTTTTTCCTCATACTTTCTCTTTACCTTATATCATAGGAAGTATACTTTTCTTTATCACTTTGTCATGTTATGTTCATACTTTTACTCATCCATCCGTTGCATTACTTCACAACACGTTCGTCTATAACATACTCCATCCCTTTGCCATTCAATCCTTCCCTAATTCATACAAGTCCTCTGTCATGTTATGTTACAACTTTTACTCATCCATACGTTAAATCATTGCTTCCATACGTTCTATCACTACCATCTCATGTAAATATTCCAATTATCTCATTTATATATGGAAATTCAGCTTATTTGAATATTTAAATCATCTATTTTAAATATGTAAATCATCTATTTTAAATATGCAAATCACCTTATTTAAATATGTAAATCATCTAATTTAAATATGCAAATGGTGTAATTTAAATATTCAAATGATGTAATTTAAATATTCAAATGATGTAATTTAAATATTAAAATGATGTGATTTAAATATGTAAATTATCTAATCTAAATATTCAAATGAGATAATTTAAATATGTTTTAAAAAAAAACATAATAATATTATGAGTCAATGGTTTTATAATTTTTTCCTCATACTTTCTCTTTACCTTATATCATAGGAAGTATACTTTTCTTTATCACTTTGTCATGTTATGTTCATACTTTTACTCATCCATCCGTTGCATTACTTCACAACACGTTCGTCTATAACATACTCCATCCCTTTGCCATTCAATCCTTCCCTAATTCATACAAGTCCTCTGTCATGTTATGTTACAACTTTTACTCATCCATACGTTAAATCATTGCTTCCATACGTTCTATCACTACCATCTCATGTAAATATTCCAATTATCTCATTTATATATGGAAATTCAGCTTATTTGAATATTTAAATCATCTATTTTAAATATGTAAATCATCTATTTTAAATATGCAAATCACCTTATTTAAATATGTAAATCATCTAATTTAAATATGCAAATGGTGTAATTTAAATATTCAAATGATGTAATTTAAATATTCAAATGATGTAATTTAAATATTAAAATGATGTGATTTAAATATGTAAATTATCTAATCTAAATATTCAAATGAGATAATTTAAATATGTTTTAAAAAAAAACATAATAATATTATGAGTCAATGGTTTTATAATTTTTTCCTCATACTTTCTCTTTACCTTATATCATAGGAAGTATACTTTTCTTTATCACTTTGTCATGTTATGTTCATACTTTTACTCATCCATCCGTTGCATTACTTCACAACACGTTCGTCTATAACATACTCCATCCCTTTGCCATTCAATCCTTCCCTAATTCATACAAGTCCTCTGTCATGTTATGTTACAACTTTTACTCATCCATACGTTAAATCATTGCTTCCATACGTTCTATCACTACCATCTCATGTAAATATTCCAATTATCTCATTTATATATGCAAATTCAGCTTATTTGAATATTTAAATCATCTATTTTAAATATGTAAATCATCTATTTTAAATATGCAAATCACCTTATTTAAATATGTAAATCATCTAATTTAAATATGCAAATGGTGTAATTTAAATATTCAAATGATGTAATTTAAATATTCAAATGATGTAATTTAAATATTAAAATGATGTGATTTAAATATGTAAATTATCTAATCTAAATATTCAAATGAGATAATTTAAATATGTTTTAAAAAAAAACATAATAATATTATGAGTCAATGGTTTTATAATTTTTTCCTCATACTTTCTCTTTACCTTATATCATAGGAAGTATACTTTTCTTTATCACTTTGTCATGTTATGTTCATACTTTTACTCATCCATCCGTTGCATTACTTCACAACACGTTCGTCTATAACATACTCCATCCCTTTGCCATTCAATCCTTCCCTAATTCATACAAGTCCTCTGTCATGTTATGTTACAACTTTTACTCATCCATACGTTAAATCATTGCTTCCATACGTTCTATTACTACAATCTCATGTTAATATTCCTAGTCCAAGAGAAGAATGAACATATCCTAGATGTACCTACTTCTTAACACAGTTGAGCATCATCAACTAATGAAATGGCATCAAGTTCTCTTTCAAGGATATTACCAAGTTACAATACAAGGATATTACATGTTTTTTATATATATTCTGAAACGGTTTTAAGAATGAAAAATGAAATTTTGTTACTCATCTCAAACATACAGAGAGTATCAGAATCACGAATTCAATACATTTCATCAAAGCATTTAACTAAGGCTTCCTTTTAAATTTAGTTAATATCGAGTACAATAGTAAGATATTAATTAGGCTTACTCTTGTTATATAAAATGAAATAAAATACATAAATATTTCATATATAGGCTGTTTTAGTTGCAGTTTAAGTAACAAGGTTTAAGTTAACATTCAATTTATATTTTAATTTAAGTTAAAATTGTCAACCAGTCCTCAATAAGTTGTATAAGTTGTTGAAAATCTGAAAAAACAAAAATGAATAAAGAAATTTTCTATTTACAACATATATTCCATATACCCGTGTTCCCGTGCTTCCGTGTTTCCGTGTTTTATGTAGTAAATTTTCATTTTTAGATTTCCTACTAATTGTAAGATTTCCAAATTGGTCCTTTAACATGAAGTTATTACTACTAATATCTTCAAGGAAATAGTACAAATACGTTCTCCTAAATTAAGTTAATTATTGAATTTAACCACTAACACGATTCATAAAGAAACTGAAAAGACTTTGTTTGAATGTTATTTTCCTTAAGCATATGTTTTCCATCCAATGTTCACGAATAAATGTAAAGGCACCTTTGTTAAAAGGCACTATTTTCAGTTAAAGTTGCTGAAAATCTGAAATAAAACAAAAATAATAATAATAATAATAAAGAAATCATTTATTTGCAATATACCTTCCGTGTTTCCGTGTTTCCGTTCTTCCGTGTTTCCGTGTTTCCGTGTTTCCGTTCTTCCGTGTTTCCGTGTTTCCGTTCTTCCGTGTTTCCGTGTTTCCGTGTTTCCGTTCTTCCGTGTTTCCGTGTTTCCGTGTTTCCGTGTTTCCGTTCTTCCGTGTTTCCGTGTTTCCGTGTTTCCGTGTTTCCGTGCTTCCGTGCTTCCGTGTTTCCGTTTCCTTCTTTATATCTTTATTAATTCTAAATAAAAAACATAATTTCAACTTCCATAATTGAATATTCAAGGAATTGAGCATTATAAGATTTGTTTTAATTCAGTCTATTAGATTTCCTAGGATACATTCACTCCATTTAAATGTATAAAGAAGCAAAGGAGCAATAAAAATTGAAAAATATGAAATTGAAATTGACCATCATTACATCACAAAGAGGTGCCATCCTGCCAAGATCAAATAGAGCCACAAAACACCCCAACAACTCCCTCGAAGGAAAAATAATACTTACTCAAAGCTTTAGATTAAATTAGTACTAACCTAGACTAAGATACATAAAAAATAAGTTAAATAATAGCTCTTTATTGACCCTCTTTAAGACAATAGTCAGCTCGGCATAACAATAAGTTAGATTAGTCGAATTATTCCTATGTAGGAGAATCTCATTAGGAAATCTAAGCTAGTAGTAAGTTTATTTATAAGGTTTTCCGTGGATGAATGTTCCCGTGTACCCGTGTATGGTCCAATAAACACTGGGATCTTCAATTGCTGCATAGATTTTGCCTAGAATTAAAAGAGTTATACGGACTCATAGCATTGGAAAATGAGAAATTTACCTGAATCCTAAATCTCTTTTTGAAGTCAATGGATATTTCTCTGATATTTGGAATTTGAGTTTCCATTACTTTACTATAGCCATCAGCATCCTCACTTAATTGTAAAGTTTCATAATTTGAGTCATAGTCAGAAATCGGCTTATTTACTTCACTTTTTCCACTTTCAGAAGTTTAATTATTTTTCCGATATTTCACCATAAATTGTATCACTCCTATTTCCGGTAAATTTGACTAAAAATGAAAAATCTGTTATGAAGTTAAATTGAAAACAATAAATAATTATAAATTGAACCTTCTCTTTCAGTAGGTATATCGCTATATGATACTTGATGTATTAGATATTTTGTTTTCTTTCATCACCTGAACTTTCATACTTAATTTTTATGTAATTTCACCTGGAGGAATGGTGAATTTGCTTACCGCTTTTCTTGTTTTTAAGATCCTAAAATTCCAACAGAGCTGATGTTTGCAGATGAAGATGATTGACGGAAATGCATTTCAGTTTTTGAAGTGTGAACTGAAGCTGGATTGTTACTAGCTGTCGCACGAGCATCTGAAAGAATATAATAATTTATGTCGTGCAAAATATACAAGTATTTTAGTTTGTTTACCATCTTGTTTTCCTGTTTATTTCTACAAAAACTGTTGATTGTATTTGTGCGTAAGTTTCTGATCCGCTAGTATAGGTATCTGCAACATTAGTAGGATCTTCAATATCTGGATACATTTCGCCTGAAAATATAAGTTGACACATAACTTTTGAAAATGACCCACTACTAAATGCAATTTCAATTTTCATTTGACGTTACATGAAAACAATGAATAAGAAACTGTATGGAATTGGCATCCGCTTCGAATCGAACTGTGTAGGACTAAGAACTAAGACAGGACGAGAATGGAGCTGAAAATTGTAATTTTTCCGTCGGCTAATTCGATTTTTCGCTGTTGCTAGGATTACACATTGCCTCTACTTGTCTGGTAAACGCACCAGAATTAATATAAAGGTTTGTGTAATAAATATCTAAATTTAGATGAAATTTATTGATCATTATCACTTCGTTTTTTTCTTAGAATTCGAAGGTGTATGATAAATAAAAAGGATTTTTGAAAAAAAACTTGTGTATTTTTAACAGTAAACATTAGTTTCCTTGGATAAATGAAAGTTTGGTATTGTTCTTCGGTATTTAGTTTTCGCATACATAAACAACATTAGTTGTACGAAATCTTAGATTGGTGTACTGGATAGCTAAAACTCCGCAATTGTTTGAAGTAAAGTTGCTGTTGGTTTTTATGCACTAGAAATGATTAATTCGTGTGTGCGTATAAATCACAGGATGCATAGAGATGTAATAATCCTAATAAAAATGGCAATCTACATGAATGAAAATTGGCGTATCGTCCTGAATTTGTTGCATACGAATAGATAGTGTAACAAGGACTGGTATGGGTATGGTACATAGGCTACATAGGCTGTTACATGGTTGGTAGATGTCCAGGTAGGATATGTGGTAGGCAGGTAGGTAGGTAGGTTGGCACGTTTGGCGGCTCGGGCCTGGCTCCTGGCTAAAAAAAAAAAAAAAAAAAAAAAAAAAACAACATAATAATATTATGAGTCCATTTACGGATGTGCTTTGTGGTTGAATGGTTTTATAATTTTTTACTCATACTTTCTCTTTACCTTATATCATAGGAAGTATACTTTTCTTTATCACTTTGTCATGTTATGTTCATACTTTTACTCATCCATCCGTTGCATTACTTCACAACACGTTCGTCTATAACATACTCCATCCCTTTGCCATTCAATCCTTCCCTAATTCATACAAGTCCTCTGTCATGTTATGTTACAACTTTTACTCATCCATACGTTAAATCATTGCTTCCATACGTTCTATCACTACCATCTCATGTAAATATTCCAATTATCTCATTTATATATGCAAATTCAGCTTATTTGAATATTTAAATCATCTATTTTAAATATGTAAATCATCTATTTTAAATATGCAAATCACCTTATTTAAATATGTAAATCATCTAATTTAAATATGCAAATGGTGTAATTTAAATATTCAAATGATGTAATTTAAATATTGAAATGATGTAATTTAAATATTAAAATGATGTGATTTAAATATGTAAATTATCTAATCTAAATATTCAAATGAGATAATTTAAATATGTTTTAAAAAAAAACATAATAATATTATGAGTCAATGGTTTTATAATTTTTTCCTCATACTTTCTCTTTACCTTATATCATAGGAAGTATACTTTTCTTTATCACTTTGTCATGTTATGTTCATACTTTTACTCATCCATCCGTTGCATTACTTCACAACACGTTCGTCTATAACATACTCCATCCCTTTGCCATTCAATCCTTCCCTAATTCATACAAGTCCTCTGTCATGTTATGTTACAACTTTTACTCATCCATACGTTAAATCATTGCTTCCATACGTTCTATCACTACCATCTCATGTAAATATTCCAATTATCTCATTTATATATGGAAATTCAGCTTATTTGAATATTTAAATCATCTATTTTAAATATGTAAATCATCTATTTTAAATATGCAAATCACCTTATTTAAATATGTAAATCATCTAATTTAAATATGCAAATGGTGTAATTTAAATATTCAAATGATGTAATTTAAATATTCAAATGATGTAATTTAAATATTAAAATGATGTGATTTAAATATGTAAATTATCTAATCTAAATATTCAAATGAGATAATTTAAATATGTTTTAAAAAAAAACATAATAATATTATGAGTCAATGGTTTTATAATTTTTTACTCATACTTTCTCTTTACCTTATATCATAGGAAGTATACTTTTCTTTATCACTTTGTCATGTTATGTTCATACTTTTACTCATCCATCCGTTGCATTACTTCACAACACGTTCGTCTATAACATACTCCATCCCTTTGCCATTCAATCCTTCCCTAATTCATACAAGTCCTCTGTCATGTTATGTTACAACTTTTACTCATCCATACGTTAAATCATTGCTTCCATACGTTCTATCACTACCATCTCATGTAAATATTCCAATTATCTCATTTATATATGGAAATTCAGCTTATTTGAATATTTAAATCATCTATTTTAAATATGTAAATCATCTATTTTAAATATGCAAATCACCTTATTTAAATATGTAAATCATCTAATTTAAATATGCAAATGGTGTAATTTAAATATTCAAATGATGTAATTTAAATATTCAAATGATGTAATTTAAATATTAAAATGATGTGATTTAAATATGTAAATTATCTAATCTAAATATTCAAATGAGATAATTTAAATATGTTTTAAAAAAAAACATAATAATATTATGAGTCAATGGTTTTATAATTTTTTCCTCATACTTTCTCTTTACCTTATATCATAGGAAGTATACTTTTCTTTATCACTTTGTCATGTTATGTTCATACTTTTACTCATCCATCCGTTGCATTACTTCACAACACGTTCGTCTATAACATACTCCATCCCTTTGCCATTCAATCCTTCCCTAATTCATACAAGTCCTCTGTCATCCATACGTTAAATCATTGCTTCCATACGTTCTATCACTACCATCTCATGTAAATATTCCAATTATCTCATTTATATATGGAAATTCAGCTTATTTGAATATTTAAATCATCTATTTTAAATATGTAAATCATCTATTTTAAATATGCAAATCACCTTATTTAAATATGTAAATCATCTAATTTAAATATGCAAATGGTGTAATTTAAATATTCAAATGATGTAATTTAAATATTCAAATGATGTAATTTAAATATTAAAATGATGTGATTTAAATATGTAAATTATCTAATCTAAATATTCAAATGAGATAATTTAAATATGTTTTAAAAAAAAACATAATAATATTATGAGTCAATGGTTTTATAATTTTTTCCTCATACTTTCTCTTTACCTTATATCATAGGAAGTATACTTTTCTTTATCACTTTGTCATGTTATGTTCATACTTTTACTCATCCATCCGTTGCATTACTTCACAACACGTTCGTCTATAACATACTCCATCCCTTTGCCATTCAATCCTTCCCTAATTCATACAAGTCCTCTGTCATGTTATGTTACAACTTTTACTCATCCATACGTTAAATCATTGCTTCCATACGTTCTATCACTACCATCTCATGTTAATATTCCTAGTCCAAAAGAAGTACTTTTGCAATTTGCTTAAGTTAAACATATATTATATATATATAAAAATACAAATCCAATGAACATATCCTAGATGTACCTACATCTTAGCACAGTTGAGCATCATCAACTACTTTTGTTTGGGAAATCGTTTACAAATTTAATGAAATGGCATCAAGTTCTCTTTCATATAAAGATATAGTAACAGTTCTGAAGAAGCTGCAAGGATATTAGCAAGTTACAATACAAGGATATCACATGTTTTTTTATATATTCTGAAACAGAGTCAACGAATACTAAAAAAGTTGAGATTTGTACATCTTCAATCAGCGGTTTTAAGAATGAAAAATGAAATTTTATTACTCATCTCAAACATACAGAGAGTATCAGAATCATGAATTGAATAAATTTCGTCCTAAAATACTAGAATTTGGGTTTTTCAAAGGATGTTTGAATAGTTGAAGAATGATATAATTGAAAGTAGGTAAATGAATGAAGTACATAAATAAAAAAGGGATTTAGAAGGAGTGTACCGACTTTAATGAATACTCGTTAAAATGTATGCTTGGATTGGCGGTTAAATTCCGGCAAGTAGCAATAAACGTTGAGATATATATTAGAATTTTTCCTTTATAAGGTTGATAAATTTCACAGAAGATTCATTGTTACTTGTAACATTTTATGTAGCGTATGCTTGATATTTGAGTTTTAAAATTGTTAAATGATGGAAAATCGTGAGTTATTTTGTATTGGCGATATATTTAAATCTTACAACGAAATTGATATGAAACTAGATGAATATATAAATAAAACAGGGTATCAATTTGTAGTGAAAACTAGTAATAGATTGAAAGAAAAATATGGAAAATGTAAAAAAAAGCCAAATAATAGAATGTTGGTTTATGAACATATTGAATACAAGTGCGCCAATCCAAATCATCATTTAGGAGGGTAAGTAATTTTTGTTTGGTTTAGTAATAGTTAATTTTTTTCATAAAATGACTTTATATTACAGAATATATGTAGGAAAATGCCAGGCATCCCTGAAATTAAATATCACATTGGACACAAATGGGCTACAAGTAATTGAATTTAATAATAAGCATAACCATCAACCGTCAGAAGTAAGTTGAAACGGTTTTTAATTTAAAAACATTGAATAATTACAAAGATACTTTCAGATTAGGAAGAAAAGAAAAAGGAAACAAATGAATGTTGCTGAAGAAGATACTGGTACATCATCTACAAGATCGTCAAATGTGTTGAATCAGTTAAAAGCGTTGGAGAAAGACATTTTAGCTGTTGATAGACTGGAAAAGGATGAATTGACACAGTACTTGGAAGGAATTGTTAATAAACTAAAAAGTAATGCAGAAGATATAAGCGGAGTTCCTGTGGAGGCGTATGATGAAGGTATAGTATTAAAATTTGAAGAATTAAGTATTGAACGACGACTTGAAATAATATTAGAATGGCTAAATTTATCTTCATTAAAGGTTAATATATTTGAAAATAATTACAAAATGAATAGGGATGATTTACAATATATAAATGTTTTGAATTTACGCGATGAAATAAAATTTTGTAATATGTATGACTATATTGATTATTTTGAAAATGATGCATTAAAATTGTTAATATCTATTATTAAAAATAAAAATAGATATAGTTCGACATATACGTGCTCAAAATGCTATAACGTATTATCGTCAAAATCCTTTGCTTGCGACGCATGTGTAAATTGGTTCCATCAGGACTGCGTGGATATAATTAGTGGTCCTGAAGGTTCATACTTTTGCAATAATTGTGTTATTTTCGAAAATAATTAAGTAAGTTAAATAAAAATGTAAAAATAGTTTAAGTTAAGTTTAAGTTAGAAGATAATTAAGTAAGTTATATATAAATTCAGATAATTCATATGTTACTTTAAGTAGTTTAAGTTAAAATGAATAAATACGTTTTTTAATTTGAAAAATATTTTTCATTTGCAGCATAAAATGTGAATTCGGTTTGCTCCACATTAATAAAGTTGTTGAAAATCTGAAAAAACAAAAATGAATAAAGAAATTTTCTATTTACAACATATATTCCATATACCCGTGTTCCCGTGCTTCCGTGTTTCCGTGTTTTATGTAGTAAATTTTCATTTTTAGATTTCCTACTAATTGTAAGATTTCCAAATTGGTCCTTTAACATGAAGTTATTACTACTAATATCTTCAACGAAATAGTACAAATACGTTCTCCTAAATTAAGTTAATTATTGAATTTAACCACTAACACGATTCATAAAGAAACTGAAAAGACTTTGTTTGAATGTTATTTTCCTTAAGCATATGTTTTCCATCCAATGTTCACGAATAAATGTAAAGGCACCTTTGTTAAAAGGCACTATTTTCAGTTAAAGTTGCTGAAAATCTGAAATAAAACAAAAATAATAATAATAATAATAAAGAAATCATTTATTTGCAATATACCTTCCGTGTTTCCGTGTTTCCGTTCTTCCGTGTTTCCGTGTTTCCGTGTTTCCGTTCTTCCGTGTTTCCGTGTTTCCGTTCTTCCGTGTTTCCGTGTTTCCGTGTTTCCGTGTTTCCGTTCTTCCGTGTTTCCGTGTTTCCGTGTTTCCGTGTTTCCGTTCTTCCGTGTTTCCGTGTTTCCGTGTTTCCGTGTTTCCGTGCTTCCGTGCTTCCGTGTTTCCGTTTCCTTCTTTATATCTTTATTAATTCTAAATAAAAAACATAATTTCAACTTCCATAATTGAATATTCAAGGAATTGAGCATTATAAGATTTGTTTTAATTCAGTCTATTAGATTTCCTAGGATACATTCACTCCATTTAAATGTATAAAGAAGCAAAGGAGCAATAAAAATTGAAAAATATGAAATTGAAATTGACCATCATTACATCACAAAGAGGTGCCATCCTGCCAAGATCAAATAGAGCCACAAAACACCCCAACAACTCCCTCGAAGGAAAAATAATACTTACTCAAAGCTTTAGATTAAATTAGTACTAACCTAGACTAAGATACATAAAAAATAAGTTAAATAATAGCTCTTTATTGACCCTCTTTAAGACAATAGTCAGCTCGGCATAACAATAAGTTAGATTAGTCGAATTATTCCTATGTAGGAGAATCTCATTAGGAAATCTAAGCTAGTAGTAAGTTTATTTATAAGGTTTTCCGTGGATGAATGTTCCCGTGTACCCGTGTATGGTCCAATAAACACTGGGATCTTCAATTGCTGCATAGATTTTGCCTAGAATTAAAAGAGTTATACGGACTCATAGCATTGGAAAATGAGAAATTTACCTGAATCCTAAATCTCTTTTTGAAGTCAATGGATATTTCTCTGATATTTGGAATTTGAGTTTCCATTACTTTACTATAGCCATCAGCATCCTCACTTAATTGTAAAGTTTCATAATTTGAGTCATAGTCAGAAATCGGCTTATTTACTTCACTTTTTCCACTTTCAGAAGTTTAATTATTTTTCCGATATTTCACCATAAATTGTATCACTCCTATTTCCGGTAAATTTGACTAAAAATGAAAAATCTGTTATGAAGTTAAATTGAAAACAATAAATAATTATAAATTGAACCTTCTCTTTCAGTAGGTATATCGCTATATGATACTTGATGTATTAGATATTTTGTTTTCTTTCATCACCTACGGACTAAAATTCTTAGAAGTTGGAGGAATGGTGAATTTGCAACCTAAAATTCCAACAGAGCTGATGTTTGCAGATGAAGATGATTGACGGAAATGCATTTCAGTTTTTGAAGTGTGAACTGAAGCTGGATTGTTACTAGCTGTCGCACGAGCATCTGAAAGAATATAATAATTTATGTCGTGCAAAATATACAAGTATTTTAGTTTGTTTACCATCTTGTTTTCCTGTTTATTTCTACAAAAACTGTTGATTGTATTTGTGCGTAAGTTTCTGATCCGCTAGTATAGGTATCTGCAACATTAGTAGGATCCTCAATATCTGGATACATTTCGCCTGAAAATATAAGTTGACACATAACTTTTGAAAATGTCGAATTTACCTGAATCATCGGACACAGTGGTCCATAATGAGAGTCCAAAAATCTCTTTGTTACTTACTTTTGCACCACTCTGAAAATTGAATTGATGGTCACATTGGAAATTACATTGCAATCATCATTTCATGTTTTTCTTCATTACCTACGGAGAAATTAAATACATTTAGTGATTTTTGAAGTATTTTTACCTTGCCATTATGCCTTCAACATCGAATCCAAAGTTACCTATTTATAAAAACCCACTACTAAATGCAATTTCAATTTTCATTTGACGTTACATGAAAACAATGAATAAGAAACTGTATGGAATTGGCATCCGCTTCGAATCGAACTGTGTAGAACTAAGAACTAAGACAGGACGAGAATGGAGCTGAAAATTGTAATTTTTCCGTCGGCTAATTCGATTTTTCGCTGTTGCTAGGATTACACATTGCCTCTACTTGTCTGGTAAACGCACCAGAATTAATATAAAGGTTTGTGTAATAAATATCTAAATTTAGATGAAATTTATTGATCATTATCACTTCGTTTTTTTCTTAGAATTCGAAGGTGTATGATAAATAAAAAGGATTTTTGAAAAAAAACTTGTGTATTTTTAACAGTAAACATTAGTTTCCTTGGATAAATGAAAGTTTGGTATTGTTCTTCGGTATTTAGTTTTCGCATACATAAACAACATTAGTTGTACGAAATCTTAGATTGGTGTACTGGATAGCTAAAACTCCGCAATTGTTTGAAGTAAAGTTGCTGTTGGTTTTTATGCACTAGAAATGATTAATTCGTGTGTGCGTATAAATCACAGGATGCATAGAGATGTAATAATCCTAATAAAAATGGCAATCTACATGAATGAAAATTGGCGTATCGTCCTGAATTTGTTGCATACGAATAGATAGTGTAACAAGGACTGGTATGGGTATGGTACATAGGCTACATAGGCTGTTACATGGTTGGTAGATGTCCAGGTAGGATATGTGGTAGGCAGGTAGGTAGGTAGGTTGGCACGTTTGGCGGCTCGGGCCTGGCTCCTGGCTAAAAAAAAAAAAAAAAAAAAAAAAAAAACAACATAATAATATTATGAGTCCATTTACGGATGTGCTTTGTGGTTGAATGGTTTTATAATTTTTTACTCATACTTTCTCTTTACCTTATATCATAGGAAGTATACTTTTCTTTATCACTTTGTCATGTTATGTTCATACTTTTACTCATCCATCCGTTGCATTACTTCACAACACGTTCGTCTATAACATACTCCATCCCTTTGCCATTCAATCCTTCCCTAATTCATACAAGTCCTCTGTCATGTTATGTTACAACTTTTACTCATCCATACGTTAAATCATTGCTTCCATACGTTCTATCACTACCATCTCATGTTAATATTCCTAGTCCAAAAGAAGTACTTTTGCAATTTGCTTAAGTTAAACATATATTATATATATATAAAAATACAAATCCAATGAACATATCCTAGATGTACCTACATCTTAGCACAGTTGAGCATCATCAACTACTTTTGTTTGGGAAATCGTTTACAAATTTAATGAAATGGCATCAAGTTCTCTTTCATATAAAGATATAGTAACAGTTCTGAAGAAGCTGCAAGGATATTAGCAAGTTACAATACAAGGATATCACATGTTTTTTTATATATTCTGAAACAGAGTCAACGAATACTAAAAAAGTTGAGATTTGTACATCTTCAATCAGCGGTTTTAAGAATGAAAAATGAAATTTTATTACTCATCTCAAACATACAGAGAGTATCAGAATCATGAATTGAATAAATTTCGTCCTAAAATACTAGAATTTGGGTTTTTCAAAGGATGTTTGAATAGTTGAAGAATGATATAATTGAAAGTAGGTAAATGAATGAAGTACATAAATAAAAAAGGGATTTAGAAGGAGTGTACCGACTTTAATGAATACTCGTTAAAATGTATGCTTGGATTGGCGGTTAAATTCCGGCAAGTAGCAATAAACGTTGAGATATATATTAGAATTTTTCCTTTATAAGGTTGATAAATTTCACAGAAGATTCATTGTTACTTGTAACATTTTATGTAGCGTATGCTTGATATTTGAGTTTTAAAATTGTTAAATGATGGAAAATCGTGAGTTATTTTGTATTGGCGATATATTTAAATCTTACAACGAAATTGATATGAAACTAGATGAATATATAAATAAAACAGGGTATCAATTTGTAGTGAAAACTAGTAATAGATTGAAAGAAAAATATGGAAAATGTAAAAAAAAGCCAAATAATAGAATGTTGGTTTATGAACATATTGAATACAAGTGCGCCAATCCAAATCATCATTTAGGAGGGTAAGTAATTTTTGTTTGGTTTAGTAATAGTTAATTTTTTTCATAAAATGACTTTATATTACAGAATATATGTAGGAAAATGCCAGGCATCCCTGAAATTAAATATCACATTGGACACAAATGGGCTACAAGTAATTGAATTTAATAATAAGCATAACCATCAACCGTCAGAAGTAAGTTGAAACGGTTTTTAATTTAAAAACATTGAATAATTACAAAGATACTTTCAGATTAGGAAGAAAAGAAAAAGGAAACAAATGAATGTTGCTGAAGAAGATACTGGTACATCATCTACAAGATCGTCAAATGTGTTGAATCAGTTAAAAGCGTTGGAGAAAGACATTTTAGCTGTTGATAGACTGGAAAAGGATGAATTGACACAGTACTTGGAAGGAATTGTTAATAAACTAAAAAGTAATGCAGAAGATATAAGCGGAGTTCCTGTGGAGGCGTATGATGAAGGTATAGTATTAAAATTTGAAGAATTAAGTATTGAACGACGACTTGAAATAATATTAGAATGGCTAAATTTATCTTCATTAAAGGTTAATATATTTGAAAATAATTACAAAATGAATAGGGATGATTTACAATATATAAATGTTTTGAATTTACGCGATGAAATAAAATTTTGTAATATGTATGACTATATTGATTATTTTGAAAATGATGCATTAAAATTGTTAATATCTATTATTAAAAATAAAAATAGATATAGTTCGACATATACGTGCTCAAAATGCTATAACGTATTATCGTCAAAATCCTTTGCTTGCGACGCATGTGTAAATTGGTTCCATCAGGACTGCGTGGATATAATTAGTGGTCCTGAAGGTTCATACTTTTGCAATAATTGTGTTATTTTCGAAAATAATTAAGTAAGTTAAATAAAAATGTAAAAATAGTTTAAGTTAAGTTTAAGTTAGAAGATAATTAAGTAAGTTATATATAAATTCAGATAATTCATATGTTACTTTAAGTAGTTTAAGTTAAAATGAATAAATACGTTTTTTAATTTGAAAAATATTTTTCATTTGCAGCATAAAATGTGAATTCGGTTTGCTCCACATTAATAAAGTTGTTGAAAATCTGAAAAAACAAAAATGAATAAAGAAATTTTCTATTTACAACATATATTCCATATACCCGTGTTCCCGTGCTTCCGTGTTTCCGTGTTTTATGTAGTAAATTTTCATTTTTAGATTTCCTACTAATTGTAAGATTTCCAAATTGGTCCTTTAACATGAAGTTATTACTACTAATATCTTCAACGAAATAGTACAAATACGTTCTCCTAAATTAAGTTAATTATTGAATTTAACCACTAACACGATTCATAAAGAAACTGAAAAGACTTTGTTTGAATGTTATTTTCCTTAAGCATATGTTTTCCATCCAATGTTCACGAATAAATGTAAAGGCACCTTTGTTAAAAGGCACTATTTTCAGTTAAAGTTGCTGAAAATCTGAAATAAAACAATAATAATAATAATAATAATAAAGAAATCATTTATTTGCAATATACCTTCCGTGTTTCCGTGTTCCCGTGTTCCCGTGTTTCCGTGTTTCCGTTCTTCCGTGTTTCCGTGTTTCCGTGTTTCCGTTCTTCCGTGTTTCCGTGTTTCCGTTCTTCCGTGTTTCCGTGTTTCCGTGTTTCCGTTCTTCCGTGTTTCCGTGTTTCCGTGTTTCCGTGTTTCCGTTCTTCCGTGTTTCCGTGTTTCCGTGTTTCCGTGTTTCCGTGCTTCCGTGCTTCCGTGTTTCCGTTTCCTTCTTTATATCTTTATTAATTCTAAATAAAAAACATAATTTCAACTTCCATAATTGAATATTCAAGGAATTGAGCATTATAAGATTTGTTTTAATTCAGTCTATTAGATTTCCTAGGATACATTCACTCCATTTAAATGTATAAAGAAGCAAAGGAGCAATAAAAATTGAAAAATATGAAATTGAAATTGACCATCATTACATCACAAAGAGGTGCCATCCTGCCAAGATCAAATAGAGCCACAAAACACCCCAACAACTCCCTCGAAGGAAAAATAATACTTACTCAAAGCTTTAGATTAAATTAGTACTAACCTAGACTAAGATACATAAAAAATAAGTTAAATAATAGCTCTTTATTGACCCTCTTTAAGACAATAGTCAGCTCGGCATAACAATAAGTTAGATTAGTCGAATTATTCCTATGTAGGAGAATCTCATTAGGAAATCTAAGCTAGTAGTAAGTTTATTTATAAGGTTTTCCGTGGATGAATGTTCCCGTGTACCCGTGTATGGTCCAATAAACACTGGGATCTTCAATTGCTGCATAGATTTTGCCTAGAATTAAAAGAGTTATACGGACTCATAGCATTGGAAAATGAGAAATTTACCTGAATCCTAAATCTCTTTTTGAAGTCAATGGATATTTCTCTGATATTTGGAATTTGAGTTTCCATTACTTTACTATAGCCATCAGCATCCTCACTTAATTGTAAAGTTTCATAATTTGAGTCATAGTCAGAAATCGGCTTATTTACTTCACTTTTTCCACTTTCAGAAGTTTAATTATTTTTCCGATATTTCACCATAAATTGTATCACTCCTATTTCCGGTAAATTTGACTAAAAATGAAAAATCTGTTATGAAGTTAAATTGAAAACAATAAATAATTATAAATTGAACCTTCTCTTTCAGTAGGTATATCGCTATATGATACTTGATGTATTAGATATTTTGTTTTCTTTCATCACCTGAACTTTCATACTTAATTTTTATGTAATTTCACCTGGAGGAATGGTGAATTTGCTTACCGCTTTTCTTGTTTTTAAGATCCTAAAATTCCAACAGAGCTGATGTTTGCAGATGAAGATGATTGACGGAAATGCATTTCAGTTTTTGAAGTGTGAACTGAAGCTGGATTGTTACTAGCTGTCGCACGAGCATCTGAAAGAATATAATAATTTATGTCGTGCAAAATATACAAGTATTTTAGTTTGTTTACCATCTTGTTTTCCTGTTTATTTCTACAAAAACTGTTGATTGTATTTGTGCGTAAGTTTCTGATCCGCTAGTATAGGTATCTGCAACATTAGTAGGATCTTCAATATCTGGATACATTTCGCCTGAAAATATAAGTTGACACATAACTTTTGAAAATGACCCACTACTAAATGCAATTTCAATTTTCATTTGACGTTACATGAAAACAATGAATAAGAAACTGTATGGAATTGGCATCCGCTTCGAATCGAACTGTGTAGGACTAAGAACTAAGACAGGACGAGAATGGAGCTGAAAATTGTAATTTTTCCGTCGGCTAATTCGATTTTTCGCTGTTGCTAGGATTACACATTGCCTCTACTTGTCTGGTAAACGCACCAGAATTAATATAAAGGTTTGTGTAATAAATATCTAAATTTAGATGAAATTTATTGATCATTATCACTTCGTTTTTTTCTTAGAATTCGAAGGTGTATGATAAATAAAAAGGATTTTTGAAAAAAAACTTGTGTATTTTTAACAGTAAACATTAGTTTCCTTGGATAAATGAAAGTTTGGTATTGTTCTTCGGTATTTAGTTTTCGCATACATAAACAACATTAGTTGTACGAAATCTTAGATTGGTGTACTGGATAGCTAAAACTCCGCAATTGTTTGAAGTAAAGTTGCTGTTGGTTTTTATGCACTAGAAATGATTAATTCGTGTGTGCGTATAAATCACAGGATGCATAGAGATGTAATAATCCTAATAAAAATGGCAATCTACATGAATGAAAATTGGCGTATCGTCCTGAATTTGTTGCATACGAATAGATAGTGTAACAAGGACTGGTATGGGTATGGTACATAGGCTACATAGGCTGTTACATGGTTGGTAGATGTCCAGGTAGGATATGTGGTAGGCAGGTAGGTAGGTAGGTTGGCACGTTTGGCGGCTCGGGCCTGGCTCCTGGCTAAAAAAAAAAAAAAAAAAAAAAAAAAAACAACATAATAATATTATGAGTCCATTTACGGATGTGCTTTGTGGTTGAATGGTTTTATAATTTTTTACTCATACTTTCTCTTTACCTTATATCATAGGAAGTATACTTTTCTTTATCACTTTGTCATGTTATGTTCATACTTTTACTCATCCATCCGTTGCATTACTTCACAACACGTTCGTCTATAACATACTCCATCCCTTTGCCATTCAATCCTTCCCTAATTCATACAAGTCCTCTGTCATGTTATGTTACAACTTTTACTCATCCATACGTTAAATCATTGCTTCCATACGTTCTATCACTACCATCTCATGTAAATATTCCAATTATCTCATTTATATATGGAAATTCAGCTTATTTGAATATTTAAATCATCTATTTTAAATATGTAAATCATCTATTTTAAATATGCAAATCACCTTATTTAAATATGTAAATCATCTAATTTAAATATGCAAATGGTGTAATTAAAATATTCAAATGATGTAATTTAAATATTCAAATGATGTAATTTAAATATTAAAATGATGTGATTTAAATATGTAAATTATCTAATCTAAATATTCAAATGAGATAATTTAAATATGTTTTAAAAAAAAACATAATAATATTATGAGTCAATGGTTTTATAATTTTTTCCTCATACTTTCTCTTTACCTTATATCATAGGAAGTATACTTTTCTTTATCACTTTGTCATGTTATGTTCATACTTTTACTCATCCATCCGTTGCATTACTTCACAACACGTTCGTCTATAACATACTCCATCCCTTTGCCATTCAATCCTTCCCTAATTCATACAAGTCCTCTGTCATGTTATGTTACAACTTTTACTCATCCATACGTTAAATCATTGCTTCCATACGTTCTATCACTACCATCTCATGTAAATATTCCAATTATCTCATTTATATATGGAAATTCAGCTTATTTGAATATTTAAATCATCTATTTTAAATATGTAAATCATCTATTTTAAATATGCAAATCACCTTATTTAAATATGTAAATCATCTAATTTAAATATGCAAATGGTGTAATTTAAATATTCAAATGATGTAATTTAAATATTCAAATGATGTAATTTAAATATTAAAATGATGTGATTTAAATATGTAAATTATCTAATCTAAATATTCAAATGAGATAATTTAAATATGTTTTAAAAAAAAACATAATAATATTATGAGTCAATGGTTTTATAATTTTTTCCTCATACTTTCTCTTTACCTTATATCATAGGAAGTATACTTTTCTTTATCACTTTGTCATGTTATGTTCATACTTTTACTCATCCATCCGTTGCATTACTTCACAACACGTTCGTCTATAACATACTCCATCCCTTTGCCATTCAATCCTTCCCTAATTCATACAAGTCCTCTGTCATCCATACGTTAAATCATTGCTTCCATACGTTCTATCACTACCATCTCATGTAAATATTCCAATTATCTCATTTATATATGGAAATTCAGCTTATTTGAATATTTAAATCATCTATTTTAAATATGTAAATCATCTATTTTAAATATGCAAATCACCTTATTTAAATATGTAAATCATCTAATTTAAATATGCAAATGGTGTAATTTAAATATTCAAATGATGTAATTTAAATATTCAAATGATGTAATTTAAATATTAAAATGATGTGATTTAAATATGTAAATTATCTAATCTAAATATTCAAATGAGATAATTTAAATATGTTTTAAAAAAAAACATAATAATATTATGAGTCAATGGTTTTATAATTTTTTCCTCATACTTTCTCTTTACCTTATATCATAGGAAGTATACTTTTCTTTATCACTTTGTCATGTTATGTTCATACTTTTACTCATCCATCCGTTGCATTACTTCACAACACGTTCGTCTATAACATACTCCATCCCTTTGCCATTCAATCCTTCCCTAATTCATACAAGTCCTCTGTCATGTTATGTTACAACTTTTACTCATCCATACGTTAAATCATTGCTTCCATACGTTCTATCACTACCATCTCATGTAAATATTCCAATTATCTCATTTATATATGCAAATTCAGCTTATTTGAATATTTAAATCATCTATTTTAAATATGTAAATCATCTATTTTAAATATGCAAATCACCTTATTTAAATATGTAAATCATCTAATTTAAATATGCAAATGGTGTAATTTAAATATTCAAATGATGTAATTTAAATATTCAAATGATGTAATTTAAATATTAAAATGATGTGATTTAAATATGTAAATTATCTAATCTAAATATTCAAATGAGATAATTTAAATATGTTTTAAAAAAAAACATAATAATATTATGAGTCAATGGTTTTATAATTTTTTCCTCATACTTTCTCTTTACCTTATATCATAGGAAGTATACTTTTCTTTATCACTTTGTCATGTTATGTTCATACTTTTACTCATCCATCCGTTGCATTACTTCACAACACGTTCGTCTATAACATACTCCATCCCTTTGCCATTCAATCCTTCCCTAATTCATACAAGTCCTCTGTCATGTTATGTTACAACTTTTACTCATCCATACGTTAAATCATTGCTTCCATACGTTCTATCACTACCATCTCATGTAAATATTCCAATTATCTCATTTATATATGCAAATTCAGCTTATTTTAATATTTAAATCATCTATTTTAAATATGTAAATCATCTATTTTAAATATGCAAATCACCTTATTTAAATATGTAAATCATCTAATTTAAATATGCAAATGGTGTAATTTAAATATTCAAATGATGTAATTTAAATATTCAAATGATGTAATTTAAATATTAAAATGATGTGATTTAAATATGTAAATTATCTAATCTAAATATTCAAATGAGATAATTTAAATATGTTTTAAAAAAAAACATAATAATATTATGAGTCAATGGTTTTATAATTTTTTCCTCATACTTTCTCTTTACCTTATATCATAGGAAGTATACTTTTCTTTATCACTTTGTCATGTTATGTTCATACTTTTACTCATCCATCCGTTGCATTACTTCACAACACGTTCGTCTATAACATACTCCATCCCTTTGCCATTCAATCCTTCCCTAATTCATACAAGTCCTCTGTCATGTTATGTTACAACTTTTACTCATCCATACGTTAAATCATTGCTTCCATACGTTCTATCACTACCATCTCATGTAAATATTCCAATTATCTCATTTATATATGCAAATTCAGCTTATTTGAATATTTAAATCATCTATTTTAAATATGTAAATCATCTATTTTAAATATGCAAATCACCTTATTTAAATATGTAAATCATCTAATTTAAATATGCAAATGGTGTAATTTAAATATTCAAATGATGTAATTTAAATATTCAAATGATGTAATTTAAATATTAAAATGATGTGATTTAAATATGTAAATTATCTAATCTAAATATTCAAATGAGATAATTTAAATATGTTTTAAAAAAAAACATAATAATATTATGAGTCAATGGTTTTATAATTTTTTCCTCATACTTTCTCTTTACCTTATATCATAGGAAGTATACTTTTCTTTATCACTTTGTCATGTTATGTTCATACTTTTACTCATCCATCCGTTGCATTACTTCACAACACGTTCGTCTATAACATACTCCATCCCTTTGCCATTCAATCCTTCCCTAATTCATACAAGTCCTCTGTCATGTTATGTTACAACTTTTACTCATCCATACGTTAAATCATTGCTTCCATACGTTCTATCACTACCATCTCATGTAAATATTCCAATTATCTCATTTATATATGGAAATTCAGCTTATTTGAATATTTAAATCATCTATTTTAAATATGTAAATCATCTATTTTAAATATGCAAATCACCTTATTTAAATATGTAAATCATCTAATTTAAATATGCAAATGGTGTAATTTAAATATTCAAATGATGTAATTTAAATATTCAAATGATGTAATTTAAATATTAAAATGATGTGATTTAAATATGTAAATTATCTAATCTAAATATTCAAATGAGATAATTTAAATATGTTTTAAAAAAAAACATAATAATATTATGAGTCAATGGTTTTATAATTTTTTCCTCATACTTTCTCTTTACCTTATATCATAGGAAGTATACTTTTCTTTATCACTTTGTCATGTTATGTTCATACTTTTACTCATCCATCCGTTGCATTACTTCACAACACGTTCGTCTATAACATACTCCATCCCTTTGCCATTCAATCCTTCCCTAATTCATACAAGTCCTCTGTCATGTTATGTTACAACTTTTACTCATCCATACGTTAAATCATTGCTTCCATACGTTCTATCACTACCATCTCATGTAAATATTCCAATTATCTCATTTATATATGGAAATTCAGCTTATTTGAATATTTAAATCATCTATTTTAAATATGTAAATCATCTATTTTAAATATGCAAATCACCTTATTTAAATATGTAAATCATCTAATTTAAATATGCAAATGGTGTAATTTAAATATTCAAATGATGTAATTTAAATATTCAAATGATGTAATTTAAATATTAAAATGATGTGATTTAAATATGTAAATTATCTAATCTAAATATTCAAATGAGATAATTTAAATATGTTTTAAAAAAAAACATAATAATATTATGAGTCAATGGTTTTATAATTTTTTCCTCATACTTTCTCTTTACCTTATATCATAGGAAGTATACTTTTCTTTATCACTTTGTCATGTTATGTTCATACTTTTACTCATCCATCCGTTGCATTACTTCACAACACGTTCGTCTATAACATACTCCATCCCTTTGCCATTCAATCCTTCCCTAATTCATACAAGTCCTCTGTCATGTTATGTTACAACTTTTACTCATCCATACGTTAAATCATTGCTTCCATACGTTCTATCACTACCATCTCATGTTAATATTCCTAGTCCAAAAGAAGTACTTTTGCAATTTGCTTAAGTTAAACATATATTATATATATATAAAAATACAAATCCAATGAACATATCCTAGATGTACCTACATCTTAGCACAGTTGAGCATCATCAACTACTTTTGTTTGGGAAATCGTTTACAAATTTAATGAAATGGCATCAAGTTCTCTTTCATATAAAGATATAGTAACAGTTCTGAAGAAGCTGCAAGGATATTAGCAAGTTACAATACAAGGATATCACATGTTTTTTTATATATTCTGAAACAGAGTCAACGAATACTAAAAAAGTTGAGATTTGTACATCTTCAATCAGCGGTTTTAAGAATGAAAAATGAAATTTTATTACTCATCTCAAACATACAGAGAGTATCAGAATCATGAATTGAATAAATTTCGTCCTAAAATACTAGAATTTGGGTTTTTCAAAGGATGTTTGAATAGTTGAAGAATGATATAATTGAAAGTAGGTAAATGAATGAAGTACATAAATAAAAAAGGGATTTAGAAGGAGTGTACCGACTTTAATGAATACTCGTTAAAATGTATGCTTGGATTGGCGGTTAAATTCCGGCAAGTAGCAATAAACGTTGAGATATATATTAGAATTTTTCCTTTATAAGGTTGATAAATTTCACAGAAGATTCATTGTTACTTGTAACATTTTATGTAGCGTATGCTTGATATTTGAGTTTTAAAATTGTTAAATGATGGAAAATCGTGAGTTATTTTGTATTGGCGATATATTTAAATCTTACAACGAAATTGATATGAAACTAGATGAATATATAAATAAAACAGGGTATCAATTTGTAGTGAAAACTAGTAATAGATTGAAAGAAAAATATGGAAAATGTAAAAAAAAGCCAAATAATAGAATGTTGGTTTATGAACATATTGAATACAAGTGCGCCAATCCAAATCATCATTTAGGAGGGTAAGTAATTTTTGTTTGGTTTAGTAATAGTTAATTTTTTTCATAAAATGACTTTATATTACAGAATATATGTAGGAAAATGCCAGGCATCCCTGAAATTAAATATCACATTGGACACAAATGGGCTACAAGTAATTGAATTTAATAATAAGCATAACCATCAACCGTCAGAAGTAAGTTGAAACGGTTTTTAATTTAAAAACATTGAATAATTACAAAGATACTTTCAGATTAGGAAGAAAAGAAAAAGGAAACAAATGAATGTTGCTGAAGAAGATACTGGTACATCATCTACAAGATCGTCAAATGTGTTGAATCAGTTAAAAGCGTTGGAGAAAGACATTTTAGCTGTTGATAGACTGGAAAAGGATGAATTGACACAGTACTTGGAAGGAATTGTTAATAAACTAAAAAGTAATGCAGAAGATATAAGCGGAGTTCCTGTGGAGGCGTATGATGAAGGTATAGTATTAAAATTTGAAGAATTAAGTATTGAACGACGACTTGAAATAATATTAGAATGGCTAAATTTATCTTCATTAAAGGTTAATATATTTGAAAATAATTACAAAATGAATAGGGATGATTTACAATATATAAATGTTTTGAATTTACGCGATGAAATAAAATTTTGTAATATGTATGACTATATTGATTATTTTGAAAATGATGCATTAAAATTGTTAATATCTATTATTAAAAATAAAAATAGATATAGTTCGACATATACGTGCTCAAAATGCTATAACGTATTATCGTCAAAATCCTTTGCTTGCGACGCATGTGTAAATTGGTTCCATCAGGACTGCGTGGATATAATTAGTGGTCCTGAAGGTTCATACTTTTGCAATAATTGTGTTATTTTCGAAAATAATTAAGTAAGTTAAATAAAAATGTAAAAATAGTTTAAGTTAAGTTTAAGTTAGAAGATAATTAAGTAAGTTATATATAAATTCAGATAATTCATATGTTACTTTAAGTAGTTTAAGTTAAAATGAATAAATACGTTTTTTAATTTGAAAAATATTTTTCATTTGCAGCATAAAATGTGAATTCGGTTTGCTCCACATTAATAAAGTTGTTGAAAATCTGAAAAAACAAAAATGAATAAAGAAATTTTCTATTTACAACATATATTCCATATACCCGTGTTCCCGTGCTTCCGTGTTTCCGTGTTTTATGTAGTAAATTTTCATTTTTAGATTTCCTACTAATTGTAAGATTTCCAAATTGGTCCTTTAACATGAAGTTATTACTACTAATATCTTCAACGAAATAGTACAAATACGTTCTCCTAAATTAAGTTAATTATTGAATTTAACCACTAACACGATTCATAAAGAAACTGAAAAGACTTTGTTTGAATGTTATTTTCCTTAAGCATATGTTTTCCATCCAATGTTCACGAATAAATGTAAAGGCACCTTTGTTAAAAGGCACTATTTTCAGTTAAAGTTGCTGAAAATCTGAAATAAAACAATAATAATAATAATAATAATAAAGAAATCATTTATTTGCAATATACCTTCCGTGTTTCCGTGTTCCCGTGTTCCCGTGTTTCCGTGTTTCCGTTCTTCCGTGTTTCCGTGTTTCCGTGTTTCCGTTCTTCCGTGTTTCCGTGTTTCCGTTCTTCCGTGTTTCCGTGTTTCCGTGTTTCCGTTCTTCCGTGTTTCCGTGTTTCCGTGTTTCCGTGTTTCCGTTCTTCCGTGTTTCCGTGTTTCCGTGTTTCCGTGTTTCCGTGCTTCCGTGCTTCCGTGTTTCCGTTTCCTTCTTTATATCTTTATTAATTCTAAATAAAAAACATAATTTCAACTTCCATAATTGAATATTCAAGGAATTGAGCATTATAAGATTTGTTTTAATTCAGTCTATTAGATTTCCTAGGATACATTCACTCCATTTAAATGTATAAAGAAGCAAAGGAGCAATAAAAATTGAAAAATATGAAATTGAAATTGACCATCATTACATCACAAAGAGGTGCCATCCTGCCAAGATCAAATAGAGCCACAAAACACCCCAACAACTCCCTCGAAGGAAAAATAATACTTACTCAAAGCTTTAGATTAAATTAGTACTAACCTAGACTAAGATACATAAAAAATAAGTTAAATAATAGCTCTTTATTGACCCTCTTTAAGACAATAGTCAGCTCGGCATAACAATAAGTTAGATTAGTCGAATTATTCCTATGTAGGAGAATCTCATTAGGAAATCTAAGCTAGTAGTAAGTTTATTTATAAGGTTTTCCGTGGATGAATGTTCCCGTGTACCCGTGTATGGTCCAATAAACACTGGGATCTTCAATTGCTGCATAGATTTTGCCTAGAATTAAAAGAGTTATACGGACTCATAGCATTGGAAAATGAGAAATTTACCTGAATCCTAAATCTCTTTTTGAAGTCAATGGATATTTCTCTGATATTTGGAATTTGAGTTTCCATTACTTTACTATAGCCATCAGCATCCTCACTTAATTGTAAAGTTTCATAATTTGAGTCATAGTCAGAAATCGGCTTATTTACTTCACTTTTTCCACTTTCAGAAGTTTAATTATTTTTCCGATATTTCACCATAAATTGTATCACTCCTATTTCCGGTAAATTTGACTAAAAATGAAAAATCTGTTATGAAGTTAAATTGAAAACAATAAATAATTATAAATTGAACCTTCTCTTTCAGTAGGTATATCGCTATATGATACTTGATGTATTAGATATTTTGTTTTCTTTCATCACCTACGGACTAAAATTCTTAGAAGTTGGAGGAATGGTGAATTTGCAACCTAAAATTCCAACAGAGCTGATGTTTGCAGATGAAGATGATTGACGGAAATGCATTTCAGTTTTTGAAGTGTGAACTGAAGCTGGATTGTTACTAGCTGTCGCACGAGCATCTGAAAGAATATAATAATTTATGTCGTGCAAAATATACAAGTATTTTAGTTTGTTTACCATCTTGTTTTCCTGTTTATTTCTACAAAAACTGTTGATTGTATTTGTGCGTAAGTTTCTGATCCGCTAGTATAGGTATCTGCAACATTAGTAGGATCTTCAATATCTGGATACATTTCGCCTGAAAATATAAGTTGACACATAACTTTTGAAAATGACCCACTACTAAATGCAATTTCAATTTTCATTTGACGTTACATGAAAACAATGAATAAGAAACTGTATGGAATTGGCATCCGCTTCGAATCGAACTGTGTAGGACTAAGAACTAAGACAGGACGAGAATGGAGCTGAAAATTGTAATTTTTCCGTCGGCTAATTCGATTTTTCGCTGTTGCTAGGATTACACATTGCCTCTACTTGTCTGGTAAACGCACCAGAATTAATATAAAGGTTTGTGTAATAAATATCTAAATTTAGATGAAATTTATTGATCATTATCACTTCGTTTTTTTCTTAGAATTCGAAGGTGTATGATAAATAAAAAGGATTTTTGAAAAAAAACTTGTGTATTTTTAACAGTAAACATTAGTTTCCTTGGATAAATGAAAGTTTGGTATTGTTCTTCGGTATTTAGTTTTCGCATACATAAACAACATTAGTTGTACGAAATCTTAGATTGGTGTACTGGATAGCTAAAACTCCGCAATTGTTTGAAGTAAAGTTGCTGTTGGTTTTTATGCACTAGAAATGATTAATTCGTGTGTGCGTATAAATCACAGGATGCATAGAGATGTAATAATCCTAATAAAAATGGCAATCTACATGAATGAAAATTGGCGTATCGTCCTGAATTTGTTGCATACGAATAGATAGTGTAACAAGGACTGGTATGGGTATGGTACATAGGCTACATAGGCTGTTACATGGTTGGTAGATGTCCAGGTAGGATATGTGGTAGGCAGGTAGGTAGGTAGGTTGGCACGTTTGGCGGCTCGGGCCTGGCTCCTGGCTAAAAAAAAAAAAAAAAAAAAAAAAAAAACAACATAATAATATTATGAGTCCATTTACGGATGTGCTTTGTGGTTGAATGGTTTTATAATTTTTTACTCATACTTTCTCTTTACCTTATATCATAGGAAGTATACTTTTCTTTATCACTTTGTCATGTTATGTTCATACTTTTACTCATCCATCCGTTGCATTACTTCACAACACGTTCGTCTATAACATACTCCATCCCTTTGCCATTCAATCCTTCCCTAATTCATACAAGTCCTCTGTCATGTTATGTTACAACTTTTACTCATCCATACGTTAAATCATTGCTTCCATACGTTCTATCACTACCATCTCATGTAAATATTCCAATTATCTCATTTATATATGCAAATTCAGCTTATTTGAATATTTAAATCATCTATTTTAAATATGTAAATCATCTATTTTAAATATGCAAATCACCTTATTTAAATATGTAAATCATCTAATTTAAATATGCAAATGGTGTAATTTAAATATTCAAATGATGTAATTTAAATATTGAAATGATGTAATTTAAATATTAAAATGATGTGATTTAAATATGTAAATTATCTAATCTAAATATTCAAATGAGATAATTTAAATATGTTTTAAAAAAAAACATAATAATATTATGAGTCAATGGTTTTATAATTTTTTCCTCATACTTTCTCTTTACCTTATATCATAGGAAGTATACTTTTCTTTATCACTTTGTCATGTTATGTTCATACTTTTACTCATCCATCCGTTGCATTACTTCACAACACGTTCGTCTATAACATACTCCATCCCTTTGCCATTCAATCCTTCCCTAATTCATACAAGTCCTCTGTCATGTTATGTTACAACTTTTACTCATCCATACGTTAAATCATTGCTTCCATACGTTCTATCACTACCATCTCATGTAAATATTCCAATTATCTCATTTATATATGGAAATTCAGCTTATTTGAATATTTAAATCATCTATTTTAAATATGTAAATCATCTATTTTAAATATGCAAATCACCTTATTTAAATATGTAAATCATCTAATTTAAATATGCAAATGGTGTAATTTAAATATTCAAATGATGTAATTTAAATATTCAAATGATGTAATTTAAATATTAAAATGATGTGATTTAAATATGTAAATTATCTAATCTAAATATTCAAATGAGATAATTTAAATATGTTTTAAAAAAAAACATAATAATATTATGAGTCAATGGTTTTATAATTTTTTACTCATACTTTCTCTTTACCTTATATCATAGGAAGTATACTTTTCTTTATCACTTTGTCATGTTATGTTCATACTTTTACTCATCCATCCGTTGCATTACTTCACAACACGTTCGTCTATAACATACTCCATCCCTTTGCCATTCAATCCTTCCCTAATTCATACAAGTCCTCTGTCATGTTATGTTACAACTTTTACTCATCCATACGTTAAATCATTGCTTCCATACGTTCTATCACTACCATCTCATGTAAATATTCCAATTATCTCATTTATATATGGAAATTCAGCTTATTTGAATATTTAAATCATCTATTTTAAATATGTAAATCATCTATTTTAAATATGCAAATCACCTTATTTAAATATGTAAATCATCTAATTTAAATATGCAAATGGTGTAATTTAAATATTCAAATGATGTAATTTAAATATTCAAATGATGTAATTTAAATATTAAAATGATGTGATTTAAATATGTAAATTATCTAATCTAAATATTCAAATGAGATAATTTAAATATGTTTTAAAAAAAAACATAATAATATTATGAGTCAATGGTTTTATAATTTTTTCCTCATACTTTCTCTTTACCTTATATCATAGGAAGTATACTTTTCTTTATCACTTTGTCATGTTATGTTCATACTTTTACTCATCCATCCGTTGCATTACTTCACAACACGTTCGTCTATAACATACTCCATCCCTTTGCCATTCAATCCTTCCCTAATTCATACAAGTCCTCTGTCATGTTATGTTACAACTTTTACTCATCCATACGTTAAATCATTGCTTCCATACGTTCTATCACTACCATCTCATGTAAATATTCCAATTATCTCATTTATATATGGAAATTCAGCTTATTTGAATATTTAAATCATCTATTTTAAATATGTAAATCATCTATTTTAAATATGCAAATCACCTTATTTAAATATGTAAATCATCTAATTTAAATATGCAAATGGTGTAATTTAAATATTCAAATGATGTAATTTAAATATTCAAATGATGTAATTTAAATATTAAAATGATGTGATTTAAATATGTAAATTATCTAATCTAAATATTCAAATGAGATAATTTAAATATGTTTTAAAAAAAAACATAATAATATTATGAGTCAATGGTTTTATAATTTTTTCCTCATACTTTCTCTTTACCTTATATCATAGGAAGTATACTTTTCTTTATCACTTTGTCATGTTATGTTCATACTTTTACTCATCCATCCGTTGCATTACTTCACAACACGTTCGTCTATAACATACTCCATCCCTTTGCCATTCAATCCTTCCCTAATTCATACAAGTCCTCTGTCATGTTATGTTACAACTTTTACTCATCCATACGTTAAATCATTGCTTCCATACGTTCTATCACTACCATCTCATGTAAATATTCCAATTATCTCATTTATATATGCAAATTCAGCTTATTTGAATATTTAAATCATCTATTTTAAATATGTAAATCATCTATTTTAAATATGCAAATCACCTTATTTAAATATGTAAATCATCTAATTTAAATATGCAAATGGTGTAATTTAAATATTCAAATGATGTAATTTAAATATTCAAATGATGTAATTTAAATATTAAAATGATGTGATTTAAATATGTAAATTATCTAATCTAAATATTCAAATGAGATAATTTAAATATGTTTTAAAAAAAAACATAATAATATTATGAGTCAATGGTTTTATAATTTTTTCCTCATACTTTCTCTTTACCTTATATCATAGGAAGTATACTTTTCTTTATCACTTTGTCATGTTATGTTCATACTTTTACTCATCCATCCGTTGCATTACTTCACAACACGTTCGTCTATAACATACTCCATCCCTTTGCCATTCAATCCTTCCCTAATTCATACAAGTCCTCTGTCATGTTATGTTACAACTTTTACTCATCCATACGTTAAATCATTGCTTCCATACGTTCTATCACTACCATCTCATGTAAATATTCCAATTATCTCATTTATATATGGAAATTCAGCTTATTTGAATATTTAAATCATCTATTTTAAATATGTAAATCATCTATTTTAAATATGCAAATCACCTTATTTAAATATGTAAATCATCTAATTTAAATATGCAAATGGTGTAATTTAAATATTCAAATGATGTAATTTAAATATTCAAATGATGTAATTTAAATATTAAAATGATGTGATTTAAATATGTAAATTATCTAATCTAAATATTCAAATGAGATAATTGAAATATGTTTTAAAAAAAAACATAATAATATTATGAGTCAATGGTTTTATAATTTTTTCCTCATACTTTCTCTTTACCTTATATCATAGGAAGTATACTTTTCTTTATCACTTTGTCATGTTATGTTCATACTTTTACTCATCCATCCGTTGCATTACTTCACAACACGTTCGTCTATAACATACTCCATCCCTTTGCCATTCAATCCTTCCCTAATTCATACAAGTCCTCTGTCATGTTATGTTACAACTTTTACTCATCCATACGTTAAATCATTGCTTCCATACGTTCTATCACTACCATCTCATGTTAATATTCCTAGTCCAAAAGAAGTACTTTTGCAATTTGCTTAAGTTAAACATATATTATATATATATAAAAATACAAATCCAATGAACATATCCTAGATGTACCTACATCTTAGCACAGTTGAGCATCATCAACTACTTTTGTTTGGGAAATCGTTTACAAATTTAATGAAATGGCATCAAGTTCTCTTTCATATAAAGATATAGTAACAGTTCTGAAGAAGCTGCAAGGATATTAGCAAGTTACAATACAAGGATATCACATGTTTTTTTATATATTCTGAAACAGAGTCAACGAATACTAAAAAAGTTGAGATTTGTACATCTTCAATCAGCGGTTTTAAGAATGAAAAATGAAATTTTATTACTCATCTCAAACATACAGAGAGTATCAGAATCATGAATTGAATAAATTTCGTCCTAAAATACTAGAATTTGGGTTTTTCAAAGGATGTTTGAATAGTTGAAGAATGATATAATTGAAAGTAGGTAAATGAATGAAGTACATAAATAAAAAAGGGATTTAGAAGGAGTGTACCGACTTTAATGAATACTCGTTAAAATGTATGCTTGGATTGGCGGTTAAATTCCGGCAAGTAGCAATAAACGTTGAGATATATATTAGAATTTTTCCTTTATAAGGTTGATAAATTTCACAGAAGATTCATTGTTACTTGTAACATTTTATGTAGCGTATGCTTGATATTTGAGTTTTAAAATTGTTAAATGATGGAAAATCGTGAGTTATTTTGTATTGGCGATATATTTAAATCTTACAACGAAATTGATATGAAACTAGATGAATATATAAATAAAACAGGGTATCAATTTGTAGTGAAAACTAGTAATAGATTGAAAGAAAAATATGGAAAATGTAAAAAAAAGCCAAATAATAGAATGTTGGTTTATGAACATATTGAATACAAGTGCGCCAATCCAAATCATCATTTAGGAGGGTAAGTAATTTTTGTTTGGTTTAGTAATAGTTAATTTTTTTCATAAAATGACTTTATATTACAGAATATATGTAGGAAAATGCCAGGCATCCCTGAAATTAAATATCACATTGGACACAAATGGGCTACAAGTAATTGAATTTAATAATAAGCATAACCATCAACCGTCAGAAGTAAGTTGAAACGGTTTTTAATTTAAAAACATTGAATAATTACAAAGATACTTTCAGATTAGGAAGAAAAGAAAAAGGAAACAAATGAATGTTGCTGAAGAAGATACTGGTACATCATCTACAAGATCGTCAAATGTGTTGAATCAGTTAAAAGCGTTGGAGAAAGACATTTTAGCTGTTGATAGACTGGAAAAGGATGAATTGACACAGTACTTGGAAGGAATTGTTAATAAACTAAAAAGTAATGCAGAAGATATAAGCGGAGTTCCTGTGGAGGCGTATGATGAAGGTATAGTATTAAAATTTGAAGAATTAAGTATTGAACGACGACTTGAAATAATATTAGAATGGCTAAATTTATCTTCATTAAAGGTTAATATATTTGAAAATAATTACAAAATGAATAGGGATGATTTACAATATATAAATGTTTTGAATTTACGCGATGAAATAAAATTTTGTAATATGTATGACTATATTGATTATTTTGAAAATGATGCATTAAAATTGTTAATATCTATTATTAAAAATAAAAATAGATATAGTTCGACATATACGTGCTCAAAATGCTATAACGTATTATCGTCAAAATCCTTTGCTTGCGACGCATGTGTAAATTGGTTCCATCAGGACTGCGTGGATATAATTAGTGGTCCTGAAGGTTCATACTTTTGCAATAATTGTGTTATTTTCGAAAATAATTAAGTAAGTTAAATAAAAATGTAAAAATAGTTTAAGTTAAGTTTAAGTTAGAAGATAATTAAGTAAGTTATATATAAATTCAGATAATTCATATGTTACTTTAAGTAGTTTAAGTTAAAATGAATAAATACGTTTTTTAATTTGAAAAATATTTTTCATTTGCAGCATAAAATGTGAATTCGGTTTGCTCCACATTAATAAAGTTGTTGAAAATCTGAAAAAACAAAAATGAATAAAGAAATTTTCTATTTACAACATATATTCCATATACCCGTGTTCCCGTGCTTCCGTGTTTCCGTGTTTTATGTAGTAAATTTTCATTTTTAGATTTCCTACTAATTGTAAGATTTCCAAATTGGTCCTTTAACATGAAGTTATTACTACTAATATCTTCAACGAAATAGTACAAATACGTTCTCCTAAATTAAGTTAATTATTGAATTTAACCACTAACACGATTCATAAAGAAACTGAAAAGACTTTGTTTGAATGTTATTTTCCTTAAGCATATGTTTTCCATCCAATGTTCACGAATAAATGTAAAGGCACCTTTGTTAAAAGGCACTATTTTCAGTTAAAGTTGCTGAAAATCTGAAATAAAACAATAATAATAATAATAATAATAAAGAAATCATTTATTTGCAATATACCTTCCGTGTTTCCGTGTTCCCGTGTTCCCGTGTTTCCGTGTTTCCGTTCTTCCGTGTTTCCGTGTTTCCGTGTTTCCGTTCTTCCGTGTTTCCGTGTTTCCGTTCTTCCGTGTTTCCGTGTTTCCGTGTTTCCGTTCTTCCGTGTTTCCGTGTTTCCGTGTTTCCGTGTTTCCGTTCTTCCGTGTTTCCGTGTTTCCGTGTTTCCGTGTTTCCGTGCTTCCGTGCTTCCGTGTTTCCGTTTCCTTCTTTATATCTTTATTAATTCTAAATAAAAAACATAATTTCAACTTCCATAATTGAATATTCAAGGAATTGAGCATTATAAGATTTGTTTTAATTCAGTCTATTAGATTTCCTAGGATACATTCACTCCATTTAAATGTATAAAGAAGCAAAGGAGCAATAAAAATTGAAAAATATGAAATTGAAATTGACCATCATTACATCACAAAGAGGTGCCATCCTGCCAAGATCAAATAGAGCCACAAAACACCCCAACAACTCCCTCGAAGGAAAAATAATACTTACTCAAAGCTTTAGATTAAATTAGTACTAACCTAGACTAAGATACATAAAAAATAAGTTAAATAATAGCTCTTTATTGACCCTCTTTAAGACAATAGTCAGCTCGGCATAACAATAAGTTAGATTAGTCGAATTATTCCTATGTAGGAGAATCTCATTAGGAAATCTAAGCTAGTAGTAAGTTTATTTATAAGGTTTTCCGTGGATGAATGTTCCCGTGTACCCGTGTATGGTCCAATAAACACTGGGATCTTCAATTGCTGCATAGATTTTGCCTAGAATTAAAAGAGTTATACGGACTCATAGCATTGGAAAATGAGAAATTTACCTGAATCCTAAATCTCTTTTTGAAGTCAATGGATATTTCTCTGATATTTGGAATTTGAGTTTCCATTACTTTACTATAGCCATCAGCATCCTCACTTAATTGTAAAGTTTCATAATTTGAGTCATAGTCAGAAATCGGCTTATTTACTTCACTTTTTCCACTTTCAGAAGTTTAATTATTTTTCCGATATTTCACCATAAATTGTATCACTCCTATTTCCGGTAAATTTGACTAAAAATGAAAAATCTGTTATGAAGTTAAATTGAAAACAATAAATAATTATAAATTGAACCTTCTCTTTCAGTAGGTATATCGCTATATGATACTTGATGTATTAGATATTTTGTTTTCTTTCATCACCTACGGACTAAAATTCTTAGAAGTTGGAGGAATGGTGAATTTGCAACCTAAAATTCCAACAGAGCTGATGTTTGCAGATGAAGATGATTGACGGAAATGCATTTCAGTTTTTGAAGTGTGAACTGAAGCTGGATTGTTACTAGCTGTCGCACGAGCATCTGAAAGAATATAATAATTTATGTCGTGCAAAATATACAAGTATTTTAGTTTGTTTACCATCTTGTTTTCCTGTTTATTTCTACAAAAACTGTTGATTGTATTTGTGCGTAAGTTTCTGATCCGCTAGTATAGGTATCTGCAACATTAGTAGGATCTTCAATATCTGGATACATTTCGCCTGAAAATATAAGTTGACACATAACTTTTGAAAATGACCCACTACTAAATGCAATTTCAATTTTCATTTGACGTTACATGAAAACAATGAATAAGAAACTGTATGGAATTGGCATCCGCTTCGAATCGAACTGTGTAGGACTAAGAACTAAGACAGGACGAGAATGGAGCTGAAAATTGTAATTTTTCCGTCGGCTAATTCGATTTTTCGCTGTTGCTAGGATTACACATTGCCTCTACTTGTCTGGTAAACGCACCAGAATTAATATAAAGGTTTGTGTAATAAATATCTAAATTTAGATGAAATTTATTGATCATTATCACTTCGTTTTTTTCTTAGAATTCGAAGGTGTATGATAAATAAAAAGGATTTTTGAAAAAAAACTTGTGTATTTTTAACAGTAAACATTAGTTTCCTTGGATAAATGAAAGTTTGGTATTGTTCTTCGGTATTTAGTTTTCGCATACATAAACAACATTAGTTGTACGAAATCTTAGATTGGTGTACTGGATAGCTAAAACTCCGCAATTGTTTGAAGTAAAGTTGCTGTTGGTTTTTATGCACTAGAAATGATTAATTCGTGTGTGCGTATAAATCACAGGATGCATAGAGATGTAATAATCCTAATAAAAATGGCAATCTACATGAATGAAAATTGGCGTATCGTCCTGAATTTGTTGCATACGAATAGATAGTGTAACAAGGACTGGTATGGGTATGGTACATAGGCTACATAGGCTGTTACATGGTTGGTAGATGTCCAGGTAGGATATGTGGTAGGCAGGTAGGTAGGTAGGTTGGCACGTTTGGCGGCTCGGGCCTGGCTCCTGGCTAAAAAAAAAAAAAAAAAAAAAAAAAAAACAACATAATAATATTATGAGTCCATTTACGGATGTGCTTTGTGGTTGAATGGTTTTATAATTTTTTACTCATACTTTCTCTTTACCTTATATCATAGGAAGTATACTTTTCTTTATCACTTTGTCATGTTATGTTCATACTTTTACTCATCCATCCGTTGCATTACTTCACAACACGTTCGTCTATAACATACTCCATCCCTTTGCCATTCAATCCTTCCCTAATTCATACAAGTCCTCTGTCATGTTATGTTACAACTTTTACTCATCCATACGTTAAATCATTGCTTCCATACGTTCTATCACTACCATCTCATGTAAATATTCCAATTATCTCATTTATATATGGAAATTCAGCTTATTTGAATATTTAAATCATCTATTTTAAATATGTAAATCATCTATTTTAAATATGCAAATCACCTTATTTAAATATGTAAATCATCTAATTTAAATATGCAAATGGTGTAATTTAAATATTCAAATGATGTAATTTAAATATTCAAATGATGTAATTTAAATATTAAAATGATGTGATTTAAATATGTAAATTATCTAATCTAAATATTCAAATGAGATAATTTAAATATGTTTTAAAAAAAAACATAATAATATTATGAGTCAATGGTTTTATAATTTTTTCCTCATACTTTCTCTTTACCTTATATCATAGGAAGTATACTTTTCTTTATCACTTTGTCATGTTATGTTCATACTTTTACTCATCCATCCGTTGCATTACTTCACAACACGTTCGTCTATAACATACTCCATCCCTTTGCCATTCAATCCTTCCCTAATTCATACAAGTCCTCTGTCATGTTATGTTACAACTTTTACTCATCCATACGTTAAATCATTGCTTCCATACGTTCTATCACTACCATCTCATGTTAATATTCCTAGTCCAAAAGAAGTACTTTTGCAATTTGCTTAAGTTAAACATATATTATATATATATAAAAATACAAATCCAATGAACATATCCTAGATGTACCTACATCTTAGCACAGTTGAGCATCATCAACTACTTTTGTTTGGGAAATCGTTTACAAATTTAATGAAATGGCATCAAGTTCTCTTTCATATAAAGATATAGTAACAGTTCTGAAGAAGCTGCAAGGATATTAGCAAGTTACAATACAAGGATATCACATGTTTTTTTATATATTCTGAAACAGAGTCAACGAATACTAAAAAAGTTGAGATTTGTACATCTTCAATCAGCGGTTTTAAGAATGAAAAATGAAATTTTATTACTCATCTCAAACATACAGAGAGTATCAGAATCATGAATTGAATAAATTTCGTCCTAAAATACTAGAATTTGGGTTTTTCAAAGGATGTTTGAATAGTTGAAGAATGATATAATTGAAAGTAGGTAAATGAATGAAGTACATAAATAAAAAAGGGATTTAGAAGGAGTGTACCGACTTTAATGAATACTCGTTAAAATGTATGCTTGGATTGGCGGTTAAATTCCGGCAAGTAGCAATAAACGTTGAGATATATATTAGAATTTTTCCTTTATAAGGTTGATAAATTTCACAGAAGATTCATTGTTACTTGTAACATTTTATGTAGCGTATGCTTGATATTTGAGTTTTAAAATTGTTAAATGATGGAAAATCGTGAGTTATTTTGTATTGGCGATATATTTAAATCTTACAACGAAATTGATATGAAACTAGATGAATATATAAATAAAACAGGGTATCAATTTGTAGTGAAAACTAGTAATAGATTGAAAGAAAAATATGGAAAATGTAAAAAAAAGCCAAATAATAGAATGTTGGTTTATGAACATATTGAATACAAGTGCGCCAATCCAAATCATCATTTAGGAGGGTAAGTAATTTTTGTTTGGTTTAGTAATAGTTAATTTTTTTCATAAAATGACTTTATATTACAGAATATATGTAGGAAAATGCCAGGCATCCCTGAAATTAAATATCACATTGGACACAAATGGGCTACAAGTAATTGAATTTAATAATAAGCATAACCATCAACCGTCAGAAGTAAGTTGAAACGGTTTTTAATTTAAAAACATTGAATAATTACAAAGATACTTTCAGATTAGGAAGAAAAGAAAAAGGAAACAAATGAATGTTGCTGAAGAAGATACTGGTACATCATCTACAAGATCGTCAAATGTGTTGAATCAGTTAAAAGCGTTGGAGAAAGACATTTTAGCTGTTGATAGACTGGAAAAGGATGAATTGACACAGTACTTGGAAGGAATTGTTAATAAACTAAAAAGTAATGCAGAAGATATAAGCGGAGTTCCTGTGGAGGCGTATGATGAAGGTATAGTATTAAAATTTGAAGAATTAAGTATTGAACGACGACTTGAAATAATATTAGAATGGCTAAATTTATCTTCATTAAAGGTTAATATATTTGAAAATAATTACAAAATGAATAGGGATGATTTACAATATATAAATGTTTTGAATTTACGCGATGAAATAAAATTTTGTAATATGTATGACTATATTGATTATTTTGAAAATGATGCATTAAAATTGTTAATATCTATTATTAAAAATAAAAATAGATATAGTTCGACATATACGTGCTCAAAATGCTATAACGTATTATCGTCAAAATCCTTTGCTTGCGACGCATGTGTAAATTGGTTCCATCAGGACTGCGTGGATATAATTAGTGGTCCTGAAGGTTCATACTTTTGCAATAATTGTGTTATTTTCGAAAATAATTAAGTAAGTTAAATAAAAATGTAAAAATAGTTTAAGTTAAGTTTAAGTTAGAAGATAATTAAGTAAGTTATATATAAATTCAGATAATTCATATGTTACTTTAAGTAGTTTAAGTTAAAATGAATAAATACGTTTTTTAATTTGAAAAATATTTTTCATTTGCAGCATAAAATGTGAATTCGGTTTGCTCCACATTAATAAAGTTGTTGAAAATCTGAAAAAACAAAAATGAATAAAGAAATTTTCTATTTACAACATATATTCCATATACCCGTGTTCCCGTGCTTCCGTGTTTCCGTGTTTTATGTAGTAAATTTTCATTTTTAGATTTCCTACTAATTGTAAGATTTCCAAATTGGTCCTTTAACATGAAGTTATTACTACTAATATCTTCAACGAAATAGTACAAATACGTTCTCCTAAATTAAGTTAATTATTGAATTTAACCACTAACACGATTCATAAAGAAACTGAAAAGACTTTGTTTGAATGTTATTTTCCTTAAGCATATGTTTTCCATCCAATGTTCACGAATAAATGTAAAGGCACCTTTGTTAAAAGGCACTATTTTCAGTTAAAGTTGCTGAAAATCTGAAATAAAACAATAATAATAATAATAATAATAAAGAAATCATTTATTTGCAATATACCTTCCGTGTTTCCGTGTTCCCGTGTTCCCGTGTTTCCGTGTTTCCGTTCTTCCGTGTTTCCGTGTTTCCGTGTTTCCGTTCTTCCGTGTTTCCGTGTTTCCGTTCTTCCGTGTTTCCGTGTTTCCGTGTTTCCGTTCTTCCGTGTTTCCGTGTTTCCGTGTTTCCGTGTTTCCGTTCTTCCGTGTTTCCGTGTTTCCGTGTTTCCGTGTTTCCGTGCTTCCGTGCTTCCGTGTTTCCGTTTCCTTCTTTATATCTTTATTAATTCTAAATAAAAAACATAATTTCAACTTCCATAATTGAATATTCAAGGAATTGAGCATTATAAGATTTGTTTTAATTCAGTCTATTAGATTTCCTAGGATACATTCACTCCATTTAAATGTATAAAGAAGCAAAGGAGCAATAAAAATTGAAAAATATGAAATTGAAATTGACCATCATTACATCACAAAGAGGTGCCATCCTGCCAAGATCAAATAGAGCCACAAAACACCCCAACAACTCCCTCGAAGGAAAAATAATACTTACTCAAAGCTTTAGATTAAATTAGTACTAACCTAGACTAAGATACATAAAAAATAAGTTAAATAATAGCTCTTTATTGACCCTCTTTAAGACAATAGTCAGTTCGGCATAACAATAAGTTAGATTAGTCGAATTATTCCTATGTAGGAGAATCTCATTAGGAAATCTAAGCTAGTAGTAAGTTTATTTATAAGGTTTTCCGTGGATGAATGTTCCCGTGTACCCGTGTATGGTCCAATAAACACTGGGATCTTCAATTGCTGCATAGATTTTGCCTAGAATTAAAAGAGTTATACGGACTCATAGCATTGGAAAATGAGAAATTTACCTGAATCCTAAATCTCTTTTTGAAGTCAATGGATATTTCTCTGATATTTGGAATTTGAGTTTCCATTACTTTACTATAGCCATCAGCATCCTCACTTAATTGTAAAGTTTCATAATTTGAGTCATAGTCAGAAATCGGCTTATTTACTTCACTTTTTCCACTTTCAGAAGTTTAATTATTTTTCCGATATTTCACCATAAATTGTATCACTCCTATTTCCGGTAAATTTGACTAAAAATGAAAAATCTGTTATGAAGTTAAATTGAAAACAATAAATAATTATAAATTGAACCTTCTCTTTCAGTAGGTATATCGCTATATGATACTTGATGTATTAGATATTTTGTTTTCTTTCATCACCTGAACTTTCATACTTAATTTTTATGTAATTTCACCTGGAGGAATGGTGAATTTGCTTACCGCTTTTCTTGTTTTTAAGATCCTAAAATTCCAACAGAGCTGATGTTTGCAGATGAAGATGATTGACGGAAATGCATTTCAGTTTTTGAAGTGTGAACTGAAGCTGGATTGTTACTAGCTGTCGCACGAGCATCTGAAAGAATATAATAATTTATGTCGTGCAAAATATACAAGTATTTTAGTTTGTTTACCATCTTGTTTTCCTGTTTATTTCTACAAAAACTGTTGATTGTATTTGTGCGTAAGTTTCTGATCCGCTAGTATAGGTATCTGCAACATTAGTAGGATCTTCAATATCTGGATACATTTCGCCTGAAAATATAAGTTGACACATAACTTTTGAAAATGACCCACTACTAAATGCAATTTCAATTTTCATTTGACGTTACATGAAAACAATGAATAAGAAACTGTATGGAATTGGCATCCGCTTCGAATCGAACTGTGTAGGACTAAGAACTAAGACAGGACGAGAATGGAGCTGAAAATTGTAATTTTTCCGTCGGCTAATTCGATTTTTCGCTGTTGCTAGGATTACACATTGCCTCTACTTGTCTGGTAAACGCACCAGAATTAATATAAAGGTTTGTGTAATAAATATCTAAATTTAGATGAAATTTATTGATCATTATCACTTCGTTTTTTTCTTAGAATTCGAAGGTGTATGATAAATAAAAAGGATTTTTGAAAAAAAACTTGTGTATTTTTAACAGTAAACATTAGTTTCCTTGGATAAATGAAAGTTTGGTATTGTTCTTCGGTATTTAGTTTTCGCATACATAAACAACATTAGTTGTACGAAATCTTAGATTGGTGTACTGGATAGCTAAAACTCCGCAATTGTTTGAAGTAAAGTTGCTGTTGGTTTTTATGCACTAGAAATGATTAATTCGTGTGTGCGTATAAATCACAGGATGCATAGAGATGTAATAATCCTAATAAAAATGGCAATCTACATGAATGAAAATTGGCGTATCGTCCTGAATTTGTTGCATACGAATAGATAGTGTAACAAGGACTGGTATGGGTATGGTACATAGGCTACATAGGCTGTTACATGGTTGGTAGATGTCCAGGTAGGATATGTGGTAGGCAGGTAGGTAGGTAGGTTGGCACGTTTGGCGGCTCGGGCCTGGCTCCTGGCTAAAAAAAAAAAAAAAAAAAAAAAAAAAACAACATAATAATATTATGAGTCCATTTACGGATGTGCTTTGTGGTTGAATGGTTTTATAATTTTTTACTCATACTTTCTCTTTACCTTATATCATAGGAAGTATACTTTTCTTTATCACTTTGTCATGTTATGTTCATACTTTTACTCATCCATCCGTTGCATTACTTCACAACACGTTCGTCTATAACATACTCCATCCCTTTGCCATTCAATCCTTCCCTAATTCATACAAGTCCTCTGTCATGTTATGTTACAACTTTTACTCATCCATACGTTAAATCATTGCTTCCATACGTTCTATCACTACCATCTCATGTTAATATTCCTAGTCCAAAAGAAGTACTTTTGCAATTTGCTTAAGTTAAACATATATTATATATATATAAAAATACAAATCCAATGAACATATCCTAGATGTACCTACATCTTAGCACAGTTGAGCATCATCAACTACTTTTGTTTGGGAAATCGTTTACAAATTTAATGAAATGGCATCAAGTTCTCTTTCATATAAAGATATAGTAACAGTTCTGAAGAAGCTGCAAGGATATTAGCAAGTTACAATACAAGGATATCACATGTTTTTTTATATATTCTGAAACAGAGTCAACGAATACTAAAAAAGTTGAGATTTGTACATCTTCAATCAGCGGTTTTAAGAATGAAAAATGAAATTTTATTACTCATCTCAAACATACAGAGAGTATCAGAATCATGAATTGAATAAATTTCGTCCTAAAATACTAGAATTTGGGTTTTTCAAAGGATGTTTGAATAGTTGAAGAATGATATAATTGAAAGTAGGTAAATGAATGAAGTACATAAATAAAAAAGGGATTTAGAAGGAGTGTACCGACTTTAATGAATACTCGTTAAAATGTATGCTTGGATTGGCGGTTAAATTCCGGCAAGTAGCAATAAACGTTGAGATATATATTAGAATTTTTCCTTTATAAGGTTGATAAATTTCACAGAAGATTCATTGTTACTTGTAACATTTTATGTAGCGTATGCTTGATATTTGAGTTTTAAAATTGTTAAATGATGGAAAATCGTGAGTTATTTTGTATTGGCGATATATTTAAATCTTACAACGAAATTGATATGAAACTAGATGAATATATAAATAAAACAGGGTATCAATTTGTAGTGAAAACTAGTAATAGATTGAAAGAAAAATATGGAAAATGTAAAAAAAAGCCAAATAATAGAATGTTGGTTTATGAACATATTGAATACAAGTGCGCCAATCCAAATCATCATTTAGGAGGGTAAGTAATTTTTGTTTGGTTTAGTAATAGTTAATTTTTTTCATAAAATGACTTTATATTACAGAATATATGTAGGAAAATGCCAGGCATCCCTGAAATTAAATATCACATTGGACACAAATGGGCTACAAGTAATTGAATTTAATAATAAGCATAACCATCAACCGTCAGAAGTAAGTTGAAACGGTTTTTAATTTAAAAACATTGAATAATTACAAAGATACTTTCAGATTAGGAAGAAAAGAAAAAGGAAACAAATGAATGTTGCTGAAGAAGATACTGGTACATCATCTACAAGATCGTCAAATGTGTTGAATCAGTTAAAAGCGTTGGAGAAAGACATTTTAGCTGTTGATAGACTGGAAAAGGATGAATTGACACAGTACTTGGAAGGAATTGTTAATAAACTAAAAAGTAATGCAGAAGATATAAGCGGAGTTCCTGTGGAGGCGTATGATGAAGGTATAGTATTAAAATTTGAAGAATTAAGTATTGAACGACGACTTGAAATAATATTAGAATGGCTAAATTTATCTTCATTAAAGGTTAATATATTTGAAAATAATTACAAAATGAATAGGGATGATTTACAATATATAAATGTTTTGAATTTACGCGATGAAATAAAATTTTGTAATATGTATGACTATATTGATTATTTTGAAAATGATGCATTAAAATTGTTAATATCTATTATTAAAAATAAAAATAGATATAGTTCGACATATACGTGCTCAAAATGCTATAACGTATTATCGTCAAAATCCTTTGCTTGCGACGCATGTGTAAATTGGTTCCATCAGGACTGCGTGGATATAATTAGTGGTCCTGAAGGTTCATACTTTTGCAATAATTGTGTTATTTTCGAAAATAATTAAGTAAGTTAAATAAAAATGTAAAAATAGTTTAAGTTAAGTTTAAGTTAGAAGATAATTAAGTAAGTTATATATAAATTCAGATAATTCATATGTTACTTTAAGTAGTTTAAGTTAAAATGAATAAATACGTTTTTTAATTTGAAAAATATTTTTCATTTGCAGCATAAAATGTGAATTCGGTTTGCTCCACATTAATAAAGTTGTTGAAAATCTGAAAAAACAAAAATGAATAAAGAAATTTTCTATTTACAACATATATTCCATATACCCGTGTTCCCGTGCTTCCGTGTTTCCGTGTTTTATGTAGTAAATTTTCATTTTTAGATTTCCTACTAATTGTAAGATTTCCAAATTGGTCCTTTAACATGAAGTTATTACTACTAATATCTTCAAGGAAATAGTACAAATACGTTCTCCTAAATTAAGTTAATTATTGAATTTAACCACTAACACGATTCATAAAGAAACTTAAAAGACTTTGTTTGAATGTTATTTTCCTTAAGCATATGTTTTCCATCCAATGTTCACGAATAAATGTAAAGGCACCTTTGTTAAAAGTCACTATTTTCAGTTAAAGTTGTTGAAAATCTGAAATAAAACAATAATAATAATAATAATAATAAAGAAATCATTTATTTGCAATATACCTTCCGTGTTCCCGTGTTTCCGTGTTCCCGTGTTTCCGTTCTTCCGTGTTTCCGTGTTTCCGTTCTTCCGTGTTTCCGTGTTTCCGTGTTTCCGTGTTTCCGTGTTTCCGTTCTTCCGTGTTTCCGTGTTTCCGTGTTTCCGTGTTTCCGTTCTTCCGTGTTTCCGTGTTTCCGTGTTTCCGTGTTTCCGTTCTTCCGTGTTTCCGTGTTTCCGTGTTTCCGTGTTTCCGTGTTTCCGTGCTTCCGTGCTTCCGTGTTTCCGTTTCCTTCTTTATATCTTTATTAATTCTAAATAGAAAACATAATTTCAACTTCCATAATTGAATATTCAAGGAATTGAGCATTATAAGATTTGTTTTAATTCAGTCTATTAGATTTCCTCGGATACATTCACTCCATTTAAATGTATAAAGAAGCAAAGGAACAATAAAAATTGAAAAATATGAAATTGAAATTGACCATCATTACATCACAAAGAGGTGCCATCCTGCCAAGATCAAATAGAGCCACAAAACACCCCAACAACTCCCTCGAAGGAAAAATAATACTTACTCAAAGCTTTAGATTAAATTAGTACTAACCTAGACTAAGATACATAAAAAATAAGTTAAATAATAGCTCTTTATTGACCCTCTTTAAGACAATAGTCAGTTCGGCATAACAATAAGTTAGATTAGTCGAATTATTCCTATGTAGGAGAATCTCATTAGGAAATCTAAGCTAGTAGTAAGTTTATTTATAAGGTTTTCCGTGGATGAATGTTCCCGTGTACCCGTGTATGGTCCAATAAACACTGGGATCTTCAATTGCTGCATAGATTTTGCCTAGAATTAAAAGAGTTATACGGACTCATAGCATTGGAAAATGAGAAATTTACCTGAATCCTAAATCTCTTTTTGAAGTCAATGGATATTTCTCTGATATTTGGAATTTGAGTTTCCATTACTTTACTATAGCCATCAGCATCCTCACTTAATTGTAAAGTTTCATAATTTGAGTCATAGTCAGAAATCGGCTTATTTACTTCACTTTTTCCACTTTCAGAAGTTTAATTATTTTTCCGATATTTCACCATAAATTGTATCACTCCTATTTCCGGTAAATTTGACTAAAAATGAAAAATCTGTTATGAAGTTAAATTGAAAACAATAAATAATTATAAATTGAACCTTCTCTTTCAGTAGGTATATCGCTATATGATACTTGATGTATTAGATATTTTGTTTTCTTTCATCACCTACGGACTAAAATTCTTAGAAGTTGGAGGAATGGTGAATTTGCAACCTAAAATTCCAACAGAGCTGATGTTTGCAGATGAAGATGATTGACGGAAATGCATTTCAGTTTTTGAAGTGTGAACTGAAGCTGGATTGTTACTAGCTGTCGCACGAGCATCTGAAAGAATATAATAATTTATGTCGTGCAAAATATACAAGTATTTTAGTTTGTTTACCATCTTGTTTTCCTGTTTATTTCTACAAAAACTGTTGATTGTATTTGTGCGTAAGTTTCTGATCCGCTAGTATAGGTATCTGCAACATTAGTAGGATCTTCAATATCTGGATACATTTCGCCTGAAAATATAAGTTGACACATAACTTTTGAAAATGACCCACTACTAAATGCAATTTCAATTTTCATTTGACGTTACATGAAAACAATGAATAAGAAACTGTATGGAATTGGCATCCGCTTCGAATCGAACTGTGTAGGACTAAGAACTAAGACAGGACGAGAATGGAGCTGAAAATTGTAATTTTTCCGTCGGCTAATTCGATTTTTCGCTGTTGCTAGGATTACACATTGCCTCTACTTGTCTGGTAAACGCACCAGAATTAATATAAAGGTTTGTGTAATAAATATCTAAATTTAGATGAAATTTATTGATCATTATCACTTCGTTTTTTTCTTAGAATTCGAAGGTGTATGATAAATAAAAAGGATTTTTGAAAAAAAACTTGTGTATTTTTAACAGTAAACATTAGTTTCCTTGGATAAATGAAAGTTTGGTATTGTTCTTCGGTATTTAGTTTTCGCATACATAAACAACATTAGTTGTACGAAATCTTAGATTGGTGTACTGGATAGCTAAAACTCCGCAATTGTTTGAAGTAAAGTTGCTGTTGGTTTTTATGCACTAGAAATGATTAATTCGTGTGTGCGTATAAATCACAGGATGCATAGAGATGTAATAATCCTAATAAAAATGGCAATCTACATGAATGAAAATTGGCGTATCGTCCTGAATTTGTTGCATACGAATAGATAGTGTAACAAGGACTGGTATGGGTATGGTACATAGGCTACATAGGCTGTTACATGGTTGGTAGATGTCCAGGTAGGATATGTGGTAGGCAGGTAGGTAGGTAGGTTGGCACGTTTGGCGGCTCGGGCCTGGCTCCTGGCTAAAAAAAAAAAAAAAAAAAAAAAAAAAACAACATAATAATATTATGAGTCCATTTACGGATGTGCTTTGTGGTTGAATGGTTTTATAATTTTTTACTCATACTTTCTCTTTACCTTATATCATAGGAAGTATACTTTTCTTTATCACTTTGTCATGTTATGTTCATACTTTTACTCATCCATCCGTTGCATTACTTCACAACACGTTCGTCTATAACATACTCCATCCCTTTGCCATTCAATCCTTCCCTAATTCATACAAGTCCTCTGTCATGTTATGTTACAACTTTTACTCATCCATACGTTAAATCATTGCTTCCATACGTTCTATCACTACCATCTCATGTAAATATTCCAATTATCTCATTTATATATGCAAATTCAGCTTATTTGAATATTTAAATCATCTATTTTAAATATGTAAATCATCTATTTTAAATATGCAAATCACCTTATTTAAATATGTAAATCATCTAATTTAAATATGCAAATGGTGTAATTTAAATATTCAAATGATGTAATTTAAATATTCAAATGATGTAATTTAAATATTAAAATGATGTGATTTAAATATGTAAATTATCTAATCTAAATATTCAAATGAGATAATTGAAATATGTTTTAAAAAAAAACATAATAATATTATGAGTCAATGGTTTTATAATTTTTTCCTCATACTTTCTCTTTACCTTATATCATAGGAAGTATACTTTTCTTTATCACTTTGTCATGTTATGTTCATACTTTTACTCATCCATCCGTTGCATTACTTCACAACACGTTCGTCTATAACATACTCCATCCCTTTGCCATTCAATCCTTCCCTAATTCATACAAGTCCTCTGTCATCCATACGTTAAATCATTGCTTCCATACGTTCTATCACTACCATCTCATGTAAATATTCCAATTATCTCATTTATATATGGAAATTCAGCTTATTTGAATATTTAAATCATCTATTTTAAATATGTAAATCATCTATTTTAAATATGCAAATCACCTTATTTAAATATGTAAATCATCTAATTTAAATATGCAAATGGTGTAATTTAAATATTCAAATGATGTAATTTAAATATTCAAATGATGTAATTTAAATATTAAAATGATGTGATTTAAATATGTAAATTATCTAATCTAAATATTCAAATGAGATAATTTAAATATGTTTTAAAAAAAAACATAATAATATTATGAGTCAATGGTTTTATAATTTTTTCCTCATACTTTCTCTTTACCTTATATCATAGGAAGTATACTTTTCTTTATCACTTTGTCATGTTATGTTCATACTTTTACTCATCCATCCGTTGCATTACTTCACAACACGTTCGTCTATAACATACTCCATCCCTTTGCCATTCAATCCTTCCCTAATTCATACAAGTCCTCTGTCATGTTATGTTACAACTTTTACTCATCCATACGTTAAATCATTGCTTCCATACGTTCTATCACTACCATCTCATGTAAATATTCCAATTATCTCATTTATATATGCAAATTCAGCTTATTTGAATATTTAAATCATCTATTTTAAATATGTAAATCATCTATTTTAAATATGCAAATCACCTTATTTAAATATGTAAATCATCTAATTTAAATATGCAAATGGTGTAATTTAAATATTCAAATGATGTAATTTAAATATTCAAATGATGTAATTTAAATATTAAAATGATGTGATTTAAATATGTAAATTATCTAATCTAAATATTCAAATGAGATAATTGAAATATGTTTTAAAAAAAAACATAATAATATTATGAGTCAATGGTTTTATAATTTTTTCCTCATACTTTCTCTTTACCTTATATCATAGGAAGTATACTTTTCTTTATCACTTTGTCATGTTATGTTCATACTTTTACTCATCCATCCGTTGCATTACTTCACAACACGTTCGTCTATAACATACTCCATCCCTTTGCCATTCAATCCTTCCCTAATTCATACAAGTCCTCTGTCATGTTATGTTACAACTTTTACTCATCCATACGTTAAATCATTGCTTCCATACGTTCTATCACTACCATCTCATGTAAATATTCCAATTATCTCATTTATATATGGAAATTCAGCTTATTTGAATATTTAAATCATCTATTTTAAATATGTAAATCATCTATTTTAAATATGCAAATCACCTTATTTAAATATGTAAATCATCTAATTTAAATATGCAAATGGTGTAATTTAAATATTCAAATGATGTAATTTAAATATTCAAATGATGTAATTTAAATATTAAAATGATGTGATTTAAATATGTAAATTATCTAATCTAAATATTCAAATGAGATAATTTAAATATGTTTTAAAAAAAAACATAATAATATTATGAGTCAATGGTTTTATAATTTTTTCCTCATACTTTCTCTTTACCTTATATCATAGGAAGTATACTTTTCTTTATCACTTTGTCATGTTATGTTCATACTTTTACTCATCCATCCGTTGCATTACTTCACAACACGTTCGTCTATAACATACTCCATCCCTTTGCCATTCAATCCTTCCCTAATTCATACAAGTCCTCTGTCATGTTATGTTACAACTTTTACTCATCCATACGTTAAATCATTGCTTCCATACGTTCTATCACTACCATCTCATGTAAATATTCCAATTATCTCATTTATATATGCAAATTCAGCTTATTTGAATATTTAAATCATCTATTTTAAATATGTAAATCATCTATTTTAAATATGCAAATCACCTTATTTAAATATGTAAATCATCTAATTTAAATATGCAAATGGTGTAATTAAAATATTCAAATGATGTAATTTAAATATTCAAATGATGTAATTTAAATATTAAAATGATGTGATTTAAATATGTAAATTATCTAATCTAAATATTCAAATGAGATAATTTAAATATGTTTTAAAAAAAAACATAATAATATTATGAGTCAATGGTTTTATAATTTTTTCCTCATACTTTCTCTTTACCTTATATCATAGGAAGTATACTTTTCTTTATCACTTTGTCATGTTATGTTCATACTTTTACTCATCCATCCGTTGCATTACTTCACAACACGTTCGTCTATAACATACTCCATCCCTTTGCCATTCAATCCTTCCCTAATTCATACAAGTCCTCTGTCATGTTATGTTACAACTTTTACTCATCCATACGTTAAATCATTGCTTCCATACGTTCTATCACTACCATCTCATGTAAATATTCCAATTATCTCATTTATATATGGAAATTCAGCTTATTTGAATATTTAAATCATCTATTTTAAATATGTAAATCATCTATTTTAAATATGCAAATCACCTTATTTAAATATGTAAATCATCTAATTTAAATATGCAAATGGTGTAATTTAAATATTCAAATGATGTAATTTAAATATTCAAATGATGTAATTTAAATATTAAAATGATGTGATTTAAATATGTAAATTATCTAATCTAAATATTCAAATGAGATAATTTAAATATGTTTTAAAAAAAAACATAATAATATTATGAGTCAATGGTTTTATAATTTTTTACTCATACTTTCTCTTTACCTTATATCATAGGAAGTATACTTTTCTTTATCACTTTGTCATGTTATGTTCATACTTTTACTCATCCATCCGTTGCATTACTTCACAACACGTTCGTCTATAACATACTCCATCCCTTTGCCATTCAATCCTTCCCTAATTCATACAAGTCCTCTGTCATGTTATGTTACAACTTTTACTCATCCATACGTTAAATCATTGCTTCCATACGTTCTATCACTACCATCTCATGTAAATATTCCAATTATCTCATTTATATATGGAAATTCAGCTTATTTGAATATTTAAATCATCTATTTTAAATATGTAAATCATCTATTTTAAATATGCAAATCACCTTATTTAAATATGTAAATCATCTAATTTAAATATGCAAATGGTGTAATTTAAATATTCAAATGATGTAATTTAAATATTCAAATGATGTAATTTAAATATTAAAATGATGTGATTTAAATATGTAAATTATCTAATCTAAATATTCAAATGAGATAATTTAAATATGTTTTAAAAAAAAACATAATAATATTATGAGTCAATGGTTTTATAATTTTTTCCTCATACTTTCTCTTTACCTTATATCATAGGAAGTATACTTTTCTTTATCACTTTGTCATGTTATGTTCATACTTTTACTCATCCATCCGTTGCATTACTTCACAACACGTTCGTCTATAACATACTCCATCCCTTTGCCATTCAATCCTTCCCTAATTCATACAAGTCCTCTGTCATGTTATGTTACAACTTTTACTCATCCATACGTTAAATCATTGCTTCCATACGTTCTATCACTACCATCTCATGTAAATATTCCAATTATCTCATTTATATATGGAAATTCAGCTTATTTGAATATTTAAATCATCTATTTTAAATATGTAAATCATCTATTTTAAATATGCAAATCACCTTATTTAAATATGTAAATCATCTAATTTAAATATGCAAATGGTGTAATTTAAATATTCAAATGATGTAATTTAAATATTCAAATGATGTAATTTAAATATTAAAATGATGTGATTTAAATATGTAAATTATCTAATCTAAATATTCAAATGAGATAATTTAAATATGTTTTAAAAAAAAACATAATAATATTATGAGTCAATGGTTTTATAATTTTTTCCTCATACTTTCTCTTTACCTTATATCATAGGAAGTATACTTTTCTTTATCACTTTGTCATGTTATGTTCATACTTTTACTCATCCATCCGTTGCATTACTTCACAACACGTTCGTCTATAACATACTCCATCCCTTTGCCATTCAATCCTTCCCTAATTCATACAAGTCCTCTGTCATGTTATGTTACAACTTTTACTCATCCATACGTTAAATCATTGCTTCCATACGTTCTATCACTACCATCTCATGTTAATATTCCTAGTCCAAAAGAAGTACTTTTGCAATTTGCTTAAGTTAAACATATATTATATATATATAAAAATACAAATCCAATGAACATATCCTAGATGTACCTACATCTTAGCACAGTTGAGCATCATCAACTACTTTTGTTTGGGAAATCGTTTACAAATTTAATGAAATGGCATCAAGTTCTCTTTCATATAAAGATATAGTAACAGTTCTGAAGAAGCTGCAAGGATATTAGCAAGTTACAATACAAGGATATCACATGTTTTTTTATATATTCTGAAACAGAGTCAACGAATACTAAAAAAGTTGAGATTTGTACATCTTCAATCAGCGGTTTTAAGAATGAAAAATGAAATTTTATTACTCATCTCAAACATACAGAGAGTATCAGAATCATGAATTGAATAAATTTCGTCCTAAAATACTAGAATTTGGGTTTTTCAAAGGATGTTTGAATAGTTGAAGAATGATATAATTGAAAGTAGGTAAATGAATGAAGTACATAAATAAAAAAGGGATTTAGAAGGAGTGTACCGACTTTAATGAATACTCGTTAAAATGTATGCTTGGATTGGCGGTTAAATTCCGGCAAGTAGCAATAAACGTTGAGATATATATTAGAATTTTTCCTTTATAAGGTTGATAAATTTCACAGAAGATTCATTGTTACTTGTAACATTTTATGTAGCGTATGCTTGATATTTGAGTTTTAAAATTGTTAAATGATGGAAAATCGTGAGTTATTTTGTATTGGCGATATATTTAAATCTTACAACGAAATTGATATGAAACTAGATGAATATATAAATAAAACAGGGTATCAATTTGTAGTGAAAACTAGTAATAGATTGAAAGAAAAATATGGAAAATGTAAAAAAAAGCCAAATAATAGAATGTTGGTTTATGAACATATTGAATACAAGTGCGCCAATCCAAATCATCATTTAGGAGGGTAAGTAATTTTTGTTTGGTTTAGTAATAGTTAATTTTTTTCATAAAATGACTTTATATTACAGAATATATGTAGGAAAATGCCAGGCATCCCTGAAATTAAATATCACATTGGACACAAATGGGCTACAAGTAATTGAATTTAATAATAAGCATAACCATCAACCGTCAGAAGTAAGTTGAAACGGTTTTTAATTTAAAAACATTGAATAATTACAAAGATACTTTCAGATTAGGAAGAAAAGAAAAAGGAAACAAATGAATGTTGCTGAAGAAGATACTGGTACATCATCTACAAGATCGTCAAATGTGTTGAATCAGTTAAAAGCGTTGGAGAAAGACATTTTAGCTGTTGATAGACTGGAAAAGGATGAATTGACACAGTACTTGGAAGGAATTGTTAATAAACTAAAAAGTAATGCAGAAGATATAAGCGGAGTTCCTGTGGAGGCGTATGATGAAGGTATAGTATTAAAATTTGAAGAATTAAGTATTGAACGACGACTTGAAATAATATTAGAATGGCTAAATTTATCTTCATTAAAGGTTAATATATTTGAAAATAATTACAAAATGAATAGGGATGATTTACAATATATAAATGTTTTGAATTTACGCGATGAAATAAAATTTTGTAATATGTATGACTATATTGATTATTTTGAAAATGATGCATTAAAATTGTTAATATCTATTATTAAAAATAAAAATAGATATAGTTCGACATATACGTGCTCAAAATGCTATAACGTATTATCGTCAAAATCCTTTGCTTGCGACGCATGTGTAAATTGGTTCCATCAGGACTGCGTGGATATAATTAGTGGTCCTGAAGGTTCATACTTTTGCAATAATTGTGTTATTTTCGAAAATAATTAAGTAAGTTAAATAAAAATGTAAAAATAGTTTAAGTTAAGTTTAAGTTAGAAGATAATTAAGTAAGTTATATATAAATTCAGATAATTCATATGTTACTTTAAGTAGTTTAAGTTAAAATGAATAAATACGTTTTTTAATTTGAAAAATATTTTTCATTTGCAGCATAAAATGTGAATTCGGTTTGCTCCACATTAATAAAGTTGTTGAAAATCTGAAAAAACAAAAATGAATAAAGAAATTTTCTATTTACAACATATATTCCATATACCCGTGTTCCCGTGCTTCCGTGTTTCCGTGTTTTATGTAGTAAATTTTCATTTTTAGATTTCCTACTAATTGTAAGATTTCCAAATTGGTCCTTTAACATGAAGTTATTACTACTAATATCTTCAACGAAATAGTACAAATACGTTCTCCTAAATTAAGTTAATTATTGAATTTAACCACTAACACGATTCATAAAGAAACTGAAAAGACTTTGTTTGAATGTTATTTTCCTTAAGCATATGTTTTCCATCCAATGTTCACGAATAAATGTAAAGGCACCTTTGTTAAAAGGCACTATTTTCAGTTAAAGTTGCTGAAAATCTGAAATAAAACAATAATAATAATAATAATAATAAAGAAATCATTTATTTGCAATATACCTTCCGTGTTTCCGTGTTCCCGTGTTCCCGTGTTTCCGTGTTTCCGTTCTTCCGTGTTTCCGTGTTTCCGTGTTTCCGTTCTTCCGTGTTTCCGTGTTTCCGTTCTTCCGTGTTTCCGTGTTTCCGTGTTTCCGTTCTTCCGTGTTTCCGTGTTTCCGTGTTTCCGTGTTTCCGTTCTTCCGTGTTTCCGTGTTTCCGTGTTTCCGTGTTTCCGTGCTTCCGTGCTTCCGTGTTTCCGTTTCCTTCTTTATATCTTTATTAATTCTAAATAAAAAACATAATTTCAACTTCCATAATTGAATATTCAAGGAATTGAGCATTATAAGATTTGTTTTAATTCAGTCTATTAGATTTCCTAGGATACATTCACTCCATTTAAATGTATAAAGAAGCAAAGGAGCAATAAAAATTGAAAAATATGAAATTGAAATTGACCATCATTACATCACAAAGAGGTGCCATCCTGCCAAGATCAAATAGAGCCACAAAACACCCCAACAACTCCCTCGAAGGAAAAATAATACTTACTCAAAGCTTTAGATTAAATTAGTACTAACCTAGACTAAGATACATAAAAAATAAGTTAAATAATAGCTCTTTATTGACCCTCTTTAAGACAATAGTCAGCTCGGCATAACAATAAGTTAGATTAGTCGAATTATTCCTATGTAGGAGAATCTCATTAGGAAATCTAAGCTAGTAGTAAGTTTATTTATAAGGTTTTCCGTGGATGAATGTTCCCGTGTACCCGTGTATGGTCCAATAAACACTGGGATCTTCAATTGCTGCATAGATTTTGCCTAGAATTAAAAGAGTTATACGGACTCATAGCATTGGAAAATGAGAAATTTACCTGAATCCTAAATCTCTTTTTGAAGTCAATGGATATTTCTCTGATATTTGGAATTTGAGTTTCCATTACTTTACTATAGCCATCAGCATCCTCACTTAATTGTAAAGTTTCATAATTTGAGTCATAGTCAGAAATCGGCTTATTTACTTCACTTTTTCCACTTTCAGAAGTTTAATTATTTTTCCGATATTTCACCATAAATTGTATCACTCCTATTTCCGGTAAATTTGACTAAAAATGAAAAATCTGTTATGAAGTTAAATTGAAAACAATAAATAATTATAAATTGAACCTTCTCTTTCAGTAGGTATATCGCTATATGATACTTGATGTATTAGATATTTTGTTTTCTTTCATCACCTGAACTTTCATACTTAATTTTTATGTAATTTCACCTGGAGGAATGGTGAATTTGCTTACCGCTTTTCTTGTTTTTAAGATCCTAAAATTCCAACAGAGCTGATGTTTGCAGATGAAGATGATTGACGGAAATGCATTTCAGTTTTTGAAGTGTGAACTGAAGCTGGATTGTTACTAGCTGTCGCACGAGCATCTGAAAGAATATAATAATTTATGTCGTGCAAAATATACAAGTATTTTAGTTTGTTTACCATCTTGTTTTCCTGTATTATAAAGTATAGGTATCTGCAACATTACTAGGATCTTCAACATAACTTTTGAAAATGTCGAATTTACCTGAATCATCGGACACAGTGGTCCATAATGAGAGTCCAAAAATCTCTTTGTTACTTACTTTTGCACCACTCTGAAAATTGAATTGATGGTCACATTGCAAATTACATTGCAATCATCATTTCAGGTTTTTCTTCATTACCTACGGAGAAATTAAATACATTTAGTGATTTTTGAAATATTTTTACCTTGCCATTATGCCTTCAACATCGAATCCAAAGTTACCTATTTATAAAAACCCACTACTAAATGCAATTTCAATTTTCATTTGACGTTACATGAAAACAATGAATAAGAAACTGTATGGAATTGGAATCCACTTCGAATCGAACTGTGTAGAGTTTCTCTTAAAAGAATTATTGAACTAAGAACTAAGACAGGACGAGAATGGAGCTGAAAATTGTAATTTTTCCGTCGGCTAATTCGATTTTTCGCTGTTGCAAGGATTACACATTGCCTCTACTTGTCTGGTAAACGCACCAGAATTAATATAAAGGTTTGTGTAATAAATATCTAAATTTAGATGAAATTTATTGAGCATTATCACTTCGTTTTTTTCTTAGAATTCGAAGGTGTATGATAAATAAAAAGGATTTTTGAAAAAAAACTTGTGTATTTTTAACAGTAAACATTAGTTTCCTTGGATAAATGAAAGTTTGGTATTGTTCTTCGGTATTTAGTTTTCGCATACATAAACAACATTAGTTGTACGAAATCTTAGATTGGTGTACTGGATAGCTAAAACTCCGCAATTGTTTGAAGTAAAGTTGCTGTTGGTTTTTATGCACTAGAAATGATTAATTCGTGTGTGCGTATAAATCACAGGATGCATAGAGATGTAATAATCCTAATAAAAATGGCAATCTACATGAATGAAAATTGGCGTATCGTCCTGAATTTGTTGCATACGAATAGATAGTGTAACAAGGACTGGTATGGGTATGGTACATAGGCTACATAGGCTGTTACATGGTTGGTAGATGTCCAGGTAGGATATGTGGTAGGCAGGTAGGTAGGTAGGTTGGCACGTTTGGCGGCTCGGGCCTGGCTCCTGGCTAAAAAAAAAAAAAAAAAAAAAAAAAAAACAACATAATAATATTATGAGTCCATTTACGGATGTGCTTTGTGGTTGAATGGTTTTATAATTTTTTACTCATACTTTCTCTTTACCTTATATCATAGGAAGTATACTTTTCTTTATCACTTTGTCATGTTATGTTCATACTTTTACTCATCCATCCGTTGCATTACTTCACAACACGTTCGTCTATAACATACTCCATCCCTTTGCCATTCAATCCTTCCCTAATTCATACAAGTCCTCTGTCATGTTATGTTACAACTTTTACTCATCCATACGTTAAATCATTGCTTCCATACGTTCTATCACTACCATCTCATGTTAATATTCCTAGTCCAAAAGAAGTACTTTTGCAATTTGCTTAAGTTAAACATATATTATATATATATAAAAATACAAATCCAATGAACATATCCTAGATGTACCTACATCTTAGCACAGTTGAGCATCATCAACTACTTTTGTTTGGGAAATCGTTTACAAATTTAATGAAATGGCATCAAGTTCTCTTTCATATAAAGATATAGTAACAGTTCTGAAGAAGCTGCAAGGATATTAGCAAGTTACAATACAAGGATATCACATGTTTTTTTATATATTCTGAAACAGAGTCAACGAATACTAAAAAAGTTGAGATTTGTACATCTTCAATCAGCGGTTTTAAGAATGAAAAATGAAATTTTATTACTCATCTCAAACATACAGAGAGTATCAGAATCATGAATTGAATAAATTTCGTCCTAAAATACTAGAATTTGGGTTTTTCAAAGGATGTTTGAATAGTTGAAGAATGATATAATTGAAAGTAGGTAAATGAATGAAGTACATAAATAAAAAAGGGATTTAGAAGGAGTGTACCGACTTTAATGAATACTCGTTAAAATGTATGCTTGGATTGGCGGTTAAATTCCGGCAAGTAGCAATAAACGTTGAGATATATATTAGAATTTTTCCTTTATAAGGTTGATAAATTTCACAGAAGATTCATTGTTACTTGTAACATTTTATGTAGCGTATGCTTGATATTTGAGTTTTAAAATTGTTAAATGATGGAAAATCGTGAGTTATTTTGTATTGGCGATATATTTAAATCTTACAACGAAATTGATATGAAACTAGATGAATATATAAATAAAACAGGGTATCAATTTGTAGTGAAAACTAGTAATAGATTGAAAGAAAAATATGGAAAATGTAAAAAAAAGCCAAATAATAGAATGTTGGTTTATGAACATATTGAATACAAGTGCGCCAATCCAAATCATCATTTAGGAGGGTAAGTAATTTTTGTTTGGTTTAGTAATAGTTAATTTTTTTCATAAAATGACTTTATATTACAGAATATATGTAGGAAAATGCCAGGCATCCCTGAAATTAAATATCACATTGGACACAAATGGGCTACAAGTAATTGAATTTAATAATAAGCATAACCATCAACCGTCAGAAGTAAGTTGAAACGGTTTTTAATTTAAAAACATTGAATAATTACAAAGATACTTTCAGATTAGGAAGAAAAGAAAAAGGAAACAAATGAATGTTGCTGAAGAAGATACTGGTACATCATCTACAAGATCGTCAAATGTGTTGAATCAGTTAAAAGCGTTGGAGAAAGACATTTTAGCTGTTGATAGACTGGAAAAGGATGAATTGACACAGTACTTGGAAGGAATTGTTAATAAACTAAAAAGTAATGCAGAAGATATAAGCGGAGTTCCTGTGGAGGCGTATGATGAAGGTATAGTATTAAAATTTGAAGAATTAAGTATTGAACGACGACTTGAAATAATATTAGAATGGCTAAATTTATCTTCATTAAAGGTTAATATATTTGAAAATAATTACAAAATGAATAGGGATGATTTACAATATATAAATGTTTTGAATTTACGCGATGAAATAAAATTTTGTAATATGTATGACTATATTGATTATTTTGAAAATGATGCATTAAAATTGTTAATATCTATTATTAAAAATAAAAATAGATATAGTTCGACATATACGTGCTCAAAATGCTATAACGTATTATCGTCAAAATCCTTTGCTTGCGACGCATGTGTAAATTGGTTCCATCAGGACTGCGTGGATATAATTAGTGGTCCTGAAGGTTCATACTTTTGCAATAATTGTGTTATTTTCGAAAATAATTAAGTAAGTTAAATAAAAATGTAAAAATAGTTTAAGTTAAGTTTAAGTTAGAAGATAATTAAGTAAGTTATATATAAATTCAGATAATTCATATGTTACTTTAAGTAGTTTAAGTTAAAATGAATAAATACGTTTTTTAATTTGAAAAATATTTTTCATTTGCAGCATAAAATGTGAATTCGGTTTGCTCCACATTAATAAAGTTGTTGAAAATCTGAAAAAACAAAAATGAATAAAGAAATTTTCTATTTACAACATATATTCCATATACCCGTGTTCCCGTGCTTCCGTGTTTCCGTGTTTTATGTAGTAAATTTTCATTTTTAGATTTCCTACTAATTGTAAGATTTCCAAATTGGTCCTTTAACATGAAGTTATTACTACTAATATCTTCAACGAAATAGTACAAATACGTTCTCCTAAATTAAGTTAATTATTGAATTTAACCACTAACACGATTCATAAAGAAACTGAAAAGACTTTGTTTGAATGTTATTTTCCTTAAGCATATGTTTTCCATCCAATGTTCACGAATAAATGTAAAGGCACCTTTGTTAAAAGGCACTATTTTCAGTTAAAGTTGCTGAAAATCTGAAATAAAACAATAATAATAATAATAATAATAAAGAAATCATTTATTTGCAATATACCTTCCGTGTTTCCGTGTTCCCGTGTTCCCGTGTTTCCGTGTTTCCGTTCTTCCGTGTTTCCGTGTTTCCGTGTTTCCGTTCTTCCGTGTTTCCGTGTTTCCGTTCTTCCGTGTTTCCGTGTTTCCGTGTTTCCGTTCTTCCGTGTTTCCGTGTTTCCGTGTTTCCGTGTTTCCGTTCTTCCGTGTTTCCGTGTTTCCGTGTTTCCGTGTTTCCGTGCTTCCGTGCTTCCGTGTTTCCGTTTCCTTCTTTATATCTTTATTAATTCTAAATAAAAAACATAATTTCAACTTCCATAATTGAATATTCAAGGAATTGAGCATTATAAGATTTGTTTTAATTCAGTCTATTAGATTTCCTAGGATACATTCACTCCATTTAAATGTATAAAGAAGCAAAGGAGCAATAAAAATTGAAAAATATGAAATTGAAATTGACCATCATTACATCACAAAGAGGTGCCATCCTGCCAAGATCAAATAGAGCCACAAAACACCCCAACAACTCCCTCGAAGGAAAAATAATACTTACTCAAAGCTTTAGATTAAATTAGTACTAACCTAGACTAAGATACATAAAAAATAAGTTAAATAATAGCTCTTTATTGACCCTCTTTAAGACAATAGTCAGCTCGGCATAACAATAAGTTAGATTAGTCGAATTATTCCTATGTAGGAGAATCTCATTAGGAAATCTAAGCTAGTAGTAAGTTTATTTATAAGGTTTTCCGTGGATGAATGTTCCCGTGTACCCGTGTATGGTCCAATAAACACTGGGATCTTCAATTGCTGCATAGATTTTGCCTAGAATTAAAAGAGTTATACGGACTCATAGCATTGGAAAATGAGAAATTTACCTGAATCCTAAATCTCTTTTTGAAGTCAATGGATATTTCTCTGATATTTGGAATTTGAGTTTCCATTACTTTACTATAGCCATCAGCATCCTCACTTAATTGTAAAGTTTCATAATTTGAGTCATAGTCAGAAATCGGCTTATTTACTTCACTTTTTCCACTTTCAGAAGTTTAATTATTTTTCCGATATTTCACCATAAATTGTATCACTCCTATTTCCGGTAAATTTGACTAAAAATGAAAAATCTGTTATGAAGTTAAATTGAAAACAATAAATAATTATAAATTGAACCTTCTCTTTCAGTAGGTATATCGCTATATGATACTTGATGTATTAGATATTTTGTTTTCTTTCATCACCTACGGACTAAAATTCTTAGAAGTTGGAGGAATAGTGAATTTGCAACCTAAAATTCCAACAGAGCTGATGTTTGCAGATGAAGATGATTGACGGAAATGCATTTCAGTTTTTGAAGTGTGAACTGAAGCTGGATTGTTACTAGCTGTCGCACGAGCATCTGAAAGAATATAATAATTTATGTCGTGCAAAATATACAAGTATTTTAGTTTGTTTACCATCTTGTTTTCCTGTTTATTTCTACAAAAACTGTTGATTGTATTTGTGCGTAAGTTTCTGATCCGCTAGTATAGGTATCTGCAACATTAGTAGGATCTTCAATATCTGGATACATTTCGCCTGAAAATATAAGTTGACACATAACTTTTGAAAATGACCCACTACTAAATGCAATTTCAATTTTCATTTGACGTTACATGAAAACAATGAATAAGAAACTGTATGGAATTGGCATCCGCTTCGAATCGAACTGTGTAGGACTAAGAACTAAGACAGGACGAGAATGGAGCTGAAAATTGTAATTTTTCCGTCGGCTAATTCGATTTTTCGCTGTTGCTAGGATTACACATTGCCTCTACTTGTCTGGTAAACGCACCAGAATTAATATAAAGGTTTGTGTAATAAATATCTAAATTTAGATGAAATTTATTGATCATTATCACTTCGTTTTTTTCTTAGAATTCGAAGGTGTATGATAAATAAAAAGGATTTTTGAAAAAAAACTTGTGTATTTTTAACAGTAAACATTAGTTTCCTTGGATAAATGAAAGTTTGGTATTGTTCTTCGGTATTTAGTTTTCGCATACATAAACAACATTAGTTGTACGAAATCTTAGATTGGTGTACTGGATAGCTAAAACTCCGCAATTGTTTGAAGTAAAGTTGCTGTTGGTTTTTATGCACTAGAAATGATTAATTCGTGTGTGCGTATAAATCACAGGATGCATAGAGATGTAATAATCCTAATAAAAATGGCAATCTACATGAATGAAAATTGGCGTATCGTCCTGAATTTGTTGCATACGAATAGATAGTGTAACAAGGACTGGTATGGGTATGGTACATAGGCTACATAGGCTGTTACATGGTTGGTAGATGTCCAGGTAGGATATGTGGTAGGCAGGTAGGTAGGTAGGTTGGCACGTTTGGCGGCTCGGGCCTGGCTCCTGGCTAAAAAAAAAAAAAAAAAAAAAAAAAAAACAACATAATAATATTATGAGTCCATTTACGGATGTGCTTTGTGGTTGAATGGTTTTATAATTTTTTACTCATACTTTCTCTTTACCTTATATCATAGGAAGTATACTTTTCTTTATCACTTTGTCATGTTATGTTCATACTTTTACTCATCCATCCGTTGCATTACTTCACAACACGTTCGTCTATAACATACTCCATCCCTTTGCCATTCAATCCTTCCCTAATTCATACAAGTCCTCTGTCATGTTATGTTACAACTTTTACTCATCCATACGTTAAATCATTGCTTCCATACGTTCTATCACTACCATCTCATGTAAATATTCCAATTATCTCATTTATATATGGAAATTCAGCTTATTTGAATATTTAAATCATCTATTTTAAATATGTAAATCATCTATTTTAAATATGCAAATCACCTTATTTAAATATGTAAATCATCTAATTTAAATATGCAAATGGTGTAATTTAAATATTCAAATGATGTAATTTAAATATTCAAATGATGTAATTTAAATATTAAAATGATGTGATTTAAATATGTAAATTATCTAATCTAAATATTCAAATGAGATAATTTAAATATGTTTTAAAAAAAAACATAATAATATTATGAGTCAATGGTTTTATAATTTTTTCCTCATACTTTCTCTTTACCTTATATCATAGGAAGTATACTTTTCTTTATCACTTTGTCATGTTATGTTCATACTTTTACTCATCCATCCGTTGCATTACTTCACAACACGTTCGTCTATAACATACTCCATCCCTTTGCCATTCAATCCTTCCCTAATTCATACAAGTCCTCTGTCATGTTATGTTACAACTTTTACTCATCCATACGTTAAATCATTGCTTCCATACGTTCTATCACTACCATCTCATGTAAATATTCCAATTATCTCATTTATATATGCAAATTCAGCTTATTTGAATATTTAAATCATCTATTTTAAATATGTAAATCATCTATTTTAAATATGCAAATCACCTTATTTAAATATGTAAATCATCTAATTTAAATATGCAAATGGTGTAATTTAAATATTCAAATGATGTAATTTAAATATTCAAATGATGTAATTTAAATATTAAAATGATGTGATTTAAATATGTAAATTATCTAATCTAAATATTCAAATGAGATAATTTAAATATGTTTTAAAAAAAAACATAATAATATTATGAGTCAATGGTTTTATAATTTTTTCCTCATACTTTCTCTTTACCTTATATCATAGGAAGTATACTTTTCTTTATCACTTTGTCATGTTATGTTCATACTTTTACTCATCCATCCGTTGCATTACTTCACAACACGTTCGTCTATAACATACTCCATCCCTTTGCCATTCAATCCTTCCCTAATTCATACAAGTCCTCTGTCATGTTATGTTACAACTTTTACTCATCCATACGTTAAATCATTGCTTCCATACGTTCTATCACTACCATCTCATGTAAATATTCCAATTATCTCATTTATATATGCAAATTCAGCTTATTTGAATATTTAAATCATCTATTTTAAATATGTAAATCATCTATTTTAAATATGCAAATCACCTTATTTAAATATGTAAATCATCTAATTTAAATATGCAAATGGTGTAATTTAAATATTCAAATGATGTAATTTAAATATTCAAATGATGTAATTTAAATATTAAAATGATGTGATTTAAATATGTAAATTATCTAATCTAAATATTCAAATGAGATAATTTAAATATGTTTTAAAAAAAAACATAATAATATTATGAGTCAATGGTTTTATAATTTTTTCCTCATACTTTCTCTTTACCTTATATCATAGGAAGTATACTTTTCTTTATCACTTTGTCATGTTATGTTCATACTTTTACTCATCCATCCGTTGCATTACTTCACAACACGTTCGTCTATAACATACTCCATCCCTTTGCCATTCAATCCTTCCCTAATTCATACAAGTCCTCTGTCATGTTATGTTACAACTTTTACTCATCCATACGTTAAATCATTGCTTCCATACGTTCTATCACTACCATCTCATGTAAATATTCCAATTATCTCATTTATATATGGAAATTCAGCTTATTTGAATATTTAAATCATCTATTTTAAATATGTAAATCATCTATTTTAAATATGCAAATCACCTTATTTAAATATGTAAATCATCTAATTTAAATATGCAAATGGTGTAATTTAAATATTCAAATGATGTAATTTAAATATTCAAATGATGTAATTTAAATATTAAAATGATGTGATTTAAATATGTAAATTATCTAATCTAAATATTCAAATGAGATAATTTAAATATGTTTTAAAAAAAAACATAATAATATTATGAGTCAATGGTTTTATAATTTTTTCCTCATACTTTCTCTTTACCTTATATCATAGGAAGTATACTTTTCTTTATCACTTTGTCATGTTATGTTCATACTTTTACTCATCCATCCGTTGCATTACTTCACAACACGTTCGTCTATAACATACTCCATCCCTTTGCCATTCAATCCTTCCCTAATTCATACAAGTCCTCTGTCATGTTATGTTACAACTTTTACTCATCCATACGTTAAATCATTGCTTCCATACGTTCTATCACTACCATCTCATGTAAATATTCCAATTATCTCATTTATATATGGAAATTCAGCTTATTTGAATATTTAAATCATCTATTTTAAATATGTAAATCATCTATTTTAAATATGCAAATCACCTTATTTAAATATGTAAATCATCTAATTTAAATATGCAAATGGTGTAATTTAAATATTCAAATGATGTAATTTAAATATTCAAATGATGTAATTTAAATATTAAAATGATGTGATTTAAATATGTAAATTATCTAATCTAAATATTCAAATGAGATAATTTAAATATGTTTTAAAAAAAAACATAATAATATTATGAGTCAATGGTTTTATAATTTTTTCCTCATACTTTCTCTTTACCTTATATCATAGGAAGTATACTTTTCTTTATCACTTTGTCATGTTATGTTCATACTTTTACTCATCCATCCGTTGCATTACTTCACAACACGTTCGTCTATAACATACTCCATCCCTTTGCCATTCAATCCTTCCCTAATTCATACAAGTCCTCTGTCATGTTATGTTACAACTTTTACTCATCCATACGTTAAATCATTGCTTCCATACGTTCTATCACTACCATCTCATGTAAATATTCCAATTATCTCATTTATATATGGAAATTCAGCTTATTTGAATATTTAAATCATCTATTTTAAATATGTAAATCATCTATTTTAAATATGCAAATCACCTTATTTAAATATGTAAATCATCTAATTTAAATATGCAAATGGTGTAATTTAAATATTCAAATGATGTAATTTAAATATTCAAATGATGTAATTTAAATATTAAAATGATGTGATTTAAATATGTAAATTATCTAATCTAAATATTCAAATGAGATAATTTAAATATGTTTTAAAAAAAAACATAATAATATTATGAGTCAATGGTTTTATAATTTTTTCCTCATACTTTCTCTTTACCTTATATCATAGGAAGTATACTTTTCTTTATCACTTTGTCATGTTATGTTCATACTTTTACTCATCCATCCGTTGCATTACTTCACAACACGTTCGTCTATAACATACTCCATCCCTTTGCCATTCAATCCTTCCCTAATTCATACAAGTCCTCTGTCATGTTATGTTACAACTTTTACTCATCCATACGTTAAATCATTGCTTCCATACGTTCTATCACTACCATCTCATGTAAATATTCCAATTATCTCATTTATATATGGAAATTCAGCTTATTTGAATATTTAAATCATCTATTTTAAATATGTAAATCATCTATTTTAAATATGCAAATCACCTTATTTAAATATGTAAATCATCTAATTTAAATATGCAAATGGTGTAATTTAAATATTCAAATGATGTAATTTAAATATTCAAATGATGTAATTTAAATATTAAAATGATGTGATTTAAATATGTAAATTATCTAATCTAAATATTCAAATGAGATAATTTAAATATGTTTTAAAAAAAAACATAATAATATTATGAGTCAATGGTTTTATAATTTTTTCCTCATACTTTCTCTTTACCTTATATCATAGGAAGTATACTTTTCTTTATCACTTTGTCATGTTATGTTCATACTTTTACTCATCCATCCGTTGCATTACTTCACAACACGTTCGTCTATAACATACTCCATCCCTTTGCCATTCAATCCTTCCCTAATTCATACAAGTCCTCTGTCATGTTATGTTACAACTTTTACTCATCCATACGTTAAATCATTGCTTCCATACGTTCTATCACTACCATCTCATGTAAATATTCCAATTATCTCATTTATATATGGAAATTCAGCTTATTTGAATATTTAAATCATCTATTTTAAATATGTAAATCATCTATTTTAAATATGCAAATCACCTTATTTAAATATGTAAATCATCTAATTTAAATATGCAAATGGTGTAATTAAAATATTCAAATGATGTAATTTAAATATTCAAATGATGTAATTTAAATATTAAAATGATGTGATTTAAATATGTAAATTATCTAATCTAAATATTCAAATGAGATAATTTAAATATGTTTTAAAAAAAAACATAATAATATTATGAGTCAATGGTTTTATAATTTTTTCCTCATACTTTCTCTTTACCTTATATCATAGGAAGTATACTTTTCTTTATCACTTTGTCATGTTATGTTCATACTTTTACTCATCCATCCGTTGCATTACTTCACAACACGTTCGTCTATAACATACTCCATCCCTTTGCCATTCAATCCTTCCCTAATTCATACAAGTCCTCTGTCATGTTATGTTACAACTTTTACTCATCCATACGTTAAATCATTGCTTCCATACGTTCTATCACTACCATCTCATGTAAATATTCCAATTATCTCATTTATATATGGAAATTCAGCTTATTTGAATATTTAAATCATCTATTTTAAATATGTAAATCATCTATTTTAAATATGCAAATCACCTTATTTAAATATGTAAATCATCTAATTTAAATATGCAAATGGTGTAATTTAAATATTCAAATGATGTAATTTAAATATTCAAATGATGTAATTTAAATATTAAAATGATGTGATTTAAATATGTAAATTATCTAATCTAAATATTCAAATGAGATAATTTAAATATGTTTAAAAAAAAAACATAATAATATTATGAGTCAATGGTTTTATAATTTTTTCCTCATACTTTCTCTTTACCTTATATCATAGGAAGTATACTTTTCTTTATCACTTTGTCATGTTATGTTCATACTTTTACTCATCCATCCGTTGCATTACTTCACAACACGTTCGTCTATAACATACTCCATCCCTTTGCCATTCAATCCTTCCCTAATTCATACAAGTCCTCTGTCATGTTATGTTACAACTTTTACTCATCCATACGTTAAATCATTGCTTCCATACGTTCTATCACTACCATCTCATGTAAATATTCCAATTATCTCATTTATATATGGAAATTCAGCTTATTTGAATATTTAAATCATCTATTTTAAATATGTAAATCATCTATTTTAAATATGCAAATCACCTTATTTAAATATGTAAATCATCTAATTTAAATATGCAAATGGTGTAATTTAAATATTCAAATGATGTAATTTAAATATTCAAATGATGTAATTTAAATATTAAAATGATGTGATTTAAATATGTAAATTATCTAATCTAAATATTCAAATGAGATAATTTAAATATGTTTTAAAAAAAAACATAATAATATTATGAGTCAATGGTTTTATAATTTTTTCCTCATACTTTCTCTTTACCTTATATCATAGGAAGTATACTTTTCTTTATCACTTTGTCATGTTATGTTCATACTTTTACTCATCCATCCGTTGCATTACTTCACAACACGTTCGTCTATAACATACTCCATCCCTTTGCCATTCAATCCTTCCCTAATTCATACAAGTCCTCTGTCATCCATACGTTAAATCATTGCTTCCATACGTTCTATCACTACCATCTCATGTAAATATTCCAATTATCTCATTTATATATGGAAATTCAGCTTATTTGAATATTTAAATCATCTATTTTAAATATGTAAATCATCTATTTTAAATATGCAAATCACCTTATTTAAATATGTAAATCATCTAATTTAAATATGCAAATGGTGTAATTTAAATATTCAAATGATGTAATTTAAATATTCAAATGATGTAATTTAAATATTAAAATGATGTGATTTAAATATGTAAATTATCTAATCTAAATATTCAAATGAGATAATTTAAATATGTTTTAAAAAAAAACATAATAATATTATGAGTCAATGGTTTTATAATTTTTTCCTCATACTTTCTCTTTACCTTATATCATAGGAAGTATACTTTTCTTTATCACTTTGTCATGTTATGTTCATACTTTTACTCATCCATCCGTTGCATTACTTCACAACACGTTCGTCTATAACATACTCCATCCCTTTGCCATTCAATCCTTCCCTAATTCATACAAGTCCTCTGTCATCCATACGTTAAATCATTGCTTCCATACGTTCTATCACTACCATCTCATGTAAATATTCCAATTATCTCATTTATATATGGAAATTCAGCTTATTTGAATATTTAAATCATCTATTTTAAATATGTAAATCATCTATTTTAAATATGCAAATCACCTTATTTAAATATGTAAATCATCTAATTTAAATATGCAAATGGTGTAATTTAAATATTCAAATGATGTAATTTAAATATTCAAATGATGTAATTTAAATATTAAAATGATGTGATTTAAATATGTAAATTATCTAATCTAAATATTCAAATGAGATAATTTAAATATGTTTTTTAAATAAGTGAAAAAATCAATGTATGTATATATAGTTTTTAGAGGATAGTTAGTATAGACAAATATGTTAAATATGTAAATCATCTAGTTTAGCTGTGTAAATCACCTAATTTTAATATGCAAATTAATTAATTTAAATATTCAACATTTTATAAACGTAGAACTTCGTCTTTTATCACAGTGCATTGCGTTGTGGTGGTGAAGTTTAACGGCAGAGCTTGATTGTTGGTATGAATGGCAATTGCAGTCATGGAATTGAACAGAGTGTCCTTATTTCGTCAATCTTATTTATTGTTCATATAACAGTTTTACATTCGAAAAACTTGATACCAGTTGTAACAAAATAGATCGTAAAAACCTTATTACTTGGGTAATATTTGTATATATTTATAAGAAATTGATTTGAAGGTAATAATAGTTTACTATAATTTTTAATTTTCACATGAAACATTACATTAAGTTTTGGTTTTCCTAAAACGTTGAGAATTACATAAAATTGTCATACGCAGTACGCATAATTTAGCAGCAGTAGGTAAATTTGTTAGTTATTTTAATAGTTGTAATAATTTTCTGTCTTTTAGGTTTGCGAAATGATAGGTTTGATTGCATGAGTTTATTTATTGTTTACAGAAAGAGGGAACAAATGCTATAGCGGCTTGTAAATAATGTACCAAAAGGATAGACAATTTACACCAAACTTTCAAACCATGAATTACTTGCAACATTTTTTTTTATTTATTTACGTTTGAAGATTTAATTCATAATTAGTTAGTTGCGTAACAAAAACAAACTTAATTATTAGCACCAAATGGGTGTAGATTCGTCCAACAAGACAGCGTTCCATGAATACTTAATAAATTGATTAAATCATCCAATCACAAATTGTCCTCCTCGCTAAATATCATTTCACACCATCATCACGACCAATAGAAAAGGAAAGACGTTAACTTCATTTAATTGCACATGGTACAGTTTTCTTCTCTGTTCCATTTGTTCACATTCCAGTTGCACAACCAATCAAAGCAGTTCATATTTTCTCTGTGCAATTATAATTTAGCAGCAGCATGTAAATTTGTTTGTTAATTTAATATTTTTAATAGTTTTCTGTCGTTCAGGTTTGCAATATGAAAACAGTTCATATTTTCTCTGGTCAATCAACGAAATATATGAACGCCAAATAATGCATTAGAATACACAGCGTTCCAATAATGACTCAACGCAAGTGCAAAATAACCGGACAAAACTAACACTTTAATCGGCGGAGCGTGACTGATTGCACACATGAACCTTTTATTCGTGGAACGGATGGAATCGAACAAAACGTACTTATTGCGTCATTCTGATTGATTGTTGGTTCAACACGTCGCCATTTGCAGAAATTTGTTTCGAATGACATTTTATGTCACTTGTAACAAGCAATATCAATTTCGCACTGCTGTCATCACCATTCACAACCCAATTGCAATGCTGCTTGTACAAAAGCAACAAACTATTACGCAACAACTAGCCATAAACGTAGAACATCGTTTTTTCTATCGCAGTGTATTGCGTTGTGGTGGTGACGTTTATGGGCAGAACTTGATTGCATGTGTGAATGGCAATTCCAGTCATGGAACGAATAGAATTGATCAGAGAGTACGTATTGCGTCAAACTGATTGATTGTTCATGTAACAGTTTAACATTCGAAAAACTTGATACCAGCTGTAACAAAATAAATTGTAAAAACCTTACAATTTGGGTTATGTACGTATATATTTATAGAAGTTGATTTGAAGGTAATAAAAGGTAACTATAATTTGTAATTTTTACATGACACATTACATTAAGTTATGTTTTTACTAAAGGCGTCGGGAATTACTTCAAATTGACATACGGGGTACGTATAATTTAGCAGCAGGAGGTAAATTTGTTCGTTATTTTAATATTTATAATAATTTTCTGTCATTTAGGTTTGTAATATGAAGGAACTATGCATGTGTTTTTTTATTGTGTACATAAACAGGCACAAATGCTATAGCGACTTGTAAATAATGTACGAAAATAATGAATTAGAATACACAGCGTTCCAATAGTGACTCAACCTAAGTGCAAAATAACCGGACAAAACTAACACTTTAATCGGCGGAGCGTGACTGTTTGTATACATGAACATTTTATTCGTGGAACGGATGGAATCGAACAAAACGTACTTATTGCGTCATTCTGATTGATTGTTGGTACAACACGTCGCCATTTGCAGAAATTTGTTTCGAATGACATTTCATGTCAATTGAAACAAGCAATATCAATTTCTTGCCCAAAAGTAACAACTAGCCATAAACGTAGAACTTCGGTGTAGTAGTAAGGCTATTAATTAGGCTTACTATTGTATAATAAAATAAAAATAAATAAAAAACGTAGAACTTCGGTTTTTCTATCACGGTGCATTGCGTTGTGGAGTGAACTTTATGGGCAAAGCTTGATTGTGTGTATGAATTACAATTGCAGTCTTGGAACGAATGCAATTGAACAGAGTGTGCTTATTGCGTCAATCTGATTGATTGTTCATATAACAGTTTAACATTCGAAAAACTTGATACCAGTTGTAATAAAATAATTTGTAAAAACTTTATAACTTGGAGTATATATGTATATATTTATAAGAAGTTTGTTATTTTAATATTTATAATAATTTTGTGTCTTTTAGATTTGCAAAATGAAAAACTATGCATGGGTTTTTTTTAATGCTTACATAAACAACAAATGCTTTAGCAACTTGTGCATAATGTTCCAAAATGATAGAAAATTTACACCAAACTTTCAAGCCCTGAATTACTTGCGACGTTTGTGGATTTAATTCATGATTAGTTTGTTGCGTAGCAAAAACAAACTCAATTACGTATTAGCAACAAATGTGTGTAGATTCGTCCAAGAAGACAGCATCCAATGTATACTTAATAAATTGATTAAGTCACCCAATCACAAAATGTCCTCGGTAAATAAACATTTCACAACAGCATAATGACCAATAGAAAAGGAAAGATGATAGGTTCACGCAATTTCATATTGTACACTTTTGTTCTCTGTTCCACTTGTTCACATTCCAGTTGCACAAGCAATCAAAGCAGTTCACATTTTCTCTGTTCAATCAGCGTAATTTATGATCGCCATATAATGGATTGGAATACACAGCGTTCCAATAATGACTCAAGCCGGGTGCAAAATAACCGGACGAAACTAACACTTTAATGGGCGGAGCGTGAATGTTTGTGTGTATGAATATTTTATTCGTGGAACGGATGGAATCGAACAAAATGTACTTTCTTGCATCATTCTGATTGATTGTTGGTTGAACACGTCGCCATTTGCAAAAACTTATTTCAATCACATTTTATGTCAATTGTAACAAACAATATCAAATTCAAACCGCAGTCACCTTTACTCATAGCTTAAGTGCAATGCTACTTCTACAAAAGCAACAAACTATCACGCAACAAGTATCCATAAACGTAGAATATCGTTTTTTCTATCACTGCGCATTGGATTGTGATGGTGACATTGATATTCAGAGCTTGATTATGCGGATGACTGGCAATTGCAGTCGTGGAACGAATGGAATTCAACAGAGTGTACTTTATAGCGTAAATATGATTGATTGTTCATATAACAGTTTAACATTCGAAAAACTTAATCCCACTTGTAACAAAAGAAATTGTAAAAACCTTATAAGTTTTCGGCGTTGAGAATTACCTCACGTTGACATACACAATAAGTATAATCAAGCAGCAGCAAGTAAATTTGTTTCTTATATTATTATTTGTAATAATTTTCTGTCTTTTAGGTTTGCAATATGAAAGAACTATGCATGGGTTTATTTATTGTTTATACGATAAATGAAAAAATATCAGCAAGTTAAAATAAATAATAATATGAGTAGAACTGCGGAAGTAGTCGAGTCAACCGCAAAAAAAAATTTGTATATTTCATTTTACAGCTTTAACCTAATGGGTTGAAAGATCTATTGTTTGTCTATGGTATAAGAGTTAAGGCCCTAGTTGTACCACGTTGTACTAACGATCAACTGTTGTGAGTGTTTGTGATCCTCAGGCAAATATTTTCCTAATATCCGAACTAACTTTAGCCCTTAGGTTTGTGTAGCCAATAGCTAAAACCCGACAACAACAGTGTACCATATTTGGGTTTGTTCTTGGATAACCAATTTTCGAACGCTTGAACCGGTCTTAGAACATGTGATTTTGGTTTGTGTATTTAATATCCGAACCCAACAAATGTTTTATGTTATTCTTTAAGCCGTATAAATGCGGGCGTTCGAAAAATTTATCACTCCTAGTGAAACAGTCACATTTATAATTATTGTTGACGAAAATTCTAGGTTTCTGGGAATATTTCAGGAAAATTTATCAGTCCTCGCAAGTGACAAAAGACCTGCATATTTGTATACGTAATATAATTATATGTATAATTATACTTTCAGTTTGCACACATAAAGTTTCAAATATTTCTGAAAATAAAAATTATTTAAGGACGTGCGTCGCAACATTATTCAGATGGTTACATACAATTTTATTTTTATAATACAAGCCACCAGATGTTTGGAATAAGGAATACAATAATTATTTCATCAGCCTTGAAAGCAATCATCAACATCCATTTGTGGTATGCGAAACTGTGTTAGAAGAGTTATGTGATAAATCAGACTCGAGAACTGTTTTTGTGGATGGAATGGATGCACTGCAATCAGCAGTCCCAGGACTTGTATTTGCTCCGCTATGCAAAAGTTCGTATGAATTTTCCAAATCTATATATTTAACGGACACATAATCAGGATCATATTCAGTGCCAGTGAGGGACTCACATTTATTTGACTGGAGTCTATCACTATATAATGAAATATTTTACTGCTTTTCATTAGAATTTTAAAGTTAAAAGTTTCCAAAGGTGAACAGAAATATCGATTTGATGCGAGTGACGGTGACATACTGTTGTTAGCTGTTGCTTTGGTGGACGAAATTGTATCGGTTGGTAATTTATTTATTGTTTGATAATCATGGCTTTCTATACAATCTTTGTTAATTTCCAAGTATAAACTTGTTCTTTCGGCCTTTAAACTTGACTATTCATTATATCTATTTTCTTCATTGTGACTGCAATTTCAATTTTCATGACAACTGAAAGCTCCATTTGCCTCTACTATAGAAGCATAATCATGGTTTCTTATGTAAATATAGAACGTCTGTTATGTTTTATATCATTATAATCTACTTACATATATATATATATGTTGATGTGGTTTTACTTTACTATAGCCATCCGGATCCTCACACCCTTGTTCTGAATCACTATAATTTACAGACCTAAAAGTTTCATAATTTGAGTCATTGTCAGGAATCGGCTTATTTACTTCACTATTTCCACTTTTAATTATTTCATATCCAGCGTCCTTTACCAATTCATCAGATAAACTTTCGTGTCGTTGTTGAGAAGTTTAATTTTTTATTTTCGATATTCCACCATAAATTGTATCACTCCTATTTCCGCTCAATTTGTTTCCATACGTTCTATCACTACCATCTCATGTAAATATTCCAATTATCTCATTTATATATGCAAATTCAGCTTATTTGAATATTTAAATCATCTATTTTAAATATGTAAATCATCTATTTTAAATATGCAAATCACCTTATTTAAATATGTAAATCATCTAATTTAAATATGCAAATGGTGTAATTTAAATATTCAAATGATGTAATTTAAATATTCAAATGATGTAATTTAAATATTAAAATGATGTGATTTAAATATGTAAATTATCTAATCTAAATATTCAAATGAGATAATTTAAATATGTTTTAAAAAAAAACATAATAATATTATGAGTCAATGGTTTTATAATTTTTTCCTCATACTTTCTCTTTACCTTATATCATAGGAAGTATACTTTTCTTTATCACTTTGTCATGTTATGTTCATACTTTTACTCATCCATCCGTTGCATTACTTCACAACACGTTCGTCTATAACATACTCCATCCCTTTGCCATTCAATCCTTCCCTAATTCATACAAGTCCTCTGTCATGTTATGTTACAACTTTTACTCATCCATACGTTAAATCATTGCTTCCATACGTTCTATCACTACCATCTCATGTAAATATTCCAATTATCTCATTTATATATGCAAATTCAGCTTATTTTAATATTTAAATCATCTAATTGAAATGGTTTTGTATATTTTATTTTGCGTTGGCAAGGGTATCGTTCACAATATTTGTAATAATGTAATTTATATGAACTAAATTTTTCAATAATAGTTGTTCGTTGTTTGACTGTTGTAGATAATAAATGCAAGAAGTACGAAATATCTTCATTTAAGTACTTAATCAAAATATCATAAACGTCTAAGCAATTGTTTACCTGTAATGTTTACCTACCACATATTAAAATAAACAAAATGATATAAAAAAATTTTAACCTCGATATAGGTATACCTAGTTGCTTATTCCGGTGGTTAAATTTTCCTTGTTACGATAATTAAGATTTAATTTAATTTAATTTCCGAGAGATTTTGCTTGAAAAGCGTAAGGTCACAGATCTGTTTTTTGTTCACCTCAACACACATTTACAATTTTTGTTTATTATTTTCCTTTGGTAGGAAAAATCAACGTAGGCAACTTATCTCATTTTAAACATTTTATAGAGCATTATAATTTAATTAGAAGAAAATCAAGTATTTGAATAACATTTTTATGATATTTTACCTACAGTAATCTAGATAACATCGAAGTAACGAAAAAACTCTCTCAGCTTTACTCAAAAACTTCCTCAGTTTGTTGTCAGCTTAGTTGTAATTTTGCTTTATTTACGAATAGAAGGTATCCGTAGTTTATTTTATTTGAATTTGCGAACCAAAACAACATGTAGTGTAATTTTGCGAAAAATTGCTTCATGTCGTAACTCAAAAAGAATTTGAATCATTTTCGGATTTCTTACCCAATAGCTCTAATTATTCAAATTAGCTATTTATTGTTCCTCAAACACACGGAATGAAATAATTGAGTCGAAAAATTTTAAAGACTCAAAATATTTGTGTAATCACTAGGAAAGTCAGATCTAGTGTTGCAAATTTAAAAGACGGGCGTTAAGACGAAAATCTGAACGAAAACGTATATGTGCATGACAATTTGATAGTGTATTTCAGTTTCCGCATTAACTTCGTTTTCACAGAACTAAATGAAAATTATATAGTCTAGTTAATTCTTTAATAGACTAGTTTCGGTGAAAAAAATGTACTTTTGAATGCAATGTATCGTAGTTTTATTATCGCGGAAACATGAGTAACAATGCTTGAAATGGGAAGTTGAAATGTTCAACTTTTTTCATGATATGCAAGTTCTCCTCACAACAATAGCTCGTTATATTCATATAGCCACTTATAGTATTATGTCTGTAACGCATAAAAAGTAGTTGCGAATGGTAGGTAATATGTGCGTGTCATTATTGTATAGCAGCATCTAACTTGAACTATGTATTTCTGGCCAAGGACGTTATTAACCCATGCTCAAAATATTCTACATTTTAAGCTTTAAAACGAAATGACTTTTAAATTTGTGTATTCCTACTATTTAAGCTTGAGATAGTAGTTTCCCCATTCAATACAATCCATAATGCGATCGTTCCAGTCTACTAGTTCAGTAAATAGTATAATTCGCTCCAAAACATCGAAACCTCGAAAATTCATATCAAAAATAAAATCATCAAATAATTTGTCATCATAGTTAATTTGATGTGCACTCATAATTAGGTTATTAAATTTTTTACGTTTTCTTGTTCCAGATTTGAAATTTTTAGAATTGCGAAAACGTTGTTACTTGTATTATCAATGTGATTAAGGAAAGATGATTCCGAATTTCCTGAAATTGTGCAGCCCATTAGGCAAGTTGTGTGAATATAATATAATGTTTCGTGCAGGTACAAAATAATAATTGTCATGCTAAGAATTCTTGAAGGAATAGATAATAAACGAAGTGAAAATTTTTAGTTTTTAGAGTGTAAGATTTCTATTAATATACATAAATACTATTCATTACATATGGCAACTAAAGTTAAATGGACTCGTGCCCATCGAACTACATATACCAACCTATGTAACAATATTTTTCTTAGAACAGGAGCATTATAGCGCATCGTAAGACTTTCACCATACAATGGAAAAAACACGATGAAACCTATTGCTGTAAATAACTGATTTTAAGAAGAGAAACATTTTAACAGATCATTTTGTTCAATTTATAGGATTCAACTTCATTAGAAAAAATTAGTTTTGTGATTGTACTATAATTTTTCAAATCACAATCGATTATCTCTAATCAACAACATAAATTATATTTTCTAGGTAAATTTCCATATCGTATTAACATAGCCATTATGATGTTTATGACTTGTCTTACATCTTATATGATGCGTGTGAATTTTTCAATTAATATTATCGCCATGGTAAATCCGAAGAATTCTGGAAATCACTCAGCAACACTTCCAAACGTAATTTATTATCAGGTTTTATTTAAAAAAAAAACGATGTCACTGCATCTTCCTGAACAGTATGGACCAAGATACAATTGGAGTGCACACGATCAAAGCATGCTCTTAGGCTCATACTTTTATGGATATCTTTTGACATCTCTACCTGGTGGTATGCTTGCTGAGAGATTTGGTGGAACTGCAATTATAGGTTATACATTAATAATAAGCGCAGTTTTAACCGCACTAACGCCAATCGCAGCATCACTTCACATCTGGACAGTGATCTTTGTTAGATTTTTTACTGGTTTCCTTGGTGTTAGTGGAAGCTCGAAATATATGTACGCATGTATAAAAAACTAATTTATTTATATTATCAGGGTGTTTTATATCCAGCGCACCATAGCCTTATATCCAAGTGGGCGCCGCCAGACGAAAAAGGAAAATTTGTTTCATCCCTTATGGGTGGTACATTTGGCACTGTTATCACGTGGCCACTTTCAGGTTTTATAGTGGAAACAATCAACTGGCCATGGGCGTTCTACATTTCGGCTATAATATCTATCATTGTTACGGGTTTTTGGTTTTTAATTGTAGCCGATGCTCCAGCAAATCTTACTCGACTTAAAACAGAAGAACGTGAATATATTGAGAAATCTTTGACCCAAGATCTATCAAACAAGAAAGTAAATTTTTCTTTATCCTTTTAGACTTATTGTTCTCTAGTTAACTTTAAACTAAGCTTTCTTATTAATCTGATTTAAAAACTTCTCGCTAGGCATGGCCACCTTTTAGATACTTGTTGAGTTCTGCACCATTTTGGTCGTTACTAATTCTTCATTACGGAAGCATGTGGGGAATGTATTTTCTGATCACTGCGGCACCTAAGTTTATGAATGAAGTAAGTATGAAATCTTTCTGCTAAAATTAAAACGGGGAACTGTAACTGTTATAGTTTTATAAAGCTCTTGAACTTTTTAGGTGTTAGGATTTGATGTTGGAAAAGCAGGTATTTTGTCAAGCCTGCCGTATTTAGCGCGACTTATTGCTGCAATAATCTTCGGCGTTATTGGAGACCTACTTCGACGAAGAAACATTTTATCAGTGACGGGAATTCGTAAAATATTTTGTATATTTTGTAAGTACCTTCACTAAAACCTCATAATTAAATATTCCTCTTTTTGGAAATACATACTAAGAAAAAAATGTGCTGTCAACCCCTTTCAATATATTTGTTTTATTTTAGCTCATATAATACCTGGAATATTATTGATTATTCTCGCATATTTGGGACGTGTACCATCTATCTGTGTAGCAATTATGACGTTGTCGCTGGGATTCAACGGGGCAGCTACAATAACAAATCTACAAAATTCACAAGACTTAGCGCCCAATTATGCCGGAACAATCTATGGCATGATTAATTTTGTTGGAACAACGCCCGGTTTTTTTGCACCGATAATGGTAGCATACTTTACATCTGAAAAGGTACTTTAGAATAAAGTATCCAATAATATTATCGCCATATCAGTGAATATACTTAAGACTTAAGTTTTCCGCAAAAAATGGCTAGTAAGTTGCATATAATAAATAAAGAAAAGAAACATTTTTTTTCAGAACACAATTCATGAGTGGATTTATATATTCATAATTGGAGCAGTTGCATATGTCATTCCTGCTGTGTTGTTTAGTATTTTTGGGAGTGGGAAAATTCAAAAATGGAATGATTTAAATGAAATTAATTCTAATGTAAACAGTAATCCAAACATTGAAATTACCAAATTATAATATCTTTCAGTAGTCTTTTATTATTCAAGAATACATACGTTTGCCCTTTAAATACATTTAAATTTAACTTTTTTGTATGATATAGAATTTTTTTCTCAGTATTATCTGTTTATTACAGGTATACGTGTTACCAGTAGACTTTATAAACTAAAGATAAGGAACAACAATGCCAATTGGGCAGGATTTCCCTTTCGTTAATAAACCCATTCTTATTGTTCAATTACATTTCGTTCAGATGAATTATTGCAAATAATGTGCTTTTCGACAAATCCATAAAACGAGTGAGAAATGTAGAGCAGAATGTAGAGCTGGCTACATGCGTGTTTTTATTGACGAATTGTGTTTGACTGTTATAAATAACAAACGTACCTACTCACTATTAAATTACCGAGTAATTGGTCTACGGAACTTATCTCCTGAGATAGTCAAAATTTGCAGGCTGATCTTATTGTATTTTATTTCGTGTCCTTAAAGAAAATTGCTTCGAGAAATATCAAAGGTATCACAATGCGGGGTGGTAAAATTCTATGTCAAAAAATTGTTTCTATCATAAGTTAAATATGGTTTGATGAATCAGCAAAACTTATACTTTTGAAGAACCTATCTACATGGTTTTGTTTATTATTTAAAACACATTCCAACTGTTGATTGCATTTCTGTATTTAAGTGACAAAAATGAATAAATTTTTGCCAACAAAATGTTAGTTTGCACAACTGCCAGCGAACTTGAAAATGGTTGCAGTCTGATATACAGCGAAATGTAAACTTTGGGAAGAAGAAATGGCTTTGAGTAGAACGAGATATAACTTTTGTTTTGGATTTTAGGTAAAAATTGTTTGTAATCTTGACTAAAAATCTCTCCGTGGCCGAAGCAGTGTTAAATACTTATCTTCTGATTTTTAAATTAATTAATCTATTCAGTGTTCAAGCGTCAGAATTAAGTTGATCTTTGCCAACAAAAATTTATTAAAAGTTAATAAATCCAAGTGGCTGCTTGGTTAAACAAAGTAAAATTTTATTATGTATAGTTGAAATGGTATTTATCAATTGTTTCTACTTTAAGATGAATGCAAATGTTTCATTTCGCGAATCAAAATTTCTAAACGCCAAGCAAATCACAGAGGATAACGACATTAGCTGCACAATCGAATATTAAATAGTATTAATTCATATTTTGCCCAAAGCTATTTATCATAAATAATCTAAAATTATTTTAAATGCCATTAGACTTTTTGGACGTATTTCGTTGAAGATGACATCAATTTATAGATTTTGCTGCAATAAGGCATCAAATCTCAGAGGACAGGAAAACTGCAAAATAACGTTTTCAGTTAGGTATTCATATATTACACCAATTTGAAATTGGAGCCAGTCGGTTGGCATTTATTGCAAAGTATATTCTTAATTGAAACGTGAGTCGTATAAAGGAAAATGGATTGCCAGAGCGAAGAAAATTTCCCTTGGGACATTTGCTGGTAAAAAGGAGGCGAAAAGGATTTTTTTCACGCCTGCGCCCAACCAATAATCAACATGCTGTAGCAACAGCTTTTTTCGCTACAAGGGACACTTTATGTATAAAATACATTCATCGGTTGTCGAATAATCAGAAGTAGCAGAAACGTACTCCAGTGCGTATAATTGTAAAGTTTTGAGCGAAATTTTCTTATATTGGTTTTGTGTGACACTTTTATCATATCAGTGACGAAGAACGTTGAAGAGTTATTTTCAATTTAAATTGTATATTTCAGTTTTGCCCAATTATCGTCATAAGTGTCTTGATTTTCGATATATACCAAAATGGAAAAATGTGTTGTAACAAAAAGAAGATTCTGTTTTAAGACTTTAATCATTGTGTGCATGCTTCTGAATGCAGTAAGTGGATTAAAATAAAAATTTATTGTGTTTATTTTAAGTTTTTGTCGATTTGTTTGGTATATTGAGGAATATGCTATAATTTTATAGCGATATGTTCTATTTACATCAAAAAGTATTTTTATAAGAATTTTCTTCCGAATCTAATTTTCGCGTAGAGCGTTCAAAAGTACAATATTTACTGTTATCAAATATAAAGCGCTATAGGTATCAAGAAAGAACACAAGGAACATATATGAATATAAAATCGAAAGAATATGATGAACTTAAGCCATACTTCCCGTATGAAAAAAGAAATTGAAACTACAAACTACATCAAAGTGTTGTAACTACATAAAAGAAATTCTAAGGCTTGTACTTCTGTGGAAATTGATGTTTGTTTTGGCGGGTTGATAGATGCATTGGAACTGGTAGATTGTATCAAATATGCACTTTACTCTTTTCATTAATATAAGTACGTACCTAGTATTTTGTTATTAGTTGTGTAAGTGACGCATTGCCTTCAATATAAAACAACACGCTGATTTTCATCCGATTTATGATCTGTGTAAGAAAAAGTATGTTAGAATAAATATAAAAATTTAACAACAGAAAAGTCATCTTTTTGTTGTGAATTACTTAATGCACAATAACCGAAATAACAAAACTACTTGACAATTTTGTGAAAAATTGCTTTGACTTGCCTTTATAAACCGAATCGTCGTGTGTTAATGTAGTTCAATGCAAGGAAACTTTACATTATTAACAGTACCTATAATTTGATGAGTAAATTTGATATTTCTAATGGACTAGGTACATGATTTTGTCTGATGAAACATATTAAAAACGCAGTAAATTGCTAATAACTGCGACTATAGTACATTAAGTGATAATCAAATACCAAAATAAAATTTCTAGCAGCAATATTCAAAACGGGTAGAGTAGGTACACTTAAAGGGACTTTTCATAAGTTTTTTTTTTTTTTTTGAAAAATATTACATATTTGGATATATTAAACTATTCTGTGCCTTTTAGTGTCAGGACTTTTTTTGACACTCTTCAGCCTCTAACTAAAGGGCGGGGGGAGGTATGGGAGAGGTTATGGATTGTGTTAATATTCTACTTTAATTCCAATTTCCTGTATTCTAAGTTCAAAAATGTGCAAAAAACTTCCTTTATTTTTGAAAATTGGCGAAAAATGACAAATTTTTCCACGGGAACCTTGCGAAATAAAATTGAAAATTTAATGTTTTAGAACGGAAAAATTAATTTTTTCTCGCCTTAAAATAAAGATAATAGCCACATCTAACTAAATATGTGTTTTTCAAAAACCAACTTACGAACAAAAAGTCCATTCAAGTGTAGGTACTCTCACCATGAAAACGTTTACAATGGTACAACGGTTTATGGAAAATGTTTAATATTTGTCAAAAAAATGTTCGTAATGTGTATAGAAATATATTTTGAACTATTATACACATGCAATCATTGAAACAAGTACAAATTTCCGAAACAACATTTTCTACTCAAAATAATTCTTAGGGACAATTTCTCAAAAAAGTAAACATTTTGATATGCTGTAACATTTTGTTATGATATTAACATTCTGTAATTTTATATCCATATCTTCATAAAAAAAGGTGGAAGTATTGAAAATCATAAAACGACTTAAGCTTCATTGTTCAGATGTGCAGATTCCCTCTAGGTTTATTTTTATCTCCGAAATGTTGTTTATTATTTGACTATACTTCGTTATTACTTTCAATAAAATTTCACTACATATACTCAATTAAAAAAACTTCGTGTTTCGTTACCTATATAATACCAAATGTCGCGCGTACTTATAAGTTGTATGTACGTATGTAGAAAATTTCAATAAAATATAAAAAAAATTTAGCATTTTTAAACATACTTTATTATAAATCAAATTGTTATAAAATGCATAAAATTCTCTCAAGTAACTAGGAATAAAATAAAAGACAAAAATATTAGATTCGCAAAATTATTTTTAATACCCTACTTATTGTTAAAATTTGGGTCGACTCGGTTACCAAGTTTATTTATTAACCAAATGTATATGTTATATTATATCATTATCATTGCATATATCATTATAATCATTTGTATATTTATTATTTGCTGTATGTATTGAAGGAGCAGAACATTAACATAAAATTGTTTCTATTTCTCTGAATAATAATAAAAGAGATACCTACTGGTGTTTCGGACGAAGTTATTCAAAATTCAAATTCTAATATTAGTGATATAGGTTGATTAAGGGTGACACTGCCAGTAACACAATATTATATTAGGATATATAGTTTCGGTGTCATCCTTTCGCGTCTTGAACATCTTCCGAGAAATTAGATTTTTATTTGAAAATTTATTGTATTTATTTTTTGTTTGACAAATGTTTGAAAATTTATAAATATCATTAAATAATATAGGTTCGACCCCAAACACTAGACAGAACCCTCACACTGTGTGAAGTTGAAGTTTTACTTCAACAGTTATCTACACCAAATGGAGAATTTCAAATGCATGTAAGTCGACACCCTGCCAATACCTATATTTGAATAAAAAACCAAAAGATAGTTCTAGCATGAGTCCCTTTTGTTAGGCTACAGCGTTACGTAATCAACTTCGAAATCTTCTTGAAAAATATCAAAATGATTTATATCAACAACTCAATACAAATGACATTAATGACTATATCGAACAAAACAAACGCGATTCAAGCTCTTCAGCCAGAAACAGTTTCTACCATAATGAAAAGCGGTACATTGGTGCTCTGGCCAAATCTGGAATGTTGCGGTCACAATATGACGATGTAAAACGTGGAATTGCAACATTAGCTAAGAATGGACAGCTTCCATCCCGAGAACCGGATGTTGATGATAGTGGTGTACAAACGTGGGAAGGTAAGAGAAACTTAGCTGCAATGGCTAGATCTGGCTTTTTAAATGGCAAGCGAAATGTTGCAACGCTTGCCCGTGACTTTCAATTGCCGAGCTCGGGTAAACGAGATCTACCACCGATGCTAAGATTCATCTATGCACCTATTTTGAAAAAACATGCTGGTCATTCAACAGGAGCTAACTTGTTGCCCTTATACTCAGAAAAACGGAATATTGGTGCAATGGCTAGAGATTGGTCTTTACCAAATTTACAAAAACTAAGTGATATAATAAGTGGTGAAGAGAAAAGGAATATAGGTTCTTTAAAGAATTCTCGTGAACACGGCAAACGACAGAAACGAGATGTATTACTTGAAGACTTCGATGAGCATTCTTCAGAAAAAATCGATCCAATTCAGCAATCAACTTTAGACTATGATGAACTGAAGGACGTTATAAATCACATTGATCCATTTTATGACGGAAATATTCACGAAGAAAAACGTTTTCTTGGTAAGTTTGCAAAATATTTTCTAAATATTTGAATATAATAGCGGCAAGTTTTCAACAATTAAAAGAAGGATCCAAAGATATGCAGAGCCATTTGCCCCCAAATAAACGAAATATTGGTTCCCTGGCTCGTCTTGGCCTTCTACGATCCGATTATTCACGATTTGGGTCTCGAAAATTAAGTTCTTATCGACAGCAGGAGCAGAAACGGCATATTGGGGCATTAGCACGTTCAGGGTGGCTGCCTGCTTTCCGACCATCACGCAGTGGACGATTTAGTCGTTCTGGGAGGGCGAGGTCTCGAATAGTAGGAAGTTGATCGGCTCGTAGTCAATGTTATAAGTAGCCTTGTAGTGCGCAGTGAACTTGGCATAAATGTGTCTCTTTCAAAACTTTAAACCTGTGTTGATTGATCGTTCTATGATGTGTTCGAATTCTAAATTTTTTGCGTGAAAACGTTGATGTGATTCATAATTCCTCAGGCAGACAGATTTTTCTTAATGTTCTTCAAAAAATTAGATTTATTTTTTCGATGCCAAACATTCGAAGAATGACCTTCTATTTTTCTCAAGTTCCACAAGAAATCTGAAATTTTGAATCAAATGAGACATCTGAATGTAAAAAATCAATATTACATGAGAAAGCATGCTGATATTTTAAAAAATACATGTAAAACGTTATTTTGTACCTAAATATGAATATTTTTCATCTGGATGGTATGAAAATTGAGTCTGTTTCGAATGATGTCATAAACCTAAATCTAGAACAGCTTTGGATAAAATTTGTGAGCAAAATTTAATTTATATTGGACAATTTGATATTAGATGAAGTAAATGAATGTGTTATTAAAATCTTTTCACATTTATATAAAAAGGGTAAAGCATCGCCGACTTCCAGGATAAAGCATGCATTGCATACATAAATATAAATATGTTAATATTGATAAAGTAAAATGAGATGTAGGTATCTTGCATTTTTCCTTGTATGGTAGACTAGACTGTATATGGTGCAGTATCCAAGGATTTGTCAGTATAAATGACAAAATATATTTGCTTTCAATCTGTATAAGACGGTGAGCATGACCAATTTTGATATAATAATTGTTTAGGATTGAAATGTTTCTATTTATTGCGATATTTAAATGTCCTTATTTACCGTGATGTTCTATTCTTCACTATCTGTATTAAATCTGTTAGAGGAAAACAAAGTGTAGAAAAATGCGATTTGAACAGAAATACATACGTTTTTCCATATTAAAATTTTATTAAGGTCGGATACTACCCCCAACCAGAGCGACTTCGACAACCCATCGCGGGCGTTTGTAGACGATGCGAAGAGATTCAGTTACAACATAATGCAAAGTGGGGAGCTCAAGGAATGCAGTCGAATTTTGGCACTCCTCCGAGACTTACAGCCTTACACTGGAGAAGTTTAAGGCCTACTGGAAATTTTTATTGAAAAAGCTAAGTCATTTAGTATTAAAACCTTATATAGTCAACATAAATGTATAGAAGTCGTGCTATTTTTATCAAAAGAATATTTATCATAAACAAATTTCGAATTTGAAAATCAAGTTTTAAATCCAAGGAAACGTCAAAAGGGAATTTAATAAACATCAAAATAAGAAAACATTGGAATGGTTGTAATAAAGTAAGGAACATTTTCGACGCAATGAAAGGATTGAAAGTCTGTTTTCCAGACCCTCCTTGAGTAAAAGTTCCTGTTGTATTATCAAAATGTTAAGTTTTCGATACTTACCATTTGACCCTTAAGCTCCAATTAGAATCAGAAGTACATATTAATAACAAAATAAATCCATATCAAATGTATGTGAAATATCAAAACAAAGTATCCATATCTAATTGCTAGAACATATTATAACACAAAATTTTATCTTACTAGAGTGTTTCCTCAAATTCTAACTATACGTAAACGAAGTGTTGAAACTCAAACATGATTTCAATTTTTTCATATCCATTTGTGAATTGCGGGAAACATACGATGTAACTTTTTCGATTTCTCATTTCATTTCTAATATTAAAGAGGTGAATCTTCTTCTTCTTGAACTGATTTTCTAATTAATATTTACACTGATATCCTTTAGTTTTTTTAGATAATATTTTTCGTCTAGAATGTAAGTTAACCAAATGACAATAAATTTTTAACAATATAGCACTTTCTTGAACCTTTCGAAACAAGTTTATGTTTCTTTTGTGACATTAAGTTTAAAGCGAACTTCAAAACAATATTCCTTTAGAAACTTTTTTCTCCCGCAAGGCCTTAAACTTTGTTTGTCTAGTTAAGAAATTCTAATCATAGAAACTCACTTTGTGCAAGCACTTTTAAATTGTTAAGCACTTTTATCGCCACGGGCAGTCTTTATAATATCTCATTGCACAATAAAAAGAATAATTTGCAGAAAACTTTCATTTTTCCAATAGAAAAACTTAGGCCTGAGTATTAATGTATCCAAATGGACACAAATCGTTTTAAAATGGTAAGCACACGATAATACCTAGTACTTATTTACACTAACATCTTCGTATTAATTTGTTTCTGTCATAAAATGGGAAGAGAGAATTAAAAACCGTGTTACGTACGAATATGATTCGTGAAAATGCGCTTTCTAATGTTTTAAAAATCTTGCTGTGCTTGACAATTGAATTTCCTTGAAAAGTGTCCAATAACTTATATAACTCAATGCTCAAACTAAGGAAAGTAAACAAAAACATGTGTGCTATAGAAAATGTTGCATGACGTACGACAATAATTTTCCAAATGTTAATATGCAAAAAAATTATATACTTATTACAATTAACGAATTAGAAATTCTGATGACTTTATGTACTAAGAAAACATATTTCTTGTAAAGTATGATGCCAGAGTGGACTATTTTTGACAATAATATATATTTAAAATATGCATAAATATAAAATAATTGCATACTAAATGAGCATAAGTCTATTGATTGAAGAAAATTCTTGATATATATACATATATATTATGTAGACTTAAATGAGATACCTAATATTTACTAAATTTTATTTAAACTGAAATATGACAATATGAAAAATATACTTAAAATAAAAATTCTTAATTATATCAAATGTATTTAAAGTGCAATAAAAAATAAATAAAAAATTATAGTTTTTTGATATTCACACACTTTTTGTTTACTAACTTTTACACACTTTTACTTTCTGTTTTTCTGTTTAATAAGGTTTGATACATTTAGCCAGTCGTTGCTGAACGCTTCTGCAGGGATTTCAGAGAAAGTTTACGTGCATGTTTTGGTTATATGTATTTGCTGCGTTCCATTTGACAAAAACTCGCAAGTAGGTACTTGGAAAATGGAACGCACTTTTTAGCAAAATTGCTAAACTTAACATGAGTTTCCTTTGTTTCAAGTATTTTTTTTGTGTGTTTCGATTTTTAGGTACATATTTAGGTAAATTCAGATTTTTATTCTGTGAGATATGTGACGTTCTGTAATTATTTGGATATTATTTTTTCTCAAAAATTTGGAGATTATCTATTAAAGGATTTTATGATAAATCTTTTTTATATAAGACATTAGTAATTATAAAAGATATATTTAATGCTTACTAACTTTTATTTCAACTGAAATATTACATTATGAAAAAATATATATAAATAAAAATTTTTAAATATATCAAATGTATTTAAATTGGAATACAAAAATAAATTAAAATTTAAAGTTTTTGATATTTACACACTTATTGTTAGTATAGCAGATGTGATACTTTTGGCCAGTCTATGCTGAACCCTTCTGCAGGGATATCAGACAAATTTTACGTGAATGTTTTACTTTTATTATTAAAATTAAGATTTTTACATTTAGCTACTGTGATAAATGACGTTCTGTAATTATTTGGACATAATTTTTTCTTAAAATTTAAGGATATCCTATCCAATAAACAGGGCCTTATCGACAGTAAATTTATTTTATATAAGCCATTATTAATTACAAATTGATATTCTATATAGTTTTTGAGAAATTAATATTTTGACATACTTATGCTACTACAAAAACACAATTAAATTTTGCTATATGAATACATGAAACAACTTATGACCAGTATTTAGAATGTGTGAATTGTGTCGAACTTGAATAAGGACTTACCGCACTTTGATTTACATGTTGCATGTAATCCGAATTTGGTAAAGAACTATATGGTTGAACTATGGCTGGAGGATACGGTTGTGTCCAGTTTGTGTCTGACATCTTTGAATATGAGTCTGGAGGTTGTGACAAAGTCGGTAATTTGTTAGATGCTTCTGGAGGTAATTTCGGGAAGTCTTCTGTAACAGCTTTTTGTGGTTCTGCAAAATAGTGGACATTATTATATTAGTGTTCAACATCCGGAAATTTCGAATGATGATCCTAAAGTTCCTTTTCGTTTGCAATATCCTTATAATAATTTTTTGTACGAATTCATACCTTGATGGTAATAGCTCTGTCCATGAATATGAGTGTGTTGAAACGTAGAAAAGCCATGTTGAGTTTGTGGTACCAAGTCATATGCAGTTACTTGATGAGGTGATTCATTACAAGCAGGAACATTTGAATATTGAGGAATCGGGTTAATCGGCATTCCACTGATACCAGATATAGACGAAGCGATTGCCGGTAGAGTTGCTCCTGAATGTTTCCGTAGTCTAGCTCGTCGATTACTAAACCAAACTTGAATTCTTGCTTCTGTGAGACCAGTACTCTGTGCAAGTTCTTCTCGTGTATATACATCAGGATATTGCGTTCTGGAAAATGCCCGCTCTAACGCTTCGAGCTGTTCCGCTGTGAATGTTGTTCGTGATCTCCTCTGTTTTCTTTTGAGTGGTATTCCTGGTTCGGATTCTGTGTCACTTGATTCGGAACTCCTGCCTAAAACATAAAGGTAAAAAAAAATTGCATACGAATAACAAAAGAACATTATAAATACTAAAATAACTTGCAAGTTTATAGTAAAATAACGTTCTATTAATTGCTTGTTAGGCAAGAAATCATACAACAAGTATCTAAGATTCGGTGTGATGAAGTAAAACATTTGATATTAGGTAAGTGGGTTCGTATTGTTGCTCGTTCATCTTGATGAGCTGATCTTACATAAACCTGTTACTTCTGTTGTCAAATTTAATTTTATTCATGATTAGTGGTAAGTTATTCATTCATTGTCAAATGTTTTTTTGGATTTTAATCACAGGAAGAGTGGTATGTGGAATTAAAGACTGCCTTTTATGCATGAAAACAATAAATTTTTTGTTCGTTTCAATGAAACGGTCACTACTCTTCTTTGTTAGGCTTAGGTCAATGAAGCGTCAAAATTAATTCACTTTTCAGTTCTTATTAGTTAAACTATGATCTAAAATCAGAGGTGGAAAAAAACATTTGAAAACATTTTTTAAAATTGGATGCTTAGATAGCGGTAGCAATTATCCTTTACCTCGTTGCACTAAATATAATGCTTAAATAAGAAAAACTATAAGGATCTCAACTATAAAAATTGTATTTAAATAATTGTGTTAGAACTGATGAAAAAACGTAACATGCTTCATCGGTTTTTTCTATAATTGTGTATTCGGATAACATTATTTCAAAGAAAAATTACAGATTACGATGCTACATTAGTAATCAGTCGCTCTGGTAACTAGAGTAAACTTACAGATCAAAAAATAAAGTTGAATTGCTAATTTATACCTAAAACACAATTAATATCTAAATAATGAGCTAAAGAATCATTTAAATCCCCGTTTAAATTTAAAATCCATTTTTCCTCAAATTTGAATAAGAGTAAGTAATGTTTCTCAATGTAATATCTGGCAGCAAAAGCCGATTTCAAATATGTATGGCTTGCCAGATTGTCTACTCTTACTGTTCACAGTTTTAGAGTTCCAAATAGAATAAAAACAGAAATGTTTAAGGGGAAAAATATGTTCTGCTCTAGCTCAAACTTATATTACAGAAGAAAAACGATGAAGAATTCAAGCAATTTACATTCCGAAAAAATTGAACAGGAATGAAGTGTCGGTATCTGTGATGCTGCAATAAGTGATTCCACCCCGATATTCTCATGTACCTAATTCTTTATTATTGCCATTGTTTGGTATTTTTCAAGTATATGTCGGCTTGTTTTTGGACTTTACTTGTATTGATTTCACATGACAAGTTCTTCTAAACCATTAAGTGGTATTTACTGCATATCAGTTAAATTCACCTTCTAAATGTTTTTGTAGTTCATTGATGCAAAATAAAAACTCTGTTTGACAACAATACTATTATTTAGCAAAAGCTACACTGTTCTAGTTCAAAGACCGTGTGAAAAATCAATGAAAACAGTCTGTTTCAAGTTACCGACGCTTCTTTCAAGATTCCCAATGAGATCGACTTGACTTGTACACGAGCATATTATACCTGCGGTAGAAATTCGAGAAAGTATTGTTATTCAAACCTTCGAGAATAAGTATATCCTTTTTATTTCCTTCTTAATATGCTACATATTGTTCGGCATGAAAACTGGACAACATGACTTTGTGACTTGTATGTCATCAGGACGAAACCACTGACGGCGTTGTAGCACGACACCTTAGTTGATCAAAAAAGCCGATGTTTTTGCCGCAACTCTAAATCATTTTCGAACGTAATTTTTTACAGATTGGACGTTGAACGATTATCCGCTTGTGCCTTGCCGACGTCATCTTGTCATTTATCAAAAATTTTGGTCTTGGCATGAGGAAACATGCAGCATTACATAGTCTTTAGATATCCTAATGCTCTTTAAGCTGACAGTTTTGATTACTGCAATGTCCTTTTCAGAATGTATGTGATCACAGAAATAAAATCAAGTCAATATTTCTGTTTCCAGATTTGCACGTTATAAATGCCTTTGATTAATTTGAATACGGAATCAAAAAAATTTATTACCTACTGTTACTTTGTTTTTCCAATTTGGTGGAGTCTTATTTCCATTGGATTGAATCAAACAAAGGAAAAATTTCGATTTTAAATCAGACGTTAGTAGAGTAAACAAACGTCAGTAAATGAGAGAAGCGCAATGATTTGGAATACCTATACGATAAAACTTAAAATGAATAGGTGTGCCGAATGTGGTTGTGGATGAAGTGAATTCCAATGATAGTCCCTATACCTATTTATTTTTATTATAGCGTCGGTGCAGATACCTATAAGTGCATTTGAGGTAAAGTAATCTGCCTCGTAAAGAGCAGTTGCAGAAAAGATTACATAAATACAGGGCTGTATTTTTATTATATTGCTCATAATGTGCTGCATATTGTATATAAAACAAACAGTTTAGAAGGCTGCTTAGGTAGATGCAAAAATTTACATTTTGAAATGCTACTCCCTTTAATACTATACGAGGAAACATCTTATATTGGGGTAAGAATCCTAAAGTTCGAAACGCAAATATGATTTTTCAACGTATGATCCGTATGATTATTTCATTACCCAGAAAATATATTAGATCGAATAAAAGACTAAAAGTTATAGGAAATTCCGTATGTCTGTCTGATGAATAAAAGCATTGAAACTGAAACAAAATTGAAATACCATTATTTCACAAAAAGAAATTGTTTTGGAAGTTAATGACTGGTATATCGCCTGCTGCCAACTTAAAATAGAACTTTTTTGTTATTTTATAAAGACAATCTTTACGGACGGCAGTAGCTAATATGAAAACATTAACTAGTTTGTCTAGTATTGATCTTTACCGCTATTAAATCTCTCTTGCTTGAGACAAACAGTAGAATTCGTTTAGTATTTCGTATAATTCTTCATAATATCTAATGAATTTAGATTAGATTTCGGTCTTCTTATGGTGAATATAAAATGTTAGTCTGAAAAAAGTGGAAAAACAGAGACAAGTAGAAATGAAAATCGGTTATTTGTCCGATGATCAAAAGATTTGATGATCAACCTCAAAAAAAAATGCGTTTGAATTTTAGGCTATTAAAATTGAAATTTAATAAGACTCAGAAAACATTAATACGAACAAAAAGTGACGATATACATGATTACGATTTATGTAAACATGATAGGTTCCGCCCTGAAAAAGATTAAGTTCAAAAGAAGACGACCCGATCATTAAGAATGGTTCCATTGTACTCTATCATACCCACTGAATCTAATGATCATTACATTATAATTTATACGAATTGATGAAATGATCTTCAAATATAGTTTTGTCATCATCAACACTTTGTTAAATTATGATTTGTAGTAACGTAGTTACTGAATTTATTTGTCTACACGTTTTACCTTTGTAGGTCAAATATTAAAACGAAAGAAAAATTTTTGCTGTATGGAAGCTTAACCGTATAAACATTAATCATGATTTTGCGGCTCTAAAGGATAATCAATATTAAGCCAGTCATCAAACGTAATAAAATTGAAATTTACTTACCGCCGAGTATACCGTGGATACTATAGTCTTTTCTTCCTTCATCATCTCGTCTCTCCGAGCCGCGTAAAAGTCTGCTTATAGAAGACGTTGATGGTGGGTCGGTGATTCCTTCCTATGGTTTTGGAAAAAAGAGCTTGACAATATTATGCATGCGTGACTGTTTTGTTTTCGTATGTGAAAGAAAATAATTCTATGCACTGAATATAAGAACAAACACTTTAGTGAAATATGTGAAATATGACGTTACAAGTTTTCGATTTTATAGATCTTCAAACCGCGTGGAGTTTCAACATTTATTATGTCAAATCGGTACTTGATATTTTATCCAAATTTTCTTCAAATTCTTCTAATTTTCCGTTAGATTTTATTTTTAAGATTCATTGGTAAATGTAGGAAATATATCCTAAGGCGCAAACAAAAAGAGACAGCCGCATTTATGAGGACAAATATGAGCGTATATTGTGATTATACTTCCACTTTACCTAGCTATTTGTATTTTTCTTTTCCCCGAAAATAAGTTTAAAATTCACCGAACCAACGAATCATCAATGAATTCTTACAATATTGCAAACTTAGCGTTACTGAAGTATTATCGCTCTGAAAATGCTACGTAACAAATGTTTCTCTTGATAATCAACACCATACACTTTTATTCTTTGGAGAATGTACACTGTAGCTTAAAGGCAATCAAGCTGGGGCTCTAAATATCAAAATTGGAATAGTATCGATCTTAGAATGTTCACATTCACAAAGGTGAATAATTTATCTGAAGACTTTAGACATTAAATTTTGAAAAATACAATTTAACCTTTTTTGGTTATTTTTATGTATATACCTAATTACTATTAAACTTTTGAGTCTAATTGAAAACTGGAACACTGGAAAATCTTTATAAACTATAAAGGTAAAACCTCCCTTCTAATTGAAGTAAAATTTTTATTAAACTTATTAATTCATTTTACATTCATTTTAGGACAATATTGTATAGATGTTGATCATTTTGGTATTCTCAATTCATAAAATCATGAGAGATCTAATATCGGAGGAATCGCTATGATACAAAATATCTGGCGATGGTAACTCTTTTTTTTTTTTTTTTTTTTGAAACAAGATAATTTAAGTTTTTTATTAATATAGATGAGAAATGGAACCAATTGTGCCTATTTAAGTACCTTTTTATGTACCCGTTTTAAAGACAGCATTTTAGAAGTATATATAGCATATAGATTCAACATTTTGTTCTATATATTTATTTATTTCACCTTTATGAGTTTCTCGCGTATTTCCCAACTAAATATTCCCGGATTTTGTTTCTTAAGTTCTTCGATGCGATTCTCTATTTCTGGAGTTGCTACTTTCGGCTTCGAACCTCCAATTACACCAGGACGAATAGATCCGGTTTCCTGATATCTATTTAATATTTTTGATACACAACCATGAGAAACTCTTAGTTGCCTACTTATAACACAAGGCCGTATTCCTGCTGCAGCCATTTCAACTATTTTGAGGCGAATGTGATTAGGCAAAGGACGACCATTGATAAAAACACCACCTAACTGATTAACACGTCCTTGTCCTGCAACCGAACATTCTACCTTGTTATGGATATCAATCCGAAGATTCATTAAGCTCATACCTTGAAACGGATATCCTCCAAAAAGTGGTCTCATATTAAATGAGCTACTTCCCGATACATCCATACTTTTCATGTATTTGTTTGGGTTTAATCCATAATTTTATACCTTATAGAAACTTTAATCGACCAAAAATTATTCATAATACACTGCGTCCAAAGTTTTTTTTATCACAAAACATACCGCTGCAGAACATTTCTGCCCGTGTTTATTATTGTTTGTTTTCAGTTAACTTCGAATGTAACACTGTTTTCAAATAATTCTATAAGATACAAAACAAACAAAACCAGATATATCACATTTTACTTCGATTAAGCACACCTAAAAAATAATTCATTTACACAAATCTAAAACAAATGATGAATTTCCGATCAAGGAGAAATCAAACCGAAAATGTTAGCGTGCGCTCTTCACGAAACGACTGAAACATTCTCTCATAAAAAGTCATGATTTCTTGTGATTACGGTTGCCTGGGGTCTATTATTGATCGGCATTTTTCGTTTAGAGATCGTTTGTTAAAGCCCTACGTTGTTCCAGTTATGGAGATAATGGGAGGAGATCATAAGTGTTCTTTGTATACAGAGTTTTGATTATCTCAGCCTTATGTTGAGGGTAACGTTTTGCTTCTCTGATTTTAGTAACGGGTACAGAAGAGCGCCCGAAGGAAACAAAGAAGAACGCGCAAGTAAAACGAAAATAAAAGACTAAATAAATGAAACCAATAGCGAACATCAGCTCTAACCACGCCCAATGCCTCATAATATGTTCCAGCAGATTTTCCATTGGTTGTTTCGGTGCTTATACTGCGCGTTGGATTAAGTCACTTAAATTGAGCAACATCTGCTTAATAGTTGATATACCAGCTGAGTTAAATCTAGGGATGACTCATATGGGCTCTAAGCAAATCGTATAAAATTGTGTACTGTACCTACAGGAAGCACTTTTGCAAGTTGATGATTTCCTACGACCAAATACTTTTACCTTTTTGATAAAATACTAAAAATACATATTTACCATTGAGTTCGTTTACATACTTAAAATTATTGTAAGAAAAAGGATCAGGAATTTTTTCGTCAATTACAAATTGCATATATGTAGGTACATTCATATATTTTTAACCGTATTCTTCATTAGATCCATTTGATTACATATGGACTTCGTTCGTTTACATATTTAAAATTATTGTATGAAAGAGGATCAGAAATCTTTGAGTCAATCGTTTTAACGATTTGTATATACATTCATATTTTGTTAACCATATTCTTCATTAGATCCAGCAGAAGTACATATGTATGTACCATTTATTTCATGTGTACCATTGACTTCGTTTACATACTTAAACTTATAGTAAGAAAAACGATCAGAAATTTTACCTATACTTTATTTTGTTAACCATATTCTTCATTAGATCCTTAGGTACCTACCTACTATTGTCGATTTAATTTAACTAATCTCACTACAATTTTTATATGAATAGGTAGGTATGTGTAACATATGTATATATAGGTATCTATTTGCTGAAGAAAATCTGCAACGTTAAATTTTAACCACGTTCGGCTGTTCTTCTCTTACACTAGTCCTTCATTGCACATATTTTCAGTACAGAAAATTTAAAGCACTATTCAAATACGCACAAGTGTCTATATAATTTATATGGCTGATTATATCATTTCGAATTGGAAAATTGTTGTTAAAGTAGCAGATGAGGCTCTGCTGCAATGTCCACTTCACAGATATTGCAGAAATATTTGAAGTGTACTCAATTCTCAACATACTGAGCTAGTATATAACAATATAGACAAATGTTCTTTCAGAAACTAATGCACAATGGAAAAATTTGCCATTACTTAAAGTCCATAGGTATATGTATCTATCTACATTACAATTGTAGGTAAATCAAATTCGACGTCCAAGCTGGTTCAAACTATCAAGCTGACTTAAATACGAAAAATATTAAACTTAAAGATATCCCATGGGTTAAGATGGCTTAAACTGTTTTTATTTAGTCTTTTTCTTTCAATTATCTTAAGAAGGAATAATTTTATGGAAATTCGATGAATAAAGAGAGCAAGTTATTTTTCTGTTGAAAAATTGGTAAATATCTGTATGTTGAGATAGAAGGAAAAATTATAAAACAGTTTTCTATAGGTATTCAAAAATATAAGTTCTACTTTCGGTCAAACAGGTATGGACTATGTAGATATTGCCCTGTAATACCTACAAGTTGCTGTTGAACAGAAAGAATCTTCCAATTAGTTACCTAATAGTCAAATCTACTTGAAAGAATTGTGAAAAATTTAAATAAGAACGATGATTAAGTTTCTTAAGAATCGTAGAGACCTATCTACTGTCTTCGAAAACAAAATGTTAAGTGATAGATAAGACAGAAAAAGGTAATTTAATTAACGCAAAGTTTGTAGACCTCAGGGTAACCCCTCGCCGACCAAGGTAAATACCAGTTGGCCATTGGAACTAAGATTAGAATAAATTTTATTATTGAGGAAAGTGGAATGCATCAGGCTTGCCCCATAAGAAGTTTATTCCTACAAATACCAATGTTTATTTTGTTAAGTTAATAGTGTGTACCTAAGTTTATTTAATCAAGCTACTATTGTAAATAAAAAAATAAAATTTTAAGGAAAACGCACTTTGTATTTTGAGTATAGGTACCTACACAGTGCTCTTCTATGACGTTCTTGGTTTCCAATGGCTCTTTCTTACTCGAAATAAAAGATCAGTTACATATTAAATTAAATAAAATAGTTGTTACATATTAAATTAAATAAAATAAACAGTTGCTGGGAGGATAAAATTTTGAAAAGATATCGATTTAAAAAGTATAACGATTTTTTTTGAAAACGTAAGTTATTAATGTATCTAATGTATCTAATTAATGTATCTAATTAAAGAATTTTTCCATATTATAAATCACGAACAAAACACGCAATCAGAAATTCACAAAAAAAAATTAAGTATTACTTATTATATATTAAATAGTGTTAGGTATAGTGTGTTAAACTAGTTGTTGGAAGGATTTAGGATACTGCGTCACTGGAACGAGCAACTTAGAAAAACATAGAACATAACATAGCAGCACTTTTACTTTAACCTAAGTCGTAATTTGTCTATCCTTACGGAAAATCTTGGTGTATTAATTCCCAAAACGTGGTGCTTCTTTTTAACGCATATTTAGGTAGGTATTGTAGACACCTATACTCACCCTTTGTAAGGAACACTTTTCTATGCATGTTTTAATTGTCATAACTCAAACGCGTAGATTCAAGTCACATGCTAACCTATCAACTTCTTAAATAGCATTGTGGATATGGAAAAAATGCATCAATGGTTAAAAAATGACGAAGAACAAGGAATAATTTCATCAAACACATCTTTTGAATCACGACTGCTTGCACACCGGCAAAAAGTTAATTTATTTGCAATTTAAACGCCTCATAAAACTGAATAGATTTCTTAAAAATTCCTTTCGCGCGGTCTTGCTTTCAACTCATTTACGATTGTTCGTTAAAGGAACCACCATGAAGTGGGGAAAGTGTGATTAGCAAAAACTACACAAAACAAATCAAAAAACAGTGAAAAAGTTCCAGAAGTCCAGCCGGCTAAGAGTCTCGTATACTTTCCCTTCTACCTTGAAAGGGAGTATGTGACCAAACCACGTATTTTCGTTTCCATATCCTAAGCCTTTTCTTATAGATAGAAACTGATGCAGACAAATCGTCTCGGACGAGTCTATGTGATATGATCAGTAATCGAGGCGTGCTTAAACGATGGAGATTGATGGTCGTACATATGAGACAAACCGCCGATAGCTGTAACTCAGTGAATATTCAAACTAACGTATGTAGAGTTTTGAACAGAGGAAGAGACCGGCGGATGTGTAGGGAAGTTTCTATACAAAAGAAGCTACGAGAAAATGGCTCAAGCCGCCAAAGAATTGAATTATCGACAAAATGAAAGAAGTATGAGAAGGTTATAAGGAATGCAATGTCTGATTTTAACCGATTGAGATAATACTCATCGTGTCGTATTTTATTTTGACATATGGGCATCAATGCTCATGGGAGAATGATTGTATATTTTGTAAATATCTCGACACTTAATTATATTTTATATTAAGTCTACCTTCATCGTTTTATGACAACATTACGTTAACAAATTTTCTTACTGCCTCTACTCTTTAGTAATTTTTATGGAAAACTGAAAGATCGTAAAACAAACTTGTTTTCTTCATCTTTTAGAGAGTCTACACTGCAATAAAACAGTATTTTTTACATAATACTAAATGTGAAACCATATACTGTATGTACTATAAATCGTGCAATTTAAAAGAAACACAAGCTATTGTATGAATTAACTTGTTATACATATTTGATTCATAGGTAGGTGCCTACTATGTAATTTATAAATTGGAAAAAAATGTAAAAAACAGCAAAATTTATACAAAATTTTATTGGTACGTTTAGGTACACATTATCACTAGTCAGTAAAGCTACCTGCTACTTTTGTTGCTTCGGTTTTTCCTTCTAAAAATTGACGACACGTCATCCACGTGAACGAAAAAACTAAAGATGCGTTAAAAAGTTCGATAAACAGCCATGATTGAGAGCCACACTAATTAATGGAAGCAGATTTCTTTGTTTGCTTTTACCTTTAATCATTTTCGTTACGCCTGTTTCAGTTATTAATTAGACAAGAGAAAAAACTTTTCGTTTTATGTTTTGAATTGGTTCTCAAAATGTTAGTGGTGATAGATTTTCGGCAAAGTTATACCAAAAAGAGTTGCATAATTTATTAATCCTATGGCGCACTATTAGACATGATTATAGAGTTGCATGAGTAAACTACACACGGTATAAACTAAATAACTCTCTGCAACTTCCAGTAGCAGAAACTCTCAAAGTGAGAGAAATCGAAATCGTTCGGAAGAACGCAAAGGAAAATTTGAAAAAAGTGGTTAATCTTACCGCCGGGACGCATAAATCAGAAAGACGTTAATCTGTATTTTCAAATCTACGATACTAACGACATAGAAGAATATGGAACAGTAAATTTTGATAGGAAATATGGTATTAATGCTTATTTTTCGTATTGTGTGGGAGAAAACAGAAGGTATGTTTAAAATAATTTAGTAAAAAATTTTCATTTTAACAGTTTATATTCATCGTAATAAAAATTTCACAGGAAAACTAATTCATGGCAGTATACCTACATAATTATGACACTTTTAACACAATTAGCACGTCGCTACTCAAATTCAAAAGTGTTCAAGTCAACTGACCATTTCGGGTGCTTTGCTGAATCATTGTGACTTAAAATACATGCATGATCTTCAAATCCTTTGCTGATCCATAGGTAGTTTCTGATAGGTATATTGGAAGTTTTGCTTAGGCTTATTCAAGTACCTACTCGTGATATATGTTTCAATACTTTGTACCTAAAAATTTTCATCCCGAAATGAGATTTTAACTCATGCCAAGTATAGTGAAATCGTACAAACAATTTGGTGTTTTGGATTATGCATTGCATTTCATTATTTCTCAAAGTTAGGGTTTAAATTTTTAAATTAAATTAATGGGTAAGATTAACGCAACTAAGATTGGTGCAGTTAAAAGTTTTTGAACCTATGTGGAAGAAAAAGGAAATCGAGTAGGTACCTACGATAGGTCTTCTTAGATTGAAGATGGTTAAATTACATAAACGAATATAATAACTATAGTCTCTCAAAGCACACATTCAATCAAATACCTAAAAATTAATTTAATCAAGTCGGTAATCCAATTAAAATTATTTCACAAATTAGCAACCTAATATTGAATAATATAAAATTGAAATAAAGCACGTTTTAATCGTTTAAATTGGTAGGTACTTATATGAAACTGAAAAGGATAACATAGATTAAAAATATAAAATCTTTTACATAGGCTAAAACCAACATTTTGTCTGTGAAAGGAGATGACGATAATTAAAGTGCCTCTGATAGGTAAAAAATTTACATGAAGCTTGCAAACACTCTCTGAAATTTTCATATACCTACCTATTAAAAATGAAACTCAATCATTGAGGTCCATAGATAAATTCGATCATATAATTATTGCAATAGACAAATTTATAAAAATTTTCGTATATACTCATTGGTTAAGAGTGGAATGTTGCTTTGGAAATGGTATGGAAACCAATGAGTCAAGAAAAGCTTTTGACAAAGTGTAATATATTTTTTCTTGTTAGTTAGAGTACCTACTATATATATATATGTATATATATTATATACCTAGGTACCAACTATTAAGTGATTAGCGAAACAAATGAAAGGAGGGACCTCATATAATGCAGGTAACAACTGTCGCTTAAATAAGAACTAAAAATGAACAAAAATTAATCAAAATGATAAAACAGACCGCAAACCAGATACCTACATATGATATATCACATCATCATAATTATACACATCCTATTGAGGTGAATTGAAAACACCATTTAGGCTACATGTGTTAGTTGAAATCTCAAATCATTCAAAAGCTAACACCTGAGCACCTTTAATTTTTGAAAAGATGCAAGAAAAAAATGACAGCACAAGCAACATGAAGTGAAAAATGAAAGATTAGATCGAGGAGAATAAAAAATGACTTAAGGCGGTCTTTCATATGAAAACAAAACATTGCGGGCGCTTCAAAAATGAAATGAATTTATTAATGCGGACACATTCCTTGAATTCCACTAATTAATCGGCCACAGTGGTCCGACACCAAAAAGTATTCAAGAGGTTGCCTCTGTTGGTTCGACATTTTTACTTTACCATAAATGAGCAACCCGAGTACCTAACAACATTTGTTATTTGCGTCTCTGCCGACTCAAGATCATTTTGACACTTTGGGCGTCTAAAATGTTAGTAATTTTTTGTTAAGGAGAATGAAAATTTGAATGACTGTGTTGAATTGAGAGAAACAATTTAGTAAAAATTTTTATTTTCATATAACATTTTTATTTGAAGAAGTGTGTCGTGATGTTTTTTTTGTTTAATATAGGAAACCCCTCAGGAGAGTTCGTTATGAACTGCTTGAAAGTTATAAGTATGTAATTTATAAATAAAAATTTTAGAATCTAATTTGCAGTAGCAAAATTCAATCCGAAAAACTAATGAGATTTCAAGACAGTTAGGTACCTATACTGACACTTGTCGTAGATATGTTGATTTAAAGCTACCTAAATAAGAATCAAAACAAATAAATTTGCACAAAAATATCAGTAATCGTAATAGACAATAGTTTAATAAGGCAACCTACCTATAGGTATGGTTATGCCGTTTTTTAGAAAAGATTATATAATCTTTAACTGATATTTTTCGGTTACTCATTTTTGGTCAAGGAAACTTCGTGTCACTAACCTGTTGAATTTATCTAATATTTTCTAAATTTAATGTAATGAAATAAAAGTTTGAAGACTTGAACAAAACCTTTGTATAGAACCGTATTTTGTTCGGCAGAAGTCAATTTCCCCGCATATAACCTAGTTACAAAAACAATCATCTTGTTTGTCTTGTATCCTCTTACGTCATCAGCTCCTTGTATTTCGGATATAGGTACTCGTGTATATTTATGAAATGTGTGGGCTATATTCAAATAGTTATGTTTATACAAATTTTGTCGCACGGTATATACATAATTTAGGTATAGGTACATATTCAAGAAAGAAATGAAATCCAAGAAATTGAGTTTAAATTTTACTCCAATTTGGCTGATTGATTACTTATTGAAATCAGAAAAATAAAAATTTTTTAGGTCTAAGTAATATGTGCTCTATGGGACTATGAAAAATTGTACACATTATTTCCTTGGAGATTTAGTTCTCTGTACTACCTTTTGGTTATACAAAATTTCAAGTTATTTATTATTTGAATTTCTTAGAATTCTAGCTAACAGTTTTTACACTTTCGACGAACACACCCGATGCTAACAGCTCATGACCTCACTTAGTAGATATTTTATGATCTTCAATTTTAGGCCCTTCAAATTTTTGGATATTTAGGTAAATTTGTTTAATGTGTTCGCGACGTTTGGAGTGAATTTTCTATAAGAATTTACTGAAAGGTACAAGGATTTCATAAATGCTGAAAGAATGAATTTTGTGGTAACACAAATAAACATAAATTTATTATATCAACAAATTTGTTAGTTTTACAATTAATTTATTTACTTGCAAAGATTCACCGAAAAAGGTAATGATGTTAGGTACCTAAGTACGGCGTATGACACATGAAAAGTGGTTAATAGTACAATGTGGATAATAAATTCAAAAAATCACTTAAATTCCACAGAAGTTACCTACAACTTTCAACTCGTCATGAAACTCGCTGCGAGCTCCTGACCTATTGTTGTTTGTATTTCATGTTTCCAGTAGCACAACAATTGTCTAATCAATCAAGTTGAGCGATGGAAATTCTCAATGGGGTTACAGCTTCTGTTTTTTGAGTTTTTTCACGACGTTTTGCTGCTCCTTTTGGATAGCCAATTCGTTGCCTATTGTAAAACTTATGCAGTTCACATACAAGTGAACAAATAAGTAGGTTCATGTATTAATAGGAAAGGAATTTTTAAGCCCCAGAGACTTTATTTATATCTAATAAATGCCATGATTCTTAAAGAATCAGTACCTACCTATATTTTGTGTTTAGCGTGGGAGACTTTGTGAAATTTATGCTAAAATGCACATGTCGGCGTGGTTTGTGAATGCATCGTATTTTAATTAGGTATGTGGTCGAAATATGCTTCTCATACTTTTCATCATGATTTAAAATGCCAAATCCAAAAAATATGCCGATCTAACGTATTGAATTTCAAACGACATGTAGGTATCTACCTATCTCTAGTCTAGATCTCTATCTCTAGTCAACATTTTTTCTTATGAATCGAAACAATTGTAAAGATAAAGAATTCTTGTTGATTTCCGTTTGATAATTTTAATTTAAAAAGAGCGAGTTAGGGTATAATGCTTTCAGACATGAATGCAACTCTTTACTCTTTGCCTAAAAGTGTTTAAGTAGGTACTGGAAGTTATTAGTTAAAATAATCTATAATAAATAAAATTAATACAAGTTCGAATGAAAGTTTGGTGAAGTTAAAAAAACTGGATAATTGCAAACTACATTACGTCGGTAGTATTGAAACTTTCAATTTTGATAACAAAACTGAACCAAAGGATCACATCTTTGCATCAAAAACTTCTACATACATATAGCGATTTGTCGTTTTCACTCCTACTTCCAGTATTTTATGGCTTCACGATATATATAACCACCCAATAAGGGCATTATTCAGCGCTTCCAAGATCGAAAAATCCGTCAAACGTCGCTTACACAAGAAGTACTGATCTGTAGGCGTGGCTTGAGCTGAACAAAATTTTCTTACTCTTCGCTCTAGTGTGGATTATATAAAACCTAAATCCCCTTCTCTCAAGCACAAACGAATGCACTTGATTTGAGTAGACTGCACCCTCTATTTAACTTCAGCAAACCCAGAAGGCTGTTGCACCTTCACAAGAGAGAATTGGTAATTGAGAAACAAGACGTTTGGAAAACGAGTTAGATTTGGTACCAGTTTTCTTCAGTTGCATCTTGACTGCCGTTCCGATAAGGTTAAGAAGGTTTACAGTTTCTTTTAATAGATACCTAATAATAAGTTTTACTCGGTCAAATTTTGTGAGTTTGCTAAGTTTGTGAAGATCTGAGTGTTGGTTCGAAGGTTTTTGGATTTCTTTGTAATCAATTAGCCAGAAAAGTGTTTTAGTGCAGTTACATATCTACTAATAATATATAAAAGTAAAAAAAATACACATAAGACGAAAGTGAATGGCAGTTTGCACTTTGACAATGAGCCCATATTTTTCCGGATATCCCTTTCAAGGTAAGTTTGACGCAAACATATTAAATATAGATAATAATGAACATTGCTCAGAAATTTATAATACACAAACAATACCTACTTGTTAATTTTTCATATTCGACCAAACAAATACTAGATGTTTAAATGCTGGCAATTGTTAATCTCACGCTTCAAACATTAATCCAATCAATAATGTTTACACCAATTCGCGGTATAATATGACGTTGATTGTTAGACACTGGTTGCTTGTAAAATATAAGGATCAATAATTAAACGAAAAGTTTACATACCTACATTTATCTATATGCATTTTCAAAAATCACCGTCGGGTGTAATATGAGGGACGATTTCTGTCAAATAGAATCTGAAACTTGGAAAACTCTAGCTAAACTTGTTCGTTTGGTTTAGTTAATGTTTTGCTTAAGTAATAAATATGTGTTACCTATAGGTACAGTTTTCTTCGTCAAAAACAACAAATGGGTATACACTCTATAGTAAAACGAAAATCATATCAAATATTATATTGAAAACAAAAATGCTTCATCAATAAGACGGACAAGTTGAATTTCGAATTAAGCCGATCAACTGATGAATGAAAAAGCTGAACCGTAAATGATACGGTATACGCGACCTATACAACACAACGTTTTGTTCTGGACATTGAGAACGTGTCTGAAAAAATAAATCGCTGATATATCAGCATGATGTGTTGTTGCTGGAGTTTTGGACGAAAGGCATCACTCACAGACACCTTGGCGCGAGATGATACAGTCGGTTCCCTTTGATCTTGAGCTGATCTCGTCCGTCTCTAGATTCTTATTTGATATGCTCGTTCTTTTCAGTTCGAAGTATCTTTTTTAGTTTTTTTTAATTTTACAGTCTTTCCTTTAGCCGGACATTTCTCTATCAAGCCCGTATTTTAATATTACTTCTTTGTGGCGGACGGAAGATTTTTCTTCTGACGTTTTTGAATGTGTAAGGGTTAGCTGCACTCTTGATATTATTAAATTCTCATAAAGGCCACGGAAATGCACTGATAAAGCCAAGGTTTGCTTTTTTTTAACTTTGATTTCGTATTCAAAGGAGTAGGTATGAGATATGTGATGACCGTGAAAGTGTATCCAGCATCCAAAGGAAGGGTTACCTCTATCTACTCATCTCTGACCACACAAGCATATTATCATCATTCTTTGGCAAGGCAGATATTCTGATCCATCACGTCGAGAATATTCGAGAGTGTTGAAATCGGTCAGTCGCAAGACTAAATTTTTTTAAGCCTTCCACCTAAAGTAATATAACACTCTTACAAATTCCTGAACGTCCAATTACCTGAACGATATCAAATCAAGATAAAAAAATCTGTGTTTTATGGAATTGAATTGCGTTCATGTCAGTTTTTTTAGCTCATTTCGACCTCATGCGAAGATATAGTTACAAAATACGTCAAATTTACAATGCATTATATTAAAGGTAAACATTTGAATATATGTATAAATTCTAACCCAAAGTAATCTCAATATACCTATGATAAACGTAAACATCCATTCAGCTTAAAAAAAACTGTTTCCAGTCAACTAAATTGAAATTTCCTTTGTATAAGTACTCAAAAAATCATATTGTTCTCCTTTCAATACACGCAATATATCATAAAGATAAGAAAACACTTAATTTCTTCTTTTAATAGGAACCATTTATTTTTTTTCATTAAATATGTATGCAAACGATTTGAAATGGCATAAATTTTTGCAGATTTTAAATGGCGGGTAAAAGATAATCAGCAGACTTGAAGGTATTCCTTATAGGTATTTACTATCATTTTTAAGCTTCAGACAAAAGTTGAAAAGTAGCAGCCACATAGCAAATTATTTCTTCACCAAGAAATGAACAACAATATATAATCCAACTTCTAAAGTGGTCTTAAATAGAACGGTGAAACTAAATTGAATCATGTTGAAAAAACGATCGTCTTAGGCACACTTGATACAAATCATCTTCCAGACCTTGTCTTCATTTCAATGGCAATTATGAAAACCCTCTTAAATGCTCATTTTCGGTATACTTACACGTTTCCAGTTCATTTCGTTTGGAATGACACAACAAAATGACACCAAATTTCTTGTGCTTCTCTTCGCTTAGAAGAGTTTCTCGAGCGGCATCTTTGAAGTGATTCAGACTGCTTGGAGACCACCCTCCTTGCTTGTTACAAGCATGTTTAAACCAAGAGAACTTGTGCAGCATGTGGAATTGATGTGCAGTCTAGGTAGTATTTGAATTTATTGTGCAAGCCAATTCAAACCGTTTCAAGAAAAATATATTATCACGTTTTCCCTATTCAGCCGAGTAGTTCTGGATTTGTAGCGAAGTCTAGCTTAAATTTTAATGATAAACTACAATAGATACTATTAGTTATTAATCTTGAATCTTTATACAAAAATCTTTAACTGAAATGTGTGGAATATATTAATGAATTGTTAATTTTACCTTCGCATTGCCATTAATTATTTTATTATTGTTTCAACAGAAAATTTCACTAACATATGTTTATACACAAGTTTTATGTTATCAGTTTGTTTTTCTATGTTTTAGGTCAAGGGCGAGTCAATCAATTGGGAGGAGTGTTTATAAATGGAAGACCGTTACCAAACCACATTCGTTTAAAAATTGTGGAGATGGCTGCATCGGGTATTCGCCCATGTGTTATATCACGTCAACTACGTGTTTCCCATGGATGCGTTTCAAAAATATTAAATAGGTATCAAGAAACCGGTTCAATTCGCCCCGGTGTGATTGGTGGCTCAAAGCCAAGAGTAGCAACACCAGAAATTGAATCAAAAATCGAAGATTTGAAGAAATTGAATCCTGGAATATTTAGTTGGGAAATTCGTGGAAAGTTAATCGAAGAAGGTATCTGCGACAAAAACACGGCTCCATCGGTTAGTTCAATTAGTCGTTTGCTGAGAAGTGGTCGAAGAGATGAAATCACGAACAGCCGTAATCATTCAATTGATGGAATATTGGGTTCATCATCATGTGAAGAGAGCGATACGGAATCTGAACCCGGTATACAACTGAAACGCAAACAAAGAAGATCCCGAACAACTTTTACAGGAGATCAGCTAGATGCGTTAGAGCGAGCCTTTGCTCGAACACAATATCCTGATGTGTACACTCGCGAGGAACTAGCTCAGAAAACAAAACTTACGGAAGCAAGAGTTCAGGTCTGGTTTTCCAACAGGCGAGCGCGTTTGAGGAAGCATTTAAGCTCCCAACAATTGGCGACATTTAATTCAAGCTTAACGCCAATGTCTTCCAATTTTCCATCAGCATTTCAAACTTCACAATATACTCCAAACTCCGGCACTGTAACAGAAGCTGGGGGCTCTCACTTTTCGAGTTCATCACAATCATGGCCACATTCACCCTTTACAATACACGGAAATCATAATAACCAAAATCCTACTAATGACTCACAACCATTTAACCCTTTGAGTAGTGCTTCTACATTTTCCTCCATCGCATCGCTTTCACCGTCAAGTACCAGTTCCATTTCTTTGAGCCCTTCACAAGGACAACAATCTACTTCTGTAAGCACGATTCCTGCAGTTGGTGCTCATACGTACAGTTTCCCCGGAATACCTGAAAGTAATGTTCATTCATATTGTTCTTCGCCGTACCAAACCACGAATAGTTCAAACGTAACTTCTGCTGGATTGGCTGGCTCTCAATGGCGCACACATATGCATCATCAACAGTCGAAATTGACAAGCTCTGACTGGGAAACTTATAGGTAAACTAAAAAATGTGAAAAAAAAACTTTTGGCAACATTTCATAGTAAAGCGATGTTTTGAATAAAGTTGGTTTAATTCACATTTTTCATTCCTATTAGTTCATTCCTCACATCCAATCATCTTGCAAACTATGGTTATCCGTCAACTGGTGGTGAAGCAAAATCAGGATACCCTTACTTTGGCCAGCTAGGAGGACTAGAAGTGAGCAAAGTACATTGATTCAATGCGGAAGGTTCTATAAAAGCATTACGGAGATTCTCGGTCATTAATATGGACGTTAATATTCAACTATTATAAATATATCTATAAAATAAATGTTAATTTTAGGAAACATACATAAATAATATTATTTATATTTATGAAAATATATTTTTTCTATAAAGACTGTTATATTTAGAAGCTATTTGAAAATGTTTGATGTTAGTATTGCACAAATATTTTTGTAAATGTGTCAAAAAAAATTATATAAATAAAATGAAATGTTTGTTTTAAATGCCTTATTGAAAATATTTTTAAAATAATATTTTTTAAATCTTTGGTTTTCAATTTATCACTGAATTTATTTTGTATTTTCAAAACTTGCTTCTTCGAATACGCGACAAAGCTTTTTAATTTCTATTAATGTCAGTATACAAATTCTCTGGATCTTCCTTCTTATACCTATGTTGATCTCTGACTGTTGCTACATGTGAAGACGCATGTTAAAAAAGCACGCACTTATGAGTAAGACGATCTTCAAATAAATGGAAGTCGAATGGAAGTCGATTTTGCTTGTACCTATACCTTAAAACGAAAATTGTTTATAACGCATATCAAACTCATATCTACTCATATGGTAATATTTTCTCGAAAATTCAAAACAAATATGCATTCGACCACCAAAGCCCAAAATGACAAATAAGAGCTTCTCGTTGATTAAATTCAAATAAAAAATTTGAGTGGGTACCCAAACTTTTCTAAATACCTACATATGACGTGCATATAATGCCAACATCTCCCAAGTAGGTATTAGCATCTATAAATTACGAAAAACAATCAAAAGCCTTGAAATCATAAATTAACAGCAAATTGAATGTAACGAAAGTATCACCTGTGTTATTCTGACTACTCATTAGCACGCTTCGAAATTACGCAGCGATCGATGAATTACAACTCAATTTTCTCACATTTACTGTGTTTTTACACACATTTTCATTTTTGAAACCTATAATTATGTAAATTTTGGTCTCATGAGTCAGCCACATTGAATAACCTGCATAAACATGAAGGTCCCTGGGTAGCAAATTGAAATTTTACAAAATTGGAGAACAAGTGTACAGTGAATAGTTATAGGTATGCAGCAAACGTTTAATCTTTTCAAGGAATGGTTTCCGATCGATCGCTATGTAAACAGAATCTGCAAACTATCATTTCAATAATAACATATTCTTATTTTAAACACATTAAAAAATGAAGTCAGGGTGGCCTAAGTACCGGCTATATGACGGTAGTTTTAGCGAGTACCTACATTGTGAAAATATTTCTTGGCAAATCGCTTTGTTTGCCTTCTTCAGGTTTGTATGAGATTTAACTCGCATAATGCTTGGAACCACTTCATAGATATAGTCAGGTGAATTTGGGAAGCTGCTATTCATTTCACAGATTTTCCCAGCTCATCCTTTGCCTGTGGCGCAGTTGAAGAAAGCCCAAGAGAATTTGAATTAGATTTTATTTAATCCATTTGTCTGAGTAATCCGTATTTTTATCTCTTTCTCACTAATATTTATTTGTTTGTTAAACAGTAAACTGCTTCTACGATTCACTTTACATACTATTTTTCATAAAGGTTGAAATATCAGCTTAGTTGCTTAGCCGCTTGACTAATACTTAAGCTGAGACTTACACGTAAATATTTTACCCCTTATACATAAAATAATTCTTGAAAATGCCTTTGGCTTTTCATCGGCTACATTTTGAGTATTCATTTATTTTATAAACAGTTAAATAGTAATAAGGACGTTTATCTTAAACTTTACTTCGAAATATTTAATTAGATTTTAACCAAATCATAAACCGATCTGTTCAATATGTTTCGTTAATTTATTCGGTCTCATTGACAAGAAAACGTGTGAACGCATTACCTACTTCTTACAACATTCATGTATGTAAGTCATATCATAAATTATTCGTCAGGAAATCATTGCCGACAAAGACCACCAGTGTTGTAAACATGAGAACTCTCAAAACTACACAGAGGTTAGTTACTTATCAACAACACAATTAGGGGCAAATACATGACAAACTACAACTTTTTTTTCAAATACTTTCAGGCAAAAAGACCTCCCAAAAAAGAAACACCATCAATAATCATCGGAAGAAGATGTGAAGACAAGTCCTGTGTAGAAGTGACAAAGTGACAATTGATCGGTCCCTTTTCGGGTTGTTAACAGGATCTCAAACGATAAGCATGAAAGAAACAATCCGCACCACCCACAGGCTTAACGTCTATCAGGCATTTATGATTTATGATTAAGAAACTACTGGGCACAGCAGCCAAATAAACCTAAGGAGAACGAATTAAAAAAACTGAACCACAATCTCTCATATACTTAATGGTACTTTGGGAGTTTCTGTTATCTTCAGGTGGATGGTGACGTTCAGATTAGATCGTATGTTAATTAAGTAATAAATATTTGGTTCATATGAATCAATTTAACAGAGGCTGTTAACTCCACAGGTGCATTAATTGAAATAATTCTAGTAATTTTCCAATGCCCCAAACAATTCGTTTATGTTAAATCTAATTAGAAAAAATTAGGTACACAGATATAGGAATTCTGTAGAATTATTTTTTAACATCTGTTTAGTAGATAATATAATTATATGTCTATCTAATTATAATTATGTGAAATGTTAGTATATGATATCATGTCAAGCGTAGTTTTCAAACTGCTGTGAAAAGAGTTCAGGAAAGATTTAATTGAAACAATTAGGAATTATACATACCTACCTACCTATTTGTTATACCTGCATAGTTCAAAACACGTTGGAAATGTAAAATTAAATAAACCGCAATCATTAAAAATGTTTTGCCAATTCATTTAGGAATTCGTCCGTCGGCATCTGTACCTAATTTATATAAAATCAAATATGAAATTGTCTATATTTCGTATTTAAATCATTATTTAGTTTTTGTATACAATTTCGTTTCCTTGTGAGAAACGTTTCCTTCTTATTTATTTAAAATTGTATTGGTAGAAACCTAAAAACACTTATGTAAATATCAGATGAATATCTATGCAACCCGAAAGATTTTTCCTTATGATGAAAGGTTTAGGAAAGTGTACATAATACTCACTGAAATACATAGATATACTAATATACCGTTATAAAAATTTTCTAGGATACTCATTGTAATAAATTCAATAATTGTCGAAAATTGAGTAGGTAATTACAAATTAAGAAACCAACTAAATATAAGGAAAAATTGTATTAGGTATGCTTTCATAAATCTTAAAAAATGCAGTTTATAGCCCAACGCCAAAGAAGTTTACAGCTGGCTCTAAAAGCATCAGCAACAGCCAAAGATATAATAAAACACAAAAGTTGAAGAATTTGTGTCCAAGTTGCTAAAATGCCACAGGATAATTCCTTATTGAGGATCTCTTTGATCGGATTTCGTTATGGAACTAATTCTATTAACGTCACAAAGTCTAAGGCAAGCAAATATCTGTGAACGCTTAACCAGATCTAAAGAACATCGGAACAGCATAGAAAAGACAATAAATGGTTAATAAATTCCAAAACTGATTTTTTTCACCCAAAAAGAGATGAGAGGATACCGAGAAAATGGCGATTAGATACGCCAGAGATTTTCGATTCCCTTGATTATCACCTCAGCATTCAAAATTTCTGTGTGTGTGGTGCGACAATAAAGGAACCTAGACCTCCGCCGCTCGCATTGGTCGTGCTGGTAAAATGTCACAAAGCCATTAAATGCGGCAAAATTCACACCGGCTACTTTCCGACGAACCCACTTCTTATCGAATTGATTGTTCCCGCCATTGTAAGAATATCCTCGTGCCTACTGTTCTGTAGGTACTTTGACACTTCGTCGTGAAGCATACGAGCGTGCCGATATTTTGTCTATATAGGTATATACACATAAGAATTATTTCAGTTTTACCGCCTGCTTGATGTTTTTATGGTAGATTTTCAGAATGCTATTACTAAGCCCTGTGTGTTGCTTTTACGTAGATAATAATCCAGTTTTTAATTTTGAATAAAAGGAGTGTAATGTAAAGTTGCCATATACCTAATACTGATAATTCTTTGCGAACTCTCAAGGTTTTCTATTGGCTTACGTGAAATTCTCATATAAGCTTCACTGCAACGACCATTGGAAAAATTGTCAAGCAAATAGGCACACAATAAAATGCCTACCCATTTTCTTTAAAGCGTTCCTATTTTGTAGTGTATTTATTAGTTATATTTGAAAAGCATAATTTAATGAAATCTAAGTACTGATACACGAGTATATTCATTATTTTCAAATGTTCAATTTGTTATGATTTGAAAGGTTTATAGGTACTCATCGAAATCTCGTCGAAATTTGCTTAACGCTGACCTAGGTATCAATGTTTTCCAAGATAATGAAAAAAATACAAAGATTGAAATAAAACATTGAATTACAATTACAAAATAATTTCTTGAATATAATGACAATAAATCTGATTGCCAACAACATAATAAGACAAATTGCTCCATTTTTCTGCTTTCTTGAATATGATTCGCCTTATGTTGTCTTAAGTGGCACCATTGGAAGCCTATTATTCCACTGACTTAGACAATATATGCATAAAAATATGAAAATGAAAAATATACTGACTGAAGGCAATGATTACTGAAAATCAAAGAAAACTCCGTTAATAATCACCTACACTCCAACTTAGCGTTTCGATTATAAACTCAAGCTCAAGAATAAAGGACAGGAAACAGAGAAAAGAAACGTCTTAGCACACGAACGATAGCTTGATTTTTTTCACCGCCGGATGCATCACGACCCATACCGCTTTCAACACCACTTAAAAGTTAGTACTCCCATGGTTTTTCATCTTAGTAGATATCCACCAACAATTGTGTACGTCGGCATTTCATGTGATAACTAAAGGCCTTGATACTAATTTGATTACAGCTTATGAGTTTATAAACATAAGTTCTGCATAGTTTCGCTCTTATTAAAGACAATCGGCAATCAACGATCGATATTTACCGCTGAACATTTTCTGTAAGATACCACTATATATTTTTTTATATGAATGTGTAGACATTCAGGCTCGCGCCACTGCAAAACTAAATTTTTTTTCATATTCCTCATGTTCGTATCTTGAGAGACCACTCAAAGATTTCGTCAGTGCATTTCTTTGAAAGTACGTAAATAAGTAAATGGATCTCAGAAGAATGTGTGCAAAATGAATTACTTAAATTTTGTAAGTTAGAATAATGGGAGTCTGTAAATTTACAGTCAATTTATTGCTTGAATTCTAGATTACTCGGCTCAATTTAGCAAAACTTTCAATCTAAATATAACCACAACGTAACGATCATTTGCAATAGAATATCTGAATATGAAACTTATTCGGCTTTTAAAAATATGCCCTAGCACTGGTTGGAAGTGTCAAAGTCTTTGAAAACATCTGCTTCTAGTCGTATCAAATCGATTATTTAAGCTAATTGCTTTTCGGGTGATACGAAGGAAACAGATTTAGAAGGTGGTCTAGCTTTTGAAAATCACAATTTGTGGAAAATTCTGTTTCCTTTATCCATATCCATTTCACGAAGTAGCCTATCACTTTGAAAATGATATTTGTATTCGTTGTATTTCCATTATCCCATTTTAATACATATATTGAAACATAGTAAAATTCGTAAGAACGTTTCGTTTCTTTTTCACAGTAAAAGGCAGCTGTTCTAAGTCCCTGCTCATACAGAATTTACCACATAAGGAAAAATCTTCCAAAATGGCTTCCATCAACACGTCCTTTTCTCCAAAACTGCTTCACGCTAAATTTAAACAGGCTAAATGTATTGGTTTTATAAGTAATCCGAATCATTTCTGCCATTTGATTGAAAGTAGGGGAATTGCCAGTTGACAAAAAACGGCTAAACGCTAGGGGACAATAGTTTTCTCACAAACGTACGAGGTTTAAAAGTAAGCGATAAATAATATCTGTAAGGATCGTGACTGTATGCAGGTCCAATGAAATGATTTCTATTTAAACAAATCCGAGGAAATGGAAATTTTCATGGCTGTCATGATGGATTAGTTGGGGAATAGTGAATATATGCCGTTACGTCACAGTACTGCTAACCTTTTGATGAAAAAAACAGAAAAATACAATAAATTACCACATGATGTATGAACTTTAATGTTGCCAACGTTCCAAAGTCACGTGGCAAAGTAAACTACAATTTCTCTGTTTGTTCTTTTAAAATTATGATTTTCAGTGGATATTCAAAATTGTTTTTGGCTTATTGTGCAGGTTTAGTCACAAATTTTATAACTATGTTTGGCCAGTTTGGTAGACAAGTTTATTACTAAACTATATACAGTAGGTGGGCGCTCGGTAATCCGGCGCTCGCTAATCCGGCACATCCAGTAGTCCGGCGTTAAGGGAGCATATACGCATTGTACGTGAAGGCACGCAAAATAGTCATGTTCGAGCATGCATATTTTTCTCAAGTGTCGCACCGAATAAATTTTACTTCATGTACTGTATGTATGCGCATACTGTTAACCAAAACTGCGTAATAAGACCTACTATTAAAATCTTTTACTGTGAAAATTTTTCGATAGGATATATTTCCCATCTATATCCAGAAAACGGGCAGTTCCAGAAATCCGGCATAGGGCAAAAATTTCGGGTGCCGGATTATCAAGCGCCTACTGTATTTTCCAAAGTTTCAGTAAAACCCTCTCTGAATTATTTGACCATAATTTAGTACTGCCATGTATAATAATAAACAATAAAACCTGGAATTATAATTACTCAACACCAATCTAAGAGCCTTAAAATGGAAATAATAATAGATCATTTGGAGATGGAGATGAAAAATCAGTTTATTGTCTGTGATTTGAGGATAACTACATATGTACAAATAATTACTTGTCTGTGACTGTACCAACCAAGTCTTAGAACTCTTCTTCAAGCATGGTTATGGGAGCATACGCTTAGCACAAATAATATATTGTCTCCTAGAAATAACTAGATTATAAGATACCTGATTACCCTAGATCGAATCCTCGGATCCTAGCCACCGACAAGTAATTATTTGGGCCTAAACCAATTTGGCTGTGCCACAAACCCCAAAAAATGCACTATCACAGGCACACTGTCTGTGGCTCTATCTTTACTTCAGTTGTGTATAAACTATATCGTATCCTAACCGTTGTCGTGCATAACCTACTAATTGTATAATTAAAAGTAAATTAATGTTTATTAGAAAATATTTGTTTCATCATATGGAACAGGACTATTATTATCCTAAAATGTTTTTATTAAAAAATTTTACTATAAAAATTCTGCATATCTTTATCTAAAAACTAACTATGGTGAAATTGTTAACGAAATATCAATCTAAAAACGTGTAGTGCAATGTTCTATTAACAGTTTCACTCTAAAAATTTTACTAGATAAGACTAATTTCCTAGAAGTTTAAGGTAAAACAGACATAAAATATAGAAATACAAAACTTTGTAATTGTGAAATATAAATTAAACAAATGTCTCCTGTATGTATATCGTATCATTTATTTTCAATATTCACTTTTTACTTACAATAACCATAAGAGATGTATCGTCTTCAGTCTTCATTACTACTTATTGGAATTAGGTTCTGAATTTATCTCTTTTTTCGTTTTTAACCACTTCCTCAATTGACTCTACTTCGGTATCGTATAACGACTTTTTGCACACGTACTTTTCCGCTATTGATTGATCTACCTTAGCCATTGAAGTCTTGTTTTCAAGTAACCGACTTGAAGCGTCAAAGTCGGAATCAACCGCCTTGTCCTTAACATTACATATTGTTACACCGGGAGATTACGGCGACGCCACGTGCGTCGAGGAATTTATTTTCTCCCCATATAATTCGTATTTCGTAGTCGGATCCGTCTTCCGTCCGCTCACCTTCATCCAATTTGAACTAAATCTTGTTTTTTCTTGCTACGGGTTATCCTCTAGGACACTTTAAAACTTTCACTACCTTGACGCGGACATCGGCAACCTAAATATACCAAAAAGGTAAGAACTTAATCGGACGGAAGACGGATCCGACTACGAATTCTATAGGGAGTAAATAAATTTCTCGACGCACTTGATGTCGCCGAAATCTCCCGGTGTAACAATATTATATCTTTAAAGAAAATATGAGAAAAGTTGTTCAATGCATCGCTACATTGCTTACTAAATTTTTCTTTACATATTCTTCCTTTTTTAAAATGTGCGAGTTGTAGATATTGGATATACAATTTCGTTCTAATTTTGCCATATTTGAACTTTGCCCAATAAAACATCCATCCGAAGAGTTATTGGCACATGACATAGATGACTTTGACCGCTCTGGAATAATTTCTCTTTCTGCAACTACCAAAGACTCCAAAGATGAACTCCGAATTATGTTATTTACGCCACGTAGAGATGGAAGTTGAAAAATTGAAGTGGATATATTTATACTTTGATGATGGTTGTTGTTAATCGATTCATTATCTCTATTTTGTAGCCCTTCGTTACCAATCTCCATATCAAGATCTAACTGCAAAATGCTCTCCTGACTTCCAATGAACTGTGTAAATTAATTTAAAAAAATATGTGTCAAACATAAATTCTCTCCGAACATAAAGAATTTTCAGCGACTATACTATATTACATGTCATAGAATTGTGATGAAATGATTGGTGACTTGTATCTAGAAGTTCATTGAATTTATAATAACATGTTTAATTTTAAAAAAATTTCCAAGATTTTTAAGACAGTCGTTCACAATAAATGGTTTGAAATGATTGAATGTGGTCAAATTGAATAATATGAGAGAACACGGAAGTTATGTCATACGATATGTATATTAGCTTTCTAGATAATCAGGTTAAGAATTATAATTTATGCAGTGATTATACATTTATAAATCTTTCGATCTGAATCGTTTTAGCCAGTATAGAAACATAAATTACTATTCAAATCGATGCATTTGGAAAAATTCTCCTTAACATATTCATGGAAGTGAATGTATAGGACTCATTTCCATTGTATAAAGTGAAGTGAATGCCATAACGTTCAAATTTTGAAGCCCAATTACTATTCCTTTTATTACATTTAACAATAAAATTTTTCAACTTTTTATAATCGTTGTCATTCTTAGAACATGGCCATGGATATGAAATATTCTGAAATGAAATTTCATGTACCACAACTAATTCACAAAAAACCGCCAGTTTGATTCGGTAGCTCACTCAAATTTTTGATCTCCACGAAATTGTTAGTATAATTTTACATCACGTTAGGAAAAATTTCACCATATGGAGATATACTTAAATAGGAATTAAACTGACCTTTAGACTTTTAAGACTAGATTTTAGGACAGAAATGTAATTTATGTTCTTAAACTTTGTGCGAAACTAGTATCATAAATCTTCAAATTAACTTAAATTGCATTTGAAATAAGTTCGAATGATACCTGCAAAACACTTCTTAAATAGATATTGCTTGAGGTAATTTCTTCTAAATTTACAATCACATGCCTTCTTAACTTTAGTTTCCTTAGTTTATTAAATGACAATGTGTGTTAATATTAATAAGAATATCAGTCCTTTACCATTAAGAAACAAAAATTATGTTCTTTAGTTTGTCAACTTGTTCCTGTTTTAAACATAAGCTTATCTGGCAATATTTATGTTTTTAAAACAATAAAGTTGTGTATATCGATTCAGAAATAACAAAATGATAAAATGATATCGACAGACTAAATTATAAATTAAAATTACTGATAAATTATAAATGAAAAACTAAATTAAAGCTTATATTGGTATGATTTCGTACATGTTTTCGCTATTGCTAATTACTGATTTCTAAAAGAATTTTGCTTAGTAATAACAGAGAAACTAGCAATTACTTCAATGTATTAATAACGTACAGAAAATTCACAACTCATTGAAGGAAATTTAAAACTATATTACAGTCGAGTGAGACCATTTGCTTTGATTATTGCATTTGCATATCGGGATAAAATCCGATGTCATTTCCAAATCGAATATATAAATTGGAAGTTAATTTAATCAAAAATCAATAAGTACTACTAGTAAGTGAATAAAAATAACATCAAAACTATACATCGGTTACTTGTCGACTTTCCGTAAAACCAGTTATACTTAAGCTAGCGACTGTATAACCACCTGAATTTCTAGCACTTCTTCTATTATTTGCGTAGCTACCACCACTACTGTTACTGCTGCCGCTACTGCTACTAGTAGTGCTACTACTACTAGACGGAACATCATTCGAAAACTCGATATTGTCAGTTATACCATCGATAAAAGGATTGATATTGTTTGATTGAGTATTCAATATAGCATTATCTAAGCTACTATTATTATCATCTTGAGTGGCTGCTCTAATGTGTGAAGATAATTTCCGCAATGGATCACCCACCACAAATCCGTAATGTTTTAAAACATCAAGTTTGCACATTGGGCATGTACGGTGTTCCAGTAACCATGGATCGATACAATTTTTATGAAATTCATGTCTGAAATTAATAAAGGCGTTAAAAAAGCTAATAAACTTATATAGAATATACAAATAATACTCACTTGCACGGCAGAATGCGAATACAGTCCGTCACTTTATACAATTCAATGCAAATCGGACAACAGTCATTTCCTAAGTCTTTTTCGTCATTTTTAATATTCCTTGTCGGTATTTTGGCTATAATGCGTTTTGCAACTGAACACAAATGACGCTAATACAAAATTGGTTTGTGATGATTAATGCATAAAAAACAGACGTCAGGCATGCAAACGATTATATGAAAAAACAACTTACGGAGTGTTTATCTTTTGATTGAAGGTATCTAAATCGTTGGACATAATAGAATATCAGCCAAACCAAAGAAATAATCATCAAAACGATGAACGATATTGAAACGAATAAAACTGATGTTCTGGAAAAACATGTAAGTAATGTTAAAATATATGATTATCAAAAACATATTTTAGAAAAAAGAAAATAAATTAGTTATTAGATAAGCTTATGTTGTTTAAAATAAATACAATATAAAAGGTATGTAAAATTTGTACAGTTAAAACTCATGTGGGGATGTAGCTCAGTGGTAGAGCGCTCGCTTCGCATGTGAGAGGCCCCGGGTTCAATCCCCGGCATCTCCAGGCAGTTTTTTTTAAATAATTTCGAGAATATATTTTTATCTTTCATCAACTTTACTCACTTATTAATGTTTGGCATTGGACGTATCCTTTGGCCTTCAGAAATTGAAACTATTACTCGGTTTCCACTATCGACTATTTTTGCCATTTCCTCACCAATCCACTTGTGAGTAAATACGGCCGTAATATTCCCTACAAATATAATGTTTTAAATATTTTATTTCTTCTAACACAAAAAAATTAATACTGAAAAATATAAATAGAATAAAATGTGTACACGTTGCAAAAACAATAGCTTACTTTCTTTGTCGACAATTTTCATTTTATCCAAAATGACAGAGTTTTCTTCGTCATAGATAATAACACCGACAGCTCTGTATCGCCAAATATGTTTGACTTTATCTTCAAAGGTGCATTCTCCTCTTCGAACCAGCGCAATCCACGGCTCTGTGCTTGGCAAAATTTGCCCTTTATTTCCTCTAAGCGGAGGCATACATGCAGTGTGATCGTTTACATTGCCTTCAGAAGTGACATGTACCAATATTCCTTGCACGTTTAATATCTTCCCTTCGCCATATTTTGCTCTTTCGGCTGAGAAATTAATAACTTTTCCATCGGAGGTATTGTAAGTGTAATTTATGTAAGCCAAAACATAATTATCCACCGTTACTCGTTCTTCGGAAACAGGCAAGCCGTTTGAAAAGTCATTTATATTAAGATAAGTTCCTAAATCTGCTCTCGAGCCAGAAGCAGTGGCACACAGAGAAGTAATTAGACATACATATATACATGCCCTCGTAAGCATTTTTAAAACTCTAATAAAGTTGACCTTGCTAAATAGTACTATTTTTTAAGTTTTTTCGAACACGACGAAAATTTGGGCAAGTAAGGGGATATCCTTATAGTATTGCTGCAAAAAGATTTAAAATGATTATAATTTTTAAATGAAGAAATTAAAGTAAATTGAAATCAAAAATTCGAATGCTGAAATCAATATTTGGCCTTTTGTGTGTGTATATAGAATAAATAGAATTGGCGTAATATTTCGCTTGCAATGTTGAAATTTATTACAACATAATTGTTTTACATAACTATCACCGACAAAAACGGTAAATTTCTACAATAATTAATTATGTTATACTTTTCCTGAAACCACCTTATAATGGTTTTATGATAATAAAGAGAGAATGGTGAATAGATTTCTGATTACACATATCAACGGAAAATTTTATTGGAAAACTTAAAATTTAAGTGAAATTTTTATATATCAATATATACTATATATTAGTCAATTGGACATGATAAGTGAACGACGACAGCTATTTTTATCTAAACAAAGAGATATTTCAGTTTGATCAATAAAACATTCAAAATGAGCGAAACTACAGAAGGCGCAGTTGTAGTGAGTGTTCTCAAAATAAAAACATTAGTCTTTAGAGCTAACTGGCAATAGTTCTTTCTTCCTTATTCATAAAATAATTCATGAATAAGTGCAACATATCATAAGACTAAAGAACATGTTCTCTAAAATGCTTGTACTGCTTACGAACTAGAAAAAGTGATGTGTGAGATCAAAATTTTGATGTACACAAAAATTAATTTTTAAAATATGGTATTCCCAACAATTTCAGATATACCTAAATTACAGAGAGTACGAATTTTGGCACATTAATTTAATACCTACTCTAAAATGTGTTTCTTTTACTTTTACGAAAACACAATTGAAGTTTAGATTGACACACAAGTTGGAGTTTTGATTGATTTTATTCAATTATTGAAAAATTATGTTCATGCTTATCATGTCAAAAAGTACAAAATGATCTAAATATGAAAACAATTTAGAGTTACGACCATACACAATACCTGAAGAAGCTCAAACTAAATCGCTTGTTTAAATTGCTGGACACGTAGTTCTTCTAATATTATTATATTATTTCTCATATACACAAAATCAAAGTCCGGCGAATGTTTCGGCCAAGACAGCCAACAAAAGTTTCCATTCTCTACGAAGCTATGTGCAGTGGAGTGGTACAAAAAGGAGCTTGGACAAAAATTTTGTCATACAATATGAAGTTTTGTCAAAAAAACGTTCAAACTGAACGGCCTCCAAAACAGCATCCGTGTTTCAAAAAATAAAATGTGTTGCGATAATTTAAAGAAAGCCGTTTAAATTTATTTGGTTTAATCTAAGCAATATTCGTCCAGAAAAGCAAATATGATACAAGCTTAGCAGCAAAATGAATTAAACATTATACTATTATTATTTTTACGTGTTTGAAATATTTGGCACGTGAATAAGATAAGAAGTAGCCAGTAGTTTGTAATTGGATAAAGCAGGGTCACATTTTTTCGACCTCACTAACTGGAAAAGCTCTTCAACTTCTTGCAGAGATTCACGTGAATGTTGTTAACAAGATTTACTTAGATTATTTTCAAAATGTCAGTTTCTACTCAATCACATTGAAATTTATCGACCATACGTTACACAGTGTCTTTGAGCATAAATTAAGCAAACGAATTTACAGCATTAATGCGATTTTTAGACATAAGCAATCGGTTTTGTTTACTTTTTCTACAAATCTCGGTGTCATAGTCTGGTGCCAGCAATCGGTCTGTTTGCTACCACAATTTAGAGACCGTATTGTCATATCACAAGTCCCTCACTTCATTTCGTCGATGTGAGTCGAATTATAATTTTTCGGTAAATCTTGTGCAAAGAGCTAGTAATCCGTTATTATAAACTAGTTTTGTAGGACATTTGTGGCGGTAAAATCATGCGAAATGCTTCAAATATAAAAATTACTAATGGACAGTAATTTACGTATTATGTTGCTTTTATTTTAAAATCATGTCACCTACTTTTTTTAACTCTATTGATCCCACGAGAGGACATAAAAACTTGTTGATTGCAACAGTAAATTAAAAAGTATTATAGGTAGTACTATTCAATTAGTCGCAAGTCTAGCTATTCGAAAACTTGCTTACTACGTTGAATTTGATATTGTTCATCGTCCTATACATTAGCATGTACATACTTTGTCCAAAAGGATATTTTTGTTTTACTGGCAAAATTGAATCAATGTAGTCTTGCAACACTACTGTTTCATTTTCAATGATACTTTGAAGTTAAGAGGACTTGCAAAACTCCATGTGTTTCACACTTAAACTTTATCTTCGATTAGTTACATGAATAACAAATAAAATATCGCTTAGAATTATAATGTTTAGTATTATGCACTTACTATTATATTCAGACAAAATCTGCAACAGCAACATTTAATCTTCCGAATTTAGCTAAAAATCTTTTTTACTCCCTCTTATTAACCTTTTGTGATTTCGTAAGTTCTCCTCGTTTTCCTAAATCAGACTATAATTTACATAGCGTGTACGATATTGCCGCATCAACAAAGTAGCAATATCAATCGAGTTCTTGTCAAAATAATCCCAAAAATTGAAAACAGGAGCTTATTCGATAGTTTTGGGCCGAGATCAACACCAAATTTTGAAAACTACAGCAAAAAATTTAATACATTATTTTCGCACAAGCACGCCTTATACTGAATGCTCTTTTTGTATAATGGTTGTGTCCTCTTCGCAATCACGTCTCGACCTGAACGAAATGTTTTCGTTCATTGTTCGAAAAACGATCCAAAATAGTATAAAAATACCGCAAACAACATTAATTGAATTATCCACTTTGCATTGCTAGATTTAACACAAATAATTCTGTAAATGAAAACAAAAACAAAGAAAAACTAAAACGTCAAACGAAACCATGGTCGAATATTTCAATGCGCGCCGAGTACACAATTGCTTCGTTTGGTCTGTAATACCATGACTGAACTGATGAGAATGAAACAACAACAGCCTCTGCAACTCTAGTGAACAGTTTATAAACCTGTACTATCAGCTGTCATCACAACTGGCGATATGTAGAATTGTTAAAAGTAAAATTTGTAAAAACTTCAGTATCACTTTCTTTCTTTTTTTCGCTCTTCTCAAAAAATAAATAATCATTTCTTTAAATAATAAATCAGTATATTTATTTCATGTTGTGAAATTTTTCGCTTCTTTTAGAATTGGAAAAGCTTCCGCGGACTCGTTTGCGTTTCTAGCATTCTATGCAATATTTTATATATGTATATATATTATAAAATTGTAACAATAAACGGCAAGACTAAATAAATGATAACCAACAATTCATTCTGCCTGTGAACTGTGAAGAGAATGAATTTGACGTCCATTGGCACAGTGTACCCCAGCAATTTTGAGAGGTGGAACTTGTTTGGAGTTGTAATGTTTACGACATCACTCAGCGGCAGATAGGCGAAACAATCATTAATATTCTATTGTCCTATAGGTGGCCGCCGCCGAAATGGCTGGGAAATGAAACTCCAATGTAGATTCATTTATTTATATATTCGCATTCTCTCTCATTTTAGTAATCGAATTTTCATTGATTTAGATTTTAATTTGAAAAATTTTCGGGGTCTAAAAAGCGCAAAGAAAACTTAACTACAATTTTCTTTAAAGTGGAGTAGCCTGAACGACTAAAGGAATTGGCAAAATAGCAGAATTATCCAACGGCTAGAATATTCATGGCGATAAAAAATTATGAATAAATCACCTGTAGGAACCCAAGTAGACAAATGATCAAGGAAAATCCGATATAGTCGATTCGGTTTAGTATGAATTGTTTCCTTGTGGTGTATTGTAATTTTGAATTGGCAATATTTTTTCATAAAGCTAAATTTTATAAACTTTTTTAAAAAATAAGAAGAATTAATGACGCCTTTAACAGCTTTACAGAAGATTCTGTCATTTTTTCCATTCATCTTTCACTTTTTTTGTTTAAATAACTTAAAAATCGGTTAGAGAAAGTTTTTATTTTGTTTATACAAGAAACATTATATTTATCAAATGTAACACCAACACATTAGTTTTGTAGATACAGATGATTCTACTATGCGATTAAATGCGATCAAGTCAGATGGCTTTTCTTGTTAGGTATACCTTCTCTATAAATTACATATGTACGTTGTGCGCGAGTGAGTTTAGAATTTAAATTGATATTGAATAGTAGATATTATTTCAATAAAATTTTTGTTTCCTTCTAATGAAATTTTGACAAAACTGAAAAGTACTGACAGCCGTAATATTCCAGATTATATTAAATATATGTGTATAACACGATGGAATGAATAAATAAATTATGTTACTCATATTTTAGGTAAACTAAGATTTTTTTTTTTTTTTATAAACAAGAACAAAAAAATTTTATTTTGCTTAATTTTATTTAATATAAGTTTTTGTTTTACAATTATAATTTATAAATTATTCATCTAACAACAGTTAAAATTGTCTATTACTAGTTTATATCATATATACCTACATATATATGTATATATATGTTTCTTTTATGTTCAAAATGGTTTTTCTACTCGAAAATATTATAAATATCCTAAATTTGCTATTCGAAAATATTATCACTTTATTCTTGTTTGAAGGACAGAAAAAACTTAAGTCTACTTGCTGCTTTAATAAAGAAATTTTATGTATTTTTTGCAAATTGTATTTCTATTCTTGCAGACAATAATTGCATGTTAAGTTCATTTGTAACACTTTTCCCTCATTTGCTTATGAGTGTATCGAATTTAAGATAATCAATGCTCAGAAATAAATTAAGCTCAGTACATGCTTTATCTTTATAACTAAACGGATTATTATATTGTCCGCATGAATCAAAAACAAAGGACCACTTTATTCTTGGAATTATACATAACCCGTTTGAGCTTAGATTTGACATTCTTAACATTCAATACGTTAAAAATATAGCGAATTAATGATTCGAATATCGTACTGTAGTGTATATTTGATTTTTTTACATAAAAAATATAGTTGTGCTTGTTTACCCTGTTGTTAAGTTCCTTCTATTTTTTCAATTCGAAGTTTTATTGGTGAATAATTTTCCTAAAGTAATTGCAATAGAAATTACATCGTGATACGAATATGCATTGTCTGCGTCCTTGTTTCCATAATTTATTTGACACCACACTTACCAATTATAGTAAGTATCCGCTTTGCATTGATATGAATTACGCTATGATTGATTGATTTTTCTTGTATTGGTCTTGTATTTTTATGATGCGGAGCTAAAAAATTGTTTATTTTTTATAAATCAAACATTTTATTTATTTTGGTTTTTGTACATTTGAGTTCTAACGTATACAAAATCTGCTTTTTTTTATATATTCGGTCATATTTGTTACGGTTCGATAACTAACCAGTCTACATACCTACACCTTTCATTTTTCTATATATTATGTCAAACATAGAAAGATGTATTGAAATTAATTTTTCTTATGGGCGAAATTGTTTTGTGTTAATCATTAACTTATTTTTACAGAAAAGTTACAAGTCAGTTAATATTCAAACACGTCTCTTACCGCTTAACTATATTCTTTTTCCTTTTTCTTTAAAGTCTCTAATCACAAGTTCGAAAATCTTTTCCTATTTACATTATTTACAATTTTATATTCTACAGAAAGTTTGGTTTTTACTAACTCTCTTAACGTTCACAATGAAACTATATTAAGTACAAAAATTCATTAATTAATTTAAAAGAAGAGTAACATCAATTTATGAAGTTCAATGCTTTAAATAAAAAGTGTTTTTAATTTTTCATTAAATTTCATTCAAAGTTCGGGACTTCATGCAATACAATATTTTTAAAGTTTAATAAAAAAATTATGTTTGGCTTTATGAATGTGAAAACGGTGAATTCAATTTTTTGTCGCAACTATAAACATTGAATATCATAAAATGTTGCTACTTTATTCATTATGTATTTATTTATTTTTTTTTTTTTTTGATCATTTCGAAGTTTTTATTAATTCTAGATAGGTATTAATATATTACACAGAACTTCTAAGTAGGATACATTTATCAATAAGTACTATTCTTTATCTTTCTTATAACAGATTTGCCGCAATAGATTTTTCTTTATTTTTCTATACGCATTTGTTTTAAACATTACATTCAATTTATGTAATTATTTTTCTGTAATTTCTTACGCGAGTGTCGATTCCCATTTTCATTTGCATTATGTTTCAATTTATTAATGTGAAAAACATTTGTTCATAATATATAAACTATTAATCGAGTATCTTAAGAATAAAAACATCAAGTTCTTGTCATACATTCTTTTATGGTTTTTTCCCGCTACATTTGAATTTTATATGTTAACAATGTAAATTAAGTTTCAAATTCTGCTTAGATTATCATAATTAACGTTTTTGATTATTTTTTGGTTTCATCAGTAGAGAAAAAACAAAACATAATTATTTTCGCGTGCTTTATTTTGGTGGTTACGTTGATATTTTAGACAGATAGTTTTGAATATTTAATATTGAAAATATATCTCTTTCTATCAACTGCTTGTGTCAGTCTTTATATTTTTGTTTTGATTTTGTATGTAGTATAACATTATGTAAGTATATTTCCGAATTTTATGCAGATTGGACTTATATGAATCTAGTCATTATATGTCAATATATTGAATATTGTCGGCAATCTATGTCACATAAAGCCAAGATTGATATTGACTAGGTAAGCTTTGTTCATTACTTACTATGCAATTCTTGTTGAATTCATTTTATGTACTTAATTTTTGTACATTAATTTTATTTTACGTACGTTTGCCTATATCCAATGTAAGTATGTTTTTATTACAAATGTCAATCTATGTATAATTGTGAGATTATATATTTTCCTATTAATTTATACCCTGTTTGCATGTTTGTTCAGATGGTTTCCAATAACTTTAATTTTATTATGAGCTTATTAATCAATGCGTGTGTTTTGTTTATGAGATATCAAATAAAAAGTTTTTGGTAATAGTAAACGTTTTCTCTTAATATTTGAGGGGAAACATAAAATTGTCCTTAAGAAGATTGGAGAACAAAATCTTAACCGAGGAAGATATTTTCATATCAAGTAATGTAACTTTTAAATATCAAATACGGATCATGTATGTACATTTTGTGTGAATACATTACACGAGATATTATTGACACTAAAAATAAATGCGTTGAAAACGATTCTTGCATAAATGCAATTTAACTTTCAACTCTGCAACTTATGTTCCAAATAAACTTCAGTCATTCACTGTGTAAAAAAATCAAAATTTTTATTATAATCTGAACTAAATAACATAACATTTTTAATGCATGAGCTATTAAAGGGGGCTTTTTTTTGGAAAAATACTAATGAATATCAAATATATGTGGAAAATTATTGCTACGTGCATACAATCAATTAGAAGTAAATAAATTAGTTCAATAATGTTTCATAATTTTAGTTGATTATCACAAAAACAAATTTTTAAAACTTTCCTATACATACAAAGCTGTTAATTAAATTTCTTTTGAAATCACTGAAATTGAGGCACTTTAAGTGCTACTATGAAGTTCTACTCTTTACATTTGGCTTTTAAACATTTGTCTATTCTAATTAATATTCTATGTAAATTACAAAATTTATTTTACAACGTTTTTAAACTGAACTATTTAAACTGAGTTTATTGAATAAATGACATAGTCAATAATAAAATAATTTAAGGTTTGGTTTACAATTTGAATTGAATTATTTATTAGGATCTGTTTGACGTCTTCTCTTAGTTCGTTTCACTTTACGTCTAGAGAATACTTGCGGAAAAAAGATCGGGTGCGAGGCCCAATCTTGCCAAAAGTTTCAATCTTGCCCGTTTTGATGCAGAATTTCACGACGATCGTCGCGACTTAATGCTAGAGGCTGCGGGAAATCATCTTCAATAGATTGTTTCGATCTGTCTGATTTACAATCCTCATCAATATTCAGATGCATAGGTTGTTGATGCCGTTCGGGTGGGAGAAGATTTAACATACCAAGCGGAAGTCCAGGAAAACCCCCGGGAAAGTCTGGATAAAATCCAGGCTGGAAGGGATTAAATAAGGGATTGGGGCTTGATAAGAGATCTGGCTCGGAACTTGAACTCCTTTGCATTGGGCCGTCCAAGTCCTTTAGTTCCTTATTTCGGTTTTCGTTTAAATTTTTATTGTTGTTATTGTTATTACCACCAATCCCCATTTGCAAAAGTTCGATTGGTGGTCCACTGATGCAATCTTTTCTTAATTGTTCAAGTTTCAGACTTTTACCATATTTGCCTCTAACGTACATGAGTAAAGAATTATAAGGAATTCCAAAAATTCTAGATGCCTGACTTGTTGTCATTTTTTTATTCCATACGTGTTGCAAGGCTTCTGTAAGCTCTGCGTTTGTCCATGATCTAGGTGGCCCTCCTCGGGGAGCTGAATGTTGTCCTTTTGGTCGCGACACTGTAAATGCATTATACATGTATACTTACAAAATTTAAATTGCTGTTAATATAATTAAAAGAATAATTGAATAACTCGCATTGAATATGACGTGAAGCGTATGAAATAAACATTCAAATTTTTATAAAGTTTTTGTTAGAAGCAAAATGACAGCAATTGTCAGCTTTATTGTAAACTTTAAGAAAATAATCTGTTGTGTGGCTTAAAATTCACTAGTTGCACATAGCCTTACAACATGTAAAATCTGGACTTATTCAACCTTGAAGATGTAATCTTTTATGGAACAATGAGCATGAGAACAGGTAAGCATTCATCGGGGGAACATAACAAAGTAAAAACTAGAGGCAATTTGTTTACAGTTTCTTTCGGAAGAAAAAACGATAACTTACTCTTAGAAAACCAAAAAATCAATCAACCGAATAGGAAGACCAAGAACCTGCGCAACGTAATTCCTTTAATGACAATTTTTTAACTAAACCGTTTCATGTAACGCAACGACGAGAAGCATATTCAACCTTATGAAAGCGACTGATTAGTCATACTGATTGATCTATCAATGGATTGTTTCACACATTTTGAAGTTATATGGTGAATGGTGTTATATTTTCATAAAGTTATACTTATTCGTAGTGGAATGTAATATAATGGATATATTGAAAACAATGTAAGAAATAGAATAAGCAAAAAATAACTTACGTTTCAAATGTTACAAAGATTTGAAACTTTTAATTTTGCGTTTTTGTTTTGGATTTAAAAATTCACTTGACTGAACTCTAGTGACAGTATAAGTGTTTAGTGAAATTTATGTGCGATATGCAAAGGTGAACAATAGCATGGCGATTATGTGCCAATAGTTCAGTTAATTCAACTAGTCCCACTCAATCAAGCATAGCGTTCCTAGCGAAATGTTGATTGATTTCTTCGGCGAGAAGTGTGAAGTAAAATATCAGAAAAAACTTATTGACATTCTTAAAGAGGACAGCATTTAGTGCTAAGCACGATTAGAAAGAGGAAATGACTTGACTGGAACGGATCTTTGGTACTTCTTACATTTATGCCTCCACAAACAAAGTATGTACGTAATTTTTTTTAAAAATATTAGGTGTTTGAAATATTTTAGTAACATAAAACAAAAATAAACATCTTATGTTTTTATACTGTGGATTTCAATATTAATTCTTTATGTTTAATCTGCATTCAGTTACACAAGATTCTGAAAAATGTGAAGTTTTGATCTGCATTATCACTTGAATTTTAAAATCTTAATGACGTTTCACTGACAATAGATATAGCGTTTGGCAATAAATAATATATGAGAACTTCCGTCAATATTTTTGACAAGCTTATGATCGATTATGACCTACGCCACGCTACTTCGACTACAATATAATGTTTAGAAACGACGAACTCATAAAATTAAGTTAATTTTTAAATGTTTTTGAGGATTTATCTCATTTATACAAAACCAAGATAAATGTATCTCTAGTTCTCGAAAACAAGTGCTTACTTTTCTTCTTCAGAAACGGTGGATGATCGGTTGGAAGTCCACGTGGATCAGACATCTCCATTAATGGATTGTAAAGCTTTCCCGGATCCATTCCAGGTGGAAAGAGTCCTAATGGCGAGTCAAGTCCGAACACTTAAAAAAAGTTTAGTAATTAGGTATAAAGTGATTATGCAATTTGCTAGTAACATTATTAAAGCATCAACTTGGAAGCAAAATCAAGGAAATATAACTTAAAAATAAAAAGCTGATATAATTCATATGAAGGATCCTACAAGAGATTAAATCAACATTTACTGTTCTGATTTAAATACTAATCTATACATAAATTTCTGAATATACTTTTATTCTAACCAATGTTTTGGATACTTAGAAAGTCAATAAACTGATGTTTTCATTATTAGGTACATAGCTACATGTCTGATAGACACGTTATTTTCAAATTCTATCTTCGAGAACTTCGATTTACTAGCGGAATAATAAAAAATTAGGGTTTTGTGCAGTGAAATTATGAACATAAAAATATAGATAATGAATAGTGAATAGGAAATAATAACTTTTGGTATAAGTTACGGAGAGTTACCGCAACTAGTAAATCGTCAGTTTAGAAGGAGCCTGTCAATACATTGATTTTTACTGCACTAACCAAATTATAAGACAAAACACCTATGTTATACATATTTCAAAAACAATATGCAAGTACGTAAGAATTTAACAATGCAAACTGCTCTGAGCATTTGTGGGCTTAAATAATAATCAAAAGAAATATATCTCAGGTTGTTTCAATTTCTTTGGGTACCTATCGGCTTCTAGTAACAATGCACAAGTAAAGCAGAATGAGTTTTAATATACAGAAAGTATGAGCTATCTCTGAACAATGGCTAAAGTTGTGTGAGACCATGAAATTTTGATTTGGGAACTTAAGCTCACTAAGCCAAATAAAGAAGATTTACAGACATGAATTCACATATGAATATGATACGCACCCACTTTTTGATATATTCTACACCTTTCATTGTTTCAATGAAAATAGAAAATAAATATGTGAACCATTGTTTCTTAGGCCTGAGCAGCTTTTGACCTTTTTAACGGTCGCGAAAGTCTCGTCGTAAAATTAAGATACTCTTTGGACTTACTTTGATGTCCGGTGTATAAGTAATTTTAAGGTTAGGTGCGGAAAATCTCAAGTGTAATTTGAAAAGAGAACGAGTGTACGAAAACAACGAGTGCAACGAAATTTTTAATTTTTAGTACTCACTATGCGGTGGCGTCAGCGCTAGGGCAGATGACATTCCTGGAAATGGCAGAGGTGAAGGCGGATGTGGAGGCCCATCTGGTGGATTAAAGTGCGAAGGTAGACTTATTGGCGAACTTGGGGTGAACTCTTTGCCGAGGGGATTTGATATTTCGTCGAGCCTTTCATGTCTGTGCGCTGGATGGCTGGGAAGTCCAAGCATGTTATTTGCTGACATATGTTGGTGATGCTGAGCGGCAGCTGCAGCAGCTGCCGCCATTGAAAGATCAATCTGTTCCATTTGAAAAGGGCTTTCACTATCCATTTGTCCTTCCATTGACTCGCTTTTCATGCTGTGGGAATCTCCTAGTCTTGGATTTAGATGTGGATTTTGGAACGGATTCGGGGACCGTGAGATTGTTGGTGGCTTATTGAGTTGACGAATGTCCTTTAATGACAAAACTATGCGGCCACCGTTATTACTGTTGTTGTTTTGACTATGAATTTCATCGCTTACACTGTGCCCGTTATTATTGCTGCAGTTGGCTGCCTTGCCGTTATTATTTTCATGACTATTTTGGCTTATGTTACTGTTGCTATTACTACAGCTTTTACTTTTAGTATTCGTAGTGTTATCGTTAGCGCTGATATTATTACAAATGCTATCCAAATCTTCTTCTTGCTGCAGATTTTCGTTGTCCCTTTTTGTACATAAGTTTTCTGGTCCATCACTTGATTGTTCTGGCCTTGTCGAGTCCTCTTCTTTATCGTTATCATCAGTTACCTCTAAAATGTTTTCGGAGAGCAAGCTTTGATCATCACTTTTTGACCTTTTTTCACATTTTATGCTTCTTTCTCCTTTTATATCCACATGATCTGATGTTGGTGACGGTGGTTTACTAAAGTCATGTGGAGCACATTCTCCTGAACGACGTCTGGGGCGAGCTTGTTTTCTCCTTGGCATAGGTGATGTGCAAAGGTCTGAACTTTGATGGTGGGATGAATGTGAGTTATCTAAGAAAACATGAGATGGTAGAAGCAATTTGGAAGATCCTGACATGAGATTCTGTGAGTCAGCCTCGAAGTTTTGGCAACGTCGCATTTCCGGCGGTAACAGAGAGCCATCCATCATACTAAGATCATCCGGTGATGCTGCTGGTGTTGGGGTATTCCCGGGGACGGTATTTTCAACAAGTCCTCGGACTTGAAGCGATTCGCCTGCTTGTATCAAAGTTTGTAGTCTCTCTTGTGGAACACTGATTTCGCCACGATACATGAAATCAACAATAGCTTGAACAACCCATCCTCGAAAATCCTTAAGAACGATAACTGGATGTTTGCAGGGTGTTTCGGAGAACACCCTTTGAAAAAATGGGGAGCAAGCTGAAAGAACCATTTTGTGCGCACGGATACTTGTTTCAGCACAAACTAACGTTACATCAACCAGAGTTTTTGTTTGCAGAAGCGTATCGAAAGCTCGTAATATATGATTTTGGTGATTGTTCCACCTCAGACTGTAATGGTCTTGTGTTGTCATCGTTGAGAAGTCTATTAAAATTTCTTTGCTCTATATTTTCTTATATTCACTCCAAGAAATCTTATACCAGTATTTTTGCGTTAATAAATGGCAAATTTTTAAATCAATTTCATTAGTTTGCCAGACTATCGTCCGACTAATATTCCATAGTACAAGAGCATTGGTATCTGGAAAAAAAAATTTGAAAATGTTTGCCTTTATTTTAATTCTACAAAAAATTACGTAAACAAGTAAGGTTCTCAACACAAAACCGTATCAGATAAATCGCTAAATAATCAAAAAGACGTGTCTTTATAGTAAAATTCAAAAGCCCTGTGTAAGAAACATTCCAGAAATTTGTTTCATATTCTAATTAAGAGCAAAATTATGCATGTGTGCATAAAATTTAAAATTCTTATATCTCTAAGCATACATCACTCCAGGAAACTTGCGTAAGTCTACCTACGTGACGCTTTTAGCAGGTTTGGGAACAAGACACCGCATAAAAATTCTTTCAACTTAAACCTCACCTACTTTGAGAATAATTGTCACTTTCTTCTATATTGATACATTGGGCGTTTGATAAAAAATAGATTTAACGAAACTGTTCAATTTTCATATAATTAAGCAACTTTTCTCCAATGTTGTTTTAGATTTAATATATTGTACATATATCTATTAAATAAAAGGTTTAATATAGTTGGCATCATCGAATTCAATTCATATCATAGTTCAAACATGTTCACGCAAATTCAAATTGGAAAAAATGTCGAAAAAATTTCGAAAAAAGTTAAAACACGTTTGTCATTAAGATAGATAAAGCGCCGTAATGAAAGTTAGGGTACCTATATTTTATTTGAACAATGTTCCATTCAAAGTTTCTATGGTATTATATTGAACCCTTTTATAACGCAATGAATTGTCCTTTTCCTTTTCACAACGTGAACTTGAAGTGCTAATTTTATGAAAGAGTATATTTACCTTCTTAAATAAATAGGTTTCAATCACCAAAGACGACTTAAGAATGACGGTAGGTATGTGTTTGTAATGATATATGTATATTGAAAAGTTACTCTAAAATAATCACCGGATAAAACTTTAAAAGTATCTCAAAAATATCAGCAAGAAAAATTCAAACTATATGTGTATCTAAATCCAAAATATATTCACGCCAGTTTTCGAGCATGTGAACGAGTTAGTCAAAGTACTAATTAAAAACTTTTCATATCTCATATTTTTCCGTGCATAAAATATGCTATTTTAATTTAGTTATTTGTAAAAATTCTGCTTGAAACTTTGAAATTTTAACGTGTAAAACTGACCAGCATGGTTGGAACGTTTGCAATAATCTACAATTATCTACAAATTTTCCATACATCAAAAATAAAAAGAAAAGTTTTAAAAGGATTGGAAGAAAAATGTTTGATCACGATATTAGGACGATCACGTTTGTAAGATAATTAAGTTTCAAGTTTTGTCAATTTTATATGTAGGTATGTACCTTTCATTTGTATCCTTTGTAAGAATATTAGATATCCTAGAATTAATTGAACGTTCTTATAGGTATTTTTATGTATTATAAAAAAGTTATTGGCTTCGCAATTCTGTACTTCAATTAACATTCACTCAAAATCCAGTAAACAGTAAGTATAGGTAGACAAACAATGATTCTAGTATGAACCAGAACGTTATATTGCACTCATTTTTCTGTAGAGTAAATAGTAACTTTATTGCAACATTTGCAAGAATTGTTGTAACGCACAGAATTGTTTATCAATAAATATAAAACAATATTTTGCACTATATGAAGTCGGTACAAAATCAGTATTTATGCACATCGAAAAATTTAACAATGGAAATGCGATCCTTTCTCTATTTCCTTGCCAATACTAAAATAAAACCAATACAAAATATTCCAATTTCATAAATTTAATTTTAGGTTTTTGGGCTTTCTCAAATGTTTCAAAGTTGCTTAGAACATAATTCAAATTAATTATAACATTTAATATTATTGCACTTTAATTATTATTTTGATTGATGAGAACTAGTTTCGGTCCCGTCGTCTTTTCAATGCACCTGGTTTCAGTCGAAACAAAACAAATAAAATTCAACGGAATTGCTTAACTTTTAAAATTTACAAATATTTACTCAAACTGAATTAATTTTTTAACATTTTGATAACATTCTATCTTTCACATAAAATAAACTTTTATTGAAATTCGTTTTTTTTTTTCATATCAATTTTTCAATTTAATTTCAGACAATTAAACATTTTTATTAGTAATAATTGCACAAATACTTAAAACGAAGCGACCGTACATTTTAGGTTAACGCTGTGACTGACTTAAACCGACTGAAGTCGAACAAAAATTATAGTACGTACACCACCGAAAAAAACTTCAAAGCTCCCAAAGAAAACATGAGGAGGAAGCTACCAAGAGTTTACCATTATACTAGACCACTTCATATGACACAACGTTTAACTAAGGAAAATGTAAGGTATTTTTCTCACGCACACTCCTACGTCACATATGTTGTGTATATCTACGCATTTGCATACATGACGAAAAATGTTCAGGATATTCTCCTCGTACAATAACTAGAATAAGAAACTTTGACGTTGCTCCCGCAGTTGACTCAGATAATCGTCTCATCAAGTGAAACCCTAGCCACATGAATACTCTGTACACTGATATACGTGTGAGCAAGGTATCTGAAAACGATATTAAACCTAACTTGCTTGTGGATCTTACATTTCTACTATATGGTTTCTTCATACACAATTAAAAACAAACCCTGCGCTGGAAGTTGTTTCATTCGGTGATTGCTAAGAAAAGTAGGTACATACAATTCAAGAAGTTTAGATATTCTTCCACACCCCCTAGTTAAATCTGTACTCTAACCCCGCACTTATTTATTCTACAGCGAGCTTTTTAATATGACATGTGTATATATGTCAGACCTTTCATCGTGATATATGATAATTTTGATGAAAGGAGAAATTCAACCCCTGTTCAACGTTATATTTAGTCGTCAAATGTTACCTTATTTTGATTTTTAAAATATTACCAAATATAAGAAATTTTAAATGAAGACAGTCTCTGAAACAATTTTAAGGCAAACGAATTAAAATTTTCTTTTAATATGAATGATACTACGATACCCAACAACACAACCAGAAACGTGTAGGTAGTTTCAATTTATTCATTTGCATACATATAACCAACACAAATACATAAATTTACGTGTCCCATATCGCGTATGGGTTACATCTGACAAAAGGGGAAATTATCTTAATAAAAATTGTTTTAAATGTTAATAACCATCAGATTAGGGCTGCAAAAAAGGGGTGTTGTATTCTTGACGATTGCGCGAATAAAAAATTATTACAACCCATTCTAAATAGATTGATTCTGTATCGATGGAATTGATAAGTAATTATAAAAGCAAGGCTTACATAATCATGATTTTCTTGCCATCAGGAATGTTTCTGAACTGAATTAATCTATTAACACGAAACTTATGTAAAATAAATTCATATGTGTATATAAAAAAGATTACGCCTACGAGATGGGAGGAGGAATGCTTTTGGACATTACCCAACCAACAAAGTTCTTCCACATATGGGACCAACGTAAATTCCGTAAACTAGCCGTTGAAGGACGATACTATAGAGAGATGAACTACTCGCTTGTGATAAGAAATCATATAAACAATACCTACTGCAGAGTGATACGATAATTCGAGAGTATGCGTTGAAAGGAAGCTTTTGAGAGTAATCAGTTTTGAGCGAGAAGTTTGATATTCATTATCGTTGAGGGGAGCGTATTCTTAAGATTCGTAGCAGTAAGTATTCTTCTTCCCCTTTGAAAAACCGTTGAGGGTTTGAAATGAACATCAATTTTGTGATTACTAGTAGACTAAAAGAAGATAGCAGGCAAAAATATGATTTTTCTAAGACAACAATTGTTGTGAACTTTTTCTTATCATGGAGCATTTCCTTGGAAAATATTTTTACTGAGTTTGCCAGAGAATTTTTGAAGGTAATATATACCCCTCCTTGCCAAATACTCTGGAGAAAAATTTTCCATATAACAAAGTTGCAGGCGGGTGGCTTTTGAAGCATGCACTTGTTTTTAGAACAATTCGTGTCGAATGGCAGCGCTGGACTTTGACGTAATCAACAGTAAGGAAGCAAACTACGAAAGCTATTTTGCGGAATTTACTCACTGTTTCAGTTTAAGGTCCAGTCAACTAATGGACACTATCAAAATCAGTGCTGGACGGCGACAAAGGTAAACACAACTTCGTACAAAATATATTTATTTAATTTTGATCTCAGCATCAAGGTTTAGAGACCTAGCTGTTAAAATTCTTTATACTTTTTATGTGCATTTATGTATTACACCTCTACGTTCAAATATTTTCTTTTTCTTATCACATTTGATAAGAGTTTTTCATGCATTGCTGAGTTTGCGAGATTTTCATTAATCACTTTTGTTTTTGCTTGCTTTACGTAATTATTTAGAACTATAGTGTTGGAGGACTTAGTTTTCTTAGTGTTTTTGTATGTACATGTATTGTAAGAAATTATATTTATCATGTGTATCTGTCTCGTTCTTACGTAGCACGTAATGAGTAACTTTTATTTATATGAATGTGTGTAGATCATGAGTTTAAGGTGAAGATTTTAAGAAAAGGATGCAGAAGAAGAAACTGAGTGAAAAGTAAACAAAAACAAGAAAATCCAAAAAGAGACAATTATTTTCTCCAGCTTTCAATCAACGTATACGATTTGAGGGTGAGCTTTTGGATTTCAACCCAAGCTGCCTCCAGCGGGTGATACATTTTTTTAGTGACGAATCATGTTGTTGTTTCGTTTTTTGTTTACATAAGTGAAAAGTGAAAGTATGTGTCTACCATGTGAAGAAAGGAGGGAGTTTTAGAGAATGTATTATGTATGAGCATGTGATCGCCGTACAACAAAATAAAGAACATGATTAGTGATGGTAAGAGGATACAGCACTATAATAAGATTGAAATCGGGGTTGGCACTTGTACCATAAAACATTTATATAGAAATGTAACAATTCGTTTAGTCTTTTATCCTTGTGGGGCATACACGCATCCATATGTATAAATACACGTACAGAATATATTTTAATTTATCAGTTGCTAATGTAAATGAGCAGGCGAAAGAGATGAATATAGACACGATTCTGCACGAAAATGATTTCATTCGCCAATAAAATAGTGAGAAGTCGGGTTAACGTATTACATTGGTACAAAAAGTTTTAAGTATGAGCAAGAAGTCAAAAAAATCTTAACTTTGATATATCCGTATAAATACATTCATTAGTATATACCTTTACTTAATATCTATATCAGCATAAATATTTAAAAATTTTGAAATTTAACTCAAGGTCCTTACTTCCTTATTTCTAATAATCAAATCACTGTTTGGTGTTTGACATAAGAACAAGCTACGCAATGAATGAAATTCACGATAATTATAAATCCAAAATGTTTTGGGCTAATGTTTTTTTTTCAAATCTGTTCATCATATGCATCAATTGTGATAGAATGTAGAAACAGGTCATGTCGCTTACTCTTTGTAGTTATTCGCATTTTGACGACGTGTGGGAAAATTTAGACCATTGTTTAAGTCTGTTTTTATTTTTTCAGTTTTTGGAGAAGTCTCCCACACTTAACATGAATCTCGGTGCCATGTTATGGTAGAGATGATGAGTTTTTCACACATTTCCATTTTTCTTTATCAAAGATTTATACTTTGATTCTGTTAATGACCCACTGAGAAATGTTAAAAAAACGAAATACCTAAAGATGATCATCATAAAATGCAAATGATAATCACAGTTATAACGTGGTCTGTAAATAGCCTACAGAAAGAGAAAAACGCAGAATTTTCTGTGAATATTGTTATATTCAGCAGGAAAATGGAAATTTTGAAGAAGTGACTTAAAATTAGGCAATTGACTTGAAATTAGGAGATTTTGATGTTGAGAGGGTTAAAAAAGAACCGGTCCAGTTTTTTTAACAAACGGAACCTAACCGCTTTTCGTGTTATGTTTTTTTTGATTCGTTTTCATATTGTTAAAACCTATTTTTTTTACATTGTTAGAAGTTAGGGAGTCCGGGGAAAAATGAAGTCCGGGGCAAAACGGAAAATTCGCTATTATGCGTCATTTCCTAGTGACCACCAAATTTGCAGGACCTTCTGTGTCCCTACGTCAGTCACCGAGGATAACGTGTCAATACTCAGTTTAGCTTACACTATACAAAAGTCTTCATTTTGGTTATAATTTAAAAAGAAATTGTAAAAAAGTATCGAGCTATTTTTACGTGAACACGTATGTTTTTGGCCAAACTTTCAATTGCAGGCCGTAGTAATAGCATTGAATTTTGATATTAGGTACTTTCAAGAGCCGCTAACGGTTTAGTTTAGAAATGACCGGTTTAATTGGAAAGTATGTTTCCTGGGGCAAAATTGTCGGGGCAAAACGGGATACTTCAATTTATTATATTTTTGTAGCAAAATGGAATTCAGGAGAAAAATTTATAAATAAATTTAAAAAGGTCGAAACTAGAACGCGTAAGATAGAAACTGATTATGTCCATGCATGCAGTTACTGTAGGTCCTTATACTCGGAGTCGACTGAAACATGGGTCATATGTCACGGTTGTTTCCATAATTATTACAATGGAGGTAATCAGAAGTAGCAAAGGACTTAGTTTTGAAGACTTCCAGCTTAACTGAAGCATGTTCTCCTGTTGTTCCGAATCATTCCCGGTTATGCCACGGGGCAAAACGGGAAATGTGAGAGCCTTATTGTTATTTCGGTTTACTATATAATTTAGTGATGTAGCTCGTAGATCCTATTCATAATATGAAAGAGTATATATATAAATTTTCCTATCTGCCTAAAAATTATTTCATTAAACAGCTTAGTTTTCTTTATATGAGCACTGTTTTCTTAAGTATCCCATTTTGCCCCGGTTTCCTTTTTCTACTTACTTTTTTTGAAATTTTGTTCTTGATAGTTTAAATAACATATCGTCAGTTAAAAATTTTACATTGTTGTGCAATACTGGTGGACAAGAAAATGGGAAACATTTCGAATGCATGTGTTTTTGTGTCTTGCCTCAACAATGAACTTTATATTGTGTTTATTTCCTTATCTCAGTTGCGGCAAGGAGGCAGGCATGATTTTCTATTTTATGCATGGGTATGGAAAACAATTTCCAATTCCTTTTTTCCACAAAATCCATATTTTTAGGGTTATCTTTGACTTGATTTCGGACTCATAGCAGCCAGAAGAAAAATTTCATTAATAGCATTGAAGTGTAGGTATTGCTCAGTAGAAATTGGAATACATTGTATTTACTTAAATGTTTCAATCACACGCCCGTTTATTTAAGATGTGATTCAAATTATAAAAATTACTTAATTCGTTTTGCTGCGTTGTGATAAACATTTTTCAAGCCCATAGGAAATTTGCTTTTGCACCACTAGCACAAAAAAAAATTAAAATATCTACTGCTAACAGACGAAGCGACAAAGGAAAATTTTGTGTTCCAGAATATTTGCCTGAACAGGGCTATTGGCAGTTCCAAATAAGACAGAATGTAGAATGTGTGTTTTTATATGCGTTACTTTCGGGTGCTTAACTATGTAAGACTTTTCATCATTAAACATATAAAGAGAAAAGTAAAAAAACAAAAACAATTCATAACGAGTAGCAAGAATTCTTGAAGAAATATCCGGTCAATGGTTTCATCTCGCTAATTACTAACTTGGGTAAAGTGACTGCAATTGAGTTATTCCACAGAAAAGCAAAATCCATTTCGCGTAGAATTAAGGATTTGTGCCAATTCACGTCTTCAATATACTTGTACCACAATGACAAAGGAAGCAAACAACCAGAGTTGAGTGGAATCTTCTACAAGAATTTAAGGCCAACATTGACAGCTGAACCTGCATAGGTACCTACTCACCGAAAAATAACTTTTTGTGCTACCTTTACTTCCACGTTCCATGGATCGTGAAGAAGTAACTATGCAGGCAAGTAATTGAAAAATGTACTTTTCATCATATAGGTATAAAAAATAATAATAAGTCAAAGAAATTTGTGAAAAAAAGTAACCCAAAAAAGTGCAAACATGTAATTCATAATATTTTATTTTCTTTGAGAAGGTAATTGCAACCTATATCTACTTCATGCATATGTTATATATGCTGCACATTTCGAAATAATAACCATATGACTGGTGCCTACCTATTTGATAACGATTTTATTTGCTAAGTCTTAGGTCCGAACTTATATTTGGTGTTGGTTGTAAATAACTCCAGAGAGTCGTACCTATCGAAAACCACTAGACATTATTAGCCATGTGCAATAGATGAGTGGACGGGAATCAAGGCATCATTTAAAATCCTTACTAGTCATTGATTTCCAGTTTTACTTTTTGACTTTTCCAAGTTTTTCAAAATCAATGTTTTTGAGTTCCGCTTGCAAGTATCCGCATTGGCATGCACATCTCGCAAAGATGTTGGAATGAGTTGCGGAACTGTGAATAATTTTAAAACCTCAAAGAGGAAGTTAATGATGTGCATGACTGGTTAGCGAACGAAGTGTGTACCTACGTTTTCAATAAAATCAGGCTAATCAATGGACCTGCTGATGGAAAACAACATGAAAATTTTCGTTCTGGGAAACAACTCTCTTTGTAAAACTATTGAGATATAACGACATTTTACTACGAGTTACCATCATATAAAATTCCTCTAGGCAACTCATTTAATCAAATCAATTTTTGGTTTTCTGAACCTATCTAGACGACATATCGCTTTTCCAACTTATGATGATTTGGAGTTCTACGTGAAAGTTCTGCACGTTTTTAAACGTAAGGTCAAACACAGAAAAGCATATCACGTTCAACCCTGAAGTCATTCATATTGGATTACCCACCTCATCACATTTTCTATTTTACTAAAATTCGCATGGAGCCCAGTTTGTTTGTATATCGAATTGTTGATTAAACGAATTTCTGAAGTATCATATTTTGACACAAATGCGTACGCATTCAGCCAGCGATATTCAAGTTTGTCCCATACAATTCAGCCTTGTTGGTGATACCTTGTTGTATTTGAAGTTGCGTAACTAATACATTCTTTATTTTAGAACGTTCGTATACGAAGACAAGATTTCAACAAGCCGAAGGAAGGAATGACTCGCAGGTTTGATTCAAAACCACGTCGTAATTGACGTCTGGTGACGTGAGTAGTAAATTTGATGAGATTTAGCTCCCTGAATTAATTTAAAGCCGCGAAATTGAATGTGTCTGCGGGAGCATCTGAAATGCAATTAAAATTTGTAACCGCAGATCGACTTCAAATACTCGTAGATACGTACATATACAATATATATTTATTGCAAGTCTTTAAATTGAAAAAAGATAGATTTTTCCTATAACCCCTTTGGTGTTCGTATTACATATTTACTTCGTACATCAAAATTAGGAGCTTATTAACATCCATTTTTTTTAACTATTGTTCTTCTCCAAATTGAATAGGGTGATAGGTAAATACCTATGTATTGTCAAAAATGTTTTAGCTTTTACGACTAAAGCGGGTGTAGTAGTCATGCTGGTGGTAAAAACCAATTCTTTGATACACGAATTAATCTTATCTTGACGAATCTTGTTAATCAGCGTTTTATGATTTGAAATTCTGTCTTGATTAAGTTGTAACAGGGAATCGTGATTTCTTCTAATCGATTTGAACTCAACACACAAAATTTGAATGCATAAAATCTAAAAGCGAAAACAGCATATTAGGTACATATGTTCTTAGACTTACCTTAAATCCCTACATGTTAAGATTTACCACATTCGGTGAAAAACGGTTTCGCATCAATGGCTTAAAAATTTCTTTAAAAAAAAGGAATGAGTGCGCAGCGTTTTATGTTATGTTTAAATTGAAATGAGTTTGCTTTGAAACTTTGGGTCAAATTGTTAGGTAGGTATCTTTCGGGTAGGAGTTTTCTCACTATACATTAGGACAGTATGATCTTTTACCACTTTCATGTTTACATTCCTACATGTCGGTACATTTATGATTACGTCAAAAAGTTTTTTATAGTAATGAAATACATTCAGAATCTGATTGTAAAAAACGACTATAAGAGAACTATCTATAATACTTTGCACTCGAATATAAATTTTACATACTGCGTTCATTCGAAAATTGTTTGTGGAAACAAGACATTTCGCGTGAAATGTCATAGATGATTATTAAATGATGGCTAAAAAGCTTATTACCAAATAAGCGATAGTAAATTACTGTTCATATTGTAATCTTAAAAACTTTTCCTTTGTTAAAAGCTATTCTTACTATCAAATTATTAGTAGGTACCTACATACTATGTATTAGAAAATTTTGGTAAAATATGACTTTTCTTATATATTCTGGTCAGGTCTCAAATAATTCCAAGAAAATCTTCGCTACCTACTGCATTATCCACAAAAGTGTACCTATAAGCATGAATCATTACATTATGAAATATTGGAGTATCAGCCGGTTAATTTTTTCCATGAAGCTATAATATAAAAGAATCACCAAAGATGCAATACAGTTAGGCAAAAAATTTATTAGGTACATACCTACATATTTACAAACCATGAAACGTACTACATTGTTGACGTCGTATATGTTGCATTAATATGGCTGTGAAACGGAATGTTTCAATGACATTAAGGACACTGACGTTAAATAGTGTGTCTCAAAAGCCGACTAGAAAGTTATAAGTAATTGAACATAACCCAGCAAAATTCGATAGGAGTAAGTATGGGAAAGTTGGTTCCACTGAACGAATATCAGCTATATCGACAGGAAGATATATATACTTTACACTTATCTGTCAATATTATCCTTAATTAAACTTTCGGTTCTACGTCTTATATGGTTGTAAAGCTGATCACTTCTCAAGTAAAAAGTGACAAATTTTTCTTCCGACGGGACGTTAATTCTAAAAAAAAAAGGTAACTCACCTTGAAATTCATTGGATTCATTCATAACATCGATACACTTAAATACGGAATCGTTTCTCACTGAATTTAAATGCTTCTCCACATGTAAATTACCCACTGCATCTAAGCACTTTAATATTTGAGTTGTTAAGCGTTCATAAAATAAAAAACTCTAAACATTTGATCTTACTGCTTTGCTATATTTGTTTTTGTTATCAATTTTATCAAAAACTGTTCATGTCAAATATAAACTAAACGGTTGAACCATGTTAATGTCAGGAAGAGAAATGGCAAATCTACAACGAACAATTGCCTCCGTCCTCTAAACTGCAATTATCAATTCAATTTTTGAGTTTTTCAAATTTACACATAAAAAACTCTTGATTGTTCATTCCATGTGTTAACATTTTTTCGAGGTCGACTATTTATTCAATAACTATTCAATCCGTACTTTGTAATGATTTGATTTTTTCAGTAGTTGGACAATTCACTAATTTGTCTTTTTTCACATTACAATATATTTCAAAAACGAACAATGTTACTTATTTAAACTATGTGTGCCGATTTATTCCAGCTTGTGGTAACTTAAATACATGTTACTTAGAAAATCCTTTTGAATAATAAGCAGGTGCCATTAATGACCGAGCGAGTTATAGAAATTTGTCAAGAATGTCATGAACATAGAAATTTTCTAAGAATGAAGATACTTTGCACATGTGAAGCCATACACCGTTCATTTGTTTATAAATATTCTGTAAGCTAACACTCAATCGAAGCAATGACTTCGCGCAATTCACGAACTTCTAGTCAATGTGTACCGGTTACGCTAGTGGAAAGAACTGATTTTAAGTCAATTTTAAGCCTGCAAGCTCAAGAGCTGGAAGACAATCAACAATATATATTGGAGTCGGACACATGTAACCACTGAGCATTCTTTGGGTTGTTTCTTCTTGCATACCTATGCGGCTATACGAGACTGTGTGTAGGAAAAATAAGAAAGATCAGGTAGGGAAGAAGTGTGGGAGGCTTAGAAATACTTGGTTTAGTGTTTAACAGTTCAATTGTTTCTATTTTCCACATGTATTTGAATTACTACGTAGATACATGAGTTGTATCCAGCTGTTTGCGAGAAAAGGAGTTTTTGATCTTGTTTTGTTTTCGCTTCTTCCAAGTGCGGCAAAGTGAAATACAACAATTGATGGAGTTGAGGTTAAACTTTGATTACAAATCTAGGCTTCAACATATCTTCTCTTCTTAAGTTGAGTTAGAAGGCTTAGTCACTAGTAAGCTACGCCGCTCGTTACGAAATAGAATAATCAAAACTCAGAGAAAAATACAGAAAGACAGAAACTTTTGACCACACGATCACGATTTTCTTGCCATTTTGAAATGTAAGGCTTTTGTGAGAGCGTCTTCTTTCATAAAGAGCTACACAACAAACTATTCACAACAGATCCGTTTTCTATTCATCCTCAAGATCATAGTAATCTCACTAAGTAGATCAAGATTGATTAACATTTTATTTTTTGTTATTCTTTATGTGCTCCCTTCTTAACAACGAAGTCCGACGATATGAAATGCCTTTTCCGGTGGAGAGTGATCGTGCTGCATGCTTCACCGTGATCACATAACACACTATCCCTCTGTGAATCGATTGACCCCATCAATGTGAGATTTACTTTTCAAGTTTTGCAAATCGGTACATGGATCGCGCTACATGTAAACTGTAGATGGGGATACAAAACGGATCAATGTAGACAGTACAATCTTGGTCACAAACTTTTCTGTGAATCAGTCGAGCTTTGAGACTAAGATACCTATTTCGGGGATCTACACATTTTTGGATTGCGTTTTTAAACGGTATACATAGATATTAAACGGAATTAAATTGATTATGGCTACGAAATCATAAATTGCTATGAAACTTTACACAGGTATCAGATAGTTGAACACAATATAGAGATCTCAAATTTTTCAATTTTTATGATTTACGAAGATCTGTTAAAGAAGTGTTCTTAACAAGTAATAATTTGTCATAATCAACCTTTATCAGCGAACGTTATTTATGTTCACGTAAATATTCGGTGTTTGACCCTTATTAGACATCTAATAATTCATTAGAACAATGGATTTGAGCCTTAAAATAAATTTTCCTTAAAACAATTTTCTCAAAAAGCTTGCCTATTTTGGAGTTCCAAAATTGTTCCAACACCAAAGGTTATGGTAAAATAATGAATGTTGAAAATTAGTTAATGTTGTTTGGTACCTACCTACACATAACATGATTTTTAGGAGAACATCAGCTTTCTTCATATAAAGAGTACTGACGTTTAAAGGAATTTATTGAAATGTCTATTGAAACATAATATTGAGAAACTTGTTTTATCTGATATGACATGTGTCTAACTATGTGATAATGACTATTTGAAAATCAAGAGATTGAAATTTTCTGAATTAGCTACGAACTTTTCCTTGCAAAATATGTTGATTGAAAACTGTTGCAGGAAACGCGATCAATTTTTATAGCCCATCTCGCATTTACAACAAGTTTTTAGCTTTATATGTGACTCATACGTACTACCAATTGCTGTACATTTTTTAAGGTATGTTAAAAAGGTATGATAATTTGAATATATATTCTATAAAAACAAAACTTTGTGAAATAATTTTAACACTATGTACCTATAGATATTAAAATATGGTGAATTTACTTAGATTTTGATCATCAGTTTTAAAACCTTATTTAGAACAGGTTGCCTACCTAGCACCAAAATGGAAAAATTTAATTTGATAAAATTTTCGGTTTCATTTTTTTGTTTTTGATAGCTAAAACGCTGACAATTTGAGGTGATCTGATCCACTGTGCACACAAGCGTGTCAAAGAAATTGTCGAATACTATACTTACATTATACAATCTACTTTCGAAAGTTTCTAGTAAGAAACGTAGTATATATGTATTGAAATGCACTTTATAGCATGGATTTATTGGTTGGGGTGTTGTTATGCTAAAACAGTTCGAATATCATTCAATTTTGATGATGAAAAAGCTTATAGTCACTGCGATCATATAACTTGTGATAGATTTTTATCTTTAATGGATATTTTCCTTTAATATGAAACTGTTGGCAGTTAACTCTGTGACTCGCCTTCTTGCTAACTAATGGCTCTATGAGTCCTAGAAACGGGTGAAGTATCATATAAATATAAAGTTATATGTATGTATGTACATGATGATTAAAAAGTTATCCATTACCGAGCAACATAACCCAGCCATGAAAAGCAATGTAAAACCATAGAAGGCGGAGCCATAGACGCGGCTCGGTGTATGCGCTGCTCGTTCTTTTTTTATTTACAAAGAAAATTGTAACCTCTCGTGTGTTTATTTATCGTACGCGGTGTGACAAGCAAAAGTTGCCAGCCCCATTCTCACACTGCAATCTATGTCTGTATCGAAAAGAGTGGAACTTGGAACAACGTGTCTCTATAAATCCCCACCATCGTTACTCGTTGCACACAAACGAAAAGACGGGAAATCGAGTAAAGTTGAGGAACTTTGAAAGAAACAATACATTCACACGGTGTTGCCCATCTATGGACAACTGCTTATTCACATGAGGTTTTCTCATCAGCTAGTTTTTAATTATCAGTTCGCACTAATATTTTCAAAAATAACATGACATCAAATACTTGTTTGACTTCCGTTATTGGTACAAATAATCAACGAAATAAAACTGCATTTATTATAACCATTTGCATAAGTTCTTATCAGCCCAATGTTAGTTGACAAATAATTTTTGTCCCCAACGGCACAGCCAATAGCAGAGCAGCAAATTTTAACAGTTTCACAATATATTCAATCCGTCGTTTACTTCTACTGCACACATTTACGCTACGTCAAGACTTGAGCACACACAATAACCCCTTACCTAATGTTGCTACAAGCGGGTAGAGCAAGCAAGTAACAAGTGCTGATGATGGCGCTAGCCCTTACCAGAAAAATTGTTTTCCTTGTTATTTCTTTCACTTTACTCTCAGAATCGAGTGTTTGGGGAGCAGAAGTTGGGGTTATCATTTGAAGTTTTCTTATGAAAGCTTGGATTTCTCTCCAGCTGAAGAAAGAGTGTAAGTAGGTTTAGCGATTGGAATGGATGGAATGGTTTCATGACTTTTTCACATAAGGGGAGCTGGCAGCAGTACTGTTTAGCTCATGTTTATTTACGAACTCCTCCACACTGTCATTGCACATGAACATACTTATCCACAATAAATTATTCGCAGTATGAATAGCTGTGTGTGCGACTATGTTTAGTGAGTTGACATGTTTAACAATGAAGTGTGGGCTATGATGTATATTTCACGATACATAACCGATTGGTTGATTTTTGTTAGAAGTTAGAGGTTGAAAGTTGAGAACTGAGCACCTCATTTAGTTAGTGCTTGTATGATGTACCCGCCAACGCGAGACGCGTGTGTGCAATTTTTTTTGGTATTATACCCTTGGGAAGTAAAGAGTTAAACCTCGCACCATTATATTCTACGTATTCCTGGTTGGTACGAAAACCAGTGAGAAATCAAGTCTGTAGCTGTAAATAAAATTTTCACAACAATTTTCTGACACCATTTATGTCAATACGTGTATATTTTGATACAGTAAAATCCTACGTAGCCGTGCGCAAAAGTACAAATACTTATTTCTTTTAAAAATCTTAATTATTCGTTGAAAATTTCTCGTAAATTCAAAATTCAGGCTGTAATAGCACCTACATACAAAACTCCTTATAACTAAGTACCTATCACAAAAAATCTTCATTCTCCAATATAGGCAACACTGAGGTGAAAACAAAATTCATATCAGAAATTAATTATACCTATAGGTAGTAGGAAAAATAGATACTGGAAAAGATCACATATTAAAAATGAGCGTAGTTTTACAATATACTTTATCTTTAACTCGTGGCAGTTAATATGTAATTCCTGGTAGCTAGGGTGTTTCAGCATTCTTCCCGAATTTGATAGGAAATAGGGCAAACGTATTCGACGCAGAACTCAAAGTATCTACGTTTTTGGGACATTAAAAACACTATTTATGAAGATATGAACGATATTTGAGAGAAAGCAATAGACAAGATGCGCTTTTAGACAATTAACTATGAATTCATCTTTCTTGATCCATGTATGTAACATTTTCTATAATTATCTATATAAAAACATATGACTGCTTCTGCGACCGGAACGGTAAACCTTAAATTTCTTTAGAATTTTCAATTGCTCATCCTTTCGATCAATTCCGAGTATTCCTTCCAAGATTTTATCACGTATGTTTCATGTAACTATCCCCAAGATTTTGTTGAAGGTAGATCCACGTCTAATACTAATCTCAGTACAAAATGTAGTGAAAGTTACATTCACTTCTACTGTCACGTATTCCCTTCGAAATTAATACAGTAGCACCAATTATTATAGAACTACTTCATCGATGATACCTTTGGGTTAAACCGATGTTGTCTGTTCGTCAGGAAATGTTCCTGTCTTTACTTTAATTTCAACCGAACCTTATATCGCTGAGTTATTGAAAATCGAATCCATGTTATTTGTACGTGACTGAAAATAGTTTACGGATAAAATTCCGTTTCTCCGTTTTAAGGGTGTACTCTTGGTTACACAGTCAACACCATCAGTTGATATCAGGTTTTTATGTAGGTACGTAACACAATTATGAAGCATATTACTGTGTGCGTATTCCTATATGTTACCAAAATATAATGATTTTAGAATATAAATGAACAGATTCATTACGAGTGTGGAAATACTAGTGTTTTAAGATAGTTAAGATTTTACTTTTGCTTCATGAGTGTTGAAATTTTATCCTTTAAAAATTGAAGTCTTGAGCTACAAATTCAAATTTGTTCCAAATTGTTGAAAAATGTTCCACGATTATGCATTGATTGACACCTACTGACAGAGAAGGAGATTATGCTGTGATCATGAGAAGTGTCATTTACCTACATGTCATTGTGCCGCAATAATGTTTTCACGTTTTAGTTAGACTCATTCAAGAATCGTGAACAACAATTAACTAAATATTCGTAGGTACCTAAATTAGATAAGCAAAAAGAACTTCACTCGTTTTTCCTTGTATTTATCAAACCACTTGACCTTCTTGTGTACACTTGAATCACTTCTAAAAACAATACTTTTGTTTATTCAATATCAGAAACCAACAAATCTAAGATTACAATGTGAGGTAAAAACTGTACTGCAATCTTCTCATAGTAGTCGGCAAAGAAACGATCGTGCGAGGGAAGATAAGATGCAGAGGAAATTTGTAAGTCAACCATAAAACAACTATATGGGAATCGTTGAGATACTGTTCAAACGCTGCCACATTACCGTATTGAAATGAAAAGATTCTCGAACGCAGTAATGATAGCCTGGAAAAGCGGACTGTAGTACACTATCCGCCAAGATCGCAATTTTCATTTCACATATGGATAATTTTTGATCTTGAACGTGACCATGTAAACAATATGATGATCGGCTCCGGTGTGGATCACGTACTAAACAAACATATTACCTGCTCGCTGCATTATGGAGTCTGTGCAGTACTTATCTCGATTGCATCCTGGCATGCATGCGCCAGTTCGAAATCAGTGGAGTCGAATAAATCGATGTTAAGTACGAAGCATTGTGTATCAATTTGCCTTTGGATTTGTCTGTAAATTGGACTAATCTCTTATTGTTTTACTAAGAACTGTATAGAGATTAAACTCAAAACGAGCATGGTGAACTTTTGCGATTATCTGGTGAAAGTATAGAGTGCTTTCGTTTGATGCAATGAACTGTGGCCGGTTTGCGGTGCGGTGCGGCGGAGAACGCTAACAAATGATTAGTAGGTTGTCTATTTCTAAATAGCTAAATTTTCTGTCAGAGTGCTCACCATTCTGAGAAGGTGGATTGGATCGGTCGTTAGACTCTCAAGGTATTTTCTGGGGAGTAACGTCGTGGTGTTTGCATGAAGTTCAGTCGATTCTTTTACTACGTGAACAAACAAAACTACTGAAAACATATCCGTGAAATTATATGGAAAACCTATACGAAATAGAAAATGTGATTTTGCCAATTTGTGGAAAGGAAACTGGGTAGTCGAATCATTTAAGATCCATCGGGAGACAACAAATCTAATATAACTGTGAACAGAAATCTCTTCGTGATCAGTTAGGTTACAATGTTCTCTCGTTTTTAAAATACCTAATAGGAATAACTGAAGCAATAAAACCTTTTGTCCTACATGTACCTTCTGCAACCTTTATTCAACGGTACTTACCTAGCTATACTTCAATCACTTCAAGGTCCTTCAAATGCTGAATTTCAAACTTGTCGTTATCTAAGGGGTTAATAATTGAACACTTAAGATGAAGACTTAAACGCGTCAGAAATTGTCGTTTTCGTGTAAACATAGAAACGGAAAATTTTATTTTCCTTATAAACAATATATTTAATATACACAGCGCTCAAAAGATATTTCCTACACCTTTGAGGGTTCATTTTTGAGTCTTGAATTGTTTTCAGAATGCGCTAATTAAGGGCGTACAAGCAAAGTTCATCTTATGTTTTATAGATAATTTTGTCCCCAAAGTTAAGAAGGCGGAGAATAAAGAAGAGGCGAAGCCATTTTATTCCACACCATCCGTATGAAAATTTTTCATGACATAAAATGCCTACCTAGCTGTTCGCCCATGCCCCCAAAATTTCTTATTTATTTATTTATTTATTTAGCTCTGGATATAGGTACATGAGAGACGTTAGGTTCATATTGTTGGTGAAGTATTTGAAAGGAATTTTTGCAAGTGAAATCAGTATTCGAGTCCCAGAATTGGTTGAAACTTCCACACCCTCTATCCATACATAAATTTCCGAGTTCTCAACCCATCCGCGTAACTTTTGCCAAAGGGATGGAAGAACGAGTATATTCTACAGAATATGTTCTTTACATACCCTTGCGTATACACAAAGTATAAATATACCAAATATTTGTATTTTCATGAGTAGCGGGTTGTGTGTAGCTAGTATGCAAAAATACATAAAATATTGCTAGGAATACCCACAAACCAGCATCCAATTTTATATTTTTACTGCGTACAACTACGACATTGAGGAGCTTGCGAAGTCGAATGTCAAACTTTTCATTTCAGTTCAAGTAAAAATAAAATCGCAACTCATGATACGGTTTTGTAGGGTAAAACGATAGAAGTACTATACCAACTGAGCGTCATAGTTCAGCACTTTATGCTAAAATCCTGATGTAACCACACGACCTTATCTGGATGTATACAAACGTATGTTCATACATTGACAGTTAAACGAAATTCAGTATATAGTCGTTATGCCTACACACTTCTGGGTGGATATGACACACGAGGATTTCATTCAATGGGGGAGCACAGCGAACACAATTCCTTCGATCCTACGGAATATTATGTGTGAAAACATGAAGGGTGGCATCCGGGTGTCTGATATGTACGCGTAGAAACGCTCGTATGTACTGGATTGACTGTAAATGTTCGACAACATCAGGTCCAACGCTGATTCGTGGGAAAAGCTCGTATGTGCTATCTTTCCCTTATGTACATGTGGAGCATACGCGGTTCGCAGAAGCTTTTTTGAGACCATAAATGAATGTGAAACTAGATACATACCAAACATAACTTCTACACGTCTACAGAATCGTTTGAATACATAGGTACTCTACTATTTTTCATGTACATGTGATGTACGAGAAAAATGCTTTCATCCTTGCGAAACTCGTAGAAAAGGGTGGAGCCGATGTTCTCTTCACATTTCGATACATTTCAAGAAAAGCCGTTGAGCATCCGTGGATGAAGGGTTTGCTTCGCAACGGACGTTCATCAATCCAAATGATTGGTTAAGATGGATTTTCTGTTGCAAAAGGTTAAAAATATTTTTGTAATTGAATATTTCTTCTGTCAATTGATTCTATCATGTTGGTTGGTCGTTGTTTCGTAATGAATATTCCTACATAATTATCAATCTTTCACACATTTATTTGTGGTTCCTACCTACAAAATTAATTTCCAATTATTTTTAAAACCACATGGTAAAGTAAACAATTCTATTGGTATTGAATAGATTTCCCGCGATTTCGAAATTTCCAATAGTTCATACCAACAATTAATTTCAAATTTAATTTTGAACTCAAAATGTAGATACTTACAGAAATTGTAACTATCCTGATCAAGGTAATTTTTACCGTAATCGTTTTTAAAATTTATCCGAATTTCTATTACATACCTATCCATTATTATGGATGGATAAGGCATGCACTGTTTATTGAAGAATTTCATATCCTACTTTTAATTATATTTAAGAAACTTTTCGATCCGATTCCACACTTTACTGTAGCATGCAAGTGATAATTGTAATCGTTTGCATGATTACCTACTTACATGAGGTCTCTCTCGAACTATTTTGGATTGCTTAGGTATAGGCGTTATAGTTTCTTTCAGACGACATTGCGCACCAGGAATACTTATTTCTGATGCTGTTAACACGCCATATTTAATCAAATCTGTATTCAATCAAATTGATTCAGTATCATGGTATCCATCAGCTGTACAGCTTTATTAACCTTACATGCGATGATAACTATTAGAGGTCAACTTTGAAGGCAACAATATTCCTAGACGGTTACTTTGTATATCTACATCGTTTTACCTATCGCGCGAAATGATAGATTACGTACCTATAACCGCTCGTCAGGCGTCAGCAAGAAAGAATAGTTTTGCGTTCCAAAACACACCGAGTACAATAAAAATCACAGCTCCAACTTGTTATTATGGCGTTAAACAAAATGCAGCAGATATAGAAGCGAAATGTGCAATTAGAGACACAATGGTGATGGTTAAACGAGTGCAATATCTTGTATGCATCATACAGAAAGTACGTTTTTTTTTGCAGTGCCAGCACCACAATTGTTTTTGGACCTACTGTACACCTCGAATGTTTAATACTCATTTATTATACGATATGCGCACATGCGCCATAAAGATATTATCAGAGAATTGTGTGTAATTTATTTAAGTTTGAATATCCGAGGAGCTGGTACTTTTGGCGTTGAACTTGTTCACTAATGTACGCAGTATATTTGTATAAATTCCGTTCCAAACAGAGAGAGTTAAGTATAAAATTTGAAAAGAAACTGAATTTTGATTGGAATCTCGTTCTGACTTTTCGACGCTCACACGTTGACTGTATCCCCACACTTAGGATGCTACGTAGGCTACAGTATCGGTAATTTAGATGGAAAAGAAAACGGCGTTCAGTATTAAACAGCGCACAAAACTACGTATGAAGGTGATAGACCAACATCCAACATTTAACATTTCAAAGCAATCCCGATATCCGATCAAAGTTAAGTTGTGTAAAGGGCTTGCGAAGAACTCCCTCAATAAAATAAATACCATGCAATTACCGACTATGATTTATTTACTCACGGCGAATATTTATCAAAGTCTAATTAATCGGTGATAGCCCGATCCTTGGACGTATATTTCAAAGTTTTGTTCATAACATTTCTACCTCCTGCCTTTTATGAGAGGTTTGAATAGCCTCAGACGAATGGACTTTTAACCGATTTACCGACATCAATTTGTTGAATTTCTTCCAAACTATATTTGAAGCAACCAGGCTACGTGGCGAAGTAAAGTGCAATTCGTGCGAGATTCTTGTTACCTACGTAAATGATAGCATGCTCTAATAAATATTGAATGTGCGGAAGTAAGTATAAAATGTCCTACAGTATCTAACATATTACTGATATTAACAGTTTTCTGCTTAGTACAACTACCTGAATAAAATTTCTATTTGAACTGGAAAAGAATTAGAATTTAGGTAGTTAGGTATATGTAGCTATGTGATAATCATGAACGTATTTAATAATTATTTATCAAAAGAATGAAAGTTTTTTGTTTCTTTTTGGGATTTCTTCTTTATTCGGTACGTATCTACAGGGTATCCCGTACTTGAGTACATTAAATTGGAGGAACGATTCCTTGCCACAAAAAGAGTAAAAAATTGTATTGGGGGGGGGGGGGTCAATATGCATCGTTTAGGAGTTAAAGGGTGTTCAATGTTGTTCGTCGTCGTCTTAAATTTTCTCACTTATCTCCGTAGGTCAACTTGTAGGTCGCTTGTCAACTTGTCAATGGATAATAAAATAAATGCTGTAAAAAAACTCATTATTTTGAACTTAGTTCTATTTATGTTTGATTTTTCCGAGGAAATTGAAAATTGTGTCAACAAAGTGTGTTGTTGGCACCAGAGGTTTTCGCTAACCCCATACACTCGCCCTTTTACCCTCCGAAATGATTTTATTTCACTGTAACTTATCCAAAATTACTTGAACAACTGAATATTTTGAACAACTAAATTCGAAGTTTCTATGATTTTTGATCAGCCATCACGAAAAAATCAAAAAAAAATGTTTTCACTACTAAAAAGTGTTTGGTAGAAATTTGGATTCGATAGCTTTCTTAAAGAAGAAATGGTTTTTGCAACATTTTCTTGATGTAGATATCATATACCATATGAAATATGTATGTATTTTAATATTGAATTACTTAAACAGCAAATGACACTGTCTTTCTCATGATATGGAAAGTTCATGAATATCTACTACTTTAATATCTCAATTGGTTTCAACCCCTGAAACTGTAGCAAAATCAAAAAAATTCCCACAATTTCCACAAACGATACCCGAATGTTTGCAAACAATCGCAGAATCAAGTGGGAAATTATATTCCCCTATAGTTTATTGTATTTTTTTCTAAACGATATCATTTATGTCGTTTAGTGTCCCAATACAGAAGGGCAGCATATTCCAAGGCACAAAATGTGACTTTTATCAATTCCTCTCTACCATTTCTCCTGCTATTGGTCGTGTCGCAAATTTCAATGCAAAGACCTTTCGGGGAGGGTGGATGAACAAAATTGGCAAATAAGTCTCTTCTTGTTTTTATGGTGAATTTTCCTGTTGCACAGGGACTGCAGAGTGCGATGGTGCGTACAATTGCAACAGGTCTCCCTGAAAATAATCCTCTTACAAATTGCTTACTTTGTTCCATAACCTAAACCTAATCGTTTTATTATTTTGACAATTGGTGAGTACCTACCTACATGTAATACATACGGGATAATGCAATAACAACGACACGTAAGGTGATTATGATCGTAATTGATACGGTCACCCATGGTAATGGTCAGTTCATAAACTTTAAATGACTGGTCAGAAATCAAGGGCAGGGAGGGCTGTTTCCGAATCTAGCAAAGCAAGCGGTGAATGATTCCCTTCACTTTTAGAGAATTTACCTATATCCTTTTTTTCAATTTTCCGTACTTTATTAAATGGTCATTAATGTCCTTTAGATCGACCCTCTATTCAGAAGCAATCTATTCACCTTCTATACTTTGTCTGCTTTGAGTTTTATTTTAAACTGATGTCCGATAAATGCTGTTTGGAATAGTTTAAGAGGGTTTCTAAACGGGTTTTCTTTTTTACCGAAATGTATTCTTCTCTTGACCAACAGCTTCCTTCAATTGCAACAAGTGGTTGTTATTTCATGACTAAGTAGTTTTTATGGGGCACCTACATAGTATGTCAATACATTTTTTCGCAACATGCATTCAAGTCGATTATTGTTTTCAAATTTTTTTTTTAACATTAAAATAAATATAATTATTAAAAATGAAAAAATGGGTTTTGATACAAACTTATTTGCCTTAGTGTTTCAAATTATCCGTCGTTTTTGATTTGTTCTCAAAGTCAATAAGTTGCTGAATTCATTACACGCTCTAGATAGTACCTCGATAAACGTATACCTAAGATATGTTTAAGTTCAAGCTTTCTTCAACCCTTTCTCCCCAAGGGAATTTTCAAGTAAAGAATAATATACCTGCCCCTTCTAGAATTCTTTGCCCGCTTATGTACCACCCCCAGAACTCGTGGTAAATTATATTTACGGCACAACTAGTATACAACTAGTAGGTATATGTCCCATACTGATACCTACATATAAGAACATGGGTGTTCTCTCATACAACGATGCATTTGAGACGTACCTACATAATTCACAATATATTTCTTATGCATGTACGAACATGTATAAAGTTTTCGAAGGGTAGTATCCAAGGGAGTGTGTAAACAATTCTGATCATCCACTCATACAAACAGGGTTGTATTATATTATAAGATTCTTATTTAAATTTTAACCCACTCCAACAAAAGTTCGCACCGTGCTTTTTAAAATTACCCATTCCTTGGCGTTTCCATAACCATCTTCTTTCCTCCTGTTAAAAACCAGAAAAAGTTGCTTTTCGTTTTCATTTCCATCTCTTTCCATTGTTTTTCTCTAGATGGTCGATGGTTCCATTCATTTTTTGTATTTGCCCTTCACCGAGCGGCCACACTTCGCGTTTATTCCCATTACCCCATCTTTAAGGGATGATAGTAGACAGAGGAGTAAAATTCAGAAAACGAATGAGGACTAAGAAAACGAAAAGGAAAAAAAATTTCCTTCATTTTTAAGTCCATTCTTAAAGAAGGAGTTGGAATTGTTCAACCAGAGATTTAACTGAGTTGCTAAAGAGAATCTACAGAAGTTAAGAAAATTCTTACCGTATCTCGACCTCCTCTGAACGAAGAAAACACACCACTTCAAATATTTCTAGGGAAAGAGCTTGATGAGCCAAAAAACAAGAGGAACTGGACTATATTTCCAAAAAATAAACGGAAAAGAAATTTTCCTTAGCACCCTTTTCTCTTCGTCATTCTTCCTCGTGCTGGTAGTAGAAACGTAAAGCAGAATATTTTTCCTAAGTTTAGAAGCTCATTTGGAGTGGTCGCAACTAGGAAGGGAAACTCAGTATCATACCCTATACTTTTTTCTTAAGGCTAAATTTTAGTGTCCTGAGGATGAGGACACTTTCAAGCAGACGCGCCAAACTAAGGAACACAACAAAATCTACGTACTGTTCTGATTTTGGATTTATGTGTGCGCAAGTATGGGTATATCTCTGGATCTTTACGTCAGTGGTAGGATCACAGTATTAACAAAGACTCTAATTGATATACAGTGCTACATTTATTCAAATACAAATATACTCATACACAAATAAGTTTATCCGTAAATTTTCACATACATATGCCAATATTTAAAAATTTTAAGATAAATTGCGTGTCCTTTTTCGTTTTTCCTTTGTTTTTCCTTTTCTCTACTTTCTCTACTTCAATTTCTGAATTCTGTATTCATGTACTTTAGTGTGTGTTTATCACCAGGATAGGGTTCCTTCACAATCGCAGCATAAGAAGTTGTTTTATATCAGCCTACCCGCGAGTCCACAAAAATTGTCCCCCTCTGGGTGAACGAAGGTAGGGTAAGAATTTTGGAGAGCGATGGCGATGGTGGTAATGGCGATTTCACTCGGTCTCGTGGCAACATCGTTGTCCTTTCTAACGTTAATTTTTATTGGATGTAGATGTAAGGGTTGTAGATGTGTCTTTGTGCGTTTTTATATATTTATCAGTTATAACTCTAAATGAAGAATAGTAAAAATGTATGTGAGAGATGAAGAGTCGAAAGAGATATTAAAGAAAGTGGTTTGGAATTAGAAGAAATGAAAGAACAGAAGTAATGTAGGCTGCGGGTGGTAATGGTATTCGATGTAAATGAGGGCAAAAATAACTCGAAAGAAAATTGTAAGTGGATTTTGTTTTTCGAGTATAATTCTACGTTTTTGCTCGCAAGCTTTCTTTTTTTAAGTAGAAAAGTTAGTTTACTGGTTCTTCTTCGGTTCTTGTTATGCTCTCATCAAATTTCCCCAAAACTTTTGAAAATAACCACATGGATACAAATTTTAGCGACAATAACAAAATTATTTTCATATAAGTAATGTATAAACTCCTTTCCAACTCAAGGGGCTATATTAGCTAATGTAGATTTGTTGAATTCATTCTTAGTGGTTTATTCAAAATGGGGGAATGAATGAAAGAAATAACAATCTTTCTCCTTCCAGCATCTAAATAATTGTTTCATTTTTATAGTTAAAATCACAAATTAAAGTAAAACGTAAATTATTCAAAAATGTCACATGAAATTTCAGATTCTTAACCCCGACAAACGTCCATTAACAAATGTTAATCTATACATCTACATAATGTTCTTAATATTTCTTGAAATCCGTATGAGATCAATCGCACTTTTTTGGCAACAGTCAGATTTATGAAACAATACCTAACCTTTAAATCTATGTTATTATATAGGTATTTCTTTGTGAACACTTGTTAGACTGCTTTTAGAAAAAATTAAGATGAATTATAACTATACTATTAAACAATAATTAAACGCGACCAGAAATAATTTTTTTGATAATAAACTTTTGACATATGTATTTTATAGCTCAAGTTTAAAATGAGACATGCACATCCACAACTATCACTAGCTCCATTTGTGTTGAGAAAAAAATACCATAATCCTTTTATTCTTATTTAACGAACTATTAAGACTCTTTTGTAGGTTTCATTTTATTATTCTTTATGCCACAAGCTTCAGGAAGAGATATGAAAGGTTTCGTGACTATTCTTCACGCGGTCGGGCTTTACTTATGAGCTGTAGTCAGTATCAATAATTAGAGAAGCGTTGCAATGGAATTGTTTTGTCGGATGATTGGAAAAAGGTACATCATCATAAATTAGAGTTGTGTGTGATAAACAAATTCGTTCCTGTACCTATTCTTGGTGCATTACAAATATTTTGTGTGCGGAAAGTCGATGTAGACTCTACTGAAACTTCCTGTGCTTTTCATCTAATCTTCGTTTCATTCACTGCATTCATTATACCAGACAAATCGATGGGAAATTGATAAAAAATAAAATCGTGATTGGTCTATCAACTCAGAAGGACAGGGCAAACATGCAACAGAAATTGGATACATTCCTGAATATTGGGAATGCATCCGTCGCGACCAGATTACCAAATCGTGTATAGCAAAAGAATGGAGATCTATGAGATGATATACTCATTCAGGGTGGCGTTACTGACTTACATGATAAATTTGAACAATCTCAAATACTTAAATTGACTTAAGGCGTTCTCAATAAAAACATGTTACCATCAAATCGATTTTCTTTGCCAATAATACGTCTATTACGTCGTTTTTACTTTGCCACAGAACTGTAACAAAACCATACACGTTTAATTCAATCATGATCAGCTAACGTGGATGATACTCTTTCACCTGAAAATCAAAATGAAATTTTTTGCTTCCACTTAAGCTCAGGTAATTTTTCATCAATCCGCTATCAATTGCAGCTCCATCTAATTAGTTGGTCCTGGTCGCAATCCATATCATGTCATTCTTGATCGAGGATTACATAATTGATCCCTAACAATTGGCTGTCTCAATAAATAACTGAACCTCCTTGAGCTCCATAAGTACTAGCGAGTGCACGCATTATATTTGAAATCACCTTATGTTCTCCATCATCTCTTTAGAATTTTGAAAAACTTGTCAATGCATGTCATCGTTTGCGGTACACAATTTAATTATGTTTCACGCCACTCAATATATTAGGCCCTTGAGAGTAATTCTATGAGACCACATTAACTTCTTCCTGTTTCACTCCATAACTAACATTACATTCGATTACTTGCACTTGGAAGTACCATTTCGATTGATTGCTGTATATTATATGAATATATAATCTTTACATTACTTGTATACCGAATATAGATTCCTGTTAACCGCTAGCAACCATTGAAAACATATACGGCCGTCTAACCATGGAAAATATTAAGGTGCGATTGTGTTAAAAACTTTCAAAAATAAATATTGAATGATTGAATAATGGCAACATGGACTGAGTTTTCGCGTACATGATTTTGTGTGTTCTGTTTGATTGCTGCCATTTATAATGAAAACGATGTTACATACGTCATATAAGGAACGATCATTATGATGCCTTTGCATCTAAGGAAATTTTTTTTTCTGTACCTTAAAGTACATGCACTTAAACAGAATACTAGGACTATTTGTATTCAATTTTAATAACAAACAGTTAATCAACAGATTGTGATTGACACATGCACAATTTTCAAACGTCAAATTATTATGAACTGCTTGGAAGTAAATCTACATATGATGTACTTATTTCCTACTGGTATCAATTCAATTTATGACATATGAACTTTTACTTTGATATATCCGCTATTCGAGCTATTCAACTTTACCTGTAACACATGATATGGACCAACTGGTAGGTTTCATGTTGTTTAATTAACGGCGCTGGGGGTATGAGTATGAGTTTGCACTCTTTGAAAACATGCTAAACATGGTTCGGACTAAGTCGCGGCCACTATATTCGTGTTACAATACATAATACCGACAAATATCCAAAACAAAACTTGATCACGACTTTATTCGTGCAATCTCTGCTCTTTCTAAATTTTTCCTCTGAAGAAAGAATGGCGATCTACATCATATCGTGCACCGTTTTTACTACATGATTGTATAGGACACAATTTCTAAGATTAAATTTCCAACAAACAAATCGATCGAACCGAAAAAGATCAATCACATTGATTTACTTTTTATTTTGAAGCACTAAGTACTGTGAAAAAGGAAAACAATACACGCCGTAGACAAGACCGCAGAAAAATGGGAAAGGTTTGCAAAACCTTTTCTCCAAGTATAGCAAATGTATGACCGAAGGGAATAGCAAGAGCAAATGAAATTCTGGTATTTTGTACAGATCATGCAGATCCACAAATCGACAGATCTGTGGATCAACGGACATTGCTATGGTTACGAGAACACAAATCAATGGATTGATTTAACAATCGTGTGCTATACGTTTCACCGTGGTCGACACATATAAATGAACTGACCTCTTCGTAGAGTGATCATGTGGGGCCAACTGTAGAACATGTAATGTTGCTGCCTATTACAAATAAAGACATGATCGGATGATCATAAACAGATGAAACTGTCAAGTAGACAATTATTGTCTATTCTGATAGATTTTTCGATGAAAGAGGACCGCTTTCTTATGTAAAAAAAACTCAAAAGAGTGAGGTCCATTGAATGTGTAGGCAAAAAATTAAAAAATTTCAGCCATCTCTTCATGCCTTAGTAAGACTGAGTTACAATGTAAATTGTTTCTTTTTGAGGGCAAAAATTCTAATATCGAGCGGAACGTGATCACTTTTGTCAGTTCGGAGTTATTTTGATGTAACAAAATCTTATTTATACATCTGAGCTTGATCATAACGTTCATAGAGCTTAGTTTATAAGTTAATTCAAATTTTGATGTAGCTTTTTTAAACCTTCTATAAAAATTCTTAGCCTGTGATCTGATATGAAATATCTTAAGCTATTGTTGCGCTCCATTAAAAAATCAAATTGTATGGAGAAAATCATGATTTGCTGTGGAATTCTCCGCACATATAAACTCACATGAGCACTCACCTCACATGATAATAGTTATTATAATGAACAATGTCTTGAAGTATATATTCATCTGATTTGTTGAGCTGTCATGCCTTGTTTTTACTGATTGATCTTATCGACTTCCAGTATGAATTTGCAGGTCACCGGTAATTGAACCTATTGCGTGATCTATATTTTATGATCGTCATCGATAATTCCATTTCTGATTCGGACTATTTTCTTTTTTCTGTGCTTATAATAGCCTTTATGCTATTCACATACATTGAAGTAGATCGAATGCTTTATATGATCAGGTCGATCATGCTTGACTACATATTATCTTCTAGCAGTTTTAGCCGGGTTCATATTTCACATACCTTTTGTTCGATGTCGGTTATTTTCATGCACTGTGTTATGTAAACATTAAATCGAGTGGAAAAATCACAAGAGAAGATCTGTACGGAATTTCGCGGAGACGGAAATGAATGGCAGAAAAATTACAGTTGCGACTAATAATGAGATTAAGTTCTCAACAAGTAACTTAACCAAGCAAGGAACACAAATATTTCCAAATGTTAGATCGACAATGTAGAGTTTAATTTCCTTTTTGTGCTATGTTGTTAAAGCTTTCGGTGAAACAATGAAAAAAATCTAAATTGAGTTATGTGAGATCATCACGACTAAACATGAATCACGTAATCTTTAGATTTACTTTATTAGGGTTAATGCGCAATGGTCCGTGTAAGTATGTTTGAAAGTTTCTCATTAATTTCAAATTTGCTGTCTGTTCTTCAACACTTGGGAATATGAATAACCCCTTGTTGCATAAAATAATTTTTCTCCTAATTGATAAATTTTCAAAAAAATGTCACATTTCAGGTTAATCTGCTGGAAATGCAGGCAAACAATTGAATTATCAAATGTTTTACTTCCTGAATGTTAATTAAATTTATACAAATTCTCCAATGCTTCTACAAATCTAGCTCTATTAAATGTGTAGATACTTCAAATTTTTCTTGGAGATATTTTCCTGCCCTACTGTGAAACATATTTTTATTGATTGACAACATCCGTTCAAATGTGGATTGAATTTATTCGCGTATTCAATTTCCTTAGGATGTGCAGACGATGTTTCTCCTATTTACATTTCGAGATGTCCTCAAAATTTTGTGACAGCAGTATTTTTTACATTGTCTTGAAATTTTAATTTTTTCCGAAGTAGGAACTGTGTTATTTATTGTTTCAGAAAAACCTTACTTCCTTTCTTAAAATTTGGCACAAACACATATTACCTACAATTTCATGATAGAACTAATCAAGGGTTTTAAGTAAATTGTAGAAAACAATTTTCTAATCATTTCAATCAGTTAATCTAAATGTAGAAAGCACTTGTTGCTTGGAAAACGCGGATAATTTTTTCCATTTTTCCAAGCGGATGTTTTACTTTTGCTATATTCACAATCAATTATCTCCTGATAACCGTGACATATACGTATATAAACATTCACACAATTCAACAAAATATAAATAAAAGTCTTTATAGCACAAGACTCCTTGCAATTATTTGAACTGCAAAATAATATGCATGTACTAAAATCAAAACACACTTTCCACAAATTGCACAGTGCAATGCAAACAACAACCCTGCACTATAGAACCATCCCTCACATGTATGCCTCTTACTCTAAATTAAGAATCTAGCATGCATTCTTCCCCGTGACAGCATGAATGGAAATCTTGCCATCGCATCTATGGCTTACTAAAGGCTTGTTAGTCTCGGAAAAATGCCAGCATACCCAGCATAAAGGGTTCAAATATGCGTTCTTCAACACTTAACTCAAAGCACATGTTAACTACTTGTGGCATGCTTTTTGTTGCAAATTTGTGCATTTTTTATGCTCTTTATTCTCTAGAAAATTCTTCCATTACACTCTGTACCCCCAATGTGTATGACAACTAGATTTTAGCAACCGAACTCCGTCCCCTTGGACCATTGGCTTCGGACGAACGTTCTGAACCGCTTCAGCACTCGTTTTTGTGCTCCTTGATCGTCACCTTTGGAATGGAACATCCAGTAAGGGTGCGAAAGTGAAATTGCAGTGTTAAATGGTGGGAAAAATGGTAAAAGGGCTGCAAAATTGCCAACAACATTGCGGATTATATCAAGAGGGTTAGTAGATGCTTTTGATGTGTCTATTTGCATGTTTATTTGTTGGTGCACATCCTTTTTCCTTTTGTTTGCTGAAGTATTTTCAAGACCAACAAAGTGTGCATCAAGTTACCGCATTAAATTCGAATGCACCTTAAATATATTTTAACTGCATGTGATATGTAAATTTTATATTTAGGAGTTACTGATAATTGTTGTTCATCATACGAGCAGCTTGCCATTTGAATATTAATATTTTCAGTTTTTATTATTTTTCAATACTTACTGTTTCTTGTAACGAAATCATCTTTTCTATGAAGGATATGCAAAATTACCACAGACGCTACATTTACAAATAATTTTCGGTAGGTACTCCCTTTAATCCTCTTTTCCTGTTAATTCCTTCATATTTTTCTTACCTGTCTCTTTTTTGACTTACGAGTAAATTCAATAATCGCTTCTTGAGTGAAAACCCAGACATGGATATGGGGGTATTGAAGCTATAAATGTAGGATACTTTCTTGTCCTTATAAGATTTATGTCTGTTACATCTTGGTTTCGAATGTTTACACGAAGACTGCACCTCAGACGAGAGAAGCGCCCATTCAAATTACATTAGACTTCCTTTCCTTAATAATAAAGCGAGTGTTTTCCACTCGAACGGAGATGAAAATTCCTAACTCACATGTCTTTCGATTTAAAAGGAAAATCTTCAGGATATGGAAAAGTCCTAGCCTCACCACCACCCCACAATAGTGAAGGATATATATCAAATCCTCGAGTATATTTTCTCAAAGCATTTCAAGTATATGACGTGATTCAGTTAGTTGGTTGATGGGAAACCAAATCGAGACAATTGTTCGACAGAGCACAAGTTCTATTAGGAAAGGGCCGATGAGGTGCAAGTTTTATGTAAATGTTGGTATGGGAACGATCAGAAAACAAAATAAATTTTGTCTATTTATGAATGTAATGGGAGTATTTTGAACTTAGTACTCTAGAGTGACAGACTACCTTATCGTCTGAGTCTGAGGCTTCGTCATCGTTCACCTGAATTTACCACCTAGTCGTAAGTGAAAATTTCTGCATTTTCCTGCAAGTTATACCACGTTCTATTGTGGGATGAACGTCAACATATACTTTTACTTGACTTTTTCAACCGAATATTTCTTTTTGTACGATATCTTAAGGAAAAGTTCTGAGATTGAGTTGAGCCAATATTTGAATATTCAGGCATCTCCCTGAACTTGAAAAACCTCAGATAAAATAGAGTTTACTGAACCGGACACGCTTATTAGCTTAATTTACTTACGTGGAAATCATAAAAGTATACTCTGTGAACATACACAATCATTTCACTCCCTTACCTTGACGATTCAAACAATGAACTTACAAAGAAAGAGCTTGTGTTTTAATATGATAAATCAGTTCAACGCAATGAAATCTGATGTTTTAATATAATTGTAGGTGCTCAAGTTTTATTATGATAGTTTTGTCTTCAGTCTTTTTAAAATGTCAGCAAATGCGGATGTGATGTGGAAGAACAGGAGAAGTGGATTGTAAAATAGACTAAGTATTCCATCGCCAATAAACAGGTAATTGGGAAACCATATTCTTGGAAGAATTCCTTTACTCAAATTCCTTAGAAAACATTTCGATACTTTTGTATTATCATTATGTATTCCCTACCTATTTTGAACAGATTAGTTTGTAATGAAATTGTTCTATACATAGTGAAAAGTCGAACAGGAGTGACTTTATAAAGCTCAGAATTTTTAGGCTCTTGGCTTCATTGTGATTTTGGAAGATTTAAAAGAAAATAAAAGGAGTTAAGGAAACGAAAAACTATAAGTATATATACCTAATCATTGCAAACGAATTATTGTCATCCTTTTTACTTCCTCATGTTATTAAACCACAAAGTACACTTCTATCAAATCGTATTGACTATTTGGGTACCTTGAAATCGAAATAAGGGTAATCTGCAGAGTCACAAGTTAACCAGAGTCCCTCATTTAAATTCCCGTTCTGAGCCATAGTGTCGCTCCTTTCGACAACATTTTTGACACGAAATATCAACAGAAAATAATAAATCTTTCAATATTTGTCCAACAAAAATGCGAAAAGGATTCATTCATCTGGTAAGGAAAATGTAGACACACAAAAGGATTGAATTGGACTTGGATTTTGAAAAATAATTTCATTATTTGTGTGCAAGAGGTAAAAATCAGGTAAATATAAGGGCAAAAATGTGGTCTTTGTGGCGTCACAGGTTTAAGAGTTTTTCTTGGGGTTGCTGGGATGTTACCTTACCCTGAAAGATAAACTAAAGGTTATCTGAAGTAAAGCAACAACAAATAAATAAAATCACGAGGGTAACAAAAACACAATAAGAGATTTAGTTCTACGTTCACGAAGAAAATAAAACAATGGCCGAAATGACAAGATGGCACTCTAGCGGAGGTAAAGAGGAGTATGTGTATTCAAATATCTGCCCGGAGTTATAGATGGTAAGAAAAAGTATAAAAAGATAAATAATATGACATTTAGAGGAATAAATGCCGAGAATTAATAAGATGGGAAAATGAAGGTGGGCTGATGAACAGGAGGGTAGAATGGGAATCCAATTGGCGGGGTTTAAAGAAATGAAACTTCCCCATTCCATTCATGTATCAAAAACCATAGATATGGCTAGAATTCGGATGTAGCTGGGTGAAGCAGAGAAAGTTGTTTTATCTTCCTTTGGCTTGTATTTTGTGATTACGACCGCTACAGCACACACACAAAATTTTTCTAATTGGATTACGTCGTGTATACACTCAGTATATTGTGTTTCAGAAGAGTAGGGGTGCAATGAAAAATAAGGGCGACAACGAACACCTAAAAACATAAAGACAAGGGTGCTGATGCCAGTATACGCCAAAATTAAACGGATCTGTTCAGGGATGTTGTACGTGTCATCTGCTTAAGCTCTAAAAATTAATGATTGGCAGATTTTAAAAACCTCGTTCGCGAGACCAAAATGGCGGATGGCAGCTTCCTTTTTATTTTGCTATTGCCCTAAATTTTGATGCCTAATTTTTCCTTATATCCAAAGCAGTTCAATATATCAAAGCAGAAGATATAGAAAAAGAGCGAAAAATACAGTTGTTTAACTCTTAATCACCTTTATTCTGACAACAAATCTGTTCGAGTGTGTGGATATCCTAAGTTTTCTCCATTAAAAGTATAGTACAGGCAAATAAAAAAAATAATACATACAATATTACATTACCTTATTTTGCTTACAGATACAAGATACAAAGTGACTTCATTTAGCAAAACGTGATACAAAAGTTTCGTTTTGGCCTAAAGGTTTCCAAAATAGAAGGACAATACGTTTCGCCCTTCAAGAAGTATTTGCTCTCAAATATTGATTAAAAATATCTTTCGTGGTGTATGTTAATTTATAATTACAGAGGGTAGCTTCATATACACGCCAGTGTGAAACACTGTAGCTGAACTTATATTCATGTATGCATATATACGTATGACCAGAAACCGAACGTTCCTTAGATTTTCTTCGGTGACTCAAACAAAAAAATTTCGTTAGGGAGTCGGTTGATGGAGTTGAGAACACTCCATCTTTCACCCCCATTATTTCTATCGTTCTGTATCCCACGAAAGTCCTTCATTTTCTCTTCTTCTCCTCATTCCAATGAATTAGTTGATCCCTCTTTTCGAATTTGGACTTCAACATAGTACCCACACCCACACTCACAAATATTCATATAAAAACGTGTGCATTGCCATATAGAACATGTAAATATCGTTACGTGTACTTATATGTACGATGAATTATACCTTCAAACACATACACACATTTCAGGGAATTTATTCCACAGACATCGCCTTGATTTGTATTCTTTCGTTTTTCTTAATTAGCATTTTTCTATCTCCTTTCAATCTTCAGGCGGAGTGAAGGACTTGTGCAAAGGCGATACTCAGCATCCAGGAAAGCATCTATAACGACTAGAAGGACTTGACTTTAAACTCCACGTCTTGCCCCACCGTCTTCGAGTACCCAAATACCGGATGGCTGCTGTTCGCAGCGGGAAAAGTTCACCCACTCAACCCATCACGCCCGTGTCCCACAACAAATCCTGAAACCCCTTTTTTTAAACATCATAGGAGGTTGGGAGATCTTGAGCCCCCGTGGAAAATAATTTGAACCGTCCCGTCCGTCCACGATAAAACGACGAAAATTTTCATATACGAGTGACTTCTTTGGTATGTATATCAAACTGGCTCAGCCAAACCGTTCCAGTACCTTTCAAACATCTTACAGGAGCGGCGGACGCCGGGCCTTTCACTTCTGCCTTTGGAGATTCCGAACTGGAAAATACAGAATAGAACAGGAAAAAAACATCGTGCTACGGATACTTTTTTATTCGGTTAAGTGCGGCGATGATTAAGGATGGGGAGTTTTTCTCATTTGGTGTTGTCGTTGCTGATGTATCGCACCGCGCTTGGGTGGGAAATCGAAGGGATTCTAATGGGCGATGGATGGATGGAAATGTTTTTCTTTTTTCCTGTTTTTGTTTTTCCTTTTTTTTTCAAATGTACCCCCTTCTATAGTTACTTTCTAAGCGCCTTTCGTATTGATTAATGATATTTGGCGCGCTCTGTTTGTTTCGTTTAATTCACGTCCCAAACGGTTTTATTGAAAGCACGTTCTACGCTTTCTGCGGGGAGCTACATTATTCAAATTTTTATATCGTCAATATTAAACCTTACACCGTACTTAAAAATTATGTACATATATTTATTATGCATTAGATATATATGTACATGTATTTACTTAAGTAGATATGTAGGTAATATACATGCTTATAATAAATAAAAAAAACAATTCATTTGTGGATTTTTAAAATTACTTGTGTCTTTGTTTAACCAATTTTTAAAACTAATTTTCTGAATGATTGCTTTGTTACTAACAATAAATTCCTCATAAACTTTTTCTTGAAGATTGCTTTATAAAATCTTCCCACGAATAGTTACACAAACATTGATTTTGAGTAATTTAGTTTCACTCAGAATTTATTTAACGTTTGGAATATGTTAAATATATATTTACATTTTTACATTGAATGGTTTGTTTTCTGCAACTTCAACAATATTGTTAATCAATAATTGTGTATTTATTTTAAGATAAATATACATAGGTATACTGTAGACGTATAGCGCACATATGTCTTCATTCGCCAATAATACATCCGCTTTATTTTGCGTCACGTTGAGCACATGGCAAACATTCTCAAAAGTCCAGTTAAACAGCCATCTTGCACCTATCCGGCATTAATTTTTTATAAACAGTTATTATTGAAGTCAAATAAACAAAGGCCATTGACTCTTATAAGGCAACTTTAATTGAAAATAATCATATTTGTGCAACTATGAAAATTGTTTGTGGTGAAACATTTTCTTTGACTTCATTTTGAGCTTTTTCTGTCAAGAACATTTATTCAGCTCAGAAATAATCAATAAGAAATAATTTTAGCGTGCAATTCTTTCCATTATTTCAAAATGAGTTTAATTTCATTCCAACCCTTCCGAAGCTCCCAATTTCAGGCTCACAGCCTTGTTAAACCCTTGGACGTCTCCAAGCTTTACTCAAACTAAAATTCTTTTCCAATATATAGCAAGTCCGTATACCGTCCTCTCGCTCCAACCATCTTCTCTTTTCCGTCTTCTCACAACCATGATTCTTTTAGCCCGGAACTTCCTACGTGTTCTTCGCCCCTTTTGCGGAATTTTGTATTCGTTCATTGCTAAGTCGACTAGCGCATATTTTCTTCAATTTCTTTACTTTCGCATCTTAATTAGTACACGCCTTTATTCTTCCTCTTCGCCTTGTTTCTTGTCAACTTATTTCTTAGTCCTTCTTGGTGCTTTTAAAGAAAATCTGCGACACACATTGATACTTTTCACTTGTGTGTGGTTTATAACCTAAACATTCAATGTATGCCTGTGTTCGCATATGGATAAAATACAATACACAAGTAACAATGTACACAATAGTTTTTTAAGGATTTGTAGGCTGTGCGTTGATAACAACGGCAGATGACAATTTCTTCGTAAAATCTTGGAAACATGCTATTTCTGGCAAACTTAGAAAAATTAAGTAATTTATGACCTCAAAGCCAATAAACCCCTAATAACTAATACCCCTATTTTTAGTATGACAAAATAAAAAAAAAACATTTTTCATAGTTAAATAAAACACCCTTTTTTAAGAGGTGTTTACAAAAAAAATAAAACCTTGTCAAAAGCTACATACCAGTTTATTGTCAAGCAAACCACTTAAAATCTAATAAACGCATTTGTGTCCTAAAGAGAGTAGCCCTCAAAGAATAATAAGTCATTAACAAATCACAACAATCATTGACCATTCGCTTCATACGACATACAAGGGTCAGTGGTCATCTCAGCGGTCAATATACATAAAAAAGGGTTAGCGATGTTCAGGTTTGTTGTCTCATTTAACCCATTGTGTATATTTTTGCATTCAATTGTGAAACAGTTTGGATACTTTTACAGTTTGATAAATGAAGGTATAATCGACATTGATGTATTTGAATCAACCCTTAAATGTATGGAAACCAATAATCTGTTAACTTCTCAAGCGAATTATAACAAAGCAATTGCTCGATTTTTTGCATTTTGAAAATCAAGACCGAATAAAACATAATACAAAGAAATCTATAGTTAGATAGAATCCCGGAAACTCATACGCACAAACAAAGTAGTAATATATAATCATTGAAACTGTATCTCTAACACTCTGTCTTATGTAAGCTCTTACTTGTGAACACCTACACCACCATCTTAAGGTTTTATCAAACGGCATAACCTCTTGAGAGTTTTTCTAAAAAATAAACTAAAACATACCAGGCACAAAAATTATCTCAAAGGACTTAAGATGGAGAAATTAAGAAAATACTTTAAAAACAAAACGAACCAGTATCCGCCTCGTCTTGGAGAATATCATTCACCTTTGCGCCATAAAGAAAAGCGCACCTCAGATTTCTAATAGGGATGTGTGCTAGATACAAAATCCTGGATGCTAGATGTTCCATACCAGTTCCTAGGTTTTAAGCCATGGAAGAAAGCAAAAATTGCATGTTCTATAAGACGTTGCGGTGTGATGATGGTAATGATGGTGAAAACGATAGGAATGACAGTGAACAGGGAAGAAATGTGAGAGCTACCAAAAGATGAATTTTCTACTATTTAAAAAGTAAAAACAAAATGAAACTAAGAAAAACATTTCTTACATGTATGATGTGGTGTATGGGTAAGAATTTGAAATATAGACACATTACTAACACATAAGAGATGAAACGAATTTCAAATATATTTTACTTTTTTACGTACGAACATCTTGATCTTAGGGATGGTAAACTTTTTGAGTAAAGTGGCGATGACAGGAGTGCTTTCCATAGATTCCATCATCATATCCATAGTCCTCGTCATCGAAAGGTAACTCATGCTGGGCTGATTAAAAAAATTCGGCGTCCCTTGTTAAAAAAATCCAGAATGCTGATTCCGTACTACTGTGTCGTACGCTGTTGCTTCCTTCTGATGTATTCATACTTTTCTTGGGGCAGCATTGTCCCAGTGGATGTTAATTATAAGGGTGAGGTAAAAGGACAAGAATTGGCGTTGGCAGTATTTTTATAAATCGTAGAGGGGACGCAAGCAATATCTTCCTCCTCTGTCCCTGAATCTCTAACGACAACGATTATGATGATGATGATGATGATGCTGATGACGATGATGTTAGTGATGGCAAGTAGACATGATAAAGAATTTTTTCGAACCGCATGCGCTAAGTACAAATATACACATTCGATTAAAAACAAGAAAAATGTAAGCTTTTAATTTTACTTAGATTTCATGCTTCTTATGATGCTCCACAAAAGATCGAGGCGGCTTCAAAATGTTTTTTTCACATAAACGAGAAACTTTCTTTTTGTTTCCTTTCAAGTTTCACAAGCATATTCAAGTTTGACGGAATAAATCCACAAAAAGCAGAATAAACGAAAACAGAGAAACACAAAAAACAGCTAATTAGAATGATTTTCATTTTCGAGTTTACAAATGCTAATTTCGTACAGTTTTCTGTCCTAACACATTCGTCCTTTTTCAACCCTTAGTATTTGAAAATTTTTCTCAAATTTTATAACCACCCCATCTATTTAAAATGTAGATTTTTGTCGTTAGTATTGTGAAATATATCAAAACTATATTTTATTCAATTATTTTAGTTTTGCACCACACATCCCCATTTTAAATAATAGCTATTAATATGTTTATGTTCTGTAATAAATCCATGTATTTTTGTTTTGGTCTAGGGAAAAAAAACTACTATGCTTTCAAATTAAAAATAATTTGTCCGCCAAGTAGAGAAATGTTGTTTATCAATATCAGGTAATACTTTTTAGTTTTATGGTAGGTACTCTTGGCACATGACATGTTCACGAAGCTTAATTATAACCAAACATCTTTTCTTTCAGGAGATTTTGTTACTCAAAAATAAAAGACTTGATTATTATTCACGACGACACAGTATGGTTTTGAAATTTTAAACAAAAGAAGTAACGATTGTAGGCATGACCCATTAACCATAGCAAGAACTCTTAAACACCATAATATTAAGCATCTTTTCCTATTAATACAGCGACACATGTTATTTTTTATAGTCTAATAAATTTGAAAGAGGAATATTGACAGCCGATACTATACACTGTTTTTTCCGATGCAGTATTCCGATGTAGTTGTGCAAGTATCTTAGTTTTATGTGAACTTGTGGCAATTGGCGAAATCAATATTTTAATGAACTATTAACTATTTCAATAATACATAGGAGAAGCTACATTTATTTATGCTCTTGAAAGGAACTACAGTCGAACCTGGGTAAACGCGAAAACTCTTTAATGGAGAGTAATTACCTGGTCCCGTTATTATTGATCTCTATGAGCTAGAAACTCGGGTTACTGACAAAACCTTCATAAGAGAAAAAGTGGTTGCGGTCCCTTGAACTCTCACTTATCCAGGTTCGACTGTATTTGGTCAGATTATATGAGAGAAGACAAATCCTCTAATATTTCCGTTTGCATTAACTAAGCAACACTTTAAACTGCATAGTGCCCAAAAACAATACATGTCATATTGTTCTATTTCTAATATGAAATCTATATACCTACACATAAAGAGAATATGATTGAATATCCCATAACGGACCGCATCACTAAAAACTTGATATCACTAAATACTTGAATATTTGGTAGAAGTAGATGTAATTGATTGACTGAATTCAACTACAATATTAGATACCTTAGAATTACATAAATTATTTCTTCGGAGTATTAACTCAAAGCTATAAACCCAATTATCATGCTTTCTAAACAGAACGTGGTAGATTGTTTGATTTTTTTTTTTTATTTGACAACCCAAAATATATGTTGCTTAGGAAAAAAGTTTAAGAACGAAGGAAATTTTTGGCTGGTGCCATCTCATATCTGGCATAAACATACGAAATTATACATAAAAATATTAGAGTATTTTTCCGAGCGTTCCCAAATTTTATGTGATTTTCTATATAATGAATTTTTGCTGTAGAACTGGATTAAAAAAACATGTTTCCCCCACAATCAAATTGAATGAAAACCAGAAAAAAACTAATCGAACTTCGACTTCAATATAGGAATGAAAAAAATAATAAAATATGAAATAGAAAAAATGTATAATTCTTGAATAATTAGGAACATAAATATGCATGTTGTCTGCTCAACCTGCTTATCACGTAAGTGCGGGGTGCTCCCCAAATGTCCACTGGTTGGAGTCAGGCCCGTCCTCGTTTAAATATTTTCCAAGTCTAGGGGAGTTTGGAATTGCCTAAATTTTACATTTCTTTGAATATGCATGTCGTTGTCGCTTTCCGAACATGTTAACTTCGAACCTGAAATCTACAAACGCCAGTCGATATGTAACTAAAAGTAGTTGACTTTACTGGAATATGCATGAAAATGATTTTAATTTCAGATTACGACAAAACAATATAAATGAGTTATGAAAAATTGTGGTTCTGAAAACTTTGCCATCACTCCTCTTCCGTACCTTCAAATTTTATTCGTTTGTAATATTGTCTTCTTCCTAATTTTTTTCGTTATTTTGTAGTACATTTTGACTTGTGACTTCTTTACATTATGTTGTGCTTGTTGTTTTGTTTGTATACTTCTTCCACTTATTAAAAAATAACCTTGTGAAATCATCGTCTTACGATCTACACGATTTATTTTCATATGATAATTTGAGTTTTACATGCACATGATTATTAGTCGGTAAGTTTCCTGGACGACTTTTATTTCAGAAGAGCTCACCCTCGAATGATAGTCTATTCAATTGCTGAAACTTAGTTCGCAAAACGAATAAGAAATCAAATCATAATCAGGTAAGAATATGCCAACTAAAATATGAACTTTACCGTCATGGTAGTATATCTAGTGGTAGGTATACATTTTGGTTGCATTTTGTGGAATGTATATTTGTAAAATTACTTGAAAAATTGAAGCGACCGTCTTAACGAAATTTCTTGTAAAATTCCACTTTCATACGAGGATGATTTTTTGCAAAATTTATGCGATGTTGACGTAAGTTTAGTCATATTTAAACATCGTTTTCGAAAATTGCATGCATGCATACGAGTAAATGCACCCATCACATGCAATCTTTGTGATATATTGGAGTCAGAACTCATGATTTTTTATGAAGGTATATCTGCTCTAACAAACGCATTTTTCGTTCTGGGAACAAAAAAACCAAAACTATGAAAAAAGTACGTCAGCAGTAGGTAACCCATAATGATCCGAATGTCGTTTATTTGCATATTATGAAACAGCTGCATCATTTATACCTTGTGCCTTCCGGTTGTGGCGAAATCTTAAATTCCTGACATTACATAAAATGTGTTCACCTTTGTTCCCTAAAGTACTACTCACATATCATCTCCAGCAGCTGTCAATTCGTTTTTCATGAACTAAAGCCTAAATATGTTTCTTGCAAACCGACCATAGACTTCTCAACAAATTTTTATAGTCATTTGCATTTCGAATCCGTTTCATGTACGTGCATCTCATCGGAGGCTGCGAAACAATTATTTCATCCCCTGTATACTTTTTTCATCTTCGTTTGTGAAGGGATGATGTAACTTTTGATATTTCGGCAGACATGATCTCATAACAGTTTTCTACGACTTGCTAGTGGGATAGTTACACAGTTTTCTCGAAAAATCGTAAATTTTGAAAATATATGTGCTATGTGAACGATTTTGAATGCAAAAGTATGCCTGTGTTAAGTTAAATTAGTCAATTAGTCTTATTCACTTAATATTACTACGTATTTGCTTTATGACTTAAAATAATGCAGTTTGAGAAGTATAAAGCATCTGTAACTAACAAATCCTTCATACGAACTTGACAAAATGCTCATTTTAAAATTTTCCAAATGCGAACTACGTACCTACATATTTATAGTCTGCTGTATTGAAAAGCCTATTTGATAAAAAAAGTATTTTTGAGAATACATATATTGTTAAATTCTGGGCATCTTATTCTGAGTTATTTTATCATTTGATTCTCTATAAAATTCCATTCCCTTAAGCATCATAAAACATACATTAGCTATAATTATTCTACCAATAACCATTTTAATATCGTCTAACCAAACAACGGTCGAATAAAATTTAACGTTGAGAATTGCAAGGTTCCATTCACTTTAATTAAATATTTATCGACTTAGATGAACTTCCAATAAATGTAGATAATATCACGCGCCCAATGACACAATTAATTGCTCGACGTAACTATCAACCCCTTTGTTAAACAGAAACAGGAAAGGAATAATCTGAACCTATGCACACCGATGTGTATGTAAACAGGAAGATAAGGAAAGGGTTCAAAATTTAGCTCTCGTGCCGAGTGTAAATTAATAACGTTTGAAAAAAACCAAAAGGATAATTAGACATGCAAACATGCTCCCCAGTACGGATACCGAACGTTTACAGAAATTAGGCTACAATATGAAATAAAATCGATGATACTCAATTATCCTTACCTCATGCATTTTGTCATCCTTAATAGGTTTTAAGTGGTGTTTGTCCATTCGCTTGTGGCACTATTAGCGACACGATGCTGCTTTCCTGACATAGTATTTTCTTTGGTTGTAACACCAACTTGAGTTATTTACTTTAATTGGTATGTTCCAAAACCACTCAAGAATTTTGTTGTTACCAGTTTTCTAAATTATAACATGGTTTTTTTCTGCTAAGTACCTAACCATTAAAAACTGAGTTCCATCAGCTTACAAAATATTAGCAGGAAAAGTTTCTGTAGACTTAAAATATAACATTTTAAAATTTTTTAAATAATAATTAATGAATTTCTTCTTGTTGTGAAATCCATAAAACACATGAAACTGATGCAATCTCTAATTTGGGTATCTGGTACAATGAAGTTTAGTTTCATCTTTTTATCTCAGGAATGATTTTAGTTTGATGTCAATGAATTTTTATGATTACATAATTTTGGAGTCATGAATAATGCAAAAAATACAATGAAATATGTACATTTAATTCTATAAAAACTGTTGTGACATCTTTCTTCTCAAACTTCAGGAGCACTTCTGGCCAGAAAGTAATTTGTCAATTGGATTTACAATTCGCAAGTGACAAGGACAGTTGCGTGTCTATATCGAGAAAGACACAAATTTAACATGACCAAAATACGTCTGAAAGAGTTATTATTCACCATGTTTGATTGTCAATTCTGCAGTAAATCAAATCCACGCAAAACAACATCAAATTTGCATAACAATTTTCATATCAGTAAATTTCCTGACGCAGACAAGTGCTTTCTTACTATCAGAATCCATTTGTAATGCTCGATAACAATCGGTATAAGTGGAAAATTGACAATCTGCCTCCCCCTTTATTATGACGATTATGTCGTACTAACTGAAACCGTTTATTTGCCTTACGTGCCACATTCATAAAATTCACATATCCTGCAAAATCATTGAATCCTGGAAAACACGCAAATACATGTTTTTTTCTATTCCCTACCCCATTTCATGTACCTCGGTCGGTAGTGAAACATCTTCATAATGGTTTGGTAAGCCAGTTGTCTATTATTTTGTGTTATTTTGTCTACAATCTTATACACAGTTGCACGGTTCTTCTGATGATATGCGTCTTGATGGAAAGTGGAAAGGGTCCATCGTCGAACAAGTTTACTCTAACCGACCGATGGGGCTCATGAATTCTGCATGCCGATTATCGCCCACTTGTCTGGTATCTGGCAGGGTCGTATGTCTCCTGCTGCATGCTCCTTCCCATTTCTCGTTCCTGCATGGGAAAATAAACTCTCAGCTAATTCAATTTAAATTTATTTCCGAAATCGAGGAAAAACTTTTCCCAACTCCCCGTAGTGCATATGTTGAATGTTTACTAGTCAGGGAAGAGGGTGCGTATAATAAAGAGGAAATTACGACTAAATTGGGAAAGATTTAAGGGCTTACAGCTACTGAAGTTGAAATATTTCAGAAAATTTTGGGGTAATCCCGAAAAAAATCGACTAAATTCAATGAAACTTCTTTAACTATAGAAACAAATAATTTTGGAGAAATTCTCATCGATTCTTCGAGTACTACTGTATGTAAGTACGTGCAAATGCAGTAAAATATTTCCAGTAACTTTACATCAACGTATCCCCTGACTGTCTTCTACTCGTGTTGTTTAACTTCAGAATTTAATTGAAGAAGAAATTAAGGAAGTTTCAACAATTAATTACTTTTCTAGATATTCAAGTTACAAGTCATGTTACGTGTGTCGAAATATTTGTTCTCACTTTTTGACAATGACCAACAGATTTTCGCCCTTCGAAATGAAATCAAAACCTTTTGTTCTAAAAAATATATAACAATGAAATGTAAGTATAATTTTTAATGATAGTTTTTAATTTCCACAAATTGGACAAAATTCAGATTAACTTATAAAGTGGTGCTCTGAGTCGAATATTTTACTTGAAATTGTAAATTTCTTTGGCTTGTAAATGAGTGCTTTTAAGGTAACAACCCTCACCCAGAGCAATTCAATATCGATTTTTTAATAAGTTGCTCTTGTTAGGGACACAAGTAAAGATGAAAACAAAAATAAATAAATGAATGAAATGACAGGGAGAGTGTAGTAAAGAAACGGAAAAGGAATAAATCCGACATAAATAAGTCGTCTAGGAAGGAGCATTCTCCTCTCTTATAAATTTGAATACACGTTACAACCACATGTGTTGCCTCATCTTCTTGTGAACATTTCCTTCTTGTTATCCATCCGCACATTCAAACAAAATTCAAAATTTATAGACGAAGAAGGATTTTTTTCTAGAAATCTTTCCGTTCCTTTTGGGCTCACGACTTATTTTCCTATACTCGTATTGCATTGATGAACAACACAAAAGAACCAAGTCTGCACGATGACTTTGAAGCCCCATTTCTGCCTTCAAATCAGTTACCCACAAACTCATACCATTGTAAACCATCCCTCTTGTTCTATACTCAACTACGACGCATTCATTACGTTTCCATTCACATTAATAATTTTTGGGGCCTCGTTCTAAATTCAGGATGTTATGTTTTGCCGAAAAAATGGTCCCATCACCAAATCAGAACTCCATGCATGGCTCACATGTTGGAATCGGCGTATGAATGATACGTGACGCATAGCGACGGTACCCTAAAAAATTATTTTTTCATCTTCTTTTTGTCTGAACAAAACTGAAGACTAAACACTCGAGAGTACTTATAGGGGGCTGATAAGTAGATCGACAACGAAACTTATGACATGGGAAGGAGTGCCCAGTTCTCAGTTCCCAATTTTCAGTTTACAGTTCTTGCTGTCCCAGACTCCCCAAACAGTCGCACCGGTCGACTTATACAACAACATTCCCGGTTTCCTATTTGTTACAATTCTTCGCTCTTCAGCTACCGCTGCCAGCCGTCTTTCATTATTTTATTCGTCTGAAGGTGGAAAAGATCTTCTCATGCGTTTTTTTCTATTCTTTCTTTGAGTTCAGAAATTTTTTGGCAACTCTACAGTGGCAACTCGATTTTTCTCTTGTGGAAAATTTAATTACGTTTTTCTTTCACGGTAAATTCAAATATAGACGTACACGCTGATTATTTAATACCACATACACTGATCCAAATCTATGGGTTTGTATATCCATGTGTATACGAATTTTCTACTCCCAAGTGGGTCTCGCAATTTATGATGTGTGTTCGGTCTCATTAAATTACTCGCAGATCCTTGAATATTTTATGCGAATTTAAAGTTACACAAATCAAAAGCCAAAAATACGGATAGAAAGATACAAGAAAGATAAAAAAATGTTCGGAAGAATGTTCTTCCACATTAGTAAGTATATATGGTGTGTTGTTTGTGGCCCTTGTATCCGTTTGAAATGAAAATAGAACTGTGTCGTATTGAATTTGGAAAATTATTCAGTAAGTGAGATTCCATGATGTTTTCAAGAAAGTGCCGTTAGTTCCGTAAAGGATTTCCTTGAAGTTTCGCTTTATTTGGCCTCACACGTTTGGAAAATTTTGTTATGAAATTGGTTTACCCTTGAAAGAATCAAAAATTAATTGTCGAATTGGGTGCAGTGATGAAAGGTAGCGACTTCAATATCACAACAACTATTTAAGATTTATCAATGTATGCACAAGTGTCAACTTGAATTTACATGTTTTCTTCTCAACTATTTAGTTATACCTATACCTACATATTTCCTTTGAAACCCAAAAAAGTAAACTGTTGAATCTAAATTGGCCATTAGAACTTTGAATAATTGACAATGAATAAATGGATACCTATGTGTTGTAATTTTTTAGTATTATGTTGTATTCTTATACAGGTCATCTAATAACAGGTTACAATTCGATTCCTCATTGCTATGGAAGAAACCCTTACTAAGACAAATAATGTGACTTCCTCACAACTTTGTCACACATAAAATCATATAGTTCCATACAGGCGGGCATTAAAAATGATTAAAATTTCATGAAGCGAAAAAATTCATCATAAACAAACAAAGAAATATAGAAATGGAATCACACCAAAAGGGAAGTCAGCAAAAGACAAGAAAAAACCTAAAAATTTAACCATACAAAATACTCGTACAAACGATGTATAAAAAGGAATATTTCAGGAAGGAAAGGCACGGATTTCTTCGACAAACTTGAATAAAAAGTATCTTAAACCGCACAAATACAAGCCGACAGATTTCGTAGACACATCATCTATAGAACCGAATACAAAGTTAGTTAAATTAAAAGAGAAACGTCTGGCGCACAAAATTATTTATAGGAAACCTACAGAAGCAGGAGATTCACACGGAAAAAAGTAAAGTACAAAATTAAACATAAAAAAGTCCTCGACGCTCAGACCATTCATCCAGTCGCCAAACCACCAACAAACCGTTGCTCCACATTCAACGCCCCATTATTTTTATTATAAAAAATCTAACGTCTACTAGGAACAAGCGAACTTACTTTAAATACAGATGAAAAAAAGCTTCACTTGAGAAGTACTCGTTCAAGTGAAAACACAAAGAAAAACTGGAATTAAGAAGCTAAAAACTCCGAGAATTTTTCACCAAAAGACTGGACCAACAGCATCCATCCAATTGGCTTAAAGTTCAGCTGACAGGAACTTATAATATTTTCTCGCGAAACGCGCTGTTTCCGGGTACACAACAGACATGTCATTGAAAAAAAGCAAAATTTCTCATAAAAACGGCGCAAAGTAAATCAATAAATTTCAAGATTTGCTTCAAAATTTTCTACCTTTAATAAGAAAAGTATCTTTAAGAGTTCATCAGCTGCGGCCAACCTGTCTAGAAGCATTTTAAACAGACACTTGCGGAGAAAAAATGAGTTTTCATTTTACTTAAATAAAATGGTGAAGACCACCCTCACATATGCACATAAATCAAGTTAAAATGAATGGTATCGTAATGAATGAGGTTTTTAGTGTAAATTGTTTTTTCAGGAACTCTGAGAACTGAAGATGCTAATGTAAGCCACACAAACTCAAAGTGCGGAAGCAAAGAACAACTTGTGCTCCTTGACGATAATCTAAGGAAGTTCTTCTTATAAAAAAGTTTCAAATTATACACGAGAATGTTTTGGTTTTCTGATATCTCATTCCATAGCCAATTCGTTATGATAACCCACACTGTAAGACATCCATAGCTATACAACATTAAGACAACTCGACTCAACATATGTCTGCGACGGCGAAAATATTTCTGGTATTTATTACATGCATTTATTTCGCATTAAAATACTTCATCGCCAAAGGATACACAGTTCTTAATGCTTGTTTTGTGTGCACAGTTAAATACGAAAATAATCAACTCGTTTCTCATATGACTGTACGAGCTCTTCATATCCAAAATGGATTGGTTGGGCGGAGAAGTTCGAGGATCACAGAGAAAGTAGCGTCGTACAGAACGTGGAATCACAAACTTCACTTCATTTTTTGGTAGCACAAAGTTTTTGTGAATCGTTTTGTGTAAACTTTGACTGTTTTTATATCCTTTTTGCAAACTTACCGGCTTTCCTCTCCAAATACTTAAATATGTATGTATGTTTGTACGTATGTAAATAAGTAACGAGTTTCAAGCTAATATATTGCAATGCTACCCTTGTTCATCGCATCCGCAATGTGTGTAAATGATGTTTTAATTTACAGCAGATTGTTTCTCACTACTTCAAACTTAGTGAGTGTCAGTCTCTTTGACGACGGAGGACGATGCTACTAGCTGAACGTACAAGTTTTTTCACTCCTAGTGTTGGCCTCACTTTCGAGTGTCAAGAACTTTGCAACTCCGTAAACTCATACTTTACATCTCAACTCAAACAATGTGAGAACTCATTTCAGAAGTCACCAAGTTTTATAATTTCCCATGTTCCAACTCTTTCACTTTATATGATAGATGCTTTGTAAATCGATGGTTATCATATCAAGCTAAATATGAATTAATTAATCATTGTGAAGCAGAATATTGATCGAATTACATTATATGAAATCTACTACATTAACAATCGGTAAAATTTCACGTTCTCTCGTGATAACTAACACAAAATATCTAAATGAAACCCAAATTTTCCTTTATTTAAATCGAAAATACCTGAATATCGAATATTATTCCTTAAGATCGATAATCTTAAACATTTCGGAAGAAGGTAATCAATATGAATTTCAACATGAAACACATTTGTAGTACTCGTAGCTTTCAAAGAAGTTTCTGTTATGAAGATTATTATACATTTTCATGGAACACATAATAATCAACGTTCAGCCTATTTGACAAATCTTTAAGCACGTAATTATGTTGGCAATGGTCACTTGCCACGAAATTATAGAAACAACACATGCTACTCTGAATGTGGTATTTTAAACATAGCAAATCCAAACTGTATTTGGAAATTATTAAAATTCTCCACATCCTTTTGGTGACAAAGTAAAGTTTGAAGAAAGGGTCACTATTGTAAACGGGTACAAATTACCATATGTGACGTGACAAGAAATCCTCATTTGAATAAGGCAAATAATTTATGGCAATCCCCTAAGAACTACAAAAGTGAACTCATCGTCCTGCTGATGATGAAGGACAAAAACACGTTACTCCCCTCCGACTCAATTTTTCGCTTGGCATCCAACGATAACAGTCAAGTTTTGTTGGTCTTAAGGTCTTTGCCTTCTACTCGAAGTCCTTAATGTGCTGGCCACTTCTAACACCTCCGACACTTGTCGCTTTGAATTCCCGGATAAATGATACCCACTCAACCAAACTTCATGCAAGGCAGGGGTCAAGAAGTCCTTAAATTATTCACCAAGACAAATGGTTTTGTCCTTTCAACAATCGATTTACTTTTGCTTTCGATGAATTTAAGTGTTTTTGCTAGTTTGAGTAATTCTTGCGAATTCTTAAACACAAACGCCTAATTAAAGTTATATTCCTGAATAAAACCCTTGACTATTGTCAAATACTGAAATAAAGTATAGGTACTATTATAATCCGATATATTTGTGTTATGAGAAGTGTTTGAATAACATGATATGTCCTTTTATACATACACATTTACACGTGTCTGGGATAAAAAACAATATTTATATCTCAGAGGAAAGCATTTCTTAGCTAACCCTTATTCCAATGGTAGGTACACCCAATAACTCCAATATAAATGTAATCGAGCCTTGAAACTTGGAGTCAAGGCAACAAGGGTTCGCATTCAATCTTACAACGTTTGCAAGCTGTTGGCAAAAATCTTATGTTAAGGAACCCTTATGTCAAGGCAGAAAGTTTCTTAAGTCCCACGTAGCCCCTGGCAAGCAAACTGACACTCTACTAATCAATGTTATGCATACTGTACCGTCTTCAAACTCTCATATCTGATTATTCTGTCGTCCCATTTGACCGCAACTAATGTCATGTCGTAGATTATTAATAGACCGAAATATTCATGCATATGTCAAGTACTACCCTAACTGACAGCCTAAGTTTTGCTGTGAACATTAATATTCGTCCGAATATGAAACTAGACTCAATTTGGTTTTGTTATCTTTCGAGATTTCTAACAAGAGTAAACTGATCTTCAAAGACGACCACAATAACTAATTGCTTAATTAGCACACATAACCAACTCGCCTTTGAGTGTCCTAGTCTTTCAGCTCGTGAAAGATATAGATAATCAGCTCGTGAAGTGGTTAATCAATATTGTATCTTTTTCTTTTTAACCTTAAAGGCAATGCTATAAAGTCATAAATCCACTAAAAACTTTAATAACGCGATGCTTATTATTCTGGATATGACATATCATAAAATATTCAAATGCGAATCACAGCATCAAGTCGTACATGTTGCAAGTTTATCACATTCGCAAGTGATAGGGAACCTAACGACAAGAGTCTCGCAACCCACGCACGTCTAATGAAAGCGAGTTTCCCACACTCATATGATTATGCAAATTAGATCCAATCTGATAAGCATGAGGGAGCGAAAAAAGTGAAAAAAATTCAACCCCTACGAAACAGTGGAATTGAGTAAAACAAAAAAACTCAAAGTTAAGAAGTTTTATTATCTTCCACTTTTGTAAGTATAAGAAAGCATTTTGTGTTTCCTTACATGCGAACTACCCAACACATTTGAAAAAAAAAATTGAAGAAAGGGCATCTTACAATGAGGAAATTATTCATAAATGTTCGGAAAAGGACGAGTATGTTTCAACTCCCTTTCAGATATTTTCGAGAAACAATGAAGATTCAAGTACACACGCACTCGCTCAATGATGAACTAGAATATCATGATGAAGTGAAACAGCTATGATTAGTCCCCTCATAGTAAGTACTAAATTTATAAACGGTTCATAACTTTTAAGGATATGGAAGAAGAAATTTTTTAGGTGTGTGTCCATTGTGGTGCTTAACAAATTTTGGTCAAATAATGACCTGAGCTGGCCTCAATTCTTATTCGGCAAAACCTTACTTTCTGTAGGAAAAGTGGTAACATAACTGTAACTTTTGAATTTAAGAGATTCTCACTGCCACTATTAGTTCTGAAGATAACTGGAACCTCGAACCATTTTGGGAACTCAGAAAGAAAGGTATGCCGTTAAATGGACGTGCCTCAGAATACACAATAGACCAAAACCAGCTTGGCAAATCGTCAAATGATGTTGATTGTTTTTGACCAATTAATTTTAAACTGATCAAAGAATAAAACATTTGGTTCAGGGGAAGAGTGTGTTTACTATTTTAATGTAAACTGTTTCACCAAAAAATACAGTCTACGTCACATCAAAAACTCAGTCCGTTCAAAACATCTTACATATTCCACGCCAATTATTCAGTGCAAATGTATCTATATGCAAAATCTCCAGCAATAATCCATTCCAAAAACAGTAGTTCAGCAAACACACCTGTTGATTATTGCATCAAATATTGTTTGTGCATTTGACTCCTCACATTGTACGATGAGCTTTTCAGCAAACAAATTGAGTCCTTTCAACAACTAAAACCATCGAACAACTCTCAAAAGCCAAAGTAGCTCCTGGTTACATTCACGATAGAGCCATTTCCAACCACTGGAAGAAAATTCACTCAAACGATGTTCCTTCTTGTTAAGGCCCATTCTACATGAAGAAGAATGCATGTCTCCACTTAGCCCCTCATGAATTTTTTATAGCTTTGCCCAATTTTCCCTCATTCACTTATGTATATGACAACTTCGGATGCACCAGAGGATATATGCATGTTTGCATGCTAACGGAGTTCAAAAAAAAAGATTCCAAAACTAAGGTTTGGTTTCGTTCATGCTTTCCTTGGATCTTCACTTGTACTTGTGATAAACATGGCTCCAGTATATTTAAACTCGTCCGTTCCCACAGTGCACATCCAAACAGGTTCAGTATGCGAAATGGGAACAAATGCGCTCGTTTGTTTATTAATGGATAATCCAAGCGCTCTTTACATGCATTGCCATTTCTTTGGGGCGATAAACTGTGCACAATTTCTCTAAGAGATGTTGACGTAATGGATCTTCTTATTTGAAAATTTGCATTTATGAAAATTGCTGTGAAAGGGTGCGAAAGACAAGTCAACTCGACGTAATTGAAACTTATACATAACTGCCGTGAAGGAAATTGTCAGATTGACATGAGTATATTTTGTGCATTCATATGAAATGCTGGGAATTTCAATAGCTCCTCGTACCCACCTATATTTTAATTTAAATTATTCACTATTGTTGCGTAGACAAATGTAGAGTATTGTCATAAATTTTTGAGGACTTCATTTATTTTATTGTTTCTTATTTGACCTACTGACCACAAGCCACTTAGAATGTGTTTAAAACGTTTAATCTGTCATGATAATGGAATCAATAGGTACATACCAACTACGATTTATTGAGTATAATTCCCGTGTAAAAGAACATCATTACCACACCAATATACATACATTCTCCGGTGCTGCCAGTTTTCCATACCCCGAGCTACAGTCGATTTTTGCATACTTTCCTTTCAATGGAAGGAACATTGGGGTTCGTTTCACTTGAAGGGCACAGGAACAATGTGTGATAACAAGCGTTTTATCATTGAGAGGATTTGCGAATTGTTATACTTCCCGTATGTAATCGAGTGTATACATAAGTTTTTCCGTGTTGCCTTTCAGATTTGTGATAACTCTTCCCATACATATCAAATGAAAGTATCGCTAGCACAGGGGGAGAGTCATTCTAAGTGGAATTTAGTATGACTTCATTGCCTTTGCTGCGGGATTTACATAATTTTTGAGCGAAAACGAAAGAAACCATTTGGTTAAAAAACACGTTGAAAGATTTAGTAGGATTAGATACTGTGACATGAAGAGAAAATGTTTTGTGGAATGCAAGAACAACTTAATGTTCAATAAGTTAGTCGATGAAGATTGTCAAGTAGTCTCATAAGATGTCTTTCGAAAATCCAAAACAAGCAGTAAATAGTATACCTAGATGTACCTACATATGTTGTTGAATATAGCTTTCAACATACTGCAAACATGAACTAGAGTTGATTTTTTGAAATAAATTTTTATAACCAGCCGCTTAATGTTCAAAAAGTCAATATTATTATTTAATCAACACATAGCACTCAAGCGTTTAATTGACGCAATAACTTAAAACGCCTCAAGAGAATTTCACAGAAAAATTTTACTTGCTAGTTTAAAGCTTTACTTTTATTTGTATTTCACAACTCAATTTGTTGCACTTCATATGTTGAAATTAATTCCTCATTACGGTTTTCGAGAAAGTTTTACAAATTTTCATTCAATTACATGTCGTCGTCCTAGGCCGCGGATTCAGCTGGATTGAATTACTCATTATTTTACTTTAAAGTTTCATATCGAGCGTTATGGATGTTCTTCCTATTGCTGTGAAACTTCATGTTTGAAACAGCCCATTCAGGATCGTTGGTACCGCTCCATCAAAAAATTGGATATAGCATTCAACTTGGATAGAGCGAAGTTTTCGACAATCCATCTAGTACTTGTTAATTCCTTAAATGCAGTACTTATCGACGTAAATTACGTCAAATATTCTGTTCCAAACTCATCCTCTGCGCCACTACTTACATTTTTGTTGCTGCCTTTGCGTTTGTTTTCCTTCCACTCGACAGCTTTGGTTTGCCAGATTTGAGGTAAAAAAGAGGAAAAACCGAATAGTAAGTGAAAATATGAGCGTAGGTAGGAAGGATACCTTGAATTCAATGAAAATAAGAAAAGACTCTCATATTTTGCCCCCCTTTATATTCACAAATAAAAATTACTGGAAAAAAAATCTGTTTTACCTAAAATTGGAAAAACTGAAAAGTAAAATTTCAAAACTGAAGAGCATATCTTGCATTTGAGGAACAAAGGTACGTTGCGGCAACGGAATGTTTTTGCATTTAAGATTTTTTTTCCTATCATATTCTCTAGTAGTATGCCTTGAATCGTAGCTTAGAATTATTTCTAGGCAAAAACGAAAAAACCTGTAGAAACCTGTAAACTCTTCTTTTCATTGACTGCCTTAAGTTTCGGTGCATAATTGAAGCACAGAAGTTATTTTATTATTTTTCGGTTCTGTAAATCATCAAGAGTTGAGGAGCTGAGACATAAGCCCGTAGACCACAAAAGAAGAGATTATAACTTGACTCACTGTGTTTTCGAACAGGAGGCGTAGCTTCGTTGGCAGAACGTACATATATGTTTTCTTCCGTATTATCGTTTTCAATGATTTTTATAGCAATAAATTAATAATACCGTGGGAGAAAAATACAACATTTCCATCGACTGTAAATTTCCTCACAAGCCGTAGGCGGGGTGTGAGATAAAAACTTAGATCGTACAATATAAAAAGAGTTCGTCAGCAGAATCAGTTATAGGAAATATTTCTCTTAATTAAATAGCCAATTAACTATTGGTGTCAATTTGATGCTTCTATTATTCTGCATAATTTCAACCTGTGAAAAACTATGAAGCCTCAAGGCCAATTTAGTCTTATTTTTCAGCTGATTGTCTCGCGTGTATTGGTGCTATATCCCAAAACGTTCAAAAGGCTCACTCAACAATTTATTTTTCCACTTTTGTCCCGTTTCATTCCTTATTTCTCATCTTTAGTGCATCCAATTACATCCATAAAAAGTTTGATCATGTCCAGCCTATTGTTCAATTATTCAATTACAATTTGACTGCGTATGAATACCAACCAGCAATTGCCCAATACAATCATGAAGAACATGAAAGATAAAAAAAACGCAACAGATTAATTACAGGGTGCTTAAAACCCCTTCTTCAATTGACTTTAAACTGACCCTTGGTCATTGAGTTATTGCTCGTTCACCAGTAGGTATTATTTATTACCGATAATCATGTTAAGTCAATCTGTGTAATGTAAACACCGCATTTATAAATTCCCCTTCAGTTACGCGGTGCTCAGGAGGTGATGACCATTCGACGAAGTGTTTTTAGTTGACCTCAGGTCATCTACAGCTTTAGGGACATTCATGGTTCGATGAAATAAAAAGCAAGTTGTAAACGGTTACGGGTCACTTAAAAAAGGGTTCGATAAAATATACCAGAAGTCATGTTTGTATGCAAATTGAGATATTATTCATCGTTTTTTTATTCGACCTCCACGATTAAACATTTAGGGCTTCAAAGGAAACATTGATTTTGACTAGTAAGTTGTGCATTTAATTACATTACTTCGGGCATTAATTACCTACAATTTGTTTAGTGAAAAAGAAGATGATAAGTGTTTTCATACATAAATTCGATTTCTGTTTGATTTCACATTTATTGAATATAAAATATTTTCTACCTGGCTCCATTTTATTATATTATGTCAAAAGGATAATTATTAAAAATATATGACATCAGAACTATGGCAGTCTTTAAACAAATAGGTAGGTACAACGAACATATAATTATGTAGGTACATTAACTGGGCACATTTGAACATCGTTAGCTTATGATGAGACAGGCTTCCTTTTATCATCTGATATCATTTCGAATATTAAACACGGAAAATACACCTTTCATCTTAGAAATCAACTTGCCACCATATATTTCAGTAAGACTGGCTTAAATAAAAAAAAAAAGTAAATTCAAAATGGAGGTTACGCTTCGAAGGGCTTTTCACTCATTGCAGATTATACATACGTAAAAGGACACTCTGACAACCGCTACCAAAAGGGAGTTTCGGTTCAATGACAACATACCTACATGCTATATTTTTTCGGCGCTCCTGGTTTTTTATTCCTCATTGTCAGAAGTATGCAAATGAATTACATTCACTGCTATCCCATTTTTTCTTCTTAAATCGACAACTAATCAGAATTTATACGGCCATGTGTATTTCAGACATTTACCTACTTCAAAATATCCAGCTCCCTACTATCGTTCGCATCAAACATTTTGAATTAAAGTAGTGTATTTCGCAGATGAAACTGATTGAAAGTAAGTAGTAAGTCTTCACTTTCCTAGCGTTGTTTTGTTTTGAAACAATACGAAATTAAAATAATCCGAGTTATGCTGTATAAAAAATGAATCAGAAATTTAGTACAAAAGGCAATGTCTATCGTTCTTACTCCGACTATCGTCCTTTATCCCTCTAATGAGATATTGAAAAAAATATTCATTTCCGAAGTGAAAGCACAACATTATCCTCATCCCCTTCCGCGGCTAGAGCGTATATCTCTTCGAATTGTCTTTCTTTCTATTTGGACTCAAATACACATACAAACATGTGCATATTCAAATAAGTTAGGAATGGGACTACGCAAATCTTCGCAAGATATAATCCTCCCAACCCATCCTTCGAATTCTCCGCTATTTCATTAACGTCTTCTCACGGCACTTTCTCCTTTCAATAATATTCCAACCATGCACGGGGTTTATTGTTGTTGATAAGGGAGAAATCTTATATCAGTTGCTATTGCTTTTCCCGCAGTGTTTGGTGTTGTTGTTATTGGAGGTCTGGTTATTTTCATTCTACTATACTTAGAGTTGGAGCTGACTATACTTCGCTGTGCTACAGCTTATTTTGCTTTCTTTCCTCAGGAATGTGTATTCGTGTACGAGTAACTTTCCTTTTGCGTTTTATTCTTAATTAGCATTTTCTTAGCATTTCCCTTCTTGCTCTAACAAATGTTTAATGGATTTCACTTGGAAAAATGAAAATCATTCTTGGAACGTACAAGACACATTCATGGCGACTCATTGTATGTATATATATACACACCCATACACCCCTATCGGTCGCACGTTCGTAAACTTTCTATCATACAACATAATTCCCTTATGTAGGTATATATGTGGGGTTCATGTGCACGCATATAACAATACTTCAATATCTTATGTACATGCAAATTCTAAAACTACATAGTACTAGAAAACCAGTGAACAACACCACTAACATTCAAACGACGGAGTTTCATTAAAGAAAAAATTAAAGAGGGATTGAAACAACAAAAACGAAATGAAGAAAAATCCAATTCAAGCCATTCAAGCAAAAGTTGAATATACCTACGTATGTGGGTGTGGGTTTTTAAGACCAGAGTTGATAGTCCATAAAGGAAAATGGAATCTTCGTCCTTTCTTGTGGGGTAGGGTGTGGAAAGCTTACTTGATTATCACGTTGACGACACACGAGTCCTAAATATAGAATTTTTTTCTTATAAGCGCTCAGACTTTTTAGTGGTTTCGACTTCTCTTTTTGAAAATAGGAGGCTTGATTAATATTTACATTTATTCACATATACAAAAGCTCGTTGCATATGATTGTAAATAGCTTTCAATACATGCTTACTCTTTGAGTTTTTCGAAGAAACTTGATAAGTGATCATATCTGTCATGAGTTGAAATGAGCGGTCATCTTCTATTCTCTGTTTGGCTATCTTGTTTAAATGTCATGTGTTACTTTTATATTACCACTAATTTGTAGAAATTCCAATGGACACAGAGAAGCCCCTTACAATCCCATACCTCAATCCTGAACTTAAGGACAATTGATTAGAAATGAAAACGAACGAGTTCCAGTAATTTTCAAATGACGTCGCAGGAATTCACTTGGGTCATCCATAACGGAGTTAAAATGAGTTTTACACAAGTTATCGCTTACAGAAAGTGTAAGTAGTAATTCTCCCCATTTTTCTAATTTTGGTTCACTCGTTGGATCGGTAGATTAATATTACATAACTTCACCCGTTTTGTCATTTGATTAATGTTATTCCAAAACACTGAAACAAATTACCCTTTCTGCAGATCTTCGGAGAATGGAAAATTGGATATGTAAAAAGAGCACGTCGCGTCGGCCGAAGATTCTTGGCACATAAAATTACCCAGACTCCGCGATAACGAACACACGCATCCAAAAACCTCCCCCAAATTTAGCCACACGCACAAGTGCGAGAGGACATGGAAGTTGGGTGCTGAATTTCTGATGCCAATAAAGAGAGAAACATGAAAGTAAGTGAGATGAATCAAACATTGGAGGAGTTTTAATCATTTTTCTTTGTCCTTATTTACTTTCCCGCAGCTAAAATACGCAAAAAGAGGGTAGAACCCGGTGGACTAGAGCCTTAGGTACGCATTGGTAAAGGGTTAAAATTTAAAAAGAACGAGATCTACCCTCAACACCATAATTTGCTTGAAAATAAGTAAAATTTATATATTATGTAACTTAACGCGTGTTACACATACATAAACAATATCTTGTGAAGTGTAATTTTCAACGGCGATATAAGTTCGAAACCGCTGGGAGAAAAATAATTATTTGAAAAGGTTTATTTCACCAATACACAGATGCGTATAAATGGTAACGAGCATAGTTACATTTTTCAAAGATAATAGTTAGAACACTAATTGATTGAAACCAATAGCTCATTACTTATTTTCAAAGGAATTCAAAGCGTAAGCATTCGGATATTACGCGCTTAAAAACATAGTAGGCGTCTGTTCAAAAACTTTCTTCCACAAGCTCGCACGTTTATTGGAATATAAAGCGTAATCGTTTGTCAGTTTCTTAAAACTTATCATAAAATCAATTGAAAACCATATATTTCAAATTCAATTAGCTTCGATAAGTCAAAATATTCATAGCTTACTTATACGTCGAGCATTTCCTAATATTTTGGGAGATCAACCGTACTTATAGTATACCATAGAGAACATAATACAACGACAACATCAAATTAATAAGCGCCATTTTCACTGCATTACATCATCCAGCATCCTGCATCACTATCTTTTCAGTTTTATTTAGACAAGCCATTATTTCCACTAATTTAATAAATAAGAAGTTCTCATCCCTGGTTCAGAAATGACCTAACGACATAATTTTAATCGGAAGCATATTAAAGACATTTTGAATAGTGAACGCTTTACGTCTATTGAAACTAAAAGCAGAATAATTTTATATCGCTTAACGTCTGACAGAGTATATGTTTCATATTGGATAAAAATATTTTATTAAAAAAAAGTCATAAATTGATAAAAGTAAAGTAAAAATTTGTGTATAGAGTAAATATTTCTAATAATCAAACATATTAAAGGCGCATGATGTGCTGTACGTATACCTATAGGTATATGAGCGCTCGATGATAAGTAAAACCATAAAAGCCAACCAATACTCAGTACGTGTTAGAAAAGTAATTTTTAGAATTAAAAGTCGTTTCGAAATGGAAATACATTTTAATATTTTTTATTGATACAGAAATGCATTGTCGTTCCTGAAACAATTCAACCAAGTGTCGTGCAGCAAAAGGTAAAGGAAAATTACAAACAAATGCTCCTCATAGAAATGGAAAAGGTTGGAAAAGGTTAAGCGAACGAGATACATATCAATAAATTCCAGGACAACATTCCAGAGTGTTGTTTGAAGGGTAAATTCACAATTGACCACTCAGTTATTTCTTGCTGATTAGTAAGAGGAACAGGGAAAGGGTTGGTCGACACAAAATGATGATTTCTTGCATACCAAAAACACGAAAACGAAGAAAAGTGCAATTCAGTGTTTGGGAGTGGATAGATTTATGTCCTTTCTTACGTCAAAAGGTGGTTGAAAGGAATAAATTTTGCTCAAGTTAAGAAAACTGAAAAGGAATTGAAGGACGATGTAAGAATGTGAATCCAGGGAGTTGGTGAGTCCCCGAAAGTGGTATTAGTTGCAAAGTGCTCTTGGTCAGTTTAGAATTTCGGAAATTTAATATGAGCTTTTCTCTCAGCAAAAGCCATAATGAATTTAGTTCTTGAAACAAATGTCTTCGTATTTATCTTAAAATAATATCCTTGATAATAGAATTTTGCTGGACACCGTGTGACGAAGGGTGGCCAGCAAAAATAATAAAAAAGGATGAGTTGGATGTCGTAAAAGGATTTCATTTATGCTGATGTTTGCATTTTGTGTAGAAATAACGGAAGGATACGGATGCCGATGTGGATGTGGATCAGAATATTTCATCTTGTGGTACATGTCTACAGGTCCTTGATGGGCACAACCAATTTAGTCACTGGTTTTCATAAGAAACTTCCTTCTTCTAAAGATTTTAAATGAAATTTTTGGTTGATATAAATTTTGTCTTCATTAATTTTGTGATTCATTGCGACAAGGATAAGCATATTCTTCATTGTGTAGTATTTTGGAATTTCTCGACTTTGTCTTTTAATGCTGTAAACGGATAGCCTGAAATAACGTTACTATCTATGCTTCTACATGCGAACATGTTATTTATCTTTAAATAGAGCATCTGTAATATATATGCTTTCAAAACAAAAGCTGGAAGATCTCATCCTCAAAACATTATTACAGATCACAGTCTACAGTATTTTTTCAATACTTCTAAAGTTTTAAAATTCCTTGAAACAAAAATGTTCTTTTACTTGAAAAGGCCTTGTAAATAGTCAATAAAACAATTTTTGTTTTCAAAAAAGTGCAATCCCATTAAAAGTTGTGTGGCCTATATTATCTACATCAAATACAGAATTTCCCAAAACCCCGAAAATGTAACTTCTAATTTTTACAATAATCGGTTCCTTAAAGTCTGTGCGCCTCATATGTTTGAAGGTTCTAAGATTAAAAATTAGTTCAAACAAATACTTGAACAAAATATTAAGATTCATGTCAAAATATTTCCTCGACTTTCTGAGCTACTTTTACAAGAATATTTAAATAAGCATGGTATTATCTTACAGAGTATCTTAGGTAGGTACTTGTTATTTTTGGTAACTGTTTTACTATCATTAGGTATCAGTTTTTGAATACCTATGTACTTAAAAGGTGTAAACGATTCATGGGCTAGCAAATATTTATCTTAAGTTTTCGTTGCTATTTTAGAATCACTTGAGCGTCGCATACTTACTGAGCCATTTCCAATGGAGTGAATTGCGTTTTTGTTCACATTTTTGTTCCGGTTTTGTTAAAATACGACACGCAAAGCGTACCTATATGTTAGCGAACTTATAACGTAAAACAGAAAAATAAAAATTACAAACCGGAAGTTAATGTGGGATTGTGACCTAAGGACTTTGCCAAGAACCATAAGAAATACACTCTGAAATTAAAGCGATCATAATAAACAAAAATTGGTAATTGGGTGCTTAGGCATACTGCCAAACGGATGTGCGTGTGGCTTGCTACAACACTGGTTGACCTTTCATGATAACATGAAAAGTATTTCATATGGATACGTACCTACTCGATTTACATATCGTTCTCGGATTATAAGATTTGTAGATAACGCTACTATTTTACCCCCTAAATAAAGAACAAAACAGAATAAGTATGGTATGTAGTTAAGTTTGTGCGCTTTCAGTTTAGGATTATTTACTACGATAAACTTTCCTTCATACATTTTCACGTTTTTTATCTACATATGTATTGTCAAATATATGTCAGGTGGACCTCGTAGAAGTGATCCTTAATATATTTATTTTTTGTGAAATGAATTTGATTTTTATAAACTGTCACTAACGATAATTAAATAGTGAAATGCACATGTGATTATAAAACAAGTTTTGAGAACTAAGTCAAAATCACATGTGATTATAAAACAAGTTTTAAGAACATAAATGAAAGAAACTGGAGAAATAAATATGTAAACCTACCTATTTCGAAAATGTTAGATGAATACTGATATACATTGGCACTTCGAATCCACCGTTACGGGTTTGGCATTTCGATTCTAGTCTTGTATGCAAAAGGCAAAGAAGAATGTGTAAAGTTGTTTTGCTTATCACTAAAACTTATCAACGACTGTAAACGAGTAACATGAAATCATATACCCAAATGGGCGGAGCTACCAGAGCTAAAACGACATATAGTCTATATGTATATAACGTGCCCATCTAACTCTTTCTCGCCCGCATATGTACGGAATGATGTATATTAGAGTATGTCAGGCTGTGGCAAATGCTCGTAGCTATAAACAAGTTTGCAAACACCGCGAGGTAGAGCTGCGTTCGAAAGCTCTCATTCCGCGGGTGAAACTATGTCAAAGTTGGAGTCATTTAGGATTTGTTGGGCTGAGAATCGTGCTTTCCATTTACCCATACTCGTATATAAACAATTCTGTTGGGTAAAACAATTCTTCGAGTTAGACTTGAGCAACACTCAACTCCATCTCCAGGGATTCAGTATCCCTCGATTATAATCGTCTGAACTCGTTTTCAATATTACGTTCGTTCACCGGGCAATATTTTGATGAAGTATATGGAATTGTTTATAAATCTTTGGTATCCGCATACACACAAACGGAAGAAAAAAGCTCTAATCATCAGCTCATCTTGTTCATCTATAAGCAATTTAATGGAGTGCGGGGCAAGAGCACCTTTTCTTCAACACGTCACTTTGCGCATGTACAGAAAGAGAAACGAAAGGAAACCTGAGCTCAATAAATTACTTAGGCCAATATGGTCTTAAAAATAAATTCCCAAAATACAAAATTTTTATCTGAAGACTGTCCTCTAAACAAAAGTTTAAACGATTATGATTTTATGTTCAATTAAGTTTAGACTACTATTTTTGTTAATCATGCTACCACTATTATAAGTGTTTGAAAATACAATTTTGTCTTATTACAAGCATTTATACATTTTGCCTATTACAAGCAGTTAGCAACTTTAAGTTTGAGTTTTATTTTCGAAATATCCTGATATCCATAATTTAACGAAAATAACAACATACCTAGTTACATACATGATAGATACCTTACTACATGAGTAGAAGGTTTAATTCGGAATACGACTCTACGCAATTTTACATTAACTTTACACCCTTAGACTTTTAAGGCTTAACCAGCAATGTGCTCTTAACTATATCCTTTAGTCGAAAATTAAGGATGACAGTTGTTCGTAATAAAATAACAGTGATATTGTGTTAATATATCAATATGACAGAATCATTATTGTTTGAATCAATCATGCTCCAATTCTTTATGACTTTAGAGTCTTGTACGTGACAGCCCATACATGTCAGGTTTTTGCAACGATTGAATCGAGCGTTACTTACAACACGATATCTAGCAAATACAATTTATCAGACCACAGGGCTAGATAAAAAGGTATCTCCCCGCTACACTAAATTAATGAATGTCGGCGTGCTCTGCTAAATACCTGAACACGTTCATGCAATCCATCATCACCTACGCCACTTCATACGCGAAATAACGCACGAGTAAACAAAACCGCGACACACCGACTTCATTGAAGACACGTGTGTTTGCAGACCATCGATAAAATCGCAAAATAGTCAACATTCATAAAAAGCTATTCTTCTCTACTCGGGGATTCCCATGCACTTTCTGCGCTGTATAAAATAGCTGCTTCTAGAGCACTTCATACTTTAAACCTTAAATTTAACGTCCTTTCATCGTACTTCTCATTTGGATTAACAATGGAGTGGCTGAAAATTAATTGATGGTGCAACAAGGCGTTTCTGACGTGTAAGCAATTCATCACCCGCAGCAGAAGACATGGCGAAAATAAGAGCTACTTCTTTTCGTATTTAGCATTACAAAGGAATTTTTAAACACAAAAATTATGTAACTTCCAACACATTCCGCAACGATAAATAATTTCACTTTGAAGTGTATTACACTAAAGCTGATCTGTATAAACTGTCACTTAATTTAAATAATGGAATCTTATCACCCGAACTATATGTTGATTATTGAAACTCATAAAGCAATTAGATATAGGTATATCAAATTTTTCATAAGTAGGTATAACATAGGTAGATATGTTCTCTATCGTCAAAAAGACTTAGCACATAAAACCAAGCTTATCATAAGCATCAGATAAGTTTCGAATGTTTAAATCTGGATTTGTCCATCCATGTCTACAATCAAAATCTGGCTGCACAACCTAATTTTCAACCAATCACTTCTGTGTAAGATTTATAGATAATTTAAAATGGCATTATTCCTTGGTTGTTAGATTGATCTAATCATAAATGTCGTTTGATTTCAAATGCTTGTACATAAAATTGTCATTTTAAAAATATAGTTTGCGGCCTTACGCTATCTTATAACAATTAATATTTCTCTAGAGTAAAAATTTTAAGTTGAACTTGATAAAATCCATCGAAGAAGTATGCAGACAAACACCGTTCTGACACTGCCAAGCAAACATCTTGCATCACTGTAGCATCCTAAGCCTTCCGCTTGGATTGAAAGTTTGACTGTATCTGGAAACCGGCAGTTTTTATCTTTACAATTCATCTGATTTGTGGATTTGATGGGTCCAGCTTTCACCGAAATATAGAGTGGATTACAATCACTGATACAAGAAATGTCAGCACAAAAATCAGACAGGGATATGTCAACTGAATTTTTATCACCCTTGTCGCATTCTATGTTGCTGTCAGTGCTGTTATTTTGATTAAGAATCGAGTCCAATTTTCTTGAATAACAAATTTTTAAATCTGAAGAACTACTCTTTTGAACCTTAATGCGACGGTTTTCGTCGCTTTCAAAAAAATAGTTTGGTTGAATACGGTAAATGTTTACTTCACCAGGGTTTACATAAGCATCCCATGTCATAGTTAATTGTTCATCAGAACTCCATTCAGTTCCGCAAATGGGATTCGTTACGCGCCTTGGAACTGAAATAATAGGTATATGTTCAAGTTATTTGAAATATAGAAATATAATATTAGTTTTTTTTTTTAATCATGTCTAACTCACTTTCTTTGATACGTTGAACTAACGGCTTCATATTTTGAACAATCATGTCAGTTCCTGTGCCAAGATTTAAAGTGAATAGATCTTTTTTCTCATCCTTCACGAAACGTTTGAATCGTTCAACAGAACCACTTGTTAAGAAGAACAATTCTAAATCCGGGCGCTCTTCGTGCAAAATTCGAACAAGGTCCTCCGACGTCTGAGCACTTCCTTCTTCTACGATTGCGTCTTTTACCACAATTATAGAAACAAGTGACCTTCCACTAATTTTTTTAGTACTCTTCTCATATCTAAGAATATCTCCTGTTTTTTGGTGCAAAATTTGCAAAACTTTTGGCAAATCCAACGACTGAAGTTCTGATTCATATTTATAGATAGATAAGAGATTAATTTTTCTTTAATTTCACTTGACGTTTTATATGATAAACTTACGATCCTTATGCGTTGTAACATTCCATGCTTGGTATATGTCGGAAATAGAACTTGTTGAATTTACCAAAATATTACCGTCTTTGGCGTTATAAATAGTTACATTTGAACCAAACGGGTTAACGTTAATGTTGCCCAAAACGTATCTAAAAATACATCCCATTACCATTGAGATAAATGAAATGATAAAAATATAATTTTGAATAAAACTAGTTTTAATAAGGTATATTAATAAAATCGACACAAAACAATTGTAGATATGAATCTCTTTCGTGGTAAAAACGATGATGTGCTAATTTTGAATAATTAGTAGATAGGTATTCTTAATTTTGAGTATTGGATCAAAACAACTACCACTTACCCAATCGGTTCGTCGATCTCCTTAAACGAAAATGTCGAGTCAATAAATAAATGTAAATCAACGGCTGTTGATAATACTGCTCCGGCTTTCTGTTCCCATTCAGTTGCCTGGCAAGTCGGATCATTCAATGATTGCGCTAATAATTTGAAAAGGTTTAAACTCCAGGAAGATATTTGGTTTGTAGAGTAATAGGTACTTACGCACATACGTTGACAACATATTTACAAACGAAACTGTATACTGGTTGATACCTTCCTCAGAAATAGTTACTTCACTGGTCAATTTGTTGTCTAGAAGCATTGCAAAGAATTTCGTTTGTTCCTTTAACTGTTCCAAGGGTGCCACTTCAGCGAAAAGTTTCCGTCTATCGCACGCTCTGATATTTGATGCAAGTACACCTCTCTTTAAATATCATTATGAATATTATTAAAAATATTATTCTATCTATTATTTACCTGCGAATAGTACATATCCAACAGTTGGCTTAGTTTCAATGAACTGTCCTGAGCAATCCATTCTCCAATTTTTTTCCCCATTATAAGTCCGTCTAAGGATCCTCTAATTTCTGCATCAGTAATTTCGAAGTTGTCTTGTTGTGACAAAAAGTACCAACGGGGTAGTATAGTACTATTCCATGCTCCTACTGCACCAACTGTTTTGCGCTCCATATATGGACCTTGTAGCAAAACTACTTCAGCTAAATCACCAGCGAAAGTTGCTCCGTGAATATTCAAAATCTTATCATTTTCTCCAATTTTTCGTTGTAATGGTTTTCTTGGAGAGAGCTTGAACAATTTTTCTAATGCAACGGACTGTGGTTGTAAACCTGCTGCTAGGCCAGACAATAAATTGCCACCAGATACTGCACCCCAAGGTGTATAAATCACACCACTTTCCATGGGGCACTGACTTATTGCATTTAAATTGGTGTCAATGAATCCAACTTCCTTATGAATTTCTGGATCGGTTCTGAATATCCCACCCGTGTCGTCATCATCGTCTGCATCTGTCTCGCTTTCTCGTCTCAAACTTCTGGGGACACGCATGGCGCGATATCTTGCAAGTTGCCCGCAAACCGTTGCTTCATCACCTCGAACAATTGTGTCGACCGTACTTGATAATAATGCATGTAGACTGCAAGTTTCGATCGTAGTAAGAGTATTATTAGGAAAACTACGACCGTCAGGTTCTAATAACATTGATAGCAGAATACTGTGCTTTGCAAACTGAAAGCCTTTTGGACTAAACGGAACCGTTAAATTGCGAGGAACTTTACTCGACGACTTTTGAATTCCATCCTGACGAAAATGATACAATAAGGCTTTCGGTAATGTCCTCAAGTCTTGACTGTAAGATGAACTATCTTCAATCTTTCTTATTAAATCTATTAATACATCCATCGTCATAGGAAGACGGTTGTCTCTGGTCAGTATAAAGTCATTTGCGTAACATTCTAACAACGACTTTGGTATGCGACTTTGAGCATTGGCTTGCCCTTGCACATTATTTACAAGAAGTGAAAGAATCAAAATTGTGGCAATGTCCCTCCAATTATCCATTTTTTGACTCAACCTGTTAAATTTAATTGTAAAAAAATTTTGCTTATCGTTCTCGATAAAGTTAAATCTAATGATAAGATTAAAATATGTATATGATTCATGTTAGCTTCACCTTAAATAGGTCTATGATAACGACATTATAAGTTCACAACCAAATTTAAATTTACCTGCAGGGTACAGCTGTAATTCTGAGACAATATAATATGAATCTTTGTAACAATTTCGTGTTAAATTTCTGTAATTATCTAGGCTAATAAACTCCAATAAATGTTGCTTACCTTCAATTTATAAGTATTGAATGTTTTGATTCTATGATCTTCAACTAATTTGAATTCTGTCTTGCACAACACTTTATTAAAAACATTTATTTTACTTCAAACCAGGCCTTAAAAGAGTTTCAAAAATTTCACAAAACACCATGTGCAGAGATCAACCAACCTTTTCAACACCTGTTGAATAACAGACTCATTCGACCGCACCTTATAGAAAATATTTTTTCAGGTAACCTCTTATCTATAATGTGATAAATGTTCGGCTCAAACTATATCAACAGAACCGAGCAACACTTTCCTGTGCAAAGTGGAAAAGATAACGTCATATATTTTGCTACTCTATTTAGGTTTTGTGATAACGAAAAGCTCTAAACTAATCGTATTTACTCCAGTCCGAATATGCGACTATTTTTTCCTTAGGTAAGGCTTAAAGCTAACTATTTTTATTTTTCATATTTCCCAGAAAAGTCGAGACCGATTCAGTGACGTGTTAAAGTGTGGGAAAAAATTAATTTGCAAAAAACACTACTGACTCGACTTCATGGACTAGACTCATAAATGTTGATTTAATGTAACATTTAAATTAACGAACAAATGTTTGCAAAACAGCTTTCATACCTATATGTATAGGTAAGCTTGTTATAAATTTATTTCTTCATTAGGGTAAAAAAATTAAACGAAATGAGCCATAATCAGCTTTCTTTAAAATACATAAATTGGAAACTTATGCGCTCCTCAAAATCCACATTTTATTTAATTATGAATCCTGTTTTCTAACCTATTTTCCACACTACATTAACAAAACAATACTAGTATAAACTTGTTACTGTTTATACTCCCATCTGCTGCCTAATATTGAAAAATGAAGTTTATTATTTTGACAGAGTAATAAAGTGGGCGCTAATAATTTTTGAAGCCAGAGAAAAATATTTCCTTTAGACAATGACATAACGATGGCGCTGTTCTTATTCCGAGGGGCGCGTGAGGGGTTGTTGATGCACAAACGCATAAACAAAAGCTTCACTCCTCCGTTTTCTTTATTGATCCGCGATGAGTCTTTAGTCCATCCATATTCGTTTTTGAAAAAACTAATTTTTCAATGCAAATCGTAATAAATTAAGTGAAAATAATCAGAAAATATTTGGTGGCGTGCTCGTCGGTGAATGAAGTTACAGTATTTCTAGAATTTGATTAAATAAATTCGAAAATTTCAAAAATGAAGCAGAACAAGTGAATGATAAGCCGTAATGGCCAATGTAAAAAAAAATTTTGAACGTTTCTTGCAAAAATGCAGATACTGGTGTGTCCTAGAACATTCTTGTTTTAATAAAATATTTGAAACATCAATTATTACGAAAGTTACATTTAAATAAAGCTCAAACTTCAATTTGCATAGCATTTCAAAATTATTTGTTATGTTTTCGGAACCATTTTCAAATTCTCATATATGAACGGGGTGGGTTGCACTTGCTCAATTGATGCAGCTGGGATATGAGTATACAATACCATGGTGCGTTGCAATACAAAAACAAACAAAAAATTTTGAGAGGGTCAAGCAATCATTGCGTGTGGTGTTCTTGTTAGTGGCAACAATAAAGGAAAATATCATAATATATTGTTTTATGCACGTGAGCATAAAACATTTAAGTAACCACTTCAAATTTTTCATGTCTTAACACCTTCTTGAACATACATATTAGTAATCAAGCCGAAATTTTGACACTGCCGAAACCGGCATGCTATTATGAAAATGTAATTCAGAGTATTTAAATATTCAGACCTGTTTGCTCGGCAAAGAATGAAGCAGAGCTAAGTAGACCTTGCGCAGAGTTTGATCTAGAGGTTATAGGAGAAATCGTAAGAGATGTCGCGCATCAAAAATCAATGGTCCCCTGATGATCTTTGTGTTAGAGTTACGGTCAATATGAGGAAATAGTTGTCAATACAAAATTGGAGGTCGACAAGTGGTTTGGTCTGCTTTTAAACAAAAAAAACTTTAATAGTCCAATCGATGCGATAATAGTTGATATCAAACAGATTTTTGTTTTTGACAATAGTGTCAACTCTAGCTGTGCTTCAGATAGGTTTTACATTTAGTAAATTAAAATAGTAGGTGAACGTCAAGTTTTGTAACATTATTACTTTACATTTAGGAATGCATTTAAAAGTATTAAATACTACATATCTTCATGCTGTACCTACATAAACCATAATAGAGTCATTTACATGTAATGTTAATGGAATCCTATGAATTGTTGAATTGAGTTAATTGAATCCTATGACATGCAATGTATTCTATGAAAAAAAATTTTTTTATATGTTTTGTCTTGGAGAACGAAAGTGATGTACCTACATCTTCTATATTGCGCTCAACTTTGTGAAAAAATTGAGATAACGTAAAATTCCAAATTGATATCTAAAATTCAAATACATTAATCGACTTTTTTAAGACAACTTTTTCTGAAAAAACTTAATATATTTCATAACTATTTTAGGTGTTGAAATTACGCCCCATGATTCAGCGATGGCAGCGCTAATACCTGTAACACAGCCTACAAATGTTGAGGCTGCATATGAAGATATGTTTAAAGAAATAACACGAAAACTCTACGGGGAAGAGACTGGCAATGGGCTTCATACACTGGGAACACCTGTTGCTCATGTCGCCACGTCAGGACCAACCGTCCCTGAAGGAGAAAGATCATTTACGACTTTGGTATATTTTATGTATGAAGTAAAATATTTACGCATAAAAAAACCTTTCCTTCTAGATGTCTGATCGCTCTATGGCTCCTTCCATAGAGTACGACCATAATGGAGGTACTGAAAACGCTTCTAATAATTTCAAAACTGAAGACCATTTAACGACTGCTTTTGGCTTAGCAGCACTTATGCACAATGGTTTTTCAACGAGTGGAAATATACTTAGCAATCAACAAATACAGAAATCAAGTTCAAACATTACAGTACCATCAAGTGTTGCTCCAAATTCGACAGTGGCAAGTAATGCAACTCCCACTAATGTCAATAGCAGTACTAATGATGGTCGATGGAACCCACCTAGCCAAGATATTATATCATGGTCTACTAGTGGAAAACTAGCTTCTTTTAACGGAAATCAGAAAACTGCAAAGTATATTTTGATTAAAATGTTGATTTATTCAGTTTAACACCCTTGATTCAGGTCAACTAAAAGCAAAGACCAGTCAAATGAAGTGTTTCAGGATACGACGCATGGAACCACACAGAATACATCATCCAGTCGGAAAAACAAAAACAACAATAACCAAAGTTCTGTGTCGAATACTGAACAAATTCCGAAACGATACAATTGCCCTCACTGTCCGTATTCTACTGACAGACGTGATTTATTTACACGCCATGAAAACATTCATAAAGATGAAAAACCATTTCAATGTTACGCTTGTCTTAAACAATTTAACAGGGCTGATCATGTAAAGAAACATTTTTTACGAATGCATCGTGAGCTGTCATACGACATTAATAAGACTCGACGATCAGTAACAACGGAACAGAAGCCCAACATTTTTGCGCAAAATTCAAATAACAATCAACAGACGGCAAATGAATCGTTTCTAAATTCTCAACGTAGATCAGTCGCACAAGATATAAGTCAAAGTATTGCCCAAACAATCGAGAGCGTAGCTACAGCACAAATTTCACAACATTCAATACCTATGAAACAAGAAAAAGATGCCGAAGATAAATTAGTGACTAAAGTGAAAAGAGAAAAACGTTTTAGTTGCTGCTATTGTCCGTGGTCAGGAGCTGATAAATGGGGATTGAAACGACATCTTAACACTCACACGAAGCCATTTGTGTGCATGCTCTGTGATTATAAGGCAGCGCGTTCAGAACGACTAGCTACCCATGTATTAAAAGTTCATAATAAAAAGGCATGTAACAAATGTTCATATTTGGCCGATAACCAAGAACAGTATCAATCACATCTCAATGAAGTTCAGTAAGTAACATGAATTATTTACATATCTTTAAGCAAATTTGAGAAAATTCCACCCTAAACTATTTAGTCCACATGATCAACGACCACCCCGTAATAACAATTCTAATGTACTAAGAACAATCGGAAACACTCTAGTAACTAACAATCAACTAAGCTTTCAAAATCCTAACACATCATTTGGGTAACTATTGGGAACAATTGTAGATTTTGTGACTTAAACAAAACTTTTTCTTAGAAATATACAAAGCAGTAACTCTGGCGTGGCCATATACACAACCCAAGATGTGTCAACTAACAATACTAACAATAATAACACAAACGCAATGCAAGAAATAGTCGTTAATCCCACATCCATGGTTGCTTGGCGACTAAGCGCTAGTGGATCTTTAATACCACCTTCAATTACGGAACCACCAAACAACACGAATGGAAATTCAACCCTTAAACGTGGTGCCGAAAGGCTTTTCCAATATTTGGAAGCCGATGGAAGCGACCCGGAGGATTATGCGCGGTATAATATATAACCATATATTATTGTTGCTAGTTTTAAAAATTCATCATTATGTGATTATTAATATCGTTCTTTGTAATTTTTTCGTAACAGCCAATTGAAAATGGAGGCAATCAGCCGAAATACAGCTTCCGTCGCCCAGGATTTTCATAATGCGGGAGGCGTTGAAAAACACAAAAAAAACAATGTATACAAAGTTTCTCAAGCCGAAATGGAAAGACATTTGTTAACAACAGCAGGTTCAATTTATACCAACAACACAATTAACATCAGTTTGCTTAAGAAAAAGGCGATGTCGCTCAACAGTATGGAAGATCCAGATCAAATGAAGTTCGATTTTGAATCGCCTCCCGCGTTTATGAATTTAAGAAAAGTTTCTTCATCAAGAGGACATCGTCTAGACTTGATACATCAGGATAAAGAAAATTCAAATACTTTTATTTCAAACTTTGACACTCGATTCAATAAAATTGGGTTCCAATTTAATAATTATGTGAAAGAAATCATCAGTAAACTGTATGTTGATGTTCACACTCCAGACTGTAGCGATCACAAAACACAAGATAAGGATAAAGATGTAAATAGCTATCTAGACTATCTTCAACGAAAAGGTGATATAACATTAACAGTTTTTGACGGGACAAAAGAAGCAATGTGCAACCGAAATGTTTCTACATGTGTCTCTATTCTCGGCAAACGACCGAGAAAACAAGCTAAGCCGAAAAAGATAACACAACGTAATATAATCCCGTTGCTTCGTAATAAATACATGAAGAGATTGGCTTACAAAAGAAAAAGTTGTATTTTGTGCACGAATAAAGGACGAACAGCTGTATTTCCGTACCACACTGCTCCGTCACTTTTGTTACATCACCTATGGCGCCACACACCTAAATCAACTAAATGTAGATTTTGTTCAAAAACTTTTTCCAAAGACTATAGTTTAAAAATTCATTTCGAGACTAAACATCGTACCAACGTGCACGGGTTAGTCAGAAAATTTTGAGAATATTTTTTAAATTGCACAATTAAGTATATAATCCATGATCCTATTACTATTGTTTTCCGCAAATAACGTTAAGATCTCGCATATTTATAATTTCAATGTACCTGATTGCATACCTTTTTTCTTGTTTAGTTTAAACTTGACTTTCAAAATAATTTGATATTGTACATGTATTATTTTAAATACAAGAATTAAATAAATTGAATTAAAAAATTATAATTTAGGCAAAACATAAGTTTAATACAATAAAACTAAATCTTAAATTGATGCATTTCCTCTCTACATGAACTACCAGTTACAGGATTGTTGGAATCGCAATAGATCAACCGCCTAAAACATTCTTCGACTTTTGTCCAAACTAATTTAATGGAAGTTATGTTCAAATCTGAAATTTAATGTTAAATAATTGGACACAAAATTTGTCAATACAGATAAAGAAGCGTTGGTTATATTTAATTCATGAATGATACAATGAAATTGCCAATTATATTCTCTATATGGCATATGCATTTAAATGAAACACTAGATGAAGAAACATTTATCATGTCTTATATTGGTCTTCATACTTTGATGCTTATATACAGTTTGCATTTAACACAAATGTTGTAACCTTTTTTAGCGTCACAAATTATCTTGCATCGAAAACCACCACTGAAAAAAAACAATCGTCAGATTTATTTATTAGTTAAAATCTATAAAACTTACATCGTTTAGTGCGCTTTTTGTACATAATACGATAACCACACTCCCGACAACGGATTGGGTCTCTTGGACGCATTTCATTTTCATGGTGACATTCTGTTATTTGAAATTCATAGTTACTATAAAAAATTTTAATATATTATATATTTTATACCACGTACCTCCGCAAACGTACATCATTGCGGTTTTTACCACTGTATCTTTAGAACCGGATTCAGACATTTCTTAAAAACTTTGTGATAATATATAATACAGTTCCTGCAAACCCACAATTTCTGCTTGTTTTCGCTCAAAATGATTCTAACCTTAAAATAAATAGCCGTTTGACATTAAAAAAGCTTTACTGTCGTTTGCTCGTTTACCATAATCCAGTAACATATTAGTTCATTAGTGCCAGGTTTCGTTCATTAATTTGGTTAAACGAATGAAAAGTTTATTATTACTTAATAAGAGCTTCATGATTGTCAGCTTTCAGCATATTTTATATAAAACACGAAAATTGTAAAAATTTCAAAAATGATATGAAAAATTACAAATTAGGCAGCAAATAAGGACTTTTATTTCGAACATATTAATTTATTTACTAACGAACGGTTATTGCTTCTTCTTCATTAAGGTATTGTCCTTAGTTCCGAAGGAAAAGCTTATATCGGATATTTATTTTTGACAATAGCATTGTTGTAATTGAAAAAGAACATGTCAGACGAAACATATTCACTCCGCCAAAAATTAATTGAAAATAATGGATCACAGTGCAATGAAACAGATTATAAGCCGGAATTCACAATTCCCAACAATGGAAGCGTAATATGGATTTGATATTCTGGCAACTAAAAATAAATTTTTGTTTAAGGCTTCCAGCTACGAAGAACTTAACAGATTTACAGTTTTCAAAGAATGCGACTATAACAGGAAAACAGCCGTTAAAACTGAGCTTCACGAACGAGAGAATCGATTACTTCTGTTTTCAGAAGCAAAGCAACGTACAGCCAAAGTATCATGCGATGAGTCCCGAAAAGCCGTACTTGATCAAAAAATTGAAATGGAAAAAATGGCTTTTAATCGTCTAGAAGAACGAACAAAGCAAGAGTTAAATAATATTGAAAATATCTTACATAAACATCTTGAAGAAACAAGTAAAGCGTTACAGGCTTTGCGGAAAAAAGAGACTTTCCTACAACTAAGACTGTTCTACTTAACAGCAGTCTCACATGAAAAGAAATTTAAGGAGATGTGTGAAAAAGTTATGAAATCTTTAGTTCATATAGAGAAATGTAACAAAAATTTTGCAGATGTAATAAACAAAAGACTACAACCCCTTTTAACAAAATACGAGAAATTACTGCTCAAAACTAAAAATCAGGAAATCACTGCCAGTGAACTAGAAATAGCTGAAGAATTAGTTACATCAATAGGAATGATCGAAAAAGATATAATTTGTGAAATTCAAAGGATGCAAACAGAGTCCGCAAAAGCAATAAATATGGAGAAAAAGCCTCCTGTAGAGACTGTTGTAAAAAAGGTTGAACCAATACTCCCAATCCAAGAAAACATAAAAAATGATAATGAATTGAAAATTGTGACTGAAGAATTAAGACAAGACAATGGAGTAAGTTTCGGAAATGATAATTCTGTTAAGTTTTATAACAACGTTATGAATTTCTACAAAATGAAAATCGACAGTGTCAAAATCTTACAAGGGGATGTTAATTTGAAAAAATATAGATCCAGTTGTCAAAAAGCCATCAATATTCCACTAAACGCTATATCCGCCGTTAATTCGCAACATTTAGAGGTATACTTGATATTAATTTCGCCGGCGTTATATTTTGTTTGAATTTTAAATTAACTCATTCACTAGGACAAGTATGACAAATTATACAATTTGATATGCGGTTTACAAGTAAAAATTCCAGACGGAGTTGTAAGTGCCAAGGAACATCCTCAAGGAGTAGATTTCTGTTTGCTTTCGATGGCGAAAAAATTCGTTGTAAGTAAATATAAACTTTCTGAACCACAAAAATACGTTGACAATTTATTTTTTATTTTAAAGGGACAAGGGGATTCAGCAGTCTCGAGTAATGCTCAAGCAGCTTTTCCCACTGCATCTATTATAGTATCACTGTGGAAAAAATTTGAAGAGTTTGGTAACCTTTTCTTAGCATACATGTTTAAAGAGTCGCCGTTTTTAGTGCCCTATGTTATTCCCCACGTAAAAGGCCAGTCTACAGAAGATTACTTCAAGTATATTTTCTTCATATACCCAAATTGCATTTAATATTATTGAATTATCTATTTATTATTTTAGGGCACTCGGCTATCGGATTGTTGAAAATGCAATTGAAAAACAAGACATGTATTTGAAAAGACAAGCAGGTCTTATGAGACTATATGCTGCCGTTATGATAACAGAGTCTAAGTCGTCCGACGATAAAAGTCATCCATACGGGATCGAAAATGGGTGGAAATGGTTAGGCAATATTTTAAATATGGACCCTTTGCCAGATATATGTGCTACGTTAATATTTGAGTTCCTACAAGTAGCAGGAAATGAAATGTGGAGAGTATACGGAAAGCAGTTTTCAAAAATCTTGCAAGTTATACAGACGGACTATTTGAAAAAGCTGTCCAAGGTAAAGCAATATACATATTTGGTTTTGTTTTTTTTTCTTCAAATTATGTTATTTCAAGGTCGACGAAGGTGGTCCAAAAACTCGACTCGAAGTATTTCTTGCTAAAGTTATGAACGAAAAGCAAATAGAAAAACCATTAGGACTTCTTCCATGTGGGTTTTGGTAGATTTTTAAGAATCAAATCAATTTAACAAGGAAACATTTTAGTAAAATTTAATATAAAATTATCACTGATCTTTTATTTCTAATCCACTTAGTTCATCATCCAATTCCTCAAGATCTTCGCTCAGGAATAGATTTTCATTTATTGGTAAAACTTCCTCAGAATTTTGTATATTGTCTTGACTATTTTCAATATCAATTTGATTTCTTTTTTCTGATGCTACAGTTCCAGTACCATCGACCTAATGCAGAAAATATGTAATGTATTTTTCTAAACACTGTAAATTTCTTACTTCTTGTGCTGCAAGTGATAATTCAGTTAAATCAAGCTCTTTAAATTCATAAGCCTCATCATCATCCTCTGAACGCGCGTAATTATCGAAAGCTGCATCTCCTTCTTCCATTGGACCATCATCCACCAGATTAGGATTAAAACTAAACATTTCCCTTCCAGATAATCCAAATTGTTTTCCTTGTTTGTAATCACTACGTTTCTTTTCCTCTTCGGCGCTTGCTTTCTCTTTTTTCTCTAGAATCTTACGTTTCTTCCAGGCAAGGAAGCTTTCCAAAGTTACTTTAGTCTGTTTTGGATAACACACGTTAAAATCGCAATGTTAGAAAACTTTATCTTTTATTTACCTGATTTGGACCAAGAGCGGCTCTCTCTTTTTCAATTAGATCGACTAAAGAAATTTCAGGCAATTTTTCTTCTTTTTTTTTATCTTTTTTTAAAACATATCCTTGTGGTAGAGCATGACGGTAAATACATCTTTCACCGTTTGGACACTCCCAAAACCAGCCATATTTAGATTTTTCTAAAGCTTCCAAGAAATATTTACAAATCTGGAAAAATTATTTTTTAACAACCAAATAACTTTCAAAACATTCTCCATACTATATCCGTAGTTGGCATTCTTTTTTCCTTTCCATGTTTTTGATTGACTACTTCTTTCAATTTTTCATCATCCCAATTTTCCATATTCTCCTCTTCCTCATCTCTCATGTCAACATAAATAGATCTCTTTTCCACCTAAGAAAGCTCATGTTATTATACAATATCTCATTTATCCTATTAAATTAAAATTTCTCACCTTATTTTCTATTGATAAATCGTGAGAAAATTTACATTTGTCACCTTTAGTACATTGTCCCTGTTTGAAAAATGCGCAAACCACTGATTTGGGGTCGGTCCCTTTATCGACTTTTTGTATCTGGACAGGTTTTAGAAGCATGGCGAGCTCCCTCTGTTCCTTCAGTTTTTTTTCCTTTTCCTCTTTTTTCCCAGCTTGCTGAAGCGGGTGATGTCCACCACTTTTAACTTGCTTTTCAACTTGAGATATATATTTTTGCTGCTTTGCCCCCTTTTTGTTCTTCAGTCCGAACGTCTTGTCCTGTCAATAAATTCATTACTCTGTATTCTCAACGACCGAAGGTGTGCATTAACCTCAATAATTTTTTCCTTTTTTTTTTGTTCCGTTTTTTTACTAACTCCAGCTGGTTGCTTTTTTGGCGGCATGATTGTATATCAAAGTTTGAATAGTATCTTTTCTAAAACAAAAATATAGGAAACAAACAATTTTGCCAAGTATGAGCCAAAAAGTCTCGTTGTACAAATCGGTAGCAGACCGCACGTCAACGTCAGAACAGTACACAATCCAAAAATAAGGTACTGCCAAATGAAAACTTTGTAATCCAAAGATCCAAACCAATTTGTATCACACGATATTTCAGAATTTCAATTCAGCGTGAACGAAACAAATCTGTTTGTTTTCGCCTTGTTTTTACGCTTTTTAAAACGCTCTTTATTATCATGATAATATAACTTGGGGTATAGTCATAGTTATTGTGTAATAGAAGTAAGTAATTAAAATAACACAAAAATCCCCAAAACCTAAAAGTAAAAATTATAAAAAATCGAAATCGAATGGTAGGAAGGTAGGTACCAATAAATCCTTAACCATTGATTTCAAACATAACCATTGACGTCAACAGTTTGAAACAATTGATTGTACAATTGCATAAATGTACTCCGGGACATAGCAATACATTTAATTCAAAGTTTAGATTCTAAGCATAAAACGCTATTCAGATTCCAGAGTGACTGATGAATAACAAAGAATTTACAAATGGACCAAAGCATTTTGTACAATGAACACATTTCTACACTTGGTTTTATTCATCCAAGCCACTACAGAATTTTATGTATTAATTTTTATTAAATGAAATCATGCTGTTTTTTGTTTTTCCGATCTACGTAGATAATTTCCATATGAAATTTCTATATTATGTATCTTCAAAACTAAATTTTAATGTTAAATATCGTTGGATTTCATTTAACTAGGTAAGTACATTGAAGACATTGATATTGATATTAATTTTACACATAATGATTACCTACATATAATGATTTTACACATCTTTCATGTAGTAACAAACGATTCCTTACTATTCCATAAAACGACATACCTATGCAGTTCTACTAAAAACAATTAAAGAACATAATTAGCGCTTCATTATATAGCACACGACAAGAAATTGAGCTCAGATTTCATAATAACTCAAAATCCAACGAATCAAAATATCTATAGAATTCAAAAATTATTATTTCCCAAAATTTTATATTTACTCTATTTAGTAAAAAAAAGAAATTTGCATGCCTCTACTTAAAAACGAGTCAAGGTCTATTATCATATGGTAAAATGGATTTTGTTGTAAGTAAAAGTCATGCTTTTAACCACAATGAAAAACAAAACAAATATATAATTTTAGATCGAGAATGAAATTTAAGCTCAGAGAAACAACGAAAGACAAAATTGACGGAGACGCAGAGGCAAGCATTTTACGATATACCATTAATTGCTCAATTCAGTATAAAAAAAAAATTTGGCATTAGATCGAATCCACAAATTACTTCATTCCATTCATCATAAACTTACATTATACTTTAAGCTGCCCTCTATACTATGTACACTGTGCGCTAATGTTTTTGCAGTTAAACTATGGATTAATACGAATCTTGAACGGCCGTCCACATTTTATGTTATGTATGTATCCCTGTTACTGTGAATTCTTTTTTACTTTTTTCGATAAAGACTGTGTGTGGTCTCGTGTTCGCTGTTTGGGTGGTCGTATTTAATTCTGTGTGGTCCTTCTTCATTACTTTGACTTTTTCTGTGCGACTGATGCCTTCATCATCCACTCTTGCATTACCAATTGGAATGAATACACATGTGACCAAACTTCTACTATAAAATAAAATTAAAAGAAAAAACTGAAAAACGGAGAAATGAAATTGAATACATATGTATGTATGTATATATTATTATATAAATATAAAAATGGAACCCGGCATACTTTACATTTCCATTATTTAAATGAAAATTATGTTACCTACCTATAAATGAGATATTATTAAAACTCTTGAGGTCATTTAAAGGAATATTAAAGTATGTATAACCTAGTATGATTAAAATAACGATTCTGATTTAAATAGCGATTCTGGCCAATTATAATTGATTTCCAAATTCGCACGAAATTTTGATTTATTTGGCAATTTTATGTAATATTATATGTACATTACCTACATAGGTATAAAATCGAATTTGTTTAAAAAGTAAATAGTTAGGTCTATGTGTAAGATATTTGTGTTTACATGAATACATGGTCGTGTGACTATGGATAAACATCTTACTTTTACTACCTTCCTACGTAGCTACATTCTTCAGAATAAAATGAAGAACTAATGATTTTTTGTATTAAGTTAACATTTTCATCTTCGTGCTTTGGACTTATACAAAAGAATAAATCTCTACCTTAAATGGTAAATATGTAGCGGACGAAACACTAGCGGCAGAAAATCAACTGAAAAACAACAAAATATTGACGGTAGCTCGAAGCGTAAAATACTGCCGGCAAAGTTCAAAGAAGAATGATTACAAAATGATGTAGCATGACTAAGTACATTTTTTCTCGTTTTTCTTATTTTCGTCCGTTTTCACTCAACCGCGGACTGAAACATTTGACGTTTATAGACTTTTTTATCAGTATTTTAGCAATATATGTAGATCAACTTGATCAATTTCGTTATATGTATATAGATATCAATAACATTAAAAATCAAGTTCAAACTTTAAAATAATAATCATATAAAATAAATGAAACTTTGAATGTTTAAACAAAATAAGTAAGAAATCATTTCATATAAATTATTTTGCCAATATGAAAAGAAGAAGTTTCAAATTCACTGCACCTACTCTTTTGGCGCCAAAATACATTGATTCTCAAACAACATATAAATATGCTTAGTATCACTGATTTACATTGCACTCTCGACGAGAATATCTTGATATGTAGGTACATCATTACACACAAATGTATGTATACATTTTTTCCGGTGAACAACTCAATTTAAGCCAGAGATGTCTATTATGTTTTTACAACTTTATTGAGTGCATGTGCATACAATGCTCAGTGTAGAGTAGAACACCGCACGGGCACTGCATTGTGTTCCGGATGGATAGAAGGAAGGTAAAATGTTAGAAAGGTATATGCATGTGCATGTTGCATTTCATTTTAGTCAATTATAGTCAGGCAGTTAGCCTTAAGCTTAGGTAGGTAAAAGATGGGTGAGCCGTCAGACACTTTTATTGAGATTTTTCCTAAAAGGTTATTAGTATCACACACCGCTGCGAGTGGAAAAATAAAGTATAAACACATTTCTCAGCATCAGCATTAAACTTCTACCCAACAAATTTGAGTGAGCTAGGGTACCTACTATTCTATTTCGCTTCTCTCTTCTTGTTATCACAAATTCAATTCAGTGCCTAGAAAAAGTCATATGCTGTGATTTTTTGAATGCTTCTTCATTGTTATATAGCGATTATGCGCCGCAGTCACAGTATATCTTTATCTCTATCTGTATGATGTAAATATATTCTCTCGTGCGAACGTCGAATTTTGTGTTGAATTAGCGGAAGCACGTGGGTGGTCTCTACTTTATGTTAGAGTGGCTAGTTGTATTGGAATTGGGATGAATATACAATCATCAAGATGAACATATGTACATATGTTTGCCTCTTCAACACAAAGAAAAGCGTTACAAATAGGTCCATTGAGCGTTTTCTAAAAATTCGATTGAGTTGTACGAACTGCGTAAAGATTTACGAGACATTTCTGACGAACGGAACACTTTATATATTGTAAGAACAAGAAACGTTGCCGTTCATTAAATTAGCTATGGTTATCGCATTGTAATTCTGTATGTATGTACATTTCTTGATTATGTTTTAGATATACCTAAGTTATTAGAAAAAATTAATATAATCAATGAACATTGAAATTTGTAAATCTATTTACTGTAAAGCGTTAAAAGCAAAGGTTAAGATTTTTTACAAAATAAAAGCCTATTTACATTCAAAATGTAGATATGGTTTATCTCTTGAGCTTCTCCTTGGGAGGTATGCATATCTGTTTGGGCTAAAAGATCTGAATTTCTTTTCTCCCATGAGAAATTCGTGAGTATTGTGCGGAATATGTACAAATACGCCAAAACTTTTCAAACTCAGTTCTATACTTTGTGTTTGTTTCTTAATACATCTATTTGGATGTATTTACTCACATACAGGTGAGTATTCCAACGGAAGATCGATCGCAAAATGTTATATGGCAACCCCGGTCTCATATGGTGTCTTCGTTGGTGTTCCCAACACTTCCAGTTAATGACTTGACATATGCTCGCCTATTTTCATAATACAAACATGTATAGAAAATTATATAAACGGATGATCGATATAAGACTGTGTTCGAATTCGACTTAAAATGTAAGTGTATATGTTAGAATTATTTAGAGATAAACTAGTGGCAAGAATTGTGTTACCTTTTAAAAAAGTCTATATTTTCCAACCACTAAGTTAATAATTTGAATAAAGTAATATTTTCTGCATTGGTTCCTATTTACTCGAGTATAAAAAAGTTTGAAGTTATATATTTTTTATTTCAGATATTTTGTTCATATAACAAGTATCATCGAAACTATGTTAAAGTTTGGGATATTTGGCCGACAGTGTTCAAAAAAATCTTCGAGATTCAATGAAAACTTTTGTAGGTGAATATTTAGAAACTTCAACATATTTTTATACACACACTCCTACCAAAGTTACTTGCCAGGAATATTCAGTTGAAGTAAATTATGTCGGTGTTACAAACACCAACATAATCGAGCCTACCTTCCTTACACACTATGCTATGTATGCTTATGTGACTATATTTCTGTAGTAATGGAAATGTAAATCTTACGGCAATGGAAGTCTCTCGTTTGCCCTCATCTTCATCCGACTTTACGTTACGCTGTCGTGATTGCTCATTGAAACTAGAGCGGAATGTAAAGAATACGCGCGCTGAGTTTATTCGTGTCCATCAACTATTTTGAAAATGTTATTTTGTTGACTGATTAAACGCCACGGACGGCACGGTTAGGTGAATATCAAAAATAATTCAAATTTGGATTCAATAATCAAGTTTAGTGTATTTGTAACATAAACTGTAGTAGTAGTTTATATCAAAGTGGATGAGGAAGTGGAATTGTATATTGGCTGGCATTCTGGCACTCTTGTTGTGCGATCCCTACATTTTCTGGAATAGATGATCGAATCTGTCGGATTGATCAGATACAGTCACAGATTGCCATTGATCCTTACACCCAAGGCATGTTTAACAACGGTTACGGAGGTTGAGAGCAATACTGTGTGCGGTCCTTTCGTTTTCAAAAACAATATTTCTAGTTTACATGAGATTCAGTCTTACGGTAAAGTGGTTTTTCGTGTGTGAAAATCATATTTAATACTTGGTGAAATTTGTAGTGAAAAAATATTATTTTGGAAACAATATAATTTGTAAAATTGTTTCTAAAGTACCTAGTAACCAAAATTTTTCAAATGTTATCATAATAGTGTTTATCAAAATAAGTGAAGTAAGTGGAGTGAATGTAAATTTTACATGGTACGAAAAAAGAATAATTGATTATATATTTGGGATAAATATCATCACTGTTCAATATTGGCAAGTAAATGAAAGATTAAATTTTATTTTAATCATTAACGGAAGTAAATACTAGTGAAAAATGACTTGTTCTCTGAAATAAATAAAATTTTCCGCAAATTTATATGAATGGCAATTCAATCAACAATTGCTTTCTGCTTATGTGCACACAATAATTTAATTTTGCATACGAAGTAGAAGGTTCTAAGATTTTCGAGATGGTTGTGCCGGCAATGGATTCTCTTCCTCGTGTCCCAGATACGCACGGTGATGTTGTTGACGAGAAAGTGTTTTCCGATTTATATATTCGAACCAGCTGGGTAGATGCCCGAACGGCATTGGACCAAATTGACAAGGTACGAAAAAATAATATAAAACTTACGAATTGTGTGAAAGGGTGTACCTAAGAATTTCTACAAATCTTTGCATTAATTTATATTTTTATTGTCAAAAACAAATGTTCAAAGGACCAAATCAGTATTCACTTTTTTTCTAAAACGGTTTTTAGTTTGACACAACAAGAGCCTATTTTTGTGACTGTTGATAATATTTACAAAAGAATGAAGGTGATGAAGAATGTTTTCTTATTATAATATACAAATTTTCAGTAATTTCTTGCATTTTTATCAGAAAATTTGATGATTTTGCGTCAAAAATAAGGTTTATCAAATTGCCATTTATTCAAATTTTGGTTACCTACATACATTCAAAACAAATATGTAAGGGATTCAGTTTCGAATGGGATTTTTTTTATTTATTGGATTCTTTTATTGAAAATTTAAGAGTAAACTGTTCATGTTATTAATTAACTATTAATATGTACTAACTTCCTTTAACCGTTCATGACAAATATTCGAAAGTTTTAAATAGATAAGATCACAATAGCTAGCATAGTAATTGTATGAGGTGCTCATTATGCAATAATAGACAGCCACAATTATTTCCGGAACGTTTTTAAAAATCAGATTTTGTTTTTGATATTTTATTTACATGTTACATAATTAATTTTTAAAACGTTCTGCTTGATTCATAGTCTTAATTGTGATTTACTGGAGAAAAACAATGTACCTAGGTATCCCTTTTTTGATTTTGGTTTCGACAATTATTAAAATGTTCAATTAAGTTTTATCGATGAAATGAATTTGTATATGGTAAGGATTTGTTTATGATAAATTTGATCTTGCGTAAAAAAGTAAACGTTGCTCTCATTCTTAACAAATTATTTTTTGAATAAAATAAATTTATCGTAATGAAGTTTTCGATTGAAAAAGAAAAGATGTATGAGTACACCCATTCCTCGTAGTATAAGGAGAGAGGGCTGTTTACGTGTAGCACAGTAAATAAAGTTATCATATTAGGAATAATATTTGCTGATACTTCTAATAAATTTATATGTTAACAAAATTGAAGCATAGTAGGTATATCCTTTTAGTAATAAGTGCACAATTTCGAATAAAAAATGCTTAAATTAGCAAAATGATTCCAGAACGTCAATCCTTGACAACATCAATCATTTCTTCCTATCAAGGGATTGCACAGTCGTTTAAGAAAAAGATTTTTGTTATTTTACATAGTTTTTATAATTTTTATGTTTTTTTATTTACATAGTTATTTGAATACTTTGTGGTTTTATACTTTTAATTTAGACGGAACTTTTATTTACTTTATTATCGATGTTTATTGAAACAGTTAACACTCGCCCAGAAGTGGAATTCGCAAATAATTACAAATTTAGCATAGCTTTTAACCTATAAATAAGGTTTGCTGATCATTTTGTTCGCAATTTGCTACCTAAACAGATAGATTCTAATAATATAAAATTGCTGGCACTATATGTGAAAAAAATGTTTGCTTCACTAACCAATATATATGTATATATCGATCGTTCTGAAAAAAAATCTAAAATATTGGCTCTTGGCTGAATGATGTTTCTTGGAATTTTAGGGAAAGGCCAGTGGAAATCGAACAGCAGTATATATTCGATCAATATTTCAATCTCATTTGCAGTCCTTAGGAGAGTCAGTCCAAAAGCATGCAGGGAAAGTTTTATTTGTAGCTATCTTAATTTTAAGTACGTTTTGCGTTGGGCTGAAAAGCGCACAAATACATTCGAAGGTTCATCAATTATGGATACAAGGTATAAACACATACATAATTGTTTTCTATAATTGAAACAAATCCGTAATTAAAAATTTCTGCAGAGGGAGGACGACTTGAAAAGGAATTAGTTTATACACAAAAATCAATAGGGGAAGTCGTTTCATCAACGCATCAACTTATAATTCAAACCTCACATGATCCGAATGCTTCAGTATTACATCCTCAGGCGCTTTTGACACATTTAGAAATTTTAAAGAATGCAACGGCAGTAACTGTTCATCTTTATGACATCACTTGGAGTTTGCGCGATATGTGCAACATTGCTACCATTCCAAACATCGAAGAGCATTACATTGAACAAATTATTCAGCACTTTATTCCTTGTTCAATAATCACTCCATTAGATTGTTTTTGGGAAGGAAGTAAGCTGTTGGGACCGGAGTTTCCAGTTCTTATCCCGTACGTACTTGTTTATTGAATATTCCAATTATTATGATGTCTTATTCCTTATTTGAATTTTTTAGTGGAGAAGATCGGAGATACAATTGGACATCGTTAAATCCACAAGAACTGTTGCAATCAATGAAAAGCAAACGTAAAGACAAAGACATACCAATGATTTTTAAAACGCTAGAGCAATACATGAAGCGTGCCGCCATAAGTACTGGTTACATGGAAAAACCCTGTTTAAACCCATATGACCCATTTTGTCCGAATACATCACCAAATAAGAAAAGTAAGCAATTGCCCGACATCGGTGCTGTGTTAACTGGTGGGTGTTATGGCTATGCTGCAAAGTACATGCACTGGCCAGAAGAACTTATAGTCGGAGGTGTTGTGCGAAACAGAACTGGGCATTTAAAAAAGGCAAAGGGGCTTCAGACGGTTGTACAGCTGATGACTGAGAAAGAACTATATGAAGCTATGCGAGATGATTATAAAGTACACCATATAGTATGGACACCCGAAAAAGCTGCAGAAGTTCTAAACGCATGGCAAATGAAATTTTCAAAAGAAGTAAATTCACTCACCAAATCTTCAGCAGCTGGAAAATCTTATGACACTTATGTGTTCTCATCTGCTGCTTTGGATGATATTTTAGCGAAGTACTCAAATCCAAGTCTTATTACAACAGCTGCCGGTGTGTTGGCAACTGTACTATATGCATTTTTGGTTCTTATACGCTGGAGAGATCCTGTAAAGACGCAAAGCAGTATAGGTGTGGCAGGAGTGTTAATTGTTGGTCTTTCGACTGCAGCTGGATTAGGCCTATGTGCTCTTCTTGGTGTTGTATTCAATGCTGCCACTACACAAGTTGTGCCGTTTTTGTCGGTCGGTTTGGGAGTAGATCACATTTTTATGTTGACAGCAGCTTATGCAGAAAGTGAAAGTAATGAGCAAACCAAGAACATTTTAAAAAAGGTTGGTCCCAGCATCCTTTTCAATGCTGTTGTTACAGCAGGGTCATTTTTTGCTGCAGTCTTTATTTCTGTCCCAGCGCTTAAGGTGTTCTGTTTGCAAGCAGCTGTAGTTATGTGCTTTAACTCTGCAGTTGCTCTTTTTGTATTCCCTGCTATGATCACACTTGATCTTCGAAGACGAGCTTCAGGTAGAGCAGACATATTTTGCTGTTGTTTTCCACTGTGGAAGAACTATAACTCGAAATCATCTGCACAAGCAAAAGCATCAGATCAAGCAACTGCCAATGATAGTCCGTTAAATCAACAAGTGGATGATGCGCTCTTGAAGTGCGCAGAAAAACATATTTTAGAATTTTCGTTGGCCAAATTTGCTTATAAGCATTATGGCCCTTTTATTATGAAGAGTTCAATGAAATTTTTTACAATGGTGATATTTTTGGGAGTTATTGTTTTTAGTTGCTTTTCGGCCATGAAACTTGAAGACGGACTGGACTTAATAGATTTGGTACCAAAAGATACCAATGAATACAAATTTCTTAATGCCCAAGCTTCCATGTTTGGATTTTACAACATGTTTGCTGTCACTCAAGGAAATTTCGAATATCCAAATAATCAAAAACTGCTTTACGAATATCATGAAGCATTTGTTAGAGTGCCACACGTTATAAAGAACGATAATGGAGGATTGCCAGATTTCTGGCTAAGCATGTTCCGTGATTGGCTTATAAACCTGCAAAAAGTTTTCGATAGAGAATATGAGGAAGGTAAAATAGGACAAGAGAATTGGTCATCAAATGCTAGCAGCGATGGTATTCTCGCTTACAAATTACTCGTTCAAACAGGGTATGTGGATAATCCAATCGACAAGAGTTTAATTACTCAAAATCGATTAGTAGACGCAGAGGGTATTATAAATCCAAAAGCTTTCTACAATTATCTTTCTGCATGGGCAACGAACGATGTATTCGCTTATGGTTCGTCACAGGTTTGTATATACGATTTTAAAGCATCAAATATACAAATTATAAACATTTAACTTGTAGGGCAAACTTCGTCCAGAGCCTCGTCAATGGTATCATTCCCCTGAGGACTATGAATTAAAGATTCCAAAAAGTTTACCGCTCGTTTACACTCAACTTCCATTTTATTTACATGGACTAACAGATACAACTGAAATTAAGAGCCTTATAAGTCATATTCGAGATTTAAGTACAAAATTTGAATCACGTGGTTTGCCAAATTATCCATCAGGTATGTTAACATGGTCATTTTCACATATTTTGTATATAAGTTAATATTGTAATTTTTACATCCTGCAGGAATACCTTTTATTTTTTGGGAACAATATATGACTCTTCGATCTTCATTGACGCTTATATTGGGCTGTTCAATTTTGGCGGCTTTTATTCTTGTTTGGGTACTTTTGTTGTCCGTTTGGGCAACAATTTTAGTAGTGGCAAATGTTATTACGTCATTGATTCAAATTTTTGGAATAATGACTTTACTGGAAATAAAACTATCTGCTTTGCCAGCTGTTATTTTGGTTTTGAGTATAGGCATAGTCCTTTGTTTTACAGTGCACGTTTCATTAGTAAGTTTACTTATTTTGTGATTTGAATTTGATAGAAAAAATATTTTCTCTTTAAACAGGGTTTTTTGACATCGATTGGTACAAGGGAAAGACGTGTGTGTCGTTCACTGCAAATATCAATGGCACCACTAGTTCATGGCGTTTTAACATCGATTCTTGCTGTTTTCATGCTATCCACTTCATCGTTTGAATTCATAGTTCGACATTTTTTTTGGCTTTTGCTTCTAATGCTATGTATAGGAGCACTAAACGGTTTAGTTTTTTTTCCTATTATATTGAGTTTATTTGGGCCAGAAGCGGAAGTGATATCACTTGATAATCCGGATAGAATTTCAACTCCATCACCTACCGTTCAACGTCAGAAGCGTGCTAGTAAGACTGTTATTCTCGGTGGAAGAACGAAATGTAACAAACCTCACTATCACCATAAACACATTAACATCAATAATGATCCTTCTCTTACAACAATAACGGAGGAACCTCCGTCTTGGAAATCCTCTTCATCTTCTATCACGGTAAATAATGAAAAAATGAAATCTGATCAACAAACGCATCAGAAAGGACCACAGACCAATGAGTCAGACTGTAATGTTTACCCGGAGTTACAAAGTATAGTTGTACAGCCAGAGGTGACAGTTGAAACACATCACAACGGCTCAGATATAAATACAACTAAAGTTACTGCAACCGCAAATATAAAAGTAGAATTAGTTGCACCACGTTCACGAAAGTACAATTTTACTAGCTAATTCTTGTAGAGTAATAGTTTTGAACAAATGCGCAAACAAAGAAAAGATATGGAAGAAATATATACAAAATTAGAAGTTGTTTGTATAAATATTTTAACAAAGTTAAAAAATTACTTCTTTTGCTAAATAATATCCCAATCAAAAGAAAACTCTGTAAGATATTATGTTGTACTTACATTCTGTATTAATGAAACGGAATTATAATATACCCATGGGAAGAAAATTAATAGTTTGCAAAATGCAAAGTCAAACATGATCATCTCATTCTGCTATAAGTTATTATAGCAAATTGAGTTAAGCCTTTATTTTATTTAATATTTTAATTTATTGAAAAAAATTTCGTAGAACGAACAGTGTGTTCATGTTATGTGTTTTTTTACACCACAATATTTCAGTATTTTCTTTGAATTAGTCATGTTTTAGGGCCTTATTTAAAACCGTGTTACTTAACTTTCTCTAGTTTAACAATTTCAAGTAGATCTAACTGTCTCTTTTTGTACATTAATATGCGCAAAATCAGGAAATAACTGATAAGATAAGATATGGTTTTTATTACGTTATAAAATAAAAGCAACAGTCAATGTGAATCGATGATATGATCATAGAAAGCTCAAAATATAAAAATAACATTTTATTAAAAACGTCGTCAAGTTCTGATCCAGAAATGCAGGACCTAAAAATTTAAAATAATTGTATACCAATCATTAGATTTAGTGACTTAAATTATATGTACGATAACGTAAGCAAAATATTTTTGTAAATAATATAGCATAAAAAATGTATGAAAAGACTCGATAACAGACAAAGACTAAGAAAAACTAGGTTACCAATAAATGAAACTTTTGTACAAAAGAAATTTGTTTGTTAAAATTTGAACTTGAAATGAAAGGAACAAGTGACCTTATGAATAGTTTTGGAATGTTTGATTTCGGTCTTCCAGTGAAGTTAACAAAGAAGGAATTCCATTCAATATTGACAAAAAAGAAATTGATCTTTTAATAAAATAAAAATATATATTTCCTTTAAAAATATTACGTTATTATATAATTCTGAATTATTTTTGAAGAGCAGCATATACAAGAGCAGTATCTAATTCTTTAGGTGATCCTCGTTCGTTGTCTAAATATATATCGGCTGAACGGTTGGTAAATTTTGCTAGAACCCTTGGTCGGTAATCTGTTAATTGATTTATAATATATATGATTGATATATATGGTTGTCGTTTATATGTATTCAAACAAATTGAATTGATATTTTATACACGAACTCTATAATAATCTGCATGACATATAAATCAATCGTTAAAAAAATAAACTTTTTCTCTTACCCACTGATTCAGCAAGCGGGTTTCCGGATAAGACCAAACGCTCCAGTAATGGCAGCGCAATAAATTCCACTTCAGATATATCCTTTATTCGATTGTAACTCAAATCTAAGTTCACTAATGAATAAAGCTTTCTCAATCCTTTGAAGGATACAAGCTGATTTTCCGATAAGTTAAGGGATACAATATTTCCCAATTCAACATGCCAATCAATGCACTCAGATATCTCATTATTACATAAACTTAGGTGCCTTAAATTTGACAATGTATTGAGATTCTGTATATTCTTTAAACGGTTGCAATCCAATACCAAACTTTTGATGTTTGGAGTGAGTTTAATACTAAGATCAATACTTGCGATAAGATTTCCAGAACAGTTTAAATATTCAACCATGTTCCATTTTTCAGCTAATTGAACTTGTTCAGTTTTATGAATATTGTCGCACATCAATATTTGATTGATTTGCTTAATACCAGCTTCGTTGACAAATATTGTTTGTACGGTTCTTTTCAAAGCAACTAAAATAAAAATTTCAACACTAGTGAAAATAGCCAGAAAATAAGATGAGAATAATTACCAACGTCTTTTATATTGTCAGGGGATACTTCAAAGAGTTTTAGTGTTTTAAGACATCGAAATACGTTTAGATCGAAGTTCAGAGTACTCGGAACAATGTTACTGCATCCAATAGGATTTGATGCTTCAACCTTGCAGGTTTTCTTACAATCGGTCCATCCGTTCTAAAAATATAATGATTTTATTTTGTGTAAAGATCCATTTGATGCTTTGGTTGTATAAAATGTATTCAGCAGAGAAAATAATCGAAATTAAATATTCAAACATATTAGGTACTTACTTTTTTTGAATGAATTGTTATCGATTCTAACTGACTACAGAAATCGAGCACGTGACAAAAATCGGTTTCTTTTTCACTGCAGTAAATAGCTGGTGAAGGAAGGCGCATTCTTTCGCTGATTGCAAATAACTACAAACAAATGTTTCAAAAAAAATTTCTTACACTAACCTTAATAAAAGTTACCTCCAAAACAGAAAACACCCAATTTTTCTGATTATTTACCAATGTCAAACCATCACGACAAATAGAACGTGCAATGTCTTGTAGTAAAAATATTACATCGTACCGATTAAAATCAAGAAAATCTACATATAATTTAGGCATCGTCATTTTCAACAGCTCTAGAAGTTCTTTAAGGTATTCCTCCAGATTTTTTCGTCGATGTTCAATAAAAGAGGGATTACGATTGCCTAACACCTAAACGTCTCTGTACACTTGAGATCGTAGGAATTTTGTTAGATACTTTATACCTTTTTTGGTGGGAGTAATGTCTTCGGAAGATTTTGTTCCACACACATTTTCTCGTGCAGATTCCAAAAATCTTTATACCTACGTTGGACGCTCCAAAATATGCTTTTCACATTTATATGGATATCATAATAGACTATTCCATCTAGCTCAGTGTAGCCTGGGATTGAAATCTGAGTATCTTCCACGTTTTCAAAAAAACATGCCATTTTATGGAGTAAGTCTAAGAATATAAAACTTTCCACTTTTATTCAGTTTTCTCCACAATTTCATACTGATGGTATAACAAAAACAAAACTTAAAGTTTTAATAGAAAGACATTTAAACAACAAACATTCTACCTAATTTCTAGCTACAATTTTCAAATTGACATTGTTGACAGCTGAAAGTAGGAGTAGATACTTCTGTTATCAAAAGTGATGCCATGTATCAATTAAATTAGAAAACTGATTTTCATATATAAGATATGTACATACAAATACTTCAAAATATTTTGTCTACTTAAAATATATTTATGGAAAATAATTGGGAAATTCCACCCAAAAATTAAAACAAAACCTATTGAGTCTAATTTCTGCAGGTACAAACAGCATTGTCGTTTCCCAGTTCCAAAGCAAAAATTTAGCTCAATTTGACATTTGAAAATTTTTTTTATTTTTATAGATTAAATTTTCTTATTAGCATCGAAATGCTTAGATCTACATCTTCAAATATGTCGGTAATATTCAGGCGTTTAGCGTCTACATTCGATAAAATAAATAATGTGAAAAATATTTTAATTTCATCAAAAAAAGGGGATGAAATTGTTGTAAAGGTTAAATCATAGTGCTTGCTAAACCAAAAATCATAGCATTTCAGTTTTGTTTAGGGATGGGTGCAAAACATCCGGAACATGAAACAAACAATATTCATGGATGTAAACGATGGATCCTGTCCCAATTGTATCCAAGTAGTTGTGTCAAAGGAGCTAGCAAAAAAATACAATGTAGGAGACTCACTCGAAGTGACAGGATTTATTTCGCGTGCACCGACGGGGCACCCAGAAATTCACGCCAAAAAAATTAATGTATTAGGTGCTATCACTATTATGGATTAAAATTTTTCTAAAATTAACCGTAAAATTCCTTACGAATTAGGTGAGTGTGTTGCAGCCCAAGGTTTTCCATTCTCAAACCACCAAAAGCATCCACCCGAGTATGCAAGAACGTATCTTCACTTTAGGCCAAAACTACGAGAATTTGCTTCACTTCTCCGTATTCGCCACCAAACAATAAAACTTTTTTCGGATTTCCTAAATGACAGAGGTTTTGTGAACATTAACGTTCCTATATTGACTTCAAATGATTGCGAAGGTGCAGGAGAGGTAAAACAAACCTTTTACATTTGAATTGCATTCTAATTAATACTTCCATTAAAATTTTTAAGGTTTTCGAAGTTTCTCCTGGTACTAAGATTTCGAAGGAAATGCAAAGGCCAGGTGTATCTTTGGAAGATGCATATTTTGGTAAAAAAATTGTTCTCAGTGTATCTGGCCAGCTACATCTTGAAGCAGTTGCCAATGGAATTGGGAACGTTTACACATTTTCTCCTGTATTCCGTGCAGAAAATTCTCGATCTCCTGTTCACCTTAGCGAGTTCTACATGCTTGAAGTAGAGTTAGCGTTTTCTTCGGATTTATACGAATTGACGAATTTTATTGAAACTATGCTAAAAAGTGTTACAAAACGTTTGTTAGCTTTATGTTCAAATGAGTTTGAAGAATGCGATTTCAATACCACAAAAGCACATGAAATAGAAAGATCTCAGAGTTCTTGGCCGGTTATCACTTTTGAAGATGCAGTAAAAATTTTATACGACAACAAGCAAAAGTTGAAGACAAAAATTAATGAAACTGATGGCTTTACAAAAGAGCAAGAAATTTATCTTGTACAACATTGTAACTCTCCTGTTTTCATATCCGATTGGCCCAAAAGATTGAAACCATTCTACATGAAGGAAAACAGGAACGATGTGCAAAAAGTTTATTCGTACAATATGATTTAATGCATAACATTATGTTATTCTTTCCATAGGTTAGTGCCATAGACTTGCTTGTCCCTGGAATTGGTGAACTAGTAGGTGGTGGATTGAGGGAAAACGAGAAAAATCGAATCAGGAACTGCGAAATTAATTCGTTAAATTGGTACTACGATTTAAGAAAGTTCGGTAACGTCCCTACTGCTGGATTTGGTTTGGGATTTGAACGGTACTTACAGCTTATAACCGGGATTAAGAATATTAGAGACGTCATTCCATTCCCAAGGTGGCCTCATAATTGTTTAATGTAAATTTTGTTAATACTTTGGACAATAGAGTAACTATACTACACTATGATTGGAATTTCATTTGATTACGAGCGAAGTTTGATGTAAATATAAAACAATGATCTGATTAAACTATTTTTGAAGAAAAACATTTTTTTCTAAAATCAAGAAACGGCAGCTTATCCACCCTTAAAAATTGAAAGACTTTAACAAAGCTGTAATGAGGAAAAGTAAATTTAACATAATCATCAAGTTAATTGATTGAGGGCAAAACAAATTGTGAATTTTTTTCTAATTTAAAACAACTTGGTTTGAATTTCACTTTATTATCTTCATAGCCATTTGATATAATATGGTTAACGTAATGCATCTATTTTTAAACTACAAGTTTTTTTTATAAAAGTTTATTTGATCCAATAAATTCAAAGAATGGTTTCTATTTCCTTTTCAATGTAAATGTATTTTAATTGTAACAGTTTAACTATAGATAATCTAGAATCTTATGAATTAATGTTAAATTATTCTATGAATTTTTATTATATACATATTCCCTTAAAAGAAAAACAAACGAAAGTTTTTTTGTTTATTCAAAAAAATAAATATTTTTATCACATTTGTGTTATTTTTCAATTTTGCAGTCGCCATTGCCTTGACATTATAAGATTTGTGTTGGGTAACATTGAACGTTATTTTGGACACTATTATTCACATTATAGAGCATAAACCAGATGTTTCAAATCCACTCTTGCAGACAGGCATCCCTTCAAATTCAATGCCTTGCATTTCAGGCTTAAAAATAATTTCACTATTACTAAAATCATTGTTCTCTACCATTTCCGTGTTATTTTCTTCTTTATTACAACCTACAGAATCACTCATCTTAGCATCTGATTTACTTTCAACAATATTATTTGCAGATGTATCGTTTGTGGATTCTTCATTATTCACAAGAAGCGATACATTTGATGCATTTTCAGATGAATGAACAGTGGATTTCTGATTGTTGCCCGAGACGGTTTTTGTTATATTGATTTTGATTTTGTTAACTCCAACTACAGATGATGTTCCGGCTTCATGCAAATCCATGTTCCCATCTATACATGGCTTAATTGATTCATGTGGTGCAGTAGTCACAGAATGAGTAACATATTCATCTAACGAGAAAATTCAAATTTAAATATATTTTTTTTTTTAAAAGGGCAGTGGTCAAAATTATTATTTTACCGTTGTTTTGAGATATGTCATCAACGTATACAAAGGTGCCGACATCTTCAAATGCATCGTCATCGTAGCCGTCATATTTAGGTTCTTCTTTGATTTTGACTTGATTAATATGTGACGATTGTGAAGAATCATCTAATGTAAGCACACTTTCACCATGGACTTCCTCATATGCGTCCAGATCGGTAAATGGAATATTTGGCTCCTGTATTTCAACATCGGATTCCAATGAATCATTGTTTTTGAAATTAGTATTGCAAGGATTGGTATCAGTGTTTTCAGGTTGCTTATCTTCCTCTTTTTCTTTTTGCTGTTGATTGCTTTCTTCGTCATCATCATCAGGTATTTCCGTAATAGATGGCTCTTCATTTGGAACTACAATGACATCATCGTCATCTTCATTCTCTTTGATGCCCTCCTCATTGTTTTCTATTTTAAATACTTCAATTTAATTTACTTAATTTCATGAAATATAAATCAAACTTATCGCACCTTCCTTTTCTTGTTTCACTATTAAATCGAGCGCATTGTCATCTAAAGTTACTTCTGTAGCTGACTCTTCAAACTTTAAAGATGCCTAAAAAATATTTTATTCGTAACAAAGCAATAATAACTTTAATTTTATATAAAAACCTTATAATCTTCATAGCAAACAGGATGATAAATCTTATCTTCTATTCTTATAGCAGAACGTAAATGCCACTCCTCAGATTCTTCGTCATAGAACTGTTCAAATTTGTCGTGACACATATCACAGGCCTTATCTACATCTTCCGGACCGGCTGCACAACTGGGCGGAGGTGAACTTGCACGTGGATTGGAACTTTCATCAAAGTTCTCTAATTCATTCTGTTGTGTTTCAAACCAATTTTTTTCTCTTTCATCTAAATCTTCAATTTCTTCATATTGAATCCAATCAGATACATCATAGTACCATTTCCGAGAATGAGCTTTTCTTGCAGAATCTCTTTCACGACGGTTTTGACGAAAATGCCAATCTAAATGCTGACTGTATTTCATAGTTTGTTCTGGAGGGAATCTCACGCCGCAACTACTACATTGCATGCCAAAAAATAATTTTTGTACAATTCCAATTTGTCGAATTTTAATAGTTTCTGGTTTTGATAGGTCAACCGCTTTAACTACATCTTTTTCTTTACCGGTTTTGGAGCTGGTATCTTCATTAGATTTATTCATTTTCGCGTCTTGATTCAAAATTCCAGAAGCGAGTAGTTTTTGGAACAATTCATCTATGTTAACGTTATTTGTTACCGCCGATGTTTGTCCATCATTTTCTGGGATATTATTTTTCGTCTTTTCAATGGGGTTAATCATCAACTGTGAAAAGTTAGATACGCAAGCAATATCATTCATTTGCACTGGTAATATATGATTTGAACCACATGATTCATCTATCGGCGAAAATTTTGGTGAATCAATATTTTCGACGAACTCAGTACGAACCATGTCCTTGATAAAAACTTTTCCAGGTATGATACCATTAGGCAAGGTACCAAACCTAATGAAATGTTTAACTCCATTCAACAAAATACTTTTCGGGAGACCACCATACTCTACTGACATTGGTTCATTATCAATCAGCACGGTTTTCAAATAATCAGCAAATTGGAGGGAATGTTTTATTCCATCTATTTCAAATGTTTGTGTTTTCGCATCGAGAAACACTGGAATAATAATTCGAGCATCGATTATAAGATTTATCTTCCCAACAACCAAATCTTGCCGTAGACTTCCAATAAATAATTGAGGTGGTGGTCCTTCTATTTTGAAAATTCTAACACAACCGTCCAAAAATATCCCAACTGGTGGATCACCAAAATAACATTCATACCAATCATTATCTATGAACAATTCGCGAGTTGGACAGCCAAATCGTATTTTATGTGTTTTCCCATCTATATTAATCATCTTGTAATCATCGTTGAAGTTCAAAATAATAGAGTCCCGATCATCAATTGTGACTCGCCTTTGTCCATTTTGGAAACCAATTTGCTTAGGTTGATCCCATTCCATAAAAGCAATTGGCACTTCGTCATAAAATCTTATTTCTTTTTGCATTTTGTCAATTGTAACTGTTCTTAAAACGTCACTATTAGGATTGTCAACAGAATTACTAAGTTGTTGTGACAAAATTACTGGAGGTCGAATGGTTTCAGGACCAACCGGATTCATATGAGCTATAGGTATTGACGAAGGAAAAATCATGGGCGGCGGGTTTTGCCAAGGGCTTGGAACATTTATCCTGTTAGGTATGTTAGTTGGTACTTGTGGTGGGTTATGAGTACCTAATTTTTGTGTAAAAAGAGGTCTCGTATTATTGTGTAGCCAATTTTTTTGCCCTCTGGTATTGTTTGCTATTGCTTCAAATTGTGATGCCCATTTAGCTTCTCTGTTTCGATTACGCTTTTCGTTTCCTTTAGATCTATTATTATCTGTATATTGAATGGAGGTACCCACTGTAGGAGAATGCCGATTACTTATCTCGCTGTCACTTTCATTGTTATCTATTTTCATCGCTTTTGCAAGCCTTCTCAGTCTCATTGGTTTCGGTATTTCATTTTCGGTTTCATCTTCAGAACTAAATTTCACCTCATCGTCACTTATTGGTGTCAAATCTTCCAAATTGTTGGATTTAAAAAGCATCGATTCTCGTCGTTGTGCTTCCTTCAATTTGTTAGTTTCACTAATTTGAATAACCGTTTTAACTAACTCTTTGTATTGCTTAGCATTCATATTTTCAGTGTCTAATAATTCCTGCGCTTGACTGATAATTGTTCTTATTTTAGCATCAGTTCCGTCTTCTGAATCTTCATTTGTTTCTGTGAAACCACTCTTTTGCAATTCGTGAAATCTGCTCTCTGTAAAATTCATGCTAAATTAGAACCTATAACCTTAACTTTCATTTTTAACTTACCCGTCTTCTTTCGATACGTTTTAGTTGCTTTAGCCAATTTTGCTCGAACATCATCCAAATTGGACTTTGGCGACAAAAGGTTTCCATGTTGTCCCTAATAAACATTCTTGTATTATGTACACCGTTTGTTTTAGAATATTTATGGAAGTTTTACCTTCACCATTGCCCAGCTTTCATTTTCTTGAGATATTATAGGTGGTGGTGGAGGGGTCATTATCATTGCGTTGTTCGTAGATGTAACATTTGAAAGGTTGTTAAGTCTCCGTAGGTCCACATCTTCGGATCCAAAAAGCCTGTAAAACACTCTCAATTTAATATTTAAAATTTATGGAATTATGGTCTTACGGATCAAGTTCCTCAGATCTTGTTTTCTTAGACGCTGGTTCTTCATTACATTCAGCAGATAAACGTTTTTTCGTCGTGATCATGTCAGGTCCAATTGTGGCTACAACACCTCCTGCGGCAGCATCGTTGCTTTGTTGAAGACTTGAATTTTGGGATATATTTGTTTGAAATTGCCTTAGGTCAATATCCATACACGACGCTGCTTCTACATCTATAATGAATTTTTGATTGCATATTCTCCCATTAAAACAAAAATGTTTGTGGAAACTTTATGTTACAGTTTTTTTTCTCGTTGAAGACCACCACGCGATATTGGAAAATATTTTGAGTTGACAATATTATGAAATATATTTTAAAATATTATAACAAATTAACGCCTATATAATAATATGTATGTACATACTTCTGTCTGTACATACATAGTTTAAATTCGCGGAGCAGAACACATTATAATCTGCTCAATGTCCATCAATAAAAGAAAACAAACAAGTTCTGTTTTACAAGTTTATTTTAACTTCTAAAGTATTTTAACTTTAAAAATCGAAGACGAATTTAGATGTTTTTTGTGAATTTACGAGCCACTTAAACACTGTCCAACAACTTTAAGAACAAAAAACACCATCGCTGCCTGCTGAGTAACAAATTATTTTCTTCAAAACCAAAAATTCAGCTTCTGCAACCACCACATAAGCACACCAAATCGAGAAATTTCTTTTACTTAACCATTTACGAAACTATGAAATAAAAATAAAAAAAATTTGGGGAAAACGAAAAATGCTCCTTGGAGTAAAAATCGAAGAGAAAACACTGCAACATATTATTTAACCAAATGTGCGCTACTTCGAGGTAAAACTTTATTAGAGAACTTAAATCCTTACTTTGATCTAAATTTTGTACCAATTTGTCACTGGTATTTGCTGACGCGGCCAAAGCTAAAGAGCTTTCGCTTCTTATAGACGACTCCTGTCCTTTAGTAATATCATCCATTTTTATCTTCTTTTCGGGTAACAACATTCTTATATCAGAATCTTCTTGCATACTATTGCTCGGACTTGTGGATTTTTCTCGATTCCTTCTGATGTAGTTGCGATTTTTTGTGCTTTCCTTTAGTTCCTTAAACTTCAACTCAGGATTAATATCGACATCATCCGACTGTTTTTCATGCTGCTTCCTTGGTGACTTGTCACTTGACTTTGCAGTGGTTTCTTCATGTACTTTCCGATTAACATCGGATTTGGCACTCTTCCTTTTTTCTACAGATTGTTTAGTGCGTATATCTCTTTCAATAATCCTTGAACCGTTACTTGCATTTATAATGGTGGTTTTTGATGATCCCATTCTGCTTCCCTTCGAGCGACTCGAAGACGATCGCGATGAATACTTGCTTTCATTATTTGAAGCTATTTTTTGTGCCATTCCTTTAGAGTGTGACTTCTTGTTTCCACCAGTAGAGTGCGAACTTGTTCTTTGTTTTTCCTTTGTACTGCTCCCTTGTTGTTTTATGTGAGGGTATTTTGTTAAAAATTTTTCCGAACTATCTTGACTTTTTTGCTCTTTTGGTAAGCTGCTTAATGAGGTAGAGATCCCTCGGTTATCAGTAGTTGCAATAGTGGTTACATTCGCAGAATTCTCTGATTGTTGCTGACGTATGAGACGAGGATCACGTTGCTTTATACTGTTAAGAATGGCTGAACTTACAGGCGCAACTCTGGTTTTGTTTACATTACTATTTCCTATATTGGCGTTCTAAAAATGAACAAACAATGTAAAAAATTTCAAATTGAAATAATCAAACTTTACTCACCATTGTAGCATTATTATTATGAGCAATCCTTTGCAAGCCAATCTTTCCCGTTATGTTTAATTTTGGAGAAACACTACTAGGTGAGACAATTCCTATATTCTGAACGGATTTTACACTTTCAGTTTGCATGCTTAATTGCTTTTCTTGTTCCTCAAGTCGTTGTTTTGTGGCAGCCAATTCAAGCTCCAATTTCCTTTTTTGCAGTTCTAAAAGTTGCCGTTGTTTGTCTCTTAACTTAGCTTGCATGTCGTTTATTGGTTCGCCCTAATTGACATTAAATGCATTATGAAAATATATCTCCAGTCGAAGATTAGGTCTTACTTTGTTCAAAAATATTGGATTTACGTGAATTGCAGGAGATTTCGGAAGAACCTTTGCTGTGATCGGCCAATTAGGATCCATACAATTCACTTTCACATCTAAAGTATATAGTTTTTGAGGAGTGAACACATCATTCCAAGTTTGCCTTAGTGTATACATTTTCTCACGTATTTTTTCATTCACCTATTAATATAAAAAAATTGTAATTTCTTATCATAAGTATTTGAAAAATTACCTTCTCAAACACTCCACAAAATACGGTAACAATACAATGGCTGAAAAGCGAGATATAGTCTCGTCCTACGTTTTTAACGATCGAATCAATAAGATACAAAACCGGTAGTTTTACCTCTGGACTAACCTAGATTCGCGAAAAACAAAAATGTTTGGCATGTTAAACGGAAGAAATTGGTTTCAAAATTCAGGCATTAATGTAATGACAGAAAAGCTTACTTAGCTTTTTTAAACGAAATATTTTTTTCATTGTGTTTATACTTAAGAACTATACGACAATTTTTGAAAAAGTATGCAGTTTGCCCAAATTCAAATTTTTGTAGAAACTAACACAGTTACATAAAATTGCAAAAAAAAAAAACACTAAACCACTCTCTCTACTTAAATCAACCGTTGTGTTATTTGTCTGCGAATTTTAAAATTGGATGCGATTTCGAAATCAGCCAGCAACTCTTTTAAACTTCTCCGTGTATCTTACATCAAAGCAAGAAATCTTACGGGGTACTTGATAACGTATTTGTTACTTGTTTATTTTAAAATGTTTATTTAGTGCGAACGATTAGTTTATAGGAAAATTAGCTTTCTCTTAGTAGATAGGAAAACTATTATACGATCGTTTCTTTATTAGAAGAAAATATAACGATTGAAAATGTAATTAATGAATGAACGATATTATGCATTCTTATCTTAAAACAATCTGTATAAGTGAATTTTCAACTTTGAAATCACGAAGAAGCTAGTTCAAGTGCAAAAATAACATACATCTAAAATTATATATGTATATATATATATATATATATCTATCATCTATCATATCTCATAGATTACAGGCTTTTAATTGAGATTGTTCTTATAAATATTTCAATCTGTTAAACTATATAATTTATAGCGGTAAATTATTTCTTTAGGATATTTATTTCTTTGATATACGTCTTAAAGTAATAAAGTGGACTTAAAATTGTGCCGGAAGATCACATAAATTTTCTTAAAATTATCCAAATTCTGTGAGAAACAAATTGTCGATCAATTGAAATACTTAAGATTTTAACGAATGTTGTATTTTTGTTACATGTGTAAACATAAGAGAATAAAAAGTTTTGTTAAGATACTTATGAAGACTTCTCTCTCATATCTAATAACTTCTATTTTTGTAAAAAAAAAAAAAAACTACATATAGCGTATAGTTATTAATTTAAATTACATGAAATTTGAATGTTTGCTAATAAGAAGTTATAACGATGAAATTTCAGGCGAATTACTAATATGTGTATGTTTTCTATATTTTGTGTTCAATTTTTAATTTGTATTTAGAGATTTTGATTTATACATAATGAGTGTTTGGAGACTTGTAACATTATATTCAACACGCGCTCAGAAAAAAGGTAATATTATGTAGCAACAGAAACATGAAGGACTTGATATCATAAAACTTCTGTTTTTGAAATTAGAAATTTCTTCGGTTATCCGCCTATTAATCGAGCGTTGTAGTGTCAGAGAATACAAAGATTATTTTACCCATATCAAAAATGGATATTTCCATTCCAAGCGTAACAAGTCTTAATCAAATAATAATGGAATAAAACCAACACCATATTCAATGTAAATAAAGAATCGTTTATCCATGTGCATTTGGAAACACGTAGATGGAATACTTGCTACTACTGTTTAACTAATATTAAATTTATTGCAATTGACATCTTAAGCAATATATAAAAAAAGACATTTAATTATTGCTATGCTATCCCATATGCATTTAATTAAAGTTGTCTTTATATATGTAATATATATTTTTATGATTTGTAACAACCATTGAACATTTTTCTTACTGATAGTATTGCTTAACAAAATATAACTATCAAAACATTCAAGGAAACTACGTTTTCAAGAAAATTTTACTGATTGATGAACATTGCATTTAACGTGCGCAATTAGATTATGTTTTATGAGCTCTAAACTTTTGCTGTAATGTACTGTATAGTTTTTTAAAATTAACCTCATTAATTTCATGATATATTTTGGTATGTTTCAATTAAATAAATTTTGTTATTAATAATACTATATTTTTAATAATAATAAATTGCATTATATAAAAAAATTCCGCTTTCATTCCCTTTTGGCGTCCACGGTTTTTGATGAAATTTGCACAATTTTGCAGATAATACATGTTTCCATATGTGAAATTGATGCCCAAATGTAAGCTTTAATAACGGTGCTAAAGAACACATTTTTGTGCACCAATTTATAGGATACACCAGAGAGTGTTTGCATATTGGCCCATAAAAGACTTATTGCCTGTAGTACAATTATTCTAGAGTACTAAAATTAAATTAAGTCAAATGGTTTGTACGAGAAAAAATTCTTTTACAAACTCACGCTTTAGTAAATGTTTATGTATAACTACTTATTGTTACAGCTTTTTGTATATCGCTTCTGCTAATCACAATAATAACAGCATAAAAATTGCAACTTGATTCAATCAATCGATAGTGGTACTAATTTGTCGTTTTTATGCAACTAAAGTACATCATAAACAATTTTGAATGACAGGCATTTTCAGTTTTTCCAGGAATTCACAAAACATGAAAATCAATCACAGTCAGTTCTTTTATTATGTATTGATAGAGGGAAAAATTTAATTCCATATATGTACTAATTTGATGAGTTAAACATCAAAATTTTCAACTACCAACACATTTTCCACATTCATTGACATATCATAAACGCACTTTTTCGTTTTTATTAAAGTGAGATATTTATAAAATCATCTCATGGAATTTTTAATTCTAAGTGGCTTATGTTAAAGTTAGTTGTATTCAGTTTTAGATAACTATGATAAAAATATATGTATTTTCTAAAAACCTTAGCTATATGTTGTTCAACAGCTTTGACAATAACTGCAGCATATTCAATATTTTCTTCTGCTAAAATTGTCAGCATGTTTATGAGCGGCTTGCTGTTCAAGTTGAGATCTGCCAAACTGGACAAATACTCCTCCGCTACCTCCTGTTCCTTCTTTTCCATATTTGTATGTGACTGTTACGCACGGCAATTGAAAACTCAGAGCATTTCTTTCCCAGCTGTTCTTAGCTACACACTCAGTTATTTTTTGTCATACAAACTGAAAGTAAAAAAAATTTACATCAATGTGATACGCTTGATAAAAACGCTATATCAAACACAAACATAGAAATCCAATGAATTAACAATTCAATACTTTGTGACGTAACGCAAATTATTTCATGTAATCGATATATTCAAAATTACTTACTTCCTATTCGCACATAGTTTTATATGATATATATTTGCGAATATTTTGGATAATTATAACTCGAACTATGTTATTGAAAACACTTTCTAGCAAATTGCTTTTTTTCCCAGCAACCACGTTGATTTAATTTATAAACAAAGTTCCAAAACAAGTTAGATTGAGCGTACAATTATATCAAACTGTTAAAAAACTTATTTTCACCGTTCCACGCACTAACTAGTGCATTAATATAACTATAATAAACAGGTAAATTCAATACCAGAACTTAAAACAAAATGGCGCTTGAAGAAAAGGTGAAGAATTGGCTTATTTGAGAATACCGTACTGCCAATTCACAGCAACGCAATAAATATCACCAACGCAACAATGAAATATCAACAGCGGCCAACTTAATTCTGACTGAAATTATGTTTTGCCTACGACACAAGTTTTACACCTGTATGCTACATACAAAATTTACTTTGTTTGCAAATTAATTCATTATCTTATGCTTTAAATAATTCATTCAAAAGTGAAATAGGTAATTCTTTGTCGAAAATTTATAAATAATCAGAATCAGCTTAATATTTCCGAAAGCCCAGTTTTTAAAATTTTGTGACTCCTAATTCAAAACGATCAATTTAATGAATTAGTGGATGCAATCAAAATTAAGTGCTTAATCAATCTCTAAATTGCTTTTCTTTTATTAAAATTCTTGTACCATTTTACAATAATTACGTGGCCTTATTTTTCATTATAGTCAATAACAAGTTATATTAAATTTATATACCTAAAATTCCAATGCAAACATCAAGCCACAAAACTTCTGAATCGGTTTCGTGTAAACCATTTGTATAGTTTGTATACCAGTTCTGTGGTGAATTTCTTTCTGCAGCCTGTGTTCTTACTTCTTTGAACGAACTCACTCGTCAATAAGTGCATCAAACGTACATCTGTCAAACAGTTATAATTATTAAAAATGCTTAAATCCACTTTTCGATTTTTTCATAACACAGATATCGGCATCCGTATATTTTTTCGCGCTATTAGTACCACAATTCCAAAAACTGGGAAGAGGAATTTTCGAAAATTTTTGTTATATAACAAGAGAGGTACACGCAGTTTGAAGGAAGCACAGAAGACTGATCCTTCAAACACCATTCCGGTAGATCACCGAGGAGTGCGACAAACGGGATATATGAATCAAAGGAAATTTGTTGAAATCAAAGAAAAGATCCCAGAAATAATTGTACCAACATTTGAAGGCTGTCAGTTAAAACCTTATGTATCATATAGATGTCCGGATGTGGTTCAGTCAGAATTTACAAGCCTGGATCTGTTTAACGCAGTGTATGCAAAAAAAATTGTAGCAGACTTTAGCTCAAATACTCTTAAAGAAGATGGATCACCAAATAATCCCTCAGCTGAAGAAAAACTAAGTCCGAAGTCAGCATGGGAGGATGCCCGAAAAACTGGTTCTGACATTTTCTAAATTAAACAATAAACTATTCTTGAAAAGATTTATGTCTGTAACTATACAATTTCTTGATCCATTTTTCCATTCTTTTCTTCGAGTCACCACAAAACTGAAATAAATTCTTTCAGTTACTATGAAAATATAATAATGATTGATTCTACTCACGTTATTATGGCAAACATTATTATCCTCATCATCAAGCTTTGCTGGTGTTGCAACAGAAACTGTTTCGTTGTTGAGATCTATTATCACTTTATCTGGAATTTTCTTCGAAGTACTAACAAAACTTTTTGGTACGAAACAATCTGCATTGATTTGGTCAATCATATCTTTTTTTGCGTTCCTATCTACATCTATGTTCAATAAACTGTATTTTTTTATTTCAACACTTTTCTTATCCGCATAAGATGTCTCTGGTGATTTATCCGAATTAAATGAGGAAGAACTGCATGTAGTCGACCGACTGCGGCGAGCAGTAGATCGTTTATGTCGGCTATTCGAATGTTTATGTCTGGAGCCCGACCGTCGTCGAGATTTATACGTTTCCGGGGATCTGCCAGTCCTCCTAGAACAATCAGATGACGAGGAACTATGTCTGCGATACTTCACGCGCCTTTTTCGCCTTTCATTGCTTCTCTCACGTGATGTTGAACGGTCTTTCCAGTCGCTTCTTGAAACGGACCTGGATCTTCTCCGTTGAGTTGACTTGTCGGAAGGCATTTTGGAAAATGTCTGCCTTCAATCGTCATTCAAACACAAGAGTAAAAATTAAATGAGAGCAGATAAAACGAAAATTTCGTTGGGTGAAAAACATAAACACAGCTCAAAATTAACTCAGTTCAGTGGCGATGTTACTGTCATTTATACTTGTCAAAATATTGACATTTTGTTACAGGTCTTTGGTTCTTTTGTAAAATAAAACAAATTGGTGCTTTGAAAATAAATAATTTCATTTAATTTACTAAGTTTTAAGTCACTCATAAACTTCAGTTATGGCTAATAGTGAGGCTGATAAAATTAAGGAAATGAAAATTGCCTCTGCGAAGAAAATTGTAAGTTAGATCTATATGTTTATTCATAAACCAATGACACGTCATGAGATCAAAACTTGCTTTAAGAAAAATGTTTATACTTTTAGCTTGAAGCATACCAAAAAAAGGGTCGAAAAAAAGATCGAATCGTCGATGGTCCTAACAATATCAGCCCAATTGATCAGAATATTCATTTTGAAAAGGATGATGCCCAATATTTGCAATCAAACTGTACGTCGTACCCAATTGATCATACAGAAGTAAATGAACGTAAGGAATATCAAGAAAGTATCATACCTCAGTATGGATCTAGACACCAAAATGGGAAAAATGAAAATTTTAATATTCAAGCAAACTCCATCGAAATTTTGATAAATGAGAAGACAACTTTATCAGCTTCTCTAGCCCAATGTCAGGCAGATCTTAAAGAACGAAATTTCGAAGTCGAGGAGCTTTCTGGACGCCTGAAAGAAAATCAGAAACGTGTTACAGATATGGAAAAAAGCATTTTTGAAATGCAAAAACAGATGACTAATCTAGTAGGCGAAAGGACAGCTATAGAAGTTTTACTAAAAAAGGAATCCGGTAAAACGGATGTTATGCAAAAAAGCTTAGAAGATCAAAAGGAAAGAATAGAGGAATTGAAAACAGAGCTATGTGGTGAGAGATTAAAAAGGGAAAAATTAGAACAAGAAATAAAGGAAAAAGACTGCGAACTGAAATTGAATCAGATACGCATGTGCGAGATTGCCGATCAGAATTCTGTGAAAGCGGATGATAGGATTGAAAGTTTAACACAAGCAAAATTTGTACATGAACAACAAATTCATGACTTGCAGGTAATAAAATTAAAAAGCACTTACAATGCAACTTAAATAATAACTTTTGGGACTAGGCCATGGTACAACAATTAGAAGCGGAACGTGATCAATCAAATCAGCAATATCAAAACTATGTTCAGCAATTAAACAAAAAAATTAAACAACTTTCAACGAAAAATGAGGAGATGATTGATGAAAATGCAAAACTGACACAAAGGGAAACCAGCCTAATAAGTCATATCAATGCTTTGGAAAAACAGTTGCAACAATCTTTGGTTCAACGAGAGGCAAATGACAGCAGGTCTGCCATCAAGGTAATGAAACGTTATAATTAACTTCATTATGAATATTTCGAAATGAGTTAAAATTCTTCATTTTGATTTTTAGGAAATGAATAATATGAATGTAGTAAATACGACTGATTATGAAAATATTTTAAAAGAAAATGATAATTTATTGGAACAAATAAACGTTTTTAAGAAACGCATTGAATCATTAGAAGAAGCGAACAATGAAAAAGACAATAAACTGGTTGAATTTGAATCAACTGTCAATTCTCTTGCTGCAAATCGGCCTAGCGATTCACAATTATTAGCAAGGATAGAAAATGAAAAAGTTGCGGCATCAATAGCGGTGTCACAAAATGAGGAATTAAAAAAACAATTAAAAGAAATTGAAGGAAAATTGATCGTTTTGACGAACGATAAAGTGGATCTTGTAAATACCTTACATTCTGAACAACATACAAATCGTGAGATCCGTTCAAAGTATGTTCAACTTGAAGAGGATTTAAAAGATGTTACTGCAAAATTGCATTTTAAAGATGAAGAAATGATTCGTTTAACTCACGAAAATAGTGAATTAAGGAAGAACGTCGAGGACTTGAAACAGCAGATAAGTAGTATTCACATCAAAGATACATGCACAAGTAATATGGATCAATCCAGTGAAGGCCTACACCACCATTCAGAAGAGTTCTCCTTGATTCCTCACAAGGGTAAGCCATAGTACGTGAAATTATAATAGTAATGGTTTTAAAATTTTATTTCCACAGCAGACGAAACTAACATTAATACAAGCGTCTCCGAGAATGCAGAAAAAGGTTTAAAAATACCTACCCCAGATGCCATGAAAAAGTTGGAAGAACGCTTTAAAAGTTTGATGAATGATGTTGCCAATTTAACAGACGAAAAACAACGGCTCGAACATTTAGTTTTGCAGCTACAGGGCGAAACTGAAACTATTGGAGAGTATATAACTTTATACCAAATGCAAAGGAAACTTCTCAAACAGAGAGAAATTGAAAAAGATGTACAGTTGTCCAACTTACTAGCCCAGCGGGAACAAATGCAAAACAAATTGGTGCAAATAAATCAGTTAGTTCATCGCTTATTCCTGTCATCTAGGCAAAATCAGCCAACAAATGGATTGCATAATTCCAAGGAAATAGGTGGATCAGTTGATTCATTAGAAAAAGAAAAATTTATAGTGAATCAATCAGAAGAACTTATTGTCAAAATTAACACTTTAATTGACGAGCTTGAAGAAACGAGAAATTTAAAATCTGTAATTGCTATTGATCATTGCGCGTGTTGTTCTGGAAAATTTGAAACAGTTTAATTTCACGCTTTATTCAAGTAGTTGAAATGTATTTTGTTTTACATGATAAATATACTGAATGCCTTCCATTTATGCTTGATCTATACAAAACAAATCGCAGATTTATATTGGATCTACTGGAACTCTGCATTAGAGTTATATACATTTGTATTGGTTTTATTTAATCTAAGAGAACTAGAGATCAACATTTTATTACTTAAAAATATATGTTTTTAAAAGTTGAAAATATGAAAATAGTAGTTGCAAAAATCAATTTTCATATCCTGTACACTTGCTTTAATGACTTTCATTGGAGGGACTTCCAGCTCTTTTCTTCAAATACTTTTCACATATGGCTTAAAATTCCCCAATCATATATTGGTTGTGATCAAAACTAACTAGCCGGTAAGAAAAACTGACCGTTCCTCAGGCTTTTCGTACATGATTCTAATTGTACAAATGTCAAATTGAAATCGCAGAACTTGACAGACAACACGAGTGTTTAATTGACTGGAAAAAATTTGATATTTCTTTTTAGCGAAATGGTTAAAATTGGATTGCAAATAAGTGCAACACTGGAAAATGTTGACGAACTTAAGACTTGTTATCCTGAATATACATTTTTTTTTAAGTTAAAGTGCACAAATTGCGGTGAAACGTCCGAAAAATGGCACGATATTACAGAGAATGAACGTGTTCAGCAATCATCTCGTGTGCCAGATGGATTCAACTTTTACATGAAATGTAAAATGTGTAGCAGGGAAAATACTATAGACATAGTTGAAGGAAGCAATGGTAAAAATTTTCGGGGAGGTTACACTTTAACTAGATTACTATCTATACTTTAAGTTGATGCCTTTTTTTAGCCAAGGAGAGGTAAAAGTAAAAGATCATAGTTTTGTATTAAAATTCGGCTTTGTAAAATTAAAATTGTAACTTTTTAGAACTAAAATACCAATTTTTCCTCACCTTAAAATAAAGATAAGAATTAAATTTAAGTAAATATGTGATTTAAAAAATATACGAATAGTATGTGCGTTAAAGTGTATCCTAACCAAATTTGCAAGTAACTAAACCATAAATAAAAAAAATATCAGTAACTTACAGTGTTAAAGATTCCGGCAAGTTGAAAACTATTGTTTTGATGGATTGCCGAGGAATAGAACCATGTGACTTTTCGCCAAGAAATGGTTGGATTGTAAAGTCGTCAGATGGTGGACAAATTTTCGAGGACATTGATCTTTCTGAAGATGATTGGGTAGAATATGACCAGAAAAATAAGACTTCGGTTGGAATATATGACGTCAAGTCAAACTTTGTAAAACTGAAGAAATAAAATATGTTTTATTCTAACTTTCAAACAAGTAAAAAAAGAAACTATTTATAATACTTAAGAATATTAGTCATTTTTATTGGCAATCAAGGGAAATTGTACTATACAGAGCTGATTGCCATTGTCACAGACAAGTGAGTTTCCAGCTAAAACCATTGTTTTGGGACAAACTTGGTTATGCTCATTGTTTAATCTGATTTCTTTAGTTGGTTCTCCCGTTCTCAAGTCCCACACAACGAGACAACCTGGATTGAAATAAGTGTTATATAAAAAGTATAAACAAGTTTCCTAAGGCGTTACCTGGCTTTGATGTTATCAATAAGGATGGGGTTAGTAGTAAAAGACTAGAATAAACAGATGCCATGCTTATAGTGTTGAGAATATTTCCTTGAAACCGTTCCCATATGCAAAGGCGTTCGTCAGTTCCCAGTGATATGATGTAACTAGGTGAACAAACTAAAGACGAAACAGATCCATCGTGTGCGTGTATATTGTACATACAAGCTCTTGTATACAAGTCCCAAACACAGAGCATACCGTCTTGAGAACCAGAACCCCCAGTGCCTGGTTGCCATTCATCTATGAATATACACATTATTGGTCCCCAATGTCCATGCAAAGCGTATTCGAGATTAGGATCTTGTAAATTGTACACCTAAAGAAGAAAAATTATAGATAAAATAGCACATAACATATAAAAAATTAAAACCCGCAGAGTGTGGTCCTGACTCCCTGTTAGTATTATACCATTTACGACTTCCATACACGTTATAGGTTGCTGATGAGCCAAGTGAGTAAGTTCTAGTGTGCACTTCATCTCTTCTTTTGTGTTTCCTTGTTTTTGAATTAAATGTATGTTTCCAGCTGAACCTGTACGCACGTGTGCTGTTATGAGTACCAGAGACCATTTTTAATGTAACAAATGTATTTTAATCTTTTGCAAGCATTACGTACTACGTCGGTAGGCAGACGTAAATCCCCAATCGATTTGTTGCCCTGCATAATATGTTTCTAGCTTATAAAGCTCTAAACGACCACATAGTCTGGCTATAACCACACGATCTCCATTTAAATGAACATGTGTAACGCCACTGTTCAATCTTTTGTCATCCTGGTAGACACACTGAAATTAATGAAAATTCTAGCAAGAAACTATAGAAGGCAGTTTCTCTATACTTTTAAATTTCCGGTTGGTGTTTCCCAAAATTCAAGACGTCCGTCAGCGCAACCGACAGCAATTAAGTTGTCAAAGTAATCCACACACCAAACTGGTGGTGTTCCATTGCTGAGAACAGAGGTTCCGTGGAAATCTTTCTCGAAGTCGTTTTTGTCCGCTTTAATTGTGGGTACCAGAGTTCGATTGATTCCGCAAACAAGTTCTCCTCCTTTTGGATCCCATACTTTAATAATTCCTTCAAGGCACGTGCTTACAACTAAAACTCCATCCGATACCAGACATTCTAAACGATGTCTATGTGCTTTTATATTAACAGGTATGCTTTCAATAATTTCTTGGGTATTTTTATGAACAGTCTTATTATCATTCCAACTAGAGCGCCATTCTGCATAATTCCTGCTGCACATGCAACGATAGAAGACAACCAAAGTATACGTTACGACGAAAACGCTTATCACACAGAGCATAGCTGCCAGTAATATTTCCATTGGGCTTTTTGGGTAGAGGGGACTACCACCTGGTGGAATTTCAAATGAAATTCTAGTTTCTTCGTCGCTAAAATCCAAAGGATCTAAGGCTGCAGCTAATGCCTTCCATTGAAAATTTTGCATCGGCCTTTCTTGTGGATGACGTAGTAAAACTGCAAATTCAGGCTTTACTACATGGCAAAGTTTTATAGTAGGAAGGATGGTAACATATTTTCCACTGAGTGATATGTTGTACTGTTTAAGAATGTCAGACCAATGAAAATTCGATAAATGAAAACTAGCTTCATAAATCGGATATCGCAGCCTCGAGATGTCTATTGAATTCGTTGTGAAGTTTTCATTTTTTCCATTTTCTATATTTGTCTGAGGTAACTCATATAAAATTGTATCATCGGATATTTTACTTTTATTTTGTTTGAAAGTCTTAATCATGTAATCTTCTGCAGTAATATTATTATCAATTATAAAAAATTTTTGTAGAAAGCCAGAGCTATAAACAATGGAACATATCCAAATGATCATCCAAATCATGAAAGCTCGTTGGAAAAATCGTGTCCTAGCCCAAAAATTAACTAATCTTAGTCTCTTTGGTAATTTTTTCTCAGTAACACTGTTTGATGTTACATTTTCATTGCTTGTCGCATTAGAATTATTCAGTGCTATAAGTTTTGGGTGAGACTGAGATCTAGACATACCAATTGGTTGATTAACAGTTCTGAATGCAACATTTTCTCTTCCGCGTATTAGCCGATCTTTTTTGGTGATATTATGAATTTTTGGAAGGTTTTTTTCACCTACCGAATATTCAATTCTCTTTATGTCCAAAGCTAATATCGTTGAAAACAGAAGCATTTGCAGGAAAAAATCGGAAATTAAACCGACTATTGCAAAGACACAAAACTCTTGGATAACAGGTACAAAAGTAGCCAATCCTGCGGTCAGTATAGTTATTTCTGTAAGCAGCGTCTTTGATATTGGCCACCCTTCTTTGCTTAAACCTTGCGCAATTCTTATTTTAACATCGAAAGCATCATCTGTTGTTACTACACTTTTAGTAATAACAAGACAATTTTCAAGACCAACTAAAATAACAAGATATGGAAATATGTTATCTTTCGATTGTAAGCTAACGGTTAATCCAAAGAAAAAGCATAAACCGAGAGACATCATTAGGCTTCCAAGTACTGTAAAAACAGCGCATAATGCAAGAAGAATTCTCGATTTCACCACTTCAATTTTTCGAACAGAGAAGTATACGTATGTAAATAATATAATAAAAGCTGTAAAAAGCGGTAAAAGTTCCATCAACTTGAATTCACTAGGATAGTAAACATATGTTATAGATGTGCTATGGTTTCGCTCTACACCTAATGGTTGAAATATTGGGTACATGCGCTGCAATTTTTGTTTTAATGAGTGTAAATATTTTCTATCGTTTTTCTGCAAAATAATCGTCAGCGCATGTTGAATTATTCTTGGCCGTGCACGTATGGGATATCGTTTTACTCCAGTATCTTGCATGGGTAGACCTAGGAGCATTTCTGCGTTTGAAATTTTTGTTTTCTGTAAGTTCTAAAATACGATATGAGCGTCAAATTTAATAACATAACATGTTGTCTTACATGATGTTGAAAAATAGTGCTCAAAATATCTGGATCCTTGTTGAAATTCTGAACGTCTTGTTTCCAGAAATTTGCGGCAGATAACACTAAACAGTTGTACTCGGGAAAAATATTATGTTTTAGTTTTCTTTTAACATTTTCTACGTGTAGACAAATATGATCCAAAGTCTGTTTATTTTCACTTTCTTCATGGTTACGAACTATCTCTAATAGTTTAAAAGTTTCGAAAATCGGGCCACGAAAAGCGTCCATTAATCGTAAGTCCTTTGTCCATGGTTCAACGGTTGATCTTAAAACAATTTGCTGAACAAATATATACGAGCTTCCATGTGCCCAAGGAAAAGGGGGACTGAATGATATGTTTTCGGGACCGAATAAATTATTGATAAAACTATAATTTTTCTTGTTAATATTGTTTAGGCGGTTTTCATCGTGCTCTCCAAAAAAATTTGACGAAACAATTTTGGTTGGTATTGTGCCTGGTAGTGGTATATACAGTAATGGATAACTAAAAATTCTTAATGAAGTTATTTGACATTTTGACACTAAACTCAAATTACCAGGAAAGTAACACTACAATGAATGCTATGCTTGTAGCACACGCGGGATATGTTGAAAGAAAAAGCCCATGTTTATAATACCATTGTGCAACACGTTCTGGAAGGCTGATTTGTTTATTGTTTCTGTTAGCTAATAAATTTAATTGAGGTACAATCTCAGCATTCGTTTTGACCATTTTCATTAATAATTTAAATGAGAAGCAAGTGAACTCTATAACAAACTCTTTACATTTTTATTTTATTATAATCAAACTCTTACTGCATGCAAAACTCTTTAATGTTCAAACAAGAAATATGAAACATAATCTGTCCACTTCACCAACGGTAATCATCAAAACATATATTATAGGTTACTATTCATAATAAAATTACATTATTTCCAAGAATTTCACTGATCAAAAGTAAATGTAAAACCATTTCGTCTTCAAATTCGATAGTAAATAATGAATTGACTATACCTAACCTACAAACTATATGTCACTTTGAGGGAAATGCTCGTTAAGACCTAGAAACTTTCAAACGACAATTTTTTCAGTCGTAAATACCCATTGAATTAATAACTACCTATATTTATTTATTATTTCAATGGTAAATACGGACGAGCACAAATTATTAATTAAACTATAAGGATGTCATAAAAAAGGAAGAAATTCTTACTTGTACTTTCAAATAACTGCAAAAACAATATTCAAATAATGAAGAGAAAAACTATTTTTATTTGATCGAACTAACAAATAAAACAAACAGTAATATTTCAGATATTCAAGGAGTTCATTTATAGTATTTTTTCATTCGGCTGATTCACTGGCTCTTCGTACAAGACCCAACATGTCTAGCATACTGCGCTTTACAGTGTTTTCTTGCGCTGCGTCAACTGACGGATAGGAACTTTTATGTTCGCACAACGCCAAATGACGCGCTAAGGAGTTTCCATCAGAGCTAGAAAATCCACATACACAGTGCATTTCTTTTTCCAAATCTATGTGTACGTTGCTTTCTGGATTAACTCCAGATTGACAAGCAGATGTATGCTCCATCATTGCTCTCAAGCAATAGGTATGATAACGACATTTTTGGCATTTCAATAAACCTCTAACGAAAACAATAAAAAAATTAAGAAAATGAAAATAGTTAAGAAATTAAGTAAATAATATCTTACATTAAATGATTTTCTTCTTCTAAACCGACATCACACTCAATACAAATGTTCCCTTCAATATCTTTGAATGTTAAGTTTGCCAGTTTTTCCTTAAGCAAATATGATCCAACTTCTTTCGTATGTTGTATCTTCACCTAATATTAATTTCCATATAATATTGTTTAAATTTCACAAAAATCTGAGAACCTTTGGAGCCTGGACGAAAACCGTACTTTCTAACAGTCTTTCTACTTTCTTATTATCCATAAAACTCTCATGATCATGTATTTGATGAACTTTTAGTGAGCCTATACGAAATTTTTTCAGTTGTAATGAAAAAAAGCGTAATATATAAAATACCTTTGGATAAAAAGGAAAGGCAACATTTGTTGCATTTCTTGCACTGATTTTTAGTCGTATACTTCTTTAGATGGTTATAAAACTCATTAAGGCTTTGCACAAGAGCTTTGCCATTAGTGAAAACCTGAAAAGGCTTTACAGAAAAATAATTATGAAACCAATACTTCAGTGACAAATATTTTGGTAAAACTACCAACAAGCATAATGGGCATTGTAGAACACCGATGTCTCTATGAGCTTCATAAAAATGGTCAATTGTATGGCGGTGGGACGAGCATCTATAATTGCAGCAACCACACTTATATGGTAGTTCTGATGGAACGTGGGTTTTCTGCATATGAGAGTTCAGCATTAAAATACTGTTGAATCGATTCTGGAAGAAATTAAATTATAAACATTTTTTAAACACAACTAAAAACCTGAAAATGTTCTACCTCGCATATGATACAATTAAATGTTGATGCGACAGTATTTTTTGTTACATTTGGATGAGAAAAATCAATATGTTTTTGTAAATTTTCTTCGTCTGTGCATTTTTCAAGACAATAAACACACTGCGATGATCCCGCTTGGTTTGATAAATTTATGTGTGTGAAAATATGCCGCTGCAGCTCAACATTTTTTTCAAAAACTGCTTTGCATTCAGGGCACCTGCCCGAAAAACTGTCAATACCTTGATATTTCCCGTTACCGCCACTGGGCAGAACCCCATAATAATATTCTTCAAGTCCAACAGCTCCATTCTCATTTAAATTTTTAATAACACTTTGTGTTTCTTGAACACGCGTATATGTCTTCAATTTAATATCTCTTTCTTTTCCTTCTGTGTTTTTCTGACAATTGTCAACCTTTTTATGTCCTTTAAGAGATTTTTGAGATGGTTCGTATGCTACAAATGACTTCCATTCAATATATACATCTTTGAAACCATTGAATCGTTTGAAGTGAAAATTGTAGTATTTTTACGAATAAATCGGATAGAGAACAACTCAAAGCAAAATTAGGAAAAGGAAATAATAAGAAGAAAAGTTATCTTATGATCGGTATTGAATACGATTTATTCATAAAAAATCAACAAATTTCACTAACAGCACAGGACTCAATTTCATTTAAACATAAAAAGTTAATTTATTCTGAAAGGGAAAAAGTTTAAGTGAAATTTATTATTACTAACATGTATCTTTTGCTGTGACAACATTCCGTGAAGTTCGTTTTGTTGGTACTGGAGAGGACTCCTTGGCCACAGTATGCATTTGTCCCATCTGTTCAATATGTTCTTTCCATTCTTTCAAAGGAGTTTTAGCTACCTGAATGTGTTTAGAAATTTTGTCAAGAAAATGGTAAATTTTATTAGCACGCGCTATTTTGCACTTAAGATCTCAATTAATAAATTATCCAAAATTATTCAGATCTTAAAATAAAATTTGAGCTCACATACCTTAAACAACCTCTGTATCAATGTGTCTTTGGCCTCGATTCGAGTTTGCTCTGCGATGTGATTGGTTATATTGTCAAAGGCTTGTAATGGTGTGCAGCCAAACTCTTCCCGCCAGACGAGTTCATCTAAAAAGTGTTGAACGAGTTGATTTGGCAGTAAAGATAGCGTGTTCTGAAACATTTTAGGCACAACCCTTTTCAAGTAATGCATTATACTAGCATTAGAATGCCCTTGATTTGTTTCGTTAGGCATTGTTTGTATAATATTGTGATAACCAATGCCTTTTAAAGCTTGAATGTCAACTGTATGATCAGTTACAATTGTGCTTTCTTTATGAACCCAATCATTGAGTGGTTGAAGAATTTTCGCAAAACGTCCCTTATAACTGCGATCAGAGGTTTCAGCATATGGCTCGACAGCACGTAAGCGAATTTTTTTCTCAACAGGATCTAAAACGCCTAATAGTTCAACTTTAACAGCACGATTTTTCCCACCAGAAGTTGTTGTCCCTAAAGATATAACACCGACCTTTGAGAAAAAAAAAACAGATCGATTACATATTCGTTCAATGATGGTCTTTTTCCATTTCAAAAATAATTCTTACTTCTATGTGTTTCCCGTGTCCTCCCAAGGACTTCTGATGACGATACAATGCAAGCGTACAAATAGCTCGTAGCCAAGTATATACGAGTTTGATATATACATTGCTGACTTTTACCCAATGTACAACATTTTGTATATTGCTTTGACAGGACCAGTGGTAGATCAATTTCAATATGCTTGAGGGTGGATTTGTAGCACCTTCGAATAACGATCCATAAAACACTGAAACAAATCTTGTTGGACAGCATTCACTGATCCAAACATATCCACCTGAACAGGGAAATTTTGAGCCATCCGAGAAAACACCTAAAATAGGACAATAATTTATACTGTAGGGTTAATGCCAGAAACAGTCATGTTTAAGAATTGCAGAAAAAATGTATGCACCTAATTTAAGGTCATTCCCTTGGTGTAATGCGCATTTTTGCTCAGACCGTAATAAGCCTTGCTGGATTAACCATTCGGTGAATTTTCCTGATGTCAACATAAGCACCACTTTGACTTTTGAATCTAAGGCATTTCTTTCAACAGATGTGTTGGATGTTGACTTGTCATCTCTTAACGAAGGTTTCGGAGTTACAAAAAGCGATGGAAATACTTTGGCCTTTTCACTACTACTTTCAGGTGTTTTTGAAGATGGTTCTTCGTTTTTTTCTACTGCTAGACCGCCAATCGATGCTATTTCCGAAGGTTGCTGTGGGCTTGCATACGTTTTGTCTCTTTTTGTAGTCTTCTGTGTGATCGGCTTCTTTTCCTTATAGGACTCTTTTTTAATTGAATGCTGCTTCTGTTTGTCGTTGCTCTTTCCAAATCTTTTCATTAAAGGCAAATCCTCTTCGTCTTCTTCATCATCTCTCTATTTATATTATCGATAAGTAACAATTTATTTATTTATTTTAACTTAGGTACAGGGAATGTATTTACGTTAAATACCTTCTTTTTGATGCCCTTGGGTGAATTTGAAGAGTTGCTCTGTTTTTCTACAGGTTGGTCGTTATCTTTACTATATATTTTTTTTGAGCCTTCTATTGAAACATCTCCTGAAAGTTGACATATAGAAAAAGAAGTGTTTCGCAATATTTCTTGTCCGTCATGTTGATCCATCAGGTCTCTAAGTTTGGTTTCAGCCTGGTAATATTCTTCTTTAACACGCTCATATACATTTTTTTGAGCAGAACTTAGGGGATCGTCCCAACACTCTAGATCTAGCGTCATATTGAATTTTAATGTTTCTTCTTGTATTTGAACGGCAGTGTATTTTTCAATTCCACGATTTCACCTTTATGAATGTAATTAAACGAGAATCTTTGTAACTCATTAGACTATTTCTAAACATTATTTATGGCCTCATCAAGCAAAATTGCTTTCCTCTCGCCAACTTTTGACATTTTTTTAAAGCGTGCCCTACAAGTTTACAGCCATAGACAAACAGGCAAACACAATGATAAAGTGATAATCGGTGGTACAAATGTCAAGGCATAAATGTTGATTGACGAACGGTGCCAGATGAGCTGAATCGAACGGCATGTGAATGTTCTGGTGAATTTATTATCAAAATATTAATAAAATATATTTAAATGAATTGTATAAATGTACACTGGTTAATTTTATAAAATTTCAAAGATTTTAAAGCGCATGAATAGCGGATTCCAGGCGTTGAAATTGTGATTTGCTCAAAAATATTACATTGAAATTTTCCGCTTCCTATCGGCATTCTGAGCACAAATGAAAAGAACTTCTAACTTCGTGAACGGAACCCTTGTTGTTGTGTTGTGTTTTTCCTTCACAATACCTAGCTTCGATGCGAAGCAAATAGTGCTAAATTTTAAGTTGAAAAGTATATTCAAGCACTCTCTGGCATATTATCAAAATGAAAGAAATAAGAACATATATGTTCTTTATCATTTTAACTGCTGCAGTGGCAAAAGATATTGATCCAAATGGTTATATTGCTTATTGTCCCTGCATGGGTAAGTGAATGAGTAGAACGAATTACTTATTGCTAATTAAATTATTTATCTAGGTCGATTCGGGAATCAAGCGGATCATTTTCTCGGTGCATTAGCTTTTGCGAAAGGAATAAATAGAACACTTATAGTTCCTCCCTGGGTTGAGTATGCAAAAGGAAAAGCTCAATCAATACAAGTGCCTTATGATAAATACTATGATCCCAAGGCTTTATCTAAATTTCATCGAGTTATACTCATGGATGATTTTATGAAAAATTTAGCAGCTACAGTCTGGCCAATGGATAAACGAATATCGTTTTGTTATATGGAAAGGAAAAGCTTAAATTCGGAGAACTCGATAAAAGATTGTCATGCAAAAGAGGGTAATCCATTTGGACCTTTTTGGGACACTTTTAATATAACATTTTCCATGTCCGAATTTTTCGGGCCTTTGCATTACGACGTACACCACAGTTCTGTGGCTGAAGAATGGAAAAAAAAGTACAGCGCAACACATTGGCCAGTATTGGCATTTACTGGTGCACCTGCCCCTTATCCTGTCCAAATTGAAAATCGTCAACTGCAAAAATACGTTATATGGAACACAAATTACATAAACATGGCAAACGATTTTATTAAAGGTCAACTTCCGAAAGGGGCCTTTATAGGAATCCATTTAAGAAATGGTATAGATTGGGTGCGAGCATGTGAACATGTCAGAACATCAACAACGCTATTTGCCTCACCGCAATGTCTAGGATATACGAATGAGAAAGGCAACGTTTACGATGATTTGTGTTACCCAAGTAAAGAAATTATTGTGCGGCAAATAAAAAGACTTATCAAGAAAGTTAAGGACACCAATAAAAATAATGAAATTAAGTCAGTTTTCGTTGCATCCGATAGTAATCATATGATAGACGAACTCAACCAATCTCTGGCAAGAATGAAAGTTTCAGCACATAAGTTACTTTTTGATAATCCGCAATTAGATTTAGCTATTCTTGGAATGTCAAACTATTTCATTGGAAACTGTGTCTCGTCGTTCTCTGCATTCGTAAAGAGAGAACGAGATATAAAGGGATTTCCATCATACTTTTGGGCATTTCCTAAGGAAAAGGAAAAATCGCAAACAAAAAATTATAAGCATGAGGAGTTATAAACGAATGCGATCTCACTATGTATTTCTCAATAAATTTTTATACTTCAATTTTTTCATTCACATTCATTAAGATTTATTATAAATTTGAACCTAATTCTTAAGATCAAGTTTAATAGCCATCATATAAACTGGATATAATCCTTTTGGTAAACCGGTCTGTTTTGTTAATTTAATCACTTTAAATCCAGAAGATTTAATAATAGCTTGATATACTGAGAGTGGTCTAGTGACAGATGAATCTTGAGTATCTATGTCACCTGTGTTGTTTGAGGATATATTTTCTTTTATAACAATCACTCCGTTTTTAGTAAGTCCGAAAGCACAACGCCGCAAAAAATTTAAGAGATCATTATTAGTCAAATGCCCCAGTACCCACTGACACCATATAACATCATATTTACTCTTTTCCGGCGCAAAATCTTGTAATCCTATATTATAAACATTCAAAAGATTTTTGCTGTTGACAAAATTTGCAGCCTCGCTGGAGAAAACTTCATCCTGTTCCACAATATCCACATTTTCAAATAATTTTATAAGCAAGTGTTTAGTTATTCTACCAATTCCAGCACCGCAATCTAACACATATCTCTTATTGGGGCATGGCTTCATTTTGAAGAGCTCTTTAAGGAATTGTTGTGAACCCCTAATATCTGCACTATTCACGTTTGCAAAACCACCTAACATTCCATCCACTGTAGGTTCCACATTTGACCAATACCTTTTCGCATCCACATAGAATTTATTAGTTTCCAACGCATTTCTAAGGTGTTCTTGCTCGTTCTTTGGCGCAACATCATCTTCCCGATCTGGAGAAACAAGCTCGTCAAATTTATTTAAAATTTCGATGCTGCTTTTCTCCAATGTTGACACTTCTTCCATTTTTATTTACTGTAAACTTTCCTGATTTTAATAAGTAACATTCAATTGGAAATCTTATTCAAGTTTACACAAAAAACCTTGCGAAAGAAATTCAAATTCTCCATACTAATTTCGAGAACTGTCAAAATTCCATTTTGATAGATGTAGGTAAAATTACTCTAATACATTGAGAGAAAAATGTAATTGATTCAATTCACAAAATTTTTACAGTGAATAAATTGTGAATACGAATGACAGATAGTCTTGAGAATAGTTTTGCTGATTTTAATTTTATTTTTGATTGTTCATTATAGAGTTGAACTTAAAGAAAAATTTAGTTATTTTTAAAGAAATATAATGTCGGTGAACTGCCTGATGCACCCACGGAACATATACAAAGTTCCCCCCGATTATACCATGCTGGCTATACAATATTCTGATTTCCGAAGTGCAGCTAAATTGGTTGTATTTAATTATTTTATATGATCTCTAATTATTCCTATTTTTTATGACAATATAGGGTCTCGATGGAAAAGTTTATCTCGATTGGAAAAATAACAGAGCACTTAGAGAGTTAACAAAAGCGATTCTGCAAAATGACTTTAATTTGAAAGTGCATATACCAAATGATAACCTAGTACCAACTGTGCCTCTTAGATTGAATTATATATTGTTGTTGGAAGATATAATAACCGCCTTGGGATTGAAGGAAGTCTGTGGAATAGATATAGGTGTGGACCATTGAATTAAATTGCTATCGATTGAATGGTAAAGACAGTTGTGAACAATAAAAACTGTCAGTTTCTTTTAAACTTTTCAGGATGCGGCGCAACTTGTATATACCCTATGCTAGCGGCCCGAAAAAATAACTGGTATATGTATGGAATTGAGAAATGCAGGGAGAGCGTCAAAATAGCGCAAGAAAACGTTAAACAAAATAATCTCTCACATCTAATCGAAGTTTTTGCACAAAAGAATGACAATGTTATTTTTGAGGATTTTTTCAAATCCATTACAAAAGAAAATTTTACTTTCTCACTTTGCAATCCTCCATTTTTTTCAAGTGATTCAATTGTGGAAACAGGAGGTAATAACAGAAGTGGACATCGCAAGCCACCGAAATGTTCGAAAACAGGAAACATTGACGAGCTTGAATGTATAGGCGGTGAATTTTCCTTTTTGAAAAGAATGGTGGAAGAAAGTTTTCATTTCTCTACAAAGATCTGGTATTGATATGGTTCAAAAAATGGCATTAACTTAGTTAATTATTTTTCGTAGCATTTTCACCACAATGGTTGGTCATAAAAATACTGTCACGAAAATGAAAGACTTATTTGATGAACTAAACATCTATAATTTTTTTCAATCAAAATTTTGCCAGGGTAATACAACCAGGTGGAGCTTCGCTTGGAGTTTTAATGACGAATATTCTTTACAAAATATGAATTTCTGAACCGTTTTACAAGAATTGATTGCAAGAATTGTATCAATAAAAAGAACGAAGAAAATAAAAAGGTAAAAAACTAAAAATTTACTATTTCTGTAATTTGCATTTTATGTAAATATGGAAGGTAAAAAGAGAAATGCTGCGAAAACAATTTTTATTATTTTTTACTTTTTATTGTTTTGACGCACAATCTAAATTAGCTATTGCTCTTTTTAAAGTTATACACCCAGAAATTACTAGGCACATATATTATTTTATAATGAACTTTTAAATTTTGTTTAATAGTTGAATGGAAAACTAGAAAATTCCAAAATTCATGTATGCTTATCAGGATACAAAATTTAGTTTAGTAGTTGAAGCAAAATCAATAAACACTACATTACCCGTACATCAAATGCCAATTTTGTAAAGGTAGGTACAATTTTCTGTTATTCAAAAACTTAGATTTGTTATCAAGTGCATGTGATGTAAAATTTTCATTGAAGGACACTGCTTGGCGTTTTTGAAACGAGCGGAAGGAGCAAAAACACATAGTTGCAAACGTACATATGTCGGAAGATGATAACATTTAAACATAACAAGTGAGTCTGTTTGCAAATTTTGGTTTAACCATTTGGGTTGTACATTTTATAATACCAAATATTTTCAAAATTTTTGCAAAGAATTTCAGTAGTTATAGTAGCTTGTGATTCTCCATATACTATAAATTTTTAGTGATAATATCACATAATAATAATTAGTGATACTGTAGGACGCAAATGTTTCATTCACAAATATCAATTTTTGGCAGCGCTACGTTTTTGTAAGCCACAAATAGGAGATATTCATGAAGTTCGGCAAAAAATTGGCTACAAGAGATAGTGTCCGACGCATGTCGGTTACTTTGGCTTGGTTTTACTGAACTCAATTAAATTTAGTGTAGGGAAATGTGTCGTAGTTTGTAATTTAGCTTGTTACAATTCCATAACTAGTTTCATTTGTGTTTAGGTTGTGATTTTTTTAGTACTATAAACTAATACTCTTCATTAAAAACTCTAAAGTGATGATGCCAGCATCCAAAAATGTGGAGCAACACTTGCAACAAAATATACAAATACAATTTCTAACAATTGAGATTTTTTTTATGTTATATAATGCTTAATTTGACTCAATTCAATGATGAACCACACCAACTTCTTTTCGGGTCTTATGACCTCTGAATGATGCTTGAATTTTAGTAGCTGCTTTATTCAACTCTGGATCGGTTAGATCTATATCCAACTCTTCTGCAACTTTTTTTGTGATTTCATTTAAATCCACATCCTCTTGTTCAACTCCAGTTGCCAGCTTGCGTTGCAAGTGTCCCCGAAAAGTGGCTTGAATTCGTGTGGCGGCGTTACATAATTCTAAAATGAGAATCAAATTTAAACAATTTTACCATAAATTTATAAATAAATATTCCTTTAATTACTTAATTATTAATAATGCTTAAATCAAATTTAAATAATAATAACTTCACTATGAATCACTCTATAAATCACTATTGAATATCAATATAGGTACATGTATAATATATAGTTTGCATTATATAACCTTTATCATTTGGATCAAATTCTTGTTCGAGTTCCGACTTCGACTGAAGTTGAGATGCTTCGGTTGATTTCTGAGGTTGATGCTCATCTTTTTTTTGTGCCGGAGCAGGCTGTTCAACCTTTTTCATTGTTGTTCGCACTTTATGACCCCTGAAAACTGCTTGAATTTTTACAGCCGCCTTTCCTGAAATTCAATAAAAAGACTATAAATATAAATTTTCTTTTTATTCCCAAGAAATTGTGTCAGTTGCAGTCCTCTAAAACCAAATGGTAAAAACTAAATTATAAATATTATATAATAATATAATAGGAATTGGCTCTTTAATTTAATATTGGTTTTGCAAGGCTCAGAATGAGCCATTCAGTTTAGTAGTTCTCTTCAATCAAAACTTTACAGTTGTGGCTATCATCGTAGTCGTTGATTATATGATTGGAAATGATTTCGAACATTTTGACCTGGGTGTCTGTTGCATATAGGTATATAATATAAAGTTCTCTATATTCTGAGCTCTATTATCGTTTTATAAAATAAGTTCATTAACAAAATAAGAATCAATAACATTTGAAGTCCGTGACTTTGTTCATTACATATCAATGTATAGTTTGGAATATAACGGGGTAGTTATGGAATATTTAGTATTTTTCTTATTTAAAAGTCTTTTTTAGACAACATGTCACATAGAGAACATATGTCTTGTTTTGAAAGCTTTGCGTAGCCTTGCATTTTGAATTTAAATTTAACTTAAGGATACGTTCAACAGCGAATTCATTTCATCAGATTCAACTTGTTCTTAAAACAAACCCAACTTCCGTCAAGACTGCAAAACTGCTAGGAGTACAATAAATAACAGGATACTTAAAGCAAACGCTTTCGAGTGTGTCAAATATTTTGCTACATAAAAGTTAAATATGTTAAAGAAAAACAGTTTATTTTGAGTTTGGTGTGCGTAACCAACATAGAAAAGGAGTTAAAGGTAAAAATGTAATATCGTAAAGTAAACTTTGAGCAATGCGTTTAAACAAAAAATATAATATAAAGCGTTAAATTGGGGTCTATTCTGGTCGGCAATAACAGATTCTGCTATCTTGAAAAGCTGTAATTTTATATAGTATTGTTGTTGTGTTTTCAAAAAAACAACAAAAATGCTATGGAATATACAAGAATCTGCTATCGACGAATAGACCCCATTATTTGCTAATTATAAATTTCTTATATACGTCATGTATGTCAATCTTTTCACTCTTAACCCATATGACGTCATAAACCTGCGCTTTTTTTTCTAGCTTCAGATTTATGTGCCTTTAAACCTACGAAGAAATAAATATATTATAGTAATAGTTATTTCTTCGTAGCTTAAAACTCACAAAAAAGTCGAATGTGAGCAAAAAATCTTTACTTTAATTATAGGTAGGTACCTACCTACCATTGAAAACATTTTCAATCAATGAAATAAACCGAATGAATGATACACATTCCTTCACCATTATCATAATACATTATATAATCAATTTAATAATTGTAAACAATTATCGAAAATAACGTACAAAGTACAATCTTTCCTCGACAAAACTAATAATAGAAATCTAGGATCAAGTCTAAATATGGTCGCAAATGAAACATGTTCATATGATCATTTGCTGTGCAATTCTTTTATAGATTATTTATTGGAAGCATCGTGCAAAAATGGAAAAAAACTTAACGTTTTAAAAACGATTAAACGTTAACTTTAAAACAGCCTTTTTATATAATTTAAAAAAATTATATAAATAGGTACATAAAGTGATTATTATCATGTTTGCGCATGACAAACCAACAATCGACTTGTAACAAACGTATTTTAAATTATGTTCAATATCTTTACCGCTACCTAAAATGTATTGAATAAACTTAAGCGGACAATATGCTTATAATCGTGAATTTTCATTATGAACTTCTTTTTGGAAGGTACTACTTACATGAATACCGCAATTCATAAATTAAAAACATATGACGTCACATGGCCAATTATATATAAAACTATAAATCTTTTCGATAGTGATTTGTATTTTACCGATTTAATTTTGCAGTTTCAACTTAATGTGTTAAAAATTGGTTTTCATTTAATGCATAAATTGTATTTTTTATGCTAGGTCTGTAACGACGAATTTGTTTGAGCTCGATGATTTTGTTTTCGTATAACCTCACGATTTTTTAACATGCAATATATGAAAATTTTAACTGTTATCAATGCAAACAATTTTATTGTGCTCAACATGGCGCAGGCGAAGATAATCGATTTTTCAATCCTTCTTCAGCTAAATATCTTATAAAACACAAAACTGAAAAATAGGCAATCAATTCAACAAATTGGATTTAAGAATTATTACGTTTTTTTTTAATTTAAATTTTTTTAATTGTACATTTAAGTAAAATTTAATTTAATTTATTATACATGAAGATTACCTACCAGAGGAGGCTCTCACGCACAGCTGAATATGTTTAAAACGTTCTGTGAATTCTGTTATTAATCAAATTGCATGTGAATTGGCACTCAGTTTATATTAGTTAATACAATGCTGAACTCATTAATTAATTTTAAAAAAATCTTTAACCCGATGTTACGAAATGCATTCTGTGCGATTGGGAATACAACAGACCTGACGTTATTATATATATTTGAGCAGCGTCTTTTCACGCATGTACAACTTCTCCTTTTTCTCTTTTGTAGATTTCATCTCGTAGTATTGGAGAACTACAAGACACCTTTGCCATCGTATATCATCTCACCTTGGTGGTGCGAATCCTTAGTATCAGGTTTTAAGTACTAAAAACTACAGTGTATGATGCACACCCTAAAAATCATGTTGTAAAACCCCCAAACTAAATCTAATGAATAACGTAAGGTGATGTTCATTTACAGCTAACAGGTGCATGTTTCAATAAATTTTCTGTTAAATAGAAACAGCAAAAGGAGTTTATTAATATCCACCTAGTTACAATAAAAATAATTTTTACGATAAACTTTCATCACGCCACATGTTTTTAGCCGTTTTTCACTGATATTTTTCTAACGCAATCAAAAAATACGCTTACCTAGGTACCAAAGTACATGATGGTTCAGAAAACCAATTCTGTCGAATTTTGAATTAAGGGAACTTTTTGTAATTGTAGCGCCCAACTTTGGGTTAAAACATTTAAGATAAAAAAGGAACATCATAAAAGTGATAAGGTTTCGAATAGTCTCGTAGAATGTAAGAAATATTCGTTATTTATTTTTGTGAGCATATTTATATTCATTTAATTTTCGTAAATTAAAACCTATTATATTTTTAGATGTACAACTTTAATAATTTAAAAAATTTATACGTTTTAATTTTCTTCAGTTGCTTTCGTATTTATTTATATTTTATTCACAAAATACTTTGGGTCATAATTTTTTCTATCATGAATTTGAACACAAAGTAATTATAAAAGACGGTTGCTTGAAGTTGAAATACCTTAAATACAATATCTTGAAGAATTAAATGACTTATTTTCATAGCAAAAACATTATAGAAGTCCTATAATATCTACAAAATATTTCCGAAGCTTTATATTACTTTTTTCTCTCCTGCGAGACACACCTTAAAAAGGTGCGTTCGAAATTATTAATTCAAACATTTCTTCAAAATATCCACGAAAATATTTCGACTTTAGGTAACACAAATATAGTATGAGTAAAGCCATAAATTGGGGGCTATTTGCACGACGTGTGTTTTAGCATATTGGCGAATAAGTATTAAGATATTAAAAACTATGTTAATTTAAGTTACCTTCTTCTTCGCCAGAAAGGTCCTCTGAAATTTGGTTATCTGAATTCTGGTTGCTCATTTGAACATCAGACTCTGCATTTTTATTAGATAAAAGGCAGTTGCTGTCTTTAATCTGCCCTGAATTCGACGTATTCTTAGCGTTTGGATCCGAATTTTGTATATCATCGATTGTTTGTTTCTCAATATTTTCGTGTGTATCTTGTGGCTGTGATTCATTATTACACTTGGATTCATCCTGAGTATCGTTGTCGGCATTACTTTTTGTTGCTGGTTGTGTTTGTTCCTGACTAGTATTGCACCCCATTGTTTCACTATTTTCTTTGTTTGACTTTATAAATATCCTTCTTATATTTGTAAAAAGAAACAAAATATACTAAAAACACAAATTCAAAAGAGCTCAATGACTGAAAATGTATCAAATATCCTTTTTTTCTAAAAAACGCAATCTCCACCCTTTTCTATCAAGAATAATTCATAACTTCCAGATTCCATATTATTTTCACACTATTCTCATATTTTAATTCCATTATACCTCTTTTTCATTTAAAGTAGTAATTCGGAACATTTTCACTTTACCATTTACACCGTTAGTAGCTATGCAAAATAAGTTCGAAACTATTTTCTACCGCATGTTTGTTTAATCAATGATAACCGATCTATGTATCTTAAAACACAAATTTTTGAGAAAATAATATAAAAACATTTGCAGATATGGCTAAAGTAATTAATATTTTGCAACTTTTATAACTGTAAATAGTTTGAAACCATGTCTGTCGTAAAAGAAGACGCTTCCTCCTCTAAAAAGATTAATATAATAATCGAACAGATTTTAAAGCAACAGTATGAATCAGTCTGGTTCATCTGAACTAAGGCTTGCTCATTTTTGCCCCATCGCTTCAATCCGTTGCCCCCCACCCCTTCCCCTCCCAAGGATACCTATGCTGTTATTTAGAAAATGTATGTGTTCTTGAATATAGATGATGTAATTGTATATATTTGATGGTGTTGGTGCTATGCATGATAAGTTTTCGCTTGTGTTAGTTTCACAGGATAATATATGTTTTGATGATTTTCTATTTCCAGGCTTTGAGAACTAAAAATGTGCGTTCGAAACCAGCCATACATAATTTTATAAGATTTAACAAATGTGTTTTCAGTTAATATATCTTTTATTTGTTTTTTATCCGGTTTTATAATTGGATTTACAGTTTCTTTGACATTAAATTAAAATATTAAAAAGTATCGTGACAAATAAAACAGTTTAATCTGATATAGTGCCACTCACGGGATCTGCAGTATATGGCTTGTGCAACAAATATATTACTCCGATAGTAGACAATGCGCTTACCAGAAAAATAACATCAAACCACCTGTGATAAAAGTTAAAATGTAGACTCCCCAAAACTTCTGTTATTATCACTCGGTACTCCGGTGGCAAATTCATTCGCATTAGTAATACCGATGAACAAAAGTACATGCCCATTATTTGTGCAAGAATTAATACTATGATATTCGATGACTTGCTTGAGGAAATTTTGTAAAAAAACTGAAAATTTACAGAGACAAAATTAAAACAGATTTTATAGATTGTTAGTTGGCTAACCTTGGTTAAAGTTAGCAAAAGCCCTCGAATAGACGTTATGACGATGCAGCCCACTAAGAAAAATGAAATATGTTGACTCCAAAAGGCGAGATCAATGTCGAAACCGCACCAGTGAACTGCTATCTCCAAACCACGAGTGACAGGGTCTTTTTTCCCTACACGATCAAATATAATATTGATTGTGCACTGCAATGAAAATTAATCTAATAAATTTTAAAATGTTTACCCATTAATACTTACAATTACTATTTTCCAAAGACAATACAAACTAAAAAAGTGTCCAAGAACGTTGAAGTATCTTCCTTCGAATGTGGTTGCCCACTTTTGACGTTCATACATGTTTCTCAAAGAGTGAATTTCTAGAAATATTTGCCTTGACAGTTCTTCAAGTCCTGCAATTTCCAGTCTTAGTTGTCCGACATCTAACAATAACATTTAAGCAACAGCAAATTTATAATTGCAAAACATAAAACAATTATTCCTAACTTTCAGAATTTGTCGATCTTTGAGTCACTGAGCTCAAAATACCCCAAAGACCAGGCTTCAAATTATTTTGTTTATTTCGGCGGGAATCTAGCGCTATTCGTTTCTTTTTACCAATAACCATGTCCATAGTGAGCATAAGACGCCTTTCCAAATTAGTTATGTCTCCATGGGATACTGGTCTGATATTTCAATTGCATATTTTAAGAGCATCATTTTTACGTTTAGTCTCACCTGATAAAGTAAGACATACTTGTGTATGGGTAACTAACTGCACCAAATCCGGAGAGAAGAGCCATGACTGTCACACCAATAACGCCGATCCGTGATACTGCCTATCAATTAAATGACATCAATCTAAATTTGATGTAATGCAGCATATTATCTTATTTGACTTGCTTGTTCAATAGTAAAAATACCGTGGGATACACTCAGCAACGGAAATGGATCACCTATTCGCCATAATCCATATAGATATATAAACCATACCATTACTGTTATAGTTTTTACCCATCTATCCGGCACTAGGATCGAGTTTTCGTGAATGCAAAAAAAGAATCAGTTGATATTTTTTCTCGTCTTACCAAATGATATGTTGGCTATAAATGAATATGCAATATATAAAGGGATGAGAGCGATTACCATCATAAGCAAAAGACTCAGCCCTAGTCGCCAGTGAAAGTATCTGGAGCTAGTATCCAAAACGCCTAAAATTTCAAAAATTATTAACTCAAACATTGTTATCGACAACGCGAAAGTTGCAGAAAATATTAGTTGAACTGATATATGCCGAATTTCATAATTCCTAAACAATTGTTTCACGAAAAATATCCATCCTCCTACGAAGAAAACAACCTGGGATGAAAATAATTAGAATGCATCTTTTAAAATACTATCTATCATCATACTTGCGACACAAGAATTATGACTGTGTCCCACAAAAAGCTCATGTTAATTATTATTAAACATTCCTTATTAAAAATAGTTAGCCCTATTTTAAATTCTGTTCTCTAAACATTAAATGTCATTTAGTTCAATTATAAACAACAAACTGACAACTGACAGACCGGTACAAAGTGTTTTCGGACTTTTCCGGAATCAATAGTAGTGCCATGTTCGAATAAATAAATCCTAAATAGATATGCCAAGCTTATATATCTATTTACACTGTAAAACAAAACGATCTCAATAAAACATTTTTGCAATTTGATAAAAATTGCCCATTATTGTGCGTCGTTTGTGATAAACAAAGAATAAAATTAAATTTGTGTGATTCAAGCACAGGAAGTGACAAATACTATTTTCTCCATAAAAACTAAGGTCACAACTAAATTTACAAATCAGTTGGAAAAATCAATGCCGAAACCGACAAAATATTGTTGTAGCAATTATAAAAAGTCGACTATCATATAAACAACTAGGTACTATAAAATTAACAGGTAACGAATTTACAACTTACTTCTTTTAATAGTTTTAGTTTTCAATGGCAATGAGAAAATTTCTGAAAACTGCAAAATTCGATAAAGATATTATAATCTTTGCTGGATCTATGAGCAAATTGAAATTTACCAAGTCATAATACACCACATAAAATTGATGTAGGTATCTAACCATTGGTTATAAAATTCAATTCAACTCCCACTTTTCGTCTTTTTGGATTTATTTAATCAATGTTTAATGATAAAAATATTGTTTTTTATTTAAGAAAAATGACCATTCGAATTTTTATATTTTTTTCCTTTATACTTAATCTATTTTATAGATTTCGTAATCACAATACTCCTTTGGCGAAATATCCATTTTTGCAAAAATATATACGAAAACTGAAAATAATTCCTTGATAAAAAATGGTTTTAAAAAATTTACATTGAAGGCTGAACTCTATTTATTTGGCCTTTTTTTACAATTTATTAGAATCTCTTTGCTAAATTAATAATTTCGCAAATCGGTCTGAATTTAAGTTTATATTAATCTTGGTAAAAATTTTAAATTTCTGAAACTTGAAAACTTTAATTTAATTTTACTAGATACCGAAAAATAAAAGACTTTAATTTTCATTGACTTAATGATCTTCGATTTTACTTATAAGATGGGCAACAAAACGTATCTGTTTATTATGTACATATATTAACATATATATGCGTTATTCATAAGTATATATGATCTTGTGTTGATTATTATTTGTTACTGTCATTGTCCAAAACAATAGCTTAAAACTGAAGTTAAATGAGAGAAAAATTTCATATAATCTTTTCGATAGCGTTTAGATAAATAGTTAAACGAATTTTGTTTTTCGTTTTGAAAGAAAACCTGTATATGTTTACATATATATAAATCCTTATTTATGTGTAAGAATTTTCTCATAAACAAATTACCGATTTACTACAATATTAGTAAACGTTTCATTTTGATTTGCTTCTAAAGTTATTTTTTAAAACTTAAATCCTTCGTGTGGTATATTTGGATTGGTATTGAATTGAAAACTGCTGTCATCTGTTGCTGGAGCCAAGTTAGCATCATCGCCCTACATATGCAAAAAAAAAAAATAATTTTGTTCTAAATGTTTTAGTTTTAATAAGCTTACGGCTTCTGAGAAGAAATGCTCAATAATTTCATACGCAAGTTTGTAAATTTCAACGTTTTCATGATTCTGCAGTCCTTCAATTTTCACCAAACCGTTGCATTCTTCAATCATATTAGCGATATGTTCTACATGTTCTCCTGCCATTTTTAGCATATTATTTATGCCATCAAGCACAACCTAAACCAAATGAGAAAATATTGTTTGTGTAATTTAGTACTTAAAAAAAAGAACTTACATGAATAACTTGTGTGTCTTTACATGAAAGCAAATCACAGAATGGAGGAATTGCTCCCTCTCGAATCAATTCTGCGACTTGGTCTTGATTTCCACTTATCGTCAAATTACTAATAGCCCAAGCTGCTTCCTTCTGTGTTTGGAATTCACCTTCTTTTAAATTGTAAATAATTTTCGGTAAAAGACCAGCATTGATGACAGCTTGAACTTGATGTTGGTTTCCAGCTGTTATGTTAGATAAGAACCAAACCGCTTCCTTGCGTATTTTTTCCTTTTGATGAGTTAACAAGTGGGGAAAATGCGATAATGCCTCGTGATTTAATACAACTTGTGTTTGTTCGTCAGATCCTGTCACAATATTTCCAACTGCTCGTAAAGCAGCAGTCTGTACTTTAACTTCCATATGACTGAGAAGTGGAATCAAAGTAGGCACGACACCACTGTCAATCACCATTTGTATTTGCTCATTTCCTCCATCTGTCAAATAACTTATAGCCCATACAGTGTCTACTAAAATATTTGTATCTGTGTGATGTATTAAAACGTTCAGCGCTGGAAGAATTTCTTTAATTGTTTGCGTTGGTGGCGGTGGTTCTTTGTTTCGACACAAATTCACAATTACCCAAGTAACGTTACGCAAAAACGATATAGGTATGTCAGGTTTAATAAATGATAAAAGTGGTTGAACGACGCCATATTTAATCACATAATCACGTAGGTATGGACCATCACCAATTATGTTACCTAAGGCCCATACTGCTTGCTCACAAACAGTTGGCGCGGACGATGATAGTAAATCTAAGAATAGTGGCACTGCACCAGCTCTTACAACCTTAAAGAAAAAAAGATTATATTTAATGACAGCTCCAATCAATAATCATATTTTTCTGTAAGATAATTTTACCTGATTTGTCTGCTCTGATGTTCCTGATGCAATATTTGTGAGTGCCCATGCAGCTTCAAATTGCAACATTGTCTGATCATGACGTTTAAGGCAGTTCACTAAAATCGGTAGTATATCGCTGTTAATTAAATCGTTAATTGGCGGATTTCGGTCCGATGATAGTAACTTTCTAGCTGCTTGCACAGCAGCCAACTGTTTCTCTGGATCAGATGCATTCCCTGCTGCTTCGACAAGTTTCTTCAAATTGATGTTACTTAGCAAATCATCTTCGTCTGTTGAATCAATTGTCGGTACGTTCCTTCTCTTGAGTATTGTTTCCTCACGCTTGTTTTTACGCAACTCTACGGTTACTTCCGTTCTCCTTCTTCTCATTTCCTTAAAGTTATTATTCATTATAAAACGTTGCGTATTAAACGGTAATTTGCAATAGGTTAAAATCATGATAGTCATTGTTTTCATATTTAACATAATATTTAAATGGTCTTTATGTGAAAATTGTAAAAATATGATTTATATGATAGTTTCATAAAGCATCCAAAAATCTCTCAAATTGTTGCAGAGCTGTTTTTGAACTTATCAAGTTCAAGTGCAGACACAAAAAATTTTGGTTAAAATCTTTTTTGATTACGGAGACATAAGTTATACATTTATGTTAATGTAAAATTTTCAAGCTATTTACACTAGAACTGTATTTTTGATTCTCAACACTGAGTAAGATTTAAAAAAAATTATCCATTTATTTAAGCATGAGTGTAAGACTCTATTCCCCAAGTGCTTAGTATGTGACATTTTTGACAAAATAACATTATATTACACATTATTGACAGACACTTGATAAATTTCTTTTATTTATACTTACATCTTGATCTTTTCCTTTATTTTTAAACACTTGTAAGCGATTTTTAATCTGAGGATCTGTCGACGCCATTTTTGTAAAATTTTAATTGAAGAAACAAATGTTGTTGTCCTTGTCGTTTGACAAATACTGAGTTCTGCAAGTGGAACACATTTTAGTCAGATGGCAACCAACGAAATACGAACATATACAGTTACCTTTCTAGAAAGAAAGGAATCAATTACAAGTTTCCACTAAATATATGGCTTTAATTTCTTTTACGATGCCAATCTATTGTGTCTCAATGCACTCACGTTTTACCAATCCCTATTTACGATACCAATACCATGTACCGAGCAATGACTGTTCCACTAGGGCTGACGTGTTGAAGTTGGCTGCAAACCAAGCCAACTGAGCAACTTAATTCCTACGAATAAATACTTCATAGTTTCATTCCTCCTTTTTTAAATCGTTGACATATTAATGCCCTTTACACATGAGGTTGTCAATTGATTATCTAGATGTTAAACATTAGTTGCTTTTCCTCGTGAGAATGTTGTCTTCATAAGCGGAGAAATAATTTGAAAGAAGATTCTTGAAAAATTTCTCATCTCTTGGAGTATATAAAAACATTCAGATAAATTCAGTTTTAGTTTAGATACATTTGCTCAAAATTCATTCTTAAATTCAAAGATTTTAAAAATCTCATGTATCCAATTAAAATGCATTTAATTAATTTGTATTTTCGTATATTCAAGCATACCAATCGTTACTTCACTGCTTTTTTTCAATAAACTCAATTTATTATACACTTAATTTACTTTAATATTTAATTTTTATTGGAACATATTTAAAAAGTTCAGTTCTTTTGTGTTCAATTTGAAGTTTAGGTAATAAATAACATTCTTAGTTTTAAATATGTACATAAATACAAAATGCCTTAAGTTTAAAGTTCGAATAACAATTCGGAAAGTACAATCTTTTTACATGCTCTATTATTTCAAATATAATTAGTTTTTACAGACTTCTGTTATTTTTAACCAACTTTGTCTATAAATCTACTTGAATCCTTTTATGATATAGAAATATAATCGTAATTGCATCTAAAATAATTTTTATATATTTAAGATAAAATTTTATCTACATTAATTGAACGATATCTTAATTTACATAAATTATAATTACTCTTAAAAATGTATATTATAGTTACAAAATAATGTCTTTGACATTCTTAGACTTGTTCTTTTTCCACTACGTTTCCTTCCCTCATTGATTCCACTTTAGCGACAATTTTTAAAGCTGGGCCTAGTTTCATACCCATTGCATTTACTAAATGATTTTCTTTCAAGAGCAGAAGAGCTTGTCCATCTATTTCTTGCATAGCAAAATCGTCCACATAATCACTGCATCCAGGCAAGTTTTTGATAAACTCACATACGTCGGATACTGTCCATTGAAACATCAGAGGATAATCTTCTCCATTTGTTATCCCATTTGTTGGTTGATTTTCAGTTCCTTGACATTTCTCTGTATTCAGCACTGGTGAACTAGGTGGCTGTACTTTGATCGATTCCTCGGTAACCAAAGTCGAATTGGACTCCGACGTTTGTTCAACTGATGATGTTTTGACAGCTCGGGCACATGAAAGGGAGCAAAATCGCTTCTTTTTCAGTTTGGATTTTTGTTCAACTTTTCCACAATGCTCGCAAGCAACAGAATCTGTAGCGCTAGATGGGGGCGCACTTGCTTCGTCCAACGCTATTCGTTTTCCTAAAATATTCATTTACATTAATATTTTTATGCTACAGTTTTATTTGTGTGTTGTAAAGTTTATATTCAACTAGAAAACAAAACTATTGAATGCGTCGAAAATCTTATAACTTACTTGGAGGTTCCGTTATACACTCTTTTTCTGAATATCTTTGTCGCGTCACAGCAAAAGGTTCATTAGCTTCTTGAATGACAAAGCCTTCTATGACGTGCGTAAGTACGTTTGGCTTAATCGCTGCTTTTGGCAAATCTTTCTCAGTCTTTACTGTAGTTGTTAAAGTGGTTGTGGTCATAGTTGTTGATGAGGACATTAATTTTTGGTTGTTAGTTCCATTGAGATTTGACTGAGTTGATCCACAGTCGATGTCCATTGGTTTTGGTTTGGATTCATCACCTGTGTTTGTGTCTGGCTCTTCAGTTTTTGTTAAACCGCTAATGCTTGTAGCCGCTTCATATAGAAGAACAATAAAATAGAAACATTGAAATTCATAGCCACAAATTAACATCAAACTATTCAAAAATTAAATAGAAATGATTATTTAATAATTTGAAATGTAATTTGAATCGAAATCTCTTGATTATAATCTACCTGTGTCCGTTGTTAAGGCAACTTCTCCTTCGGATTCACCACATTTCACGCCTGTATCTATTGAAGTAGCTACTTCTTCTGACACAGAGTCTGCTGTTGCTTGAGTAGGCTTTGTAGATGCTAATTTTGATTCTACCTCTGTTGGTGAAACTTCACCTTCGGTAGATGTCGGATTAGGTGCCGAAGACAAGTTATTATCACCAACTTTTGCTTCAGATTGTCTAACATTTGGTGAACCTAAAGAATTGCTTGCATCTGATTGAGATAATGATGCGTTTGCCAAGCTTGTCATTGCAATTAAAGGATTTTGCGGTGGATGTAATGTTGTACTTTGCGATGCTACCGGCGCTGACAAAGGGGGCCCACTCACTATTCCATTTAAAGTTGATGGTTGCGCTACCATAGCATTAGTCGTTTGGACAGGAGTTGTTTGTTGGCTTACTGCTATAGACGTGATTGGTCGCTCTACATGTTGTGATATTTGCAATTGTGTTTTTGTAGGCATGTTAACCGAGTCAATTGTCTGTGCTACAGACACAGGAGGCATTGCAACTGACGAAACTTGAGGAGATCGTTGATGTTGTATAACAATTTGATGTATGATTCCGGATTGTTGTGCCTGTTGCTGTTGCGTTTGCATATGTTGATTAGTTGTCTGTTGTTGCTGATGATGATGTTGTTGTTGTTGTTGTTGTTGTTGATGCTGAATCAGCTGGTTCTGGATTTGTTGTTGCTGTTGTTGTTGTGTTATAAACTGATTTTGTTGATTTGTTTGAGATTGAACTGTAGCTTGATGGTGTAGTTGTTGAGCTTGCTGTTGTGATTGCTGTTGCATTATTTGTTGTGCTATTTGCTGTTGTATAAATTGCTGATTTGAAGCTTGCTGCATAAGTAATTGTTGTTGTTGCTACATATGAAAAAAATGTAGGATATCACAATAAATCAAGTTTAAGAATGAATCGCTAATTACTTGTTGGATGAGAGCTTGTTGCTGTTGTTGTTGTTGCTGCTGTTGTTGTTGTTGCTGTTGTTGCTGATGTTGTTTCATTTGCTGAATTTGAATTTGTTGCTTTTCGTTTTGAGATTGAGCAGGAGGCGGCATTTGATTAGTTTGCAATCCTATTGGTGTGCTAGTACTCATAACAACCATTCTTTAAGAGATAAATGGAATTTCAAAAACAAATTAAATTTACTTATATCAAAATTTACTTGTTTCCAGCTGGAGTAACAAGTTGATGCACTTGAGGTTGTTGCTGTATTTGTTGTAGTCCGGGTTTTGTTTGATTTGAAGCGTCTGCTTTAATCCCTGGTATAGCTGGACGGACAGCATGTTGTTTGTTCCTTATCTTTTGTTTTTGATTCATAATTGTTTGATTTTGAGCAGTTTGAGTGGATACAGAGCTCGCCGGTCTTAAGGGTGGTCCATTTTGTGGCAAGATTTGTGGTGCTCTAGTTTGTTGTTTTGGAGCCAGGGTTTCAACTTGGGGTCTAGGTTTTGCAGAATTTTGAGGTACTGTGCACGGAAGAGTCAGAGCTTCTGAAATATTGAGGAAAGATTATATTACTTGTTTATGTATATCGATTAGCGTGCTTACGATTATGTTGTTGAGCTTGAATAGCTTGGTGAGCGGTAGCATGGGGAATAAACATTTGTGAGCCATCTGGTTGCGTAGCTCTCACTATTATTGGATTAGGTGCGAGAAGTGTTTGTGATTGTATGCCATTAGTCCAAAATTGTGGTACACTTTGTAACCAAGGAGCTGAGAATTGCATTGTTTGTGATCCAGCTTGTTGTAAAGGGCTAATTATTTGAGCAGTTGGCATTGTTTGTGAAACTTGAACGCACTGCTGTGCTGATTGCGGACTGCCTGATGCACCTCCACCAACATTTTGTACATTTCCAATTGATGCTGTTGTTGCTGATACTTTCTGCAACATTTTTTGGCCCTGTAAACTTTTTTGAACATCTTGTTGTGTCTGAGTTTTATTAGTTGCATTTGCCATGGTTGGGAGAATATTTTGTTGTTGTTGTTGTGGTTGGGAGCTGATTACATTGACTGGACTAAATAAAAGTGTTTGAGATTGACTAGACGGAATGCCGGGAAGTGTGTATGCTCCGCTAAAACTTCCGGCTGCATTTCCAAGCATAGGTTTATTTTGGGTAGTAGTCAACATTTGAGGAGTCAACTGGCCTCCTTGAAATGGTTTACCAGATGCTATAACTTGAATAGGCTGTTGACCTAATCCTGAGTGAAGTAAATTACTAGACATCAAAACTTGTGGATAAAGCTGTTGTAAATAGCCTTGATTATGAATGGATGGTTGCAACAACTGAACACGTCCATGGCTCCAATCACCGGGAACTTGGCCAGTTGGTAGTGCTTGTAAAGGCGACATTGTGTTGAGAGTCGCGGTTGATTGTTGGTTTTGAGGATTCTGGACACCAGAGTTATTAGAATTATGATGAGGACTGCTCGGTGCATTCTCCAATACTTGCATTTGCTGAACCTGACCTTGATTGTGATCCATAATTTGCGATTTCATATCATTTGAAACATTATTACTACTATTCATTTGTGTTTGGTTTGGAAACTCCTGCTTAACTTGTATAGCTGTCGCCGTAAAAGCTGGCTGCAAATGGAATTGTTGTAATTGCTGCAGTTGTTCCAATTGTGATATTTGCAGGGGCACCGCCGATGGCGTTGCCACCTGCGCAGGACTCTGAGACTTCTCCAGCGTTAAAAGGGTACTGGCAACTTCGTATTTTTCGTCTAATGTTATTCCAGCCTTTTGAGCTAATGTTTCTAAACACTTCAATGGACGTTCAGGTGTATTATTATTATTGACTTTGTTGACATTTGCATTCCCTAAAGGTGGTTTATAATTTCGTTGCAGTTGTTGGTCATCATTACTTTTCACATTAGGACTTTGAATTTGAATATTTCCTGTTGATTGATATTGAACACCTCCTTCTGATGCAGAGGCTGTAACACGCACAAATTGTGTATTAGCGTTTTCGTTTGATTGTTGATTCTTTGGGAGGTTATTAACTAATGTTGTCGACTTATTAGTTACCCCAAATGGCTCTGCAGCCTTTTCTGCTTGTTTTTGTATGGAATTAAAGTGCTCAGTCCTAAAAATAGAAAGAAAATTTAACTTTAACATCATGCATAATCCATCGCACACTGAGGAAAGACATTGATAAACCCTTTAACAGAATAGTTTTATAGTAAAATGAATAAGATGATATTCAACAAATTATTTCACAGTATTCAATTCATTTGATATGTTCCTATGTATATTTGAACGTACACTTTCTCGCAAAAAAATGAAATGAATTAAAAAAAATCATTTAATTCGAAAAAACGGGGTTTTATCATTATCAGTTAGTTTTATATGCATGTTAATCATTTACAATTTGAAAAAAAAAACTTATATACCCATTAAAATATCTGTCTACATTTGTGTGTGTACAACAGAATCAAAAAAGAAAAAAACACATTTGGAAAATCAACATTCACAAGCATTCATTTGCTCGGTTCCCCAGAGGCACGGTAAATATTTTATTTTAGAGTCTCCATCTTGAAACTGAGTAGTGAAAACATCTTTCTCATTTTTTATTTCATTTTTGTGCATCGAAATAAACTCAAATTCAAGTGGGAGCAGGCCGCCTGTTTTCTTTCAAACATGGCCGAAATAAGCTCTTCAACCCACAGAAAACTGACAATGAATTCGTTTACACAATCTCGTTCTATACACACATTAAAAATCTTTGAACTAAATATTTATGCATTGAAAAGTAGTTGTATTGAAGTTGAACACAAACTTATAGATGTATGTGAAAATTATAGAAAAAATCGTTTCATTCGTCCCCCTTTAACTTTGCGACCGACAATTTTCATTCTTTTCCCTTACACGTTCAATAGAGTTACAAGAAAATGGAAGTAAATTATATTTGTATTAAAAAAGAAAACATGCATATACACACACGCATATACGAATCATATACACAAATTTGGAGAAACACTGTATTAACTTATGCTACAAACCTTTGTATATTTAGCAACTTGCCACCAAAACCGGTTTACTTAGTTTGAAATTGAAATTGAAGCAGAATAAATTGTAAATTGTAAATGATGATTAAATGAATGGGTCTTTATTATCGATGGTTTTTCTTTTAATTAAACGAAATAATATAAAATTGAATGAAATAATACCTTTTCGTATAAAACTTATAAGTCCGGCGTTCCATAGTAAAAATAAATAATAAAAAGTTGAAACAAAAAATTGTGTCAATTACAAGAGAAAAACTGTCTGCTTACTACGCGTAACATTTTACTTCATCATACGAAAGTTTTACATATTATTGTGTAGTCACTGATCACTTTTGAAACTTTTATCAAAAATAGTTTACTTAATTTTGTCTACGTATACATTCATTTGTTTATTTTATATTATATTTCCATAAGCCATTATTTCTACACTACACATTTGCATAAAGTATCGTCTTATTTCACAATTAATGTAAATTCTATTTAACGTATTCGAAAGTGCACTGAATTAGATTCATATGACTATGGACATGCAATTTGTCCTATCCACTTTTCAACGAATTGCATTGAATGAATTAAGTACGATGAAGAATATGTCAAATCCGGTAACCACTACTTTTTGGTCTGCTGCCATATTCTATTGATCCTCGCAATCGCAAAATTTCAAATACTTTCGGTTGAAGGCTTGCTTCACGTATTCACACACACACTTGTTTATTTTTTCTTTTTAAATGGAATATGTTACTGATTGGTTATATTTCATCTCTTTCTGGAATCACCGAAAACTCATAAATTTCTTAGTTTCCTCGCTCTTCCATACATTTTGTATTTCGTTTTTTTTTTTGCCAACATACACACTTTTCCGAGCAATCTATCCCCACCAAATTGTACAATGCGCAATATCTTCCATCCTTTGCTAAAAAAAGTTCAATCAAACTAAAATGGTTTAACCTATACTCATAAAACTACAGTGTAACACTACACTCAATATAAAGCCTTTAAAAAGAAAGAATGATTATTCTATCCTGCTCTAGCTTATTACGTGCTCAACTAAAATATGGCGACATGAAAAATTGAATATCTGAGGGTTTGATCTGAGAAGAACAAAAAATGTCTTTTCAAAATACCCACTGCACACGCTCCTGTAGAGAATGCACAAAAGGGCCCACATACTTGTGAACATTCGAGCGGAACATTTTAACAGCAAGCAGAAATTAGAAGAAATGCTAGCGATTGTTCTTCACGATGATGTCATTCAAATAAAAACGCGTATTCATTCGTTTAGTTTCAAAGAAACACATCCCTGCCAAGTCCGGCTACCATAAATCAGATGCGCATACCACCATGTCAAATATATTTGATATTCGAAACAAACACAGCCATAAAAGCAAAAAATACCATTTTAAACCCTCCTAATCTGCAGAAAGGTATTTGAGTCAAAAACGAAAACAACAAATCTGTATCTCCGTTTCGTTTGCACATTCTTGAAATACAGCAGTGTGTCTCAGGAAGCAAACTTATTATAAATTCAGAACATATCTCTTGCAATGGCGCGTTGAAACACACACCATGTGAAAATGTTGATTTAAAATGAGTTAGGGGAAATCAACCAATAACACAGTATAATGATTATGAACAAAATGGGTGGAGCTTAAAGGAATGTGATTGGTCTGCTTGTAGAATCAGGAAGCTGTTCTGCGCCGGAACAGTAAACAGGAAAAAGCATACATATTGTCTATGAGTGCGAGCAGGATCCACATATCATGCCTATTCTGGTTTATTTCATTTTGGGTTCGGCAAGTGGAATGAATTTCTACTTTCTGTGCGACTTTCTATAGCCAGGCATACAAAACATGATAGCTACTGTGCAAATTGCGTTTGTGTGTGTTTACGAGAAATGTATTCGGCATGTGTAGAAGAGTAGGGATATAGATATTGATATGACTTCACATCAGCTGTTTTGAATTTAAAGTACAAGGGGCTTTAATTCCAGAAACTTGGGTAGACTTTAAGAGAGATAATAGGTTGAAAATTATAAAAAGAAAATCAATATGAAAAAATATCTCAGAATTACACAAATATATATGTAAATAATATATTGTGAAATAGTTTACATTAATTGGAATTTATGAATTTTATCACGCAAACGAAAAATCATTCTACAAAATTTTTCAAATCTGGCAACGTTGCAGTAATCGTCCCACATGACCATGTCAAACATTTCAAATGGCAGCCGCACAAGCTGCTGCACAGGGACAAAACGCGGCCGCTACTGTCGACAAATATTAGAATCACATTCAGATAATAAATATTTTATTTTCCCCTGTATGGTATAATGGATGGACGTATTTTGCCTAATCAAATCGAATAAAAAGTCCAAAAAGTGTGCCGGGAAAACTATTCAAAGTTAATATGGACGCATTATTTTGATAATATGGTTTTTCTTCGAATCTGTGTTGTGTTTTGAGGAAATACATTCCACTAAATGGGAAAGTAAGTTGTGAAGCTTGTGATTTGGAAACCTTCAAAAGGAATAGTAATTGTGTTGGAAACGCATGAATTATATTTTCAGTATTGCATTCTTTCTTTTGCTCAAGTATTTTTGTTTGAAGTCTATGCCGATGAAAGTGTTCGATGTGCATTTTATGCTCCAAATCATGGAGAAATAGAAAAATATTTTGATAGATGTTCTTAAATTCACCGGCAAGAACATGAAATTTCTGTAGAAATTTTTTTTATATTTTTGAGGTTATAAAACTAAATTGACATTTTGATTTTGCTCACAAATAAACATAACCTCAAATAAGTGATATCTAATCATGAGGATGTGTGTATGATGGATGTGCGGCACTTAAAAGGCACTCTTTCATGTATACGCTGTTCACGTTAAATCTTTACTCTTAAACCATAAGCAAATATTTTGTAGTGTTAGTTGATCACTTTAATGCAGACAATTGTATGGAGAATTACACTGTCATTGTGGCCGAGTTTTGTATAAAGTTTATTTGAACTATGAACTCAGAACTAACTTTAATTAAAGGCTTAGAATTTCATGTTTCCTTAAATTGGGTGTTGTTAAATCGCCATACTGAAGTTATACTTAAGTTTTCAGCTCAGGTTATGCACTTTATAGGATTCACAAAATATTCGGTTTAAACAGTGAATAGAAATTAATAATTAAATGCTTCAACCTCAAATATAAACTGCAGCGTAAAGTCCAAAGGAATAAGTGTTCGTTCCTCATAGTAAATCTACTCTCGCTTGTTCACAAGTGATAATAAAAAACAAATTTGAATTGTAAAATGAGGAAATCCTCAATAGTTAGTTAAACCCCTTGTGGATGGGACGACTATGAAAATACTTAGTAAACGTTCGAAAACTTCTGTGTTTTTACTTCAGAATGAAATGCCAGGTAAGAGGCATGAACACACACTGAGTATTTCAATTTATACACAGAATATTAATATGTGTGGCACTTCTAGATTCGTTTGTATTCCCTGTACTATACGTTACGGTAGATGACGTCGACTTTCGACATCACGTGTATCAGGTCATTTCTCTTCTGTCAGCGGCATGAATTATACGCACACAGTGTTATGTTGTGTCTTGATTATTATTCAGGTAAAGAAATGTTCAACAGCGTTCAGATAAAGTTCTATCTTTCGAATCAACATCTAATTCGATTTGTTTTACCGAACATTTTATATGAATTATTGGTGAAGATCGGATGCTAATAAGCAAATTAAGTTCATTGGTTCAGTAACTTAAGTCACTACAGCCCGCAGAGCGTTATCTTTGTGCAGATGATGCTTTGTTTGACCGGAGTTCAGAAAATGTGTCAACGTGAGCTATCAAAAAAATACATTTCACTAAAGTTATCTTCGACACTCTAGTATATTGAATTATCAATAGTTTGTTAAAAACTCCAGCTTTTGTAATTTGATATCAATCATCTGCCTCATAATTTCCTGTCAAATCCGTTATCGTACTCCATCGAGGAGTTTGACATGCCCAAAAACCTATTTCGTGTGAGTCTCCTAATTTGAGGCTTCTATTACCTTATTTCGAAGAATTTTTAAAGGTTTATTTTATCCGTTTCCCATGATAATGTAGTGAATGACGTGGTCGTTCATTTAAAAGAAAGAGCTAAATTATCAAATGAAATAGTCAAGATTACTGTGTGAGGAGAGGGAACTGAACAAGAAGCAAATATTCACACATTGCACTAACCAAAGCTAAGCATTGCTTCCATTGGAATTTGTATCTTAATATGAAGTATTTAAATGAAAATATCTTAAAAATTTTTAATAAAAACAGAGTGTAACCAAAAGATGAGACGAATACGTAAATTCCTCAACAGAACTAAACCGTCTTTCTTGGGAGACTAAGAACTTCTTCTGTATCTAAGCAGTTGTTTCTTTACCTTCAATGTCATTTTTCTACATTGTTATTCATAAAAGTAAAATTTTCCAACAAAACACAAACTAATCAATACCAAAATCTTTTGAAACATTAACGTTGCCACTAACTAAAAGATTTAACTTTTGTGTCTATAGTAACTAAAGAACTGTAGCAAAGCAATCTAAACCGCCTTAGGCAAAGCTTTGAAAAAATTTCGATCTTTATCTTGTCATCAAAGGAAAACGAATGCGGTTGATGACTGTTACTTATCTCTCAGGAAAAATTCGAAAGCTGCCATTTAGAATATTCGTTTTTTAATAATGTTTTTAATGCGGAAAATTTAAACTTTAGCATTATTATGCTTGGGGTTCAATACACGCGTAAACGTGAAATACTTTCAATTTTGTTTCAATTAAACGGTTTTCTGATGAAGCGAGTGTTCAGTCAGTTCGTCAAGAAATTATTTTTTGTCGAACACCAATTCCAAGTCAGCTGTTCTGACCAACACTAAGAACATGAAGCAAAAAGTTTGTAAATAATCACAACTTCATAAGTTTTTCATAGGCTGTGGAAAAAAGTTCACATGCCAAGAGGAACGTTTATTCAACATTCATGTTTCACATTATCTATGTAAATGTTCAAAGATGGTTTTCGTGTCTGTTTTCAAGCGCCAAGTTAACAAGTGAAAATGAAAATTATTCTATACAAACTCATCGTCTGACATATCCGTAACGCACTAAGTCACGACACGAACAATCAAACTTATTCGGCAAGGAGGCTATTGTAGACAGAATTTGAGGAAATACTTATGCACAATTTTGTTTAATTACGGAAAGCACGTTGTGCAATACAAGCAAACGTAATAAAGTAAATTTGCCTGTGTTTATCAATGAAATAGTAATACACTCTCAACTCAGCACTTCATGTGTTTGGTCACAAGGGAACGTCAGGCGGCAAAAGAAGCAAATTCATTTGGAGTTTGGCTGTCACATTGGCATAAAAATAATATGCTTTTTTTAGGATAATTTCTACTTTTGTGTTCTATTTCGCGTGTAATAATCGAACATAATTGAAATTTCTCATTCGTTTTTTGTTCCACTGTCTATGGACGTTGCACTGGACGTTGTTAGACATGCCAAACATTTTAATGAATCAAGGTAAATCCCATATTGCATTGTAATTTTATACGTTTTTTGGAAAGTTTTAACCCTTTATCGTGCAATGTATCATATATGATACAACCGTTCGGATGAAGAAAGCATCCTTCAAAAACTAAAATTACTTATGGTTGTGCTATGGTAAATATTTTGTGACATCTGTGTTGCCAGATAACAGAATGGTTTCATTCGATTTGTTTGCCTAGGATTTTTGTGGAAAAAAAGTTTCGGAGAGGATTACCTTTTTGAATGCAACGCATTTTTTATTTTTAATACAAACTCTCATTCCGTTTAAAAGCTACTTTTAGTTGTCCAACAAATGAAGTCCAGCAATACTAAAAACTGCAGTGTTTTTACATGTTCTACTGACATTTAGGTAAAAATAGGTATGTTTCATATATGACACATTGTGCACTAATAGTCACTATGCTTTTTATTAAGAGCAATATGACTCGACATGGATCCTACCTTTTTGTACCGGAAAAAAAGTTATCATGTGGCTTTGATTAAAGGAGGGTACAAAAGCGCAAGCTAGGACTCTCAGAGTAGACAATATGGGAAAACACATACTATAGGAGTTTGGTTAGTCTAGACAATAGTTAGAAGTATGATATAGTTCTTAGGCCTAGCTTTATATTTGTCTGTGATCTTTTTGTCTTCAACAAGATATTATTAAATCCCTAAGTAAACCCCAAAAAAGTTTCACAAAATTAAGTAGGTCCTACGTTCCCATTATAATGAAAATTTCCGAAGCAAGAAAAAAAATCACGCAATAATAAAACATAATTTTGAAAACAAAATAAAATAGAAGATTGTTTAGTGATGTTACACTTTTGTGAACCGTTGATCATTTTTGTGAACTATGAACTTTTGGATTTTGCAACTCAAAATCGCTGCATGAGCCAGAGAGTAGTTTTCCGAAAAGCAATAAATGCGGCGAAGCATTATGAAGTAATTTAAAATAGAAAAGGCTGGGAATCAAACAGTCGTATGCAAAAGCTGTCGTCCTGATTGGAAAACGGCCCATTAGCTCAGTTGGTTAGAGCGTCGTGCTAATAACGCGAAGGTCGTGAGTTCGATCCTCCCATGGGCCAATCTCTTACACTTTTTTTTATCAACGTTTTAGAAGGCAAATTAATTCAGTTACATCTTCTGTTTTATATATTGTCTATTAATCAATCAATTGAATCCAACAAATGACGCCAAATGGAAAATGCTTCATGTGGAATTTTCTGATCAATGATTCTAAAACTAACTAACTCTAATGTTGTGCATTAACCATTTTTGAAAGCATATAATATTTTAAATTGGAAATAAAAAAAAAAGACACTGTACAAATGTTTTGTTCGTTTGTTCTAATAATATGTTTCATAGTTTAGTTGACCTAGCTACATAATGTTTTCCTATCCAAAACATGTGGTCCTACATCTGCACATACTGAATGTTGATCGTTTGAAGGATTTTAAGTTAAAGAAAATGACTTAAGGTTTTTCATTTGAAAACGCAAACGTCTAAGTGGGACATACTTGTATACAGTTTAATTTGTATATAAACTATTATTTAACTCGTTTTGGTGTCGATGTTCTAAAATTAGTAGCATGAAAGCCCAATGTATTAATACAAAAATTACCGATTTTCCTGTTATAAAATGTTGACTAGAAACTATTTCTGCTTGTGAACCGTAGATGCAAGGTTCCTAGTTTTTGATTTTATAGTTCTCATTTTTACCAGAAGCCAATTTACTAAAGTATCAATTCGAATGTATCAATTCGAATCACGCATCCTCAAACCAATTCCTGTGTACAATTTTCCAACCTTGAACTACCTAACCTATTGATATGATCGAATAAAACGAGGATTTTGGGTAAAATTCAGAGCGCAAAACTGGTGTGCCCTCAAGACCATGTTACTCACAAAAACACGTTTGCAGTTGTATAAACGACCTTCTAATGTACAATCATGCTGTGATTGTCACCAAATGTGGTGCACACCTCGTTCTCACTTTATCTAGTGTTGATGGTTAATATGAGTAGATGGTCATGAAAATATTCTTAGAACGAAATCATACCCAGTTAATGGATAATGAAACAGAGATGATATCTTGTGAAGCAATTTTACAATTTACTGTCATTTCAATTACTGAAACGAATTGATTACAATAACAAACTCATTCGCCTGATGATTTTCGACTTTGTTTTCATATCCCATAAGACACGAAATTATTTTGAATTCCAAAACAACTAACCTTCGAACTACTTAACATTTCGGAATTGACAATGACACACTCTGTGCGATCGTCAATCAAGCGTGAACGAAATTTTGACTCTAATTAAAATTCTCCAAACACACTTCCCTCGAAATGATAACGTTTGAAACCCTTTTCAGCGAAATTATCAGTATATAGATTTATGAGCACATTTTAACCGTGGTTGCACGTTTAAGTGCTTTTTCTCTTGCAGCAGTCTAATCTTGTGTTGGAGTTGGTTGCAAATTAGTTTGGTTGAAGTTCGAAACAAACAAGCATGTACCATCCCTTACTACCTTACCACCTTAACATTGTTTGTCCTAAAGCCTTTGGCACACTTTGCCCTAATATCCAGAGCTACTAGTTGTATGGCTAGTCACAACAAATAAAAACCAAAAACTTTCCAAGCGCCGAAACGTTGGAGAGCTTTAATCCAAACACGAATTTGCTTGTGTGCGCGGAAGAGGGAAAACACGAAGAATTCCCAAAAACAAAACACACACACAAGCGCAGTAGTGATATGTATTCCATCGCGTATTCGAAGAAGTGTTATCGAAGGAAGTTGACGTGAAAGTAGACAGCGAAACTGAAAGAAAAATGAAGAAAAACGAAAGATATTCGGATTAGAAGAAATATATGACGGTTGAGGAATTTTCCGTTTTTTGTAGATTTTCCTTTTTTACCCACTTAGGGAGAATTTTCAATTTTGTGTATTTAGGATTTCCTCTACAAAAGTCGAATGTCAGTTATTCCTCTGTGCATGAAACTGTTTACTTGACAACCGAATACCTAGGGAAGGAAATGTATCTGTATGATTCACACATTCAAATCAGTGTGTTATGTCTGTGCTTGTATTGGAGTTGATAGTAACCGCTTTTTTGGGTTTGTTTTGTTTGTTTCGTCTGGAGTAATATCTTCTTTGGAATTTTGGATGGCCTAAATTGTGCAAGGAGATCACCTGTACCTGTCTAGATTGACCTTGGAATTACAGACGTCACTTCCTACACAAATGTACACACACAATTCTCTTTCATTTGAAGTGGCATTGTCCTAATTATGAAATAAAAACCGAAACCAAAGATAATTTACTTAGGAGTGAAATCGAACAGTACTACCTATGAGTAGAAGAGAAACAAATTTAAATACCAGATATTAAAGTAGACTTGGGAAAATGTTCGATCACATGGATTACTGTTTACTTGTGCAAGTTTTGCGACTGTAGATGTGAAGGGCTTCGAAGAATTAAGCTTGATTTTCGGATGAGGAAAAACAAATGTTTTAGGTTTGAGAAAATATATGAGCTCACTAACACAGCAAAATTTATTCCAATTTTCGTTTTGATTGGAGCACATTTTTAAATTTACATACTAGGTATACTGCCGATGAAAATTGGATAAATTATTTGTTAGTGAATTTGTTTTTAAAGTGCTCCGATTCAGCACTTTTTAAACATCGCTAAATAACACGATGGCTGATAATGTTCAGTCGTGTTAGTGTATGCTCATCTGAAGCAAAAACGGAAAGATAAAGAGAGAATATTGATAGATGTGAAGCTGATTTCCCCAGACTTAGTTGAATATGTTCAAAAATGGTATTGCCCGAAGGGCATGCAGTTCGATATGCTCCGCACTTATTGCACGTGCGTCGTCGCCACTTTCCGTTTTCGTCATCGTTGTACCTACTTCAAGTATGTTTAATCCGAAGTCATTTCATCGGTTTGGAGCGGGGTACAGCTGGGTGGTAATGTGAATATTTACACATTTATTTTATATTTGATCATTTTTGGACATTTTCGTCACAAATATAAAGAAAAACAATACACACAATAATTGAAATCAATTTTATGTAAATATTTACCTTGGGGTGTATTTTATCAAATCCAAATGCACAAAACTCTTATGTTTGGAAAAAAACCAAATGAACACGAGCACTGTATTGACACGAAATGTTATGTTTATTTTAGTTTATGCATTTTTATTTTCTCATTCGTCCTGTTTATTTATTTTTAATGTTGCGTTAAAATTTCGCAATATTTTTCTCATTGAATTTACTTGAAAGAAACTAAAATCATTTTTCGAGCATTTAATTTGAAAGTTCTTTCAATATGAAATTTTTTCCAATATTCTCCCACAAAATGCACTTTCACCACGTCACTGAACAAAAGTTATAAATAGACGAAAACTCACGCACGAAATAAAACTGAACTCAACAAGATTACTCACTAACACGCAGCTCCTCCCCAACAGGCTACAAAATCCTATTTTAATTTGGTATTCCTCGAAAGAGAGGAAAAAGAAAAACTATGAACAAAAAACCATGGTCTTGTTCAATCGCAAATCACGAGGAACAAAAATGCACATATACGCCACGAACAATGCGAATGAGTAGCGCGACCGACAAGTCAGGCGTCGTTTCTATTCAAAATGAACGTGAGGTAAAGCCTCAGCTTGCATGGGACATCTGCCTGGTTGAAATTGTGTGTAGGGGATAGAATAGGAGTAGTGTTAGTGTTTATCTTCTTAAATCGAATTGGGTAAGCTGTAAAATGAAACGAAACAAAAATATTATAATGTGTCATTCTATCCTCCTCTTGCTACAAAATTTCACATTCATGTTTTCCTTTTCTCGTCCAGTTTTTACTACTTCACAACTCTTCTGTCATGCAATGAGCAGGAATCCATTTAAATTGTTTCCCTTCAGTAAACACACACGATATCACCAACCCAACTGAGCATCGCTTCTACAATAAACGATCCTACTTCAATACAAATACAAAAAAAATATCGTGTTTCACCACCAGAAATCTGAAATACCACCCATCAAGGGGAAACCGTAGTCGACATTTTCCTGTGTTTTTCTTTTTTGTTTGGTTACTGCTTTGTCCATCTCTTTTATGCACCCATTTGAAACTCACGTGTAAAAAGGAGACCGCGGAATGCTTCTTGAAGCGCTATTTGATTTTTCTTTGTTTTCCGTCATTTTACTTGTACGTAAACCAGTTGTGCGGATTGAATATAATTTCATGTGTATGTTTTTTTTGCTCGACAGTCGTTGGTTTCATTTCGCTTTTACCTCCGGTCTGACAGATTTTGGTACTTCATTTTGAAACTGCGCATGCCAGAAAGTTGAAAACTTGTTTTACGATAATTGTCAGTGGGGAATTAGAATGCCATAAATTACAACTTGTGGAAAAGTTCCCCCGCAAACGAATTTTATTGTATCGGAACAGACACAAATGAAGCCACATTTATCGTTTACATATACCTACAAACAAATAATTTTTCTTCTGTGGTGGCTTTTATGGAATTCGTTGAGATTTTTGTTGCTGTTTCTTATGCTCTTCCGTTTTTTTCATATTTCATTTTATTTTTATGGACACACGGGTTTGTGTTCTATGTTGCTGGTATTAAAAGTTGATGAAAAAAAAACACTGGTGAAGGAGAACGAAAATATTTAGATAAGTCACAGATAAGAAAAGGAAAAAAAGCGCATAGTTCAACAAATAGGAAGCAGTTGTGATTAAAAAAACTACGTCTCGGAAATTTAGGCAATCATTGGCCATTTGCTTTTTGTACCTGGGATAGAGCGATTTCAAGTGTTTCGAATTTAAAGTTACGCATATCACATTACAACATGGTTTTTTGGAATTATTATTTTATTGGCGTAATAGAAAAGTCAATTGCGGTCAATTGGTTTCTCTTTGTTCGATTGGTAGATGTTAATATAATGGATGAGACAAACATCAATTCCTCTTTGCGCTTACAAATTTAATCAGTCGTAACAATTCAATCGAAATCTTGTTGTTTTAATTATATTCGGTTGTAACATGTTTTGACAAACATGAATCATTAGGTAGAACGAAAAAAAACTAGCAACTCCCATTCATGGAAATTTAATATTGTCTGACGCCATTTTGTTCCAGATTTACTACATCGTGCACGATAAAATCTCAAAATCAAAAAGCTCCCATTTTAATTTCAAGTACTGGTACTTTGTTTTCATCTTATCACAAACTCAAATTCAATAGTTCGTTTAATAATAGCTCGACCACGCAGAGAACGTGGAAAATGCAATTAGCATAAAATTGAATCCAATTCGATTAGCAATGGCGCCATATCGAACTCGGACTCGGAGAACTCTGAATTTTCGACTTTTTACCTCTATTGGTCTTTATTTCTTTGTCGCACACTGGTGTAGATAGGTATCTATATCCATCGTAAAGGTCTAAGCTCGAGTTGGATATTGGAAATGGAACAAAACTCTCAGACGAAGACTCGTCAATGAACAAACGAAACACAAAATTAAGGCGAACATTTTTTCACGGTTTGAGATCAGAATGCATAGTTTGTTAATTTTAAGGTAAATTCCAAAAAGCCGTCTTTTTCATAAGACTTTAATCTAGTTCTTGCGGATGCAAGGCTAATAGTCTCTGAGGCCATTAAAAACCAATTTGTTGGGCTACTTTTTATGTAGGTTCTTCACACAAAAAACATTTTCATTTGATCGGTTTCGGTCTATAGGACAGAAAAATGCCGGAAGCCTAGAAGATAATAAATATTTTCTAATGATTGCATAGTTGCATATTCCATTAAAAGTCAAAAGTTTAACTTTAATATTTGATTAGAGGCTTTTGACCCTTCAACTTCTTAATGCGACATGTTCATCTCTGAAACTCCATATTTAAATATGAAGTTGCTCTTGAATTGATGTCATTGTACTTGTTAGACGTCCTTTCATGAAATTCTGAAAACTGAAAAGGTTAAGGTAGGAAGAAAATGGGTGATCTTTCGATGGTTAAATTCCAATTGCAAAGGTGCCATCAAACACATTTTTCCATGGAGGAATTCAGTATTCAGGCAGTACCTACCTATTCTGTGAGAAAATAAAGTGCGTCGCTCAGTTCCATGGTGAAGCTGTATACAGGACTTGGAAGCTATAAGTTTGCGGGACCAATGAACAAGCCTAATATGAAGGTACCTATGAAAATTATTTCACAGATAAAGAAATACGGGAAGAAGTCCGAGGACAGGTATGAAAAGTGGTGCATTGCTAAAATTTAAGTTTGCGACAAACTTTTGAACGATATGTTCTTCCGGTTCATATTGCCTACTCTTGTTATCTACTCCATTTTTGAAAAAGATATTTTGGTAAAAATGGCATGCTTGGCATCTCTCAAATAATTAGACCGGTTATCTCATAAGGGTCATTTTGAAATCTAGTATATATCTTTATTAATTTTGCCAAGGCTTAACTTAAATGAGACTCTATAAGGCTGTGGTAAGTGGACAAGAATGATAGCATTGTCTTGACAGTACCATAACCTGCTGGCAACTATTGTTTCTCTCTAATACTTCTTTCTGCCTAAATTTAGATAAAGTTTTTTTGACACTTCAGCGCGATCGTGATGGGTCAAACGTGAAGACACAGTTTGAACTAAAACTTATTAAAGCATAATTTTATAATGCAAGAGACCCACGAGGGTGCTTTAAGTTCATGAAAATCATGTTGTTAAAATCTTTAGAAATTTCCAGTAGAAAATTGTCGGCGGACGCCATTTTGAATTATGATGCAATTCTAATTTTTTTTCAGTTGAAGTATGAGAGCGTGAATTTATAGTAAATACTGATTTGTCTATATTTGTACAGAAAACTTTAATGATTATTAAGTTAAGTAAATTTAAAAAGTCAAAACAATGTAAAACTTCAAAATTAAAAACAGTCTTGTAAGCCGTAACCACCATTTTGGTTTTCAGCCACACACACAAATAAACACTGTGTGTGAATGGAGTATAAGTTTGATGTAACAATTTAAATGTATGTGTGCAATTGATTTTGGCTTGTCTCTACACAAGCTATTTTAAAACACAATTCCTCAAGTGGGGGTATAGCTCAGTGGTAGAGCATTCGACTGCAGATCGAGAGGTCCCCGGTTCAAACCCGGGTGCCCCCTGGAATTATTTTTAAAAAATTAATTTGTTTATTTTATTTAATTTTTATTGAAAATTTTATTATTTTTAATAATAAAAAGAGATGCGTTTTGAAAATAATAAAATTTTAATTATGATTGCTGCTCTTTCTCCAGGAGGATTTAATGTATAAATCGGTTAGTACGTAGGTATCTACATTGAAATCATGAAGCGTTCGTTTCTTTTTGTCTAACGTGGATCATCACAATGCTCAGCAATATATTTAAAAATAGTGTTATTTTAATATTTTGATTGTTTCGTTTTCCTTCATTAAAATCGTCTGGTGTAGGGAGAGAATAGTATTAAATAAAACCACATTCTCAATCAATGTGAAGAGGGCGAAAGCATTCGACGACCGTATTCTGAAAAATTCCAAGCATGATTTTTCCTTCCTTTTCCTTGAACCCCTAACATTAATGAAAAAAAGCTATCTTGCTTTTCGTTTTGCACCCTTGCATGCATAGAACTACAGAAGGGGAGAGTTCCCTGTTTTATGAAAGAGTGGGAGGGAAATTCATGCGGGTTTTGTTGTACAATATCCTGAAATGGAATCAAGGGAAACCTAACTGGGTTTTCTTATTTGAACGATTCACGCGTTTGAATGAGTCTGTTTATTGCTTGCGAACGTTGCATTGGGATGTTCTTTATTCTTACAGTATAAACACTAACATAAATGCAAATTGCAATAAGTATTTTCGATCATTACGAACCCTCGCTAGAAAAACCTCCACTGCTCCTAGTGAGCTATATTCACGTATTTTCAGAACTTACAGAAATGTTTACTCATTTTCTTAATTCGGATCACGGAAAGATTCACGGAAAGAGATACATGATCAGAGCTTTCGTTTTCAGGATAGTGCAGGAAAAATACATAAATCATCATTAATGGTATCGGTCTAATGCGCCAATATAACCGCTGGGCCTGCCGCGGAAACATGTTGCACTTTGTTACTATAGGTATTGACCATGTATGGTGCTAATAGGTGAATGGGATGCAGATTGCACTTCAGTGTGCAAAAATGTCGGCTATAAGTGATCTCAGAGTACTTTCTTCATAAGGGTCTGGAAACTTACGTTAAGGCATTTTTCGAACAGTACAAGAGGGTTTGATTCGAACAGTAGGTGTGTTCGAGTTTGAGGGACAAACAAAAGAAAATTGCTGTAATTACATTCGCTTGTTATTATTGGTATTCGGCAGTTATCCACTACATGTGAACGTTTTAGCTGCCAAGCAGTCAAAAAAATTCTCTAGAGTTTCCCTACCTAAATGTTCCCCCAAATGGAACGAACAATTGAATTCCTTATTGTTCTACATGACTCAACCTATTTACATACATTAATGCATTAACTACATTTCAATCTACCACCACCCTAGGTGAATTCCAAGCCATAGAATAAATTGGTCGAAGTAATAACGCCCGAAAACCAAACCAAACAAGGGGGTGAAAGATGGACGCGGATAGCCGAACTGCATTACCGAACTAGTTATGAAACGGGATAAGTTTGAAACCAACACAAACAAATCTTACTAATCCAATGAAAAAAGCAAACACACCAATTCACTGAAATCAAAGTATTCAGTAGATTTTCATTTATAATCGTCCTTCCCTTTCGCAATCACGTACAAGTTCATATACGTCTCTCACTTTCACGATAAACGTGAATGTTTATTCTACCACGCTTGTGTGAGGGGGTGAAATAACTTCATTTTCTTTTAATCCCGTGTAAGTATTTGTTTTTTCCACAGGATTTGTCATGTCGACGCGTTTCCTGTTTGACGCAAATCCTTCCTACCCTATTCTTCATTGTTCACTATCGCAAAATAGTGTCACGCTTTCTTTGAATGCGCGAGTGTGTTTCTGATATAGCTATGCCAGTGCCAATCTGTGCGTCAGTCAGGAAGGTGGTAGTGTTGACTTTTCTTTCCACTCTTCATGTATGTTAAATAAGAGGGAGAAAAAACCATTCGCACCTCTTGAATATTATCCCTTTCCTAGTCTCACCTGAGTCGTGAAATTTAATATTTTCTTTGACTTTTTGCACACTACATGGGGCTTTCCGTTGCCAAGTCTACATCGATTCACCATCAACGTGGCAATGCTTTGGCGCTACGCATGTCTGTATTTTTCCGCTGGCAACATCGTCTTTCTCTCATGCGCATTTTCCAGGTCAAATTCTTCATTGAAAATCCGATTGAACAACACCATTTCAACAACCCTGTCCACACATGTAGTTTAAACAAGGCGTGGTTAGTTGAAGGCGTTTGCTACCACGTTACGCGAGCGCTGGTTTTTTTGTCTCTTTTACAGCCAAGCTATATATAAATCTGCTAACTAAACATTTACTTCGAGAGTTTTAAATAACTTATGCATTTGAAAGGTACCCATAGAACACAAAATGTTTCAATTTAAAATGAAGAATTCAAAATTTTCCAAAATGGCGGCTTAAACTGAGTTCTGGATTTTTGTTGTATATGCTTCCAGAGTCTGAAAGAAGACGTGCTAGCTACATAAACTTCGTATAAAATAATACGCACGACAATGTGTTAATTTTCTTTAATTTATTTTTCATTTTAAAATTTTTGCTGGATAACTACATGTTTGTTCTAACGTGATAATATTGACGTCACAGTTGGCAAATGACAGTTCAATAATTTTCGCAACAGGAAAACTTAGGGGAAAGACTTCTGCATTGGCCACAATTGTTTGGGTCTCAAGGAAGAAAATGTTGCCATATAAACCAATCAGAGCTCGGCAACTATGCTATTGGTTAAATGAAATTCTTTTCATGAATGTCACTAAGCGAAGTTTTCACTTTGCGTTGACAATTTTCTCCCAGAAAAGTTCAGATCATGTGAAATTTTCGAATTAAGACTATTTTTAAATTTTGATAAAACATTAAACTTTTATATGTTATGTAAAAGTCTCGGTTGTTCAAAATTGACGATTAAATCTAAACACAGCGGTGAATGTTGCATTACTCAAATATGGTGTTTTGCTAGGAATTCATTGGTTCAGTCGCCAATTCTAAAACACAAACCCCAATTCTGAAACAGAAAACCGTGGAACTGGCATCGAGTGGCAAGGTGAGTATGTGGAAACTTCATTTTGTTTTCTTGCTGATGTGAGCTGCTCTTAGATCCTTTCTCTCAAATCAGAGTCCGTTGTGTATAAGTACATAATTTCGAACATAGACGATCATCATTATTTAAGCCCAGTTCAATTTTACGGCACGATCGTCTAGTTTAAACTTCGAATTGGAACGATTTATGTAATAACCTTTATAGAATAAAACAGACCTAGCACTGAATAAATGTTGAAAAAGGCAAATGCACTTAAAAATTCGATCAAAAATTTTGGTGAGTTCTCAAAACATTTGAGATATCACGAAAATTTGTTACTTCCTGTGTTAAAAAATGCTTTCTTTCGATTTGAGAGATCGGCAATTTATTGACAACAATTGATCGAGTAACTGAGCTTGAGAATATAGTCATCAGCCGTCGGAAAGATATGCTAGAACTTTTGATAAATTTCGTGAAACACCGAAATCCGAGCTTTATGATTTTTACTCTACGCGTTGTATTATTTTGTTGTCATTGATACGGTATTTAATATAACCTATACTACAGTCTTCGAAGGTATTGATAATATATTGATCGTACAAGGAGAGTCTCCAGCTTTGGTCTTGTGATGCTCGATTCATTTGGAGTTAGTTAAGTTCAGTAGGCTGTTATGTTATCAATACTGCTATCACGTTCTCCGCTGACATTTGCCTGATTTTTTAAAAATTACTGCTCAAAAATCTTTCTGTTTAATGTGATTGTTTTGGAAAAGATTTTTGAAGATCGCTAATATTAGTTTCGAGTTTCAATGTCCGGTCATTGTAGCGGCCTCGAATTGTTGCTACATGATGTATGACGTCTTGTGATTAAATCATTTTCCGGTAAGACACTCATGCGCTTGGCAGATTATTTGCCAATGTACTGAGTGCGTTTGTAGTGTGTGTCCTTTAGTTAAATTCAGCATTTATGAAGTAATTTTTATGTTAAAAAGCATTTTATTTAGGTGAAAATAATAATTTTTGTCATAGTGAAAAAATATGTTCACTCCTCTATGTATATTTCGAGAATAGGTGGAATCTCGAAATGATCTGCCACGCACGATGATCTTCAGATGAATCCTGAATTTGGTCTCTTGGATGAGTTTCATGCTTTCGGCGTGCATCTATTTCCAGCCTCCTGCGTGGATCTCTGGAAACTTTTATTTTGCTATATCGTGGTTGATCGTAGACTGGAATTCCCACCTATGGTATTTTACAGCGAACTCCTCTCTGCGCAAGTTTTTTCACTTGTTGTATATTCTGAAAAGAGATCATAAAATTAAGAATTTTAGTTCCAATGTGTATATTTGGTATATTTTGCTATTATTGTATCGTGATACACACTTACATTTTTTACCGACGGTGCGTACTACCGACGGTGTTTAAACTAAAACTATTTTAAATTTTTCCTTCGAAAATCTTCGTGTGAGCTTATATTCATCATATTTGTCTCTATTTGTTATCTTTTCTTATCTGCTACCGATTCAAACGTGGTTATTACATTATTGACAGTTCGACCCATTTCTGCAGTCACTCATAGCTGCATTTATAGTGGGAAAGTTTTCAGGATCACTACTTACACGCTTCTCTCGTTTCTTCTTCTTATTAAATTAAAATATTGATCTAAATAACAGAGCGGGATGATTAAATCCCATTTTTGTTTTTTATCAAATTTACCATTTTCGTTACATCACAACAAAGCACTTTCTTTAGATAGTTTCATGTGTGTTTAGATGACTTTTCCAATGCTTATTCTTCCACAATGCTAATTTCATCCATTAATCTTGGAAAAAATTAAGAACTGTTTTGTTGCACGTGTCTTTCGCACATAGGTATAACCGATGTTTCATTTAATTATGATTATGAATATTTCAGATTTTTTGCTAAATTTTACTGAACGCGCATTAAACTCATTGAATTAATATTTTAATTTCAGGGATAAGATGTCATGGTCGCTTCCATATTGCAGAACAGGATTAAGAGGATTTAAGGATTTAGTTCCGATACCCCCAGTCTTAGAAAAGTAAAATTCAATATGGTACTCAGGACTTCATTTTTCACGACTTTCATATGAGATTTATTGATAATTGAAAGAATTTAGATATATTCAAAGTTAGGTCTATCAGTTAAATGTACGTTAATGCTTTCGGATTATAGGTACCTAAGTCCTGCGAGATTGTTTCGAGAAAAGTATGGAAATTATATACAAAATCATTTTAAGCATGCTTCCATCGTGCAGGAGTTCTCTATCGACATTAGTTTGTACAACGTAATCATTTACAAAATATAAATCTGCGTACCTAATGATCACTTATGTATTTAAATATAAGATGAAAAATTGTTGTAAAAATAAAGGGAGACATTAAATTAGTTACTCCGTTTATGTTTTTCACTGTCTCTATAGGTAGGTACCTAGTAGGTATACATCGTATACGGGGCACAAAAAAGGTCTGTAAGATTATTTACTGTACATATACTTAATTCATGTGTCTACTTTCTGAATATCCAAGAAGCTCTTAGGGTTTCTAAGGAACCACAAAAGTTAGTTCATGACTTCTTTAAATAATTATTGAGCATGATTACAATTGAAATCGGATAACTTTAGCCAATCAGTGATAGACTGAAGAGGCAAAATTGTGACTGAAACTCTCATGGGATTAAAAAGTTTACCACTGATAAGTTTCACTTCAACAAGTTGGGTAATTCCAGAGATGATAGTCGCATAAGGATAAATACCACTTCATATTTTTCGGACAACTGCGTTTTTCGCTTAATTCGATGATAAAATTAAAATCAATGTGAAAAATTACCTAGAATTACAAAATCACGAATTCGACAAACGTAGCTAAGGTATCAATTAAGTAAGATAATCTACAGCAAATATCCTGCAAACTGTTGGTCTGTTAACAGCGGCATATTAAGTTCTGAAATTTGCCTCCATCTCGATATTTTCCAATCCGCCGTACTTGATTGAAACTTTGATTGAAAGAGTGTAACTTGCCATAAGGTGAATAACCGATGAACGCGTGTGGTTAATTTATTATTATCTACTGCTAGTGTGGAGTAAGACCACTTTCTATAAAAAGGCATCTCGATCATGTATGTAAATGAACGGCAAGAGATTCAATGCAATTGTGGCAATAATAACAGCCAGATAATGATTTTATTAATAACGGGATGCGTATGCCACAAATAAGAGTCCGAAGAAGCAATGAACGCCACACCACGAGCGAAGCGCAACTGTCGTCGGAGGGTATTTTGTGGTTTTCGCAATGGTCGCAGAATGGGTTACTTCAGGTAATTTCAACTGCCTACTAACCACGAATTCTTCGAGAATGATGGGGTAGAATGCTTTGCGAAGAAGTTTTTTGTGGCTATGGTATCCTTTTTAATTGCTTGCGGCGGATTTCATTCCCTTGTTGACGTTTGTGACTCTAATGAACGTTATTAGCGGCGGAGATAGCTAGTGGAAGTGTCTTGTACACTCAAAGAAAAGTGAAGGGGTTGAAAGATGTTTTTACAGAAAAGAAGGAGCTCCATGAACAAAACTTAGTTCTTGTCACTGATGGTGTCAGGTTTATGCTCCGTGAACAAAACTTAGTTCTTGTCACTGATGGTGTCAGGTTTATGTTGATAATTTGATTTTAGTCGTTTTGTTGTGGAGGACACAGGTACTTTTTGTTCGCATGATTGATGTTGTTATGAATGTGAAGACGTTTATTTTTTAGAACATTCAGAAGAGAATTGGGCGCAAGATTGTCTTTGCTTTCTCCAGATGAGACTGAGTTTTGTTTTTGACGATGAGTGTTTTTGTTTATATAACGATTATCTATATGTATATACATAAAATTGGATGATGATCAATTTAAACTGGTACCTAAATCTAAATTAAGATGAAGATGTTGTACCATAATTCAGGAACGTAGATTTGAAAATCAAACATTCCTTTCTATTAATCATAGTTACTTTTAGACTATAGATTTCTCTGTATAAGTCTAAAAGTCTCTATGTAAACTAATGTTATTAAGGAAACCGTAATGAATCGTATTGTAAATGGAAAGCAAATTTCAAGATCAAGGAGCCATTTCAAGTTAAAATAGAAGAAGTCACCACTTTCAGGTATAAAACAAAAGTTGAAGAAGTCGTCAAACAATACTACTGGTTGAAAAGGAAAATTCACTCCAACCCAACAAATATTTTTCCACCATAAAAGATTATCCTTTTACGACTTCAAGACAACCAATAAGAAATCTGAAAAGCGGTGGGATTAAGAAAATAAGGAACGGAAAGGACAGCAAATTGAAACTCGTCAGATTCTGAAATGTTCGTGTCATTTCTGTATGGGGAAAGGTCTTTTCAACCCTTAAAATCAAGATGTAGAAACACACAAAGCAAGGAAGATCGTCACTTGCTTTTAAACGAGAAAATTTGTAAGGAAAATTGCCACTTGAACACTACCTAACCCCTGCCATCGTTTACTTATAGGTACACACACGCTTATGCAAACGAGGGTAAATTGGAATTCATTACGAATATTTTTTATAACAGAATGGGAAGGAATTGTTCTTGCTTTTTCAATCATTTTCCAAGACGTTTTGGGCGGGCTGAAAGGGTAATTCTTCTGACACGTTCATTCAGTATATAGGGCTTTGTCAGTATAAAGAATCCATTTTGTTACAAAAATATAAAATGAACCACATTTGGATGGTTGTATAATACATACCTGCAGGCATGCATATTAGTCCGTTCTTATACTTTAAAAGGCAATCGAGATTGACAGAAGATTTATTCAAGTTAGTGTCTTCGAAAAATATAGATATTATGGCTTGGATTGCTTAGTTTATAAAAACAAATGTCAAACCCAGGAATAATGGAAGCCATTAAAATATCCAGCCGAACTTGAGTACGATTTCTTCACCTGGGGAAGACGTCCAAGCATGAGTCTCAGCCAAAGAATCCCACCCTTCGCAGGTAAAAATCAATCAGCTGCAGTGAATCCCTAAATTCGTTTTTTGGTTGACATGAACGGTTTCATTTTGTTTCGTGAATTTTGTGATTGATTTTACCCAATTGATTTACTGTGCACATTCTACCTGAAACAAAATGAAAGTAGGTATTTGATATCGTTAGCATTTTGTAAAATGCTTGACTTCCAGTTGCAATCTGGAAATCGAAATTTTTATTTCCAAGAATGGATGCACACAACATTGAGTGTCATGTTTTTTTTAATATATGGAATGACACTTGTTGATTCTCTACGGTCATACTGTATACAATAAAAGGGAATCTCCGAAGTAGATGCAATTTCCGGTGTTAATTTAATAAAAAATTGCACACCAAAGGGTCATGTTCATTCGATGATTGATTGATTGTGGTGATCGTGCCGCGTCAATTTGGTTATTCATAAAACAGGCGCTAATGATTTATAACTACATGATTGTCTGCGAAGTAAAAAAAGGAAAAGTGTTGATAGTGCTTATATATTTTCAGTATAGAAGTGAATAGTGCAATCAGGCATTAATGGGCTTCAACCCTACATTTTGACACCTGGTAAGAAATCTGACACTCGTCTGAAGTAGGTACGATGAAGATTAGGTGCACTTAAGTGGAGCTTAATTGCTTCTTGGTTCATAGACCTTCCGAAGAGCACGTCAGCAAATAGAAGTGTGGCGTATATACGCGCTTCAAAACTTTGCTGGAAACCATGAGTGGATCTTGTTTTTGGGATGTAAGTAACGTACCTGCCTACAACAGGCAGTAGCAAATTTACAGCAGCAAAGTCGATTCGATAGTTTCTGGTTTTGTATAATAAAACTAATCGTCTTGGAAACTGGTATTAACACGCAGTGGAGAAGAAAGCTTCGAAACGAAAAAAAGAAGAAGCAGGAACTGGGATAAACAATGAAACGAACTGCATGCTCCACCATCGATCATGCGGGGTTATGATTTTCTATTTTCTCATGTTTTCGTGTGTTGTTTGATAAAATGTTCACATCGCATACCCTTATCGTGTTAATTCTTGGTTTGTTCAGTCTAGGAGTTTATTGGGAGTATTGGAAGAATTTTCTCAGGTTGTGCAGGTTGTTCTGTGTTCTTTGGGATAAAAAAATGATGATCAAATCATTGATGACATTATGTGGCTCTTAATGTATGAAGCGATATTCATGTGCACGAATAACTAAGAAGTTCACATCATGTCCAGGTTTGGTCGGAAGTATTTTCTTCATGAGTAAGTATACCTAGTACAGAAATTCTAGCTTAATAGTAAAACCATACTTACCCTCCATAAGAAACCAAAAATTTTGGGCCACTTTAGTATTAAAATAGCGAAAAATAAACTCCATTCCTTCAAAAATGTGTGGAATCAAATCAAGCATCAAATCAATTTGTCCGCAAATTGGATTGTCCCACCCCGTTTCTTCCCAGATCCAGGTCTGCGTGAATATATTGTTTGTAAGCTCTTCTCGATTCTATGAGGTTCGGTATTATTCAACAGGTGGCTGACAAACCCGCAGCGTGTGTAAAGTTTTCACTATGGGGCTGGGAACATTTTCAAACGACTTTATCATTGTAAACCCTCATTTAAATCTCAAACACGTAATATAAAAAAGTAAACAAGGGGAACAAATACGAGGGGATGATTTCTACCCTCAACTTTTGACTATAAATGTTATTTTTCCTACTTTCCTGACTTTTTTATGAATTATTTCGTAATTTTTTCCTTTTTATTAAAGTTCTTCTTGAAAACGCAGAAGTACTAGCGGATTCCCTGCAAACGAGATCTACTTGTCCCTGTTAATCCAATAGTGTCAATCACATGATGTGTCCTTGAAAAAAAAACAAAGTTAACCCTTATTTTTGACTCCTGCGGTGTATTTCGTGCAACAATAACTATGACAAAATAATAGGGAGAATTACCAAGGAATTCCACCCTTTTTCTTCGGCTTGTGTTTCATTGTCTGATTGGGGGAGTCAGAGATTTCCATCGTAGTCACAACAAAACTCGTGGAAAGTGTCAAGTTGCGTTTTATTCAGATGGATCTCCTTTTAAGCATCACTATACTGACCCGGCTAATAACATTTTATTTCAAACTTGTCAACGTATTCTGTCATCAAGTATACTGCGTCACAATGTTTGTGGCATTGCTCCAGATAATATATTAAACCCCAGGGAATTGTTCATCTGAGCGAATAAATATATTCGTGGAACAATATTGTAAATTTCGGTTTAGTGGGCTTTTGCCAGCTATATATATATACTATATTACTAAATTCATTATAATATACTATATTACTATATTCATCATGGCCTACTTGTCACTTCTGTTCTTCACCAAAGTCAACATTACTATTCCAACAGCTCGGATATTAACGTTGGATCTTCATTAAATCGAAGTTAGAAGAATTTGGTTCCGAATAATTTCATGTAGATAAAAGAAATGTTCTCTGAGATACTAAATCAGTGAGTAAATCAGTTGCTCTGAATATAGGCCAGCGAAAGGTCAATTGTTCCTTCTTGAATAAAACTTCTCCATTTTTTCAAAAGTCCTTTGTATGCAAGGTCCTATGTAAGGTATGGAATGAAGACATTTTCATTTGATTGTTAAGAAAATAAGCCAAACAGAGTATATAAACCGCCATGGTGTTCTACCTTTCATGCTCGTTTTACACGTTCAAAGCAAATTCTACCTATATGTTTATGTTTCAAATCTGTTTTTCGAAAGATAAATCTCCATTTTCTTCGGAAGATTAAAGTGACAAATTGATCGGAAATGTGTGGACTGAGTCAATAACCACTCAGATTTGAGCTCTATCCAATACTTCCAGCTTTCTGATTTACTTCCAATTGAGTGGCATTTGCTTAACAAACGAGTTGACACAGTTCGCCTCGCAGATAAGCACATGCCATCCTGGTTATCTGCTCCTGAGGAAACATGCGGATCCTGGAGCCTCCCAATGACAACCAGTTTAGCTTCCGTTTTGTTTTATGTTTTGCTTGACTGAATACTGGGCTCATGACATTCCTAGCATACCTTGACGATCAGCGGAATTAATGAAAGACCCTCTAGACTGAGCACCGGAACGTGATATAAATACCTAATGATGGTACACTGTGAACAGCACGAGTTCAAGCCTAAACAAAGTGGCGACGAGTTGATGTAAGACCCCGTTGGGGCACTTTAATGTTTACAAAATACGTTTGTCATGTGATGGCTTCAGCAACTGGATAAAGGGATTGGGGAGTACCTAACTATGACCACATTACTTATTCTCCTTGCGTATACAGTGCTCAAGTTCGACGACGATTTATTGCTTTAGTGCAAATACTATGGATTTATTGATATTAGGTACACGCATATTCATGCGCGAACATACTTTGGAGTCGACGATTGAACAGAATTTTTGTTGATGGCTTAATTTCTTTCAATTGCTAATTGAATCTAATTGACTTCAAAGGCTTTAAGTCCTGAATGGCTTAATTCAAGGAATACCTAACTATTGAGTCCCGTTTTTAAAATGACAACAAACTTAAAACAGGGTTTTCCTTTTCAATTCAGAAATATTAAAAATTTATCATTTACATAGATTTCATCTTTTATAATTCATGGAGCGAAGGTCGAACGTTCAAAACTTAACCAGCCACCCTTCAGTTAGGTAACTATAGGTACATGACAAGGGTCGGAAAATTTTTTGTCGTCTGGCGTGGAATTAGCGGTCATTTAAAAGCAATTAAACCAAGAAGTTGCTTCAAGGGGAAGGACGCGACTATATGAACGCAAGTGGATGGTGTCATAAAGAACCCTCGACGCTAGATTAAATTAATCATCAGTAGCAATAAATTCTTACTTTCTCACTTAACGCGAATCGGAAGTACTTCGTCCGAAATTGGATGTTGTGAACGGAAGTGATTTTCAGGGTTGATTAAGGGAATTTGCTTTCGGACTTAACAGCATTACAGACGTGATTCTGGTGGATTAAGGGTTTGTAGTAGGGAGTAATCTGACGAGAATGTATGTATCCCCAGATGGGTACCCTGAATCGGCGCATTTCGTGTCTGGTTGGATGTTTATTGCCCTGTTGCGCCATTGAGTGGTGACTAAGAAAATTTACGTCCTTCATAAAAAGTCTTTTACGGTTTGGTAGGTCAAGAACCCAAGCGGTAACTGCTTCATTACAAAGATTTAAAGGTTATCATTCGACTAAACATCCGGAGGCGATAATTCAATCCTCTTGAAAAAAGGAGCAAGCATTTTTTGCACAATTTTGGTAGACAAATAAACTCGATAAATCGTCGCCCGCTAGAGTTAAAATGGAAAAAATTTAACCTTAATCAAAGTTTTTGTGTCTGAATATCTACATAAAAACGATGGCCTATAACGGAATAGCAACTTTATTCAAGCTTTGCATTTCGTAATGACGATTCTATAGTGGCCTTGCTTAAGCTTATCTTATTTACATGAAGTTCTATACACCCAATTCAATCCATTTTCGGTGTTTCCAATCAGCATGTTGAACACCGTAAATATATCTGGTGTCTCAGGTCCTTGACTATAGCATGACTTGGGAAGACTTTCCTATTACTTGTATGGCATATGTTTGAATTCCCATAGCAAAATCCAGATGGTTTCCCCTGAATATTAGATTCGTAACCATGCAATGTTGTATATGAGTGTATATGTATTTGTGCACGAAACTGTTTGAAACATATTGAAAAATACTTAATAAAAAAATCCATAAAAATATGATTTTAAATACAAACCCACGAACATTCCATAATTAAAATTCCAAACAACATCAATAGTCCCCATCTCCTTCCTCCCTGAAGCGTGTTTCATTCCTGTAGTATTTTCCCTGTTATTCGCCCTTCGAAGATACCTGGGTTAACGTTAGCCTCAGGGACGCTCCCTCATGCAACTATATGTTCTTCATGAGCCGTTTTTTTCAGATTTTCCTCAGGGGTTCCGTGCATATACCTACCTACATGAAAAATTAACTCATACAATCAGATATCTTAATGCTCATTTGCAATACAACAACTCCGATTTTTAATTCAACATATTCCACCCTTTGTACCCTTTCCACCCCAGGAAATTTCACATAAAACATTTGTTCTTATTGCATTACACTTCCAGCCCTGTTCATTTAAACCCCTTCGAGACAGTTTTAAGGCTCACGGTGGTTCTATAGGACACCCCTACTACTTTCTAAGTATCACAGGTTTGAACCGAATGAACTATTCTTCGGACAATATATATATGGTAAGGAAGCGAAGGCCAAGTACACCTTTCCTGTAATAATAGATAAATAGACAAAGTGAGCCGGTAGATGCGTGTAAATACTTGCAGACTCACAACGGTACAAAGAATCGAGGGAAGATCCTCACATGAGGATGTAATGAAAATCTTGAAGGCCCGCAACAAAAATCAAAGTGCAGTAAGGGATGGACCGCTGTGCCAAAGATTGCGTTCTGTGGACTCTTGTTATACCCTTCTGTGAAGTAATTAAACCGAAAGAAAGCGTTTGTGTTCCATTTTTCGGAGCACTTGGATGACATTAGATTCGTGCATTTACTTTTGAGTCCTTTGCAAAAATGATTGGATTGACGAAAGTCGGGTATTCGATCGACTATAATACTTTCACACACTTCAGTTCAACCTGCTAAAAAAAGTGGGTAAGTTTTTTGATTTGTCTAAATCAAACCGATCACAAGGCGATATCCTTAAAGCAATATCACCTTGGTGAGAACTATGAAGCTGGAAGGATATTTACAAATGCATTAGCCGCTCTCATCACGAAATGTGGATGTAAGAAGCTATTGACAATTAACAGGGTAACGGTTTCTAATTTCGGTTGTAACAACGCACCTTATGGTACAGTTGCTGGTTTTAAAAATTCTTCAATTTAAAATCTAGCGCATCTTGAGACTATGTGTTTATATGAGTGTTTCCGAAAGCTAACCATTAACAAAAAACATCTTCCTCATAATGGAAATGGAACAAACACTTGAACCTTTCGTTTCCTCTCGTCCCTTAATTTCAAAAAGTTTTTCAAAGAAAGTTTTCGAGGGATGTCTACATTTCCACGGAACTTTTCTAAACTTCTTTTCACAAGATTCTGATAAGGACAATTTGTAAACCCCGGTACATCTTAAATCAAAGCTACTTTCTTTGCGTTTTGAGGTTAACCGTGCTCTTAACTTTAATTATCCTTTAAGATGATTATCCTTTCCCCAGAAAATTTTATCATTGAAAATCTACATAAAGTTATAGACCTGGATTGTGTAAGAAAACGAGTTTATTTTAAGAAATTTCACGGAGTGCCGTAGCTCTGGTCGTGCGGTTATGACGGAAAAACGGAAGTAAACGAAAGGTTTTTAAAGGTTAATATTATAGAGAGTGATATTGTCTCCTCGTAAGTACAATAAGTCAAACTGACTTCACCATTCACCACTTATTCAAGTGCTTCATTATAGACAAAAGAGGGTTAATCAAAGACTGCAGGTGATATAGTCTACACAAAACAAGATTTTAATTCCATCCGTCTAGAGCTTTAAGTACAATATACAATTTTTGTTGAGTTTAGTTATGTCTGTTTACTAAAATTTGCATTCAGGCAAATGTTTCATTGGACAACTTAAGATAAAATTAAATTTAGACCAGATGAATCCCGATTTTGCTTGAAAAACGCTGAGTTTACTCTGAGTATACCTATAGGTAAGGTATATACCTATATGTTATATTATGGCTTTGAACGCAATGTTAATACTATCATTTCCCATCGCGCAGCCAAATTCGTCAACTTTTAAAGTTTCTTATCTCACTTTCGTTCGTATCATATATTTCAAGCCATAAAAGGTGTTCATTAAGTCAAGCTTTTTCAAAACATCTTGAAGCTTTCAGGAGGGTGCGTCCTAAGGAAACATTGCTTGTATTCATTAATCCAATGATGGGAATTTCGTTTGTGAATTGTTATGAACAGAGAGGAAGTGACAGGAGATATGAATTTGAAAGTTGTACGTGTGACTCGCACTCACTCCTTGGGTTGTCCTTTTTTCGAATTCAAAGCACAGCTTCAAGCTCCGAAGCATCAGGGGGAGAGGGAGGTAAGTTAGACTGTATTTATTTCCTCCACTTCCTCGAGTTGGTGAAGCGTTTTATTGGGGACGGCAAGGTTGGAAGCGTATTGAGTTACAGCCGATGTTTGTATATGGGGGAACATACATATATTTATATACCTACAAAAAGGATATTATTTTGTATTTACTTCTCCAAAAGTTATTTCATTTGTTGGGGCGCCAAGTCTATTTACTCTTGTGTATAATCGGCTTTAGTTTTTACGTCGTCTGCGAATTATGTTCGAGGAGTGAGGGGAGTCCTTTTCGAAATGGTCATTTTGAGTTGGCAACCATTTACTCTTCGAGTGGGGAAGTGTTGCAAATCTTACGTAAAGTAATGGGGGTTATGTTTTTGACATGAGTTATGTTTGGAACAATAATACAAGCCTAAAAGGGAAAAACATGCGACAACAGGGAATTTGCGTTCTGTGTAGGTACGTGTCTCCCTATGAATATTGTTTTTGCTTTAGCTTTTATGCCTCTATAGGCTAGAGTACATATGTACGTCACCGTGTATTCATGTTTACGTGTTTTCACTTTTACCTATGTACAGCTAAGGTAAGATGAAACGAGACAAAGTCAATTTTGTTGAAATGTGAATTTTGCTTGGATGGTGGAAACCCGAGAACGCAAGTCTGGAGGAAGTTCGTCTTGAGCACCTTTTTGTTTAACAGCAACCGAAGAGGTTTATAATCTGCGTTAACAATCGCTCCTCATCCGGAGTGTAAACACGTGTCCTTACGAGGTTGTTAAGGAGCACTGAAGAAAAAATCGATAGCCTAATGCGAGCATGATAAGTTTGAAATCGGATTGCCAATCAAAGAGACGGATTTGTTGTGGTTCTCTCCTCATTCCTCTTGCCTTAGGTAGCACTTAGGTGTATGGATATATTTAGTAGGCATCTTTTGTGCATAGCACTGGATGTTGATTTGAAATAAAATCACTAGGGTTATGGGGATACATAAGTAGCTCTTGTGCCTACATTGAGTTGGTATACATATGTTAGTATCATGTGAGTCTTGACCCTGCGTGATGTTCGGGATCGAATGGAGTCGAAGCTCAGCCTGGGCCTTTTATCTGGTACATACACATATGGAAATTGTAATAATTTCTTAATGGTATAGATTACAAATGGGGGAAGGGTGGTTTTATTTTCCGAAAAACATGAAGGTTTGTAGATTTTCTTTTTCTGACGTATTTGGAAAGTATACCTACCTACATTAAATAGGTAGTACAATAATTTTGAAGGATATGGGTGTCAAGCATTTCGTGAGTATATTCGTGTATACATATAGTAACACATATTAAAACCGGGAGAACTTAAGGGGGAGAAATTTCAGAGCTCACCATTTATTTTTTTTTATGTTATAATAGATGAAATTATGATCATTTCACCGAATTCCGTCGTCCTTGATGTCCTCTAATAAATTAGACATTTGAAACCATTAGCTTTTTGCCAGTTCATGATAATTAATGAGTGGAGCAAACTGAAATTTCTGGAAATTTCAAACATAATATATGGATAATCACCATCCACACATAAACAGTTTTTGAAAAAATTATGAAATTAGTTTAATAATTTTTTAAGAAAAGGCGAACGATATTTTATCGCATGTCCTGAATTAGAAGAGCATAAAGGAAACAGAAAAATGGAGTCAACTTAAGAAGCGATAAATACAACAAAGGATTTACAAAATCAAGCTTAAAGTGTTTTGCCAAACGGTTTTTATCATACAAGAAGTAAAACAAATGACGTATAGCGACCCTCAGCGATAGGACACTAAAACATAAAATCCACACGGACACACACCGACATAACAAGTTTTTATTGAAGATGACACCAGATCGAAGACGGTCGAAAGCAACTTCGTCTGACTTGTTGAATGGATGCGTGGAAAGGGTAGATTAGGGACTACAATGATGTACAAATACAAACTCTCGTAACGCGCATGTGCTATCTCCAAAATCGATAACGCGTAGTTGATTCTGGGTATTTACAAAACTGCCATTGTATGAGTTTTGGCTTAATAATTTTATTTAATACATAATACTTTCATTGTGTTGTACATAGATTTAAAATTTTCTTAAGGATTCATGTAGGGGACTTAAATATGTTTTTATTGTTAGCTGACTCCCTCAATAACTAAGGTACTTTATTTGTACATATATAAATTTAATCAATTAATGGAGTATATCTACAAGTTTCTAATGAGTTAACACGGATTGGAAAATTTTAGCCGAGGAATATGTTCAAGTTGAAGTTACAACCACTAAAAGCTCGGAACACGATATACATAAGTTGATTGCGTCTGACGATCTTCAGATGTTTGTCACAACAGGGTTCCAGTGTACCTATACATAATTCTTCAGTCACAATCTCCATTTCATTGTGTAAACGTATTAAGCCATACCACCCTCACTTTACAAACTACTACTTCGTTTGCCACTTGAAACATCCACGAAGTGTACAATGAATTATTCATGAATATCCGTTTTCTTGACGAATGGTGATTGGCCTTTGAAACACAATCCAGAACTTCCTGTCTTACGCATGTAATCTAGCAGGGGCATTTCAGCAGACATAAATTCGTGAACACACGCTGGGATTATTCCCGAAAATTTTCGTTTCCTTATACATGTTCTCCTTTGAAAGAGGAAGCTGAGACAGAAAGACGACGCGTTATTGATGTCATGGGTAACGTACAACGTAAAATCTTGATTTGCCATCGCAAAAGGGTTCCAATTAAATTCCAACAACGTTGTCTTCCCGGTTGATTTTAAATCGTGAAGCTCAAAACACACAAATCCACTTATGTATGTCGCCCCGCTCCCCTATATCATCAACGTTATTGAAATGTGAGTGAAATCTTTATATGAAAGTTCGTCGAAAGAAAGTGATGCAGAAGAGGTCGCAGAGAAAAGAACTCCAGTCATGACAACGACACACGAACGATTCTCCCCACAACGAATGGGAATTGCCTATTAAATTATTCCCCTCATCTGTCAAATAACTTGGCCCTTTGTAATGACTGCACTTCCAGATTGTGCCAATTAAAAAGCGATTGAGTTCTCCCTTGCTCGTATACCCGCACTTGTTGAAACATTGTGTAAAGAAAATCGATAATTTTTGGACTTTTGGGCTTTTTTGGTATAGATACAAAAAACAAGCAAAAGCTTTCCCCAAATTCATCGAGAGATAGCTTATATATTGCTTTAGTTCAGTGCATTTCGAAAGCTCTAAGTATGAAGTTCTGTACATGACGTACAGATGGCTTGTTTCTCTTTTCACATTTTGGTTGGATTTGTTTTTATATTGTGAAAATGGCGGTATTCATGTATTCATGGAGCAATATTAATCCAAAGTATTAATTTTCCGTAATGAAATTGTTGTTGCGATATTATTCTCTTGGGGAACAGTTCACACGGCTTTTCAGTAAGTTTTTGTTTCCATACATTTCAAGAACTTGGTTTGTATGCGTTTCCAATGTATTTTGAAAATGGCTGTTTTGAGAAAACTTTTTCTTCAGATTTTGCTTAGCTCAAGAAATATTCAGTAAATTATGACTTATTATGTTACTTTTAATTTATATCAACATAGATTACAAAAAAACTTCCAATCCTGTAAAAAAAATAAAGGTTTCCATAATATTATCATCTAATACGGGCCGAGACGAGCTTCTATAATGCTATCAATTCTTAAATTTATTTATTTTGTTTCTAAAAAGCTTACAGAATATGTATGAATATAGCGATGAGCTATAGCAACGTCTTACAAAACGTAGGAAATCTATGTTAAACAGATGGCTTTGATCCAAGTGGCAGAACATTGTCGTATGGGCTTAAAAAGCCGGGTGGGCCACCAAATCCACCAGTGTACTTGGTACCTGTACTTTTCGATGGTGTTTCGGGCCGAGCCACAGGTGTAGCGAGCGGCTTTACAACAGGAGTTATGGGTTGTGGTGGTATAAGAGGTTTTGATGGTGTTGGCTTTGGATCTTTGATGGTTCCATCTGGTCTGATGGCATAGCCAGGTTTTTTTTGATCTCCTAGTATGCCAGGTGCTCCACCAAAACCTCCAGTATAAACTCCTGGGGTAATGCTCGGCTTAAAGCCATTAGTTGGTGGTGTAGCGATGTTGTTGTTGGACGGAGTGCCGAATCTTTCATTTAGCGGAACTGGTTTTGTTGGTGCAGTGTTGAACTTGAATGGTGTTGAAGATGACACCGTTGTAGGGTTAGAAGGGTTGAGGAATGGATTGTTACTAAATCCTGGTGCCGACACTTTGTAGTTCTTGCCTCCATGTGCTTCGCTTGGAAGTGGGGGTAATATGTCAAGCGAAGGAATATCGAAACTTTCTTCAACGTTTGTGGTTGCGACACCTATTTGACCTGAGGAAGTCGACGCAGCTGGAGTGTTCAGATTGTTCGTGGGATTAGCATTGGTTGAAGGCGTATTTCTGTCTGTTGTGGTCCTGGAAATATCATTCGAAGAACTATCTCCAGACGGTTTTCCACCAATTTTTTCTTCACTTGCTGCTGGTGGTAAAAGATCAATCGCTGGAACCGGAACCTCGTTCTTATTTTGAGTTTCAGAAAAAGGAAAGATATCTGGTTCTAGCTGGCTGATTTTCATGATACCTGACGCATAGCTTGGTATCGGGAATTTGACTCCATTCGTTTCAATAGTGCGGATCCCTTGGCCCGTGAACGAAATCTCGTCTTCGCTAGACGCATCATCTGCATCTCCAATTCTGGACTTAAGGCCGTTTTCGTTGTTATCAACTGGATTTGATCTCTCAGTATCAGCCGGAAGTGGTGGTGGCAGTAGGTCTAAGGAAAACGGTAGTTTCCCAGGGCCATATGCAGATGATTTGCGCAAATTGTCTGGCAAAAGAAAAATTCTAAATTAATTTAATATTTCTAAACGTCGAATGGTAAGTAGGTATAGCTATTGTAATATTAAATTTGATTAATTAGTGTTTTCACATTTGAGTGTGGATGAAACATCAAAGCGATATATCTGCTGAAAAGCCACCATAAGTTAAGGCAGAAGTCAGTTTACCAAAGATTGCTTATAGTAAATAACAATTCGAGACTTTTTAAATTATACGATATAATGCCTTGGTGGCGAACATTAAGCACGTACTTTGAAATAACATGAAGACATAAGAATAATTCCCTACTACAAAAGAAAGTTCCACAGAAAAATATTTTTGTGTCAAAGCATCTATAGTAACTGCATCAAATGGCTTCCCACAAAGAACTGGAAAAAATTAACGACAGTAAAAAGTCGATCAACGAAAACTGCCTTCGAGTTTGTCGCTTCACTCTCTGTTCGAGTTGTCAACAGCACTATTATTCTTGCACAGTTTCGGGTGTATTTTGGGTCGTTGTCCGACTTAATGGCAGTTAAAACTTGTTTATTAACCGAATTTTAAACAAGCTTTTTGGCACCGTTAATTGTTTAACCGTTTGCTGCACAAACGCATGTGTTAAGATTACCGGATGATCTTCCATGAGTAAAACATGGCAGCGTAAAACAACAAAGATAGTCTTCCGCTATTGGTTAATGTATATTATCAAATGTAATGAAAAGGTATCAATGATAACAGCTCAATCATAGGGATGATCAAGCAATTTCCTTTCAAGAACTGTGTTGCAAGTTAAATTTTTTGGGTCAGGAATGTGATGAAATCTATGTTGTTAAATTATGTTGATAATAAAATATGGCTTCTTCAAGAAAATGCCATTAGTAAAACATAACGTCGTTATCCCATATGACATGAAAGAGAGAAAGTTTGACATTTTCTGTTCCTCTGCACAATGTTAAAAAAAGGTTAGGTTTTTGTTACGCAGAAAGTTATGAGTTAATTGAAGTTATTTTATTTGTTTAATCAGTGGGGATAATGTTTTCATTTGATGAGATTAACCATGAATCAATTTCCGCTTTAGTGAAACTTATGTTCTTCAGAGTAATTCGATACTCACACAAACTATTATCACCATCGGGATTGGGTAGTAAAAACACAAATTCATTGTATCCTTCGCCTGCAAATAATCATAAAATAAAGAAAATTTTCTTAATTTCGCTGAAGAGGAACCTGTTATCGATAAATTTATTTAAAGATTTATATGAGGATGTTCTCTGAAGTTCCATTGACCTGTTGTTGCCTTTTCAAGAACTTAAAAATTACGTGATGTAGAGTGTGACGAATTTGTAAATTCTAAAATTTTTCTTTTGCCTATATTTAAATTACATGTTTAACACGTCTGGTTATACCAAGAGGTTATTTAAAAACAACTTCTTATCTAGAAATGGTGCGCTGCTAACCGCTCAGCCGACTGGTTTCAGGATTTAGAATCTGATTGTGAGGTTTTCCCGCAGACTCATAACAGTATATTATTTCGTGCTGTAATTTATTATACGTTATTGTTTGCTTTCGATTTTAATTTTGCATAAAAAATAAAAAAGTGCTTCCAGCTAAATGTCATCACCGCCTACTCGACCAAGCGGTGACGGGACAGTCATGATATTTGTGTGGTTTGAATCATGTAGATACATAGTTTTGTTCAATGCTATAGTAGTATTTAGAGAACATTGTGCTGAGTAAACAAGGTCTTCAAGATCATTTGGTTAACCAATTTACAGTCGTAACTGTCAAAGATCATCAATTGGCTGGCTACATGAAGGGATGGTCAAGGATAAATAATCTTATTAAATTAAAGAAACATTGAAATTATGACCAAAAAATCTGCACTCAACAAAAGCGAATCGTCTGAATGGTCTTTTGAAACATGTTATATGAAAGTGTAAGCACCAGAACAAGTCCTAAAAACTTCACTTTTTCCGGAAGGTAGATCCAAATGAAAGCTATAGATATGAAATTTAAATTGCATATGTTTTTGTTATAACTTTTAATGGGAAATACTGAAACGATAATTATTGTAAAAACGCACGAGAAAGATTGGTTATTCCACAGATTATATGTTGATGTGTCTCAGAGTTTATTCATTGGGTTTCCAGTAGAGACTTAGAGACAAACGGTGATCTCACAAAGTTATTGTGCTAAAATTCTAAGAAGGAGAACAACTGCGCAAAATTTAAGCTGCCTTAGATTTCAAGCTTATATCTAAACCTAATGGATAAGATAAACTTATTTTTTCCACTAAAATCACACCTTGATTATCATCCACTGGCAAGCCGTAACATATTGTAATCCATAAAATTGTAAGAACAGCGCGTACATTAATAAATTTCATTTCGAAAGTATGGCGGAAGTGTTTTATCACTTCAACAACAATAAACACTTAACACAAATAAATTGGAGAGAACTAAGAACTCTTTAAGAACGCGTGTGATCTTGGTGAGATCTTAACTTGAATTGTTTGTTGACGATCGATCGAACCTGCATTGTTGCTTCAAAGCATTATCGTCTTAAGTTGTAAACTTCGACACTTCTTATTCCGCTTTATTTGCGTCAGATATGACTACACTTGCAACGATTCCCACTCCCATTTCAACGTGACACTATCGATCTCAATCTCTTCAGAGCAGAAGACGAGAGTTACAGTGAGAACACAAGGCAGCTTAACAGGTTGTTTACGAATGTTCCCCAGCATCAATAGTCGATCAGGTGCGATCGAAGAGAGATTTATAAAATTTGTTGTTGTGTTCATGATGTCGTCAAATAGTAATGGAATACCATTTGAAGATGCATAATAGCGTTTATGTAGTTTTCTAGTCAGGTAACCTGTTGAAGATCAGAGGCATTTACTGATTTTTAATGATTTATATTAGTAATCCGTTACCAATCATTAGGTTTCAGAGAACAGCACGATCAATAGATGTTAGGAATAATGAGATGAATAAATTTGTATAAGTGACAAGTTGAAAAATACATGAGGAATCTTTAGAAGCTATTCTCAAATTCCGGGCATACTTTAAATGACATCGCCGTAAATGAATCATCACGTTAAAATTAACATTTCTCAGTCTGTTGGGTACGTGCTACCTGTTACCACGAACTCTAGAGTCCTTGAAACATTTACATGGCCGTGATCTTTTATTTTCTCGGCATCATGCACAACGATGACAGTGTTCTTTCAAGAGCCTCTCTGGGGCGTGGCATTATTTGAAATGCATCATAATTTTTAAGTGAGTTATGGAAATTGCAGTTAAGGTCTTCCTGAAGTTAAAATTTTTTTCATAATTTCTCCTTCAATTCAAGAAGTCACGGTCATATTTTGATCATAAAATAAATTTAATTCCACGAACAGGCGCTTTGAAAATCCCATAAATCGTGAACATCGTTTTCCTTGAGTTAACTCGGTTTCAGAACCGTCTTGATTTAGCAAAATTATTGAGAGCTAAGTAAAGAGTATGGTTAACCAATTTTTAGACCAGATTTCCTTTCAGAGTGTCTTTCAATTTGTTGCTATTTGAAAGAAACTTAAGCTCCTGCAAATTGAGTTTATGCCAATTACTATTTGCTTTTCGATGTTACATAACTAAATTACGTTTGCTTAGACTTACAACCGTCATGGCAATACATAGTGAAGTATCTACCTACTAATTCCAGCCTTCATAGGAAAAAACGTTTATTTAGTATAGCAACGTACTTTGACTGGTTTAAAGAGCGTCGTCGATACGTAGAAGTCCATCAGATCATGACACGCTGGATTTGATTCATGTCAAACTGTCGGCATTGATTTCGCAGCGTCATCGATTTTTTTCTGGATCTCAGTTTGATTCATCAAATTATCCCACAACATTTGACCTTTGCTTTAAATCATTGTCTAAAAGAAGAATATAAATAAAAAATGAAGAAGCACTTCATCATTTATAGATTTTTCGGTGAATTACTTCAACAGAGCTTCATTTGCACCGATTTAAAACGTCTTATCTACATTTATCTATTTACAATACGCGTTTCCTCGCATTGTCTCAGAATTCAGTTGAGCCTTTGTTCGTTGCAGAAGGTTATCAATAAAGCAAGAGTAGTAGAAGTCATTTCACATGATGCGCATTCGGATGTTACGACACGTTCTTGTTAAACAAACACTTGATTTGCAGCATCCTCTACCACCCAACTTGCTTCTCTCCATGTCTCATAGCTCAAATTTCGAGCATTTACATATAATTACTCGTCCAGCGAATTAACATTTCATGAAGATGCTTAGTTTTGAATTATAATCAGTACGCATCTGTGAATTCTTTCCAGGTTCAGGTTTGAGTTTTACACCATCACGGTGAGACCATGTCGAGCTTTTGATTCAAATGCTGTCTTGTACAAATCATAATAAAAAAATGAAAAAAAGTTACGTAAGTGTATTAAGTGTTTGCGGAACGATGGCCGCCAGGCAGCCAAGTAGCCATGTAACTAAGCCATCAAACAGTCACATCGTCGAGCTTCTCTTATAAAAGAACAAACATCTTTGAGGCTGACCAAACAGCGGGTATCTCTCCTCGAGACTATTGTTTTAGTTTCGAAAAATGAAATTTCGACAAAATCATTGCGGGAGAAAACTATTTACCAAAAAGTTTTGAAAATATTCCAATATGGGCCAATTTTGACCATGCTTTTGGTGGGTGCAAATATAAATTGAAGCTGCCACAGTGATTTACTTAGTCTGGGCTTTGTACTGGAACGAGTGGTAGTTGGTGCTAGGTACTGAAAGAATTCTTTATAGTTCTTACTTAAATCGAAAGTGAAATGAGTGGAAATAGCATTTTATTTGTGGTTTGTTTCTTTGTGATGATTGTAATTCCGGAGCCAAGTAAATTTTTGAATTTTGTGTTTTGTGTGAAGCTTGATTTGAAACTTTCATCCAAGGTTCTAGTGCAACTACCTCAAGAGATTTGGATGTGGAAACAACAACAGTAGCAACAATATCTACAACGGAAATTGATAGTTCAACAGTTACGAATGTTGTAACGGAAGATGCCGAAGCTACAGCATTTAAAGATTTAGTTGAATTGATCGATGTTAGTACAACGACCACTGTAACACAAGCAGAAGAATTTGATTCTGGCGAGACATTGACTACACCACCTCAAATCGCAAATGATAAACCTACAGAACCAATTCCCGATATTGACGTAATATCAACAGTCTCGAAGTCTGAATCCACTCCGAGGGTGGATAGTTCTGATGAAAGATCTATACAAGTTTATTCCACATCAGAAGAAGTGGAGAGGTCTGCAACTCTCACGTCTGTAGATCCTGACGTAGATACATCGCGAACTACTTCTCCATCTGTTGCTAGCAATGAAATCAAATCCAGATTCGATGATGAGGAAGGGCAAATTGATCCGACACCAAACTCTCCCTCGTCTGGATCTGGATACTTCTATGAAAAGCCCAGCATACCATTCGAGTTCGAAAGCCAGATGAGTTCACAAGTAGACAGTTTCAACGGTTACGATTATCCGAAACCGGCGAAACTCTTCACGTATCCTTCGGAAACGGATGTAAACCAAATAAATTCAGATAATTTCGGCGGTTTCTACTATTACTGATTGTGAGTGAAACTATAGAAGTTTCAATGAAACTTTCAATAACGCCGAAAAGTATGGAAATATTGTATGAGGTTTACGTACAGTCACCGTAAAAAGTTTCTGAATATAGTAATTAAACATTTTTATACAATAATTTTGAATTTTTCGTTTTCTATTTTAATAAAATTTAAATCTTAAGCAAGGACTCTCAGCTTTTCCATTGCTGATAAAAGTGCCCCACAAATGCTAGAAAACCGACTTTTATTCCAAAGTTTTTCTTTATATATTTTTCTATTTCGCACCACGTCTCCGACGTTTCATGATAAAGCATCTGCGCTTCCGATGAAAAAATAGCTTTATTCAATTGTTTCACGATTGTTTCGATAGATATACCTAGTGAATTTTTAGAAAAAACGTTTAAGAGTTTCAAGGTAGTCAAGTCAGTCAGTCGTAGTTTAGATGATCTTATAAAGAAAGGCTAAAATAACTGTTAAAAGGACTAAAATGACATTAATAAGGAACACAACTGGAATCGGAGCTGCTATCATGCTGCATATGATTAAACCAATACAAAACAATATTCAAAGTAACTTCTTCAATGACACGGTTCTATTTATTGAAACACATAAGTAATAGCAAGGCTGTTAAAGCACATTATCAAAAGAAATGTATCGTAGCATTCTTCAAGATAAATTATAAGAAACAAACTTCCGACGTCTATTCATCATTTTCAAGACGAAACATGAAGATAATGGCAATGAAGTAGTTTCCTCTTGCGAAAATAAAAACAAAATAAAATGATTTTTACTTAGATCATTTTTTATTTTTCTTAAAAAAAAGTTTACTTTTCAAAAAACAGTTTCAAAAGTAATTTGAAAATTTCAAAAGAAAATTGAACAATTTTCACAAATCTTACAGTCTGCCAGTTTGTGTGTTGTAGTGAACTTGACCGGTTGGATCAACATGGCCACTGGTTACTGTGAAAACTCCAGAAGTTCCCTCACCGAAACGAGACTCAAGACTGCAAAAAGTTAGTAAGAATTAAAAGTATAAAATCAGAATGTTCCCCAAATCCATATAACATACCCAGTGCCAGCAACGTGGCTAGTTTGGGTGAAGTAAGTTGGTCCACCTCCAACTGAACTTGAGCTGGATGATGATGATGATGAGGCACCGTATTGCGGTGATCGTCTGAGACGGGCCGCGGCAGGCTACAGAAACCAAAAAAAGTTGCATATATTTTTAACTTTTGAAAATGTGTAAAACTTACAGAATTGAGTAAGAATAGTGGAGATTGTTCACCGTTCTCGTCGATTGTGAAGAAAGCTTTTGGGAAATATTTTCCGGTCTCTGAAACAAAAAATTGATCTTTATAAATGAAAAATGTATTTCCTCATTTGAATCGTGCAAATCGACCAGGAAAAGCAGCGTGTATTTTGTTTACTCAAAATATATAGTATAATAATTAACGAAAGACACATAAACTGGCGTTGGGTTTTTCTCCATCTGACACATCTGTTAAATGCAAATACAATTTGAAAAATTGTAGGATTTTAGGAAAAATAACTTTTCCTGATTCTGTGACGTAATACATACAGGCTATCAGTTGTCCAAGTTCAAGGTTTATTTTGGGATAGATGATGTGAGCTTCGTTGTTTATGACATTCGAAAGTGGCAAGCAAACCAGTGAAAAAAACTAGTTCAATCAAAACATGTTCTTAGCTTGAATTGAGTGTCTATTTTTGATGAGTTGATTATGGAATTGATTGGATAACCTTTAGCTTGTGGGAAAACAAAAAAAAAAAAAAAATGCAATGTTCGCTTAACCCATTTGCATGAATGACTCAAGGAAAGTTTTCAGATGCGATCCTCCATGAACCCGTGATTATCACTTATTGATCTTTTTCAAGTTCTGCGTTTGATTTCTTAGGTGTATTTTAAAGTTTGACCCTCAGGTATGATTGACATGTGAAGAATAGACGGTGGTAAATTGCGAACATAAAAACGGTTCAATCAAACTTAATAGATTCTTCCTTAAATCTAAGATGATTTGAACAAATAGTGAACAGCTTAAGAAAACAAAATTTACGCTTGTACTTGAAAAACCGGTTCCATTAAATCTTTTTTCTAAATTTTGTTTTTTAATTTTTTTCTTACTTTTGCTTAACTTCTTGATTAACAAACGAACAAACAGAGTACATACGTATTCATGAGCCGTGAACATGAACTCAAAGCACGTCGTATCTCGTCTTCATTTTTGAATTTTCGTACCATCAATTACTTCGTTTTAAATTTGATAAAGATTTCTCTGTAATTAATAAGAGTCTCAAGAATGAAGTCTGATGGAAGAATATATGGAGATAAAGCAACATCTGACTCATATACTGATTAATTTTTAATATTTCCGGAATTTGCAATCTGCCATCGGGTTAAACACGATTTCGTGATTAGCTCAATGATTTCTAAGTTTTATTAATTATTTAAATTAGCAAAATTTTTGCAGTTGAAAGCATCTTCAGGTAATTCAACAACATTTCTACATAGTTGTGCTGATTTGCACACAATTATTTGAAGCGGATGTGTTTTTGTTTTTCCCAAGACTGTAAATATTAAAACTTAATTCGATTTGCTGCAGCTTCACATGTCAATCAAAAATAGTTTAACAATATAATTCCAAATCACACTAAAGTAATTTAAAATATCCTTAAGAATGCACTTTACCTGCCAAACAGAGATTTAATGCAACCAAAATGCAAAACATAGCACAGATAACTTTCATTTTGATTTCGTTTTTATTAGTTTTCGGAAAAAAATAACAAAAGTATTAAATATATATAAATTTGAATTAATTAATTCAACACGCGCTGTTTAAAAATTCGCACTCGTCGTAAGCCCGGCAACGAAATGTTAACGAAGAAGTTGAACTCCCCCTTATATGCCCCACGATGAGATGGACAGTGATGCGTTACCCGTATACCCCACCAGGTTTACAAGTTTAAACTCATGCTAATCTCGAACAGACTGGAGAGAACAACCTGATTTGGAATGACGGTGCTTGTGGCTTTGGGCTTTTCTTGTCACGCGAAGCTCTTCTCAGTTTCTAGTTTCTTTTTATTATATGTGTATGTCTTATGTCACCTTCTTGAAAATATCAGTAAAAAAATCAAAACAGCGTCTAGCCACTTGCGGCAAATTAGCATTTCTATGAAATGATCAGAAGGAGTTTAATTTCAATTTATTAAAAGTGAATTATCAATCAAACGATTTCGTGAAGCTTCCCCGAACCACAGGATCAAGATTAAATGCTTTTCATTGGTTGTTGTCCATTCTTCGTGGCTTATTACGTTATTGAGCTGTTTCATTGCTTAAAAGTAATCCTAGGGAGCTCATCAAATCGATTTTGATTATTCTTGTTTTACGTATCTTTTTGCGCCTTTTTTATTTTCTTTTCTTATGTAAAATTAACAAACGTGTCGTTTAAAAAGTTTGGACTTCAAACTTTACTAAGCCTTGTGACAGTAAGGTAAAAGTTTGTCTTGGTTTTGGTTTCATCATGAATACCTTATCCGAAGAAATTTGTTTACAATATTTTTGTTTACGTAACCTTAGCCATAGACGTAATGGGTATCAAAACAAACAATAAGACCAACCCCGAGTTTTGCTAAGAAGCACAAAATATTTCTTTATCAGACTTAAATTTAGATGTTGAAACAAAAACTGTAATTTCTTCATAAACTTTAAAAGCACAAAAGTCACGTAGGCTTCATAAGGTATTCATTAATTAGAAACTCATGTTTGGTCTCTGGGAATTCCAAAAGATTTTGCTAAGGTCTGCATTTAGAGCACAATTCAAATGTACGGTTTATTTTGCAATGGCAAAATTATATTCCTAGCATGACAATAAATCTCCGTAAAATCAGCAGCTGTAAGTGTGAGAGGTGTATCCTTTAAATTGCTCATTTAAAACGGCGCCTCTAAGTTTGTAACTCTCTTTAAACAAACGTACATAGTTAAACAAAAAAAATTATAAAAATAAAATAAAATCGAGAGATTCGAAACATGGCCAAAATGAGCCTGTTATGATCTTTATATGATGAAAACAATATTTCATGAAACAAATAATCGAGATAGCAATATTCAAATTTACCAGGAAAACCAAAAACAACATTTTAATCGTGACAACGATGAGAAAAATGACTTAAAATTAAACTAACTGATAAAAATAGTGACTTCAGGTCGCCTTTTTCTTGTTATTGATATTATACAAAAAATATCCGGTTGTCCTATAAGCCACATCTACTGAAAACATGATTTTAATATATGGAGCTCGAAAAATAAATTAGGAATTATTTTGTATATTCATTAATTGGTTTGTTGTTTTTCTTACTTGATTACAACCGAACACGAGTCTTCCGTAAGCGTTGGAGAAAAAGCGATTGCTTCGTTCGGACGTAAGACGTTCTCAGAACTGTTTACCGCACTTCTAAATCAAAATCTACACAAAAAAGGTTGCTTCTAGTGAATAAAGCCGTCAGAAATCAATGTAAAGGTGTTTCTAATGGTCGCGGGGCAGATTGGACATGTAAGAAATCGCAGTAGTAGATTGCGGGAGGTATGTGGGTCGTATTGACTTTAGAATTCTAAGACGAATTAAGTAGAAAGAATGGAAATGTTACTGTTACTCAAAACTCGTACTTTATTTCGTTGAAGAAAATTAAACGGAAAATAAAAGCGACTCGTATATTTAATGCGAATAAATTGTGAAAGACAGAACGGTAAACGTTTGATCAAAATAATTGTCCGTTCAATGAACCTTACCATTTAATGCATACCTACTTTCACAGAGTATCTCACTACAGGTTAATTTATTGTCCCAAATTCTTATTCCTTTTTCCACTTTTGGAACTTAAATTATCATCATTTGTAAATTACGCCACTCTATTTTGATTATAGTCTTTTTCGTAGTCTAAGATCTTCAGGTATTTTCTTGAGAAACACAATAAAATTTAAAAAAACCGGAACATTTTTATTTCCTTTTTATAAAAAAGCTCTCATTTGTACAAAAAATTTGTGTAGTAAACTTTTGTTGATTTTTTCATACATTTTACATACTTTCCTCATATCAAAAAAACGAAAAAACAAATTTCTCCTAAGAGTTCTTAATATTCAACATTAAAACGAGAGGTAAATGACAATTTTCATGACAAATTGGAAATGTTTTCAATGTACAAAATAGGAGAACAGAAATTATGGAAATTTGTTAAATAAAGACAAAGTAATATTGACAGATAACAAAATTTAAATTGATTTTAAAACGTAGAACGTCACAAAATCGAAAATGATTATGTGAATGTTTATCATGAGATACAATTCTCATAGTATAATCATCGCACATATTCAAAATACAAAAATAAATGCGTTGGCAGAGTAGGTTTTAATCATAGGTCTCTATTTAACTTTTTGTTTTCCTTGTTGTGTTGGACTTGGTGGTTGATCAGCTTCTGGAAGATCACTTTCCTTCTTTCGTTTCGTCTTTTCGGGCTTTGAGGCTTTCACCTTTTTGACGAGAGCTGCTTGTTTGGCTTCCTTTTGACGCTCACGTTTTGCTCTAAGATGATCTGTGATGAATGAAAATATCAAGTAGCCTTGAAGAAGAGTGACACCGACGAGAGCTATTAAACCACGCGTTGCATTTTCCGTAGATCCAATTCCATAGTAGAGAGTCAGTAAGGCAATAACGACAATTGCAAAACGAGTTAGAATGAAGATAGCGTTATTTACGAAATGCAACTGAATATATTTTTCTTCTTTGTCGAAAACATCAATCAATCTAAAAATGTTAGCGACTAATTCGCTTCCATAATGAAGAGTCAAGACGACCAGAGCGATTCTTTGGAATCTAAGATAGTAGCAATTTAGTAATACATAAGCAATCACGTAATTATTATAAAAATTTACCCAAAGAAGTACGCTAATGCAATAACGGAGAATCCACAAACGGCGTGAACGATTTTTGGTTGTTGATCTTCTCTTTTGACTTTTTGGAAGTAAAGTTCTGGCAACATATGTAGATAATAAGACAGTTGTACAACGAAATACATCTTATGCAAAAATGTCATTGGATGATTGGGGAAATCGTCCCACAGGAGGGATAACTTAGCAAAATATCTTTCCCGAATGATGACGTCTAAGCCCCATAAGAATGACATTGCATAGAAAAATGTAAGTTGACCTGATTCATTGAATAACGACAGTTTGTACTTGGATAAATGTAGTTTCTTGGAAATTTTCTGTGAAAGAAACAACAAAATATGGTTGAATTTATTTAACTGCATTCATTTTATCCTTAAGTAGTTCTCGCTGGAAATTAAAGTGTATCTTCATGTAAATGGGCATTAAAGCAATAAAATAGTTTTTAACAACCTGAAATCAACAAGTTTTCGTGAAAATTACTTACATCAAGCAAATATTCTTGGATTATAGCATGTGTTATAATGCAAATAAGAGTGTAGAAGAATATTGCACAGTAATCCTTAATTCCGGACTCGTAGAAAAACGGTTGACCCCTAGAAGAGACAGTAACTTATAAGAAGCAATTTTTGGTGGTAATATTTTCGATTTACCTGGGTTGGTCCACATTTGGCTCGACACCAGACACATTGTGGTGCAGGGAAATGAATAGACTAGCAACAGAGCTTGTCGCCTAAAAGGAAAAGAAGAAAGAATTAACTTTCTCCACCTGATTAATAATTACTTTCTCAATATGAAATCGGTACCTAGTCAAAAATATTTGAGGTTAAATTTTGATACGTGGCATCGAACCGCTGATATAAAGACGATAATGATTGTTTCTTACCTGCAACATTAGGCCTACCACGAAGACCATGGCTACACAGGAAACCATATCTGCATGATTTTGTATAACAAATTCATGGCTGAAAAACGGTGGATTCTTACTGGAGGACTTGCGTCCCATTCCCGGTTTGATTGCCATCGCAAAATGCTAGACTGATTCTTCTCGAGTGAAATTTCTGATACTTTTAACGGAAAATACTGATTAATTATGAAAACTAACTTCCAAACGATTTGCGAGTTATCAACAAACGTTCATTATTTTTTAATTTAAGCCCTCGTTTTGTTAAATCAACTTGTTTCTCTAGACACTAGTAGGTACTCCAATCAACACATTCCACATCGACCTTCTCACATTCACGGAAAGAAGAGACAGAACACGACTTGACACGGACACGGCAGCAGCACACAAACACGTCAATTCGATTGTCGTCAGGCACTTTCAGTCACTTCAATGCGGTGAGATTTCGCCTTTCACGTTGACAAAATAATTGAATCTTCTCCCAATATCGAAAAATCCAATGAGTTCTGAGTTTCTCAGATGAAAGGAAGCTTGATATCGTGGATTGTGTTCCGCGGAACATGAATCGGAATGGTATCTTGACGTTTGAAACAAATGGAAATGAGGAGCAGACTCAAAACATTGTGCTTACGTTTACTGAAGTTCTGCTCTATTTCTCTCATTCTTGCTTAGGGTATGTATATGAGAATCAGATGTTTCTGAAAATCAGACTCAGATTTCATGACTGTACAATTTTTTAATAAGTTTCGAAAAACAAGGAAATGTAATTTGAAAATTTTCCCTCGGTAAGGATATTATTAAATTTTTTCACATGCGACGAATCAATTTCACACGTATCAATGATGTGTCACCATGTGTCATTTTAAAACGCGGCGAACACTCATGTCGTACCATAGGAACGAAACTATTCGCCTGAAAGATTTGTTCAGCATATTTTAAATTTCGTATGGCAGTTCATTTTTGTGCCGAGCTGAATAAACCGTTTTGGCGAACTTGCTTTAGATTAGAAATGCAATTGACGAGATGAGATGGTCTTAAGAAATGTAAAAGTTAAAATATTTTGTTTTTCTAAAATAACAAATAATCAAATGTCACCAGGTATGTACCTAAGTTTTAGTTCATTAAAAGTATTAAGTTTGGTTGCTCAAACATGAATATCACCTTCCTTGAAATGTTGAATTTTTTCAGAATTTTTTTTAGGTGTAAGAGACTTGGTATTTGGCGTCAGATATTCGGTCTTTTCTTAAAATTTGCACAATGGACGTTATTAACTGAAACTACAGCAGGACCTCTTTAATCCGAACACCGAAAATTTACCCCCTGTTCGGTCTAGTGGAGCGTTCGGATTACAGTACCTACACAGGATTTGTATGGTACTTTTGTAATAAAAAACAAATATTTATAAACATTTGAATATTACAAGCAATATTCCCTATAAGAATATAAGGGCCACACAAGAAATTGATTTTTCAAAACTAAGACGCGTCATATGTAGTTGATATTCGTTAAAAAACTGGCGCAATTTGCATTGCACGGAATTTTGTTTTTAATAAACGCGGGAAGAGTAGGCGTTCGGATTACAGAGGGGTTCGGATTATCGGGGGTTCGGATTATGGAGGTCCTGCTGTAGTATAAGACACATTCGAATAATGAAATCTTTTTTTTAAGTTATCTCAATTGATTTCTGATAACTTCCCTTTTGTATCTAAACTAGTAATTTGTGGCTTCCGAAACGCTTTGTGAAATTAAAATAAAGATAAATCTACAATTTCAAAAAACAAAGTGAACCTTCTGAAACTGTCTTAATTGAAACTGTCTCACCGGAATAGTAAAGTTTAACTCTTTGAATACTACAAAGACTTTATGTGTCTCTGGGAATTCTCAATGGAACATTGTGTGAAGACAAGATGCTTGAGGGTTAAGCACATCTTCTTAGCAAGTGAAACGTTTGACGAACAATTGAGCTTAAATTTATCGACAACAGCTTCATATCGTTTTACGAAGCAAAAAGGAATAAAAGCTGAAGTAAAGTAGTCTCTCAAGAGAAGCAATTTGCATAATTTGATGAAACGACATTTTACGGTATTACATATCATCCCTTAAACCTCATGAATTCGTCACAACTGAGGGTAGCTACAGTGAAATAGTCCAAAAAACTGTGCAATTTTCAATTCAATGTCTCCATGATGTTTTTGATTCTTACATTTCAACAATTTTATTTTGCGTTTCGTTTTACTTTAACCCAACCCCCTTCGGGCATCAGACGATTCACTTCCATATACCCTCTTTATGGGCGAAAATTTCCTTTTTATCTTCCGCATTTCACGGAGTTTCGCAGCTATATTACTTCATTTTAACTCACGTCCACCCTCTCCAAAGTGTGATGGACTAAATTTAAAGCAGACTATCTTTATTTACAACAAAACTCTAGAATTTGCTAAATTATAGCTATTTAGTGGGTTTTCTTTCCACTTATTTAGCTTTTCCTTTTTGCAGTTTGAAGGACACTGCTCAAGTGTTGGCGGTTTTTCTACCCTCAAGCCATTTAACTATTAAATTTATTTAATACAACAAATGGCTCGAAGCTAGCACAGAAGTAAATAATTTTTGATTGAATCGAGGGAGGATCAACAGAAAATCTAATTTTTAAAAAGACTTCTATTTAATGTAAAACAGAGCTTTACAATATTAGAGTGGCTTTGAACTGGGACAATTGGAACCTTTATTTTCCTTAATTAACTGCACAAGTCTTTTCTCTGCCAGATGGAGAGATTATTTCACTATAGTTTTAAAACTAATCCACGGAATTATTTATGGAAAATTGCGCTCTATCCAGTAGTTTGAATTGCCGGATCTCTCAAAAAAATCGAGTTATAATTTATATACATACATATGTAGATTTCAGAATCATATGATCTTTAGTGATGGAATTTTCCATACAAACAAAGCAACACATGGCTATTTAAACGGGTCTCCAATTGTCTCCACGTAAACCAATATTTTCCAAATTCGCATGGGGTGAGCGTTTTAATATGCAGAGCCTTTTGAATTCGATTCGTAGCCTTTTTTCATGAGTAGACCACACAAGAGCCAAATGCTATGCACAGGACTTGCAAATTCACAAATTTGTACGTGTCTAAAATTATTTAGTAGGCAAATTCGTCCGCGTATGTGTTTGAATATGTGTTCGATTGCCTTTAAAGTCAATCTACACCAAAATCCCCTAAATATTTTGGGACCATGTATCTATAGACATTTACGAGGGGTTAACTGACTTCATGTACTAGGTGGTTATTTGTTGGGAAAATATCTCTGGATTGCAACAAACAAGGCAATTGCATACACTTTGTGCTGTTGACAGCTGATAGTGTTGCCAACTAATGGAATAAGTATTATATAGCAATGATATAGAATTTTGTGTGAAAACAGGGCCTTATCCCCCGGAGGCAGTGTTCTAAAATAAATAAAAGTTTATAAACCTATCTATAGTAAATTACATAAATGTGAGTGTTGGCCATTCCTTAAAGTAAGCCTTTCGTTGCCTTTATGCACTAAAATTTTGAGAATTTTTGAAAGGGTATTTAGTGGTTTGCCCTGAGAAAGATCAAAAATTATTTTGTAAATAAACATGAACATGCATTGGTAATGTAAAACTGATTACACTGATTAGAGTACAACAACATAAATGTTGTTCAATTTAATAGTGTTGCATATTTTAGCTGTGTTTTGAAATATTATGTTGCAAAATAAACAATTCGCGGAATTTCCCTGGGGCTGGTGTTATGATAAAAGATATAAATAATTGCGAGGGAGTAAGTATTGAGTGTTTATTTTCAAATGCAGTAAAATTGGCAGATGTGGTTCAGGTTTTTGGTAAATGAATTACAGAGAACTAAATTGGTTGTGTTGTTCCCTCCTGTTTATTTTGAATTTATTATGCCTATAATTAATGTTTTCAGATGTGATTTATCCATAAACAACAGATTCAAATATGCACGCGTTATGATATAATTTTGTTTATGATTTTATCCTGTCGAAATTTATTACTTCAATGATTGCAGTCATAATCCTGCCCTTTTTAATGTTTTATGTCACGATAGCTTTGAAAAATCATGGTATGATGCATTCCCCTTTGAAAACTCGCATAGTGGTAGACTTGAACTAACTTAAGAATAAAAGGAAGGAATAACTTCAAATGCTTCACAGATGCAAGCAACTAGTAAACTCCAGGATCTACTTGACCAATATTACAACAGGACAATTCAATCTTTCTCGGCGCTAGCAGGGAATGACCTCTTGTATCAGATTAAGGTCAATATCCCGAAGGACTAACCTTTCATTGTGTTTCTCAGGTATCAGGTTAATCGATACATTCTCGAAAGCAGAGCTAATTCGTTAAACATTTAATTACGTTTGGTTCTGTGTCTGGAGAAGTTTGTGTTTCAACTTTGCTATGATTTGGGCAAAATGTATGACAAAACGAACAAAAAAGAAAGTTTATGTTCAATAAAACAGAATTCTTTTTTCCCTTCCCGAAAAAAACCCAAACTGTCCATCCAAAAGGACACAGGACAATCCGACTAACATCAAAATTTGGTAATCCAAGAAAACCCTCATCAAAGTTTCTTCTACAAACCTTGAATCCCTCTGACGTGTAGCATCTGACATGCACGTATTCCTTACCAAAATCTTGAGGCTTATCATTGTCGCAGGTGCTTCGGATAGAAGGGCAGGTTGGCAGGATATCAAAAGAATTGTGAAGGTACAAGGAGGGATACTGGCAACGGCCGAACTGTATGAATAAAAATTTCTTTTAATGGAATCAGGATTAGGTAGAACGTTTGTTGGGCCCAGGCATAAGGTTAAAAGAATTTACTTATTGGATGATCCTTTTGACGACCTACAGGTTCTACTCCATCTCTACTTTTTCGCCTTTTTTGTAAAAGTTTTCCTAAATAATATGGGTCTAGAGGATGTTGTGAGGAGATTTTGTGAAGTTCGTGTACGGAGAACGTTTCAGAGTCTGTTGATACACTTAGAAACATGATTTCTGAAAAGGTTGCTGTGATTTTGTTTAGCACACGGTCAGATCCTTCAATTCCATGTCAAGGACTATCGAACACGCTAACCATTTTCAACGAAAGCAAATCAACACAAACAAAATTAAATTCGTGTCGAAAATCAGAATTAATTTTCTTTGCTCATGACGAGCTCATTGACTGGCATGCTCTGATCATTGTCTTACAAAGAATGGTGTCTTAGCTCTCGAGGGTAAAACTTTAGTCTCATCTTACATTCATTGCCTTGATTTTTGACTTTCCAATTACTCTGTTTGGTGTGTACACAGAATAATCTGCCAGTGAATCTCTTGAAGTCCTTTAACTCGAACTGCTGCTTCCTGCTTTAGGGAATATAAAAGGATACCGAAATAAATTAATGAAGATGTAATTCATCTTGAACCGAATTCTTGTTGTTGAGATTTAGTCTCACCAAAACTTGATGGGCAAGCGAAGTCTTTCGTCGAATTTTAATGAGGACATTCGAGTTTTGAAGTTTCTTGCTATCATCACCTTGCCAGTTGGAACAATAAAATTTATAGGAAATCTAAATTTTTGTGGACAAACATAACTTCGCTTTCCAAATATTGAAAGTATCGGTGAATATGGCAGATTCAAATTTGACGCGCTTCACGCTTTCATTTTAGAAATTAAATGTTAATTAAAGATAAAAAAAAGATATCATAATCTGGAAATGTTTTTCAAAAATGGTTGTAATCAAGATGGCGAATTAAAATGAATGAATAGAACCGAATTGTGGTGTTGTCATTGGAAACAATCCTTTTTCCAATTTCCACAAGGGATGCCTTTGACCTTACTGAAAACTTACTTCTATTAAAGAGAGCAAATTGGTAACGTGGATAATGATTGTTTTCAACGGCACAATGATGTACAAGGATTATTATTAATTCCATATATGCAAGAGGAATATTCAATGAGAATAGTAATTCCCTTTTTTATTATATTTGCATTATCCACAGCAAGAGCGGGTTCGCTGATTTTTTCTTCGTGATTGGAATTCACAGGACACTCGTTGGGCTTTCTGTTTTTCCGTGGGAAACTAGGTCATGTTGTGGATTCATCTAAATTGATATTAAAATTCAATGCCTCATATGAAAATTTGAGAAGCATTCGAAGACGTTATATCTTGCTTACAACGACTATACCTGTCTGTAATTAAACTATCTACCTGTCGAAGATAAAAACAGATTTAGTCTATGTAACAACAGTTTTTGCTTGCAACGGATAAACTTTTCCAATGGCATTTCCGATTTTTGCTACGTAGAGTTTTCCAAGGTATTCCGGGCATCTTAAGTGAGTCGCAGAGAATAAATTACGTGATCAGAATAAGTTCACTATCAGATAAGGAAACCAAAAATTCACGAGCACATCCCTCACAAATTTCGTCCACAGTCTTACGTAGACATCAGGGTGGGAAAATTCTTTGAAAGTTTCTTATTACAACGAATAAACTAAGACTCCTAGCGTTACGTGGGCATGAGGGTGGGTATATTTCAAAATTCCATACCATAACTGATGGATGACTCGAAAAGGCAAGGGAATTGGGTCAAATATACGTTTATGCACGGTGACCTAATAACGTAAACATAGTCCCCCATAACGTGCTATATATCAATGTTTTACTGCTTACTTACAGTCCCAGCGGAAATTCTAATGAATCCCGCGATTTAATTAGTTCTGGTTTCGGATTAGAATTTTAATTATCCCTTCAATCACGTGAATTTCAATTTCGACCATCGAAACGATATCCTAAAGGGATCCAAGGCAAACTTAAGGTAACTTGAATTAAGGGTGTCGTCTATTTTGCATTGTGCTTGGTAAATAAATTAAGGTTAATTATACTTGCAATAATTATCTGCAGATAAGTGCCATTGTATGATTTAATTTCAATTTATTTGTGTCAAAGCCTTTAAGGAAATCGATTTCCCAAGGATATCCTGGGTACATTTTTTTGCTCGTGTTCGTGTTCGTATCATTATTAAGAGGTTAATGACTTGGTATGCACAAGGACTCGTACACCGCAAACACTCGTAAAATTGACAGCAGCATATCGTGCATATCGTTCGCGCTAACGACAGAACGAATGATTAAAGCAGATTTTATGCCAAAATTAGTTAATTGATTCAATTGGGATAATTTTGGGTGCAAATATGCATACCAAACAATGGAACTGAACACGAGCTGGATGCGGTGCAATAAGGTGAACGTAATTTATTTTACCAGATTTCCATGTAACACTCAATGCCACAAACATAGTTTTTATGCTTTATTGGTTTGTTAAACACGCTTTGTCATTTGTTTTTACGTTTAAATGATTTTTAATAATTTTAATTAACAAGAAATCTGGTCGCCTGTATATAAACATATTTGAGTTATATGATGTGTGAAACGTAATGCGATTTTATTCCAAACTGACTTTATTTTTTCACTTTTGCAGGTGATATTGATGAGATACAAAACCGCAATGAAACAGAAAATATATATAAATTTTTTTGATATGTTGAATTACATAAGTTTTTTGCTATTATATTTAAAGAATAACCATGAAGTTTTATTAAATAATTTCCATAACTACTTTATACGTTATAGGTATAGCTAGGTTATTTAATAGTAATCAAAATCAGAATCTTAAAAGCAATCCTTGGAACAATGAGACGAGTTCATACGATCAAAGTCACAACACCAAGCCAATACATTTGGGAGTCACCTTCTGTGAATTTAAGACAACCAAAGGGGACTATACTTCCTTTGAATATCCAAAGCTTTTAATCAATAGACAGACGAGTTGTTGATCGCTCCTGGAAAATCCTTTTCCTGTAGATGCAGTTTCCTTCCATTGTACTCAATTTCATACATGAATATTCTGAGGTAGTTTCCTGGAAGAACCATGAGGAAATTCACCCATAAAATCTGATGCAACAAGATTTATTCAAATTGAGTGTCGGAAAGGATTACAAATTCACTGCCACTGAAGCTCCTTTTACTTCAGGATCAATGAAATGTACATCAATTCAGAATCAGATTGGAAGGGTTTAAAAGAAAAATATAGAATTATTTCTCTTTTTTTTCCAATTGAACTACGTAAAATTATAAAATCCCGGAAAATTTAGTCTGCGTAAAATGAGTCCAAACAGATCATTCTCATTTAAAGACAATAAAATCCGCAATGAGCTTATTGTTAGAAACTTTTCAAAATCCTTCGAAAACTTGAATTGCATTTTCATGCGAACCTTGATCTGAAGAATCACGAATTCCTGAGGATTGTTTCCTTAGTTAAAGTAACCATCAAACATTTTTCATGGAGTAGTTTGTTTGATACAAAATCTCCGTCTTGCTTTCCAACATATTCTACTTCATTGTTTTAATTTGTTGATCACGTCTTTCACTTCGGGTTCCGTTTCCGCTAGGAATTTTCGAAGGAAACTTTGGCAATTTACTTGCTCCATGTCAGTTGCTGTTATTATTTTCATTAACTCATCGACGAGGCATTTTCACAAACATTTAGTCATGGGATTCAATGAAGAATTAAGGAACTCTATTCTAGTTTACCGCCCTACTCTTTTTCCACCATTTCGGAGTTTGGCTTTATTGGTATTTAACTGCTGAAATTATTTTATCTCCAACCGCATCCAAACTATGGTTAGATATGCTCAATTCTACGCGAGTACAAACGCCAACTTACGACATAACCTCAAACACTGGGGAGTGATAAAAATAATAAGCAAAAGGGGAGACTAGGGAATCACTGTTACGCGTTTCAATTCGAAATCTATGGGAGTAAGTCGTTATGCTGAATGCGTGGAATTTGGGAATTTACAAAACACATCAGCCATTTATATTCCACTTGGAAATTAATTTTTTTCCTGTTTACCCTAAATACACTTACACAAAATAACTCCAAGATTATGAACAAAAAAAAAAAACAAATAATGAGTGTGAGAAACATGAAGGTAATTCTGGTAGTATCTAATGAAAAAATATTTTCATTGAAACATCCCCTAAGCAAGGAGCTTTTTGAAAATGACTGTCGTACGTAGTGGACTTGAGGCATGAATAGAGAATCCGTCCGAGCACGTTGCAACTTTCAAAGAAACATAGAACTGTCCATATTCATTCAAACTTCATTCGACTTCCTCTTGAGGTTGTTATGGTAATTTTGGAAATGAGAATCTCCATGGGAAACCTTTTGAGCAGCACAAAATTATTATCGAGTATTGTTTGCACAAAATCCTGATGTTTAATTAATAAAATTGTGGCTTTATTAATTTCAGAAGTGTTAATTACTTTTTCCAGACCAACCGTACGGATGCTGTGATACCGAATCTGATTTTGTTTTTCGAAAAATTAATTAAAGGACAAGATAATCATCAGATAACCCCAAAGGACCCAAACTCAGAAAACTTGTTGTTGAAGCACCTGCATGAAAGTGGTGGATTGTTCATTCCCGGGGACTCCCCCCGAGAGATGACTTTGTGTTGCCATAATAGTATCCAATGGTTGAGCACGAAACAAACTGACTCTGTTTCGTCATGGAACTGTAGTTAATTCAGTTGTGGTTTTTTGTATACTTGATTATGGTCAAGATTAGTGGTTTGTTGATGAAATGCTGCAGTTTCAAAAAATTCTACGGGATCGTGGTACAGACCAGACGAAGTTGACTTAGTAGATCGATATCTCTCAAACAATTTTTTTATTCGATTTCTATTATTTAGTCTGTAAGTATAGCTACAGTTCATTAATGTTCCGTTGTCAAAGGTCAGAAGGTTAATATTTGGGCCTAATCTATTCCGCATCCAAAAATATTTATGACATGTTCCACAAAAATGAATTCATTCCATCTCATTTGGGCATAGAGTTGGTCCTATCTTTCAAGAAAGTTGCAGTACTGGACTAGAGATTCGGGGGAGAACGAGAATAAATTTCCATGCCACTATGAATATTCTATTGGAACATTCAAAGCTTAATGGTATTGCTGGAATGGGTTGCTAATGCTTGATGTTTACCGATAGCTCAAGTGCCATAGATAGGCACTGTATACTCTGGTTGGTGTGTAGCTTTTTAGGTGTTCTCTACATGAGAACTGTGATAGTGTAAATGATGTTGGGATATTGTTTGGACTAGCACCGAATAACTCTGTTGATGTGCAGAAATTTGCGGAATGGTTCTTGATGCCTCATGCAAATGTGCTTCTCATACAAACTCATGCATTCTCTGTCTTATTATAGCGTTGGATATGATGATGTGTATGGGCATACATTTTAGTACATGTATTTTGCTTTATTAGAATTGTTATTCTTTGCCATAGGCAAACATGTTAGCACATGAGCTTATGGTGCTAGAACGATCCTTTCCCAATACTGCGAGTCCAACACCCAGCGGCCTTTATTGTCGGCAATGACTAAATCTATGAACATCTAACGCAAATAACTATGGGCTTTAGTGGTATGCTTTCCGGAAACTCATTAAGGTAATTGGATTTGGTACTTGCCAGCATTGTACCCGTGAACCGATGTATTTTTTCGAGTTTTCCTATAATGAACAATCGCTTATTTCTGAAGCCGATGAATATTTAAAATTTTACTCAGAACTTTTATTTCTTCACATTTCCATAATATATTTTGCTGCAAAATTATCAGTTCTAAATAGAAGAGCTGGAATCTGGCAAAGTATTCGTGCATCTATCTTGAGATCTTGAAGTTCTATGCAAAGCCATAGAATACATTTACATTTTTGGAAGTCACCTTAAAATTGAAATGGAAAATGAGTTCACAGAATTTTGCCCTTCAGTTAGGGATATCAGAGAATAAAATTCCTCCTAAAAATGAAAGATGCCTTGAAGTTCTTTTACGGCACCCGCAAAGGTTTCTTGTTTCAACGTGTCATGGCAAATGGAAATTTTAAAGGATGCGAAACCTAGTGTCCATTTTTTTGGATGAAATCTGAGGCCCACTGGTAACGAATGTACCATTTGCATACGTCAGTCCTTATCAAAAGACTGAAAGGTTTGCAGGAAGTCTCATAATGTGAGCATTTTCTCGTTAAAAAGAGTTCTTTGTAGTGAATTGTAGTCATGGGGATTCAAACTGAATGGAAATGAATGTGAATTTCAATACAGCGTAGAGAGCTTTGTGCTTTAATTTCGGTGTCTGGTCAAGAACGAGTTTGTGATGCATTTAGACTAGACGTATTAAAGTTGGTCCTTTTTTTGGGGAATGTACGAGTAGGTTTAAAGGCTGTGTATTAACCAGCCGTATTTTTATGATACATAAGACTTTGAATGTTTTTTCCTAAGGGTCATCTGTTCTTGATTAGAACTCCAAGGCGATGGAAAGTATAAATTCTCAAAAAGTCTGCAATTAAAAGTTTTTTTGTTGCAGAATGCAAAGTTTCCTGAATTCAACTTTGGACATTTAAACTAAGATGAAACTTTTTCAGGACATATGTTATCCAACAAGTGTTAGTAGCTTTGCTCTTCCACAATTGCTTTATTCCCAAAGTGCTGCCCGAAAATTGTTTTTCCAACTGTAAAAGTTTACCTTTCTGTGAGCATTTACCAGAGACCAGCCACCTGCCCAGCGACTTTACTCGATGTTGTATGACTTCGCCAATGCAAACGAAATATTCCAAGAGGATCAAAAAGTGTCAAATATTTCTCAAACTGTTGTAGGTAGGTACTTTATGTTAATAATTTTGGATATCAATGTGTAGTGTCATTTGCTTTTTGCATTCTGTTTCTTATGAATCTTTCCTTTAATTACGTCAAACATGTCTGACTAATTCAAGCATATATTTATTCGGGATGTCGGCGCTTCATGTTGTCATGTCAAGGGAACAAGAAGTTTGTTTTAATTTTTAGTGGGAAAAATGGCTTCAAACAGGAACTTTCCAGATATTTATTGATCATTTCGAATTCACGAAAGTTCAAGATTTGAAAATATTTAGATTATCAATTTTGCCGGGCTCATCTGTTACTGTGAAGTGGCAGTTCTAAATGCTGAATTCTAAACGCCTTGAAAGAACATGCGCACTTTCACAGGCGAGTGCAATTAAGAATAGCGAATTCACATAACAAAATCTCTCGATTGAAATTAAGAGAAATAACCAGTTGTTTTCTCTTTAGTTTGATTAAAGAACATGGAACCAATGTCAATCAACAACAAAATTGTCAACAAATTTGAAATGTTGAAGAAAATGACGTTTTCCTATTTCTCTTAAATTGTTGTGCGTTGCGTTTGGTGGTAGTACGTTCAGTGTTGTTTGCGTGCGGAAAAAGAAATTTTTGTAAATTCGGAAACATGTTTTTAGAAATACATCTAATTTGACGAGTGTTAAAGGTTAAAAAACTGACTTTTAAAGTTAAGTGAAGTTTATGTATGAATAATGCAGGAAATTAGAAGAAATTTGTATTCACGTCTACATTCCCTGGCAAGAATTTGAGTTGTTGGATATGAATTTCAAATATTTAAAGAAACATGAAATATAGTAGATAATGATTGTGTATAGAACAATTTTTCGAAATTGCAAGAAAAGGTACATCAATTTGTGATTATTTCTACGAATTTCCTTCCATTTTGACAGCCAGAAATCGTTGGAATAAAAATTTTCTCAATTTCTCTTGTTCACAAAATACCTTTTCTCTCTGGATGTTTCGCTTGTGTTTTGCTTCGCTGAGATATTGAGAATTGATTTTGCCGCTGATCGAACGCATTCTCGCTCTGGATTTGGTGCGGGTTGGGTGTATCGTTGACGATGGTCAGGAGCGAGCCGTGTTGAGTTGACAAAAATTCGTTGTTCGGTGTGTATTTGTTCGTCTTTGTCATTTAGTACCGTGAAAATGCTATAATATTTTAGAGAAAAGCTAAACATTTCGTGAAGATTCAATAAATGCTTTTTCAATATCAAAACACGAACGTTTGAGAAGGAAAGCAACTTTTCCAACCAATCCTTTCTAAGTGAATAAGGATTTCTATTGTTATACAGTGGCGTCGCGTCATTCGAGAAATAAAAAAACTGGAATTTTAAAATAAATTAAAAATATATTTTCGCTAATATTCAAGTTTTAACATATATCGCTTGGAAAAAAATTGGTTATTGCTGGCGAGCTGCCATAGCTCAATCAGGGACAGTGTGACTGTCAAAAGTGACAGAAGTCGCTTCGCAATAGAAATATTCCATAGCAAAGATAAGTGAAAAATCGTTCATTTTGTTTTTGAATTTTCATATGTGAAGTGAGGAAAATTTCTATGGGAAAAGTGATTGTTTGAAACCAAATCATTTAGTGAAAAATGGAAATTTGTGTTTAAATTTGCAATGCGTTTGTTTCGGTTTAGAAATATGGGTTTCTTGGTGCAAAATGAGTGAAAATCCATCGAAATGTAAGTTTGCCCATCGTGCGATGATAAGTCGGTAAATAATTTTTTTGTTAATTTTCCTTTTTTGAAGTGAAATAAGTGAATATGCAGGCCAAAAAACGGTACATACTCGTTTTTTTGTCGTGTGCATTCTTAGCATTATGTTATTTTGGCGGTTATCGTCTCAAAGGGACTTTAAAATCTTCTGTGAGTAGCTCACATGAGTTACCCGCGTTTATGTTAACAAAAAACGGCCGCCGTGATAACTTATTTCTATGGCCAAAAAGTATAGCCCAGGAGAATGAGAAAGAGGAGAGTCAACATCGTCACCATAACAACCGAGACAAGTTAAAGCCGTGCAGAATGGAGACCTGCTTTGACTACACAAAATGCTTTGATCAGTTTCTAGTCTACGTCTACCCCCTGGAGCCAGTCAACTCACTTGGGGCGTCGCCTCCAATTAGTTCGAATTACCAAAAGATTATTACAGCTATCCGTGAAAGCAGATACTACACTTCAGATCCAGAGAAGGCGTGTTTGTTTGTTCTTGGTATAGACACACTAGATCGGGATTCTCTTTCTGAGGACTACGTTCGAAATGTGCCATCTAGATTGGCACGACTTCCCCATTGGAATAATGGACGGAATCACATAATTTTCAACTTATACTCCGGCACATGGCCAGACTACACGGAGAATTCATTGGGATTCGATCCAGGTGAAGCTATCTTAGCTAAAGCTAGCATGAGTATTCAGCAAATGCGCTTTGGATTTGATGTCAGCATTCCACTTTTTCACAAACAATTTCCATTGCGTGCTGGGAATACCGGATTTGTCCAGAGTAACAATTTTCCAGCCAACAAGAAATACCTTCTGGCATTTAAAGGCAAGAGGTGAGTACCGTTTCAAAGCCAGATTTAGAAAATGCTAGTCATCTTAACATATGAATTGCTTAATCAAGATTTCTCTCTCACCTGAACTACAGTGACTGCATTCACCAGCTGGACTGCAAAGCCATTATAACCATGTCCCCAAATTCAAGCATAAGCCATTAAATGCTAATTGACACTCGCTATTGGCTATATATATTTCCTAACAGTAAAATATATATATATATATATATATTTCCTATTTAGTCCATTATATTACATTATTTACAAAAAACGCAGTAGTATGTACATACATGAAGCTTATAAATTTGAGAAAACTTGACTACAAGGCACAGCCTAAGTAATTGACAGTAAAAGACGCCAATTTTGTTTTGAATTTCTTAGAGAGAAGTTAGTCACAACATCGACAAAATTCGTTTAATTAAAGCGACAAAACTTTCAACAGGATAGAAGGGTGAAGTGTCTCAGAACATGACCTAAACTTCGGCGGATTAAATTAAATGAGCGACACTTGTAGGATTAAATTATTCCAGACTTACCTAGGTACTAAAAATTTATCTAAAGTGGGTCGAACACAGAAACCCGAATTTGTTCAGAAGGTTCACGAAAATTACAGGAGTACTTCCAATCCGTCTTTGCCTTAAACGACGTGTCTAAAGAAGGCGTAAATTAACTGCAAAAAAATAAACCCTAAAACTGGGTGAGAAAAAATGTTTGGTTTTTGTTAAGGGTAACCACAAGCACGGTCCGGGTTATATTTTTTTGGTAGCGATAAACTTTTCTGCCGCAGGTAGTATAATTTATTACCATACCGGAATCACAGCACCTCTAGCTTAAAATCACAAGAAGCTATATTTAGGGATGAATTTAAAGTCTGTGACTAAATTTCATTGTACACAATTTTCTTCACAACAATTCACTGAAAAATGTTGTAGCTCCGCGAAATCTAAATCCGAAACAAGGTGACTCATCCGGAGTCCTTGGTAGACCATTCAACCCATGAACAGAACAGTTTAATGGGTCTCAATTACATGAATTTCAAAGTGTAACAACAGAATCGACCTTTGAGCCAGGGTCTTTTGTATCCTTGAGTTGGAAATAATTTTTTCCAGGTGAAAGTTGAGAAAAATTGTTTAAAAACTTTGCGTGACCGCTTGCCATCAATAAACACAATGTGTGGTGGAAAGACAAAAATAAAAAGGATGTGTATGAGGATGAATCTAAGGTATCTGTGTCATTGGCTCATGTCTTGTCTTCATGTTACTTACCCCCACAAGTTTTTATTGTTACAAAACGATATTTTTTTGCTCCGAAAAGTGAAAGTAAATAATTCCTGTATATATTTCTTCGTATTTTACCGCAGTGCTTGATTAATTTTCATGTTTTACTTCCAAACAAAGTCATCAGGAAGCTTTAATTCCAAAAAATTGATTTGTGTCTCAATTATTTCGAAGCTTTTTTGTTTCATATTGTGAAAAGATCATAAAATTGGTTCATTCTAAACAAGAGTACGGGGACCATAAAAGTTTACGGTTACTTTAGGCAATTTAGCAGAACTATTTGTTTCCTTTGTTGGACTTACAAATGTTAAAAGCCAAATTCATTTGTAAACCAGTTAATACATATTGACATATTGAAAATTGTTTCAGAAGAATATTTTTAACCCAAATTGAATTGTTATTCGAAATACCAAATTGTTCCATGATTTTTTAAACCAGAGCGAAAGGTTTTTCATCCAATAACCGAGGGTATCCCAACGAAGTTATTGGAAAAATTTTATTCATTGGATGGTAATGTATCCAGTATCCAGATGTCCAAACACACAAACATAAGTATTTTTGAGGAGATTTGTAATTTTACAGCAAACTCCCTATTTGGCCTGGAGTTATTACTTTTGAGATTTGTGTATCAGATTCGGAGAGAGTGGGAATTGATAAATGTCTAATTAATCATATGCAATTTTAATAAATGCTTTCGTCATTCTGTCGCACCAGGAATTGGCCGACAGCATCATGTGGTATGCTGAAATAAAAATCTTGAGATCAATGACCAGCGCAATACAAACCAATTAATTCCAATCAAGAAAGTTTAAATAACTTTGAATTGTGACAATTCCTCTGGTGGGCCTTCTGGCTCCAATGAAATACAAGATTTGAATCAAATTGTTAACACTGGAAATAATATTTTTCAGAATCAGAATTTCAAAATGATAGACGGTCGTTCAGGTTTTCAGAATGTTTGGTCTTCTGGATGGACGGAAAGGAAATATAAATTACTAATAGCTCACCCTCAAACTTGGAGTTTAAAAAACATGATAAGACTCATGAAAGCATTTCGAAGAAATGTCCTTGATGGTACAAATTTGTATCGATAACTTTGAAAAATTGACAGCCATTGATCTATGAAAAGATTTTCGCAACAAAACCGAAAATGTAAGATCGACATGGAAAAGAGCTTCTGACAAAAACTTTTCGATTGATATATTTCAATGACTTGTTGGAGTCTCTTCTGAGATGTAGTATGTGTTCTGATTTGAAAATGGAAACAACCTCATGACCTTTAGAATGCCGAGAAAATGAATTCATTCTGAATAGGAAATTTTTGGAGAAACATCCCCAAGAAAAGGTTAATGTTGGACTAATTAGGTTATCTTTGTATTTTCAAAGGAACTCATCTAAAAATACTTTCATTTATATTTCGTATTTCTATAAATTCAGGATCATCATATTGAAGAATGGCTAGCTTTAAAATTGAATTAAAAACAAAAACTCTCTGCGCTGAAATTTAGAATGGATGAAACTCACTGACTAAATTGAGTTTTTCTCAACGCAAGTTTATCAAGATGTTTCGTTTTTCGCATTTGTAAGTGTCGACAAGTATGATGGTGTTTATTTGACACTCTCATCCTGAATCAGAGGAAAAATCGTACTTTTTCATAAAGTCTAATCACGTCCGCCATCGATTGGGAATAAAAGCATCAGAAGTGTGCTCAAATACAAGAAAGAGTCCTTTAAAAGCTTTTCCTTTCATTAGCTCAAGTGTTATGGCTGGTGTGAACTCCCTTGCACCCCCAAAAATAATTTGGCTTTCTTGGAAGGGAGACAAAAAATTTTCGGGAAAACTTCTTTATAGATATCGGTCAGTTGGAAGCAAAATCCAAGACAGATAGTGAGTTACTGTATTTATTATTTTTTTTATTATTATGGTCAGTGGTAGTAAAACATGACGAGTCGTAACACAAAATGGCTACTATAGCCCCTTCACTAGTAACACTTTCCCTCCAACGCGATTTGGTGGTGTTTCAAATGGTTGACCAAACTACTGCCCGCGCTAGTCTCTTAAACATTATACATAAAAATAAAAAGGCAACAAGATAAATATCCACACGTTGAATAAGAGCTGCCAGGCTGGGTAAGAAAAGGAAACAGGACGAGGGTGAAAGAATGAAGCGACCATTTATTTTCTTTAATAGGATTTTTTTCATTTTGTGGATGTTGGCTGCATTTCCACACACAATTCGTCAAGTTTTGATCTCTTTCCCACATTTTAGTGTTTCTATTTCACTTCCAGCCGCCATACTTGCTGTACACTAGAAACCATTTCGTCCCCTAAATTAAAGTGTGGAATCGTGTTGAGCCAAGACACATCCGACAGCCCTTTTCATCCCTTTTTCTGAAAATTCATGCCTTCGTGTAGGAAATTAGCAGTGCCTCCTGTTAACATTCAATGCTTTGATAAAATACTGGGGAGAAAAATTTACGATTCCCTTGTATTGATTGAATTTCATTGGCTGTGCGGAATGCCGAACATTGAACAACAACCCCAGTTTCACCTAGAACTGGAATTAATGGAGATAATAAATACATAAACTGTGTCGAATTTTATTTAGTCTTTTCACTAGAACCATAGCCCCTTCTCCTGTCCGCAAAACAAAAAAAAAAAAAATCCGTCAGTACTAGAAGTCGGATTGAGTGATGGGACTAAAATGTGATTTGGAGCTTTGCTTGGGTTTCCATGAATTATAAAATTTTATTGACTACAAGTGTTTTCTATCTTCTTTAGAACGATCAACCGCGGTTCCAGGTTCTGCGGAAGCAATTACAATTGATAAAAGATGTTTGTAAATCACGACACTTCCATGACAAGTTATTGACTAGGTGGTATTCACCATACCTGGATTCCAAAGAAAATTACACTTTTTTATTTCAAAACGCTAACCAAAACGACTTCCGGTTTTGAAAATGATATTCTCGCATCAATTCTAAGTCGATTATATGAACGTTTTTCCTATATTCGTTAGAATTTATACTTCGTCTTTCAACGGATAAGAATTGTCACAAATTAATTTTTAATACAATCCACTTAGATAAAGAAGAAAAGGTGACAATCTCCAGTGAATGAATCATGTTACAAATGAACAATAAATGATGCTTTTAATTTCTTGAAGAAGCTGTTGTCGAAGTGCTCGATCTTGAAATTGCGACTTACAAGAGCTGATATAACAATGCTTGATGTAAAATCGATTTTAATTGCTTCGATTATTCGATAGAAAAAGACAGGGTTGTATCGATGAAGTGTATCGATGCCACTTCATCAGCACTTTAAATCATAAAACTAACTTCTCTCTATCGGTTGATAATAAAAATTTCTAACGCCATAGAAAAATTGGGTAGAGTACACTCTTGCGGATTTTTTATTAGTGACTTTTTTTAAAAAATTCTTTTTTATTTAGATATATTAGACTATTCTGAGCATTTTAAGGTGAGGAAAATTTTTTGACCCTCCGCACCCCCCCGCATCTTTTGTAATAGGCAAATGTGTATGATTTGTACTAGAACTTTGACAAATGTCAAAATTTTGTATGAGCGTCTCGCGGAATAAAATTGAAAATTTAGTGTTTTGGTGCGGAAAAACCTTGTTTTCCTCACCTAAAAGTAAAGATAATAATCAAAGCTAACTAAATATGTGCTTTTTTTTTAAAAAAAAGTCACTAATAAAAAATCCGCAAGAGTGTACTCTACCCGAAAAATTTCTTTCAAGAAATATGATTTACTTGGAATTTTTTCAAGATAACAAGTGAATGCTTTGGGGAACTTGTTATCTATTAAATATTTTTGGAGTCATCTTGGGTCAAGAATCTTCGTCCAAATTTTTTAAAAACATGAACAATTTCGATAAAAAAGTGTTTCCCATTAAAATGAGTGTGACGCATTCCTTCCATTCTTGGAAAGTGTTTTCAAAGCCAAAGTAACTTTTTTGCCAATTGCAACTTAAACCGATTTCACAGAAAATGTTTATCACATATGAGAGATTTCAGCGAAATTGAGGGATAATTCGGGAACCAAGAAATTTTCGTTTCAGTGTCAAATGGACATGAAAAAACTATTGCAAATTTTTCAACAAAAGTTTAGAGAAAAGTTGTTATATGAAAAAATTAATTTATTAAAAGTTTTTTCTATAATAATAGCCAGAAGCTTTTACCAGTCTGCAAATGCATTGGAAGCAATTACATCGTTTCAGAAACAGGTGGAAAAAACCCTTTTAAAATTTTGATAAACGATACATTGATGGAAAATGAGTTTTTATTCATGAAAAAGTGTCTATTTTGGATAATTTGTGCATTTCACTGCATTCGAAAACACTCAAACCAGCTTTTAGGCAGAAATGTCCCGTGGATTCATATGGAAACATTTAGTTTTGTACATTATTTAGTTGAGTTTTTAAAATGGAAGCGTTATTAACTGCGTGTCCAGCTTCGATTCGAAATTCTCTTGTCCTGCGGTGAATTTTGTATAATTAATAAAGGAAGAACATGCGTCGATTTGGTCGAAAGTTTTCCCATTTCTAGTTAAAAGATACGGAGATTTAATTGTAGCGAATACATGACCGCTCTCTTGCTTGGTTTTAAATTACACAATACGCCTTCCAAGGCTTTCGTGTATTAATCACTTTCCAATGGGGATAATCCGTCTTAGAAGGAGATTTGTTCCAGTTTTGCGTTGTTGAAAGATTTACTTTCCTATAAGCGGCTGAGAGTTTTTATTTATGGGGTCACTATTTTGTTTGGAGCCTTTTGAAACGGACTGTTAAGGAGCGAACCAATGGGATTATTTTTCAAACTAAAGTTCTGCACATTCAAAAACAATAATTTTTGAAAATAAAAATTTCTGGAGGTTCGTTCCCATTTCTCTTCATCGTTTTCCCATAACGATTTTTTTTTTATTTTCGTGTGTACAATTCGTCGATGAAGTCAAGTTAGCTCTCCAGGCCACCGATATTGTCTAATGAGATGACACTTTATTCTTCGATTTCTCCCTGAACCGTTTAGCCACAACGAGCACTTTGAAAGCTTGTCTCATTAAATTTGCGTCAATCCATGTTCAGTAGGTTTGAAAAACCTCACAAAAGAAAAATTCTCCAAAAATGATAACACAGAATTCGTAATTTTGATAAAATCGTGATTTGATTTGATTCACTGGAGTGGACCAGTGGAGCAAGCAGTCGTGGATGACGGACATTTCGCATTCGCGTTTCGCAGTTCTTGTTTTGCTTTCATCTTTGGGTGGTTTCACATTTCGTCCACCTGGTCGTATCTTCTACCCTCATTATGTGGTGTTGGGACGACAGAAACGGGAAACCTCTTCTGGATGTGGGTCTATGGTTAATGGGTTTCATTTTGAAAAGAACCTCCACATAAATCTGAGGTTTTAAATGGTACGACACAGAATGAGGTTGAGAGAAAATTCAAACTCAATTTCATTGATTATGATGAAGTAAAGTTTTAACAGATAAATTCTGTTAAACTAGATTTTTACCTGCAGATCTAAGGTGGGTTTGGAACAACCTAAAAAGTTGTGAAATTGAGTTGAATTCAAAGAACGAGTTCTATTTGAATTTTCAATACTAGTTATTTGAGTAATTTCTGGATTTTTGAGTCATTTCCAGTCTTCGGAAATTCAAACTTAGAACAAATACTCAGAATGACATCTCTTTGTTATTAAATTCCACTAAAATCTCGAACCATTTTAAACTGTTCCGTTTGTTATCAACAACATAATGGAATGCAATTTTCTGGAGATGAGATAATCATTTCTTAAACCCCTTTCCTGTGAAGCATTTCCGGAAGAAATATTCCAGTGGAAGGAGGTCATAGAACCGAAAACGTGGATTTATGCAAAGAATCGTTCGTTTTCTTTGCTTTAGTTTTTATGCAGAAAGGCGGAAACTTTCTTGAAAAGAGTTTGAAGTTCAGTGAATTGTTGGCGATATCTCAACACAAACGGAATGCATTTAAAACGGCAGTATGCAGATTCATCTTTCGTGTGCAAATGTTTGCCCACATACCAATGCGTGTTCAACCTACTTCTTTGCAGAGACAAGAGCTCTGTCGATTTCTGCAAATAACTTATTTCATTTTTTCCACGCAATAGCTAGGGTTGGTTCAATCAGTACTGTCAACGTGAGGCGTTTTGTTGAGGAATAACACACACGCATAATTAAAACCTGTAGGTAGCTCTCGTTTTGCGGTGGAGGGGCTCATCTGGGAGGCCTGGTCGCTTCAATATGCACTGACTAATTATGCATTTATGGTATGGCAAAATCCACGACAGTTACCAAGAAAAGCCTTAGTGAGAGGTAAAGTTGAATCGCGTCTTTAGTATAACGGTCTTAATGCGAAATAGTTGCTCTAGACCGTGTCTCGGAAAACAAAGTGGAAAGTCATACTAATCACGGATGGTTTAACAACGAAACAATTTTCCAATTGTGAAGCGTATGGAGTGAATTGACTGCAATTGTAATTAGCCTTTGAAACCTCAAATTGCACCTTAACAAGTTTAGGAATATATTTAAGACGGCTGCAATGCATTTGCATTCCAATCCGCGGCTACTTTGTAAATGCTAATTGTGGAATTTACATCTCGGACGCTTATGATTCAATTATTATTGTTGGATATTTGTGTTAGGATAAAATGCTTTGAACTAGGAATGATCAATTCTAAATAGAAAGAAAGGTCCAGGATATTTTTACAAACATTAGGATATTCCTTTAGGAAAAGAAAATAGTTTCCTTAGGTTGGGCTAAGTTTCTACAAGTAGACGTGCGAGTGAAGGGTGACATTGTTTGGACTTGGTAAAATTACGAGATATTGTTTAAAAAACAAAAAAAAAAATGTTTAGATGTCGGACGAACTCTTTCGTCTATGTTCCGCCCTTTTGTTGGCATCAGATGAATGTCTTGTAATTTATAAAATTATTCATTGCTCAAACACAAAGCAACACACACACGAATCGCTGAGATAGGACATAAAAGTGATCCATGCCGGGTCATGTCATTGGAATTCTTATTTAACAAAACTCTTTTTCGACGTAGATATTGTCTTTCGTCCCTTGCTGGGTCTGATTGTGGTCGGATTCATATGTTAACGCCTTCCAGTAATGGGCAACACTTCGTTTCTTTCACATTACCGTCATATCGTTTCATTAAATTAAGACAATAACGTAAATTGGATGAAAGGATACGGCCGAGTCGGGTCGAATGCCAGTTCCAAGAGAAACGCGAATATAAAACGCATTAAGACAAAAACGACAAGGATGTGGGAGGGATGCTGGGGGATGTTCTTAGGGTGGATATTCTTGTAATGACGATGAAAGTTTTGCTAACCGAAATAAATGGACAGTTAAAAGACTTCCAGATCCAGTTAATGTAGGTGGTGGTTTAGTAGGGGTTGAGGTTCAGAAACAGAAACAATTTATTCTCGAAACCTTAAAGGCCATTGGGGTGGTTCCGTTATCTATTATGGGCCAAAGTTCGTCCCAGTTCTGGTATTTTTTATTTTATTATTATTGTGTTTCCTTGGAATCTTTAAATGAGGACAATGCAAGGACAACGATTATCCACTGCCAGTGTGTAAGTTAAGAAGTGGAAAAAATTGTTTCTAAGGAGTCCAATGACTAAACGCCTCAAACGCCACAATCATTTCATTTTGGCTTATCTATTGTATTTATTTTGCAGGGAAGTTTTCATTATTTGTGTCTTCATTTGTACGAGGAGTAAATTTTTTTTGATGGCTTGGGGAAGAAGTAAGCATTACTTCCACAGGTTGTTCACACAATACCAAAATCGGAATGTCATTTTTTATTGTTTGCTGCATCTTCTGTCATTAATTTTTGGTAAATTTACCGGTCAGAATGATGGCTGTGGCATAGGTGAAATATAACCAACTTAGTAACTGAATGAATTCGATCTCCGACATGCAAATATAAATGTGTTTGATTAGATGTTCCTCGATTTCCTTTTAATCCTCAACGAAAATGTATTGCCCAGTGATGTATTGCCAATAGATCTGGTCACTAACAATGGTCTACAAGTCACCCACATCATGCTGGCTTTGTCTTGATTTGAAACACTTTTTAATCTAAAGGGATGACAAGAAATTTGGTAAATTTATTGATTTATTACAGCCCTTTTGACATGTTAAATGTCATCGTTGGAGAATAAAATGAAAAGATTAATGGGAGAACGGAGGATGATTGTGAATGCCTTCGTTGGAAGAGATGAAACTCCAACATTCACAATCGGTTATTGTACATGAAGATGTAATGTGCAACGCACTAGTCATGGACTTGCAATGTTATACAACACACCCGTTTTTTGTTCGTATTACTTAGTTCTATTGATTTTCATTTCGCCTATCCTTATTTGATGGTCTAATCTTTGCTCGAACGTTAATCATTATAATTGCTCATGGGAGAGGTCGTTTATCCTCTGTAATGACATCCTTAATGTTAAATGGTGTGCAAGAGACAAAGTGACTTTTTGACGACAATCTCTTCCAGATTCTCAATGTCTGCCAAGAATGATGCCATTTAAGTTATCGTATTAGTTGTTTCTTTAACAAAAATAAATTTTTATTTGACTTATGATTCGTAGAATTAGTGTAATATTTTTAATAATTATATGTTACAATACCAAAACGTTTTCTTGTTCTATGAATGGATGCTCAAAAAATGTCTAACTTCTGTATCATCCTGTTGCCATTGTGGAGATCCAATTAAATGTTTCATGTGAGCCAAATTGCCAAAATGGCTTTTATCAAAATTCGATCGAGGGATTGAACGGAGAGAATTTTTTATTTGCCAACTCTTTTGTGAAAACTTTCCCTAGTTATATATTTCGCTGGTTGTGTTGCTTTTACATGGCGGAGGGAAGGACGAATGGTAATTTGTGTTGAAAAATTAAAACTCCTTTTCAATTACAAATTGCCCGGGTATTGCAGTGACTGCAATCCCACTCACAACTGATTAAAGCCGAACATGGTATTAATTGTTTTTCAATATAGGCTTTCGATTCCATTCGCAGGACGCTTTTTGCCTGATTTTTTTTCAGTGTGTTGAAAAACAGATTGCGGAGCATCATTGAAAGCTAATTGAACCCACTAGTGGACCACGGTTTTTCAGTACAGGCCTGTGGCGTATAATTTTGAAGCAGTTATACCAACGAACAATTTATTTTGAGAGATTACTATGCTAGCAACACTCTTTGGTTTGTTTGTTGGAGGTTTCACTTGAAGTGCACTTGCACTGCTAAAGGTCAACCATCGAATGTAGCCCCTCTCTACTTCTTTTTTTCGTGGACACATGGTTTTTGGAAAATTCTAAACTTTTGCACGTGTGAATTTGGTATACTTCTAGTGGGAAATCTGATGAAATCAAATCGATAAGAGCAACTTCTAACCACTTTGTTTATTACTTTCAACCCAATTTCCATTTTAATTTCGTTGTTGTTGGTGTTTTTCTTTTCTTTTTTCTAATAGACAGACTATCGACAGGCACTTCTCGGATAGAACGACGAACAAACACTCTTCAAGTACCATGAAGTTTCATAGAAAAGTTGAACAAAAACTTTTTTTCCCGATACAACGCAATTTCCGGTTGAACTACCCGAACAAAGTTGTCAGTGAAGGGTAAACTGGTACCAGAACTGAAGGTGGATTTCTCAGAGGTCTGAGGTGATAACCGCACCGCATTCGAATGCGAGTTCCTCCGTTGGATTTCATCATTTAGCAAGTGTCAGAGGTTACGAGTTTTGAACTCTTCTCTACGTACCGTATCGAAAATAAACTTCTCGAGGTTACTGATGACTGTAGTTTGAAATCATTAAACTTAACTATATTGACTAAAAGTGAAATTAGTAAACTTTTTTGTTTTAATCAAGATAAGGTATTAACTGGGGTTGCCTTAAATCTTCATGAAATGCAGAAATGGGTCGCAAAAAGTTATTTAAAATTAGGATTTCCTTTTGTGTCCCCATCTGCGTGTTACAAATGTTTTGTCCTCAATTTGGCTCACCACTGGAATTTGGAAAAGAATCTGGCGACCCTTGAGGAACATATTTTGATTGTTTCTAACAAATCACCTGCGATTACCTTCCCTGGTACGCGAGGTAGGCAAAATCAGCGAGAAGATGAATGAGCCGCCCATTTCTCCAACGTGACATTATCAGGGCATTTAATATGCAAAGCCAGACAATTTAATGTTCGTCCTGAACTTTTGGGGTTCGCAGGCTGTTTCTACACGGTTCACAAGATGTAATGCAAACCAGAACTGTCCTGGCAAAAATAGCATTTGAATCTTTATTTCGTTGGACGAGCTCTAGTGAATGATGTAGGCAACTAATCGATTTCATGCCTTCGTGGAGTTGTACACTGGAAGTTCTTTTGTAGAAGCACATATTGTTCTTACATGAGTGATAGGGGATTGCCTAAAAACGAACCCCAAAATCAAGTTTATCGTAGGGTGTTCCTCATTATTATTCACTCCAACTGGTATTTATTTTTTTTTGCTTGTTTATTTATCGCGTATTGTTTGGAATTTACGAAGTACTCATATGAATGACATAAACGTTAGCTGTTTGGCATTCTCCGCTATTGATCCAATAAGTGAACCGATGCGTGCCGAGGGTGGACTTTTTGATGTTCTCATTTTTCGGAGGATCCTTTTTTGAAATACGGGGATTGAAACTCGTTCATCATATCACCTCGTAGGTATGCTTGTACAGTTTCAATGAAAACAGTTCAATCTCTTTCCTCTACGTGCCGAATGTTGTTGAAGTAAATCAACCCTGTTCAACCCTTCAGAAGTTAACTGACGTCTCATATATCATGCTGGTATGTTAACAGATAGCGATATACGAAGCAGAAAAACAACCTTGTCGAAAGGAAAACAATTTTTTTTGTGTAAAATTCCCAGAACTGGTGATTGGATAATTATGGGAAAAATATTCATATTTTTCGACATTTCCCAATTGTTAGGAATGTTCAATAAATAATTGCTATTACGTGGCCAACCCCTGTCGTCATTCAGCGTATCTGTCTGTCGTGACATTTGACTCCCTCCTCTTGAACAGTGGGTAAAAAAAGACTCAATGTTTGTGGGAAACAATTTACTGACGTTGTAAAGGTCCTGTGGAATTTTACTGTCATTATTTCCAGGGCATCAATTGGTGACGGACATCGTTATAAGTTGTATTTATTTTATGTTGACAATTTAACGTCGTTACCACCCTTCGTGTCATATTGTATAAGTAATTAACGAATTTGGAACAACAAAATACTAGACGGAACAAGTCAGTCGTTCTATCTTGCGGCTATATACACTTTGCCTCTGTAATTATATCAATTAATTTGTACTTTAAACAGTAATTAAATATAATATACGATTAATAGCTTCTTGTGTTCGATCGGAACTCAATTGTTTGAAACTTTTTTTTACACCCCAACTGTTTCTCAAGTGAGGGAAATTTCATTTCTTCTTTGAGCTCACATTCTGGCCGCTTTCACTGTTGCCTCTGTTTGATTTTATCGTAATTTAATGCGACCCTGACATAGCCCAGATTTTCGTTCCTTGATTTAAAAAAATTGAATAAGTTTTGACTGAACTGATCAGTTTTGACTTTCTTGTGCATACGTTTATTTATAGTTTTGACCATTTGACATTAGAATTCAATATTTCAATGTCCGATATTTCGCTAATATTCTGCCTATGTAAAGTGTGTTCCACGTCTCTATGGTAATTTTCCGATGAATTAATTTTGTTTGAAATTTTTGGTATACTTTGAGTAGACTACTCAGAAACAACTCTGTGTTTGTTGAAGAAAGGTCAAGCAAACAGAACGAAACGAAAGGTTTGGATTTATTAAGTTCGAATGGAAAAGGTTAAGGTTTTACTTTCTATTTGCATAGTAACCTTTTTTCTTTTATCTGAAATTTCTCTGTGGAAGAATTAAAAAATATTTTGTTTTCCCAAAGGCATGAAAGTTTAAATCCAAAAAATACCTTGAATTCATTGAATTTTGAAATTCAGAATTTCGATCACATACAAATAATTTTTTTGATATTTTTTAAAATTCTCCTTCTTTTTGTTTTATTTTTTATTCAAATTTATGAATTATCCGAACGTGCTTTTAAAATTCAAACGACACCGGGCGGATGTTACAAAGTTTCATATTCCTGCACGTTCAGTAATAATAGTGTTTGTTTTTCTGTTCTGCTCATGCTGCTTCTGTTGCATATTAACGCTCCATAAAAATGCCATGATGCGATGAATTTATGACAAAAATTTAAAAATGAAATCCAAAATTGATGCGATAAAATTTGGCTTCGACAATCGTCGGCGGTGAGAAACAATCGGCAGAAACTATGGCACTAAAACGGGTAAAAAGTTTAAATTGAAAATTTATTAATTCCAACGAAAATCGACATTTCTCGCCTTGAAAATGTGAAAAAAGTGAATTTCATTTTTAATGCAATAACGTCGTTGGTTTACTGTAGAATTTATATTTAAAAACTGGATGGAGTTGACGATTGTTTCAAGACAAAAGAAACATGAATTTCTCTTAGAAAAAAAAATCCATTTCTCAACAGGTAAAGGTGTGATGGAGGAAAAATCCGGACTTGATTTGAAAGTATGCAAAATCCATACAGATCATGTTTTGAGACAATAAAGACTTGAAATGTGGCAAGTGGATATGTTTAAACTATCCAGGAAAAATGAAGTCTTCAATGGCGGATAAAGGGTACACTTTATTGGCATGAGTTAAATTGGGATTGTAGGGAGCAATTGCGGATAATTCAAAAAAGGCGAGGTGAAAACGAATACAATTTTTTTCGTGAGTTGGTTCTATCGACTCTGTTTTTGAAATTCTTGAATCTTTATCTTAATGAATTACCCTTAAGTTTCTTCGAAATGGGAATGGTAATTAAGTGGGAATTATTTGTTTTAAGTGTTTTTGTTATTCAAATAAAGAAACGATTTCGAAATTCCATTGAATCTTGCAGTGTTAGAATAGTGCAGCAACAGTACATATGCATTTATTGTACATGAGAGCATGTGGGAGAATGCAAATTGCATTTTGAACAGGAAAAACAGAAGAAAGAGTCGTTGAAAATGCACCAAATCGAATATAATTAAATTTTCTGTTATTCAGCAAACGAGAACATAAAACTAGAACTGCCACCTCCCCCGGCTCCACCTTTGCCAGGGCCTTCAAAACATTTTATCATTTTCATTTTGCTATTGCTTGGAAAGAAAACATACGGAAATATTTCCATATTTAGAAAATGTCGAGTCCCGGGAGATGATATCGTTTCAGTAACTTATTTGTTGTCTATCAATTTGCGAGAACGCCCTCCTGAACAACTGTGGTTCCGATACCCAGCTGTGGTTGTTTCACTCAGTAAGTGGCTGATAGAGTCACTACAGGATACCACCAGTATGGGGCAACTTGAAGTATCAAAAATCCTCCTGAATGGAATATCTGAGGGAAACTTTTATTTTCCACTGATCCAGGATAGTCACTAGTGTGGGGAATGGTTGAAATCAGACGTGCTGTCATGTAATTCTATCACTTGTGGCATCATATGCTGACTAACAAGAAAAACTCTCGGAGAATTCCAAATGCAATTTACTTTTCATCTTTACTTCTTTTACTTCTTACTCTGAATCAATCATAACAAATTATAAGGAGCATGGAAAGAGGAAGAAAATGAAAAGGAATAATATCAATACAATTCGTACTCCTGCTTTAGTTGGAGATACTATTGTACTGTTGTGATGCATTCACATGGAATGAATTCATCCCTGTATGACTACTGTATACAGTTATTTCTCTCACTAGCTTCGGAATAGCCTAACGCAATTGCCGTTAGTCGATTGCTTGTGAGGCTGCCCACAATTACGTATTGCTAGTCTAAATCGAACAGAGTCTTATGGGGATCGTTCTGGTTGGAAAACTAACAAACCTAAATGGAACGAAATTAAATCAACTCAAATGAATTGAAATCAAATCAAATTGAATAAAATTAAATTTATTGATTTAAATTTTTCTCCTTTACCATTTCTAGATACGTTCATGGAATAGGATCCGAGACCAGGAATTCACTGTTTCATTTGCACAATGGTCGAGACTTGGTACTTGTCACCACGTGCCGGCATGGAAAGAGTTGGCGGGAACTACAGGATGCCCGGTGTGATGAGGATAATCGTGAATATGACAGGTGAGTAATCTAATCCCTGGAATATATGGTTTACCACAAAGGAAAACTCCACAAAAGCATATAATGAACGGAAGAGGTACATTTCATAAAAGATCATATTCTTGCGCGACCTGCACTGCGCTTTCACTTACCCCCCACTAACAATTCAACACTCCTACGTTATCAAGAAGTCGCAATTCATACATAGTCAACATTGAATTACTTCCGGAAGTAATATTTCGTAGTTTATGTGAACATCTAGTGGCCACTCTTCTATGATGGTGAGAATATAAGTTGCAATTATACAAACGTGTATTCCAAACACTCGCATGTGTCCAACATGAAGTTGTTTAAACTCCACAGTGCAGGTATGAGGTGACATATTTATCATCGTATAACACCACTTCCACCACTGCTGTATATATCACTTCCTCTTGTTCTTTGACGATGAGTAGAATGGTTATCCTTGGAGAAAATTTGCGGAAAACTGCATTCCGTACTGCTAGGATAATACCCTGCCTCTACTCTAGACTCCTTGTGGTGCATTTATTTCAACAATAATCCAATGCAATTTAACTGGACTGTTTATTTTGTATTTCACATGAGCGCAGATGCATAAATTCAAATTTTGAAACCATCACAGCCACAGGGACAGAAGACCTGAACGTTTTTGTCTTAAGGACACATAATCCCTCAACCAAGTCGTTTTAAGCTTTGAGCCAAAATCTTTATGATCTGAAGAATTACAGTGAAATGAAACTTAGATAAAGTATAAATTAAGGACAACCCAGAAGCTGTGTTAGATCGTAGAATTCAGAAGTAGAAACTTTTTTCTACTTAAAAAAAAAAATTATAACAACTCTCAACTATTAAGAGAAACATGCGTCGACGTCTATTGTGTTAAACAGCAAAGAATCTCTTCTAGGCAGAATGCTCCAAATGAAGCATCATACGTATGTTGAACAATGACACGAGTCCAATCTGAAGATAAGCTAGAGGTAAATGCATAATATTGCATTTTTCATAAACAAAAAACAGACACACACATACGAAAGATGGGAGTCTTTGAAGTTCATGGAAAAGGCAGTCTTTACGATTGACTAAGTCATTTTTATTCGTGGATTTCCCATGAACATACAAAAATGTTATCCCTTTTTTCCTCTACAACAAAGAAAAAATTTCTATATATATTTGAATGCGTGAATTCTGTTTATGTTGGCAACGCCTGTTGGTTTGAAAGAAATGCCATGAATAGTGAATAGCTTATTAAGCAAGGATATCCACAAAACGTGAAGCACATGTACCAAATATGCATAACATTTACTACTCGAGTTATCCTGACAGTGGGAAAATGCTAGTCGCATCTAAATTCGCCGGAGGATCGGGATCCGGGACAGCAAACCAGGCTTGAATCGAGCCCTTTTTGACAATTCATATTCACAAACAAGTAGCTTTTGTACAAAATTGCTACAGTTCTTGATTGTGTGGTTCTGCTTGGTTGTTGGTTGTGCAGTTCTCTACTACCGGGGGATATGCCAGAGATGTTGGTAATAATAACATGATCTCACGAAGCGGTTAATGGTGCTACAAAATGTTTTTACCACATTTGTAAGTATGCAGCAAAAGAATTTTTGTGTAGAGTTTTATTACGAACTTGGAATCCATGAAACGTGGAAAGAAGAAAAAAAAATAATACTAACATGTTCGCTTATAACTAAAAGAATTGAGCTTGTAAGTGCAACGAAAATAAAATGTCTTTTCTTCCAAACTTCGAGTGTTCGCCTTGTCTCTCCAATTAAACGCTTTTGTTTCCCAATTCCAACAGACGAAGGCATCCAGTGGCTGGGTTAAGGATTCAAAAGAAAGGGATTAGAATTTTATCCTTTCATTTGACTTGATGCTCCCCCATGTCAATGGCATTCAGTTGCATTGTGTTCATTAACATTTGCTAAGAGGACAAATTTTCTTAGAATCTTAAGGGAGGAATGTTCGAATAAGGAGAAAATATGTGACAGAGAAATAGGGAAACGAAAAAGTGTCATCGAGTAATGTCGAGTTCCGACTATAGTCTTAGCGTTCTTATGCAAATTTTGTTAATTATGTAATGCATTTCAATTTAATACTTTGCTATCATTAAACATACAGTGCTCGGACTCGTACTTATACTTTAAATCTATGCATTTCAAGAAATGCACATTGGATCATTGTATACTGCGAAGAGAGTGCATTGGGATTGGGCACTTCGTCGTTGTCCCTTAAAAGTGGAACAATGTTTCCTCTTTATTTGCATCGATTATAGTCAAGTGCTTCACGTTTCGCAAATTAGATTTAATGAAATTAAAACGTCTAGAATGGGGGCACATTATGCGATGCTTTTAGGTTATGTTGAGATCGGCACCATCTCGGAATGTTTTGGAGGAATTTGCGAATTTTATCCCGCACAGTATCTCTTTTGGGGATGAGAGTTTGTAAATTGGATTCCTCCTGAAATCACGAGTCAGTTTGAGTTGTGTGTGACTTAACGTTGTTTCAAAGTTTTGATGTTTTGTATCCTTGGGATCTTTAACTATGCACACAAACGTGGGACAACGTCAACTTTGGCTGGGTACTGTAAATGCTTCACTTTAACTTTGCTTTCTGATGGATAATCAAACAAGTGTCGAGAATGCCAGGAATTAAGTCCGAGTTTTCCCAACTAAATAATTTTCTGTGTATTTCTGGAGCCCCTACGAACCAACTTTTAGTTATACCATTTCTAAAGTTTTGTTTCTTACCCTATGGCGTGTGTTGGTTCACAATTTGGGAACACAAAGTCATTTAAAAGCGTTGTGTCATTATCATGGTAATATCGTTTAGAAATTTTAAATTTAACTCTTCGGTAATTCATGTAGGTACTCGTGTGGCAAAAAAACTTAACACAGCAAAAAGTTTAAAATTTTGAAAAAGTTCAACAACAATATCTCAAATTTTTCGGAAGCGGAATTACACTCAAAAAGTTTATTTATTTGTGACATATTGCCCCGAAACACTTCAACGGAGTAAAAGAATTTTTTTGCGTTAATCCTGCGAAAAATCTTAATTAAATTGAGCAAAGTCCTTTTCATAGTCATATTCATGGAAGGAGATTTCCAACGAAATCCAAATTAACGATTCAATAATTAGGGAAATTAAAAGGAAGTGTCTTGGTTACGAAAGACAGTGTATTATACTTGTGCTTTGTAGAAAACTGTCACCCTTAAGTTTACAAGTTTCTCAAGTTGTATATTTTTTGGTGCTGCGTAGTCAAAGTTGAATAAAAGGAGATGGCTTCAAAGATGTTCTGAACACCAACGGATAAAGAGCTGGAAAATGCTTACAAAGAACAATTCAGGGCAAACTCTTGGCATGCCAAAGCTCAGGATCACTAGAATGATTGTTGATGATGGAGAATAACAAAGGTTCAGTTCGTAACGTTTCTCGTTTGATAACTCTCATCCCAACTGGGCGAACTCATCAGACACGAAGCTATTATATTTTGCATTGCAGGAATTGCAGGAAGGCAGTACGATGTGAAGAACTTAAAATACTAAAAGAATTTTTGTGCATGTAGGGAACAAAAGCAAGTCCTGAACATTAAAAGCCTTCATAGACGAGTTTAATATAATCTCATTAGAATAAATCTGTCTAACGTAAGACAATAGCTCTCGTAAGGAAGTTACTTGAACACGGCTTTATCTCGTCCTTTTGAATGTTTCAAGGATTTCTTAATCATTCAAGGATATGAGCTGTACTTATGCAACACATTTTATTCTATATACTGTCGAATTCAAGAAATCTTCAGTTATATCCAAGGATAAACCTTTCAAACCAGTTTGCTGTAATTTAAACAAAATAGTTTTCTTACAAGAACCGGTTCTTCAGAGGATATTTAAAGTTTGTCAGTCGGAACATTAACATGAACTACCAATACCGGAACAGGTTCCCTGCAAAATCGATCCTTATAGAATCGAGACTTTAGTTTAAATCGCTACGAATTTTTTCGACGATAGAAACAAAAGGAAAATAAAGTTAACGTGAAGACGATGGAAAAATTTAATGGTAGCAAATTTCCACAAACTTTTCTCATTTTCCTACTGAGAAAATTTTTGTAGAACGCTATTATGCAGAAAGTAGGAAAATTGGAAGGATAATGAGGAAAACATTTTGCAACACTTTTCCACAACGGTGAAGATTCTCCAAACAGATCAGGCTAGAAATAATACGACCAGATGTCTTTAATAGTCGCTTATAGGGAAATTGTGTCAATAAATATTTGGAAAACTTTCTACGTTTTTCCACATATGTTGGAGACCTCATTCGTACGTTTTGATTTTCATTTGTAAGTTTCTGGTTTTTTTCTGAACGAATCTTACCTGGAGTTACTCGTTTATTCAACAAAATTTTCCTTTTTAAAGTTCTTTTTAAATATTTCAATAATTATAATAATTTTCCAAGCGTGAATCGTTTAATTTTAACGATTCGCTCGAAAAAGAATTTAAATTTACTTCACTTGCAATATAAACGTCAAAAAAATATTTAAAGTGATGTTAACTTAAAATGTACAGCGATTGGGTTAAAAACAGAGTCGATGGTTGTGCATTAGCGAATGTTCATTTTTGCTGGTCTTTCGATTTTTGACAATAGGAAACAATTTGTGAAAAAATCAATTAATGCTAGATAAGCGAATGTTATCAATCAGCTTCAAACTGATCCTTGGTTTCTTGAAATTGACACTTGCACTGGATATCCTTATATTCTTGAAAAACGATTCATAACCTTCACAAACACACATTCGCAGAAAGAGTATCGTGTGAAAGCAAAGCAATAACATTTCAAAACTGCTGGATTTTCTGTGTATGCCTGTTACTATAATATTTACAACTGAAAAATTGCCGTCCTGACGATGCACATAATCGACATCACTAATTTTTTATTGGAAGAGAAAAGTTTTTTCTAAGGAACTCAGCTCATTACGAGGATGTTTTTGTATGGCGTGGTAGGCTACGCGTTTTCCCTGCAAAAATTTTAAAATCATAAACAACATCGAGTGATGTCTGTTCGCACTCCCACCTTTCAGTGGACAACTCTAACTTTCTATCGCAGGGTTTCATAGTTCAAATTGATAGAAAATAGTCTGAATTCCGGGTGAGGGTGTTGTATATTAACTTAAAATTAAAATTTGCCAGCGAATTTAATTTATGTGTAATACAAAACTGTGCCGTCTGAGGTGGTCGTTGAGCGAAATAAGGCTGGTGAGAGGGTATTTTAGAATATGCCGTTTCTCTTATTTTTCAACGAAATAAGTTTATTCAAGAATCTGTAAATTCAACACAGAAAAATAGATAGAAGGGAGGCAGACAATTCATGTTTGAAGGGATCAGGACGGGAAAAACTTTTCATGCAATTAAATAAAACTTTCTTCAAAAAAAAAGAAAAAGAAATTGAGGTCGTGTTTGCTTTGTGCTCTGCCATGTAGAATTTAGCACTTTTTGATTAGTTTGTATTGCTATGATAAAATGAAGAAGAAGAGAAATTAAATTTCAATTCAATTATTTTATTTCTTTTTGCAGATATGATTACGAAACGTTACTACAAAATTCAACATTTTGCCTTGTGCCCAGAGGACGTCGTTTAGGTTCATTCAGGTGAGTTGGATTGCATTTGAAGATTTCCATTCAACGTAAATTGCTAGTTAACCCCTTAATTAGGGGTAGATTTATATCCGTTGGATGCAATCGATTGTAATTCAAAGAAAATGAGAATCATCCCAAATCTTCCTGCGTTTTGTTGGCTCTAGTCCTTCTTATCATTTGTTTCCTTATCAGGTCCTATAGAGTCAAGACTGGAAGAGAACTTTCCACTCGATTAGAGATTAGAAACCAATAAATCATCCGTGTGGCTTTATTCCTATTTTAGTCCTGAATGCTAATCCTCATCCTTATCCTTGAGTTGAACGTTCTTGTGAAAATATCCAATGGAGCATTCTTCTCGTAACAAAACTAAAGAAAATTTCTTGTTTTTGTCTCATTCGAAATAGGTTCCTGGAAGCGCTCCAAGCTGGATGTATTCCTGTCCTCTTGTCCAACGCTTGGGTGCTGCCCTTCGAATCGAAAATCGATTGGGGGCAGGCAGCTATTTGGGCTGATGAGAGGTTGTTGCTTCAGGTGAGTTGAATATCCGTTTTTGTGAAGAAGAATGAGAACAAATCAACTTGGTCGCGTCGACTTTGTGCTATCGATTACATCCTGTTGCTTGTATTCTTCATTCCATGCTTCTAACACATTCTGAATTGCCTGTCTATTTAAGGACATTTTCTATTGTAAATTCAAAACGAATTCAATGCATCAAACATAATTTATTGGTTTTGCACAGGTGCCGGAAGTGGTGCGTTCCATTCCTGTCACAAGAATCCTAGCATTACGGCAGCAGACACAAATCCTGTGGGAGCGATACTTTGGATCTATAGAAAAAATCGTGTTCACTACATTCGAGGTAAGTTGAGTTTCATATTTTATCATTCCTTGGATTTATCTCTTCGTCTCCCGGAATACCTGTTCGAAAGGATAACGATTTATTCTTGCGTGTTCTCCTAAATTCCCACCACATCGACTGAGTACACCAGGTCTGAGTTTTTTCCAGCTAGAATGGTACTATACTCTACATTCCAAGCTTTGATGTAGTGGCAGTTGTACGGATAAACAGTGGCAAATGTAAACTGCAATCAAGATTGGGACGAAATTGGATTTTATTTGACAACACCAACACCGTACTCTGTATTCGGCCAACTAAAATACCACCACAAAATCCGTTCGCTTGAATTTCTGCATATTCGTTAGCTCAGAATTCCTTGCTCCGGAAACCGACAGAATTTGTAGCCAGAGCGGATCCGGATGTTAGTTTTGCGAAGTGACATGCAATTTCCATTTATAGAAAATCGGTCGAGCGATACTTGTTTTCAGGACTTTCCCCGAGTAGTTCCATTGGGTTTGACAGTGATTTGGGTTTTCCAGGTGCGGAAATTCTGTTTGTTTATTCGTTTACCCTTTTTTCCCTTCAGTCCAGTCTCTTTGGTCCTTGAACCTTTCAAAATGTGAAACCCTTATCTCCAAAATTGGGTAATTGTATCGACCACCATTCCATTTAGATGAATTTGATTGAACTGGGCGGCATGTTACTCTGAATGACAAGTCGTGTTTCCAATGTTTACCTGAAAACAGCTTTTTTTCCACTTCGTTGGAGATCATCGATGACCTTTTCCTTTAACCAAATATGAGTTTCTCTACCTTCAGGGCATAATCGATGCATCAACGATAAAATAACCACGTGGGTCGAGAGAAGATGAACCAAATGTTAGAGAATTTTTTTTTTTGCATTATAAAATTTTCCTTTGATTTTCCATCTTCGCAAACGGTAAGACGAAAAGTTTCACCAAAATCAATTTTGACTACACTCACAACAAGGAGATACTTCCATGAAATTAATTTTTTAATTGTTTCTTTCGGGGGATCCGGCAAAACTTGATAAACAAAATTTTTCAAGACTTCCGGTGCTTCTCATCTGCTTCTGACATGTTTTTGACGATGTTCCAATAAGGAGATATTAAATTGAGAATTTGTTTTTTAATCACAAATACCAAGAATTTATTTTCGATTAACTGAATTATCTCCCGCTTGGATTACCGTCAGCCGTTAAATTTTGTGCATAAGTATTATACATATAAACTTGCGATTTTGACATTTCGTACGTAATCATTTACATTTTTTTGAATTTCAACTATAAACAAAACAAACTATTTTGATTTATTCACAACCGAAACAACTAAATTGAATGTCATTCAAGTAATTTCATAACGGTGCCTGATAAGTAAACCCTTAAATCATTAATTACGAGGAAGACGTAACAATTTAACGACTCGTTATCTTAAATGAAAGCGAGCAACAAGTATCAGTTTGGAAATTAACATAATCATGCAGCATTAGTATCCTGATTAAGGACGATTTGGCTTTGTGTCTATTGCAAACTGAAAATCGAATTAACATTTTAGATAGATCGATTTTGTAAGGGTAGATAAGTTGGAAATTGTGTCGTGTTGGGCTCAGACCCCACTCTTCTACCAATGTCCCATCAGGAGTTGTTCCTTGTCATTTGGCAGCCTTAGCAGAAAATGTTGTTTTCAATGGTTGGTTATTGTGTCGCAGTTTTATGATAAATTGACACGCAAAGCACTGAATTCCAACAAGTCATTATACCGATACGTTCATCTGGAAGGCCGGAACGATGACTGGAGCGCATTAGCGAATAAATTTAACTAGAAATGTCCGTGGCTTTCGGAAATCGACTGCATACTCTAGAAACTAAAATACTCAAGTTTACTGAAAAATAAAATTTCCATTGCTCGAAAATATCAGTTGCAATGTATCCGTAAGAATTAATTTTTAGACATCCGTCGACAACCAATTTCAAAGGAAACGGACATGAACCGATATTCAAGAGATATATCCAGGAGATATCGATTAAATTATAAATATTTTCGAAAATCAATTTGAACTCGGAACTTTCTATAACATTTTAATAAATCACAATGATTTCGAATTTAAATGAAAGCAATATAGACTAATTAAGGTATTTATGTAGATATATTTGCAATAGAGTTCAAAATTATTAAGATATTCAAGTGTAAAATGTAAGGAAATATTTTATCCAAGACACAAATTAACCAAACTTCAATTACGAATTTTTCCACAACTATGACACGTAGAAGGAAAATACAGATTTTCTACTATTTGGGAAGGTATTTTCTTTCGAATGAGGTATCTAACATCATTATTGGAAAAAAAAAATTTTTCCCTTAAAAAAAATCATGGGCGAAATTTTTATGAAAAAAATTTTTTTCTTCGTATCTTAATATTTTGTATCTCGAATGAAAGTGTTGATTTCACGGTGATATACCGAATATTCCAGAAGATATCCATTGACTTATTTGGTAAAATTTCTCAGAAATTCGACATGTTCTCAATGTAAATTTATTTACATGGAAACAACCTTCTCAATTTCTTATTCATGACTTGTTATCTTCAAAAATCGCACCGACTTCCTTATGAATGAATAAGCAGTTTCATTTCAACCGTCTGGACGTATCTAAACGAAACTTAACCTGATAAATAACATTTTTAGTGCCAATAGACGAAGAAGCTTGAAATTTTTGTCATTCATGTAACTTGTTGATGAGATAAGTATATTTCTATTATAAGTTACCAGGATTATTGAAAATAAGTTCTTGAAACTTAGTCAATTTTGAAATAACTTAACTTGTTTAGCTGATAACAGTTGCGTGTATGATTTTTCTCGAAAATTTTATGCATTTAATTTCATCACAGTTTTAAAGAAGGCGTGCAATCCAGTAAAGAGTTCGGTTATTGACAAAATGGTTCAGTTAGCCAGGAACCAGGAATCGTGCATGTAGCAACATTTAATGAAATTATAATTTTCATATACAGACGTCCTTCATCATCGCGAAATCTTATTCTGGAAATGCAAATTAAAGTATCACGCACGAAGGTTCGATAACTACGGGGCAGCTAATACTAATAAATCAGGCAAAGTGAACTGTTTCCTTTCGCTCTTTTGCGCGGACGCCCAGTTGGAAGTTGGCCCGTTGTTCAACTGTGTATTATAACTGAATTATAGCATATAATTCTAACGAGTGACCATTAGCAATTGAGTTTCCGGCCGCCAGACTGAGTGCTACTTACACTATACACTAAAACGGGTGGCAGTGAAATCAAGCACAGGTAACTGACCAACGGCTTAGTCGTATTTATTGCGATAGGTCACGTCACTACTTTGCTAAAACATCATATCAAGTCCAGCCTTGGTGGAATATCCCAGATGACTATCCTTCGGCGTAAGCCAGAACTTCCTTTTCCATGTAAATTAGAAAATCTACAAAAGGGATCCATCATTGGGGTTGATAGACCGCATTTTGTTGAATTACAGAATAAATCGAATTATTAAGATATTGTGACAGTTTCCTTCGTAACAAATATTAAAGGGCTTCCACAGACACAAGCAAAGAACAGTATGGAATGAGTGATTCGTAACCGAATTATTCTGTCTTGAATGTTGTTAGTATAGGAAACCTAATTACTGCCTTCGTTCGGGAGTAGGACACTATTTACATTGACTTCATGTACTGAACTTTATGTCGTTTCCAATTTTAGATTGTAAAGTAAACGAATCACAGAAGAGAGAAACTTAATTACAACGAACACTGTGCCGTGTTTCCTGGTGTGCTGCCGTTGAAAATGAGGAAATTTATTTGTTTTCACTTTATCACTGGACTATGTGATATTTTAAGCTAGTCATAGTTCGGCTTTGAGTAATTATGCTTGAATGGAATTTGAACGAAAGAGAGGACTCCATTATTCATGTGTGATGTTCTTTGTAATTGTTCGTATTGATTTTCATATTTGCGTCATTAACCAACGACTTCTCGAAGTTTATTAGAACCGGCACTGATGAAATGTCAATAAACCATCCTGGAAATCATTTCTTCAATGTATCCTTCACATTTTGTTGTGTTATACCTGCATAACTTGCAACGAATTCCAATTACATAAGTTTAAAAAGTATCTCAGTAAACTTGTTTCAACAGGAATTATCCATCTAATAAACGATACTCCAACATCGTGTTACTATTTTTTTTTTTTTTTTTTTTTTTTTTTAAACTAAATGTAAAAACTAATTCCCTAAATGAAGATTGATCTGTAATGAGGTGAAAAGTTTTATTCAATATAATCGTGCTCTGCACCTGCAATAAATGGCAGGACAGATAAAATCAACACAAGTTTTTCAAAAGTTTTGCGATTCAAAATGTTTCAAAAATCAACAATTCCTGAGTTTTGACCGACTTTTAATAATAAATAAATAAGAAATTATGAAATAAATTAATAAAGCGCAGCTGAAATGTTCAGCATTAAACTACAATCCGAAATATGAAGCGTTTGCAAGTTAAGGGATTAAATTAAAACGCGCATTAGTGCACATAAACAATGTTTCATCATCCTCGACAGGATTCTTATCAACCTCCCCGTCACGAAACCAAACGTGCCAGAACAGTTAAGACAACTGCTCTAAATGGGAACAGTAAAAACTTCTTGCAGGTTTCCGAGCTATCCCAAATTTAGTAGTTTTGTCTTGTTATTTTGTGTTATTGTGGCATGTTACTGTTTTATTTAATTACCTAATTACAATTCTGTACAATTCTTGCTTTATGTCTGTAATTTGAAGAGTTCCAACAAAAATAAACTCGCATATGACGAAGGAAAATGATTGAGATCTTCTCGATGGTGCATCTTCTCGGGGTTTTGTTTCATAACATTCTTGAAAGCACGTACAAAAGTTCTTAGCATTTCAGTGACTTGAAGTTAACCATATAACCACTACCTTAACTAATGGCGGTTGAGCTACTGGCATAAAATTTCATTTTATTGAGTCTGCACCTGGATGTCAAAATGGCTTCTCCTATATCACAGTGTGTCCTTGTCTCTCACATGAAAGCCTAAAGATTAAGGAATCCCAAATTGTAAATATGGGGAGATATCGATTAAATTGTGGATATTTTCGTAAATTGTTTCTTTGTCCAAGACACTAGCTGATCATATTTCAATTGGAGATTTTCCAACATCAACGGCGCCTAAAATAGAAATAGAAATTTTCGCATGTGTGGGAAGATATCCTCAATAATTAATATAATTTTGGCGAGTTAAACTTGAAAAAATCCTCAAGAACCAAAACCACTAGAGGAGTGCTATAAGGGTAGTTTTGCCTGCGTGTGTGGTTTTGTACTAATGAAAGAGTTGAGAGGGTGAATATGAAAGATTTTCCTCGCCATCTTCAACTTATCACTCATTAAGGATGACAACATTTTCCCTTGAAAACTCCTTTAGAATTACGCAAGCTACTTCAAAAATAAAAATCAAGGTTAATGACTTCTTGATAGTTCAGAGTGACTGCACGCTACTATGAAATCTGATAAGAAAATTTCCTAAAGATTCCATAGCCTGGTGAAGCTCAGCTTTTATATTGTTAAAAAATATTTTTAACAACATACAATAGTTATGAAAAAATAAATTTCCAAAAATTGGGTTTGTATTGAAATTTTTTTAGTTATTCACTTCACTGCACAAAATAAGATGTATTTTAAATTTCCATCAGCTTTTCATACAATGAATAATTCATTGAATACTTGGAAAATTTGTTAAAACACAATTTTGTTCGATTGATTAATTCACAAACTGGAAACTTCGACAGCAACTCGTCTCGACCACGAAAATTGTGTCAAAGTTGAAGAATCGTGGGAAATTAACACGAATTTCAGTTTTACGAGTTTCTTTTCGTTTCTTCCAACTCTTTTTGTTAAGCAGGTTTGCATTAAACTTCATGTACGCGAGAATTGCGCAAAAACAGAACCTTGTTATCATTCATTCTAAAGATCCTTCAGAAAATCAATAGTTTACTTCGAATAATTTTAAAGTGAAAGCTGTAAAATTGGTCGACGTTCAACTAAAGTCTGTCACAATATTTGAATATCTTAGTTAAGTTAGTGTTTTCCTAAATAATTTGAACCATAAGGGGCAGTTTTCGTTGCATATCTGAATTTTGAAGAAGGTGACGTTCATGAATTTAGACTTCTGACTTTTCTCACAATTCCTACCTATAACTACCAAATCATGTTACTGACCAGAAAATCCTTAAGTGATGATGTTTCAGCATTGAAAAGTTAATTAGACTTCAAAAGGAATTAGAATTAATAAGTCAAAGAACTTGAAAGCTTTTATCAAAGAATATACATATTTATCACATCTTTTATCCAGATTTAAGGATAAAACTAAAATCATAATAACGTAGAGTGCAACTGACCTACACGTGAATCTACTTTTGAGGATCTGACATAAAACGAGATGTTGTTCTTTGGTTAAATTCACATGTCACATGTTGCTCTTTGGTTAAATTCATATCCAAATCGACAAAACGGAAGAAAAATTCATCTCAGCTCTATCCAATAATCCCATTGGCTATGCCATAAATCCAAAATTTTGGAGAAAAAAAAAACTTTAATTACAGTCTGGAGCTTAATTCTACAGATGTGACAAAACATACACGGAATGATCCACCGAAAAACTACTGAACATATTTGAGAATCCAGAGCTACGGTCATCTATAAAGCTGGCCACAGCAGATGGTGTCGCATGTTCTTAAAGGCGCAGTAGCACTAGCTTTTAAATGAATCTATTTGTGATCTTTCAATAAGCTTTCCTAGAAGAACATTTTCCATGATAGATATTACTCTGTATGTGTTGGCTAGGCGATTTAGATAAAGCCTGCTGTTCCGCCCACAATTTTCACACTGCTCGCTAAATTCTTGCGCTGAAGGTAATGCTAGTCCTTCAGTCGAGAGACATATTTATGGTAAAAACAGCCCTCAGAATTATGTCGCTTAATAAAATCGTGTTGAAGATAAATGATTTTCAGTATTGTTAAAAACTTACATCAGACCATATTTAATTTTTTAAGTAACTTTAGTTAAATTTCGTTTATCACATAATTTGAAGTAAGGTACATTGATTTGATTGAGTAAACATTTTTATGTGAAGAAGTTATTCACCTCCACACGCGTACACTTGTTTAGCCTTAAAAGGTTTCCATATATGCAAACACATTCTCAGATACGTAAAGGTTACCGAGAATTTGAACTTTTAAAGGATTCAGCAATTTTCGATGTAATTGAATTATCTGTATTTATTAGAGGCTGTCAAAACAACTCCGAAAAAAGTACTTACCTTGCCTGGGGATGAAATACTCGTTTCAGTGGAAGGGAGGCTAGAAGATGAATGTTGTAAGTCTCTATGAATTTAGGTGGGGAAGGTCGATACAGGTTGTTTCTTTGAAGAAGCTACAAAGTCAAGTTGAAGTGAATTCTGTGAATTAATAAATTTGTCAAAAGTGCTGCAGGGAAAAAATTCAATAAATTTAAGTATACGTGCTTCGAGGCTAAGCTTCATTCGTGTAGGAGATGTTTGCGTTTGCAAAAGGTTCAGCATCGCTTTGAATGATTTATGTGCGCTAACTTTGTCAGTTAAAGGCAATTTTGATATTAAAGAATCACTGAAAGATTTGACGATAGATTGAATGAGGGCAGTCAGAATCACAGGAATCGATTTTGTTTGTACACGTCGATACACGATGTGGATGTTACCAAGAACTCAATTGTAGAGGATCCAAGATTCATCCGTGCTGTAGAGTAGTGAATTGCAGAGATGCTGCCATGGGAATCATATTTACGAAACGTATCATGCGATAAAACCTTCAGTTCATATTCAGAATGTGCGGATAAAGCGATTCCACTGAGTGTTAATATGATTACGAACTTGACAGACACTGAATTTGAAAAGGTATGGTAGGTACTCGTATATTTCGTGAGTTGATGATGTTGGAGGTTCCATAGGTAGATAGCGTTGAAATCATCAAAGAAAACGTTCAATACGCAATAGCTTTATCGTATGTGGACATTGAACTATGACGCTTCTAAGCGGTTTATTGGCCAAAAAAACCATCCTCAGTCGGTTGAGTGGGAAAAAGGAAATAGAAATTACTCCAAGAATACGAAATGGCTACCCAAAAAATTCTTTCTATGAGGTAGCACCGTTGCCAAGGAAAGAAAGCAGAAATTTGGATCTACTTTCAATTTCAACGGAGGTTATATAGAAAACGATGTTAAGCTTCTTAGCCTTTTTCGTTTTTTTTTTCTATTCAAGATTGGCCGTAAAAGAATATTCACATTTCCAGATTAAACCATTTCGTAGGTGAACAACGCTACAAACCCTTGAAGGAAAAAAGCCTGGAGGATCTGTTCTTGCTAGAGATGATTTTTCTTCCTTTTTAAGTGACTTCATTCTTTTTTATAGCGAAAAACGCTGTAGTTTTATGACTTCTATCTACACTTCAGTATTTGATCCAGAAAAAATATAGTTTTTTTTATAGAATTTTGTATATTTCACGAATTTATTTCAAAATAGAATTCTTCTTTTTCACTTCCAGATTATCCGTGAACGCCTACCAGATTATCCCGTTCGAAATGGCATCGTATGGAATTCATCGCCAGGTGCTTTATTAACACTTCCTACGTTCTCAGATTCCTCTAGGTAATACAATATGCATATTTGTATATATATACATATATATACATATATATATAGAAATATTTTTTATTTATCGCACTGAATATGTCAACAAACTATACGTTTTGCAGATTTATGCCATTTTTATTAAATTTATATGGCGTCGAACCGAGAAAAAATTACACAGCCGTGATTTACGTTCAAATCGGGTCAGCATTGACGCCAAATGTTGCCCTATATAAGCTAGTCAGAAGTATAACTAAAAGTCAATTTGTAGATAGAGTAAGTTTGCTGTTTTGTGTAACATATTTCAATAACTGATTGTGCTTTTTGTTATTTTGTTCTGTTCATTGCAGATAATAGTTTTATGGGCAGCTGATAGACCAATTCCTTCGAAAAAGCGATGGCCTAGTACTGGTCACATTCCATTACATATACTTTCGGGTGTGTCAACTGATGAGAGGCCTAGTATATCACAACGTTTTTATCCATATCACCAAATACAAACAGATGCAATATTATCATTAGACGAGGATGCTATTCTGAATACAGATGAATTAGATTTTGCGTATACTGTATGGAGAGATTTTCCTGATCGAATAGTTGGTTATCCAGCTCGAGCACATTTTTGGGATGATTCAAAGGTTTGTTCGCCTGATCATATATTTTGAAGATACAAGTTTAAATATAGTCACGACGTTATTGTGTATAATTTCAGAATGCTTGGGGTTACACCTCGAAATGGACCAATTACTATTCCATTGTACTAACAGGTGCTGCATTTTATCATCGATACTACAATTATTTGTATACAAATTGGTTATCACTGCTATTACTAAAGACTGTTCAACAATCCTCCAATTGTGAGGATATCCTAATGAATCTCTTAGTCTCACACGTAACACGCAAACCACCAATTAAGGTTACACAACGTAAGGGATACAAAGATCGTGAAGGTGGACGATCACCATGGAACGATCCCGATCACTTTATACAGCGACAAAGTTGTTTAAATACATTTGCTGCTGTTTTCGGGTGAGTTACTATTAAGACCATGTTTTTAAAATATTTAACTAACATTGACTGAATTTCTTCAGATACATGCCATTGCTTCGTTCTAACTTACGTTTAGATCCTGTACTTTATCGAGATCCTGTCTCGAATCTAAGGAAAAAATATCGTCAAATCGAGTTAGTGGGCAGCTAGCGATTTATGTACACATCATACAGATAAGTCAATGAAATTATTACTATTGATGAATAAATAAATAAACAAACATATATAAGATGTTAAGTATAAAGAAACATATAACATAAAACAACATAATAACTTATATAAACTGCAATAGCTATAAATGCATATGATGAAGTAGGTTTTTGATAATTTATTAAATTTTAATTTATACGAATCATTGTACCATACACCAAGCAGAAATTCATTTTATTCGATGTTATTTGTCGTTAAAAAATTTTATTTTTTGTTTTTATGTTTTTTTTTTTATATTTTAACTACTCAATAACTTAGTCCAAAGCGAAATTATTAGATAATGAATAAATAGAAAAATATATTTCCATATTGTTATTGCAAATAGAACATTAATTTAATATATGTACAATATTGAGTAGATTAAGAAATGTTTCATTGTATATATATATATATATATACACATAAAAAGATCGCTAATAGCAAGTTATGATAGTTAAGCTGTGATGCTGCTCTGCGTGAATTGTTGACAGTTTTAGGCTTTACTAATTAATAAAAATTTGATCATGTCTTGTGCCATACTTTTACCTTTATTATCAATAGATCTTTATTGTTTGGGAGTATGTATTCAACTTTCAATGTTTGTAAATTCATTTCATTTTTGTGAGTCTTATGAATATAATTTTCTAACGTAGAATTGCTGACCTAATTTAAGTGCTCTTACTTGCGTGTATAATTTCAAATAAATGCGCTCCGAGTCGCCTTAGAAATCATCATAATTCTTTTTCAACTATCAACTCTCCATTCCAAAACTTCAACATCCTTGTTGGAGTTTGCGAAACACCTAGCCGTTAATATCATTGGTAAAGATTTGACCGTCTCCTCAGGTCAATTGTTATTTGTCGTTATTATCATATGTATATCCGACGAGTTAAACCAAATATTCAACAAATAATTATTTATCTTGTCGTGAAAGAGTACTTCGTGTCTAACCATTTTCAAGAATGACTGTTTCTCAATATTATTTTATTCTATCAGATGGAAAATGGTACCATACATTTTTGAGGCTTAAATTTGATTCGAAGTGAACACTTTATAAGTGGAAGGTTGTATGATTATTACCCTCTTAAAGTATTCGAAAAATTACACACCGCTTTATATACCTGAAATTGATGTACTTTTACGAATTATTTGCATTTTTGCCGTGAAACTATTTGCACAGAAGCGTGCCAGTTTTATCACGTCAAACGTAAATCATATTATTCTATTTAAAGAGAAATCCTTTTTCTGTATGTACAGTTGAGTTGAAATAATCAAAGGTTTTAAAAAATTCAAGTGGAAAAAAGGCTTTATTATCATTTTTAAATAATTTTTAATTAAAAAATTTATCGACCACAAATTTTGTTAACATGAAAAATTGCAAAACAAGCAAAAAACATTTTTTTAATATCTTTTTCCGTTTCATATTTTTCATGCGAAGTATTATAACAACCACACACATATTGGAAAATTGCTTTATTTCATATAGCTTTTTGCACGAAAATTTATTTAAAGATTTAGGTAAAAAATGTCTCAAGTTTAATTTGAATTTATATACATACTATTGAAAATGGTACATTGCCACTTGTCAATTCGGTCGTTATTCGTAAATATGAGATCTTATATATTGTATTTCCAATTTTTTAACGGATGAAAAATATTTACATTCAGGGTAATTACTTTACTGATTCTTGTTATCTATTTTTCATCATATGTGTAAAGTAAACACAGCAATTCCAGTAACTTGGAGTATTGAAATAATTCACATATTATTTTCTTTTATATAAGTTTGGATTTTAAAATTAATTATGTTAAACTCAGGAAGGAAATTGCTAAATAAAAGTGTTACCACCGCGTGGTCTCCATAACGTTTCTTCACCTCACGCCTTCTTTTGTTACCAACAAAAAAACCACACTTCGGACTACGTCCGATCATCACGACGGTGCATCAGGGAAGAGAGCGATCAGTCTCGCTTCCTCATCATCCCCTCCAGGGGATCCCGTTATCCTTCTTATTTACGCTCCTCCTTTCGTGGGCGAATATTGTTGGGATTGGCCCAAATTTTCCATCGGTTTGGGCTGCGTACATCTCAGGGTGTCCATTACAGAATGTATTTTTATCCAAGGCATTCAGTAATAGTTGTTTAAACTTGGATCTGTCTTACTTGAAACCGTGCCCAATGTTTAAGGAGTTGACTATACGATCATTTATTTTCTTGTAGAGCTTTATTTCATGGGATTGGTAATATTTTAGTGTCTTTGCTTTACAATGGTGTGTGTCAATGGTTTCGTGTAACAAACGATCAATATCATTGCACATTGATATCTGAAAAAATATGTTTAAGGACGGAGAATAAGATATATTTTTACGATGTTATCACTTCATGAAATTCAAAAACACCATTCGACTTGGTGGCTGGTAGGTTTGATTTTAGACTTTGTTCTTATCAGCAATGACGTCTCAACAGGTACTGACTTCAAAACAAACCTGCAATCGAACAAAAAGAAATAACGCCATACCAAATTATAAGAAAACTTTCTCAAAATATTTCAAATATTCTGGAACGGCTTGAAGCTTTTTCGAGAAATCGTTGAACGCCAAAGTGTTTTTATTTGCTTTGTAAGCTTATTATATGGCTTGAGTGTGAGGTAAATATTAAACATAACATGCCAACATACACATACACAGGAATTAAAAAAAAACAGGCACAGCTGTTTGTTATCTAATTTCGAAAGTTTATTGACGCGTAAACTTTTAATCCTCATTTCCGGGTGTTTACTGTACTTTAAGGCACATGTATAAATCAGTTTATAAGGAAACGTAACATCTGAAAACCAGGATTCTTTTCTTAGGGAAGTTACATGTTCCGAAAAATTCGAGTTAAATATTTTTAAAATTACATTAAGCTGGAAAATAGAACGCAGGCTAGTTATTCTGATTAGGTATGCTTCACACAAATTTTTGCTGTTTTAGGGTTCTTTAATACGTAGAGGAAATGACATAAACATGATATAGACAAATTCCGCTGCTTTGATCATTCTATTCATCCTTCGGAATATTTCTTCTTAGATATTTAATGTCTTATATTAGTAATAATTACTAATTATAAGTGTTCACGTGTTAGTTAGTGTACGTATCTACACTATATACAATGCACTACACTTGCGTTACTTGCTCGACGTTTCTTTTAATATACATTTGTCGGTGCCTAATTAACGTTATACTTTCTGTTTGTGTTCTATTGTTACATACTTCAAGTAAAGTTGAAGTATGATTTGAGGCAGAATGATTTTGGATATTCAAACGTATCACTAGATTGAAGAGATGTGTTACTTGCTGTCTGGAGTCATTAAGGAACGATTTCAGGTACTCGATTTATATACTCTGGTTTTCTGACCATAGAGATCCTCAATATTTTGTTAGGTTGCGTTTTGCGTTTTTGTGTGTATCCCAATTTTTGACAATGGGACCATTGATTGCTGCCCTTTTTTTACGTACAATAACACTAGTACATAATACTCGTTTTTTTCTTTTGGCATTTTGAACGCGACGAAAATATTTTATCAATGAACTCCACCATTTTCATTGATTTTCTCACGATAAATAATATCACGGACAGTTATCCTGATAAACAAGGAGCTGTTTCTTTGATCGTGTCTTTGTTTATTTGAAAGAACATTCTTTGTCTTTGTGGGTTGAGGAAGATATTGAGCACTCATTTTCAAAAATATTTCAGTGATAATCCTTTTACGTTTCTAAAAGTGATATTTTGCATACTACTGGGCGTTCTCATATATTTTTTTCAAGATGAAGTAAGCTTGAATACCTTCCGTTCTATCACACCTCTCCATAACAGCAACGGGATCTCAATGGTTCAACGTCCGAATCAGAAAAGATTGTTTACAAAATTTCCTATGAAAAATGTTTGTAAAAAATTTTTCAGGAATTTCCGAAAATTCCTTTTCTGAAGCCACATTTTTGCGTTTAGGTAGAACCTGCTCCTGAATTTTTTCGAACTAAGGTATTCAAATTACATCCTCACTGCCCTCATAATGAACTGATAACCTTAAATTTGTGTAGTTAATTTGTTTGCATCAAAATTCCAAATATTTGACGTTTATTAGACTCCAATTTGGAAATCGAACAAACATTTTGCGAGCGGGGAAGTAAAGAAATAATTTTTTTTATCTCTTGAGACATTAAGTTATTTAAGTGGGTTAAGATAGCATGCAGAGGGCTGCAAGGGAACTTATTACTCCCTGTTGAAAATTGATTAACCAATATTTTGAAAATCAGGGTCGAATGAAACCCTGAAGTAATGAAAAGAGATGGAAAGCGTTCCTAAAATTTAACAGACCGAGGAATGTTTTATATGATTGGAGATTTGTGATGGAGTGTGGAGGAGTCAGGAAAGGAAGTAAGCATTTGTTTGTGCTTGAAGATTTTCATATTGGATCGTTGTAATGTTGAAAAACATCCTCCATCGAAAGATGCTTTTTAAATTTTTGTTTGCGCTTCCAAAATTATGATAGGAAATGAACGATTCTTGCTCGAGGGGAGGCCTCGTCTTCAAGACAATAATCAGGGAATAGCTTGAAAATTAATAAGTGTTTTCAAGAGTCCAAATTGAAGTAGCCAAAATTAAAATATTCTGTGAAAAGTTTAAGTTGAGAGCACTTGCGTTTTATGGCTCATGGTGGTTGCACAGACATGGTTGTTCGAGAAGATGCTTTCCTTTGAACTTGAAAACGATATGTTTCAAGGAATAGGTGTGTGTACCTCATCTGTTAGCGGATGTCCTCCTATTGGGAGGGTCACTGTTCTTCGTATTGTTAAAAGTTATAGAATTCAAAGTAAACTTGATTTGCAACTTAACTTTTGCTTAAAAATTTCAACTTTTATTCTAAAATAATGTTTTGAGATAAAAGAGGATTTGTTTGATAATAATCACTCATTCTAAAAATTGTTTTGTTCTATTTGGCTAGATCGATACGTTTCTTTCTAAAGTCTTTGCCGGAAATTTACTAAAATTAATAAAATTATAACACTCGTGGTAACATTTTTAACATTGATGTGGGAGTTTTGTTCTAAATTTTAGAGTTCAATTTCAAATTTTCTCTTAGAACAGGTGTGTGTACCTCATCTGTTAGCGGATGTCCTTTTATTGGGTGGGTCACTGTTCTTTGTATTGTTAAAAGTTATAGAATTCAAAGTAAATTTGATTTGCAACTTAACTTTTGCTTAAAAATTTCACCTTTTATTCTAAAATAAAGGTTTGAGACAAATGAGGATTTGTTTGATCATAATCACTCATTGTAAAAATTGTTTTGTTCCATTTGGCTTGATCAATACGTTTCTTTCTAAAGTCTTGGCCAGAAATTTACTAAAATTAATAAAATTATGACACTCGTGGTAACATTTGCAACATTGATGTGGGAGTTTTGTTCTAAATTTTAGAGTTCAATTTCAAATTTTCTCTTGGAACTGGTGTGTGTACCTCACCTGTTAGCGGATGTCCCTTTATTGGGTGTGTCACTGTTCCTTGTATTGTTAAAAGTTGTAGAATTCAAAGTAAATTTGATTTGCAACTTAACTTTTGCTTAAAAATTTCAACTTTTATTCTAAAATAATGTTTTGAGATAAAAGAGGATTTGTTTGATAATAATCACTCATTCTAAAAATTGTTTTGTTCTATTTGGCTAGATCGATACGTTTCTTTCTAAAGTCTTGGCCGGAAATTTACTAAAATTAATAAAATTATAACACTCGTGGTAACATTTTTAACATTGATGTGGGAGTTTTGTTCTAAATTTTAGAGTTCAATTTCAAATTTTCTCTTAGAACAGGTGTGTGTACCTCATCTGTTAGCGGATGTCACTGTTCTTTGTATTGTTAAAAGTTATAGAATTCAAAGTAAATTTGATTTGCAACTTAACTCTTGCTTAAAAATTTCACCTTTTATTCTAAAATAAAGGTTTGAGACAAATGAGGATTTGTTTGATAATAATCACTCATTGTAAAAATTGTTTTGTTCCATTTGGCTTGATCAATACGTTTCTTTCTAAAGTCTTGGCCAGAAATTTACTAAAATTAATAAAATTATGACACTCGTGATAACATTTTCAACATTGATGTGGGAGTTTTGTTCTAAATTTTAGAGTTCAATTTCAAATTTTCTCTTGGAACAGGTGTGTGTACCTCACCTGTTAGCGGATGTCCCTTTATTGGGTGTGTCACTGTTCCTTGTATTGTTAAAAGTTGTAGAATTCAAAGTAAATTTGATTTGCAACATAACTTTTGCTTAAGAATTTCAACTTTCATTCTAAAATAAAGTTTTGAGACACATGAGGATTTGTTTGATCATAATCACTCATTCTAAAAATTGTTTTGTTCCATTTGGCTTGGTCGATACGTTTCTTTCTAAAGTCTTGGCCGGAAATTTAATAAAGTTAATAAAATTATAACACTCGTGGTAACATTTTTAACATTGATGTGGGAGTTTTGTTCTAAATTTTAGAGTTCAATTTCAAATTTTCTCTTGGATTTCTGGGTGTGTGTAACCTCTTTGGAAGTGACCAACGGGCAATGAATTATATATTTTCGTTCAGTTCTTAACGTGAATCTTGTTCCGTATGAAAACGACTGATGGTTCTTCTCTCGGTTTCATGTATCTTGCTTATGGCTTTTAATTCAGAAGCATTTGAATCCTTTCGTTGAAGTCAAGTCATTACAAATTTAAACATTAAAAGTTTCTGTCGCTTAATTTATTTTGTATTTATGATTAAATCAAGCTTGTATTTTCACGTAACCCATAAGCAATGCCTAAGAAATAAGTATTCCCCTTTAATTAATATAATCAGTAACAGCAAAATAGAATTGGTACTTTGAGCACGCATTAATCGACTTAGAATTATTTTGAAAACATTTGACTCACAGATGGAGGTTGAATCTATCTTTTCTGGTTTCCATCTAATACTTTCCAAAAACAAACAAAGCAACATCACAAACTAACAGCAAGTTACGAAACAATTATTGATTTGTTAGAATGCCATATAAGAGATATTAATGTATATAAGAAATATGTGTGTTTGTTGTGTAAAACATTAACGTTGTAAAATGAAGTAAATAATGTAAAATTATACGTAGAATTTTAATTCTTCCGTAGTATATGGTTTACTTAGTTCTGTAAATAAGGAGCGAATAGAAATTAAATTTTGTTATACGAAAGATTTAATGTATAGATATCGCAGGTGTTACGTTGATTTCTATTGTATAGAGCTATATAAACGGAGCGAAAATTGTTAGTGAAATGATTTCAGGCTTATCACTTAAATGCGATTTGTAGGATAATGATATTATACCATTAAAATTGAACTAAATTACTTTAAATATTCGACTGATTGCAAAATTACTCAATGACGAAGGAAAATTGTAACTTTAAAATTCTGTTGAAAGAAATAGCTTTTAATTTTATTTTTAATTTTTTCGAATATAGACTATTAATTCCGTGATAACACAAACAGACATATCATTAAAAATATGATTTGATGTTAAATAACTTAATTAAAAAAATATCGACATATTTCGATGGCGACATTTTTCACTGAAAGTCTAAAAACTTAACAATCCCAAAAGATTTGGTGTTGAACAGTTTATTTTCTGCAAAAACCCTTAGTTGATAAAATTTAAAATTTGCTTGAGTGTTACATATCGCTACATTTGTAAAATAATCCACGAAGCTCCGATTATATTGTTGAATTTTTATTAAAACGCACTATATCAACTGCCATAAAAATATTAATAGGGTTGCAAAAACATGTAAATATGTAAAAAACAATAGTGATTATCATAAATAGACGAAGAGTAACTGTTTTCACATAATACAATATTAGTCTGTAAATGAATAATACAAAAAATTGAAATAATTGTTTAAAACTATATATGCATGTACTACAAGTAGGCAACCAAAAGAAGAAATAATTAAAAAAGTAAATACGTAAAGCAAAGCATTTCAAAATACAAAAAGAAAAGTCACAAAATACTGTTGAGGAAGATCAATCAAAAGTTATAAACAATAATTAGTTTAAATAATTCTAAGTATATGCCTAGCAGAAATACATTCAAAAATAAAATAATTAAAATAAAAAAGTAGATAAAATGTCGTTCAAAATGGGAAAAATTTCGAATAAATTAAAAACAAAAACCACACAAAACACATAAATACGTTTAAGACACAATAAATTATTAATTAAAGATAAATTAATTGTAAATTTTTGTACGTCATTTTATTATGATTATCGATAAAGAGAAGAGAAGCTTACGTTTGTATTATTATTGAATATTATTGATTTGTACAATGATTTTTAAATAAAATGAAGAAATAATAAAAACAATTTCATTTTTCATTGTAAAAAGAATCGTTGAGAAGTTTCTCCTTGAAAGTCCTGGTGTTCAGAAGAGTAATTCAAATCCAAAGTTTATTTCAATTTTCAGGTCAACTGATACAAGACACCATCAACATCTATACGCTATCAATCGAATAAGTGTGCCAGAAGGCATTCATTGCTTTGTCAACATTCCTTAGGTCTTCACTTACCAAAGATGGTCGTGTGGCGTTGATAAAATGTAAAAATGGTAGAAAAATAGAAAACCTCACGTCAATGCAGGAATTCCAAAGCATTTTGTTGCCAGACGATGCACTTTTGTATTGGAAAATATTAGGTTATGGGGTGACGCCGTCATTTATATAGTTCAATGTTCATTGGAGCTAAAATACAGGATAACAAGAACATTTATCATTTCATCTCCCCTGTGTTGAAGGGAGTATGGATGGTTGACACTACCCTGTTATGCATATAGGTAGACTATCAAGTCCTGAACGACTTGAAAGGAAAATTGATGAATGCATGTGTGTTTTTGATAGTAAATTCTTACTTCACCACCTGTACTAAGAACACACGAATAAAATATCTTCCGTGAAAACTAGTGATCCGATGGGGGTTGGATCCAAGAAGATTTTTCTCAGGAGAAGGACGATAGTCAACCAAGAATTCGAAACACGTTCAGAACTGGGTTTGCCCTTTGAGAGACTGGTTGAGAACATCGTTTTCACGCTTCGCTGGGTTAAAAGCACTAGAACAGGTTGAATCGTTTTTCTGGTGAAACAATAATTTATCATTCTCATGCGGCCTTTTCCAACGATGCTACGGAAAGCAAAAATTACTTCCATAATATATGATGTACAAGCAAAAGATTTTGTGAAACTGCTGTATTTCAATGTCTAATTGTTATTTTGGTTTATTTTTTAAGCGCAGATTTCTCAATTTGAGCTGTATGTAATAAAAATATAAAGCCTTTCCCTGGCGAAGAACTCAAATAGTTTCCAATGATATTCCTGGTGATCCATTTCCAAAATACTCCAGGTCATCTCTCCATTCTCGAAAGGTATGTAAATGCACCGGGTTCTACAGGTTAGAGTCTCCCACCACTGTGAAAACAAATTCTGGCAACGGCTGATAAGTTACCTGTTTAAAACATAAAAATACAATCGCATATTGAAAACAATTTCGTTGGCTTTCAAAATGCTTTACGGCATCAATTAGGTTCGAAAAAGTTTCGTAGTTGCAGAGAATAAGGAGAACTGAAAAATTTCGTGTTAAAATCGCAATCCATTTATTGATAAAAAAACCAAAAAAAAACCTTAACAATAAAATTTTCCCAATCAATATAAGTATAATATAAAGGATTTCGTTGGAATTTGTTTAATCCTTGAACAAGTAGACATCGCAGAGGTCTGACTGCCAGTTCAACTAATTTAATTTAGCTGGATGAACTTTACGGAAATTTAAGCTCAAAAGGTCTTATTTCTGTGCAGTTTCTAGATAGAAATCTTGAATATCCTTTTAAGAATTTCACATTTCCTGATTATTTCATTTCATCATTTTGTTTTGTTCTGTTCGTCTCTTTAGGTAGCGTGCAAGTGACTTTACTGTGAAAAAGATAAACAACTCCAGCATGGTATCCAGTAGAGAAGCAGGATCTTATAACAAAATAAAAGAAAAATTCTGCATCCTAAGGAAAATAGCAGGAAACAATTAAATCTTGTACACAATTTTCAAGTCAACGAGAGGATGCTCTCTACAAATAACAAAAGGATTCGTTCAAGTCGATTAAGAAACATGAGACGGATATGATTTCAACTCCATAACGCTTTGTTTGGTAACTCCAGATGACGTTAAGTGCACGAGGGCTAAAATTTCATTTAGTGCATATTATGTTATGTGCGGTTAATCCTTTGTTCTTAAACGTTTCTTTAGTCTTTACTCGTCTTTCGGTTACTTTGAATCAAAGGATCCGTGACATAACGTGACCAATTGTTAGCTTTTAATTACTCATGGCAGGACATTGGTTTATACGCCTAAAATTCACGTTGTCAAAGTGTTCAATTATAACGATATTTTATTTTAAAATAAAATATCCCAGAAACACGCTGGGAACAGAAAATTTCTAGTGGAAATTGAAAAATTCACTCCAGAAATTATTATAGAACACATAGAATACACAACGATCTCATTGTACAATGTCCCCTCTCGTTCACTCTCTTGAATACTGTGACGTTCATGTTGTGCTCGTATTCCTATACAAAATACTCCTATACTTGTGATCTGCCGGCGATCGCATTGCACGTTCTTCCCCTACGTTCACTCACATTGAATTCGATTTAATACTGACGTTCATGTTCTCTTGTATAGTTCAATATTTCGTATAAATATTCGACAGTGAACTCGAATCCTTGTGATTTGCATCGTTTAATGTCTCACTCGTTAACAGAGCAAAATTTCGTTGTACTACTGTCATTTCTGTTATCCTGGTAGTTCAGTTTTACATAATTTCCGCCGTATCGGATTGGATGTATATGTATATGGGATCGTTGTTCCTTACAAATGTGAAATTCGATAACGCTGTTGTGAGGTGTTTGCAGCATTTTGTTCATGTAGTAGGAATGGAGCGATTTTCAAATTTTCTTTAGAGAAAGAAAATGAGTATTAGTTGAGTTCAGGAAAATGAGATTAGAAGGACACTGCGAAAAGGACGTACAAAATTTCAAGCGTAAAATTAGGAAGTCTTAAATTAAAAGCAGGAATTGTTGTCAGAAGAAATTTAAAATGTGCTGAGTTGGAGATTCGTTGTAAGTTTTTCAAATTAAAATGCATTCCATGGAAACCAAAAGGAGCAATGGAACAGTTTTAAAATTTCAATTCAAATTAAAAAGCGTTCATTTTCACGCTCCACCAACCGAATGGCTTATCCTACAGAGTGGAATTTCTGCAACTCAATTTTCACTTGGAGCTGTCCGAGATTTAAAGAGTTGACTTATGTATTTCCTTCGTAGGCAGACATTTTGTTCCGAAATGAAAACATCCTGTAGAATGTCTGCTCATGCATTTGCATTTGTATTTGTGCAAATGGAACGGACTTTGCTGTTTTAAATAAAAATGTTAATTAACATCAATTTGTGCATTTCCCATACCCGTTCATGAGCAATTATAATAGCCCCATGCCTTTCATCTAGACCAGCATGTATCCACAACGAAACAATCTTTACAAGGATCTTAGTCTCCAGGAGGGTTAATGTACACTGTACACCTCCAAAAATAACTGAAGGGTGAAATGAACCAGTGAAACTGTACTCGGCATTCATTTCTTTCCTTGCGAAAGGACTTTTTCTTGTGTACTGGTGCGATTCATGTCCTATAATGGAGGATACAAGCTATTCAAAGGATGCATTTTAATGCTAATTTCTGGTTTGAAAAATTAATACATTGTGGTCAATGACTAAAGAAACATTTCAGTTCTACAACTGACCCCAATGAAGTGTAATTTACACAGAAACAACAATAACAAAAATTACCTTTGCTTTTTTCACGCAAGATATTATTTTTCGTATATATTGTTGCACTGTCTCATTAAGGTACAGTCTCTTTATGCAGGTTTTCGTTTTTGGTTACAAAACAATTAGCAATAATATAAGTTATTTATTAGCTGTGAAATTTATCTAATGTTTTCGTCCTGCAGAAGTGTAAAATCCAGTACCTGTTTTATCTAATGGACCTTAGTCTCCAAAAACGCTCCACCAGTAGTTACTGTTATTTGGGGAATTTTCATTTGTTGTGTCAGACAAAAATTCATGAATTGTCGATCCATTTTCACCAAAATATTCGAACTTGGTGAACTGATTCCGAACAGAAAGAAACGCGGAAATAATTTTGAAACTTTTCCAATCGATATTAATAAAAATTTTCCAAATTATCCAATTTTATTCGATAGGAAATAAAATAATTTTCCATTCTGTATTATTCTGTGAAAAGTTTCCAATGAAAAATTTAAGGAAAATGGATTGAATTCAGGAATTTTCTAAGATTGCTCATTTAAATTTTTCCATTTCAACTTCAAATCGCTTTCGATGGTAGGTTAAAGGTTGGCCGGGTGGATAAGAGATGATGCTGTAGTACCCGTAGCCCAGTAACGTTTTATATTCAAAAGACTTTTAAAAAAGTTTGACGATTTCTTTTTTTTATTATTATTATTATTTCAGCTTTAGGTTTCTTTCTTTGCCTTATAAATTTTTAAGGAAGTTTTGCGTTTCCTTGTCTTTCCGTTTGGTAGGTTTTTATTCTCATAACTTCGAACGCTCGAAGTTATGAGAATATGCACAATTCGAGGTCATGATGAACATAATAAGGCTACCAGATTTCTTTGGTATTCTTTTGATCTGTGCATTTTTACTTTAGCTGACATTAAATCCAGGACTTTCTAAAAGTGGAATCGGGTGTGATCCTTTGCTTTTCCTTGTTTATGACCTCACAAAATAGTTATTTCTAAAACACACTCTTACGTCGTTGCGAAAGACTGTCGTTCTTAACATTACGATAAAATGACAGTATCTAGAGTCCCAGAACCTTATGTTTATTTAACCTACACAAGGTCTGTTTGTCGTTAGAACTCTAGCATATTCATGGACTAGTGTTTGCCAGGATTTCACTCGAATATTCTGTAGCGTATTTTTGTCGACCTCATCGTAATGCATCCAGAAGTAGTGGATTTGCTTTGATTTGTATTTCGGGTGGTCTTTGTGAATTTGAATAAAATTAAGATTTCGCCTGTCTGTTGGAGTTTTGTATTAGAATCATTGGGATTTGCAGGGAACTTTATATACTGTGTGACATTCTGGATACGTTAATGCCATTTTTGTAATGTGAAATAAAATGATGGATTCCTCTTTTATTCGTTGATCTATCTATACGTGGAGTACTTCTTTCAATGCTGCACCAACTCCGAACAAATTAAAACTTTGTGTATAGGTACCGAGCCTCTTCCGTACTTACCACTGTATCAGGGATGTGAGAATTTCTTTTTGATGGTTTTTTTTTATATCCAATTCTGCGTTCATTTCTAAAATTTATATTATAAGGTAATTGTATAGCCACAAAACCATCAAATATATATGCATTCGGAGAAAGCTAGATTTAACTGGCATGAAATTTAGCACTGAGAAATGGTTTGCCTGGAAGTATTAAACTAAAATACTGTAAATAACCAAAAGGTTCTGGAAAACTAGAAGACTTTTGAATGTCTCTGAAAAAGATTTACAAACAACCACAAACTCATGTAAAATTGTGTTAAGCAACAGATGTACTACTAAGACCAGAGAAAAAAAATAAGAACAGCCGGTAAGGCCATTTGGATAACAGGATAACAGAGTTTCAATGGTTAAGAATCTACTCGAGGATAAGAAAAGTGACTAACAACGACTCAGTTGAGCTTCTTGAGACTAGAAGATACACTTGAAAGTTTTGTTAAGGCAATTGTGGTTGGTATTGTCCTGGTAGACACAATCCATAGATATGGATAGACATAGAACGGTCGTCATAGGTTGGAAAATGAAAAGCGGAAAATTTCATTTACATATTAATGGGTCATGTTTTATTTACTAAACAAATGCTTCCCAAACCAACCATACCATCCAACTGGGCGAGAAAAGTTGGTTCTTCTTCGGTTTGATTCTGGTTCTTTTGGCCAGTGTTTCTTTGAAGTGATTTTAAATAACTGAAGCATTTCTAAGTCTTAACCGGAAGTAACTGTAGTGGTATAAGTATTATACCCATTCTGGATGTGAAAGTCTCCCCGAAGGGTTTGTACATAAAAGTTTAAAGTTGACAGAAAGTTCGAAGATACAGAATACACGAGGAGTCGAAATTCCATCTTGGCATGCTATGATTTACTTATGAACTTCGACTTCAAAACTTCAGGAAATTTCACAACGATAGACAAATTCTCGAAATTATATTGAATTGAAATTCTTCGCCACTTTCATGGACGCCCATTCAAAGATGATTCAATTTCAAATGATTTTAGCGGTCTCAAAGACATCCGCCACAAGTAAATAAAATCAACCCTAGCAATTCCTTTCGGTTTCCAAGAATTCAGGAATTCACGAATTCTGACTTTTATAAAACGACAACGAGTGACAACGGAAAAGCCCTTAAGACTTTTTAGGAATTTTGAAAGGCAAATCGTCAGAAATACTTGAAGGAAAATTAGATTTTCCTTGAATAATTAACAGCCCTCGGATTTAGCGTAATTTTGATTTTGTATGCTGAGTAAAGTCCGTCCGTGTCCTTTTAAATTATTAAACAGTCACAATTTATTCTGTACGGACGATACGACTGAGGTTCCTTTTCTGGATTGAAGAAACAAAAGCTTTTGAATTTACAGTTGAATACCCTAAAAGAAAATGTTCTTTTCAAAGCCTCGTTTTTAATGCTATAAATCACTGGATTAGTTAAAAACTTTTATTATGCTAACATTATCTTCTTATCATTGGCAATTTTAGTGGACTGATAGCTATAACGAGTATTTGGGAAATGAAATGTTATCCTTTAATTTTCTGTCCCTTCGAGAAATCCCATTGAAATTCAATGTCAGACTGGAAAGGGAATTTTATTAGAAATAGTTATAGCACCTATTTAGAGGGTGTCAAGAGCTATTGTCCAAATCGCAACCATGAAGGCGAACATATTGAAGGACTTCTGTTCAGTTGGGTTCCTATAAGCATTCACATTTGATTTCCTTCGATTTTCATGCATAATTAAGTTTCGTGCGGTGGCAGGGAATAGCTGCCGTTTGTGGTTAAGCAACAGATAAATACACTAAAAACATCTGAAACAAAAGTTACCCAAAATCTAGTGTGAGATCTAAATCTAGAGAGCAAAGGGTTGTACGTTCTGATTCCATCTAAAGCCACAAATCGAAATAAATCGATGACCAGTATCTAAAATTGAATGAATCGATTCAATTCCCAATTCTACGTTGTCTGGGACTGTTAAATTTCCAAACTTTGCCATTGTTTGTGGTTCTCCTTGCATTTAAAGATAAAGTCTTGAAACTTTTTGCCAATTGTGTCGTTCAAGACCAACAGAAACCATAAACATCCCAGTTAAAAGTTTTCATATTTAATAACCAACGCGATTCGAACAAATAGTTTCAATTTTTATGCTTTTTTCTGAAGTGTCCCCTTCTAGGCAGTATGGAGGAAAAATATTTTCTGTTTTATGTTTGAAAATTTTATCCATTGAATAAGAAGAACGGAGGTTTTCATTTTTGACTTTCATTAATATAAGAATGATGCTTTCACAGCTTATCTCAGATGAAATACATTTCATTTGTCATTTGTGAGCGAAACAAAACGCTACAAACATCCCTAAATGAGGTTACTGTCATGAAAAAAATATGATTTTCTATTTTTTAAGGTAAAAATATAAACAGGATATGACCTCTAGCCTAAATACAGGAAGCCTGACATAAATTTTCGTTTATCTCAGAGTTGGTTGAAAGGCATAGAGTAACAAATTCAAACAAATTCAAGTGAAAACTATAAGAAGTGGTTCTGTGAAGGTACATGAGGGTATATAAAAGATAACATGACAACAAAGTAGAGAGAAAGTAGAGAAAGTAACATGCCTTTTGGATAACTACACACAAAAGACGCAAAACATTGTAGAAACGACGGGAAATGTTGAATTTCAGAGTTTCAGATTTTCAGATTTCCAAATGCAACTTGTGAATAACGAACAAGGACTCCGCAAAGGCAAATAGAACGTTCCATTCATGACTCAAAGATCACAAGTAAATACAACATTTTGTGTAACGTAAAAAGGTTTTGGGGTTCATCTGATATTTTTTGATAAACTTTAATTAAGCCATTTCAAAGATGACTTAACATGGACCAGAGCCATGTATCAGATAAGAATCATATTTTCCAAATAGAGGAAAGCCTATTCTCAATGTGAGTTATGAAATATAAAATGTACTTCATGTTTTAATTTAACTATGGACGTTTGATTATCGAACATAAAATGGAATTCCTGCCACGCCCTACTTTTGTCGAAACCAAAAGTTACCATCAAAATGAATAAATTTCATTAACACAACCAACGGAAAACTGAGTAATGACAATCTTTGCTTTGTGTACTTCTAATAATCTCAAGTTCCTAAGAATCATCTCCAGAGGAACAACCAGAAGAAAAAGAAAATTTTTTTGCACATACATACATATAATCAAATGAACAACCAAAAGTATAACAAACTCTTTCAGGAGATCCTTTTTCCATCATTTCATAATTTCAAACAGAAATAATGAAAATGTCGTCAACCGCTCTGTGAGCGTGTAATCCTATTAAGAGATTTCCTTCATTTACGCTTTGCATTTGCAAGCCTTCAGTGGTAGAACCCTTCACAGGACAAATCTCACTTATTTTTCAATGTATCCTTTTCACTCGGTTTAAGTTAGCAAACGACTTAGGTCCATTTGACTTTGAAGAGAAAGTATCCTTCCAGGCCATCTCACCAGCAATGCGTGTATATACTATAGATTTAACGATTCAAAGGATTCTTGAATTCCTTTATGGTCTTTCTGACAAAGTTGACATTATATTCTCGTCTAGATGACAACCTCATTTCACTAGCTTCTATAGCATTTTTACGTTTGCGTCCACGTATCCTTCAACTTCGTCCTGTATTTGCGGGAATATTTCTTCTAACAAAGTGAAAGCAAACTGGAATTGTAGCACGAAATGCTTTTGGAATTCCGTAAATGATTTTTCAATCATTTCAGATGGCTGAGTTGCATCAAGTTCCCAAAGCCAAGCAGTTCAATACATACGAGTATGTGCCAAAATAATCTGGCGGGGGATTGTGGAGGAAGGTGGTCACTTCTGCCCACTTGTACGTAGTCTGATCCAAATGGGGTCTGATACCCGAGATGTACTATATAGTTGGTCAACCACTTTACTCATGCCTCATCTGAAAGTTTCGGACTGCATTTTTTCTTGAACAGAAAACGACAAAATTACATCATTCAGACGACCACAAGCACAATTTAGAGAAAACGAGTCCAGTACTTTTTCATGAGAAAATTTTAAAGTATGTACGTACTCAGTGATAGATTAACACTTTCTCTAGAGTATCTTATCTACTTTTTAAAATAATGTGCTGTAGATATTCACTACACTTAACAATGAGTCCTAATTAACTGCAAACGAATGCCTTTCCCGTCTTTCAATTTGATTAGCTCAAAAAGTGTTAACTGCACTTACGTTCAAGGATGTATACTAAAGTAATGTGATTTTAATTAAGAAAAAACACTGTACCGGTTGCTAATTAACTTTACACTAAAAAGACGAACTGAAAACGACCATAACGAGATTTCGGTAACATTCCGTTCTATAAAATAATCGAGGCAAGTAATTCACAGTCTTCATGTTTTCGTTAACAGGTTTATTTTTCCTTTTGATTTAAATTGGCTAGGACTGTCACAGATGTCTTTTTACACCGAGACACATGGCTGGTTATACAAATTGTGACTTTTATCGATAGCATAGCTCCGGTTATTGAACGTCACTCTGACTCATGTCAATAGTAGGTACTGACGCTGAACTTGCAACAGATAACTGAGTTCCTGTGAAATCGCTGGGTGTAACTTCCATTTTCATTATAAAGCACAGATTGGAAAGAAGCATGGGATTCCCTGTCTATTATTCAGTTGGTTACGGCTTGCCCGCTTGATCTATTAAAAATCTTTATCGGAAATGCTAAATTCGAGCATTTGTTGGGCGCGGTGGGATTATACGTACGTGGAAGACAAACTTTGTTATCTCGACCGGTGTGCGGAAGAAATTCTTCAGTAATACTATTTCCGGCCAAAGTGTTTGATTCGTGTTGACTTTAAAGCGGATCGGAAATCGATAAGAAACTTTAGAACAAGAATTGGAATATTTATAACAGATCTCTGTGGCTTTGCGATCAGTTTATTCTGATAAGTGGTCACGAAACGAACTAAGGATTACCATGGAACCAACAACTACAAGTCCCATAACAGAAGCTGTATTTAACGATTCTTCAACACGGAAGAAAGTTCGCCAGATATTTGCTCTCTACGACTCAGATGGGGATGGCTTCATCGGATTGGAAGAGATGACAAATCTCATAACGGATAAGAAGTGCAAAGGGCTACCACTTCATATGGCACGTAGCATAATAAAGAAGTACGATCAGGACGGAGATGGACAATTGGATTTTGAAGAATTCTACAGATTATCAAAAGTTAACAAAAGTTTCTTTGAAGGCATCATGGCTCTATATATCTTGAAACTGATCCCACTGAGGGACGGAGGATTTAAGATACTACGACCAGAGCTGAGATTTAAGTTATCCTGTGTACCGCCACCTCTCACTATGATCATCTTTTCGTTGCTACAAATTTTGATTTTTGTACTGGACTCGTTGTACGTGAACCGAGTTGCTACAAAGGAAAATAGAATTATTACCGTTGTGGATGCGCCTGTATCGAAGGAGATTCTATACAATCCACAGAAGCGGTACGAGTTCTGGAGGTTCTTCACATACATGTTTACCCACGTGGATGCTGCCCACATAATAAAGAATCTTTTCTTCCAAGTATTTTTGGGAGTCCCACTTGAAATCATGCACAAGTGGTGGAGAGTTGCAGTGGTATATTTGGCAGGAGGCACTTTCGGTTCTATCGCAACTTCCGCTATATCTCCATCAATGTATCTAGCAGGAGCTTCTGGAGGCGTTTATGCTTTACTAACAGCCCATCTGGCTACTGTCATACTCAATTGGTCCGAAATGTCCACAGCTCTTCCTCAAGTGGCCGTCATTATAATTTTCTGCTCATACGATATATCAGTGTCCATCTCAAATTACCAAACTGGAACTAGTCGTGTTGGATTCGTGTCTCATTTGGCTGGAGCTATTGCTGGACTTCTGGTGGGAATTGGAATTTTACGAAACCTTAAGGAGCGTCGTTGGCAACGTGTTATTTGGTGGATAGCCGTTTTTGTGTTTTCAGTGCTCATGTTTGTTGCAATTATTGTAAACATTTTGTGTCCAACACATTTCCTAGATAATTTTCGGGAGTGAAAATACTTAATCTGTCATATGATAAGTGCTAACAAATACTCATTGATGGCCTAACATTAATCTTAAGGGAATCGAAGTGATAAGAGAAAATAGAACAGAAAGCTGATTATGATAAGAACGAGGAAGTTTATTTGATAAAGTTATTAAAACTCGACTTACCTTGTAACTTGAGTTCTACTCATATCTGAACAACCTGGTCAATTCCCGTATAATTTCTCAATAAAAATTTGAAGAATTAATATCTTTAAAGGTTGAAAAATTGCATGTGACGAAGTTGACAAAATATGAAAACTTCTTTTTACTTACTCTACTTTCGGTTCAGTTAAAATTTTCATCCTCTGATTTAAAACGAAAAAAAATTTCCTCCGAAGTGCCAAAGCAAAAAATCCTTTTCCAATAACGATGCACATAAAACTTCCTTGAAGGATTTCTGAAGGACTTTGTCAAGAATCGCTCATTTTCAGTTCAGTTCCCGAAACTATCTGGATTCATGAAGGATCCTGACAGATTCCTTGCCTGAAACTTTTCTTTTCAAGCGTTCTGGAATAAAGTCCTGTGAAATGTGTGTCATTTGATCCCGTCGCAAAGAATAGATGATGGAGAAGATAAAATCATGTTGGCCATAATGATGTCCAACGTATTGCCGGAAGAGTGAACTGTGGAGCCTGCAGAGTTGATTTCTTCAACGACTACAAAATATCATGACTATCGTCACATCCTTTGGGTGGATGATCATAAAAAGGGAAGTGCGATAATGTGCTGACGAGAGTGAACACCTAATGATGAGGGAGAAATGGTGGAACGAATTGAATTGATTTTATCCATCAGGCCCCACTCACGTACAGGCAACGTGGAGCATGGACAAACTTGGAGGCTGACGTTGACGAAAATATGCAATTTTGGACGGTTACAAAAACTTTATTGAAATTGTACTATACCTCTTTTTGTTATTTTTTGCGCAGTTTCCCCTCTTCATCTGACTGAAATCCTGCAATCCAACGATTATTAATTGAATTCTGCACATCACCAAAATTCATACTTTGAGACGATTTCAGGAATGCAGTTCATGTGTTCATGCAATCACTCAAAACAAGGCATCGAACGCAATTTTAATGCAATAAGCAGGCCTTTCCTGTTGTTAGCACATCCTAGCCAAAAAGACTTAATCCCATTTCCAACCGAAAACGCTTCGTTTGGCTCTTTGTTGAAAACAATTGTTCTGAGATGCCTACGCATTTTTCAAATTGCATGCAATCTGTAACCCTTTAATGTAGTCCAATGTCAACTCGTATACATTCCGTAGTAGACATTTTTTGCACATTTGTTTTGAAAGCTTAATAAAGATTTGAGAATTTCATTTCGTGACCATTCTATTCGAAATTCATATGGGTGATGTTTGTGGTTCTATAACCAACTCCTTGTAATTTATAGGTACACCACATCAGAGATAAATGGAAGACAAATGATACTTCGCTATTATGAAATAAGTGTTTAAAGCCTGTAAGCGGATGAAGACTGGTTGTCCTTTGAACGAAATTAAAATAGATGTCACTCGTTATTGTGATAGTATCCGATAAATGCCCCTGAAAAGTGCTTACGGGGCACTTCTCATGACAAAAACAGCAGAAAAATTCAAATTGAATTTTGGAAGATATTAAACCATGTTAAATGGAGCATAAACTAAGAACGAAGGATGAAATCGCTACAATATGTGAGAATTTTCACGCCAGAAGAAGTTTAACAAAGTCGAGGCACAAATTTCTCACTCACGCTAAACGTCGACTTTGGGAAATCATTGTACATATTCGAAAACACTAATCCGTGGGAAATCGAGTGGGATTCAGGAACTCGCAACGTCTTAATCAAACAGGGTAAGACGTAAATATCTTGTAAGCCATAAATTTCTTTCTTTTCCTTACATTTACGTAAGCCTAAGAGAAAACAATTATACTATGTTTTGTTGTATATGAATCTGAGAGATCTAAAGATACTTCTAGAACATCCTCAGAAATACTAACGTAAAATACACGCATAAACGGAGAAATCCATTTTACTCTGTCGTTTCTCAAGGATTTGTTGGTTGTTAGATGGAATCGCGTAGACACGTTTAATTCGTCCTTACATTCGAGAAAATTATTCTTGAATGATTCTCCATGCGGCTTTGAGGCTTTTTCAAGCGTAAAAGGAGATACAAAATATCTCTTCGTTCTTTTTGAAGGTGACTACTGAAACCGAAACATATTGACTCTATGTATCATACTCGTATCTCTATGCGGACAAACAAAATCATTTTGCATTCTTATTTCCATGTTTGACATGATGGCATTACTAAACACACATCCATAGCAATAGGGATTTCTTAATAAGTGACAGTACCAGAACTGACTATGTTAATCGGAATGTGTACAAGCGTTAAGCAGGTTGTTAAGGTGCTCCCAGTCCTCATTCCCATCCGATGTGATAACTCTGTGTTTCAGATATAAAATGACTCATTAACAACTCGTACATGTGTTCAGATAAAACGCTAATTATAGTCAGGTAAGAAACACAAATATGCATATTCATTTTGGAGTGTTCCCTATGAACACAGATGTGGAGAGTGTTTTGTGTCATGTTTGCAACTAAACACCCCCGCTACAACCCCCTTGACACTACTTTCAATGTTCACAACACAAATTTATTCAACATGCAATCTACACTGTGAAGCTAGAAACTCTTGTAAGATAATTTCGTACAGTCTAGCAGGATGAGTGTCGCAATCCAAACAGACACGTCCTAGACTGAAGACCGTGCGGAGGTGGAGATGAAGGTGTGTGTATTAAAATCTCATTTATAATACATTAGATCCCCATTTGCATATCCAGATTGGTATCGAGAATGGATGCTAGGAAGTTCTTGAAACAGCTTCCAGGTAAGTCTGGGTCTGCATGATTCTGAAACTGTCTTGAGAAGTTCATACGTGAATCGAAAAGGAAAGGTATGTTGGGGTACTTCTTGTTGGTGGTACTTACAAGACGTTTTCTTTAATACGACATTTCTATGATGTGTGAAGTAGGAAAACGACCCGAAGATACATTTTCACCCTCATTTTGATTGTTAAACTTGATAGACAAGACACCAATGTGACAGGACATGCTTACAATTTGCTATACTTCCACACTGCTTGTAAACACATTGTACTGAATGGCTATGCTTTACTCAAAAGAAGAAACTCCGAAGATTTAATATCTTCCTGAAACTATCATCGATTTATCGAAAATAATGTAATTTTTTTTAATCATTGAAGACTGCTTTATAGCTTCATCAAGTACTTTGTCTCACATTATAAAATAGAGGGATTCAAAAAGCTTTAGCGGGGAAAACTTTAAAGCAGAAACCTAAATGCACTTCCTGGTCATGTAAAAGCATTTTGGTATTGGATACTGCACGTTATATTATTTATAAGTTCATCTATAAGTTACGAAAAGGATTTGTAACTCGATCTAGGATTCAGGAGGACCGGAAGTCGAAGGTCTTCAGGGTTTCGTGTCTTTTGATGTAGTGAATGTACCGAAACAGATTTCAAAATCGATATTGAGTATTAGAATCTGATAGCATTCACAATCGCAAGTCAATGACACTCTCAACAAGATGATTCATCCATGAACTAGGCTGCTACATTACCTAGTAACTGAGCATCGAATGCTCTGAACCAGACAAGGAGTGGCTGAACCCGACAAGGATCCCGCTCATTCAACCGGAAGATGGATTTGATTCGGTCTGTAATAATATAATTTCGCAATTAATAGTGACACATGCTTTAGGTAGTTGATTCTCAGTTTCTGTCTAAAATGGTCAAACAAGTTCCGTGGAAACTCACAGCAGACTGGACCGATGGATCGCCTGTTCTACTTGCTACTGAGCCGGAAAGATACCAAATGTTCACTTCCTGTTTGGTTTATATTTTTCAATGAAAACTGAATAAACACGAAAATTTCAAATGCAGAAGCTCAGTTCTAAAATGGACAGCGGGTGTAATTGCGAATTCGACGAACTGAAGTTTATGCTGAAACCACATCCTACAGTGAGAGAAGCCCTAACCCGTCACCTGCAAATAGCAGAACTACAAATACATATGTATATGAGAACGAAGCTATGGGTACGTGTTTCTAATTCAGCTTAATGCAATGTAAGAACGATCAACTGGGTGTAATGAGGGCCACTTTCGTTGTATATTTTGAAGTTCCTAGAAGTTGTGGAAATGTATCATGGACTGTAATACTGATGCAAAATGAAACTGTTCAGGATGAGCTGCAAGCACAATAGCATGGTGAAGTCACTTGCTTAACAATTGTTGGATTCAATTTGCCCATATTTTGCTTGCATAATTCACAGCATCACAAAACATCAGACAGCTGTAAAACTGTTTGTTTGTCTGACTAGATATATGCAAGAGAAAGATAAGACCCCCTTTCCCATCCCTTTACGGGCTGTTCGAATTCCTTGTTCCACAGACTAACATCCTGCCAATTTTCACCTGCGAAATATTGTGGTGCTGGTAGATTCTAGTAAAATTCGTTACAGTTTTTCTTGTCCTGCCCCCACCTACCCCACCTTCGGGCTTAATTTCATGGCTGATTTAACAAGAAAACAGCGCTGCATAAAGCACCTGAAAGTTTCAAGAACTGTTTGAGCAAAAGCGCTACGATGGGACGTAAGCCAAATTGTGTTTGGAATGAAAAATTTGAAAGGAATCACTCAAGCCTCATTAGAGAACCTTTTGTGATGTTGAAACCCTCTAATAGACCACGTTTGCGGCAGACCACAGAGTCAACAAAGTTAAGAACTTTCGCAAGAAATTTTTCTGTTCATTGTCCTTTGTACAGTTGATGATTCTTTCGCGCGGCACAGATTTTGGTTTTCTCAGACTATCAAGAAATGATTAAAAATGCAAACGTCGTGGATATTTGCAACCAAATCTTAAACTGTCATCGATCGGACCAAGACTATTGAAGGTGAAGAGAAAACGATTGAGAAAGGATATTCTTCCATTTATGTCCCTACATTAGACTTGTATTGAAGTCTCCAAATACTTTCTACAATGAAACGGTTGCCCACAACAACATCTTCCGGTTATTCCTTTTCCTGAATGTTTGGTTATGGTAAACGTTAAAAAATCAACTTGAATTGGAGATTTTGTTAACAGAGGTGGAAGTTGGATCTGATATGGAATTTTTGTGGAATTGCGTTGCAAAGGTTGCAAACAGAAAAATCATAGCTCGGATGTGATAAGGCAAAATGTTTCCAAGGAAACCCATATAGAAGGGTAGAAAATCGGGAGTCGTTTCCATAGAACTGCACAAGACATGCTTTGTATTTCGTGAAAATTGTGGATGCATATTTGATCAGAATATTTGGAGGATCCACACATGCAGCAGAAAATATTTGCTTCCATGATAACCGGGTGGGTGTCCTGAAACGGGATTAACAGAAAATTGAAATGTACGCTTTATGGTACTGGGAGTGATTACAACCGGAAATGTATGAAGAGATACTGAGCAATATGTAAATTTAGTCCTTTTTTCACAGCATTAACATGCGATTGCAAGTTACTCCTCTAGAATTGAAAATTTTCACTCGCCATTGGCGGAAGTTTCCCAAAATTCGTAGTAATGGAAATTTCCGGTTTGGTTTTTTCCATTTTTGTGGTTTGTGGGAAAAGATTTAATTTCGGCTATTTTATAGTTTGTAGTGGATTATATTAGGCACCATCAAATTTCAATTGGATTACATACAATTTTGAATTTTGCTTGTATGTATTTCAAGTTAATTTTTCTTAAACCGGTCCATAGGGTTTAAAGGTATGGATGTCAGATGTTTTCTCTCTGTCATGAATTTAAAGGTTTTTTTCTACGAGTATAATATTCATAACCTTCAGTGGAACAGATGGTTATAATGAATGCTAAACTAGAATGATTCAGTTGAGACACATAAAGGACATTAAACACTCTAGCAAAAATAAAAAGTTTTATGCAAGTCTCATGGAACGATGAAACTCAAACTAACATGAGAGACAGCAGGTCTTCGAAAAGACCAAATTTTCCCCTAAAAAGAAAAATTTTCCACTCAACGACTTCAGTTCAACAAACTTTCTCAGTTCCAAAAAACTACTTACGATGAATATTCATCATCCTGTGCCAGCCACCACATATACATGTCCCAGTCTGAATCTTTTTGGTTATCTTTGTTTCATACAATATGCAAAACTAACTGAGGCTAGTGGAGCTTTTCGGGAGCAAAATGTCGAGTTAATCTTTTTGGGAATCCCTCTCTCCTTTCTAGAACTCGACGGAGCATCACACTAGACACGCCGAAAGCAAAGAATAATAAACGTCGACTTTAATTAATTGGCTCCAAAATGGAAAATGTCCTTAAGAGACAAGGGAATGGCCAGAGGAAAACAGTTGCGGTGATATGTGAACCGCAATTGGGGCCATACTGGCATGAAATTGTAATGCTTTGTTGTATGAGAGTCAACCGCTGCGGTTGAAAGTTATCTTTTGTTTTCTGAGGTCAACGATGGGACAGCACTTCTTTGTGTTTTAGAGAACAACCAACGAAGAATACTAGTTCGTGTCATGTTAAGCAATTTTTTTTTAACTGATTATCGGAATAACCAATTATTTCAAAACAGTTGACACATTTATAGTCTAGATAACTAGAGATCCTGGGATTTTATTTTAAAGTTAGGATATTTGGGACAATTTTTCATTCGAACTCCACCATTAGTCACTGTTCGACTTAAAGTAAATATACAGATAATTTACATAACTTAGCAAAGAAATATTTTGAACAAAACAGAATAACTGAATTTAGCAATTCCTGGCCTTTGACTTATTCCGTTGTCCACAATTCTGAACCCGTTTCTGGGGATCATTAGTCCTAATCGATTAACCCTCGTTTTTTCCACGTCAAGATTATTTTCAGTTAATTCTATCCGTTGAAGCTCCAACATTCTTCATTAAAACATTCTAGTCCTTTTACACAAGACCATATGCCCTGATACGATACGTTTGTTTTTGTTGCTTTGTGCTTAGACCTCTGGCAGAGATTTATTTTGTTTGTTCTAGAATTTTAGTCAATCCGAAGGTACATTCCACTAATGGTCTAGTTAATCCTGAAAAGGCACCATCATATTTTATCCTTTAACATTATTCTGGGGTTTCTGTTTTCTCGTTAGACTGAAAATTATTCCAACAGATTCGAAATGGATTTGAAAACGTCGTTCTTGTATTTACCATTTCCAAATTAAAATTCTCTTCTTTTCCGACCTAGTTCTTATAAAAAAAGAAGTTAATATTATTTTTTAGAACGAAAAGTTTCGTAACCTCAAGGATTCTTCTACATTTTTTATTTGAGTTTCTCAAATTTCCTAGTTTATTGATTTTTCGATGCCAGTCATTCGATGATATTCCTTTTTATTAATTTGATTTCAGCGTCGAGCCTGACTACTCAATGTGATATTTAAAAATCATAACAACTGTCCTTAATTAGAGTTACTCAATAAGTCTTTGATATCTAAATGTTTCTATTATTCTTAACACATACACTATCCTGCCATTTTTGATCTCTAGAAACTCAGAATTTAATTTTCATGACGACGAAACAGAACACAAACCAGCAAACACAGAATGAACCCACCGCACAAATTTGAAACCATCAATCTTGCAGAGGTGGACTTAAAATTTTCTTGTTAATGTTAAAGAAATTTAAAATATAATCTTAGACGGGATTTAAGTATGTTCCATGAAATATGACCAAATCTGTCAATGACACGCGTTCCTTTATCATCCACCCAGTGTGAGTCTTTACATTTTGCAGGATGTATACCAAGGATTGTCTCAGGATTAAGATGAGGTTTCGACGTAGAGACAAGAATAAGTCCCGAAACTAAAAATGTCTTTCACTCATCAACTTCCGCACAGGAGACACATAAAAAGATCTCAACTTTTTTTATCTGTTAGCAAAGAAATGGTTTCGGAACCAAGAAGTTTCCTATAAGGAATCCGAAGTCAAGGACAAAATGAACCGTCACTGTACCGGAAATAGAACAAAGTTGCATGCATTTCAGCTCGTTATTCTTCCGGCAACTGAATTCAATTGATTCTTTCATGTCTTCCATGTCGTCTTGGTGTCCTGGAGTCGTTTTAAGGAACCTTCTACGACGGAAGATAATTAAATCTCTGTTTGCTTTGAGCTCTCAAAGTTTTTTGTATTCATGAAGATACATCGATTCTACTTTCTTCCAACAAACCGGATCACACACGACAGACGATTCAGCAGGTGTTTTCTAACTTTCGCCATGAAAGTTTTATATCAAATTTAACTTTATCCTTTATCCTGAATACATTCGCATCTTTTGGACTCATACATTATCCATCGAATGATGGTGCAGTTCGTGACCTCGTATTTATTTCCTGATAAAGTTTTCAACGACAACTTTTAAGTTCTGTCCATAGCAATTAGAAAGCATGTTATTCAACTTCCGTAACAAAAAGTTTACGTTTCCTGAATGAACTTTGCTGCTGCAGGCTAATTTAGAAACTCAACTTCCCTCTTATTGAGTATTACCTATCTACTTTCTAATTGCGTTTATGGTGCTTGTTTAGAACCTTTTCTTAATTGGCTAAACTGGCATCATTTCTCGATCGTGTGGGTATTCTCAATCAAAAATCTAGACATTTCCATAATGAGGCTTAGTTATTAGTGTTCTCGTGAGAATTATCATAAATTGAAAACAATACGAAAACAATTGCGGCTTTTGGGGGCAATTCCTCATAATTATCGCTTGGAACTTCTTCCACTTTAAGCAGCTCACTTTAAGAATACTTGAGTCTCTTGCCTTAAACCTCTCGCTACAATCCCAACTATGTGTCTGGTTCCCGAGGTTTTTATTCAATACATTAACACCAGTTTTCACTTTGATTAAAATCTCCAAGGACTCATTATCCTTCAAGACAACACAAGATAAGATAATACAAGCCAAAGTTTCAATCTCAAGCTTATCCTAAGTTCCAGTTCTTCTCCGCTTTCCCTCGATCATTTAGGTATAAGAGTCTTCAGTTTCGAGCATGTGTGGCGTTTTGGCAACCCATTCAAAACATCTCCAAAACGACCAACCATTTGACTGTATAAAAGAGTAATTAAATAAACGTTACCGTTTATGTCGGATTCAGCTACACAAAACTCTCTCAGAATATTTTTCCTTTTTTGGATAAATGCTGAAATCATTTCTCAGTTCTTCGTCCTCTCTGATTTATTTCATGCAATATTAAATATTAAAGACCACTTCCTATCAGAACCATAAGGACTTAATGAAAAGCTTTGTTACACAAGAAACACACGAAACAGGGAGCAGTGAATGTGTTGTGTATATAAGGATGTATAAATAATACAGGCACACAAAGAAAATTCAATTTGAGGTAACGATTCATAGTTTATAAGGATTGATGAGGGATTTCCGGTGAAAGTGTAGTGAACGGTGAAAGCCAGAAATCAATTATTCACTTGTTTGTATTTCATCTTGGCTGGCTCGAGCTCTCTTTGTGATTTTTTTTTTTAATTTTTTGAGGTAGGTATCTATTCTTTTGATAACAACAAATGGAAAACACTTTTTCTAAAAACAATTAAGGTTTACATGAAATTCAAGGTTATTAGTAATTTTTACATTTAATATTTTATGTAATCAAATCTTCTAACACATTTCGATGACGGTCTTCCATTGAATTTATTTTATTAGCTTAACTAGAATATCGTGTTGTGAAAATTATTCCATTATTTGGTACTTGATTTTCCTCGTTTAGTTTTTATTTTGAAAATTTTTGAATTGCAAGAACCATTTTCAGTCCAAGAATTATAAAATTTTGCATTGCTGCAGCGACTATATCAGAAATGAGCTCATGAATAAACTATTCCAGTCCTGGGAGGAATCGCAAAGAGACAGAGATAATGTTTAATGAACTAATTATCCTTTCGTTGACTGATTACATTTGAAAAACTCCTAAATGTTGTCGGCGTTAGATAAGACCAGCAATTACACTCACAAGTCCATTGAGTTCTGGATCCAAGTAACTCTTTGTGACGCAAATTTTAGCATAATTGCAAAGTTCCAGAGGATTTTCAGGGAATAAAAAGGAATAAACTTGTATCAGATAAGGTAATGGACAGAACGACAAAGTAGAGTGTGCACAGTGTAAAGCATTTACATCTTGCAGCGTTACAGCTGTCTTCATACTTTTCGCTAGAATCTGGGTTCCTTTCATTTGTTATTGGAACAACACTGGACTGAGTATCTAAAGAAGATGGTATCTTAAGAACGAGTTGCATTTAATGTTTGTTCCTTGCATTTCGTATTAATGCTCCCTTCACGACAAATAGGGACATCTCGCTTTGTATGCCACTTTATGAGATAAGGAAACGTTGAAATTAGCTCATAAAACATTTGTGACAATATTTCTCGCTAATGCTGGCCACGTTGGAAGCACAAGAACCAGACTCGGTTGAAAAAAATAACAAATAGAGCACCCTGGTGGGAAAAATTAGCATTTGCTGTAAATTTTCGAACTAATTTAACTTTTCCCTCCAATTAAACGGCGCCGCGATAAAAATTCCATTCCCATCAGAGTGACTTGCAACTGCGATGATGAGGGTATGAGTTCCTTTCCCGAAATGGCAGGATTCTGACCCTCACCGCTCAACACAGGATAAGGAGCTTTAAAAGGAATGGGCAGCCTGCCCTTAACTCGACATTTTACAATTTTCCAGTGATTTATGAAAAAATGTGAAAATATGAAAATTCCGAAGAAAATTCATTTTGCCTTGTCTTGGTTGGTTCGTTCGAAACTTTTTTCCAAAGGACGCTACAGGACACAAACTCAAACACGATGAGGACACCAAGAGAACGCTGTCATCCATCGCCGTCTAAAAGACGTCGTAAAAACTGAACGTGCGTTCTTTCTGGTGCCACTTCTTAATTGAACAAGTTTTCTTATCAATTTTCCTATCAAATTTACTTTGAAGCTTTGTCCAGAAGCTTAACTCAACCCTCTACCCTTGAGAAGTTTTTAATAAACTTAAGCAGATTGCGTGAATTGTGAAATGGAAGATAATAAATTATTAATGGATAGCTAGGAAGCAGTTTGATGTTAAAATATTGGTTGCACTCAAAGTGTCAGTATCGAAATTCGCTTCCGCTGGATTCTGAGGAAAATTCCAAAATAATTCCGTGATGGATTACTAAAAAGTGCATTTTGCTAAGTGCTACATCAGATGGAAGACCATCCAACAGCGTCTCCTTAACATACGTATACTTCACGAGCAGCTCAGTGATCACTCTTTGCTTGGTTAAAATACAAATAATTCTTAAATTTTTTATGGAATTCTTAAGTATGTATATAATTTGTTAGATTGCTTTAAGTTTACAAGTAGATTGAGTTTTTGTATACGGGAAACAAAATATCTAGAATATGGCAAATCGTAGTGTAATAACCCATAATCTGCAACATTGCAAATTAGTCAAAGAAAATGCCAATCTTTAAAATGTTTTTCAGTTTTTGGAGCCAAATGCAAATACTTATCAATATACACAGTCAAGCTGGCTATTCAGCTTCCTAACATCCTGAATTTGTGACCAACTGTCAAATAGAAAAGACTCGGGTCAATAGGTTCGAATACGTGATTACCAAACAAGGTGAACGAACGAAATGGAATGGACAGGGCGCTCTGGTTAAGCCAGCAAAATCAATGGATTAGTGAATTGTGTGCCCTGAATGTGAGTCCCTCTCAGTGATTTTTAAATGACATGAAATATAGAAATTCAGAATTCATATTCAACATGTCTGCAAACAAAATTTCAATTTATATTCATTAGACACAAAATATTATGAATAAAATCCCAAAGGCGGGGCATTGGGCTATTGGTAGATGAGGTCAGTGGAAAATTGGAAAATACAGTCCAGTATAGAACAAAGATGGAGCTGTGCATAAGGGTATTTGTCAGAGTAAACTGACAGACTAGAATTGGGTGGGTGGTTTCCTCAATAGACAAACATTATAAACAGCTCCATCCATGTTTGAGTCCAGTTTGAAGTTCCAAGTTAGTAAAAAACTACGTAACCTCACATGAAAATTTTAGCATTTTGCCATCCCCCCAAATGCTTACTGAACGAGTCCTGTAAGTCCTTAAACATTTGGTCTTCCTTGTGGGTTCCACTTCCGCTTCAGAGTTTTCGATAAACGGTCGTCAAAAGCAAACATGTTCTACATTTGTGTCTGCAGTTCGCAAGCAAAGTGGGAAATTGATTTTTTCGGAAGCAGTGCCACTACATTCCTGTCATTTAAACCATTTTCCATAATTTTTAGGATGTATGTGCTTGAGGATTCAATACTTCCTCTGATTCAGTTGTATGCATCGTATGAAAAATCGAACTGAAGACTTTTGCAACCAACAACCGTTCAATGAAAACAACTAAATCGAATGTTTATGCAAAACGTTTCCTTAGAATTTTTCCATTTATGAGATGTTTACGTCACAAACAAACAAAACTATTTTTCAAATAAACTCTTTTCCATCTCCTTCCACTGCTGAGAGATTTTGTCAATTGATTCTGGCAGTTTTCAGGAATTCCATTTTCATTTAATTTCAATTTTTCTCCTATATACAATAATGGTTAAAGAAAACTATAGCAATCATCATTTATAAAACTATTACATTGTTTGTTTATTTTTCGTTCAAAAAACAAACGAGGCAACAAATGATGTCATACGGCTGCAGTTACCGCTCGTATTTTGATTTTTATCCAAGTTAATAACCGATTACCCAAAAGATATCAATGAATTACATTAAGATTTAGAATAAATTGAGTTTGCAGCTTCCTTATTAAACTTTGAAGAATGTTTGCCAAATGTTACTACTAGTTGAAAACCTTCTCGCATTAAGCAACTTATTGAATATATTGAAGCGTTCTTGCATTTAAGTACAATTCTGTTTTAATTCAAACATATAAATGAGTCGAAATCAACTAAGCCACAGCAAGGACTCCTTTTTGCGTAATTGCGTAACTGTGGTATTCCACGTGGCAAGGCATGGAATAGAAAACCTATTCAGGTGTCAAATGCTTTAATTTCATTCCAATCAGCAGAGTTCTCGGAATATGTGTACAACCAAATGTCAATAAAGGAATTCATACATCGCAAATAATGTAATATACTGCATGCGGTGCGAGGCATAGAATCCCAACCATCCTGCCGCATAGAGGACTAATATAGGCATTGCGCTCAATAAATTCCTCATAGTCAATTCTAAACCACCTCTTACATTTTTATGGTTTCCTCAAAACTTCAATTATATTTAATAAATGACAGTTTCACTAATATTTCCTAAATAATCCAGCTGTTCTTATCCACAAACTTAACTCAACATAGTACATATTTAGAAGTAAAGACGTTCCACAGGATGGCGTTCGCCAAATCCAAACTAACAACTAAAACAAAAACCGAAAGAAAACAAAATGACATTTTCTGAAACAAACATTGGTGAATGTAATTAGCTTTTCTCATCAGAAAAATTTAAAAAAAAACTCATTAAAGCTGGTGCTGAGTGTTGTTCTGCAGATATCTTAAGATTTTTTGGAAATGAGCTACTGCAGGATATATCCAACAAAATTGTAATCAGGAAAGTTACATTATTCCATTTCATTAGGGAAGTCATCTTGATCACAATTTGGTGACCAAGGAATCATCATGACAGGATATGAAGAAAAACGGGTAAACGATAAATCATGATAATGTCTCTGAATTAACAACAAAATCGGATGTACGCGTTGGTTGGACAGCAAGACGAAAATAGGAACAACAGAAAAAATAGACGAAATAGAAAAAAATCATGACGTGTCATTCCAATCGATAAAATCTATCGAACACCGCCGAACTAGGGAAAGTCCTTTTCCTTCCGTTTCTGAATTTCATTCTGCACGACAGACTATTTCATTTTCTTATTTCCTAGCGAGTGGCAAGGAATGCTCCCACAAAATCGTTTTATCATGAAGAGATGTCCTTTTTTCTGGTGTCAGTCATGTCCCATTTGTTGCTGTCATCAAATATTTTAAAGATGGCGATGGAAGAGTTTTACTTATTAAAATTTCAAATCAATTTTAGACGCGGCAAGAACGTGACAGTGTTGATGATGCAAGATTCCTGATGCTATTGCAAGCCATTGTGGGTGCATCAAAGGATGTTTTGTGGCATAAATTAAGTAAGTCATCTCCAAGGAAGCATCTGTTGAAGAATATTTCCAAGATCGACTTCTAACCACTCAACACAAGGATCTAAGGGATGTCTAGTCGTTGATGCTGTCAGGAAATTTTGCACTTCTAGCTGCTAGTGAATTTTGATGTGATGACTGCCTCTAGCAATTTCAATGAGCTCCACTGTCACCTGCAACTGAATTAACCTACTTTTGCGTGAAGTTTGTTGGCGAACGTTAATGACTTTTAGATATCCTGACATCCTTTCATTTATCATGAATGCAAAAATCTAAATTCTAAGCATAATGCACACGTACGGTGTTGTATGTCAGCCGAATCCTTTTTGAAATCTGGACGTAACCCAGAAGGAGGTATCTTAGGTAACATGACGAGGTAACAAAACATTTTAGATTTATGTCACAACGTAATAAACTATTAAAAATAGGATGAAAAGATGGCAACCGGTTCTTGATGAAACGAAAGGACGAAAGGAGCTCAAACGTGAAAATACATAAAAATTTGCATTTTCAAAACTCATCCAAAGAAAGGTCCTGAAACACTTCTGCACCTGCCATTGCTTTTAATAAAATTCAAATTTATCCCATTTCTGAGTTTCCTAGTCAAGGACGTTAGCCTAGCACGTGCTGTTGGAAGAAAGGTGCTAATAAGAAGTGTTATTTTGTGGGCATTTTACAACATCGTGAACAAGGTAGAAACATCTGCCAAGAAGAGTAGGTACTCTCAATGTTACAGATTTTTCCGGATTTTTTTCGAAAACTTTTTCATTGCCATGGGAAGCTTTTTATATTTAGGTTATTAGATGCTTCATGTATATAAATTAAAGATAATTATTATTATGTGGCTCCCTCTATATTCTGATCTTGAAATAAAATTATCGCGTATTAATTTACTTCATAGTTCTATTGCGACATGTTACTTTTGAACCGTGGATCAAAAATACGCTAATTCAAGTAACAACTAAGGGAATCTAGGAAAAAATTACTTTTAAATATTAAAAATGCTTCAAATAATCTTCCTGACAGCAGTCTTCACCTTCATACAGGTCACGGTCCCTCGGGTGAAAACTGACTGCTCGAATCTAAATAGAGAGTTGAAAGCTGGATGCACATAATACAGTTGAAAGGTGGATGTCGAGTGCCGTCTATCATATGATGACATGGTCCTCATTCATTCAAGCTTTGAGGACAAGGAATGAGACAAGAAATGAACTAAACACTAACCAGTCACGAACGAAGACAAAAGATGAACCCAACACGATGTTGCTGGTGTCTGTCTTATCTGGTAACGTACGTGCCACTTCTAGGCACAGATGAAAGGATTCTTGATATCAGACTCTACTGAATACGCAATAAATTTTTAACATGGAGGGTTGAATATGGTAGACCATAAACGATGGATTCTGTAGACAAAGAGTTGCAAGTGCTGGATAACCCCTGTCTAGACGGAAGGTATTGCCGAAGAATAGTCGTATATTGTTGTTTTTAGGTTTCGAGTTTCTCAACTAAACCATGAGTCTTCCAAGAGATTTAAGTGTTAAGTATACATGGAATCAGAACTCCAGCGTTATAGCACTCATGTATGGCATAATTTTGTAGAAACCATCCATACTATGCACTTGCTTTGGCCCTTTTGAATCCTTTTACTCACGCTTGTCCCCGCAAATTTATCGAAATAGTTCGCTTAAGCAAATTTGGTCAAGAGAATACTACATTTTGTGTTTGCATAGGGTTTAAGGTTCTCCTACTTTCATTCCACATCAACCATTCTCGCCAAATTTTAGTAAATGTTCTATCCTGGACAAAAGGAAACCGCCTCGTCTCCTTGTCTAGTTAGAAATGTGAAATTTAAAACTTTTTATGTCAAAAACATGCCAAGGGTAGTTTCATGAAGTGCAAATGCTAATTAGATTTCGTCATAAATCACTTGCAAATTCAGAATCCCTTTTATGCAGTTTACAGGATTAAAACGCAGTTCTGCACGAAATGAATTTGAGAAACCCGTTTCTTGAAAGTTTCATAGCGATTGTATTTCAGCAATTTCGATTGAACATGCTGTTCCACCACATAAACTGTTTTAAGGAATTGCAGAAGTTGTCTTTGATTAACACTTTTCGTTGGCAAATATCTCTTTAAAGTATTAGAGAATATATCTTACACAAATTAACCCGAAAACACGAAGTGAGAAAACGAATGACAAGAGTGGAGTGTATCCGGTAAATGTTATTAATTTTCATGAACAACACACCCAAAAATGCCATTTCAGTTAATGCCTGCAAGAAGAATGTTTCCTTTTTCGGTTTGATATCGAAAGAAGAATTTTTCCTTGTTCAAGCAGAAGACTTCTATCTTCAGTTTATTGTCACCAGTAATTTGCACATTTGCTCCAGTGTCACCTTCGCCAATCAACCAATCATGCAGAAATGTTACAGCCTTGATGATGGAACGTATCTCTTCGTGCCTTATATCCGTTGACAAAATAATTCAAAATTACGATCTCTCCATGTTCGTTATCGTTTCCTCGTGTTGATGGTTTTATGGTTTTAAAGTGGTTTCCTAGTTGAAAACGAGCTCAATGCACAGTTTTCCTACGAAGGAGCATCATTCTTCTTCTTATCAAAATGAGAGGCTATAAAATCCGAAATGAGTGATATATTCATTTTCATCCACCTAAACAATTAACTTATCTTCTTGTTCTTAATAGGGAACACGGATCTTTTTCTAAGGTCCTCCCGAGATTTTTTCTCTGAAAATAAATACCCTTTTTTTAGCTTTCCTGAGTTTTAAACACCTGAAAATTTTCCCAACGTCTAAATTGAGTTATTCCAGAATTCAAATTTAAATTTGCATTGCATCATTGACATTATCCCTTTGGCTATAGCACTTGAAAAACAATTGCAAACGATAAATGGCGGTATAAACTATATATTACATATTTTGTGGAATATTATCTTTCACGAATAATTTTATATTGCCTGGACCACATCGATTACAAGTGATGGATAATACTGCCACATAACCTGGTTGTGACAACATCGGATGTCAATTTTTCCATTGGTAGACAACAAAACTACAGACGAAAACATTTTGTGGTTTATGATGCCATCGTTCACTCTGAACTCAGAACCCCGGATTAGTCAAAGTGGCTAAAGGTAAACCACAATAGAAAACAAACATAAATTTTGATCCATTAATTTATTCTAATGGCGGAAAATAATTTTTGGCTTTTTGCTTTTCGTCTGAGTGTTGTTTACTACCATGCACCACGAGGAATAATTTGATCTTTTTAATGGATAAAATTGAATTTGGCATTAAATTCAAAAAATCATACTAGATACTCAAATCATATACCTATTTGTGTCTACACATCGAACTAAATGATGATAACACAAGTTTTATCTTTCAGGACAAAGGATTCAAAATGAATTGCAATTTTTAAGGTGCATTTGAAAGTTTCGAGTTAAAAATCAATTCACCAAGTTTGAAATAGAAATGCTAAATATTTCAAAAACATGTTTTAAAACAAAACTATATACTAGCTTCACACGTCTTGTTGCCAAAGTATGAAGTGTTGGGTCGAATAGTACATAAAAAAATCTAACTATCACATCTTGTCTAGAAACCACAGGAAGTTTTCCGGAAATGCACAGCTCGTACACTGAAGTCAAAACTGAAACTTTTGTCTGCAAAATTGAGAGCTTCCCGGTATGACGCATGGAGCTATTGGTTGGTCAATTGTATAAGCAAAAAGTTTATCGTACGAACACGACGTGGACTCATCGATTTTCCTGATTTATTGTGGGAAAATTGAAAGTTCAAAACTAACATGACGGAAGAAGTATTCAATTAAACCTTGCTCCCGTATAGTATGAACTCTTGCACTTAATTCCATGAAACAATTAATCCCTGTAAAAAATAACTGAATTAACTGGATTTTAGTGGATGAGCTTTTTTACAAAAAATGGGATTTTAAGAGATTCAGTGTTGATAACATAGCCATCGCCAACAGACAGAACTCCATCACATTGTCAGGACCAGGTATTTCCTTGAAGTACTTGATTATAAAATCCTGAATAATATTTAATAAACTGATGAAATGAAAAGTTGATTAGATTGCTCGAACTTATTCACGTAACACGTACAACACAGTTTTGATGAAGTGAAATGAACAAATCAACACCCCCAAACCAACATCCGACCGCATGCTTCATGGTTCATTGAAATCATTATTTTCTGAATTATCATTGTTATTACTTTTATGCAGGATTATGCAATGTACTCTAACTAGGATTGCATTCCAGTTAAAGATGTATGAGTTCAAGCATGCAATGCATACTCAGTATGGAGGAGCTAGCTCCATGCTAACCACAATAACAAAGCGTAACGACCTGCTGCATTTGTTTGCTTCCGGCAAAATTTTATTTTCCTATTGCATCGGTACTTGATGAGGGATGCACTTTTTCTAGCCTTGCAACTAGTTTCCGGCAAAATGGAAAATGAAAATCATCGCTAGAAGTACTTCTTCGTTCCCTTCAACCAAGCTGTTTTTTACTTTATTCATTTTTTTTTTTATTTTACTGGCAGGGAATTCTTTTCAAAGGAATAAGTGTATCACGACCACGACTTTACGTAGTGTACATTACACTGCATCGCATTGTTGGACAAATGAGATGAACAAGCCCAGATGACGTCTGCAAAGAGCCGAGGAACTGGAGGAGTTACCATGTATAACTAATGGCGTCATAAATAATTCCAAAGTATAACATATTGCTAAGAGATTTCCTAGTCATATATTATACGGGAATTTTCCCATTTTTATAACCTGTCCAATTCTGGATCCTCGAAGATTGTCTAGCCCAGCTCAGTTGAATTTCAAGTGGATGAAGTGGCTTTTCAAGTGCTACCAGACACCTATGCAACTGTACGTTACGCTTTCATAAATGGTGAATTTTCCAGGATTCTTGCATGTGAGAATTTCTTCCTAGCTGAGTTTTTTATGGGGTTTTATTGAATTAATTTCACGTTCACATAAGGATATGAACATATTCCACTCGGACCGGAACAAATTTTCCACTTGCTGACTCTTCAACTCTTTAGAACTTTACAAATTCAAAAAAGACGATTGAAGGAGTTATAACATTTCCAAGACAAGCTACCGTAAAGGTTAATAATTTATTTATTTGCCGGATCCGGTATCTGCTAATTCTGAGACTTACTTTGTCGCCATCAGACAATAATTAAGATTTCATTAAAAATGGTTCAAAAGATGACTAAAATCATTATCAATGAGTATTTGAGTAAAAATTGCTTATAATTATAATTTATAACTCTCGAATCATGCGGATGTATCATACATGAAAGTACATATAAAGCATAACTAAACTAAGAATTTTAATGCCTAGGGAAAATTAAAAAAATATGTTCAGACTATCAGCCAATTTGGAATTGTTTCTGAACAAGAGTAAACTTGCGCCATCTGCACGTGATTACCAGTAATAATTTTGACAAAATAGTGCCTTCGAAGGACTGCTAAAGAAACGATATACCAGAGAGCAATTATTTTTACATTTCTTTCGACAATGCTCTCGTCTAAATCCATTTGTGTTCGTTGGAAAACAATAAAACCTCGTTGAATTTGGGGCTATAAAAACTTTTTGGAGCTCTGAAAGAGTAATAAACACTTCAAAGTTCCCGCTTCGTTGCCTTAACTCGAAGGAATCTAAGATTGCCTTAGAACTTAAAAATATTCTGTGCAGTTTCTTGAAGTGTTTGGCCAGTTCTCTTTCCAAGACCTTTAACGTTCATCGACTGACATTAAATGGCAACAAAAACTGAAAAAAAACTTAAGGCAAACGAATAAAACAAGTGGAAAAGTCAAAAAAGTAAAGATTGAAAGATTTTCCAGAATTTACCCGTTTTCCCTTCGTAACAGATTCTAGTTGAAGGAATGAGAGGAACACTTCACCACTTAACCATTTTGAGAGTATTTGGTACTGTTTGGAAGTGAAGTTCCGTTAGGATGTAGGCCGCATATTGACTACTCCAAAGTACACATGACATGATTATGTGCTGGTTTTTTTTTGCCAACTTTCAAACCCATGACTTCAGCATTCTCTTCCTAGTCCTTTCCTTACCCGACCGACGAAATCATTGAAAGTTTCACAGAAAATACTTCAGTTTTATATAATCTACTAAAGCTCCCGGGCTTGTGACCCAGTTCACCCAATAGTCGATTATTCTGTTGAGAAATTGTTATCAAAATATTTACATTATGTCCTGTTTTCGAGGAAAGAGGAAAGGAGAATAAACTTCAAGCCCAATGACTGGAACAAGTGGATGTTTTCATTTCATATAAGAATCACACAGACTGCGAACCAAAATTCTCGGGTCGATGAGGCCTAACCCAAAACCATAAAAATTTCACTCTGTTCACAACAGTGCCCCAGCCAAATTTCATTTTTTTAGCTAAAACTTTTCTCGAGATTTTGATATCGAATATATTTTGCCAGTCTGGAAAGTTTTTGAAAATTGTTTCAGAATACATTCAGACACAACGAAATAAACTTTAACTCAACATTTTTATCGGTTTTTGACATAAAAAGTGGCATAAGTGCCATCCAGTCCCTAAAACCTTTCATACGTAGATATATAGAAGTGATTTCCGTACAAACATAAGCGGACTGTTCTACTGAACACGATTCCACAAAATTCGACAATAAAGACATAAAGCGTATTATTTCAGCAACAAAAAGTTAAGTCTTAAAAATTGTATATTTTTAACGCACTTCCAAATTTGTTTAGAATTAACATATTCTTGGAACATCAACATAAAATTCCTTAAATGAATCTCCGAAACCTTCAACCCTATTGTCAAACAGCAACACTTTCAGTTATACAAGAAGATATCGTTAATAAGAGTTTGAAAAATTAACATTCCACGAGTATGTATGGAACTTCGATTATTATTTTTTATTTCACAGTCTAAGGACTTTATCGTTTCCACATCACATTCTTCCTTCGATTTTCAACCAGACAATGTTCTACTTGGAAATAGTTGCAAAATTTTTCCGCTGTTTACCCTTTGCTTTTCCTTGAACGAAGCTGTTGAGTTTAAAGGATTTTTCAGTTCTTTTTCTTGTGTAATTTATTTTATGTGACATCGACGTGTGAATAGTTGTAAATTTTTAAAGAACGATTTTTAGATTTTATGGATACTCTCGATCCCTAAAAGAAATGGTCTGTTCTTAAAAATTTTTCAAACGGAATGAATAAAGGAAAGAAACTTTTGTCTTTGATCGAAAAGTTCGGAAAAATAAATTTAAAAGCTTCACTGAATGACAATTTATCGACGTCGGAGTACACATCACCGACGATACAGTAAAGAACTCCTTCAAGGAATCTCCTTCTTCCACAGAATTAGAGCCAACAGAATAAAAGATTGTAGCTGAAACCCGATTGAGGTTCTTACCCACTTCCAAGATATTTGAAAAAATATTACTTTGGTTTGCTTATCGGTATAAGCTTCACAAGTAGAAATAAAAGCAAGGGATCTTGTGTTCAGTTAAATTTGCATTTTTGCAGTCAAGAAAGATACCCGGTTGAAAAAATTCACAAAAAACTGCAAAAAGGCAGTCTTAAAACGATCGGAAGTAGTGAACATCAGTCGGAATACAATCTGAAACCAAATATGATACATACATACTTCTTCGACTGTTTTCAGTTCTTTTCCTACTGGTATTCTAGTGATCTGCTGAGTTCAGACCTCAATTTCCGAACCTTTTCCGTCTGTTTCCGTCTGGCTTTCAATTATCACTGAATCGTATACATATGTACCTACATAATTTCTAGTCTGAATTCAGTCCTGAATTTCGAATCGCTTTGAGTTTGTTTACCAATTACACTGAATTCAGGCTGAAAAATATATACAATATATTAATATTGGATTGAAAACTAATCTTTTTCCAGCCATTTTTCAACCTGATCTAACTTTTACGTCTACTTTCCGACTAAAACCAGTCAAAATTCAATTGTTTTAAGACCGATTTTTTCACTCGAGCAATTCACACACGAGATATATTATTACTTTATCCATACGGATAATAAAGACCAAGTGGCCGGAGAACTATCTTGCCCATTGACAATAATCTGAACGTCAAAATATATAAGTACAACAGAACTCTATTGAATTTGCTACTAAATGTTAAATGTCGGTTTGTAAACATTCAATCAATTTGATGAAATTCAATGGTTTTCAGATTAGACATGCTTAAGTCCTTTCTGCAGTAACCCTTAATACACTAAAATCCGAATGAAACATGACTTGTTACACCTAGATTTCATGAACTGTTCTCCATCAGATTTGATTATTCCGAGAACACAGGCATATAAAATTATTAAATTGTTTGAAGCGACAGCTAAAATTGCTTGTAATCCAAAACAATGACAAAGGGCTTTGAAACACCGGACTCGCTTTCGTATTCGCTACCAACGAATCCCACTTACTACAGTCAGTGTAATGCTTCAATATATGGCCTTTAAACAAATAAACAATGGGATAATTAACAATTATGAAATAACTTCTTTGCTTTCCCGTTAAAGTAAAAACGAGTATTATATATATCACGTCAAAATATGAATATGAATATGTACGAAACAGATATTACGTTTTATTTGAAGTCTGCATTGTTCTTGCAAAAATTCAAAACTTTTGGATTTTCGAATCATTAGCAGCCTACAATTTTCGCTTGATTCCAACATCGATCACCGATGAAAACTTTAAGTTTTGTTCAGTAAAATAACATTAAACCACGCAAAAATTCCACAAAAATATATTTATAGAAATATTTAAAGACAACTATGTTCTCAAAAAGAATGTTCATTTTCAAAGGACATCTTCACTGAGGAACACCTTGTTTGAACAGAAATTCCTGCTAACATTTGAGACACAAACGTATAAACGTATGCCAAAGGAGCACCTTATTCCGACAATAACTACAAAAAGGCGAAAAACGAAGACGGAAGACAAACATCAAAGGAATATTTTCCATATAAAATTCTTCCATCAACTTTATCTCAATCTGGTTGTTCTTCTTTTTCCGGTTACGCTATGCAGCTTTATATATCCTTACACGAGCATAATACGCACCTTTCAAAACATACAAAAGAAGGTATTATAGACATAACTTCATACCAAAAAAATCCTCTTCCCTGTCTCGTGCATACCATACAAAAATTTACCATAGAGAATTCTAAACGTTTAAGGAGAACATGTTCGGATTCTGGAAGCGTGGTGGGATGGCTTAACAAACAGAAAAACCCAAAGCAAACAAGTAGAAAATATTTCCAGAATTAATTCTTCAAACTCAGCTCAGTTTTTGAAATCAGTTCAACAGACCGAAAGGGACTATAAAATCCTTTATTGACTGTATTCCAGGGTTTGTTAAATATTTACTAAATAATTTATCGAATTATATAATGAACATGTACTAGCAGTGAAAATTCATACCGTACTCAAGTTGCTGTGGGTGTTTAACTGACATTTTTAAGAAAACGGATTCGGTAACGGCGCATTAATTAAACATCCCTTTTATGATATTTTGATTACTACAAGTGTAAACCAAATTGTACTAGAAAATAATTGCTGTCACTGATTAAAATATCACTAAACATTGACAAAAATTTTTTCAGTTTTCATTCTGAATTGCATCCAATCACATTTTCAACTGAATATTCTTGAATTTCTTCAATCTATATAGAAAAAAAATGTGTTTAAATTCCAACCGCCACATATGCTCCACTTTACCCCTCAATTGCTATGTAAACTCCTAATCCCTTTGGGGTCATTTTCATAACCTTCGTCAAAAAATTTATTATGTTTTTATGATATAATCACTTGCAAATATCCAAATGCTATTGAGAGCCGAACCATAAATTCAGTTCTTTTGATTTCGAGTTATCAACGCATTCTTCCTGTTAAACGGAAGGGGAATTTCTGTCAATAGAACCGGAACTACGGTCAGGAGATTTTTAAAACACAAACGTATGATCGCGTGATTTTTCAAAAAAAAAAAATTATTCATTGGCTAAATTCCGTACATAGAAGAACGCCATAAGCCTGTCTTGTTCATTTTCAGTGAAATCAGTAAACATTTGTGATCAGAACAGTTTGACTTCAAAACTTCGAAACAACAGACACTTTACTAGTAACAAGACTTAACTAATTTTATAACAAACCAAAAGAGTAACTCATTTTGGAAAACAATAATATTTCCAGACAATTTATAGTGAACTAAATTGGGTTTTTGTGACAAATTTGCATTTACTTGTTAACAGTCTTTTAGTTGAAAGTGTATAGTTGGAATTAATGTGAATGCACTTACAGGAAAATAAGCTTCATCAAAAGGTAAGCAGGATCTAAGATATAAGTGGTTAAGTATTTATAGATTCTAAAAATAATGTGATATCGCGTTTTGTGTACGACTAAATCGAGATTAAGACAAAAAAAATGTCAAAATGTTATATGGATGTTACTGGATATCTCTCAATTTACTAGGAAGTGACTTAAATCATGTTGAGTTGATTGTTGCTTGGACTCGTGCAAACGCAGATTGTTCGTGAACAGTTTTGAGTGGAAAATAGAAAGAAACTCTTCTACAAAACATTGAACATTTTTTTACTATTTTCAACGTACGATCTTTATTTTGTTCAATAATTTTCTTTCAAATAACACTGATATTCCCCTAGAGTATTAATTGACTCCAAGTTTATGGTCAAGTCAAATTGTTCGGTCGTTAAATTCAAAATAAATTTTTAGCTGAACGAATGAATACATTGTCAAAATTAACATTTTCACGTAGCAAATAGTGCACGTCGTCGTATATTCAAACATGGTGTAAATGGCCAACCAAAGTGGTAATTTAAATTCATGATTTCATCAAAATTACCCGCATATAATTTCGTTTTGGTCCACATCATTCGAAGGTTATATTATACTCATCCCCCCACCCTCGATTTATGATTTTTCATATCTCATCAATGGCAAAAATAACTTCCTTCCAAAATGATAACTTCCTCTGATGTGGCGGAAATAATGAAAATATAATTTGAAGGTTTATTATTCGTATTCAGGTGAAATAGAGTTCGCGACTGTTTAATTGAACGATTGAATACTTTGCATAACATAGAACAGTTGCATGCACAAAATCCCAGCCTCGTAATTGTGCCTAGATGTCATACTAAGGGTCATTTTGGCGAAATGCAAGAATTTCAACAGGAAGACAAGGAAGACCAGTCACGATTATCTAATCAGTCATAAACATCGTTAATTGGTGTAGATCCTGATGCGTTCTAGCTCTAGCTTCAACTTGTTTGCACTCTAGTCTCACTCTTTCAATTCTATGTGTACCTGGACATCATGGAAAAAATATTGCCATGCTTTGTTTTCTCTCTAATAAGCTGCTCTTTCGCCCAGGACACACATGTGACCATCAACCAAGGAAGGGTTGTTGGGGTAAGATGAATAAAAATGTTTTAACAAAAATTACATAATTTTTCGATTGGCTTTATAGTTGAAAGTATTCCCAGAAACTTCACGAACTCCAGTATATACATTTTTGGGTATCCCATATGCAGAACCACCAATAGGAAGCCATCGTTTTTCAGTAAAGATTCGAGATATGTTCTTTGATTGTTTCCAAATAGAAATAACAACACTTTTAGCGGCCAAAACCCCATGGTGGTTGGAATCAAACATACTTCGCCAGAGATATTAAACCAATATGTCCTCAACCTAAGAACAGTATTTACGATGAAAGAAACAACGACCAATTGATTGTTACTTCTCCTATGGATGAAAATTGCTTATTTCTTAATATATGGACACCGGAGGTATTGTACGATTGTTTATGTTTAAACTATCAAAACTAATGTTTCTTCTATTCATTAAAAGATTGGATTACGTTATGGTAATCTTCCTGTTCTTGTGATACTAACAGGTGAAGAAATGACATTTGACTGGCCACATAATCGTCCCATTGGACTGGATCTTGCATCTGAAAATATCGTTGTTGTAACCATTCAGTACAGAACAAACGTTTTTGGATTCCTTGCAGTTAATGATGATTCCTTAAATGGAAATTACGGATTGTATGACCAACAATTAGGTCTGAAATGGATACAACAAAATATTAACAAGTTTGGTGGCAATCCACATCAAACCACCTTGTTGGGGCATGGTACAACAGGAGCCGTTTGCGCTCTGATACACTTATCATATTCGAAAAATGGCGAACTTTTTTCAAAAGCTATAATCATGTCAGGAAACTTTAACGATAAGCGAATAATAAACACTGAATCTACAAAAGAAGTTTCTCTAGCAATTGTACAGAAACTTGGATGTTACTCCAGAAAAAGTGTAAACATGATAAAATGCTTAAATGGAAAGAGTACTGGAGACATACAACTTGCCTTCGAAACAATTTACAATTTCAGTAATTTTAGTAAAATTTTGGGACCAGTTACTGAAAATAGTGGAGCCATTATCGATGCCCAATTTAACTTAAGAGATTTACAGCTAACACTGAAATCGCCTGAATTTCGGCACACTCCAATTCTCATCGGTATCTGTTCAAATGAAGGTGCTTTTACCAGAGAGTTTTGGATTGATCTAGCGCGAAAAAATTTTTCCTCTTTAAGTACTTACATTGACAATATTGTGATCCCACAATTACTGAGTAAAAACTTTGGAGTTTACACGGTACATTCACAAATCCTAAAAACTATCAAATGGAAATATTTTGAACAATATCCAAAGACTGCAAGTTATCTGCTTAATTCACTACAACGACTCATATCGGAGTCAGAGTATGAAAACTCATTTTACACAATTCTTGAGACAATAGCAAAAAACTATTCAAATACATCCCAAACAGAGACAGGAGGATTATTCGCCTATGCCTTTCAAAAGTTACATTCAATGGACATGAGAGGCAAAGTTAATTTATTTGGTGGAGCATCCCATTCTTCTGATCTTCCAATTCTTATGGGGCCAAGCTTGTTTCAGCAAATTGCCAGACGACGTTTTACACCCACTGAAGACAAACTGTGCAAGAAAATGAGGCAATTTTTTACAGATTTCATGAAGACCGGGTATTAATCAAGATCCTTTAAACTTAAAGTCTATTTAGTTAATTTTTCAGAAATCCTACTCCTGGACGAATATATGACGCGTGGTTACCATACACTGAAAGTCAGAAATCTATTAAAATTATCGGTGATAAACTTGATACCGGGAAACCTTTCTCCCTCGCACAATTCGAACAGAATCTTCCAATTATTGAAGAAATGTTAAAGAAAGATACAGGATTAACCGAAAAGTTAACATATTTTAGGTCAAAGCAAAATCCTTACACTCTGGCAGCGAACAATGACGAGTCAGCCCTTACAAATACGAGATCTCCCAAAAATTCATATTTAACGAACAAACAAGACTATGAATATTTCCAACATTTACAGAAGGTGGACTCATTCTGGAATGTTCTTATTCCGAGTATTTACGACAGCATAATCCTCGAACGCCAAAACATTGAGAATAATTCGATAGACCGCAGTGAAAGAGAAATTTCGTTTCTTGAAAGTGGTAAGCTCGTAAAAATTCCTAGAAATAACAAAAATCAACATACACTAAATAATTTTCTTTAAGATTCTCTTCGGTACAAGCATGCATTCTTCTCTATGTTGGCTCTAGTTTGCCTTCTATTAGCCATACTAGGAATTTTTGTGTATATCCTAAAAAAGAGCCATCAAAATATTGGTACAAATTTATGACAAAAATTTTTCTTCCGGTCAAGTTTATTCGATCGGAAGCGTAAACGGAAGACTCCAACCCCAAAATTGACACGGGCATTACATACAAAACGTCAAAAGCAATCCAACGAAAATGGTGCTGGACATAAGAAATCGAAAACAGAAACATTAGATTCAATATCGTATGCTTTTGATGAGGAAATAGAAGTAAGGAACTGGAGATACCACCTAACAAATGACCGTTTGTAAAAATAAAATTATTTTATACATGTAATCGTAATAGCTGTAAGAATTACCGTAAAATAATATAGTATACGAAAAAGTTTTTACCATTCTTTCACTTTTGCATTTTGCTTATAGCGGTTGAAATGAATCTGTCTTCTTTATAAGTTCATGATGACTTGCATTAATCGAATAAAATGCATTCTATGACTTCACTTCGACAGTATAATTCTTTACTTAGCCCAAAAGACAGTCGAATGAATATGCTGAAAAATGTAACTTTGTAAAGCTTCCTGAACCTTTCATTTTTGAATTTTCTATAATCTCTGAAAATGGTGTTGGTGGTTCAAATAAATAATTTTTTTTTTTTTTTGTGAGAAAATATAATTCATTTCATATAATCGCGTATTATATACTTGCGATTTTTTTTTTGTTTTTGATTAAGTAATATAATATAAAGAATATGTTTTTATTGACATTAAATATCAAATGAATTCAATCAATTATAAAACCCGTTTGTGTTTTAAATTCAAATGTAACACACGAACACACTCGAAAAGTAAAACCTTTTACTAAAGCGCGGCTTAAGACATATTTCGTATCCTTTAATATATTTTGGAATGAATCAATCATGACTCGATTAAATTAATTTAATTCGAGTATGTTTATCATATCGAAAGTATTAATGATCATCGGAGATTATTTTATATGAGTTTCAGAGATTTGAGTTAACTTCATACATATAATAATCTCATATTCATATGTATGTCTATGAAAAGTACGTAAAAAAAGTAAAAACAATAACAAAAACAGGAACATATATGAAAATTTAACAAATAGAAAATGGTGAAAAACGATTACTTTGAAACAGACGGATCTTGTACGGCTCGTCCTTCGTTTACAAGTATACTACTGATGAAAATATCCTCATCAGTTGTTACATCGATCAAATCAATTTCTAATACTTGAGAATTTTTTGCGTTCCCAGGAGAAATTTTAAAAATTTTTGAAACAAATCGTTTCTTTTCAGTCAAACTCTGGAAACGCAAGCAGTCTTCCGTAGTCCAATCACCATCCTTCGGTTTAATTCCTACAATAAAAATACATATTGATATAGTGTAAAGTTAATCACAATCTTTTACCATAGAGTTTAGCAACAAACGCTAATCTCGGCAACGTACGAAACTTAGCTGGTAAAATTCTTAGTTTGTCGTTACTGACACCATCAACGTCACCAAAATCGCAATAACAAATATGAACCATTCCTGGTCCGAAAACGTCTTGGACAATGACCCTGTGAAGTCAATATAAGTAATTTGAATACATCAGTGAAAAGAATATTTACCTATAATATTGTCCATCTGAACTCGATACCGCATAAGCTTCACCCACTTCAACTACATCGGCAGGAATAAATTCGTCGTTTTCGCTGTAATAAGCCTGAATGTCTCTCATTAAATCACGTAATTTGCGACACTCGTCATCAGGTAAAACCTAGATTTCAATATGAGGTATAGAATTATTGAATGTTAATGACAATAAAGTTAAAAGAAATTTTTTCTTACAAAAAAGTATCCTGGTTGTGGGGCCATTGAAATAAAAACATTAAATATACCACCAATCTCAGGAATTTTTGGAAATTCAAGTTTTGGCAAACTGGTTTTTTGTGGTGAAGCAGGCACGATTGTGGTATTTCTATTAATGATCACATTCTCAAACTCGTCTTGTTGCGATGCATCAATAGCTCTTTCACTTTAAATGAGAAAGTTTTAATATGGTTACTTATTGTTAAAACTCAAAATTTTAGAAAACAATTGAATCAATTTGAAAAACAATTGCTTTGTATCTATGGAAATAAAGTGATTACCTTTCTAACTCGTAGTCAACATAGATAGCATCATTCACATTAAAGAAATTATCGTTTTCTAGTCTTTTATATATGATAACTTGAGGCACCTTTGAGAGTACCACAACTTTGGCCTGAAATAAATGAAAAATATTAGATAATATTACAGAGGTTATCATCGACTAAAACTCACAAATGTTTGAGCATTCTGAGGCAATAAACCTCGAATACGCGCAACCACTAAGTCATCAAGTGGTGGAAGATTATGTAGACGAACTTTGATTGCCTGACGTGGAAACTTACTCAAAGCTGCACTTAGAGAATTCAATCGAAATATGTTTAATATTGACACGATTTTCGTAAAACCAAAATCGACGCAAAACATTTCAAAGTTCAATTTGTTGGATGTATTCGTTTTCATTAAAGCAGCACGGAACCATTTTTTCTCACCATCTTTAATCAAAAATAAATCATCAGAGTTGGTCAACTCTTCGGGGATCACTCTATATTGGTCACCAATACATTTGGATTCAACTAATTGACGAATCAATTTCTAAATATTCAAATAAATCTTTATAGGCTCGAAGGACATATTATAGTAGGCTTTACCTCAACGTAAGTGGGACCAAAGTTTTTCACCTGAAGATACACATCACCATCTTTGCAAATATTTGTAACTTGAACATTAGTATAGCGTTTAAGCTCAGGAGCTGGAGTATCATCACATATTGAACTCAAAATAAGTGGATTTAGATTTACGTCATCATCAGATGACGTATCATAAAGCACAACCTGAATTTTTGCTTCAAATTCATTGCTATCTTCTAATTGTTGTTCGTAATCGGCTTTACGAGCGAGTATTTCTCCAATTAATGGCTTTCGTGCTAGAAGATTGTCTAAATGCCTTTTAGCATTGGGATTTTCCGCAAAATCTTCCAATCCAAAAAGGCTAAATGGAATCGCTTGTGCTGGCATTCGCAAAAATTTAGAATCGCAAACGAATAATTGGTCCATATCGAACCATTTTTCTTCGCCTTCATCCAAGAAGAAGCACAGACAAGTAGCGGCACTTTTATTAATCTCTTGTACGAGAACACGGTACCAACACTCTGAAATCGATACCAAATATACTTGACCACAAGCAATTGATGTTGGACGAGCTTTATCAGTTAACATAGATATTTCAATATCATCCAATAAGGAATTCAATTGCTGATTATATTCTTCCCCTATTAACCTTGCCCATACTTCTACAGTTGACACAGTATGAGTAACATAAAGATCCCAATATTTTTTTTCCCAGGGCAGCACTATTCTTTCCAAGATAATATCAGACTCTGCTGAAACTGAAGATGCTGCACCTAAAATTTTCACCATAAAACGAATAAAACTCGGTAACCTATAACGTTAAATCCAAAATTAGCATTATACTCACTCGATTCGGCACTTTGTGTTCTAGCAAAAATAATTAAGTTCTCATCGATAATTTCTTCAATCGAAAAGAATTGTGGATTCGACTGGATGATACTAAACCAATTATCTGGTAAACGTTCTCTATACTTTTCTTTGAACACATCTGGAAGATCTTTACAAAACATTCCATGCGAATGTTCTTTGAGTTCTTCAAAGAGTTTCATTGCTATTTCATAATCTGAATCTAAGCAAATAGGGAACATCATTTTTGCTTGTTCTTCACGAATTTGGTCAACTGCAACCATGGCAACAGAAATGTCAGCTTCACGTTTGGGTTGATATTCATCTGGATATGTACAATACATAACACCGTTAACCAAAACTCGTGCTTGGTATTTGTTGCTAAATTTTAATTTCACATATTCATAAGCTGGCATATCATAGTTATTAAATTGACAGTATTCTCCAAGGCACATGACTGGATCATCAAAAGCTCCGAAATTGAATATTTTTTCGGAAAGTTGGCGTTTAACCTGAAAATTTATAATGAAAATTTAAATGAAATGAAATTTATTCATTTGGAATAATCGAATACGTACATTCTCTTTTTGAAAGCTCACGGATTTACTTTCCACATTCGGAATATCGTTTTGAGCTGCCGATTTTGTATTAGCCAAGTCTCCTGATACCGTTTTGTGAGTGCTCAATCTATCTTGTATGGATCGCACATTTATAATCTGTTGATTAATTTGCTTATTGAATGCATTATTTGTGTTAATAGCATTTTGAGGAGGGGGGAGTTCAGAAATTCGAGCATTTTGTAGTCTACTGGAAAGATTACGGCCAACATTGAGTTTTTCATTTGTTTCTGATGGAGAAACTTGTAGTTTTTCAGTTTTTCTTTGAAATCTAAGTGCTAAATTTTTCCCCTCATTGGATGTAATTTTTGCGTCATTCTGCTGGATTTTAATCTGAGTATTTTTTCCTGGATCAAGTGATTGACTAAAAGCTTCAGATGACCCAACCTGTAGAGATGGTTCCGAATATCTTGCATGTTGAAGTCTGCTTGCTAAACAACTTCTTTCGTTAGATTCATTTTGCTTAATTCTAGTCTCCAAATGTTGCCTTTTTGAAAAATTTTCTCCGGCAGAACTGATATTATTTTCCGCCTGTTTTTTGTTTACGGTCCTATTTGATATTTTACTTGAATTCTGTAAGAATTCATAAGCATTAGCCTTTAAAACAATTTTAAATAACATTACAACCTGTGGAGAGAGTGACTTCAGGCTTCCTGCAGACACACTATCGTCGAAATTTTTGTGCACCAGTAATCGGTTCTGAATATTACTTGGTTTTTCAGAGCTCTGTTTGCTACTATTTTGTCCAAGAATCGGTCTAACGGTCGATCTATTGGTAGGATTGTTATTTTTTTGTGTTTGCCTCGCACTGGGAGATTGATGATTTCTTTGGTTCGATACTGACGTGTTCCTATTTTCTTTTGTGCCGGCGTTATTATTTTTGTCGTTAATATTTTCATTAAAATCTAACTTACGCTGCATTCCACTTCGGTGTTCGTGTGGAGCTCGCAGCTTAGTTGGAGACCGCAGATTTTTGAAAACATTGTTAGAATATGTGGTCTTATTCCAACTTTGATCAGTTGATTTAGGAACTCTTAGCTAAAACAATGGATAACATAAATTTAACAAAATTATTTACAAAAGATCCTAGATTTATAAAAAGCGCTTACCACTGATTTTTTCCTTGGATTTCTTTGTTTTGAAATCATTTGACTTATGTGTGCAGATTCCTTCCACCTTTTTGCCGTTACAAAAGCCTATTAGTGAAATAAAATTTTCCTTTTGAATGTTATCCTCATTGGACTATATGGATATTATTCACCTCTCCTTGAATTTTCGTTATAACAAATTCATCGGATGCACCCAAAAAGTCTTCTAATCTGGGATAACCAAATCTTTGACAGTCTAAATCTCGCCCCTCTAAATTCCTGTAATCTTTCATTATATCCCTTAGACGGGTCGGAGTATTTCGGGAAAGTACCAAAGCTCTCAGTATAGAAATGAGCGCTTTGGCCTCTATTGTGGCGGCCGGTAAGTTTGACATGATTGTACCTTGCTGCGTAATCTTCAATTTGACTTAATTACTAAAGACGTAATATCTGAAAAGAAATTCATTAGTTAAAACTTTTTGGTGTTATTTAAATTTTTACTTTCTTAAGCATTCCCTGAGAGTCTAAATTCTAAAACTGCCTGAATTCTAAATTTCTTGTCTGAAACGAAATAAACTTTTCATTTTTATGCAGAAAATCAAAAAAACCTAAAATTAAAAATGTAACTTTGAATTAACTGGAAAAAAAAATTAAAAACGAATTTCTCTTTGTAATAATCGAATCTAAAAAGTAAAAATAGTATAAATTTCCATTAATTAGATGCTTCAAAACACATACACCTAAATACAGTTCAGCTAGTAAATTTTTGATTTCGTGAAATTCACCGTTAGAAACTAGAATTTCTAACATTCTGGAAGGGAAAAAATCAACGAAGTAGGCCACAAAACAAATTTTCCAAAACTACAGCAATTTTTCCAAAATTGCGAGATGTTCTCAAAATATTTGCTTACAGCCGTAACTTTTTCAATAAAATGGAATTACCAAAAAGACAGCAGTGTAATCATTAAATTGCAACCTCATCAATAAATGGTAGTTTTAATGGCAAAAATAATAGGAAAAATCACAATTTATTGAGGTTATGCAGTTTTTAATTTGCTCACAGTTCGATAAATTCGACACACAATTAATTTACGGCTTAAATTTTACACTTTTCCAAAAAAAATTCATTACTTTCACAATACCTTTTTCTTGATTTTTTAATGCTGTAGTTTGAAACAATTATGCTTTTATGTAGATCTGCACCATTACAGGCCACTACGCAATTCAAATAAAAATCTTTTATTTAATCAAGAAGACTATTCAACTGGTTACAGCTTCCATTAAGACAGACCTTTCTCTATTGAAGACCGTGGCCCTGCAACCCACAATTTTTAGCACAAAATGACACGAAGTTCTTTAGCCACGGAAGTTTTGGTAGTGCACTCACGATAAGAAATTATTAATTACAAACACAGTTGCAAAGTATCGTGTACGAAAAGTTAAATATCGTGAAAAAGAAAACTGTACCCTAAATTCCATTAATGTCAAATCACCAACCTACGATTTTGTTTTGACGAATGCATAAAAATACACTGCAACAATTGGCAGTGTTGTTGCATACACAAGTGTTTTACGACAAATGAAAATAGCTAGAGAAAACTAATAAATAATATTGTTTCTTTGTTAATTCGTTGTGCTGGAATTTTTATGTTTTCTAATGTTTACAAACAAAGTTCCAGCTAGTAAATGTACGCATGCAAGGAAACAGAATCGTTCACATAAGGAATTATTGGTAATCAATATAAAGCTATCACTTGTATAAGTGGTGCATTAATCCTAAGATGTAACTGAATTACAGAGCTGCTTGAAAGCCACGCAGCATTCCTGTGCTAAATCAACCACTTGACGACTGACACTACTAAGAAAAAATGATTTTTTCAGATTTGTTTATCTAAACTCACAGATATACCAATTGCCACAAAGCAGTGTATTTTCATTGCATAGTTTTTTGTTCAACAGATAAACTTCACTACCTTATCTCTGCCAGTAAATTAGATATGGAAAGAATTCTTAAATATTTGCCGGACGATTGGTTCCTCTGCTATGTTCATCGGGCAGTTTCCCGCTCATTTATTGTGTTCCGAAATCTACAAAATTCGCGGGATATCATGGCGAAAAATCAATTCCGGTTTCAATCACTCAACACGATTGGACGGCTTGTACAAGATTAAAAATCAATTAAAAAATTCCTGGCATATTCCTACCCTTAAAATTTTACAACTTAATCCACATATCGAGTATTTTCTAGAAGATAATCATCTTTCTGCGCCTACTGAGTTTGTATTTTTGAAAACATTTGCAAACCTTTTAGCATCCGTGAAGCAAAATAAATTTATATTTACTCTTTGTCAATATTTTTATAGCACCATCAACACTGCAAACTTAAGTACTCACATAAACTTGCGTTTTAATCAATTCGCATTGCAACACGTCATAATATAAATTTCTTTAAATTTTTGGAGACCACAAATTACAGAACAGAGAGCACGACGCCACCGATGATTTATAATCTTAGATCATAGAGAACAGGATATGACACCTTATCTAAAATCCGTATACATACACGGGCACAGCAGCGACATCAGCGTACCAACGAGTTAATGGTTATTAAAAATTTTTCGTTTAGCCGCAAACCACCAGTTCAGGCACACATTTTGTTTGATGACGCCATAAAATTCAAATTCTTTTTTACAGGTTTTTCAAATAGAGTTTTATTTACAACAGGTATAACAAATTCTAAAATAGTCCCCTATACATATCTTTTCTCATTTCTGTTCATATTAATTCAGAAAATTGAAAATAAATTTGCTTGTTCAAGCAAAAACAACCACCATTTTCATCTTCGGCCAAAACCATTTTTCATTTTCAGCTAACATGGGCGCCAGCTGGTGTACAAAACTTGCATCTAAATTTCTCTTATCGCAAGTGAAAATTTGTGGTGGGGTTGGTGCTTGTAAATAAATTAACCATCAAATGTCAAAACAAAGAGAAATTTAATGAATTTTAAAGTATTTCATTGAAGAAAATTAGTAATTTGTTGAAAATAAAATAAAGTGAGGTACACTGGACTGATAGTAACAGTTTTGTGAAGTGACATTCTCATTTTAATAAAATATATCAGAAATAAAGGAAACACACGAAGTGAATTGTCGGAAAAATTGTTCAAATTATATCCTTCAGAGGAAGAAAGTATTTTATTTGTTACCTATGTGAATTTCAATGTTTTCTTTAATTATTTTAATTGTTTTCAAAGTGAAAAACATTGTTTTTCTAATTAAATTTAAAGTTTGAAAATATGGAACATAATAAATGACGCATCGGTTGTGAAATTCGTGTCAAAACCGTGCAGTGGAGTAGTAGCATAAAACTTTTATAAAATTGTGTACTGAAATTTTTTAATAGTTTATTTAATAATAAAGAAGTGTAACATGAGTAAAAATTATAAATAAATGTTTATAAAAGAAAAGATTTGTGTTTTTCAATTATTTGTGTCCAATTGTACTTGTTTCATGGTCGTGTACAGAAATTTTCCGACGTCAATGTTTTTCGTTCAAGTGTGTTAGTAAATTTTGTTAGGTTGCGTTAAAATTGTACGCTCATCTGTCATCGTGTCATATCCTGTTCTCTTTTATCTAAGTTTATAATAAACTCAGCTGAGTTTACTTGCAAATACAGCATTCAGCCACACGAATTGTGCCCAACTTCTTTTGAAACAGTGCGGCTGACAAATTTTAATTTGGAGCAGGGTTGAAGTTCGATGGAAAAAACGTGTAAATATTTAAATAATTTTATTATCTCAAGCCGTGGATACTACTGAAAGATACGTAGAAATTGATGCCAAAAAAAACCTTGAGGTCGATTAATGTTACTCCATTCCCCAACAGGTGGCGACGGACCAAATGCCTAATTTAATAACCGCAACTGATACACCGTTTTGAAATCTACAAATGTACAATTTAGAAATTTTCTTATTTATTTTAGAACAAATTCATCAAAACACCACATTTTTCATCGAAATGGAATTTTATTTTTCTGCATATAATGATACATCAAAATTTTTTGTAATCAATTAAATTAAAATAAAAAAAAACACCTCCAAATTATTCTAGCTGACCACTTATACTAAAACTTTTGTCTTAAGTTTTAAGATAATATTAAATTCATATTTTCAATTCTGGAAAATAAACTCTAAGGATGATACAGTGAAAGGGACTGAAATCTCCATAAGGCTTTTTGAAGAAGTAATAATAAAAATAAATAATAATAATTTTAAAATTATTTGAAATTACTTTTCTTTAATACTTTTATACTAAAATGACATGCATTTTGGTTGGACTAAATCCCAACGTGTATTTACTGAATTGTAAGTGCTGTCGGAAAAGCTAAACTTTAAGCTTAAACATCGTTTTGCGTATTGATGAATTTCCCTCTATACAACCTGTAAACAACAAGTAATTTACTAACTAACTCAAGTATTGCTTTGTTTTATGTAACACTTTCTAGGGTAGGTTTCATTTAAGAAGCTGAAAATTTTATAAAAGTAAACATCATTGGTGGGATATTTAGTATATGTGGTACATAACAATATTATAACGTAATTCAGTTATAGAAAAGAAAATATATTAAATGCGAGGAATTATAATATATTTTATATTTTTTGATAGGAATAATTATGATTTGAGGAAGCTATCAGTAGTAATTGTATAGTTGAAGCATAAACAATAGTTTGTTTTTGAATTTTTTAATATTAGTCCTGATTTTACTTGAGCTAACATTTGCAGCAAATACAGTATGGGAAATATGCTGTTAAATTATTTTACTTCATAACCTATCCCGCGAATATTTGTTCCGGATTCGATTTATGTATTTTTAAAGTTTATCTCTTTTTTTTGTCAAACAAAACATTTTTGTATTTCTTTTCGTTTCTCTGTTTTGAACAATTTTCGATAAAAAAAAACTTAGCAGTTTATCGGGGAAAATTTCATTCAACAATAAATAAAAATTTTCTGTTTTTCTAACTTCTTAATAACAGTTAAAAAGCATCGTAATCGGAATAAAAACCTCTCAAAACGTTTAATAAAATATATGTTTATATATGCGCAAGTATGTATCATTTACTAAATACAAATTTCTGACTTATTATTATCAAGCGACGTTTATTTATTCTTATATGCAATCATAAAAGCTTTCAAGATAATTTATAAATAATTACTTTTAAAAAATATACAAATGTAAATGTCTTTTAGTGATGTCCATACAAATTTTGTGAATTCATATTCATACTACTTCATATGAAATGTGAAAGATAAAATTTTGAAAAGTCTTTTTGGAGATATTTCAATATTAGATTTATTTAATATGACATAGAGTATATGTTTGTTTAAATGTATGTTATATGCATTTTTGGTAATAGTCAAGCTATGCAAATACTAAGAAAATAAATAGAGATATGTTAATAACGACGGTGAAATCTATTTATTTTTAATATTTATTAACTTGATAATTTCGAGAATATTTTTGGAGTTGTAAACTTTCTCTTTCGTCCTGTTCATTAAAATGCTAAATGCACTCAGTTCCTTGATGTTATGCGAAAAATATAATATGTAGCAATGTGAATAACTTGTTAGAAGTTTGTAATGGGCAAGAAAAATTAGAAAAAGATTGCTTGCATCTTGTGTTACATGTGCGATCGCCGATCTACATCGTTTCATTCCCATAACATTATTTTTTCATAAATTTCTTCGAAAGATCGCTATGACATGAAGGTCTCAACTTATCAACGAGCAAAATAAATTTAAATTATAGTCACACACAGAGATAACAAATGACAATATTTTAAGCTTTTTGTTATATATCAAACACGCAATTATATACGAGCAAATTTATCAAAATTTGATGTTTACCTGCATACTTGTTGCTAAATTTCTATAATCATTTTGTTGGGCTAAAGATGTCGGACGTGCACCACTTGCAGCACCTCCCGGTCGATACGGTGCTGTCTGGGCAGCAGCCACCGCCTGAGTGGGATATCCAGCAGCTGTTGCAGCACTTGTTCCTTGAGCTGGTGATGCTGGATAGAGATGTGTTTGAGGTCCCCAATAAGGAGTTGAACGAATATGTGCAACAAGTGGATCATAAAATCGTTGTGGTTGCGGTGGTGGCATAGGTGATACTCCTGGTTGAAATATGTGACCAATTGGTTGTACACGAATTCCAGATAGTTGTCTCATATACTGTGCAGCCAACTGGCTCTTACGATCTACTTTTCGTTGGGCTAAAGCGACATAAAGTGGCTTCGACCATATTACTCTTCCGTTCATTTCTGTAACTGCTCTTGTTGCTTCATCAGCTGAATTGAAACAAACAAAACCAAAACCTTTTGATTGCCCTTTCTTATCCATCATTACTTTTGCAGAAGTAACGGTGCCAAACTTTGAAAAGCACTTTTTTAACCGTTCATCGTCGATAGTATCATCCAAATTCTTCACATATAAATTGAACTCATGAAATATACTGTCCTCAGATTTATTCCTTAGTTCTTCAAATTTGCTTTTTAGTTCACGTTGTCGTTCAGCTTTTTTCTGGCTACGACCTACGTATAAAACTCGACCATCTGGTAATTTTTTCCCATTCATTGCAGCTACTGCTGCTTCAGCTGAATCTGTGGACTCATAAGCAACAAATCCAAATCCTTTTGCTTTTCCATCTTCCTTTTTCATCACCTAAAAGCAATGTGATTTATCCCATTACAAAATTTTAAAGCGAAAAATATGATTATTAATGAGATGTTCGTTTTCAAAGAAACAAAATGAAAAATTTAGTTTTTAATCAATAGAACTTATTCAAACGCAAATTTACCTTGTGACTTGTTATTTTACCAAACGGTTCAAACAATTCACGTAATCTATCATCATCGAAATCTTCACCAAAATTCTTTATGTACACATTAGTAAATAGTTTTGCTTTTTCTCCCAATTCTTTCTCGCGTTCTTTACGAGGAATAAAACGTCCTACGTAAACTTTTTTAGCATTCAACAACATTCCGTTTACTCTTTCAATAGATGTATTGGCGGCTTCTTCAGATTCAAAGTGAACAAATCCATATCCTTTTGATACTCCTTTTTCATCTTGTGCTACTTTACAACTTAAAATGTTTCCAAATACAGAAAATGTTTCGTAAATAGCCTTATTATCAATGTTTTTATCTAAATTTTTAATAAAAACGTTTCCAACTCCAGAACGTCGTAAGGATAGGTCACGCTGTGACATTTTAGTGATTGCACTTTGTCGCTGTTTAACTTAAAAATTACAGTTCCGAGAGGTTTTTTCCTGAAAAAATAAATAATGGCGGGTAAGTATATTTCACAGACACTAATTTTTTGATTACAAAGAACAAAATATTATATAATCAATCTCCCAATGAACAAAGTTTTGTATCCTTAGATGGATTTTCCAAATTTTTACACACACTTTCACGATGACAAGCTTCCTCTCTACAGGTGCTCGTCAAATCTTATCAATTTCAATAAATTTTACCCGGTCCTTGAATGATATGAATTTTATTTTGGTTAAATTGATTTGTATATATGTATATATTTTAAAAATCTTATTAAACGATGAAGATATGTTTGCTATGTTTTTTCGTTTAGAATTCATTGGTTTATCTCGATTTGCATAAGTTCACATTGTTGATGAAAGTGTTATATACATATGTCAGCCCTACTTGTGAAAAAATATACTCATGTCCTCATTTTTGCATGGTGTGTATTTTCTTAAAATTCCCAACCAATAATTTGAGTTTAACTAAAAAGTTTATCAACTATAAAATATGCTGCTTATATAGTTCTTCGTATTATTTCAAGATCTTGAGTATTTTCCTGGTAGTGAAAAACACGCACAAAAACACTGTAGTACTGCAATGACGATTTTTAGACGTACCTTTTGAGCTAAAATTATTCCACTAACAATATGAATTCGAAATATTTCTATTTATCCAGAATGAATATATTTTCCCCGATAGAATAACCAGAAATTTTTATTTTTTATATTGACACTTTCCGAATCTAATACATGGCTGGTACCGAAAATAAAACTACAGACTTAACAAACGTTACTGTCGCGCAGCCTTTTTGGATAGGCTGACGACCGGAACGAGTCGGAGTGCATAATCATTTCTCTTTGTAGCGTTCTTTTTCTATCCTATTAGAATGGAACGTCTCGCTACAGCAACGCTTGTCCAGCTGTTTTACGTATTTGTGTTTGTACTTCTTGAAACACCGCCATTTAGAACAAACTTCTGACTCGTGCTGCCATGATGAACAAATACTAACTTTATTGGAACTTCCAAAAACTGCACTTGCATGACTAGTCAAGTACACGTGTGATAAGACTACTTTGGCGGGCTTTCAATCCTAATATGCCAATTAATTTTTAGTTTCAGGAGTATATCCTCAAATTTTAAAAAATAAATACACAGCTACGGAATATAGTCATCTATATTATTTGTCCGCTGAAAACTTGCCTCATTTTATATTATTGATAATTTGTTACAATGCAATTCGAATAGAATTGAAGCGCATCTGATATTCCGTAACAAGTTAACTAACGCTTACAAAAAAATAATTGAAACACAGCATTTCCGTTTTACGAACTGAAATATTGGAAATTGTTATGAATAATGTGTTAACGTTGTTAAAGTCATGTAAATAAAACCAGCACTTTCAGGATGCAACTTCTTTGGAAAATAGTCATGGTTAAAATTGTCACTTCAAAGATAGAGAATTTGCTCATCGTTGATGATGATTTAAATATTTCAACGTTCTTTTTGGGGTAATATCAAAGGTATTATACGTTTCAGCTTGTCTTTCAAGCTTTGATTAAATTTGTAAGGAAGTATTGAAACAACAACTTGTTTGAAAGTTTATTTGATAATTTTATTGTAATAGCCATATCAAACTGTTTTTGAAAATAAAATTTATTAGAAATTGGTACCGGTTTCATAAAGATTCAAAATTAAATTAAAACAAAAGTAAACAAAATAAATGCTAATGGGCCGAAAATTCAAAGAAATATTGGATTTGCTTACAAACTAATTCGAATGTTTTCTTATCAAGTTTGATACACATTCAATTCATATATTATATTGATTGAAATAGTTGTAAAAATGCAAAAAATATAATTGAAAAAATAGATGTGGTAATTTCGCATTACAGATGATTTATATAAAAATCATGAGACTGGGAGATACTTTCGGGAAAAAATGCCATTTAAGAATTCAGATTAAACTTAAATCCATAATGATTAATTTTAAATATTACGATATTATATCATATTTATACCAAAATTGAACAACCCTTTTAAAACCAAATATAATGTGTTTATTTTAATAACATTGGATAAGAATATCAAACCTACCATGGTTCTCATTTATCAAATTTTGTTATTCAATTTAAAATTTATTGATAAACTTTATCTTGTATGCATGATGATTAACAAATGTTTTATGATTGCTTTATTGAATTCGATTCACAATACTATTTTTTCAAATATTTGGAGCTTTTAAATGTTGGTATGTAGCAGTCACACAAAATAAATCTTTTCACCAATTATGAATCGAAAGTTCTAAAACGCAATCTTAAAGTTTAGGCACAAAATTTTTAATTCAAGAGAAAAACGCATCTTTTATACCTGTGTCTAAGCTTTGAAAAAACCTTATATATATAAACTTCAAAAATCTGCTATAAACGTAAAAAATAATAAACATAGATTTTACGGTGCACGGATATTTTCGGACCGATTCCTTTGATTTATCAGACCGTTACAGAATTGGGGTCCATACCTAAAATTCGTGATAAATGTTTTTATTTTACTAACAAAATTTGAATTAACTGTTTACAGAATGAAAATATGTTCGTGATACCTAGTGATAATATCCGTGCTTCTCAACTGTATTGTATATAAACCTGGTTGCCCTAAAAGAATGTTTTATTTGCTTCACGTTATCCTCCTCACATATAATTCCCCACTTATTTCATTTTTTTTTTTTTGTAAATTTTTAGTTTTGCCAAAAATTGACAAACTCTTTTACGATTTTTTTTTTTTGTTTCTTCATATGCAAATGAATATATATTTATTATTTATTTTATTTTCTAAATCTTTTTCGATTTTTTTCATATTTTTAGTTATTTTACTTGTATTTTTTCTGTGATTCTAACAAAGTGTAGAGTATCGCCCTGTTGGTGTCCAATTAAATTTATTATTTTAGAAGTAATGATCCCATTTATGTTCGGAAAAAAAAAATTATATATAAAGTTTACAAAACTTCACTGGTTAGAATAAGAAATAACAATCAAATCAAAAGAATTACCATTACCAAAGCAAGAACCATGAGCAAGTTAATTGATTTTTGATAAAATTTTCTAACATAAATGGGCGCATTACTGCATTAAAATCATTCTAATCATTTTATTTTGCATTCATTTTTTTTTGTTTTTAATGTTTGAAAGAAAAATTCAAAAATTCATATTTAGCAGTGGATATTTTCCAGTTCTATGATAAAGTGTAAAAAATCAAAATTTAAAGTTTTTTTTTCTGGTGGACCTTTTTCACATCTTCATGTTCATTCCGCTCTACGTACTTTTTACGCCATATAACTAAGCTTTTGCCAACATTTAATTTTTTTAAAATTATCTGTAACTGATATGTCAAAAAGAAAAAACGAAAATCATTGTGATATACTAACAGGTTGTTGCCCAGGTTTGATATTTAGTTTTACAAAAAATGGTGTCATTAACACCTGCCGTCAAACAATAGGAAATGAAAATCGAATCGTTTCATTTTGCATTAGTCTCAATAAGTTGAATAAATTTTTTATAACTATCAACTTCCACCTGTAAGTATATCTTCACAAAAACAAACGTATATCTAAAGTTTGCTAGGACTTCTTTTGAAATAATTACAGCGTCACTCATTCGATTAGTGGATTAGATGCAAGAATGTACATCAAATTAAATTTTAGCTATACCATCAAATTTTACTTTATAGAATCCGATTATGAATTTCATTATCACAGAGGTATCTAATACTGGATTAGTCCTCTGTGTTATTTGATTATTAATATGTTAAATTATAGTGAAAAGAAGTCCGAGTGGCTGTAAGAAATGAAATTAAATCAATTTAATTTGCAACGTTGCTTTGTGGATTTGCTTGATGTGCTTGGAGAACAGCAACAGCTTCATCAGCTTTGGCTTTTAATGAAGCTTTATCCTCGAGCATGTGCAGCAACTCAGAATTTTCGATTTCCAACAGCATTCCAGTAATTTTACCGGCCAATGTAGGATGCATACTTTCAATTAGCGGGTAAAGACGTTCTCCAAGAATTTGCTTCTGATCTGCCGGAGTTGCGTTAGCCAAAAGTGATGCAATGATCGGTTCTTGTCCTATAAAAGAAAAAAGTTTGTAGTGTAAATCCACTGCACAATACAGGTACTACGGCTAAAATGGCTGTTATCTGTTTATACCTTTTGTATTGAGAGTTTGTACAGTTGGTTGCGTTTGAACGGGTTGTACAGGAGGATTTCTCATATTGGGTGTGAACTTGTAGTTCGTAGCGCGTGCTTGTGGTGCAGATGGGACCTGCACAGCCATCTGTCGAGTCTTAAAAGTATGTTACAAGGGCAAAAAAGATAAAAATTTCATTTGGTTACCTGCATGTTTGTAGCGCCAGCTTGTTGTCCAGTGATTGCTCGTGCTGGATTTCTGAGAGCAGCAGAAGAATGTGCATTGGGTTGAGTCTGCGGAGTTCCACGGACAGTTGCAGCAGCAGCACCTGGTCTAAATTGAGCTGTTGATGCCGCTGCAGCGATGTTTGAAAATCCAGCTGCTGCAGCGCCTCCACCTTGTGCACCCGATGATGGACGTACTTGAGCTTGTGGTGCCCATCGTGGAGTTGACCGTATTTGTGTTACTTGAGGACCGAAGAATCTCTGGGGTTGTGTCACAGTTGGCACGAAGAAACCTCCAGGTCCAGCACCGGGTTGGAAGATTTGTCCAATTTGTTGCATACGAACTCCAGACAATTGTCGCATGTATTGAGCGGCTAAATGAGCCTTTCTATCGTCTTTGCGCTGTGCCAGAGCAACATAAAGGGGTTTAGTACCCAAAATCCGACCATTCATCTCAGTAACAGCACGTGTTGCCTCATCAGCTGAGTTGAAACATACGAAACCAAATCCCTTTGAACGACCGTCTTCTTCAGTCATAACTTTAGCAGAAGTGATATCGCCAAATGGTGCAAAATGTTTGCGCAATCGTTCATCATCTACAGTGTCATCCAAATTCTTAACGTACAAGTTAATACCGTAGAAAGTATCTTGACGTTTTTTCTTCAACTCTTCAAATTTACGCTTCAATTCTAATTGACGTTCGGCCTTCTTTTGAGCACGACCCACGTAAAGAGTTTTGCCATCAGACAATTCTTTTGCATTCAAAGCTGCAACTGCAGCCTCGGCGGCATCAGTTGTTTCAAAAGCAACAAACCCATATCCAAGAGACTTGCCATCGTCTTTAGTCATAACCTAGAAATATAATTTTTAATTATTCTTTGGAATTACTTTAAAGTAGAGGTACGAATGTGACATTATCTACTTCTGCCTTAAGGAATAAGGTCCTGTAGACAGGGTAAGACATGTGTTTCTCTTACAGTCGCGAATCTTAACCGAACGACAGATAAACTCGTTTGATTAATGGGTGGACTGTGTAAATCTATCTTTGATCACATTCATAGACATACCTTATGGCTCGTAATAGTTCCAAATGGTTCGAACATTTCTTTCAATTTTTCATCATCAAAATCTTCACCGAAATTCTTAACGTACACGTTTGTGAATAATTTTGATTTCTCTCCCAATTCCTTCTCGCGTTCCTTGCGTGGAATGAAGCGTCCAACGTAGACTTTTTTACCGTTCAACAACATTCCGTTGACTTTGTCAATCGAAGTATTAGCAGCTTCTTCGGTTTCGAAGTGGACAAAACCGTACCCTTTGGATACGCCTTTCTCATCTTGAGCTACTTTACAGCTGAGAATGTTCCCAAAAGCAGAGAAAGTATCGTAAATAGCCTTGTTGTCAATGTTCTTGTCCAAATTTTTAATAAACACGTTTCCAACTCCCGAACGACGCAAAGATGGATCACGCTGAGACCACATAATACGAATTGGACGACCCTTCATGTGGTCGAAGTTCATGGTGTCCAGGGCACGCTCGGCTGAAAGTATGAGTTCATGTAGAATATAATACATAGGTATATCAATATTATATTAGTATTATATCAGTTCAATAAGGTTTATTTCCCATCATGTAGTTCAGGATAATAGAACTATTTTCAACATATTTTTCTAATCAATTTATGTATAAAATAAATATTAATTTTCTTCATCCGCAAGAACTGAAATCTTGTACAATTTGAATTGTGCTGGGCCTGTCTACATAATGAAATATGTTTAATATGAGTCATGATAAAGTACATACATTGTTGTTCAAAACAGACGTTTAGATATAATTAAGTGTGATTCTAAGTATGTGATAATACAACAATTGTATTATAAGCTATTTTATTAGAAATTATAAGAATCTGATTATAAAAACGGAAACATTATCAATTGGTCACGTCAAAGGTACCAAAAAACCTTGTCTTAAAAAACAAAAAAAATCTTCCACGCTGTCAGCAAAATGGCAGCAGATAAATTTCGATTGGAATTCAAATTTTCAGACATTAGTTTGTGAAATACCTCAAAAGCAACCCTTTTATGTTGTATAAGTAAATACATAATTGTATATTTGTTGATTTGCATATTTATTTGCAATCATGTAGTTTCCATTTAGTGCTAGGTACTACTTGAAATGGAAAGCAAAATTTTTTGCTTTATGAAACGTCACACGCACTAACACATGATGAAATTTCAGCGGAAATATACTTGAAGCGCGTTCGCTGCGCATGTGTTGCGTGACAATATAAAACAAATATGGCTGACGTTGCATTGAAAGCTTAGTAAAATGTAAGCCTAACACGTGTGCAACTAATTTCATAAAAATTTTAAATAATTGTTAAAGCTAACTACTGAAATGTCCTCTTACCGTCTGCTGGTTGATGGAAGTTCACGTAAGCATATCCTAGAGACCTCCGTGTAGTCACGTCACGACAGACACGAATGGAAAGTACTGGTCCAGCACCGCAGAATTTCTCAAAAATCTGAGATTCTATGATATCCGGATGCAAATCGCCAACATATAACGATGCCATTTGGAAATTCGGACCGCCTGGATTCATTTCTCACTCAAATTAATAAAAAATTCACAATACAATCTTTTGAAAATTCTCGTTAAAAGGCTTGGCTGTAATTAATTTGATGTTCCAGAACACAAGAATATTTGACCAAAAATTGCTCGGCTAACTGAAAATACATAAGAAAATGGAATAAAAATTACAATTGCAAGGAGAATTTCAGTCTATTATCAATATGAATTTCGTTTCAATTTATACATTTACACTGCAAACTGTAACTAGGTCAGAATTAGTACTTACGCTTTTTAATATTTATATACGTATTTTTTAAATACTTTTTCGATTTTTTTGAGTTTTTTATATTTTATTTTTTTTTTGGCTTTTTACTTTATTTTATTTTTTTTTTTATTTTTTTATTTTTTTTATTTTTTATTTTATTCACAAAATATGTGGCAGGTCATATGACCCGAATAATTAAATTATTACCACACACCAACAGGGACTATACTCGTCTGAAAAGTGGACAGCGTCAGCGAAGAACGTATTCGAAGGTACCTTTTCCATTCGTTTCATTTTTTTCCACAGTGTTCCTCGAAACTTTATTTTACCGATGCGATTGCGGCTAACTTAACATAAATTGGTCTAGTGCGTTTTTCAAAAACTTAAATCTAATTTTATTTAAATAATACAAAAATTACATTGATAGAAAAATCACTTTTTGGAATATATGCTCATTAAATTTAAATGTGCGTTGAACTGCACCAAATTTTTTATCGTAATAGTCTAACTAAATAATTTAATTTTTGCATCAAATGGTCAAACATTTTTTTCATTAATATCTTCAATATATGAAAATATACCTATATAGTTTGGCAAAAAGCTCGCCGAGTATGATAAAAATTTACACATGGGAAATAATTGTAATAAATTATATGCAACATTTTTTGAACACAATGACACTTAAAATTTGTCCTTTCATATAAAATCACATAGAATTGTTTCATTAGTGCATATGCATGTTAATGTTGTTTTTAAATATTTATTTACGGAGGTAGTAAGTGCAATAGAAAATGGCCTATTGCAACATCCGTTCTGTCAAAATAGCATGCGTTTTGTATATAACATCTAAACCTTACAAACAGCGTTATTCATTCTACTTCCAAAGGATTATTGAAACACCAATTTATGTGGAATTTTATTGTAATAGCAATATTTATAATATGACAGTACAGAATATAATAGTTAGGTATTCAAATAAGCAGAAATCATTTAAATAAACACAATGAATGATAATGGAGATTAAGGATCAAAAATTATAATGCTTAAATTATTGATATATTGATTAGTTATAGTTAATATAAAAACAAATGTAATTGAAAAGATAGGTGTAGTAATTTTATCCTACAAACTTGGTGCCAATGATTGAAGCATCGATACCTCATTTCATACTCCCGGGATATCATTTTGAAATAGTCTCCACAATCAAACGATGTCAGTAAAATTGGATAAGAATATTAAACATATCACGGTTCTCATTTATCAAATTCTGTTTTTCATTTTGAAAAGTATTGATGTACTTTATCTGATGAATAACAGGTGTTTAATGATTGCTTTATTAGATTCGATTCACAATACGACTATTTTTTCAAATATTTTGAACTTTTAAATGTTGGTATGTAGCAGTCACACAAAATAAATCTTTTGACCAATTATGAATCGAAAATTCTAAAACGCAATCTTAAAGTTTAGGCACATAATTTTTAATTGAAGAGAAAAACGCATCCTTCATATCTCTGTGTCTTAGATTCGAAAAAAAACCTTATATATAAACTCTAAAAATCTGCTTTAAACGTAAAAAATAGTAAACAGATATTTATAGAATGTGCACGGATATTTTGGAATAACAAATAACAATAACAAATTCCGGTCCATACATAAAATATTTGGATAAATGTTTTTATATTACTGCCGAAATTTGATTTACTGCTTACAAAATGAAAATATGTTTATAAAACATTGTGATAATATCCGTGCTTCTCAAGTATTTTGTGTATGTATATAAACCTGGTTGCCCTAAAAGATTTGCTTCACATTATCCTCCTCAAATACAATTTTCCATTTAATTTGTTTTATTTGTTTTTATTTATATTTTTTTTTAATTTTTAGTTTTGCCAAAAATTGGCAAACTCTTTTACAATTTTTTTGTTTCGAATTTTTAGTTTCCTCATATGCATATGAATATATAATTATTTGTTCTATTTTTGAATTTTTTCGATTTTTTTGATATTTTTGTTTTGAATAGCTCATTTTTCTTTGTATTTTAATAGAATATTTCAACAAAGTTTAGAGTATCGCCCTGTTGGTGTCCAATTTAATTTATTTCGTTAGAAGTAATGGTCCCATCTACGTTTAAACAAAATTTTCAAAACAAAACAATTTGAATAAAATGTATCAAATTTGGGCTCAGTGGTAAAACCTTTATGAAAATTGCTTCTTATCTGAAAAGAAAAATCAGATGCAAAAAACTACATTAAGTAAAGCATTACTTTACAAACAAAGAAAATGTAAGTGTAATAAAGTTACTACAACTTACAACTAGCCGTTAAAGTTACTGAATTTTTAATTAACATAAATGGGCTCATTACTAAATTAACATTTAGCTTTGCATTTTTTTTTTTGTTATTAATGGTTCAAAGAAAAAATTGAAAAAGTACATAAATATTATCGAGATTTATAGTCAAGTTAATATAGGTGCGAGAAATTAAAATTTTTGCTTTTAATGAACTCGCTTTCTTATATTATTAATTTCACTTTGCACACTTTTATGAACGTGATTAATATTTTAAATGAGTGGAAGGCCAAGTTACAATGCTTTTGCAAACATTTCAATAATTGCAAACTTGTGAAACTAATTTTCCAGCGTTACGTTTTTGTTACTGCTGTTCTTTAACTGACATTGTAATAGTAAAAAGAAAAACAAATGTATCTTTAAGGCTGCTAGGATTAGTTTATCAATAGTGTCATCGTCTCTTTTCTGGCATTTATGAAATAGTGTGCAATCAAATCAATTTGTAACTACACTTTCAAACATTTTTCTGGAAAATTCAATTATATGTCGATTATGACGGATTGATTCGCTGTGTTGTTTGAATGTCAACACATATGCAAATTAAGTGAATTTATTTAATTAGCAACGTTGCTTTGTTTTGCTTGATGTGCTTGGAGAACAGCAACAGCTTCATCAGCTTTGGCTTTTAATGAAGCTTTATCCTCGAGCATGTGCAGCAACTCAGAATTTTCGATTTCCAAAAGCATTCCAGTAATTTTTCCGGCCAAATTGGCATGCATGCTCTCAATAAGTGGGAAAAGACGTTCTCCAAGAATTTGCTTCTGATCCGCAGGAGTAGCATTAACCAAAAGTGATGCAATGATCGGTTCTTGTCCTGTAAAAGAAAACAGTTTGCAATGTAAATCCAATGACTATTATTCGTTTATACCTTTTGTATTGAGATTTTGTACAATCGGTTGACTTTGAACGGGTTGTACAGGAGGATTTCTCATGTTTGGCGTGAACTTGTAGTTGGCGCGTCCTTGTGGCGCAGATGGAATCTGCACAGCCATCTGTCGAGTCTTAAAGATAATATTACACGACAAATAAGAATAGAAATTTCATTATGTTACCTGCATGTTTGTAGCACCAGCTTGTTGTCCAGTGATTGCTCGTGCTGGATTTCTGAGAGCAGCAGAAGAATGTGCATTTGATTGAACCTGCGGTGTTCCACGGACAGTTGTTGAAGAAGCACCTGGTCTGAATGGAGCTGTTGATGCCGCTGCAGCGATGTTTGAAAATCCAGCTGCACCAGCACTGGAACCTTGTGCACCCGAAGTTGGGCGTACTTGAGCTTGTGGTGCCCATCGTGGAGTTGATCGTATTTGCGTCACTTGAGGACCGAAGAATCTCTGAGGTTGCGCCATAGTTGGCACGAAGAAACCGCCAGGTCCAGCACTGGGTTGGAAGATTTGTCCAATTTGTTGCATACGAACTCCAGACAATTGTCGCATGTATTGAGCGGCTAAATGAGCCTTTCTATCGTCTTTGCGCTGTGCCAGAGCAACATAAAGGGGTTTAGTACCCAAAATCCGACCATTCATCTCAGTAACAGCACGTGTTGCCTCATCAGCTGAGTTGAAACATACGAAACCAAATCCCTTTGAACGACCGTCTTCTTCAGTCATAACTTTAGCAGAAGTGATATCGCCAAATTGTGCAAAATGTTTGCGCAATCGTTCATCATCTACAGTGTCATCCAAATTCTTAACGTACAAGTTAATACCGTAGAAAGTATCTTGACGTTTTTTCTTCAACTCTTCAAATTTACGCTTCAATTCTAATTGACGTTCGGCCTTCTTTTGAGCACGTCCCACATAAAGAATTTTGCCATCAGACAATTCTTTTCCATTCAAAGCAGCAACTGCAGCCTCGGCAGCATCAGTTGTTTCAAAAGCAACAAATCCATATCCAAGAGACTTGCCATCGTCTTTAGTCATAACCTAGAAACATAATTTTTAATTATTCTCTGGAATTACTTTAAAGTAGAGGTACGAATGTGACATTATCTACTTCTGCCTTAAGGAATAAGGTCCTGTAGACAGGGTAAGATATGTGTTTCTCTTACAGTCGCGAATCTTTACCGAACGACAATGAAAATCGTTTGATTAATGGGTGGACTGTGTAAATCCATGTCTGATACTTCTTTCTATTTTACTAAATTATGTCTTCATCTCCACATAACTAAAACTACTTTTATTACTATCAAATATACAATGATAGAAAAAAGAAATGTCACACTATCTATTTGTGTCCAAAGGAATATGATCCAATGAACTTTTCAAGATATGTACTTGTTTCTTTTACAGCCATGAATCTTTGTCGAGTAACAAATGGTTTCTCTCGACCAATGGGTGGGCTGTATAATTCTAAATACATTGGCTTGTACATTCTGATAACTTCCTAACAATGACTTACCTTATAGCTCGTGATACTTCCAAAGGGTTCAAACATGTCCTTCAATTTTTCATCATCAACGTCTTCACCGAAATTCTTGACGTAAATGTTTGTGAATAGTTTTGATTTTTCTCCCAATTCCTTCTCGCGATCCTTGCGTGGAATGAAGCGTCCAACGAAGACTTTTTTACCGTTCAACAACATTCCGTTGACTTTGTCAATCGAAGTATTAGCAGCTTCTTCGGTTTCGAAGTGGACAAAACCGTACCCTTTGGATGCGCCTTTCTCATCTTGAGCTACTTTACAGCTGAGAATGTTCCCAAAAGCAGAGAAAGTATCGTAAATAGCCTTGTTGTCAATGTTCTTGTCCAAATTTTTAATAAACACGTTTCCAACTCCCGAACGACGCAAAGATGGATCACGCTGAGACCACATAATACGAATTGGACGACCCTTCATGTGGTCGAAGTTCATGGTGTCCAGGGCACGTTCGGCTGAAGGCATTATATTTCATTATTGTTCAAAAATCAAAAATCGGAACATAATCATGTATTGTCTATGGCAAACCTACTTATATTAAAACAGTAAATTAATTAAATTATGAAATATGTTCAACTTTAGTTGTCCTCTCAGTCATACTCATTCGTGAATCAGTACAAGTAACATAATTTTCTTTTTTTGTTTTCAGAGTAGGTACATTAAGAATAATAGTTCTTGGGCTAAGGAATTTTGCGAAAAATTTCAAAATGAAATTGATAGCAAATATTGTCCGAACTGACAACGTCACCATTTACTCGCAAATTAAAGAAAGCGCCTTTAGTAACTTTGATTGTAGGAACGTGCTAAAAATTCTTTTGTTTGCCAATAAATGTTTTTGCATGGAAACAGTGTTCATATTGCAACACAATAAATATTTGCTCTAACATTACAATCGCCAAAACATTATCGATTGGCCTTGAGGTTTTCGTGGCATTGGTTTTAAGACTGCCAAAAGAATTGGAAATTTTGTTGCTTTACTAAAATGTCAAGTTAAGATATTGAATAACCGGTATTCATTGAAAATCGAAAGCTTTATGATTATTCCCTTCATATTTTACGAAATCGCACATACACAAGCAATTTACATAATATAATCTCATTTATAGAGAGAAATTTTTAATGTTGGAAACAAACATGGCTGACGTTACACGAAATATTCGATTACACTTGCATCTAACACGTGGGCAATTATTTCTGCACAAATTCAATCTTCTTGGTTATTCAATAAGATCCCAATGTTCTACGTACCATCCGCAGGTTGATGAAAATTTACGTAAGCATATCCTAGGGATCGCCTTGTAGTTACATCTCGACAAACGCGTATAGAAAGTACGGGTCCAGCACCGCAAAATTTCTCAAAAAGTTGAGATTCTATGATATCTGGATGCAAATCGCCAACGTATAGAGAAGCCATTTGAAAATTCGGACCACCTGGATTCATCTTCTAGCTAACTTCGTAGGTCTGCAATTTAAGGAAAATTTCTAATCTTTCCAATTGATGGATTCAAGTAATGATGGTCTAAAAAGCAGAAATGTTTGCCCAAAAGTTGCTTGTGAAAACTGTAAATATAAAAATAGTTCAACATTACTTTCCCGAAACAGCGAATATTATCAAATATTTTAGTTATTTCTTTATTGCAACAGCAATTTTCTTTCACCATTTACACCACCCTTAAATTAGGTCACTTACTTACTTTATCAATCTCCTCGAATTTTTCAATACTTTTTCGATTTTTTTGGTGATTTTATATATTTTGTGTTTTTTTTGGATTTTTATGTTATTTTAATATTTTTTTTTGTTTTTTTTTTTATATTTTTTTTATGTTATTCACAAAATATGTGGCAGGTCATGTGACCGTAATATTAAGATTTTTACCAGACACCAGCAGGGACTATACTCGGCTGAGTAGGAATTTTTCGTATCGGAGAACGTAATCACAACCAAGTTTTCCACATGTACCGTTCTGTTTCCAAGTTGTTTCAAATCGTTTCCAAAAGCCATTCATTCCCGATTTACTTACAGCAAACTTAACACAAGTCAATTTAAATGGCGTAGGTCTTTTACGGTTGTTCATTTCGTAAAAGCATTAATTCAATTCAATGTGTACTGAGAGTAAATATTCACTTGTTTGCAATTTATTGAAAATGAAAACTTTATTGCAGATAGATGAGCTACTTAATTTGGTCCATGAAACACTAAAAACTGAAAATCTATGTTAATGGAATTTATGGCGGGATATTGCTACGTTAACAAAGGGAGAAGTACTTACACTTATCAGAAGTTGACGTAAAACATTGTGGACAATCTAAACAATTGTTTTCTTCAAACAAATAAAATTTGGAAGAAATAATCTAAAAGCCAATGATCGGTATAATATTTACCTTAAAGCGAAATATTCTTTATCATGTGTTTTTTTCTCAGGTTGATTTCACCCCGAAGATCAGAAGACACTATAATGCGACAACTTAGTATGAATTCATTTTAATTCCAGGTAAGTGTGCCTAGAGTTTCTATTTATTTTGCTATATGCTACTCCGCTTACCATTCACCTAATTCAGTTAAATTTATGCTAAGATGAAGTCAGTCAAAATTAAACATATGTTCAAAGTTTATTTTACACATGTATGTTATATTTCTTGTCTGTTTGATTGCAAAATGATTAAAATAACACCATTGTCCTGTGCAAATTACAAAACAAACGCAGATAGTTATCAAGAATTTTGTCATAATTTGATGAAATCTTGTGATGAAATGCACACAATAAGTATATTATACCTCATGGTTATGTAGTGTTACTACAAACAATTCAAGCCCAGAGGATATCCGTGTTTTTTTTTTCAAATTGTGAATTCATTTTCTTTATGGTTTTAATATCTTACCAAATTCGAAGTTTACCCTCAACAATTCAGAATATCAATAGCACTTAACAACAAAGTTAAAATTTGACTCTATTTTTATTTTATTTTTGTTTTATGCGAAAGTATATATATTTTTTTACAAAATTTTGCTCTCGGACACAAGACTTGACTAATAAAATAATGGCAGGAAACTAATGTGGGAATTATTTATTTTTGGTACCAATTTTAGCCTACTAGATTGTCAAAAAACTTTTCACAGGTATCCTTACCTACTCTTACAACAGCTAAGCAAAAAACATGAGTTATGTTCATATAAACAATGAATTATAGAAAATGGCTGCAAAGTTAAATTTTTGATAAATATTTGGCTAACTACACACATCCCTCGGTCTTTCTTAAACATAAATATCAAAACACCATATATGGCAGTTAAAATCATACATATAAATAATTTTTCTACTTTGAATACTTTGATTCACCTTATCTTATACCTAATGACTTCCTTTGTTCCTACTATTACTTATATTATTGAGCGGGTTTGAAATCCATGCTCACATTATTTTGTTTTTTTTTTTCAATTTTCCGTATCATATTTCCTACAATGTTCTGAGTGCATGCTTTCATGTTGCATCAAAATTCTTAGAGGAAGTACTTCCGTTATTGCGGTATCGAAATCGAGTAGGATTTCATCGGCACTCAAAGAATCTTTTCGGAAGCATTTTATCGATTGTGGCGGTGTATTTTGTGTGGTTCGATCAGATTCCCATGATATTGTTGTTCCAACTCTTGCAAGCATTGCAAAAATATTAGGATCTACAGTAGTTGCAGTAGCTCTTTCAATGTTTTTCCAGTTTGATGAATGATTCAATTCTAGTTTAGGTCTCACGTCTAGAAACTTACGTTTTTTTTCAAGTATGAAGTTAGTGTATCTTCTTTGGTAAACGATTTTAGCACATTTCATGCATTTCACAACATGCGGTTGACTGGTTTTCCGGTTTTTACTAAAAAGTTTTCTCTTAACATGTTTGTTACATATACAGCATAACTGATATTTCTTCCGAGATCGTTTAACTTTTCGATATAATCTCAAACATCGTCTAGAAAAATAAAACCCCATACGTTTTTTTATCGAATTGCGAAACTGATAATTTCGTGATTTGTATGTTCCTGATGAAGATGATTCGTCAGAATCTTCCTCCGGTATAGAATCGTTTATTTGTGATCTTAACTTTCCTTCCCGACTTCCAGGTTGATTTGTTACATTTTCTATGGAATGCCAGTTAATCAACCAATTATTACAACTGAAGCAAAGGTATTTGTCTTCGTTGGCCGGCTGTAATGAAAACAAAAAGTCAGAAATACACAATATCTAGAACTCTTCCCGCTCAACAAAACTACGTGCGGAAACTACTTTGGAAAACGAGAAAAACATAAAAAATTTAGTCGGTTAAAGACCACCTGCTCCCTTTAGGTAAACGAAAATGACGTGAATGTTTCCGTTTTGAAATCTTTCAACTACGGGCGATTTCTTTGGCAGTTTGTATAGTTTCACGGACAATTTTTAAGGCTTCTGGAAACCTGAATATTCCCAATTGGTCTTGTGAACAAATTGTATTATTTTTTCCTTATTTTATTTAATGAAGTGTCGAAAAAGAACACTAAAGTACAAATGTCCTTCGTTGTATATGGTATATTACCTACGCTTTTACAGCAAGGGTCGTGTCAACGTTTTATTGTATTTTTCATCGATTTTTGGCAACCCTCTTTTTAAAAAGGAACCGTAGTCAAGGATGGTAATAGAAACCATGAAGGATAAATAACAACAACAACAACAACTCATCATGTTCACTTACACGAAATTTGAACTTTGCCTGAATAAGCTCGAGAATATTTGGTCCATTCCTAGGCTGATATATATCGATGGCTTGATTAGTGTGACACCCACAAATCAAACAAATTCGTTTATATTCCTCAGCAGGTTTCTCAGCCATATTATTAAATTTTTTTAAACCACGATAAAAAAAACGCACATACACTGTATAAATTCGCGCCACAGACTGGTCTTAACTGTTCTGCAGTCAAGAACAAAATGAACGGACCTAACTCACAGTACGCACTTTGCCAGAAACCTTAATTGAACAGGCAAATCCAAGAAGGTACAAATACGAAGTGGGAACGCAGCTTTCTTTGGGAAAGGAGGATTTGTACAACAGCAGCTGCGCGTTGTTTTCAACTTTTTGGTGAGCATTGGTCGGGAAATGATTACTTCAAAGAACTACAAATACTTCGAAACATAATTTCCACACCATGTTGTAGAACATTCATATGTGGCTCTTGTTGTTTTTGTTCAACCTTTAATTCGAGTAAAATCACCCAAATTTTAGGCAGGCACGAGTCTTCGCTTGGGGTGGTAATAAACGTCTCTGAAATGTAAAATTGAACACGAAAGGTTAGTAGTTTGTGGTAGCTGCATGAAGTCAAGAACGAACATAATGAACAAACAGCGTTGTAATAATTGTCCGTGCTCTGACCATGTTTCGAACATCACCTGCACCTGAAAATATCTCTTCCAGGTATAGCGAAGTCAAAACATTTGGCGCGTGCACGTGCGATAATCAAAACAAAAAAGTTAAATATGAAACGAGAAACGTCAAATGACAATGATAGAAAGAGAGAATGATAGGTGTTTACACCAAACTCCTTATTCGCTCGCACTTAATGAATTTATTTCTGGTTCTTGTCTTCGAATTCGGATTTGCTTTTAAAAAGTAAACTTTTAGGCGTTATTTATTGGTCTAAAATTGAAATGTTTTCGAAACTGCATTCAGTTTGAAGCTTTTATATAACTTGTATACATATATGTCATTGGTAGTTGGTGGTTTCTATTAATTTATCAATCAAATAAAAACTCACAAAATTTCACTTTAATTATATGCATTTTATGTATATCATAACATGTTGAAGAATTTACACTTAACACTATCGTATAGTACATGGATTTTTTAAAAATTAATTACAGCAACGTAACATTGTCTATTCAACATATTTGCATGAGCAAAACTCCAGGTGTGAAAACAAAAACAAAATAATTATAATGCAGAGGTCATTTCTATCTTAAACACTAATTTTGTTTATAATTTATTAAGCTATAGGTAATTATTAAAATTCTATCACATTTTGTGATTCGGCTATTTCTTGTTGGTTCTACTAAAGTAAATTCGTCCTTCGAGGATTAAATTAGTTAATTACTGGTGCAGTCCGATGGATCCAAGTTAGCGTTAGTAATTTCTGGAACTTTTTCAACTTCGATGTATTCTTCCTCTTCATCATCAGGATCAGTGGTTTCAGTTTTGACTTGAGCTTGAGGCTGTGATTGTGTTGTACTTTGTTGCTCAACTTTTCTCTCTTTTTCTGCTGATGGAGGCTCATTATTTTTGTCAGTGGAATTTGATGTTCCACCATTGAGTTCGTGTTCTATTAAATGGTTTTCGAGTTCTGCTCGGAAGAAATACTTTTCCGGGCAAATGTTGCAGTCGTACGGACGAGCATTTTGCCCATGTTCGTTCATATGGGCCAACAAACCTGCTGGTACTGTAAATACCGCAGAACAAATATAACAGGAATAACCCCTTTCTTCGCATCCGACGAAGGTATGTTCGACTAAGTGCTCCTGAAGCTTTTGTGCATGAGGTAGGATAACTTTACAAAGATTACAACGGTTTTCCACGTAGGTGCGAGTTGCTCCAAACCGCATGTTAAACTTCGATGTCAAATTGTGTTTTCTGCAACACTTCTCACAAACTCTTGTCTCAGTATTGACTGGCAAAGGTTCCAAACATAAAGCACAAACATTTTCTGGGCTAATGGACGACTTTGTGTGAAATCTAAACAAAACAAAAAACTTTAGATTCACTGAAAGCAAAAACATCAATTCTAACTATACTTACTTTGCATGAAGACCAATTTCAAAATCTGAATTCAGCGTTTGTCTACAGCAAATGCACTGGACTGGTATCTGACCTTCGGCATTATGCTCCCCGAGATGTGCCTTAAACGCTGCAACGTCGTTGAGAGGAGCAGAGCAGTGTGTGCATTTTCCAGACTGACCAACCTTGGAATGTTGAAGCTTATGTTCAGCTAAAATTGCTGGTGACGGAAATATTTCATCACAAATGAGACACTTGTGTTTGCCTGTAGAGTTGTGACATGTTTTCATATGATGCTCCAGCTCACTTCTAGATTTAAAGTTTCCACTGCAGTAGGCACATCTCAGACTTACTCCAGTTTTGAGGTTGTGAACCACCTTTCTGTGAGAATGCACTTCAGCTTCAGTTCGGAAGTCACTTCTCTCACAGATGCCACAGCTGAAACCGTTATTTGTCGTTCGATCCGATTGCTTCTGCTCCTGTGGTGGCGCCTTCGAAGTGCGTCTGTTTTCAAATGAATTCGGAGGTAGGAAATAGTTGGGATTTTTGCTGTCTTGATGATGATAATTGTACATATCCATAAGAGTTTTGTTTGCCTCAAAGTATCTTTGGCCAAGACCATACATCAAAGCTGCTGATTGCTTCGAAGCACTAGTGTCCACTTGTAGAGGATTGTAGAACTTATTTCCGGGTAGTTGAAAAAGTGATTTGCCACCTGCAAACGCATGGTAGTCCAAAATGTTATTGTTATTATTTGTGATTTGTTGTTGCTTATTAAATCCTGATGGGTAACTTGAACCACTTGAATTGGATTGGATACCGATCGATCCTGATCCATCTTTCTGGGAATGATGAGTTTGCATGTGTCGATCTAGTAAAAATTCTACGTGGAATGTTTCCGGACAAGATGGACATCTAAACTGTCGAGCATGTGCCGCCAAATGGAAATGCATTTCTAATTCTGAAGAACAAACTGCGCGACAAAACATGCATTGTATAGCACTAGCGTTGCTATGTCTTGTTCTAACATGCATTGAAAAATCTTTGTCCGATCTAAAAGTCTCCATACACGCTGAACATCTGAAGATCTTATTCTCATTCGAATGAGCGCATGCAAAGTGGACTTGAATGGCCACTTTCGTATCGAAGACATCCGTACACAATGTACACTTGAAAATGCTTTGGATATGAGTCTCAAATAAGTGTTTTTGTAAATCCTCCACCTTCGTAAACGTTTTATTACAAGAATGAGCGCACGTGAACTCGGAGTTTGTTATGAGGAAATGAGAAATTACGTGTCGCTCGTATTCAGCCTGATCTCTCAAGGAAAGGCCGCAATGATGACATACTAGATTTGTTACACCTTGAGCTATGTGTGTCTTCAAATGTGATCGGAATGTCTCAAAATCAGGCAGCCCAGCATTGCACTGGTTGCAGAGAAACATTCCTGGTTTTTTCGGAGATTCCCGTTCAGTGTTTTGTGGACTCGGTTGATTCTTCGGCTGACTGAGATCTGTGGGACTCACTTGTTCTTCTTCTTTTGGCTCGTTTTGTCGTTCCGGCTTTGGACTTGGTTCTTCTACTTTTACCTTGACTTCTTCGAAACGAGTATTTCCAGCAAGTCTAGGACTGAATGTGCCTGATGCAGCTAGTCTATTAAAGTGCTCGAAGTACGAATTTGGACTTGCCAAACGATCAACATGCGTAGTCCTCATGTGCTGAAACATTGCCGGAATATTTGGGAACTTCATGGTACAGTACTCGCAGGATAATTGAAACAGTGTATGATTGGTGTTCGTGTGGTTAAGATCCCTGTTTGCAGCGTTTTCGTGCATTGACTTGATGTGCGCATTCAGTTGATCCACAGACGTGAAATCCGCCTTTGTACAGTAAATACAAGAAATGATGGAACCACGAAGTTGCTTGCGGAACTCAATACGACTCGGGCTACAATCCACAGCTCCGTATCGCCTCCTGTGAAAGCTTCCATTGCTAGAAGCTGATCCTGTTGATCTTGGGCTGCAAGAGTAAGTATTATACAAATATGTACATATATGTAAGTATAAGATTGCATTGATTTTCAATGTATAGGTACCTATAACTCAAAGGCTGTATGCCACCCAGAAGAGCTGCTTGTTTCTTGTGGTTTTGCATGTGGGAAGTTAGAGCGGCTGCTGTATTGTAGCCTCGGTTACAGACTGTGCATTGAAACGGTTTTTGGTTGTCATGTGTTTTCATGTGAATCTTAAGGTGGTCACTATAAAAAAAAAAAATTAATCGTGTGAATAGACGATCAAGATGTCGTTGTGCTTTTACCTTCTTGAAAAAGCCGCTTCACAATGTGGACATCGATAGCGGCGGTCTCCAGTATGAAGTTTCGTATGTCTATCTCGTGAACGTTTGTGCTTGAATAGTCTTGCACAATATTCACACTTGAACGGGAGATGTTCAGCGTGACTCTATATTACCAAAATAAATGAAAACAATTATTTACCTACTATTTTTAACCATATCTCATTTAAACAAAAACAGTGAAAAAAGTGACATGCATAGGTATATGGGACAAGAAGCGAATGAATCATAATAAATCACACATTTAACTCGTAATTATTGCGAAGAGGAACGACTGTCGCCCATTAAATGCCAATTTAGTTGGTGAGTAAAATACGAAATTTGCACTTTGCACAGTTCTAGGCGCGAGAATGTTTCGTGTTGAACGCACGGTATAGTATAGATGGGTATTCAGTCTAATTAGTATTCAGTGAGCGTTGTCAGTCATTGCGCGCCTCTACAGATGTCGTTGTATTCGTTTTTATTGCGAAATAAAAGCCGCCATGATGTACTTCTTGTCAAAACCTGAAAAGAACCGGCAAATATTCAACTTATGCGTTTTGACAAATGCACTGGCGGCCATCAGCGTCGGTTGGCATACCAAAACTGTAGAATGTCCCAATCTGTTGTTGGGCGAACTGACTATATTCTGATCATCATGCCTGATAATGTGGTTAATTCGAGTCTGGAAGTGGGAATTACTTCACCATAGTTCGATATGTGAAAGATCTCGAGCTCTTATCAGGTATGCTATGTTTGCGCCAACCATGGATAATAATAACCTCGACACGGTGTACGTGGAGGATTTGATGTTCAACTTTAAATGGTGTATTGTCTTACAAGCCGACATGACTGTTGATCAGAATGTTGTTGTCACTCAGTTAGGTGCACCAGATTGGCGAGATTCCACTCATGAACATTATGAGTGTGACATTTAGAAGATCTGGTCTGCCTGAAACGACATACGCGAAGTGGTATTTTGACGATTTGAAAACAAAACAAAATAACGATTAAAACTTGAACATTAAGTGATTTTTTATTATGAAAGATGACGACTTTAGTTTTGATTTGAGACTGAGATAAAATCCCACGGCAAAAATGTTTGCTTGGGCACGAAATAAATTATGATCAATTCCATGGTAGTTATTTTTAAATTTACTGGAAATTTGCCTCTGCTACTTGTCTGTTAAATGCCAAACACATGTGTTATATAACTAACAAACAACAGTAGTTAGTAACAAAGTGACAACGTGAGTTTGTCCCGTATGGACTACCAAATAGCTCAATCTTTGTGACCTTAGAGTCTGTTGGAATGCATCACCTGCAAAATGGGTCGGTGTAATATGCTAAACTCTTACAGAGTGTGAGCACATTAGAATATCATGCCAATTATAGTGGGAGTATCTTTTAGAATGTTTACAAAAAGAATCTAGAAACTTTGAACGAAATTCTTGTGAATACCTAGTTGACATTGTACTTTCACCTTTTTTGCTTGCGAAAAAAGAAACGCGAAAAAATCCGGCAAAGATAATCGCTTGTCATGTTGTTGCACTTGTGTCGCCTACTTTACAATTTCAGTTGCGGTGGTTCCTTGTCGACTAGAAATGACGAATTGCAGGCCAAAAGGTGCTCTTGCGCCCCTCATCTGCATATGTTTTATACGAGACCGAACGCCTTATGCATGCCAATGTTACTTAAATTGTGCTCTGTGCATTTTAATAGCGTCCGTTTGTGACGACTCTAAGAAGAACTAGTTTCGATGTTTTTATCGCTGTCAGTCATTCGTTTTGTCGGCTCTTGCAATTACATAAAAACCTTTCTATGTGCGCCATGTGTCAGCGACTAGTCACTCGTGCTGTGCATACCATCTAGAGCAATCCTGAAGATAGAGTTCTTCGTAGTCACTTTGAGATACACAAGCTGATGCAAAATTTGGCTTGACACGAGCAACTTCTTTTGTTAGAAACCTAAATATGTGAATTCTAGGCAACACCGTCGGGATACGCGGACTTTTGAGGATATTTTGAAAATATTGATATTTCGTGTTTTAGAATGTCATAAAAATTTTGATTGACAGCACCCTATAGCAGAACGATTCTCATCAATGAAAAACGTCCAATTATTCCGTCGCTAAGGAATTCATACAACATTATCTGTATTTAATGTTATTACCGCGATGGGTTGATTGGATGTGATCGTCCTTAACGCATAAGAAGTACCTATGAATTCTTCTAAGAATTCAGCTAAAGAAGTCTAGGTGCAAGCAGCTGATAGTTATAGCGGGAACATGAGAAGATGCGCTGGAATCTATAGAATTCGATAAATCGATCATTACCTCAATAATAATGATGGTGGCACACTCAATCCTCAATCGCCAACATTGTCAAAGATGGGAAGCCGATAATAGTAGGTAATAATGGCAAGAATTAGTAAATGAACGGAATTACGTAAATAAACATGAAATGATCGACCGACAGGTAACAAACAACTGGTATCCCAATCAGTTGTTGTTATTAGCGGTTAAAATAACTCGATAAAATCAAATGGTATCACAGGAACTTGAGCGTAAGACTCTTGGGGTTTTATTCAATTATCGAATGCAATCAATGTAAATTGGAGCTGGACACATAGACAGTTATTCGTAGTGGTGTTGGTGTTGGTTATGGATCCGGTGTTCTGGCGGCACGATTCCATCCAGTGAAAAACAGCCGGAGAAAATAGACATTCATTTTGTTTAAGAATTTCAATTATCCGTCACTAATAGGCGCAAATGTGTTCCAATTATGAAATACCAAAATAATACAGATAGAAGCTGTAGGTATGGGGTTTGCAATTAAATCACAAACTTGTAAAAGTTGTTAACTAAGAAGAAGTCACTTACCTGTTCATGTTTCTTGAGGTATCCAAGACGTGGAAATGATTTATCACAGAACTGACATTGATAGGAACCATCTGAGGTGGTTTTAATACCATCACCTGTCATCTTTTCCTTCCCAGTTTCTCTGTCGATTTTCCTCATTTTTGACGGGATCCTTATGTCTCCACTTCCATCTCTAAATCTTACCTCCTTGTGATTGGTGGAGGCATGTTTGTCACCGTGACGTTTTGACCCTCTACCTTCGTCATTTGACCCAACTTCATCGTCTTCACGTTCTTCGTTGTCAATGTCACCGTTAGTTCCACCATTCCCTTCTTTGTTGGTTGATTTTTCATTAGCGGATCCATTTAAATTTGAATCCTTTCCGCTTACGTTATCCCTAAGACGATTACATTCATCATCTTCGTCATCATTTTCCCCATGATGATGGTGGTGATGGTGTAGGTGATGTTGATGATGGAGTGAATTTGGTGTTGCTGCTTCCTCTGACATGGAGGGAGAATAACTGGACGAAGTGTGAGTTGAGTACAAATCTGAAAAAAGAACCAAAGCGTCCACGATTAACTAGATATACTGGAGGAAACAATTAGGTACTGTTCATTAATTGTCGCAGCCACCGGAAAGCTGACATTAATCTGTGTGGGTCTCCTGCTATAGTCACCCTCAATTACAAAAATTAAATCTGCATTACATTCCACGGAGATAAGTCAAAGCAGATATAGTGACTCAAAAGTTTAGTTTTGAAAACTTTATGAACTGACTGTGGTTAATGAACGCAATTGATAACACGAAAACGCGTTCCTTGGGAATGAGATAATTTCCCGTCAAGTATACCTACCTACGAATGGTAGCGATAGCGGCATCTTTCACAGAAACTTAAAGATTTAAGCTCATTAGAAGTGTTATTTACTGAGAAGAACACAGAAAACCGACCGGAACATGCTCCATATAAAATTAACAAAAAAACTAAATGAATTCCACAGCAGCAGGAGCAGGAAGTTGATTTCAGAGATCAAGATGGTAATGAAGCAAACCGCGTTTAGTAACTAGAAACAACATTCAACACCCTCGCCATCATGACAGACGGACAAATGTTGATCAGCGAGTATAGCGTCCAAGATACGAGTTGATACATCTTGATTAATTCAATTAGTTCTAGTTTAGTCGCGTGGATCTTTCAGAATATATTATGCGGCATGACACGTCTAAGATTCGAAGGCGTTCAAAACAATTAGACCGAAGGGAAACGATAATTAAGATCGTAATATGTCATCAGAGACGCCACTTAATTTTGAAGTTGTCTCTCGCAAGTGACACTGCAATTGGAAATGATTCCATGCCACAGAGGTAATTAAAACTCACTCAACTCGACATCATTCAATTCATTCATTAGAATGCGCTGTGGTTCACCATCATCTCTATTCATCCGGTTGACCACCACTTCCCGAATCCAATTTAATGAAGACGCTAAGACAATGACAATGATGTGAATCTGAATAATGGAAGGAACTTTAAATTGAACTAAGACATAAAACCCCATCTCTTGCGTAGGAGCATTTAATTTGGGAGGTAACCAGACCATACAAACAGACACTTCATCTTCTCTACCTATCCGATATGTGAACTAAAATGAACTCTCATTCCTTTCATATATACTACAAAATCACCCACTCACTCATTCATTCTGGGACTGTTCCCTTGTATTTGTGGGTGAATCAAGGAGCCCATGATTTACAATGAAAAATGATTTCTATACATTTTCGCATTTTTATTGAAACTAATGGCACATACGATGGATAATGTAAGGACCACTTTCATGTCATTAGGAATCACCATCACCACCGCGTGAAACACGATTCGAACTAAACAACTGGTACACCCTCATCTCAGAAGAAGGATGTCTGGAAGTTTTCTGAGAAAAAGGCGAGAATTCTAAAAGAATCACCATACCTTCATATCTACATTCTTATACACACAGCAGACGGAGGACGGGAAGAAGAAGGAATCAACGCGATGTCAGCAAGATAAATGGGGGAACATAAAATGCCCTTCAAATCAGGACTTCCATGTCAAAAAGGGTGAAGGAGGCTCACGTCGGATTGCATGCATGAGTTTAACATCGTAAGGATTCATCGCAAATTGATGGTGGGATTCGCATTATGTGATTTTTGGTCCTTTTATGCCCTCATTACTCTCGGTTTGCTGTTCTTTTCTTTTTTCCTGTCAAAAAGTGGCAAACACGTATATTAATGTCAATAATGAGAGCCACCGAAAAAATGATAATGTGCCATTACAGTCATATATTATTCTCTGGTGGTTTGCAATTCTTTATTTGTCTTGCTCGTGTGCAAACATGTCAATATGATGATGTTTTGCTTTTTGATTTTAAGAAACTTATGAAAGTCAATTGATTGATCGATTGCCAAGAAGTTTCCAATGATTGGTAGATGATACCTGTCAAATTATTTCTAATAATAATTTTAAAATTAGACTAAAATTGAGTTATCGGAATTTATTTATTTCGTTGCCGAACGAATGATTTGAATGAATTCACATTTGATTTCAAATTAGGTTCTACCGGTTTTTGGTTTATCATCATTAGAAATGTTACTGGAATGCATAGGTAAGAGGACTTACTTTAGATTTATCAGTGAGGAAAGGCAAGTGGCTCAAATCATTATGAAATAGTGATTTAAATTTGAGCCAGAAAAAATCCAACAAATCCTTATAAAAGACAGCTAATAGTTAGGTATGTTATTTGATTTAGACACCTACATTTATTTACCTTCAAGCAAATTAAGACTTAGAAAAATAGTAAAGGTTAAATATTTGAAGCAGTTTTCTACTATTATTGCAGATGTTTTTGGTGAAATTGTTTTGGAGAGAAATAACACACACAAATTTTATTTTACATAGTTGCTACAGTTACTAAAAGTACCTACAATATGAAATTTTTTAATTTTTTTCAACTTTTCAGTTTTATTTTCATCGTATTATGGTAATTAAGGCATATAGATTCAACTCGTAATTAATAAATACGGATATATAATCGGAATGGAGTCTTATAAATTTTGTATTATATAAATTATTTTGTTACGTATAGGTAACCAAATCAATAGGAATACTTATTAGCAATACTTTTACTTGAAATCCAACTCAAAGAAGCAAACTGTTTTGTATTTTATTAAATTTTAAATTAATTTTTTGAGAGTATTCACTACAAGTTATAAACCATTAACGGATGAAAAGAAACATAACTTCTATTGTAAAATAGAGAATGAGAATGAGTTAATTTAGGTGATCACATTGTCTTGATGATAAGGGATCCAGGTACAATTTATTGGTTGTATCTATAAAAAGTTATTGTTATCACAGAAAACACAAATACATACCGAAAGTCTTATTGAAAGTCTTATTTTTCATAAAGGTTGAATTTGAAAATTAATTGCATAGGTATTTACCGTTATTGTTTTCCTTATTTTGTTGTATTTTTTCAATGAGTGTTTCAAGTCTGGAACTTGGCCCTCGGTAAAGCATTTTAAGAGCCATTACACCAACTCATTGAAACAATTTCTTATAGTATTTAAACGCTTGCAAAAACTTAGTAAATCAAAAATCTTAATAAACGTCTAAACAAAATCACTTTTTTATAATTTTCCGAGCTAAGTTCGAAAATAATTATTTCACTCCAAACTTGAAATCAGCGGCGGTTAGTATTTCCAGTATAACTTTGGTTTTAATTATTCCAACTCGAATTGAATGCGACAATTTTGCCCCGACACCAAAATATGACTGAAGTCGGAATTCTAGACTGAACACAAAATCCACTTCGAACGAAGTCCCTCGTATGGGGCACCTCATCCACGTCAAATCAGAGACTCGGGTCGTCACAACTCAGCTCTACGAATAAGAGTTAACACCGACTCCAATACGCCAACAATACTTCTTTACTATTGGGACGCTCAACTACGACTGGAGATCAACTGAACCAAAGAAGGATCGTATTGTGGGAGCGCTTGGAAATGTTTTGTTCGTGTTTGGCGTTTGGAAAGCACCCACACACCATTCACAAGTCAATGAGAGCAACGAACAGCACCACACAAGGAAAAAACGAGCAAATCGTTAATGCTCGTGACTCTCCGTCAAACTGAAAAAACAAACCCACCAACCAGTCGTTTTAGCGGAAATTATGTTCGCTCAGCCACGTGAACACCACCTTGTCGCAATACACAAATGGGTGTAAACAAATGAATGAACTGCTAGATGAGGTATGAATGTGTGTGCGTTGGTTTAGTTTCTTTCAACGCGCCAGTCAAATTCTCAACGCCCCCCGAAGTACTCGCATACAGTCGCACACGAAATGAATCCATTTACGTTTGATAAACACCTACAGTTGCAACTCAGTTCTGTTCTCACACTAAGCAAACAACCTAAAAAAAAGACAAAATTCACTCACATCTCCCCTCATTCGATGACGAACGAGAGAAACAATATGCTTACCATGTGAATGAATGAGATGATATCAGTTTTATCTTTATGAGACATTTGTATTGTACATAAAAATTATCTTCGTATTTTGGGTGTCACAATTCGAATTCGTATGAAATCTTTACGTATTTGCAGTGTAGTGATTGGTGGGAATTTTTAATAACAAATTGGTGCAAGGATTGCGATTCGTTGGGCGCACATTCGCGGTTTTCAATTTTCTTATAATGTGTTAAACATGATAAATAATTTTTGCAATTCAGTCTTTTCAGCGTTAATTCAAATGAAAATTGTTGGAAAATCGATTTTTCACTTCCAAAGTTTTTTAAATTAAGCTTTAATAATTACTAGAGATTTCAAGAATGGACTGTGGGACAGCTTTTCAAAACTTTCGGATCATACAGAGGCAAAGTGTTTGAAATAATTTGTAAATGAGTCTTCAGTATTAGACTAATTCAAATCACTTAAAGCGAGGTGGAACAAATGAATAAATCTAACCTCGAAACCTGAACAAGCTCGTATCCCCATTTTAGTGGGGTCGACTTTTGTCATGACACTTTCGTTTCAAAAGCCAAGAGGAGTTTCAGAAACGAAAATAAAAATTTGAATTGAAAACTTCACATGGAGGTGAAGGTAACATGTAAAACACATTACGAGAGTTAATTGATATTCACTCACTGAGCAAAAGGCTATTTGCGGAGTGAAAAATCGATTTAGTTCATGCAAACGATTCAAAAGTGAATTCAATGCTGTTAGCTCAAATTTTGTTTCCACTTTACCAATTAATTTCGGCTTCAGGAAGGTTTCAGCATTAATTTGGGTATATTTCATAGAGTAGCAGGGAACTAGAGGTGAGAAGGGGAGAATCCAGCAAGTGCACTTTCCTGTCAACCAGTTTTTGTTATGCAAACGAAAAATTTTCATGCACGGGCAATGGACTTGTTTAAATTTTTAAACTGGTCTTTTTGTTTCACTGTTACCTAATGTAGGTCGACAGTAGCTACCCGCAGATTTGTATGATTATTTGGAAGTATATGTTACTCGTACTCATATATACTTATTAAAAATGCGACATGCTAAAATAATATTAACTGAATCCTGGAAGCTCTCAAATCCATTAAACCCAAATTAAGAAAGACAAAATCAATTTAACCAGGATACTGTAGCCTATTGAAAGATGCGATGTTTGAAATAAAAAAAATTCTTCTAATATTATTGCAGCGTATATCTCACTTTCATTTCAAAATTGTCTTGATACACCTAGGTTGGATAGTAAAATCAAGAAAATGTGTTAAAGAAAATTTATTGAAGCTCGGGAAAGCAAGTTCCTACAGAATTGAAGCATTTTTCGAAAATCACTCGTATCCACCTTTTAGAACGTAGAGATCTCAATATAAGTAGGTACATTACCTGACTTCGCTTCAGACACCAAAATTGCATTTTACTCAAAGAAATTCCATTCACTTTCCCATTGCCATGCATTCAAAAATTTCCGAGGACAAGCAGAAAATTCTTTTGCAATACAACGGAATGTCCCACCCTAATGTTGGAAACGATTTTCTATTGGTCGAAACAATGGCGCATGTTGATGTTTGCTGTGAAACAGTTTTCTCCTCCTACTAGCACGGGGTGCACTGAGTGTATCAGTATGAGTGTATAAGAATCAAGTGACCATCAGCATTAAAATGGAATGACGTGAAATTGATGCATAAAGTTTTCCAAAATTGTTACTTCAAAGTGACAAGTGAAGAATAAAATTTAAAATAATTTTTTACTTTTCAATCATTTGTTTCGTGCAATAATTTTGTTCGCTGTGAATTTGATTTCTTTTCGTTTCTCCTATGATGGTCACGCTCGCTATCTAACGGAAATCTTTCTTTTCATCAACTGCGATTTCATCTCATTCCGCTAGCCACAAAGCACCAGAAATTTCTTCCCTTGAAAGCCATGAAAGTCTATTTCCGGTGCGGAGAACTTTTGTTAGTTCCATCACACAAGCATTACGTCTCTCGTGTTTTCTTCGTTTGATTTAATTGATAATATCAAATTGAATTTTGTTTCTTCGTTGGTTTTGTGTTTTGATTTTCACGATTCAGACGTCTAAGCGATTTCCCTTGTACTTGAAATGATTTGTTACTTACCCTGACCGTTATTGCTTTGGTATTGTGCGAAATTTACTTCATGGACCTTTTGTTTTAAATAATTTTCACCTTCGACACACTTGAATTCTTCAAGAACTGATTAATCGAGATAGCGGACCATGAATGTTTTATTTATTCTTGTAAACAAAGCAAATTCAGAGTCTGAATCGAGTTTAGATCAATTGGATAAAAGTAGCCCTCGTGACTAAACGAGTGCGTATTGCAACGTGTCTCGACAATAGGAAATGAAGTTTGCCCTGAACACAAATTTGTCCTACTGATTTGGGGATTTGACTGTTTTTGTTCAATTTTGTTCCACTTCTCAAAACCAGTCCAAACTATAGAACAATTTCCTAAGAATTCAAGATTCTTCATTTTACTTCTCAGTCACCCTAGGTAGGTATGCACCTTGAAATCAAAACACTGACGGACATTATATGGCCATAAGAAGAAAATTTCGGTGAAATCTTTTCATTTTCTACAAGCCCAAAAATCATATCATCAAAATCTCATTGTTTTAATGGGCTATTTTTCACGAGAAACCGTCTATCAAAAAGACCAATAAACGCATCACACAACCAGATTTAAAGGAACATCTAAAGGCGCCGATTTCACAGTAAGTGTACAGTAAAAAGCAATAAAACTTCCTAACAAGATCAAAAACGGAAAAAGGTTGCCCAGACCACTGAGAATTATGTCATACCAGAGGAGTTTTTGTGCAAACTTAAATCTCCAAGATTGTGTTGATACCTATAGGTAAGACAAACGAGCGCAGATTTTTGCATATTCTTATGAAGTTCATGAACTGCTGCTGCAAGAGAAAAATATGAATGCAAAAAGGTTTGTAGGGTCACTTGCTGCTCATGTTCCGGAATAATAAAAAAAACGTGTTGCAACAGGCAAGTTTGTTCCACAGTGGAAGGGCCTCCACAGTGCACCAGTACCGTATTAATGATCTTCACTGATCTTGAGTAAAGAAGTTATTCAGAGAATAGCAAAGAGTTTCGCCTGGTATAGTGTCAAATATAAATGTCACACAGAGGCACGCGTTGTTATGTCTTGTGGCAACTGCGACATTCGTAGAACTGTTCTATGGGCAAGAAGGGCAAACATGCGCCAAGTAGTTTCGTTTTTCCAGTTTAATGTCATAAAAAAATGTTTTCTCCTCAATGGACATGTCGAAATCACGTTAATTGCCTCGTTTTACGTCTGGACACGACGACTTCACGACGATTAACCCATCAAAATTGTCGTCTGCTCGGAACCCGTAAAAGTTACGAAAGCGAAACAAAGCTGACCCACCGCGGTAAAGTTCAAGTCAGGTGGCAATTGGACGGATTTCAGTTGATCGGAAGCACGTGGTGTGCGGTGATGACCAACGGCAGGTGGATTTGGTTGTAATGTTCATCGAAGCATGGAAGTAAAATAAGGGATTAATGAAGGTATCTGAACTTTCATATGAAATTGGGAAGGAAATTTCTTAAAAACTGTCATAACTCTCGCACATCTAGTCGCAAAATATAGACGTGCTTAGACTTAGTTATTAGGTATCGTGCAAAATGGTCTGTTTCACAAGAACGATAGATGAGATCTGGTCGAGACAAGTTGTCTGAGAGCTGTGTGCCTGCAAGAAAAGAGTCGTATCATACTATCTAAGTAGGTATATTCGACTATAGTCAGATATCACCTTCGATCGGTAACAGAGATAAGTGCGTTTCTATGTCGGCAGTCTAGTCCTCTTTTGATGTGATTTTACGAGCGTATTGTGAGCCAACTTTTTAACTCACAAACAGATCATGTGTTGACCTCTATAAGCGTTTCGCCGTGAAACATGCACACTTGATGTCGTTTTAATGAGAATTTGATTATTTAATACGTGATTATCATTCAGTAGTTTAACCTTAAGCACAAATTGTTACATTTAATCTTTATTCAAAAGAAGAAAATATGTAGGTATTTTATTCACATGTTCGTATGGGTGCACTTGGTGATTTCAACAAACATGTTTTGGAAATCTAAAATTAATTTCCGGTTACATGAATCACAATTCTATTCGTAAAATGTATAAAAGCATCTACATTCCAACGCGTAGCAGATACTACAGTGAGACTTCGCTGAGAAAAACTAATAAAATGACAAACTCAAAGAGATCCACGATCCGAAATAGAGACATCTCGATCATTACCTACACGTCTTTAACTTTGACTGTAGGTACTATGATATGTAAAACCGAGATTGGGAACCGATGACGAGGCTACAACTAAAAAACAAAAACAAGTAACTTCCGACACACTTTGATCGATCATTTAATACACCTGTTTAGCCGCAAATCGTTAGATCAGGTGAGAACGAATCCTTTCAACCATCGAATATTCGACTTACGTGCGCGACCGTCTGCCACAATTGTGTGGTCGAAAGGTGTTCTTGGATTTTCCTAATCAACCGAAACCATTGAATCATATTGAGATTAAGGCGAGAGATCGATATCGTTATTGGGGTTCGAAGGTTCAAACTGCATTTGGACGACCTGGGAACTCGATCGATGAATATCTTCATTCAGTAGATAGTCATTGTTATTCCCTGGAATCAATTTAACGCTGAATGATTTCGATTACAATTCTAATTCACAATTCGCCGCATTTACAGGTTGATCCGATTCAAAAGGTGTTTTATCGAAAACGTTTACCTTAATTTTCTGTTAATCGCCGTATATGTCATCTACCTCCATTTGATTTGGAGTCTTAGGGAATACATTTTCCATGGAATTTCATTTAAACTGTCGCCATTGCACTAGACAATTCCTTGTAATCCAGAAGGATTCAGATCAGATCAGTTAAGTAGGTAATTTTATCTACTATCAGCTCTGTTTTTGTATTTCCACTCCAAATTGTGATGTTGGCTTAATGTTGTTTGCTGGTGATAAATGTGAAAGCACTCTGTCATTCCTATTTCAAACGCGTATCCTTTAATTTTAAGTAAAGTGTGTTGATGGACTTATGGGAAATCGAGGTGAATGGAAGTAAGAACTTAACCAGAGTACTTTGCTGGATTTAGAGGAATTAGATTTTCTAATAGAATATCTTTGTTGTAATGAAGTATATTCCCTCGAAGCACACACGACAGTGACTTGACAAGGGTGCGATTATTCAACATTTTTATTTAATAATTTAAAAGTGACGGAACCAAATCCGTCTGACAGACGAGAAACAATGAAACAAATCTGTTAGGATTGTCACAATTTCTGGGTAAGAAGGGTGAAGAGTGTATCTTGGAAAACCTCTGAGTGTTTAAATAATGGAGCCCTATATCGAATACAAAACAAATGGAAATGGGTTAAAAATCTCTCCCTTTGCGTTTTTCAGTCAGCCTTGATGCGGCGACACACATCCCTGGGGATGAGTTGCCACATAAACACATTTTGTTGTTCACTTTTCGATTTTCACTTAACTCCCACTCTTGTCCGTTTGGTATATAGGTTTGGATGGAAACTGAGCCACCGACCGCATCCAATCCTCGACCCACATCGGGTGAATTATTCATGTTGGAGAAACAAATTCCACATTAGCACTTTGCATTATTCATACGTTAAATCACCGCTGTCACCCGTCAAAATGGCCCAGACCCAAGTGTCATTCAAATGTGTCAAATTAGCGAGTGTCACGAAATGTTTTGTGATACGATAATGGGACGATGTTTTCCTCAGTTGCGGTGAAAATTCGAAACAATTTTTCCAAGGACAAGGACAACAGGACATTGAAAATAGACCCTTGTCTGTACAGGTACAGGTACAGCTACAAGGAGGGGATTTCGAATGTTCTCAATTCAATGGAAATTTTCAAAATTCCACCTTGAATTTTTAAACACTCTCCCTTTACAGGGTTTTTATCAAAAGTGACTAGAGTGATTTTTGAGCCATTCTGTGCTGGGAATTGACGATTAAAAATTTATGGATTAAATAATTAACTAAACTTACTTTTGGATAAATGAATGATAATGAGCTAAATTATTTTCTAAGCGTTCGTCTTATAAACACAGTCTTGTTTTACAGTTCAAACGTGATTGTAAAAGCTTCAAGATATACAACTTAAAGTTTAAACAATTCTTGGATTGTGAATTTGTGGATTATTTCTAAGAAACACGAGAAAGGTGGACTGGAAAGTTTTTCCTTTGTTGCAAAAAAAGAATTCCAGGAGACTTCTAGAGAATATCCAGGGAAAAGGTAAATAAACTTGGATTGGGGTTTAACAAAAGTAGAAGATGACACCAACCGACCATCTTGTAAATAATGTAAAAAGTTTTGTCGAACGGAGAACATCTTAGCTTGAGCTTGAACGCCGACCGAATGGATGATTGCAATTTTTGCAGTTAGCAAATGTTTTCTTGCCAAAAATAAACCTTACCTTGTGGAGCACCTGTCAGGTACGTAACTTTTAATTCCATTGTGAGATGAAATGCAAACTGGGAACGAAAGCCTGAAAAGTTTTTATGATTTATTCGCACTTCTCCCGGTTCAGAAAGGTAGAGGCAGAAGGTGAAGGGATTACTGACTTGTTCCTAAGGGATGGAAACATTTTCTTAGCATCCTCATATTTTCCTTCGTTGATTTCTTTGGAAGTTTCTTGTTTTTTTTTGTTGTTGTTGTTTTTGTTGTTTTAGGTTGAATAAAGCCGACATTCACTCTTTACCAAATAAGGGAAGGAATCTAAAGGGAGGATTCAAATCTTTCCCCTTGTGTTTTGCACACATTTCTACCCTCAAGTTGGTTAAAATGGTAACAATTGCAAAACGATGGCCAGTTTTCCCTTCTCGTTGGAACACATTCGACTGCTATGTTTGTCAAAATGTTACTTTTGAACCTGATTTTACGGTAATTTCATGGCAAGCAAGTGGCACGCATCGGGGTAAATTATTGTCGAATAAAAATGGTCATTACCGGATTTACGGATCGCTTAATTCTGGGTTTAGTTGAGAACTGCTTCCGGATGAAAGGGAAGTGGGCAATTTCACCGGAAGGCCCTCCATTAGGATGAATTGAATTGATTCTAGGTACTTATCGTGAACTAGTAGTATTCCTCCGGTTTGGAGAGATATGCAATCTAATTTTGCATTCCACTTTTAAGCTTATACAAAAATGGGAACTTGAAACTGAGACAAACATTACAAAAGAAAACAAGTTTAAGGAAATGTCATACACTAATATATGAAGAGAAGTAAATGACATCGCCATCACCATCTTGGCAGTATGACTCCATTAATAAACACACTTGTACGCGAGGCACGTAATTGTGCAGCGTCTTGACTCTAATTCAGGCGTCTCTTCTTTTATCATTATTACATCTGGATGACAAACCAACAGCTTCTGTAACACTCCAGAGGCGGAAGATTGTTTTCCGTGATGAAAACTACACGGCAAAGAAGTACCAACTCTGGGTAACCTGTTAAATAGACAGCAGTAAAATCTTGTTATGTTCAGGTAAATAGTTTAGTGCCTTGAGATGATGATATGTCCAGTGAATCCAGAAATGCAAGGAGGGGGGAACGTACACTTTATGATCAGTACTAAAATTTTGACAATTGACAACAATGTCATGTTAACCCCAATTTCTTTGCACATTTTTTTGTATTCGCCACATTTTTGGTACTGTTAATCCAATTTAATGTCCCTCAACGTGTTCCTACGAAACAAAAGCAACTATACCTATTGATGCCTAACCGTTTGTACTGACCTTATGGCATTAAGCCGACTTATTGTTTCAAATTTTAACTGTTTAAAATGTACACGTCCATGGAGTCCATTAAAAATATTTTTTTTTTCGTTTGTTTGCAAATCAAAAAATTTAGCACATTTCACTAAATAATTATGACAGAAATGTAGCGGAAATATCGATTAATCAAGCACAGCAAGTAGTGCGAAAGGTCTAGCGGTCTGTGACATTCTTTTATGGCGCAATCATTTCAACGGACGCTTTGAGTCCCTTTGAGCAAATGTCATCCGGACAGTTGGTATATACATACCTAGATACCTCCATAACCTGCACATAAACTCGTGTTTGTCATACGAATTTCGTGTTTTCGGTTTTATGGATGCTTTGCATTACAAAAGATTCCGCTCATGTTTGGGTCGTTTCATCATAAATTTTATTCTTTGCTGTTCCCCGGAAATCTTTGTTTATGGGCCCATTGTGCCGACATATGATCCCACAAATTTGCTGATTGCCGTAATGAAAGGTGATGCAAAGCTTTTCAATTTTTGGACACATTCGTGGAATACAGAACGAGCTTTTATGTTTTTCTGTTCCTGACTTGACTCTTTACCCAGTCAATTTCATCATAACTTCCGACTTGAGTAGGTACTTGAGATATACACGCGTTTGCGTTTTATTTGGATGCTTATGGTCACAGAAATACTGCATAATTGTAGAATCACTCGGTACACAAGTGCTCTTTGTGCAGAAAAATCTTAATATTTAATTTAGAAAAGGGACAAGGAAATAAGTATTTGCCGTAATAAAGATATACATATAACCAAAAGCGAATGCACTCTCTGAAGACCTTTTATTACCTTTATAATTCTCTTCAAGTGGTCACGAATTTCTACATTGGAGAAGATGTAATCATAACTTTTTCAATCATCAAAATATATCTTAGGTAGGTACTTACTATATATTTTCTGCCTCTGGGCATTCATTCTTGCAGCAAAGAAAGTGTGGGAAAGAACATAAATGGATTTGGAGAAAGCTAGAAATTTAGAAATTTATTTATTAAATGAATTTCTGGGATACAACAAGGTGCATAATAGTGGAGCAGGAGACAGGTGACAGGCGACAAGCGACAGAGGAATACAGTGGTATAGTGTCATCAAAAGAAGTGAGGATTGTTATAAAGACACACACACGAAAATTAACATCAAAACACGTCCAAAATAAGAGCATATCCATACACAAGACGAGATGTACGGAAAGAGCCATCATGTATCCTTCTAGTGTGTATGGAAAACGAAATATTTTCAGGGTCTCAAGGGATATATTGAATTGTTCCTTGGAGTACCATAATGCTCCAAAGTGCCCCAAAAGGATACATCCAATTGGAAATTACTATATGCTTATATTATTTCTATATGAACATAACACAAGAGCACATCAACAAACGTGTGCAAGTAGATTTCTCTGTACAATGGTACCTACTATGAATATGAAGGTATGTGTGAAGAATTTTGGATTGTATCCCTTCGCTTCCCATCACCATCGCATCACTAAAACTCACACTAAAACACGCATTGTATAATAGTGACTGACATTACGTTAGAGTGCTGTACACACAAGTACTCACAAGACATTTCATCCTTCCAGTATCCTTCATCCGGCTGAGACCAATATGTGAAGATATGCCATAGAATTCACTCTTACCCCTTACAATAACCACGTCCCTGTGTCCCATATCCAGTTGCTCCCTGTACGTTCGTATTATTATAGTATCCCGGCTGGGCCAAATACTGCTCGTCTTCGCACATTATTTCGATATGATTTCACACACACATAAAAAATAACTTGAAAATACAACATGGTGGAGGTGCTACCAACGGGGTGGTAATGGTGGTGGTGGTCGTGCTGGTGGATCAGGGACGTCCAGGACGAATTCCGTGGAATAATCATTTATTTATTAAATGAATTCCGGTGATGGGAGTTCAGGTGAGGTTGAGGTCGTAAATGGCACTTGCATATCTCCTTTTTCGCACTTTAGTATTCCCAAGTATCCCCATACGCATTGGGGGTATATACACATACCTAAACTTATAATATGAGGCATTATGACTTTACAGTATCTCTGCGTTAATATTTTTTTTCCTGTTGGTTTGTTTAAACACTATTCATGTGGGATCGATGACGAAAATAAAGTCATTCGCATTAAATGAAAATGGAAAGGACAACGAAATATCCTGAGAAAATCTATAATTATGAATCTGTTAACTCTTTCCTTTTCCTTTTTAGTTTCAGTTTCTCTTTACAGTGTTCAGTTACATCTCACAAGAATATATAATTGCTTACCAAATAAAAACGTTTCTACATCATGAACCACCAGTGCTGAACACCCAATTATGTCAAAAAATGGCGAAAAATTAACGCTTCAACGAGTACCTCAAAGTTGACTGCGTACAATTCGTCACGTATCACGGATGGAAGGGTTTCAATTTCAATGTGAAACCTTTCGTTCGATTGAAAATTTGCTTATTCCGTTTCGAAATGGCGAAAATTGTTAAATATTTTTCAAACGAATTCAAGTTAGCCAAAAACGGAATTTCGACTGTGAACTTTCAACATATTTTCATTTATTTTTCATCAACTATCCGCTCCCTCATACTCACGGCGAAATTGAGTCATTGAACTGAACAGTTAAAAATAACAATGTGCACCACGGATGGATGGCATAATGTTAAATCGCGGAATTAAATAATAGTAATAAAAATAATAAGAAAAAGATTTGTTGGAAATAACTCAATAATATCAGATTTTCATCTCCTGATTGTCTTAATTGTCTCAACTGCATGAAAAGAAGGCGGTTTGTTTGTTTAACAAAACAGGACCAAGTGAACGAACAATTGAACAATTTTGAAAACGGATCCGGTATCACAAGAACAGAAGAAATCCTGATGTACCTTATAAGAATGTGCCCTTTTGTTTAACGCTTAGGATACAAGGGACACACAAGGGATACGAACTCGCGTCAGAACACATCTTAGCCCAGTGCATATCCAAGAAAACAAACAATCAACATCCAACCCCTGGTATCTCGTGGTATCTTTTCATTTTGCACAAAAGGGTTTCACCTTATCTTGAAAAATATCAAATATCAAGTATCCTCCAAAACCCTAGCGGTTGCTCAATCTGCCTTTCTGGGATGGAGTCGTCAAATCGTTTCCTGATTTAAACATTTTTTGCCGCTAGAAACTACCTAATGAATGTAGGTATATGTATGTGTTTGAAATTTTTTGAGATATTCCATCTTGTTAAAATTCCTTCATCCGGGAGAAGATTAGGAATATACCTACATACCTATATTCGTACATCTTACAGGTATTATTGAAAACCTCAATTACATCAACTTGTTGCGATGTGCATTCGTTAATGTTAAACTGCTAAGAGAAATATGTGTATAGTAATGTTCCTCTAACTGATTAATTTTCAACATTGAAATTTTGAATTTTGTTAAATTTGTTCATTAAATAAGAAAAATTTAATCAACCATAATTTTAAGTAAAATTCCGAACGATTTTTTTAACATTTCCAAAATGATTGTAGGTGTAACTGTAACTGAGCCATCAATAAATAAAAAGTTCTCAACCGAAAACCTGAAGATGCTAGCAAGACATGACTGGTGTCGTATTTGAAAATTTACAAAAATTGTTTTCGTCTTCGTTTCAATTTCATTTCCTTTCGGCGTATTTAATTCGTTTTATGTCTCTCGTGGTATTTCTAATGTTTTCTGTCCAGAAGATTTCATTCGAATTGTATCCCTAGCAAATGTTTTCACACATTCTTAGTGGCAAGTCCTGATAGGATGGAATAAAAAGGAAGCACAAAACATTTTTTAAAAAATCCAACCGTCGAGAACATTTAAAATAGCTAACATTTTAAATTCACACACGGAAAGTATAAAAGCTTCATCATTCCATTGTCCTGATGTGGTATTAAAAGGGTGAAGAGCCATTGGGGGTGGAATTCAAGAGTACCCAGAAAATAACAATAACAAAATCGAAAGTTCACATCATCAACTAGAATGCTGCCGGTTTAGGTGAACAGAGGAGTGTACAGGAATATTTACATTGGGGGAACAGAATTTCAACACTCCAAGATGCGGGGAAAGCACACAAACAACATCAACAACATCAACAAGCTCTAGAAGCGTAGAAGAGGAAGGAAGTGGAGCATTGGAGACTACAAAGACGAAGAGTTACATTTGGATTGAGGAGATCCAGATCCAAACTCTCGATTCCGGCAGGATGCGATATACGTTCCAGTATGTGTACACAGAAAATGATTCGACGAGAAGACACATTGTCCATGGAATAGTGTGGTGCGGCGTATAATACAATTGGTGTTTGGGGTGTTTTATTCAGCTGGCCACGACACTCTTGGGTGCTCTACACCTGAATCAAGGGAGTCGTTCCAATACAGCCTAACTGCCCTTTAAAAACCCAAAACAGTACTACACACGCTTTCGTTTTGCCACCGTCCATCTCTCAAGGACCATTCATACGTTTTTTACTTCTCATCTTGTGTTCTAGGACGTTATTGCTGTTGGTGTTCCTATTTCAGTTCTTGCTCTTCTTCTTGGGGATATTGTTAGCATATCGTCGTCAACATCTACATTTCTTTGGTGTCCTGGTTCTGGGGTTATGGTTGCCCTGCACATTTTATTCCCATTTTGTTTTTTTCCTTTCATTGCTGCTGTGGTTTTTATGAATGATTTCACATATTTGAGGAATCTTGGTGAGCTTTTGATTGTATTAATGAAGTGTGTTTCTCTTTGTCAATGTTATAATAAACTTGAAGAGATTTTCATTTAAATGATTTCGTATTAGAGTTCGCAAGAAAGTCTTAAGTGTTTTGTAATTTATACAAAACAAAAACATAAAGTCCAGCTAGCAATTCGTCCATAAATTAAGTTTAGTTCTATCAAAAGGCAATTTATAAAGCTCATGACAACGAACTATTCAACTCACCTAAAGCCAAACAAAGAAGACGTATAAATTAAACAATACAGCATTTGCATCTTGGAAAGTATTTCGAGTCCGAAGGACACAATGTTAAGAAAATACACATTCAGTGTGTTCATAAATCACTAATTAAGTAACATGTCCTTCTTAAGTCTTATGTATTCATTATTCACCTAGGAATCTTATCCATCCATCCATAGGCTAAACAAGTTTAGTCCTACGAAGAAATTTGCTTCTTAGAAATCCACAATTTTATAGCGTTCTAGTGAAGAACTCCATTGTGACAGGACGATCCACTCGTATATCCTGTCCAGAACAGGAACTTTTGTTGGCTCGTGTGTGTACTCACATCCGGTCTTTATAAATAATTCACCACGCAAGAATGTCACTTTAATTTATTATCCGACATTAAAATTTCAGTTTCTGACTTTGACTAAATCTTTTTTTCATTGACTTTGTTCGTGTGTTGTGGCAGCATGTGGTCGTTAGGATACACAATGAAATTTGGATACCGGATACATTACATCCTTGCATCATCGCCAAAGAAGGATCATCGCGACAATTTTAAGCGAGGGGTGACTACGCTTTCAGACTGTCCGTAATGAAATCATGAATCCATTCAGGCCAGGTTATGTTACTCGTATCATCTGAGAAACTTTCTGTTTTCTGGCTTTGTGTGATTAGGATTTTGGACAGAAAGTGAATTAAGACATCAAAGTCAGACGCGAGGTTGGTACTAGCTAATTCTCCCTTGGATTTTCTCTTATTTCGGTCAAGAACAATTTTTAAATAAAGATAGCAACCATTCTAGGCTTATCAGAACGTGACTGCTTTGAAAGACTGAAACAGGTGAGCAAAAACCCCAGACAGGATTAATTTAACGAATCGTTCTGATTTGCTGGAAATGATTCGATGGCAGGAATTAAATTTGAGAAATTTTTTATATTTCAATTAACATATCAAACGTCAAACGTATCAAAACAACAGACAACTTAAGGATAAAACCATATTCTTTCTGTTAATAAAGTAAGAAGGAATCCAATCACTACGTCCCACTTAAAAATTCTAGACTTTCTTCATAAAGAATTCAAAGAGTGAGGGTTGTGATTTTTAAGGAACGTCAGACTATCAACACGTGGCTGGAACGCATTGGAGTATATGGAGTTCGAATTCGGGGAAGGAATTGTTTGAAAGTACAAGAAGATCAATTAACGATTTTTGTGTCAACCCTTTTTTGGTGTATGCCGATTTTATCTAATCAACACTGACACTTCCTTCAAAGAAGCATCAACTTCGACTTGTCTTTGGCATCGGTGGCTTAAGCTCATTAAGCTTTTAACGGATTCAACCGATTTTACTGTTTTTTCGCGCTTAAAAACATCTTGTGTTGATTAAAAATTTTCTTCCCTACTTATCAAAAATACTTACCCGAATAAAAGCTGTCTGATGTGTTTTCATCGTCTTCGTTATTGTAGTCCTCTATACTGTACGTATCCGTTTCTCTGTCTTGACACAAGGCATCCTGTTCTATTGATTCTAATTGGAGTTTATCGTTGAAGGCATCGTCATTGACGTAGCATGTTTCCTTTCTTCTTGAATTAATCATTAAAATTCCTTCGTCTGGAATGAAAAAATTTAGGGACTGTTAAGTATATTGACCAACCAGACCGCAACACTTTTTAAGAAAAGGAGATAACCAAATAGAGTTTCCACAAACTTTAAGATACTGTATAAAATACAATCTTTCTTCCTAAAATTAAGCTGAAAGTTTCATTGAATACATAGAGTTCAATTTGTCATCAATGAAAATTTGAAGCGATTATTCGGTTATTTTCCCTGAAACTGAGTTTACTCCTTTATTTTTCCCAACTGCAATAAACAGATCTCGCGAAGCTCACACATTTTACGTGAACTAGTTTGATTTAAAAATAGAAAGGACTTCATATAGCTCAACACGCACACACCATACGACCTTCATTGAGCCGTTAACGGAGAGTGCAGTCTAGGGATATCATAACCTGAAAGTGCAACGGAAAAATGGCCATCATTTCATACTCGAGGAGGCATTTATTTGAAAGGACGTATTTTATTTGACACCAGAACCTTAACACTAACGTCCAGAAATTTTGTTAGAACTCCCACGACAGAAGGAGTGTTTATACTTCACTAACCAAGAAATACCCTAAAGTTTGTTTCGAGTGGAAAATCATGCACAGTCTGCTCTTAAGTGCTCCACTACAAAATTTTGCCTGGTGGGTCAGTTGTGGGCCTCAACAGTGTTTCAACAATAATTCCAGCCGCACTTACCGCAGTTCAAAAGAGAGAAGACCATATAATGTCACCTTACGTATATCATACACAGTTGGAGCTTCCTTTCAAAAGTTTAATATTTATTCTACTTCACATGGACGTATATCCAAGCTCCAAGAGATCTGTAAAATGGAAAGGACGAAATATTTCCCAGGCGACACAAATGAAAACAGTTACGGGGACTTTACGAGTGTGCCACATGATTACCACATGCATTCAATGATCCACTGTTCATTTTTTCACTCTTCTAGAAATTATTTGTTGTACAAAATAACAGAACACGGAAACACCGACTTCTTTTTCTCCCACTTCATCCTTGGAGTGGCCTTGCGCTGGATATACCGAAGTGAACGCTTTCAAAATGTGCACAACGTAAATTATTCTAAGAAATGCCCTGAATTCCCAGTTGAAATGGATTCTGATTAGTTGGCTCCCTTGGGACACATACTAGTCTCGTTCTATATCTTCGCCCCACAAAGACCATCCATACACTCAATTCTCTTGTGGGACCATTCCCCCATCCTCCATCGAATATCTCACACACACAACCACATTCCGTGGAACACACGAACCAATTTTAGGTTTTCATATTCCAATATGTTCTCCCTTTAGGAGCTTTTTTCACACCACCAGCACAGTAGTGGTACTTTTGTTTATGTCACACACCAGAAGGTTTCGTTTGTGTTAGTGATTGAGGGGATTTTTCACGTGCACCACTTTATAACTTTTCAGTTAACCTGTGAATGAATTGGACTTGGTTAAATTGTGTTGGTTAAATTTTGTGCTTTTCGGCGAAAAGTAAAACCAAAACAAATGCAACGAATTGACAAAATCCATTCGCCACCAACGCTAACACTGGAGTACTGGGGGTATACGAAGAGAGAATTTCATTCCACAGCGATATGGCTCATGTGGGAATTGGATCCATCTACGCTTTCCCCGCTAGAGGACTGAATCCTAAATTCTAGGTTAACACTTAGGAACCCGACTTCCTTTTTTCTAAATTTCGGTTGTTATTCTACAAACTGAAATTTTGTATCCTCTTTCATGTACCTACTATCTAAGCTTTCAGTCGCATAGAAGCAGTTGTCACCGATGTCGGCGTTGTCGCCCATTGTCGATATCATTTGATGAAACGTTTACAAGTTCAGACAGTGTTTTTGTCCGGGGAAAGGTCGGAGGGGAGAGGATAACTTTTTTCGTCATCGACGTTACAATTCTCCGGGGAATTTCCTTGAATGTGAATTGGAATTCACGTTTTCGATGTTGTTTTCGTGTATTATTATACGAGGAATGGGTTACTCGAAACTCACTTCAGTTTCATTACGCAAACAACACTATCGTCACCTGGTTGCCTGGTAATGTACCCATATCCACAATGGTATCGTATGCGGGTACTTTATCTTCGTAAGTTCTTATGGTCTACGAGTCTTTCCATCCCCAGAAGGACTCATTTCGCTGGTGGAAATTCTTTCAACTGCGTAATCCTTCAAAGGGTGATGGAGTAGGGAGTATACTGAACTGTCCTTGCTGGTACGAGTTAAATTCCCTGTTGCCTCAAGGGTAAGAAATTTCTTACCCTTTCCCGATCATTTGTCCTCATTCTAATTGGATACTTACATTCAAAACGCGTCCTTCGGCTCCAAGTACTTGTGGCCCTTTGCTGATAATTGGGTTATTCAATACCTCCAGGAACAGGTAAATACGACAAGTACCTACTGTAGTTTGCGATAAAATCCGGACTTGTTGTTTTTGTGTGTATGTTTGATTGTGTGACTCTGTGACAATATCACTTCTTTGTGTCTTTGTGGTTAATGATAATGAAATGTTTCAATCCGACCCTCAGGCGTTTTGATTAATTTTACTTGATATGGGAGCATGTTTCGAATGTTTCTCTGGCAAATGAAGGAGCGCTTGGAAATTTTTGTGGTGTTAATAAGACCGGGAAGCCATGATATTTCCCGTACAAAATCTAAACTACGTGTTCTTCCTTTAAAATCTGAAATATTCGAAAGCTTAGTTGTCTGTGAATGGTGGCAGATGTCAGGGGATTTAAAATTCGAAATGATTAGTGTAAAGTTAAAGATTTTGGAAAGTCAGATTTGCTACTCCCACTTACATGAAGGTCATTTCACATTTTACACTTTCACGCTCCATTTTATGTCTACAATTTCGTGTGTTCATGCAAATAGACACGTGCTACATATTCCAGGCTATACCTACTTCACAGTACTGGTCTCCATCAAATACCGTAAAGGACTTTTGTAAGCACACTGACATTTATGACTCAGTTGGACCATCAAGCGAGCACTCACAGCGACAGAATAGTCAGGGAATTCCCTTGACAATTCACTCCTTAAGAGAAAGAACTTCTGCAGTCAAAAAATTGAAGAGAACGACTGAGAATCAATGCTCACGCGAGCAGGTGTTTTCATCACCCACACATATCATGTTATATGTATAATACATGAACGTATATAAGCAAACTAACATATAACCGCCTTTAGGTAGGTACGTCGATGTCAAAATGCCATTCCATGTCTATCCACTCCACTTTACTCTACTTCACTGTCCCCATCCTCCAGCAAAATTTCATTTTCAGAGCATTAAATTCCCGTGGGAATTTTCTCTAGAAATCATCGTCTCCGTGGTTACGGTGTCCCAGGGGAACCCCCGATTCCACTGCTGAACGAACCCAGCCAGAGTCAGTTCTGAGTCCTTTTTAAACGAACATTCATGTGCTTTTGGGTTTTGGGCTTTGGGCTTTGGGTTTTCGGTTTATAACGTAGTCAGAGTAGAACAGAGCAAGGTTTTGTTATTATCATTCCTCCTGGGATTCCCTCATCGCATTCATTCACTATACACGAGCGAGACTTTCTGATGATATTACTTTCCTTGAATGAATGTGTCTGTGTTAAGTAAAACCATCAAAGGAATACATAAAAAGCTCTCCATGCAGCAGAGACACCGACAGCAACGGGTATAGATGCGGCAACAGTAAAATTATACCGGATGGCCTGTGGGCACTGAACAATTTTAATTTGAGGGCAGCTCTCGGCCAGCTAACTCAAATGCGTAAATGTATGTACAATCACCTAAAATTATTCAAAATTTAACGACATACAAGTATGTATCGAATTCTTCAACACCAAGTCCACACATCAAATCAACTTTATCCCTCTGTCGGGTGTCCTTTTCCGTGTTTCTCACTTAGAAGGGTTGCAGTTTCAGCACATCGTATAAACGTACGCGTATATCTGCCTATTCTACATCATAATTTCAAAATTTCAGAACTGGGGAACCCTCAAATGTTGGTCCTTTGTGCCCAAATTATGATATAATTTGAAGATTAGAGTAATTACACAGTGAATAAATTGTTCCTTTTTAAGATAAAAAATTGCGGTAATTTTTTGCTTGGACATTTCTTGTTCACCCTCCTTGAGCTTTCCCTTTTTGAATGAAGTTTGTTTCTGAATGGTAGTTCGGAGAAATTTCCTCCCCTAAAAACTCGACTTCATTTATGCGACCTTCAATGAACTTGTACGAGTATATTTTGTGCACTGATTCCTGCAGGGTACTCACTGGATCAAGATGAAACTTACTGAATACGTCCCTTGGGAGTCAACAGGTGAATTAAGCAGACATAACATTTGCCTTCAACACTGGAGAGAGCTTCAAGTAAGAGAGGAAGAAACAAGGAATCGCATTGTGCTGTTTGAAGCACGACATGAGTTTCACAGTCTTCATTTGGTGATCAAAGGACATTAGAACATCAAGATTGAAAAAAGGTATTAAACAAATCAAAAATGTTTCCTTTCTTCAGATATTGAACACAGTCTTTGGGAGAAATTCAGTTGAACTTAAAGTCCTAATATGAATCGAACATACAGACAAAACATTCAGTTCAAAATACTAACCATGGATACTCATCCCCACATATGTATGTATGTGTTTATGACTTCCAGAATATACGATAGTATGCAGTGTAATTTTATAGAAGATGAGATGAGCCAAAGCATCAAAAGTAACAACTACCCCCATACGAATCGTACACAAAATGAGGCACACGTCCGTGCTGTGTAATTTTCACCCACCACTGTTGCTCCCCAGGCAGGGCATAAATATAAATTTATATGAGAACCCTAGACTGGGGAGACCGTAGTTCGTACTGGAGCTCTGATGATGATGTTCTGTGCGGGATTTCCCTTGGGACCCCAACAAGAACCAGAACTGTATACCCAAGTGCCATCATAGAAGCAAACGTGAAGCATAGGACCATGTATATTTGTACAGACACAGTTTTAACAGTCTCCATAGTCGCCATATACATTTAGGACAAGTAGAAACCAACACTCTTGAATATATCCACAAATACAGGGAAATATTAGACATTCGAACTGTAACACACGAACAGGATAAAATTTCAAATGATGTTGTTGGAACAATGATACGGGCGATGCGAGGAGCTTAAAGCTTCATCAAATTATCATGTTTTTTGTGTTTTGTGTGTTGTTTTCCCAAAAATTGGGTTTTAAGGTCGTTTTCTTTTTCTTAAATACATTAAAACAATTTTTTTTTGGTTTTTGACACATATTTCTGAATTGGGTTTTTACTTACTATTCAACATTTGCTGGTCGTTTTCACTTTCAGGATCAGAAACTGATTCTTCCTTAGCATTTGATAGACTCATCTCTGCTTGCAATTCTTCATCGGCATCATCTGAAAAAGTTAAAAAAAATTTATTTGAAATTTTCAATGGTTTCCAAACTCGGCAAGGGTTAATTACTACGAAACCATCATTAGGTAATGGTTTGATACATCGTCATCAGCAGGATATCTGTTTCCCGCTGATTTGATTTTATTCACAGGCATTCCCGTGGGAATGCTTTCGGCACCATTTGTTTATTAAAGCTAGTAATGCAATAGTCAAAATGTGCAATATTAGAAAAACTCATTAAATCTAAAATAGTATTTGAATGTCTACCAGTTTACGAAATCCTTTTAGATTATCTGACAGTGTATATTTCAAAAATTTACGACACCTTAATCCACCGATTAAGCTTCAATAGTTTATTATGTTTACTCAATCCATTTCTCCAAAATAAAGAAACTTCCAAGACTACTAACGAGCCTCAAATTAAATATTAGAATAGAAAAGTAACAAAGGACCATTTCGGTTGTTATACCAGCGTCCTGAAGGAAAGACAAAGCAAACTCGAAAGAGTGGGAGTGTAGAAAATAGGTATTTAATTGAATATTTTATTTGCATCGAACTCGTATTTGTGTTTTGTATATCCATATGAAAAAGATCGACCTGGAGCACTTAATAAAGGAAAAGTAAAGGAGCCCTTCGAGATTAGATATATACGAGAATATTAAAGCAAAATAAAGTATCGGACACAGATATAGATGAAAGTGAGTCTGCCGGGAGAATGGATTTATCCTCAACCTACAGCATGAAGTATGAAGTATCCACCGTTAAATCGAAGAGGACAGCGAACTTGAAGCAATTATTTCGAAATGGGACAAATGGGGCAACTGGATCAAGTGGGAGGCGAAGAAGACGTGTACCACCAAAGAAAACTGAAACTGAAAATATTTTTAGCCACTCTTCTCCAGTAATAATATAAGCGCCCATATGTATGCATGCGATTTTCATTTTTGTTTAAAGCCCCCAAGAGTGCATTTCACACTCAGTCAGAGTTTTTCGTGAGTTGGCTAAACTGAGTGTGTACAGATAAAACAAAACAACCATTGGAAGCAGTCAAGCCAGTAACGCATACAATGTTTGGTTAATGGTGGACCTAGGGGGGCACAGTTAAAGGGAGTTTGATTGCTGTTCCAGCTTTCTGGTTTGGTTGTTGGTGGGTCTTTGGCGGGAACAGTGAGTGTCATAAATATCTGAATACACTAACTGCTAGCACTCCGACAGTTGTTATTTCAAATTACAAGAGGCAGTTGAATCTTTTAAAATACTATTACCCTACAGCTCAGGTGTGTTGTGGTTTTCCATCACCAACGCATCAGGATGTCGGTTCACAATTGACTCACAGTTTAACAACACATGGTTTGAAGAAATGAAAAAATTTCAATGAATTCTTCGTTTGCACCCCTCATCCTGGGCATGACGGAAAAGTAAGCTTTCTATGTTACATATCCAACATCTAAATAAATTATTAGCGAAGGGGAGGTTTGTTTTAAGATACTGATTTATTAGACAGTAGCGCAAACTAGATGGGATGAGATTGTTAACAATTTCAATTATTTTTATTACTGCCAATAATCTCAAACCTAAAGCCAACCTTTTTTCATAAATACTTGAAGTGACTTAACAATCATACAGTAGAACAGTAGAATTATAGTACTTCTGTACAATAACAGTACAGTAAAATGATAGTAGAATCTTTATTAAAAGATAATTCAGGAGGAATTTTCCAAACAGTGTCGCATGTATATACCATATTAGCCAATTATCTAAACTATTTTTAGATCACCCGGTTTGCAACATCCCAACACACTAAAAGTCTTCATCTTTGGTAAAATTCGATTATAACGATTCAAAAGTATTTGCAATTATAGCTTATTACTAAGTTCACATAAATAAAAAACCAAACGTATAGATACTTTAAGTACATAATATCAAAAACACACAATAAAATCAACAAAAATATTTCGAATCATGCAGAAGTGAAACGAAATGAGCAAAAATATTTTTCATATGCGAGTGTATTGACGTTGCCCTGCTGTAGTACTTCGGGGAATTCCCTTGAGGCCGGTGATTCCCAGGAGAGATAGAAACGACGTTTTATGTGTTGGAGAGTATACTATAGAAACAGAGAAATATATTAGAAAATTGGATTACATGAACTTGGAGCATGTTGATATATTTATATTATATATAAACATGTTACGTAGATGTACATTTTCAGATATAAATAAGAGTATATTTATACTTAATACTATTTCTCTGCTTCACAAATACACTAGGCCAACAGTTGGAAATTCAGTAGTTGAACTGCAATAGATACACTAACAAATAGATACTTTTTTAACAGTCGGTTAGAATCAAAACGTAGTGAAGTTCTACAAATTGATTTTGAATTTAAAATAAAATGTGACTTGAAATGATGTTTATTTATTTTGCATTCAAATTTCTTACGTTTTAAAACGGCGCGCGGTTTTGCCTGTTTCCGCCGAGACATATTAACCGTCCCTTGATGCACAACACCAAATGGTCTACTGTAACTTTAATTTATCCAGCACAAAACAAAATTGACATTTTTCAAATTCAATTAACCACTAACTTTAATTTTTCCCTAAAGATATGCAATTTCAATTTCACCCACAAATTAAAGTTGAAAATAAACCGGAAGGGCGCGTATTTCTTTTGAACCATGAACGTAACAAATCGCGTAAACGTTTTTCTTTCACTTTCCGCAAAAATACACTTCCTTGTTAACCGGATCACATTGACAGAATGCCTGAAACATACATTTCAAGTGAAACTCAAAATGGAAAATCAAATTTTTCTTTCTCTTGAGCATAACTTGAAATTCTCTTAAAAATAATAATACCACACATCCCAAATACCAAGTATGTACTAACAAAACTTCCGCACCGAAGGCATGCTGACTTCAAATCATCCCCCATGGCGTGCTCTTTGGAAATCAACCCCTTCTGTTCCCGTTTTTGTCGTAAATCTATGCCTTGGTGAAAGAGAAATGTGGGAAAATCTTGAAGACTTTGGCGAAAACCCAGAGAGTCTGGTGTAGTTTTGACGTGAGAAAATGTCATCCCCTTTTTCAGGAATTTCAACTGTTGAATTCGATTCATCGTAGGCGATATCGTTCCCGCTGATTGACGTCTTTGCATTGAATTCTCATTCATGTATAAGGTCTTTTAAAGAAGTCAAACAGTGGAACGCCGTAAAATTCTTTATTGATTTTCAATCCCAAAGTAGACGGTTCGAGCGGTTACTACTTTCACAAGTTATTTCTTGTTCTGTTTACTTTTCGTTACTGTTGTGGAAACTGATAATTGCTAAGAGACTTGTGGAATGTAAGAGAAATACTTCATGTAATTTCTGAAACAATTTCTCTCCTCGCAATGAAATAACATGTGAATTAACAATGTAAACACCGAATGTACGCTCTTCGAACGTCAAATTGACGTTTTGCTGGAACACCGAACAAAACAAACCACACACAAAAAAGTGGCATTCACCATGAAATGGTTTTCGTTTAGATGTGTTGCTAGAGCAGGTATAAATTAGGCTTGGAGTTCTTTAAATGTGTTTATGCAACTCACCTACTCAGTCCAATCAACAACAGCTGATGTGATTTTGACACAGTCATTTTCGATATTATTTTGTTTTTTGGTTTTGTCCCTGTTAATCAGTTTTGTTATCTTTCGCTCTGAAGTTCACTTCACGGAAGGAAATTAGTTAATATTTTTTAATTTGTTGTGTAGTTTGGAAAAGCGCTGACAAAATTTCATTATTTTGATGTTTAAAAACAGCCTAGAACGGCAATATTGAACAAACACTTTTTCATCATGGAGCAAGAAAGTTCTTCGCAAGGATCTAGTTACTGGGGCCCCAGTTATGCAGATCTTCCAACTGAGGTTTGTAAATATAAAATCTGTGATCAATTTGCCGACTTATTTTTGCAATTGGAATTTCGTGGTGTTTTATGACATTGGATGTGTTTTCAACTTTTGAACAAATTACATTTGATGCTACATTCGTTAATCAATTCAAATCAATTGTTTTAAAATAATTTTCTTAACTCATTTAGATTTGGAAAATAAATTATGTGCGTTGTCTCTAAATGTTAACGCCATCATGTCTAGAGGAATCATATCAAAACTATCAAAAGGTTTCCTCACTTTCCGCTAATGTCAGCTGTTGTATAAATTATTATAGTATACATGCAAACAGCTGAGAAAACTGACATATTTTCAACATATACCTATGTAAGTCATCGTCGTAAATTACATAGCAGTATGCAGGAGAATGTGGAAAAATCATTTATCGCAGAAATATTGCATAATTTTCCGCACACTCTTTCGTAATAGTTCTGTCCCAATTAGGCTGCACAAGACACACGATTCTCGACTGCTCTACGACTTTGCATTTGTTTACATCTTACGTCAGTTTAGTTTCTTTATATTTTATACTTTTAACATCTTCCTAAAAAAAAATCAAAAAATGCAAAAAAAAAATTATCTCCTGGTTTCTGTTTCAGATCATCATAAAACTTTTCAGCTACCTTCATGCAAGTGATATAAAAGCAGTGTCCCAAACATGTCGGCGATGGTATGAGGTGTCGCAGAGCTACTCATGTCAATCCAAACTAATTATAAGATTCCACAAAATATACCTTTCGGACTATGATCCACCATTGAACATGTTCTTGAAAAGTAATCGTACGTTCAGTTCAATCGCTTTCGAACAAACAGATGTGGGATCAATTACGAAGTTTCTCAAAAAGTTTGGAAGTAACATTGAAGAAGTAACGTTCAACGCCGTAGATATGACACGCAAACAATTTAAGGAAATTCTAGAAAATTTGAAACAAATTAAGAAACTAACTATCGCTAACTGCACAGCGTTTTTTATGGAAGGGTTACTATTCGATTTCGATGTAAATGATCAAATATTGCTATCGAAAGCTTTAGTGGATGTGAAATTGTTATCGCTGCCCAACAATCGATACTTATCAGACGCAAATTTGTATCGCATAACGGCAATGACACCGAATATCGAAGAATTGAACTTATCGAATTGTCAAATAGCATTTCATCACTCTTTATACCAAAGATTTTACCCAAAAGGAAAAACGAATGCGCCTAGTGAATCTATTTTAACATTTGAGTACATTTTACGGATAATAAAGGTATTGGTGAATTCCTTACGAGCATTGGATTTAAGCCAAACACTGATAGGAAACTCAGCACTTGCTAGTTTGAGTAATATCAAAGAGTTAAAACTAAGGAAATTAATACTGAGAAACTGTGCCCAAATCACGCGCTCATCCCTTATGGCATTCCTTGATACACAATCTTCTACTTTAACTCATCTAGAGCTTTCACATTCAAACCAAATTTGTGACTCTTCGGCAAAACAAATTGCTGAGCAGTTAAAAAACTTAGAAGTGCTTAAACTAAGCCATTGTAAGGCAATAACAGGTGATTTTCTTGAGCACGTATGCAAAATGAAAAAGTTGAAGGTTTTGGACTTATCCAATTGTATATCACTAACAATAAACTCGGCAACAAAAATGGAAAATAAACCAAATAAAATTTTACAAGAGCTGTACCTCAACGCAACGAACGTTAGTGAGAGTTTTCTTATAACATGTTCTGAACTATATCCCAATTTGTCTGTTTTGGACATCGGTCATTGCTACAACTGTGTGTCAGATACAGTGTTACAGTCAATTATCAGAAACCTTCTTAATTTGGTTGTTCTCAATTTGGAATACTGTACCAAGGTATACGAAAAAAACAGTTTGTTAAAATATTCATTTGATAAAATACCTCTCCCTTCGTAGATAACAGATACAGCTTTGACATCAATTGAAGTTCCACAAGGCAAAAATAACGAAAACGAAAAAAATTACGATCACTTCCATCAAAGATCAGCGAGTATTGGAAATGATGGCAGACTATATCACAAAATTTCACTACGCACCAAAGCTGAACAGGATATCATTGATGATGCAAATCGGAAACGAGTAATGTTTGCTATTTGTGAACAAGATATTCAGGTTGACAAAAATGTCTTCTATGAATATTCAATCAGACGCCTCGAAGGATTACGTTCACTGAACTTGAATGCATGTTCAAGGATATCAGATGTATCTCTTATATATGGATTTAAATTCAGAGAACTAAAATGTCTTGCGCTTTCGAATTGCCAGCAAATATCTCACAATGGTATCCAGTATCTAGTTACAAATTGTCCATCTATTGAAGAGCTTCACCTAGCCAATTGTCATAACATTAACGATAGAGCGATCAAAATGATAACTAGTGATTTAAAGAGGTTAACAATACTTGTAATTGATGGTTGTACAAAACTAACCGACCATAGCTTAGATTACATTGCTGTAAATTGTACATCACTGAAGGTACCTTTTCCCTTTCAATATTTTTGACTTATTATAAATCCATTCATTATAGGAATTATCAGTGCGTTGTTGTCGATTGATGTGTGTTGAACCTGCTATCAGATTGACAACTGTCTCGTCTTTACGCATAATACATACAGATGGTGGTACAACTTATGCTTGATTTTAATGCTTGATTTGATGTTTTCTTTAATTAGTATTTATTTAAATTTGTTACTTTTATTGGTGTGCACAAGTTCTTCAAAAAACGATTGAATTTTGTTTTAAGGCACAAAATTAGAAAATTGTAAATTTCAACTCTACAAAAATATATAAAATATATAATGATTGATATGAATTTTTATTACCCGCAACATTTCAAAACTCAACTGGAAAAGAATACAAATTTTACAACAATTCTGAGTTTTAGATATCCTTTCTACGTGAAGCTTTTCAAAAACTTATAAAACAATATAGATATTTTTATACGATAATTATATTAATTCCTTGTCATTCAAGACAATAAATAACATTTTCAATAATAAATAACATACAAAATTCAGTTCAAGTCGCGACAAAACGATTAGTTAAATAAAAAGATAATAATATTAAAAATATGTATACACAATTATAAATATATCTTTACTCTGGCGGCTTCTTGTGTGTGCTCCATCCATGGAAGCATTTTGTGAATCGTTTTGATTCTTTATTTTTCAATGTCAAGAAAAGTTTTCTTGGCTTTTCGGGTTGTTTTATTCTCATATGTTGAATGTATACCTAAAATTATGAACAGATATAAAATTATTGACTTTGAATAATCGAAATTTAATTTACCTGGGCGGATTTGAAAGCCAATTTGATTTCTACTTCACTACATTTTGAACCTAACCATAGAAATACTTGTTCTCCATTGTCTAGTATCATGATATCGTCATCTGCCAAGTCGTCTTGACAAAAATCTGAACACTTTTCAGCCACTGTAAAGTAACCTTTCTCGTTTGAACAACGGAACAGCCGAGTATACTCCATGAATTGTGCATCTTGATCGTACGGTTTGCGACCACCCAATGCTACCCAGAAGAAATTTTCTGGTTCTTGTCCTTCATTCAATATCTGGAATATATAGCAATTTTATCTTATTGCTCGTTTACCAGCAAACTAATGTGGGTCTTCGTTTTACCTGCAAGCTCACCCATGGACTATTAAACATCTCTTCAGCTATTTCCTGAATAAGTTTTCCTTCTTCTGACGATGTCTTAGACCCTATCCACACATATACTATACCGGATTCACTATCATCTTCTGTTTGGAAAGGCACATGCAAAATATAACTAAGAGTATTGTATTAATTTATCATATTCCTCAATACTAAGCAATTAAAAAAGTTACCAGAAGGCGGAATTTAATAAAGTTGCATCTGGACGGATTTGAATCAACCTTGTACAAAGAGCGCCACCGTTAGAACGCAAGTGAAAGAATTCAACAGGAGCGGTTCCGGTGGTTTTCAATTTATCCTTTCGTTTTCCCGTATGAATAATGAATTTTCTTTTGAAATGCGCCATAAATTTTAGATTTTCTTGCTGTTGATGTATCCTTATAACTTCAAGTTCCTCCCCAAACATTGCTTTGAATTTCTTTTGAAGTGTAAACGTGAAGGTTAGCCAACCCATATTACCAGCATCTCTTCCTTGCCAGAAATAAACGACACATTGTATTTCATCTTCTGGTGGTGGTTTGGAATCATCATCAGCTCCTTCTTCATCATCTTCCAGTGGGATACAATATCGACACAGGAACACGTAACACTCACCCGTGTAGAAATGACCTAGTTCTTCTTCAGGAAGTCTTACAAACTTTTTGTTCTCTAAAACGAATGCTTCCATAGCTTCTAAATCGTAATTCCATTCTTCTTCAAGTTGCTGAGCTTCAACTAAAGTCATCGGTTGTTGTCTTGGCATAAACAATGCAGCAAGATCAGCACGAGTTTCTTGTTGACGTGCCCATTTTGTTAAATCAGTTCCAGTTTTCGTAATCGATGAGACAGTTCGAGTAAAATCAACAGCCATAACTTCATCCCATCCCGCAAATTTACATTTGAATATTTGACTTTCTGTTCCTTCTTGAACGCGTGTTACTAGAGCGTACACAGGCCGATTTATCATATTAAATAGTTCGCGTGATAGTTTCACTGCCGCAGCGCGAACCAGCCGAGTTGATTTTTTTCCAAACCATACGAAAACATCCGAAAAACAGTCTAATATATATACATTTTTGCTGTTCAACAAGGTGTGTACTAATTTTTGTTCAGGTATATCAGTTTGCGGCAGCTCTAAATATCCCATTCCTAGTTGAACTTGGTAAAGTCTTGGTAAAACTGCTGAGAACTCCTCCGGTACGTGTTGTTCAATTGTTTTTTGTGATGCAGTTTCTGAATCGGCACCAAGTGTGCTCCAAAATTCTATGCTTTCCTCCCCTTGAAAAGCAATCTTAATGTTTGTTATCATTATTAAAATGAGCAGTTATTAACTCACCTTGTATTTCCATACATATTTCAGCTTTGTTTTTCCTTTCGTTTTTATTTATTTTTTCAGCCAACAATCGAGCTTTTGATTTAAGTGTATTTTTCGATGTCTTTCCATACCAAATGTAAATTTTTATTCCTGTATCAAGCACAAAAACATATCTCGGATCCAATGACTCAATATTAACAAGTACAGGTTCCAAATGAATTGATGCTCCAGCGGCATGCACTCGATATAATCTAGTTGTATATACCATATCCTCAATTGTGTAAAATCCAGTTGCGGTTCTTCCACCTTCAATATATGTGACTTCTGTATCGAATAGTGCTAGAAACTCTTCAGACTCATCTCCTAAAATGACAATTGATTATTATTCATATTATTTTTCAAGTAAATTAAAAATTCAACCTTGTTCTTCGCGGATAGTACGACAACGTGCTCCTAAATAATTACGTAAGTTCACTGCATGAATTGCAGCACAAGCTCTTTTGTCTAAGGTAGCATTACTTCCAATCCAAAAGTATATTTCCCAAGTTAATTGCCCTAAATCATCTAAACTGGTTTTGAGAATAATGTAGCAGTCGCCTTCATAAAATTTTCCGTGAGCAACTTCATCGATTTTATTTGGAAGAAAATTTTCAATTTCCCAAATTGTTAGTCCTGGTATTTGTCCATCATCTTTTTCAAAAAATTTTGAATAATCAAGTGGAGGTTTTTCTAATGATTCATCCCAACGTTTTGGTTTTAAACTTTCTGGTTTTCCGTCTTCTTGCAAACTAGTACTAGTGTCTCGATCCTTGGCAACATCTTTCATGCCTTTCAAAATTTTCGCTGAATCTTGATCAGCATCTGTTCTGTGTCCTCTTCGAAGACGAATTTTTCGAGCGATGGGGTCTTTACTAGTTCCTGCAACCGGAATCGAAGGTGGTACACTTGCACCAGCTAAGCGGAGTTGAGTTTGGAGAGAGAAATCGATATTGTAGTATTCTATACCAGCACCTTTTTCCATTTCTGTTGGTTTAGGTGGCATTACCAAGTCTGGATTGTTCCTCAAATCCAACTGGTCTAGATCTGAAAGTAAGTGAATTGCATCGGGCAGTGTGATAAGACGATTAGAGCTTAAGTTTAATTTTTTTAAAGCGCCACATCGACAAAGACCTTCTGGTATCATTTCCAATTGATTGTTCGAAGCCGAAAAAACTTCGAGACTTCCAAGTTTGCCAATTCCAGATGGAACACCTTCGAAATCCAATTGATTGTCATTTAGATATAAGCATCGCAAATTTGTTAATTTGCAGATTGTTGATGGCAGTGCTTTTAATTGATTTCTTGATAAATTCAACGATTCCATCTTTTGCCAGTATTCTACTCCATTTGCTAACTCTGTAATATCATTATCACTTAAGTTTAATCGTTTAAGATTTTGCATGTTATACAAGCAATCTGGAATTCTGGATAACGAGTTTTGTGAAAGATCTAATTCACATAAATTGGACAAACTATCTAATGAAGTTGGAAAGTTTTGCAATGTTCGCTGTGTATTTCTCATATTCAAACATTCTAAGCTCTGCAACGAAGGCAACTGCCGAAGTTGAAACAATTCAAGAGGATTATCCGCCAAAATTAACGTTTGCAAATTGGCTAATCGTCTTGTTTGAGGAGGTAACGTTTCTAATTTATTATGTGATAAGTCAAGAAACAGTAAATCCGTCAAGTGAATGAACAATGCTGTTGGGATAGATTCGATTTGATTATGGCTCAAATTTAAAACAAGTAAATTCTTCGCTCTTTCTAACCCCTCTGGTATATCTTTAAGTTTGTTGTGCGACAGATCAAGTGTTGTGAGTTCGTCTAACTTAAACAGCTCGGAGGGAATTCCAGAACTCTTCACGTTATTGTGTCGTAAGTTTAATGTGCGCAAGCAGCTTAATTCGGTTAATTCACCGTATAATTTCTCCAATTTATTGTGCTTGATTGACAGATGCTCCAGTTTCTGCAAGCTTCCCATTTCTTCGGGAATCTGCTTCAAATTTGTTTTATCGAGCTTCAACCATTGTACGCGAGTCATCAATCGCATGGCTGTAGGAAATTTATCATCCTGAAAATATGATAAGGTTTTGACTCATTTTTCATTGCAATTTATTTATTTTGCGTGTACACGCAACTACACTCAAAGTGCATGACGACATTCAAAGTGTAACTAAGTTTTAAATATAACCGAACTAAATTTGTTCATTATTCTTAGAAATATTTCTTGAATTCTTGAGATTCAAGCTTTAATTTCTTAACAAAAAAAGCTATTGGGGATTAGTAAAACCTGTAAATGATTAATTGAGTAACAAAATAATGTCACAAATGTAAATATTTTTTTCAACTTGGAACATTTCTAAACTTGAAATTGATACTGTAAAACTTAAAGTTTTGGTTTTTTTGCAATAATTTTGTAAATTCACTTACACTGAAATCATTTTTTGTAAAATCTATCCCCCGTACAAAAGGTAATACACCCGTATTCGCCATTTTTTCTCGTTTTAAGACTTTCAGCCAGTTTTGACTTTTAGATTCGAGCTCCAAGTTTCCCGTTCCACCTGTTCCAGCTGTCATATGGTTTTAGCTGTCAATTAAAGAAGTGCCAGATAAGAAAAAATTGAGCTCGTCTTCAGGGCAATAAAATCATAAAAATTTAGAAAACAGAGCAAAATCGAGCATTTTTGCATCTAATATATAATTTTGACTTTTGAATGCTGACTATATATTTGCAAGTTTTACGCCGGATACATACGTATTTTACAAGCCTAACTAATTAAGACATCCCCATAACTGTGTATGGTATCAACAAGTTTAATTTTGGTCAAATATTCCTTACCCAACCCTACTTCTACCGTCTAATTTGAAACGTCAACCTTGTAAACACATTTCTATTCTGCACGCTGGATTGGATTGTTTATTCCTTTTATGTTGCTCCACGGAATAAAGCAAATATTATTATTACAACATGGTTATTATTGCAACAACTAAATCAGATATTGTCGCAACAATTGAAGAAGATGCTGAAGTTGAAAATTTTTCTGAAGAATCAGATGAAGAAGTTGAGGTTTGTAAATTAAAAAACCATAACCTTAAATTTTCTGTGACAGCCGAAAATGTGGACATATATTTTAGTATCAGCCAACAAAACTCAGGCATAAACGAGTAACAGAATTCGAAAAGGGTTTCGAATTTGTTTCTGATGTAAAGGCTTATAATCATGACACTTGGGATGATCTGATGAAATTTGTGAAACGTAAGGCACGAACTAAAACTGACGATAAAATTGCAGAGACTATTAAAAACAGGGATGAAATATCAACCAACCTGGATGAAAGTGACGATGAGGTACATATTTAAATGGTATATATTCATACTTGCGAAATATTAATTGTATTTTTTGCAGATTGACCTGTCAGAAGATGAACTCCAACATGATAATTTACGAAAACGTGAAAAGAAAATATCAAAAAATAAGAAGAAGAAAGACGCAGATCTTGAAGATGAGGAAGAAGAAAAGAACTATTTTGAAGAAGCAGACAAAAACGAGGAAGTTACTTCATTTTATCAAATGAATCTATCGAGACCTCTTATGAGAGCTATTGGAGTACTGGGTTACATATACCCAACACCCATACAAGCGGCAACTATACCAATTGCACTTTTGGGTAGAGATATCTGTGGTTGCGCCGCCACCGGTACCGGAAAAACTGCTGCATATATGCTCCCCACTTTAGAACGATTGCTTTATAGACCAGTCAATAACGCGACTGTTACACGTGTTTTAGTACTAGTACCAACAAGAGAATTGGGTGCACAAGTATATCAAGTAACAAAACAATTGTGCCAATTTACATCTATTGAAACTGGTCTAGCAATTGGAGGTTTGGACCTCAAAGCTCAAGAAAGTGTTCTACGACAAAATCCGGACATTGTAATTGCAACTCCAGGACGATTAATTGATCACATTAAAAACACTCCTAGTTTCAGTTTAGATTCAATAGAGGTAAATAATATCCTTATATCAAAATGTTACTGTTCGGTAAAGTGATGAAATTCATCCTTGCGTTCTGAATAATGTTTTGATGAGCAATGTTTAACTGAAAATTAAAGTGTTCAAAGATTTATTTGAAATCTTTACTAAGATATATATAAGATATGCTTAATTTTCAGGTGCTAATTCTGGACGAAGCTGATCGTATGTTAGATGAATATTTTGCGGAACAAATGAAAGAAATTATCAAAAGTTGTTCAAAGACCCGACAAACAATGTTGTTTTCTGCTACAATGAGTGAAGAAGTTAAAGACCTAGCTGCTGTTTCACTTGTCAAACCAGTAAAAGTATTTGTCAATACAAATCAAACAGTAGCTTTTAATTTACGACAAGAATTCATACGAATTCGTGAGGATAAGGAAGGTGACCGAGAGCCAATCCTAGCCGCTTTAATTTGTCGAACATTCCATGATCATTGTATGGTGTTTGTGCAAACAAAGAAGCAGGCACATCGTTTGCACATTCTTTTAGGACTTTTAGGTGTAAAAGCTGGTGAACTTCATGGCAATCTTACACAACAACAGCGTCTCGAATCATTAAAAAAATTCAAAGAAGAGCAAATAGATGTTTTGATAGCTACAGATGTAGCAGCCCGTGGTTTGGATATTGTTGGTGTAAAAACTGTGATCAATTTTATTATGCCTATAACAACCGAACATTATATTCATCGTGTTGGACGTACGGCCAGAGCTGGAAGAGCTGGCATTTCGGTATCTCTCGCTGGTGAAAAAGAGCGTAAAATTGTTAAAGACATTATTAAAAATGCAGAAAGTACAGTAAAGAACAGAATAATTCCACCTGAGATTATTGAAAAATATAGAAATAAACTGACCGCCTTGGAACCAGAAATACGTATGTTTACAATGCTTAGATATAAACTTCCTTCGGAAATGAATTCAAACTGATTCATTTTTTATTTGCAGAAAATATATTAGATGAAGAATACGCTGAGAGACAAATGGCTAAAGCTGAACAACAATTAACCAAGGCTGAGCGCAAGATAAAAGGAATGCAAGTTAATGGTGAACGACGTGAATGGTTCCAAACGAAACAACAACGAGAAGAAGAAAAGGAAAGATTAGCAATAGAGCCGGCAACACCTAAAAACGAAAAAAAACGTGGAAGGAAACAAAAGAATGATGATGATGATAGTGAACCTAAAAAGAAACAAAAGAAAGTAGAAAAGCCAAAGCACCCACATCAGTTAGCGAAAGAGCGGGCTCTCAAGGAGCTTGAGAATGTTTCTTTAGTCCGTGCAAAATTATCTAAAATCAAAAAACGTCAATCTAAACTGAGCACAGTGCATGAGATTACCACTGAAGCTTCAAAACGACAAAAGGGAAAATCCAAGTTTGCTGTCGATCTTACAGATGTTAGCCGACGAGGAGCGAAACGATTAAGGTAAAGATTTGTATGCTGTTTTGAAACATGAAATCACAATATACTAATTTTTTAGATCGGAGGCAAATCGAACTAAGAAAATGAATGCAATTCAAGCTAAGAAGAAAATGAGTGCTGTGAAACTTGCAAACAAAGCGGGAAAAAATAAATTCAACAAAGGAAAATTCTTTGGAGGACCACGCTCTTCTAAAAAGAAATAATTTTACTTTAAAAATCGAGCTTTAATAAAATCTGTTTTCTTAAAGATCTTTTGTTTTAAATCAGTTCACTCAAATCAAATCAAAATCCATCAAAATCGATCGAAAACTTTAATACAATCATCCATTTATTTGTGAATCGTATAATTCCAATTCTACATGAAATCAACTTAAATTAGAGTACTGTCTTTCTGATTTATTTAATATGATATATGTATAAATTTTAATGTATGTAAAAAACTTTATCACTTTTTTCTTACTAAAAGACACTCCATTTTCGCTTCCAAAACGTGTTCATTTGGATATATATAATTTATTTTGAACATCAAATCGTTGGACTAAAAAAAGAATATGTCGTATTTATTAAAATTGAAAACTCTCATTAAAAGTTATACTATTTGACTTTCCATGTTGTTCAGATTTTTGATTTAAAGTGAACAGAGATTTTCAAAAAGTTCGTAAAAATTTGTTTTATGGATAAAGAGTACAGACTATGAAAGCAAATCTTTGATGTGAATACTTATTTCCGACATAAACTCATTTCATAAGGCTCACTTGAAATACTGCTTTTGGTTAAACCGAGGACACGTAAAACCTAATGATCAGCGAATTATTACAAACTATTCCCTCTGTCACTACACTATGTACATATAATTATTACTTTTGATTTCCAAATAATTTTGATTAAAATTTTTTTAATTTGTTAATATCTTGTCGAAATATGGCACCTCGCCTTGAAGAAAATCAAAGTAACGTGAAATATATGCAATCTTGTGGTGAACCCGTTTAAGAATTATATGTTAGTTGCCTGAAAGTGATAAACTATATTTGTGAATGATGGATTCACAGACAGTATTGTATACAAATGACAATAATTCACCAGTAAATGTATACCATTGAAAAGGGAATATTAACCCTAGTCGTGTAAGAAAAGGAGAAAATTGTTTACAAACATAACATTGAAAAACTATTGTAAAATGTTTAAAAAATCTAACAAAACTTAAAATAAGAAAAAACTGCTCGCTTGCTTACGAGATAGCTTGTCAACAAACTAATAAATTTTTAGTATTTCTGGAATAATCAAAAACATGATTATAGCATTCCACACAATAAACCAAGTTCCAAGTTTTTCTTCATCTTGTATCCTCGTGTCACATCATTTCGACTTGAATGGGCTTTCTTCGAGTTCATGATATGGGGTATTCAAAGTGGAAGATGGAACATTTTTGTTGTTAGCCACGCCTGAAAAATTAATTGTTCAAATATATAACTAGCATTTACATAATATGTCAGCAGTTAATACTCACTTGAATCCTCTAGTAAATTATCTTCGTTCATATCTAACATTTCGGAGAGATCCGCATAACATGGTTGATACGTCATTAGCTCTGATTTCTTTGAATCGTCTAAAATGCCAGTTGAAAATAAATTCTTTATTTTAGGCTCAAGGTCAGTGAAAAAGTAAGTTTATTTGTATTCTGAAAATGGTAATTAGGAAAATAAGATCGAAATTCGTATTGAATATATGCATAACTCATATATGATACAGAGTATGCATACTTCCACAAGCGGAAAATAATTTGTTCACTTCCTTTACGACACAAAAGCTTAAAGTCAACACAGACTTCAACTCGTAGAAAATATGATTATTAGCTTCAAATCAAAAGGTTTCCATTTGACAAACCTTTATTAGAGCCATAAAATTGCATTTTTAAAAATGCTAAATGTTAAATAACTAAATAATTAAACGGGTTTAATATATGTAGGTGAAATTTAAAATTTATATTATTAATGAAATTTGTTTGAATTAAATTTATTTGGAGTCGTTATTTAACTACCTTTTTTGCTACTGTTTTCAGCTTCTGGACCGTTCCAGTGGAATCCGTAGTTCGACAATATATCAGAATCGGAAAACAACTGGAAATAAATGGAAACAAATTTGGAAAAATAAGTTGAATAGCCTAAAACAGATTATAGTTCCAAGCGATATTAAGAATGGTTTGGAATAATTTTTATGAAATTTTACGGCCTAAAATCTGTATCACTTAGTAATTGTTAAATTAACAATAGTCTAACCTTTGTCAGTATGTCACCATCCAGTGGTGGGATAACTATACGATTAGCTGGAGTTGAAGTCTTCACATTATGATTGAAAATACCATGGAACCATAGATTGTTTTATTTAACAAAAGGTTGTTTTAGATGTCATCAAGTTTGATATGTCCGTCGTTCACATTAAATTGGAAAGAATTGAAAATATTTATAAACAACGAATGAATAATCAATATGCTTAACTTGCATATATCGAAGAAGCTATCATTCATACATAATTCGCGAAGATAAATTCAAATAAGCTTGAATATATAACCAACTCCAGCTAGTGCGGATTTTTTTTATAGATTCAAAGATATTTGAGAAACTCGCGTGAATTATGAAATTTCTTAAAGAAAATTTTTACAAAATACGGAATTTAATGTTTTCATGTTTTCACTTACACCCAGTAATGTGTTCGCATCTACTGTATATCCATCGCCTCGAAGAATTTCTTTCAAATTTTCCAAATCTCCTTGTACATTTTCCAAGTGATTATTAAAGTCCGATCTGTAAATATTAATGTTAATAATAGGATGATCTTTCGTAACTAAGATTACTCTCAGTTACTAACGGTGTACTCAACCGCATGATATCCTCATCTAACATCTGATTTGAGTTAAACTTTGCCAAAGTTAAATTTTTATTATTTTCGCTCAACATTGCGTCTGGAGTTGTAGTTTCCTCCTGACGTGTTGTCGAGCTGTCAATTTCCTTACCATTTTTCCTCAAACTGTTTGTTTGATTTGAAGAATTACCTAGGTTTGTGTCATTCAATATTGGAGATTCCTGAAATAAAACATATAACAAAATTATTTTACGTTATTTAGATGTTCTTGTCAACTCCCATTGCGGCAGTGTTCAATATATACTGTAAAATTGAAATATATTTAAAAACTGAGACATTATTCGCTCGAACAGTCTTTCAATTCGCGTTATTTACCTCAAATAAATCTGAGGGTATTTCTGAGCATATGAAATCTTCTTTAATTGTATACATCTGTCTATCATTTTCAGGTGTGTTAGTTTTCGGAGCCGGAGTCGGATCCGCTACCGCTTTATTTATAGTAGATAAGAGATTCGGGTCTAATGCTTCTGCAGGAACTTCTTCTAAAAACATCAATGGATCGACATCGTCTTCTGTTTTGATTTTAAGCGATCGATGATGTTGATCATTTGACCCTAAAACATTTTTTTGAGTTTTAGAAACGTTTGAACTGTTTCCTTCGTCCTTCCATTTCCTTTTGCGATTCTTTTGTTGACTACGTGCAAGTTCCCTTTTAACCATGGGCGTTTTAACAGTATTGTTTTCATCTACGGCATTTTGTTCTGGGACTTCGTTAATATGATAGACAATTTTTTCATTTTCAAGATTTTGTATAATCTGATATGCTGGACCAGTAGCAGTTTTTCCTGATCCTGTTTCTTTTATGTTGTTAGTTGAACATCCTAATTGCTGATCAAAAATATTCTCTGCATCGACTCCAAAATTATCTACTAGTTGTTCCGATTCCTCATCGTCTATATCGAAACTCATGTGGTTTGATGCCCCTTCTGGTGATGAAACATGTGGACTGTTCGAAGGCCTTAAAAATAAAAGGTAATTGAATCAATTATTGTAGCTTCATAAAAAATTAATACTTACTGTAAATCATTTTCATCTTCAGTCCCTTCAAGAAGTTCTAATTCATGTATAGTTGGACCCGTTTCACCTTCACTACTTTTTCTACCTTTCTTTTTAGGTGCATCATTAATCATTAATTGAAAGTTGCGCTTTACACCGCTCATATTCCTAGACGGCTGAACGATCGTCACTAAAAATTGTATCAGCTAAAATTGAAAAAGTTTTTAATATATTTATATTAATTTACTGTGTTTATTCACATATACCTTGTTGACAATCTGCTGTTGTTTCATATGCTTTTGTCTTAAGACAGCTATTTCACGCCACAGAGCTTCGTTCTCCTGTTTCATTGCCGAAAACCGTGAATCAAGCGAATCTTGTCGCCCTCTCATTACTTTAACTTCAGTCAAAACTTTATTTACAGCCTCCGGCTTATATCCAGTCTTTTCATCTGGAGTACTTTTTGGATTCGCAATTTTTCGTTTTATATGCTCCAACAGATATGGGTAGTCACGTTTGAAGCAGGGATGAGAAAATTCCATTTCGTCTCTGTCAAATTTTAAACCACCATTTTCGATGGAAGTTATTTTGTGAAATCCATACATGTTTAATTGCCGTATGAAGCTCGCCATGTTGTTATGTTTATAGTTCAATGGAAGCTGCTCCCTTGCGAATTGAGCTTGATTTTGAATGATAAAGCTTCGACCATCCTATTTAAAAGATTCAAGAAGAATTTATCAACTTCATTTTTGATTTTCTATGAAAAAATGTACGAATCACATTAAAAAGGTTTTCTATCACGTTTAGGAGTTTTATGTCATGGAATTTTTCAATAGTTGCCAATATTATTGTGAATATCTTGTCTCAGCTCAATATTTTTACAGCTAATTTTTCTTAGGACTTTCTTTCATCTTAGATCTAAATTTATCCTTATGAATAACATTTCATATAAAGAAAAAAGTGTTCAACTTTCTCGCCCCCTCAATATTCCGAATTTGAAAACTTCGTTTTAATTTAAATATACATACATAATTTGGATTTCTCGTATTTTTTTAGATACGTTCATTAACTATATTAAATAACTTTTCCAACTATTTAAAAAAATATATTGCATGGCATTGGCTATTTGCCAATAATGAATAATTACGCCGGTTGTTTACATGCTGCAATTTTTCAATCAAAACTTTTTGCTATTTCTTAATATTTCTCTTTCAAAGTAACAATAGGTATATTTTTATCGAAAATAAAAAGATAATTTTTAGTAAATTCGTATTTAATTTCGTTATCACTAAACCACTGACTCTTGACTTCCTTATAGCCCCAATTTTCTTGAAGTCCAATGAACGATGGTTACCACAAAATATCTATTGTGGTGTAGTTTTCATGATATGCTAAATTTGGTGTTGAAGTGAATGGTTTGTGTTAACATGAGAAAAAAGTACAACCCCTTTTTAATAGCTAACCGACCGCAACATTTCTCAAATACATATTACAATGATCAGTGTTTGGACAATTTCATTCAAATATTGAATAAGTGAATTGATTGAAAAGGCTAATGAACAAATTTATTTAATAGCAATGGATGTCATTTTGTAGTTTTTTCCCCCCATCTTAGGTGATGTTTTGTTTTTATTATTTTCTGGTTTCTCTTTTTCATTAATTCTCTTACAAGCAACTTTCTACGAGACAAAAAGTAACCGAAGTGCACCCTAATCAAGGATGTTCTTGTTTATTCCTGATAAACAGTTCAAGTTTTATCATTACGGTAAAATAGGTGCATCAATTTTGCATTTTGTAATTTTCCATGCGAACTGTCATGAAATAATTGCGCATTCATATGTGACGCATGAAACATTTCCATTATCGTAAACAAGATTTCTTGTAAAAGATCAACGCGGTGTTGTTACACAACGTAAGAACTACAATTTTCATGCATTGGTCAATAAATATTTAAAGAATTTGGGGGATATTGATAGGTATGCTATGGCTGCTCATCATAGTTTGAAAACGATAGTTAAGTCAAAATACTTGTTTAACAACGACCTTGAGGTGATTTTCATTCTCGTTTATACAAACCTTGCTCCAATAAATTAAATGGTTCGTCTCTGGATCCTCAACAAGTCGCCATAACTTAGCTAAAAATGCAGGGACTGCCGTCCCAGTGTCACCAAATGTGTGCATTCCAACTGATTGTAATTAAAAATGTCACAAGTTCGTGTATATTTCCAATTTCACAATTTTCCTATTAAATTAGTTACCACTGTTAATATTTTCACAACATTTACTTTATTATTCTTGCTCCTCTAACTCTCACCAACTTATCTTTCGACACTGAAATTCAATAGATTGAAGTTGGCAACATGAAGTTTCTTAAGTTGGCAGCGTGAACAAGTTGTGAAACTTCTTAAATATGAGAAAAGGGCTGCCGCAAATAAGAAACTTATTTTTGGAATTGATGTATAGATTCAGGCAGTAGTTCTGTTTATGAACATTTTTCAATAATTCTTTTATGAAATTAAGAAACTTTTCATATATGAAATGTTGATTAAGTTATTTGAGATCATGTTGATTGAATCAAATGAACTAGTTCATAGCTGTTTCAAAATTCAGAAGAATTTATTTAGTTTGACTTCTTGGAGCTGGATACATTCTGGTTTAATTTAAAACAACTTATTGTTTGACCAAAATTCTCTGAACCTTTTGAATGCTACATGGTTTTCTAAGATTCAAGCTTTTCTAAATATTTGATTCTATTAACATTTTTTCGATGGTTTCTTCATACTTTTCATATTAAAAATTTGCTTCAATTGTATGAGATTTGTTAGTTTTGATTTGAGAAACACAAAACCAATAACATCGGAGTTTTATTCACGAATGTTAAAATACAATTAATAAGAACAACAATGTATTCGGAAACATTCAAATAGCAACTATTTTACACATATAAAATGAATTGTGCGAAACAGAATACAATATGTAACTATTGAAAGCAGAAATGTGAGAGTCCAAAGTAACTTGATTGAGTTCCTTAATCTTCGTCGTCATCGTCATCCGAAGGAACAAATAAGTCATTTTCTTCAAGAAAATTAGCAACGCTTTTACTAATCGCAGCCCCAATGAAAAGTCCTGGAACGACAGCACATAGTACTCCAACAATACCGAATGGCATCGTTTCAGGCATTGGCTTAAGAGCACCACTTCGAAAATGAGTCTTCAATCGCTTTCCTTGTATCAAGTAATTTTCCATCGTCTTGGCTAGTAAGTTCGTTGTCGAGCAGATTGGCTTCAGTCTTGATAAAATCATTTTTGATTAACACACTGCCAGAGCCTTTCACAAAACAAATTTTCTGATTTTATTTCAGTAGACATCAAACGTCAAATTGACTTTTGTTTTGCAAAAATGTTATTACCTCATCAATATGGTTTATGTATGCGCTAAAGCAAAACTCTGTTCATTGAATCGAATAAGACAAATATTCAAATAAATCGTTGGTTTACTATAATTAATAACCTTCTAATTTTTACTTTAATTACTCAAGATTATAAAAAATATGACAACTGACTTTATAAACAACTTGTTTCTTTAATATAACATTAGAGAAAGATTTACATGACGAACGCACTCATCAATCATGAATGTGATTTGTTTACATCAATCCTATTGGACTTTACTCTTCAACTCCGCAGTCAACAAGATTTGTCCATCGTTGCACAGTCGAGTGTAGAAGTCGGTAAAATTCGTCACGGAGTGAGTTTTCTCTCCGTGCTCGTACTTTCTCGGCTGTGTCGTTCGTATGTCATTTGCATTTTGACGTAAAGTGACGTTTTTAATTTATTTGTCACAAGCAAAAATTCAACGTTATTAAAAGCAGATGTATATTTCGGAAGAAAGATTATCGAATGTCAAAATAAGATTGCATACAGTATTCGAGAGTTATTGTTAATTTGAAAATATTTATAACAATTAAATTAAGAAGTAGATGTGTAGCGTTTGTTTTGGTAAAATGAAATTTTTGAGTTAAAATATTTTTGCAAGAAATTCCATGGTTTTAAGTGTTAAGTTTTAAATTACAAGTGTGCGAAAGTAAGAAAATGGATACGGACAATGATTTGGATCCACGAATTCAGGTAAGATGCATTTATAAATCGAAAACATTCCAAATCATTCAAAAGGTATCTGGAAGCACCTTTGTTGTTCGATTCAATTCCAAATTCCATAGTCTGATGCCATAGAAAACACTTGATGGTAGTACCTTTACAATAACCGGTTTTTTGAAAAAAGGCTTTCTTCTCAAAGCTGCTTTTGAAATCATGTAAAATGTGGAAGAAATTTTCCAATACTCTGAATGTTCTATCTCGCAATAATATTACGCAACCATGAACCTTCCGTTCAGTTTTTCTGAGGTTTGTACGGGTCTTTGAAAATATGCAGGTTGCAATAAGAACATGTTAAATGCAAACATAGCTGAAATTTAAACATAAAACGTGAGAAAGCGCAATATTCTGCTTTCCTTTATGCGTTCACGCACATGTAAAATGTATCTGAAATTATCATAAATATGTGGTGTACAATTTCCTGACTAGGTAGCTACGTGCCGAACATTTGTTTATTTTATACGAAAATCTAAAAACATTCCACTCTTTCCTAACTACAAAGGGCGCTGACCCTGAAGACTTACTTGCTTGGAAAGTTCCGCAAGGAAAAGCGGATTCAACGAACCTTCAAATTTGAATGCTGAGGAATAGCACTATCGCCTTTAGTTCCACAAGAAGTCAATTGTAATATAATTTTACAACTATAAGCATATAAAGCTTGTATTTATTTATTAGTTTTATTAAAATGTTTTATGTTGATTGCGGTTAGGTTTCCCTAATGTAGCAATATGTGTTGCTGAAATTTTTCTGCATTTCCTTATCTCTTCATTAACTAGGTACTAAGCTAAAACATTTTGTTTCGGAAGATTAGGCCGCTTCGATCGATCGTGTTCGACACGACAGAAATCTGTAAAAAAAAATTTTAACTTTGAAAATATGTATGTGCTTAAATCAGTACATGAAATGGAATAAAACACTGAAAGCCAAAAATCAATCCCAAGAGCTCTCAATGGTGGGTGTTTGGAGAAATCCCTGAACAGTTTTGAGCTTGCGAAGAAGTCACACAACCAACAATTTGCGTTCTATTATTATTAACGTTAATAAAACCGGTTTTCATGTGATGCCATTGAAATTCGCGGAATTTGCATGTAAAAGTCATACATACGCAAGGTGTTGTATCTCTTATGCTGGCTGGATGTTCGAATGGAGCGAAATGATCGAATACAACGAAGAGAGTTTCATAAATTGCTCCATTCTTTGTCATTTAAATTACTCGTACTGCTGACTTTCAACAACAATGCTCAATTATGTGCGCGAAGTCAAGCCTTTTTGACGCAATCAACATTTTTATTTGGTGCTGTTGCTTAACATGTAAGCAGAGTAAAGGTGAAATATATTTATTTTAAATGAATGCGCAGCTCAGTTTTTTTTATTTAGTTAGCTAGAAAAGTCAACGGGTTCCACCTCCTAAAGTAACCTCGAAGTAGTTTTGAAAAATTATAAATACAAAGAAAACCATTTTCCGAACATGCTTTCAAGGAGGAGATGTCCATTGAAAACTACTGCACTCGGAAAAATAACAAAATAACAAGTGTTCTGTCCGGGTTTCAATTATGATGTGCATGTTAATTCCCTGAATAACAATATGTACGTAAAATTTTAAACATTCTTCAAATGCTCCTGAATAAGATGTAAAACTTAACAAATTTTTGTTGGTTTCAAAAACCTTTTTCATTTAATTAACACTTGAAATTAGATTGAAGCCATAAAGACACCACATCGTGATTAATTCATTCTTTCACCTTTGCAACTATGTTAATATTAGTAATACTTATTTCTGCATCAAGTATAGTTATGTCATTTTTGCGTCAAATGTAGTGACTACAATTCGTACCTCTGAACGAAGAAAGTCTTTGGTTTCATTATCATTCAGCTGTAAATTACAAAGGTGGAAAAAATTCCAAAAATATTCCGCGAAGAAAGCAAAATGTATTTTGTTTTCATTGGATAGCAACAATGACGTGTGCGGTAGAAAGTTGAGTTATCAAACCGTGTGACGAACTATTGTTAACAATCTATCGATTATGACTTTCCCCAACAACAATTGATAACAGAATTTCGCAGAGCAAAGTTACGACATTATCACAGATCAGTGTAACTCAGTGTTCAGCAGTTAAATAGTATTCTGAGATAAAAGATAAAACTTGGAGTTAACTAGTAAGATTCATCAAAATTGCTAATATGAGCGTTACACATACATATGTTAAGTATTACCGAAAATAGCAGACACGTGTTTTAATATTTTAGTCATGAGGATTGAGTCGGGGTTTCCACCTAAACGTTGTCTGATTCACATTGATGACATTTTATCCATACGAAACATCGATTTTTCGTTAAATAAAGCAATGGATTTAGCCTGGAATTTCCTACTGGCTTTCAAATAACACGTGTATCACGTCGAATATGCACGCAAGGAGGTTTTAAAGCTTTTTTCTGGATAATAACAAAGTTTAGTAGCGTAAAATTTATGTCATGACTTCATGCGATAATGTCATTTGAATCAAGTGTGATTATTTGGTCTTTTGTAGAAGGACATCTCCAGGACCACACTGAATGCCGACGTAATAGTATAGATAGTTTCTTGTGGGTGATCACTTTCTTCATCAATGAGGAACAACAGTGCTACCACCCTTTGAACTTAACAAAAATTTTTCTGCTGGCTGCAGAAATGCTTCAAACAAAATGAAACAATGTTATTCAATTTTAGAAGTGTAAATTTTGACCTAAATCACTTTTACCTTGTCGTTTGCAACGTTGTGTGAAAATTAATAGATTGACCTTTAGATTTATGTTTTCAAAATCCATAGCTTGGTGGTGTTTTCTTCCGTTGCGGGCTACTTTCAACCGGCTTTGTTTGAATTCGGATTGTGATGCTTTTAACTTTTCTGCATGGTTATATTGGACGATGACCTATCCAAAGTTGAACAATGCAGTCTGCGTTATTGTTCTTGAAGGTAACAGTGTAGGCTTCCATGAAACATCATCCTTCTGTTAGTTAATCGCAGCCAAATAACTATGGGGATTGTTACGTGCTTGATATTTCTGGATAAAATTTTCATGTTGCTCAAAGTATCATAGAGGTTTTACTTCATTCGTTTTTGTATTTTCTTCAATAAAACATCGGAATGAATTCAATTGCGAGTTCACAGAAATCACTTTTCATGTCGAACTTTCTCATGCATTAAATCGTCTTTCATGCAAAACGTATCTCCATGATATGGCCAAGCCTGTTGGCAGGGTAGAGGTACTGCGAAAAAGTGAGTGCACTAAAATAACGTGTTTATAGATTTCGCTTTAGAAATGTTTATAATTTCACTCTTTCTTCAAGTAATTGTACATTTTTCAGAAAGAGTGTTGCTTGTATATCGAATTCATTATTGCTATGTATGTTCAGTCCAAAGATCACAAGCAAAGCTCGAATGTGTCGATCATGACCAACCACCGTCTTTTAAAACTATTTTACTGCATCATATGATTAATTACTATTCATTGCTTGTCGCATTCATTTGAAAATATTTCAAAGCAAGCAAATCGAAACCTGATGCCTCATTTGTGCACCTAGGTACCAAAACAAAGAGTTTTTGTTCACTTTTAGTATAACAATTTTTCGACAATTAAAGCATCAGTAAGTTTGCAGGCATTGGGAAGTTTTCAGCTTTTATGATATGTAAACAATTTAAAGAAAAATAAAATGCTTTTATCTTTACATTTCCTAGAAAATCCTCCATTGCTATCTCAACCGCCAGCACGATTATAAAGCATCTGTAATAAATTTTCACTGGTTTGCTAACAAACAAAAACAAGATAATTTTTATTTGAGTTACTTACCAAATTTTTGCAAGGTGCTATAGTTCATTGGCACCACCTTCCTTGTAATAAATCAAGAATTCCACAAAGATGTAGCGACGTTTCTAGATCACAGTGCTCAACAGATATTTATTAACTGAGAGGATCATCGTCGTTTTTCGTTGAACGTTTTCGCATAGTTATTACAAAAAATGAGAATTAATCACACTGTAAATCAACAGATAGTCAACCTTTAAGATACTTCTTGTTTTTCTAGACGAAAGTACATATAGTAACGATTTTGGAATCATAACTTTTCTCTGAAAAGTAGAAAGCTACGAGTTGTGAGAGAACATAAATTTAAGCCTTAATTTAGCATCTTAAAACGTAAGAATCTAAAGACCAATTGTCGTTTGTTACGACATAAAAATTGTGGTGGAAGTGAATGAAATCAAAATATTTTCCAGAAACAATTAGAGCTCGGATCACTTGAATTAATCTAAAAGCTTAATTAAATTAAGCGACATTGTTCGTATGTGGTGTACTTATTTTAATCAGAAGAAATGCAATGTTTCCTTTTACTGAGTGAAGCCTATTAACGAAATAAATAAAGTCAGAAGTTGCTCGTTTCAATTTGGGGTGAACTGAAAAACGAGGCTGATATACCAACTTAGAGCATTTCGAAAACTGTGTTGCATGTGTTTTTGTAATGTTTTCCCTCATAAAATATGTAGAGTTCATGAACTTTACGCTCTTACATTAACACGTTAAAAAATTCTCGCTGACCTGACAATTACTTTACGTAAAACTTTCCGGTTCTCCTGAACTTTACTTTTCCACTGCGCACAATATTTGTATGAATTTCGTCTTTTCTGACAGAATATTTTAAAACAGTTTCATTAAAACTTTTACTGCTTTGATTGATTTTGGTGTAATTAATTTTATTTCTATTTCTCAAATTTTAGATCGAGCTTGAGAATCTCAATACAGCCACAGAGGAAATAAACAAGCTAGAAATAGAATTGGAGGTAAAACTATTAAGAATGTTAATGTTCGTAAATATTGTAATAAAAGTCTATTTCCGTGTTCTAGGAAGCTAACTCAACATTCCACATTCTTTTGAATGAATCCACGCGGCGACTAAAGTTATCTTCGAAAAAATTGGGAAATTGTATTGAGAAGGCTCGTCCTTACTATGATGCGTTGGAAAAAGCGCGGGTCGCCCAAATTGAATGTCAGCAGGCAGCAGTTAAATTTCAACGTGCAAATGGTAATTTTCGAAAATAAATCAATCATAATTAATAATACGTATATGAGTATTGCCTTTGCTTAGAAATACACGCAGCTGCAAAAGAAACTGTAGCTTTAGCCGAACAGAGGTTTATGAGTAACTCACATGAATGGCAGTTCGATAATGCATGGCAGGAAATGCTCAACCATGCAACTCTTAAGGTGATGGACGCAGAAACTAAGAAAGCTGAATGTCATGCAGAACATCAAAGAAAAACAAAACAGTTTAATGTAGCTGAGCTAAGAGTAAATTAAAAAAGAAATTTTTGGTAGTTATTTTTCTTATCAACCTTTTTACTTTAGGTTCAACAATTGGAAGATCGTTTACGTAGAAATATTCAAAAGTCACGGCCATACTTTGAGGCAAAGCAAATATGTCAAGATCAGCTGCAAACACAAAAGAATCGAGTCGAGGAACTTCAAGCACAAGTGCAAAAAGCTAAAACATCATATTCAACTGCTCTTCGAAAATTGGAACATATTAGTGAAGAGATTCACAAGAAAAGAGGTGATGTGACAATGGAAACGCCCACCGGTCCTCGTGAGCCTGGTGTTGGTGCCGAACTTTCGCCTCTGCCTGATTTTCATGAGGCACTGGAAAAGTGTGATCATCCTTCACTCGGAAGTATAATTTCGCTTACAACGAGCTCTGTACTTAGCGAAAAAGATATCGATACAGACGGTGATGAAGATTTAGAAGAACTGAGACAGAAAGTTAAAACATTAGCAGTTCGTCCTGTCGAAGGTGGCGATGGGCAACAGGAACAAGACGTCTGGGAGAGTGAACTAAACGCTACAGTTGATAAATTAGACCACTTAATGATGATGAAAGAATGCGCAGCTAGAACCAATACCCTAGGTACCAAAAAGAAAGAATCACGGCATGCGAGTACCGATGTTTTAAGCCTACCAACAAGCCCAGAAAAAAATCCGGACAATAAACTCAAAAGCTTAGCTAAAGCTGAACCACTTCCTACTGTTAATGTTTCCATGCGTGAACTTCCTCTTTTAGCCAGAATTTCGAACGAAATGTATGATAAAAAACGAAGAAGATCACTTGATTAGACATCGTCTCACTTATAAAACATTGTTCCTTGGAAATCTCGTGTCAGCTTCATATCGTTTAAAAAGTTATGATGAAGATAAATAGCATAGAAGTGAAAAATGATATTTTTTATGTACATTAGTTGTCAAGAAGACTCATTTCGGATTTTTATTTCATATTGAGAAAATCAAAGCACTGAACTTGCCGTCAAGATCAAACCCAGATAGCGTACTGATTGATTATTAAATTTATCCTATTACTTTAATTGTCTCTTATGGACTACAATAATTGTTTCATTTTCCACATAATATGTTATTTCCAATAACCTTTCAGATTTCTATACTATTTTTTTTTAAATGAATCTAAAATAAGCATATTAGTGTTTAAAACCATCAAGAAAAAATTTTAAACCTATATAATGCACATATGTGTACTTTTCTCATAGTGAATGTAAATTAAGTGTAGTTATACTAATCTCTATAGTTAAAGAAGAATTTTAACGAATGCTCTGAAAGTCTAATTAATGTTAGATCATTGAAAGTGGATACAAAAAAGGGAAATACGCGTCAAATACGCGAATGAAATCTTTTTTTAAACATTATTAAGAATTTTCTCATTTATTAAGCCTGGATATTAATACTTTAAATTGAACTCAAAAATTATATATAGAAAAGTAAAAATTATTTATATCAAATTGATATGCAATAACATTTGAACAAAGTTTATCTAACAATAAAAGAGTATATTAGAAAACTGTTTATATAGTGTAAGCTTTTATCCTAACAAAATAAGTCAAATGGAATTATGAAGTGGATTAATGGTTGACGCCGAAACAAGACCAATAAAAGTGATAATTGACTTGAAATCGTTGTTTAATGTGATCTTGTATTTCTATTCTAGTAACGGGCTGTGTCGTAGAATGCATTAAGCTTATTTTTATTTCCCAATGGTTTTTGCTCAAATCTAAACAAATTCAAGCATCGAAAAGAATATGTTGAAAATTTAAATTATCAGTCAATTAAATTAAACCAATTTAAATTTTATAAGAGTGACAGACATAATACTTAATGAAGCAAGTAAATTCTTTCGAATGAAACGACGAATACACAATTTTGACAAGTCAACTAGAGTTGATAAATGAAAATCGCTCTTTTGATGTCTCTACAAAATAATACATGCAAAGTTTTATTTAATGTGGTCTTACAAACAAATTCAGTAAACATTATAAATAGATGAGAAAGTACGAATCCTGAATGATATCGGAAAAAAACCTTTTTATTTTGAATGTATACTAAAACTGTCATTATCATAATTGAAGTTATATGATTACTTCGCTAAACTCAAATTTATCCTTTTCTTTATATATAGAGACACTTTTTCAGCAAAATTTCGAAGGAAATTGTGATATCAATCGGACAATTTCCGCGAAACCTATTGCAATGGTGGAATTTTATAAACGTTGATGATGCTTAGTCACAAAATGTTCCTTAGCGGTTATAAAACGAGTCGATTTCTTCTGCTGACTATTCGACATAGATACATTCTTCTTCGCTGATCAAAAATTCAACCACTTCTTCTTCCATGTCCTCATTGAATATATCGTCCGTATCTAAATCTATTGATAAAAAATGAAAATGTAAGTCATGTAATAAGCTAAAAAATGTAATATTTACTATTTCTCAGTTGCATTCTGCGACTCTTCTGCTCTTCCCATTCAGCTATCCGTTTTTTCCTGTACTCTGTAAACTGTTCTCGTAGTTGTTGCCGTTTTTCGAGAAGTTCTTTTGAAGCCTTCGATAAACGCATACGATCTTTTGTTTCGAATTGAGAATAGTATTTTTTAAGGGTCTTCTTTATTTCTTTTTGTTGAGCTTCAGATAAAAGTGAGGGTAATCGTGGCCGCCACAAGAACTGAAGGAAATTTTTTAAAGGAACCTTCTTCAGGATGCGACCCTGGAAAGTCCAAATAAAGTATCCAGTTTCTTCTTTCGCTTTCCAAGATGAAACACCAGTAACAACATATCTTCCAGTAGGATCCCACTCAACTTCGGATGCACGGAAATGATCAACTGAGCTCATAACAAGGAAGTCATTGTTGGTATCAACAAACTCAAATGTACCCATTGTCAAATTGGCAAGTACAATAAATTGGCCGCGAGGAGACCAAAACAAATGAGTACAACTTTTTTTTGTTAGACTTGTCATCAAGTTGATTTTCTGACCAGTTTTTACTTCATAAAAACTTACATTTGCCATATTCGCCTCACCATGAATAATGGCAAATTTTGACCCAACAGGTTCCCATGAAAATGCCAAGATAGAGTCTTTTATCTCTACGTTGTCGACGGGAATATCCTTCTCCCTCATATGGAATATTTCAAAGTTGTAAAACATACCTAAAAATTTAACATCGGCATCTTTCTTATCTTTTCTTGATTTTGAGAAACGATCAACTTTCACGCATAGATAATCTCCTGATTGTTGCCAGTGAATTTTGCAATCAGCAACATTGAACAAGTTTTTTGTGCGTATTTCTCGACCTTTTGGAATTTCTTTTAATGTAACTCTAGCAGGCACTTCCGTTTCTTCAGCAACCCAGTATGCAATTATATTATCAGTTGGTGACCAACTAAAGTCTTTTATGCCAGGAATTTTAATGGTTTTCATGTCCAGCAAGAAGAAACTGGGTGTTTCATATACGGCAATTCCATCGTCAGCTATTCTAGCTACATATTTATCATCATGAGACCATCGGAACATTGAAGTGTTGCTCGGCATTCCTTCTGTGATAAAAGAACGTTTCTCTTTGCCGGAACGAATATCCCAGAATACAATTTTATATCCTGTTTGCGTTGGCCCACATGTCATTAAATAATTTTCGCATGGTGAAAATTCAACAATTTGAGTAGTAGGATGTGGGAATTTATTCACTTTAGTGTATTTCACACCACCCCATATAGCTACACCTTGAAAGTGAAAAGTCACAATGTAAGTTCCCAATGGCGACCATTTCACATAAGTATCAGTAAATTGCTGCCAAACATAAAAATTTAATTAGATAATGTTGAAAAGGAAAAGAAGAAAATTTTTACATCTCTTTTTTCAAGTTCAGTTGGCTCGGGCAAAGTATTTTGCCAAAATTGAACTTGTACTGAATTTTGACTATTTTCACACGCAACACAGAATTGATCGAATGCTTCTGGCTCTGTGAGGAAATTGTTCAAATCATTTTGAATTCTGTATGGCTGTGGTGTTGGAATTTCCCATTTTTCAGGAATTTTCTCGTACCTAAAAAAAATTATAGTAATGAGTTTACATCACTTTCTGACGTTAAATAATAATTACGTTTCAAAATCAGCAAACAAATTTACTGCAAATGTATGATTTTTATCCAAACGATGGTTGTTCAATGTTTTCACTATTTCTTCAGCTATTGCCGAGTTTTTATACTCAATAAACACATATCCTTTGGTATTGCCATCATCATCTAGTGGATAAAACGCACTCACGATTTCACCAAAATTGGAGAACAACTTTTCAATGACCGACTTCAACTTTTCTAGACGTGATGGTTCAACAATGGGGATGTTATCAACGACGACGACATTTTCTACTCCATCTGTTTCACAAGGTTTTTGTTTAAGTATATCACCGAGCAATTCTGCAAAAAAAAATTAGATTTATTTAATTCAAATTCCGCAATTGTTTTAGCCTGAATTTTGTATGGATGTCATGTTGAGGTTATAATTAACAGCCATGCTGGCAATCTACCTTCGTCTGTTATATCATCTTTGAAGCCTGGTGGATCATCAAAGTTAGGTTCTTCACCAAATTCATGCTCTTCTGTATCCCCAGTACCGTCTTCACTTTTCTTTTTAGCCATTTTTGTAGCGATTTTACAGACAGAGAAAGTTTATCCTACGAAAATGTCATTCAATACGCACCCAACACCGGAAAGAAATTTACTTATGAATTTTGTGTAGTTGTAGAGTGTTTTATGCATCAATGTTGGCATAACTGTGAATTGGTAAAAATAAAAGATGCGCTAAAACGACGAGAATTGAGCTACGAAAATTTCAAGAAAATCTCACATATTAAGTTGGGGCTTGTTGGAAGAAAACTCAATCATTAGGTCCAAGATGTCTACATAAATTCATAAAATTCATATTCTATGTATATCTTTCGAAAGCTGCAATTGTCAAAAGAAGTTTATATATATATATGTGTATAACAATACGATTTACAAAAATTCAAGTTATATCGTATTAACAACTTCCAAGCTTTTTACCCTAAATAACTTTTTGTTTTTTCAGATTCACTGTTTGATTCTAGTGTATTTAATCTATATATGATAATAAATATAATTTTATTATATGTGGTTTTAACATAGGTTTTCTGCAAATTTGTTACCATTCATTCTGAAAAAGTTAAAAAGTAAAAACTAAGATGTTGGCAAAACTGTGCTGAATGAAGCTCAATTTCCTTGAATGATGCTAGTGAAAAAGCACGTAAATTCATGGGTTGGCATTGCTGAATATGATGAATGAGGACTGAGGAAAAAGAAAGAAAAATTTTGGAATGAATACTTTTAGACAAGACGGGATGCAGGAAAAGAGAGAAGACGATGCGTAGAGAAAATTAAAAGTGAAGTGAAAAAAGGCTTTGGCTTGTGCACAAAAGTGCGGATGAAAATTTAGTGTAAAGTGTTGCAGTTGGTGCACTGAAATAAAACTGATTGGGTTTTAGAGATTGTGTATTGATTAGTGGTTGAAAAGTATTAAGTAAAATTATAATAAAAGGTTTTGTGAATTGATCGCGAGCCGAGTTCGAACGCGAAATTAGTATCAGAGTCAAAGTTGTCTGCCGACGAAGGTATAATAAAGCACTCAAACAAAAATCAAGCGAAGCAAGAAAAAACAAAACAAGAAATTAGTTAGCTGATGTCTTTATGCTTTAAAAATGGTGAATTCGGTTGCACAAAACTACAAAATTAGGATATTTGCGATTACAAATCATGACAGAGGGACATGAAGAGTAAGTATGAATAGCAATAGAAATATAAATGAAAAAATTGTGTAATTGGTATCCTCCTGTTGGCCCTCGCATGCCTATTCTAATAAATAGCTAAGTTGAGCTCATTATAAGCCAAGTGGGAAAAGTAAAAAAATTCATTGAGATCCATTAAACTTTTATCAATGAAAGTTTTATGAGACAAGTTTAGAAATGCGCTGGCAAGTGTGGAAAATGTTAGCAATTTCAAGAGAAAATTATCCATTGACAGGTGTAGATATATATTAAATACCGTTGATTTCATCATAATCGTAAATTTATGGGAATGTTTAATTCATTCTGTTGACATTTGTAGGTATGTGAAAACAAAATTTTATTTTAAGAAAAGTGTTTAAGAAAAGTTTTTCATTGAATAGCAATAGACAAAACTGAAAATCAAGTGCAATTCCTACCCCAATTTTTGACATAGCCATTAAAATTTTTTTTTACATATGTGTGGTGATGAAACATTGTTGAAATGATGTATACACAGTGTACATGAATAAAATGATAAACGAACACACAGACACACAGTTTCATATACATGGAGATGGCAATTCTAAAAGCTGTTTAGTGCTATATACAGTACAGAGTGTACAGTGTTTTTTGCTTTTCCTTTAGCATACATTTGAAAATGTGAGAAAAGCTGAATGCCAACATTTAGAAAAATAACTAAAAAACATTAGAGCAGCATCAACGAGCATCTCTCTTCATGGATTTTCTTATTTTTTGTATCTTACAATGAGAATTTTCTTGTATTTTTTGTCAGTTGACAACATAGTGCTGCCATGTTCGAACTTTGGACTTTTATGAATTACATATAGGATTTAATTCATAATGTTAATAGGTTGTTGATTGTATTTCGATTATTTATTATTTTCCATCTTACATCGTATAGATGATGTAATTTTAAGAATCCTCAAATCTATCGAATGTGATATTTCAATATATATGTACCTACCTACAATAGAAAACTCAACATCTAATATATTTTAATTTCATGTTTCATTGATATTTTCCATCAGGGAAACATATGAAAATTCATTCATTGGTTTTTCATTATTTTTTGTGCAAAATGAAAAAAAACGAGTGAAATAAGATCACGAACAGAAAGGCCAAAACCCGACCAGGCATACTCTTGTTCTATGTGAATTTGTGAGAAAGACATTACAAACGTACACATATGAAAAAAGTGGGCTTGTGTTGAGGTCAAGTTTTTGTGGATTTAGTTGTGTTAGTGTAACTGCTCTAAACGTTATGAATAAAAGCTCAATTTTATTATTATACTAAGTTGATTGTGTGAAGCACCTTCCGTGCTTTGCTTATTTTAATCAATGAATTGTTTCCATTCATTTCTTGGCAAGGCCTTGCGAAGAAAACGTCGTGTAACAACGCACTGGCACAGAGCAAATGATAGTGAACTGCCAACTGTGGCTAAAGAAATAAACGTAATGCAAAGTACACAATTTAGTCAAATGATGAACTACATGCACGTTACATTCACAAAATTTATGTGCCAGATTTGAAACACAAAATAAGTCATCCTATCTAAATCAAATCAAATTCTGACAGATGAATAGTTGTCTGTTAAAGTCTCATTGAAATTAAATAGAAATGTTCATTCAACTTTTCAAGTAATTCAAATACATACTTTATAATTTTCAAACTCCATTTGTCTTACTTTCAGAAACAAATTTTCTTATTAATTGTCTAAATATTATCAATTTGATCCACTTACATTAAAGATTTTTCTTTCTTTTTTAGCGACTTCCTAGTTAGAGTTCGAGCGCAGGTGATGACTAGAGACGAAAGTACGGAAGGTTGGTTGCCACTGGCTGGGGGCGGCTTAGCAAATGTCTCAATACGTAAAAGAGCTAGGCTGCCCCCAGATGTAGGAGGACATGAATATATTATATATGGCCAAAGAATTTCCGATCAAAACGTAATTGCCTATTCATTTAAAAGTAACTTTCCGTTTGCAATAAATTATTTTCCTTTCAGATTATTTTAAGTTGTGTCATCAACCGCGATCTAAAATATTTTAAAGTTATGCCCACTTTTCATCATTGGCGGGCTGGCAAACAACGCAATGGTCTTACATTTCAAACAGCAGCTGATGCCCGAGCATTCGACAAGGGAATTGTTCGTGCTTACAATGATCTTATTGATGGTGATTATTAAATCATTTCAATAAATGATAGTTATGCGAAATTATTAAATGCTACCACGTCAAATTTCGCTTTGCGTTGACAAAAATTATATATCAAAAGTTACATTATGTTCATTATTGTGCAAAGTTACCTATCGATGAATGTATTTTTGTTGTTAATGCGAAATGTAACAGCTTTGATTTTGCTAATATTAATTTTCCAACGTAAAGTTTTAAAGTTTGTGCTCTTTTGATTTATTGCATTTTTTTGTGATTTGTTATCTTTCAAATTGATGAAAATCCTAACAATCCTTAAAATTTTGTTGTTACTTATGCGTTTGCATAAATATGTAATATGTATGTTTAATGCGGAATTATGAAATGTTTGCTTTGACTTTGATATACAATATAAATCATGGCTTATAATTTTAATACATCTGCAATAAGATTTTCAATATTTTTTGATAGTTTAATATATTTATTTTCATATATCTAACAAAACATTTCGTGCATTTCGCTTTTCAAACTGGATGCTTTCTCAAAAATTGGTAAGTCTACTTTCACAAAATTGATTTTTTGTTGTTGTTCATTCATAAAATTTTTATGAAATTTGTATTAAAATGAAATATTAAACATTAAAATATTGTTACAGGCTTAAAACGAAATAATCCGTCATGGCAAATACGTAACAAATATGATGCAGTTGGAGAAGATGACGTTTTTATGGTACAGATAAAAGTGAAGATAATTATAAAACCAAATTATATTATTAAAATTATTTTCAGACTCTAGATTTACCGATTGAACCTTCAGAATCTCGGTCTAATTCCGAGGGAAGCGGTAGTCACAGTAAGTATGATTGATGATTTTATCAAGCTTGCTGTTTTGTTCGTCACAATTTCAATTTGGCATTAAATAATTGTTTCATCTTAACGACTAGAACAAACATTCTGTATGTTTTCTAACAAAAACTAATCTTTGTCAACAGGGAGTGGAGATAAACCAAACATTCATTACATATCGTGTGACAAAACTCCACCACCTCCAACTAGCTCTGGCACCGAACAAACAACGATAGCACCCGGTGATAACTATTCATATGTCCAGCTAACAGCAGTAATAATGCGACACTAAATGCAAATACGATATTAATTTGTGTCTGTTTTAAATTTTCAAATAGGTTCATGATTATAATTATCCTGTCGTAAGTGAACCAGTAAGTACAGTCATCAATACACGGCGAGACTCAACTTGCAGTTTAAAGAAACGTACTGCCCTTGATGTTGTTCCATCAACGGTTATCAAAGAATCGGCTCTTATTAAAAATCGAATACGTTGCAGATATTGCCATGAATTTTATACGGAAGAATGGAATAGGAAAGGAGCTTGCGAATTCGCTCCTGATTGCTTCAGAACAGGACTCGAAGGAATCTCTGGAATGAAATGTGCACGATGCATGCTTTACCATTGTATGAGTGATGCTGAAGGTGAAACACCATCTCATCCATGCGAATGTGTCAGTGAAAGTGGATGTACTAAAAGGTACCAATTTATTCTTAAAAACGAATTTAAATTTGTCATGTAAAATAATATTATACATATATTATTGCAGATGGATTGGTTTAGCGTTACTTTCTCTGCTAGTACCATGTTTGTGGTGCTATCCACCATTAAAAGCATGCCATTGGATAGGGGTGTCCTGTGGCATTTGTGGTGGACAGCATAAACCACAAGTTTGACATTTGGAGAATAAGGAAAAGGTAAAAGGTTTTGATAAAATTGTTTTTTGATAGTAAATTATATAATTCAGTTAAGGAATAAATGAAATGTAAGTGTAATATATTTTATAAATTCCGAATATTATTGAAACGTACAAAAGCTATATTTATTTATGTCTGTTCATTAACATGCCACTTTACGTTATCGTTTGGTGCTCTTGAAAATACATTTTTTGACTTGAATTATTTACTTGAATATTTTTTTATATTATGTAATTTAATAATGTATTTGAGAAAAGTATTAAGAAAGAAAATGTTGATTGTTTTGTCGGAATTTATTGAAGAGTAAATATTTTTTAATAAAAAATTTCAATGTATACTTTTATATTTCATAGATAAAATATTAAAAAACGAAAATTTAAAAAGCGTCAAAGTCAATAACAAAATTATTGTCTAATAAAGTTCTTTTCTTGGAATTAGTTCTTGTGATTCAGTAAATCGATAAAAATGTTTAACGTGGATTAACATATTGAAATAACAAAATCCTACTTAATTAACTAAAAAATCTGTTAATTCAAACATGAAAGCTAAATATTAACAATTTTTCATCGATAAAAACTTCACATTTCTGCTGTGTTAACCGATTTGAATTCTCAAATAATTTCCGTATATTGTTACGACATATATATAGAAAAAATTGTTTTCTACGTTTAAGAATCAAAAGTGTTAGAAATTTTATTATATTGTATAAATCAATGATTGTTTGTCATTTTGAAAAGAATTAAATTGTGTTTTACTCATTCATTTCGCTATGAAGTATATTCGTTTTTCGAGAGAAATTTTATTGTAAAGAAGTCAAAAAATCGAAAGAATAAATCATGTAAATTTTTGAAATTGAATTAATTAAATCGAATATAAAGAAAAAAAAACAAAAATTACCAAAATTGTAGTGGGTGTAATTATGTTCAGTAACAACTTGTGTAGATCGATTATTTGCTGAGAATTGCAACTTAAATGTAAAAAATAATAAACATTACACCCATTTTTTTCATAGAAAAGTTGAAAAATTAAAACATGAAATTTTTTTCTTAGTAATAAATGGTCTGCATTCGAATTAGGTAAACTTTTTGCTTATATAATTGGAATGAAAGTCAACACTGAAAATCATGAAAACAGATCTTTGAATGTTACTCAATAAGAACAATAGAAATGGTATAATATGCATGTTTATTTAAGCATATAAAAACACCTTTATGTGTTTCAATAAACAGTAAACGGAAAAACGAACGATAAGATGTTTTACCACTTAAAATTTATGGATTAAATAAAAATCGGGTTTGACTTTCCTTAGGGCTCATGGAAGGTCAAAACGTATTTTTATGAAAATTTGTTTGTACTTAAAGTATTAACAATATTTGTTCAAGCGTAAATATTATAATAAACAAAAAACAATATCTTTTGAAACTAAAGTAAAACAAGCATTTTGTTTTTTTTTTGTTCATAAGTTCCTGTAATGCACAAATAACAAAACTGGGGTAATTTTAATGTTTTAAAGTAAAGAAACATCTTATCATACGGACATTTCTTTGTAAAATAAGCAGATTTATGAAATCATTAATTATATAGATTTAAAAAATCTAGCATTGTCGTTTTTATTTATATTTTGTATCTCAACCTGTATTTATATATATATATATTTATATATACATATATAAATAATTGTGTATATAAGTATGTTACAGTGTATATATAATACTTATATGTTTTCTTTAATATATAATTCTATATATACACTGATTAAATCTCAAAAAATTAGAAAGGTTCATGAAATTTTGCAGAAAGTACAATTGCATGCAAGACGGATTCTAATTTTTAAGAATCTTACGGTGAGAATTGGTTACTTTCTTGCAATATTTCTCGTTTAAAATAAATTATTACTAAACAAATAAGATTAGGCTAATAACGTATAAATTAAAATACTACATAATCTATGTGTACCAAAAAGTGAGTAATAAACGCTAACAAAATCGTATAGTGTGAATCAAAGTTGGGACGAAAATTTAATAAGGATTTTTTTGCAGTAAGTTATAAGGCTTATGTTTAAGAAAGTTATAAATTAAATATAATTTATTACACTGTTTAACATGGCGATATTGAAAACTATTAAAACAAGTATATTTTGATTGAAATTTAATACAGTTTAAGTTATATCTTCTGTCCCGAATTTCAAATAAATAATACATAGAACGCATACAATTAATGTTGATATTCTGAACTAAAATGTTTTGTTTATAAACAAATTGGGAAAACAGCGATGAAAATTTAATAATATGTATAAAAAGCGCTGTAAAGTTCACAAAGGAAATTCTGTAATATGAAATTTTCGAATATTTATTATATAACGTAAAATTTGAACAAATGAAATGAAATTGCTGAATTGAAATCCAAATTAAAACACAATACAAATGAAGATAATTAAAGAAAAATACTAAAAAGTTAATTATATTAATTGTACGCATGTAAGAACGCAATTATGGAAATGTATGTTTATATACATACGAATAATTTTCTAAACTATGTATTAATATGTATGTAAACATGCGTGTTTTAGAAATATGCATAACATATGTACATGTCGATACATAATCTTGAATATAATTAAAATATGAGAAAACAAAAATCCTTTAACATATAAAAAATACAAGTGAGAATATTAATTAATTAATAGAATTAAATTAAATATTATGTGTATAATAAAATATATACTAAACAAAAAAAAACAGTTTTTTTTTAATTTAGCCATTGGTCAAATTTGAGGAAAGTCATTATGTACTTCATTTACCCTTAGTTCTGTTCAAGTTGATTTAAATCCTATTGAAACTTTACAATTTTTAGTGGGAAAATTGAAATTTATTTCAAAGTTTTATAATACAGCACCTATCAATAAGTAACTTGTTACGCCTTCATTGCACATAACTGCTACATGACAGTACTGAACTGAATTTGAAGATTTTGACACAGTCTGAACGCACCCAGCAATATAATTACCAACCTTGTAAGTACGAAACAACATTCGAAGTTGTCACTTGAGTATCAAAATAACATCAACAGAATACCCAGAATACCTCAGCCTGAAGAGGAAAACCAAGTATACAAAACTGAAAATGTCATCATTGAGGCCCAGGACGAGTATTTTGGATAAGCCCTTAAGTCGAGGAAAAGGAGAAGTTTCTTTAAGTTGTTTTGCCCTATTATTCTCGGAGATAGTTCAGTATTGTCAGAGTAGAGTGTATACAGTTCCCGAGTTGCAGACAAGGTTGATATTGATTAACTAAATTACAATTTTATATGGGTTTAAAATGTAGATTACACGAACTTGGGCAGGATGTTGGTGCACGAGTTATCGATTTATATTTTGTGAGGGAGAGAAACTCGAAAAGAGAAACGAAATTGACAAATATGCTTTTATTTGTCAAAACAACGTTATGGAAGGTAAAAGTTAGAAAGGTTTGATTGCGTGTTGTTTCACAAATTTTGTTAGAATCTATTTGGAAAAGAAGCCGAAAAGTTGGAACATGCGAACGATGATGAGAGAACATACTATATAATTGAGAAGGATCCTTTGGTTAATAAATTTATAAGTGTTCCAAAAGATAAGGGATCACTAAATTGTGCAACATTCACTGCAGGCATAGTTGAAGCAGTATTAACCAACTGTGGATTTGTAAGTAGCAGGAATTGTGAACTTGATTGATTTTACTTTAATTTTTAATCGGAATTATCAACAGCCATGCAAAGTATCCGCCCATTGGCACAAAGGAACTACATACATGGTGAAATTTGAAGACTTCGTAATAGCGAGAGATAAACAACTTGAGGAAAAGTAAACACAATTTCACTTCGTAGCATTCGTATTACATTAAGCACTCAATATACATTTGGTTCAAATAATAACATTTTTTAAATAAACTTGAATTCCCTATCCTTGTAAGCCACTTGTCCGGTGCGGTATTTATGTTCTCTTCCGTCACGTTCTGATTTCAACATCCATGCATAGACAACAACGGGTAGCACTACGGCTAAGGCTCCAATACGGAACGACCTTGGTGTTGGCTTAAAATGTTCGTAATTTGAAACACGCATTGCTTGAAAACGTTGCAAGCCGGCATCAAACTATAGAAAAATCATTGGTGAATATTCGAGTGATGACATAACATAAAGGTTAAATCTAAATTGTTTTGAATAATACTCACGACTGTGCCTCCTTCTCCAGTTCCATGGCGAAATGGATTGGAAATTTGCTTGTTAAACTCTGCACGCAGTTGGACAGTGCGCTCGTGCTTTTTCAGAAGAATTTCTTTTTCTTGTTTTGATAAATCGGCCCCAGCCATTTCGTCTGCTTAGATCTGTCACTTTCCAATGAAGTAAACTAACCAAATGTTTTACATATAACAGCGCGAAATTTCGCTCTTAAAATATGGCATTGCCATCGCGGTCACTTTAAAATTTTCGAAATTAGTTGAAGTCTGCCAAATAAGCTTGATGTGCAGAGAAATTTTTGCTCTTCAAACGTTACATTGTTTTTGAAAATTTTATATCAGTCTATATAATTTAGCTAAACAAAACGAGATTCTGAGAAAGCTGATTCTGAGATTATTCCACAATTGAATAAATCATTTACTTTCCCTTTTAGTTGTATTAAATTAAAAACATTTTACACGAGCTATAAAAAATTTTATTAACTACAATTGCCCAATAAAGAAAATCTATTAACTAAAGGATAAGCTTGATGAAAAGAATAGTTTTTAACAAGAAACTTATTAAATACTCATAGAAATATAAATGAAGCTATGTCATTTATTTTACTGTTTATTATTAATTGTATATATTCATATTTTAAAACATTTCTGGTAACATCGGCTATTTGTTTTTTATTTATTTATTTATTTTATTCCTTTTCATATTATGCACACGTTGTATACTTTAAAATATTTACGAAAGTAAAATAGGTTTAACTGTGCACAACTTTGCCATGTTGTTTGAGGCAAATGCATTTTATAATTTTACCAACCGTATATAAAAAAATAATTTCTAAACAGAATTGCACAATTAAGGGAAAGATTCACGTAAACTGTGCAGTGCGCTATTTCTAATAGAAACAAATTTATTTAGTATTGACTGCAATAATAATAATACTTTCTATGCACTTTTTGTAACTAAAAATATCTTTTATTTGCAAAATAAAATATTAAAATAACGACGTGCGGCAATCTGTTTTCAAAATCAAATTTCAAGTAGAAATTAATATTTCCTTTTCACCTTTCGCTAAGAAAAAACATTTTGTAAATGTCCATTTCAATGGGATTACATTAACAAAAGCATTTAATTTTTAATGAAATAGCCGAATTCTAATATACATGCTGATATTTATATATTTCATTTTATCCCTAAATATAATATTGTTTTTCTATTATAAAAATATATATTCAGAAATATTATTCTGTCATCATCAAAACGATCATCACTGTAAGAAAGGTTATCTTATACGAAAAAATGAAAATATTAATTTCGACTTAGCACATTTGACGATTAAACAGTACGTAACATACATGAAGATATGTCAAGCATATTAGATCGCGTACACGTATAGGTATAGTGCATAAATCTTGTTTCCAATTGTATATTTTTAAATATTTCTTAAAGAAGTGTAGCTCAAATTGATTGAACTAAAAAAATTTTGTATTTTGTTTGTTTCGCATTCAAGTTTAAATAATATAAATCCATTTTATTACTGTTATTTTTTATACGAAATGAATTAAATCTTTATCAACCTTCTCGTTTGATAGAGGTGGGTGTTTCTGCTAACCCTTTCACTTTCAGCCGATCAGCGGTCTTAAGAAAAGCAGGCAATTGGTCTTGTGATACATTCACTTCTCCAGCGTACATGAATTCTAAAATTGCTTGCAAGTGTATATATGATACATCTTTAAGTATAATTATTGGATGTTTTGATGGATTTTCCTGCAAATATATTGATTTAATAGCATAAAAGATCTTCAAATTATATTAGTTATATTATTATATTACTTCTAGTAGTGCTTTAAAATATGGACTGCACGCTGATAAGACCATTTTGTGGGCTTTGCACGTTTGTCCTTCACATGCCAATGTAACCTACAAGACAATATTTTTCAAATTGAATCGTTTAATCAATTAACACAATTTCTATTTTCCTGTTAACCCTAATTTAGAAAATATTTAAATTTTCAGATGAGTTCTGGTTGTGGAAATTCTACATATTATGAAAATAGTTAGGTAGTCGATATTACTTTAAGGTTGTTTAAATTATTTGATACGGAAAACTTTCCATCATTTTTTGAACTGGAATCATGCCAGACAACATTATTTTCAGGTAATTAGAAATTAGCATTATTAACATTAATAATTTTCTTATGAATTAAATAACATCATCCAAGTTTGCTTTATAAACGGATATATTCACTTACGTCGGTGAAACTTTTCTCGTCCCTTAGATGTCGGAACGATGTTACCATATTTGTTTGGAAATCGTTCCATTTTAAAAAAAATTGTTGATCAGCCATCATTGAAATCCTTAAATTTACCAATATTACGATTAATCAGTCTCGAAAGATTGAAGGGCGTAGAGTCCTGGAAACGAGAATGTTTTCATAATATATTTTGATTGCTAAGAAATTTACAAAAGTGCTTTTATTTAATTTGTATGTTACTAATTTGTGATCATATGTCGATTTTGTATTCTACAAGAGCCATTAAACACCTGACGCTACTTTGTTCACAATGTTATATGCTTATATGTTGTGTTTTGTTGGCTTGAATTACCATGTTTCTTGTAAATGCAACGTCACTCTTGTTGAATAACATTTCATAAGTTTTGAGTTTTTTAGTTTTAAACAAAAATAAAAGTAAATGGTAATGGAAAAATTGTTGAGGTAACATATAATGTGTTGCTGTCAAATGGCATAAACACGTAACCGGGGTTCATGTAAAAATTTTCACTTTATTTTCTTTAAAAATATTCATTATTTTGAACTTATGAACTTTGGATTTACCTTGCTAAAAGAAAAATACGTTTGTTGTACGAAAAATAACAAAGTAAAACTGAATTGAACTCCTTTTCCTGAAACTTTTTGTTTGTGTGGAAAAAACTTCTGAGAATGCAAATGCTTTGTCAACTATATTGAAGTTGGCCTTGATTTCAGTTTCGAATTTTTAATAAATTTTAATGGCACTGCCATGTAAGCCAAGGAAATTGTAAAATATATTTTTGTTTAAGCCATAATGAGTCAATTAGTGTCCTGAAAATTTATTTGCACATGTTAAAAATTATAAATGATAGAACAATAGTATTATACATATAATTCAATGAATGATTTATTTTTAGGTATAATTTTATATTTTTATGGTTATGCAACTCAAACGTCAGCGCTGGTATTCTGTTCCTAGGAGTTTGACGTAAATACAGTGTGTTCGCCGCTTCAATATTTTAAAAGCTTTAGAAAAACAATGTTAAACTATTCAAAATGTTAAAGAATTTTGTGTTAAAATTAAATAAAATCCCAAGTATAAAAACTTATCGTCGACACGGCACTAATTTAAAGCGTTCTGAGTCATTAGAGATTGGAAATGTAGTTTACCAGACTGATAGTTGGACAAATGTTACTCCAAAAATTCTTTCATACATTGGTTTAGATAAGCATTTACAGAAGAATCATCCGCTCTCAATCTTGCGGCAGAGGATTGTAAACTACTTTTACAAATCTTATTTGACCAGCCGTGGAAATCCTTTATTTAGTGTATACGACAAACTACCTCCAGTTGTTTCCGTGGAACAAAACTTTGATAACTTACTGATACCAAAGGATCATCCTAGTCGACAGAAATCGGATTGTTATTATATAAACAAACACTATTTGCTCCGTGCTCATACTACTGCACATCAAGTTGCTTTGTTAAAGCGATTTTGTTGAAATTTCTTAAAGTACTGTAATTTTCAGGTCGATTTAATAAGATGTGGTTTGGACAATTTTTTAGTTGTCGGTGAAGTATACAGAAGGGATGAGATTGACTCCACTCATTATCCAGTATTTCATCAAGTAGATGCCGTTCGTCTTATGAACAAAAATAAAATATTCGCAAACGAGCCAGAGCTAGAAATATTTGAAACATCATTTAAGACGACTAACAATTCTTGGGCATTTTCCGACGCAAAATGTATGGATCAAGTAAAACAACCCTGTCATACTATGGAAGCAGTCAAGCTCACGGAGCACGAAATGAAAACAGTTCTAATTGGATTGGCAAAAGACTTATTTGGTGAAGGAATTGAATATAAATGGGTGGAAACATATTTTCCATTCACTCAACCTTCTTGGGAATTAGAAATCTTATTTGGAGACAAATGGTTAGAAGTTCTAGGATGTGGAATCATCAGAAATGAAATACTACAAATGGCTGGAGTGCAAAATTCTATTGGCTATGCATTTGGTCTCGGTTTAGAAAGATTAGCAATGGTTTTATTTCATATTCCCGATATACGTTTGTTTTGGAGCATGGACAATGGATTTCTGAATCAGTTCGATGAGAGCAACCTTTATAACATAACAAAATATAAACCAATATCAATTTATCCACAATGCAGTAACGATTTATCGTTTTGGATACCAGAAAATATACAGATTGATGATTTTACAGTTAATGATTTTTATGAGATAGCAAGAAATATAGGTGGAGATATTATTGAGCAGGTGACAAAATCATCAGTATAAAAATTATAGTTAGTGTAAATGTTTCTTTTCAGATATCGTTAATTGATAAATTTACACATCCAAAGACGAAGAGATCAAGTTTTTGCTTTAGAATAACTTATAGACACATGGAAAGAACTTTAACTCAAGCCGAAGTGAACGATATACATATGAAAATTGGAGATGCTTGTAAGGAACAATTGAACATTACAATAAGATAGTTAATTGGAACGAATAGTCACAAATATATATTATATATGTATATAGAAAACAGAAACGAAAAATTAAAATCAGTAATGTATATTGCTTTAAGTCGTTTTAATTTTAAAACGAAAACAAGTTTTAACTAATACCTAGTATCATCACGCAACACCATGCTATCCAATTTTCTGATGAGTCTCGAAAGTTGGAATTGTAGTTAAATGAAACTTTCAAATTATATTCACAAATTATTATTTACTACTTTTTCGATTTCTTTCCTCTACCTTTGCCTTTTCCCTTTTTCTTCTTTTTCTGTAAATACCTACGCCATGTTATTTGAATTATTTTTGCAGCCCTGTTCATCATGAATATCAACATTCGTTCCTGCTGAGTTTGCTTCTCCTCTGCCTCTTTCAGAGTTATAACATTAAAATATTCTTTTTCCTGTCGCCCAAACTCTGACATGAAGTCATCCAAAATTTTGGTTTTTTGAGTTAATTCATCTGATAGGTTTTGGATTTCCAAAGTTTTTTCCTCCACATCATTATCGTATTTCTTAATCCACGTATGTAACTGATTGAGAACTCTTGTTCTTTAAAGGAAAATATATAATTTACTACTGTTTTGGGTAAACGAGCTTAGGTTCTTACTTCTTATCACGCAATTGTTTATCAGATGCAATACTCCTAACAAGACTAGTATCATATTCATTTCTAGCAATTGCAACCTTTTCCTTCAATTGTGCTTTTCGTTCTTCACTCTCGTTGTATATTGTCATCATACGAGCGTTAGCTTTTGCACTGAAAGTTGTACAACATGGTTACGATAATCTTTGAAAAACAAGTTACAAAAACTAAGAACTACATTTCCTTTTGAATGAGAATGTTGCTTTTCCATTTTTTATCATTTAGTTCCTTTTTATAAATGTTAATGTTGTTATTTCTTCTCGCAATTTGCCAATATTGAATTGCTTCTCTCTCCTTAATGTTTGAAAGAGCGTCTAAAAATGGCAAATCATTAAAAAATTCAAATTTACTTTAGTAAATAGTATTAACGTATTGTTTTTACCTTGAATTTTAACTTTTTCCTTTTCATTTTCAGAATGCACTCTGTGTAAGAGCTTTTCTCGAGCTAATTCCTTTGCTGCTGTTGTTTTTAACTTGATTTCAACGATATTTTTTACGTCTTTAACAATTCCCAGAAACGATAGAAGATATTGCGGCAAATTACTCAAATAACTTGGAATCTCATCTTTAATTTTCTTATTTTTATAAAGTATATCAACGGCTTTAGCTAGGTGTTGATCTATTATTGCTAACCTTCCGCTCCTTTCCTACAAAATTTAGGAAAATGAGAGTGCTGTCGCGAATAAGAACAAAGTTTTTAGTACACTAGTCGTCTGGATTTCTTGCAAATATTTTTCACAATAATTGGCTAGACGTATACGCTGAGTAGCTGGCATATACTTTAACAATAGCTCTTTATCCTTAAAAAGCAACGATGGCATCGAAGCGGCGACTTCGATCTTTTGAACCGTAACAGATAATATGTTAATTATTCTATCCACTAATGCATTAAACTCCACTTGGGCCAAACTAGGTCTGCCATCGTTCTCTGCGTTTGAGTTAATGATTTACGTTACAGATAGTTTTTTCTTTAAAGTACGAACCATTAGTAGTTTTCTTATTTTCTTCTATAATCCTGATAAGTTGGTCTGTTGGCTTGTCGGAAGTAAGTTTGGAAACAATATCTTCGTATGACGCGTAAGGCAACATTTTTCTAATTTCAGGAAAATATAAAAATTTGAAAACGATAAAAAATAAATATATCTACCGCTATTAGATCAATCCCGAGTGTCCTTGTTGCTACGCAGCTTGTTTTGATATGTTTGTTTGTTGAAAGTAACAAGTTCTAGTTAAAAAGTTTTTCAAAGTTTCAAGATTTTGAATTTTGTTAAAAATGGGTAAGAAAGGTGGTGCGAAAAATAAATTAGCCCGAATGTCCGAAGAGGAACGGGCAAGGTATTTACAGCATCGGGCAGACATGGAAGAGGAAGCCCGTCGAAGAAAACAGCAGCTTATTGCTCTTTATATGAAGGTTTGAAATGAAAGTTCCACTTTAACAAATTATAGTTAATGATTCATTTACAGAACAAGCTTAAACGTGAGGAGGCCTTTTGTAGACTGAATCTGGCAAAAATAAATCAAGAATGGCGGTTTATCCTTCGACAAGTAAAATGTCAGGAACTGAGGAAGGAAATAATGGAGGTTGAAAAGTTATTCAGAGAGTCGCTGGAACAAAAAAGTCGCATAATGCATCGACTATTAAAAGATCTGGATGAGGCTGAAGAATTGTATTCTACTTTGCAGCAATCTCACATGGGAAACATTGAAAATTTGATTGGTAATAAGTTGGAACAATTATACATAAGTTTCCAATTTTATTTGGTTTCCAGAAATTCAATCAAAACGAATGCAATTTTGGCGAGAAAAGTATTTGAATGACAAGAGTGTCATACTGGCGGAAGCACAAGAAGATTTCAATAAATATGGGCTTGACAGAAAAATCAATCAAATACAATTAGAAAGCGTTTATTACTGCTTGGATGCCAAAAGAAAAGCTCAATCTTCAGATGCTCATGAATATCATTTAAACAAAATGGATGAAATAAGAAGTCAGGTTGGTAGTTTTGAAATTCAATTAATGAATTCTGCTAAGAGACAACTTTTATCTTGAATGAAAAAATGAATTGCACAACATTTGCTTCTTGCATTAAATTTGCATCCATTGCATATCATTTAATTGCTTCTAAGTATCTACAGACTCAAGTAAATAGAAGTATAGAAATTTTACTATTGGTTCCACACTACTATTGCGTGAACATAGTGTCTTCATTCCAATCTTCGCAGTTATTCCGAGCATAATCTACCATACAATGCACAAGGGCCTTCGCAAATTCACATTTATGCTCATGGCGCTCCATTTCCAAGAAGTGGAAACATTCTTGAATTGTATCTGTGTAAAAATTTTTTAAGTCCACATTTTGGATGTCCTTGGTCAAGATGTATAACACCTTATGGCGGTCTGGAAACTCTTCGCTGTTAAGCTGGTTTTGAATAGAAGTTTATGAGTATTTGTTACATAGAATAATTAAACATTTTACCATATTTAATTCATCAAAGAAACAGTGAATTACACAGGCTTTATTGCGCTCGACTTGCCTTTTATGTTCGAATGTCGATTTATGATCCCTCTTCTGTTGATTCTGAATTGCACGAGTGTCATAGCGACCTCTACGATTTTCGTCCACACCAAAGTTATGCCTGTCATTACGTTTTTCCTTCCGATCCTTAAATTTCTTGACATCGGTATGTTCCTCACTACTATTTTCTTTTGTATCTGAATCGGGCATTTTGTCTGGATCCTCTGTAGAATAGTCGGCAAGTTTTTTCATGCAAGATCTTGCAATTTTTTTCATTTCTGCATCTGACGGAGTATTAATATTTTTGCATCTCAAGGCTTCTAATAGTATAGCCTCACTAATTAAAGCAAGTAGTAAGACTTGAATTGGACAATGCTTACGCCTCATAGTCGTTTTCAAATTATACTCATGCTGTTTAGACTACTGGATAGCGTTTATATGTTGACGGTTTGAATCATTCATTACCGGAAATATCAGTTTTGATGACATGTTAATTGGACATCTATGAAAAGTTAATAATTGCAGATGACAATTGATTTGGAACAAATAACTCGAGTTCGTGAGGAACGGATTGAATCATTGTGGAACGATTATCAAGATGTTCTTGATGAATACGTTAACTACACGGATTCTTTTTTGGCTGAGTATTCAAATCTCCGAGATCGTGATGAAATCAACACGAAATTAATACGAGCTCATTGCTACGAAATTGCCAAAGCTACAGACGAAATTGCTGGCTTAACACTCCAATCGGATACTCTGGAGGAAGAACGGGATTTTCAAATAAGTTATTTGGAAAAGTACTGGAAACTTTTGAATGAACAGTACATATCTCTTAAAAAAGATTTGGAAAATGTACTTAGATTTGACGACGAACAATTTAAATTCATGACTGTGAAGAGTCATGGTGTAGTTGAGGTGAGCTTTGATAAATTATATAATTATGGAATGCAACTGACATGCTGCTATTTTATATTGTAGTCATTTGAGAAGCTGTACAAACAAGGAGTACTTCTACTGCAATTAGCATCTGCTTGTCGTCGACTAGAATCGGAAAAAGAAAAAGTTCTTGTCCCATTCAGTAATCAATGTAAGACACAAATGTTCGAGAGAAGTCTTAGTGTTCTCAAATGCCCACCCAGCGAACTAAGAGATGTAAGATTGAAACCTGTACGTTTAAATTTTAAGTAATTTTGTTTGTGATCATTTACAGACGACTGCTGATCTGTGGTTTAGCTTGGAAAACTTTTGGATACGAGTCAATAATGCCCAACTTGATTGCGTGGCTCGACAAGAAGAGAAGATTTCTTTAGAAAAGGAAAATGCTCAGCTCAAAGAGTCCATTCGAGAATATTTAACTAAAATGGCTTTAACCACAGGAAATGTTGTAAAAGCGCAAGACGGATTGAAACAGCGTCCGAAAAGCATGAAAGTGGAAAAAATACCTCAAATCGAACTTGTGACTCCTAACAAAGGTTTCAAAAACAGATTCCCTAAACGTCCGGTAACATGCATCGAAGGAAACCTATCTAATGCTATAAGAAGTGCTAAACTGGTTGAAGGGAAACTGAAGACTGTACAAATTAGAGCAATACTCAATTGGTAGCGGAATAATATTACTTTAGATTTAAATGATTTTATAATAAACGATTAGCTGAAGCGTTTCCTTTAAATTTGAAAGACACTTATTTAGGGCATCGTAAATGGGAGGATGTTACGAATAAAACGAAATATATTTTTATACTTACTTGGTTGCGATCGTGGAACATTGATGTCTACGTTCAGATCAATTAACATTCAATTCGCGATATCGCTATATTGCATTTATTTGTTTTTAATCATTTTGACATACCTGGTTATTGACGACAAACCTAAAAGAAAACGCTGAAAAATGTAATTGAAAATCAAAATGAATGTAATCTGTTTGTTCATAAAATGCATTTACTTATTTTGCACGTAACTTGCACAATGCAATCCATAAACAAAGCAAAAACGTCGTTGTATCAACTCGCTCTTTTCGCGGAGGCAGTCGTTTGACTGAGGCTGTGGCTTTGGGTAAAGAAACGAATTCATTTCACATTTGCCTTATATTTCCGTGCATGGTAAACAGCAGCAAGACGTATTCAAATTTGTTGACGCTATCAGGTCGGATATTCCGATTGCAGGCATCATCGTCATCATGTGAATTGAAATAAGTTGGAGTTGCAAGCCGACTGAAATGGCATCATAAAGGAAAACATTTGAATAGGTAGTGTTCAAGTGGTTTTTGGCGATTTAAGACTGAAAGAGAATTAGCTCGCGCTTATTTTTGTCTTACAATTTTAATAATTAACAAATGTGATATTATTTAAAGTTGCTTACCTTGAATTACCTATAAGTTGCAATGAAAATGCGGTACGTGAATATGTAATCAGTACCTTGTATTTTCATTCAATGAAAGTGGTCTAGAGAGTCTAACCGCCGGAATGTAGGTGTGTTGATGTTTTTTGTGTCATCGATTCGATCTAACTCTTTTACGGTGTATATATTTCATTAATCGAATTTGTACATTTGTTTATCTGTCTCTTTTCGCAAGTACTACAGTGAAAAAATAAAATTTTTCTATTCAGTTTCATGTATGATCTGTTAACAAAATATATAAATTGGTTTGGTTTTGAACGTATCATTTCAAATGAGCTGCATTTGAAAATGAAGATATCAGAAAACTAGGGATTACAAAGAAAGGAAAGTGAGTGTAAATGACTAACAGAACTTCTGGATTATGTAGGCAACTATGCATATATGTTCAATTTTCATGGTATGGAAATGACCTCACAAACGAGACGAGATAAGACGAGGCGGTGAAGTTAATGGATTAGCATTGTTGGAGCCATGTAACATGGAACAGTTGTTGCTGCTTTTAAGTGATTTCTATAGACATGCAGTGAGTGAAATTTGTGACTCATGATTAGTGGCCGGATTTGGATTTGTTTTATTTTTTGTTTAATTTACCGAGTTTTTTAAAAATCCATGTTTCAGCAATATTTATTGAAACTTTGAATTACTGTACAAAGTTTATATTAACTTATTGTTGTTAATTCAGAACTCCTTTTGATGAACAATTTGAAATTCATAATACCTATTTATTTTAATAAAAAATTAACACCTAGTGACGATGTGATAATTTTGTGATGCTGTGGGAAGTTACTTGAAACTTATCAACATTCAATATCTTATAGAAATAATCAAAACTAAATAACTACGAGTACACTTGTAATTTGTAAAATATATTTCTCAACGGAAATCGAGACCCAATTAAGTCACGTTTAATTATCAATTCGGAAGTTCAAGTTTTCAAAATATTACCATAAAATAAATACTAGTTTAAACCATAATTAAAATCCACCTGAATGTTTTAAAAGTTGAGTTGGTTGATTCGAATTAGTTTTCAGTTTAGATCTGAAATAACAATTGATAAAATCGTTTTCTCTTCACATTATTGACGATGGCTACTTTAGTGAAAAATGTGTCAAATGCTATTTGGCATGCGTTCAACGCCCTTTATCAAGAAACACCTGGATTAGTCAACAAAACAAAACTTAAGGTCGTTTATTTTACAACCTAAAACTGCTCATTGTCTAAATTTAATTATTATTTCAGGTTTTAACTGCAAACATTGCATCTGTTCTTGATCTGTATGGAGTTGAGAAGAATCTGGACCAGTTTAGATCAACTAACACGTTAAACTTCAAACAGTTTTGTAATTATTTAGCACAAGAAGTTTTCTCGTCTCTGCCAAGTTCTTTGAATATGACTCTTATGAGAAACTACGAAGAAAAGATCGAAGAAGTAAGTAAATTTGCCTGAATGAGTAATTAGGTTAATGCATGCTATTTTGTTAATAAATTTGTGATGTGCTTTGAAAAAGATTAAATAAAAAATTTGCTTTGTAAACTATTTCAGATTTGCTGGTTGATCTGTCGAAAACATTATATACCGAAGATCATGAAAAGTCTGCATGATCCAGATTATTATAAAATTTTTAGAATATTTTGTTTGTTAGGTGATTTTCAAATGATTTCAACGAATCACAATTTATATCAGGTAACAATGCAAATTTTGACCACGAAAAATTTACAAAATTTTCATTTCTTCTTGAAGATTGTTATTCATTCTTCGGAGATCGGTCTTTTCATGGAACAGTTGATGTCGACTTTAGGGGTTGATGCTGAAAACGATAGTAAAATTAATAGCATATCGAAAAGTGATGTCTTTTATAGATTTGATGAGTTTTTGGATCTTGTTGATTTGGAGGATTTAATGAACGACAATGAATACGAAGAGTCCTTACACGAAGCCATAAATGAAATGTATGAAATCTACATAAAGGATATAATAAAAAAGGGATATTTACTTAGACGCGGGTATGTCTTACCCACATTTAAGGAATACTGGTTCGTTCTACAGCCATGCGAGTTAAATTACTACAAAAATCAATGCCAAAGAGAGTTATGTGGAACAATTCCTCTTGATCCTAAATGCACGGTGAAACCATGTAATGCAGCTACAGGAAAACATGAACGTTTTCTTAAATTTGTACTATCTTCATGCGAGAGAAACTTTGAGTTGGGTGCTTATGAGCATCGATTGAGGATGCAATGGATTGCCGCTTTTCAACTGGCAATTACCTATTCAACGGGCCGGGAAGGATATCAAAGAGATTCCATTTCACGAAGACGGAAAAAGCGGGATTTAGACATGAAACGACGTAAGGATGAAGAAAAAATTCGTTCATTGCATTTGAAAGAAGTTGAACTAACAAAGTCGCAATTAGAACAAGAAAAAATCGCTCGAATGGAAGCTGAAAATCAAGCACAGAAGATGAAAGTTATCGCATTGGAAGATTCCAAAAGAGTTGCAGAGCTTGAAAATCTCAAAAGTACCCTTGAGAAGCTTTTGGAAGAAGAAACCCAAGCTAAGCGTGATGAAGAAATTGTCCGCTCGTTACAAGCAAGAGTTTTAGCTGAAGAATGGGATAAACGTGATGAATTAGAACGCCTTCAAAGGGAACAAAAATCCCTCTTGGAACAAGAACGACAGAAACGTATGGAGTTCGAAAATAAACAACAGGAGAAAGAGAACCAACTGAGGGATGCTGAAAAGCGGCTAAAAGAATTAGAAGAAGAACGTAAAAAGTTAGATTTTGAATTGAAGCAAGCTAGATTCAAGATAATTCAATTCGAAGACAATAAAGAAGACTTGGAGTCCCGGTTAGATGCAATAAATGCAAATTATGGCCGTGCCGGGTGCGGTGTAAGAAGAACATTATCTTTTGTTGTTCCATCAAGAGACCGGCACGTCGGGATCGAATACAAGGCAGCATCTTTACGTAGAACCATTAAGAGGAAAGATTAGTTTAAATACGTTAAATTATTTCAAAGCAGTGTAAAATCATTAAACTATACGTAAAATTATGATTGCAAGTTTCAATTTCTATTCTCCCCCGATTTTCTTTTAGCTTTAACTCCTGGAAGTTTTCGTTTTTTCTTTTTCACATGCAAGCTATGATTGCTTACCTTGCCGATTTCTGTTCCAGAGAAAGATGTTTCAACTGTATTATCTTTTATCGCCTTGCATAGATTCCGCCACCAGTTTTGAATCTTTGGCAATCTTATGATTCTCAATTTTTCTGTAAATTTGTTAACTTCCTCTTCACGTATTTCATAAATTCTAGAATATTCATCATTTTGTTTTCGTAATTTATCGTCAAGTATTGTAAGTTCAATCTTAAGATTTTGTGATTCTTCACGCAGTTTTTCCAGCTCTTGCATATTTTTTGCAGAATCTTTGCTGTATTTGTCCATCCAAAACAAGCAATTTGATTCTTTTCGAAGTTTAAGTCCTTTGAGTGATCTCCATTCGGTTAAATTCGAGTTCAATAAGTGTTCATATGTTCTTCTGATTTCATCTACAGCATCTTTGCATCGTTTAAGTTCTTCTTCTTTCGATTTCGTTACATTAAGCTCTAGAGCTTTGCACTGTTCCCTGTATGTTAAATATTCGTAAGTGTAAGATTACTAAACATTTATAAAAAAAACTACTTAAATTCATTTATCCAGTTAAGAGTCAATTTGTCTTGCATGGAAATGTGGAACTGATTTTGTACGTCGTGAGCTTCTTCAATATTAACCCTTTCTTGGTATTTGAGAAAAAGCTTCTGATAGTTCTTACTGAGAACAGCAATTTCTTGTTCATTGTTTCTAGTTAGAATTTCTAGATTGTCCAAATATTCTTTCAAACAATTTGACTGAGTTAAAAGTTGTTGAAGTCTTAAAACTCTTTCATTAGAGAACAGTTTTAATTTGTCCAAAAATATCTCTTCTTCCTTCTGTAACTAAATGAACAGATTGATTATGTGTTCGATAAAACGATGGGATCAGTTACATCAATTCTACAATCAAATACTTGGTCTTGATTCCATAACTCACTCGAAAAGGGGTCAAGCAATTTAAGTGCTGAAAATCTGGAAGGATCCAGAAAATAATCGGTTCCTTTCGCAGGCGACATGGAACGTAGGCCTTGTAGGTCTAGTTTTGTCATCTTAAACTGAATTTCTAGATTTTTCAACAACTCATTGAGAATATTCTGTACACATTTTGATTTGCTGGTTACGAATAACATGTCACGGGCTTGACTTACCAAATTGTCAGAACATTCGTTTTCGAGCTATAACAAATATCTCAAATTGGCAGAGAAAAACATTGAAAAAGCACTCACATAATTTTGAATTTTCACAGTTTCTTTCCGCATTAAAGGAGCCCACTCCACAAAATTTTCCAAATTTTCTATATCAACATTCGAAATCATATTCGTAAAATCTAAACTATGAGTTAGATAAAAATGTTTCTTTTAACTAAACAATATCAAACAAAATTTGCAAACATTGTTCATAGCCTACTGAACATGTACATATTCACTTTTATAACTTATTATCGTCCAACATAAGGATTTATATAGTATTAATCCTTTAATCCAGTATCAATGGCGAGCGTTAAGGAATTTTGCGCGGTATCTTCGAAACGGTCATGTCAAAAAATTCTAAGTTTTGTTCGGTAGACGTCACTGCAAGCGGTTAGGTGAAAAGTCTGGTACCGCTGAACGATGCGCGGAACTGAAATTACATTGACACTAGACGAGTGACATTGACAAGAGTGTAAATAAACAAATTTTTGGTGTTAAGTGTTTTTAGTTTTTATCAACCATTAAAATGGGGAAACGGCAGCATCAGAAAGATAAAATGTAATATATATATATATATGTGATACTTTACAAACCAAAGAAATCATGAAATATTTTTAGGTACCTCACGTACACAGAGTGGTCGGAACTCTATGGCGGTAAAAAAGTCGAGTCTTCCGAAAATGAGTACATAAAATTCAAAAGGTTACCTTATGATCACTGTACGATAACTATGGTTCCCTTTGAACATCCATTCTGTGATACTGATGGTAATGTTTTCGAACTGCAGGCTATATTGGATTTTATGAAAACCTTCAAAGTAAATCCAATAACTGGCAAACCAATAGATCCCAAATCACTGATAAAACTAAAGTTTCACAAAAATAATGACGGGGACTACCATTGTCCTGCACTATTTAAAATTTTTACGAAAAATTCACACATCGTTGCAGTAGCTACCACAGGCAATGTCTTCTCATATGAAGCTGTTGAGCAATTGAACATAAAAACAAAGAACTGGAAGGACTTAGTGGATGATACACCTTTTCAAAGAAAAGACCTCATAACTATACAGAATCCGAATGTTTTAGAGAAATTTGACATTTCAAAGTTTTATCATATACAGAAAAACCTTCGAGTTTTAACAGAAGACGAGTTAGCTGAAAAGAAAGATCCAAAGGGACGTTTGAAAACAATCAATTTAGAAACGAGAGAAACGCTTGCGCAGCTAGAGAAAGATTATCAACCACCAGAAGAAAAAACTCCCGAAGAAAAGAAAGTGGCTGACAAATTCAATGCGGCTCATTACTCCACTGGTGCTGTTGCTGCTAGTTTCACGTCGACGGCAATGGTTCCAGTCTTTAATCATGAAGCGGCAATTATAGACGAAGACTTGGTTCGTTATGACAGAGTCAAAAAGAAGGGTTACATTCGTCTTGTTACCAATTTCGGACCGTTGAATTTCGAATTGTTTTGTGATACAGTTCCAAAAGCTTGTGAAAACTTTATCAAGCATTGTGTGAAAGGATATTACGATGGAACAAAATTTCATAGATCTATTCGGAATTTTATGGTATGTTGTTTATGTTGTTACAATTTGATCAGAAATTTTATTGAAAAATTTGAAGATACAAGGTGGCGATCCAACCGGAACAGGAACGGGTGGGAAATCTATATGGGGTAAAAAGTTTGAGGATGAGTTTAGGCCAAATTTATCTCATACGGGCAGAGGCATTCTCTCCATGGCCAATTCAGGACCAAACACGAATTCGTCACAATTGTAATACCATAACAATTGAAATTTTTTCAGTTTGTTTCTTTACAAAAATACTTTTTAGCTTCATAACGTATCGGTCATGTCGCCATTTGGACGGAAAACACACAATATTCGGAAAGCTTGTTGGTGGGATGGATACTCTCAATGAAATGGAACGTGTTGAAGTGGACAATAAAGATTGCCCAATTGCTAATATAGTAATACAAAAAACTCTAGTATTTGTTGATCCGTTCCAAGAGGCAGATGAACAACTAGCTACAGAAAGAGCTGCGGAAGTCCTAAAAAAACAAAAGGAAGCAGAAGATGTTGAAAAGAAGAAACGCCAGAATCAACCGCTTAAAGTTTTTAGATCAGGGGTAGGAAAATATCTAGACATATCCGCAACAAAATCAATATCAAAGGAAACTGATCCAATCCCTGGTGAAGACCTACCAACTATAAAAAAGAAGAAAGAAAGCAAATCAAAGTTAAACGATTTTAGCAATTGGTGATATGTATTTTGTATTTTACAATGTATTTTGAAGTTGTTAAATAATTCATTCTGTATCTATTCCTCATCTTTCTTTTCATATTTTATTCGCTTCTTCAATTCACGTAGAACTAGAGATTTTTTTAATTTTCGGTCATTACTAATCCTAGCGCCAGCTTTATCAAATCGTAATTTGGCTAATGCTCACAAGAAGCGCTCTTGTTGTTTACTAGGGTGATTAGTGACTTTCAAATAAAAGGAAATTTCCTTTGGCACGATTACGATTTCCGTGTGCAAGTGTCAGTATTACCACTGCCGATCGAACGCAAAGAAACGCATTCTCCAGAAACCCATCGCGACCCTCCATCACGTTTTCCGTGGTTGTATGAAGAATGCGTTAACCTTTTGGTTTTGGTGAAAAGTTCTAAGCAAGTAACTCAACGCGTATGAGAATGAAGTTTTCTATCTTTGTATAAAGAACGCGTTGACTTTCTTTATCGGTTGGTGCTGATAGAAGACTCAACGTAAAAATTCTCAAAGTTCCACCATCGATACGTAGGTGTCCCGTCGATCGGCAGTGGTAATACTGACACTTGCCCACGGAAATCGTAATCGTGCCACAAATCATGGCAGCACTAAAGTAATGATTTTGTAACCAATCCCGCTTGTTTTCGGCGTTTGTCATCAGCTGTTTTGAACTTAGTTAATTTAAAAGCCAGTTGTTAATCTCAGTTGATTTGTTCGTAAAAAAGGACTTAATTTCGGTTTTGGTTTATAAGTTTTCTTTCACAAAAACTGCAAGTTGCAACCTGTTGTATTCAAACATCCGTGATCGATGTTTTGCAGAGTTGGTAAGTTTATTGATTGATTATTAAGCAGTACAAACGATTCTGTGTAATGAGAACGATTCGATGGAAACTTATCGTTCTCGAAGATTTTTTGTAGCAATAAATCAATAAATAGTAGGGAGAAAAATAAAATGAAAAACGAAACATATTAGATAGAATTTCGTGAGTCTAAAGAATCGCTCTTGCACCAAAAGAAAACAAAATTTCCGTTTTTGTACAATTCTGCTGCACTCAGTAAAACTACTATTTTAGAGGAATTCCTATATTGGAAATGCTGTTTCCATTTACAAAATAACTAAAAAAGTATTACAGGTCGGTAAGAACAAGAATCTGCACTATTATTCTCTGTTTAAATAAGTGATTATCAGTGTATTTCAATTGCATTCTTATTATCATAATTCATTTTAAGTAACGCCTAGGAAAATTTCATGTTAATCATTACAGGCATTTTTAAAGTTACTTCCTATCGCGAATTTCGAAATAATCAGTTCCAACTTTGATTATAGCTGCCCCAGTGGCTAGTCCAAGTAATGTTGTTAATACAGAATTTTTAGGTGCAAGACTGCGAGTCATAGCCCAAAGTAGTACTGAACCCAAACCGAACAAAGCGCTTCCTGTTATACTGCAAAAAGATTTACCCGTAAAATACTGAAATAGTGTTACTCCAAATTTACCTAATAGCAGCTTTCTTTCCCGACGAAACATCTTCCAAGTGAGGTCTCTTGTAAATGTACAGTGTGGTCCCGATTAGGGTTTGGAGCAATAAAACATTGGTAATGTCTTTATTTGGTACAAGTCTAGAGAAATGAAACAAGTCATCAGATATTTTTTGCTTTTGTTGAATGAAAATTTTAATATTTACCTTCCAATCAATGCGGGATTAGTCACATTAACTGCCAGAGCTCCATAGGAGGCCATGCTGGTCATTGGGATGTAGTGAAAAAGAACATTTTCTCTGGTAATTGGTTTAAGGCAGAGTTTCATGCACTTAACACAACCTTTAGACTCTTTTTCTTCGCCCATTATGTCTAATTAATTTTGAATTTTCACGTAACTGAGACAACCAAAAATTTATATAAAAGTTTTAAATGCAATATAACCCGGCGAGAATCTAAAATGTCAAATTATTACGTAAAATTTCTTTTTCCTTTCGCGATTGGTAAGACTGTCGAAATAGTTGGTATTCGAAGCATTGCCACAAGGCAATTCTGAGTTGTCTCTAAACAGTTGTTTCGAGTTCCATTGCTTGTTTTAACTACAAGAAATAAAATCTAATTTTATTCCTCTTATCAGTGTAGATTTAATTTTGTTATTAGGATTTAATTGAGTAAACATTACTAAACAATTAATTAAGTACTCATATAAAATGCATGCAATGCTTAATTTCTTATTAACTCTGAAAACATTAAGTTATCATTTATAAAAACTACGAAATTTTTTAATAATTCTGCATGTAGAATAAACTTTTATTATGTAAAAAGAAACAAAGTTTTTGGAAATAGTTTATTATAACAAAAACAAAAAATTTGACTGCATCCTTACACAAATTTCATATGGCACCCCGTAAATTATTCCTTGTCCTGCTTGTGTTCATTTTGTTTTCCGTGAAATTGACAAAACGTCAATTTTCAAAAGGACGGTGTTTTTGACTGCACAATAAATTATTGATATTGATTAATTTGTTTGAATTAAATTGTGTTAAATTTTTGATAAACGTGAGTTAATTTCCACAAAGTTAATAATCTATAAACTGTTGTAACTAGATACTTCAAAACAGTCAGGTATTTATGTTTTCAACTATATTCAATTTCATCAGATCAATTTTGTTCTTTAGGAGTATAATCACATCTATTTAAAAGTAATATTTCTAGTTTTTGAAAATAAATTCCAAAAATTCAGACTATTGATTAATCGCCACTCTGAAGATGCATTATCCCTCAATTCACGAAGGAACAACGCACAGTTGTTACGACTTATAGTTTCTCTATTGCTTTTGATTTTTCTGTTGGACATTTTTCAGAACATAATTATTTGCATATATTTTGATGTTATTTAGGGTAAGGCAAATGCATCACTCCACATTTCCTGTATCTCCATGGTAACTTTCCTTTGATGCGTTTCCTTGGGAGCTGTTAAGGCCGAAAGTGAATAATCATTTAAACTTTTCATGAATTCTGAAAATAAAATTTGTTTGAATATTCCTTTATTTTGCATTCTTGAGATGCTTTTATTGATTTTCCTTAAAAGTGAATTACAGTCTCATTCAGTCGAACAGGGGGCAGGTAGACGAACATTTATTTGAATCTTGAGTCCGGATTGTTGGTGAGACTGCGCACCTGGACTTGATTTTGTTATCTCATCAAAGCAAACCTCACACAAAGCCCTTAACTGTCATTTATTGAATTTTAATTCCAAGTGTTTGTTGTCAAAAGCCATGAAGTGCAGGTGGGAACATTGAATTGGAGAGAGTGGTAGTGAAAATGTTCTCAATTTCGGTTTCGTTGAATTTCTTATTTCTGAGAGCTTTTCATACATAACCGAATACGTAGTCGTAGATGAAAGCTTTCTCTCAATTCCACCCTCACATTACTTGCATGTGTGATTTTTCACACATATGACCCAAGCAATGAGCATCTCTCGACTCGACTCGACTCGGGTCGGAGTCAGTCAACTTCAGTACTTGGTGTAGTTCGAATGTTCGTGAAGTACGTTTTGCTTTAGACGAATTTCGCGATATTCAACAAGGCTTATTGCATCTTGTCAATTGTGTACTTTACATTTATCAAGTAATATTTTTTTGTGTTTATTTTCAAATCAAACGAACAAAATTTTATTCACTTACCTACATAGTTGGAGCCGTACAGTAGAAATTCACGTTTTATAGAATTTATTTATTTTCTCGTTGAAATCGAAAATAGTTTTTAAGAAAAGAAAGAAATCGTTTAGTTTGTGTTTCGTTTCATTACTTAATTTTGACTGAAGGATGCTGCTTTTATACTGAAAAGTGAATTTATACAAGAAGTGACAAGTGTTGAAGGTCGACCTGTGTATTTGTTCGGTTCCTTTGTAAGATCTGTCAAAATCGTTTGTTCGAGAAGTTATATGAAAAAAATTGTTTTTCCTGTGTGTGTATGATATCTCTTTAACGATTTGTATTCTGTCAAAGAATTTCGTGGGATCATAAGAGCCAGACTTAGTTGTCGTTACTTGGAACATAAAAATTCTTTGATGTTTTGTTGCATAATACACAACGACTGTTGATTAGTTTTTTTATTTATCAGTTGCCTTCTTTTGGAGTTCATTTCTTTCAACTCATCGTGGAGGTACGTCAAATTTATGTAAGTAAACAAATTTTCCACGTAGTCCACCACCACACACGCGCGTGTATCGAGAGAACATGCGTGATTGTTTTTTTTTTTTTTGTCCCTGCGGTTGATAGAATGACATTTAGTAGACGGCAACCATTCATGGATACCAACCTTTTGAATGGAAGATGAAAAGCGGATGTTCTTAGAATTTCTTATGTTTGCATTGTGTACACTTTGAAGGCGGAAATTGAATGGAATCAATCAATCATAAAAATTAAATTTCAATTAACTTGCTTGGTAATTTTAAAACCTGTTCAAATTTTAAAAATTCAAATATTTAAACTTTCAATTGCAGTTAAGAAGTAGGCTTAGTATGTGGTCTAAACGTTGTCCTCCTGTAGCACATGGTATACATTTCTTTTTAAATGAAACTGAAAGTTTGTTTGACACCTGGTTTGTTTATACAGTATTTTTGGAATTATTTGTCTACTTAATGGCGACAAAGGATAGAAAAACACGAAATACATTGACTTATCATTTTCCAGTCACGAGAAACTCGAACACCTGAATTCGCTATAGCTATAAAAATGTCGAAGACAAGCCACAATTTTCACGTTTCATTTCTCTAATCAATCGAACCCAAATTGTTCAATTGTGTTTTCCCAACAAAGTTCTTGGATTTATTCAAAACATGTATTCAAAACGAAACTTAGTGAATGACAGAGAAAACTTACAATTACTGATTAATTAAATCAATTTCGTTTTTATATTACTCGTAATTGGAGTTACAAAAAAAAAATAAATAAAAAATTTAATTCTCAAAAACTTGAAATCGATGTCACAACCACCACCTTTTCAGCACCTCCACGCAAACGCAAATTGAATTTACTTGCAAATGAACAAATTTACCTAAAAGGTTTTATGGATAATTGCAAAAATAAAAGAGTTCTGAGTATGTGCCCCCCTTCGAAATGACATCATAGAATTGAAGTTAGTAATTTTATTAATCCGCACCCATTCAAAGCTCTAAGAGAATTTTAAATATGCGTAGATTGTATCTAAACATTTTCTACTTTTTCTTGTTTTTTGTGAAATAATAACGGATCGTTGTGGGCGGAAGTAGAAAATTTTATGTTGATTCGTTAAAGTTGCCAACAAAATTGAATGATCAATGGAGTAGTACCTACAACTTGAAATATCTCCAGACAGCTCCAAACAATGTCAGTCAAAACTCAAATTGTGATTCGTTCCGTAATTTTGTGACATTTCCATCTTTCTTTTCGTTGGATGTGGAAATACTAAGCTTTATCCTATTTAAAACCAATGAAACATTTATGAATTATATTTTTCAGAATAATTTTGATAAATAAGTAATTAAATGAATTCATTTGATTGCTTACGAACAAAAAATTCAATTTCGAAAATTTCTAGTTGATGACACGTGTCTCATAAGAACAAAAAATTAAGTTCCTTGACTTTCTTGAGCTGAAATATAATTTACAAAACGTCAAAAAGGTCGCCCAAAGCCCAACAATGTAGTCACAATACCATTTGATCAGTTTGATGCATCATCACGACCAGGAACGGACTATTAAAATAATGACTTCGAAGTGATATTGATAGCGATCAATTCAATAAAATAACTGAAAGCGGTGAACTGCACTGAAGACTTTGTCTTAAGACATGAACTGATGGTGCCCTTAGGCGGTGTTATTATATGAAAATTATTCTTTACTGCTCTAGAAAGAGGTGAAAGAGCTGTATGTCCAGAGACCGTAGAAATACGGTGCATGAAACTTTGGATGGGATTTGCTCATAATTGATTGAGGACCACGAAGACCAGAATGCCTTTAGAAATAAATTGAAACATTGTGGCTCACGTAGTTATCCTCACCTTGTGGATATTATTTTCGGGAGAAGTAGGTTACAATTCAAGCAAATCTGTAGACAGTTCAAGTGGGAAGTGGGAATGTCCAGTCGCTAACCAACTAACTACCAGAAGTTTGAAAACATTGCTATGCAAATTACGAATCAATTCGTGACTCTCAAAACAAAGAAGTTGATAATTTCTGGAAGTCATACCAAACACTAAAATACAGTAATAATTATGATGTTTGTTTTAAAGTTTAAAATTAAACGAATCTTCCAGGGAATGGGTCACATGGTGCAACCACTTCATGTTCTTTTCCCAGCCAGGTCAAACAGAAAAGTACATTATCAGCTGTTTGCTTCGTTAGTTATAAGATAATAAATTGCAAAAGCAATCATAATATCCAATAAATTATTTAATCTTGATAAAGAAATGCTTTCCCGTTGCAAGTGTTAATTACTAATCACAGATTTAAAAAGAAAGTTCTTCTGCTTAACATGGTATAGGTAATCCATCATTTTTCATCATCGAACACGGGAATTTGGTTGATTTTGTAAATGAGTTTGTGATCAGAAGATATAATTCACGATAACGCTGGAGGAGGTGAAACTCAACCAAAAACTTTAGTTTCTCATGGACCGAAAGGTAAATTTTGTCCGGCAGCCTTTAGTAGTTTTAACCAAAATTTGTTTCAACCTTCATTTTGACTTATCGCCCAAAACATGAGAAATTTATTATTTTGATGGATTTCAATCTGAGTTTCTGGACTTTCTTCAAGTCTGACAACATTTCTAATTAGTCACATGTCAGACATTTCAATTCGAATTAAGAAAATCAATTTGCAGATTACGTTCCTTTGTTTGGATATTCCAACCTCATCAAATTAAAAATTTAATTCTTTTCTGATCCAACATGACACGTGCGACCCCCTTAGGTGAAGCATTCATATAAACATTCCAATCTCGTGTCTTACATAAAACGACAAAGCTAATCTATTTTTGAATACATATTCCAAAACAAAAAATTTCAACTTAATTTTAAAAGCAAAGTCCAAAAAAAGTCGAAGGTTAGAAACAATCCAGCTACACGTTGTGAGCGTTTTATGGACCTAATCCGTTTGAAAAGTTGTCAAAAGAAAATTAAAGTTTCAAATTTTCATCTTCAACTTTTTACCAGCTGTCAAACCTGCGCGGAAGATAAAATTAATTTATACATACACGATTAGAAAATTTTCTTCCGAGCTTGTTATAATGTTACGTCAAGTGCTAAGCATGGAAGCTCGTAAAACGTTCACATTTTGGTTAATTAATTTGAGTTTCCATCATAAACCATAGTTCGTCCGAAAAATACGTTGAATGCGATGAACTTTAATAGAATTAACCTTTCGTTCGATCTAGTATGGTATTTCATAAAATATATTTTTATTAATAGTAATATAAACATTCATTTTTGGGAATATGATTTGTGTAACGGTTAAAGGTGATTTGAGAATACGCGAATTTTAGAAATGGCATCTTGTTTTGCTCATTTGCGCATGAGATACATGTAAAGATTCAAAAAATTACAGAATCCACCTACACTTTTCCACAAATGTTGATTTCCTTCAATGTCTAATTGAAAGCGACATTTATTGGGAATTTTATTGCATCGAAAGCTCGTAATGCATGTGAATAACAATTTTGTTTGTAAGCAAGTAGGCTCAAAAGTCGCATCAAGAATTTTCAGTAGTATTTTCAATTACAGAGTTTATACCAAAAGTGAACAATGACTATTTAGAGGTTAACTAGATTCATCGAGGAGTACACCTACTAAACAAAAGTTTGCTTTTCATTTTGGCTGGAAACAGTTCTCATGAATCACATTGAAAAACACGGAATGATGTGCTGATTTTATTTGGTCATGACATTGAAGAGAGCACGTGGAAGCACAAAATAAAGCAAAATAAAAGAAATTACTTAAATTAATTAAGTTTCCCACAAGATTAAAATTGAAATTGAAGCACATAATGAAGTAGTTGAAACAAATTTCCTTTTCCTCATGGCCAGCATTTTGTCAAAGTCATCATTTTGTCCGCATCTTTTCTAAGGAGACTGATGAAATTGCGAAAAATTATAATGATGATATATAACGATCATTCTTGAATCTGTGAATGTTTCCGTTTAAGCATATCTACACATACATTAGTCATCTTTAAAAATACAAATTTCAGGGGGGAACATTTCCATAGTTGAATTAGATTTTCATAAAAATATAACAGAAAATGAGTACTTGAAGATTTTTCCGGTCAATAGCGAAAATTTCTATTTATAAAATTTACTTCCGCTGTGATGATCGAATTCATTTTGAAAGGCCGTGATTGTGGGTTGCTGCTTTCAACATTTCTCAAGATTATCGATAAGAGAATCTCGTTCTTATTGCTGTGAATCTTCTCACTTTCATCTGGCAATTATCGCAATTTAGCAACAAGTTTTTCAATTTTTCCTTTCGGTCATGAAATAGTGTTAGATAAGACACACTGAATCACTGCCAGCTGTTCATCTGTTCAACGTTGTTCTTTGTAGTAAAGTTTGAGCTACACTTATGTTTTGTTGGGGTTTCTGGTAACAAAGCTTTGCTCCAAGGGAACTTTTGATATGATTAATGATGTGTGCGACCGATTTCACAAACTCTTTTGTTGGAAAACAACGTACAATTCCAATGGCGACTTGAGCTACTTGAATTGATTGTTACTGGATATTGGTGGAGATCGTGTGCTAACTGACAATTCTTTCTGGTGGATATTTATTGGTGTCATTTCCTGAAAACAGGGAACATTCAAGGGGCATGTGTTTACTTTTGTTTTGCTTACAATTCCAATGCCAGTCGCAGAAAAACGTGACTCAAACTCTGCTACTTTACGACGTCGTTCGGTCTGTTTCATGGAAACATTTACAGTTTATTTAGTAAATTGTCCTAACAACAATAAAAACACTAGATTGTAATGAATATACCTTCAATAAAATAATTAATGAAGGAAGTTAAACTTTCAATTGTACTTCACTTGCTGTGAATTATTATTTTCATTTGTCAATTTTTCGAGGGACAACAAAATCCAAATATGGTTTGAAGGTAACGGCTTTGTGCTTTGTTATCGATTGGAAATGAAATGATTAACAAAATTACTGCATTTCGGTTAGGCACGTTTTCTTATGAATAAGCATTAATTAAAAACAAGTTCAAGGTTTCACAGCCAGAAACTATGAAAATCCCATGTAATTTACAGTGACAAATCCTTTCCAAAATGAGGAAGGAAGTTGGTATGAAGTAACGAATAAATTCGTCCTATTATTTGATTCAGGAAGTAATTGTTGCATACATTATTATATCAATTCTCTAATTTTATATACAAAATTTAATGCAGTTTTTCTTATTTTCAGAATTTGAAGCTGTTATAGATATTCTGTAAGTATTTTTGAAAGTTTTTAAATTTCTATAAATGATTCGCGTCCAACGAAGTAGTAGGTAGAAAACGAAACTAGTTCATAATAATTTGAATCATTCGATGGGAAGACAGACTTTGTCTCAATAAAATTCAAATTTAACAAGACTCGATTGATTTATCGGCCCCGAAGATATCATTCCAGAAACAAATTAAATACGCCACGAGGTTGGATGCGTATCTGTCTGTGTTGCGTTCAATTCTAAAAACGAGTAATAATCATCAACTTGTCCGAACTATTTATAAGATTCGCCAATAATTTTCCCATAAACCAATCAAGCGTACTACAGAGAAAATCAACAAATCAATTGGGTTGAACTTTGACGAGTTATTGAAAAGCGAATTGATCTTCATCGCAAAGGCGGGTGTCCAATGAAAATACACGGTAATGTTTTTAGATATTCTCATTTTTCGGGGGTGGGTTTCCCACGACAAAGAATAAAGATCGCACTTTCTACGGCTAAAGATACCATTACCTGCGCCACAGTTTACTCCCCGCGATCATTTTTCCCAATTCTAAATTTATTTTCATACAAAACTTCTAAAATTATCCTCTGGCTCTAGTTATTTTTATTAATACAAAAAAAAGAAAGAAAAAAAATAAACAAAACCTTAAACCGATTTTTTCTTCCACGTTTCTTTTTCTATTTTCTCTCTATGCCGTCTGAATGCGCCAAAAGCCAAAATTTGATGATGCTTTTAAATTTTCGAAGTTTTTAGATCAATTTTCTCAAAATTTAAAAATAAATTTGTCTCTTTTTGCGGAAACCCAAAGAATTTTCAACTCGTCAAAAAGTTTTTGAACGCACAAAATTAGAAATTCCAACAAAAAAAAATAAAAATTTTTCTGTTAGGAATCTGAAGGTGTTCCTGCCTCTTCGTCTTGATCAATGCGCTGTGATAGTTTTGATTTATTGTGACGCCCCATTGGGAGATTACATAATAATTTCGTCTCTCTATTTTATGTTACACGTGGTTTTTGTATTTTGGGTGATTCCCTGACTAGGATCCTGCCCAACAGTTTCATGTGAAACAATTTGAATTTGTGCAATTCGTGATAAATCAGTGGCAGTTTTACGATTTCTTAAAAGCTCTTCATTTTCTTAATTTGAAAACATTTGTAAGACTGGACGCGTCAAGGTTGTGAAGTGTGCTTAAAATAACTATTTTCGTTTAAAAAATGTGATTTTATCAGAATTTATTAAATTCATTCATTTTCAATTTGTATTTAAGAAATTAAAAATCAATAATTTTAAATATCGCTTGGAACAAAATCATTCCAGCCATTCATTCGAGAAATTTGTGAAAATGACACGTTATAATAAAACTAACCAACAGCTGTTGGTTTCATTCTTACATTCAAAAGTAACAATTTGATTTGGTTGTAATTAAGAGCCAAATTCCAGAATGTAAACAAAAGCAACTAGACCCGGTGTCGCCCAACCTCATTAGGAAGTTTGTCAAAAAGCTTACAAGTCATTATCCGTAAGAAATTGGGTCACTTAAGGCATTGACATTGCCCTGGGAATTGTGGGAAGTCAATTCACGTTTACTTTGTGTCAATGACACTAATTTTCTTCAAACAAAAGGAGCGAAGGACCCTTGAGAACGTGAGGAATTTGTCATTTTCATGTTTCACAATAATATGTGCACGAGAGAGGATCATAAAAATGTCTTCGACCTTTCGCCTAAACATAGAAATCGTTGATTCATTTCTGGGAAATCAATCAAACAAAGACGAGAGTAAATAGGAATAATATTTATGTTTTTGTTAACCTGCACGAATCGCTCATTACCTGGAAAAGCTTTGATTATTCTTACATGAGAAGGTGCGGTCGGTTTTGATGGGTTTCATAGGAATATTTAAAAATTTAGTCAATATCAATCCACTCAGTACAGACAATCTGGTAACGAACGCACAGACAGTACCACGTTAATTGTCGTCCCATTTTCTGCTTCTTGGTCTGGTTAAGGTGTGTAGGCGTAAGTAATCGAGTCAATTACCAGCGGAGTCTCTTGTAGTTTGAAGATGAGAGTTCTAGATTTATTATGCATTGAAAGTACGCGGCTAATGTTCATAGTGTGAATGTCAGCTTGGATCCGGGCTGCTTTCATCTTTCTCATTGTCGAAGTATGTAGTTCTAATACACGATTTTCAAAAACATCTTAGAGTCATCCATGACACTAAACACGATGAGACTAATTGGTCATTTGGGTTATTAGCCTCCATTCAATAATTACGGACAAGTTGCAGTATCATTTACTTTGAGGAAACTTTTCTTCTCGTTCTGTGAAAGTGTGTGGACATAAAATTCTTAATTAGAGACATTTAACGACTGTAGTTTGGATTGATTGACATTTGTTACGAGGGAAAGCCATAAACTTGTCTCATAATGATGGTGTCGTTGGAAATTATATTGGAAATCATGCAGACTTATGTAAAAACCATGAAAGTTAAACCTCTTGCATGGAAGAATGCATGTCGGAAGTGAAGAGGAGTGTCTGGAACTTTATGAATTCTGACAAGAATCCGAAGTTCCTCCTGAACGATATGTGTCGTGATTGATTTATTCAAGAGTTACGATTCCAATAAATCTAGTTTTACCAATGCAGCGGACACAATTAAAGGTCATCGACATGGTGATATGCGTGTCCGAGACAATAACAACAATTGAGACAACCTATTACAATTGCCGTTGAGTGTCGACGTAAATAGTCGGGTAATATTCCGTAAAAATCAAAAGGAAAATATCGGAAACGCATTTTTTCCTAGCGAGTGATATCAAAAGTTTCACTGCCCTGAATTTAGTGCTGCAAAACAAAATAAAATCCTCAGATTGACGTCAATTTAATGGGTAAATTATGAATTGGCATAAGCTGGGAATACAAACACAGTTCGAAAATATAATTTCCGTCCAATGTTCGTTAGGATACGATAAAGGTTACGTGGGTTTGTTTATAGATTTATTTTTAAAGCTCTACAAAGACTTGACTACTGATTCATATTGACGGATTCTCTCACAGGACACTAGAAGCTTCTTGTGGTTATTAGTGTAAATATACATTCGTCACCCACGGGCAATTGACAATTGCTCATGTGAAAATGAATTTGTGTAAATATTTCGCTTTTAAAATTAAAGTAAGATTCAACACCTTCGCAATCGGTGATAGAAGGTTAAACTTTGATTGGGAAAATATTTCTGTTTAATTTTATTTTTGATTAAATAATGAATTAGCCAAAATTTGAAGTTGATGTGTGGTGGAAATTGTAGAATCTGGAAACAGCAAACTTTTAAAATTTAATTAACTTGCGCAAAAAAATAATAAAGGTCATGATCAAATTTATGTACACGTTTAACGGTCACGCTTTAAGGAAGAAAATTAAGTGTAATTTTAATTTCCTACAATCATTTTTTATTAACATAAATCATTTGCTTTCTGCGCTTAAAAATTTGATTTTTTCATTTGTCCGAATTTGTATTAGCAAACATTGTCGAGGTTAAAGTAATTTGAGGAATTCGTTTGTGAATTTGTGGATTTTTCCAATAAAAGACGTTTGAATTTCTTTTGCCATATTGTCCATTAGGAACATTTTCGGAGATATTTCTTACTTTACAAAAGTTGTTGGCATTTGAAAAACTACATTTTTTCACTTTGATTAGTTATAGTTACAAATATGTCAATAAACATTGAAGAAAAATGTGAAAAACGCATTTAATTTATGCTAAAAACATGTTTAACAGGAGCTATTGCATTGTTGCATCTCGGTGCAATGAAAAAAGCAACGAATACAATGCAATATGTGCAGAAAATAATCGATGGAAAACGAAACTCAAAAGATAAAAATGATTTCTTGAAAGAGTAATAAATAAAAAAAAGTGTAACTTGCAGTAATTAATGTGAATTTGCTATTTCTCAGAAGTCCAAGTTAGCAGGTTTAACATATAAATTGATTTGAAATTTATGTTCATATCAACAGCTAAAGCAAACATATTCGTATAAATCATTTAATCATCTTGGAAAAGTGCATCAATATCACGTTACAATACGGTAGAGAAATGCAATTTTATAGATAGTTCCGAGAATAATTTTTTCTCTTTTCTGTCAATAAGACGTGTCAAAGGAATATCACCAACGATGGTGGATAGTTTATGGAAGGTATGAAAATAAATTGCGTGTGAAATCCTCATAGCTTCGATTTGGATTTGGAAATTGTCCTCAATTGCCATGAAGTAGTAGCGATGGTTTGTTGTAGATGAAAACATTCGCACTGCCACTGACCATTAAACCATTAGAGATTGTTGTAACAACTGATACAAGTTGGAATATCTCTTTAAGGGACAAGTTAATCAATTACCAATGGACGAACAGTCAGTCATGCAAGTCAATGACGATTTTTATCGGCAATCAAATCTATTACTTTGGATATAAAGAGGTGCACCAATGCAGAAACATGCAGAGACAGAAGTGGATCTAATAAATTTAATACAATGCAATTGAATACTATTTGAATCAATTTAATTTTGCATCCGTTTCGAAAAGGCTTCTGTTATAGTAGCTAGAGATGCACTTGCATCAAGTTGATCAAAATGAATCAAATACTTCTCATTCTTGTGTTGTTTTTGTTTACTTTCTGAACTTCTTCCTCAGATGGAATTTACCTTTTTCGAATACGGAATTGCATGAATTTCAGTTAATTTCACCATTTTTGTTTGTTTACCTGACACAAATACCCCATTTTCGGTTTGTGAAGCATATGTATATTTGGAGCAAGTGCGCACGTGTTGTATGTTCAATAAAAACTGTCTTTTATGGTGATACCGTCAAATTGAATGATATTGCACCTGCCTGCATGTTTTCCGGTTGTAAATAAACACGGGTATTACTTGTACTTTGCTGGATGTATGATTTCCTCAATTCTAAATACATACATACAGCCTTGAATTTGTTTTATTGTCACGATTCGGATTTTTTTTTTTTAAGTTTCTTCATCTTAAAATTATGAAGTGTTTGTAAGAAAAATTTATTTTCGGTATGAATCAACCCATGCTAATCATTAAGTTTTCATTTCAACAAGTAATAAATAGCCAGCGTTTTCCGGAACGGCTTTGTAGCTCTAATAAAAACCAGAGAGAACTATTTTTATGAGTATCGGACTATTTTTAAAATACATTCGTTTTTAATTTTTCTATATTGCGCCAGTTTTGTTTCTTCAACAACTATCTCGAGGTGAACGTTTTCCCAGAAGAATCGTAATCGAGAAACGATTAGCTTAAAAAGGAGGCTGTCCTTTGGGGACTCAAAATTGATTTCTGGAATGTGATTATCAAATCTAAAGCCGATAGGGAAAATATGAAGCCACTTTGCGTCTGTTTGTTGAGCGATATCAATGTGAAAAGATCCATTTCTGCAAATAAACATATAAAAAAGCATTCAAAGTGTAAAGAAAATTATCATTTAAGGAAATTTATCACCTATGGTTATAGCTGAGCATGATATTTATGTGTCCATGAACAATGATAACACAAAATAATAGTGTACAAGTCACAATTGTAAATTAGTGTCAAGCAAATTATCTCCAACTGTTGTTTATTCCTCACATGAACCTCTTATCAAACAGTTATCTAAAGCATGTGTATCTCAAAACGCACTCACCGAATGACAAATTTTATTGTCTGAAATCTTAAATTGCGAATAATTTCACAAATTTATGGCGGTTTTTGCACATATCGGTTAATGCAGGGAAACGACGTTGAACGGCTCATGATTTTTATTCGAAATTCGTCAGCCGTCTATTTTGGAAAAGTTAAATTTCCATAAAAGCTTTAGTTTTAGGGTTCACTGACATGAAATAGTTTCACGTAATTCACCAAATCACACGCACAAAAAATGTCGTTTAAGAAAGTTTGCACGAATTTTCACGGTTTGAAAATTACAAAAATAGGTGAAATGCCGTAACGAGAAAATTGCTGTACACAAGTGAAAATCATTAAAACATGAAACAGTTAAAAAGCCTAAAACTTTATCCAGAATGCAAGTTTTGCGTAATATTGAAAACGTAAATAAAACAATTTCACAAAGTTAGTTTGCAAAAATTTATTTAAAAACATTTCGCTGTTATTATTGAAGTTAAAGTGATGCTGTATGTAGTTAGTTTTATTATCCCTGTACAATACAAAACGCCATCTATGAATTCGAATATCAAAAACTAGACAAAAGTGCTTTTAACAGTTAAAAATCGTTGAGTTTCGTTTGTAGGTGGAAAGTTCAATGAACGTTAATTGAATTTTCGAGAATGTTTGCAAAGTGAAGATAATAATAAACTGATTAATGAAGTTTTGTTTATGAATTTTAATCTTTTCCCATCAACTCAAAATTTATTTTGGTTCGTTTAACGTCGTTATGTTTTATAAAATATAGCAAAAATGTCAAAATGAAGCTTTTACGCTCGAAAAATGAAAACATTTCGAGAGTTAAAATTATGTGAAACTCGATTTTTGGGCGGAAACAGCGTGTTTTCACGTCTACGAAGTCAATTAGCTCACCGCATTAACACAATAATTGTTTCTCCTTTCAATATAAAACTTTCTTATCGTGATAATTACCTTAAGAACGAATTGTTTTTGCAATGTTTTTTAAACACTAAATTAAGGTTTAAATTTCCAAAACTTCTATACAATATACATGAACTTTTATTTCCCTCGCAAATGATTGACAAATTACACTGAGTTATTACTTCATAGAAACACTACGTAAGTAAGTGGCATTTTCCGCTGGGAAACGTGACAAGCTACGAGACATGATTTCCGCTGTTTTTTTCCACGTGTCGTGTATATTTTATGCGTAGATATCCATAAAGATATGACGACAGTAAGTATTATCAATAAAATACAAAATTCGTAACTTTTCGTGAGAAACATCTTTAATTTTGATTTGAAAATGTTGAAGAACTGAGGAATTTTGGCGATCTAATTGAATTAAAATGAAAATAGTTTAATAGAAATAAAACCGAAAAGTAGTTAACAATATAAAGAAAAACAAATAAATAAAACTGAATTTAGGATCGAGTGAATTTGGTTGGCGTCAAAGAACGAAAGTGAATTAATTGAATTATTTATAAATTAAGAAAAGTCCCATTGAATTTTATAAGATATTTTTTCGGACGCCATTAATTTGGTTTACTTTTACTTTGTATTTTTAAAAAATTCCTTTGTGTTCAGAATGCAAAACTAAATAAATCTGCCATGAGAAGAGCAACAGAATTTCCTTATTTTCTTTAAATTCCTTGGAATTATTGGTATCGTGTAATTAAACATGAACCGATTGTTAACAGTTACCCTAGATATTTGTTGGGAAATTAGGTTTTCGATCGTTATTGTTTGTTAGGAAACCAGAAATTAGATAAAGTCTAAGTGAACTAGAATAAATGATGTCTTGATACAAAAATTGTTTGGATTGAGGTAAATTGCAGGTTGCATGCATGCAGAAAAAATCTGTTCAATGTACAAAGTACATACTATATAAATGCAGAAATGCACAAATGAACTGGAGTGGAATGGCAATTGAGATGTTGAAATTCAGTAGCTGTAGCTGAACAGTTTCTGTTTCATAACATCGGCTATGACGAGTTCGACGACGACCAACTGACTGGCCATGAAAATCCACTTCCAAACATGATCCCCTGGATGACCTAAGTCTGTTTCATTTTTGGTTTTAATGTTTTCCACGCTTTATTTGCAGAGATTTCTTGTTAAAATAATTTTTTATTTTTAAATTTTTTTTCTGTTTGTTTGGTAACATCCACTTACGATAGAAAGAGCACTTGTCCAATGTGATCAGTTTAACATGTCCTCTTTATCAGAAACAAGACTGCTGGGTTGTGGTTGCTGTAAGAACTGGAGTTAAATTTATCAATTAAGAACTCATAAAATTTAATAAACTTAATGTGTTTCATTCAATCGACTTGAAAGTTGGTTCATTTAAAATCTGGAATCAACATTGGATTCGTCTATCTGTTGTGGAAATTGAAGGTGGTGTTTCAAGTATATGAAGTGCCATGATTCAAAATTGAAGTCTTACGTTTGATAAAGGTTCCCACAGTACCTAGGTAGTTAGTTATAGGTACTTCAAATATATCCTCTGCTCAAGTGTAAATTTCCTATGAAACGTTTTCCAAACTGTATCTCATTTAACCGCAATAAAAATACCAAGTAATCGGATCCAAAGCTGTCTCTGTCACTGAGTTGATATAAAAAGTGTTTAGTAAGTAAGTGTTTGATATAAAAGGGTTCTGACACGTAGTATTATATTTTACAATGAAAGAGATTAACATTACTATGTTACTCGAACTTTTTTCCTTTTTCAATAAACAAGAAAGACTCTTGAAATGAGATACAAACGTCCCGCATCGTTTGAGACAGTAGCGTAACAAACGGATGATGCCATGTGATGAATCTTGATGTCATCTTTCCATGACAATATGCCAGCTTCTCGTTTTCCCAGAATAAAGTCTACATAATAAAGAAACTTTACCACTACCACCTTCAATTCTGTGATGACAGTGATGAACGGATGTGCGTACCCTCTGCACAGAAGATCCATAATTGCTAATTGTCAATCACGACCGTTTACAACATAAACGTTGCCGTAGGTCACTTTTTGTGTCAGAAGAACAAAGATGAAGTGCATCGACTGAAATCACTTTTAAGGTGAAAAACTAAACAGGCATTTTTTGGAACTGTCAAATTTAAATTGAGACAATCTTCAATTGATAACAATTACATGTTTTAAAGTTACTTAAGTTTTAGGTTCATCCATCAACTGCTGACTGGTCACACTTGATGCCGAATTACCTTTTTCCGTTCTCTAATGCTGCAACGAAATATATGTTTCGATTTTGTGTGAATTTCAAATGAAAAAAGCGGTTACTTAATTCGAAATGAATCGTTTCTACCTCAATAGGTTTCCTTGATTTTGTAACCGCATTCGTAATTATAATGAAAACCTCGTAACCTCAGTTGCTACTTTCGCAATAGCTTCATTTTGAGATTATTGAAAAGTTTAAGTAATTTTTTCTGTTTCTCGAATATAAATAAAGAAAGCTCGAAATATTAAAGATTTTATCAAGTTGTTTTCGACAAATCACAAAATGATGAGTTGGTGTGTATTTGAATTTGAAGAGCTTTGCGTTTGTTACCTATAAAATTCTGTTGTTTCAATTGGCATTTTGCATTTGATCGCGAGTATACGCGAGTATTTTTACGAATCAGAGTAAGTCAAGGGCGAGATAAGTTAATTGATATGGTAGATATTTTTTGATCATTAGAAAAATATTTAATGTTCATTACTCAGCTTCGCATATATGCTAATGGTTTCCGTAATTTAAGTAGAAAATAAATTGCATAACTCCACCCCGGGCAGCAACATTTCAGTTCCAATACTTACCAGTGGATTTCACTAAATGCATGCTAGACATTGAGGCGTGTTGTAGGTTAATCTAGTAATGAATTACCCAAGCTAACGATACACTCACGTTCATCTATCTTTCGTATGCCAGTCTCAAAACTGTGAGAGTTTATCTTCATCGGAGATTTTGATTTACGATTAGAAATTTAAGATTTGATGTAGTTAACTCCATAACTTCTGATGAGCTGTAAATGAGTCTTGGAGGCACAAACAAGAACGTTTACTTGTAGAGTCTTGAGATTCCAAGAATTAACACCCAAAGTTGAAGTGTTAATCCACTCATCGTGTCTGAAGTCTCCAGCAACAACAGCGGTAGATGATTACAGTTCGAGTTTGAACGACTGCAACTCGTGAAACCTTCAAAACTTTTTGACAGATCAAAAGTTTTCTTGTTTAATTCGAATTTCCAGATGTGTACAAGCTGTCATTTTTGCAGTATTGAAGTCTCATGGTTGGCACTGCCTACACTCCTGACTGGCGGTTAATTTTTTCTCTAAATTTTAATTTCAAATCATGTTACTTCAACTGAGTTATTTGACAACCGCATAAAGCCAATAAATGAAGTTTTTCTAACAGATTTAATGTCATGGTCACCAGTTGTATGGCTGTTCTATAGTTGAGGCCACAAATCGATCTGATTAGAAGTGGACTGATTCAATTACAAATTTACATGGTTTTACTAGAGTGTCTCTTGCGTCGAACTTTACATGACATACCATTCCGATTGTTAAAATAGCAAAAGGTTTGATCAATAAATATCGAAATAAGGTAATGTGTGCTTGGGTAATCGATATTTTTATTTCGTTTCTAGATATTTCCAAACACTTTTGTATATGTAACGCGTGTTACGCAAACATTTATTATTTTTTCACACGAATTTTACAAATTTTACTTCAATCTCGCGTCTTCACTTAAACGAACTTTCATTGGAATGCTAATTAAAATGTATCAATCAATCATTTTCCACATGGCGTTCCAGATTCTTACTCTTGAAATTCTCAATGAAACTATAAAATCTCACCAACATTTCTTACTTGACACTTTTATCCGACATACATATTATTGTAATAAGAATCTTAAATATCAAAAATTCAAGGTGAGCTGATATTCAAAAATAAATATCGATTTTACTACTCCATCATTAATAAACACATGTTTTTTGCGCTTTTAGTGTACACTCGTTTTTTGATAAATACAACTTCGTTGGCGTTGTATGTAAATGAATGAAATTGCAATGAAGTTTCTTTGGAAAAAGTAAAGAAATTAGGTTGAGGACAAGCCAGTTTTTTCCTTTTTATTTCGATGCATCGTGTGTGCTTTTCCTCCATCCGTCCGTGGGCTTGGTAAATGTTTGATAAAAGGCGGAAAGCTCAATGAGTTTTGTCAATAATAAAATCAAGCTCGTCTGAAGATATTTTTTGTTGCTTGATTAGGAGCATTAAGTGTCTGGTAAAGTGAAACTTGAGTAATTAATTAACTCATTTATAATATGCAAACTGCACGCATGGCAACACAGTGACTAACATGTCTCCAAATCACGACGGGCTAAAGTCAACAAAACTTCTGCTTTCTTGGGAAATTTCACTTCACAGAATTGTTGTTTCCTACGAAATTAATTTCCTTTCCAGAAATAACTTCCAAAATTACACGCTACTTAAAATTAATGACTACTTCATTTGGAATTAGCCTGGAAACTAGTCAGAATGGCACCTCAACTGAACAAACAAAAGAGACCACTTGTTCCATATATGTTATATTTTAAACTCCAAATTTTTAGCCAACTTACTTTTAAACTCAAAGCTTTTGTGATACATGGTGCTGTCGAAAATGATATAGATCTAGAATTTAGCAAGAACTGGATGACAAACAATTCTGGACCACAGGCACCGGTTAACCTAGAGCCTCATAAGGTGTCCACGTCCTTGTGACAAAGATTTGGCTGAAGATAGCATAATGTATGCTGCTACACGCCATCATTTTATTTTCAAAGCTCGCCACTTTTTTATTGGAGTCTCAAGCTCATCCTAAACCCATTTTGGGTAAACTTTGTTCTCGTGTTTCTTCATTTACATTACGTTGAAATACGTGACCAACAACTTTGCATGGTGAGCTGTTATGAAACAAACTAGTTAAAATATGTTTCTTGTTTTTTTTTTTTGCAATCAAATTTGACGACCTTGAAAGCATTTTTGCAAAAATAACGAGCTTTTCATGAGTTTTTGGCGGGAAAAAGTGCAGAAGCGGATCCCCAGCAACGTTTCCGCCGACAGTTCCCATATGAAGATACCCGTCGAAATTGAAAAGGGTAGACATTTTGGAAACATTAGTAACAGTTTTTTTTTTTTTTTAAATAAATTACATTCTGTTTACGTCATTTAAAATAAAATCAAACAAGGTCCAAAAGCTCAAGTTTGATTCAACGGTTTTTCTTAAATCTTAAAGTGATTTTTTTGTTAAAATTTTTTCTTACAATTAGATATGAAGTCAATGGTTGTGAAAACAATAACGAAATTTGAAAAAGTTTAATTTTGTTTGTGCGAAAAACATTGTCTTACGTTGCGTAGCGTGTTTGAACATAAAATTGAAAATAAAATTTTTACGAATTTTTATTGTTAAACAATTCAAGGATATTTTAATTTAAGAATTTCGCAATTAAATGTTATTAAAGTAATTTTATTAATTCAAGGTTTCTTTCGTTTTAGTAATTGAAGAAAAGCCCTTGTCAATTGTGAATTGCTGGTGTGAATAAGATCTATACTTGTTTGTTTTTTTCTAACAAAACTTTCATAATTTTTAGCACAAATTTGTATGTACAAAAATTACCTTATTTTGTAAACCTTTATTTGGTGAAACCGACAACTTTCTACACGTGAAGTCAGTGATGTGAAACATTGAAAGTCAACGGACCAGTTTTAATTTATGTTTTCTTCAAAATAAATTCAAAAATTTTTTCTTAAAAATTTTGTAGATTAACCGAAACAAGTTCCATTGATTGGAAATTTCTTTGACAATGAAAGATTTCAATAAATTTGCCGTCTTAAGGAAAATTAAATTACACTGTAATTAAGATCATACGACGTAATCGTGTTTGCCATTATCTTCTTCTGTTTTTCATGATTTTCTTTACTTCGGGAAAGAAAGTAAGGTAACCTAAAGTCTTTCTCTTGTTATCATGTGATCTCAATTATCCACTTCCAGAGCAGCAGCAAGCATGCGATTAAAGTTACATTTTGTGGATTTATATAAAGTACATTGAAAATATTTTTTCAATCTAAGACAATTGCTTAATTGGACATTATACTAAGACACTTGGCGGATAATTAATAAATTCATTACGCAACATCTCTTATTGATCAAAAACCAAAATTAAAGAAGAACGACATTCTGTGAAAATTGCAAAATATTTTTACAAATGCGCAAATGATGGAATTCATTTGTTTCTCATAATTAAAGAAATTTTTCAAAAATCAACCGATGAGTAAACAGTATCGAGGGAAATGAGAATGACCTCCGAGTACAGACTAGAAAACAAAACAATTAAAAATAATAAAAAAAGCATATACGAAAAAAAATTTAAATATTTTAAAACTTTATGGAGACATTCGAACATAAATTTAATTTTATTTCCCAATAGTTTATTTATAAATTCCCAAAATTATTTTTAAACTTCTCGTGAATGAAATTCCTTTTCGGAAAATGCAACAGTTTTAGTTCGGAATTTTCCTTATGAATCACGCAAGATGATGTTCTTTGCAACATTTTTGTTTATTTTTAATTAAGATATTCTATTTTCCCTTCTATATTTGGATGTTTTTGCTAAATCACATATGTATCTACATAAATTTAAAAATAAAACAAACATTTTGGCTTTAATTTTTTCGTGGCACACATTCATTAACACCGCGCTTTGTCCAAGTTCACTTTCTTTCTTTATTAGTTTAAATGTGTTTAAATGTGTTAGAAGAACAAATTTTCATTTGTTGAAATTATTTTAAAGCAAAATGTAGAAAATATACTTGAAAATAGAACAATTACAAAATGATTTCATGTCATAGCATGTCTGACTGTGTCGTTTTAAGATGTCGGTCACCTTCTGGTCAGAAGCTTACTAAAAAATTGGCCAATTTCACGGAAGACTGAAGAGACATGAAATGTCAAACGTAGTCGTAAAAGTTCATTCACTATTGATCGCATGAATTTGAGGGTTTGCGGTGAAATCACTTAGGACATGTAAAAGATATTGATAGTCATTGCGAGAGTGATTCATTCGTGAACACTTTTTTGGCACATTGGTGGCAATTAGATCTTCCAAATTCAGCACCACAAGAACAGGTTCATTTTCAGTTTGGACGTCAGGTAGGCGTTCAACTGATCCAAAGCGCTACAATATCCCGAGAATCTTTGATTTATTCTTTGTGTAATACAACAGACATTATGGAAGCATCTATATTTTGGATATATCAAATGTGGCACTACGCCTTCTGCTGATTCATACAACATTTTTGTCATGAGGAAGCCGTTACTGATGATCTGAGTATTATTTTGTGCTAGAGAATACCTTCTAGAAAATCTTACTGAAACGAAAGTTATGGTGGTGTATACGAAACATTTAATTAACAAAACCTTCAATTAAGAAATTAGAAATATCCCTTGATACAGTCGTGTAAAATGCCCTAATCCCAATTAAAATGTAATGGCGTAAATAGCTCTAAATTAAATTATCTTAGCATGTCACGGTGACTGTAGCCACAATTGCCAACTATTTCCGTTCCAAGTACGTTTTAATAAACAACACGAGATGTTGTTATCTTCTGAGAACAACAGAATCAATCTCAAAGTCTTCTCTTGTATTTGAAAAATAAATATAAAATGACGACTTCTTGGTCTTCATGGAGGTGATCTTCCTCAAATCTACTGGGGCTTCTCAAAGCCGACATTCTCGCCATGCAGAGAAACGAGCAGCGGATGGACACGTTTATCTCAAGTGAGATCAGAAAATTATCTGAACGTATTCACTGTAATTATGATCTTTGTTGGCTTGTGATTCTTATATTTGGCTTTCTTTGTAATTGACGATCGAAAACCGATCTTGCAATGTGATCGGTGTGAAGACGTGCAAAAATTGTTGATTAGCAAGGCTACCATGCTTCACAGAGTTGGTATTTGAAATTCATGTCCGTTATGAAACACAATCGAATGATTACTTGACCATTGCATAGTTCTAAGATTTCATTTCTTATGGCCACAGGAAATACCTGACACTTGCTCATCACAAAATTTCTTGACCCAGAAAAGGTCACATTGCTTTATTGGTATGAGCACTAATTTTGCAAATTATAGTGTCTTGACCGTAGGAGAATGGAAATTTTTTATTTCTGATATTTAATGGAACCTCGCAATTAACCAATACCAATGTTTTGACTTTGAGACATCATACATTTGATGTCTGAAGATGTGCTGAAAAGTTTGTGGGAATCAGACTGTCTTCGGAAAAGTCTAATGAGGATATTCAATTTTGGAATTTTTAATTGCCTGGTTGTTGATGAGCTTCGTTAATAATATTTATCTTGCATCTCATTTCATTTTGTTCGTTTCATCCAAGGAAAATTGTTCAAGTACATAATACATAAATTATATTTCGAAATAATTACCTCAAAGATAAAATGAAACTGAATTTTTCTCTGGACATCGATACTTTCAACTTAATCAACAGATATTACATGATGGCAGTAAAGGTTTGCGGATTTCTTGTGTAATTGGCGACAGATTAAAAAATTACCATGAAAGGTAAACCGACATGGTCCCTTTTCATTGCTTTCGAGTTGTATTAAAATATTTTGTAAAGAAACTGTTCATGCATCAAGTGTGAATATTTATGTGGTTCATTTTACCACCTTTTACATAATAATCTTCTGTTTATCCTCCCAGCTTAACCACATCGAAATGAAATGTCAATTTGATTTTATTGATTTTATAAATTTTACCCAGAGTTTTTGTATTTCTGTGACAAATTGACTTATTATTGTAAACCACGCAAATTGCAATTATGCTCACTTTCAACTGAACTACTTCCTCAATCAAAGTCACTTGAAGCTAATATAAAATAAAACTTTTATTTTCATCATATGATGTTGGCTGCACTCTTGCTGCTTTGATGAAAATGTTGTGTCCAAGATGGATGCTATTGTAAACACGTAACGCTAATTCAGGTCTGAACGAGCAGTATTAATCAAAAGTCATGAATTAGCAACGCGTGAATGAAACCATCCAATTGGATTAAGTACTTACCCGTTCGTGTGGCCTCAGGTTTACTTTTATAACCAATCGATTTGAATCGACTCATTTTGATTTAGTGTCATGAAATTTAATCGTGGATTTGTTTGGTTCGTGTCGATAGGTCCTGTCATTTTTCAAGTGATCTTTTGTACCTATTTTTCCTGTTATTTATGTGCGACAATCAATCTGTCCATTACCTTTCATGCAACAAATCATTCCTATCCATTACGAATCGGATGCGCCTAATTCATATACACTGGTCGCCATGATAACATTGTATAGGATACAGATGCAATGTGGTTCTTTGCATCTTTCCCACTTGGCTGGCTGATAGTGGCTGCATTCTTTGGCTGCTTTTACTTGTTTAGAATTTCATTTCGTGTACGGGTATTTATTTGCATTGCATTTAATTCTATTAAAGTTTGTTTTATTAATAGATTTGTCGATGAGGTAACTGACATTAAGTCGGCTGAATATGATTACTGAGGAAAATTTCTTTCACATCTTTAAAAGCCCGCACATATGAGAAGATATTAATGGAATATTCGCAATAAATAGTACAGAAATAGACACACTTTCAGTGATAAATTTCGAATTATACTAGTACATAGTTGTGAGTTCAAACCGAATTATCAATTTTAAAAATAAACATACTACTCGTATTTTACTTTACGATACACAGTATAAAGTACAGAATAAGGTACTACTACTAAATCCAAGTATCAGTTCCAGGTCAAAGTCACGACTGACCATGAAAAATTTGAAAACTCATACCAAATCAAGCATGATGGCGGATTTATTTGGAGTTTCAAAAGATTTGCGCGTGCCGACCTAAGCACTATATCCCAGTACTATTTCAAGAATTTGTTGAACTAAGTCGGATTACATTCAAAGGTGTTGTTTGTACATAAAATCCTATCATCACGTTCAATGGCAAAATATGTAATCAACCGTAACACTGAGATCTATAGGAATGATTTGCAGAATTACAATTTTATCTGGTCGAATTACAAAAATTACTAGAAACTACGGAGTCATGGTGTTGCGTTGCGTTGCAAAATAGCGAAAGTTTTTATGGTTAACGAACAAAAGGGGCACGACCTTCAAAGCTGATCAAGATGTCGAATTGCTCGATAAATTGGTTCTTTATTGACCTGACCACTGGATCAGGTGAGAGTGACTCATAAAACTGGACCAAAATAAATTTGAAATGGATTCACTTTTTGGTAGTTAAGAGAATTATCCAAAAATATTAGGAAAACCTCATCGTTTTTCTTGATCAGTATTGATTGAAGTTCTTCAAATGAATTTAATTTCCTGCTATCAACAATAATTTGTAAAACTTGAGAAAAGGTTTTATGAATATTAGAAAGAGCTAAAAAACCAATAAGATTCTTTATGTTCGCCTTCGATTAACTGCTGGCAACGACTGCAGATATTTTTGCCAATTCTAAGAAAAAAACAATGCAAAGAAAGTTCAGTGGAATTCAATTAAGAATTAAATTTGAAAAATACTATCAAAAAGTTTAACAGAATTTAGCTGATTTTACCCGAACATCTAGCATTAAGTTGAATCTAAATCTGGTCACACTGAAAAGAATTACACACCACAAAGGCATATCTACATATGGCTCACCCTCTCAAAATTGTTGAGATATTCAAGTGTAAAATGTAAGGACATAATTTATCCAAGACACAAATTAACCAAACTTCAATTAAGAATATTTCCACAACTAAGATACATAGAAGAAAAATACAAAGTATCTACTATTTGGGAAGATATATTCTTTCGAATGAGGTATCTAACATCATTATTGGAAAAAACAATTTTTCCCCCTAAAAAAATTATGGACTAAACTTTTATGAAAAAATTTTTTTCTTTCGTATCTTAATATTTTGTATCTCAAATAAAAGTCTGAAGCTTAACGAATCTAAAACTGTTGATTTCACGGTGATATACCAAATATTCCAGGAGATATCGATTAAATTATAAATATTTTCAAGAATAAAGTTTGAACAAGAATAAAGTTTGAAAACTATTACCAAAAAGTGCCAAAACTACTATTAAAAAGTTTAGCAGAATTCAGCTGATTTTACCCGAACATCTAGCATTAAGTTGAATCTAAATCTAGTCGCACTGAAATGAATTACACACCACAAAGGCATATTATGCCTCGCCCTCAGGTTTGAGCAGTCTTCTATGACACATTCCACTAATTGGTCATCGTAGAGGCATTCTTTGTTTATTTCGTGCTAGCGAACTATTTTCCTATCATTAAACGATTTACGCGTAATCCAAAAGGAATTTCATAAGTAATTCAAGAATTTTTGCAACAGTAAGGGAGATACTTCAAATTGACTAAGATGCTTGAAAGGAAGTTAAAGAAATAATTTTGTAAACTATGATCGTCGCATTGTAAAGTTTCACCTTGTACCTTGGTATGTAGCCACCTGGGATACTGGTCGTTTGCAAATGAATTTAAACAAGTCCATTCGGACATTCACCGCTTGCGTGTACTTGCCTAGAGAAGGTAATTTCATCAAGTGAACACCTGAGAAATTGGTCTTTGATCTTGTCATCGCTACTGTGTGCAAAGTTGGATTGGTTTGTCTGGAATATTAGTTTAATCCAGGCAATTCGCAGCTGCATTTAGTAAATACAATACGAAATCAAAAGAGTTACTGTTCACTTACTATTCTTGATCTTGCTCTCTGTTGCTGTGCTCTGTGCTGTGAAAATCTCTTGCCAAACTTGTCACCATCTTTCCTTGATGATCTGATTTCCAGTAATTCGATATACATCACTATTTAAATTTTGCACGTTTAAAGTAAAAACCGATTGAATTTCAAGTAGCATCAATAAATTCGTTTAAAGACATTCTACAAAAGGCGCAATAAAAATAAATTTAACATTTAACAAACAAAAAACGAACCCATTCGATATGGAAAAGACCGGTCGGTTGACTCAACTGGAACTAAGGCTCCTGAACCCTCTTCACCCCTAAATTGTATTATTCTAAATACGAACGGACAAGCCAGGGGGTGTCGATTATGGTCAACTCGCAGGCGGTATAGTTTTGGACCGAGAAATGACACCAGGCAAGCAGCCACCGAGCTTTGAGGTGAGTCGTCTGATGACGATGTGCAAACATCTGACGCGGTGCGGTGTTGAGACAAAAATGAAATTATGAAGTCAGAAGAACGACTATTAAAAAACCGGTGAATAAGATTTAGCGGGGAATGCAATAACTTTTACGATCTTGTCTTTTTCTACTTAATTTACTCATCACTTTCAAGGAAGAATTGTCACTTTTAACGCTAATTTGCATTCCAGCATGTGCGAAACGGTTTTTCGAAAATTTCTTGTTTTTGTTCCCATCCAAAAGCTTCAAGCTTCCGCGTGAAGTTGGCGTCGTTCAAGAAAAATTAGAATTCTTATGAAATCAGATTTTTCAGATAATTGATTTTCTTCGAATTTTAATGAGTTTTAAACGCTCAATTTTGTATATTTTAACAACAACCAAAAAACAGGTCGTTGGACGTGAATAATTGCGTGCAAAAGTTCAATGAATTCATTTAGCGTGTTTGAGTTGTTTTTGTTGTCGATACGCTTTTGCGTTCAGGTTGACTGATTGCAATATGTGCAAATGGAAAGTTCTTAATTTCAAATATTCGAGGGTTAATTGAAAACTCAAAATGATTTGCAGTTTTATTTACCTGGAGACGAGACGTTGTGGGTACATTGAACACTCCTTAATGTCGCTTTTGCAAAACAATTCCCTTTTCATTTCATTAAAAAGTGAAATTGAAGGAGTGTCTGTCTACATGAAGTGCAAATTTTTTCATTTACTGTCTTTTACAACTTTCTGTTTGATTACTTGTAATTTAGAAACAAACTTGTTTCATAATAACACTACTCCTTGTAACACTTTCCTCGAATTTGCCATAAAATTTTAATAGATCGGAACCTATTGCACATTTGAATGACTGCATACAAGCTAACATATATGTTAAAAATACACTCAAAGTCCTCTAACTTGGAATCGCGGTTACCACTCAAAATATTTCGAGTTAAAGAAAGAGCCAAGTTACACTTTATTCAGTTCATATTATTGATATAAATCGGCAGATGATGAGTGCCTTAAGACGGAATTTCTGTTCCGCCAAATGGTTCATACGGTACTGGCAGCAATACCAAATTTTCTGTGCAATTTCTCCTTATTTTTCTCCATTCATTATTTTATTAATTATTTAAGCTTTTGATTTTCAATTTTCGTACTACCAATAAATTCGTTATTTCCTCGAGTTAGAGGATGGCAATTGCTTTGTTTTCAATTTCAAGAACCAAAGGTTTTACTGCAACTGAGAGGGTGTTTCAATTTAGAGAATTTCAAATTTAAGAATGGTGTTTGTATGAAATTTCAAGTAAAAGGAATTTCAATTTAGAGGACTTCGACTGTATTTCAAAATTGACAAGAGGTGGCCGAAATATTCAAGTTTAAATCCGTTTTATCCAGCACACAAACGTCGAGATCAACAAACAATATAAAAATTTTAATACTTTAAGATTACAAAATCTGCTACAAATCTGTTACATTTACCGTTTATTGAGTCAACTTTATCTACATAATTTTAAAATTTCATTCTTTAACGAAACAGTTATTATTCAAAAATAACTCGAATTTCAAAAGCCAGATGATTAATGAACAAGTGACTTCAGCTTCACCAAAAAATAAGCCTTACCAAATTAGTAAGAACAATTTCAATTTATACATTTTTTGAACCACGTCAAGTGAGTCATTCTGAGAAATTTGCAAAACTTGACAAAATCTCGTTGTTTCCTTATTTAAATCGTAATTTGTTTGATTTTTATTACATTTGGTTTTTGGATTATTTCCCTCATAACTCATCCCACTTCTACTGGCTGGTCCTGATCGTAAATTATTTAATTAATTACTTAATTCGAATATGTGAAAAATTATATTCACAGGCTCCTCTAACGTTTAATCACGAATCTTGTTCAAAAACAATCAGCAAATTATTTTGACAGTTTGTATAATTTAAATTTTAAAAGTTGCACTGTTGGAGTAAAAATTGAAATACCCGCCACGCGCGATTTGGAAGAACTTGAAAATAAAAAAAGAAAGACCAAGCTTAACAAATGTGTCATTCCGGACAATCCCACTTGGGAAGCTTACAAAGTTTTCCACTTGTCAAATGCCTCACAAGATTCCCACACACGCAGTTCGAGTGGTTTTTGTTCTCAGAGAGTAGGCTCACTTGACGTCCACCAAAGAGTCTGTCTGTTCTGACTGAGTGACCTTTGAGAAGGATGACGCGTTTGAAGTGAAAACTCATGGTTTCCCACACTCTCAACGTTTCAAGATCAGTTCAGACAAAGTCTTGTGCTCTTTGGAATCAGTCACAATCACTCAACGCTCAATAAATTTCGTTGCTTCAAATTTGTCAGCCGTTGATCAAGTCAATATTTTTCAAAATTCATAGTTTTGCCGTAAACTTCCAGAAAGAGCGAAGACTCAAATGGCGGTTTCGTGGAAATATATGTTTGACTCACTCGTTACTAATGATAAAAGTTTTGAAAAAGTCTTGTTATCAAAAACAAACAACAACACGTCGTCCGTAAAGTGTAGATAAAAGCTCGTCATATGTTATCAAAACTTATTCAATATTCGTCTAACTACAAAAGCTAGTTGAACGTGTTAGTGGCTTTATGAGGTTTTGTGAAATTCAATCTGCTAAAAAGAAGTAAAAATAAAATTTAATAACAGTGCAATTGATAACGTGCAAATTTCCAACAGTTGGCAGAAGTGATTGTTTAGATTTTTTAATTGATTTCATGTGTTCAACTGATCAAATCAACTCATTGAAATTATAAATACAAGTTGAAGGGTATCTTATGGTGATAACCATGTGTCTTCTTAGTTTGACTGCTGAAAGTTTTGAAGTTTTAAAATCAAAGAATTGTGTGAAATCATTGAGAACAACCGAGTAATATCTTGATGGTTAACAAAATAATATTTGCACGATATCGCAAAATTAATTCAATGTGACGTGTTTTTAAGAGGAAAACCAAACAACTAGTTAATGTGATACGAAATTAATTACGAATTTACCGACTGTGTTACGTAGAAATTTAAGAAGTGAGTTCAATTTTTCATTATTTTCTGCGTTCGTATTTCAAAACATCTTTCATGTTTAATTCCCCCACTGCATTTGCTTAATTATTGTTTCGTCATGGGTGTTTCATTGGGAAAGCTGAAATTGTTTCCCACGGAACTCTTTGAAGTATGATTTAAAACATGTCTAATGTTTATTTAATGAAAACAGCAAAATACGATATGTATTTCAATATAAAAATAGAACTTATTATACATACTCACCTTGTCATTTTGAACAAGCGCTTATCTACATTCGCTATTAGATCTGTCGACATTATAATCTTTGCTTAATTATCAACAAGGTTAGGTTTGCTCCGAAATCCCAAAAACAATAAATAATCATCCAAGTTACAGATTGACACAAGACATATAATAAAACCCCGTGACTTAAAACCCATACGCATATATTCATGAATCTTATCTGCAAACACCGGTTATTGTTTCAAAAATAGCAGCTCAGAAAAACGACGTTCTCCAAAGAACAAACAGTGTTTTTGAAATTGCTCCGTGTCTTACGAGAAAGTAGCTTCATTCATAAATTGTGCACCACTGACATCTATGTAAGAATTTATATGCAAACAGATATGCACAAAATTTGTTCGGATATAATTCACAAACAAGAACTGAAACTTTTGAAAGACTACCCATTCATGGGATATTCTCTTTCTTCCTTGTCCTGGGGAGCATAATGCTCAGTGAACGTTTAGTGAGAGCATTGATGCTGACACCCATAAAAACAACCCCTGCCCGCCATATTTACGCAAGTAATTAGCGAGTGGAATTTTTGGGAAGCCTCTTTACTTTATAAGAGGCTGAATATGATTTTAAAAGCAAATAGAAATAACTATTATCAAGTAGGCACTTTGTTTTATAAAATTTGAAGGACCCTTGACAGCATAGTGATGAGATAAATTTTTCGTTTCAGATTAAATTGAAGTCAACGATATTGACTAGATCAAAATAAAATAAAGTTTAACCTGCTTTGAGGATAATAATTTATAAGACCTAGGAAAACAGTTGACAAGACAAAAATGGTCGATTATTACAAAGTACTTGATGTCTCGCGTGGCGCGACAGAAGCAGAAATTAAGAAAGCGTAAGTAATTTTTTTGTAAAATCATATAAAATTTGAAAATTTAATCTACATTCCCTGATATGATTTTAGCTATCGAAAATTAGCACTTAAATGGCATCCAGACAAGAATCCAGATAATCCGGATGAAGCAAATCGTAAATTCAAAGAAATTTCAGAAGCATACGAAGTGCTATCAGATGGTAAGTATTGGCTACTAAAGATTCTACATAAGTTAATTCGATTCTAAAGAAAACATTTTTCAACTCATTTGGTTTTATAAATTTTTCAAAATATTGCCATTTAAATGGGGTAAAAAAATATTTCCAATGATAACGAATTTTAGAGCAAAAACGAAAGATTTTCGATGCAAGATCTACATCACATAAGTCTCATCATTATCACTATCATCACAGTGATCCAACAACGGGTAATTCTACGCCTTCGTACAGGCGGGGTAATCGCTATCATGCGTTTACTTTCCGCAACCTATTTGAGTCAACGCCGTTTTATAGATGTTTCGGTAGGATGATCTTGTTCTGTTTTCTGTGTTTTATTCGATTGCTTAAAAGTTTTAATGAATTTTTAAAAATGCTAATAACAATATCTAACAAAGTTTTAATTTTTCCATTTCTAACGAATTTGTTTTACCCTGCTTCCACGACCTTCAGAGTTCAACAGGCACAAATCAACTTTTTTGAGATTTTATTAAAAAGTGTGAGTGTGTTAAAATTGAAATTCAAATTTTTAAACAAATTGGTTGCTATAAATATTAGCAAACGGCGTTTAAATTTATTTATTTTTTTAATAAATGAAGAATTTTTTCCCTGCCAGAACCGTATAACACTCAACGTTATTGAACTACCTACTCAATGTGGACCAAACTTAGATTACTAAATTGCATGAAAAATGGATCACTGTCTTCGGCTTATTGTTATTTAATTTACTAAAAAATAAATTAATCCAATGCTGTTTGTAAGGAGGCTTTTAAATAAAAATAATGATTTTTATTAAATTTCAGAAAAGAAACGTCGTATTTATGATCAATATGGCAAAGAAGGTCTAGTTGGACATAACGATCGTCACCACAGATCTGGACGCCATGAATTTGATGATTTCGGTATGATGGGTGACATCCCATTCGTTTTCAGGCCACCAGAGGAAGTTTTCCGTGAATTTTTCGGAGTTAATTCACCATTCAGTGATTTGTTCGGAGGTTAGTTTTTATATTTCTATTAATAAAGGTGGGCAACAAGTTAAAACTTTAAATTTTTATAATTTCAGACTTCCATCAATCTCATCATACTAGCCGACATCATGGAGGGCATCGTGCAGGACATCGTCATTCACAAAATTCTATCATGTCATCATTCATGGCACCTCCTATGGGAATATCAATGATGGATTATTTCTTTGACCCATCAAGCAATGGATTCACATCGTTTTCATCATTAAATACATTTGGTAATCAAAGTAGTAGTCGTCTTGGTCCTGTCAAAAGTACATCCACATCGACAACGTTCGTAAATGGCAAGAAAATAATGACAAAAAGGTATTACTCATTTGAACAATAGTTCATTGTGATAACATGTAATATAATTAAATATGTTTTTCTTCTAGGGTGTACGAAAATGGTAAAGAAACAGTCATGTCGTACGAAAACGATGTCCTCAAAGCAAAGACTGTGAACGGGGTTGCAGCCCCAATTACAAACTAATTAATTAATTAATTAATAATATAATTACAAAATAAAAATTTACAGTATAAGATTTATGTAATTGAAAAACAAGTATGAAGAAGAATATTTCCTATGCACTCTTTTTCCATAATACTATGATTTCTAAATTCCTACATTAGTTTAATGATCGCATAATTAGAAAATCTTCTTTTCTTTTTTCGACTTGCAGTTAGACAAAATGAAAAAATATAAGAAAAAAAGAAAAATTAAAAATTATTGAAACTGTGAAAATTCATGGAATATATTTATAAGTTTATTAACTGAATTCTCGTGAATACTGAATAAATAAATCATTTAGAATAAAGTGCAGAACATTTGTAGAATTATTTACGATTGAACTGCTAGCTCATTGTTTTTCCTCTTTCCAAGTAGATTCACCAAACTCTGGTTCAATATGATTATTCATTTTTGTAAAAATTTATCAGAACAGAAAGCTCATGGGTCTATCTATGTAAACTCACACCTTGCACTGGAAATAATATTGATGGAAGTTGATATGACAAAAATGGAGTTAATTGAAAATAAACTAATAGATATTAGCCATTAGTTATTATTATCACTAACTTCCTCAAAACACTATCGATTGTGACCATTTCCGATTGGAGGATAGCTCTTCTATAGAATACGAAAACTGAAGAACGTTAACTAAAACTGACTTACTTTGATTGTATCCTATGTGAAGTACGTGAAATAACATGTAAAACATATTACTTTTACTCCTTTTGCTGTATTGTTAAAGTATTTTTAAGTTCATTAAGGTTTCATGATTTCTTTCTTTTTAACGGAAGAAATAAATAGAAAGATTAAAAGCATTAATGAAATTTAATATTGAATTTAAAGTTTAGATAGTACGTTACAAATAGTTAAAATGAAAGGACCAGATAAAAGAAGTAGCTTTCTGTTGTAATAAGCTAAATGTCTTAAATAATTTTGTAATTATTTTTGTTAATACATAAGTAAACTTTTTCATATGATTCATGGATTATTAATCAACCAAACAGCAGGTATAATGAAATTGTCAATATTATTTTTAAGGAGGCGCATTAAAAAATAAAAACATGAAGAAATTTTCAATGTAATACTGCGAAATGGAATTATTCTTACTTATAAATAAATGAATTATAACATAATTAAATTTAGTATTTAACAATCATCATACATTTCTTTGTGTTTGAATGTATAGAATATTTTGTTTCGATGTGAGTGAATGTGTTTGGGAGGAAGATAAATTAAATGTACTTGGTAAAAATAAAATCTCAGAACATACAAAATTTATTTTTCTTATTTCTGACCTTATTGCCACAGTTGTGTCCAAGAAAAATATTTTTCACAATCATACGTCGCCTGTCAGAAGGGTAATAATGTAGACAGGATTCTCAAATTTCCAATTATATCAAAAACATGATTGTTTGAAAGGATAAACAATTCTTTTCTTGCGTGTTTCCCACGCTGTAAAATGTCTATATAAAACAGGTATATAATGTACATCGAAAATGTATTTAATTCAATATTGTATAGTATATTATCATGAGATAGATAATTTACACAAAAAAATTAAATTAAAGTTTATTGAAATTGCAGTTCATTGAACAATAACATCATTACGAGTTATATTTAAACAAACAAAATAAATAACCATTTCCATTGAAAACGGGAAAAAATAAATTTCTCAAAAATAAATATCTTAATTTATTATAATTTCGTTTTAAGCACACGTTAATCCGTGTGATCGACTAGGAATGCTGTACTTTAAGACATACCAAACGCCGTTGAATTATTTATTCATGTTTTGTGCTACAATTCTGGTCGAGTATTTTATATAATTCAAATCCTAGATAACGTCATGAGTACCACCAATGTCCTCTTACTACTTCATTTATTCCCTTTGGTTTCCTCGGGTTAATGGTAGTCGAAAACGCTGGGTTTACAGACATCGTAGTTGTCTTTCCAATGTGTGGATCCTTTAAATTTCTAGCAATCTTTCTTTTAATCATCAGTTACATTTCAAAAACCTTAATGGTATCTGTAATCACAACCAAACATACACATTGTCTGCCTGTTAAAATTTTTCGTATTTTACACACAAGATATTATATAAGTTAAAACTGTTTGAACTCAAGACAAAAGTTAATGTTATTACGATTTCTGGTACGTAGACTAGCTAATTGAAATTGAGATGAGTTTATGTTCATATCAGATTTGAATGGATGTAAAATAGTGAATCATAATTGTATATAATATCCAATTTGAAAAATATCAGACGTCCAATGTCATCTGGTAGTGGATCCACTGGGAGCGTGTGAATTCGCCTTTTGTGTTTGATTTGAATCTTGCTGATTCCCATTCTGGTTATAATGTCGCCTTCCTCTGTGATGATTATAATGGTGGCTATGATGATGCGATCCATGGCCACGACGATGGTGATGATGGAAAGAGTGGTTGTTATGAACAGGTTCTGCGGTGCTTCTTTGTGTGCTGTTAACAGGCGATTGAACACTATTTCGGTTGTCATTTCGTACTTGACCGCGAAACTGATGTGAGCGGGTTTGTATTGCATTATCCTGCTGGGGTTGATTTGTCTGAAAAATGCAGTGGAATTCATCAATTTCAATATAAGGATCTTCAAATAAACTAAAAGTAGACATTTCAAGAGACGTATGGAAGATGAACTTTGATTGCTACATTGACATGATATAAATTTGTTAAATTTGAAATAAACCTACGTAGGGTTCTGTTATTAATTGTATAAAATACATGGGCGAGTAAAATCTAATAGTTCAATAAAATAGTACAAAATAAACGAAACATGTTTACAAGTTATTATTTATTATTAAAAATAAACAACTTACACACATTGAATTTGACAGCATTTACATTACACAATACTTTCATTCATATTGGCATACAGGGCTAATTGACTTGCATGTAGCAGTAGTACCCCAAGAAGGCTTCATTATATAGCTTATCGTTATCTTCAGGTTTCTTTTCTCCAGAAATATTTTCTCCATTTCTGACAGTATCGTTAATATTTTTTCAATGTCTCTCAATTCCGTCAGTGATATGGTCCCATCGTCTTGAAAACATTTCCAAGAACTAGGCTGAATTGATTTTGAGCAGTATCGAACTGCAAAATGTAGCACTTAAATTTATAGCTTATATGAGACATGAATTGTCGCAGGCAGTATGTAATCCAAAGAACACATTCTAACGGATCTGCTTATATACATAGTATGCTATTGTGCTAATATCAGAGTTAACAAAATTGATGAATAACTCAGATCGGAAGTAAACAAACGAGGTTTTGTTTTCACATGTACAATTAAAATTTTATTGATGAGATTTTGCATTCGAATCATCTTACAAAACATATCATTATAAACAATTTGAAGATTCTGTTTGAACTCCATTTTACGATTTTTTCCTAAAGTACTCTTGTTCTCTTCGCAAGGGGATGATCTTGTCCTTGTCCTTGTCCTTGATTCGTTTGCAATATACTTCTTATTTGTCTAATGTTCATCCGTGCATCACGCAGTAAAATAAGTGGAACATCTCCACATTGCAGTCCAGATTGTTCCATTGTCTGTAGTTGGACTTTGTTTGGTTTGAACATTTTCGTTCCTAGCGCTCCTAAGAGTTGCATGCAGTATTCAACGCGTATTTGTGAAAAGAATGACTTATGGAGATCAGCTATTGACATTAGCTGGTCAGAATTGTCGTAAGGTTTTAAATTAATACATTGGACCATTACATTCTGTACGTAGATTCGTTGAATCTTGTAGGGTGGTGCATTTAAATTCAGACTTGCTTCAGGTAGCTCCGGTATTATACAAACTTGCTGTCGTCTAGTTCGAGCTGGCGCAACAGCTGCAGTTTGCCGTTGGAAGTTAAGACCTGTAGGGGCAGGTGGCACGTTTGTTGCATTATATCCAGAATGTCTGTGCTGCTGCTGTATTGCAGTATTAGTTGCTGTGATTTGTGTAATCATTGGCTGTGAATTCGAAATTGGCTGCATTACTCCTTGAGAATTAATACTATTGTACTGGTTTGCGGAATATTGTGTTGAATTCTGACTTCTGACCTGTACATAGTTGTTACCAGGCATTTGTTGATTTGGCTGAATTAATCTATAACTAGTTGTATTTACAGTAGCCGGTAATCTACTAGAATTAGGCCTTTGTATATGAAAAACTGAATTAAGAAGTTGATGCTGAATAACTTTCTTTATTTGATTTCCATGACTAAAATCTAGTGGTGGTGGTTCGGTGGGCGTTTTTGTCCACTGACCTGAACATGAACCTTTAGCATTCCCAGAATACAATGAAAAATTTGTTTTACTTGGCCAGTAATCTTCAAAAACTGTACTTTCCTCGAAGAAATCTTTAATATATTTTAAATTGATAACTGCAAGTTTATCCTTAGAAAAAAGTTCCTTTCGAATTCCTTGTACTTTGCAACAAAATTTTAAATAAGTTGAATCCCATCCACTCAGATGCATTGTCTTGTCTGAGAGTTCTTCAGTCTCACCTTCAAAATAAAATAAAGGAACAAATTTCTCATCGTTCCAAATTGTAAATGGTACCAAAGATGTTTTGTTTATCCGTATAAAACCGCATCGTTCAAAATTATTTTTCTTTTTACTAAAAATTTTATGAAAACACATTTCTATGAACTGGTAAAATTTATCAATATCACTTAATCGTGCTACTAAATCTGTAACACCAAACATATACCTTCCGAACTGACTGTTGCAATGTTCGTGATTTATTTCGTTAAAAAGACGACTTTCATTTGTGGTCATATAATAGCTCTGTATGCTCGTGCAATTGTTGTATATGTCGGGATTTAGATAACCTAAATATTTGTTTAACAATTTTGATTCTACCATTTTAATTGCACAGTATTTTTCTTCCTGTTTTCGAATTACGTATGGAATGTGAATTTTATCCATTGTAGCCCATCCAAATCGCCCCTTTTGACTTTCCTCGTCAATGATTTTATTAGATGTCCCTTCGCTTTTTTCAACATTTTCCTGTTCTTGTGGTTTAGATAATTTATCTGCTGTAGTTTCATTTTCTTTTGATGTATCATTAGATATGTCCTTTGATTGCTGTTCCTTTTCGCCGTTTCTCGAAAAATAATTTAATATATTTGTTTGTTTCGTATTGTGACTTTCTTGACTTTCTTCACTATCCACAGCATCCTTGTCGTTTTCGGCTTGCGATTGTATATCATTATTTTCGGGAATAATTTCACATACTTCTTCTGTTAAATTTCCATTTTCAACTTCATCAATCACTTCTCCTTTTACTGCCACAACTGAAATTATAGGACTCGGAGACGAATTATTATCATTAACGTCGCCGTTCACAACAGCTTCTGAAGGCATTTCGCGAAATTTTTAATCGAATTTTTTCGATTCTATTTGTTTCGGTTTTACCTCAATTCAATGAAAAATCTCATTTGAACTAATTCAGACACCATCAGCTCGATTCGTTTACTTAAAAACCGCCAAATTTGTGGTATCTTTTAAAACCAAATTCTCCAATTGAGTATCCATAAGTCAATTTGTAGGCATGAAGAATGCTCGATACACTGCGGTGCTTTTGTTTTGAGTTTCTCTGTCAAAATATCACTTGGATCCGAAAATATATCAAATAAAATTGTTTATAATACAAACTAGCTCCTTTTTAAGCTTATTTAAATAAAATGTAGCTAATGCTTTTACAATTATTTTGCCGCGGACACTGGAAAATGACGCTGTTTTAGCATATGAACGTCGTGCAGCTGAGAATTTGACGTTTGACATAGCAAAGCTGCTAAGGCAAAATGGCCATTTTATCTGCCTATTTGACTGACATCTTCACGTAAACTTTCGAAGTACATTTTAACGATAAAAATTTGTACAAAAATTTATTTCAAATGTTTTGCATTTCATTACTTATAGGCAAATTTATTTAATTCGATTTTTTTGGATTGTTTCAAAGCAAAGCTTAAAGCAAATTTACACTGAAGTTTCTTGTTGCCTTGAAATATCTTATTAATTATTTCATATTATAACTGAAGAAAATTTTTCGTTTACATGTTGGCAGCATTTGTTTGAACCAAATTAAAAACGATTTTTTTAAAAACCACAAAACTATATTAAAGTTGGATAACGTTATCTATTGACTTCAGATTATTATAAAATATATTTTTCACTAAATAAATCATAAAACGATTTTCACTGGGAAACGAAAATTCAAATATTACAGGACTGGGTGTGGCACTACAAACATGCATTTACATAGGAATAAAAAATTGAATTTTGCACTTTCAATGAGCAATATCACATAGAGACGTCTGCGACTTGAAATCGAAATCACATTGGTACCTACAATTTTCTAGACTTGTTAGAGCTCTGAATTGTTGAAAAGACATTTTAAACATAAAAGCTTTCTTAATAAAGCAATAAATAGGGGTGTGGATCCAGCCCCGACCCAAGTCTATAAGAAAATTGTTGAATAATTGTGAATACGACCAGGTTTTGACACTAAAAAAGCACATATGCACTTCTTGTGATCTCTGGGTCAAATGAGCATCTAATTTGCCGATGTTAGGTACAAGCTTAACCAGATGAAAATGATTTCTAGACTTACCATGCGAGCATTATTAGTGGATTGTTCACTAGCAGATTCTCCAACATCACCTTCAACAGCCGTCTTGAGTTCATCTCCGTTTTGCCCTTCTGGATCTAAAGAAATTATGTTTCTTTCAGTCGCATCTAAATCAATAATCCCGCCTCGTTTCTTCTGACGGAAATATAAATTCGACATTTTGGCCTGCAATTCTTTTAGTTCATCAGTTAGGTGAAAGTCTGGAGCTTGTTCCAGTTCAACTGGTGGTGCAGCATCAGATAAATGTTCCACTTCATCCTTAATTGGTTCCCGACAAACGGGACAAACCGCCTGCAGATTGAAAGATAAAGGAAATAAGAAAACAAAGTGCTTTCTTTATCATGAGAACACAACTTTTTAGTTTCAATGAAAATTTGCAATTCGGCAAGAAATTTTCATTCAAAAGAAAAAATAAGCTAAGCAAAGCAGTTTAAGACTTAAGTATGTTTTCGCTGCAATGTTAGAATCTTTGGTGTCTCGAAAGTGTTTGGAATAAACTCACAATATCACTCTGCGTGATTTTGCATAAATTTCATTTCAGTGCACTTTTCTTAAAATCATTGTTTTCCTCAGCTCACCTGGTAAGGTTTTGAAGTTTTTCTTTGCCATGCCGGTAACTTTTCCTGCTCTTCTTGGTAATTCTTTTTGGAAGCAACCAAATGCCTGGCAAGGCAATAGCTGTGCAGATAATGAAAGCATTCAGTTTTTGTAAATTTGTCACCATCTTGGAAGCCATATAAACAAACAACACACTGACCGCTTGGTAAGTTACTACCGGTCAAGTGTTCTCTTATAACCTCAATCAAATCGAATACAACAGGATATCCTCTTGATTCACTTAACTTTAGCACACATGCTTCACGAATGCTTGCTAAGCGATAGTCATCCAGACCCCGTGGTTTGAGTAGCTTAAATTCAGGACTAGTTTCCGGATATCCAACTTTTGGAATTACTTGAAGGGTAACACAAACGTACTGTCTATCCGTATCACCACCGACTGTGGGGAAAACTGTAGTTTCGATCAATTCCGGTGTACCACTATTGTAATAAATGAAAATTCATTTCAAGTTACCTAATAATCACATGATTGATTCAATTCAATGTTTTACCTATCCGTGTTTCTATGAATAGTTACATCTTCCATTAAAATTGCCTCAAGTGATTCCACTTCGTCAAGTAGCCTAAATAATATCAAATACAATTTCAATGAACAAAAGGTTATGTTTCGATTGATTATTTCAAGATATTTTCTTACACGTCCATGATTTTACGTTATCGGAAGATTCGATCGATTCAGTGACTCTCCTGGAGCCAATCAGATGTGTTTATGTTTTAAGGAGCCTTTTGCAAGGCGCTGCCCGTTGATTCTTTAAGCACTGCTTTAATTTCTCTATATTATCTGTATTACACAGTAATTCAACACTAAAACTCTATTCCTCTACTGCAACTACAGCCACTGCTCAAGAGCTCATTTCTCGAACTTAACTTTTCAATCTTCGTGCGCTATCGTTACGACTTGCGACATACGACTCGACGAGTATCTGTCAAACGACTTGCATTAACACTTTGAGTGTGTATGTCAAGTTCGGTAATGAGTGTATTTGACGGCAGCTATGTGCATCATCGAACTTTAGCATTCCATTCTATCCCACAATCTTTATGTAAATAAGAATGAAATGTTATGATAAATTGGGTAATCTCTCATTTTTCTCAAAAATTTGGCTTTGCACCAGCTTTACTATTTAGTATTTCTAAAAATTCATTAAATTCCGACTCGAATCCGAAATTTTGACATCACAGCGATTAGAATATTTTTGACAAACGCACACATTCAAAAGTTTGTTTCCAATTGGAATACATGTCTTCTTGGTGCTTAAGATCTACGGATAGATTTTTTCAGTTTTCGTGGGTGTAGGGTAAGGTTATGTTTAAATTTTCCAGTTTGGAGACGAAATTCGTTTTCTTTAATTATTTTCCAAAAACGATAAAATTAATTATTTTCTGCGCATGATCTGCTAAAAACGGATGACGCCAACCCAAAGATGAGACACGTTCTTCTAATTATTGAAGCATATATTTTGGCACTGCCCTTATAGCAATTTCTGAGCATCTCTTAGACCAATTGCACACATACCGGCAAATCATTAAGAGCAATTTGTTTTCTGAATCCTTAATGGATGTAGATTCGAAGTCGTGATTTGTCTGCCCCTGAGTATAAAATTCAAACTTCTTCAATTATACAAATTTCAGATTATTTAGCCCCAAATTTTGTGTTCAAAATCAAAATCTTCAGCAAGATGTTCAGGAACATTTGAAATGTACTGCAATAAAAGCCTGATTTACTTGAGAGATTGTTCTAGTAATTTCACTTACTATATTGGGTTATTAGGAATATATATACCTAGAAAGGAATCATTCAGAAGGGAACACGAGCTAATATTCAAACTCAATTTCAGGTCCGATCTTATAGAACTATATTTTATAATGTGTTTCATAAAAACTAGGTTTGATAATTAAGTACATTTAAGACAAACCGAAGTTTCATACAATACAATAAAAATATTTAATGAAATTTACTTTTTAAAGTATATCAAAATGCTACAGAAGACGATTAATCAAATGAATGTGTATGGTTACTCTATTCTGAAAATACTTGAATCAATTTTGTTTACAAGAAAAACATAATAAAAATTTAACATGATTTCTTCCTGTATTTTCCTGCTGTTTTGTACAATTTATCTCTGCAATCTATGATTTCAAATAAAGTTTATAATTTCTACCAACTTTTTTGGCTACCAAAAACGGTTATCCGTATTTCCAGAACTTACTACAATTCATCTTTACATAATGTTATATTTTATATATTTTTATTATAATGGGTTTTTGTATGTACAATAAATAATTGTGTAAACGGAAGAATACTCAATTTTTATTAACTTGAAATCAACGAGGGCAACATTTTCATTAACGAAATAATTATTTTATATTTCAGTCAGAATTTTTATAGTACACATTGTATTTACAATAATCTGTACAATCCTTAATTTTTTTTTTCGATTTCGTTTTAAAAATTTTATGAAATACAAAAATTTAAGTTGAGTTTCACCAAATTGGTTTCAACTAAAACCATAAAATAAAAAAAAACGCTAGAAAACATTCTCCAAACAATTTTATTCAGAGTATTACGATACTTTATGCTATTAAATGTTAAATATAAAGTATATTTTTAATGTTTGGTAAAATCATGGGTAATACCAAATATTCATAAATGTTATGACAAACGTATGACAGATATTACAAAGAGCGATAGTTTTTGAACTCAAGGTTTATCAATTAATATTATTAATAACCACAGCTTGCCAGATGGCTTTTTTGTCTGAGGTTTTCCAAATATTGCAGTCAAATTAATTAACATTCATTAATAAAATATCTTACTCACAACGTCAACAATACAAGTTATTATTGGTTTTATTGAGTTTATTATATTTTTAATTACTAAAGGGAATCTAAAGCTTAATTTTTGGTTTGTTTGAGTTGTTGCTAGATGAAAGAAATTTATCATCATATTTGTTTGTTAATGTGTGTTAAGAATATTGTGTTGGTTAATAACAATTTTAAGCAATAATACAGTACTTTTCGAAGTAATACTTTATAATTTTAAATCGTCTTTTCTATAATTAATAGATAAAACTTCACTAATATATTATAAGTTAAATGAATTGGCATTTTAAATTAATACAGACGCATTAGCATCATTATAATAATGTGATACAAATCACAATACGCAATGATCGAGTAGATCGTAGAGTTATAGAGTAACATTGATTGCTTTTAGCCATAATAACTAAAAATGTTTTACTAATAATTAATAAATTCTTGTTTTAACAATTCAATTTTAAATGTTTTGAATTTTGAAGCTTCGAGTTTTATATTAGTATGTTATTAATTACTAATAGTAACATGTTTTTTGTTGCTTTAATAATACTCACGATTCTCATTTTAATATGCTAAGATGCTACATATTTATTTATCCTTAGAAAGAGATCCTTTCAGCATTTTCCACTTCATTAAATAATGAATTTAGCTACCAAAAACCTGATTTCGCTTATAGTTTAAGAACTGTTTCTCATAGTGCTCATGATTCTACACAGGTTTATTTAGACTACTTATTAAATGATAACAATTCTTGACAACTTGCATTAACATTTTGTTTTACAAAAATTCTTTAATTGGTTGTTGGAGGAACAAACTTTTTATTTTTATCAATTCACCGTGTACGTTTCAAATTTATGAATGAATTTAGCGAGGCTGATTAAATGAGTTACTGTGTGTTAAAGTTCAGAATTGTTTCTAAAGGACGATCATGGCTGTATGTATTTAAGGACCGCGGATGTTTGTATCATAAGACTTATATTTTCATCTTCCAAGTTTCGTGTTTTTCATTCTTTGATATATTGTTTGACTTGAACCAGAAGCAGAACTTTTGTTCGAATCAGAAGGAAATCTGAAATTGTTTGTTTGAAAATGTGAAAACTTAACTGTGTAGCAGAACATAAAAGTATTATGATTTTGTCTCTAAATATTGTAACATTTGCAAATTTATAAACGCGTTCGCTTATAAAAACGTTTATCGATAAAATACAGAATTTCTTCATGTCAATTCATATTCTTAGTAACATTATTTTTTATTTAAATTTACTTAAAAACATCATCACAATGTCTTAATTATTAAAGAGTTTCATTCTACAACTAATTTTTGTTTATTTTTTTTTGGTTTTTAATCAGTGTTCCAGCGCAGTAGAGTATAGTCATTGAACTTTTTTTAGTTCGATTTAAACTTAAGCTTAGGATTTTAATTAATTTGCTAAACTTCACTTAACATTCAAATTTTATTGTTATATCTTCGAAGACATCGTTGATTTCTTTACTTCAATCATGTGGTATTTACAACTTTTAAAACATCACAATGTTTCGAAACTATTTACTCGAAATGTAAGATTTTTAATTAAATTTCATTGATATCTGATTTATTGTTACTGTATAAGGAAACCGACAAAGAATTAGAAAATATTGAAATGCAAACGAGAAATACTTTCAGACGACGGGATTGAAACCTTCAGCTCTTGAAACTAGTAACGATTTCACGAAATCTTTATAGCAAAGATTGATTGAAATAAAAAAATTGTGTAACGAAAAATAAATTTCATTTATCATGTATTTGATGTGAATAAAGAAATTAATATTAAACTATTTTCAGGCATTTAACGGAGTCTTCAAAAGACGAAAATGAATTAAATTTAAGCTTTTCCAGTAATAAGTATATTGCTTGTTTGCTTGCGAATCTCAATAGATTTGGTTTTGTTTAAAAAAATTTTGGTTCATTCTTCATAAAACTTATACTTAGCCATAAAATTGGGTAGTTTTATAAGTGCGTTCTAAAAATTAAATTTTACTTGTATTATTTTTACACAAATTATACAAGAATTTCTACATTAACACCTACTATGATTAACTTAATAGCTTAGACTATATTTAGTATGTTCATTGCTAGCTTCATTTGTATTAATTATACTTAATAATTACTATTTTCTAATATCAGCTTTCACTTATTGAATTGTGTAAACTAAATTGTACCTTTCAAAGAGGTTTTTTATGTTCATTATAATATATTTTTCCGAATAATTATTTTAAATAAAATAATTTAAATTAATGGATTTTATTCAATTGAGTTTTATTTACTAAGAATCTCATTCATTTTGTTTGACAATAATATAAACAATATTTTTTTATTTTCTTGTTAAATTCCGACGAAGAAACGATGATTTTCAGAGCACCAATTTACTTTCTTTTTCATACACTTACGAATTTCTTTTAAAATTACTTTGATTTTATTCAAATGAGATGCGCCTAATGTGGTTTTGTTTTCATACCATTCATTGCCATTTTGATTTGAAATTGTTCAATAATCAAAATATAATTTATGCCCTCCAAGTGCATCGTGCCGATGTTTTGCAGTCACCCTTTTACAGAAAGACTAACTACTGGCCATAGCCATGCGACATGACATATTTAAACTAACCGTGTAGGCCAAAAACGATTTTGGAATTTGTCTATTCGGAGTTCTATTTATTCAAACATTTTTCAATCTCTTAATATGCTCCTTTAGTTGAGCTCTGAACTCCAATTTAAATCAAATGGCAAATGAATGGTTTTATCTTCTCATAGTCTGTAATCTGTCTTGAAAGTTTCTTAAAATTACAACTAATTCTAAGAGCTTATTTTACAAGCATTCATGTATCACACTTGTTGATAATCAGTAAAAAAAATTATTAGTACGTAACTGGCACTTTTTTCTTTGTCTATGTGTTTTTCTTAATTAAATTTTATTCATTTTTTTTGTGGTTTTTCATTTTCAAATTTCCTAACTTCTACCACTTATTAAGGTTTAAACCATAAAAATTTTAATATCGCTTATAACATAAAATTAAAATAGATTTACATGATTCACCTAAAAATTATATTTATAAATACAATTTCTTTGAAATAAATAAAACATATTAAACAGAACAAAACAGAACTTCTTACAAATTTTACATTTATTTTGGCTGTAAATGAATCCTGGAGGTTTTAGTAGAATTGACAAATAATATTTAACTTTTCGTTTATGGTATTCTTATCTAGAAATCAACAACTTCCATTTTGAATGGTTTTTTATTTCCCGGAACGGATAAATGGCTACCAGTTGTTTGGCTTGAAACATTGTTTCTCATCGTAGGCGGTTCATCTTCATCATCAGAATCACTTCGCATACCAACTGGACCACCGATCGCTGGACCACTGAAATCATCGTCATCTTCCTGTTTTCGATTGATAGTAAAAAAATCTGTTTTATAAAATGTTTATTTTACTTTATATAATTTTTTTGATAAAGCTTCCAAATTTATTTAGAACGTGAAAGAATTATTATATCAGCCTTTTTGAAAATCATGCATGTTATAGCACCACGTGTTTTCAAAACGTGTTATAAAATTTATTTGAGATGACCATGCAAGATATTTTGGTTTTTTATTCATAACAAAATTTAAATCATTCCTTGCTTAAATAGTTTTGTTGTTAACTTTTTTTGGTTAGTTATTAAGCTCTACTGTGCAGAAGATTCGTTAAGCTATAATAGATTTTGTGCACTTACACATTTCAATTTAAAAGGCTTTCAAGTTTTAAAAATTTAATTTTCCAATGAATGAACAAAAAATATTTGCTATTTCGCATTTTGCGCAAAGGGCTTGAAGCAAGATCATGTTATCATATAATTTATATTTTATTTCCTTAGGACTTCTAGTTATTGCAATACCGACTAAACGGTTAAAATAATTATTTTAAGGTTATTATGCGTATGCAAACACGCATTTCCTGAAAGTGCGTCATTATTATTAAATCCTTTTTACAAAGTGCAAGAAACATGTAGTTTACGAAGACAATTGCAAGATAACTATAAGTACAATAATGCGGATAGAGTGCTATTCTTTCTATTTGCATATAGTTTTGATTAAGAAACACAGAAATAAGTACCATGCACCAGTTAATAGACTTGCCACAAAAGCTAAACACAGAATAGTTTTCGAATAATTGAACAATTAACATGGACAATTAAAAGTAAAACATGCAAATGAACATGAAAAGGATAAATTTAACTACCAAACAATAGAGTTGCTTATGAAAATTGAAAATAACGAATTTCAATTGTAATTACCCCACTTGTTTTTTGTTTTTTGATTCTTTTAAAATGATTTTCGATATTGTCAACGTTTAATCGCTAGTCTTAACCTGACATGTGAGTTATTTTTAAGCAGAGGTTATAGCGTATCATGTCACATAAGTCTTAGTCCTAAATTGGTTAGCCTCCATTTGGGGATGTTGTTTTTAACGTTAATATACTGTTGATCGATGTTGCAATATTGAGTTGAGTTGAGTTGAATTCACATTTTGATGTCCAGTTCATTGATATTTCATTATGAATGTTATTTTGTTTTAAAACTTATAAGTCTTCTAACGCAAGGTTGTTGGAATCAATTAATCAATTATTTAAAGTAGATAACATAAGCGCAGTTGTCCTTTGGTTAGTTGAAGGCTGTCCAATTAAATATCTAATTTCTAAGAACTCCTTAGTCATATTCATAGCTTTTGATTTATTTGGTATTTGTGTAAGTAGACAGCGTTTTGTTTTTGTTTTTGTTTTTAAAGTAAATAATACTTATTGCCCTTTGATTTCATATTAGTTACGTTAATTATTTACAGTAGTTTAGTAGTTGTTGTAGTTTAGCAAACATCATTCGTACATATTCGGCATCACCACGCTGACTGATGGATTGTTTAGTCATCCTCCGGCCTGGTATTTTCCTTTACTTCTTAAATTTAATAAATAGTCATTCGTCAAAAAGTGTCATTGATCAGATGATTTATTTTTATTTCTCAAAATAATTGTATGATTGATACTGTGCTTTGAAAGGCAACAGTTTTGTTTGTTTTTTGTTTTGTTGTATTAATATTATTGTTTAAATATTGTTATTGTCTCAAATCATAGTCGATCAATAACTTTTAAATATGTACTCAATATCCGTCTTCATTCAAAGATATATCTTCTAGCGTTGTTAACAAAGTTACTTCTGTAAGAGGTTATCATGTTTCAGGATGACTTAAATTTCTTAATTTGTGTTGTCGTGTTTGTTGATTTAGTGCAGTATTTTGTTTTGTGTTTGTGTTACAATCATGTATTTTACTTTATTATTAAACAACTAATATTTGTTTATCTAAAAATGGGAAAAATGTGTGAAATGATTTTTAAAATAAAGTTTATTTTTTAACTCCAATTCGATATAAAACAAAAGTTTTTTTATATAATTTTTCTGTGACAAAAATTTTAGATCATTTTTAACTCTAAAAATCTGTTCAAATTTTAAACTAATTCATGATAAATTGACTTGTAACGGAATATCGTTTATACATATTTACACAAAAATTTCCAGCTTAATAAATTAATCAACAAAAATACAAGAAAATTTGTATTTTTGATGAAGGATATGTTGCTTTACAGCATAGATAAATGAAATTTAAATTAATTTCGCTGTACAGAATAAATGTTCCTTCTTCTTATCACAGTTATCCATTTCATCGTTGAAGTAATCCTGAAAGATGTTAACGTTTTGTTCATAATTCATTTCTTGAAATTAAGTCGAACAATCGCAGACAATTAGAGGATTAGAGCGTCGAAAAATATTTTGAATTAGTTTCCGCTTTGTTTTTTTTTATCAATAAGCATTTTTTTTGTCAAGTGATTAAATGTTCATCCAGTTTGAAACTTACGACAATCTATGCGAGTCTTACCTTCATGAAGTGATGGTCAGTAAACGATATTCCTGGATTCTGACTAGATAGATTATGATATTCACGCTTTGACAAAGTATCATGAAGATAATTAGAAAAATCGTGATACAAAGTATCTACTGATTCGTATATCTTTATTAATTTTCAGGATATTATGCAAGATGAACTGTGCAAAGATATTTTTTAGTATGGATTTAGAAAAGAATTATTTGTCAAATAATTTTCCAGTTAATTTGAACAGAATTTTACGAGAAAATAAAAATTATTTCATTTTACATGCGAAATGTCGTCTTTAAGTGTGATTTAAAGAATGAAAATATAAAATAATTTATAAAATTATTTTGTTTTTCTGGTATAAAACTTACATCGAAATCTCCAATTGTAAAACGAGTCGCTGTCAGTGAATCTTGCGGTGGTAAATCGGGACTTACAGCCTGAATTCGATGATTTTCGTTTTGTTTTAGTACATAATGATTTAAAAATGAAGATTACATATGACAAGATGAATAATTAGTTGTTGAATTTTATCAAAATATATGTTAAATACTAAAAATGTTGTGTTAATCGGAATTTCACTTGTAAACGAACAAAAATTAAAAATAAGTTAAGCTCTTTTTTGTCTAAACGTTTGCAACGTTTTAAAGCTTTCGTGTCCACATTAAAGTTAGTAATTTGCAAAAAACAACATAATGAGAAGAGATAAATTTTCATTGAAAAAAGTACAAAAAAGATTTTCTAATTTTGAATTGAAAAGATTATTTAAAACATTTTCTGAATGTACTGTTTTCTAAGCATTCCTAAATTCAACAAAAGAAATTCATCTCTACTCACTAGTACATAAGGCTGTTTAACATAAAACAAAAGCTTTGTCTTGTTAATACTATTTACAATCAAAAACAAAAATGAAAAAATATTAATAATACATGAAATCGCGGTTTTTCGTTTAATAAAAAATATAAAACAGAAACAAGTTTCTCCGATTGTTTCGATGGAGAACAAATTTTTGTAAACTATCATCGTCTACGGTATCTTAAAAATTAAAGAAAATTTTATCAGAATACTCACATCGTCTTCATCGATCATTTCTTTGGTTGATGCAGTTGTTTCATTACGACGTATTGAGCCTTGATGGATATCAAGATCCATTCTGAGGCACTGGAATCTTCTGAGGAGGAAAACTAAAGGCATTGGCAAAATACCCGCAAGAATCATTGCGAGTGCTATTCCCATTACCCAGCTTGGATAATCAGTAGCTACTCCCATTCCCTAAAAAAATATTTCAGATATTATTCCTTCCAGTTATCTATGTCGTATAAAGCGTCTCACCAGATTTGCATTCCATGCAGCGTACCGTGGATTTTTTATGAACATAAACAGCACTGATGAAATGAGAATGCCAAACATAATGATCGGACCAATGTATCTCCACGTGAGTTGCCAGTACAGTCCAGGCCGATATCCAGTCATTTGGTAAATATCTTCCGTGAATCTGAAGCGAGTGTGAAAATTTTTTTTAACAATTGTGTTAATGATGAGTGGAAAACTTACTTTTCATGTCCATATATGTAAATAACAGCAATCATTTCCATTAGAGCTACAACAACCAAACCAATCGTTCCAGCAAATGAATCAAACATTTTCAACCAATACTCTCCAGCTCCGGTACAGAATATTAATCCGACAAAGAAGCAAAACACACAAACGATCGCAGTCACGTACTGTTTTTTAACCCTTTTCACAATTTCTATGTCAAACAGTGTACAGAGCATTCCTTCCAAAATACCAATTTGGGATCCCAAGCCCAAAGACAGCAGCATCATGAAGAAGATAACCGCCCAAAATGGTGCACCTGGCAATTCGACTATTGCTTGAGTGAATACTATAAATGCGAGTCCTGTTCCTTCAGCAGCCTGAAAAATATTCAAATTAAGAGTATTTTGTACAGTACCTTCGAGAGTCCTCAACTTACATTATCCAATTGCGTTGATAAACTGCATTCTTCTAGTTCTAATGAGGCTGTTTCATTCGGATTCAATTTAGCCATGACACTTTCGTACATTTCGTGAGTGGCATTTTTCGGAAGGTAACCATGGTCGGATAAGATTTCCGTATTTCTATAATTATAAAGACAATTAAATCGAAGTTCGAGCGACATGTAAGAATATCCAAAACGCTTATCCATAAATTATTTCAATTGCAACTATATTTTACAAATACACAAGCTCATAAATATTAGTAATCGAACACTGCAACTACGAAAACGTAAAGTTTGTTTTCTTTGTAAATGTAAATATCAATATCTCATAGATTCAAAAGTACATAATAAGGTCAAGGATGAGAACAAGATGAATCGATCAAGCTCTTACTTAAAATGAGGGAAAATTGCCAAAAACTGTTTTTTAAGGGCATAATTTCATGGTAAAAGTTTTCCACACAAAAGCGAAGTTGTTATCAAGTAGTTTGAATAAAAATACTTAAATGAATATATATAGATACATATATACCTTTGCACCTATTAAGAGAAAATTTAATTATATTTATGGCAGTGGTCATCACCTTCGAGATCGAGAGAAATACTGACTATAATGTCTTCAAATTTGTAGTAAGACACGAGAAAAGTAAGAAGTTCCTTGAAATATATGTTTGGGTAAATTACTTCGTAATTCTCAATCGAAGGAAATGTTACAAAATTGCTAACAAAGTTTGCCAGAAAGTCATAAAACTGTTTTTTACAGCAGAACGTTCCTAGAAAACTCCATTTCGTAGGATAACGTTGATTTAGTTACACTTCGCCTTACCCAGCTTATGAGTCACCTCTGAGATTACATACACACGCGGTTCGAATGGTCCTTTTAAGAAAACTTTCATGTTATAATGTCAGGTCACACCATGATTTTGGAGTCAGTCTCCAGGATTCTCCAGTCGCCAAAACGTCGATAACGTGGGAGGCGACATCACTTTGTGAACAATAAATTTTCGGTTTCATTTTTTCCCAAATAAATTTCCTGTTGCGTAATTTTCCTAACACGAGCCTTAGATTTTGATGAAAGCCAAAGAGTTACGTAAAACTTGAAATTTTCATATGACCACAAACAAACAAAATGCAATGACTTGACACTGAGATAAATCACTGTTAGTGACTGACAATTATAGCTTAGATTGCCAGCAGAATTGTCAATAATAATTGACCTAAGCCGAACCACTTGGACAATTTTTCATTGCCTGTACAACCAATGAAGTGTTCTATAAACGGGTAGCGACAATGATTATTTCCCAGCGCTCAGTAATTGACTTCATTTACAAAATGTGCATACGATTACATTTCCGAGATGAATTTAAGGACGCCAAATAATTGGCATAATCAATTTTGTGTCTTCTATTTAAAGTAGAATGTGCCATTGAAAATATTTATTACGTACATGAAATATATTAGTAAAAATACTTACAGTTCAATACATCGATCGACGTTGACTGTTGCCTTGAATCCGAGAATTGCGAAAATGACAACACTTGCGTATATTGCTGTGATGGCATTACACAGGGAAACAAGTATCACATCCCTAACACAATTATTCTTTGGTGTGTTGTAGCTTCCAAAAGCAATCAGTGATCCAAATGCTAACCCAAAAGAATAGAAAACTTGAGTGGCTGCATCTAGCCACACAGTGGGATCAGCTAATTTCTCCACTTTTGGGGTGTACATGTGCACCAAACCAGCACTGGCTCCTCTTAATGTAATTCCTCTCACGAAAAATATGGTTAGTACAATGTACGGAAAAAGAGAAGTGAAATAAACAACTTTGCCGGAACTTTGAATGCCCTTCATCACGATGAAGAACACAATCGTCCATGACAGTAGTAGACACAGTACTATCCACCATTTAAGTCCTCCAGATTCGTCCATTGAGGGTGCAGCATCTAGTGTTGTGCGATACCAGAAATATGCAGTTTCTGAAGATCTAGCACATTCTGCAACAGCAGTTCCATTGAGTGTAGGGCAGGATGCCCATGGAAGTGGTGACTGAAATCAAATTAAGTCAAATAAATGCAACAACTTTTTATATGTTATTCTTACCCGAAAGCTGTTGAAGAAATAATAAAAACACCAAGTTATAATAACATTATAGTATAATGCAACGAATAATGTTACTATACAAGATGATATACCGATACCACCCAACCACGGATGTATTGTATTCCATACACCCAGTGATCCCAGTCTCATTCTCTGTCCAATTCCGAGTTCAATGAGGAATAGTGGAATTCCTTCCAGTATTAACATTATCATAAATGGTATAAGGAACGCACCTGAAAATGAAAAATAACTTTTAAGGCAATCTTTAAAACAACGATGGAAGATAAGTTAAATCGAGAATGAATAGTTTAAAGTTTAAAAAGAGTATGAAAATTTTAAAAAGTTGTCCCAAACGTTTTAATGAATGGTTCTTTTGCCCACAAAGCTCTTATTTATCTCAAACTTTTATTTTAGGGCAAGGATGTGCTGTGGTTTGAAAAGTTTGAAATGCTTGACATGTTTCTCGAGAGGAAGTGTTTGCAAAATAACGAAAAACATGTGTAGCCGTCTATAGAAGGAGTTCTATAGATGGAAATATCACCGGCATCAATAGTATTTGTTCAGTATACATAAACTTTTCCTCATTATCACAAAATGTGTGTATTGGACACATGTCACTTCAGAAATTTCAAATTCTGGAAACGTGTCCTCCGTTATCAGAGAAAGTATCATTCAAGATGGATTGGAAAAATCACAGAAAATGTACATACTTACATACTTTCTAGTTCGAAAGTTCTTTGTGATCGAAACATAAATGTGAAAGTACGAGTGGAGGAAAATTGTTGCGCCACTTACGAATTTTCCCAAAACATTCTAATTTTAGTTCTGAGCTAATAGCAGCAGTGACAGTGGCGGGTATTAAATAAAATGCAAAATTTAAGAATACTTGAACATTCATACTAATCGCAATGGCAAATGTTTTACTTCAAATTACCAAAACGAAACATCCAACAGTGAAATTTGTCGCAAATTTATTTCCAAATTCCTAAAGCTTTTTAAGAAAATCCTCAATACATAGTTGATATTTTAAAATATTCCCTGTGCGTGATGCAAACCAAATTAATACAAAAAAAAAATAAACATGAATGCAAGTTTAACAAACATTTGGAAACTTTCTGAGGCCAAGATTTTCGTGACATTTTACTTTTCGTGAAAATCCATTAGTAGGAAAAACGTGTGCAGTCAAATTTAGCTACATAAAATATATCATGTTAAATTTTTGAATCTCGATTTTTGACTAACGAATCCTTGGGCAGTGTAGTGGCACAGCCCGATGAATGACTTACAGTAGGAACTTAAAGGAAGATTCTTAAATACAATCAAAACATAATCGCCAAGGTCAAGAAGTGGATCCACAAGATAAGAAAACAAACATCCAAAGTGTAACGCACAATAGAGAATCAACACACCCCAGACCTTACACAATTGAAATGAATTTATGCAAGCGTGACCGGGGCAAATCCATTCAATGTTTGCTGACTGCAGTCATAATTGACATTGAACCGATTACGATGGAAAGCAAATAAAATTGAAATCAGAATTTTGAACAATCAAAGGAATTTGATGAATGTGTAAAAATCACTAATGTTGATTAATTTTTTGTGTAGTTGTTCTACTTAAGCTATTATTGTGCAGTAACTTTCTATTGCACCAAAATACAAGATTGCAGAGTGTTCACTTTGCTTTTCATCATTCAATGAATGACATGTGTTTTGTTTATAGAGAGCTAACGGAGGAAATAATCGCTTGAGGTGCAGTCAATTTCTAAATGTTGCATGCAAATTAAACACTACTGTCATCAGCCTTAACCTTTCAACTTCCATTCCGTATGACATCTATGAACACATGTCTAGAAAGCACTACATAAGTGATGAGTTAATTGTGTTAGGTCGGGGGGTCATATGACTTTCAAAAGTGCTCTAAAACATTACTCTCCTCCTAATATGTGGAATTTGAAAAAAGCATATTGCGTCAGAGGATAATTGAAGTAAACCCAAAAGTTTTCGCGTGCCAGTAACCATCGTTTTACCTTGAAACGGAGAGCTCCGTGTGGGTGAAGTAGTGACATTGAAGCAAGAGTCACAAATCTATTCAACAACCCCAAAACAAGCTTGCAATTTTACTGAATAAATTTGATGTAATAAATCGAATTGCTTAGTTGCATGCAACCGCAGGTTCACATATTTCTCTTGCTTATTAGATGTATCCTTTTTTATTGATTAAACTCGAAAAGGATTCAATGCTCTCGTTATAGACTGTTTAAATCCGCCTCCAACGTTTTGTTACATGAATCGCAATGCAGCTTAGAACAGACATTTGTTAGAAGGTTATTATGGTTTGGTTGTTGTATCTACGTTGTGCAACTGTTTGTTACAGTTTTGTAAGTTATGGTTATGTAGTCATGTGGAGGTTTATAAAAAAATATTAAATTTTCGTCAATCCTCTTACCACTACATTTTCAACATTCTAATGTCGTAGAAAGAAGAAATCGATCGGCCCAACTATCGATTTTCTTAAACAACCGTTTTAGTAGGTCATGCAAGGCAATCATTTGTACCCTCAACTCTGGACGAGGTTGGTGCATGTACTATACGATTGTTCACAAATTACACACCACGAAAAATATGGTTAATGTTTAATGGCAATTACTTTTCGTAAAGTTTGTATAGTAGAGGAGTTTACTTGGTTTTGGTGGAACAATATGATTCCTTTTTTCCGCGGTTACTAAGATATCCACCTACAATCAATTGTTAAATTAAATGACTAGATAGATATATAGATAATCAACAAAATGGAACAATATTAATTTACGTTATTGAGAAATGATAAAAAACAAAAATCATATTCAAGACTTGTTATATTTAAATATGTTGAAAACTTGACCGAGTTTATTTCAAGAGCTTCTTGAAGGCTTTAGGATAGATTGCACTCCATGCACTGAAATTTGTAGAATTCCTCTTTGCTTATGGGCAAATATTGTGTACTTTTAGTGTAAATGGAATTGAAGCAAAACACAAAAACAACTTGTATTTGTCTTAAAATTATTAACAATTCCAACAAAATCATGATGGGGTTCGATTGTTTTCTTCTCATTCGAAACTGCTCTAAACAACGCTTCGGGAAATTTTTGTTTATTTTCATGACTCAAAAATAGAACGACTTTTAATGCTACTCTAGTCGCATTTATGTTGTGCCAACAATTTTCCTCATTTTCATAGCTTTTCCATCAATTTTCCAAAATAATAAATTCATTTTTGTAATGAAAATTGTGGCGGAAGTGTTGATTAGAGAAACGAAATCAACGTTTTGACTTGAAACTGCAACTCCATTAAATAAATATCCTTGTAGCGAACTTATACAAAATATTGGACACTTTGAAATCGTAGGATCTGTCAGCAATGAACATATACGTCACATGCAACAAAGAAATTAAATCTACATGTCACTCTAGTTGACATTTGAAAAAGTGACTTGGAATAAATGATGAGTGTTAATCATTTCAAACAGGTAAGCTTAGATCGCTTCCAAGAGAGTGCTGTGTACCTATATTTACTTTATTTATTATTGATTTAAACACGCATAAATTATAAATGAAACACTTAAATTATGGTAAACGTGAACTTATTTAAGTCATATTGTGCACGTGAAAATGTTCGCTTTATAAAAAACTGTCATAAAACAAAGGAGAATTATTAAAAAATGTTGATAAGAATTTAACGCATTTTTCATTTAAATTCTAGCACTTGATGCCGTTTAAATTGCGAATGTTTGAAATTATGTCAGCGACACACGTAGAGAGTATGTGATTTTCATAGTTTTCGTTTGACGTATTTAATGGAAATTTGCATACCTTATCAACATCCAATCCAAGTAAAGGTTTTTCCATTAATTAGAATAAAGGAAAAATAAAGCAAGTTATTTGGAATTAATATTTTCCACTTAATTTTCTTTTTGAACAGAAGACATCATTAAAAATTAACTAGAAACGATTTATTCAGAGGCTAATGAACTGAGAAGATGATTTTTATAATCCACAATATCGACTGAAACATTCAAGATGAAAATTCAAAAATTCCATTTTAATCATCTAAAACGAACATTCTGTCAGTCCGCTTCAATGATTTTCTCATAAAATTCAATTCATTGGCATGTGGTAAATAACAAACGTAGAAAACGTAGAGAAATTGATTTTCTGTGGAATAGAACCGCGTTGCAAGGTGTCAATTTTTATTCGAATTCTCAATGATTCACAAAACTTTTACATGAACCAAATACAATTAGGAAATCATTCATTAAACAAAATTTCAGGCATTTTTTTCTAATTGAATATATCTTGGCTTTAGGCCAGATTTGCTTATTAATATAAGATTCAGTGCATTTGGCGGAAATTTTTCGATTTCTTGGATACTGATTTGAAAAGTATTTATTCTGTCTGACTTGCAACCGTAAGTATGCAAGAGATTTTTAGTCACACTTAAAAAGGAATTATTTCATGGGCTGTAGACCATACCTGCTGTGCTGTGTTACATTCCGTTGAGTCGGAATGTCCGCTTCCAAGGCCAAACCGAATATTGGACTCTAGGTTTTCGATTCAAACTAAAACATGACTTTTCAAAGCTACACTGTCAGACTAATTAAAGTTGTCATATTAAACACAGGCGTATTACAAGTCACTTCGTTACTCACTCGAGATACTTATTTGGTAATGGCCCATGAGTGAAATTTGGGAAAATTCTTATGAATCAGAACAATTTGACTATGGATGTTGTGTTTATACATGATTATCACAATTCTATTAAGAAATAAGTTGATGATCGGGGTGGTACACAAGATGATCTCCTACATATCTACATGTTTGAATACAAATGAATTGTTTTGTTTCATAAAAAGAATCAATCAAAAGCAGAATCAATGGAAAAAGCTATAAATTTCCTCGTATTTTTTTACATAACACTGTGACAATGGTATCCTGTATGTCAAAATGTTAATTTCCTGAAATAAACTTCGTCATTGCCTTCATTTATAACACCATACAACAAGGATCTATTAAGTAGAATGGGTACGTAGTCGGGTTAATCTACAAAATGTCACGTCATTCTCTCATATCTTGTGCGTAATTTTGTATTTTAGGAGTATTTAAATAGAAAATCTCAAATTATTTTTCCCAGCAACGAGTAAAAGTGATTGTTTTTGTATTAATGCGATCCAAAACCTCCACTGGAAGGTAGGAAAAACCCTATTTCTTCACAAAGCTGTCGTGATGTTATCGATTGGACACAATGTTCGACAAGCAGGACGAAATTTTTTACACGTGGAAAAATCGATAGATTCCTTTTTTTATAGATCCTAACCTGCTCCCTACTTCGTAGCAAAAGCAATTTTCAATGCGTATCTTTATTTTAATGGAGGCTACAAAAACCATTCAATAGATCTGTAAAATAATACGATTTCATTAAAAAAGTAGGGTCCTTTTGAATAATTCTGTAGAAGACAAATCAAGTGAAAACGAATACAATAATTTATTATACAAACTCAGCATAATAATCCATAAATTTCAAGGGACTGAATATCTCCTGATATTTGATTATGGAACTGTATCCTATCAAATCTTGCAAACGTACATATAGTACTGAGTGAAGATTTGCAAAAGAAGGCATATGGGTTCTTTGCCTCCAACCCAAAGACGAATATATCAAGGATCTGAATCAAAAATTAATAACTCATAGAATAGGTACATGGGAAAATAAACATTCCCAGAACATGTGCAAGTAAACATTTTCCTCAGTCCTCCACGATGATGAAAGAATATCTCCTCAATTCATTTATTACCCGCAATTCATCATGTTTTGTGAGATATAAAAATTTTAAAAATTCAATAACCTCATCGATATAGCTTCTTGAAAAAGTTCTGGACACGAATAATTTGAAACAAATTCCTTGAGAAAAGAATCTTTCAAATGCAAAAAGCTTAAAATCATTTTTCGGGTTATAAATAATTCGAACTTTTAACAGCCACGCAAAAGTCGGTTCGGATGTAAACAGAACAAGTTGATTTTCGAATTTTATTAGTTCAAATGGTTTCATTGATGGGTTCGTTTGACCTCAGAATTTTATAAACGAAACACTCAGTATGCCATAGACTGAAATTCAATTTTTCACCTTAAAACAAAAACTTCGAAAGTTCAAATTTGTTTTGGGATGACCATCATGTTTGTGAATCCTTCGAAAATGTTTCAATCAGCTTTTTGCAGAATAACTGATTCAGAAATGAATAAATCTGACTTGTAAATTGGATAGCTAAGTCCGCGTTTTATATACCCGCAGAACCTTATCAACATTATCGACATCGAGTTAATCATGATTTGGTTTTGCGCTTGTTATCATGATAAGCCGTCAATTTACAACCGGAACACATTCATTGAACATCGACTGACAAGTGGATAAGGGTTGGAGTGATAGATGAGACAAAGCACATCACAGGTTTTGCGTGATAATTCCTAGTTTTTGTAGGACGTAAGTTTTACCAGGAATTCCATTGCCAATTCACAAGAGCCTTCAATTCATGTTTGAGTGCAATTTATTTACCCTCTTTCAGGGCTAGCTATTTGTTGTTTTCGTTGATAATTTACGGGGTGAAAATGTCAAACTTGGCATTTCCCAAACAGTTCTGATGCAACGGTTTTTCTTGCAATTTACATTTCCCAACTTTTGTGCAGGGAAAGAGTCTTTTATCAATTGAATAACAGAAAAAGGCAGGCAAAACACGTTTCATAACGAAGCGGTACATGTGACATACTGCGTTTGGTGGTGGACCGACTTGCTTTTTCAGCTTTTCCGACTTCCAGCGTCTACGTATTTTTCAATTTATTTAATTTGCCAAGCAATTTATGAGCAAACAGTGCTCGTATTGCATTAGATTTGCTTGAATACTTCTGATGCTTCTAATGCAAGCTATTATTGCCATGACAACGATGATTGCGATTCAAGATGCAGGAGATGAGCGCCGTCCAACTGAAGAAAATGAATACCGTATATTGAAGGCTATGGTGGTGGACGAACCTTTCACCTTGCACATCGTTCTACGACAAATTACGGGCAGATGCATTACATGATAGGGTAATAGAGTCAATTATGTTGTATTATATTGTCTTGGAAAGGAGCTAAATTGTTTTAAAGTTAAGACCACTTTATGGACCTTGCTCTATTTGCCATTGTCAATATATTTTATTTTGTCGTGTTTGTGGCGCTTACACAATTTATTATAAAATAAAAGCGCTGATTGGGCTTGCATATACATATATCCAGCAGTTTTGCCATCATATAAAACTTCACACACCTACTTCGAGGTCATGTTTCACATATCATTGAACATTTTTTCAATTTATATAAACTCATTTCATACCTGATCTAATCTTGGATCATAAAACTGTCCAAATAAAATCTCGATTGATAAAATATAACATTATCCTTTCGTTGATTGTAACACCGTGATTGCATAAATTTCAGGAATAATTTTGTGAATATGACTCTTGCATACACAGCCAAGAGCAAATATTTTGAATATTTTCAAAATGTATTTATAGAATTTAAATTCCAAAAAAAGCTTCAGATGACACTACGCGGAGACACATAGAACTCAAAATTCGCGCCAACCAAATACTTTCAACAAGCCGCCATTTTAGCTTTCAGACAGAAAGCTTCGCCATTCAATCGGAGAATTTGTGAAATTTTCTACAAAAATTTAATTTTTTTTCCTTTTCGAAATATCGTCTAAAAATAATCTCCAATTTCACAGAAAAAATTGTGCTATGAATTTTTTGTTTCACATAATTATTTCAAATTGACTTCAGTTAAGTTGGCAGCGACCACGGCAGGCCACAAAATTAGTGTTTTACGGCATTTAGCTTGTGTTTTGCACAATTTATGACCGAAATTCGAATGTAAATACATATTTCTTTGGCCTTCTTGTACTTTAAACATCTCGAACGAATCGACAACTTGCAACTTCATCATCTATTCTGACAAAACAGCAAATCTAGAGGAGTCAATGAGTTCGAAAGTTCACATCATTTCCAAATTCAAGATTTATCTGACTGAAGATCCATCAAACGCAGAAACATTTTAATCCAATTTGAATATCCTGGAAATGAGGTGTTAATGGAGCGTGTGTTTTATGTAAATGTCAAGTCCCACACTAGTCCTAATTTATGTGAATCTTTCGAGACAGGAATTCGAAGTTATTATTGAAGTGGAGGTAATTTTATACGAGTGACAGATTTTCTATGATACAATATGGAGTAGGTGTGCCTGTGTTAAAAGCTTTTTCGGAGGCGGTTTATTTAATTACTAATGCAAAGTGAAACAATTTTAGGTTTAATGATACTTATTGAAAATAGAAACAGCTGAGTAGCTCTGCTGCGAAAATTTTCACAGAATTCTGGAGTGAATTTGGAAATTTTTAAAACCATATAAGTGTTTTGGATCAAATCGAATTTTCTTTTCTAATGCTCAAAAGTTTTTGATAATGAGATGAGGAAAGGACTTTTGGCAAAATTACAAATCCACTGCGCCATGCATGTAACACATTGTAAGTCGAAGAATTTTAAATTTGCATGCAAACAAAGCTACCCTTTGGCACCCTTCCAGCTCCTTCTCAGCAAAATATTTAGTCTGAATGAATTGTCACCCCCCTTACGAAACATAAAAGTTTCAATTGTCCACATTCGGGTGCTCAGAACCGATTTCTTATAACAGGAGACCGTGACGCAAAGTCAAGTTCACGTAACGCGTCACTGATCGCGAAAGTTTAAATGTCGGTCATGCAGTTCGCTCAGTTTTCCCTATTTCGGACGCAATCGTGACGCTTATTTGGAACGGTGTAAATTTTAAAGTTATATATTGGGAGAATATCCATCAAAATATTGTAATTTTATATACAAATGAACTTTGTTTCATACAGATTAACTCCAATTGCAGGTAAATGATTTACAAGGTTTGAAAAACTGCTTTTAAATTTTAATTTAAATCGATTAACATTCTTGTAATTCGTTGACAAAGATACCTGATTTGAGGAAAAGAGAGAGGAAAATGTCACACTAAAATCAAATGGGACAACTGCCAAAAAATATATTTTCGTGGAAATTTATTTTCCGAGACAGAAAAATTTATTTTTATAAGACTTTAGTTATTAAATTTTGTGTATAACGAGATATTTGGCACTCTTGTAGACAATTGTATAACATTTTTCTGTTCTTTCGTTTATGAGTAACCGAAATAATATTGAACAGAATGACGCTAAGGGATGATGCGAAAAGTAAACTAATTTCGTCAAGACTGCGTTTTTACTTACGCAAGCTGAAATATTGAAATTCTTTGAGAAAAACAACCCAAATAAGGTGGATATAACAAAAATACACATACGCGTTGTCCGTTTCTGGTAGTTGTTGATAAAAATTTGAAGTTCATGGTTTGTCAACTGATACAAAATATAAATATGGATTTCCAGCACCAATGAGGGTTTCTCTATTTTAAGCCATCGATTTCCGAAAGCAATGCATTTCTATTTTAAATACAGAAACAAATTGATTTAAAATGACATCGCCAGCTGCTAATAATAAACTGATTTTCATCAATAATTCTTTATACGTCTTCGTGATTTTGATTGACGCATAAGCCCTTTAAAATTTTGCATTGTCCTTAACACGATGGCGATGTTTTGAACTATTTCTTATTATTTCAAAAGTCTTATGAGGCTTTGATTGACATTGAGGTCCTTCCAATTTTACACAACTCGTAGGTAAGAATATAGATAATACATTGAATATTTTGATATTAATTTGTTCCCACTTCATACTTACCACCACCATTTTGCTGACAAAGATATGGAAACCGCCAAATGTTTCCTAAACCCACTGAATATCCGATAATGCTTAAGAAGAACTGCATTTTCCCCGACCATGCTGCACGATCCGGTTCACCGGCTCCAGCTTCAGCAGATGTTATTGAATTACGTTGTGGAGCTGTTAATACAATTGTCACCCCATGAGTACCATCTCCTCGTGCACGTGTATTCAATGGCGCCATTTCATGACCATTTCGTGGCCCCGGACCATCGACAACTTTTGTGGCGGCCATCACAGTTTGATTTCACTTTTTTATTTTTTTATTTTAAAGACAACACACACACACACTCGTACTGACTAGATCCTGTTTTCCTTTTGATACCCTTTTCCGGTAAATTTCCCAATGAAAATTCAAATGAAATTCTTTGGCGTCATACACAAACAGGTCTTCGAGGTTTACAAGAAAAAGTCTTCTTTAAAGTTTTTCAGTTTTTTCTTAAACTTCACGGTTTTCATTTATTTGCGTCCTTTAAAGAGCGAGAAAATTCAATGAAACACCTCATTTGTTTTCTAAGGATTTCTCACAGGACTTTCATCGAATGTAAGCAACATCTGAATAACATGGGTTCAAGCAAATCGATAAATTTGTTTTTGGAAAGCAAAATTTGCTGATATGCTAAGCATCCTTACAAGGACATTTGCCACGATATCCAACATCAGAGGAACGAATAGAGCTAAACCGTTAATTCCACATGAAGCCGTTAATTCTTTAATGACAATTGATTACACGAATTGGGACAAATTTGAGTCATATTTTGCTTCAAAACATTTTCGCAATTCCTTAAATTTTGAGCAAACGGCTCGACCTTGCAGAAGTTTTGTTATTATTCAGACCAATGTCTATTAGAAGTCAGCAACCACTTGAATTTCAATTTTCAGATTTTATGAATATAATTTCATAAAAAGGTTTGGTGTTTCAACACGGAAAGCTACGTTAAATCAAATTGTTAAAAATAGTATTAATAATGAATATTGAAACAAAATTAATAGCAACAAACTATAAGTTTCATATCACGTGTTCATAAAGGTTGTTAAGGATTTATTTCCATATCAATTTATACCGGAGGAACACACATACAATACAAAAATATTAAATCAAAACCACAAGGACCTCGTACCTCCAAAAAACATTGAAAAGTTGCTGGAAAGACAAGTGATTCTAAAACAGGATCGTATTACAAGACGATAGGAAATCTCCGATCCCGATTGACTTGATTTTTTCTGATGTTTGACACACAAGAAGGTATTTTGGCTCAACAAACTTTCCGTGTTACGAAACTGCAATAAAAGAACCCCCGTAAAAATAAAAGTTTGCTTTATGAATTCATACGAAGTGCAGGCTTAGAATGAATAAATAAACAAGAAACAAAAAATATTTGGTTGTTTTATTAATTTTAAGGGAATATTTTGAAATTTGATACATTTTCAAACGAACAAGTTCTTACTGTGTCAATCTGTCACCCAGTCATTCACTCCACTTGAATGAAACCCCAACAAGGTGAGTAGAACAAGCGAAAAATTACGAAACAAAAATTGAAATTTTCAATGGGGAATATGACGTAGAATTGGTGTATGTTCTGTTCTGTGTCGTTGTTATATAACGAATATGAAGTAAAAACAGAAATAATTAACGTGACGTTAGGAGCCGTGAAAAAGTCACTCGTTTCTCAGCACATTTACGGGAAAAAAGTACCTTTCAAGGTAAGAAACCGAATGTCGACACTATCAGGTGTGTTCTAGTGATAACATAAACCATGACATGTTTGATTAATGCCTCCCGGAAGTCACTCAACCTTTTGCACTTAGAGCAACGGAAGAATTTTCTATTTTCCAATTCTCAAAAGCCTTGACTCGCTATTGGGAAAAATGTTTCCTTCAATTTTCTTCACAGAACTCACGTCACTACTTGACGAATGTTTACATAACTCGCGCGTCCTTCGACAAGTGCACTTGTTCGAATGTTGTTATACACGAATTCGATATTGAACAGCTGAGATTTCGGTTTCGAAAAAGCACTTCGATGGAGCAGAAGTTTTTCGTTTTCAAAGGGGGTTTCAGCGGTTCGCCAATGACGTTATTCCGGTTTGAGTAATCATAAAATCTTAAGTTGGTATTTCAAGGATGTTTAAGGTTGACTTAAAATGTCAATCGAATATCGATATTCTCAAATGGAAAAATAGAAATTTTCACTTGAAAATAAACCCTCATCCCCCAATTTGGTGAAGAATCGATAATTTCCGTCGCATCTGAAAAATTCAGTCAAAAGTCAATTTCAGAAAAGACGAAAATCATGTTGGGGTGGAACACTTTATGATGCTATAGGCGACGAGTGGGAAGCATCCCCAAACTTTTGATATCTGTAAAGTTTTGTTCAAACCGGAAGATTCAATACCACCAATATGACTAGAAAGTAGAGAAAACGACCTAGACATTATCCCCAAACCACACGACGGGGTGCCAAAGAGATTCAGCTCCACTAAGAAAATCACAATTTTAGTTTGTAGAAATTTTCATTTACATAAGTTTGTCAGAACGAAAGAGGGTTGATGTGTCTCTGACTGTATTTGTTTGAGTTAATGTTTGTGTGTATGGAAAATACTAAATCCAAATTAATTTTATTTTCCCTCATTTTCTTCTGTCACTTTTAATGTTGAATTTTCCATTTTTTCTCCATTCACACTATTGCAAAATTTCGTTACACAACGATTTTCCACACAAACGTAATAAATTTAAAAATTTTTAATTTTTTAAATCCCCTTTCAAAAATACAACCCACAAAATGAGTGTCAACAACAACTACTCTTAACAAACTCAACTCAACTTTCAACCCTCCATTATAAAACAGTGGAAATTCAGGATACACAAGGGTAGGAGCAACACCTTTCAATGGAAAATTCCCAAAACCGTTGCTGACTTCGACATGTGGCTGACTGTACTATTTCGGATCCGAAAAATTTAATCCTGCCCACGTTTTTTCGTTGCTCACATTCGATTGAAAGGTTTTGATTTCTAAGGTGTCTTTTTCAGGAAAAACTTTTCTTCATTTCCGTTTTCACACAATGATTTTCTTCCTTTTGCGGAGAACTCATTCGACATTCTAGACGACGAATTTCCACCTTTCCACGTTTATTTTTCGTTGTTTATTTTTGAAACATTTCTTTCGAGTTATTTTTAAAATTATTAAAGTTTAAAACAAAGTTTAGTTGGTCTACTAGTGAATGTTGAACGTTTTATTTTTGTTTATTTTTAATTTTTGTCTATTTCCGAATTTTTTCTCATTCAATTTTATACTTCTACTCTTGCTTGTTCTCATAAAATATGAAACACTTTTTCTATGGTTAACATACCGAAACGCATTTCACTGCCGAACGTTAGAACTTCACGTAGAGAACTGATTTTGAAATGGAAAATTCAATTTTTTCCCATGGCAGGAAAACTTTTCTATGTAAATATTCTCACAGTCGTTGTTATGTCGTCATCACTGATTCTTCTCCTTCATAAAAGCGTCTCTCTTCGTTCTGTAGAGTATTCTACTGTTCTACGTTCTAAAAAAAAGTCCACACAAACACAAATAACTTTCACACACCTGTAATTTCTAGAGAACCTTTTAAAACGTAGAGAATTGCGCGCGCATTCGAATTTCGGTTTTTTCGAAATATGTTTTCCAGTTTGTTCACAACCGACAAAAGTTTCTACTTTGGTGGGGTTACACAAAAAGGTTTTGAAGGGAGCTTTATTACTTTGCTTGATATATTTGTTTTAATGCACTGCAGAATAGTCGGAAACATAAAGTTTCAGTTATTCAATATAATCGAAGATGAAACAACCTGCTGAGACCAAAGACTTCCAAGAAGAAGTCAAGAATTGAGAATGGTCGCCCAGCTTAATGTCTTAATACACAGAAGGCTACCTATAAGTCCTTGTTTTAAGGGGAACTTATGTAGTAATAGATTCGACGCAGAACTTACATACGTCACGACCTAGGAGATTATGGAAAACCAAAAATAAAAGAGTACTATAAATCTTTGTCCTCGTTCTATGAGAGATGTAGAGAATATAGCGTGATATACACAGAATACACTTTCTTCCAAACATCGACGTATCATTTCATTCTAGAGAATGTATAATATATGAAGTATGTTTATTCATGCGCGTATACTCTATACTGTTGTGTATACCAGAGCTAACAGTTTCAAGTGCAGGAAGAGGAATGGACGAAGGATTGTTTAACACAAAAATCCGTAACCATGACATATACTAATAGGAGATATTGAAATATTACTGTGTATGTCGGCGTACGTTTCATTGAAAGTGCTTGAACACACCTCCCTATTTATATATAGATAGCTTTGAATGTGTTAAATACGGATTAAGTGTGACTTACTATTCATTTGCTGCAAGGATATTCATGAGAGTAAGGGAATCTCTAAACATTTTCATTCTATATTCCATCGGTCAATAGTTCCCTCATACCCCGTCTCCGGGTTCCACGATAGAATTGGGTTGCCTTCATTTTTGGAGCTTTGTCTGGTATATCTGAAACAAATTTTGTCCTTATCTTTATTCTACTTCCTCTGTACACATGCTTACATGTATCCTTTCATAGCTATTGAATGAACTTGCACATTTACTTCCAGTCAAACAGTAATTCTCTCCTCACTGGGATTTTTACCTACATTAAGGAAAGAATATATGAAAAGTTATCTTAATCAGGCAGATGGAAATTAATCATGCAGTAACCCTTACCAATAAGATTTGACTATTGTCCAATTGTTACCGGAAGTGTTGATCGCTCCTTTCTGTTTCCAGGAGAGTTCATGTCTCAAGGTTTCCTTTTCGTATTGAAACGAATCCTTCTTGAAGTCTTTGAAAAATTCTTTTGTTCTTGACCATCTCTGCATATTTTTTGCGTATTGAACAAATGAAGAATTTCAAAGAAATAAAACAAAAATATTTCATCAATTCATGGATTTTTATGTGTTCGTGAATTCCACACATATTTTCTTATGGACCAAAGAAACCCTCTTCTTAAAGCTACAAGCTGGTGGAATTAGAGCTCAAATGGCAGGTAACTCCGAGTCATTTGTAATTTGGATTTTCTATGCATAAAATTTGATTTAATCTGCGAGAAACCAAAATTAGTTCTTACGAGTTAAAACCACTCTTACTTTTTGACGTACGCGATTTTCATTTTGGCGCAAAATGCTTCTACAGAAATTCTCTGCACCCTCGAAAATGCCCAGCTTTAAAGGTTTTCGACCCTGTAAGGTACACAGCACCACCTACTTTTGAATAGCAAAAGCATTTTCCTATTCCGCACGCTGAATTTCGCATCGCTTGGTACTCTGGATTTCCAATTGATAATTTTATCAAATTAATTAAAGTCGTTCTAGGATACCATTTAGGTGAAAAAAGAATTGCAGGAAAACATATTGATATCAAATTACACGAAAGTTTCCTGAAATCTGGAATACTTTTCGATTACCTGTGCATTTTGACATTTCACTTCGATTCTGTTGCCAAAAAAATGTTTCAGTGCTGACAACATGTCATTGGCGTCATATTTTAGAAGATATTTCATATTCTTATTGACATTTTACACAAGGTGCGCTGAAATTTATTGAAATAATGAAAATATATTTACAAAATAAATACTTTTGAGACAAATTCCAATGATTTTATTGAGCAAAAACGTTAAAATACTGCAGAGCGAGGCGAATGAAGTGTTAGTCGCGTTGTTTCCATTAAATTTTCATTTCGCCAAATTGGTCAAATTGTTGAGTTTCTTTCGCAAACGTTGGCATTTCCTCAAAAATAATTCGTGCCTATGTTCATTTTTGAGTTGTTTTTTTAAGTTTAATTTGAACAGAGGCAGAGAAGTCGAAAAATTAAAAATTTTAATATGTTTTCTTTGCAAATAGATGAGTGAATCGATACCAGATGTTGATCATGATGATATTGGGAAATGCTTCAATTGTGGGGATGAAATTGAAGAATCGGAAAATTCAGTCCATTTATTTGGAAATCGGGTAAGGATTTATTATCATTTTGGAATTGAAAGAAGACATTAACCATGTTTCTGGTGTAGATGACTTCGTATGGAGATGTCCGATGTCCAATTGCAGTCATCTTGTCCGCTATTTTATCACAAGATTTTGAAGATGATGATACAAATCCAAAGGTGAGTGAAAAAATGTGTAATAGTAGTATCAAAAAGTGATGGTGTGTTTGATTTCAGATCGTTTGTAGCAAATGTAATGAAAGATTGGAAAAATTTGAAACGTTGGAAGAGTGTTTAGCTGAATTAAAGTTTGACATCATTAACGATTTCAATAAATCACAGAGCTATGAAGAACACTTCGAATCCGACACGTTGAGAGATATTGATAGAGATGTTTGTCAAGAGGTTCAAAGACATGTGGATTCTACTGTAAGAACCAACAAGAATGCACATGAAGCCGCAGAAGAACTTATGACCATTCTTTGTACTAGTGGAATGGAAGGACAGCTATCAATACGAAATGAAAACGGAAAACCTCATATTAAATTGGAACCTTATCAAGAAATTGTTGAAGAAGAGGAATATTTCGATCACAATGCTGAACACATGGTTGAAATAATAGCGGAGAATGGTAGTGTATTACTTTTTTCAATGCTTGTGATTATTGAATAAAATTATTTACGGTAGATGAAAGTTTCAACGATATTATTGAAGAGAATCACAACACAATTAGCAACGATGATAGTTCATTTATTGAAGTTATTGATAGTGAAAAGTCTTCGAATATACATGAAGGTAATTATAATTGAAAATTATTCATATTTCTAAGAAAAATACCACCTGCTCATATAAATTTGTTTTAGGTGTAATTATTAAAGTAGAAAACCAATCAGATCGTGATGAATTTATTTTGTCGGACTTACCAGAGAATGGAGTGTCATCAGAGGAGAAGTTTTCGCACAATAATTCGGATCATCAATTGTACATATACAATGGGCAAAATTTTACATGTAATTTATGTCTTGAAAAAGATGCTAAGTCGTTAGAACAATTTGATAGTAAAACTATAACAATTCACTTGAAACTTGCACACAACATACGAATTTACGCGTGTGACATCTGTGGGCAGGATTTCTCTAAGCGAACCAAGTTAACAGAGCACATGGATGAGGAGCATGGAGGAACAGAAGATGGAGAGTATCAGTGTGAAACATGTAACAGAGTCTTCACGAATTTACGCCTATTCCGTGTGCATAAAAGATTACATTACCCGCCGACAAAGTCATTTTCCTGTCCACAGTGTGATAAGAAATATAGTTCTAAAAACTTACTCGATGAGCACATGAATATGCACACCGGGGAACGGCCATACAAGTGTCCTGATTGTCCGAAAGATTTTGCTTCAAAGTACACGCTTCGAGCACATCAGAAAATTCATTCGAACCGAGAACGACCTTTTAATTGTAAGCAATGCACTAAGTCATTCTTTAGTTTACAAAACTTACAGCAACACGAAAGAACTCATTCCGGTGAAAAGAACTTTATTTGTCAAGTTTGTAAAAAAGCTTTTGGAACACAGCATAATCTAGATGTTCATAAAATAGTCCATACTGGATACAAACCGTTCATATGTCGGACATGTGGAAAGGCTTTCGCTCGAAGAGCAGAAATAAAGGATCATGAACGAACTCATACCGGTGAGAAACCATTTTCCTGTGAAATTTGTCATATGTCTTTCGCACAACGATCAAACCTCACAACTCATAAGAGAGCCACTCATTTAAATGATAAAAGATACAAATGCGATCAATGTGATCGGTCGTTCAAACGAAGAAGGCTTCTTGATTACCATGTGCGAGCGTCACATACTGGCGAACGGCCTTATAAATGTGATTTATGCAATGCAACATTCGTTTATCCAGAACATTTTAAAAAACATACACGTATTCATACGGGACTCAAGCCATTTGCTTGTGAAATTTGTGGGAAGACATTCAATAGTCGTGACAATAGAAATGCTCATAGGTACATTCATAGTGACAAAAAACCCTACGAGTGTGGTGTGTGTGGCCGTGGTTTTATGAGGAAACCTCTTGTGCAAGCTCACATGCAAGAGACAGGTAATTTCTATTCTATTAACGGTGAAAAAGTGAATATTTCTCATTAAAATCATTCTACAGGTCACCATAGTGATATTATAGTCAATCGACCAAATGTAAGACCAACTGCCGCATCTGAGTCAAATAGTACAATTGATGATAAATTTATCGAAGACTGTGAGATGGTTGAAGAGCATTTAATAATAGACGGTCCTGTTCAATTTGGTGCTAGTGTAGATGATCGAACAGAAGATGATAACATTGAAGATAATTCTATACCATCCGAAATTTTAGAAGAAGATTATTCAGAGGAAATAGATCCAGAACAAGTTTTCATATCGGAAGCAGGTGCTCATTACATCAAAGCTGAAGACGGAACACTGTTTCAAATAATGACTAAAGACGCGATTAGTAAAGACGCACTAGCGTGGGTTAACATCGTTTCGGAGCAGTAGAAATCAATTTTAGTATCCTAAGGAATAAATTGTTTGAACAATTCTAAAAGAAATACCAGTGAAAAATTACGACTTCGTTTTGATTCGTTACCATTCTCAAGACCACTTATATTATTAACTTCTAAATGATTTGTCTTGTTTCAGGAATATAAAGAAAGAATATATATCATAGGCATACCCCTCTAGTACATGGTATTGATTTGTAAACATTTTGAACTTGTAGAATGAAGCTTTGATTTGATGGAAAAGCCTTAAAGTTAGATTCAATAACATGAATTAAAAATAAAACATGTTTCCATAACTGAAGTTTAAACTTAGAAATGAACCATTTAAATCATTTGTTTATTTATGAAATTGAAAGAGGTGGTTAGTGGTAGACACTTGTGTTTAAATGTCTTTCCATTAGTATCATTTCCTTCAGTTGTACAAATCCACCAGATTATTTTTTACAAGAATAAGAAGAAGACAATGAAAGCCTTTTCAGTAAAATTTCTATCTAATAAAACGCTTCTGTTTACTAAAGAACTGTTCTATTGGATTAAAACCATAAGCGTTTGATTAAAATCCCACTTTATTATTATTTTATTAGCGCCTATAGCTGCAAATACTTTCTTCATTTTACAAAATTTTTACTGTAGATTGAAGCGTTGAACATCGAGAAAATGCTGGAACTACGTCTTAAAGACTATTTTTAAACTAATTTTAGTATACACTTAAGCTTATATGGTATATATACAAAATACAGCCTGATGAAAGAAATTATTTGTTATTTTTCAAAAGTTTAGAATACAGAAATTTTCCCAAAACTAAAGAAAACACGTTCCTTTATATTTCATACTCTTTAAAAAAACATTACCTGGAGCAGTCCAGTGTTATGGACGGTGTATTGAAATTCTGAACTAAAACAGAAAATAAATAAAGCCAAAAAAGTGTATATATTTTAAAATAATTTTCTTTTATTTATTAAAATTTCAAATTGTTTCAATAACAACTAACAATGAAATCATAACAACAAAATAACTGGTATAGTGATTTAGCTTCAAACTTTAAAATGCGATAAAACAAGTAAATGTAAATTTAAATAATTATTTATTTATGATAATTGGCCTTTTAATATGAACAAGGGTATGTGTAAATGATAAAAGTTCTACAACATACCAAAATTTTTAAGTGTTCTTTAGACTGTTCACGTTCAATGAATTGAATGAAATTATCGAATTGACAAAATTTTTATATTATATTTTTCTTTTTACGTTTATTAATAAAATTATTATTCATCGATAATAATTAGGATTCTTTTCTCTAAAAAATTTGATTGTAAACAAGTCGAAATTTTCAAATTTGACTGAAAATTGTTTATGTCTTTATGTAAAAATTTTTGTCTAACTACCACCTCCACCTCCTAGTTCATCTTCATATTGCTTACGGAAGCAATCTCCCACCGGGAAGAAGTCCCAACTTCTTTGTTGATACATATTCCATACGTATGTCTCCTGCCCGGTGTACTCCGTGTCTGGCTTGTTGATCAGATGCATAAGGAAGAACATGTAGTTTGCAAGATTGTGTTCTTGTGCCACATGTGTATCAAACCCATGTGGCACTTTGTCAAAGTATTCTTTATTCATTCCACATATAAAGCAATTGGACTCCATGTCTTCTTTGACAGACTCAAGTTGATCACGAAGCTCACCAAAAGCGTCAATGATCAAACCTTGAATGATAGCCAACAAGATGACAATAACAAAGAAGAAAAATGTAATATCAAAAATGATGCGATAAACCTCGTATTCGTCGCCAACGGGATCTCCAATTTCATCACCGATTCCACCACCAGCTCTAACACCTTTGTACAAATGGAAGACGAAACACGTAAGCATGTCGTGGCACTTTTTATCAACTTCTTCATCCTCTTCCTGAATATAGAACTTTCGGAAGAAATTGAAGGCTATTACGGTGTAAATGTATACAATGATAGTGAGCAACATGACAGTTAAAACGAGCTGCTTTCCGTTGTGAGTTACAGACTGCAAGATAGTCCGAAGTGTTTTGAAGCCAACAGCTACATCAAGTAAATGTGCCGCAAAGAAGAAATTATTAAAATTACCGAGAACTGAGAAAGTGAAATACCACAGAGAGTACAAGAATGCATTGTCTGTAATGGTGACTCCAGCTTTCCAAATTTGATATCTCCAGTCTATGTTCAAAATGTATTTAACAAAACCACCTTCGTCTGACTCTTGAGCTGTAAATGCACTCTTTTCCATGCCCAACAAGTTAGATATTGAGTCAAAATCATAAGTTTCGCTGTACTTCTGCCGGACCTTTTTTTTGACGAACTTGTCCCAATAGTTTACTGGGAAGGACTTCGCAGATATCACTAACTTATCCCAATGTGACTTAATATCATCATCTTCCGGCTGCTCTGCTATGAAGAGACCATCGAATTCTAGACGACGTGCAATTTCCTTCTCACGCTTGAAGATTGCCAACGGAACTTTAAGGTGATAGTACGCAATGAGCATAGCCAATGAAACAATGCTATGCAAGAATGCAGCTATTCGTAATACGTGTTCCATATAGAAGAAATCTTCATCTACGTGAACCGTTTCTAAAGGATCCTCCTCATCGCCATCTTCACCAGATCCTTCTCCAGATCCAAAACCTGATCCAGCTGCACCTGCTCCTGATCCAGATCCCATCAGCATCTCATCTTCTCCGGAGCCTTCTTCATCTTCGCCGAACGTTGTAACTTTGTAGAACAGCAACATGAAGTTGATACCAAAAGCCAAGATAAGTGCAACATACTTCAGATTGTAGAAGTTTCTAGCCAGAAAACTCACAGCCCGATGCGTGTATTGAGATATATCGATTTGATTAACAGCTGGTGTTTCTTGGGGAGCCGCTGATGATTTCTTAGCTTCAGCTTCAATTGATGCCATCGCAGCTTCTTGAACTTTTTGCGCTTCAGATCTTTCTTGAGCTGCACGCTTAGCTGCATCACCGCCTAATAAATCTACCAATGTCATTGGCTGTTCTTGACCTTCCATTTCTTGTAGTGATTCAAGAGCACCTTCTTCTGGGCTACTTTCTCCAGTCTCTTCAATTGAAGACGTTGGACTTATTGCAGGCGATTCATGAGGAGCAACCTTGTATTGCCCATTCTCTTCTTTGCTTATGTCCAAACCAAATGCCTGAACCGTCCCTGGCGGTTCTTCTTGTGGTAGTGGTGGCAGTGCTCTAGTGAACTTCTCTTCTGTCTCAATTGCAACCACCACTGTCTCCTCAGTAGCTGTTCCTCTCATTAAATTCATTAAAATGCCTAAAAAGTACTTAACGATCATGGCGTTACCATATCCCGTATAGTAGAATGCATAAAATATCATTTTAAAGAATCCAATTATTATCTCTGGGATAGTCTTCGTTTGCAGTACACCAATTTGATGTTTTATATTCGATGGGCTCAAGAGGAACACTGCAAACTTCAAGCCATCTTTTACAGCAGTCATACTACGTCTTATTGGATCACGAGCTGCACGTTCCTCATCTTCCTCGCTCATATAAGAGCTATAGGCCGCTTCACGTTTCACGTTGCTTCCTCCATCTTCTGTGGCCATAAGACCAGATGCGTGGGTCATCTCAAAAATAGCATCTTCACAGAAATTTACGAACGCCTCTAGTTTCTCCTTATCACCACCTTCTGTTACAATGGAATAGAAGAAAGCTCTTTTCGATTCCTTAATTTGAGGTTTCTCCCACTGTTCGATGTTTGATTCTTTGATTTCAAAGTAGACTCGTTCTATTTTCTTTGAACTGCCAAGAATTTCAATTCTGCCCAGGAACGGTTCGAAATAGTTAAGGACGGATCCAGCCGTTTCGAGGAATCGAGCCAATCTTGGCTCGTTTGGCATGTGCTCACTCAAGTTGGTCAGCAGTACAGCCAAGTTGAAGCCAATTTCCTTTGATGGCTCATGGAAACGATCCACGAATCCTGCATAGTCAATTTTGCCATCATGATTACGTTCACAACAGGCGAGAAGGAAGTCAATTTCATCCCTGCAAATTTAAATAAGTAAAGAATTCGATACATATTCACCATACATTTGACACTCACGGTGTGTAGCTTTTCTGCTGCTCCATCTTGTCCCTGAAGTCCTTCGGTGCTACCCATCCTTCATTGTTTGCATCGATTTCTTGGAAGCTGGATGATTCTGTCAAGTCCTTTAGTTTCAAAAACATATCGAAGTATTTAAGGATTAATTCCACATTCGAGGCTGATTCCACAAGTGTGTCAACCATCTGTTTACCAATAGTACCTTTAATGAGAATAATTTTATGAAGTAACATACGTATGTATATCAGAGGATCATTACCATTCACTACGTTTCCTTCAAGCATAGACAACATCATTGTGATCATATCCTTCTGTAAATTCAGTAATTCTTTGAGCAGATCGACTTGACTTGAATGTTTCGACAGTTTGTCTTGCATGTGAGAGAACAGGAACAGGAAACCACCGACTGCGTCCCATAAACGGGAATGAGCTAACGCTTGCTGATTCAGGGTACAAGGACCTTGTATCACTTCAGTCAATGTGTTGAAGACTTGACTTGCTACACTGATAGCTTTGAAAAAATTGGCTTTTCCGGCAGGATCAATGATTTCCTGGAAAGGAAAATATAATTAATTGGAAGTTCATCAGAATAATGAATATTCTACTTTGCTCGAGTAATGCCAGTAGAAGTCCATGATGGATTCTTGAAGCCTCAACAAGTAATCAACAGTACAGATGACTACATTTACAGTTGTTGTGTTGCCAGCCTGTGTCCTGAGGTAATTCTGCCATTCTATTCAGTATAAATGTTTTCTCATTTAATTACTCGTCGAAAATAGGTGAAGGACATCTGCACTTACCCAAATTGTGACCTTCACAAGTCAGTTGAATAAACCGAAACAAGGCGCATGTAAAATCAGCGTCGTGCATATTCTTCTCACCAGCAGCTCCCTCAGAGCCAACACCAAGACCTGCACTCGGAATGTACTCTTTTGTTTTTTTCCGTTTCGTTTTGTTGGGGCGGTCAAAGGACATTTCAGGTGGATGCATTTTTTAAGTGTGTTGGTGTTATGGAAAACAGGCAGTATCCCATAACATAAAGGAGGGAGCATATGGTTCGCAATATTTTTCATAATGAAACATTTAAGCGTTCGCAAGGATCAGCGTTATTCATTATATAATAAGGAAACAGGATCATTTGCAGGATGAATTCGCAGTCAAGTGTGCGAGTATAATTCAGGTTTTATTGTAGATTTAATGATGTTTGTATAAAATTGTTTTGGTGGTTTTTGGTGGTTTTGGTGGTTTTGGTGGAGGGCAACAATAATTTATGAAAAAGAAAACAAAAAGAAAACGATTTGGTTTAGGTAATTCAGCAATGAAATAATAACTTGCCAATTATGATGAGGTATTATATGAGCATTTTAAATTATAAGAAACTCAAAATGTTTAAGATGAAATCGTGAGAAAAGTATAACTAAAATGAGTAGAATAAAAATTTTGATAAAATTCTATGTTAGGAAAGTCTTATGCCAGCAAAAAGTTAGGAATTTGTTAATTAGGCAAATTAATTTTTTCAAGGCATTGAAAAATATTGCCTGAATCCGAAAAATGGATCCATGAGCATTGCTTAAGTACTTAAGAATCATATTCAGGTTGAGATTCTTATATAGTCTCTCTTAGATAGCTTTGAAATCTGTATAGAGAAGTAAACTTTTCATTTTTATAAAATGAAGTTTCAATATTTTCATGGCAATATTCTTCAAACGCAATGTTCTCATTTTGTTATTTGATTCCATGCTGATGCACTATTAGTTACTTTCCATTGATGAATGATACTTAAAGGAACATGAGGTGGACTGTATGCGATAAAATTGTTTAACATTGTCTCTCACCTTCGGCTTTGGTGTTCCGTTCGAAGGCATCCAGATCCAGGACACTGCATGAATTCATAAGACCAGCAATGGACGCAAAGAATCCAACGTCCTTTTTCTCCTTGAGATGATTGAGCATACCTTTCTGGATGTCAATGTTGCCACCACGTAGAATAGCTATGCCTAGATTTAAAGTTGTCATAACCATTTCAGATGGAATTCCCTTTGAAGCGGATATGTGAAGCAAGACCATTTCGGCAACACCCCGATTTGAAAGACGGGCCTGATGGAAGAGAAGTTTCTGCTTCTCCATTTCCTGTTCCTGTAAATTAAGTACAATATTAAAACAAGAATATGATGTTTAAGTTTTTTTGTTAAATCAGCATTACCATTAATTTTTCCATAGTATTCTGTTGTTAGCAATTAGAATTTGGTAATTGTGTTAAACATTATCTTTGAGAGAATATCAAAGGGATAAAGTGTCATTGATGTAGACTACTCACATGAATACTGGTTCCTTCGCCTTCTTCACCTCCTTCTTCATCACCACCTTCTTCTTCCTCTTCTCCACAGGATCTGGCTGCAATTTGTGCATACGACATGTATAAAGGATCTTCTTGCAGTGCTCCACTCCGTTCTGTCATAGCTCCACGGCAGAATGTTGTCACTAACTGCGTCAAAGGGTCCGGTTTACCTTCTTCTACTTCTTCCTCTTTCTTTGCTTTTTCAGCATCTTCAAAGCTTTGTGTCAGATCTTCGATCATAACCTCTTGCCCTACATTTTCTTCTTGTAACCATTGCTCGTAGTAGGTTCGGGCAAAAATATTACAGGCTCGATGTCTAAAAGGATGGACGTAGCAAGAAAATAAGAGTAAGAAAATGTGGTGAAGTGTAAATAGAGTATTGAGGAAATAGAAACATTTAATATGAGGGTGTGAAATCAGAAGTAACACAAGCCAAAGTGTTCTTGGGATTAAAAGTTTAGTTAGTGATTAGTTGCCATTGGTTAGTGCTAGGCTTGTGCAACTTCCTTATCTTAAGCGGATCGTTAAGAAGCACCTGCTCAATCTGTAAAGATGCTTCGCTCTCAAACATGAAATTGCTGCCTGACGACGAGCCATCGACAAAATTCTATTCCAGTTACTTGGTCTTTGTTTAGGTCGCGTGGCCTAGAGGACAAATAGTTAACACATATTAGTTGATTAGTTATCGAAACGTTAAGTTATGACACGCTAATAATAATGCACGTTCCGTCCTGTAAATTGGAACTTCAAATTTTTCAACGAACTCGGTTAATTACAACGTTAACTTGAAAGATTGAAAAGTTAATTCTGATGGAAATCAAAATAAATTAAATTAATCTAACACAAAAAACTCAGAAAATAGAAAATTCATGTAAACAAGAAACCTTGGAAGTGAATGAAGTGATGTTTGCCGGAAACAAGCGATTACAGCTCGCTTCCGCTGAATTGATACAACGCTCCTGTAAACGTTACGACTCTGCTGTTGTGGATGATCGATCTGTAATTCGATGCCGGTATACAAAAAAGAGGAAACAAATAGCGAGAAACATAAAAATAAAAGAGAAGAAAATTGACAATGAAAAAATCAAATCAAATTCAATAAAAATTTCGTAGAAGAGAAGAAATTTAAATCGATCTGGCAATACTCACCATATGTAATCCGTACAGGACTTTTGCCATAGCTACAATTCGATCAACAGTATCCTGAACTTTACTTTCTCCTTTTTTGTCCCCAGTCGGGTTTGTAGTGGTCTTCTCTACCAAATCCATTGGGATTTCTTCTTTCTTGCCAAGCTTCGAGTAAAGATAGTGCTGCCAGGACATCTCGTCCGCAGGATCAAGTTTATCTGGCATAGTTATCTGCGTTCGAGCAAAATCGATGACTTCATATTCTGGCATTTTCTTGAGGTATCTGTCCTTGCAATGTTGAACCAACTCCTGCTCTCGACCAGCGAAGAGGTTAAGACCTACAGGCAGGAGACGTTTCAGACAAGCTACCATCAAACTGGCTTGCACTTCCTTATCTTTGTCGCGTTTTTTGTCTCGGTTTTTCTTTTTCTTTTTAACTTTTCCGCCTGTTACTGGTGCTCCTTCGGATATTGCTGTGGATCTCCTCGTTGCAGTGGGCATGATCAGAGCCATGTTGTCGATTTCGTTGGCGGATATAAAGTTCTGTTCTTCTTTTAGGAAGTACTGACTCTTGGACCAGATGTTGAAGATCTCCGCCACATAATTATAGAGCTCCTCTGCTTCAGCGATGTTGTTCTTAAGCCAATGATTTCTTTGGAGATCTACATATTTGATGAGGAGCGGGTAAAACGAATAAATGTCCCTCACAAGTAACTGCCAGTCTTCTTGAATTTGTGTCTCAACTTGAGATGTGTCATCTGTTGTTGATTTGATAAAGCCTCTCATGCTCTCTTCTTTGTGGAACATGTTGTCCGTGCGTTTCTTGACTCGTTCCGCAAGAGGCAAGAACGGATCTTTGAGGAGCTCCTCAGAGCTGTTGATAATGATTTGTTGCGTGTACGCAGCAATCCTTGTCATCCATGGTGCGTTTTCGTTACCAATATTCTTCTTGATAAGCTTGAGGACGTTTTTCAGCAGTTGATTCATGTGATCCGATGTTACCATGGTAACGTGATTGCCAGTTGTTGGACTGACATTATCTGGTCCTTGTGCCCACCAGAATGGTAAATACGAACACAACAGAGGCAGTATCACATCAATGATGTGTTGCGCTTCATGATAAGTTTGATCGGATTCCACAAACTGATCAACCTCCTGCAATATTGTCTCCAGATTAGGCATCGAACCCTCCATTCTGACCATAATGTCCTGAGCTTCCAGCGAATGATCGGCAATTCTATTTAGCAGTGAGAACTGGTTGTGCTTATTCAAATGCGGCTCTAAAAATGCAACTGGGAACGTTGAGCTGAATGCACCAAGACACGAGCCTAGACTAGGTTTATGGCGTTCGATTTCTGTCTTCAAATATTTGCGTTCATGCGTAAGAGTGTGATCAGTTCCTAAGGTGTATAACGAAGCGAGTATCTTATATGACGCCACTTGAATCTCATCCACTAAAAACAAAGAAACAATCGGTTAATCGAACTATTTAAAGGAAGGGCAAATTTAACTTACGGAGAAGATCGCTTCCATAATCACAAACAGCCAAGTGATCGAACATGGCTGTAAGGACAGGCAATATGACGGTGTTGACATACGTCAGTGAGGTTGACGTCTTGAGGTGGGTTCCTCGTAGATACGTGTACTTTCCATCTTGAAGATTCAAGATAGTCTGGCCTAAATCATCTGCTGTGTTATTGAAGAATGTCAACATTGAAGTTCGAATGAATTCGGGACAATTTTTGACCAAAGATTTGGCGTCGATGCCTTTGACAAGTACTTGCAGACAACGGACAGTTATCCTGACATCAGGACCAAAAGCGGACAGTCGGCTACGCAGAAGTGATGCCAACTTGCAGAATATTGAAGCGACCATTTCCTTTTCTTTGAGCGAAGCAGCTCCAACGTTATTTGTCGCTGTCGCCACAGCTATGAAGTAGTTTCTGTGGGTCGAGAAGTACTTCTCCATTAGAGGCAGAACGACTTTCGAGAAGAACTTGATGTCACGTGAGCTCGTCTTGAAAGAAGATCTTCTGCTGAAAGTAGCTGATGGTTTGAGTAATTTCATGTTGATCGTTGCTCGGTCTAGATATTGAATCAACTTTTCAAGAAGTGAATAAGAGAATCTCAGCTCAACAGCAGCTGGTGTTGAACCAGGCTCTCCTTCAACTAGCCCACCCTTTGATGGTCTGAAATGGAAAGGTTAATTTATCAGACAAAATCATTGCATCCATGACCTACTTGTGGAGTTTGTATCCTTGGTACTGGAGATACTTCAAGAACTCCTGAGACCTTTCGCGATCCTTTCTCTTTTCCTTGTCTGTAAGCAGATCGTATGGAACTAATTGTGGATGAATGCCTCCGCCACATGTATTGAGCTCTTCTTTCTTTTTCTTCGCCCAGATGTCGTGAGAGTTCTCTGCCAATCTTTCTGCCATGTTCTGCATTTCCCTGCTGAGCGTTAAATTTGTCATATCGACTGGATGTGGATGATAGTTGAGTGCGTCACCCTGAAATTCTCCCTTCTGAGCATTTTTCGTTCATTTTAGTTAAAGGATCAACACAGCAATCAGGTTGCCAACAGTTTCATGAATTCCAGGTTTGAAGGGAATGACGAGAATTTTGGTTAATTAATATTTGGTGATGATGAAACAATACTGGGAATTTTGTTAGCTCACAACTGAAGAATATACTTACGATAATTGGCTTAGACTGGCGCCTAGTTGATCCACGTTGTGTCAGTGGAATGTCCACTTCAGAGTGTTCTATTGTCCAACCGATAGCAAGTAACGCTTTCAAACTTTCTCGAACAGGCTCTCTGTAGCGTTCTCGTTCCTATAGAAAATGATATTAGTTTAAAAGATTCAGTATCTACAATACATTGAAATCTTACATAATCATTGAGTGAGTTGTATGGCTTCAGACGGGGATGTGTCTTCTGCACGTCAGACCAGGATTCGCCATGGACCCATCCAGCTTCGAATTTCCTGCTGGCCCAGGCGTCGTGGTAATGTTCGCTGAATTTTTGGATAATGGAGTTGAGGTCGTTGTCGACATGGACATTAGCGGTGTTGATGGGTTGAGGATTGTATTGCGGTTGATCCGGAGCTCCAGACTGACGACCGTAGTAGTCTTCGTCGGTATTCTTCGATAAACTGTAATCTGGGGGAAGGGCGCAGCCGATTGCAATCAGACAGGGTAATGCTTTTCCGAAGAGTTCCGGATCGTAATCCATATTACTCAGGGAATCAAAAATGTTTGAAAACAGAAGCATTGTCAAGCGTTTCTCCTCGTCTGAAGAAGCTCCATATGTACCTTGTCCTTGGCTGGAACCATAATATTTAGCACATCTGTCGTAGTGCAAGGTGAGTAACTGAAATGTAGAATAATATTAATTTATAATATAGTAGTAGTGTAAAACGGCATACCCTCAAGGCGACTGTTGTGTACTCAGACAGTTTGGAGACATCGACAGTCAATTTTCTCAGCAATTTGAGGAGCATAGCTGGCTGCATTTGTGAAGTGAGAGCTACCAAGAAATCTGAAACTGCTTCTCTTTGTCCTTTGGTTAACATACGGTTTTTAGACAATCTGTAGACTGTATGAAGGGTGGCATCTAGGAGACTTGCATAGTTTTCAGCTTCGTTGTAAAACTTCGAGTGTTTAATGAGAAGAGGGAGAATCGAGTTCCCAATGTAACGATTCATAGACAAAGCCATGTCACTCTCAGATCCATCGTTCTATCCATAGCAAAAAGAAAATTAATAGGAATTAGAGGTGAATCTTAAAAATAGCTGAAGAATTACCTTGTCCAACATTGTCGCCGTGCGTAGGTCGGGCAAGAAAGCCTCTTCCAAAAGTTTGTAGAAAAGTTCTTGAGTTTCGATCCCATAAACTCGTTCCAGGAAGAGGACAATGCTTTGCTTGTTACCAGGAATAAGTCCAGAAGGCATATCAGACTTTGGCTTTTCTTCGCCTGGCGCTGGATTGGAGAGAGTAAATCTCAAACTCAAGACTCCTTGAAGATCTTCAAGAGGAACTAGTGATCTCAAAATAGCCCGAGCACGCAATGATTCGTTTTTTCCTTGTTCAATTACACTTGCGTCCGGGGCACATCGTCCAAGAAGATCCACAAGAGTACAGTAGAAATTCAAAATTGCCGACCCTGTGTCGATGTAGTCTTCATCCTCATCGCTTTCAGGCAGTGGATGACTGAAGTTCAGTCCAGTGATTGTGCCCTCAGCTTCGTCTTGCATTTTCCGTCTATCAGATATTCTCTCCGACATTTTGTTTGCATCAACAATAGCTCGAAGTAATCCTTCACCTTCACCTCTTAGGGCAGGTCCTAGACACTCTGGACGACGGATCAAAAGCCTAATTACCAAGTTAGCATTTTCCTCGACACTTTCACCATTCACCCAAACACAGAAACGCAGGAAATCCAAGTAACGTTCACCTTCAACTGGATCCCAGCCTAAATCAGGATACCCTTTCTCCACAAGTTCTGAGTTGCTCTGTAGTCCACAACGAGATAAATAAACGGCGATTTTCTCTAGATAGTGCTCGCGGAGAGCCAATGCCAGCTCAGTGTTCTCCATTAAACTGGAGTAGGCAACGTCCAGTGGTGTGGATCCTCTTAAGCTCGGTCTGGACAATAGAATATTCGAATTGTCCAACAAGAAGTCAAAGTGATCGAACATAGCTTTTTGATTCTGACGACTTGTACGACAGAAATAGCAGAGGAAGCGACAACAGGCCACAACCATTTCATGAGATGTATCCTTCTCCTTGGCAGGTGACTCGACTCCTTCACTTTGGACAGGAGCATCACTCTGCGCTTGAGCTCGTCGTCCAAGGGTGTTCATCATGACAGCCATGACATTCTCGTGGACTCTTAAAATGCGAATTAGGTCAGGATGTTGGAAGAACGTATGGTTGTTGACGAGTTTCCACAATCTCTTCCGCATCAGCTCCTCTTCCTCTTGGCTCATTTGTACTGGCAATAGTGCTCGAATCTGACTAAGGCCTACCCACATTTCTGCAGCATCATTCTTAGTCTTGGCGTTGATCACGTATGTTTTCTCGAGAGCTCTAACTAGTTCACCCACAGTGTCGTATTGTCTGACCAGCAAACTGAACATTTCTCTTACGAGTTTTGGCGTTTCGATTTGTGATTCCTCAGCCCAGCGAACAATTGTCTTGATAAGAACCTTTCGGAACACTTCCTCAGGTGTTTTCTTCTCTGGTTCCTCAGGTTCCTTAGGACCTTCTTCGAGTTCCTTTACGGCATTAATAAAATTGTACAGTTTTTTAATAGGGTTTGGCTTGGCTACATCTGTATTTTCGATGGCAGCAGTTTCACCCACTTCTGGTTCTTGTAGTGCATTCAAAGACACTTTCTTCATCAAGCATTCGTGGAATTCATTCAACCTTGATCTTAGATCAAGACCACAAGTACAGTTCTCTGTGTCGTCCAGTTCTAGATTCTTGAAGTTCAAAATTGCATTCATTTGCTCTCGTGGTGGACAACGGAATTCCTTAGTCTTCTTAGCAGCCACAGCACTGGGTAAATCCGATTGTTTTATTTCGATGTACCGACGCAACTGATCTGATTGCAGATCACCAACAAAGTCGTGGGAAAAGGCTACTATGCTCTCTACTCTGTGCCGGAGCTGGATATCGTAGAGATGATGAAGAAGGTAGCACATTTGTAACTTTGCGCCTTCTGCCATTTTCATGGTAAGTAATCCTTTACGATGCTCATCCTTTCCATCTAGAAAGAAGGTAATAAATTTACTCCCAATTCGATATATTGAAAAAAACCAAACCTTTGACAAAAGTGGCATCCCAGGTTTCTGGGTTAATCATGATGAGTAGCTTCGCCACATCCTGGTCTGCAAGAACTCCTACAAGAAGTAGGCGATCTGTCAATTTCAGTAGTGGTCTGTGGAAGAGATGATGAGCATTCAGGACAAATGCTTCACAGTTACTATGACTAAAAAATTCTTACAAGAAGAGATTCTCATTTGACCATCCAATCGGATCACGGTTATGGATCTGGTTGACATCAACAGCTTCTGATAGCGCCTCCATTACGAATTCTCTCACCACCTCCAGAGGGAATTTTGGGGAGTAAAGTTGTTCAATTGTTGGTATTGGTTCACTGGAAGCACTTGGTGCTACTATTGTTGGTACACTTGGTTGGGGGTGGATGGATCTAGGGTTTGATTTGGATTACGGGATGTGAGTCAGTTTGAAAGTGGAGAGAAAAGAGTGGAAGTGGATGAAAAGCAGCGCGCAAGTGCAATAAAAATAAGAAAATAAAAAAGGAAATGAAAGAGATTTCTGTGCAATGATTTCATTCATTTTTTTAAGAAAATTCGGGCTAGCGGATAAAGATTGTGCCAACGACGTGAAGTGAAGGGTAAGAAAAACGACCGGATTTGGAGATTACGAGACTCTAACGACAGGGTTACTATTTAATACTTACGCGATTTCAGTCATACGTAATTGAGGGCGAACAGATTCTGTGACAAGTGATCTCAAGGAGTGGGACATATCTTCTTCCCCATAAAGATCTTTGAGCTCTTGCCCAAGTGGGATGATATATTCATTCTTGCACACTTCCATTGTGGTGGCATGAGACTCCAAATGCAAGGCAATGAGAAGATCGTAGAACCCTTGACGCAGAGCTCCACTCATGTACTCGGATTTGATGGCGTACAGTAGTTGTTTCTGGTCAACGTGTTGGCAAAGTGCATGAGCTGCTCTGTAATTCGATTGATAGCAAAGAGCAGCGTACAAGGTTAGTGTATGAGCGTGGAATGATAACAGCTTGTCCATTTCAATGAGTTCCAGGATGTCAATACAACGATCCTCTTCTGGAATATGTAGTGCCAGCATAGACACTGGATCTTCGCACAGCATGGACCATCCTCTAATGTCGGATAGTTTGAGTGCATGGACTTGCAGAGCTTGATTGGGGACTCGTGCCCATTGGTGTGGTTTCAAGCATTGAACTTTAAGCCGAGGTGGAAACTGTGGGGTGACGTGTTTGTCGCTAGTCGGTAGCACTGCTGCTGATAATGGCAGAGTAGTGGCTGTACGACCTAGTTCGATCTGAAGGATTTCCTTACTTGTCGCTTCGACAAAGATTGCTGGGAACAGCTTCGAATCAGGTTCCATGAGGAATCGATGGGAGGTCTCTTTTCCTTCGCATGTGAATCTCACTGTACCTGTAGATGTGTCAACAAAGCATCCAATGAACATTCCTTGAGACGCTCCCTTGCCAGATGCATCTTGTGTGACTTCATTGAAGAGTTCATCTGCTCTGACCATGTAGCAACTTTGACGGTCAATCTTGTCAACTATCAGTTCATAGTCGTTCTCCATAACAACAGATATCCTTCGGACTTTGTCTCTGTTAAAGTCTTTACTATGCAAACTGTACTGTGTAGTCACCCATCCGACATATACATGAGTGGGATCTTGGCCAGGATAAATGCGTACACCGTAGAAATATTCATTAATCAATTTTAGGCAATCGGAATCATAGAGTTGGTTCCCAGCGGTTTCTATGACTTGACTTGTTAAGTTTGTGGTGGCCATCTGCTTGGGACGGTCCGGAACTGCTGGAGGTTGGATCCGAAGATCAGCCTGGAAATATTAAGATGTGCTTAGTCAATTTGCCCTTGTTTACTAGACTTACGTTTGAAATTCGAACCGTCGGTGGTCGTGCGTTCAACGTTGACTGTACGACGCTTCTGCCGTGAGCTGCAAAAATTTGACAATGTTAGTGAGATTAAAATAATTGCTTGTCAAATGAAAGAAAAACGGTTCAACCAAAATATAGGTTCGGGCTTAAAATGTGTCAAAACTGGGTCAACATTTGTGAGAATCTTTTCATTTCAAGAAAAAATTAAGAAACTAAAAGTCAGAAAAAGCTCGGGAAATATAAATTGGGATAACCAAAAAAAGTATGTGAAATGAGTTGTGATAGTTCTGTAATTGAGTTTTATCAAGCTTAGCGCAAGTTGAGGAATTATTTCAAATGAAAGAAACGCTTTCGAAATCGCCGGGATTGGTTCGAAGGGTACTTACTTTCGTCATCAGTGCCATCTGGAAAATAAACAGTAAGTGAGCGATTGTCGGATTGAGATTTATACTATAATGAAAAATCTCTGGATTCGATAAGACCTAAAGTGCCCAAGAACTAGCCTAAGGATTTGAGTTAAAAGTTCCTTGAACTTACCCAACGTATTTCTTCTTTCACTAAAGTCATGTGGACTCCTCGACCTGGGTTTCTCTTTGCTGTGGTCGCGTTTCTTCGAAAAGAACCTGAACGGACTACGACCACGTTTTTTCTTGTCATCCATGGTGTCCATGTGATTCATGTCTAGGGCGCTTGAAGATCTTTGCATTTTACCAGAATAATCTGGCATCTCAAAGGTGATGTTGCGTGTAAGGGAACCTTTGCGTGGTGGTTTGGCCGGCGCTGCTCTGAGGAGATTTTCATCAGCTTCAGCGGCATCTTCTGAGTAGTTTCTATGCAAGCCCTTGATGTCGCTTATAGTGAATCCACTTTTCATGATGTGGTCAACATGCATTGGTATCGCCGTTTGTTCCGCTTCTGCAAGCAATCTGTGCTGTCTGATCTTGATTTCTTCCCAACGCTGTTTCTTTTGTGATTCACTAGAAAATACAAGAAAAACTATCAAATGATGTCTTTGGCAAAAAATGTGATTGAACCAACTCTATAAACTCGCTCATGCAAGTGACTGGAAGGGAAAGCCTCAGAAATTCCCAGTTAGCTTTCTCCATAGTCTCAAACGTGTTGTGGGATATCTTCAGGCATGGAGGTGTGTCTGCTCCAGCAGGAATCCTCGTGACGTCGATTGGACAATCTATCATTTCTTCAGCGTTTTCGAAAAGCGGTTGGTCCTTGGTGTACCAATGTGTCACAGGACGACGCATGTTTCTGTTTTAAAATTTTGCTCAAAATTGATTACTTGAACCATAAATTTGGCAAAGTTGAAAACTTACACACAAAAAGGCTCGTATCCTTCCTGTAAACCACATGTCGTGAAGTACTTCAAGGAATCCACATTCTGGCCGTATGTCAATCTGGCCTTCTGGCCAACCTGGGAAAAAGAATTAAACATTTTAACCTTGAATAGCCGATGAATCAAAAGACATCATTTACCCCAATTGTACATGCTGGAACAAAGCCCACACCATCGGCTGTAACGTCTGCGAATGTCGTCTCGCCTCCTAAGGCATCCATAAGGAGTTCACCATTTAACGAGAAGCCTGTGGCATTAAGAGATTCATTAAGATTCTGAATGTCCTTAACATACTTGATAGTTATGGAGAACATGCTGTTAATGTTATAATTTATACAAGAATTTCCATGCATAATATTTGTAAGGCTTAGAGCATTTTCTATGGAAAGTTGAATTTGTCAAAATTTGTTTTTTTCTGTTTGTTAGAAATATAGGTACAATTGAATTTTAGCTAATAATTCATTCTAGTGACGTGCATATATTGAAATGTGCACGCAGGTCATTAAGCAAATCGCATCCACAGCAGTCTCGGCTGTAACTCATTGCCAAGCTGGTAGTTTTCTATAAAAAATGTTGGTCAAACAACAACATGGCGTTATATCATACTGTTATAAGTTCAAATGTCATCAAGTCTTATAACACCAAGTTCTAGTTGACAATTGTTACACAAAAGCCTCAAAAATAAAGCGTTGGATAAGCATATGTCGTTAAGTAGCTGATATTAAAACCTCCAAAGTTCTATAGCTCTATAAGCATTCAATATAAATAGGTAACTGTTTGATGGATAAAAGAGGGTGCCAAAGCAGTAGATATTTTTTCATGTATTTTATGTAAAATATAACGAATAATTGATCCAATTCTTATCTGTTACTCTATGGTAATGGTAACCGTAATCGTGAAACGCTATAAATGTAATAAATGGAGCTACTCTCTACCAAAGGGAACATAAACCTCAAAATAGGGAAACTTAGGAAAATTATGCTTTAGAACATTTGGGTAATAACACCAACGATTTTTTGTTTTTGCTATTAAACAGTAAATCAAAAATAATTAATTTTTTTTTGTCTGTCTGTCTGTGTTTTATTAAATTATATTTCTCTTACTGATGGTATGATCGACGAGATCAAGGAAGACCCCAACGACGTCACCTGGTTCCCATTGTTTTCCAAATGATTCACTTGCACCACCAGAAACTTTCTCTTCCTAAATCCGTTGATATATGGTTTTATAGAAGAGTTCAATGAAATAGAAAGAAATAAATAGAGAAAAAAATGATTGTTAGTAAAAATTTTGAAAAATAAAATTTTTTAGCTTTTCAGGGTTTTTAACAACAACGAATTCAGAAGAGCTCAATAAAAGTAAATCGTTTCGAATTGAAGTATAATAACTTTAATTTTGTAAAAATAATATTCTTGTAACAGAAAAGTGTATCACCAAGATGTCAATAAGACAAGAGATGATAATAGATTACTATAGAATAAGATAAGAAAAAGCAGAAGTCACCATGTATGGACAAGAGAGAAACTCTGGCGGAATCTACTCAGGCTTGTAACAAATGTCCACTGAAATTTATGGTATAGCACAAATCAATCGGCCACTGAAACCAAGTCTTTGATGTCGCCCACAATCGTTAAACATACCATAATCACTTATGTACAAACTAAAATATACTAGTACCTACTGTATTTGTATTTATAACCATTCTTTAAACTAAGTATTAGTCATGGACATTAAAAAAATAAAAAACGAAACAAAACAATAATATATCTTATACGATGTTAAAGTATAAACATTTGGGCCAATCATCAGTAAATGTGATAAAATAAAAGTTAAACAAATAAGTTAAAAAATGAAAAAAACAAGTAAAATATAAATTTAAAAATGAACCGATTCTTACTGATAATTTGATCCTTAACATCTATAAAACAACCAATTACATCTCCAACTTCATAGCGAACACCGAAGTGTTCCACAGAGCCTCCATGTAATTTTGTTACCTAATTTTAATTTTAAAATTTTCTTTTAATAATTTTCATTTAATTTAAAATCGAATTCAAACTGAGATTGTTCAACAAAACAGACAGTCCGAAATATCATAGAAAGATCCTTTAGAGAAATCTCTGGTACACTTTTGGATACTTTTTAGACAGTTTAAGAATTTCGCGGGACATGCGACAAGTTTTACTTACATTATATCCATCAAAAGCCCACGTACTCTCATCTGAGCCTAGCATTTTGCCAGGATGACAGTCAGCACGAGCCCAACCCACTCTCATTGGTCCGGCTGTGAGGACTTCAAACTCAAAGTACCACTTTCCGGAAGTAACAGCGTAGTTCCGTTCAACGCGATAAGTCCTGAAGGCAGCAAACTTTTGTCTGAGGGCTTCAGCCAGCAGAGCCTCGTTGCCTTCACCAGTTGGAGGTTCCAAATTATAGCCGTAGACGAGAAGTGTGCGGACTGTTTCTGAGGCAGTGTCCCGGTTGGCTTTTTTGATTGCATCGTCAACTTTTGAGTATGGAACCAAATGTGGACTTCTGTGATTCTCTGAATCCTCACTCAGTCCGTAGGTCCATCCTTGTTGGATACGTTCTTTGGCCCACAAATTGTGTGTGTTTTCGGCTAATTGGTCAACCAACTCTTCCAATTTTGGGGAAAGTGTCACCGCACTCAAGTCCAGAGGTGCAGGTTTGTACCCATTGCCTTGCATGAAAGGCTCATTGGGCAGTCGGATTGGTCTTATACGCGCTGGAGGTTTGTCAAATGTTATGTAATAGCCTAATGAGATAATAGTTCTACGAAAGAAAGTGAGTTAAAACTGAGTTTTGGTGCAGAACTTTAACTTACTTAAGAGTTTGGACAGCAAGTTGGCTGTCATAACGTTTCTCTGCGGCTGGAAGCTTCTCGAATTGGGTTAAACAGGGATGAATCCGATGCAAATCATCTCGGCGTTCACCCCAACTCCATCCAGCTTCGATTTTATTTAATGCCCACATTTCATGAATATTTTCTGCCAATTTGTCTTTGATTGAATCCACGGAAGAGGGAAGGAGGACACTTGATGTATCCACTGGATTCGGCACAAAAGCAGTATCATCTTCAACCAACCATGGACCGGCGAGTACATTTTTGTTCAAATTTCCAAAGTAGAAGCATGGATCAAGACTCAGGACTTGATGGGGCATCAAGCACTGAACCAATGGCGAGAAGCCCATTGGTGGCGCATACTTTAACCGGCCATGATCTCCTCCGAGCAAGAAGCGACAGCTATCACAAATAGAAATTGAGTAAATTCCAGAAGATCATGGTTCAAAAACAAGAGTTAGCTAACCTTAATTTTGATGAGCAGCTCATGACGGGAAAGAACATCCCGTCCAAATTAAATTCTCTAAAACTGCCTCTGACTTTGGCTCCATTGAATGTGAATGTGATTATGGGAACACCCAAGTCCAGAGCGACTCCAATGACATCTCCCTTGCGAATGAATGGTTCCTCAGGTATGATATCAAGAACAGGTGTTTTTCTGCCTCCTGTCCAAAGATACACTCCATCGAAACCGAACGAATACAAGTCGTCGCCTACTCCGTTACCACCCCATTTCATGCCACCACCAGGATATGGAACGTACCTAAGAGAAAGAGATATATTTCAAGAACTTTGTGATGTCGCACAGTGTGACATACCCTGATGTATTCGCCCATCCGATCCGGAGATGGGGCATCATGTGAGTTGTTTGTTCGATGTGGTCCATAGTCACTTCGAAGTACCATTTTTGGTACATGGCGGACCCCTTCACACGTCCAACAAAGATATTTGGGCGAATGCTGTAGAAGTAACGGGAAGATATCTTGGGTAAACCATTTTGACAAAATAATGTGCTCAAACCTAGCTACGTGGTCCACCAATTGAGTTTGCAGTAGCAAATTTTTGCCTGGTAGCAAGTAGTCGCAAATATTGTTCTGTGACGACCTGACGGCGACACCATTACCAACACATAATGAACACAAAACATCGAGGACTTTCGGATCGCGTCCATGTTTCTCCAACAGGGAGATGATGACTTTGATATGCTCGTCTCGCATCATGTTCAAAGCTTCTGGAGAATCAATCAACACACAATGGAGTACATCCAACATTCCAGAACCTTCACTAGAAGCTTGAGACCCCAAACGTGAAAAGAGCCAGTTTAACCTGTTGCTATTAGCGAATTGGGCACAGTTGGTGTGGTTTCCCTTGATAATAGCTGCCAGGAGTTGATACAAATACCCCGAGATAAGATCCCAACTCTGACCACTTTCATCTCCAGCCAGGAAACTGGCGAGAAAGCCTTGTGAGGTGATAACGTTGATTTTGTCAATTGCTTCTAGGATTAAATTAAGGACGCCTTCCTCTTGGAAGAGATCTTGTCGGTTTCGTAGTGCTCTGAAGCGGTTCTGTTTCTCTTCGTGCTCTGGAAATGATGACAAAAGGAAGTCAAATCAAAATTTTAATCTACCATACATCAAAGAACATACCCATATCATCGTCAGGTTGTGAGAAGTAGTTTATCAGATCTTCCAAACACATAACCATTTCGCTCAAATTGACTGTGTGGAAGAACATAGAATGTCGCCTGTTGCTTTGGAGCGTTTCAAGGCCACTGAAAGGGGGAATTATTTTCAAGGTTCATTTAATGATTTTAATTTAATGATTATACTTTATAAACTTGGTGAAAAGACTACTGCATTTCCTTATCACACGAGCTGTCTTTGACTCCTCTTCCTGGGATCGTGAAAAGTCCAGACCGTCGTCCATTTTTCCTTCCTCGTGCAGGATTGCTTGTTTCTCCTCAACTTTACCGACACCCTTCTTTTTCGTCTCGTAGCTCTTGTAGCTCAACCACAGATTGGACTCGTAGTGTTGGACAATAACTGTGGAGTCGCCGTATTTTATAATTGGAGCACCTATTATTTCCAGATCCTTGTCCTCAAGAACAGTTTTCTGATCGTCTTTCTCATGTCTTAGACAAAATGTTGATGAAGCTATGGTAGCTTCTTCTCTAGAGAGCTGAAAAGAAGGAGGTTAATTAGAATTTCTCGATTTTAAACTGATCATACAAGCATGAGTTCGTTATTCTCATTAACTCCAAGATAACGGCCTGTTGTAATGTGTCGAATTCTCATTGGATGTAGCCAGTTTATAAAACCGCCAGACCATTTCGTTCGAGCTAATTCTAGTCGCCATAGAGATCTGGCCTGAGCCATGACGGATCCACCTTCATAGACCACAATGCTATGAAAGAAATTATATGAAATTGCGTCCAAAATTTAAAGAATGTAAGGAGAAGAATCTTTTAAAATCATACTTTTGGCCAGGTTCTCTGCTCCAAGTACCCGGTATCGTTAAGCATTCATCGCCACCATGGAAGAATCGCAAGACGTCTCCACCGAAGACGTAGCCAACATATTTCATTCTGGATATTCCAGTGCCGTAAGGTTGAACAGACCAGTGTGTCACATGGAAGCTAGCATTCACAACAGATTGCTCATTCTCTTTCGTCGTGTGCTAAAATACAAATGAATTATCAAAGTTATGATCAAAGATTCATGTGATCTTCTGCATTTATTACCAAGTAACGTTCGGTAGCTACGGAAACTAAAATTAAGTCATCACCGACACGAACTTTTTCACCTTCTGATCTTTGTTTGCTAGCTGGATGGACTGTCCACCAGCAGGCTTCTCCTTGGCTATGTTCTTGGAGACCAACGTCAAAAGATAGTTTATCATTTGATGATGACGTTGAAAGGCACGCTAAATACTGGAATAGAAGATATTCAAAGGAGGCAACTATAGTTTGGTCTAGTGTCTAGTAGCTTACCATATCACTATTGTGGTGTCGTAAAAGAATGGCATTACCATATAATAAAGTCCTATGGCCTGATCCAGTACCTTTTCCCTAAAAGAACACATAATTAATTTGTGTCGGGTAAAACAAAATGAGGAATTATTTTTGAAATTTGTTAAGCTTTTTTCCAGCTACTATTATTTGTTAAGCTCTGAAGCTGATGTTAAGAAATTCAAAGTAACACTTTACAATTTTGTGCAGAAGGCTCAAGGTGTTCCTCATGGCATAACATGAGATGACAAAATATTCGAGTTACCCATAGAAATAATGATATAACAACGTGTGAATTTCTATACGTAATATCAAGTAGAGCAATGAAAGTAAGCTCAAATTAAAAGTTCTACGTAAAGGACAAGTTTAATAATGTTTCGGATGTTTTGTTGTTTTTGCGATTTCAACAAAGTGATTATACAGTTTTGAGTTTGATATGAAATTTGAAAATTGTAAATAAACACTACAGGGTGCTTCAAATTGCTCGTGAACTTTAACTAAAATTTACATCAAGTTCATGTATTGATTATGACATTTTTGAATGGGATTTCCATCAAAAGTCATAATATCCACCATGGCTTATGAAACTTTTCCAGTTTAGAAAACCTTCCAAATCAGTTTTAGTGAAAGTACCACCAATTTATACAACATCAATTTATCTAATATGCTCCTAAATAAGAATCTCCAACCGCCTGATGGCGAAATTATAGCAAAAGTTTAAATTACATCTTCTAACAAAATTCAAAAGTTTATCGTTTTACGAAGGATGTCTGCCTATAAACCTCTATAGCTCATCCAATTTCCATTAATTCTACAGCAGGATGTAATCATAAAATTGGTCTGTTTTTGACATTTTTCTGCTCGTCTATTGATCGAATTTATTACTCAAAGTAGACACAAGAAAAAAATGTGGTTTAAGTTAAAATAAAAATAAAAAAATTAGAATTAATAAAAATTAATCATAAAAATATGAAAAAAAAAATAAATATCAAAGAAACCAAAACAAGAAATCAAAGTTCAAAGATAAAATTTTCTAGGAAAATCCGAAGCTTTTCAATGTTATTCAAGCAATCCTAATCCAGAAATTATGATTTTGGTTAAAATTATTAAATGAAAAACATTAAAATTCCATATTTTAATATACATATGTACTGCTTAAATACTTACTACCAACGCCTTGTTCTGTTCGGTATTTGTTTTATATTTCATTATCGAAATAGTGTTTTAGGGATAATTTTGTTCGAGTATATTGTTTTGTTTTGGGTTTATATTACAGAAGTATTCAGTTACGAAGGATTATCAAAAATGCCGAAAAAGAAAAGAATTTCGTTTTAATATTACCTAGATAACGAGTAGTTTATTTTGTAATTTAGTAGAATTTTTATCAAATAAAAAAGACATAATTATGGACAAAATGATGTATCAAAAACAGGACAATTTAAAGCTGATTTTTTAAGTCCTCTTGTGGTGAGAACGTTAATACGAATGCCAATTAGAGCCAAATTGAAAAATTAAAACATTTGTAACATGGACATATAAGACATTGTGATGATGCTCTTATATAATTGAGTACAAAAACCAAAAAACAAACTTTGTATATATACTGTGATGATAATATGAAATATAAATGATTACATTGATTTTTACTTACAGTCTCAGATCCAGTTGCTGTAACTAATTCTTGTAAGGCACGCACTGACAATGCTTGTTCTATAACAAAAACGCATTGGGCAAGATCTGGTGGTACGTTTTTATCCGCAATGTTTTCTAAAAAGCAATGACGATTGCCAAATCCTTCAGCTGCTAAACAGACACGTTCACCAGTTGCTGTACATGATAGGCAAACCATGTCTTCCTGTAAAAGCAAGATATTAAAATACATCTTTGGAAGTTTTTCAATAAGAAAAAAAACATATTAAATTTTCATAAAAGACTAATTTGAAATTACAGGAAAAATTCTTTAACCAACACATCATAGCAGATTGTTTGACCTCGCCGCATATTGTGTAACCCAATAAAATCAAAATCAAGCAACATAATAAATTCCAATCACCCCATACCAGGGTCTTAGCTTTTAACCTAGTAGGGAGCAATAAAAGCCTTAACCGCGAAACCTTTCGCCATTGCCATTAGTCGTTAGTCAGAGCTAGATAGCCAGCCAACAGATTGTTAAGATACCACAGGCAATTGCCAAGTCACTCCGAACCCATTTTATCCCAGTCCAGTCCTTGTGCAATGAGCTTAAACTGCGAGGGATGAAGGATGGGATTATAGCACTAACCCATAAATATCCTGTAAATTGGATTTACGGGCGATAATTCATAATCCAGAATGTTGTACCACTGGTTGTTGTATAGCAGCGGGCGTGAAAGAGTGTCGTTGTTTAGGATTATCAAAGTCATAAACTTGTGATACCATATTCGAAGAAGGTACTAACAACTTTTGCACAGAAACAGCAAGATTATAAGCGAACATTCAATGGACGGACGGGACAAGACAGATTATGGTCGAATATTTTGTAGGCTACAAAGTTCTTATCGCGTTCCACGATTACTAAACACAAAATAATTTATGACGAATAACTTATTAATTGCATTCACATTCGATGCCAATAAGTCCTTCGATTCCCAGAAGGAAAATTAATTAAAACAAACAAATATTAATCGGCATCGGTTAAGCACCAATTGACATCCATCCTAAACCGTCCTTTGCGGTATTCATTTCCCTGGAGGATCAGTTTCAATTGTCAATCAACACGCATACAGAATGCAATCAAAATCTATTTATGCATGTCAGAGTTGCAGATAACAGTCCACATGACCATTGATTCCAATGTAAAATGGCCCTAGAGTGTATTCCAAAGCAGAGACACTATGTTCGTATGGAAGACTCCCAAAATTCATATGGTCAAACGACATCGACAGCTTGGAGCACCCAAATTAAACAGTCATTTTCTGTGGAAATGCCTCTGTCTATATTTCTAACTACTGACTACTCACTATGAGCGACTAACGACTAACGACTAGTAACCAATGACCATTGACCAACGACTCGCATATGAACTTTCTATCCAGTCCAGATTTCAAATTGTGGTAATGAAATTTTGTCATCATTGTCAGTGGGATGATGCTTGTAGCACTTTGTCCTTAATAGCATCACGTGAAAGGACCCTCCATATGCATATTACTATGTATGTACAAAATACGAACAATATTCACCATTAAAACACTTTATCCTTAGGCTGCAGTTTAATTAGTTACTTAGTGCATTGGTAGCATTCGAAGTACGAAACTACAACGTACATTGTCCGGGGACAATAAAACTTAAATTGCATTTATATAACACCTCAGCATATGACAAAGGATCAGAATGCATTTTGGATGGTAATATGAGAATTCAACTAAAAGTCTTGGTATATGTCCTGAGGTCTAGACATGTATAGGTACTATAGTTTTAAAAATGAAATATAAATCAGACGAAGTCGATGTGAAAATCACTTATAAACCTCAAACAAAACTCATTATTTCAATAGTCTTTGCATGAAAGGACATCGATCAAACAATGAAAACTGTGACAAGAAGAATGCGGGGTGCTGTGATACATAGAGGGGATTTATGCGATTCGCAAGGACTGAAACTTCTGTTAAAGAAATAAACTTAAATTCAAAAGTTATTCTTACAGTAAGATTGACACAAATTCAGGAAAGTTTCAAGGAAACTTATTAATTGCGTCCGAAATTCCACAAGAAAGGGGAATCTGACTTTCTAAGAAATTTGACTTTTGTAGGAGTTATTCTTCGATAGATAAGGGATAAGAGACTTGCATGAATTTTCACCTACTTTCCCATTCATGGCATCGATTTATAATCCTTGAATGTAGCCTTTGCCAAAATTCCTTGTATAATTTTGTCATTTTGTTAATTTCATTGAATCCCAGTTCTCCATGGTAAAAGATAATAAACTTTACACATGCAAACACACACATAGGCACGCACAAACTTAGAATTATGGCATGTGTCCTTTCTAGTGGCAATAAAACACTCAAACAAAGTCCTGATCCTTCCAAGATGTATTTCCTGTTACGACTAAGAGAAACTTTTTGATGTGAATGATTGCCGATGCGGAAATTCCTTGAACGCATTTAGCTGTGTGTTGTGAAGGACAATTTATTCCAATGAAGCAACATGTCAAAGGACTGTCAGGATGTCAGTGATTATTAATCAACGTTTTCCGTGCAGGAGAGTAATTTCAGTTTTTACTGTTCTGTGATTGTGATTAATTGAATTGGTCCAATGGTTACGTTTCAACGCTTAATAGAAAATCATAAGCATTTATTGGTGTCAGCGAGGATATTAATAACATGATATTAATGTGTATTGAAATATATTGTGAATCAAATCAAAGGCAAGTTTTTTAAAGAATTAAATTAAGAACACAAACGTCTTCGTGAAAACGTTGAAGAATATAGTCCAAATAGAGTTTGTCAAAAGGAGAATAGTATGGTATAAACCACTGTTTGATTGAAAGAACACAAGAAATTGTTGCCTTGTAAAGAGAGAAAATTGAAGTTTACACCATCACTTTACCGAACAAGAAGTCGTAAAATCAAGGATAACGAGGATACCATACAAAAATACCCTAAGTCCTGTTTCATAAGATGCGTTTGTATGAAAGGAAGTTCAAGGGTACAAGAGTATGTAGCCAAAACAACGCCAGCAGGGTCAAACGGATTTCTTCCTGTGTTTTCATATACTTTTATGAGGAGACAAGATGGCCTTGTGAACCCTTGCCATTGGCAGTAGATGGAGATCCTGATAACTCTACAACGTTCAATACGGAGAACGGAAGATGATGTGATTGAGGGTATCAGGATCGGAAGTGCCTGCAGTGGAAGTGGTAGAATTTCGTGATTTTATCGAGCAAAGGATATGACGACAGCATCTTGAGTGATGGAACAATATGGAACAGTTCAGCTTATTGCGTGGAAACAGATTTCATTCTTATTAGGGAGTGACCCGAACTTGTGTTAACGCTTCGTTTCTGATATGATTGAAATGACAGGGTGAATATGATGTCAATACTAACAATCTGGGTTATGGTCCATTCGTTAGGCTGTTGTCGAGGAGAAAGGGAACTTTTGGTCAGGTTTTTTTCCTTATTTTTATGACCGTTTCATATTAAACCTGTCAAGCATATCAGCATCAGACAGAAATATGTATTTTTATATATTTATGGTACATCCATGTACATATAAGTATGTATTTGTGTTTGTGTTTTTGTAAAGGAATTGATGCGTTAACTTATTTAGGTACTCTAAACTATTTGATATCGTAACCCTTTATCCATCCCAAATAAGAATGTGAATATTTTATGCAAATTTCATCGACATGTGAGAAATTGCAAATCAAGTGCTTCTTCACGTACATCCATATTGGGGCATGTTCATCCCCTTAAGAAATGTTACGCGTTAAGTCGAGATACTTAAAATTTCTTGGTTCTCAGAATCCTTTATTCGTGTGAGTGTTTGTGTGGTATTTGGGAAAAATTTAATAAAAGTCACAAAAAGCATATTCCAGTGAAGTGTTGTGAATTGAAGGGAATTGAAGAGTGTTACAAGGGTAGACAGAGGGAGTTATAGGGGTGGAAGTTCTGAGAAAGCTCGTAAAATATGCCAATGAAATTACATAACCCAAACATGAATAATGCGTGACGCTGCGTATGTTTAGCACTACACACGAATTTTGTACGTTGTAACTCCATTTTATTATAACTTATTTGCCACGACTTGAGGGGTTTGAGGGTGATAAAAACATTATTACGATTTGATAGTATTGCGATAATAAATTGCCATGCCATGCGACACGTCTATACTCAATTATCCTTGAAACGATCAAGAGATGGCGAATTCATAAACGGCATACGTGAAGGGGATGAAAGCGCTAATAAAATGTTGCTTTTAAGGGACGTGTTGCATATGCTACAAATGAATACAAGCTGAACCCTCTGTGGTTAATAGATAACACAATTGACGAGGTATTGGCTAATTTTATGAGACGAGATGAAGGGTTGAAACCGAAAGCTTATTGCTTCTTCTCTAATAACTAAGTCAAGTGAAATAATCGGATTTGGCGATTATCAGACGTTTATATCGATGAGTTCACATTTCGAATGATAATTTAGGGAACGTTTGGTTGATTTTGACGACTCATAATTGATTCCTTAAGGTACCTATCAAAATTGTTTCGTTCAATTTGACTTTAATTGACAGAAAATTCAATAAGACTTAAGGTAAACTGATAGGCATCAAATGTTCTGTAAAGATTATATCTTCAAATATTGGTTAAATTAAACTCATCCTTTCATCGTGATTATCGTCTCACAAAAATCAGTTGCTTAATATGATTTTCCTCAAAATGATGAATTGAAATCAATTTGCTCCTGTGATTTGACTTATTTCAATCCTTGTTGTGTCCTTAAGCAATTCATAGCTGTCAAGGATTATGAATGATTCAGAGAAAGCAAGCAGCACTAACAACTTCCACAACATTGATCGCCAGGATCTAAAGATCCTTCAGGACGAATACAATAGTTCCTTTCTTATTACATTACCTTAAATGCCTTACTTTAACCAATGCTTAAGTAGGCTACTTTGTGGTCGTCATCGTAGATACCACGTTCAATAAATAACAGAAAATAATCATAAATCGATAGAACACATAGATACACAATATATTCTCTCAAACATATATCTTGTTAATAATGTCGGCATAGAAAAAAATAAATCATTTCACATGATTCGATTACATCGAGTCCTTTTTATTGACTTCGATATCACAGGATGGTCGTAGACAATTTGTTTCCTTTTTATCCAGGATAAATGAACTGATATCCTGAAAAACTACTCCCCTACGTGTCCATATGACGGACTGGTATTTTGTTTGCCATTTTTGTTTATTTATCAAATGATATATGATACCGAAGGAATAATGGTTTTGTTGTATTCAAATATAGATTTGTGTTCAATTAGAAATTAAATTAGATGATTTTGGAATGAGTTCCTTCAGTTTTCCATTTCAACAAAAATCGTTGTGTCGAAATGTCAGCTATTTTCAGGCATTCCTTTAAAGGACAAACAATAATTGTCTTAGCAACTTCAGTCAACAAAAGTTTAGGTTCCGTGTTCTTCCGAACCATGAAAGGATAATTAAAATTATATTTTCTTGATAAATAAATAAGTATTTATTGAACTTTACTCACCGTCCTCAGGAATGAAACATCATCCTGCTCTGATCCACCCTCAGCTTCGGCCATTTTGGAATTTTGATGGCTTCACGTTGGTGCTGCTGAAAGTTTCACTTTCTTATTTTGATATGTTCGATGTCCTTCAATGATTTCTTATCACTTTTCACTTTTCCTGAGTGACGTCTTTCGGCATAGACGTCACACAGGTAGAATTACAATTGAAATATAAAATAAAAACAAAATCACTTCTTCCTGTGGCGTGTGGTTCGAAAATGAATTTTCCTCATTGATGGAAAATTTTAATTAAAGTCTCAAATTTTCCCTTATTTCCTTCGGCAACTTTCCTATGGAATGAGAGCAAAGTTTACTATTTGAAAAATAGATATACGGAAAAACTATTTTCACTTCCTGCAGTGTAATTGCTTTGTGTGTGGAAAAGTCTGTGGTATCGGAAAAGTCCGATTTGAAGGCACATGACTGTTACTTTGTACGTAAAAAAGGAAGTGGGAAATTAAATTAACATAGATTTTCAATCTTCAAAGGCAGTTTTCCTTCTCCCCTGGAAAATTCACTTTATTACTCAACAGATTTCCCGCTTTGAGTGTTTACAATCTTCCCTGGCTACCATCTTTGATGGAACCACCACCACCAAGTTGTCTAAGGAAAATTTCGAGCAGAGCATGCGCCTGTTTATGCCTCACAAACATACGGCATGAAAAATCACTTCTATTTCCTTACACTGTTAGAAGTTTTCCATCAACTGGCAGTTCAAAGTTGCAGACTGCAAAAAGGACATAAGGATAATTACTGGAAATTAAATTGTTCTTTTTGTAAGTCTTGTACAGCTCTGTGTCAAGAACGGCAACAGCTTTGATGTATGCACGTTTCGATGTCTCGTCATAATGGAGTCATAATTTACTTGTGGCCTTATAAACTATCGTCCTTTCGTCATGATATCCTTTCACATTATTTTCTTTGCTTGTTTATTGATACTTGTTGATTTTACGAGGCGCTATTTCTAGTTGTGAAGGATATAAATAACTCGAACGTGTATGTGGTCTAGGGTTCGTGATTTCGGAAGGAGTAAGTCGTTAATGGAAACGAGGTACTTATGTCTACGCATAATTCAACGATACTTGCTTAGATAGAATTACACCCAAATCATATGCCAGGACATAATTTAGTGAGATTTTTGGTACGCAATTTGAAAGGATGTTTTTCTGGTGAAATTGAGGAACGGGCTCATAAGGTGGAAGATTTATTTCAGAAAAGATATGAAACACATTCATGAGTCGATATGAATCCGCTCTTCCAATTAATGGGATTCTTTCATATCTTCAACTGTAACAGATAACCTCAAATCCCAACAGGTTTCTTGCTACAGCACATTTCATTAACATTTTATTTATTATTTTATATGAAAACATTTGCTTTCCTTTACTTCATGAATACAAATATGATATTCAAATATAAACAATTCCCAAGTACAACCGGCATTTCTTATCATTCGTGAAATATTACCGACCCATGAGTGCTTGATAGAAGGAATTTCATGCCTACTGGGCTGTATTTATTAAAAATCAACTGTTAGACGAAATCATATTCCATTTAATCATGTCTTATCGTCAATATGAATACATACAAGAGACATTTACTGAAAATATATGAAGTCAAGTGAATTTGGTTCAACAAGACAATTCGGTTTCACGTTGGCTGAAAAGAACATAACAGAAATAAAGAAAAGTTTATACTGAGAACTCCTTAAAAGATTGAAATTATGAGCAAACCTACACAGCTACATTATTCCTTTCCATGTCGTCATCCCATATAGGCAAAGCCACAAACTGACCAAAGAGGATGAAAGAAGATCAATACTGTGACTAGTTCCTGATTAGTTCAAAAGCCAACATTACTCATACCGATATGACAAAGTCCAAAAGTTTGAAGGGTTTAAGGTAATTGACTCAAAAAAAGTTATTCATTATGGGGTTTATTAAAACCCTTCATACATTTATCCCATCATGAGGCGATTATAAAGTAAAGCGCCTTGATGTGTTAAGCACAGCTTGAAAGCTTCAAAAGAATTTTACAGAAATTCCAGTGCAATCAATTTTTTAATTAAAGGCTTATTAAGTTTTTTCCTTTCATTTTGAAGCGCTAACAAAATAAAGGGCTCCACGCTCAAAAACAAAATGATGTAATGAACTCGTAAATAAAGCAATGAAAAAATAATGAATTAATTAACATTTGCCCTCATTTGCAATCAGCTCTGATTTTAATATATAATTTTTTTTTTAAATAAATGCATCTTGCATTAGTAGGATTTCACTGAATTTAATAGATACAAAATAATTTTTTTTCGACGTTATGTTGTCACAATTTGTTCGTGATTAACTATTTCCGGTGCGTAAACGAAATATTCGAGAAATTTCACAGCAAGGACAATCCATCATTCAAATTGATTGGAAGTTGCTGGAATGAGGATCATCGACGTTTGTCATCCTTCTGTCAATTTGTGCATGTCACTCGTAGGTGGATGCTTTCCAGATTCAGGTGTTGCTTGGATCATTTAACCATGAAATTGAGGCACAAATGGATGCAGTGTCATTCATCCAGCTAATTACAATAATTGATTGCGAGTTCATAACTATTTCTAAATTACGTTCATAGCAAATTAAGTCAGTTATTCGAATAACGATGTCCATATCCTTCCTATACTCCCTCCTTTTCCTATCTGATTGATTTGCATCATTCGATGTGATTTGTTTAACCCCTTAGATGAGTATGAATCAATTTGTCTAGTCATCGAATTCCCTCATATAGGTACTCTTGTATCGACTAATTAATGCTTAATTTATGTATCGGATAGTACTAGTATTTGTGCCAAAGACTTTGATAACGATTAATTAGTTTTTTAATATTCAATAATATCCCTACGTTCGGATGTTTGGCCCCATGTTAATTGCATGTATTGAATAATTCGGTTGAACTTAGATACGCAATGTTGTATTGCAATGTTGTATAGCTCCATCGCTTCTAAAGTTAACCTCAAATTAGCGATTTTAATATTGATTTGGGCACGCTTTCTAATTAGCATATTCATAATATCATTTAATTGTAACATCACAGGAAACAGGATCTATTACTTCCTCGTAAACACGCCTAGTGCTTGGCGTGTAGGTGAAATTAATTGTTTTGAAACGTTAACGCTGAAATATGTAACATGGTTCTTAGAAAAGATAGTCCTGTTTCAATTTGAAAAGGATAACACAAAAATATTGCACAAAATGTATAACATTGATATTATTGAGTTAGAGTTGATGACAAATGCCATGAAATTTGGACAGGAAATGGATTATTATTGCAGCAAGTTGGTTCAAAAACAAAATCTATAATTAACTATTCCCACGAAAATGAACTTGTACTCGCACTCCTTGCGCAATTTTGTTTGATCAATAAACAGAAATATTATTTGGAATGCAATTTCAATAGAATGATTTAAATATTAACTTGGCATCAAGCCAAATCGGTTTCAAGTAGTTTTGAGGACACCCACGCAAAACGTTTCTGGCTAATTACAAATGCAACAGTTTTTTTTATATATCTCATAAAACCGAAATTCGCTCAACAGGCTTAAAATCATGGCGACATTTTCCAATTGGTGATTCTTTCAGAATTTCAGAAGGTGAGGCCTACTGCATTATGCCAATTGGCGACAGTTTGGGATTTAGAGTTAATTTTGCAGTAAGGGAAACCAGATGTACTGCGCCATATTGAATTCATATGTCCACAACCTTTGCGTTAGAAAACTTCCAATATGATGTCCTTTTACTGAATTCTATCTATTGATTGTCCCAGAAATATTTGCATAAAAGTATATTCCTTGGCCTAGATTTGAGGGATATACGTTAGTGTGTCTTTGAATCCACGACTTCTCACAAAGGAATGACCACGAAAAGGGCAGAGGTCGTATCTAACAATGGTTTCGTGTGTCAACCGAAGAATTATTGCAAGGACATCATACAAATGGAATAGAACTATAAATTACAAGACAAATATGTTAAATCCTACTTTCATTTTATTCCACAGACTCAAATGGAAAGGAAAAGCTTTTAGTCCTGGCCGTACTATTTAGGCTCGACATGTAAATATCCTTGCTGAGACTTTGTCATAACACAGTTTTCTTGTCACTGTGATGCCGGAGTGTCTACAAGGAAGCTTCATAAAAGAGAAAGTGTAATAAAAGACATTGGCATTTTATGAAACTATAGACGCAAGGATGATCTGTACATCACTGTCCTGTTTAAATTCCATTCACAAAATTGCAAGGATGGTCTGATTACTGCCAGAAATCAAAACATAGAAAATGTTATATCACACGCATTTGCAGGATTTCTCTTCGTCGACTATGTGTGACATGGTATTTCGAATCAAGAATCGGTCACAAGTTCCAAAGGATATTCAAGTATACTCTTAAGGACAACGCTTTTTCGCAAAACACACGCGCAATGCAGATTTCGTATTTACAATGATGAAGGACTATAAATCTCCTCCTTGTTCTGGATGTGAACATTAAATTTTCAGGATAATGTCTTAAGAACATTCAAAATTAATGCCATCTGATTGATTCCCTTTTGAAAAACCACCCTGCAATCTGACAATGAGCCAAGCGTTTTTGCCAATTTGTCAATTTGTCTTGGAATGTATTTTGACTTCTATAATTTAATTTTAGTCCAGAGCAAGGTCCATCGGTGTTGTCCTTTATTTGTGTGCGTGTATGAGTGGGATAGTTGCGTGTTTACATACTCCAATCTGGTGTTAACCAGAAGTCACCTAATGGCATCTTTGCAGCAGGTTGTAAACTAGCTGTCATGTGAGGATTTAATGGTTTTACGGGAACGAAATGACCTAAAAGAGCGCATGAACTCCAGGTGTGCAAGTGTAAACGATACATATTCATCCGTGTCCTATAATTCACTAAGGTTCTTTGGAGGCCTTCAAACCCCGAGTTTCATCTGCAAACAATGCCATTCAAATTCAATGGCACGGACATTATGATGGCCATGTACATATACTGCAGTATCTGGAGTTGTCTCTAGTTCAAGGTGTTTCCAGCATACATTATCCTTGAATTAGCTCACACACTTAAACGTACAGATTCATTCGCAATCGATCCAAGGATTCACTTGCTCCCTGAACCCAACATTGCCCACCAGTTGAAGGCAAAGCATCAAATCAATGTTGATTGTTTCATCTGGCAGTTCTGTTCTAACTCAGACAACATTTTGTCTGTTTTCCACACAAACTACAAGAATTTTCCCAACAAATACACATGCCCGGGAAGTACCCTCTTCACGTGGCTTATTTATATTTTTCATTACCCTGAGTTGACTCTTTGCTCTGCCTTTTGTTGTTATTGTATCCCGTGAATATTATATTTCCCTCATTAAAAATAAATTCTTTCACGAATACAAAAATAAATGAAGGAAAATTTCATTTCACTTTGAAAACTTCCTTCATTCCTAACATCGCACTGTGCATGCCAATTGAGGAAGAAGTTTGAATGGTGGGAATGGTGCGTTCCTGATCATAGATGGTAGCATGAAATTATGAAATGTCCTTTAAAAGAAAAATCTATTCCACACTTAGTTTTATTAAATATACAAAAATTTTCATGCAAAAACCGTAATCCACGGCCCGGTTAGTGCATGAAAATTTATCAACAATTTCCACAGGTGATAATCGGTGATTTTTCCATCTTCATGTCTTCCATTTCAGCTCCCCTTACACCATCACATTCACCATCACATCACATCACATCACATATTCATCTTTGCACAAATCTATGTATTTGTGAAATGTCTTAAAGCAACTCTCGACATTTAGATTTTTCTTGTAGCTATTCTCGGTTTTTTGGCATCAAAAACTCTTCAAAATCGCGAAATTCCACACGACAACCGCAAATAATTCTACATGGACCGCGTATAGTTACGCCAGCGTTTTTCATTTGCGTGAACTGATCCAAAAATAGTATATTTTTCACAGGTCAAAATATATGATGAAAAACTTCACATTTTCATGAACTATTATGAACAATTTAAGGCAGTTTTTTTCACCTGGTTCACCTGATTTAAATCCATTCTCTATTTTGATATCAAATCCCCATCACTGAATTCCTGATTCCTTTCCATAACCACAAATCCGAGTGTTTAGGATATTCCGACCCAGTTTATAACAATTCGCAATGTTTTGCTACACTAACACATTTTAATACACAATATCCTTCACACAAACCCACTCAAATATCCTTTTTGTACGTATAAGGGCAAGCGACCCGGTGGTGGGTCACTCTGTAAACCAAAACTTACTTCGTGTCGATTTTTCCGTAGCCTAGACCGAACTGAGGTTCTGTACAGTGTACGGGCACATCGTCTCTTACACGAATATAAATTTATTTCTCTGTATTTGTTTTCGTACTCACGTACACCCAGAGTGGGGAATGATCCGGTGGAGCTCTCGGGCAGACACAAATAGCACCCACAACGTAGTACACTGCTATTTTCACACTCGATTTTCATTTTCATTTTCAGTTTCGATGTTGAAAAATTCATTTTATTCAGTGGGCAGAAAGTTTTCCCTCAAAGTTTTTATCCTTGATTGGATTCTTGTAGGAAATTCCTTTGTTTACGATTCTTTACGAGGCAGACATTTGAAATTTTCTTACCTTTGTACAGGGATTCGTCCACAACTTTAACCCGTTCTAATATAAGATGGCGCTTTTTCTCTTAAGGTTTTCACTCACAAATTAGAGTTACTAATTCATCTAAACAAAATGATTATCCTTTAGCCTCTTCATTCAAAGATAATTGCATGAACGTATGCTTGATTGCCTCACAAGAATTGGTTACGTTAAAGTAATTGAAATTTCTGGAAATATTGCAAATAACTTATTACCTTTATTAGCCAATAAATAATGAGTTTCGTGCAAGGAATAGCATTGTGTGGGAAGAAGTTATCCTGAAATTGCTGAATTGATGGTTTTATTTTTATATCTCTTGTACAAGGAACGATTTTAGGGCTATAACATAACCATAAACTGAAAATATGGCAATATGGATATATTCTACGTAAAACATGAGCTATTGTTCGTTCTTAAACTTTAGTACTAATGGACAAAGAGCATCTTTCGAGAATCTTTGCATTATCTTGAAGATAGTCTAGACGACTAGGAAAATATTTGATTCTTGGAAATGTGTCTAACCCTTCAGGACAAGAAGAACCAACGATCAACGAACTTCTCTTTTGATCTGTAAACTAATTTAATATTAGAAAAAGGTTCTGTAATATTTCTGGAAAACTTTGTTTTCGTGGAAAATTTAAGATTACTAAATATTCTGAACATTTTTAACTGTGCAGTTGAACACTTACAAACCAACCCGAGAGCATCAACTCTTTCTAACGATTCTCATTTCGTGGTCGTGGTATTTTTAGAACTTATTTCGATCATCTGCTCCCAGTTTGTACTAAATTAAAATTGTCTTTGAAAAATAAAGAAACTGAAAAAATGGTTTAAATTTAAGTACATTTTCCGACACGGTTTTCCGAACAAATGAAAAATTTTTTAAAAATAATTGTTTCGTGAAAATCAAGGAAATATTTTAGCTTTTTCATGTGGGCATTTGTCGAAGTTTCCTTGAGTAAATGTTTATTTTTAAAAAATCTTTGAGTTGTAGTTGTGCAAGTTGTTGAATAAATTCAGTTTCAATGTCTCAAATGAACACGAAACAATAATTTCAAAGTGGTTTTGTTAGGTACATTGAAACAATGAAAAAGGGGTCAAAGGTCCCGACAGTCGACAAAATTTAGTCGCGATTATCATGTTCATCGCTTGTTCTTTCATATAAGAAGACATTAGTGTTGAAAGTTTGCCAAATATTTTATTTGTGCTTTATTTGCTCCCACTTCTTATATTTGTCTCAAACGCAGGCATGCATAATGCGAAACTTTTTGGCATCAAACTTACAAAAACCAGCCGTACCTAGATTTGACAAGATATTCTGAGTTACAGACATTTTTGTCGTACACGTTCTTATTAATAGATAGTTTTTCGAAATATTTGCAGCAGAAATTAGTCACCTTTCCGTTCCTCATTTACGTCATTGTCCTTATGAAGGAGTATTACAACACCTGATTATATTACCTTAAGATAAAAAGACAGGATTTGAGGTCGAAATATGCTGATTAATAGGGAATACTTGTATTTTTAGCATTTCAATGTTTTCATTATCCAAACAAAAGTCTAAATTAATTTGACTTCTTCGACATTTTCTCGATTTCCTGAAATCTAGATACGTATACAACAAGAGCCCATCACAATATACTTACCAACTTTTCTCAAAATTATATATTTCTGTAGCACAACCAAATCGTTATAAAAATTGTTCACCTTATATTTGTAACTTGTCTTTTTCTTACTTATAAGTTTACTGAAAACATTCGTCAAAATCCAGAATATGCTCGTGTGACGATAAAGAAAATTCTATGAAAATCATGTTTACTTTGTGCGTAGCATTTTAATATCATCTGCAGGTATACTGCTATATATATTGGGTTTTATGAATTTCAAATGAATGTCAAATGTTTATGAAATGGTCCAGATGAAGTCAATATGCAGGTTATGTTGTACATATATTCCTTCACGTGTATGCAAAGTTTAATAGCAGATGACCTTGAAGTCAGAAATGAAACTTCAATATCAGTTTTCCAGGAAAGAATATTATCCATCCTCTACTGCTACGTTCAAAGTTTATCTTGTGAATCCTTAAAGATGAATTTGGATGAGTACATTAGACTTATTTCCAGTCAACGATGGTTTTTGATATGAATAGTTTTTAGAACTTATATATTTTCCTAATATAATGAACCATTGTAGATGAGATGAAACTTTATATCATATAAACTTAGTTATAGTGTAAGTAAGAAGTTCAACTTGATGTCATCATTATTATGTTCTTTAACTTTGAGAAATTTTTTAATGCACGTTAAAACCGGCAAAGTGCAAAATGGAAAAGTTGATGATTTAATAAAAAAATTATTTTAAAATTTAATCAAAAAGCTAATGAACATATTTTAAGCTTTGAAGTGTTTCGTTAAAAAATATTTCCCCACTATTGATTACAATTAAAAAATAAAGAAAAGTTCAAAGCTATTAGCAAGTAAAAACCAAAGTTAATACATTAAAAACACACAAAGGAAATTACTTGGAAAAGTTATTTTTTTGTGTTGTTGTAAGGACGAAATTAACTTTTAAATTGTCTAATTTGATTATCCTGTGAATTCAATTAATTTTTATGGGACGACCTTTAACGAAGCAGTAATTATCCTAATTCCTTTATTTTTTAAAAAGCTATTTACTCAAAGAATACAGGGTGGTGTTGAGTAGAGTAATTTAGATAAACGGGAAGGCGACGTTTGTTCTCTTTGAAGGACGAGATAATTATCAATTTGGATTTACTTACTTCTGTGTAAACAACAAATTCATACAAATAATTGTTGCTGTTTTTTATTCAGATTATTCAGTATTTACCACTGAACAACTGAGATTTACTTAATGAGGCAAACAAATGAGCGAGTATACCAGCAAAATTCATTGAAATTTCCTGTACAGAGTGAACATGCAATCCTATTGACCTAAATTTATGTCCATTATGTAAAATTCACTTTGCTGCATCAAGACCATAGTCCTGTAATTACTGCAAATGCACGTCTCTGTGTAATTTTCCGCTATTACCAACATGTACCTTCTGTTCACTTTGAATTGTTTGAGAGCAGCCACAAAAATAAAACGTTTGCAAGAACACAAAAATATTTGCCCTTAACCCTATTAATGGTTGTAGGTACTGTGACGATATTTCATGGATATTTAATGATATTAAATTAATCAAAAAGAAAATATCTTACCACAAATTTAAATTCTATGCAAACAATAAAATATACAGTCACTAATAAATATAAAATACCGATTTGTTTCTGATTGGTTAAGGTTTTTTCCGAAATAAATAACGCACTTTCCAATTTATTTGTATTGCAATGGTAAAATTTTTTCCGTTATTATTCCAGGAAAAACCCATTTTAACAGTCCAATTTGCTAAAAATGTTTTCCATTTGGTTTGACGTGAGAGTAATCAAATTTAAAACTCAAATTGTTTTGATAAAATAAAGTGTGTTGTTCATTGGATAAACGCAGATAACGTTTTTCCAATTAAAAATAAAATCGCAGCATAATCAAAACGTATGAAATACGATATATCCACAGAATATAAATTTATTCCCATTTACCCAGTCATTGCAGAATTTGAGGTAGAATTGATGAATTGCAATTCTATTGAAAAACCTTTACGTTTCATTAGTAAATTACCATAATTTCATAAATCAAATTTTTACTTTTAAGAACAGTAGAAACTTATCAAATAAATTTTGTAATTAATTTTTGCAAAATTATAATATGAAGAAAAGGCAATTTGTATTTTTTATATTATTTGTGAATTTTAAATTCTTTTACTCAACAATAATAATTTTTGTCTTAATTTTTTTATTTATTTTTTCTTTGAATTTCAAAAAATTCGTTATTTGAGCATAAATTTTTTCATTTGTCTCATACACACCATCACTCCGTCATTCTATACTTAAATTGAGCTGGAAAATTAAAATCAAATATAATTCATTAAAAATAATTACGTTTTATAAACGATTATGATTAATAATACAACTTATTATACCTATATAAAACATGATATCACCATGCCGTTTCACTTAAGCTATTTAACTTTCAATAGAATAATGAGAAAATGAAATGGAAAATTATTTAATTATGGAATTGTTTTAAATTCTGTTTCAATTATTAATATCACTTTGTAAATTAATAAATAAAACTACAAATTATTACAATAAATTAGCACAATTACATATTTCATAATTAGAGACTGACAAAATCATTTCGACTTAAATAATTATAAAAAATGTGAAAATGAAATCCGTTAAATTTTTCCATAACAATCGGAAGACAAATATCCATTAATAGACTTTCAAATATTTTCAAAAGAAATATGAATAACAGATAAAAATGGAAAATTACAAAACATTGTAAATAAATTGTTTTTAATTTATTAAATTTACAAGTCACATCTCAATCAACTCATACTTTTTAATATTTGTGTGTTTAATTTGTTTTTGCTTTTATTTGAATTATACATGATTTTCTTAATTTTACGGAGTTATTTTAATGTTTTTGTTATAATTTTTTCGGTTTTGTTTTGTTAAATATATTTAAATATAAAAAAATTTCATTATATACCAGTTAAATCACTTATACATTAAATATTTACATTAAAACGTTTTTGTTTTCATTACCTTTTTGTTTTATAATTAATTACAATTTTATATATATATATGTATATGTGTTTTGTGGTTTTTTAAGTACTTTAACAAATAGTCTGTTATTTCTTATATTTAAAATATTTAAATTGTAAAAAAATTCACTTCTATTCATTTATTATTATTAATTTCTGATTTATTTTTTAATATATTTTATGTAATCAGAATGTTTTGGGTTTTATTTATTTTATTTTTTATTCAATTTAATTGAGAAATACTTTCGAAGTTTTTTAATTCGTTTGTTCGGATTAATATTGTGGCTTGAATTTACTTTTAGTAAATTAATTTCTTTGCTTGGATTTAGTTACTATTTATTATCATCGTTAAATGTTTTTCAAAACTATGAAATACTAAGGATGAGTCATGCTTTAATTAACATACAAATTAATATAAAATTAAAAACAATCATATGTTATTCATGTATTATAAATACACAAAATACACAAACAGAATCTTATGACATTTTTCTTATTATCGTAAATCAGTCGTTGTCACGGGAATTCTGTTGCGCAACTCATGAAATTATCTTATATAATTTTTGTTTTTTAGTTTTAAATAATTAAAAAAATTTACTTTTAAATACAAATATGAAAAGATTAAATTCTTACTTTTGAGTTATTATTTTTTATCTAAAATTTAAATATTCATAATACATCTTCAGTTTACAGTCATTATTATCGAATTATTTTTATTTTTGTATTTATATGTGTTTTATTTCTAATGTCATTTTCAGCAATTTGAGTCATAACAAGGATTCCCGATATCTTTGTAGTTTGTAATTTTAGCGGATTTCTTATATAATCACATACACAATAACATTGAATAATAAATTTTATGTATTAATAATTAAATGTTTGCTTCAGTTATTCTATAAACCATCCTTTTTAATTACGTACATTGTCTATTTAATTTTCAAATATCTTACAGTTTATATCGATGGCTTAATTATAACCGAAACTTATACATGTAGATATATCCTTTTCGTTTTTACCATGACAACTTTTTAAACTCGATTTAAAATTCAACAGAACATCAAAAGAGACATATTTTATTTCTTAAGACAACTTAATTTGTTTATCGTACATTCATCTTGATCCTTGTCCCATGTAGAGATACATCAGATATAGTTTTGAATCCTCTTCCTGTTTATGATTTGTGAGCTTTCATTTATGTTATATTGAAAATATAAATCTTATTGAATTTTCTTTTATTTACAGGCTTTTATTAAGAATTCCTTAATTGATTATTTTATTATTATAATAATTATTATTAAAAATTTACTTATATATACATATCTGTATTTGAATAAACTCAATTGAAACATGCAAAAATTCCTTGAAATTAGTTTGGGATTAACTTCAGGATAATGGCTGAGAGTTTTTGAATATTTCCGGGATATAAAGAAAAGAAGATAACAAACAATTGTTAAATAATTTCAAAGGATATTTCCACATTAACACGCAAGGGATATATACCTGCCTTGAAACAACGATAACTCTGTCAAGTATAAAAGGATTTGATAAGAAAGGAATTTAGGGATTCAAGTCACCTTCCAGCTATGATACGTTCATTAATCCTTACATAGCATAACAAGTCATAATACAGAGGATGCATGAATTTTTAAGGGATCCAAAATGCTTAACATCCTTGAGTATAAATTTTGTTGAGGTAAATATTAACTTGTCCACAAATATCATTGGTAAACCCATATATACATGCGTGTATCCTTGCAACAAAGTCTTTAAGTCAAATATAAATTTATAACAAAACTATGTACAAAGTGGTTATGTCGTGTTGATATCCTTTAACTTAAGGAATTTTGGTGTTTGCTTGACACAGAAATGCCAAGGATTTTTGATAATGTATGAAAGATATTTTGAATATTCAGAGTATATCCTTTTTGGCGAAAACCCTTTTATGCTAATCTTATCCTTTTTCCTTGATTGTTTGTGAAATCATAGCGAAAGGGCAACATAATTCGGGTAGCTGAACTGCAGAATGCCCTTTTTATTTCCAACCACTATATCTTCTTACCAAAACACAAAATCCTTCCATAAGCATATCCTTTGGCCAAAGAAATTTTCATTTTGTTTTTGTGAAGAAAAAAGGAATGTTCACAGTGCCGGTTACCCATTCCCATTATGCGATTATATCCTTGAGCAAAGGGAAAGTTTAAAAGGGCACGGACAAAAAAAAATGTGAAAAAATTATAGCATTAAATTTTGTTACCGTGCATTTTAAAAATATGCTAATTGTAGGGGAAATCGAATTTGTTTGAGTTAAAATTGCAATTAAAAACTGAAAGACTTTGAAAATTCCAGGAGAAAGGAGTTCGCTTCTGGAACTTTCTCTACAATGCGGAAGGATTTGCCATCCTCCTGGTTATGGAAACAGACGTTCTGTCTGGTATTCGTTGCTTTAATGTGAGAATGAATCTAATTAGCGTACCACGGAAGTGAATAAATAAAAAAGTTTTTTTTGTCCCTCAAATATATTAAGACGATTTAATAAGAGCTTAAACCCTTTAATGTCCTTGTATTATTTCATTTTCTTTTACGTAGTATTTCTCGTATGGTGTTTAAGAGAAAGTTTAATTTTGCTTTGAAAGTTTGATTAAAACATTTTATTCAGGGTATTCTGTTGGGCACAGACGAACGTTCTTATTCCTTTTCTGAGTTGAATCCTTTAACCACAAACTTAAGAATTGTGTTAATATTTTATTTTTCCTAAGACAAAGAACACAAATGCACTCCTAGAAGATGTCTTCCCGGATAGGATGTTCGAAAGTCTTGTCACGCTTTTGTGGTTTAATAAGATTTTTCTTGAAATCCATGTTTTAAGCTCTTTTCTGAGCAGTTTTTGTTTAAGTTTTTACTTAATTTTCTGTCAAGCGGAAAATAAAATCCTTAAATTGAATCATTCGGTTTTATTGCCTCACTATATTGTCTATTTTTCCATGACAAACGCGACTTAAATTTTCACTTTCTTGCAACTATTTTAATATCCTCCAAGAAATCTATTCAATGTGAAAGGTATAAGCGATAAGCCTTTTAGTTTTCAGTTTGTGTTTAAACTTAGAAAAGTTTTAGATAAAACAATCACTTAACAGCAGCTCTTAAAAGCAGATGGTGAAGTTATTACAAATTTACTTACACTTTAACCACACCCATGGATCCATTCAAAATTAACTCGATTTCATGAACTTCCTGTGCATGCTGTTTTGCATACAAGAAAATCAAATTATGCTCCCCCGACTATCTTTGAAGATGTCTTCTATTTCGTTGAGGTTCAATCGAATGCATTTTCACTGTCCTCCATAACCATTAGCGGGATTTGATAAGAGTTTTGTTGGAAAAGTTTCTGTTGCTCATAACCAAGTTCTTATCACGTTTGAAGAAAAACTTTGAGAAGCATAAGAAAAATGTGTCTCTGAAGATGGAGGCGACATCTTCAAGGAGTCATAAGAAAAGTGTCAAAAACACCACAACATTCTTGTCCCACCTGCAATTATTTTGTGAACATTCTGTGCTTTAAATTGGGATATGCAATGCATAGTTGACATGTTTTCATAAAATTGCATCAGAAATTGTCAAACGATTCGCAAGTTTTTTAAAAGTTTCCATCAAGAGAATTGTCCCAGAAAATCGAGGAAACAATTTTACGTTGTTGGAATGGAAGTAAATTTCAGAAGTACTGACTATAGAACGGATTGCAAATTCCAAAGTTCCAAGCAATTACAGGATATATTCAAAAGTTTCCATAGATTCGCACTTGAGATATAATCGAAGCTATCTTTTCAAAACAGATACCTAATGGTGTTGTTGAAGTATGCTCCTACGTTGTTATGTATGAGGACACGGCTTTGCATTTTCAGAAAGAACCCTCAACGGAGTTGAAGCGTTATTATCAAGGAAAGTGCCTATTCCGAAGATAACAGGAGAAAAACGCAATTGCAGAAGTTTTCATAGAAATTCAGGATATACTGAATCGAAAGTAATTTATTCTGAATCAGCGAGTTCCTGTACAAAGCTGCACTGCAGCTCTGCTCTGCATGTGTTAACATTCAAAACAAAATAATTGTTATTATCAAACCAAAGGATTTTGCTAGAGGATATCTGAAACAATGATATACAATTATCACCTGAGTTAACCTGAACAATTGAATCGCGTACAAATAATTGTGCTACCTTTTACATCACGTATGCGTCCTTGATAGAATGGCGTCCTTTGCTAAGTAATCCAGGAGATAAGTCTGGTCGAAAGCACTGCTTCCAGTCACACGTTGAGGCAAGAGGTGAATATGTGTTTCCTAACAATATGGAATTAAAATGTTTCAAGCCAAAACGCTAAAGGGAGGCATCGCAGGTGGCAGTAATTGGGGCACAAATTGAATTTCGTTACGTGAAATTTGAATACTTTCGGAAAAAACACCAAACGAACGCGTGTACTGAGAAACTTTCAAGGTAACTAAGGATTACGTGATCTACAAAAAGGAGCCTTCTTTATCGTTTTACATATTAAGGTATTTTAATTACTTCGTCTAAAGCAGGATTGATTGGAATATGAATAATCTGTACGCAAGGATATGGACGAGTCAAGTAGTCTTCAGTGTCTTGGATAAATTATGAAGGTACGCAGGATTTCAAAATTTAACAATATCTCACGGACGCTTACAATCTGCTTCATTCAACGGGTTAAAGACGTGACAAGGATATTCGTCTTAAAGTGAAAATTTTCAAGAATATGTTCCATTTCTCCTTTTTATAAATCATTAATAATAAAAAGGACTACAAGAAGAAGGAGTTGAAGGAAATAAAAATTTTTTCTTATATATTTTTTCTCTCCATTATAATTTCATTTTGTGGAGGAAAAGTTTTTTCTCAGTTCCTATTCGTTGAAATTGAATTGTATCCCCATTAAATGAGCCAAAGAAACTAGATCCTTCCAAGATGCCTGGCGTAAGTGTTAACATCCGGTTTGGTTCGGATCCATTTCCAAAGGAACATTTTTCATTTTAGCCTAGTTTCTCTACCTTATTACCCACATGCCTTGATGTTAACACCTGATATCGTTAAACAAAGTCATTGATTGATGGATATTGTACAGATAAGAGATGATGATGTATTAATAGATGTTGAGAATGTGAAGAGACCATTGACCAAAATGTCCAAATATCCTGTTTTATAAGAACTTTTGATGACATTCTACATTGAACGTTTGCTTTCGGAAATCTCTTGGAAAATCGTGATTACTGTGGAACTAAACAAGGACGAAGAAGCTTTTATTTGTTTTTAATCAAGAATTCATTTTACTTTGATGGTGGGAAGACAATAAAATATTACTCTTATAAAGAAAGTTGGCAAAACTTTGAGTGAAATTTTGTATTTTCAAATGGATCGTCATGACATTGGGGAGCAGATATTCAATCTAGGCACGTGTACATGGGATATAATAGATTGCGGATATTTGTTTTCAAGAAATAACAAAAAGTTGTTTTATTTGGATAAAGTAAATTACAGTAAATGACAAACGTTTGTTGAATGACCCTCTTTTCAAATGAACAAATAGACAAAATTGAGTAGGTCCTTTATCAAAACACAGGGAGATTCAAAATGTTCCAAATGTCTTGGGAGTCAATGATGAATGTCTTCAATATTCTGAACTCCCGAACAAGGGAGACAAATCGAAAGGATTTCCATGTGGTCCTCATTATGATCACCCAAAAGGAATCAATGGAAATTTTCACAAATCCAAAAAGGATTTAATTTCGAAAAGACAATTTGATATCTGATAGAAATTCTAAACTGTCTGATACAATAATTTCTAAAAATTCTTCAAAGCAAAGAAAAAATTCGTTTTTTATTTCATTATCCTTTGAAAATTGTGGAGCAAAAGCTTTCATTTAAGAAACGTACCCTAGAAAAAAGGTGAAAAAGGATTTACTCAAGAAGAATCATTTAATTCTTGTGAAAAGTCAATTAATTGGAAAGCGAAAGCATACGTCCCTTAAGAAATATCCTTTTTATATTTATCAGAGAAAAGAGATTAAATCGAAAAATAACGACATGTATACATCAGTATCCTGTTGATGGTATAAGAATATGGTACTGATAGGATAACGTAAGTATGTTAGGAAAAAATATAAAATATATATAAAAGGATACAAGGATAAGACCTAATTTTATTTCTTTCGTTTTTGAGCTGATCTATTGTGTTTGCCTTAAGATTGTAAATAAAATTTAACAAATACGAAGCTATCAATACAAGGACTCGCTGTATATTTGAAATCGTTCAACGAAAAGTCTAATATCCTTGCATCCTTGAATGGGAAAAAGCGATAAATTTTCATCCTTTATCTTAAATTTGTTTTTTTCCTTCCTATTACACTGGTTCGTTGTAATGTATTTGATTCGGTGGTTGTTATTTTCCTTCGAGAATGGGATGTGCTTTTAATTCCTTCGCGGATTTCTCACACTTTCATTAGCCTCAAGTCCTGGGAGGGACTCATTTGGCTGGGTGTTTGTTAAGAAGATTTTTTAAATTAGGTGTTCTATACTTTTTTATTTTATTTTATGGCATTCTAAGAATAATTTAATTCTACTCACCCCTAAGAGATGTCGCCTACATCTCAGATTTGAAATTTTATTTCAAGTTTGTCCGGATGTTTTTTTTTTTTTGTTGTGGTATGCTTTTGTACTGTTGTCGAATTCTGTTAACGTCAATGTTTCCATTTTATATAAAATGTAGAAAAATTCCCAACAAACATATTTCATGGAGTCTTGTTTTGGGTAGAAACTTTAAGGATTGTCTAAATTATTTTTTGTTCTGCCCCGTTTGTCCTGTCTATTTTGGATGCTTTATTATGTGTGCACCATACCCTCGAATTTTCAGGCTTCCCGAGTGGGAAAATAAGCTGTTCCACACAGTGTCACACAACCTGGAGTGACATGTGGAAAACGGGATACATGAGGGCTGCAAATAATTATAGAAACTGAAAGGGAAATAAATAACGATATGTTACAACTTAGGAGTTATTTGAAATTCTTCTGAAGGATACAGAAGAGGGAGAAGAAGAAGATGATGAAGAAGAAGCGTGTCATTTCATTTATTCTTGTCTCTTAGTATCACATCCACTTACTTCAAGGGATGATTTTCAAATTCTTATCTGTCTAAGTATACTTTTTTTCGTAAATGATTTGAATAGAATAATATATTGGTGTGAAAGCCTGTGGAAACCATGAAACATGTTGAGAATTCTTTTTCCATTCAACATTGCGTGAGGACATGAGTTTATCCTTATTAATACTTAAGGAAACAGTATTTTCCTGGCTTACAAATTGAGAGACACACTATTTGTTGTTCTGTTCAGAACAAAATAATTAAGTGGTTCGAATTGATATAGAATTCCTGAAGATGATATCATTCTGGGTTTATACGAATATCTACATACTATATATAATATTATACGTATGTGGGTATGGAGTAAAACCTGTTGCTAACATTAACATTTTCGTAAACTTATTCGATGACCTACTTTATTTTGTGGTACGTGACTTTGTGGTAAGACACACAAACTTTCATCATACAAAAACCCCTCACTGATTTATAAATCATAGCTGAAGTATATCTGATATTCTTAATCAGCATGTGTTCGTCATATCCTTTCATAATTTGTTTCTGTAAGAAAATGTAATTTAGTATTGATGATTATCCTTTATCCAAAGCATTGCAAGTCTCACAAACATCTAATCAAAGTCACTAACTTTTATGTTTCCTTCATAGTCTCATAAACTTTTGTACTATATTTCCTTGTTCATCATTTCTTCAAGTTATTTCATCGTACAATTTATATTGGTTCCAAGGATTCTCTGGATAGTTGTTCAGTATTTTGTGTCAATTAGTTTTATTATTATTATTAATATAATTGTTCATATCGAAACATTCACAAATGTCCTTATTACATGATCATTTCAACTTTGTCTTGTATTTTCGATCAATTTCAACAATATTCATTCGTAAAAATTTTCGTATTCTATAGAAAGTGCTTTAAAACGTTACGTTTCGATTTCTATTGTATATATCATATCGTTAAGTTTTGAAATGTTTTACGATAAAACACGTCCAAAATACAAACATCCGAAGAATATTAATAAGAATTGAAGAAGAATGTGAACTTGCTGAAATATTGTATGATAAGATAAAGAATTTTATCTCAGCTCGTTTCTTATATAGTACGAGTATATTATATTAAGTTTACATCATATTCTCCCCAGAGATATGTACTGGGTTTCTTGTACAATTTTTTGTTTCGTTTTTCTTCTTTCGTGTTTTTTTATGTAACAATTACGTCTTATACATTTCTATAAAGTTCCAAGATGATACTCTTGGTATATGTATTGAACGTAGGATCTGTAGAACTTGTACTACGTGTATACAAGTATCTGTAATTATGATGAGGATATTAACTTCATCGATTCCTGTTTATAATTGAAGCAAAAACATTGTTTGGGGATTACATCGTATAAATTTTGTTTTGTTCGTTTACTTTTCCCACGGAATTTTATCGATTTTCGATGAAGTTTCGTTAAGTTGCTCGTAGTTAACATTTTGTTTGAGATTTTCTTCTTTGTTTTTAACTTTCTCTAAAAGAGGACAACGAACAAGAAGAACCAAATTAAACTCAAGTTGAACAATTTCATTTTATCCTGTCGATTTTCATTCCTGTTTTCAAACAACTCCATTGGGACAGCAGAGGCTCCATTTGCGATGTGGACCGTTCTGATGAACGTTCTTGAAATTTTCTGGACAATAAGTGAAGGAACTTAGTTTGGATCGATAAATTATTAGTTAATAAATGAAAAAACAATAAGTCCATATAAATATGTTACTAAATTATTAAATTATATTTAATACAAAATCTTAAAAATTATAATTTTTTCATTATTTAATTTAAATTGTGAACAGAAAATAGTTCCATAACTATTTATTATTAATTTTAATTATTTATTTATTTATTTATAAATAATTATTTCGTAGAATATTCAAAAACTCTCTCTATTTTCATTATTTTCTCTTTATCGCATTCTCTCACTTTCGTATAACTTGAGATCAAAAAATTTAGAACGAAACGAAAAAATTTGCGTTATGTTTGTTTCTTTGTTTTTTTTTTTTGGATTTTTGTTAAATTTTTCATTAAATATTTTTGAAATTTTTTTAATTTTAATTAAAAAGAATTTATTTTTTAATATATATATTATTTTGTTTTGTTTGTACGAGAAACTAGACTTTTATTTTAAATTTTAAATTTATTATATTACATTTGTCTCTCGCAAAATTACGTAGATTTTATCTATCTATATATTTTTTTTTGTTCTCTTTGTGTTTTTTATTTTATATAATTATTTTAAAATGTTAAAAATATGAAAAGAAAACTTTTTATGATTTATTATGTTCATATATAGATGTGTTTATGTATACCTAATTATTTATAATTATTTATATATTCAATTTGTTGATTTTTTTTTGAAATTTTTTCACTTGTTTTTCGTAAGATATTTCAATGGAGGAGGATTTAAAAATAAAAACTTTTAAAACTCATTAATCAATAGAACAATAACGACTTAGAATGAAGATAAATGAATTTATATAACACACAGCAACAACAAAATTAAAAATTAATTAATTAATTTCTTTTTTCATTACTTTAATTTACACAGTCGCCTTTTTGTGAAGAAACAATTGTTCAACTAGCGATTCTCTCAATAACAGAGAATAGCTAAATGCATCAACATAACCTCAATGCACCGCGTGATTTCGTTGCTGACAGACAGACGGCGAATTGAAAATGGCTGGCGGCAGGTAATTCAAACTGCGTTGTGATTGTGAATGACTTCCTGTTATGTATGTCCTGCGAAATTGTGTGAAACAGTCTATTGTAGGAGACTGGACTTGTTTTAAGGACATTTCCCTTAATTGGCTGAATTGGCAATTTACATTGTCTTCACATTTACTGAGCTGAAGGCGATAATAATGGCGTCGCAATTCATACGTGGTATAGATTAGATAAGGGTAGTTTGTTTAAGCTTACATAGAGCCCAGTGTCTGGTTTTGACGTCTGGACAGTGTCCATATATCATGGAGGATGACATTACGTGGACTCTTTCAGGATAAAGTCATCATGTGTCGATGTAAATCCTTTGAAATCATTTGAATTTATTATCTCGTAATAAGGTGGTTAATGAATGCAGTTTTGTTTTTGTTTTTAGATTATATATATGTATATACTATACACAGGGTGGGTATGTGAATACAACAACGACAACGACGTTGATGTTGAGGCAATGCTGATGATAATGATGATAGTTTCGGTTTTTGGTTTTATTAATAATTTCGATTCCGATTATGGTGGCCAACTGTTGACGGCTGTTCTATTATTTATATATATTATTATATTTACAAAACTACACTAGATGCCCATCGGCATCTGAATAACCCATTGTTGCATTGAAGGTACTTAAATTATGTGTATTTGGATCATAGCCGCCGATCAATAGACTATTACCTATACCTGGCGCATTTTGGACATTCAAAATTTGCATATTATTGTGTGTTTGCTGTTGTTGATTCCTTTTGGGATCCTTGAGTATACCCTGTGGTTGTTTCGGTGTCGATGTCTGATGCGACGACACTTGTGATAAACTGCTTAAATTACTAATTTGATGCGACTGTTGTTGCTGCGGCGTTGACCCATTCGTTTGTGTCGACGCTGTCGTACTGTTGACATGCATTTCATGTGGTACCTTTGTTGTATGATGTGTGACATCTGGTGGTGGTACAATACCACGCATCCCTACACCACGGCGTAGTGTCCCACCACTTCCGACTACTGTCTGATTCGGTGCTATATGTGTTAGAGGTAATGGGGGTGTACTAAATTCCATTGGCGGGTAATCCTGGAAAATGATATTAGAAAAAAAATATTCTTTTCAATCATTCAAAATTCATAATCCTGTTTAATTGGAGGCTTAATTAAATACAGATTCACACAAAATTATCCTTCAAAGTGCACTCAACTCAAAAATCAACTTTATCAGGATTCACTCGAAAATAAGCTTTTATCCTACTATGATTCTGAATTGTACCTACTTTATTGAAATCTCGCATTAATGCATGATAAACTGACAGTAATGGCTATTGAGAGGATACAAATGAAAAGTGACTGAAAGTGCTTTTTGCAGATTCTGTCCAACTTGAAATACGTTCGATAACCCGCATTCGCGTTTTATGTCTATAGCACTTACAAAACAAATAACTGATGCGTGCATCTCATAAATATTTTCAAAAATTCATTATGAAAAGTTTTAAAAGAAAATATATGAATGAGATTTCATCTGAAAAGCTATTATCGTATAAGGGTGTCTGTTATCCGACGAAATACCGCAGTAGCCTTATAGGAAACGATGAGGGTGAATGAATCAAAGTTTTTTTTTTTGTACACAGAGGTATCCTGCATCCTGTCATCTAATAACCATATTGCATTCCTCTTCAAATGGAAAACCTTCCCTTACCAAAACCAAAACTCCCTCAATGCGGTGGTAGTTCGATTCGATTTGCAAAAGCTTCAGGGTAAATTTAAATGAATTGCAGTTGTTTCATGGCGCACCAACGTCGACGGTGTGATATAATACAGTGATGATATTAATAAGGCAAGTGCAATGACGCTGGTGCAGTTTAATTTCCAGACAAACTTCATCAGCATCACCATAGCCAACGGGAAATGCTGTAGAAAAACTAGGATCTGGCTATTATCCGTTCGAGGGTAGCTGAATTTTAATGGTATTGAGGGAAATAGAAAATTCCTTTTAATATCCTTTTGTATTCCGTGTTTTCTTTTCCACAGTTATCTGGATACCATGCAATTCCTACTGAATTCGAAATCGACGACATTCCTCCTGATGTTGGAAAAATTGTCTGAAATCTTTCACTGCCATTGAATGATGGAACCTTTTGTACTGATTGGGTGTGAATACCAGCTGAAATGGAGTTTTTAGCGGTTTTGTGACAAATATCACAATTTTTAACAATTGACGTGTAAAAAGACGTGATAATCTCTGTTGGAAAATCCCTTAATGAGTTTTCATTTGGAAATTGTGTCAATGAAGTTGAAGTTTTGAAAAAATTCCTGGAATGGTTGTTTGTGTCGGCAGATCTCCTTAAAATCTTGAAACTTTCTGTCTCCAATTTGATTTGTGGAATGGAACCGGATGTTGAACAGACAGCAAACGATTGTCTGGTTTTGGCTTTTGTAAACTTTTTTTATGGGGTCGTCTTGGAATCGAGACAAATTTCTTTACATATCAAATTTGTGAAAAGGATATATTTCCATGTGAGAGCTTCATTATCCTATGTTCATTCGGAAGGTCAATAAAAGGATAAAGAAACTTTTAAGGACAAGGAAAAAAAGGACTGATGCAAGTTTGTCTCGGAATTTTCATGAATCTCTTTAAGATTCCAAAGTTTTACGCTGGGTAGTCCCCGGGCTTTTTTCCAAATTAACTCAAGAAATATTGATCAATTGATGAAAGTTTTCTTAGGGTCGTAGAAATACTTTGTAAAATGGTATCTTCTTGGTTCAACCAGCAAACCAATTTTCTTAAGCAATTTTTAATTCTTTGATTAAATTATTTTGAAAATTCCTTCGAGCGAAATAAGTTATTTGACCTCAACCTATTTAAGAAGTTTGATAGAGATGCAGACTTCATAAAGTAAAAGAATTTTCCATAAGAATCGAAGATACCAATCACAAAGAAGTGGTCAGAGAAAGAAGGGTAAACCAGCGCCCTTGCCATCATCATCATCAACATGAAAGAAACAGCAGAAAACCCAGAAAGGCACTGAACCTTCTATAAGAACTTAAGGAATACTTTTGCGGAAATTGTGTGATAAATAGAATGTTGAATAATTTAACGGGGATTATAAGCACAAACCAGGAGAACAATTTGCATATCGCTAGTGTCTTTGTATAGACTTTGCCTTAGAATCCTTCCAAGTTTATCATATCCTTCCTTACCATACACCATCTAAAATTCATGGCGTATACATAGAAGTGCTGTAAAATTCATATACTTTCAAAAGTCCTAGAAATTTTCGCTTATCCTTATTAAGTGGAATGAAGACGATCTCAGGCATTGGTTTAGAACGTCCGAAAAAGACGTCAATGAGGGGAAAATTGTTTTTCAATTCCGGTATTTTACAATAGGCCTAAAATGAAATCCTTAATGGATTAATTTCCTTTATCTACACCACCGACTACATCTCCGTTTCTGTTTCTGGTGAAAATATTCAAGGATATCTTTCAGATAAAACGAAGAAATCGAGAACGTTGAAAGTATCTTGGTAAATGGGAAAGTAAATAAAATAAAATGAGATACAACAAAAGAATCCTGTAACCACAAAACCATATCTTTGTCCTTTTTTCCTCTGATGGGTAAAATCCCAAAATTGAATTAATTCCTTTTACGTTAGATGAAGTTGTCTTAGTCAAACTGAACATTTTCTTAATTTAAAAGGACTTTCCTCTTGCTATTACAACCTATCAAGGATATAAAGATTAAAAATGTGATACAAAATGTTGTTGCGTAACATTTTCTGGGAAGTAAAATAAATTTATGTTGGGATCAGGACATCATTGTCGGGTCAATAACTTGATTGCGGTGAAATAAATAAAATTCTATTTCATAAAATGATGAAAGATGTGACTAGTGAGAATGTGCTTCTTCAAAACTCCTCTTTGTGACATGATTCCAATTCAAAATGATGCTTTTATCGGAAAATTAGCTACAGGAGAAGAAAATTAATTTAGTGTTTACAACACCATCTAGGAGAAAACTTTGAATTTTCCGCAAATATTGACAAGAGTCCGACAAAATTCATTTCCTGTTTGTAAAGAAAAACTTAATTACGATTACTTAAAAAAAAATTCAATTCAGTTTCACAATTATCGGGTAATTGATTTATGCGACTTTTAAGTAGCAATGACTAAAAGCTTCAAAATCAAGGAAAAAGAATTTCTCAAAGAAAAAAAGAAAACGTTAAGAGCTTCTTGATGTAAACTTGAAATTTAATCAGGGCAGAATTAAATTCCATTTTTGGGCTCTATTTTGAGATAGATAAAAATATTTTGTTTATTTACTCGGCTATTTTGTAAAGCATCAATGGCAAAATGTCGTATGTTGCACAAAACAAGTGAGTATTGTTAAAAGAGAAAATCCTTGGAGGTGAGGGTCGAAGAAATAACGGACATTTGCTTGAAGAAATTTTTCTAAAATGTCCTTTATGCCACTTCGTGTGGAATTAAGCATGAAAATGTATTTAAAATAAAAGGAAATTTCCATAAAACCGTTTAAGATTCATGAAAGGATAAAGATATTCGCGCGATCCACACAAAATCAATTATTTTAAATCAATTTCTGTTTGTAGCTGAAAAGAATCCTTCTTCGAAACATGGACATTTACTTTTTCTGTGCAATGATTTTGTCCTTTGAGATTATCCTTTCGATTATTTGCTTATCCAGATTGTCGTTGAACTCAATCTACCCTTGGCGATTCATGTCATTTCAATATCAAACACTCCCAAGGATATCCAGGAGGTGTCTACGGGCGGAACTTAGTCCTTGAAAGGTTCTCAAGATGCAACTGCTTGATATGAAATCAATTTTCTTCGTCGATAACGAATTGGAGTTCATTGAATCCGTATGCGACAGAGTTTTTTTCAGAGCTCTCCTTTTTATCAGGACAAATTTCAAAGGATTTGCATATTCGTTTACTATTTATGGATGAACAAAAAAATTTAAGAATAAAATTGAGTTTGGAAAAATTTCCAAGAAGGTCCAGCAAGAAATATAAATCCGAGCATCAATGACCTGACGCTTGTGCAGTCCTTTGCAATGAACTCATTCTGAATATTCCTTGAACATTTTTGGAGCTTTTATGGTATGTTATCCAACACACCACATATTTAATATTTTATTATTATTCGTCATAGAAGTATCATCAGCATACAACAAAATCTAGGTAGTGCAAATTACAGTTTTAAGGGAAAATTTTGATTCCACAATAGAATTTATTGGAAAGCTATTCAAATTACACAGCTATTCAAGCTCCTATTTTCTAAAGCCATGATTTAATGATTCTGATTGAATCCTGTGCCAAGGAGGAGGAATATTTGATCAATCAGATTGGTCAGTTTCATAAGAACGTAATTTGCCGTGTACGACAAAACTTCAGTGGTAGTTTAAACACATTCAAGAACAAAGGACTTAAGGATTCATAATAATGTTCATATCGGACTTAAGAAAATAGAACGGCAATCTAAAAGGACGAAAATTCTATCCAGTTGCTGGATGGCAGCCTGAAACATTTTCCTTTTATCGTGAATCGAAATCAACATATCATATTAGACAGGACATATGAAAGCATATTTTCAAGATATCCTTCCGACATGTGTATATCGATGTGAATATCCTATGGAGACATGCTAAAGGATGAAAATTACGGAAACATAAGAAATGCATAAATCCTTTCCTGTTAGTTTTAAAGGAGAAGGACTACAACCAGGCTGTATTTTAAAGGAGAGTTTCATTTATCCTTGAATCCTTGTACTATATGTCTGTGGATGCGTATATACACTATACAAAGAGTACATATCCTAGTCAAGTTTTATTAACATTTGAATGGAAGTGAACCATGCAGGAGGCTGTATTTGCAGATGTAACGCCCGCAAAATTTTATTGTACTTTATTTGAAGTTTTAAATATGCAACTTGAGAAACTTTAGAGTAAGTAAATCTTAGCAAAAGTCGGGAGAAATATTTGAATTTTGAAAAAATAAAACAAATATAATAGCATGAATGTGAATTCAAGTTGAAGTTGTAACTGAATATACGAGGATGTACGAACGCGTCTGCATTTAAAACAATTCCACAGATTTTCCAGAGTCCCAAAATGCAAATTCATTTTCCGGGTTCCAAAAAAGTGCTTCAAGGCATCACTGACTTCTATCTATGGCCAAAACTTAACTTTTAATGCATTCCTTAACTTAGTTGAATGCAGTCACAGTTACAGTCACACCACAACATAGTTTGACGGGAAAATTTCATTACAATTTTGAATTTAAACTTGTGCATCGCGTTACGTTGGTTGCATGACCTGATCCCGTTTTGAGGGCTACGAACAAAGACAGTCACAGTTGAATTAAACGTTTTGAATCTAAAGTCCTTCAGGCTTCAGGCAAAATTATGAATCTAATTTGAAGAACATTTGCAAGAGATGCAAAATTCAACGAACTTTAACCGAAAACTGTCGCATTCCATTTGATTCAGAATTTGAATTTGTGAAATTTCAAATTCTGTGAGAATTTGAATTTTTAAACTTTTTCAATTCCACGTTTAAGAAGTCCTTAAGCCAGTTAAACAGATTTTCCATCTGTTAGATATTGAATCGAATTGACTGTTTTTATCTTTGCCGGAAATGCATAATACTTCAAATCGAAATGTTGTTAATTTTATAATATTCAAAATATCACTAACAAAACAAACGAAAATTTGTATCCATCTAATGAATGCCCTTTTTATGGATATTTCGAATTGTAATAAAATTGTAATCCGAAATGAATTTACCAAAAATGTGTTTCATTACATTAAAATCAACATGAATCCGAAATATTCCTCCAAATTAATTCTTCCATAAAGTGGAACTTTTTAAATTTCAATTTATAGCACAAAAGGGAAGACAACCACAAACATAAAGCACTTTAACCAAATTCACATAGAGCACTCCATTCACAGTGTTGTGATGAATCAAATGGAAAACTTATTCTTTGGCCGAGGGTTTTGCACAACTTTAAAGCGTCTGGCAACACTATTTAATATCAAAACCAAATTTCAATTAAACCCAAAAAGGTTCCTTCGTGGTGGTTGTACTTTTGGGGGAGCATTTGCAACAACTTAATCTAAAATATTTCATTGTGGGACGGTTGGTGGTGTTCACTTGAACATTTCAATAAATGCAGTCATAAATTTCACGAATTTTCAAAATCGAAATCTCCAAACTTTACGGTCCCCTTCTTTCTTGTGGATCAAGTACAGCAAATGCTAGTGGCTCCAATTTTGTCCAAGGAGCATTTTCGAGTTTCTCATTCCAATGGACGGATCCTTCAACCAGAAAGCGAGAAACGAATTGATAAAGTGTAAAATGATGAGGAGACTTCTGAATGGATCCCATTCTGCACCGCATTCCCTTTTAAGCTATGCAATGTTTATTTATATAACAGTGTTGAATCCTTCCTGCAGTCGTGCTACAATCAAGTGCTACATTATTGTTAAATGCAGTGTTATCATAAATTGTACAGAAGAATATTATGCCACCCTCATTCCCAATACAAATGGGATGCTATAGTTAATGCTCTAGCCACTCGAAGTGTATTTGAAAAATCCCTCTTTGGAGACACAAGCTCCAACTGTCGAATGTCCTTATGAAAAAAATATTAGAAATAGTTCGATCCTTAGGAAATCACGAAAAACGTTGCAGTAAGTCCAGGACTTGGACTCATCCTTGCATTCTTGAATTTCAAACTTGAGGGTGGCAAAAATTTCTTGTCAAGATTTCGGATGCACTTGAGGAAACGAAGGATACGATTTTTTTTCTTTCCTACCACGTCAAATGCAACATAATTTATAGTAGTTTGATTACGTTATGTATGTGTAATCATCCCTGGAACATGCACACCATTCATACACATCCTTGTTTCCGTTATCGCAAACATCCCTTGAAGTCTATAGAAGAAAATCCTTTTTCGAAAAATTGTGAAGTGATTTCGTATTTTGGATGCGAATTGTGATGCAACTTTGATGATGCAAGGGGGATGATTTTTTTAGCTTTTTCCAGGTTTTTCTTTTTGAATTTTGTCTCCATTTTTTTCCAAATCGACATTTTCTTTACACTGCAACCGATGAGGGTTGAATAGATAAATGTTGAATGTCATCATGAAAGGAAAAGATAGAAAACGTGATTGCAACACAAAAAAAGGACATTTGCATTTGTATTGAGTTGTATATGATCAAAAAAAGGATAAAAAAGGACACGTCATTTTGTTTCCATATGCATATTATCCTTTATTTCTTGCTGCATCGTGTCCTGTCAGACTGTATTAGATACATGCAGCTATTCACCACATTTTGTATTAACATCAACCCCCGTGAATGCTTGAAAAAGTTTCTACTGCTAAAACGAACGCCGCGTTAAAATTGCATCCGGATGTAGAGAAACAATGAATGCAACAGAATGCAGATTTTTCTACGTTTTTCTACGTCTGAACGGGAACTGATCAATTTTTTCTACTGAAAATTTCTCGTGACAGTTTTTATAAATATTTTCTATAGAACATACCTATCACTCATATTCTTTGTAATATCTCATAGAATGTTGATGATATTAACTAATAGCAGGGCTTCTATGATGAATGTTGCATGTCCTGTAATTTGAGGTAAAGGTGAGACGAGGTTTATGTTCTGTCGAGTCTTGGCGCAGCTGGTCACTATGTTTAATGGACAACTAAAGTGATTTAAAGACGAGAATAATGACGTTCAGCAGATGCTAATGACAATTATGAGACATGCGGAGGTTCAAACAAATAAACCTATATGATAAGATAACTTCAGGATTTCTTGGTCTACATGAATACACAATGACAGACATCATTGTTGACCTTTTGAAACCTTACATCCAGTGGAAGCTCTCCGGATCAACAATGGCACGTGATAATCATTGATTGTCATTGAGATAGTGAACCTCTTTGGACATGTACCCTTTGGTTTACTATGCAATCCTTATGGACAGTTGTGGCCTTTGTCTAGTCTGGTTGCCAAAATGAAATTCCAAGCTAGTTGTTATGGATGCTATCTGAACATGAACATGGATGTATCCTAGACAGAACCATTGAAATTTACTCATGAACTATTTATTTTTATATCCTTGCACTTGTAATCTGTACCAATATGTGCTGATCCTTGATGAAATATTTGATTGGAAGTCTTTTATGTTGAATAGGTATTTTTTCGTTTTTGGGACAATTACACGGACACAAAGTCAACTTGTTATTCTGTCCAGACTTGTTAAAACACGAAATATTTTTCTTTATATTTTTTAAAGTAGATATCATGGAATATGGTTGTTTGGACAATAGCACTATTATCTTAAATGAAATGAAATTTTCTCTTCTAATCTGTAATTAAAATTTTCCAAAACACAAACTGAATCAGATATCATACCTAAGATCTGGTCCTTATCGCGTACAATAAGGCAAAAATTTTTTTAAATAAAAATCTCCATCAAAGGGTATTCATTGGAGAGAAGAATTAGAAAAGATCTCAAGCGGAATGCACCCAAATCTTTAACAGACAACCTTCATTTCATGGGTTTTTCGCTTCATGAATGGATTTTTGACCATAATGACATTATCATTTCTAGAACCGTGTTGAATCGCTAATCACATCGTGATAAGAAACATCCCTGAAATCTGCGTAAAGGAAACCGATTTAAATTTCAAACCCAAATCTAATTACGATCCTTATTTCGAGAAAAAGGATGTTCTATTCCGCACCAGGAGTCATTTGCAGAATTTTTAGAGATTTGGTAACGTTTACTGATAAGCAGAGACATCATTTTAGTCCAGCACCACTGGGAGAATGCAAGACTTAAAAATGAATGATGTCTGCACCGACGTTTATAGGTACTGAGACAGCATTTCCCTGCATTTAAAAGCACATTTGCAGCAGGGGATAAAAGGGAATGGCGCAGTATTGACAATTTTTATGTTTCCAATTGTATCCTTATTTGATTTGTCTACAAGAGATTTAACTGGGGATATATATGCACGTCAACAAGGTGAGGTGAGATGAGTTCAAGGTATACATTTTAGTCATTCAAACATCAGGAAAAGAATACTGCGGCGTTTTGGACATCAAGTGCCAATATCGGTTGCGAAACTTTTAATATATGATTCCAAGAATTTGTATTAGAATCACAAAATGTGGACGTTTCACAAAATGTGGATATATTTAATTATATAAAGCAAACTCCCAATGAGTTGGAAATGAAATGGAGAACGCCATTTCTTTGGACAAAATATAATTAAAATGGTAGCACAACTTCCTTTTGTAACATCAAATCAAATAGATGTGATATGTGTTTGTGAATGAGTGTGCCTTGATAAGATTACAAGGAAAATAATCCAGATGTTATACAATTAAATCCAGCAAATCATATAAAGTTTCGCCACAAACAGTCCAACAGCAACATATTAATGAAAACAAACTAACCATTGTTGCATCAAACAAACCAGCAATGAACACTTGAAATATTTTCATAATGGAATTTTCAAGTTTTGTAAATAATTATTTCAGTTTTCACCACAAAACTCTTTGGAGATTAATACATTTCATGTGCAATGAAAATTACATCAAATGCACCAGACTAGCTTTAACCAAAAGAACGAATGCGTGTAACAGGATACGAACACATTCCAACTACATCCACAAAACATCATTTCATTGCTAGAAGCGTTTGTAACTCGTTTTGGTTAAATATGAAACAAACTGCATGTTCAAAGTAAGAATTAAACACAAACTTAAAATACTTTCAATTCTAATTATATAAAAGGAAAATATACGAATACTTTGAAATCGGTTTTGAACAGGATACTATCTTGATGTATTATACGTTTGAAGTTAAAAGAAATTTAAACAAAAACATTTAACCCTTCTACCCTCTGCGAGGATAGTAATTCTACAAGAATTGCATTATCATCAACATCAGTATCAGCATCATACCACATTTCCATATCATGTCAAGAGTCCTGCTTAGAGCAAACAAACACATACAGCTATCCATCTGAACTTTATCCCTATATCATAGCAAAGTTAAATTGTGGAAAATTGTGAACAGTTCAAACAAGGCTATATTCATGCATTAGCAAGGACTAATATGAAAGAGTTAAATTCTGTTTTTGTATCTGTATTTGTGTTACGTTGACGAAAAATGGTCGTAAAGCGTTTGTATCCAACTGTAAAATTCAATAAACAATTGCAGTTCTAAATAACTATATTAAAATGTGTTGAGAGAAGCGTTTAGCAACGCTTCGTCAGGACGAAGGATTAAATTCATAGTAGTGGTTAGTTAGACTGATTGATGGTTGAAACCCTCCCAATTTCATCTACATACAATTGTTTTGAGAGAAATTTCTAATTCATTTCAACTACAAACTGCAAATGTGGTCTAATGAAACTCACGTCCTGAAATTATATCCTTAAAATTTGAACCAATTAAAATTTCACATGTGGTACATCTGAATTTTCCGTTTGAGTTTTAACTAAATTCTCTGTTGGAAATACCAAGGATATAAAAGATAAAATGGAATTTTTCATGCTCTACTAAATATCCAGGATACCTACTGTAATGTTCCAAGTGAAAAAAAACTCCCGAGTGGAAACCGCTCAAAGTGCAACTTAACCAGACATGTGCAGTTTGAGTCTATAAAATAAGGATAAACAATAATTTTCCCGGGGAATTCCCGGAATTCAACCCAAACAAACAACAATCCTTTAGTTTGTTTTTGTTGTAATGTCTGGAAAGGACTTTGCCAAGTTACCAGTAGTTCATATTCAGAATGACTTGAATCCTTTTTCAGTTTAACAGGTATAACATGTGCACCAACTTATAGGACTTGTATGCTTGCGGTGAGTTCATCAATTCAGGATCCACTACATCCTGGTAAAGTGCAACACACGTTTAGAATGTTATTTATTGACTTTTCATTTTTATGAAGAACCCACCACCACAAACCAGGACTCCCTGGAAGTAACTCGCCAGAAAGGTTTGTAGGTTCGTTCAAATTCTGTTGTAGTGGATGGAAATGCTCGCATGGAAATAGGGACCATTTACGTTTTTTCTTTTTGTTTTAGTGGTTTTTTTTTAACTTTCTATTTGCGGTTACTTAAAAAAACACAAAGTTTATTTTCTACACTGAAACAAAATTCTCTACGTCATAGAGGCATTAGCAACATTCTGCACCGACCAAATGCTATTTCCTGTGAAAGGAGCCTTTTAAGTCTAAAATGCACTTTTTCCCTTGATTCTTGCTACACTTTTAGGGGTTCCGTTTGTGTTACTCTCTTGAATGCACTTCTGAGGGTTAAATTGAAAACACGCAAATACATGTTGATATTGTACACTGTGAATGTATCTTTAGAGGCCAGTTCACAAAGTCATTGCAATCGAATTTATCACATGCTTTAACATGATCAAATTTAGTTGATATTTATCAAAGAAACATTTGTGATAACAATTTCAACAGTTCTGTATTGAGCTGTTCCGATTTGTGACACCAACTGTCCTTTTCCAATAAAATTTTCAATTTAGTTTTAATAGAGCCAATCTTATATATAATTAAATAAATTTTTAATTTTAAAAAATTCTTAAAAATTAAATAGAAAAAATAATTTTTAAAATTTCATACATGATCGAAACAGTGAGACTGCATTGCAATCCTTGCAGGCTGTTGAAATGAATAATAGATTAAATTTTGTGTGAATTGCATGAAATATAGGTAAATAAAATATTTTTAAAGGATATTATGGAAAAGATCTTCACTTACCATTGGCGGATAGGACAAGTACCGATCACTATTCATATTGTAGTAGGAACCATCCAGTGGTGGCGCTGGTGATGGGGACGGAATATATGTTCCTTTAGTCACTAACATCTGATCATCTCTCGTTCGATGATCCATAATCGTTGTATTATTGTGTCTTGGATGAGGCAGTGTTCGTGTATTGACTAAGGAAAAATAGAAAATCAATTATTGAATTCAATGTGAAATTCTTATTAATGTAAGATTGCGAAGAAAACAAGAAGAACTTTGAAGAAACTTCAAGGATAAAATGAGTCCTTGTTATGAAATCATAATTTTGTGTAACACACATAAAGTTGTTTTTATTATGTTATTAAAACAATATCCTCGTGAAAACAATATCTTCCGTTAGCAATTAAAACTAGGATACTTGTGGACTATGAGCCTTGGATTATTTAAAAGTTGAACTTAATCGCACAGAGAATAACAAAACCCTGTAACAATCACGATAAAATTGATAGGTGGTGTATATGGTTTGGAAAATCGGTACAAACAAAAAGGGGTTGGTTTCAGTATAATGAAAACCCGATGAAAATAATTTCATAAACGAAAATTTAATAACCAATACACCCATCAGCTATACTGGTATGAAGATGGCAGATAATCAAACTTGGTATCTACGTAGGTCGCTGATAGGTAACAAAGTTGGTTAATTGGAAATCCTTGGGAAAACCTTTTACCGAGGCTTCAGTGCTCTTGACAATATAACGATGTGGTGCTTGTTATTACAATTACAAAGTTTCACGTTTATTATATTAAATAGAAAAATGTCAAGTTATGCGTATTGAGCCTGTGAGAATGAAACAGAAGGAAACAAATGACAATGTTTAAGAACAGTCGATGTAAATTCCAAGCCACTGCAACATTGTGTATGACATCGAATAAGACACCAAAAAGGATTCATAAAACATTCAAGGAAGACAGAATTCCTGGACGATAAAGTTTTTTTCGAGTGTCCCAAGTTCAAATGTACTTGTCCTGATGAAGTAAGTTTCGAAAAAGTCATTTATTTTTCTTAAAGTGCTTAAGTGTAAATATGAACCAAAGATTAGGACTGGAAAAATGAACATCAGGACAAGAAATAGTCAATGATCGATTTCGAACTAAATCAGACAAAACTTTATCAAATTTGGCCAAAGATTTGGAAAAACTTTGTTGAGTTTAGTTTGAAAAATAAAGGAAAATTAGCAGCAATATGAATTGGTAGGAAACTTGCTCAAATATCCTTGCTAGCAGTTTGAAAGGATTTTATTTGATTTTTATCGTTCATCGGAATCGCTATCCTTTGGATTTACATCGTTCCCAGTACTCCTTTTGAAATTATGCCAATTCTTGGAAGTATAAAAATGGTTTCTTGATTTGGAATAGATAGCTAATATGTTGGTTTCATGTGTGTGTGGATGAGTATGTCGGAAAAAAAGTGAAAAATACAAAAAACTTTTTACTCAGGATAACGAACAAATCGGTAACGTTATGTATCCTTTTAAAATTAGATAATCTGTTGTAGGGTTTGAGGAGAACTTAAAGTTCCAAAAAGGATAATAGCTAAGACAATATTTGAGTTTTTTGTTCTGTTTTGGTTTAGTTTGAAGCTTGTGTAGGTATATGAGGATATTGCATGGATACTGTGGTACGCGTAAATATTGTATGGTATCCTAAAAAGGATATACGATGATTGTACATAAACTGAACGTTTTCTGTTCCTTCATATTTTCTTTTTCCTATATTTTTTTTTTGATTATGTTTCTCTTGGGGCAATGGAGCTTCCTTTGGTGGTACTTTTTGCAATCATACTGACTGATTTTTATCGCTATGCGTTATAGCTGTTCCACTTACACACACACTAATCCAAAGTTAACTCAAAAAAATTCCAGCAAAATTCATCGTTTTGAGTCGATTTCTGTTCTTTTCGGTTTTGTTGTGTAAGCGATAGTAGCGTGTATCGTCCTAGAAAGTATGACTGCGGATATTAAGGATAAAAAAAAGTCACACAAGTCAACAGGATATCTCTGATCTGGCGGATACTTTGAACAATATTGTCAGAACCTCGACTCCAGGCTAAATCTCTTCGTTTGCTTTGTAAAGCTAGCTAAGGTTTTTCATGAGAAAAAACAGGATTTACTGTGTATGCTGTATAACATATCATATATGTAATATACGTACTATACAAAGGTAAGATACAATTCTACTTTACGTTATTTTTTCCTTTTTGCTTTATGTCTCAATGTACGCACACCAAAACTGTGCAAATAGGACTTTTATCTTTTCTCGAGTCATAAAACTTCGTAAAAAGGACATTCACTCATACAATCAACTTAATTTGTGGATTGACGCGTGGATTTTTATGTGGTTTCGTTATTTTTACGCTTTTTTATCTGATTATCTACAGTTCAGTCAGTTGATTAGTCAATTTCCATTATTTTTATCCTTTTCAAGGATACACTCAACTCATGTCCTTTATACTAACATGCACGATTCGGCTATATCACGTTCTGTGTTAAATGGTGTTACTTATACTACGATTTGTTATATGTACATATATATATTTGGTAGGAATGTGTTATGAAGAGTGTAAGTTAGAAGGAAGATTTACCCAAAAATAAAAATAAATAAAGGATCAAATGAAAAGCAAAAGCAAAATAAGACTAAAAAAATACCTGAATTTGCAGTATTGTTGGTATATAACGATGGCAGTGTACCATCCTTTTGATATCTTGGCGGCGGGATGTCTGTATTCTCGACAAGATATGTTGAAGCAGCTTTTTTGCGCGTCTCGTCCTTAAAGGATAGTTAGATGAGATGATGTAAGAATTTATGTTGAAGAAATATATTTAGATGTTCTACTTTTGTACTTGTACATAATTCGGGATTTTGAGGACTCAGTTTACGGAAGGATAATCGGAGATCGAATATTTCTAATTAATTTTCGAAAATGAGCAAATATGAATTAATCATTGGATTAAAGTCATGAACACCTTGTCATATGCTTGATGTTCATATCATGAGTGCTACTGATATGTTAAGGTTAATACCCTTTTTTAATTTTATTTGACAAGGGTATTTTGTTCATATTTCTTGTGAAAGGGTACAGAAAAGATGCTCATTATTTTATATTATTGAATTTATTTCCTCTGTCTGTGTCCGCAAATTATAACAGCTTTGTATTGTTAGCGTCATATCTCATATAGGTATGAAATATATATTTCAAGAAAGCGATATAATAGTCCTTGAGGAAAGGAATTGATTTTTCTGATAATTGAGTTTATGACAGGACGATGGAAAAGGACACATTTATCACTGATACAGACTAATAACTCCACTTTTGATGACACATACATGTATGTACATAATGTATAGTTGGAAAAAAGACCAAATCTACAAATTTCATGTCCTTCTTTTTGAAACCACATCGTTAACAAGACACAGATAGCCTTTTATTCGTTGACACTTCAAAATATAACGAACAGTTCAATTGAATCCTAGATCTGTTCAAGAAGTGTCATCGTCAATGACGGGACTACGGATTTTCCGTGTATCCTTCCTTTAGAATTCTGATCGTAAAAGGATATGAAACATTTGTCTGTGACAATTAACAACAGGACCAGGAAACATGTGGAATTTGCATTCGATAAACCGTTTATCCTTTCGCCATCGTCTGAACACGAGTCGAAAATCAATTAACGCGCGACGACAAGACACAATGTGTGTGTGAAATGTAGGGGTGGATAGGACGAATAGGATAGGTTCAAGGATTGCCAAATTGTATAACATTCATTTCTTTTTTACCATATAGTCCGGCTGGCTGCCTTCATTTGAATACGAATCACTTTTCTCCGAGACGCTCGACAGCGTTTCACCTGTGACGGTGTCATTGTACGAACTCGGTGCATACATTTCTATTGTAGCCGTTTTGCTATTCTGGTTCGTAGCTGGTGTCCGAATTATCCAGGACGATTTCAAGTTTTTTTTGTTTTTTGTTGGAAAACATTTTTCGCACCCACGTAGGATTTTATAATGTTTTTTTTTTTGGGAAGCGAACGTTCGTGTATGATGTCCAAATATATATTTTAAAGGAAAATAAGTTTCCGACATTTTCAACATTTTCATTTGTTCCAAAATGAATATATAGATTTATTTTTTCCATCATAATATCGTCAGAATAAGGACGAATTCGAGGCGAAATTCGGTTGATCGATTCGTGATTTCAGCGTTGATATTCCACCACACAGCCAAGGATATTCAGATGTATACGGTTTTTTGTCATGTTATCGTGATGATATTCACGCCAGCAACCATCGCAATTGATAATTTCATTGTTCAGAGCATTTTTATTTTTATAAAAAAAATAAATTCCAATTCACGGTCCAGCAGGAGCAGGCAGCAATCGTTGATGCGTTGATTTGTTATGAATTTTATATTATATATTTTTTTTTCAATATTTCAAAATTCCAGTGAAATATCGTGTTGAATATGAAATAAAGGGATTAAAATACAATTAAATATATTGAAAAGTTGAAAATTTATCGAAAATAATAAGCTTTTGGTTTTAACACTTAAGCACAAATATCTACCGCAATAAAGCTTTTAATGATATTACACACATTTGTTAAGATAAGCTTTTTTGAATCGACTAGAAAACAATTCATTCATTTTATTCACCAAATACTGTTGATCGGTTAACACTTTGAATCTGATAATTATCTAAAAAGCTCCAATTCAGCTAAGTATTGATCGAAGGTATTCAATATTATACAACAGTAACGTACATACGAGTGTGAGTTTCATTTGATAATTGAATACGCTGCATAACCAATTCAGCATCATTAAATGTGATCAAAACAATTTCCTACATGGAAATTAGACTCGTGCTATTGACAATGAATGAGAAAATTTGAACGTTTTTCACAAGAATTGTATTCAAATACAGCTCAGCTGGAAGTAACCTTCAGAGAATCAAATACCACTGAATGTGAATAAAGTTGCATCTTGTGACACAAATTCGTTGCTTCCAGGGTTCAGTGTTCTTTAATTAATGAGCATCGCTTTATCCTCTCTAGTTTACTTAAGATAACTGAAGATTCAAGGCAGTATAGTGGTTGGAAAAGTGCAAGGACAAAGTTCACTGACAACTCCAACGATGTGTAAATTCAAGGAATAATTGGAATTCATTTAGAAACATTTTTATCAACCAACCATGTTGAAATGAAAAACTTTTTCCTATATAAAAAAATTAACCGCAAATATCTCTCCGTACAATTCGCAAGGACAAAGGACGAACGCAAGTGCTGTAAAAATTGTCATCTAGCAGCAAATAAACTTGAGAAAAAGGGAAGAACTTTACGATTCAAAACTACATACCAGAATATCAACCTGCAATGTTTCGTGAAGGACGATAAATGTTGACAGTGAAGGATACACTTTTTGAAGTGTGATAAAATTGGATGGGGTTTGAAAATATTTTTCAGAGCAAATATTGAAACAAAAGTTTTGTTTGTGTTTGTTGTTATCCTGGAGAAACTTGGATCTGCAGAAAAATTCAAAAATTTAAACAAATTGAACAAAAATTTCCGATTTGTTTGGGTTGCATTCGTTTTGTTTGTTGCATCCTGAATGTCCTGGAAAATTTGAATTGTCTCCCGAAACTTTGCTATCAGCTTAGTTTTGCAAGCAACACCAAATCGCGACGACAGTGCAGGGATCGTTTATCAAGTACTTGAAAGTTGAAAATCAAAAAGGAACTTCTGTTTGTTATCGTCCTTGTAAAAAACTGGAACGACGTAACTTCTGTAGCACCTCTAAATCAGAACTTTGCAAAAATCTTGTCTTGGCGAGGTTTACCTTCAATTTAGTTTATTTGAATTTTTGTAGCTCGAAGGACACACGCTTCGAGTGGAAATCATTTGGTATAAGATAGTCCGCGGTGAGAAGGATGCTCATGAAAGGAGACAGATAAATGCAAGGATAATTCTATTGTTGCTTGTCACTCGATGTCAGTCCAGGTGTAAGTGTCGCAAATACTTGTAACATATGCTTATACCAACGCTTTCCTTTACCTCAAGGTTTCCTGCGAAGCATGTTGAACGTATGAAATTTGATAACATGTTGGAGCAGTGTCCTTGGGGAATTGTTTCGTGTATGGCTGGGTCCTTTTCCAGGAACGTTGGCGGGTAATTGGTGAAATAAAGGATATGTACCAAGTTCTTTTTCATACGATCCCTTATCGGATAAATCGAGTAACTTTGAATTATTACATGAGTAAATGCAGTTATTATTGATATTAATGAGCTGAGAAAGGTTCTGATTAAGTAATGGGATTTACTGGATCATTTTTAGAAGTAAATAACTTGCCGCTCTCATGCATTTTTTATTGAGTTAATCAATATTAGTCGAAATGCATTGAAAGTATGCTTACCAGGTTCGATGAAATCGTGCTACTTCCTTCGGTAGGAAGTGATTCTTGTTTAAGGAGAAACTTACCTTACTAAAATCTTGCATATGTAAAAGAAATATTTTGACTTCATTTTCATCAAGGAAGTCAGAGAGACAAAGCTATACATTCACAACTCCAACCTCAAGTTGATTCTGTCAATAAGGACATCACACAAAATCAAGTTTTACCTATTGCATTCCTTCGAAGTTTACCGAGGTACTTTTCATGATGTGGTTATTCTCTTATCGAATGCTTATTTCTTCGATATTATTTGGTTTGTGCTTGGTGAAAGGGACAATTTAATGCTTCGATGGCAATGAGAGCTAGAGTCTCAAAGATCAGTACTATATTTGAGGAAGATATTTCATGCTCCATGATTGCTGTTCCAATAGATGAGAATTCATCATTTGCAGGACATGGTTCCTGAGATGCTTAGAGCGACAAGAGTGAAGAAAATGATACAGACTGAAGTAATTGAATTACTGCGGCAAATTTATTCTTTTTCAAGTTTGAGGAACAGAAGTACATTCATCAGTTTCATTTTCGAGGATATTTTATTCAAAATTTGCTGCATTTTCACTGTTCCTTAATGTCCTTTTAATAGGAGAAATCTTTTGAAAATCAGTTCGCAGTAATATGTCCTTGTGCAACACGAGGAACTAGTTCCATTTTAAACATTGCACTCTGGCTCCAATGCAAGGAAAGGATCATTTACTACCAACGTTTCATATTTGATAAGTACTTGTAATTTTCTTCATGTCCTCGGATTCCTTTTGTTACATTTGTTAATATACTGCAGAGTCTCCTTCGTTTTGGAGCATTTAAGCTGCTTTAAGTTGAACCTTCTCCTTGAGGTATTAATCGTACTAGTTCTGCTGGACAAAATATTCATAAGGATCAAAAGGAAACTGAATATTTTCCCGGTGATATGCAAACAAGGGAGAAGTCAAACAATACTAATGGATCCTATAGAACTGATTTCATTTATGAATACAGGATGCAGTTACAGGACCTTTGGAAGGAAACAGTGGCTTTGTTGAATGTATAGAATTTGCTCTTGGCCACATGGCACAATAAAATTTCATATTGTCCTTGTGTTCCCATTTAGAATCCTTTTGTCTTAAGCTCAAAGTTTTACAAAGGGATTGAGGTCTCAACGTCCATATACAGTGCAAAACAAATGAACACTAACAAAGAATGAAAGCGCCATAATTAGGGGGTAGTATTGTTGCATTTCCAACCTCCTTCTTTTTCAAAGGACATCACGTAAATATTAAAATTTTCAACAAAATACAAATGACTCCACAATTAAATTATGTCTCCGTGTCTAGAATGTTCCTTGAAAGTTTTCCTTGGTAAAAGGATAAAACTTTCCGTCAGGAAAACAATAGTACCGGCAATACGTAGAACACAATTAAATAAAGAACACTATTTCTCCATGGCATTATCCTTAATTTGTGTCAAATTGTTGAATTGAAGGGACCACAATAACTTATACAAATATTTTGTAATATTGAATCCAAGGACGTTTTCAATACGACGAAATGGAATCCATGACGAGACTACGTCCATTGCGTTGGCAATTTTTCATTATCCTGTCACATTAAAGTCACAAATTACACAATACTGTGGCACGAAACTGACAGGACTTCTTTTGAATTAAATCCTGTAGCCTGACCGTTACTCATTTCCACGCGACATATCAGGATACAGGATAAACTTTTTGAATCATTTCCATTCTTAACTTTTGGAATATGATAAGGATGTCTTCTAAATGAGGCAAATATTCAAAATATTTTATAAAGTTTTTTCTTCATTTTGTCCTCCATTACTTACTTCTAGGCTTTGAGGATATGCTTTATCTCAGCTTGTTCGTCTATTCATAATTTTATTTATCTGTTATCCTTGTGACAACATCAGTGAAAACTTTGTGCGTGTTTGACTGTTACTCTTCGAAAATTTTTATCCTTAGAGACGTTCCTTTTTGTTTCTTTATCACTTTCTAGAGCAGCTACTGGTTTTGATATCCCCAATACTAATAATAATCTCACTCTGTGTGATATAAGGGATAATGATGATGATAAATTTTATACATTGTTACTTCACTTTTCATAATTTTTCGGTGTGTGACTTGGTGGAAAAGTCAAAAGCTTTCTGATGGTTTACAATAAATAAAAGTTCATTTTGTAAATTACATCATTGTCCTTGGTCCTTGACTTTTGTAATTTATTTGTTTGAGACTTAAGCTGGCTTATTCGATAAAGGAACTGTGACTGATTGAAGTCACTAATGATTTCAAATTTTGAATAAATTTGAATTGTGGAAAAAACAAAATAACGAAAAATGTTAAATTATTACGAAAAATTAGAACATTTTCTTGATTAATTTTAACGGTTGCAAAACCCATTCCTTGACAAAGAATCTGTCAAATATAATATATAACCAAAGATTATCATTTCAGAGTCATATTCAATTTGAAGGAAAATACCTACATATTTTGAACTCAAGCTTAAAGCGTTATTACTTGAACAAATTGGAAAGAAATGAAATCATGAAAGATTTGTTTGAAATCCGAAAACCCAAAGTCCTATTAAGGATATCCTGATAGCTTGTCCTTGTCTCTGATGTGTTCGCACGCATATATTTTTGTGTTTCATCATGTTCTTGGTGCGCATATAATTTTGTCCCGCCAATCACGCAAGCGATGAATGACAGGATATGAGGAATTTTTTTTCTCATTATATTTTTCCTCTTGACGTAAATTTTCCAATTTTCTACAGAAAAATGCCTGTTCGAGGGTAAAAAAAAGTGGTTGTTCATGTAAAATAGCTTCCGGTATATCGTCCTGTACCAATTTTTTTTTTCTTGTGAGTGAGAAATGATTCTTTAGTGTCTGTGGTAGTAGAAATGAAACCTCCAACTTCTTGAATTTTTGCTACATTCTACATTTCACCTAAAAATTTAAGACGCTTTCATGTAAAAGATTGGTATGAGATTTCCGGAGATGTGGTTCATATATTATATTATATACGCACGCATGACTTTCTATACAATAAGGAGCTCAGCAAATGCCGAAACATGATTTGTTTATTTTCTTGTACATATATGTGCATGTATCCACATATATATAAGGATGAAATAAAGTTTCTTTAATCGTCATCGAAAGGGGGAAGCTTTCTTCCTTTTAATATAAACAATTTCAGTCCATTTCGATGAAAGGTTTATATTGGATGCAAAATTTATGAGAATGTTTACGAATGTGCGGTTTGATGTAGACGAAATATATCTGCGATTGTGTACACAAACTTTCTTTGGATGTTCTTATAAAATTACAAGATTTAAAATGAGGAACAAATAAACCCATTGCGGATAAAGAGAAACCCTTCTCTTCTATTGCAAACATCTGCTCTACTGTGCCCGTTCTATCCCTGTGTTATGTTTGGCAAAGAAAAATTACGAAAGATCCGCTCGAAATATTTGCAATTTCATTTCATTGGAATTCAAGGCTTTTCCAAAAATCGCGAAAATTCTTCATATTCACTGTTCCATAACATTTGAGGGAAACTTTGACGAGAATAAAGAAGAGGTAGGTTTTCTCCTTATTTTTATTTATCTCGATTCATTCAATCATTATGTCATACCCAAACCCCATATTTGTTCTCGTAGTCCTCGTGCCTATCTCAGATCAGGTCGGGAGGGTTTTTCACAACTAGAATGTTGGTACACCACCATCTCGGGGATCCTTAATTTGATTTACTGTCAGAAATCAAAAACGAAAATTCCAAACAGCAAATAACACGATACACACTTCAGAACGAAGAAAAAAATAACAGGGATAGTATTCTCCCATGGAGGGTAATAAAAGCTAAGATGTCCTAGTAGTGACATTTTTGTACGTGTTACGCTTTTTGAAAATTTTATGTCTTTAGATTATGTTTGAATCCTTGAAAATTTTCAAGAAGACACATTAGATGTATAGAAACCAAAGCAGGGCAAAGCAGAGTCTTAAGGACCTTTAAAGGAATTAAATTATTAAGTTTTTCTATTTTTTTTTGGAAGTATTTTATACAACAAAATTTGGTCGTGTTTGTTTGTCCCTTTGTGAGTTAAATAAAAAAGTTTGCCACTGAATTTTTGAACATCCTTTTCGATATCCTGTTCGAGTTCGATTTGAAGTTTTCCCAAACGAATCAAAACTTTCTTATGGCTGATTTTCGTCCTGTAGTTGCGTTGTTTAATTAGAATTAAACATTCAAGGATGAGAAAAGTACGAAAGACGAAACTGATTTTGTGAAGAAACTTGGGATGATGATGTGGCTCCAATGAAAGGTAAAACTTATTCATGTGAAACAAAATCCTTGCCCGTTGAAAAGGTATGCTCAAAGCAGTGTGAGAAATTTGAAAAATTTGAAGAAATGGAAAATTGGAAAATCTATCAGTTCTAAGTTCTTATGATACACATTTGCGGAAAAAATTGATTGATTAAACTTTAGATATTTTTGATAGCTTAAAAGAAGAATAATGCATCAAGTCATCGAGGAAATCTGTTCCCAGGATCTCATCCCACAGGACGAAGGGGTCTTACGCACAAAAGTCGAAGTGAAAACTCATCCTGAATTGAAGAGAATTCATCAAAATATCCTTCTTTGCTATTTACAAGTCGATGAAGTAATTTTTTTTATTATGGATATCCTTGATGAGAAGCAAGGAAACTTTACGATGTGTATGAAGAAAAAAGGGAGTGGTGAAGGTCTGGAGAAGCCTCAAATTTTTTACGGATTTTTGGTTATATTTCAGGTTGGATGTCGTATTGACTTAGAATTTTCCATTTTCAAATGTTGAGGAAATCTCAAGGGAAAAACAACGACTTTTCGATTTAATGACTTCGGATGGAATTTTCTTTTTATAATTACATCCTTCCGGATCACAGTCATACCAAAGTGGAATTTTAATTACTCAAACGAAAATGAAGGAAAAAATTCAACTTTATTCGTGGAATTGAGATTTAGCTCAATTTTTGTCATTCGATTCTGGAATCCATGTCGGGAAATGAGAATCCTAATTCAGGATAAACATGAAGGAAGAGAATAATTATCCTTGTGAACAAGTCGGCTTGATTTCTTTTAAATTTCTAATAAAGTTCATCCCTGAGGGTGGAGCAGGCCCACTTTCCGAAGGTTTTTTCGCAGGAACTCAAGACAAAGAGAAATATATCATTTGTCGATTATCCTTGGAGCTTAGTCCTTCGGTTCATGAGAACAAGTCTTAATATGAAACAAGTGACAACACGAGTTTTATTACCCTCAACGTTAAGAAGATTTTTAACAAGAATCCTGGACTCCTTGAATTTTTTCAAGCGCACAGAAATTGCAAAATTTATTTTTTATCCGTGTGGCAGTAAGTGAAGTTCAATTTTGTTGGGTTGAGTGAAAAAAGTTTGTCTACTTTTACTCCAAGTGTAGGAGGACATAAAACAGACTACTTGAAATTTCCTTTCCAATCACGTGTGAATCGAACAATACCCAACCATTGCTAACCTAGTTAGGTAAGTTCCAAGGATTCAGGGAGAACAATTTCTTTGCCTTCTCGGAAAGTCTCAATTCATTTTTATTGTCCTTTTTGGATTTTAATGATTTTCGATGTCGATAGAATCATTGACTAGAATTGCGGCTGAAGAAATTTTTCGGTGTTTTGAATCCCTCTCCTACACACAGGACCCAATAAATCGAGGAGTTTTCTATTTGTGGCTTTCAAATTGGTTAGGATCAACTTGGGGAGGGAACTGGAAAGTATGTTGTCCTTGACATTTACTTTCACCACATTAAAAATGGAAAAACCTTTGTCTGTTTAAAGGGCGAATTTAAAATGAAATTAACTTAAAAAAAGGTCAAACGTTACGAGGTAAAGAGTGCACTGGGATACACAATTTTAAAGAGGGAGTCTTATAAAAATTTCATTTGGGAAAATATGGTAAAAATTTTTAATGGTATTGGTAAATACATAAACATTTTTATTGGTTGGGTTAATGCAAATAAAACTACGTGAAGGGCACTTACATTGAATTTAAAATTTTATTCCCAAGGGCATCAAGGGCAAACACGGAGAATGTGGGCCAACCAGTCAGGGATAACTTCTCAATGTGGTGTTTTTTTACAAAGTTTTCTTTAATTGGTTTACTCCAATGAAAGGAGGTTTATGTTGGTGAAACATATTAGAACTCAAATTGCTACAACGCTTTAGGAAAGTTCTTTAGAAATATTTGGAAACGAGTGAATTCCGGGAATAAGAAACTGGGCTCCATTATCCTTCAAACAGTAACATGAACGTTTGATGCGCATAATTCTAAGAAGGTTGTGACGTCCTTGAAATCTTTGAAATTTCTACATCGCACAGATTCAGATACACAAATGGATAAACTCAAATGCCATGTGAAGTCCTTTTTAGAAGCATTTTCCTGAATTGAACACAAATTCAAAGTGCTAACATTGCAGTCTTAATTAGAAACCATATCAAAAGCTGTTTGAAACATGCAGCCCAGTAATCTAGATTCGTTCTATTGATAACCCCTACATTTGGGCCAAAAAAATATGTAAGGGATGAAACATGAAAGATGCGTTAATTTGATGGTGGTATCTGACAATTAATTCGTTGTAATTAATAAGCAAAGCAAGGATACGTTTCAAAGTCCTTTTTTGTTTTAGATCAAATTAATTTAGTCAACTTTCATCCAAAGGAACTGGAACCTTCTTGTATTGCGTGTAAGACTTTCACTAATTAAGTATGTGCAGAGTAATAATTCCTCATCAGGATATTTTTGTATTTATGTGTGCCCTTGTATGGTGGACGGGTGGTCCTTTAATATGGTAGCTCATCTCGTAGATACGGAAACAAAATGATCTAGGGATGTTTAAGTAAAATGTAGACTAGGACAAGGAGAGGGTATGACAAATAGATGTAACTCAATTTATTATTTACAAGACGAAATCCTCGTAGGATCATGACTTGAAAGAATAGAATTTTTCATACATGTCCATGTGTGTGTAAGCAAGTGAGTGTGTGTTATGTACTGGATATTGTATGGAAATATACGCATTTTGGTTCTAGATTGACATAAAATATTCTTCAGTTTTGTATTTACCTTTTGTATCATGACACATACCCTTATGTGATCCTTCGAAAAGGAATTTAATTTTTTTTTGTACAAGAGTTTTGTGTCCTTGTATCGGTGTGAGAAATAATTGTTATCTAGGAGAGGCACTGAAATACGACACTAAGAAACTTCAACATGACTTTGATTACTTGCCTAAATCCTCTGAAGGAACAATGATGTACGAACGTAATTAATTTGACTTTACACGATACCTCGGTTTCTACACCTGAGCCTTTTCAAGGATGTGTATATGTCATGACACACGAAACTTACTCGTAGTACATAACGACACACTTTTAGATGGTTCTACTTCTGAAAATGATCTTGATTAAATGATGAAAACGATGCCATCATTGACAGAAGTTGGGAAAATTTAAATATGTATTTCTTAGATATTGTGGGAAATTCTGGAGATGAAAATTTTCCCGTTTTATGGAGGTAATTTGCAGGTAAAGTAGAGATTTATAATCTTCAGAAAAGTCTATTAATCTTCGGTAATGAAGAATCCGTAAAGTGTCATCTTTTGTTTTGAAACCCTTTGAATCCAACTAACATAATCCATAATAAAACCACTTCAAATGTTAAAGAATCAATTATTATAGGAATACTGTCCTTTATCGTAGAGTTTTAGAAATAATTTTTGAAATCATTCACTTGTGGAAAATCAACGAACTTCTTCACTTTACGTTCTTTCTCGATGGATAACTGATAAAATTCAAAGACTCAAAGTATATTGCAATATCGAGAATCCCTCCTAATATCCCGATATATTTTTCAAAGAGTCTTATCTTTGAGTCAGAAGGATGTTCTCGATATTGACGACAATCTTGTTTGACTAAAATAACTGACAAAATGGAAAAAGAATTTTTAAAACTTTCATGATGCTTCTGATAAAAACAAATTTTCTCTTTTTACCTTTTTCGTTTCAGGATTTTTGATTACACAGCGAAAGTTGATACTTTTTTTCGGACGTTTGCACAAAATTCTAGTTATTTTTTCCATGATCTTTTGTTTAAACTTGAAGAAAAGGGATCCAGTAGAAGGATACAAGAGCAAGGTGGTTGCTTCTCCTTGTAATTCTTAAACTTATTTCTATCGGAGTGAATTCTAATCGAATTGGTAAGCATTGAACGTTCCGTGGAGGCTCCCTTGTCATTGATAGTGAATTTCACATATGACTGAACTTTATACAAGAAAACTACGTTTGAGTGCTATACAATCAACATATAACAGCTACTCAGCCAAGATATATCACGATGACATATCATCTAGTGGCGTCAGTTGAACACAATGGACACGACAGGACAACTAGTGACTGAAAAGTCACTGAACTCCGACAAAGTATTTTGGAATTTTGTGGTAAAAATATTTAAAGACCTTTTCCGATATTATGATTCCATCAGCTTGCATCTACTGATAGTGTTCGTTTTATTTTATTTATCGTCCTTTTTTGTTGTTACGAATAAGGATAACATAATTATCTGGCACAGGCAGTTACCATGAAAGGCCATATCAAAACGAAATTTAGGATAAAATGTACCTATATGGCTTACAGAGCCCTTTTTCAAATTTACATATTAAATCCTTGAATGAATGAAAATGATAGACATACAATTGTTGTGTGTTAAAGACCAAAAGGGATATTTTGTTAAAGGGTGGCCTTTTATATAATTCAAGCGTTTTGGATGGATTTCTGATTTTTGAAATTTTTCAAAGTTTCCCTAAAAGTTATAAGAGATAAAAATTTTTCTACTAAAGTTTTCACAAAACTGATGAAAGGACTTTTATCCTTTTGAGATTTTTCTCATTTTGCAGCATAATCTGTAAAATGACACAAAGTTTCAAAGCGATTTTCACAACAAAAAAAGAAATAAAATAAAAATAAAATTGTATAATTTACCCTTTTGATAGAATGGACGTAAGATACCAAAGTTGCCCTTCATAAATTATTCCTTTCGTCCTTCGTCCATTCGTTATATGAAATGTCATCGACAATGACGATCACACTACTGACAAACATTTGCATTGTAAACGCGTTAGAGTTGTTGTCGTCGCCATCATGGATTTGTCATTTAAAGGACTTCACAGACAATCATCACTTTGGCTCTTCATATTTTGAATGGCTTATCAAAGAGACAATCCTTCAAGTTGGAATAACTCGACAATAGTATTGTCTTACGAAAACACGGACCAATGGAGACACTGTACAAATATCTACATACATATTCCTTGTCTTCACGTCAAAATGGCGGCACACTCGAAAAGTGTTTAAGGACGCCATTCCTGTCGTTTTCCTGAAGAGTTTTATTGTTCAATTTTATTTCATTTAACTCAATGCACGTTTATCCTTACAAACCCAGCGAGACTTGTGAACGTTTAACAAAAATTGCAATCCTGAGAGCTGAAAGCTGAGTGGTTTCTATCCTTCTTACCATTTACCTTTTACCTTCACAACATCGTCTCAACCTCAGTGGAGATGATATTGTTAGAGTTCGACTGTGATTGTACAAAAAATGCAAGACTGAGTTAGCTTCATCAGTTCAACCACCTTCTTTTCGTCTGTTTAGTTTTTAAAAAAAGCATTTTTTTCTAACTTTTAACTTACAAAACACATAGTCTGAAAAACATCCTTACTGGTTTCATGTTATACGAAGTCATTTAATTAAAAAGTTTTCCTGGTTTACTCTTAGCAGCTACAAGGATTTCTCGTAGGTTTTTGTAATCCTTCCATCTGCTTGACTTACGTCGACGTATTTTTTTCTTTAATTTCTTAAGATCAATTTCAACTTCCTGTGATTTCCTGCTACCTGGAAGGTTAGTGTGATGCTGATAGCTAGTTTTTCCAATATGTACTCAGCTTTTGAAAGTGCTTTGCAGGATTCTTTCCTTATGTCAGCAGGTACTTGCTACTTTAATTGCAATTTTCAGTGTATCCAGTACAATTTGATAGGTACTTCTTGATGTTGTACTGTAATTAATACCTTATTGGTTCTTTGATGAAGTGCAAAGTGGAGTTTTTCTTAATGAAGTCAGCTTCATGTACCACAAATGAAAATTTCTTTGTTTTGTAGATGACATAAATTAAAAGTTCACATTTATTTGAAACCACGAATGCAATGATTGAAATTATTGTTCATTTCGTTTACTTAATCAAGTCAGAGAAAACTTTGCCAAATTATAGTGTAACGTCAATTTGACGTTGAATTATTCTATGTTGAAGATAGAACAAATGAAAAAGTCAGGAATTTTATGTGGATTTTAAGATTTACTTCTTAAGAAGAAATATCTTGTTAAAATCTAGTATTCTCATCCTTCCAGATTTATTTATTTGTTCATATCAAATCTCAGACTTGCATTCTTGATGTGTGCAAGGCATCTCTGCTGACATATCCCATCCCACAAGGATTGTAATTCAACGAGCCCGAAACGTTGCTCTGTCGACCCTGTCGTAAGATATCAAAGTGATATATGTTCAGATAGCACTTGCGATTAAGTCTTCTATGAGCACTAATAAATTTTCCAGCATCTCTACACGTTTTATTAGAAATCCCTGAGCAGATTCACAGGACTTGAATGAAAGTGCACAAGGAAGCGATGGTTAGAAGAAGATGGTATTGGGAAAATAATTGACGTGACTGTATGTTGTCGAAGTCAAGATAGATTCTCATTCACGTAAGATTAGTTTTAGTATGTGTCACATAGCATTATAGACAAGAGCCGTTTCGTTTTAAGTACTCAAATTGATTTTGAGTCTGATGTAAAACCATAGAGGCATTAAGTCACTATGAAATTCAACACCATCTCAACGTTTCAATAAGCTAAAATCGATTAGAGAAGTATATCCTACCAAAATAGATAAGACACTGAGAACCCGTACACTGACTAACTAACTGGCTGAGTGAGAGTTGAAAGGATCCCAAAGCAAGGCGTTAACTGAAAATAATACTTTGCAGGATTAATTACATTATTAACCCGAATATAATGTCGCACAAATTCAGAATATCCTATACAGAATAACCACACGAGTTCTAACATGATAACTTGAAAGCAGTGTTGTGCATAGGCTCAACAAAATCAATTTAAATACTTAACTCTAATACAAATTGAGATTTTCTGTTAATTTTCAGAAGTTCTAAAGCGATTACCTTAACTTCCTTTCTGAAAGTGTCAAGCCAATGCTTTAGATATGACTTTACCATGTGTGTAATATAAAAGGATTACTACTGAATTCGTTAAAACTTCAAGTATTCAACATAAATTTTCTTCGAGCTTCTTTGTGTTTTCTTGTTTTCTCATATCGATTCAAAAAAGTTCATCTTAATCTTAAAAAAACATTTATACAATTATGTATCTACTAAAATGTAGCTTAAGTAAAATAAATATAAATATGTATATATGTATGTAGGTATATAGATATGTAAATTGAAACAAACCTTTATTACGTTTTCTAATGACAAACCATGCAACTAGAGCAGCATTCACCAATAAAAGACCTAAAGCAGCCAATGCGATCCCGATTATGACCAAATTCGACATTTCGGATTTTTCAGTTAGTTCAGCTGGCAGTGGTTCAGATCCTTTAATGGTCGTTTTTTTGGTTATGAAAATAAAAAAAGAAGAAAATATTCCACATAAAGCAAAAATTTCAAAAATAAAATTCATTCGAATTACAAAAATAAAATGAATGATGAAAGTGGAGAGGGCCGAACACATCATCAAAAGAGATGAGAGACATAAGGGTGAACACTCAAAATGAGAGAGCAGCAAATTGCTGTCGAAACAAATTTATCTCTCTTCTTTTTTGAAGCGTAAAAGTTGACACTTTCCGAATCACAAAATCGAGGGTTGAATCCTTGCTAACCCTGAATTTTATGGCTCAGTGTATATTTGCATTCCAAGAACAAAATGACGAAATTCACATATGCAAAAAGCTGATGCAAGCAGCAATACAGAATTGGTTTGAGAATTAGCTGCAATTCCCTTCTGTTACCTCGTTTGATTCGTTTCTGATTGCGTCTGTGGAGACAACATCCTATCAAAAGGACATTCAAAAGGACAATTGTTGTCCCAGAAGCAACTCCGACCAGGAGTAACATTCCGGAAGCACCACCCACAGGAGTAGAACTGGTGGTTGGAGGACCACCAAGAGACGAAGCTGGTTGTGACGGTGGGGGTGCTTTGAATTTTTGAAAAGTAAAATAAATTTTTTTTTATTTTTAATTAAAAATGTCCAGTCAAATTGCAGCATTTTTGGGAATGACAAATGATGAAGTGGACAGAACGGAATGAGAAGTGTCTGATATGAATCTGACGAACATACCTTTGGTTTGTGCCCGAGTCAAGTCCGGAAGATATTTGCTGCTTCCCAAGGCGTTCATGGCCACTACCGAGAAAAAGTACATTGTATTCATCCGCAATCCAGATATAGTGAGTTTGTGAGTATTAGGAAGACTGTCTTGGTATTTGTAGACTTCTCCAGATGATTCTCTGTAAAACAACGACATGAGTTATGTTTACAAATCACTCAAACCGATTTATTACCGATATCGGACTCGATATGTAGCCTTCATGCCACCATCAAATCCTGGTGTCCATGCCAAGGTGACACTATCGTGAGTTACGTTCAGAACATTCAGACTGAGAGGTGGATCTGGGGGTGATGTGATGTCTAGGCGGACAGTTTCTTTCGTATCTCCTAAATCGTTTCGTGCTATGCACTCATAGTTGCCATAGTCTGCTGGTGCAACTCTTTCGATAATCAAAGTTGATTCAGATGTAAGGACATCGATTTGTTTCACTTCTACACTGTATTTCCATGTCTTGTTGACATTCAAATGTTGACCATTTCTTGTCCAAAAGAAATTTGGTTTCGGTGCGGCTTGAGCTCGACAAGGCAAATGAGCACGTTCACCTGCTCCACTGGCAGCTCGTAGGAGTGGTGGTGATTTATCAATTTCTGGTGAAACTATTTCAAAATGGAAAGGTTGAAACTACTTCATCAGAATATATTTGATATGCAATACTCACATTTCACTATCAGAAATACATCTCTACTTGTCGGATTCGCTACTCGATTATCAGCCACACACCGGAAGTTGCCAACGTCAGCACGTTTTGCATTTTTAATATGCAAAAATGATGTTCCATTAGTGAATGTTGTTGAAGTTTTTGAGCTCATATCATATCCTAATCTTTCCCATCGTATGTGTTCCTCACTTAAAGGTTTTCCTTCAACAGTACAGGACAATACTGCATCTTCGCCAGGATTGACTATCACATTTTCTGATACAGATTTAATTGCAGTTCCATCTGAAAGTAAATAGGAGAGTTGTCATGATGATGATGATGTTGGTGTTGGCTTTATATTGATGGCTAGTATATATCGATAGACTTAAATTAAATTGTATCTTACATTCAACGACTACTGTAATATTTATCGTTGCCAATCCCTGGGAATTCATTGCTTCACATGTATAAATGCCAGCATCATTACGATTCAATTTTGTTATATTTAGTATTGGTCCTTCGGAGGAAATCCTTTCTGGTCCATTTGATTGGATTGGTAGACCATCTTTTGTCCATGTGTATGTTATTGACGTTGGATTTGCATTTGCTAACATTGCTACTTGCAATGGGTCACCTTCATTTCCGACAACTGTTGATGATGGTGGTGGAACGAATTTTGGAGGATCTATAATAAAATCAAGTTTATTGATCATTCATCTTGATATGGAATGAAGAATATATGAAAGAGATACTCTTAAAATATTCATTTTGACATATTTAGTTCATTGATCTGTTTAGGGTTTCTTGTCACCTCTTTGTCTCATCTAAACGTGGTGCCATTGCACTCGATACACATACATCGTAACAAAAATTTGCATATTTGCCAAATACAACAGTTATTCCTTTGTATAGAATCAATGAAACAAGGAAGAAGGATCCAAGCATTTGAAACCTCATAATTTACATTTCACCCGCCTCAATTAGGTTTCTCATATTTCAGTTGAAAATAAATAAAGAAAACGGAATGAAAAAATCCTTTTATGATGTCACAACAAGGACTCAAGCATAAAATTAGAGTCTTTTTTTTGTCAACAAGCTGTACAAAAATATTCAAGTTAAGTGCTTTTTTAAGGATCCATGGAAAGGAGTATTGTATGCAACGAAGAGAGCCCATCATAGTGCCACATAATAGGAAGAAAATTTGTTTGTGTTGGTGAGAAAAACGTGCAGATTAAACGACTTCAACAGAAAAAAAAGGAAATTATGTCACCGGCACAAGTAATTTATGCTGCAACATATTCAAAGTTTCTATTGGAAATTTCGTCTGACTTTCAAATGCGGAAAAAGAGACTCATTGCTTAAGACTAGGAACCATTACCCTGGTCTACTATTCTAGATGAAATGAAAAAGAAAAATGAAAACGATGAAACGAGGCAAATGAACCAACTGAATCAGAAAAGCCGACTCCACAATGATTCGCCTCCAAAATCTGATGTAAGCAGTACTTATTCATGCAACAAAAGGATCTCATATCCAGTGTCTAATAGAAATGGACAAAAGGATCTGGAGACAGGCATCTTCCCTACAAACTTTTAAGTTCCCAGGAATAACGATGCATCATACCCGAGGCTAAGTGTTTAATGAACGACCACACAAAATCATTCAGAAACACCAACACATCCACATGACTTGTGATATATTAGAGGCAGAGATGCACCAAGGATTGCATACAACAATAACGAGAAAATAAAAGGATAATGTATGAATGCATATGCATAGATAGACTTTTGCGTTGCGTGGTTATTATACAGAATGAAATACAACGGAAATAAAAGTCCATAAAGCTTTATGCGACAACATGAAATCCCTTTTTTTTATTTTAAAAGTTTTTGTTGTAGTAGAAGTTTTGGTTTTCAGCCCTTTCCAATGTGCATTTCTTTGTTCGGTCGATGTCCTTCCAAAGTTATAGAAATGCACGTTTCCCTAGAAGCCAACAGAACAAGAAATGATATGCCTTTAGAATCTGGCAAAAATATCCTGAAAAGCATTTCTAGTGAATCTTCATCCGGACAGATTATATACAAATGGCAGAGAATAGAGAACACTACCAGAACAGCGACCAGGGATTGGTATTGGGATTTGGAATGGACCATCCAAATCAGCACAACCATGAACATGAACAGTACCAGTACCAGGACATCTACTACCGGAAATATGGGCTAAAATGGATGGCTAAAATGAAGAAAAATTGGGAGGCTGAAGTACATTTTCTCTATTTGTTAGCTGAAACATAGAGAAAAAAATATGGCGGCTTATTTTTTATATTTTTTTATTTTGGTAAGACGAAACGAACGAAATTGATTTTCCAATTCTAAATTCCGCATTGTTAAAAAAATAGAATACTTGAATTGATGTCAGGCCACTTACACGCAAGAGACTAGAGCTACTTTAGTACTAGTAGAGGTACCTACTACTTCTACTTGATAGAACCAGGATACTATCGTGGAACGTTAATAATTCCAAGAATTTCTATTATTCGAACGCAGAATGGCAGAAGAAGACGAAAAAATTCTGAATTTAATTAAAGGCGTCAAGTTGACATTTCTAGGGAATAAATTCACAGAAATTCACAGGAAGAAAAAAGAAAGTTTTTTTTGTTTTTTTTTGCCTCCTGTCAGGAATCCAGTTCATCCACTAACCTCTTCTAGGATCTAGTACTGGATATTCAGGATTCATAACAGGAGTCACTTTAAATTCTACAGAGCACAATGACACCGAATACTTACACAAAACTTGTAAACTAATCGCCTCGTGAACACTTCTCTGTAAGGGTTCGTTAGTGCTTTGGCACGTATAAACAACCTCGTTCATTTCCTGTGTAACGTTTATTTTCAGCTCAAGGGTTGATACTGTACCACTCCAGAGTCCTGGTTTAGATGAATTGTTAATTCCTGTAAGCCACAAAAAAAATTATGTTTAAATAAGTGTGTCAGTGTGAATCTTATAAATTTTTTTTTTTAATTGGTTACAAACTGAAGTCGTACAAGGACTCTATAACATATTCAAACTCATACATGATATCTTATGCGATAAACGAATAAATTACTTCTTCCTTAATTATTAAATCGTGTTACAATTTTTTGTTTTTTTAATTTTAATTATCTTTTAATTTATGCACCTCCACAATGACCTGTTGGGATAAAACGGGATATCCTCTAAGAGTGTTCTGGATATTGATACCTAAACTGTGTGGTTACCCTTTTTTCATATTCATTACTTTTGGGAACAAGCAATTCTTAAGGGTGAAATGTGTCCTGATTGTTTAAACGGCCTTCTAACGGTCACGGTGTTTTCGGTGTATTGTTTATAAAACAAACTTTTATGTTTACATTTCAATAAAAAGGAATTTGAAATTATAAAAAGCATAAATTCGAAAACACGACTAGAAGAACGTTGAACGGGTCAAAATCCAGGAGGTGTATGTATGTGTGTCTGATGAAAAGATCCTGGTAAAAATCCAACAAAATCCTTTTAGAGAAAATTATTCATTGCTCATAGTCATATCCTGCAGCAGGCAAAACGATGACAGGAACCAAAATACGAAAGGATGGTGTTATTCAGGTTCGCATTTCAACTAAATTATGCACACAGGATAATAAATTGTGGGAAAAAGGATATGCTTTTACGTTATGTTATATCTAATTCATAATAGTTCGTCTAGGTGTATACGTATCCTAGAAGCACGTATATCATGTACAGGAGCATGTTCATAGTACCGCATTGTTTGGACAAACTTTAAGTTTGAATTTAAAATAGGAGGGAACAGAACTGGTATTAAAAAAAAAGTTTTGTTTAATGCAAATGTTTTCATTTAAAACTGCGAACTAGGATATAAAATTCATTTTTACACATTAAATTCATTCATATATGAGTATGTGTATGGTTGTGTTTGCATGATTTTAGTGCACATAAAAGCACTTTAAATGCAATTTGCGTTGAGTAATTGGAGAATTTAAAACGTTTAAAATTGTTTTTATTGTTATTGCTCTGGATGCAATTAGCAAAACTTTTGTGTCATTTACAAATTTCTAGTATCGTTTACGACGACCCTTTGAAGGACTTCATATCCTTGAAATGTTATAAAATGTATCTTTGCATTTTTAATGAAAATGTTTTGTTCTAAATAGAAATGTCGATTTATAATACATATGTACATTCAAGTATAAAATGATGTTGTGAAACAATTAATATCCTTTATGGGATTGTACGAAAAACCGATTGTTTATGAATTGGAAAGGAAATCTCATACCACCAGGATTTATGACATGCAACACCTATTTAAGGATGTATTGTTGTAGAATAAATTATCCAGAATATCCTTTTGCAGTGATTATTGATTTGCAAGCAATCACATGCAAACCATTTTATCTATCCAAGTGTATTTGCATGAATTATATGTTTGCACGAAAGGATACAGATATCATGTTTCCGGTACATGATAACAATAGAAATTTCCTAGTTATACTGTTGTTCACTCAAGATATCCTTGTACGTAACATTTTAAAGACATGAAAACAAAATTATTATGCCCACCTTCAACAGGTATACCATTCTTCCACCAGGACACTTTTGATGGTGGATTACTAGAGCTTGAATCACATATCAATGTTGCTTCAACCCCAGGTTTAAGTTCTTCTGGTTCAACACGAATCTTGACTGTTTCAGGTGCAACTAGAAAATAGAAAATAAAAATAAAGTAAATTAATTGTAGTCATTCAACTAATATAATTAAAACTTGTAATCCACATGAAAGAGTTATTGTGCAGAAATTTTGTTTTTATCCTGCACCAAAAAATTTGCAAAACAAAGTTCATACTTACAATGTACACTCAGCGTTTTTGATTCGAATAAAGGGATTTCCGTTGCACTGTTGTGTGCCTCACACCTATACCTAGCCTGATTGTCTGTGACATTCGCCAGAATTGTTAATTCAGCCGAAACGGACTTATCGCTTGTTTTCAGGATCGAATTTATCTGGAACATATGAAAAAATTTGTTGAATTTATTTACCACTTTGTTTAAAAACTTTTAGTTATCCTTTAACAACATTGAATGAAATTTTTTGTATGAAATTCGGTTCTATTTAGTCGTGATTCTATAAAAATGTTTTCCCTGTACATCCTGTTATCCTGGAAAATCGTTGTACACAGTGGTGGATGACAAAAAGTTTTCAATGAAATTATTAGCTTTGTGTCTGAGTGCGACTCAATGAAAATGCAAGAGGTAGATAGAAGGAGACACAACATAACTTGTCATTCTATTTGGAAATTAATTTCAAGGATATGTTACGAAGGAAGCATCACTTTCCCAAAGGATGATGTATTCTATTTCATGGTTCTCAAGTTTTTCAAGTACATGTTTTGGCACGTGGAAAAATTTTAAAGGAAATACCAGCGCCATTTTAAAATTTTTGGAGTCATTCAATGTACAATGACTATCTATGGGAAGCTATCATTTTACGGCAAATAATTTCTTTGTTCCCCATTGGAAGGTTCCTGTAATTTTTCTAGAAGAGACACAGGTATAAATATTTACGCTATTTTATTTACATGATTTCCCTTAGGTATTTCAGTGTTGACAACATTTCAAATCCCTAAACGAAGGAAACGTTGGTAAACAGCTTTGGATTACCTTAAGGATTTCAAGCTTCCAACATTCTGGATTGACACTGTTCAGTTTCGTAGTGTATGGGAGCATATTTATATCCTTCACGCATAAAAATTATATATCCGTTTTTTTTTTTGTTACCTTTTGCCCATGAGAAAATTTAATTTTCCTTGAATATCCAAAGGATGTCTGTCGACTTGTGTTTGTTTTATTTAAGGATAATAAATTACGTGCAAAATCTTAAACGTGAAATTCATTTTATTACATAAAAATTCGTCTGGGAATAATCTCCCTTTTTTCAAACTTCGCGAGTCTCTGGATGGTCCTTAATTTTACAGGTCGAAAAATTTAATCTAAAAATTTACGCAGGTTTCCTCGAAGCGTTATATGCACTTGAATCGTTTGCTATCCTTAAATTGTTTTAGCAAAGATGTCATAACTCAAGTAAGACAAGTGATGCATATGAAATGAGTTTCAATTATTTATAGAAGTCATTTCTAACAAGGATCAGGTTGTAACGAACTTTTAATCGTTTCCAAATCCGATGATATTCAAAACGAAATGATTCAGATAAAACAAAGGAACCGATTTGTCTCCAGAACCATACGTGCGGTACGATTAAAAGGACTTATTCAATTGAGAACAAAACTATGACAAAAAATGAGTTTATCCTTTGAAGAATACATCAATCGTGAATTGTTGAATAACCTTCATCAATTTAAGGTTTCAAAAATGAAAAAGGATTTTTTTTGCAAATTACTTGAACTGCAAACGATTTGCACTTTGCAAGGCCACCAGAGAAATGTTTTCCGATATTTCCATTTCGGTTAATCCTTGTGACCTGGATTTTTTTGGTTTTTTATTTTCTATTTAAGGTTGAGAACGGGGTTTTCCATTTTATTACAATATAACGTACTTGGGATACGTTTTACAGTATTGGGAATTCAAGGTTTTGTGGGCAATCAGTATGAGATAAAAGTCACATTCCGACCCATTGAATTTCAATTATTCGCGGACAGATGGATCTGAGGTTTTGCAGGCTTGTTAATTTCCATAGCAGAAAATTTTTGATAGTTAAAATTTATCAATATGCTTTACCTTTTTGTCGTTTTTATACCAAGTCAGGGTTGCCAAGGGATTACCCCCTGACGAGACACATAGTAACTTTTGTATGGATCCAGCTGGGATGATTGATCCTTCAACATAACCGGAAATGATTGGCGGTGATGGTGGATCTGAAAATAAAAATTAAATCATAACTCAAAAAATTGTCTGTCATGTTTCATTGCATAACGATATCCTGTTCAATTATTTCATAGTTTATATAAAAATTTCTTTCCCGTGATATTTGAGTTGAATTTTAAAAGGATATTGTTGGCTTTGTAATATGCCAAAAATAACAGTTTCTTTTATAACATTTTGCTTTATAATATCTTTTATAACATTTTGCCTATAGTGTCTATATGACAAATGAAATTATTACATGAAATCTTTCTGTGTATCCTTTTCAATCACTCACACAACATAACACAATCATTTAGCTAATTTGAAATTCTAAGCGAAATCCTTTCATCGGATATCTCTGACCTAGAATAACTTCAGAGAGGGCTCCCATTTCTGTTTGGTTTATCTATTTTAATTTAGTTGAAAACTTTACAAAAGCCAGATTATGCAAGGACGAAAGCAGAAAAAAGGTTTTCTTTTTGACGTGGAACTTTATAAAATTTCGATTTACTACTCTAACAGCGATGGAAAATAAGGGAACAGATGTACGAAAACTGTCCAATGAATTTGTACTTTAAATGGACGCTGATGGAAGAAGGATATTTGAAAGTAAAAGTCCTGAAATAAACTCCTCGAATCTATTTAATTGAAGCGAAGGGTTGAAGTTAAACACAGAAAACTTATTATAAAATGGACAAATTTTATATCCTTTTTGGAGACCTTTTACTTACTCAGGACTCATTTTCTTAGTTTTTTTTCTGGTTCCCAGTGAACACCAAAAAAATTTAATCATGGAAAATAGTTTTTTAAACATATTCGTTTTGCAGTTCGTCCTTTTTAAACAAAAACCGAACTGCGCAGAAAAATGTTTAACAAAACATCAAATTAATTCTTATTCTATTTGCTTCGTTAAACGCACAATTTTTCTGTGTCCTCATTTCAAAATTAAGTTAGAACTCTGTAATGTTGAATTGCCTTGTCTTGGTTTGAGTTGAGTATTCAAAGAGTTTATTATAAAATGTCCTTACACAAGAACTTGAATGCACGTCTATATGAAGGCCCAAAGGATATCACTTACTTCTTGAATTTCGTTGAACACACTCCGTTGTCAACACATTCAATACAATTGGGTGACTCTTACTTGGAGTTTTCTTTAATTTTTCCCTATTCTGTATGTGTTTTTTCTTATCCTTTTTGTTTGGTTCACTTAAAGAAAAACTTCTCAATACACATTGAATGGAAAAGCTTTCATGTTGTCCCTATTTAAGGATTTCCCGTCTATTCAGCAGGTATAGTTTTCAAAGGATATACTCACAGCAGGATTATTATAACCAGTCTACCAACTGGCGTGAATGACAAAAGCAATACCAAACAGCTGGAAATAAATATAAAAAAAAAGATGTGAATATCCTATTAGGCTTAGCCAACCACACAAGAAACTTGTTAAATGCTGCTTGTCTTATATGTCCACCAAAGTATGTAAGTAGGGAAATATGCGAGAATAATAAAAGCTTTCCATGTGGAAAAAATCGTACTATACGCCCACACACTGATCCTCTAATGTCCACTGAGGTGGGAAGGACTTGGTGACTCCTGGGCAAAAAATAAACAAACAAACAAACAAACAAACTAGGATATTTGGTGTAAGCAGCTTTAGATGAGCTGTAAAATTGTCCAGGACAATTCCTACAATTGAAATATTATGGCGTTAATTTTTTTTCGTACGAACGTTCTATTTCTTCACTACCATTTACCGTCATACATGAACAAAAACAGAGTCCTTTTCTCTACATGACCATTACCGGTGTAACATGTAACCATGTTGTGTCCTTTTTACAAGAAAATAGTCCTGGTTAATTGTGGCTTTTACTTTTTACGATAATGGCTGCTAATGAGCAAAAATTGAGTGTCCTTCTGGCCAAACGTTTGGCGAACATATTTTCGCAAAATGGCGGATTGTATTTAATTTGCAAATTGTCCTGCTCAACGAAATTAATATTGATGTCATGCAACAAATGAACAACGACACACTGCAAAATGAATCTATTTAAAGGATAAATTTTATTTTCCACAAAAAACAAATGTCCTTCGAGACTACTCAAATATAATCCCTGAAATTTTAAAATAGCCCCAAAATACGATTTGAGATTACTTAAAAAATTATTAGGGTCCAATGAGATGGAACCTCCATCGCATAATCCTTGCGTTTATAATTCGGTATTCAGGGTATAAAAATTCCATTTTCCTTAGAGTGTTTTGTATCGAACAAGTATCAGCATTAGATTGAAGTGTTTACTGCTCAGTTAGGGATAAGGATAATTAAATTCCCGAAGGACAACACCATCGTTATTGCATATCCTTGTAACAATAACAGCACCAACATCACAAACAACATGAAAATTAATAGAATTTTTCCCTATTTTAGTCCTTGTTAATTTCATCGCCTAAAAGAGAAAGTAACCCGCGTCAACTGGAGCCATTTTAGATGTTAAGTACACAACTTCATATTACAATATCATTCAGATCAATTTATACCTTATCTAGGTGCGATAAACACTGTATCCAATGACATCATGCCTCTGTAAATGTATGCTAATGAAAAGGAAACATGGAACTGCGTTGCGAGACAACTCAAATACAATTACAAACACTAATACGAGGAAAGAAACGCAGGATATTACTTTGGTCCTTTGCTTTTCTTATAAATATCGACAAAATTGAATTCGAAACCAATTACGAAGTTCCTTTTTCTCATTGGAAATCGATTCATTCTATTGAAGCTCGCTCTAGAACTCCCTCCCGAGGGTTTTTTATTTTTGTAATGGAGGTAAATTTCCAGGAGTCTCATCCTTTTTCCATGATTTTTTCCTTGTGAAATGTCTAAAAGATGTAAATATTAAGTTCAAAACCAATATTTGCAAAAGAAGGTTTTTATTTTTTTTTTCGTTAAACAGGATCATCTTTATTTGCGCACACATTTGAAATGCAAGGACATCAATGGAAGTGGAAAAAATCGCGAATGGAAAATCTGTTTTATCTTTGTTTGTTGACGAAATGAGTAATAAAATAAGAGCAGAATGGGTGAAGAGGTCCTTGTGAATGTAACGTCGAATGTATCCTTGAAAATGTGCTTTCATTCAAATCAAAACTCCAGCACGAGCTCAGTTTCAAGGAATCACTTCAATTTGTTGGAATTTCCTGGAAGGATCACAAACTGTTGGACGTCGTTTTGATAAAATGTTTTTAGTAAATTAAGTAAAATTCATTTCCTTGTTGATAAGAGCCAGCTGATGTTTTCATATTATACAAAAGAATTAAGAAATTTTAATAAATAAAATTGTGATGAGAAACTTTTCAGGATATTTTATTTACTAATGTCCACATCCTGGGAAGTTGGAACTCATAGGGCATCTGTTAGCAATGTTCGAAAGCAAATTGACAATTTCAGATTCAGATTGAGGATAAATGAAAATAATTTAATTTATTCATTGCACTTCAACAATAAAGAATTCTTACAATGAATAGATAAGTAGCCTGGACTATCAGATATCCTAATAAAAAATTAAATAAAAATATTTTCCAACTACTTTGATGTCTACGATCTGACTTCATTTGATATAATGAAAAAATTCAAAAGGATCCTGGTATAAGATGACATCAAGGACGAGCACCATACTGTGTTTAAACTTTCATTAATGGAAAAAATGTGTTCCCGAAAATCTACCCCAACCAAAAAATGTATCCTTCCAGCCAGGATTCATTAAAATCATCATATTTTTCAATGTTTGCATATCAAGCGAATCAGTAATGTTTGCCATGTTGTTTATCCAGCAAACGTGGGTCATAAGTCTTAGTCCTTTGTCCATAAAACCGGGTGAAACCACCCGAAGACTGTAATAAAATTGTTTCATAATACGCGATGAAAAAATCCAATGATGACTTCTGTCAGTGATTCCACCAGGTTGGTTATGATGAAAAATCTCATTTTATTAGCACGTACATCACACCTTGCAACGTGTGTCCTTTACAAAGTCCTTGTTGTCATGCATGGAGAATAAAACCAGAGCAAAAACCGGGACAACAAAAAATATATGAAGAAAAAAATAATCAAAAGATAATAAAAATATTTTACGACTTGAAAATCACCTTCCAGTCTTTCAATATAAATGCAAAAATATCCTTCGAATCCAACATGGTCGTCAGGACTAATAACGTGATCTGACGCTATTCACGTTTCCCAATGATTTCCATCCCTGGAGGAGTAAGGATAAAATTCTGCCATCGACTACATTGACTACATTTAGTGTCCCAGGACATGAGAAATAAATACAATATGATCGATAGCAGTTTAAATTCTCCCCAAGGACAAAATAAAGGGTTTTTTTCCACTCACTATGAGAGTCCCTTTGTAAGACGATTCCTGCTCTGAAATGTTTGAATCTTATCGGCGTGACGGATGAACTTAACATTATTATACAGTGTTGAGTCAATAACACTGTTTCACATGATTGATATGCGGAAAGGATATGTCAAAAAAAGTGTTGAAATCAGGACAAGTATATAATATTCCAGTCAATTCAGAGAATTTAACTCCAAGAGTACGAAGGATAACTGGATGATATCAAGTTTTACAAGTCGCAATAATTCCCAAGCGGGAATAAAAGGATAATTCCTGGAAGCACTGGAGCAAAGTTATACAACATCAATAAATATATTTTTTAAGGAACTGGCAATGGCGTTTCTGTAGAATTTTTTGCACCAATTATCCATGAGATTTTATTTCACAAAAATTGATTAACAGAAATGAATTCAATCACAAGGATATTTAATAATGATGCATTTATGAGATCACAAAAGCACACAATTATTTCATCCCCAAAGGGATAATTTTAAAAAGCATAATGTCTCTCAATTCACTGAAGATTTAACAGCGTAATCCTGTGGCTTTTGTAAATTTCATAATTTGTTCAAAACGATATTACGACCAGATTGCATACAAATTTCGGAATCCTTTTTGTATGATATCCTTTTTATCCCTTCCATCAAAAGCTACTATTCTCGAAAGTCAACGTTGCAACAATGTAACGGACATGAGCATACGTTTTTCAGCATTTGTGAAAGGAAATTACGTGAAGATGTTGAGTATTCTGCGAAATCCTGGAACAGAGTCTAGCCGCACTCTTGAGATTTTCAATCTGTAGTGCATTTTTATTTTACATAATCCCATAACCATTCTGTGAAAGTGGCATAAAATTCAGACTAGAACACACTGTGTGTGATTGAATGCCATGAATAAGGAATCATCTTAAAAAGGATATATCCTGAAGAGTGAAGAGTTTTCATAGCTGCACCGAAGGGGCTTCAAGGAGATACAAGCTATTGAATTGTTAAAAAAGTTTTTATCTCAAACCTCAGTGCCGCAACCATCTCCCAGGATTCTTCGATATCATGTGCTTCATATCCTTCTTTCCACCGTCGAAATGTTCCAGGATATGCAGGTGTTGTCAAAAGTGCTCCATTAGTAGAGACTTTTTGTTTATGCTGAATTAATGGGTTCTTTTATATGTTCTTTGCAAACATTTTTGCATCTCAGAGGGGATTTTGAAAATGAGTATTCCGAAAACCCAAAGACACAATCATAAAAAGGATGATGAGCTTTCAAAATGTCGATGTCAAATAAAAACAGAAACGTTAATTATTTCATCAAACTGAAAATTTTCTTCTTTTTGTATATGACTTTACTTTGTTTCAAGGAAAGTAGATCGAGAATATGTGAAAATTACCTCAGGTAAGAGTCCTCGAATAGTCCAAAAATTAAAAATGATGGACGAGAAAATAACGGAAGTACACTCTCGTATGTTGTTAAAAGGATTACAAGAATTTACTACTTGATTTTATTAAAAAAAATTGTTTTATTCTTTCATTAAATGCTGAAATAATTTACGCGAATTTCCCCGAAATGGCAGATTACAAGGATAACACATCAACACGAAGAAAACAAAAAGTGTGTTTTTATCATTTCCAATAGACGGTAAGTTATCCTTACAGGAGGAAAACTTGGAATTTGCAATAAAAAATAACTTTCAGAATCTAGAATATTTCGCGGGTAGAGGTAGTGGTGGAGCACAGGGTGATCACAAGTACGACGTGAAGAACTTTCATTTTATTTTATTTTATTTTATTTATGGTGTTGGTGATGGTTTATTTCGTCTAAGTTTCAGCGTTCGGTGTATTTGTTCGGTTTTTCTTTGTTCAAGTCAAAATATTAGAAGCTTACAGTAAAAATGGAAAGTTTTATACATCCCTTTACGTCCTGTCGGAAATAAAGGGTAGAACTATGAATTTTTGGGAGAGAACAACATTGTAGAACAACTTTGAAATTTTACAAAGTAAAGTATGTGCAAATTTATATTTGTATGCGTTTCGTTTCGCTGTTTATTTATTTGTACACAGGATGACGTGAACTTAAATTCTCACATGCAAAGTAGATGGAAGTGGAAATACAGTGGTGTCGATCTCAAAAACAGAAAATGGAGTCTGAAAGGTTAAACTTCCGGTGGCAATGTGATGGTGTTGGTTGTGGAAGGAACAAAATTCTGTGAAATGGCAAGTTTCTTCATTCGCCATAAATCCTAATGCACAAAGTATAGAAAAGTTGCTCCTTAACTTTTTAACCCCTTGGAAAAATTTTTCTTCCTTTGATTTGTTGTGATGCTGGTGGTGAAGGGTGTTAAGTATAAAACTCTATATAGCTTTATAGCAGCTGTTTCTGTATCTCAAAGGATGCTACCCAATTTCGGGTTCCATCACTTCGCCAAGAACGTTCCGCGTCAAGTTTTTACTACCGAGCAATATGTAGGATATGTGTTTATATTTGCTCAGCTGTTTCTTGTTTTTTTGTATCCACTTTTTTTGGTTAACATCCTTGGGACTTGGGGTTAAATAAGCTTAAAAGTTTTTATTTCTAAAGGTAATTCATTTTGACGTGCTTCGGATAACAAGAAACGTTGCAAGATCCTGTTATCATTCTGGATATGTTGTGAGTTTCTTGAATGTGAAACAAATAACGAAAAGTTTAACAAGGACGAGGTATAAAATTTTACGAAAAGTTAAATCCTTGCCACGTTACCTTCCTTGCATTCTCACATATACCTAAGGAAGATATGGTTGCAATGATACTAAAATTCGAAAATGGGAAAATTTGACGATGCTGCGAAACTTTGCTCTTCTACTTGATAAGAAATTCCAAAAGAAATCATCTCAAGGAGATGAATGAGTTCTTATTGAATCCTGTGAAAACGTAACCGGGTTTTCTATTCAATGTGGATTTCTAGAAAAATGCATCTAAATAGGAAGTTTTGCCAACACTCAAATAAATAATGAAATCCTCTTCCTGATCGCATTACCAGATTTTCAAATTCAATTCAACGATTGTCCTGAATTTATTACAATTGTCACAAAGAAAAGGACGAGAAGGATTAAAAAAAATGTTCTCTAGAAGTGACTCATTCATTTCATTTATTTACGCCACATTTGATTTCTGAAGACGTTTTTCAACACGATATCCTTGAATCCGTGAACTCAGTTTTACTCCTGGCATCAGTTTACGTCCAAACTTTGTGTCTTTGTATATGTGTGTAGTTATGTATATTCAAGAATGACAGGAATTAATTGGTGCTGTTAATAAAGTCGGAAGGATTTGTTAAGTTTATTTGTATTGGTGGTAGTTTCTATTCGGAAGTGATTAATAAGTGGCCAAACTAATCAACATTTTGTGTTATAACATACAAACTACTCAAGGATCTTGTAGCTTATTTATTAAAAAAGACACACAAATTTATCTTAAGATGGGTTCAATTTTCTTATTAGATTATAACATTTATTAGGTGTCAGGTTTGTTTAGCTTCAATTAAAGGACACGTAAATAAATAAATAGAAAAGTGAGTTCCATCAATTGGAAGTAAATTTTATCATGATAAGAATATGAAAACAGAAAAATTCTAAAGTATTTTCATTTGAAGAAAATTCCAAGAACCCCGATGACAAAATTAATCAAAACTAAAGATGGCAGAAATATTTTTCTTATCAGGATCAGAATTGAATGGTCCTTAAGAAATTTTTATACAGTAATATAAATCAAAGTGTATTCCTTTTTTAAGGATACTGTTTTCTGTATTTTGAAGGATGATTTGATTACATCAACGCAGTATATTTTACAGTTCATAAACTAGAAGGATTTTACGAGGAAAAATTCTCTGTGAGTATCTTGGAAAAGGGCAGAGGATCCTGTTTTGTGTTCAGGTGAACTTGGTGACTTTGTGAGTGAGATACATTCACATTTCCATGGATTCATCTTTAGATATTCTTTCAAAACGAGAATGGAGATGTACTAATTAACATTTACCGATTTGTATTTACGACTTTATGTTTTGAATACCAGCTAATTTACATGCAATAAAAATTGTAATTAACCCAGGTGAGTTGAGTATACCTGCAGAGGATATATTTTCCCACAATACGAATTAGTGTCATTGTTTTTATGTATCCTGACTTAATTAGAATTTATAAAGTCATAAACAGTCAAGATGAGGATACTTATTATCATGACAATATCATGTACGAGATATCTTTCATTCGTTGTAATAAAAGTTTTATTTTTTCCCGTCTTGTTCAAGTTAAGGTTTAATTCCGTTAAAATTTCATACTTGAATCCTTTTCATATTTCCTTGAAACCATCGTATACACTGTACATACCTACATGCATGACAAGGAATTTTCTTCTTAAACTTCAAGGAATTTTCTTGAGTTTAACACTTACTTGAAAATTTTCCGAAAACTTTTTCCCTTATATCTAATAAAGTTTTAACCAAAAAATGCATCCTGATTATTCTCTCATCCTTAATTGGCTTGTTATGTTCCAGGAAGTCAGGATACTCAAATACGAGCCATACTACCTGCAGTTTTGTTAAGAAGCAACAATTTTCTAGTGAATGCTTTGGTTAATTAAGTTAACATGTTTCTTACTTCGTATTAAGGGCATTTGATTTAATGATATACACATTATATCCTTGAAGTGGAAATTCAAACAACACGAGCGTGATTCATTCAGGCCCAAGGACAATTTAGAATTTGATATTAAATTTCTGTTAATCCTTGGAAGATGTCTTCGCAAGTGAAAATGCTTTTAAGGAAAACATCCTTTAAACAAAAATTAGAAAGTCTTGTTTTTTTCTTCGTTGAAATAATTTGCATATTTTTCCTTCGGTCAGCTCAATCTACACGAAAAGAAAATAAAAAAACACAAAATCACATAATGAACGTAAATAGAAAATATCCTTTTTGGTATCCTTTTCAGCGAAAAATCCCAAGTTTATTAAAATCTTCGATGAAAGGGTTTGAATTTCATGACTTAAGCAATTTCGAAAAAAATTTATATCGTCTTATTCACGAAAAAAGGACTTCAATATTTGCATTTCCTTGTAATGTAAAGAAGAAATTAAGAAAGAAAAAACTGACTTGCCTACAAGGAAGTATCCCTTTCTTCGTGTATATATAAATTTATTTTTATTTATTAATACATTTCCCATACAAACAAGGATACTATTTTCGATTTCGTTTTGTATGCCGATTACTGGATAACGTAATTTTTATTATTTGCATTTGTTGGCAGAACTGACAGAAGGAAAATTTAGTAAGGAATAAAAACATCCTGAGACCTTGAATCCTGAGTGATATATCTTTTTAAAAACGTCTTTTCGACTTATCCATATTTCGTCGTCCTTTTTAGGTACGAGTAAAATGATTTCCTTTCCGAAAGTGCTTGTGTTTACAAATTCATGTAAAGGAGTTGACGATGAGAAATGTTGGAAGGACATTCGGTTATTTGACCCAAGTCAACTTGGGTCGAATACGAAATGACACGACAAATAGAATGCCATTTAAATAGTTTGTCCTCCATCAAGAAAAGGCTGAGTTGCAACGCTACCAAAATAAAAGTGAAGAAAATAATCTTAGTATGGGCTGAAAAAGGACATTTTTTAGGATGAGAAAACAGAGTGGTATACACTTAAAATAAATTACAAAGTGTTACAAGGATAAATGAAATAAAATAAAAAATTAACTAAAGAGCGAACGTATATTTTTTCTCTTCCCTTTTAAGACGGAAATATCCCTCAAGTGACAGGACTTCGTCTGTGTTCTGTGTATCAAATCTTTGTTCAATTGAACTAACACATTTACACTAACAATCATTGGTCTATTATTTAGAGGCATTAAAACTAAATAAAATCGAATTGATCAGGGTTATCGAAGCTTAAAGGCAACGTTGAGTGTGAAAATGATAACAAGAAAATTTCGAACAAAAGCTCTTTCATGCGCAACATTGTTGTCAATATTAGTTTTCTTTAACGAAGTAAAAGCAGGAGAACTCTTGAATACAGATTTTCTTTAAGGATATCTTACACAAACACACATACACACAGACAAATGTTCACAAGTAAGGATTTTTTCTTAGGGCCTACAAAATATATCCAAGCATTTCAAGAAGATTCACTTCAAATAAATTCGCTTCGAAGATTTTCTTATGGGAATAAAAAGTTATTTTCGATATCCTTGAAGTGGTATATTCTTGAATATCCTGGAAGTTTCATTTTCATGTCCAAATCCACAATTTTAAGAAAATTGGAAATTTTTTGGAAATATTTAAAAATAATTGATACGACACCAAAACACATTAAGTCTATTGAGTCGGTGGCAAAACTTAAGGACTGATATTGCACAAGCCACACGCAGGATGTTATCGATTTAAGGACATATTCGACACTAGAAAAACTTCAATGAGGGTATTGACACAAATGTATTTCCTTGGCAACGCCTTTTTCATCTTTAGAACTGTTTCTTTGGCAACGTCATGTTACGAAAATGATGAAGATTAAGAACGATTTGTTGTGTGGCCAATTATAAATTGAAGGATTCTTAAATTCTAGGCTTGACACTTTTGTATACATTTTCAGAAGAATGAATCTTCAAAATTATTTATAAATTAAATTCGCGATTAAGAAGAACATTACTCCATCTCAAACTAAGAGTCAATAAGAGATTATTACAATCAATTAAGTTCAATTTACTTCAAAGAGCAACAGGATTCAAGCTGGATAAAATAAGTGTAAATGACCTCAAATTTCATTGGATAAAAATTTCACGCTAATAGCAAAATGTCTGCATCATGTCTAAACTTTGATTTGAGTTTGTGCCTTGTTCATGTCGCTAACATCACTTTAATCCTTTAAGTACTCCATTCTATTGCTTCATAAATTTCACAGGATAATGTTTTCATACAAATTTTCCATCTCACTAAAAACTTTGAACAAAAAAAAAAGTAAAGGATATTCTATTCATGCGAGAAAACTCTAGTCCTGTTTTATCGTCCTGCTCAACAATTTATCATGAGGAAAATTTACTACTTGAGAAGTGGTAGTTGAAAAATCCCTAACTCTAAAATTAAGAAACATTAAATGATAAAAAGGATATTCAGCTGAAGCTGATACACCCACAATATTCGAACAAGGATATAAAATATATACTTACATAAAACGTTCACTGTGTGTGTTGAAACGACGTTTTCCGTCAGCTGCATGTTGATACCATGGCAAATTACCACTAATGATCTTTTATTTGGCTCCACTAAAGCTGTTATGTTCGAAGTCGTTATCCAACCACCTAGAGTTAATATTGGGCAGCAGCCAGCGATTTTAGCGAGATGAGACGAATATGAAAAATAAGGAGATGGGAAAAAATAATAATTAGTTAGTTTCATTAAGAGGCAATGGATTGCAGTAGCATATCCACAGACACCACGACCAAGGAAAACCTCCCTCAAATCAGTGATGCTATAGAAAAAGCTGAAGTCACATCAAACTGAAAGCAGACTGAAGCCAAGCCATGGCTCTGGCTTTGAGGTAGAATGAAAGATGAGTGGATCGGAGGCAATCACAGCTACCCTCTACCTCTCGAGGGTGGTGAATAGTAGGAGATTAAGGTTATGAAACTGAATTTAATTTATTTCGTCCTTAAAAAATTAGAAAAATGTGGTTCCAGTTTGCCATTGTTAGATAACACCATCACCATTCCAAGCGCAAGGATATATATGTTGGACTTATAGCATACGTTTTTGACTCATGGTTTCAGTTCATTTTTTCTTGATTCAATTGCTCCTTGCAGGAGCAGGATATACACCGTCATTTTTGCTCACCATAAATCAGGCGCAAAAGGAATGGAGAAGCGTTTAATCGGGATATGCTCATAGTTTTTCTATGTACAAAATTGTTTTATACGACAAACCTTCAAGGATGAGATAAAAAATAGGGAATTTTTTTCGAGGTATGACATCAACGTGGGACATTTGTAAATGATGTGAAAAATGAATTTTTATCACTGAAATTAAGAAAAATGACATTTTTTTCTCGGTGTTGTATCTAGGGAAAACATTTGACTTGAAAGATAAAGTAGTTAAGGATACGAAAAAATGGAAATTTTCGGACAGAAAACATTCCTTGCAATTTTAAACCAAATGTCCATCATCAACGAATAACGACAGGGACACGTCGTCCTTTCGCTCTCGGAATGATGAAAGAGTGAATTTCGAAATTTTCAAATTAACGCTAACAGCATTAAATGAATTTCCCGGATTGAGCGGGTTCTGTTCCGCTTATACATACCCTCAGGACTGACAACCGTTCTCGATGTGGCATTTTTAATTTGCCGTCCACTAACCATCCATTTAATTTCGGCTGGAGGATTCGATGGTGCTGTCGTACATGTCAGTGGAACTGGATCCCCGACACGGGCTTCTGATGGACCGGATATTGAAACGTGTGTTGGTGCGACTGTAAAGAAATCAAAGAAAATCTATGAAAACTGTGAAATTCTTAATTTAAATACTTGTACATTTGCAGTATTAACTACTACTCAAACATATATTTTGCAGGCATCAACTTAAAAAGAGCATTTTCACAGATCAGGCTGGTACAAGGTTCGGAATATTTTCCTTTTTTGAATCCTTCCAATAAATAAATAAACACGTGAACAGTCGTAAACGAACAAGTAATAAATTTTTTATATCCTGCAAACTGAGTTGATAGGTGACCTCTGTACTCACATGGAACATACAGAACCTTCAAAACCTACCAGTTTGGGTCATGGGTCAAATGAAACAGAAATTGTAGATGGCATCAAGGTGGTGGTTTGCCCTGGTCGGTCAGTCACTTGGTAAATTTGAAATGAAGATAGTAGTCATATGGATACATGTGGAAATGTTGTACCTAGTGTGGGTTTGGAATGTGGAGTCCGTAACGTGAACATTAAATTACCCAAGTGACGTGAATTGTTATTATCATAGCTTTGGTGTCCTTGTTGTTCCTGTTTATCTGACATCAGTTGGGTCTTCTTCTTGGATGGTATCATGGAATTCTGTACTGTTTCCGGTGTTCATTCAACGTTGTGTCCAATTACACTTCCGTTCCTCAAAGGAATACTCATTGGCTTCGTGGTAATGTAATTGTAACGGGGACAGAAATGAGACATGAGAATGACATTTTTCTGGAGGATATAAGTCCCAGGACATGTCTTCTCTTTTCCTTGGACAATTTTTATATTAAATTGGGAAATTTTCTTCGAAAATGAAGAGTGGACAGACACTTGTTCCAGACCTACACTTGTTGATCCCTAACCCTACGATGGAAATGATGAAATGACACTTACACAACACAGTCAAATCGACTTCCGCTTTCAGTGGTGTTTGTGACATGATGTTACTGGCTTCACACCGGAAACGCGCTTTGTTGTCATTTGCTGCCGCTGTGAGGGGGAAAATGTTCTCCGATAACCTGCCCGAGGTTCTGAAATGACAAGAGAAAATAAAATAAAATTAAAAATTTTTTATTAAAAACATTGTTTATTACAACACAACAAGATCCTTGTTGCGAGGAGAAGGATACAGTGATAAAAAAGTCAAGAAAATAACAAATTTCGAACAAAATGACCATCTTGAGAATTGAATAATACAAATTTTAAGGATCCGCAAACGACGAAGGATGCGAAAGGACAAAAAGGTGCAAAATTTTTCAGAATATCAAATTTTAGGCTGACAAATAAATATGAAATATTACTGAGTTATTAAAGAGCAGTGAAATGATTGAATTTGGAAATTCTTCACGTCCTTAATTTTACATGGTCGACATTTGAAAGACTTGCGAGGTAAAGGTCAATGAATCCACGAATGGAAATAGTTGTGTCATGTAGTTTGTGACACAAAACAGGCTTTTGATGGACAGGTGAACTGCCTATCAATTTCCACGTGTTTATATGGTTGGACACATTCAAGCATAATTCAAGATTCTATCTAGCATATAACAATAACCGAAGGATATTGAACCATATAACCGTGAATTCTGACATGTGTCACAAGTTCTGTAGTATTGAGTTTAATTAGAAACTGATCAAATGTGATGAAAAGGATCCTGTTACAAATATACTTTGATTACAAAACAAATTCCTTAAATTACAAACAAGTTCGCCCTTAAATTCCTGAAGTGATAAAATTTTTTGAAAGATATGTATTTGCTCGAATTACACAGCCTTTCATATCCTTTTGGCATTATTCGCAATTGACACGTGTAGATGTGTCTGATTATGAATTTGGTAACCCATGTGAACAGGTGAAGAGAATGTCAAGTTTCTTAGTCAATAGTTGTTGTTTGATAATATGTTTGATCTACTAGCAAGTATTCACGGAATCCAAGAACATTATCTAATGGGATTTCAAAGACATTGCAAATTTGTATTTGAGGAATCCAAAATTCTCGTAATCAGGACATAAAATTTAGACAAAACGTACTGAATACATTCATTCTATTCAAGTTATTTTGCAGGATATAATCCTTAAAATAAGACAATGACGTGGAAAAGCGAATTCGGAAGAGTTTTTTCACTTCCAGAAAATGGAAAATTCACTTCCTTAGAAAATTCAAGGGTATTAAATTTCAAAAGGGAGTAGTAAAAAATGAAAACGAATAAGGAATACTTTAAAAAAGGATATAAATATTTAACAAAAAAGGAACATAAAATATGATAAATGAAGAAAAATTATTTTTCCATTCGTTATCTTGTGGAAACTGGAAATGATGATGTCCCACTTCTCTTTCGTTTTATATAACATACACCTGCATCCGTATGTATTCGAAAGATATCCTTTTTTTTTCAAAAGCTCCATCAAAGGCGAGAGAAACAGAAATTTAAGTAGAATTTATCAGGGAAGTTTCTTTTTTTGTGCTTCCAGAACGTTTAAGAATTTTTTGTTTGGAAATTTTCCCACGATCTTCCTTTATTCTGTATTTATATGTGTGCCCTGAATGTGTTCACATGTATTGGTGTATCATGTTCAAAACACTTCCGGAAGAAAAACGTGTAGGCTTTTCCTAGTTCCTTGTGGATTCGTTTCCACTACCACTTTAGCCTCTACCCGTTTTCCTGTAGGTGTTAACTTTTGAGTCATATAAAAAATTCAATATTCATTTCAAGGAAGATTTCCAGTTCGTTTTGTGCACAGCCTAAGGATAAGGGGTCTACAAGAAAACGTTAATTATTAAGGACGATCGTATTCGGTTCAGGGTGAAACGTCAACGCAACGTTTCTTGTTTTTTGTGTTTAGTTCTTTAATTTGATTTAAAAGATGAACACGAAAACGCTATCGTGGCATGCATCCTTCGTCTTAACTTTTCTGACAAAAATTACGCTTTAGCGTAAGACATTCTACAAGGATTTCTCAATCAAATATTCTTCTCATGAAGGAGAGCAGGGTAAAAAAAAAACAAAAATGACGGAACAAATAAAATAAAATAAAATATAGAAAGCTATAAATTTGAACTTCAGCTATGTTCTTGTGTTTGTTTGGCTGTTTTTATTCTGTGTATACTGTTACTGAAAATTTAATTTAAGAAATTTTATTAGCACCTTTGGAAAGTTTTAATGCTATTTACCTGTACGCCATCCGCACTTGTGCTCCATTTTTATACCAAATCAATTGGGCAGGTGGATTTCCACCACGACTTCGACAAACTAAATCAACCGTTTGTCCACGTCTCAGTGTTTCACCTTGGGTGTATCCTTCAATGTAAGGTGGTCCAGGAGGATCTGAAAATAAAAACGTTTAAATAAAAAATTATGTTAGTAGTCCACAAAATAAAACGTCAATATAAAATTGACCGCAAATGTGTTCGAAATCTATTGAGATACAGAATGCTCGACGAAATTCAGACAACATGCACGCGATAGACTCCATCTGGAGCCCTGGGGACACTAAAGTTGGAACATCGATTAAGGGAAATATTGCTGGTCTGTGGCGCAACAGAACAGAGGACAATTCCTGGTACATACCACACAGTAACAATGTCTAACAAATAAGTGAATGTTAGATCACACACCTGGGCATCGGGGTGTATGGTAGGTATCAACATTTATGCATTTACTAGTCCAGATGTGGAACCGATGTGTAATTAATATTTTAAATGAGTTCCAACAAATTTAATTATAATTCAATAACAACCCAGACTGGACAGTGGAAACCATCCAATTCTCGAATTAAAGGAATGAAACGTGGCCAACACAGAACAGGGTTGGACATGGTTTGTTAACATGTTCCCTGAACCCTATCGTTCCAAAGGTATAAGGGAGGGATCTATTCAGGGCGATAGTATTTTGGTGACCTGATTGGTTGCTATTGACTCTTGAACTGATTCAATCGTGATGGAATTTTTAATTGACATTTGAAGTAGGTACACCAATTCGGTTGACCAAAATTGACGTTGTGAATTTTTAACAGAGATAAGCCAAATCAATTTTGTTGTTCAAAAAAGATGGTAAGTCTTAAGCTAATTTGAATTTTTCAAATGTGTTTGAAATGATGCATTTCAAAATGACAAAGTAACAAACTTGAACAATCTGTAAGGAAAAACTTTGAGATTCGCTTATTTCTCAATGTGTAACGTAGCATGTAAAATCAAGACACAAACTCAATAAATTCGTAAACGAACATTAACTCAATTTCACGTTTTCAAATTAACATGATTTTAAAATTGATGTCAAGAAAAGTTACACTTGCTCCAAAAGATCCCATACCCAGCAGCCCCTTCACTTCCAAAAAACGTAGAACTGTAACATGGAATTCTTGTGTAATTTAAGTTAAATTTGTGCCTCTTGGTACACGTTATTATTACATTTAGTAGTGCAGGCAGCTGCATGCAAGTGTCTTGTTGCCTCTAAGGATACAACAGGAGAGAATTTCATCTGCATTGTTCAAGGAAAACAATTCGTAACGACTAAGGAATCGTTATAATGCCTTTCCTTCATCTTACATTCAACGCTATCGCTACAACCTATCCTTGCGGGATCCATAGATGTTCACGTAATGCAGCCATTCTTGTAGCAAAAATTATTTCAACTGTATCTACTGCCAAACACACTACAACTATGACAAGGACTATGCCAAGAGACTTTGAGCATAGACAGAGTTAAATTAAATGAAATTATACTAATTCTCTAATGTAACAATATTTGAGGGAAAATTCCTTATTTTCTTGAAATAGAAAACAAAAACAAAACGATGAGAAGTAAAAGGACTTCTAAGGCAAGTCAAAAGAATCCTTTCGAATAAACTTACATAGAACAGACAACTGTACTGTAGATCTCATCGGCATGTCTGGTTGGAGAGCCTTGTGCTTTGCCTGACATGAATATTCAGTATAGTCGTCCTCTGATGAAGGCTTTAAACGGAGACGTGATGTCGTCGTAAAACGCTTCCCTTGGGTTTCTTCTACGTTATCCACACGATTTTCTGTAAAAGAATGAAAAAGAAAAAAACTATATAAAACATGAGAATACACATATAAACCACAATGAATGAACGAAAATAGAAATATTACTAATACTCTAGCTATATGTACAATAGGTACATATATATAATTTTATATATATAAATGTATATTTTTTTATTCAGAATTTAAATAATATTAATATATGACAAAAAATTTATGACATGGAAGGAGATTTCTGATATATTAAGACGGATATGGCGTCACAAAAACAGTGAGTAAATGTACCGCGACAATATTATGAATTTTTGTCCTTTATTTTATTTTATTTTGTTTCCTTCTTCTTTTTTGTTTCTTAAGCCACATCTGATTTTAGTACCATCTTAAGGCAAATCCATGAAGTTATATTCATATAATAAAAAGTAAGTTGATTTCCCGCATCATCAACTGAGCAAGCTATAAATTAGGTCACTGACAAATGTCCTTGTTGAGGGATTTCGCGCCATTTCGTTTGTTATTAATGAAAACGCCTTGTCAACAATAGCACTTTGAGTTATTTATATATTGTATGATATACGTCACACATATTACACTACATTCCACGATGATCCAATGTATTCCAGATATTTCAGATTTCCCACTCCAATTTTTAGCAATTCAGCAAACCGTGATATGTCCTCGTTGTGTTTGCCCGGAATATGGCATTTTCACTTTATTACGTTCCCATTGCATTTTCATTATTATTGTCTATAACTGCTTTCCGCTGATGTGAATCCATTCAGCGACTTCTCTACATCGGATCAACTCCTCTACATCATCATTTCTCTGGCAGTGTAGAAATTAATGATGTGGGAAATGTGCAACAATAAACTAAAGATCTACAGCTTTCATACTCAAACCCTCAATCTATCGAGAAACGAATGCCATAGATCTAAACGGGTTCCATTCCGGCGCGGCGTCATGTTAATCTTTGATGAATATGACTTTTTACTGCAATTCAATTTGCCACTGAATATGACTGAGTACAAAAATGAAAATAAATGAGTGAGTGAGATATATGGTTTTGAAATGAGGAATAAAATGTTTTTTTCCGCTTCCATGAATTCATTTTCCAACCTATTCCACATTATCCTTGCCACAAGGATGTTCGTGACATTATGTGATATTTAGTCTTTATACTAGTTTCTTCAAAGAGCTTTTACGTGATTATAAAATACGTTATAATAGATAACAGCTCCTCTTTAGCTCTCATTACTCTTTATCATATCATCCTGTTGGCAATACGATATTATAATTATATCATGTTTAAGGATTTGCGACAAACATATAAACGAAATTAAGCCAGTCGATTAATTTGTTACATGACGAAATTTTTATGAAGTTAATTTGAAATTTAATGGATATGGATGTGACACATAAAAAATAATAATGTCATCATGTATGTGGAAGCTCAACAGTTGACAACTTATAATTTAGAAGCTAACGTTACGCTATGTTATGTTATACATTTGGAAATTTTTATTCTCAATCATGTCGTGATTTTGAATGGAAAGATTGCCGATGCTTTTGAGTAGCTTTCAGTGATTTAATTAGCTTTAATGAAAGCGAATTAACAGACATCACTAAAAGCTCATGTGATATAAATTTTTAACACTTTCAATCGTTAATTAGTGAAATGTTTCAACTGACAAGGAAACTGACTACTAGCTAAGTTTATTTGCCCAAAGAGGAAATTTTTTCCATTTCCTTTTCCATGTCTATGTAAATCACAAACAAACTTTGCATGGAATACAAAGCAGAAAAACTTTCACAGCTAAAATTTATAGATTGTCTCAAGAAATCCATGGATTAAAACGTTGAATAGTGTACAGGGAAACGAATGAGTCCAAGAAGGACAATAAATAAGGAATACTGTAGAAAAAAAACCGGACACACATTTCAGGGTCTAAGAAGCTTGATTTAAACATTTGACAAATTCTTTTTCCTCTGGTTTGAGGATATTATTCTGTTTTTCTGTTGTTCTATAGAATTCGTTCAGTGAAAAGGAAGGAGAATTAGAATATTCATTTTATAGTGTCCTGTAAACGAAGGAGTACATAAATTTCTTGAAGGATTTCACATTTCTTGTGACTTTGAAAAGAGTCAATTTTATTTTTTCCATATTTAGGGTGTCGTGTATAAGTAGTTGTAGTTGTAGAACCAGTTGCCTCATAATCTTAAGTTTTCTAAAATAATCGTTTCTTGGTGTTTTTGTCGGTCCAACATTACAGTCTTCATCATGTTTGGTGTCATGAAGTTTTCATTGCAGGTTTTTTAGAATATAATCATTTCATTGTGGAATTTTGCAAGTTTCATTCCGTTTATAACAAGGGATGATGCAAACGAAAATGGCTAACTCAAAATGCATCTCAAGATATTGTACATTATCATTTAATCCAAGCCATTCTTCTGTGGGATACCAAGGAAATCATATAACCGCAAAAGCAAGGAATCAGTTAATCAAAAAACAAAAAACAGAAGAATACACAAGAAAACTTCATCAACGTTCGAAAATTAAGCGCAGGAAAATGAATGAAACGAAGGATTTTCAAAACCCAATATTACAGGATACTATTTTCCAGGATACAAAATACAATATAAGCCAGATGGTCTACGATGACTAGGAGTTTTGTCGAAAAGGCGCTTTGGTCCTTGCTAATCTCCTTTTCCTTATGGATTTTCTCAACTGCTTGCATAAGCTCTCGAGCTTTTTGATGCTATCCCTGCCTCTTAAAATTTGTTTGTTCGGGTAAATAGTATCATTGGATATTGTAGGTATGTCCTTAAAATGAAACCGGCTCTTTTGTAGAGGACATGAGGAATAGGATAAAAATATTTGTATCTTCTCGATTGACGTTCAACGTCATACCTGAAACAAAGACCATGCTTTCTGCCCAATAATGGGACAGGTAAGTCCATGAGGTTCCATTTTACTTAATAATAAATTCCAATATCCTGAAAGAACAAAAGACATCGAGGAAGTTGTCGTCGCCTCAGATTTTGCCCAAGATAAATTGTATGAAATCAATTAGGTACAAGGAACACAGGACAAGATATATGTTACCGGAGACAAACAATTACCCTCCGACCCGCAGTGATACTCCACTAAAAGATACAAATAAATATTCCAGGAAAGTCCTAGAACAAACAAATATACTTTCTTTGGAAGTTTATAAGGGAATACAAAAACAGAATCAAAATTTTCTCGTGACAAACGCCATATTTTCTTTTCGTCCTTTTCTATTTATGTGCTCCTATGTGTCTTCTCTCATTCCTAAAACAAGGATATCAAAAATACCACACAATTCACAATGAAATAAACAAGGAAGACACATATATTCCACAAAATCGATTTACAATCTGAAAAAAGGACGAAATTCATGCCTTAATCTGAAAAATATCTACTCATTTTATTGTTTCACAAAAATACGAATAATCAAGTCATATAGTCATATAACATATCCACTAGTGTAGCTTTTAGTCAGTTATCCTGTGTGAAGGATATACCACACAAAAGTTGAGTGTTTGCCCTTAGCGAGTTATTTATCGTAGGACGAGTTTTAGTTTTGTGACGCTGTTTTGTCTACTTTTTCGTATTTGTGGATTATCTTGGATTTAGGGTATTTCCCTTATGATAGCGGAAGGATTTTTCAAAAGAACTCATGTTTTGAATACAGGTGGGAGCGGGAGTGCAATTTTCAAACTTCCCTCAAATTATTAACAATACCTCTAATCCCGCAAAGATGAAACAAAGATTTGTCTGAGTAAATATAATATTAAAAACGTTTTCTGCCTCATTAAAGAATGTACTAAAACTAAAAAGAAAGTGTTTATCCCAAAACCAATTAAAAGCTGAAATAATAAAATTTTCCTAATATTCTCGAGTTTTTGATATTTGCCAAACACACTTTTTCCAAATGAACTAAAATTCAAATTTTCGTAAGCAGAAAATTTTCCATACGCCCTCGATTTTCATCTCGACACTGTCCCCCCAGTTTTTCAACATAATTATTCCTAATTATAGAAAATAATCCAAGCATAGAATTTTCCTGACATTACGGGACGGAAAAAGAGAATTCCACAATAGAATTTGATGACGCTGCCTCTCGAAAGGCCAAACAAAAGTCACCCTTAAAGAAGAATAAGAAGCTGGGTGAAAGGATGTTTCCAGGTGAAGAGTAAATAACAATAAAAAAACGAGCAACAAGGACAAAACCCACATTATATAAGAGAAAATATTTACGTTGCGGTAATTAGAGGGCCCTCGTTAATCAAAATTAAACAAATCCACTGAGGTCTACAATTGTCACTGATAACCAAAACTTATTGCTGTTTTTATTTCTAACCTCGAATGGATATTGCCATTTAGTTTCATACCCATGCCATGCTACCCATGCTCTTCTCCCTTGTCGTTTCACGAAAATATTATCCTAGAATAAATTCGAGACACTAACTGTGATCCTTGTTGGATCTACGTTGGATCTATGTTCATTCCCTGAATTACATTAAATACTGTTTTGTGTTTCCTTTCAACTTCCTTCGAGATACGTGAATTTGAAATTTCAACAGCTCCAAGGATAAAAAGGACACTACATAAAGTTTCAAGTCCTGTGTAAATATCATTAAGTGGTTGACATTGGCCACTTCATTTGGTGTTGTATTCACCTGGAAATAAATGGCGGATGTACTTCGTATTATAAATTAACTTAATACACCAATGGATTCCACTATGGAGGGCACACCGTAAAGACGATAACGTCTCTAAACAGGATCTTGGAAATCCGTTTCATGTCATTCTACTGTCCAATCTCTTGGAACTGAGAACTGAACTGTGCTGCTCATGAACGTAAAATTTCATTTAGGAAAAGAGGACATATTCATTTCGTCCTGGACTGAATATCCTTTTTTAATGGATAAAACTAAATAAAAATTCCAGAAAATTAAAATGAAAACTTTTCAAACTTCTTAATTTTTTTTGTCGTCAAAAGTTTCTTCTGTTCCATATCCTTTCCAAGTCAGCATTTTTCCGTTTTCAGTCCTTAAAGTTGAGTTCCTTATTTTTTCATATTTGCTTTCCTTTGAAAAAAGGAAAATTAATTCCTTTAATAACGCGATGCTAAATGTATCTCCAGAGAATCAATAAAGCCAGGACGTAATAGCAAGTGGGATTCAAGATCCAGGACATTTTCCAATGAAAACTCTATTTAAGGACTCTCTCGAAGTGTTTTTGTAATTTTTCGTATATCAAATAAATTACAAAACCTTACGAAACCTAAGCCCACCCACATTTAAAGTGATTGGAACCTTTACAAGGATATTAGGACAAACCTAGCTAGGACGAAGTCATGGCGAAATAAAATGAACATATTAGATGTTACATGAAATCCAACAGACCATTTCACTTCTTCTATTGCTGTCACAGGTGTTAGGTTCAAGGAGGGAATTCTGTTCCTTTCATCCTGACAACGATCCTTGTCTAATGGTAGCGAAATAAATGAACTCCTGTCGCCATCCATAAAAGTCGTTCTGAGTTAAAATAAATACAAACTCGTTTTCTTGAGCATGTCCTCAAGGACATTCTTTGGCGTGGGCCTGTTGGTCGATTTTTTGGCCTTAAGCTTTTGGTTGTGCAATTATTAAGAAGACGACAAATTAAGGATTTGGTTACAAAATGTCACACACATGTTGTCCAATAATCGAAAATATTCGGTTTTCAATCCACGAAAGTTTTGTTTCATTTCCTCCAAGGACTTTTTTGTAACTGGGGGATACACTTTCAGTAATAAAATTGACTGTGTGAATTTATTGCTATTGTTGTGTTGTTTTTGGTGGTGGTGGAGTTCTATTTGTAACCCGCTTTTCGCATTAATTTGTATGAAAATTTTAGCTTGAAATTTCCATGGGGGGTTTATTTTCCAGGACTCCAATAAAAAGTAAAGAAACAAGTTAACAAGGGAAAAACAACACAACCTTAACAAAAATTTTACCAACAGGAAAAAAGGAACATATTCTCCCCAAAGGACTCAGTTTTTGAATTCATCTCCATGGGAAAATGAGCTCCCTTTGTTGGGGATAACTTTGACTTTTTAGACTTTTTGGACGTTTTGGACATTTTGCAAAGGAGTTGCCTAGGGCAAAACTGCTAAGAACGTGCCGTGTCCTCGTTTTTTTGGCGTGGCCTTTGTCCTTCACAATCATTTTCCTGGAACACAAAACAGTGAAACATCTTCAGTGCGATTTATAACAAACACATCACTAAATTAGCGGACACTCCAATGTCCTTTTTGGAAAAAGGTGTTTTAAAAAGGTTTCAGGACATTTTCCTTTATAAAGGACTTTATGTTTAAGTAGGTGTTACAAAGTATACGGGCATCCCTTCCAGGAAGTTCTGGGTCATACCCAAATTGTGTGAGAATTGAAATTTTCATGTTGGGGTTTTAGAGTAATCGGAAAGACATCCAGAAATTTGAACGCAAAATATCCTTTACATTAATTTCATGCATAAAAATGCAACTTTATTTGTCTTAGAAGGTATTCTAAAATGGACTCATGTTTAGATTAAGAATAAATTCAAAATTGTTGTCCTTGCAAACGACAGTTTTGTACATACTATAAAATTTCAAAAGCTAACTTCTATCAGAAGTACTTCGCAAAATGTTAACTTTTGATTCAGCATAGAATGTATCCTTAAATTGGTTCCGTATATCAAATTTTTTACGATCCTTGTATTTTGATAATATACGAGAATTGAAAGAGTTTGTGGAAGCAATTTTCTGTCTCGTTACTAAGTACTGAGACTGGATACTAAGGACCGATCTGGTACTAGTAACCAGGACCTGCACTTAAATAAAGTGTCGTCCTTAACAGTATTGAACTAAACGGAAAATTTATTCTCTCAAAATATTGTATAATGTGGATGGGAGTCCTTCTTACTGCACGAGAGTAAGTATCCTTTATTTTCGTTTATTTTTCATTTCAATTTACAACGTGCCTTGCCCTCATAGATGCTCCCCCTTGTAAGGGATCGTGATTCTTTGTTCAAGGTTTGAGTTTGAGGTTTCGACGTTGTATTAGAATTATTCGCAAATAGCTATTTTAATAGAATTCATGGAATAACATCCTGCATCTGTTCGGGTTCAATAAGTTTCCCACTCGAAAGTGAAAGATTTTCACGAAGAAGAAAATGTGAAAGTATTTTTCTTAAAGATTTTTCTTGAGTGAAATTTGCAATTCAAAAAGTTCAAAAATTTTAAAAGCTCATTATGAATTCTTAGTCTGGAAAGATCAAATTGTGTGTTTTGTGTGAATTAGGGGATGAAAAATTTCCTGGAAAAATTACAATGTATAGTGAATGATCTCATCCTAAAGATTTGTGGTCACAAAATTTGTTTTGTGTTGTATAAGAACACTCTGCTTTGACAATTTGTCTGTGTTATAATAAAAATTCATGAATTTTAATAAGTATCCTATACAACATTAAAAAGGGACAACAATCATCAATTATTAAACGGGCATCTTCTTAAAATAAATATTTATACACTTGCACTAGAATGTGTTCACTTGAACTTGATACAGGGACAGGGGAGATACACAGCGTTGTATCATGTATCATATAAGACAGTGTCCCTTGAATCATGAAAAAGGGAATCTCTGAAATCTCCATTAAATTCTTGTTATTCTGGGAACGGGCTCGGACAAAAATCTGAGGATTCTTCTACTCATCCCTTTATAAAGTTTCCCAGATTTCACAAATACGATTGCAAGACTTCGACCTTAAGTTAAGGACTTTTAAGGACCTTTAGAGCCGACAAAACTTTCGAAACATGTTAAAGTCCACTTACGTAGATTTAATACCATTCTATCTCATGATCCTTATGTCCATTTCTCTACTTTTTTTCTTCGTACAGTCCTTGTTATTCTTTTGTATACGTCTACCTTATTTCCATACTCATGAGCCTTTTTACATTTATTTTGTTCTTTTTAAAAACAAACAAAACGAAAAACCTTTCCCTAGTATCCTTTGCCTTTTTCTATTTTTATCGTGAAAAACTTGTATTTGTATTTATTTTTATGTTGATGTACGTTTTCAATTGTTCAGCATAGAATAAATATGCAATTTTCTAAGAGGAATTTTACCCGGTTTATCGTGTGCATTGCAATGTTTGATTATCCATGAACATTAAATAAAATTTATTCATTTCCAGGACAACAAAATAATTTAACGATTTTATGTTTTGTATTTAATAAAATAAATTGTTTTTCGTCTAACTCATAAATATACATATCATATGTATATATTAGACTTTCTCATATTTTTTGTTTATCACTTCTTATGAATAAAACTCCTTATATAATAGTTATCGAACACACAAAAGTGGCATGATGAAAATTCACTTCATCGGAATTATTCAAAGAGTATCTATTCAAGGATACCCTTTGCTCATGTATTTGTGAATACTCATGGACGTTAAGAAGTTAGCAAGGATGAAAGGATATTAAATTTCATACATACCTGGTTTGAATTCGACATTTCCTCGAAACCATTGAATCTGTGCGGCTGGCTTTGCGTCAGATACAATACACGTGAGTGATAAATCCTGATTTTCTCTGACTTCGACTTTTGAATTATGTGCATATCCTTGAATTTCGATAGAAGATGGTGGTGCTGGAATTTAAGTAGAAAAAAAAATGTAAAGATGAAAATGGAAAATTTATAAGAAATTGCATTTTCTTACACTCATGTATTGTAAGTAAGTTGGAAGGACTCTTAAGGAAGTGTAAAACTATGAAATATGAAGAATAAGGATTTTAAAACTCCTCCTCTCAAATATGAGAATGAAGATGAAAAACAGAATCATTTTCGATGGTAGAAACGTCATACATCACAGGATCTAGATCTGGATATTCTCATTTCATAAATTTTATATATCAGCACCTTCTAAGTGCATGAATGAATGAATGAATGGATGAAAAAATGATATCGAAATGAACTGTATGAAAAACTGCACAATTCAAGAAAATAGAATGGAAACAACTTCTATTTTATGCTTGCATATTGCAGTTTTGTTATCCTGTTTTTCTTATACTTGTACAACTCAAGCTCAATGAAGTGGAAGTGGAAGTGGAAGTTCTCCAAACGATTCCATTGCAATGTGGCGGGCAATGGCACCCTAAGCATGATTTTATGATAAGGTGGATGCATTTCATTCTAGAATGACGTTTTCCTTCCTGTTTGAACTTTTTAGAGGGTTGCAAAACACCAACATATATCACATACATGTTCAATAAATGCTGTTGTTTTGTACAAGACAACAGACTCCCCTAGGAGGTGGGTTATAAGTCGGATAAGAGGATAATACATTTTGTATGAACAGAAGGAAGGAATTAGTGATGCTCATGTGAACTTTTGCTTCACAATAAACTATTTACAATAATTTCACTGACAGATGATACATGATTAATTCTACTAAAAGCATGGCGTCCCAAATGGCTCCAGTTTGAGGTCAGGGACTCTGTGAATCAGATATCCAGAGACCAGCGTCAAGAAGATCATTTAAACAATTAAGGAACATTCAGAATAGAATGGCCGCAGTTCATGTCTTTTCATATTGATCTCTCAATTGAGTCCAACAAGACGAAATTTTAAATTTTGGAATCAGACTACTGGAATTAGTAAGCGGATCACTTGAATTCATAGAGGACACTCAGAGATTCCAACATGTTCCTTCGATTTCATTGCGTATAAAGTGGAAAATCATGATGATATCTTGATTCATTGAAATCACACCACCAGAATAACTGAAGGATCACGAAGGTTTCCCCAGGATTTCCAAGGATACAAACATCTCTTCAATAAATGTTAACGAGTTCATTGACTCTTCAATAAAATTTCCATAGAACAAATGTATTTGTCATTATGAATCGAATTTATTCATGAAAATGTCCTTTGGATGATGTATAAGAATGAAACAGGACATGATATAAAACACAAATGATAATTCGTTCCAAAGTCCTTCTTGAATTATCCTGTATTTATTATCTTACAATTTTTTTCCCTGTGTTTAATACGCAAATTGTGTTCCATTATTGTTGATCCATTATGGTCCACTATAAAATATGAAATTCCATTTTTGTCATTATCCTTGTTTGTATCCATAAATTTCGAAATGTGATTTAATGAGTATGGTAATGGTGTATTTAATAGCTAATAGCAATGAATTGGGTTAATCCTTAATACAAACCTACAAACCTATGCAAATTCAAACACAATTTACACTTTAATACAAAGGAAGTGTTATTGGTATGACTTCCTGAAAGGTTATTTCCACTTCCAAAGTAACATCTTGCAGAAGGCACGTTCTTGTATCCTTTAAGGACATGAGCAAGAATTTAAATCAAACTTGTATATCCATATAGCCTTCTTTATATAAGATGCTTGGCATATTGGTTTCATTTATATGTGCATAAGAAGGATAACAGAGGAATAGATCCTGAATTAACGAGTATATCTTGATGTTGGTGTTGAACAGGCATAAAACAGGAGTATATCCTTGGAAAGAAAACAGTGAATCCTTTACTTTAACCATAATAATCTTCATCGGATTTTCCTCTAAAACACGAACAAGAATTTTGATATTTCCTTGTTTTTTTGTGCTTCTACGTCCTGTTTCAGGATAACGTCAAAATTGCTGAAGAACAAAAACTCATCTACAGGTATTAATAATTTACCAGGACACGGTTTCGAATAAGCGCATCCTTTTCATGGTTCACCTAAGAATCGTTGCGGAAGAAGCGATTCGAAATTGGGTAGAATATTGTTGGAATCTTCATCCTTGTCTTAGCGCTAATATTAGAATGCGGTAACAGGCGCCAGGGGCATATCCTTTTTGGATGTAGCGTACGTTGATTTCAAACATGGCGGCGATAAGCTTGTAAAGTAATTCTCAAGTTATAAACGCAAAACATAAGGTGAACTGGTATGAATATTTTTTCCAGCCTTCATATCCTTGATATCCTTGATATCCTGGATATTCTTCTTGAGTGAGTTCATTTTTATATAACTATGAATTACTAACGCTGCTTTGCAATTCTTTCAATTTACGACTTTGGCTTAGTGTTGAATATACCTGCAAGGACCCAAATAAGCAAACAGGACCTCCAACAAAACGTTGAACACCTTGGGTGCAATTTTCTTATATTGAACAACGTTGTCGGATTTTCATTGTGAATTTTGCATCAGATTTTGATTACTTTTGACGAGGGTAACTCCTAGTTCTGAATTCGTTCATGTTGGAAAATATTGGTACAATGACGGTACAACAGGATGGTAGGTAGGTACGACAAGAAACTACAGGAGTATTTTTTAACCTTATTATTTTGCTTCAATTTGAAACCCACTTAAGTGTAATCGGGTTTTTCATTTCCAATAGAATTTCTATGGATATTTTGTTGTGGACCCGGACATCTTTTTGGGATCCCTAAAAAGGAATTAATTTAATTTCCAATCAAAATATCGTCTTGAAATCCTATTATTTTGAAACCCACACGCACTGTTACACATGACACTCTCAAAGGCGCACATCCGGCATAAGTAGGTGCTTATATCCTTCCAGAGCCATATCGTGGAATTCAAACAATCATTGGTAGTTGTGCGGTATGTGTTTCCAATTTAACGCATGAATTATAACAAACTAAGGTTCCGGAACCATTTCCCACCTGCCCTACCAGATTTTATCGTTCCCGTTTCCTGAACTATCCAGGAACTGTTGATCTGTTTATCAAATCAAGTAATTCCTTCATTTATTTCCATGTTTTGAGTAATTGTGTGTTTTCATGTCTGTTTGTGTGTGTGCTCATGTGTGTTATATGAAGAATAGATTGATTGGAGTTATCTAGAAGTCAAATCTCATACAGAATTCTGATAATTGGAATGTAATTTAATCTGCAAAGAAATAACTTAATTACGTGTTGAATTCACGTGCCTTTGCGAGAACTTATGAATCTTCGTGTGAATAATCAATCATAAAAGGAATATAAGTTTGTCCTCAAAACTATGTTGTCAATGGTACTAAACAGCATCTCTTGTCAATGTCATTGCGGAAAATATCTCTTACACCAAAGCTACGACAACCGCCTGAGGAACTTCTGAGTACAGCCATACAACAGTATAGCAGTTCTCTCAAAGACTACACCAAAGACTCCACTGGAGCCCAAGTGGTTGCATGATGGGGAAAGTACTATTTAAACAGGTTAAGAGTTGGCTTCATATTTAACTAGTTTTCCGTCGTCGCATATCACACGAATATCTCTTCAACTTCTGAGGAGATATGCAAAGAGGTTATAGTCCTCATGTAACTTATTCTAACATGAATACATTGACCTGAGGTAATTTGCTTTTCTGATTTTAGCAGGTTTCCTGACTGTTACTAAGATCAACTCTATATGCCAACAACAACGAAAGCTAATTATTTTGTAACACTAAACAAACAATGAAGTAAGTGCGCAAGTATCATTACACCAACAATACACTAAAAAATACAATAAAATTTCTATAGTTTAAAATGTCCTCACGTTGAAAACAATTACCACAATTCACTTCTCGCCTTACCCCTCTGTTCGGCATTTATTATACAAGTACTAAAGTTAAATTTATTTAAATTGGGCTAAATCAACAGGACATGGTTAGCATTCTAAGCACATCAACAGGATAGCAATGATAGTAGTAGTGCAGATCCTTACTGAGTAAACACTCTGCACTCATCTAACTAATTTCACTATTATCCTTGAACCATTCCCCCATTTCATCCTCGTTACAAGTCGATGAAACATCCTTTTTAATTATTAAACGTTAGCCATTTTGCAACAATGTTCATTCTGTCGAAATGTGAATTTATTAATTAAGTTAACTTCAATTACAGCCAATTCCTTGCTTAAATATCATGTCCTTTACTTGATATCTATTTGCAATCAAGTGTCAAAATCAGATCCTTTTTGTTTTAATACGAATCACACATGAACAACAGAAAGGGTTTTTAATGTTTCACTTTTCCCTGTAACTGATTCGTGTTAATAATTTAATTTAATAATTTTCGGGTTTTAATAAAGTTATCAAAATTGATTTTCAATTATTGGAAACATGTTTTGAAAGAAATTTGTTGGCATTTATTGTTTCCCTCTCTGGTTCTATATTTTCCTTTCTTCTGTCTGAAAATTAATGAGTTCCCTCATACCGAAATTCTACAAATCAAAGAAATTTGGAAAACATCGTTATAAAGCTTACAAATGCAAAAATATTTTTCAGAGATAAATGAGTTCCCTTTTTCCTGAATTCTCTTAGGATTTTTCATGTCACAAAAAAGCTCCCTAATTAAGAACTTGTTTACACATTCGTCAACCTTTACCCTAAAGATAACAAATTCAAGTCTGTCTATTTGGAATCATTTAAGGACACCATTCAACCCAAGCATCGTATTATGGAGGAATCTCCCATTGGAGGGATTTTCTTTGTATTACAAATGCATGAGTCCTCTTCAAACAAAGGATATGTTTGCAAGAATCATGTTGAAGGCGGGAGGCATCAATCCACTTTAGCTAAACCTGAAAGATTCCCAAGATTCTATACATCATAGCTTGGCAATTTCTGGTTGGCAACAAAGTTTCAGCGTCTGATACCTATACCTGTACCTGTGCCTTGAACAGTCGCTCGACAATGGTACATCACCAGTCTTGCATAAAAAACCAAACATTTATATTTGCGCTAAAGTTGAGTTGAGTTGAGTTAGCAAAAGGACGAAAACGAAAGAAGGAGCTTAATGAATCCTAGTATGTGTACACACGTTTTTGTGAGGGAATAGAGAACTTAAACAGTGGAAAATGGGAAACAATGTTGGATCAAGATGAGACACCCCCTATTAGCAAACAGCACAATGCATGCTCGCATGGTTAAGGTACTAAGGATATAAATTAAAAATCACATCCAGACTAATACCAACATATACTGGTCGTTATGAATCCACCTCGATCCACCTGGAGTCAAGCCTCTCATGGTGTCAATGTCGCCGTAGGTACACATAATCAAGGTACTTGCAATTCCTTTTTCTGCTTGAGTCATTAAAACAGGAGGAATACCTTGAAATCCTCCCATTTTACTCTTGTTCCTAATCCTGATTCAGGCGAGTCTATCAAGTCTATGACGGCTTCAAATTGGTGATGGTGCCACTGTTTGATGGAACTGAATCTGAGAGTTGGGGAGAATCACAAATTTATTTCTTTCTCCAAAAAAACATGCATATTTTTTGTGTCTGGTAAAATGAAGGATTCAAGAAAGAAACTTAGTGAGTGCATTATCCACACATTTTTTCGAAAAAAGGAAAAGCTTGAGACATGCTCGAGAGATTTGCATTTTAAAAACATTTTCATTTGTTTTTAGCATGTTGCTAGGTGTACCTTGCAGACTGGAGTTACAAACAATTTTACACTCAAAAATTACATTTTCCTTTCACACATTCCTGACATATACACCAAGAATTCTTGATTGCTCTGGAGGATACAATAGAATTGTATATTTTGTTCAAAACATTCTTCACTTCTACCCTGTAGCGTGTCGCTTTTAAACAACAATTTATTCAACACATTTCGGAGATTAAACTCATACCTAATACATACAAATCAGTAACAGGAGATATTCAATTGGTACTTACATATGACCGTAAGTTTGGCATTTGCTCGTATTGCAGAATTGAGTTTACCAGGGCCAACCTGGCATTGGTATTCCGCATCGTCTTCAATTGAAGAGTTCGATACTCGTAAATTATAGACACCCTGTGCGCGGTCACCTAATACTGAATAGCGTGGGAATCCTGGTATGACTGCAGAGAATCCTAGAAGAAAAGAAAATGCGTTTGTAAAACAAGACATTTAAAAAAAAAATATTATTATTTTTAACTCACCTAATGCAAACCCATCCTTGGTCCATTGCACCATACCAACTTGATTTGTTACCTCGCATCTGAGAAGAGCTTCTGAACCCTCCAGTACTTGCAGGTCGTGTGGCGTAACCCGAAATTTTTGCTGTTGACCATGACAGGTTGATATGAACGTCGTCAGTGTTACTGTAAGGATAAGAAAATAACAATTATTTTGTGATTATTTCTAAGTACTAAAATTTATTTTAGAAATGATCTCATAATGTAAAATTCTCAAAAAAGTCAACGTCATTTTGGGACAGAATTTGGTTGTGGCTTGCCTCAATCCAAAATTGGATTTTCTCGATTTTACGAAAATTGCCTGATTGCACAAAACAAATCTTGGTTATAGGCATTTTTCATGATTTCATATTAGAAATTTTCATGTTAACAAGTCCACCCACACAAGTTACACGTTTTCATTCAAACATTTTGAGTTAATTTCTACGAAATTCATTGAAAACATTCAAAAATTTTAATGAATTCATCTTCAGTTTCAAAACCAAATCAAAATTTTGTGAGAAAAAAATATGTTTCGAAAATGAATCCGTGGAAATTAGTTGGTTTTTGTGGAAAATTTCGAAATGTCCGTAACAGAATATTGTGGCACTGAATAGTACTAAAAATGGTTAATCCACATCCGGTGAAATGAAAATTCAAATTTTAGCAAATCGTATGTGAATCAAATATATATCTATGGCCTATCATTGACCAAAAATTGACCAGAGACTGTCTGATTTTGGTCACTGATTGGGTGATGAAAACGAATCTTTCCATTCCGTTTTTGTTCGTCCCCCACGTCCCCATCTACCAGTGAAATCATTTCGTTCGCGGTTATTTGAAAATTTTATGAATGAATGTTGCGATTTACGTTTGGATCAACAGTTGAGTCCAATTAAGGCACGATTTCCAGGTGTATTTGTCTGTTTATTGTTTTTCACGTCAAACGAGACGCAAGTTAACTTGAACATGGACAATTTGTTCTTGTCGGTATCGATACACTTTGCAGGTGTACGAATTTCTTGTCTTATGTCTTCTTACTGTAGGCTAACCAGTTTTTTAAAATCCACAAAAAAAAAGACATTAAGACCTCGACTTGGAACTGGACTTGGACTTGGACCAGATCTATCGTCTTTCTAGCTATTGACTACCGCGCTGGACCGGTTTGTGTAGATCTGTTGATGAAGATCGCTTAAAATAGAAGAACAGTCGCACGAACGAGATTAGTGATTGGATCCACCAGAATGGGATGCTGATGCTGGAGGCTATCAACACTAGAGCTATCAGTAAAAAAAGAAGGTAATAATCATAATAAAAACGATGCTCACGATCGACCAGTTTGAGATCGTCGAACTGGGTCCAGAATTGTGGTCAGGTAAATGTAGACGAACAGCTTCATGTTATTTTTGTTTCTGAATGAATCTTTCTGGCGTGCGCGCGACTCTTGGACAGGAAATGAAGGTAACCCAAAAAAAAAAAATAATCATAAAAATAAGAAAGTCAAAACGTCAAAACGAATAAAAGGTTTGAGCAAGGTAACCATAAGATGATGTTGGGAAAGAGATATAATTATGACTGCTAAAACGATGACAGTGCCTGAGAAGCTCTTGGGAAAAAGTAGCCTCAACAACTTTATTTCTTTACACAAGTCCCAATACCAGGCCTGCAGTAGAACTTATCACTATTCATGAGCTACCGAACAGTGTAACCATCGAATGGCTATAAATCCACGTCTACATTGACCAATCGAATATAAAAATAAGTCACTTCAGGTGCCATTGCGTCTTAATTCAGGGCGTTTTTTTTACATCGTACCTGTAACGTAGGTAACGCGACAATCTGACGTCGCTTTTTTAAAATATTACCGATTTAAGTTTGGTGCACTTGATGTAATGAAGTGCAGAGGCAGTTAATCCACCTTCTCTTGATAGCTGTGATTGAAGCTGAAGAGATAATCCAAATCCGGTTGGGTTAATTTGCATTTTCATTGCGTATCCTTGGATGCTATTGAACTTATGGCGGATTTGGTTGCTGTTCGAAGTGACTTTTGATTAAATTAATTTCAGATAGTCGGCGGAACGATCGACTTATGAGCCACTCGAGGGATTCAATGGATTCAGGTTGCCATCGGACTGGAAATCTTCGTCAAACGAGGGGTGTCCTTCACAGCATTGCATACGGTCCCTGCCGATCGGCTGCATTTCAAAGAATTTCCAAATTTTCATTTAAAACTTCCTACAGGAAACAACTATCATACATAGCTTCATTTTACTTTTGATTCCACATTCAATATGAAGCCCACTAAAGCTGCTCAGTAAAATTGCATTCATTGATTCAAAATCTAATCTCGGAACTCAAGGCTAGATACGCCTCAACTCCAGGTCGTTATACAAACATTCATTCAAGTAATTTCCTTAATTTTTGGTCATTTATCTCGACATGTCTTTCACACCTCAAAATGTCGTCGATAATTTTGTAAAGATTTTATCTGCGCGGGCACAAAACGAACGTGACGTCGATTTCACAAATAAACTGAAAATTACACGCGTAGGCTGTAACTTTGTTTTTGAATAAACTATAATTGAAATAGAGTTAGAGGAGTCAGTAACTTCTACGGAGTCATAAAACTTAGCTCGTGTCTTTTATAGAACATTCACGAGATCTTGAATGGTTCATCATTAGTTTGGATGATCCATAATTTTTCCGCAGAAAATATTCATAATTAATTGAATTTAATCTTTGGGTCAAGCTGAGACAGTCTCTGGGGTTAGTTGGACTATAAACAATGTGACGCAAGACTTTTGTATGTTTATCATTGAGATCATCCGGCTTAACAGAAGTAGACTGTTGAGATGAAGTTTTCTTAGTCACAGATTAAGTTGATCTGATGTGGATTTGTAAAGGTTTGGGACAAGTTAATGGAGTTCCATCCTCCGGAATCTTCTTGAAATACGAATGACAAGTGTGCTCTGGACTATTACTAGGGTCCAAAATCAATTTCCAGGGAAAATGCGAATAAAGTATCGTGTAAAATTTATGATGACACTCATGACATTCGCATTAGAAACGATAAAAGTCAAGCAGTTAACGATTGTCATAAAAATAATACGAGTTTTCAACGAGGTGTCCCACGTATATAAGTTGCGTGCACGTAACTTTGTGTCCAAACTAAGGTATAGTGACTCTGGGGTTCAGGTGAAAAACAATAAATGCGTCTTGAAGAGAAATGAAAAAAGAAGCCACTTTAACATAGACACGTGGGCATAGATTTTGTATTCACAAGTTGTCATGTCCATGTTCAGGTGAGTGGATTGTGGCATGCAAATAAGACAAAAGTTTCGTTGTATGACTCAGGTATCGCATTACACGAGCCTCGAACCGTCGTACCTGTTTCAGAGTAGTCAGTCTCGGTTGACATATTTACCGCCGACGCGATCTTGGTGTTTCTGTTGTTGTCGCTGACAATTTACACCTGATGATTACAAAACTGTAAAGAAATCGTCAACGTAGTCCAGTAAAGCACAATAGAATCTTTAAGGTGTGTAGGCGCAGTGGATATCAAAGTACATCGGAATCGCATTTAAAAAAAATAGAAACCGATTAAATATCACAAAGTCTTTATGGTGTCATAGGCATGACGTGACACAGTCTTATATACATTTGCCTTAACTTCGATCACTGTCCGTCAAAACGTTGTTGTGCCAAGTGAATTTGGTCAACGGAAGCAGAACCTGTTCGGCTTCCTCTTACAGAACCTCAGTGCCCAATATGCCTCGGGGTAATGAACACTTTCGTGTAAACGAAAATGAGCTACAGCTCTTGGCATTGTTAGAAACACCTAAAACGCAGTCAAAGAGCTGTCCAAATCAAGGCTAACCTGATGCCGGACGAGGGATAATTTTTTTGTCTTTAATGCTCATTAAACGAGATTAAGGCATAAAATTGATTTTGAAAATGCTCTAATTTAATTGAATTCATTTTGTTGGTAAATTTTCAATTAATTTTTATTAAAAGTTTTTTCTCGAATTAATTTGAATTTTTCTTTGTAAGAAGAGGTCATAGTTCGTCATTGTGAATCATAGTTCATACGTCATACGTCCGTTTCTCGTTTAATGACTTTTGGATACCCTCACAGAACAGGGTGAGTGTCCACATATGCAACAGACCATTAACGACAACACAACAAATGAAAGATGAAATAAAAATAGCGACTGCCCCAAAATGAGAACAAATAGTTGTGAATCGAATAAAAATCAAAGCTACTTTGTCGTACCTTATTAAATTCCCAGAACCGCCCCCCTTATACTGCCCGAAAAACGAGATAGTCATCGTTAGACAATGATGGAAAATAAATGGGAAAATTTGTACGCGATTCAAAAGTTTTTCCTGATTTATCGTTTGCTGGGTGAAGTTAAAAGCGATTTTATTGCTGTCATTATATAACGATGTTTTTTTCTTTATACTAGATTGTAAGACACAGAACGATAGTTCTTGGAATTGTAGCTCAAAGAAGGCATTAGTGATGATCCCAATTCTAACATTAGCTTCTGACACATGTACTTCGAGTGACATCCTTCTTAAAATGGAAAGGAATTGGCGGATGTGGCGGAAATAGCGGAAGTGGATATTATCATAGAGACAACGTACGAGTTCGACTACCCTTTCCATTTGGGAATCTTTTATTAGGGCAAGGACATAAAAATTCATTTTATTACATGAGCTCAGATCCAGTGGAATCAAATTGATGGATTCAATTCACTAAAACACACAAAAGACGGAAATTGATTTGATTGTGCAAGTGGTGGGGGTTGTAGTTGTTGTTGTTCTCAATGCTATCATAACAAAGTAACCAAAAGAATAACATTAAGGGATGCTTGTTATCAAATAATGTTGAGGGTGATGGTTGAAATGCGATCGATTCCGTGAGTTCATAAACCCGAATGTGAACGAGAAAAGTTACAAAATATAACTTTGAAACGAAGAATCATTTCCGACAATGTATGCTTATTTTATCACATACGAAAACATCCCCGGGCTATAATTATATCCAGACATGTTTCATACCCCAAGAAAGACAAGTAAAACTCGGGAGTTGAGAGAACAAGGAGAAAAAAAAAATATATAAATATATATAATGGGGAACAACACCAACCAAATCATGTTGGATACAACCATTAACCATGCTCTAACTGAGAGGGTGAAGACAGCATCCAGAACAGGCTCCAAAGGGTGCCACAGGGTGGATGCATAAAACAGCTTTCTCTTTTCACTCTACTATATATTTTGGAAGTTTTGTGAATGTGGCCTCCACACCAGATTATCTATCTTCCCTCTAGACACACTAGACACATGAGGTACTTGAAGCTTCATTATGCATCAGCGCTTTCAAGTTTTGCATGTTTCTGTATATCTTTAGGAGATTTTTGTTATATTTTTATTTTGCAGTGAATTTTCTGTTCCGATTTTCCCATTCGGGTGTAATTAAAAATTTAATCTCATTAGAACAAATCCATGTCTGACATGAAATGTTGCAGCTTGGAAATCTCTTTCATCGGGCTTTTCATGGCAAAACTTTCCCACCCATAATGGACTCCTGCTTCAAATCAATTCCAAGCTAGAGTTGGTAGTCTGTCTTTGGACAGTTTACATAATTAATGGAGGAAAACACTCTAATGTAATAAAAACTCCCAGAATAATAGAAAAACTTCAAGTGGATATAGAGAGACAACGAAGGCTTTTCAAGCATTTCCAGTGGAGCCTAGTGGTAGAGCAGTTTTGACGTGAAATGCCACATAAAATACGTAAACGTCCCTATGAACCCCCCTTGGAGAATACATTCAAAGTGATTTTTACTCATGATGTTTCACTGTTTACTGGGTCTTCTCCCCCTTTTTGCATATTAAAATATTCCCACACTAAAAACTAAAAAAATTGTTTCCATTTTTGCTACTCAAAACTGTTGAATTAAACTTGAAGAAAATGCTCAAGAAATAATGAGTTCCACTCATTCAAACAGAAACCTTCAGAGTATCTCTGGAAGTGAAACAATTGTGAGAACTAGTATCCATTGTTCAGGTGCTTCAGTTTCAGTTAAACCATTTGGGAAAAAATTCAAATTCACCTCATTCACCTCATTCACCTCGCTCATCTGATTCAGTTGGTTCACTTGATTCAATTCATGTGACTCAAGTCAAGCCAAGTTTGTCGACATTTTAAGTGAATCTCAAATCTGGGAGTCACTCAAGGGTGAAGTCACTCAATTTCCAAAATAACTACAAAAATTATTCACTTTTCCAAATTCTTAGATATTTGAATATGTATGGCTTCATCGTGTTTACAGAAAAGTGATTTAAAGGTTCATTGTAGTGGACTTGCTGACCACCACCCTCACATGTATACTATACATCAAACAACGCAGGAAGTCCATGAATTTATTGGGCAATTATGGCAATTGTGCCTCCAAGATTAGCGTATCGATAACACAAATTACCCCGAATAAAAACCCCTATCCCCCTCTATGTACAAGCTATTAGGTTAATGTGATCACCAAGGATTGACCAGTTTCAAATTTCATTCTTCTGTTCAACAGAAGATTCTTAGTTCTGTAAATGTAAAATTGAGTCAAAAAACCTCAAATCCAAATTCAATTTTGAGTTATTTGAATAAACATTTTACGATTATCGTCAAAGGAAATTGAAATCTGTTACTCTGAGCTTTACGACCCGGTCCAAATGGAGTCCATACACCAGAGACAAACGGGTTCCTCATATACGAAACGCCACAAATGACCCCTGATGTGATCAGAATCAAGCCCACGCAAAAATGATAAAAATGGAAGACGAGCTCGAATTTGAAAATTTTGATTTCGAAAAAGTCCATTTTGAAATTTGGAAATCCGACATTTTCCATTTGAAGGACACCTTTCCCTACAAACCCGGTACGTAGTCAATAATGAATCGTTCGATTACCAAATCCCATCCTAATCGGATTAATTGAGTTAATTAGTTAGGTTTTCGCAGTTTTCCGGGATAGACGCCCACATTTTCGATTGGCATTCGATAAGACAACACCTTCAACGAAATTTAATTAAAATTTATAATTACCATCAGAAAAGGGACAAAAAAAAAGAAAATTTGTTTGTTTTTCCAAGACGACGACTCTGGGAAAACTGCGACAGAACTCGCACATAAATCAAGATTTCGCAAATTTTCGTTTTTGTTTCATGAAAACCTACATTTTTTTGTTAAGGTTTGGTTCGAATTTGAAAGACAAAAACCAAAAAAGCAAAAAGAAAAAAACTGAATTTATTCAAAATGGAAGCAGTTCGGTGTTTCTTCAGAAGATCATATTTCATTTTGGACAAAAATCGTGAATCGTGGGAAATTTAGTGGCGTTTTTTTCGATTTTCGTCAAGATGACGTCGACACAACACTGACATTTCGTGTGGTACTAAATTCAGGTGAATGAGTGACTTGCAGAGATTACAATGGTAATTTGTTGGCGTAAATCATCCCTTAGCTGAGTGTGGTCGATTAGCAAATTTGCGTAATTAATGAGGGTAATAATTTTATTTTTTCGTCCTTTTTATCAAGAAACTGATGACGTGACGGCTATCGTGTTAGCACATAGCACGCAACGAAAATTAAGAAGTGTTATAGTATTCAAATATAGAAATCGATTTATTTGAAAGTGTTTGATTTGGAAAAAAACCGAAAAACCAAAAAACCATAAAAACTTCACGTTCTAATGATTAAAATCTATTACGATTTTCCCCCGAAAATTTTACTTTTTTTCTGTCTATTGGCCAAAAATCCAATTTCCACGTTTTCTCGAATTGTTGAAACTCCCAAATGGAGATTTGCAAATTTCTTAGGTGTGTAATGGAAATTTGGTTCGTTTGTTTCATTTGTTGGATTCCAACTTAATTTGCGTGAATAAACAGACTTCTGCTTTAACACAACACAATTGGAGTAGGTACGACTACCTATAGAACATCGTAGAACTCGTATCTTAAAGAGAATTAAATGAAGAAAAACTTTGATGATTCCTATTCATTATCGATCTTTAATTAATAAAATAGCAATGGAAGTTGAATGTTAGCTACATCGTTTACCTGTCCCCACTGACCCATAACCTTATCCGTGCCGTTGTTGTATCATTGGATTTTATTACTATTTCGGATTGAAGTTGTTGCTAAAAGAAAAGAGATTAAGTGGTCCGAATTCGAGATTAAGCCAACAAATACAATCACAAGATGAAGATGAGCATGATATCATCACCATCACTTTTGTCGTTGTTGTTGTTGTTGTTGTTGCTGTTGTTGTTGTACAATAGAAGCAGTGGCGTGGGAACTAATTACTGATTCACCTGAACCAACGAAATTTCAACGCACTCATGAGGAACTTGCTGGCACAGGGAGAGGAAGATGAATCGACATTGATCCCTTACAGGTGTATCTTTCATGAACCCCTTGAAGTGTGACCAATACAAGTCTTTCTTCCTGCTATTGCCACCTCTTGTTTCTTGCCTCCTTTAGATCACCAATGAGTGAATCACCAGACCAAGAACAGTCACCCAAGACTTCGAAGACCGGATGTCACTTGGTTCACTTTTTCCGTATTCGATTTCATTTGTCGTGTCGACTCCGATGGGTTCCTGTGGTCGAGGCTTGAAGGAAATCCCAACATCCGAATCTCCTCTGGTCTTAAGCTTTGTATCGAATTTCCTCGAAACCTCAACATCTCAAAGACTTCTCTTAAATAATAAAATTTCCAAAAATTTGAATAAAAGTCAAAATTCGAATATTCAAAGTGATTCGTGGTATTGAGTAGGCGCGATACATTTTCGATTTCGTGGGAAAAAAGTCCACACAATACAAAAGTCAAACAGAATAATAGAGCTTGGACTTCATCAAATTGTGTCCCCATAAACTGGGGGCGTCTTTTTGTCGAAATTTTCGCCTCTTCAATTTTCAATTTTGTGTCTCTTATAACTCGATATCACTACAAATTCGAAAGTTATTTGTGGGCTGTTCCAAAAACGATAATTACAAAACCAATTGATCAAATTATTTCGTGATATTTTGAGGCTAAAGTCCGATTGACTCGACCAGATGTGATAACTCTGTGAGTTATCTTAATCCCTCTGGGATATGCTAAACCAAACATACGCCTTCAATTGGAATTAATCTGATGTTTTCAATGTGATTTTCGAGTCCTTTCTATTGACAAAATGAAGTCTAAATTATTAAAACGCATTTTCACAACGAGGGATTCCCTCTTTACCACAAAGATAACCCTCGAATGTGTTAAATAAAATAAACGCAAAATATGAATTCCTTTTGAGGTTTATTTAATACAAGGACCCTCCGACATCATTTCGCACGTGGCCGACGTAATTTCCAAGGATCCGGGTGGAGTCATCCTGGAGAAGCCCATAAACAAAGACCTGAATTTGATGAGGGTATTAGGGCGTTTTGACATGTTTCCCGTTCATATTTCAAAGTGGTAGATTAAACTGTACGTAAGACTCAAGGATCCTACCGTGAAATGGAGAAAAAACCCAAAATGGAGTCAGTTTTCTTCGGTAAGTGACCATTTCATGTCGGAGAATTTCTTTCTCTTGTTACGTTATCCTTTCGTTATCCTTAAGGATTCACCAAAACCACCACTGTTACAGTGGGAGTTACACTTTGTTTAAACGAAAAAAGGACTTAAACATGTTTTCGTTCAACTTTCAACTCCATACATTCATTTTATTCTCGTAATATTAGCCTATAAAGTCCCTAAACAATTCAAACATAATTTTTGACAGGACCAAAAGGACTTGAAGGATTCGAGGGACTCCCATATGAAAGCGATTGTTAGAAATTCAAGAATCAACTGTGCATATTGAAATATCGTAAACATAATCAAAAATATTTCCGTCTTACATTTTTATCCCTTTTTCTGTTGTTGCTGTTGATGCTACTGCTGTTGCTGTTGTTGTTGTTGTTGTTGTTGTTTCGTTTTGTATAACTAAAAGATCCCTACCAACCGGAAAAGGACTTTTCCTTGTAATGCAGGAATACAAGTACTTGGCATTTAAGCAATTTTCCAAGGGAAAGGGTACACAAAGTTGGGGTCGTAATCGATTTTCTGATGATTGGATGGGTTTAGTCCATTTACATAAAGTACAGCATAAAGTTTTCCCTTTTTTCCCTGAAAGCTTTTCCAAAGGAAAAACGAAGGAATTTGAAAATTTTCCAAGTTAAACTGAAATGCTTTTCACACCGTTTTGTAAGTGACTTTACTCGAACATAAAGCTTTCCCGCTATCCCCCATTGGATTCCATTGGATTCTGGGCTAAAGGCAATCTGTCAATTTTCTTCCTACAACGCTCCACAATCAACTTGACATATTTTCCGAAAATGGGATCCCAATGGATTTCGTTATACACGTTTGATTGGTACACGTGGTCTGATGATAGGATCCCATTCGAGAATGTTTAGTAATGATATGACAAGGACAAGATGTCGTTGGCTGAAGAAGTGTGGCAAGGAAAATTTTATATTACCATCAGGCGACAGATGGTGTCAAAGAAACCCCTACTTTAATAACCTGGCATGTGCATGTTACTCTCGTATATTTCTGGTTCGTGGCACTCATGAATTTATAGGGACTGTGGTGTTGGCCAGTTGTGCTATAGTTATGGTTTACGGTCAATTTAAACCATCATCTTCGTATTCGTTGATTGCAATCAGCGAAAACCCACAAAAGAATTGAATGAGACCAAAAAACCTTCTGTCCAGTGGCAGGTGAGATAGTCCAACTCAAAATATGAAACTCATCACACAAAATGACTTCTAGAATTAGAGTCATAGATGCCCCGAATTAGATAAGTCGGAGATAAACGATTTTTTCGATCTAACGACGTTTTGTCGTGTGATTCACCTTTGGGAAGATACCACCAAAGCAATCAACTTATAAATAGTACAGTAACTCAAAACATCTTCATTTTGAACGGATTCAACTAGATGATGTCATGACACTGTCATGGAATTTCAAAAATTTTTTGGAATTTTCCTTCCACAACGGGTTAAATACCGAGTAACACATGCACCGACAAATCGGGTTACATGGAAATAAATTTCTTTCAATTATCCTGATATGTTCGTTTTTTCCAAAACTCGTATTCTATTAATCGATCTAATCCAATTAGCAGATATCCCGGAACTTTGTCGATAGTCACTAGTAGGTAACGAGTTTGATTTTGGTTTTTAAAAACTATTGGAAAGGATAATTCCATAAAGAACGATGTTCTGTTACGTAAATGAAATTGTTTAATAAAATGGATTGTTCGGTGGAAACTTTTCACTTTCGACTTTTACACGTGGAGTTTCCCGTTCCCGATATTCCTCGCATTCAACGACAACCGGATATGAGATAAGATTTAGTCAACTTCTTTGTAATTATCAATCAAAATGACATTTCTGTGAAGTTTTCATCATCCTTCTCATATTCAAAATTCAATTAGTGTCAAGTTTTAAAAGAAATATTGGCATCAATGCATAAATACAATCTATTTTGGTACTTACAATAAAAGTAAAAATATGTTGTAAAGAGTCCCACTGTCCGATTTATTGAGGATAACCGACAAGGTGCTGGAAAGATGAAAAAACTCATTATATTATGAGTTATGTAAGATATTATTAATAAGTAAGATGGAAATAAACTATGAATTTAAAGTCAAAATTTTGTCCGGTATCGACTTGATATGAAATCGAGGTCCTTTTGATATTTCCTTAGAAATAGAGAAATTTATTATAGACTCAAAACATATTTTAAAACCGATGATAATCAAAACCCTCGCCGAGAGATATAAATAATCTCCGAGTTATTTCAAGGCAAGCCCTCCGACTGATTCACTTCCGTGAATCGCTCAAGAGTTGAACCGATTTCCACTGAAATTTGGTTAAAATTGTTCAAGAAAAATTATAAAAACCTTAATTGTGTAACACAAAAAACATTAAAAATGCATTTAAAAATGATGGCCATTTAAATATATGCAAAAATATATTTCAAAATTCAACGTTTTTTTGGGTGAATTTTTGAGCGTTTTTTTGACATTTTGAATGAATTATGATGTGAAAAAAATTGTTGTTTTGAAAATCATAATGAAATCATGGACAGTTTGTTATATAAAAATTATTTAAAACAAATTAGTTTAGTTTATTGGTGCAATTTCTGGCAGTGACGTGAATTTGCAAAAACAAGTTAACATGTTTTGCATAAATAAATTATTAATGAACAAAAGTCGAGACTGGTTAGTCCTCAAACCAGACGAGGAAGTTGTGAAATAGTTTTCTTCCCACAGACTTTAGCACTTTTTTGATGTTATCACTTTACATGTGTTTGGAAAATCAGACCCAGAGGCTAATTAGTTTGGTCATGCATGAGACACTAATGTAAAACCAAAGAAACCTGTTCAGCCAAACATAGAGAGTGTCACAGACCCACAGATAAGGTCCATTGGACATGAATGGATGTATGGATTCAATGAAGGCCTTAAGATAAGAAGGAGCAAATGATATATTCGTGGGATTGTGGTTTTCACATTCAAGAGAGGTGACCATATCAAAGTATCAGTTCCCAATCAAACCGATAAACAAAGTTAGGTGTATTGGTGTCTATCGATGGAATCAACAAAACCATTCAATTGATACGTAATTCTGGTGTAACTGAGTCAGTCAGGCAGTCAGAACAACAAGAATTCACTTCAATCAAGTGTTTTGCATGTGATATAATATGAGATATTGTCGTCTGGGTTGTCTCCATTATCATGTCTCCAATTACTACGGGAAAGGAGTCTCTTAATTCATCTTTTCACCAGGGCATGGAAGCATGCATGCATGCAGTGCATTAGGTTCGTGCCCATAGAAGAGATACTGCCATGTCTCATTCAACTCAAGTGTTTTTGAGACATGAACAACTGGCTATGCAGCTGTGATGCAGTAGAAATGAAATTATTCAAACTAAGAAAAAAGAACAGAAAAAAAATTAAAGGACCTTTCTATCCTTGAGGCCATGGTCTAAAAGACATCGCACTCAAGGCGATGAGCACGAGAACAATTACAATAGCTGCGGGTATATTAAGCGAATGGAAAATTTGAAATTCCTTTAGGCAAAGGCAAAGACGATAGGTAGATAGATGGATGTATAGTGTATAGACGCCCCCACACTTGGAATAATAAACAAGTGACACTGAAAATTATGTACCCTGCAGGAATTCTACACAAGAATTTCAGAACATCTATCCTTAAATGATAACAAGGCATTAGTAGATGTGCTGCAGTACAATATTCGCATGCATATTTTAACATACACTCAAAGTCAGGACATGCCAATGAGGACGACAATGTTGATAATGACGGCAACAGCGATGAATATGATAAAAATATTCCCTGCAGATCCCTTTTTTAAGAAATATTCCAACACGATTCAAGGACAATTTCCTTCAGACGACAGAATGAAATTGGAGAAAAGAACCAGCGAAAAGGAGGACTCTTGTAGATGGTGCTAGAATCTTCAGAACAAACATTGCCTTGGGAAAAGATTCATAATCAGAAATGTACCAAGAGTCATGTACATAGCAGAGATAGATTCTTTGTAGTTTCACTTCACATTCATCTCCATTCAAGTCCATTCATCTAAGGACCAGGGCAATCCTGAAATGGAAAACTCATTCGCGTGTTATGTGGGCTTCTGTTAGTTTTGTTCCAGTCATCACAACATCGCTAATCTTAACATAATTGTCCTAGTGCACTGATCCGTAAGTCCTTTTTTAAGCCTTTGCCTATCTTATCTTATAACATACAAAAATTCAAAGGAATTCAAAACAGAGAGAAACCTTTTCTAATCAGTTCTTCTTCTCTAACCAAAGCAATTTTATCCGTTTGTTCCGCACACAAACACAAACTTCACTCATACTCGTACACAAGTGTGACATGGAACATCTTCGAAATTGGGAATATGAGATGATATTTTGGCGAAGTTCCAATTATACTTCAATACCTTGTTATACTGGCAAGTCATCGTGTATCATCCTACGAAAAACAAAAATAGATAAACTGCACAGTAAACGAAAATGCGTACAAACAATCACGCATACGTACACAAACACACGTTCACCTGTTATCCCCAAAAGGGTACCAGGCATCATATTATAACTGGATAATGAAGTTTCGAGAATCAGACACAGTTCGAAAAGTTATTTAGAAAATTTAATAATGAAATACTTTGCTTCCACCTCCTTTTCCTCTTCGAAGATACTCTGGAGCAGCTGGGATACAGGTTGGAAGGATTCACTGTTTTGTTAATTAAGAGACAACATATTAATTTCGTGGTTTCTCTTTGTACAGAGCCAACTAATTTTGAACGACTCCACAAATCTGGTCCTGTATTACATCATATTAACCTAGTTTCCAGCTATCACAACTTTTCCAGGTGATATTGCATCAAATGTAATGAAAATGTTGTCTTACATCACCTGACGCAATATCTACTCAACATACTAACAGTTTTATAGAATTAAAATGAAAAATAGGAGAAACGAGTTAAGCCTTTAATCTCTATCCAACGACACAAAAACAGAAAGCCATTGGAATTGGATATTTGCATCAACAGCATAAAGTTTCAATGAAGAAACCATAAAAGGGCGAAAATCTGCAATTTAAGGGACAATGCCCCATACAATGCTGAATAATTTCCTGACCTCACCATTTTAAAAATGAACCCGCCAAATTTAAATATACTCCTTGAATCCCAACTCAACAATGTTTGACTACACTCGACTCATTTATCTCTAGCCAAAGTGCGGCAATATTTACAAAGGATACAAGGACATGAAACATTCAGTTAGTAGGCAATTTTCGTTTAACTGAATTTACGCGCTTCTGCAAGGTTTTTTGAATTGACCGCACTGAGCTGGATTAAAAAAAATACATGTTGTATAGTAAATGCCTTTTGGTGGACTTAAATATCCTTTGAAATATTTTTATTTGCAAAGCTCGAATATGTTAAGCAGAAATCATAAAATAAAACAGGATAAATGGAAAATGTGGACACGCTCACTAAGTACAACACACTGGATATACTGGATATAGTGGATATCCTGAATAAACTGAGTATCCTTATATGTGACTGAGGGTTGGAAATCGTTAAAATTAAGAGCACATAAAACGAATAAATTCTGTGGTTAAATTAATATCGGACTGGGAAGGATATTATTTTGCAAATTTTCATGAAATTCATATAAACTTATGTCATGTACATATATATTTGGTTGGACATATGTATTTTACGATAAAATGCCAGAAAACGGCAGAAAATTGTAGAAAATGGCGAAAATGGAGCGAACCACGATGAATGTTTGATGTCATAAATTTGAATTTATAGTATGAAATTCTTTGAAGGATACATTGTCCGGTTTTATAGGGAAAAGTCAAAAGTATTTTAGTAAGGAACATTTTATACTTAACATAATATCTTTGGACGACAGTTATGACAGATGAGCATGTTATGGAATACAATTCCTTTAGGATTCTTCCTTTGTTACAATTCTTCCAATATCCCTTCCACATGGAGTTGTAAGGCAAAAGTAGATAAACCAGGTGTGTCACACAGGAGTTATGTATTATTAGTAAGTCATGTCAAACAAACTTCAACATATTTCCATTTTCAAAAATCAGGAAAAGTCACATTCATAAGGGAAGCAAGGGAATATCCCCAAACCACTTTGTCAAATACTATTAAATCCATTATTTGGATGATACCTCTCTCCCCCCGGAATTGAATGGTTTTATTTGTACTTCCCGATTTTATTCATCGTTTTTCCGTATCACAAAACAATTTTTGATCCCTAGTATAGGGATGAATCCTTTTGCCAAATAATTCAAGGGCAGTGACGTTTACGAATCAAGAAGAAATCATGGAATCATTGACTTAAAAAGAAAAAATTACATTTGAGCTTCCCTCACCCTTGTATCCGGTTTAGTATTGAATTGAATTTGGCAAGAAGTAGTCTGGTGATGGGGTGATTTAAGTCCTTTTTACCAATACAAACACAATACGATAACGAAGTACTATAGATTTGGAGTCAGAGTTGAACTGAAAGTGAGTCATTTCGGGGTCGAGACAAGGGTCGGAGGGACACTTTGACTGCACCAAATCATATCCAACGAGCCATTCAAGCGTTAGTAAAAGAAGCAAGCATTGCCAATAAATAAGTTTCACTTCAGTTGCCCCATAAATAATTTATTTCCATCTTTTCCGTTTCTATTGGCCAGTGATACCCAGAATCGACCCCAGACCCAGTTCCAGTACCAGTTTCTGTATTTCTACATTTCATAGAAGGGATAAGAAACAGTTCAACTCAAAGATTCAGGAATCCGTTTCTTGATTATTTCCATCTTGTTTTCAAGGAGTTTTTCTCGATCAGAGTTGGTCCCTCGCGGATTCGCCATCGATTCTGGTTGATTTTATCTGATTCAAGTAGAAGAATTTTCGTCCTTTTTCACAACAATCCCTGTATCGATTATAGCAACCATTTCAAGACGATGCTGCTAGACATTTTGGTATCTAACGCAACCGGATGTTCTGGAAATTCTTCTTCGCCCCAGTGGAGAATTGAATAGGACAGCAGGAATGAAATGTTAACGGAAGGGGCGGAAAAAACGGAACTGCTGAATTCAATTGTAATTCAAATACTTTTTTCCCAAAACAGAGAAACAGAGGAAGAGGCAGAGAGAAAGAGAGAGAGTGAAAAAAAAATGTCCTAGCACAACTATATAATCAGCAGGGCAAGTGACTTTTCTCTAAGTTTCTGTAAATAAGGACATTTTTCATTTGACCTTCATTCAGTGTATGTGCCTCTGTGTGTGTTGTTATTGTTGTCCGAATGTCTGTAACGCCCTATCCTGGTCGTCTGACGGAAAAGGATCTTAAGTCAGCGGAAAATAAGGAAATGACAGAATCTAAGGAAGCAGTAAGTCAAGACGAAGCCGACCAAAACCAGGAGTTTTCAAGCTGACAGACGCTTGAATAAGATGTTCACTTCCTGTACGGAAAATTGACTTTTGTTGTTTTGTCCCTCGAATCCTTTTTCCCAATCCCAAATTCGTTAATTCCTTATTTTTATTTTTATACGATTCATATCAATTTAGGCATTTCATTTTGGGTTTTGTTTCATTGCAAACTAAAGGGGACAAAGATTCAATGATTCTAGTCAGTAAATTACATCGAAGCATGGACAGGAAATTAAAAAGGAATTTTCATCGAATGCGGAAATTCTTTCACTGGGAAAAGTGATAAAAACGAGAAAATTCCCTTCAACATGGACGAGACAACGAGTTACTGTCTTGAGTGTATTTTGTTTGTTGGAGAAGTTTTTCGAAATTTCACCAATTACGGAATTCTTTGATTTTCGGGAATTTTTAACCGGAAAAGGAAATTCTTCGCGTGGCAAAAATGACAGAAGATGGAAAACTGGAAAAGTTACTTTGGCGTTTATTTTCACTATGTGCCAAGTTTGCTATGCTTCAACGTATCTCATGAAGATGTAATCATCCATTGAACTGTAAAATACAAATTATCGATGTCAGGCCATACCTGGAGATGCAATGAGTTCTTTTGGCTTGGAACAGGCACACTTCATAGGTTCATCGGTTCGGAGGTATCGAGCCCAGTAATTAACTGAAATGATTTCCTGTTTCAACAAGAGAGACAGAACCAGTGACGCTTCAACGACCAGTTCTCGACGGGATGCCATTGCCTTGTTTCCATCGCCTCAAGGCGCCTGGGGCACATCTTGAGCGATTGCCGTGCGTACGTATTCACTTGATTTTGAAATTCCGAATCCAAGCTACCATAAACGTTTTGTAATTCCAACGACGACGACGACGATGTTGATGATGAGGATGATGATGAGATGATGATGATAATGATAAGAGCCTCAAAGAAATGCACTACACTGATGCATAAGACTCACCTGTTAAGTTTGAAAACAGAAGGAACAAAATAAGAATAGACAATAAGAGGGAGACAAAAAATTAGTGCAGTTTTGCATTTCGCCTTGGAATTAGTTTATGTGGAACTTGCATTGAATGCGATTATCTCGAACAGGTTCCGTATGCAAATTGAGTTTTTATCGAAAGCTGATTATCCATTGAATATTGGCTTTGAGATCTAATTACATTCGAACTGAATTGGATTATGAAACGTCTGAGATGGAAATTTATTTCTTTTTATTCATTTCAAATTGATTTCAAATTGCATTTTGTGCATCTCTGTAAAATGTGATGGTCATGTCATGTTCTAAAGTTGCCTTTAATTGAAGAACTTTTGTGTCTTTTGTGGTGGTAATTAGTTTGACACTTGTCCTTCATTTGTTCCTTTGACGGCACATTCGAGACATTTTCGGTTAATTCGGCTTAATTAAAATGATTAGTACGTTTGGCCATCGGGACCTTGTGGAAGTTCGGTTCGTTTAAGTTCATTTCAGTTCAGTTGAGTTCAGAAGTTAATGTTCCGGGTCAGGATGAGTTGTTCAATAAACCATTCAGTTATAAAGGCAATGATAAAAATTCTTCCCATTTCTAACAAAATTGCTCTTAATTAAACTGAGAAGTGGAGTAGAGTAGTCATGGGTCTTGATGCCATGATTAAACGAGAGTTATTACGACAATTTTCACTAAATTACCATCAGGCTATACTATTTAATTTCATTAGAATTTCACTCATTTTCAAGTGAGGGATGCTTTCCTTTGTTTCCATTTACAGTGATGGTCATCACAAACTACGACGACTGGAATCTTCCCGTAATTGAGCTAAATTTCTTTAATGCACAAACCGCAAGCGTGCTCCTAATGATAGATGAATTTTGAATATTGAAGAAATGTAATAATAACATTTTTATGAGGGTTATAATTAACAAGCTATAGTTAGTTATGAGCAAGAATTATAATAGAATTTTTCCAAGAATTTTATCTGATAGATAAAAACCATCTTGAGGATCTACACTGGTAATAAATCAAAATGGAACTTCTGTTCAAGAGTTACGAAATGGATGTACCATTGCACTGACAAGTAGGTACACCTCGACGAGGAGGAATCATATTCCTTCGTTTCAAGATATTTTTGTAAATATTTATTTATAGGAGACGCGCTTGAATGCAAGATGATGTCAACAAGATTCAAATAAACATCAGTGCCAACGCGATATGAGGAGATTCATTAAAGACACAAGAGCCCCATCCAAAGATTTTGTTTAGAAATAGTATCAGTCATAAACTAAAAATTTTCAGTCTTGTCTACCACATGTGTTCGGCTGTTTTTCAAATCATAATAAAATAAGCAGAAGCATGTCTCCCGGCCGGTACCAACGGGGTGCATCCTCCTAAAGGCACTTGATGTTTTTTCCAAAGATGCAATTATGGCGACACTGTGCAGTTTTATTTAGATAACACAACGCAAACATCCTTGTGTGGTCACTAAACTTGAATCCTTATGACACTGACCAGGAATAATTTGGTGATGTCGGCGCCGTTTTAAAGGAGGTGACAAAAATGAGATAATCACTGACTCGTGATCCTGTCGCCGGGTGAAAGTGACTCAGCAGGATGGAATTCTAGATCACTTTCTAGGATTAACCAGGACAATAAACATGCTTGAAACAACACGACCAAAGTGACAAGGTAACATGACAAATGGATTAAAATTTTTCCGGGACTTTGGCCGGATTAGTTTTGGTGCATTTCAGAGCAATTTTTCATTTTCGACGTTGTTGAATATTTGAGAGTTACCCAGAACCGGGTGTTGATTGCCCGTTTTTTTTAGTGGTGGAATTGACTGGATTTTGTTGGTTTTACTTACGAAATATTTACACATTCTGGCATTGCATCGGATATTGTGCATTAGTGGTTCTGTTTTTAAATATTTTTTACTCCCATTTTACGGAACCATTTGAACAAATTGACTCAACAATTTGTTTTGTTTGTTTGAAAGGGACAATATCCAGACACATTTTTTCGAGGAGGTATTTTTTTGTAAGGGACCAAATTGCATTAAGGGATTGTTTAGTAAAATGCAACAAGTTTTTTGTTACCCCAAGAAATTATTGTTTGACTCATTGAGGCCATATCACATGTCACCATTGCATCGCGTGTATTTCATTCAATTACCCTTGTCCAGTGTTGTGTTGGAATGTATTCTGTTCGGGTAATTCCCGTAATAATTATTTACTATTGTCCATTGCCACTGTAAAGTCCCAGTCCATTCCATAACATTCTCCATGACTGGGTACATGGCGTCGTTTCTGGACACGAACGTACATACACTGTACACTCGAAATGGGCCATTAGCAAGCATGTCACGTGATGGTAACTATTTTTATCACTCTGTAAACTTTAATCAAATTTTATTTTATTATTTTCCCTTATTTCAGTTTATTTTACTCCTATTCTTTCACAGTTTTCCTCACAGAGTGATTCTTGTACGTGGTAAACCGGAAGATTGTGCTACTTGGATCCATGAATGTGTCACCAGTATTTTTTCACCCTTATTCTTTGGGCAATTCCAACTAGAATTTATTGTTTTTTTTTTCTTTCGTCTAGTTTGTTAAAACCATTTCAATCATTTCTGTTGAAATTTACAGTTCCTATAAATTCCAGTTCTTGTAATGGTTATGCGCTGTTAAGAAAGCATGAAAATTGCTGTTGTTCTCATTATCATAAATCACTCTTATCGGATTTGTGATATCAGAACGGGATATAGTAGCAAAAACAAACAACCCATTCCTCATTTAGTACAATATAAGTGGACAACTATACCGGCACCAAGCCAATATGTGAATTGGGCTAATTAGAAGTGAAAATACCAAAACTGCGAACTACCTACAAAAGGAGATCTGTATCTGTACAAGCCAATCAAGCTGAACAAGAAAACAGTTGTAAACAACCCCCGACATTAGGGGATGTCGACATGTATTTGGTTGGTAGGGTGAACATAACTCGGGTGAAGAAGAATCCTAACATGGAGTTCAGAGTTAATCAATGTAAAGTACTGGAATCCAGAATTCAAGCAATAACTTATACTCCCTTCAAAACAACCCTCTGGTTATAGTAGGGGTGGAAGTGCAAACTGTGGGAACAACAAAAATATGACCCGAAACCAGAAGAATTTTTGTCAACATTCAGCAATTGGAATTGGTGCCATTTAACCTCATGTTCAAAATTCACCCTAGCCAAAAAAGGGGATGAACGCCTGTATGAGGGTAAATTTCATTTTAATACATTTCTAAGGCCCACAGCATTGAGATGATTAAATGACAAAAAAAAATCACAACGTCTTATTTAACAAAGTTGCATTTTATGATGGAATGACATTTTGTTTGGGGGTGGGAAATAATGAAAATAAAATATAAAACTAACACACAACCCCTTATGAGTTTTAAATGAAAAATAAATTGTGGAATTCAAATGGAATTTTCGTTTTTTTTTTGTTTTGCCAGTTCTCCAAAGTGAATTTGCATGTGTCAGAATGTTAGGGGATGAAAAAGTACATATGCAGTATGACATGTAGATGATGCGCGGGAATACGGGATAGGGGTTGGTTGTAATCTGATTTTGCATAACAGAATGACGTCAATTGACGTAGAACATTTACTACTACGAGAAACTGGGTTACATTTTAGGAAAGTGAGCGAATGTTTGGGGGCGAAAGCAATTGGAACTTGTTACCGAATGAATGCTCGATGCGTTATCTTTATCCAGATGCTGGTTGTCCTGAAAGAAATTCACTTTTTTAAATGGTGAACCCACTATCAAAGGACAAACTCTCTAGGCAGAAGAATCATCCCTCAAAACTCGAAACTATTTAACTGGAAATTTGTATCCTGGCATTCAGTGTAAGTTGGATAACACTTCTGTTTTTTATTTCACCACCTCTATTACTAACACCAGCACAAACACTGGTGGTATTATCCAGCGAAGTGTTAAGGATCAAATTGGAACTCATGGAATCCACTTTGACAGTGAATCTGGGCTAGATTCCCAGATTTGTGTGGATCTTTTGAAGGATGCCAACATGCTGAAATGAATGTCCTTTACCACATGGGTATATAAAGGTGTATATGAGTTTGCTGACAAATTGACACATGTGTAAGGCTGTTAAAAACTTTTTAATTAAGTTCTTAAATGCACTCAACTGCTAACACATCTCACAAAAGTGGTCCTGCAGACATTTACTTACAAATATTTCGTAAAATTCGCAAAAGTTTTTCAGGATGTATATCCTGGTCAGAGTTTGATATGCAAATTTTCAATTTTTTCACTTTAATTTAATTTTCAACTGCAACAAAGTTATTCGACAATGAAATTTAAGTCAATTGAAAATGTTTTTCACATGAAAAAAAGTTTTGCAAGGATGTAAAAAATTGTAACTAAATTTGTTGAGTGAATATAAATATCCTTTACAAAGGATTCATGTACAATCAGTCCATGATACAACTTGAAACTGAATTTACTGTCAAACCTTTCGGTTAAATCGCTTCAAAATTTATCCCTGATTTTGGAGGCTGCTGCCTTTGGAGGTTCACAACTTCAAATTTCTCATGAAAATCCAAGAAAATAAAGTCATTAGAAAATTACTTTGTAAATATGTAGTTACAAGTGGAAACTCAGTATGAATCAGTTTTTTCCATTAAACTAACACAAATCCCTTTCTATTCCTATCTAAACCCCTGTAAACAGAACTACTGGAGAGTTCTACTCGAAAAAATGGTAAATAATTCACCACATTCTCATTCATGATCAATAAAAATTCATTATAATCAGAATATTTTACGGCTCCACAAAATGGATCCATTCCAATCAATTGGTATGTTGAAAGTTTTCATATTGACCCAACCAATATCGCTGTTGGGGGTTCTATAGAACAACAGCAACAACAAAATAAATAACACGAAAAAATTTTCTATCGCCTAGTCATGTTCCCAGGGTGTAATTTACCTTCGTAATATCTTAATTTGTTCTAATACACGTCAAGTGATATGCATCTTTACTAAATTGTTGTTGGTGTTATTTTTATATATACCTGCAAACATTTATATATCCTGGAGATGACTTCATTTTTTCCGGGTAGGTAATAAGAAAATTCGTTTGAACGAAACCATTTGGAAATACTCAAGGATTCATGCAATGCATTCATTTTGATTGGGACAATTCCTAAGAAAGAACGAATAAAGCTTGATTGAAATAATCAAGGAATTGCAGGTCCCTATCCTCAAGGATAATAGAAACAGCTCCTGGAAACTCATTCTTAATTTAAGTGCATTGCGGAAGTCAATTTATTTTACATATTCTTGTGAAAAAATGAGAATCATTTGAATCCTCAATTCAGGGACGAAGGATAACGTGGAGACTTTCAACGTAGAAAATGTTCAAATAAACGATACATTAAGGCGTTGTCTGATTTTTGGTAAAACAATTCCCCTGCCCTACTGTCTTCCTTTCATCTCATATTCAGACCCAATTTCAACTTTTACAGCAGGCCATATTGTTCCAGTTCTTAAATGCTGGTTCCTGTTGCCTTAAAAAAAAAAATAAGGGAAAATAATACAAACATGAACCTTAACCCCCCTTCGCACACACACACGCGTACATTTTCCTGACAGATATTCTCATTTTCATTTTAATTTGAGAAATCCACTTTCAACCCTCATCCAACTCAACCCTCTTCCCCGGAATGTGGTCCCTCTGTATCAAAGATGAGAATTAGTTTTTATACTTCATGTTCATGTCGTGTTTCCTAACAATTTTCTTACAAAACCCACCCCAAAACAACACTCCCAAAATAACTCACCAACCCCAATTTCATTCCACTGATTTCGTTCTTTGATTGTATACGACAAAGTCTTTCGCTCTGGTGTATCCTTATCGGAGTTGTATCCTTTTTTAAAAACTAGTACATCTGCATTTGTGTGTATGTTTGAAAATGTCCTTTTCTGATCCTTTTCTTATGCTTCACGTCTTTCCTTTTGTTCATCCCTTAATGGAGGTCATTTTATAGAGAAAAAAAAAATTGTGGATTGGACCAAATTCATTTGTTCACCCTGGGGAGCCCTTCCCAACTTGTAGCGCTTCAAAAGTCGTTATTAAGGGCAGTAATAGACGCAGTCATAAGCAATTCAAGAAACCTTTAAAATCAACTATTCCCCATGTTTGGGGTGGTCTTTTGAGGGAGTTTGTTTGGAGTATTTGGAAGCGGATATTCTCAGTCATTAAGCGTGAATAGTATCGCCTTTTGCTGTTTTTAGGATCGTACATTCTATTTTTTGTTGCTCTAAGCCTGTAATGATTTTACATAACAACTTCCGTTCTATTACACTCCCCTCAGCTCCATCTCCATCCCCATTCAGACTTTATTCACCCTTGATACAGTAAAATTTCTATTTTAATAAACTCCTTCATTCTACACCTAATCCCATGGAGTAGAGTCCAGTGAAAAGGCGGTGGTTTCTTTCACAATTCAAACAAGTTAATTTTATTGAATCTAACACCACTCTCTCCATTCTCCAAAATATCCATGCATGACTGAGCAGTTTTTCTTTGAGTTTCCTTAATGTTGCGATGAAATCCTTAAGTTTTAGGTTTCGTGCCACACGAAATATCAATTAATTACCTTCAGAACGTGCAATCAGAGAAAAATTAAGTCAAATTATCGCAGAACCTTGTAGAAATGATTTACGGTTTAATTAATCAGTAAATTAACGAATCACAATTTTGACGAATCCTTGAAGGACAGTTTAACCTCTCACACATTTGTCTCTGCTTTTCTGTGATAAAGCTACAATCTAAAAATGTCAGAACTAAGCCCAAACTAAGAGGAAGGATTCTAAAATATAATAAAACGTCGCCTTATCTTGTAACGTTTTATGTCACCTGCTTAAAAATTAATAGCTAGACTTATCTGACTCCAGGTGTACATATGCCATCAAATCCTTCATCCTTTCATTCACACGTGCGTATTTCTGTGTTTGTGTGTATTAGATTTAGAAAGCACAACATAAAGTGTTCCTTATAAGCTGATTTCATCTAAGATTTATCCAAAAAATTTCTAATGCTTACAGCAAAAATGGCGAAAATAGACCAGAAAAAATACCTGCGTGAAAAATAAAATGTGTTTACTTATTTAAGCCACCATAATTCCATAACATCAACTGACTTGTGATAAGAAATCACGAAAATCTGATTTATACTTTCAGGACTTAGTTACCCTTCAACCTACATTTCAACTTTTCCAGAATTAAACTTGAACTCCAATCCAACTCCACTTTTTTTTATTCGAGCCAATGCAATGTCACGAATTGCCAGACCAGGCCCACACAAGATGTCAGGCTTCATTATGGAATCAAGGTCTGATACATGAATCAAAGCTATTTGCCGATAGGGATACTGAATATTTGCGGTTTTGAATGGAGAAAACCCGTCAAGGTTCTCGAATTCCTTTAGAGGTTTCATTTGATAACACCGACGTGATTTTCACAATGCAGTTTTTTCTTGCAATTTATGTTCTATCTTGAGGTGTCACTGTACTCAACTCAGAATCACCAAATTATCCCTAATTTCCACGAAAATCATCCCTAAAATCTGCTTCGTCTCGACGTGTCGTCCGGTGACCCAAGTTTATGACACAGAATCGATTAATTAGTGAACAATAAACTTGTATCAGACAGATTTAAGAACTCCCAGGCTTAGTGTATCCACTCTAACAAGACTTACGCCCACATGAGTGGGTTTAATAACCTTACAGAAATAATAAGAAGAAAAGAAAGAAAGAAACCCTAACTTTGTTCATAAAGAAACTCAAGAAATTCGAAGCTACTGCTGCTATCAACGCCAGCTCTTATTTCTTAAACTTTTCCCTTAATAGCGAAGTCCAACAACAAAAGGTGGTATAATTGAAAATCCTTATAAGGACCGGAGAGTTGGAAATATCTATCCTGCAAAGTCAGATAAGGATTTTTTTGTTTGGCCAGAAATACAGAAAAAAAACAAATTAGAAAAATTTTTACACATTCACGTGGCTCGTATGTGGTGTGATTGAAATGAAAAGAAAATAATGGAAAATTCCTTAAGAATTTTCTTTCACCGAAAAACACTTGAAACTTGAAAAATTGGCAAAATTTCATTTCCACCAAAAGTCACTTCCATTTCATTTTAGGGATGTCTTAAAAATAAGTTGATTTTGAAGAAACCAAGCCACGAAAAGTAAGAAGAAGTAAAACACTAAAGAATCATCAAAGATTTTCCAAAATGGACGATTTTATTAAGAAAACTCAAACAGACTGAGAATAGTTGCTGGCATCGACCCCAAGAACACTCGCTTCTTGCCCTTCGCCAATCACTTTTTGTCAGGGATTGACTCCCTTCTTGATGGAACGAAATTCAAACCAGAAACTCAAAAAGAAGTTAAAATAAATAAATTAAATATCCTTTTTTCCCAAGGATTTTTCCAAGAGCAACGAAGAGAGAATGAAAAGCGAAAAAATAAAATTTTTCTTTCAATTATCCTCGCCCTTTGAATGTGACTCCTTCAAGACGTTCAGTGTTTCGTAGCGAGTCCTTGTAAATATTTGATGGAAATATGTCTGCGTTTTGGTGTCTGAATTTTATTCAATTAATTTCATTTTCTTTTGATTAAAGGGACGAAAAATGACTTCAAAAAGTGTGGACACATGTTCAAAAGTACGAGTATATGGTTAAGTTTGTATTAATTGAGACTTGCAAGTTGCAGAATTGAGTTAGTTTACAGATACGAACGAATCAACTTCCGGTTCATTAATTACATAATGACGGCAATGTATTTTATTGCAATGTTTCGTTATCATTTTTTGGTAATTTATGTTAATAAATTTAATTTGATTTTCGACGAATTCGTTTATCACCATACGCACATGGATCCGTGGCAGAAAAATTCCGCCCTTTTTCAATTTTATAAACTCTACCCCGAAATAATCACCATTTATAGATACCAGCTATGAAACCTGATGAATATGTGTCGGTGATGGTTTCTGTGGTGATTATGGAAATTTTTGGCCATTCGTAAACTAAATTTCGAAATAAAATTAATTGGTTTGTATCGATTGATGTAATTAAAGACGATTTTATTCATTTTTAAATTATAAAAATTAAAACCTTTGTGTGGATTCTGTTATCTATGAGTACACATGCAAACAAACCTAACCCCCGAAACAATCACCCTCATCACATCACATACATTTATCAATATTTTTGTTGAATTATCGTTTGTTTATTATTTAATTTACTTAATGGTAAATATTTAATTACAGTTAACAATGTTTTCTAAAAATAAACCATCCCTATTATGTTCCATTCGACCTGGTTTCAACCCTCATTACATGAGACTTCGTAAATGAAAATTAAATTTAAAAAAATTTTCATTATCCGACTAAGGTTTTCCCATCGATCTACGTTTTTATTGACGCCATTGTCATTAAAAATTCGTTTAAAATAATTTTTATGGTATATTTTTCTGTTTGTGGAAACACCTCAACAATCTGACATCCGGCTAAACATTTCAAAATGGCAGTAAATCTCTTGCAACCCCAATTTCGTCAATTTTAGAAGAAAATTCTCTTCTCAAAAAAAAAAAGGAAAATTGCAATTTAAGGGAAATTTTTTTCTAAAAGATAAAAGTATTTTTTTTTTATTTAATTCAATAAAAATTTTTATGTCACTTTTTTTCACTCCTCTTTCATTCAAATTTGCACTGAAATTTTCCAGTGTCTATTTTCCATGTTCACCCCCACGCCTGTAGTGATGAAAATTCAATATTTTCTGGTTCCCTTTGTTTTATCTGATAGCCATGTAAAAAGGAAAAATTCAAATTCAATTTCATCCCTCGATATTGAGAAAAGACTTTTCCGCCCTAAATAGGAAAAACAGCGAAAATTTTCCCAATGATTTTTATCTCTTGCGAATATTCCAAAAAATGGAAAAAATTATATTTTTCCTTTCACTCTCTGTTTTCTGTCCACTTCCTGAGTCCTGTGAGTCCGGAAAAAGGAACTGACTTTTTTTCGCTTTTCATTTTGCATATTTTCAAATTTTTTTTTAATGTTTTCCGCCAATTTTATAAACAACAATAAATTTGTACAAAAATTTATATTCGACAACAAAAAGGGACTGGAATAAATAAACTTTCCATAAATTCATAAATGACAGTCATCCTTTGAGAATTTAAAGGACATTTGAGGATATTCCTCCTTTTGGTTTGCTTGCTCCCACACTTTCGGTGTTGCTAAGGCAGGGTCAGAATGGAGCCACGAACTATTAGACACTTTAGTGAATTTGGCAAAAATGTAAGAAGACTCAAGATGAATTCGGGTTTTTCAGGGAATTTTAATGAAAAATCCGTTGATGGAAAACAACTGAAAATTCTTGAGGAAACTGATTCACGAAATGTTGAAATTTTAAGTGAATTATTTGTTAATTATTTTTAAAATAAAATCTTTTTTTAGTTTTGGGAAATCCTGTGAAATCACAGAATTAACAAACAAATCACATTCCTGGGACAAAACTCAATTTGTGTGGAAGTTTTTATGAGACCCCCGCCTGCAAGATGCTGAAAATACTTTTATTTCAACTGTTAGGGGGGACTATTGAAAATTTAAAAATAAATCCCACAGTGAAGTGGATCTCACACCTAGAGGCCCCATTTGTGTTATTTGGTTAATAAATTCGTCACAAGAATCGCATCAAATCCAGAAGAAATCTGCATAGAAATTTGTTTTTAATTGCTCCCCATTTTAATGAATAATGGCGAATTTGAATCCATGAAGCACGAAAAAATTTGATTAAAAGCCTTGGATTAATTGAAATAGACTGCTCGAATATCACTCCATTTTGATTTTGATTTGAAATGGAGCCAATTGGCATTGAAAGTGACTTTGAGTTTGAATTTGAATTTCAATTTGGGGATGGTGGAATTTGTTTCTCATTCCATGGGGTTTGACAAAAGACGCATGTTTCATACTTATGAAAAGAGAAGAAGCACTAGCACAATTCTGTAGAAACACACCAAAATTGTTGAAATTTATAGAAGAAAATCCATGGAAAATGATTGATTGACATGAAGTGGATTTTATTTTTAGCTAAAGACAAATTTGATATTTTTCGTTTAATCCCATTTATAGCATCTTCAGAAAATCATCAATTTCCCTAGATTTCAGCAATAATTTCCCTCATTTGCCAAAAACAAATCAGTTCTGTTCAGGGACTATGGAGAGCAATTAATTTTTAATTCTTGGGAAGTGTAACTTAAGACGCTCATGCCTTGTTACTTTGCTTTTGCATAAAATTAAAGCATAAAAGTAAAACTGGCGTTTATGGATATAATTATACACCACAAAACCGGACCGACTTGTACATACGAGTAGAACGGTCAAACTTGGACAAAGTCTTGTCACTTGTTACTTGTTGGTAACTTCATTCGATTTCCATTACTAATTTAAGACTTCTCAAAGGTGATAATTATTTGAATTGCTGTCCTTTCTTGGGAAATCTACATCGATGACTATATTTTCAAGAGACACTTCAATCAGATTGGAATAGCCAGCAATTTGTATTGAACATTTATTGGGAAATATTTTGCCTTTTGTCGGTGCAAAAATCACTTAACTTTCATGTTAGACAGATTGAGTTACATTCAAGGTAAGTTCGGTTTTATCATAATTTCTTAATTGGCTTAGTCTGTAAGACGACTTAAGGAAACTCATTTAGACGATGACATTGGGAAAATTACGTAATCTTCATAAATGTTCATAATATTAACAATAATTGTTGCATTAGAATTTAATTCAAGACTTTATTGGGAAATTATTGCACTCAAATTGGAGCTGAAGCTGGGTACAGAAGTGTCTCCTGCAGCACAGTTCTCATACTGGCGAGAAGTCACTTTGTAGGCCATCTTAATCCGGTAGTTTAGTATTTTAGAGTTTTTACTGAAACCTCTCACTTTAATTGAGTTTATTTATTCGTTTCTGTCTGAACAAGTCTGGAATATATCGAATTTTATTTCCATACCAATTAAGATTTATTACCTAAAGTATGATGGAGCTCTTAGTTGTGGCATTTGCGTGTATCAACATCGTCCAAAGCCTATTTATAACTAAGCCAAATTTCAAGCGAATTAAAGCCAGCTGGACAAGCTGGTCGTGTGCCTTGTTTTCGGATGCTTCATCTTTTTCATGTTTCTTCACATGATATCGACTGCAACATGAAACGTATCACATATCACAATCCAATTGGGCAAAGTTTATCAACCTCGAATTTTTGTTTTGATTACAATTTCGACATTTTAGTTTTTTCGAACTTTTAAAGTAAAAATTCTGTTTCCATATGTCCATAATAAAATTTAACAGAAATTAGAACTTCGGAACTTTGCATAATTTCAACCTAAATTTAACCTAGTTTTATCTGTTAGGTACTGTAGTGAAAAACAGTGCTCATGAAAATTTTGAAAATTTATTTTAGGTTTTCCTAACTTTTCTCGTAATGCACTTAGAACCCTGAATAGTAATGATGCAGGTTTTTCATCATCCCTTGAAATGTCCTTTTTGCAACAAGACACATGGAGTGGAATATGACAAATTCATGGTCGTACTTTTGAAATATTTAACTGAAAACTTTTTCACTTTATTCCATAACGATTTGATTGGGAAAAAAGTTGGAAAATATTTTGAAAATTTCAAATTGTTCAACATCTGGTATGAAAATTTCTAAATTACATGCTAGAATCAATACTACATGCCACAGGAGAAAAGTAAAATAAAATTACTAATGAAAAATTTTAAAGAATTTTCCGGAAAAACTTCGCATATAAAAAAAAACTATTCGAGAATTCCCTTCGCAGGGAAAGGAGAATAATAAAAATGTTGGCAATAAATTTTGTAAAACTCGATTTACTACTTTTTAAGCAGTCCCCTTTCTCCTCATTTGTATTTTGTTGTTTTTGTTGGTTTGCATCCTTCAAGGATCTGGGCATAAATCCCGGAAAGTATTGACTTCTTGATAAGTTTTTTTCGTGATTTTATTGGTTCGACTGTTGGGTTAAGTCTCGTAAAACTTACGAGTTGTTAACTAGGGTTTCCTGAATTTGAAGGAGTTGTAGAAGTTTTCAAGAGTTTTCTGTAGTTAATGATGTTGTTGATGGGTTCATCCTAAGGAGCATGTACAAATTCAAGACAATCACAATGAAATGACTGCATCAAATCCCATAGTTGAGTGAATGGCAGCATTTCATAAAGTCTTAAAAATTTTGACAACTTCATTTGAAAAGAAGCCCTATTTCAAGGAAAAGTTCCTAATATCGTTTTTCCAAGATAATTTTCTACATTTTCCTCATATGATGTACGTGCTTGGCCTCAACATTCGACTATTACAGAAAGGCCAATTCAGGATAAGGAATCAGACCAACAAAAATTCCTCTGACGGAACTTCCACCTCCTTCGTCGCCTATAATGTGTTCCGCGTGAGTTACAGGATATTGAAAGTCATAGTACATGACATGGCTAGTATCCAACAATGCGGGTAATAGTAATAATGCTAATGCTATGAAATTTGCTCAATTTCAAGTAACTCCACACACGTCCCAGGACTTGATATCACATAAATCATACGTTTTTCATGTGAAAAGGACTAAATCGATAACAAAAATGGAAGAGTGATGATGGAAATATGATAAAATTTATACAATAAAGTCACTACCAAGTCCTAATTGAGAATGACACGACCATTCCGTTGTTGCGGTTCTGGTTGTGGTTATGTTTTCTCAAAGCATCAGATTTCGGGGTCGAAGCCGAAGGTTCCTTAACTTCATGATGAGAACCAAACAGAAAAAAATATGTGATTTCCTTTGAAACCAAATCAAAAGCATCACACACAACAGACAGTACAGAAAAGGTTCTTCCCCGGAAATCGAAAATTACGTTAACCTTTTTCACATTCCCAACAAAATGGAATCTGTGTCTCCTCGTCTCTTCAGTACAACGTCAATTTGGACATTTTAAATTTTTCAAAAAACCATCAGAAAAACAGATCGAAATTACTCCATTTTTAAGGAAGTTAGTCATTTAAAAGTCGTCATTCACAAACGTGTTAAATTAAAATTTTTCTTTTTTTCATTCTTGAAGACGGCATGTGGCATTTGAACAAATTTAAGAAAACTTTTAAATTATTCCGGACTCAAAAAATTGTCTCAAATTCTGTCAACATGAGCTTTGAATCTTGAAGACTACGAAAATGGAATTTTTCCGGAGGTGGCCACCATAAACGGTCAATTAAGTGTTTTTGTGCTGGTTCTTGACCAAATTTGAATAGTTACTCAAAATAACTGAAAATTTACACTAATTTTTGAAACAGAACAAAACACTAAAATCACTTTCAACGAATTTCACATGAATTACGTGGTTAAAATTTAATTAAAATGAGAACTGATTCGATGTAGAAGCAATATTGCTTCAGGGATAACAGATAAATGCCTTGTTGTTTGGAAGGATATGCTAAATGGAGTGTCTAATGGTGTTAAGGCGAATCCCTTAACATTGTAATGGTGCAGTTAGTGTTTTGTATAAACACGATTACAGAATTTTTTTTTCTAAAACAAAACAAAACAAAAAAATAGAAATTCAAAGAAGCCATTGAAGCGTCCGTTTGTCAATCTGATTAGAAACTTGACCTCTCATTAAAAGTGTAACACAGAATTTTCTCATCGGTTGGTTGTCTCAGTGTAAAATCGTCATTGTAACCTTCAGTTCAGGTAAAACGAATTGAGCCTAAATTTTTTTATTTTGGAAAAAGAAACTATAAAAATCCGTTCGAAATCGACAGGTGAACACGGTGATGAGAACAAGATGATTTCGAGCTGATCGATTTCATTAGAATCGAATGAGTTTGAAAGAAAAAAATTCCATTGATACTTTTAGTGGTCCATTTCCATCCGAAAATCGATCAAAAATCGACATTGTATCCAAGAAATCTTTCCCAGAGTCGAGTTCAAGTCGTATGGTTTTTTGTGTGTCTTAAGGTAAAATTGTTTGTCGTGCTCTGGAGGTGAGCTTCGAAGTAGATTAAGCCTGACGGAACTATAATAGACTGGAGCTATGAAAAAAAATGTTGGATAACCGTTCAATGTTTAGAATCAGAAAGTCATCAGACTAGATCACAAACCTATCTCATGTGCAATCCATCGCAAGAACTTCCAGGGATTAGTGGAAAAAATTCAAGAACCAGAAGAGGAAGAAGAAGTTGATGACGATAAGGAGATGGAAGAGAAAAGAGAAAACAAGGGAAATATAAGAAACAACCATCAAACTGGTAGTTACACTGTCTACCAGCACAAAATGGATGAGACTTAATGGCCCGAGGAGGCTCAAACAGGTCTGACTTTCCAATTGAACAAGACAGCAGGTGTATCGTCATCAGCACATATGCAGGTATTAATGGGAACGAGTTGCATACACAAGAACCTGAAGCCTGAAGCCTGTAGGTTTGCATCTTAACCTTTCGATTTTATTTATTCCCTTCCACTTAAATGTCTTCTGTATAGTTATGGCGTTCATATAAACGACGACACGGTGGATGGCTTCCCTTTTATACCAAGGATGAAAGACTTCTTCGTCTTCGTATAACGAGGGCAAGGAAAGAGTCATAAGAATCATCATAGTCATGGTGATGTTGTTATCCAAAAGGTGATTCAAATAACAGGTGCTCCCACAGTTCATCCATCCAAGGACAATGAAGCAATTTGCGTTATTGATCCGAGACGACGACGGGTCCTAGAACAGACTAGTATCTAACATATCTATAGATAATACGTAGGTCGAGGGTATAAGGTAATTCCAGTTGATTGTTTGAATTTGAAAAACCTAATTAAATTAGGAAAACGTGAACCTTAACGTGTATCTTGTCCTGATGTTCACTTATCTCCAACTGTTACTAGATAAACGTTGTAACCGTTGACGCTCACATCCTTAAAATTCGTCGTTAATGGCATCATTAAAAATCTTCAGGTGAATTTGTCTTGTGGCAAATGTTTTGAATTCATGAAATCCTTAACAATATGAAAGTTTTCCATTTAAGTTAAGCTTTGCTTAAATTACAAACGATCGTGTTATGAAGAGCAAATGTTGCATGAAAGCTCAATCGTTAATCATAAAACTTTTTTTTCGCGTTACCGTTTCTTGATGGCGTTTCTGCAGGTGATGAGAAAGTTCTCACCTGTCGTTAATGTATTCTAAGGTTATACACACTCAGGTATGTTTTAATGTTCTCTTTTTATTACTTAACAATCTTTGCTTCCTTTCGAAAATAGAAAATTTGTTGGGCAACTTTACTCAAAAGTGGGACAAACTAAATTCAAACACTTCATAGAATGAACGCACATGACAGGGTGATAGGGTTGGGTAAAGTTGACAAACACTTCTTTCATGTTATATAAATAGCACCAGGATGTGTCGAAGTATTCAATTCTAAATAAACTTATGAAATGTGTTTTAAGTGGTATTATTAAATGGCAAATGAAAACTTTATTGAGGACACTTTGGACTGGAATGTCAACACAATGATTAGTCAAAGTTTTTCATTTTTCCTTCGTATAGTTATTTACATCAACAATTTGCTGAATATATTTTAATGCATCAAGAGAGATGGAAATCATCCCTTTTTGACAATTATTTCATTCTTCATTTTGCAACTTCTTATTGAATAATATATTATTATTAGTTGAAACTTTATGAAGATTTCGTCAGAAGTCATCAGAAGCCTCTCTGATTCCCACGGCCAGAAGCAAACAGTCGTAGCAGTTGCCTCATAATTTCCATCAGGGACATTCATTCGTCGACAGACTAGACAGAGTTACTAATGGCAGAGTTATTAATTAATGCATATTCATTTATTAAAATTTACTTTCTATAAATGTTAAAAAGGCTTTTTGCTAAAAGGAAATCATTTAATTTGCATAAAGCTAAATCCATTTCGCTTTGGATTAATGAAATCATAATTTTGAAATTAAAATTATAATTTGATGTTTAACATATTTTTCGATGATAATCACAAAATTTGTTGACTGACTTATACTGATACTGATGATGCTGACTAATATCATTTTCAATGCTGAATGCAAAATGTTTTACAACTTGTAAAGTGCATACATTAAAGTGTTATAGATCTTTGTCAATATTACTTCACATTTATTAATATTTCAATTTTTCTGTCAAAGTAAATAATATATTACGTTGGAAAATCAGATAATGATAACCATTCTCTGGCGACTTCTTTTTATAGAAAATTTGTGAAAAATTTCTTCATTCTTCATTCTTGTATTCTTCAAAAACCCCATCTAAAACATTTCGATTTCCAATTCGACGTTTTTTCAAAATTCCACGAAAACCCGATTACCAAGCTGTCTTCCGTTTTTCGCTTCAAAGTATCATTTAAATTTAAGGGAAGTTTTTTGTGGTTTACATGGTATCAGAGGTGACAATTGTGTCTTCCAAGAACCATCTTCCAAGAACCATTTTCCATTTTCCAAATTTCCGAAGCTATAAATTAAATTTTATAAACTTTCCCAAGGATAATTTTGACGCTACTTGTTGGGTTGTGGTGAAAACAGGTAAATTACAAATATAGCTTCTTCCTTTTTGATGGAAAGTGATAACTTCTGTTCTATAGAAAATTGTGGGTTCAAAAGCTCTTTTCTGGGATACATCTTTTGTCAAAAAAGGGATATAGACTTCATTCTATTGTGGATCGTTTCCATAGTGATACACGTGGATAGGTGAAGGTGATTATTAATCGAAATACAAAGGTCAAAATATAAATTTATTTTTAATAACTTAATAAATTAGTAAAAATTCCATTCAAGGTTCATTTATTATTTACGAATTTCTTAAGCTGATATTTTGAAATTTAGGCTTGAGGATACTGAAAATTTTCAAAGCTTCTACAATTAATAGACACCGAGTTTTTTGTGGTTACAAAACGGATAACTCCATGGGAAAGTGATAATTCAATTTCGTTTAATTTAACAAGTTATCAAAAATTTTTCTTAAGAAGATTTTCAAGGTGGTGTAACAAACAAATTTTGAGGAGGGTCGAAAAAGTTTCTCAAAGCAAAAGTTAAACACTTTGCGCCTTATTTTAATGCATGATTTATGAGGTATTTTCGAGTAGAAGGACTTAATTATTATAGTTAAAAGTTCAATTTACTTTCATGTGTTATATACTTTTCAAACTAAATTCAATTTAAATTGAGAGGAAAGTACTCACCACAAAAGGATAATATGATTTTAATCCATAAACTTGTTGATAATTCCATCTTATTAAAAATTTATATTTAATAAAATCTACGTTGCATAAATAATTATTTTAAATTCCACACAAAAACTAAAAAACGTATATTGTTGTCGTTGTTGTTGTTGTTGTTGTAGAAACAGGAGATAGTAGTTAATATTGTATGAAGTGGAAGGGCGCACTGAAGGATATTATTCAGTTTTCAGAACATTTTCACTTCATTTACTTAAAAAAATTTATTATAACGTGTATAACGCCTTCATTGTATTACATTAACTATTTTGATAATCATTCATTATAAACACTTCAAAATGATTTTATTTATACGAAATTATCCTTTATCTTTCGCCAATCATTTTATAATCATTGATTTAATTTGGTATCCTTTTTCATATTGTCAACGTGTTTTATATTTGACTATAACCCTTGCTATTCGTATTATGTTAAACATGAATGCACATTTATTTTAAATTTAATAACATTTCATTTATAATTAACACTAAATCACATCACAACACTATTTTTTTGAAATTCACTTTATTTTAATTTTTAAAAAATTAATCACTAAAATTCAAAATTCTAATACTTACGAAATTCGTTTTTGAATATATTTAATTATTTTATTTAATTTAATAAAATCATAAATTAAAACCAAAACTCTTTAAAATTGCGAAAGTCGATAACTTTCATCGTCTTATGATTATTTTTTATTTTAAGAAAATTGTTTTTTAATTTTAAAAATTTTTTTAAGGTTTCTTTAAAGGCGTCAAAATTCCTCGTAGTTGAAAAACAAATTTCGTTCCTTATCAACTTTTAATCTGGAGTTTTCCATTTTCCCTTCCACATGTCACTTATTTTTCAGTTAATCAAATTACGAAAATTATAAATTTTTTAATTCACTTTGGCGTAATTTTTAAAAATTATTTTTAAGAATTTAAGTGAGTTTTTTTCGAAAGAAGTTTCATTTCTTCGATGCTATCTCATTACTTCGGTGTGTGGTTTTCGAGGTGATATTGAAAGGATATCTATTTGAGAAAAGAAAAAAAAATTATATTAACATATTATTTCTATGAAAACATCTATTATTTATGTATTTATTATGTATTTTGTCATTTGAAATGGTTTCCATCTAAGCAAAAGGTACAATTTGTTAGTCAATATGTGTATCAGATATCGTGACATTATGTAGATGTGATATCAATAACAGAAAACATGTTGAGGTTATTTATAGAAAACAACCAAAAGTAAGAATCAGCTTAAAGGGTTGAGGATGTTAAGATGGTTTTTCTAACATTATCCTTTTGTCATAGCTATTTTTAAAAGTCACCATTTTGTAGATAGTGTTGTCGAAAACACAACGTCAAAACATGAAGCGACTGTAGAGTTTTAAGCTACAAAAAACTAAATAACAAACAACAGCCAACTCAGGATTTACTCGTGAACAATTTGCAAAGGGTGGGTCGTCAAATGGTTTTTGTCTACGATAAGTCCTGTGGAAGCTGCTTTTAGTGATAGCTCTCCAAAGAGTCATTGTTGAACGTTGTTTCTGCCATACAGGATACAACAGTCTTAGAGGATGAAAGCTACAAACAAACAAGACTTCATTGATGTGTGCGTTATGACGGTGGTTTCAAGCAGGGTAAGAGGGTGTTTCATTTTCTTTTTTTCGTGTGCATGAATATCTGCTTGAGATGGCATTTCATCGGATGGCGCTACTGTATACGCGTAAAAAAGGACCTTCTTGAGATAACAGCTAACAACAAGCATCACAGGATAGAAGCACATCGCAAAAGTCAGAAAAAAAATGTCCTTAAGGCAGCAAAAAACTAGAGGAATGACGTTGAATAAAATCAAACCGAAAAAAGGACTACAAGAAAAACACTATCACAAGTTTGCACGAGTACGATTCATGTGTTAGTGCGGTTCCACTCCTTGAATTAGCTTTTATACAAAAAAGCACACTGTTATACAAGAGTGAATGTATTAGCTTTTCAAACACAAGCACAAACACAAATCCATGCACACAAACACAATTCTAGATTTGGTTGTCTTAGCAAGGACACTTGTACCATCTCAATTCCATCTCATCTGGAACTTTGTGTTCAGTTGATGCTTTCAGAGAATTACGAATAGATAATCGTAGAGTAGCAAAGGAATAAGGAATGATGAGAAGTGAAATTTAGTAGTCCTTGTTTCTCAATTTGTACTCATTATCCTTGCTTATATCCTCAATATCTCCACTTAGTGTTATTTTTATTGTTATTTAGACATATATATAGAATATTTTTTGTTTTCCGTTTTTAACACAAGTTCAAACATCCTTTTTAACAATGTAATCCGGGTACACATCCCTGTATGACCCAATTCTTAGAAGCAAGAAAACAGAAAATGTTTATTACAAATGTTAAAGTTAAAGTTAACTTCAAAACAGGTCACAGGTCACAGGTCACTTTATAGTTTGTGTTTTTCCTTCTTTCATAATACAAAAACATTTTCGTCTTCCTTCCGGAATGGGTTTTCGAGGGAGGTCCTACCATTCCAAGGGCAACATGCATGCAATTGACACATCATACCATACAAGAGCGGAAGTAAAGTTACATGGACATCGGAATTTCTTCTTCCGGTTTAACGAAATTTTTATATTATATGCACATATATACGTATATATATGTCACGCACGGTAAAACACACAGCCCAGGGATAAAAGAATTTCAAATGACATTCACTTGTTTTCCAGCATGTTATGTGAAAGGATATCGTATAAAACACTACTTAAAATTACAACAATTCATACTTCTTTTAAAATCTCTTGCTTGTATGTGAGATGATCCTTGATTTATACCGCAATAACATTGACATTCGATAAGGACACTAAATTGACACGAATTTTTAGAAGAAATTCAACAAAATTACTTAAAACTCCAAACGCGAACGCGATTTTAACACGATTTTTATATTAAAATAAAACCCGAATTATGGTACTGAATTAAATAATTTTCATTGGATAACACCATTTACAAGGTTTCTGTATCCGCAAGGACGAAATAAAAACAAACACAAACGAATACACATAGGCACAATCAGATTCACGAATTATTTTATATATTATATGACAAGAGAACAACAAAATTGTAATTTCACACGATAACGTAGCACTTTGAAATCAACTTGAATATCTTCAATTAATCCTTGATTCGTTATCCTGTTCATCCTTCAAAGGACAATCGTATGTTTTATAAACACAATCATTTCGTATTCGATGTAGAATTTATTCTATGGAATTTTTATCTAGTTAAACTTCCATTTGTGTATGTTTTGGTACAAAAACAACACGGCAATCTCGCTTGTAACACTAACCGTCAGTACCAAAGCACAGCCAGACCCGAACTAAAGCGCGGCGCAACGCAATACGAGACTCGGTGAGTGGTCGAGAGGAAGTTTGTCGTCGACGACGTTTTGTGTGTTCGACGTTTTCAGCGCAATCGTTTGTTCTTGATTTTCTCTTCGTCAGATGACAGCATCCGTAGCCTCGGTGGTGAATGGTGATGGTTGCACAGTGCTTTGCTGCAGCAGCATTCGATTGAAGACAGTCAGGCACGCGACACTTGACGAAACCGAAACAGGTGCACGAACCAAAACGCAAGTGAGAGATTTTTCACTAAGGCTGAGAACGACGTCAAGTAAGTGCGCACGAAGGAATTCAGCGACTGTGGCTGAATACACGAGAGAAATCGCCTACACGATGAGCATGAGCACGAGCAGTGAACTCTCGACGCATGCAACAATCGTGAAAATCTTGCTGCCGGGTGAGCGCATGCGATTTATCCGAGAAAATTTTCGTTGAATTTGTTAACTTGACGAAACGGAGAATTCGAGTGATGCGACGCATTGCGTTGCCGTTCATACCACACGTTACAGTCAGTGGCTGTCGAATTCCATCGCATTTCGTTCATTATGCGCTGGCCGCAGTTGAGGATGGAAGTGTCATTCAAGGATTTCTTAATTTTGTCGACTTTTCCCTGTTTCAAACTCCATCGTCGTTCTTTTTGTATCTAATTTTCCACTCGCGATGAAATCCAAACATGTACGTATCCTCCGGGACATCATATGGAATACTTATAAAATAATTTACTCCTCGCACGACTCTGACGGCATTCCGTAGACAGGAATTCCTTCCTTTGATATTCCTCCCAAAGGAATTCCTCTTATCAATCTCCGTCACAACCACCTCTTCACGCTCGTTATCAATTTCAATTTCGGGAAACATAAACCGTTGAAATTGAAATGTCCGACATGGATTTAATGACACTAGAACCAGTGGAATTCGTTGAGTCATCTTTTGTCTGGGTCGGTTACCCTTTATTTCTCATAATTTTGAGCTGATTATAATTTTCCGAGGGTGAATGATGGAAGAAACTAATAAAACCTCCACTTGATATGATTTTACGAGTTTCTGGGCGACACCGTGAACACTTTAATGACTGAATCGTCATGACATCGGGAAAATTGCATGAAATCCCAGGGAGATAAGTGTCAAGTGGAGTAATTTACGTTTTGTGATGGAATTTTGATTTCTGATTAACAACAAAACCTTTATTTTCATTGCTTGGTTTAAGTGTAACCGGTGAAATTCAAATGATTTTTAAATTTCGCGCAAAAATTTTAGCACTTCAATTGAATAGCAACCAGCAACAAAAGCGACATCTGGCAAACTTGAGTCAATTATTAAGGGATTTTGAGCTGATGCTTGACGAATATCGATGGAGTACAACTTGAATTTTGAGGTGCTTAAGTTAAGGATTTATTTAACACAAAAAGTGTGTGTGTGTTTTATAACAATGTATTGTTGTTAGAGAATTCCCCTGAAATCAAAACAAAATGTAAAAATAAACACAGAAACCCTTAATGAGCACAATCACACCAACCCTTTTGATTTTTAAAGGATAACATTTTGATTGTCCAACACACGCTAGCAGCTGAACAAGTTTTGTTAAATAGAAGTGATTTATGGAGAAGAGCCTTCGAAGGAGTTTCAAGGACCGGAAAAAATCCCAATGGGGGAGAATAGCCGATGTTTCAAACACTTGGAGGGATGAAAACGAAAAGTGAATTGTTGAGGGATCGTTGTTTTATATTGACTAGTTTTAAATCCTCTAGGAATCCATCAAAAAATGGGGCAAGTATCGATTTTATATGGTAAACCTCAACTTGTATGTTACTGGGGAGTCCTTGGGGCTCGTTTTGAATTTCAGCCATTTTTGTGTCTAGGATTGGGCACGGATTGACAAGTGATTCATAGTTAATGACTTTATTGTGCTTCGTTGGCAAATTTTCATGCACTTACAGGGATTTCAAATTCAACCCTAAAAATTTCCCCCCTGTTACCCTCGAGTGCACTATTAATAGGCAAATCGGTGCTTTGTCTCTCGTTAAAAGGCCCCAAGCTTTTTGCTGTTGCTGTAGTTGCTGTTGTTGTTGTTATTGTTGCTGTTGTGCTGTTTGGCACAAAAAAATATCCGGGAAAAACTTTTCAAACTAGTGCTTTTGTTGTTTTCCTCTTTTTCTGTCCAGTATATACATCATTATTGCCGTTTTAGTTGATGTTGATTTAACTCTTGTAGTAGTCTTTAAAACTCCTTCAACTTCTCCACAACTCCATCCCTTTTTCAAATAGCCAGACTACTTTTGGCAGTGGATAGTAGGTATATCTACAATATCTACCTACCAACCAGTGGAAATGGTTAAGGTTACCCAACTAGCCCGAATCCCTTACAAACACGATGTGAAGTACATGAAACAAGGGTAGTTTACTCGTTGAACCTCGGAAGGTTAAGGACTTCGATTCCTGTTCTATTGACAATCTGGATACGCCGCTTTTATAGCTCCTATACTCTTCAAGATTTGATCGCTAACGATGGCACGTGCTTAAAAAGTTTTCAATGACTTTACAGAAAATAAAAAAGGTAAAACAAAAATTGTACTGAAAACTTTATTTATTTTCGTGTATTTCTTCAGTTTCTTCAATTTCTTCAGTTTCTTCAGTCAGATGTCAGGAATATAAAGTACTCGGGATTTTCTTTCAGTACATTGCCATTTTCATTTCCTCTCGTGATACTTGAAAGGGATTAGGACGAGGCTGGTTCCATTTAACAAAGTTATTTGTTTTAATGGTCATTAAAATTTATCCCCGAGTCTACACGTTTGATTGTTTATCTGACTCTTACCTTGGATAAGAACAAAATTGTTATTTGTCTAAAGTTTCATTTTGAGAAGTACTTGGGAAGTTCATATACCAGTTGTCCTTCATTTCATGGAAACGAAGAAGAACGATTCATTGAACTGCTGAACGAAAATGGACAAAAGTTTATGTAAAAATATGATAATCGGTAGAGTATAGCACATTTAATTGATTGGAAATAGGTTTTCATCTGAATTGAATTAAATGACATTAAAGCAACAATAAAACTGTACTCAACAGCTGACGTGAATTCCCAAGCAGTCTAAGGCGATTACGTCCGAAATGTCCAAAATTGTCCCACAAATACTAATTCCTTGACCGAGCACAAAATGAAACTTCCTCACTGAAATTAATTAATTTTGATTCTTATCAAGTGAATGGGAATCCGTGATAATTTGAGGTTATGGTATAACCTCAAACCGATGCCTGAATTGTGTTAATGTGCTTAACACCCGTTGTAGATTGTCCATCACCCTGTGGCATAATTCAATGTGATACAAACCCCTAATGAACGTTCAGTTAAACTCATTAAACCCCCTCTTTCCAGTTTCAAGGCATTCATGGGTTAAGCCTTTCAATATGAATTCGACTTAAAGGGCTTCCTCGCATGCAGATAGAGAGAGACAAAAGGTTAACCCTCATTTTTTTTTTTGCAAAATGACTTTTGACTTTTGTATTGGTTTTCCTGCATTTTCCTCACTAAGATGCCCAATGTCCCATGTCAGGGAATTATTTTCTTTGGACAAGTTTTAAAAGGCAAACACAGACTTAACGTCTTATGACATTTAAAGGACATGACATTTTCCTCTTGAAGTACTTTTGTTTTTCGAAAAAGTGCATCTTACAAGGATCGTTGAATTTTCTAATTAAAATGTCAGACGAAAAATTTAAGTGTATTTTCTGCTCGTTGCGTTGGTCCTTTATTTATTTTCACTTTTCCGACGTAAAGTTTCAGCGAAAAAATAAAAAGCATAAATGCTAAAAAAAAACCCCAAAGATTGTGACTTACTTCCTTCCTTCCTTCCTTCTTTCTTGCGTATTTCCTTTTCCTAATCCATGACTTCCAAATTGAAAATGTCGCTGGCTAAAAGACTTTCCTTGTAATTTGCCTCAGCTTTTAAATGCACTCCGGAAATGCAAAAGTTAATATAAAACGGACAACGTCAAAGACTTTGGCTCACTTGGAATTGTTGTGAACTGTCTTGAAGGAAAAATTCTTATAATACGGATCGGTAATTCTTGGAACTCAGTTGGGAAATAACTTCTACATGGGCATAAACCTTTCAACCAGCTCCAAAACTGAGTTTTGAATTGTTATTGGTAATAAAACTATCATCCGTCTCTTTGTCGTAGATTCAATAAATAATTTAATAAGAAAAGCATGCCACTTCCGCTCAACGGAAATATGTAGTTGACTGAAAAACTAACAACGAGGCTTCCCTCCCTTAAATCATGCTTTGATCTATGAAAGGTAGTTCTGCTTTGATACATGAATTTTAGAAATTTTACCCTTAAACAAAAAGAGAATGAAGTATTTTACTAAAACACAAAAACGAAAGTTCAGAAAAACTATGCCACCAGAAAAGGGTTAAAAAGCTTAACAGCTTCGGTATTAACTCCGTAACCAGAAACTCTGGTAAGAAAGTTTTGTGAAACCTTTATTCACACACACACATTCATACATAAATACACACGTCGAAGGTTAAAACTCTTGACATCATTTTACATAATAACAACAACAGCAACAACAACAACAACAACAACAGCAACAGCAACAGCAACAAAAACAGCAACAAACAAACCAACCAACCAACCAATCCTTACAAGTATCCAGCCGAGCATCCTTTTTTACATCTAGGCAGAATGATAGACGATAAAAACTATATCTCGAACAAAATGCCCGTGCATGTGAATGTGTGGAAACGTGTCCTTGTGTGTATGTGTATATCATTTAACAAGGATCCTTTCTAATATTTGGTCTCATAGTCTAGTTAAACTTGCCATTTATACACGAGTTTTAAGAGTTTTTTAAGTTTTTTTTGAGTGTTATCCTTAAACATAAACACACAATCGCAATCAAATCCACACACATACACAAACACATTGAGAATTTAGCTTAAAAGTTTTTTTTTGTTCAGAACTTTATTCAAATATGAAATAAATTAAATTTCATTTTTGCTCCAAACTTTTCATTTACTCCGGGAAAAACTTCTTCTTCTTCTACTACTACATCTTGTTGTTTTTGTTGTTGCTGTTGTTGTAGGTTTTTGTTCGAAAGATAAAGGATTCACGGAGAGAGTCCTTTTTTTTGTGACGTTTTATTTTTTTATTATTTTTGGTTAATGAAATTTTTACGTTTCGAATGCATTATGTTTGGTGTCACACTCATCGGGATATGAGACGCTTCAGGGACATTTCCTCAAGTCTGAAGGAATCAATCCATCATCCTGAATTAAATCCAGACAATCTTAATGTGATTAGGAGCGGAAAACAATCCGGATTCAGCGGAAAAACATCGGACACCCACAAAGCAATTAAATTTCACTTTGTTCATCCGACAATACTATGAAGGATGCCTTATTGGAAAAAAGGCATAATAGCGGAAAGAAGGACGAGGAGAAGGACTTGTGTGATTTATAAAGTTTGTTTTGGTCCATTAAACTGGATTGTGGAATCTCATAAAAATCTCAATCGAAATTAATGGTCGTCTAACATCATCAAGTGTTGCTATTGGCAAATGTGGGAATGTTTTATCAAAATCAGGGATTCTCTCTGGGTCTGGTATTGCTTGGGACGAGACAGACAGAAATTGTCTTAAGTTGAACAGACTTAATTCCATCAATTTCAGATAATCAGAAATTTCATCTGTAAAACAATATTGGCTGATGACTGATGGAACGAACAGTCATTTTTGGGGCAAACGCAAATTATCATCGATTGAAACCACAAATTCGTTTCTGTTGAAAAAAATTTATTTTAATTATATTTTCCAACATCATTTTAGTGGGCGTCTATAACAGTACCGCCTCTCATTTACATACGAAACAAAATCCAAATTCAATTGAACTGATAATCTTATGTTCTTGTTTCTTCGTTCGTTGTCGTTTAGAAGCATTTCGTGTCAGAGTTCAAATTCATTTCATTTCAAGTGGCGATTGTGTCTAATCGAAATTGATAATTTCCCGGAAAATTTTTCGGATGTTTATCAGACGAAAAATGTGACTAATGTTGGATGGATTGATTAAGACTTTAAATATTCTTCTCATGCATTTAACTTCAAACGCAAATGAAAACGCAAACGCAAGTTGTTCCCATGGACTCAAGCGCCAGATATTTACATGAAATCCATAAAAAGGTGCTTCTCTTGGTCGTCTTAATGATGCAATATCAATTAGAGTGCAGACAGAAGGCTCCCTCTTTTGTGTTGAGGGTGGAAATGGGAACCCTTTGAATCTGAACGTCAACGCTTGAATGCGTTCAGTCGCACTCATTAGCATTTGGAATGGCATAAACACCTGCAATTATTGTCATGTAATTACGATCATCAATTGGCCTTTCTGTTTGTTGTCTTCATGTCTTTAAGAATACACTTTGTGGGAACGTAAAATTGAAACAATGGCGCTTGCTGGGGGCATTTGAATCGCGTGCAGCTCCCCACAAATGGTGGGTTTCATGGTTAAACTCATGCAAACACTAGACAATGTTGTCACTGGGGATTGTCCAGGATCTCAGAATTGTAACGAAGATTCACTCTTCTTGTTTCCACACAATCTCCTTTCGAGGATGATAAACAAATTGCTTGGACAAGATTTTTCCCTGTCATCTAGATCAGAATCGATAATTTTCCAAATCGATTCCTCATTAATCACAGCATGCTAATCGATCGAAGAAGTACAGAAAAAAATTATCAATTAAAAACAAGCTTTAATGATCTGTTGACAGAATTCGAACAAAGAACAAATTACCGTGATCACGCAACACACTGAACCGTGAGATACCATAATCACCTGCTCGAATCTGGTTAAGAGGTGAGAAAATTAAATTAGCGTAACATTTTGAAACCATTTGAAAGTAAAACATTTTTTTCCTCTTCAGCGATTAGTTACAGACGATGTACTCTTGTTAAACAATTTGTTTCACAGATTCAAGAGGTTCCTCTGATCCCTGAAAAGATTCATAGACCAGAAATGACCGGATTGAATCCTTGTTATTGGCTCATTGATGAATCGATCCATCATGGATTGATCATATGAACGACTGCAATCCAGAATCCGGCCTAAAGCGATCATTATCTGGAAGCTGTAAAATGAAAATGAGACTCAAATCGACCGGCTCCTGTCACTTCTGGAGATGGCCAAAGATCAGAGAAGCTAATTCGGTCAGTTTGAATTCGACTTGAAATTGATTGCACGTCAGAAATCGGAAGGCAAAATAAATTGAAAATTGTCTTCTTTTTGAAACCAGTTCCAGTTCAAGATGATCATTTCCGGTCGTCAGGGCTATGTCTTGAGTTCAGATTATGACTACCTGATGCTTGATATCTCTTTCACGTTGGAGGATGTGACGCCATCAAAGTGTGCTTGAAGTCTTTTACAAATGAAACGAGTTTGAAAACGCAATGTCTTATACGATGTCTTTAAGATTTCGAATGGTCGAGTCTTCTTTCTCTTTTTTGGCTATCATTAAGTTTTTCATCTTTCCACGAGCAAATTACTATACACCATTGAGGTATTGAGATTCAACATAAAACTTAAGTCTTACACTATCATTTGTGGGTTTTAGCATCTTCGACGAGTTGATATTCAAGTTTTTCATTCTGTCGTGAGTTTTTTGCTCACCTGTCAGGTGCATTCATTCATAAATTTTGTATCATCGAGTTTCGATTGAGAGTCCACTTCATGATTTCTTGGACACTAATGGCATCAGTAGAAATAAAAAGAATGCCTGCATTCTTTTACTGTATAATTATTGGGGAGTAGATGCAATGAGAGATAGGAAGGATATTTATAGTTTGCCAAGTTGTCTTTCGTTTTGTTTTTTTGTTTTTCTTTTTTTCAAAACATAAATGCATCACACATGGTGCATCACACATGGCAGCATCGTAACCGCAAAAATATTTAAAAATGGCAACATATTTTTAACAATTTTGCATTTTTGTATTGTTGACAAGAACTAAAAGAAATTGCAGTGGTAGCAAATACAAAACAGCAAAAAGGGTGAGAAGATGCAATAGTTGCATTGGGGTCATGTCGAATGGATATCCCCCGAACACTGCACTTTGCAAAGTGTGTTAAATGCATGCAACATTTGACATGCTCTCACGGTCCAAACGTTTGATGGTCCACATCTGGCACTGATTCAGGATTCCGAAGGACTTTCTGCGGTAGTCAGTAGCAATTTTCGCTTCCATTCTCTCATTCCTTTCCCTGTACATCCGTTCCCTTTCAATTCATCCCCGGAGAGAGTAACTAATAAATTACTGAACTAATAACCATTAATTAGCCCCAATTGTGTTAGTTTCATACGTTCACAGAATACAAATGCATACACATGCAATCAAGGAAAGCCTGAATAGTCTCTATATCCCCCCTGGCATCGTCTCTCTTCCATGGATATGCAACCACAGAAATATTTTCTGTTGCAACCACGAAAAATGCATATGCTGTCCCTGATATGGATTTGTTCCGTTTGAATTGCAAAACCACACAACCAAATGCACCATAAATGGATGCGTGCGTATATGTATGTGCTTCGTATCCTTTCGGATTTGTACAATCTCTTATTGATGGGAAATTCAAACAAAAACCTATCAGCCTTGAATTGCAGTAAGGCAAAAGAATAAAACGACACAAGATCCCCTCTAAAATGACACTGTGACAATTTCTAGAGACAGAAAATGTCTTTTTATCGTCTATAACGACGCCCTGAAGAAGTTACCCACTTTTTTACCACTGTGCGGAGACAAACTGTCACATCTGCAAGCCACATTTGATCGGTTCACGGACGATTCTGGGTTTTATTGGTGTCCCCTATTTGACATCGCTACTGATCCCAAAAAAACACCATCCAACCAACATGTTCCACATAATTTGCCATAAATTCGTTAATGTTGGGCGACTTGACGAAGAACATAATCTACATGATGGCCTGGGAACCGTGCTTTTGGCGTCAAGTATCCATATTTGGCCGCATCTCGATCGAGTTGTCGGGAAACATGCGATATCACAGATATGAGGGCGTTTTTTTCAAGCACATGTTTTATGTTCCATCAAAAATTCTCAAGTGACCCGTGGAAGTTCGTCGAACTCCCAATTTTTTGGAAATATTTCCATCAGAGAGGTGTCCCTTTTATGACAAAACGTCTGACAAATATGTGGCAAAGAAATGTTTTCAGTTTTGCACATGACATTTATGTGACACTTAAACGAAACTTTGATTGCTTGCGGCAAAAATTGTGGAAAAAATTTTTAAACAAATTTCAGGACGATTTTCAAAATACGAAGAGGGATTTTATAAGATATTTGTGTCCTTAGAATCAATTTGTTCTGACGATGAAACAAATTGAAGGAAATGGAAAAAATGCAATTACCTATTTGTGAATTTGTCCTTTTATCCTTGCAAATATTTATCATTTATTAAATACACTCTCCATTTAAAATGAAGGGAAACGAGGAAAAGGACTTAATCATCTCATACATCCGGGTGTTGACAATTCAAAAGGGAAGAGAAGATAAATTGTTTTCACGTGTCATTTATTACAGGACAAATACCATAAACAACAAAGACGACGAACCAAACGAGAAATAAAAAAATAAAAATAAAAGGACGACTCCAATCCCCAGACATTAATATTTGTCTTAACAAACGACAACAGGACGAAACTATGAACTCACCTTTTTGCTTTTGCTTAAGACACAACTTCGAGGTACTTCTCATTCTTAGATCTTTCCAGAGATACTTGAGTTCAACTTGGCGTCGAATTACATCGTCCTGTAAGACAATAAATCGCCATTAAAAAATAAAAAAAAAGCAAAATACACGGAAACAACGTGTAAAAATTGAATAAAACAAAAAATTACCGGATAAAGTCCCGGTTGCCGACTGCCGGCGACGATCTGAAACGCTGCCAATTTTCATACCTAGATCCTTGAAGCGAATCAGTTCCTTTTCACGGTATCCTGAATATGGAAGAGGATGCCCTTTTACTCTGGACAAGGGAGCTTTTCTGGGATATTTCAAAGTGAGATTATCTTGTTGGCATTTTTTTTCTATTTTGTTTGTCCCCCCCCCAAGAAAGCGACAAGAAGGATATATCAAGGACACCAGCATCGGTATGAGGTCGTATAGAATGAAAGGGAACAGCACGAGATGATTAAATTGCTCCAGGCTTGGGTAGTCTGCCTTTCATGTATTTAACGATGTGCAAAGATAAAGCAATTATGCTGGGAACCTTAATTCACTTCACCCTTAAAGGGAGCACATTTCGAGATCACATTCAAGGCTCAAAAGGTACAATGCCTTGGCAAATATGGACATGAAAAGTACAAGAAAAAGGAGACTACTTTTCGGAAGGCTTTTGTCATTTCCATTCCTAGTTGGCCAGGATGGATGGTATCTGTGTGATGAATGGTTTCCATCAGAAAACGCCTAGACTGGATGAAAAACGTTTTCTTGAACTTCAACTAAGAGGGCGACTAATGGCAACTACGGGGAAAACACGAGGGCAACTAAGGGCGGTTCTGTCAAGTCATGGGTGGATGTTATTTAATCTGTTTATTGTTTGGATAAATCCTTTTCTTGGTGATATTGATTGAAGGATACAAGAAGAAGATGATATTTTTTACAAGACGAATACTTTTATCATTCACGTGATCAAACTTGATGCAATTTTGGAGACAAAAAATTACCCACTTCAGTATAATTTATTTCTATTTCACTCGGAAAAAAATGCACTCGTCCAGAATTTAAAGGGAAATTACCTCGACAAGTTGAACTTTTCTGGACAAAAATTTTTGTATGTCGTTCGTTTTGTTGAAACTGCTCGTATATCACACACCGAATCCACTGAAATAGTATAGAAGATAGACCAAAAATTCTGGTCCCTAAACGGCCAGACATAATGACGGGTCCATTCATCTACGCTTCACAATTAAGTCCACACATTAACAACGCGTCACTTAATGTCAGAGTTCAGGAAAAATCCAGTATTGCTCAGTTTCAGAAGTGCAATTTATCTCGACACAATGGGGATCATGTTGCTCCCTTATGTTGCTCCCTTATACTGCTCCCCCATACAATTGTTCATTCTGAAAATTTCGATGGTGTCCGACTCAAATTTTTCCTCCATGTAAATTTTGGTATCACGACATGAGTGGGTGAAAATGTCAGCTTCAGGTCTTAATCAAAAACTTTCCTTCAAACTACTAAAAAAGTGCAAAAATATTCCCTTTTCCATATCTCATTTAGGAGTTTCATCTTCGTTCCTCTATTAAAATAAAAACTGCCCTCAATGACAAAGTTCATTCAGGAAATATTAGAAGTCACCCCGCTTCCTCGAAGGTCCTTTGTAAATGATTTTCCGAACAGGCAAACCCCACTAAGACAAATTATATCAATTTGCGTTGAAACAAATTATAACACGTTAAAAGAAATGTGAGTCCCTCCATTTTTTTTATTTTTCCTTTTTTATTAAATGCTCAACACATAAACTAATGGCAAGGACATTCATTTTATGGATATTGTACGTCATCGTCATTTAAATAAATTCTCATGGCGTCCGCGTGCATGTAATGAGATTTGCTAAGTGAATTATAAACGACAAAAGCAAATATCCATTAGAAGTTTTCAAGAATAACATCAGAAGATTTTTGTGTTATACAGACAGACAGATCGACAGACAGAGGATGGACAAGAATATCTATAAACCAGTGACGAGAAGGGCAGTGATGAGATGTCCTATAATATTTTATTACTACTGCTAGTACCATTGGACATCTACATCCAAAACGGACATTATTTTTTAAGTCTTCTGGCAACATATTATAAAATTCAAATTTAGACACGAAGTGCTCGTAGTTATTTCACCCTGTAATTCACCTTCCAATTTCACCCCCGAGACATTGCAGTTGTAACATTGTAAATTTGTGAGAGAATGAAGGGAATATTTTGTAAGTAGGTATCCCCAAAACAGTGTCATGATGTAAACTCAAAAATTATATAAAGTATGGCTGAAAATGTCCTTAAAATTTCTTGAAAGGTTGAAGTAGCTGTCGTAACTCAGAAGGAAGACTTCTGTTCGTCATGTGACAAATGGCCAAACATTTAAGTCATTTGTCCTCGAAAGACGAAAGTAAGGACAAGAAAGTACTGAAAAAAGGATCCACAAAGGAACATTAAAAATATAAATTATAGTCCATTATTCTTGAAAAACTGCACAACAGCCCTTACGGGTTATATTGTGTCCCATCATATCCCCCGCACCAGTGAGCGGTTGTTGACAGTGTCGTCTAAAACTAATTCCTTTTAAATTTTTACAGGCCTCTTGAGCGTCATTCTTTTATGTTGGCAGCATTTCATCACGCACGTCAGACACTTTGTTTTTAGTCCTTACATTCAGGAGCTAATCGCGGTACTAAGATTCTTGTGTCCTTATTTTAGATCAAATAGAAGGAAATCATGACATAATAGGAACAACATATTGATGCTGTTACAAAGATACGCTGGTGCGCTGTGAAGTGGGCTGAGGACCAACGCTAGGGATTTCGGGTGAGACCTCAACCAAGCTTCATCAGTGCCCCAAAGCTTGAGGTCTCTGGAGCAGATTCCTCGGACCCATACAATTGGAGTTAAATCTAGACGAAGAACGACTGCGACATCGAATTATATGGGGAGAAAATTCGTCGCAGCCAGTGGCGATCAATGGAAATCCCAAAACGGTAACAATATCATCCTACAGACACTCGTTTACCTGTTTTTTAAAACAAAACCAAATTGGTAGTCTTTTTGAAACTGCAACTGAAAGGTAATGAATTGCAAGAGACCTTTCGGGGTCAAGGAACCTTTTCTGAGTGAAAATTGTGTCAATGTGAAAATAGTTAACTTAAAAAACATAACTTAACCGGCATGGAATAAGCACAATGAGCTAAATTTTTAAGGGTTTCAATTGTGCTAACCAAAAAAGTAAAAATTGTCCTTTATCCATACTCACGACCTGAGTGCAGATAATTTGTTCTGGCTGTTGGCGTTGCCAGAAAAATGTCCTGGTAAAAGTATGTAGTGAAGAAAGAAAAGTGTAGGTAATGCTGGAGCTAAGCTTTTGTTTTTCAAGGTTTCATAATTCCACTTCTTGGGCGGAGCAGTAGTTTTATTTATTTTCTTCTGTTCTGTACTGTTCAAGGCACACTAGTTTTTAGCCTTCTACCTTCGACTAACAGGATTTCGACTTCAATGCAGAAATTTGTCTTAAAGAAATTGGTGAACTTTCGTAATTTATTGCTGCGAGATAATTATCTCGAGAAGAGAAAGTTCATTAATGCGAAATGATTTTTCTTTTTCTACTGTTCTAGCCCAAAATTGAGCAGCTCATGCTGCCTCAAAAAAAAATAGAAGGAAAAACAGAAAAACCTTCCTAAAGTTTTCCTTTCATCCATGAATTAAATTGCACTGATAACAGCATTTTTCTTCTGCAGATCTTCCAATTCTTCGTAGTCTTTCTTGGCCCAATAATTTTTCCACTTAATTTAAGTTTGTTTCTCATCTCTATGTGATTCTCTACCCTAGACACCTTGATTAGTAGTAGCTTTTACAAAATCAATTTTCACTTGGAAATGTGAGCTTTAACTTTCTTTGAAATCTTTCTTGAATTTCCGTTGATTTCTCTTCGTCAAATAGTCACGACTATGCTACGAAAATTAACTTTCATTTTTTATTAAAAGTGACAAAAAGTCATTCTACTGTCGAACGTCAGAAACTTTTCAATGAGGAAACTTTTCTCATTGACTTGAGAAGAATAATAAACGCACCGCGAAATAAAGTACAGCGGAAAAAATTATGTAATTTTCGGAAAATTTTTCCATTTTCCATTTTTATTTTTTTGTTGTGTTTTTCCTGAACCACAGAAAACTTTTACTTCAAATACAAAATATAAGAAACAAAAAATAACAAGTATAAGTAAGGCCGCATGGTATAGAGAAAGTCATCATCCTTGTCCAGCTAAAGCATCTTCTAGCAAGATCAGGACAAGGAAACCGAAACCGAAAGCGAACGCAACACGTTGGAAAATATAAGCGAAATGCCAACTTAAGCTAATTAACATTTTTTGTACATTAAACTTTGTACCGGATAGTTGGTACTAACTGCAGTACGAGTTTAAGTACTCCAAAGGTCAAAGGGTAAAAAGGATACATCTACAAAGTCATCCTTGTTGAGAATGCGAACACTAACTGACCTAGTGGGAGTATATATGTATGTATGCCAGATTTTGTGTGTTTTTAACTTTGTTAAATAAACTCCATTTAATGGAGTTTGATTTGATTTTAATTACAGCTCGAGGGCAGGTTAATTAAATTTTATCAGATTACAGAGTTAATTTGCTCCTTTCCTCTTAGAAGTCTTTGGGCTGACGCTGGAACTCCAGTGAATGTCAAGGAATGGAAATGGTTATACATCTTTCAATTTTTGATAGTTTCAATTTATCAGAAATAACCACGAAAAAGATGTTATTGTAGGTAATAAAGAAAAATATAATTTGTCCTCATTACCATAATGTTTTAAAAATGTCTTTTTGATAGGACTTTGGTCAAAGGGTTAAAAGAAATGAAAAGATTCCGAATGGAGGATGAAATTGGCGAAAGTAATTTTTCGTTCCTTTATAACAACAATTTCAACGTAATAGTGTCCTTCAAAGTAAGTACTGTCTTGGGAATTTTTCCGAATTAAAACAACACCGAAATTGGAAGAGATAAGCATAGAAACATGGAACGGTTTCATTCCAAAACATCTTCCCTTGATGCCCATGAAGCTGTAAATGGGAGTAAAACTTTTACCCTTCATCCATTATGCTAATTTATTCAGGAATGGCCTAGATCGAGACATAAAGGTACACACAACACCAGAGACACCGTCTTAAGTTGAAGATTTAGGGATGATTTTGTTGTCCTTCCTAGGAGAGGAGGGACATTTTTCTGGTCATTTTCAGTCTTTATCAGCAGTTTGTATCCAAACCTATGTAGTTGAAATACATTTTTCGAGAAGGTTCTTAAAATGTCCTTTTAAGATGTGATGTGGTCGACATGGGGAATTCATAATTCGATGCCTAATAAGCGTCTTCATAAGCAGGAAAATAATTCGTTCAGAAATTCGAAGGGAAAGTCCTCGAAAAAGGATGATTATCCTTACGTGGGTACAACCCGGACAAACCCATTTGTCAAGCTTATTCAAGGTAAGTTTGCTGACTTTTCAAAGTGGATACTAAAGAAATTTGCATTTTCTTTGGGTCGTCTTCACCTGTTCTCCAGTTATCCTTCACTCGTTACTCTGTTTAATATAATCGAACTGAATTGATATCGTTTCCTTTTGGTACCTTTTTGTTTTTTTTCTTTTTCCTTTAACCAGAAAAAGGCAAACTTTATGTTTCCAATTCGAATATTCGATGCTTCCTCCTTTCTAATAAACCGCCATTTAAATGCATAACTTGACCGGATACTTGACGAATATCCTTTCAAACAATACCATGGAAATCGTGAAAAATAGATTAAAGGGATATCGATTTATGTCGATATCGGAAAGGGTTAGTTGTAAACGATACTTTATTCAAACATTAACTTTAAACAGGATAAAAATGGAAGTCGCAGATATCGATGAATTCCAGAAAATCCTTTTAGACCAAACTCAATTTAAAAACGAGGAAATCTTTTGACGTTGAACAAAAATTTATAAAATCAAAAATGTTCACATTAGTAAATGACCAGGAAATAAAAGTCCAGTTTTTGAGGGAATGGAAAAATTGTGATTTTCATAAAATCGATACAAAAATTCAATCACTGCAGATTTCGATTATAGACAGATTGATTGACAGCCAACGGGTGAAGTTAATTGCATCGAAATGCAAACTGGCTAAATGCCATGCAGTTGATGTTTTTTTCCCATTTTTGGTTATATCTTATCCTTTTTGGATATCATAGCTTTTCTAGTATTGATTAATAGTCACAGGAAATGGAAGTTTTTAAGTGACAGAAGTCCATCAAGTTGAGTAGTTTTCAGGTGAGTGAAATGATTTTCATCATTTCCTAGAATTATATGCATCAAAATATTAACATGAAAACTTTCCACATCAATTCTCTTGGTTAGATTCAAAGAAACAGTCCATCAAAATAAACACATTTTAATAATTATTTCTTTCCACAATCGGTTTAACGGATCAACATGCCTGATAAAATTTTATTCGAAAATCCAACTGAATGCTAAACAATAAAATTCGATGTCTCACACCTAACCACCATACAAATTACAAGATTTTCAAGATTTTCCGAATTTTCCAGACTTTCAGACACAAAAAAAAAAGCGAAAAAACAAAAACATTTATATACAAAATCAATCAAAGTTTTATCACAACATAATATTCAGTTAAATTTCCGCTTACTTTTGTGAAAACCAAATCCGACTGAGGAAGGAAAAGTTCATAAAAATTCTAATTTACTCCAAAATATTTTGCCATTATAAACAAAGACCTTCTCACCATAAAATTGCGTTTATATTTAATGTTTTTGGATTTTATTACTAACAGAGCCTGTTTACGACTGATAACAATACAAGAACCAAAAACGATAATGTTTTACGAGCAACAACGCGTTTTGGTTTTTGGTCTATCCAAAACAACAACGTGACCCGATGACTTCTGACACCTTGAAGACGATTTTCAGGATACTCGAATATCCTGAAACCTTTAAAGTTGAAAGGTTTATTATACAAAACTGTCAGCTACACATGAACTTACTTGAGTATTCCTTTCACGAATCCTTTGTTTTAAGAAGAAGACATCAACACATACACAGGGAGAGAAAGAGACAGAAAGAAAATCCTTTTTAGTTGAAGATAGAGAACAAACAATCAAATATAATTTCCTCACAATTCGCCATATCCTTGTGTCACATTGTCTCGTAATTACAAAACAAAAAAGGACATCAAGTCTAGGTCGACATTATCACAGAGAAAACATCATGAAGTGTAAAGTTTCTGTCCATTGCATACAAGAATATCCTTTGAGAATGGAGATGCCGTCAAGCTCATGTGTCCCTTTTTTGGTGTATATCAGACATACGAAAAGATGATGCGAAAGGATATTGAATTAAACCCCATTTGGAGTTGTTTGTTGTGATTTGTAGAACTCTGCACTTTGTGGCTTCAACTATGTGACTTCAGTCTAGAGATGAGACTAGAACGAATCAATCTAAATTGTTACCAGAAGTTTCAACCGGAAACAATTTTAATAGTTCACTCAAAGCTAACGTTATATCCAAGCTAGTTTTGTGGTGAAAATGTAAAAGTTTCCTTTGCAAGTACCATTTACAGGAAGTACAATGATTTGTGGAAAAAGTTACTTCAAATTTATGTAGACCTTTTTTTTCGAAAAGTCATCCTGTTCTAGATATGAACAAAGAATTTCCGGTTCCTGTTTCAAAACGGAAGTTTACAGGGAAAACAAAAAAACAAAAAAAATCAAAACCTGAAAAACACAAGAGTACCTACTTACTCAAGTCTCAATCTCAAAATCTGATTTATTCGAGTTCAAAGGTCAAACTTTGTCTGATCTAATCAAATGAAGATGCACATCAGCACAGCACAGGAACACATCAATTTGAAATGTCTAGAAATTCATTCCAAGCCTAAAATAGCTTCCGTGTCTTATACTTCAATCGAAACTTTTCCAAAGGAATTAGTTTGTCAGCAAAGGAAAATTGATGACTCCATTTTGCGTCGATGTGAACTCAAAATGAACTCAAGATGGACGCAAAGTGAACGCAAAATGAACGCAAGTGAACGAAGTTTCCGAATCGAATGCAATGTTGAACTATTGATGCAAAAATAATTGAGGTCAATTGAAAATCGATATCGATACGATATGGATTTGGTTATGGATTGGATATGGATTTGATAGTGCCTTTAGCACTTAAGATTACAGATTTCTGTTCTATAATCGATTCGGTGTTAAAGGTTCCATCCAGACTTTTTGCCAGATTTTGGTTTGATGTTGATTAATAGGGTAACTTTATTTTGGATCGTCTCCTTGATTAGGTATTTCTTGTGAATTATGAATTTTCTTTAAGGAATTCAAGGAAATTTTTTGCCTTAAGGTTTAGTCATTAAAAGAAAGTAATAAAAATAAAATAAATAATACTTTCATCAAAGTTCTCTGTAAATCAAGTACCCACGTCACGTTTAGAGTTGATTTTTTGTTTTGTATTTTTTAAAAATTTGATCCTAAACCAATACAGAATTGGAACACGAAATAGAAAATTGACAACGACCTCGAAGGAAAATTTTTGATGGGAAAATTTTTAATGAAAGGAAAACTGCCGAAGGAATCAAAAATTTTCAATAGAAATGGGAATATTTTTCAAATACCTCGAGCAATACACCTTTCGAATTTTCGACCATGTTTACCTTATAACGAATTTTATTTCTAAACGTTTTTAATTGTCCTGAACTGAATTTTACAGACCGTGACCCTAGGGAAAGGACATTAAAATAAATTTATTTCTCCATTGAGATTCAAGCTAATCCTTTTTGTATTTATCTATAATATAACACAAACGCAATTTAAATGGATATTGTTTTTATAACAGGAATTCATGGAATCGTCCTGTAGAGATGGATGCAATCATCTTAAATAAGAATTTTTCCTGCTGCAAGACAGGATTGTTCAAAAACCATATCGACTTAGCCTTACAGATATATTAGCGTTTTTTTCGGTTTGAGGAATAATCTCGAATATCCTTTGAAAATTTTTGGTTATCCCTCGATTGGGCTCGTGCCAAATGGCATTGTAGAGGCAATTGTGAACATCCAACTTCACGAAATACCGCAAAAAAGTATTTTACACAGGACGCTAAAAAAGGAGAACCAGATAAAATGAAAGGGTAGCATCGGAACAATAAAACGCAAAACTCAAAACGAGAATTTCATGAAGTCAAGGGCGGCATTTTGGAACAGATCCTTATGCAGATGTTAGCCTTATGTTGTTCTGGTAAAAAAAACAAGTGAATTTTCTTATCCGCCAGGAATCGCCTTCTCAAGATTTTTCCTATCAATTTTGCTTAGTGCAAAAAAAACTTTTTTCTATTGCAGTCGAATCTTTTGGGATTTGATTTTTCGTATAAGAAATTTCTTATTGTGGAAACTTTTGACTCCACTTCAGAAATGCAGTGCTTCGAATGCGGCAGAAAACCCAATATCTGAAAAACCGCTGGCCTATCACCACCTGAAGACTGAAAACTTTAAATGAACTGTCCTTGACTGTAGTATGTTAACTGAAAAGAACGTTTTATAGCTTTTGTGATACTTGTGATAAATTCAAGTGACCAAAACATACTTTCCCACCAAAAGACCAAACACAACAAACACACACACATACCTACAAATTTGCATTTAAAGCTGATATTCCATTTTATAGGCACAAATTAAATAAGAATAACAAAAACATTGAAAAATTGATGTGCGTAAAAAATTCGCACCAAATGCTATTCAATAAAAGCTGAGAAAATCCTTTCCTGCATTGCGTCAAATCCTTTAGAAAGTCCTTCTTGAAAAACAGGAAGAAGTCAAAGAGAAGAAGAAGATGAGAACGAGGAAATGGATACGTTTGAAATCGTTTGGAATGATGAAAATTTTTTTGTTCCTTAACGTTAGCCCAGAGAAATCTGATTTTGATGTACGATGTCGTTTATGAGAAACGGATCTAGGAACAGACATCGACCGGTCGTCCCATCTCCACCCAGCACCCAATCTTCCTGTCTCCGTCTCCGTCCTCAACCACCACATGTTGTGCATATCGAGTATATCCCAAACAATATCCACCCGAATCCGATAAAGTTTCAAGGGAAATGAAAACTGAACCTTTTTCGAAATTATTTACCTTCAAATTCGTACTAAAATCTCTGCCCTCAAACATTCCCCAGGGATGTTTTTACGCAAACAGCAACACATGTGCCAGGACAAACTGATATCGCTTACACTATGAAGGAGGCGTTAAAGATAATTTACCATTCATCCAAATTCCACAGCCTCAAAGTTAATGTTTACCCCATACCCAGAATGGTTTTTTATTTATTGCAAATGTTTTTATTTATTGGGGATGATTCCCCCAAAATATGATTAAATAAAAAAAGGGAGAAAAGCCCATATGTGTCTGTTGCTCGTTCAGGAGTTAAAGATATCCTTGGGATGGTCTCCTAAGGATCTGCATATGTAGATTGTTTGTGTTATTTTTCACTTTTTCACTTGTCTTTTTCACTGTTTATGTGTGTAAATGTGCATATGTTTCGATAAAATCCTTATGAAAGCTATAATTCTGTAAGTATGATGGGTCGAAAGTGAACATAAACAAACCAACAAACACACCCAGCGGCGTATATAACAAAGTAACAAAGTTGATGGTATGGTAATTGAGGATACCAGCGTACATTTTTTGGTGAAAATAAAATTCTTGTTGACGTTTATTAAACTTTAACACAAAATGAAATCTTTGATATATCCTGGCTTAAACATTGCCCGGGTTTCACCTTTCTGCATGTGTCGAGTTTCCTTAATTTGACACAAGAAATTCATATCTCATCATTTGACCAATTGTAACATGATGAGAGACAAGACATGAAAGGGATGCTCTATGTCTCATATATGTACATTAGATACCTAACTAAATAATAACAAATCAAGTTCTTAATAAAAAGATGACTTTTTGAAGTAGGTACATATACCTACCTACTAACATAATTATTTCGCTTTCATAAATTTTCCATTAACATTGAATTGGAATTTGATGAGAATCACAAAAATTTCCGACACTTGACAGGATGGGAAAAAATGAATCCTTAAAGTATAATATAATGAATGTATGTATGATTGTTGTCCTTTATATCAAAACCGGAAACGAAAAGATCAAAGAATTAATGTCTTGCGTTTGTACAATGATAAGTGTTAAGGTTCTGACATGATATATAGAGTTCCCTTTGTGTCATGATTCCAAACGCATTATCAAAAAAGGATCCATTAAATTTTCTACGGAAAATATATCCTTCAATTCATTTTCAATTATAAATGTATTATGGTGATATCACAAATCCCATTTTCTCATATTACTTACCATTAAAATATTTCTTTGATCAAAGTTCAACTAACGCACACACAGAAATAACGACGACATACATGGAAAAGGGATCAAGGATGAATAGATTCAGGACTTCTAATATGTAGAGAGTTATAATGCTTCAATACAATACACCGTTAGAAGGATATCGTTAGAAGAAATATTCTGTGTCCTAGGAGATGTCACTCATCTTCATTTGTCAAATTTGCCTCGTTCCGTTCTGTGAAGTTGTTCGGGTCAAACCCGGGGGCAAATTTTATGCTTCTGCCTACGAAGATTTAACCAATTCCAGAAATTCCTTTTGAGTTATTTTGTTTTTGTTTTAGTTAGTGTCTTACTAAATCAAAACTCCATCATCACTTTAAGGAATTTCTAGTGAAAACTAACCCTTCCAGGGCTCCTCCAGGAGACATCGCCTCAATTCCAGAACCATAATTCCTAAGAAAAGGACACTGAGACGCGTAGTCACACTTTCTTTTAATGAGACACAGTTGTAGATGAATCAAGGTTACCAGGATTTTCTAGATTTCAAAGTGAAGAAATGGACGAAATGTCCTTGGCAAAGTTGCGTAGGAATGCCATCTTGTAAATAATGTAAGGAAAAATGTAATAAAATACGTTTCAGGAATTTTAAACGAATGACTGAACAGAAACGAATTTTCGAAATAGAATGAGGTATCAAGTTTCTTTGATTCTTGATTCGTTTCTTTTGATTCCTTCACTCCTTGACATTTTGATACCTTCCTGACATACAAAACATGGCGTCTCCTTTTTTTCAATTTTCTAACGAAAGAAAAATGAAGAGCTACTGAAGAAAGTTGGAGGAGAAAGAAAAAACAAATAAATGATAATATTTTTGGTACAGGAGTATATTTCATGAAATTCATCTGAATTGAAATAAAAAGAGAAGAAATTTTTTCAAGAAAACTGGATCACTTTCTTAATAAACGTTTGACCTTCATGACCTATCGGACAAACTTCGGTCGTATGTGACTGGATTTTCAATTGTATGTTATTAAAAGTCCCGAAAAAAAATTGATAGCAACATTTTAAGGAAATGAAAAATTTCTCTTCCCGACAGTTGAGGGAAAATTTCTAAAAAACAATTTCATGAGGTGACAAACGGAGGTAATAAAACGGAGGTAAGGAAATACTCCTAGGTATATTTGGTATATTTGTTGTGTCATCAAGTTTATGATGAAAATAGAAGTTCAACTATGGAAAAGTTGTCATCACAAACCATAGCTATCCTGTTTGTGTATGCACCTGATTCACCAGAAACTGAAGTAACCAACAGTCAAGCGGAAACTTAATAAACGTAACTGACCTGTCATTATCCAGCCTTGTCGAATGTTATACACTTACATGTACACAAGCTTAACATTACTATAATGGATTTATCCCAGAATATGGTTATACACTATCCCACTTTGAACATTGGACACTAAGGTATGTGCAAGAAGGACACAAGTCTGCATTGAGTTCAACGTTGAATTTCTACAACAGATTCGAAGTGTCCTTAATTGCTTCTATCATTGAAATTAACATTTTGAATAGATGGCAACCCGGTTGGGATGTATTGCCCTGAGCTGTAATAATGGCATGGAAATGCTATTATCCCAATACTTTATTCACTCTTCAGTCCAGGATCATAATGACAATGAATATAAAACGAACCATATTTGTGTCTACATCCTTTGGCGAGAATATCTTAAGTCGTTACTTTAAAATTCAAATTATTATTATTATTAAAGTTATTCAAGAATGTATTCCTTAATATAATTCCAATTTAAGTTTAAGGGATATTTTTATATTAGTGAGATAAACAGATGGGGAATAAGAAAAAAGTAATAGAATGTGTAGTAAATAAAATAACTAACTCCTGGGAAAATTGGCAGGGTGTGTCTAGAGGAAAGAAAACAAATTAGGACACAATGTTATAGCCCCCCTAAGGAAGAGTCCTTATTTCATTTAGTAGTATCACATTCCCTTTAGGAAAATATTTTTCCTATTTCATTGTCCTTGTTGATGTAGTGCTCTTCCTTGCCAGTTATACAATTTCCTTGTTTCATAGATGACACAAGTACCAACAAGTTGCATATAAATTGATACTGAAAGAACGAAGGTAGCTCAAGTTCTTCGTAGTAGATATGTCGAGTACAGGATGCCAAGTAAGGATAACGCAATATTTCCAAAGTAAACAACATTATCCTTTTCACAAACGTTTCTTATGTTGAACGCGACTGACACAGACCGAGCAGTGTCAGCAAAACTTATTCCTCTTCTTTAGCGTGTGCACATCCACATTCACTTGGATCCACCTTGCTCCAATCCATCCATCCTGGATGTCATGGACTATACACTAACTATCTCCCCACTGAAACTATAAAGAATATTATGACATCGTAATTGCACAATGAAACAAAATTACTATTGTGCGTCTAAGAAGAGCTTCGAGCTTTCGAGTGAATCGTCCCTTTTTTCGTCCTTAGTGACTTATCGTATTTGTACACTCAAACAAGTTTTTCCTTAAGGATCATAGGGACAGTATCATGTAACATTCTCCAGAAAACACCAGAAAACATGGAATTCTTTTCTTTTCGTTGCAGGATATCTAGTGTCGAGTTTCCTTAGTTTATTCAATTTTTTTTCGTTGTATGGGAGTAACATAAACTCACACATTCACCCACCCCCCTTTCTATCTAACACATACACACTTAAATAAAAATTCCTGAATTATCCTGTGAAAGTCGATACTTTGGAAGTGAAATTCTCCCAAAAAAAAAATAAAAATACATAGAACGAAAAATATATATATATGTTCTTCACTAAATGAGATCTGCTTAAATTCGAAATTAAATTTCCACAGGTGAGTTCTTGGCTAACGAAATTAGTTGGTAGCTAACAGAACGAACAGGTAAACTTTTCAACTTCAAAAGAAGAAAAACTTTTCCATTCGCAATGGCACCATCGACGGAAAATCTTAGGAAACTTATTAAAGTGTAGTCCTTGTTTAGGTTCTTTAACAAATTTTCCTGTTTTTAAGGTGAAACGAGGAAGTTTCTTTTGCACAGTTCATTTTGTTTGAAGGGAACTACCATCGATAGTTGTGGCTTCTTTTGGGTCTTGTAGTCGCAGGCGGTGAAATCTTGAAAACCAAACAACAGTTCCGGGTTACTGTTTATCACCGTATAGGTATTAAATAAATGTTCTTTTGTGATATAATATAGGTACTCGTAAGTATCTATCTGCATCACAATTGATATTAAATATTTTCTATCTATGAGTACCTATTTATCGGTTTTAAAGAGATAGGTACCTGCTCATGATTCTTTACATAATACAAGAGATAAATCCCCAACAAATGCTTCTTGAACCCTTTCCAGTTCGTTGATTCCAATGCGACTTGCGACGAACCTGTTGCCGAACATTTACTTCAAAGCTATTTGACAAAAAGAAAAATTCCCACAGAAGTTGCGTACAATGGAAACGTAGAAGAAGTAAATTTTAATACACCTTTAACCTAGTATCGAGAATAATTACTCGACAATGTCCTCTCTCAAAGGTTTTGTCAAACAAATGCCCAAAGCATTTCTGGCTTTTCCGACATATTTTCCAAAAGCAATTTCCTGTCATTCGGTTAACATCCGTTGAAAATCAGTGAAGGCGAAAAAAACTTCGATTTGTATTCATCGCAAGCTTCTTGTATCCTAGCATGCCTCATAAAGGATATAACAGTATCGTTTCAGGTCATTCTTTAAGATAAATTCAACCCAATTTTTCGCAGAACTCCATTCGACGATACGAAGAATCAATTTTTTAGCTTTCGGACAAGAAATCAGGATTCATCAAAGGATCTCAACTATTGAATTAAGCATTGGCATGGGTATCGACATCATACAAGGATATCTCATCAGTTCACACTCTTTGGGGTTTTTGTTATATTACATGATTCCGGACACTTTATTAGTTGCTGTGCTGTTGAACTGTCCATTTGATATACCTCGTACTATACAAATGCTTCATGGATACTGGTCAGTAAGTAGGATTTAATCCATTTTAGAGATGCTCCAGCAAGAAAAAAGGATACTATCTTTGATAAATATTCGTAAGTAATTCTTCGTAACGTTTTGGTTATCAAAACCCTTTCATTTCATCTAGTAAAATACGTTTTTGTTTAGTGGCAATATTTCAAGAGGATACCAAGACATACTTTGACCTTAAGGATATACCCAAATCAATCTAGATTAAGATCCTTTTCTTAAAATTTTCTCAGTCTGCAATAAGTCAAACACTCATTTCTTAAGGTTTTTCGGTAAACAAACGTTAAATAATGGAATTTTATTTTGATAGACTATCAAGATACCAGTGGACCAGTATTGGGAGTATGTTTTTTGGAGATGGATGTCTGTTGAGAAACACATCCTAAGATTTTTCAAAAGGGCACGGGATACAATCACACGATACGAATGTTTTGTTAAAAATGGAAAAATCCGAACCACATAATTAGTTTCAGATATTTTACTTCATTTTCCATTTCCTGACTCATCGATTTTCTCTTCCCAAAAAAATTCCAGCAAACATAAAAATTATTTCTTCAAACGAAAATCTCGCCATATTGATATTTTTGCACACGAAACGAAATAAAGTTATGAAGAAATTTTGTACTCACTCAGATTCTGCTCTGCATCCTCCAAATCAGTCCAGAACTTTATTTTGCGAATTAATTAATTTAATTCGAATTAATTTGAATTAATTTATGCGACGTCAGGAAATTCATATTTTCCGAACAACTTTCACTCTCTTCCCTGGTGATTTGCCTGCAAAAGCGAAAATATTTTTAATAAAATTCCAAGAACTGCAGACCACCAGCTTACCAACAAATTTTGGTTTTCGTTAATAATTTACATCTCTTCTTGTAGATCATTTTGATTTTCACAAACTAAATATTTCCCACATGATTAATACTTTATTATTCACTATTTAAAAATTTATAATTACAAGTAATTTAAATAAAAACTTTACTTTCACTGAACGTTCTGGATGCACTTGCAGCGATGGCGTCCCTTTTCGATTTGAGAGAGAAAGACAAAGAAACGTCTCTTGAGTAGTTGGAGGCACCTGTATTTTGTGTGTGCAGAAATTCAAATTCAAATCGTGCTATGAATTGTGTGAATTGCAATTGTTTTGTGATTTTTACAAAAGAAACGTAAGTTTTTATTAAAAAATAATAAAACTAATTAAATTAAAACCATATTCATTGAAACAATTAGTACAAATAACTTTTCTGTAATCAGGAAATGTTTAAAAAACAATTTCATTTTCGTGAGAGTGAAATAGTGCGAACGATAAAAAAGATCTCACGTCGAATCAGTCCGAATGTGACGTCATTGCGATTTCAAATTTCATTCAAATTGCGGGTTTTTCAAATATTCCAAAGAAATCACTGTTCTAAGGCAGCTTGAATGGAAACCGTGGAATGGATGAAATGAAACGGGTAACAAGAAGTTCATTTTCAATGCTGGAAAATTTATAACTAGCAGCATAAATAAGGTCACAGGTATTTTAACGATAAAGTCAAATCGCAGTATGCTCCTTTAAAGTCGTAAACTTAACACGCTGAATTATTTAATACACCTTTTGATTAAAATTCATTGTGCGAGACGAATTTCCAACGAAAAATCGATTTTATTTAAGATATATTTCCTCAAAACCATAATCTAGTTAAATATGTTGTACGCAGACAAACTGCGAATACCAATTTATTGATTTATTACTTTTTAAACATCAATTTCTGTAAAATATTAACGAAAATCACTGGTACTCGCGAATATTTGAATTCAAAATGACGTCACAATTAACACTCTGAGGAAAATGTTCCATTACTCGCGATGTGTTCCTCGAAAACTCTCGCGAAGTGAAACACACGAAAATGAAATTGGTTTTTAAACATTTTCTGCTTACAGAAAAGTTATTTTCACTAGTTGTTTTAATGGATATGGTTTTAATTTAATCACTTTTATTAATTTTTCAATAAAAACTAACGATTCTTTTGTAAAAATCACAAAACAATTGCAATTCAACACAATTCATAGCTCGATTTGAATTTGAATTCTTTGCACAGACGAAATAAAGGTGGCTGCAACTACTCAAGAGACGTTTCTTTGTCTTTCTCTCTCAAATCGAAAAGGTACGCCATCGCTGCAAGTGCATCCAGAACGTTCAGTGAAAGTAAAGTTTTTCCTTAAATTACTTGTAATTATAATGTTTTAAATAGTGATAATGAATTTTTAATAATGTTTGAGATATTTAGTTTGTGAAAATCATAATGATCCACAAGAGAAGATGTTAATAATTAACGAAAACCGAAATTTGTTGGTAAGCTGGTGGTCTGCATTCCGTTGCTCTGCAGTTTTTGAAATTTTATTAAAAATATTTTCGCTTTTGCAGGCAAATCACCAGGGAAAATATTAATTTCCCGACATCACATTAATTGATTCGTCGAAACATAAAATCCTGGACTTATTTAGTGGATGCGTCGCAAAATCGCCGCAGTGAGTACAAAATTTCCATTCTCTTTTGCGATATGCGTTCATGGTCGGCGTGCTTTGGTTCTTCTTATAATTCTCAAAGAACTTTTGTGATCACCTACCTATTCGATGAAAGAAAATAAAGAGTAAAGAGTAGTAACTGAAATAAAGAGTTTAAAAATTAAACAGCGGAAAATGCAGGTTTTCGAATATTTTTATATGTAAGGAAAGTGGGTATATGGTTGAATGGGTGTATTGATGCAAATCTAGTTGAATGGTGAGAATTGTTTCATCCAGCTGGTAAATTCATTTCGAAAATGTGTGATCAGTTGACTTTCCCTTGAGGATTTTTCCAAGTGTGTATCCATTCGAAACCTCCATTGACTCCTTAAGCCTTCACATGAGTTTCATCGCGTGTAACATTATGACAGGCTGGCGACGTACATAAAATATCAAAGGAAATCTGTGTCTTTGTCAGCAGAGCAAACGGGATGAAACTTGAATAACGCGTTCCGAAAATACTTAACGCCTCAAAAATTGCCCTCGATTGGGGAATAATAAATCAAAGCGTGTACATTTTGATCTGTTACAGCTCCTGAGGTTTCACTTATCCTTGAGATTCCTCCAACCTCGACTTGAACCAGTCTGGAAGTGTAAGACCATTTTCTAGAGAACCATATCCTTATCCTTGCATCATAACGTCCTTAAACGAGGTGCCGAAAGTACAGATCAATCCAATGGGGTGTTATAGGTATGCTGGTTTTATGTGTACATCTTGGGAAGGCAGGATTCATTGGTTCTGCTACAATTTACTCAAAATTTTATCACGTAGACCTATCGGAAGGAAGGTGTGCATTTTGATAATATTTATTGACTATAATTTTCCTTGAGTGAAAACGTTCTGGAAAATTTAAAGTAGTCATCATTTCACATTTCATTGCGATGAAAGCACGTGTAGGATGTCTTAACGCGCCAAACATATTTTATGACTTCTATAAATAACTGAATTGTTTCCTACTAATATATGATCAGAGGGTGTTGTCAGTTAACGACTCTCACGACCTACTTTTAATCTTTGACGTATTCTTCTAAAATTCATCATGTCCCCTTGTACAACTCGAATGACGTCCTGGTGTAAAGATTATGACTTGCAACATTTCACATTCAACGTATAAACGGAAGTGATATCTGTGAAAACTTGTGTGTGTATAAGACGTAAACAGGAACTACGTCAGTTGTATGAATGCCTAAGTAGCCTTGACTACAGAATTTGTGAAGTAGGTCATAGGGAAAACGTTTCCGATCGATTCGAAACTATTTCACCTAAACTCCTTTATTTATGGGGAATTGAGTGAAAACTAAAAAGCTTTTGACTATAAACTTAATACGTTGCTTAACTCTTTTCGTAACTCTTTTGGTATAGTTGAGTTGGTATAATTCTTCTTTTATCTACATGGGTACATGAGTGCTTGCGACAGCCCTGTGCCATTATTTACAGATATAAATAATCGTCTATTTATTGATGAAACAATGTCCTGTATACGTAAATGATTGAGATTTTCGACATTTTCTTAAAATTCTAAAAAAGTGACGAATTTTAAAAGCAATTCTAGGAACTATTCGAACATTATCCCTTAAATAGACACACCCCAACATCCATCTAACGAATTTGTTATAGGGCTGTAAGTAGGTATAGGGCAACCCATAAGAGAAGTCTATATAAATTTTGTGGCTTTAGGCATATTTTTAGGTTCTCGAACTTCGCCTACTGACACAAATGCAAATATGTTTACGAGATAAACATGAAAGTCACATGGGAATGGACCACAAATTTATAGCCATTTACCATCTTGTAACACAACAACGGCCCATTTTTGAGGCCAAACATGGTTCGAGTTGGAGTGGCCCAAGCGAATGCGAAGTCGTTTGCCAACAAAACACACTGAAAATTGAATAAATTTACGAATCCGCGATAGCGTTACTCGGTTACAGCTCCAATGTTGTCGGTAAAGAAGACTGGGCAAGGATGGACTCACATACTTTGGTGGTAACAGTCACATATCACTTAGTTTTTATCGTTGGTGTAATGTTACTGGCAACGGGTAAAGCTATGGAAATGTTTACGATTGTTCATCTACGGAATATTATTTTTCCATTCGGCATCTTATCCGGATGGAAGGGTTTTGATGAATGGTTCCCCCTCCCTCCAATATACAACATACGTTTCTAACGATTTAATACCATGTACAACACGGAAAGTCCTTTTTTTATGGGTGGTTTTCTTTCCAACAAAATTTTGTTAGTATTAGTTATTGCGAAATTTTTTACAATACAACCGACTTTGAGAGGAATTTTGAAGGTAGGTTCTAATGAAGACGCGAAGAGATGAAATAAAAAGTCAATGGAAGTCTATAAATCAAGGTAAGTGTGATATCCATATCTAGATAGTAGATTTTTGAAGGATATAGTGAAAATAAAAATACAAATATCCATAAATAATATGTCAATAAAAGACGAATAAAGATGTTATTTATCACCGAAACTTTGAGATAGTCCAGAAGACATTGAATTAATCCACATCAAAGCATGAGAAGACTCAGTTTTTAAGGACTCACTTAAAATGTTTGTCAGATAGTCACAAAAATGTATAGAGTAAGAGTAAATCTGATAAAAGAATGACACAAGAGTCCTTTAAGTTGAATCCTGCGGGCAATATTTCACCCTCAGTTTGGTTGCCTATTTCATATGATAATGTAAGCGATAAAAATAATAAAATTCAGCTATTTTAAGGGTAACACAAGCAATTTATAACAACTTCAATGTATACCCCTGAATAATACAGTATTCAATTTGAAATGAAAACCTCACTGTATTGTATTGACAAAAATATCCTTAGGGGTGAGTTTGTTTTCCCTTATTCAAGGATGTTATTGAAATTCACGTAAGATTGTGACTGGGACTGTGGCTTTTGCTTGTTTATTGAATTATTCAATATCCAATATTCATATTAGCATTTGTAATATTCATAACTTTCAAACAACAAAATGTCTTTCTGATAATGAATAAAAATGCAAGTAGCTACGTATTTTATGTGGCAAGCAAAGATTCTAAAGCTTATCAGAACATTAACCTATTGTAAAACTTTGATTTTTGCATTTTATCAAAACTACAGTTCATATCTTTCCTCATCCTTTTGGTCAAAATACCAAGACATAGTAAGAAAGATACACTTGGGTAAATTTTTCTAACCTTTTCTCTCCATGAATAGGTACGAGTTTATTCCCAAAGTATTTTCGAAAATTCAAGTTAAGAAAGTTTAGTAATTCATCCCTACATTTCTCTCCCCTCCCGACTTCCTTAATTATTCAAACCTTCACACGTTCTACGACGTTTAATCTTTATTAGTTGTTAATCTTATCTCAAACTTCAAAAGAATGTTGTACGGGAAACGTTCATTCCAATAACGAATGAATTTTTAATTTTTAATTCGCCAAAGGTATCTGAAGGAGGGTTGTTCAGTAAAAAGGAACTGAACATAGAGATGGGGGTAGCAAGTAAAGAATTTTCTCCGTCTCAGCCACACAATCAAAATTACAAGAAACCACTTCAGAGTTTTAATGGCGTCGTTCAAATGTTGAGCGTTCACGCTTAAAGCGTCCCATTAAAAATAACGCGCTGAGTTTCTAAGATTCGTCGGTTTCTGGAGTTGTGGTTAAGAAAGTTTAAGCTTTTCCAGGAAATTTTGTGTTATCCTTGATTAAGCCGTGTTAATTGTTAAAATTCACTTTTTCCTCTACATGAAATGATAACGAAATTTCACTCTTAGAAACAATTTCTGGAAATCCTTTGCGAAAATTCTCAAAATATATTACCTTTAACCCCTCCCCCCAAACCAACACACACACCGTCTCACAGAGAAGAAGTCATATTTGAATTTACAATTCGTTTGTTATATTTGTGTCATAAATGAAACAGGATACTTGTATCCTTCGTCTAGCTTTTACAACCCATCCTTGCTTGATACGATTGCGTTTTTATTGAGTTCCTTATCATGAACTCTGAACTCAAGGTTTGTACACTTTTAACACTAACAAATTATGAGTATGGCATGGCAATACCAATGAATTTTTTTATATCCTTGGAAATTTTTAAATGTTCCCTAGTTTTACAACATTCAGTTTCGAATGAATTTATTCACTTGCTTTGCATTTATTATTCTATTAAGTTGAGGTTTATTTTATTCGAGTGTGACTTCAAGGGGATTCATGAAAATTTTAAGTATTTAACAAAATGTTAAAGGCCCATGAATACTTATGTCCTGTTTTTTATTTAACATCGTCATAAAATGCATTTCGACAAAACAATCTCGTTTTTACTACCCTCAAAATCGTGGACATTCTTGACACCAATACCATCCATTCTATATTCGTTATTCGACACTTCTCCTTCAATGTTATGTATGGATTTTGGCAGGACATGTACACTGAATTTAAAGGATCAAATCATCTTGTTGATGTGCACTTAACAAAGGATAATGATTTGAATTTCATGATGAAATTCAATAACGACACGAACACTTTATGGGGGCATATTATTTAACACGAAACACTTGTGGTGCAAAATTTTGGCTTAAAAAATTCGGTTAAATTTAATATCTTCAATACTATGTACATATATTTATCATTTAAAGTTTGCTAACAATTTTCTTAGAATCAAAGAAATAATTAGGGACAAGACAATATTTCCAGGGTAAACAAGGAAAAAGTCATTAACCTCCGGTTCATGGCTAATACAAAATGAGATTACACCGGGAAAAGTGGCTATCAAAGAGAGAACAGATAGTGACACTGATAAAAATTAACTAACCCCATTCAATGTCCTTTTTTCCTGTGTAAACGACAGCAACTCAAAGAAGACTCGACAGGACGAAGACATGTTACAGGATGAGACACAAATGAATGAAAAAAAACAGTAAATAAAATTATCCTCTAGTTGTATATCCTTCCATAAGGAAATTATGGCAGGGTAATTGTACAATAAAATAAAATTACATCGTCTAAACACTAGATGGTTCCTCTTTGTTTGTACACCAGAGTATCCTTACCCAGAAGATAGTTGAAAATTTGGGATACTGAGTTGTTTGAAAAACCAGGAGGCACAGTTTTAATTTTGTTCCCTGTAGCTGTAGGTAATTTGAGGCAAAAGAACTTTCGACCTTTGAACAATTTCAGTTTTATTAGCAAACCGAGAAAATAAATCACAGAATATCGTTTTGAAGGTTTATGACCTATCACTATTTCAAAGGACTCCACAAGGACTGGCAATCAAGAGGTCATTGACATTCGAATGGAAATGCCTCCTTTGGACTTGGACAATTCTTTGTAATGCACAGAAGTCACACGAAAAATTTTTGTGATTTTTCAAGAGTTCTCATGACGACAATCCTTTGAAATGTATGCGGATAAAGTGACAGGATGACAGCATCGTCCTTTTCGGGTAAAATACAAAACTCACTGTTTTTTTCATTTGGAAGTGAAGTAAAAAGCATACAAAGCGCAGTGCTTATTCAAAAGCGCTTTGGGAAAACCGCAGTTGATTATTTTTCCATCATTTTGTCCATTTTTTCGTTCCCTATTTCATTATCCTGTGAGTTTTGGCTATCCCTGCAATTTTTGATAAGAAATTTTGTTAGGGAACAGATTTTCCCTCGTTGGCAAAAAAATTTTTTTTATATTAAGCATTCTTTTTTGATTTTCTTTGCACCAGGCGACACATTATGAACATTTTTAAACGCTTTCAAAAGCAATGATTGCTTTTTTCCTACCCCATTCGAGGGATGTTTTCTTGCAAATTGAGTTTTGATAAATCAGCAAACTTCATTCACATTTAGCGGAACAGAAAATGATTGCTTTCTTGGTGCTGCGGTGGTTCCTTAAAAATTCCGGAAGTCCCTGGATCCGGGCCAGAGAAAGACTTTTTGAAAATATATCCTGCTAAAGAAAAGAAATTCCATTTGAAAGAGTTTCGGAGACGCCGGTAAAGATAGTCCTACCTTCAATAGTCGATTGAACTATTTATAAATATAGCCTCCAAAAAAAAGTAAAGGATCGAATCAATTCTGCGATATCCTTAAGAAGAATGGAATCGATTCACTCCAGAATGGAATAAAAGGGAACAGGAAGTGATTCAAGCGCTAAAGGATAATTGCGGCACAAACCATCTGGGTTAAGTCGCAACAATGCAAGTTTTGTAGTATCGAATATTGAATTTAAATTTCTGTTAAATAGAAAAAAAGGATATTTTTGTATAGCAAACATGCCCTTCTCAGACGAAAGGATAACAATCGCTGCCATTATTCCATGTTGAAGTGGTTTGCGGAAAGGACTCACTAGTTGTGACTTAGAAGAATGTTATGTCAAACAAGGTTATGTTCAGCAAAAGAACAATTAAGACTTTTTTTGGCCAAAAGGGATTTTAAGATTACCAAAGTCGAAACATAGAACAAGGACAAACAAAAATTAATTTTTAGTAGTTGTGAGACTTAGTCCTGTCGCGTCCAAGTCAAATGAAAAGTAAACAGTGTAGAAACAAAATCCTTTTACAATTTACTTACATTGTTAACCACTCCAATTTGTCGAGGGGGTGGGCCACCCTTAATTCTAATTAAACAAAATGTTCACAGGTCACTTGTTTCACCCCATTTCGTCCTTGGGCGGATGGCCTCCGTACATAACAACTGGGAAACAAATAGCAAACAGTTCTTGAAAGGTAGTTAGGCATAATTTTCCACTTGTCCTTATTGTACCAGGACTTGCAGAAAGCCGACGTTATTAGGCAATTGTTAATTCAGCTTTTGATGGCTCTAAAGGGTCTTGTCTTGAAATGGTTGTTTAGTTGGAAAACTTGTTCTCTGTCAAGGACCAAAAAGGCTTCCCTTTTTTCGTAATAGACATTTAACATTTCTTGGTTCAGCGAACTTTCCTGAAGAGAATTTGGTTTGAAGGTACAAATTGTGTTCGGATTTATTTTAACATTGTTAGTACTTTTTCAAAAAAAACATTCCCGTTCAAATTTTGGTTATAAATAAATCAATATCAATTAAAAGAAGAAACAAATATCACTTCATTAATTAAATAATTCAGTTCCATTCAATGAAGTAATTTGTCTGGCTTCAAGTAAGTGCATCTTCTCTAGAAACATATCTCGGCATGTGTGTGGAATGTTTTCCAATTCCAATTTCGTTGAGTTGAAGCAACAAGAATGTCTCATTCATTCCAAAGAGCAAAAACTCTAGCTATAGTTTTAAATCAGAAACTAATTAAGGACTTGGCTAATTACCATCAGCATCTGCTCCATGAAATGGTTGGAAGTACTGGCAACAGGTTACTACCCAGGGGGAAATATAAGCTTGACAATGATTAGAACTTGTTCTAAAGATGTGACATCTATTTCCTTGATTGTTCTAGAATCTGCTCCGCGATGCACGAAATTATAGACACTCGGAATCGGAATTGATAAAATCAGAACTCATTTCCTCCGACAACGACGACGACAACATTGGGATCAGGTGAAACTTATACTAGAAAATGAAACCAAACAATTCAATAGATGCCGTAGAAAATAGTAGAACAGGAAATCAGGGAGCATGTCATGGAATCAATGAATGAATGAACAAGATCTTCTGAATGAACTTGAAAATATCCAAGAAGATGCCCCATGAATGAAGTGTGGAAAACTCCAAGCACAGTAAATGCACTTATCCACCGGATATCAAACGCATTAACTGTCTGTCGTTTTTTCTTTATGTTAATTTTCATGATTCTGCAACACAACCACTTGCACTTGCACTTGCATTCGGGCATCTGAAGAAATGCAATTTTTATTCCCAGGAGGCGTCACTGAATATAGAGTAACTTCTGGGCGAAACAAGCATGGGAGCAGCGGGTATACTTGCCAAACATGGTTTCTGGTGGATATATTTACATGTTTTTATTTATATTTCAATATAATCCACACTTAATATCGCGTCGAGGTTAAAGGAACCTTTTATAAGCAAGAAAATCAAGTTTCAAGTTACCAGAATCTATTTAAAGGTTCAGGACGAGTTTAGCGTCTTTTCTAGGAGTCAATGATATCAGTTTGCTATGCTAGTGACTATCTTTCATTAAAGTTTACTTTCAAGAAAAACCTGATTTTGTCATCTTGAATCGTGAAGTCGCTAGTAGCTCATCTCATTATCTCGTTATGAAAGAGACCCACCCTGAAGCCGCGAAGTGAGGGTGTCTGGGGATGTTGCAGTCCATAGCCTTAAGCCTGCAGCACCTACTAGTTTGACTCGTATCAACAGTACCTCGAACCAAACCGATTTATTCCAAAGCTAATAGATGATGAAACATTTGCATTTTTAATCAAAGACCGTCTACAGAATATTAATGAACACCTTCCGGCCAGAGTACTCTATTTTATGTGACAAGTAGATTCAATAGAATCCCTAGATTCTGGATAGAAGGTAAGTGACACGACTTCAAGGTGATAACTATCTGCAAAAAGATGAACCTAATAATCCAGACGATTCACTTTTTCCTATCCATCTTTCGTTTCGAATGTATGGAAAGTAATTTTTAATTGTTGCAATTTGTTTCACTTTAGTGAATCTAATTTTCCATTGAGGAAACTCTGTGGGAGCCAAAAACTTAGAGCTCTCTTCCGGTTTTCCATCTCATCCACTTTTTTTCTACTTTCTTAGAGGAACTGCTTATTATTCCAAAATGCTTCCATTCATTCTAAAATAAGAAAATCCCACGGACACAATTGTGTTTATTCTCCTTATCTGGTTTTGATCTACAAAGGAAATTTACCCAGAAAAAAATTTTATTAATTCATGAAAATTGCATGAAAATTAGCAAAAAAAAAAACAATCACACTGGGAAAATGGTGGCAAATTATGAAAATTTCATACGTTTCAAACGAGTTCGCTGTCATTGATAAAAATTTTGGGACAATCGAAAATATCCTGAAAAAAATCAAAAATATTCATCCTAATTCAATTCCAAAAACACTCAGAGACTTGAGGAAAATTGAAAATTTCGAATTTAATTCTTAAGAAAATCTCAAGAACTTATTATAACTGAGGAGAATATCGATCACAATCCAATTGGAGTGTTTTGATTCATCCGGATACAGTTGCCGGATGTAGAGAATCCCTCAGCTTTAAATTTTCATGAAATTTCCGTAGAATTTCCATGGAATAAATCGATACACGAGAGATATGCAAACTTATCAAGTTTACTGAACAACTTTACATATTTATATTATTTTACATATTTAAGCTATAGCTGTGTAATTTAGTACAAGGGTGTATGAGTGAATGTGAGTGTCAGTAACAGATTATTAAACACTTAAAGGAAAGGGGAAGATTGTTTGCTCAGACTTTGAAGCACAATATATCCAAGGTCCACATTCGGATGACTTATTGAGAGTTTAGTGAAAGTAAATAAAAACTTATAGGGATAACTTTAAGAAGGTGATGTGATTTCAAAGCTGATCCAGATAAGAATTGAAAGTCCTTTTTGTCCTTTTTGAGTCAATAAGGAAAATGGAAGACAATCGAAGAACATCTTGAGAAATACATATAAAATATAAGGAAGAATATTTTGCCACTTTGCATAATGTTTATCTGTCTTATAAACGTTTCCCTTGTAATATTATGCATCGAATATTCAAATCACATTCCAAGAAAGCAGCTAGCAAAAATTTTCTTAAGTAAAACATGACCAAAAAAAAAACAACGCATACAGGACGAATGTATGCAAAGCAATATGCAATGTGGAGCAAAGCTGCAGTTCTAAGACAAGACAGACTGATAAAAATGATGCGGTATTCGGAATAAACGAAAGAACACAGTTAGGAACGGAAATTAACTTCCTGCTCCGACCATGACACTACCAAAACCACGAACATTGTCCCATGAACACTGGTTTCCTACCACAAATTGACATTCGTGTGCAAGCATAGCCCTACGTGACTCAATTGTTAAACTCAACGTAATTGAAAGCCACCATCTCTCTGGGGGTAACTCCATTTTATGAAGAGGTCAATTGAATATCAATTTAGTTTATTACACAATACACAATGCACCCGCCATCTAGCTGCGCTACGCTCAATCTAAAACTAAATTATCAGCGTGTCGAGTACTATTACCACTACAACCCTTCTAGCTCTCCAGCTTTCCAACCCTTAAACAACCACCACTAGCATGATTGCACTCACGTCCAAAGCGCTTGTACCATTACAATTACGACAGCAATTTACCATCACCTTGCAACTTCCAATATTCCAGGGAAACCACTGGATTCACCCTCATCCAGACAGGACACTGAATCAGCGAAAGCTCCCTATACGTTACAATAAGGAACGTGTAGATCCAAATCAGGATTCTTTGGTTTAACGTTCGACAGTAACAGAAACCTTAACTTGCCCTAACTGCCCTTCCCATTCCGCCCTTTGATTGCTTGTCACAATTTTTGACACAGATCAACGAACCTTGTGAAATTTTAATTGAAATGAGACAACCCTTAAAAGGGTTAATTCCATTTATGTAAATCGGATTAATATAATTACAAAGTCAAAGCTCGGCCGATGTTGGTTTTTTTGATGAGGTTAACATTGTGAGTTCGCGCCGAAATGAGGCATGATATAGTCTTGCATATGATGATGACATGTCCTTCCCAGTGAGAAATCCCTGTCTAGACCAATAACCGTTCGAAGGGAATCTCAAGGATTCGAATAATTAAGTCCTGGAACGACTTAATATCCACACTAGAATTCACAGTTCCTAAAGTCATCAAAGTTTCTGTTTACACAAACTTCAAAATGAAACTTTCAGAATTTCACAGTTTATACATTTTTGAATAGAATATAAGAATTTTCCAAGGATAAGATGTTCTTGTTGGGGAATATACTTGAAATTCAAGTCACGTTTAATTTCAAACAATACACTGTCGTTGAGAGTATGTAAATCGCCTCAAGGATCAAAATTTACACTCAAAAACATAAGATTACCTTTATACCTTCACGATGATAATAAGAAGGTGAAAGTACCAAAGACAAAATCTTCTTAAATAAGAACAAAATTTTTATCTACTTAAGGATATAAGTTACCTTGATGTTATATTGTTGAAATGGAATCAACAGCTCACCACTTGTGCATAAGATCCTTTATTGAATTCTTTCAAAACTCTTACACATTCACATTTTCTTAAGACAGTGGGTGGATACTTTTTCAAAAAATTATTATTCTGTAATTCTGAAAAAGTTTTAAGGAGGTATCGACGTCACAAACAGAAAATTAAGAAAAACAGGTCATCAGACAATAGTTCCATAAATCCTTGATTATCACATGAAACGACAGGATGGAAAATTTAGTAGGAAACTTTTCTATTCATCACTTGTCCAACCAACATGGAGTCCGCAACTTTTATTGAGTGAACGGAAGTGGGTGATTCTGAAATTTTATTTTGTTGTTTATGATTTCGTGGTGATGATGATATGATGGTGATGGAACTAAGGATTGCTTTTGATGCGAAACGGATATGGTGTTCATCCTTCAAAACAGAAACTACAACTAGAATCAATGTGACACCATGTATGATGATGAAGAACCACCATCACCACAAGCACTAGCATCACCACTATCATCAACGATGCCAATTTATGGTTCAATCGAGAAGTCCTGGGAAGGAAGACGACGCCAAATGACTTCAATGTGAATTATTAATTTATTGTATCATCCGCAGGACAATACGTTCCCAAATGTCTCGGTCAATGAATTATATTCATTGATTATTCGACTGTTTCCGGGTCTGTGATACGGATATTTTATTGTCAGTAAATGCTATTTATCACTGCAATAAAAATTGCATTGTAAGCCATTGTTGGAGTCCGGGATTTTGATCAATTACACATTTTGTGTGTATGTCATGTTCTGGAGGTAATGTAAATGTTATACCTCAATTAAGGTGGTGAATATTATGAATTACATTATCCTTGAAAACTTTATTTGCACGTTTAACGATTTATATCAACTCAAGCGAACATTAAACGGAAAATGGTATTAATGACGCCTTGAGGCCACTTTGTAGGATAAAATTTATAACAACTTTATAGAATTGAAACGAATTTCATTTTCTATTTTACATATACTGTACGTTTTTGAGTACATTTCCGAAAATTCTTAGAAATCAAATCGTCCTTGTTTTGTATACGCAAGTCAAACGTGTTAACATATATTTGGTATAAATGAGATACACAAGAAATAACTTTGAACATCACGATAAAATGGAAAAACTTTAAGGAATTTGGGTGGTGACAATGAGGTCTCCTTTAATATGATTCGTGCCCTTTTTGTTTTCCATGAATCTGTTGAAAAGTGTATAACAGCAAGGACCTTTTCTTTGTCGTTGATTTTAACCTGGAACGATTGTCGTAACAGGTGGTAAAATTGTTTTGTTATTTCAGCAACTTATCATCATATACGGAAAGAGTCATGGAAAGCTGAGAAAGCTAAAAAGGATCAAGGACATTCTGTACATATTTGGTGTACATCATGACGCGTTTCTTTGTAAGAACAAATGCAGTGAAAAGTTTTTATGCTATAAAACTCCTCTTTAACCTTCCAACCGACATCGTAATGCTTAATAGCGCTGTAAAGTTTATAAGGAAAGCTTTCAATTTTCCAAAATGGCAAAATTACTTCCTTTTGGGGATGATTTCAACTTTCAACGACACTAAACTTTTCGCGTCACTGCAAAATTTTATAGCGTGTATTAGTCGCAGCTCATGACACATCCGTGCTCATTTCAGGATACGTTAAGGGAGTCATCCCATAGTGCCTTAGCTTGCCCAATACGGTTTTATTTTAATTAAATCTAAACAAATTCAATCTGACTAGATCGTTAACGTTTGGGGATGTTTTGACTTTACTCTCAGGGTTAATGAGATGCTACTGTTACACCGTCGTTGCTTGACATTGAGAATACCTATTTTCTTAATTAATTCCAACACACAACATTGATTTTCTAATTATATCTTTGTCCTTGTTCAAACATTTCGGTTATCCGCTTTTATAGGTACTTTGAAAAAACCAATTCCCGGTCAAAGAATCGTCCTATTCCGTCTTCAAGGACAAAAAATCGTATATGTATGTAGGTACACATGTCAAAGATAACATTATATTAAAATTCGTTTTGTAATAAATTATGTAGCCCCAAAGTGAATTGAGTTATTAGGAAGTTATTGTAGAAAGCACCTGCTCACATCCCTTTTATATCCTTAAACGAAAAATAATATCATATTAGAGACAGACACCCAGTTATCTTGGCACATGTGATACAGATTTAAGGGTTGATTGAAGGTAAACACTTATTTTTCGTCACTTCAAGCATCTGGGACAAAGGTTAATTGTTTAAACATTCGAACATATTAAACTTTAGCATTACCTACACTCTTGAGTAATGTTTGTTTAAAGGACTTCTTAAAAGATTCATTGCAATAAAGGAAAACTGTATGTAACAAGAAATTGCAATGTAAATCACTATAACACCAACAACACGAGTATCCTTCAACTAATATTAAAAACTCATCTGTCATGGAAATCCAAGGGAAGGCATTCTACCGTCCATGTATTCATTCTTATGCAAGCTCATATATCATCGAAGAAAAAACTGTGTTATCCTTGGAAGTCTAAGTGTATACACGTGTTGTTGGGTGTTATATTCTACCTGTTGCAATTTTCCCGATGAAAATGAATTTCGTACCATGGAAAACAATAAGGGAATATTGCAGAACCGTAGCCGTCAACGGAATGTCTAAGGACGACATTGAAGAATGATCCAAGTGGGAAAGAAAAGATCCTGTTGCAACATTGCAAAACACAAATCCTTGAGTGAGTCTACAAGTAGATATTCCTTACACATATCTCCTTTTTCTTTCCACTAATCCATTCAAAATTCTTACGATGATATCGATACGAGTTCGAAACGAGTAAGTACTCCTTGACTGGTTTGTTTGTTTCCTTAACTCACTTTCCATAACTCCAAGGATCAATAAAACTGAAACGGATATCCTGTAAGCGAGTAAATTCTGTGGAGTCTATTATAAAGTTTCCCTTTTCGTCCTTGTGGTTTGTATCAAAACTAAATCCGCTGTCGTTCATTGTTTCAACTTAAAGTGGCAAACTGGCACAGTGTTATTTAATTTTGTGTCGTAGTTTGTCCTGCTAATCGTATACTACCTTTTGCTGTTAAACAAAAGGTAACCTAAACCTAAGCCAGGTGACATTCGAAAATTGTGAAAACTTCACAAGTACAAAATGGAAAGTACGTACTTGAAAGTTTCTAGAAGTTCCATTTCTGGAACTTTCTTAACTCCAAACGTTTCTCTCGTGTCTGTGATATTTTTGCTGTTGTTCGTAATGTTGTTGTTATTGTTGTTATTTTTGTCGTATAACATATAACAAAAATAGCACATGAAATACAATTTTAAGTTTGAAATGTGTTCATTGTTTGTCGAGAGCAAAACTTGAAAGTAATTTTTAGTTGAAGTTTTTCGTAAATTGCTTTACTTACAAAGTTTCAACACTTTCACGTCACGAATTTAAAATTTAAGGATTCATACAGGAGTTGACATCAAATTTAACTGACAATAGATTTCAATCATGAATAAATCTGACCGTATTTTTGTTGCAAATTCATGTTGCCCTTTTGCAAAATTCTTCAAACCATCACACATCATCAAAAATTACGGAATTCCTTCAGTATCAGACACCGCCCTTTGGCAGAAACGTATTAAATTACCGTAGACAGAATAAACAACAACCGAAAAAGTCAGGATCTAATTAATACTTTTTTTCCCAGAAATAGGCAGAGCCTTAAGGATACAAAATGTTTTGTATGATTTTTTCTTGTTTACTCCTAACTCCTACCCAACAGCAAAAACATCAAAAGTGTTAAAGACAAGAAAAAGATATCGAATGACCTTTACCTAAAAGGGTCAATAAAAAAACGAAAATTCTGATTAAGGTGAGTATGTAAATAGGTACACAATGTTACAGATACTAAATGGGCAAAATAAGAAACATTTCCATGCCTAAAGCTTTTGTAACATTCGAACATTCATACGAACCTTCACACACAAATGAAATTTGATGAATGTCTGAGTTTAATGAAAATCCTGAAAATTTTCAACCTTCCTTAGGCTATTCTGTACAAGATATTATACAAAAGTAGATGGACGTCGTAATGAAAGGATCTACTTTGTTCTCAATTGTTTGAAGTCAAACCTTAAAAATTTAATAAAATTTCGAATTAAATAAATTTCCAAGAATTTTTTGTTGCTAATTTTGATTGTTGGCTTTTTTATTTTTCCTTCAAGCAAATTACGTACCGCAATACAAAACTCAACAACAGTTTTGTGGAAAAACTGGAAAAAATTATTCTTGTATTCTAAACTAGTTTCCATTGAAAGTTTGCTATCAATTATTCTTAAAAAATATTGCATCAAATTTTCATTGACCTTTGTTACTTTTGGACATCAGTATGGTTATTTTAGGTGTGCATATAAGGATAAGAACCACCTTGATTCACTTGTTTCCATATAGATTTCCTTGTTGATTGAAGCAAATCTCGGATGAATTCATCCTTCCAAACCATCTCATCTCATCATCATGTTAACATGATTCCCTTGAATCACACAGAAACATAAGACTTTAGCAACAATTCTCCCTTGTCTTTACTTAGCAATTCGGTTAATTGCATTCGACCTGTTGACTACTGATTTGCTACTATTACGCTGCCCCTCACTTGCTCCCCAACAAATCTCAGTCCATGTAATTCTAATTTAATTAAAAGCCCCAAAGGTCATTATGATTTGCGTGAGAGAGTCTGTTTATTCTAGAAAACCTTTTTTCTGTTTGTAGTTGATGATTTTATTAGGTCGAGCAATTAAGGTAATTAAAAATGCAGCTGCAATTACATTCGTGATTCGAATAAATTCATTTTAATCCATTTTAATTTTGTTTTTCTCAACACACTCGTTTCATATTCTTATAAGTTTGCAATTGAGATATCTTAGAGTAGAGTTGGTGGAATAGAAAAATGCCAAGAAGTGTTAATTTCCAAACACTTATTTCTCAAAATGTCATCTACCTTTCTTTTAATATTATTTTAATATTTTCTTTTCATATTTTGAATTTGAAGAAAAATCTTGAGATTTTATCCTAATAAAGGCCACGTTGAACGTGTTGACACGAATTCAAGTTTAATCAAAACAATCGTCCAAAATTAGTTTGAAGTACCTAAGCAGAAAAATTTGCATAACACGCCAAACTATGCACACACCTGGTGGAGGTGTATGAGAACAGATCCCTTTCATATCCTTGTAAGTAATCAGAAGTGAAAACAAGAAATTGAATTGATCCTTCTCACGTAGAATGGCTGGCACTTAAGGATATTGTGCTCTCCTCTTCGCGGCGAATACAAATTCATTTCATGAAAGGATTCTGTTCAACATGCACTCTCAAGTGCAGGAAACTGCATTTGTACGCGACGGAACGATGCAAATCAAGACAACATTAAACTTGATTGTTCACATTATTCCCTTATCAGAGGGTAATTCCACCACATCTTTGTCCGGGAAATCTTAATCTCAGTCGTAAAACCAACGCTCGTTACGACGCCCGGCATAATTGCATTTGTCGCTTTCCACAAACGCGAACGTCAAGTACACGAGGGTGGATTTTGGCAAGGGTTGAAGCTAATAAATCGAGGGTTGGTTGATGCAAAAACGAATCTATCGATCCAATGCCAACCAGGTTACAGTGCATTCCTAAATCACTGCACAGAGTCAAATATCAAGGATACAAAGAACCTCATCTACCTCTGGCTAACCCGAAAACCATCTAAACTGCATCACATCAAATTCCATTGCTAATGAATTTTTTCATCCACTGCAAACTGTTGTGTATATGCATCGTTCTTTGATGTACTGAATATAAAATAAAATGATCCTTGAACCTCCACAAAATGATGAAGTTAAATCTACCGTCGTCCTTTGAGTTCTAAGCACACAAAAATGAATCCTTCCCCGTTTTATGGGCTATAAATTTCAAATGATGGATCGCAAATCCTGTAGTTTATTATAATTGCTAGAAGGGACTGAATTTGATGAATATTATTTGAGCTTCCTTAAAGGACATCATAGCTTTTTGTAAATACTATATTAACAGATTCGTCGATACTAAATTTTAGTTTAATTTCATGTTAATTAACATATACGTAATGTATCCCCTTTTAATGATTGCTTTCATGATTGAATAAAACCGCATAAATCCCTTGAGGATTTCATTATCATTTTCATGTCATACCTTCACAAAATCCTTCCATGAAAAAAGAAATTATATTTCAATAATACCTTACATGTCTTGTATCTTTCTACATGGAGGCAATTTCGGTACGTTATACTGGCGCGATATTTTCAAACACATTAGGAACGTGAGTGATTTGAAATTTTCTTCAATCGGATTTTCAAAACTAGACTGACACCTTTCAATTTCTGAATAAAGAAGACTCCAACAAGGATGTAAATCAGGATATTTGAGTTAAATTCCTAGAATTTTTTTGTGGCTATTCACAAAATTTAATATCCAGCAAGTCCTTGCAATACAAAAGTACTCCAAAAAATGTGTATCCCTGCTACAAAGTATGACAATTTCATTTGGAACAGAATAAATTTACCAAAATTTTTGGAAAACTTTCCTCAAGTTTTTGGTTATCCTTAATTAGTTCCAAAGCATTTGTACTTCGTAGTGTTTCTCCGCGTGACTAACTTTCTCAAGTTTAAGTATAACAAAAAACTTTAACCATTAAAAGGATCCTTTAAATTTATGTACCGAAGCAAAACAAGTAGGATGGGGTTGTGGACTATGGGATGTGGAACAAAGACAACCTCCTTAAGTAGGGAGACTTTTATCCCGCTCTGTTTGAATAAGACCAGCTCAAAGAAAAAATTTACCCCGAATAAAGTACATAAAAAAGAAAAACAATAAAAGTAACAAAAGTAAAATATCCTTTAAAGGGTGTGAGTAGAGCAACAGTCTACTTATAGACACAGGCTACACAACTACCACCACTGCCACCATCACCACCTGCAACGAGCTCCAAAAGAGGAGCTAAAGCCGCACATGAATTTCAATGAGATCAAGCTTTCATCTTCGCGCATAAATTACCCTACAATGTTGCAAATGAAATTTACGAGAGAAATAAGGATCCTGTTACCAGGAATCCTTGGATATCCTTCGACAAGGAAACGTTTGACAAATTTCATGACAAATGACTGTGGATCCTTGAAAATTTTTGTTTTAATCAGGTCATTTTGCATAAAGAGTGAAGAAATGCGAAGCTGAAGATCCTTTAAAAAGGAAAAAGAACTTAAGTCATGTCTGGGATCAATGACATTGCCTATCTTTAAAGGATGTTTTGAAAAGAAAAACTGAGAAAGGGCACTCGAGAATACTTCAAAAAGGTGTGTCTATCGGGCCATTTTAGAGGACATGTTTCGATAGAGCCAGTCAACCCTGAGAGATTGAAATCAAAAAAGTGGATCCCACGATTCAGGACTCAACTAAATTTTCATTCCTGACGTACCGCTCTAAGGATATTTGAGATAAAATGTTAAAGAAATGAAAGTTTGCTGGTATAAGTTTAAAGGACAGAATCTTGTTCAAGGGCAATTGTCCATGTAAACCTTCTGAACTTTTGAGTGGTTCTTAGGTGGCAGAGAGGAACAATTGAGACTTGAATGATTGAAGGTTTCTTGGCACAGAAAATCAATTATTGGCCAGAATTGCTGAATCCATCAGTAATGAATGAATTAAAAGCAATTTTCAAATTGATTTCGGGTGATGAGTCTCATCCCTCGATTTTACTTCAAGGAGAATCCTTAAAAGATCCCTTAAAGTTGAATGAAGTAGATATACAAAGACAGGCAATGGAGTTCTGAGAACAAAAGAACTTGCGGTAAGAATAACTAAGAATTTTGGTCCTTGCATTTTGGTGAATAAGGAAGGATTGCTTCGTTAACTCAACACAACCGAAACTTTATTGCATTCCCCTTGGACAATTGACTTATCGATCATTTGACCAGTTCACTGGTTTATAAAAAATTCAAAAGGACAACGAAAGGATCTGGAAATCTCATCTGGAAAAATCTTCAGCTTCAGACCAAACAACTCATCCATATGTGTAGACATGTACTGAACTCATTGGCCCATTTCGACTATAAAAGACGAAAATCGTCCTTTGGGCTCATAAATAAATGTAATGAAATATTTAGGAGACAACATTACAATTGCGTGCCTGGAATTTCAGGTTTTTTCCGCTCGTTTGATAGTAGGTGATCCTGAATGGCTTATTGCATTGTAATGCTTCAAGGAAACTAGTTGCCAAGAAAGGGATAATTGATTTTTGGCAAAGCTTTGAAAGTCTCTGGTTTCTTTTCCATCATTATTCCAATAAACAGAAAATATAAATTCTGTAAAGGACGAAGATCTGAACATTTACAATGTAATCAACGAAAACTTCAACTTCACCAACACATCTCTTCGAAGTATAGAGATCTATAAATGTGAAGATTTGGAACAAACTAGAAATCATCATCCTTCTGTATATGCTATCTAGGTAGTTGCATAGTTGCTTTGTCATGTTTAGTCGATGTTTGAACGGAGTAATTAGTTTTCGGTAATTATTAATTAGTTGCTTAGCTTCTCAGAACCAGATTAGCTCACCAGGTTTAGTGCTTCTGGAATTGTGCAAATATTTGCCCTGATATTTGGAAGACTATTAGGAATCCTTTCTAGGATTCACATGTGAATGATACTTACCATTTTATCTTTTGTATTACAGGCAATGAAAAGGATAAATAATTTCGTTTATTCTATGTGATCTATACTAAACGTATAATATCAACAGAACAAAAACAACAACAAGAACTTCATTCGATTCAATGTCGTAATTAGATTGTTAATCCTTGTTAACATTTCGTGTAGCTTCCAGATTGGAAATGCGAATTTATCAAGGATTATTTTAATATGAGACGTTACCAGATAACAAAAACTCCCTATTTTAGGCGTTGTCCTATTGGAGTATTTTAGAATTTAATTAAAAATCACAATTTTCAAACATTTCACGAACCTTAATGGAATTTAATTAAAGCTTTTAACGAATATTTTGTTTAAAAACTGAAATCACGATAAGGAAATGAATTCTCTTCACCTGTCCGATGTTATCGGTTCTGTAAATTTCATTGGCTCTTCCCTTCCCATTGTCCCAATTTCTGGCATTTTGAAATTAGTACCAACATTTATACGTCCGTTCTAGTTGTTCTCTAGTGGGGGAACCGCAAACGACAAGGGTAGTGTCCATCTCCGAACCCTGTTCCACACAATAATCCCTTTTTATTGTTTTAAATGGATACCGATAAATTTTGGGGCGAATAAAAGAGAATAAAAGAGAAACATCTCAAATCGTGGAATTATTCAGGCTAAAAGGTACCGATTGGCTTAAGAAGGAAAATCGTCCAAAAAAATATAGTCGCCGATTCAACTCGGGGAACCCTCTTAATTGACTTCAGGGAATGTCCGATCGAAGCGGAAAATTGGGATTTATAGACTCGTTTACTTAGAAAAGGATTTCTCCTAGTCCTACTCAATTTGTCCTCAGATGCATTTCGGGGTGTAAATGGATTTACATGGACTTATGATCCTGGGAATTGTTATACGAAATTTTATTTTACTAAATTCAATATCGGGTATTGGATTCTTTCAAGATTTATTGTATCTCATCTTAGAGAGACAATTTTTTCACATTTTTATTAGATCATTTATTTGAACGACACTGAATTTGATAAGACCCTGCTCAATCAGAATGAAAATTTTTGTTTTTTGAAAATTTCCCTTATTTGATATTCAAGAAACCACCAGATTTTGTGATTTGAATTTCATTGTTTGCGTTCATCTTAATTTCAAAGTAATTTAATTAAATTGAGTTCTAAAATTTCTAAATGTCTTTCTTATATAAACCATCTGAGGAGATCTACTTAGCATTCAAAAATGTGCTTTAATCCTTTCTGACGGCAACATATACATTTGGATTTGAGTTTATCTAGAATCTGTGCCATCTATCTCAATATTCGTTTTGTTCATTTTAGCATCCCCATCATTCCATTCGTATCATCCCTGAATACCATCTCTAATAATGTTGGAAAAAGATGCCACCACTTCATCTTTATATTTTTTTTCTTCCTTTTTAAGGGATATAGGTACTCATATGTGTATGTTTTCTAAAGGGAACATATTCAGTACACGACAGAAACAGAAGAATCAGATGAAGGACCTTTTTTTCTTCTAGATTTTGTTGAAGGATCCCAACAACACTGGCATAAGGCATAAAGGTTTGCTTACCTTCAGGCTGATAACGGCTTCAAAGTGTCGAAAACGAAGATATTCGTTGAGCACGTTTCTCAAGATACACTGTTGTGGTTGCATTAATTTGCATACATTACCTTCAACGTTGATAATAAATTTACACAATGTTTCAGGGAGATTTTGTTAAGGAAGGTGTTATCAAATAGGATTACACAATCGTCATTTCGTGATGTTAGATTACATACAGTATACCTACATACATATACCTATGTTTGTAAATGTTACTTGTATTGTAGTGTTACTTGATTACATTATCTAGCAAATTGTTGCAGAATGAAAAGTGTCTTTTATAGTGATTCTAAGGTCCCTCTTTTATTAATTTCTCAAAATGCCAAACTCCTATTTTATTTATCGTCCTTTTGACAGGCACAAGAGAAATTTACACAGCTTTATTTCAACGTGTTATTGGTGTAGGTGACGCAAGGTGACGCAGGTTGTTGTTGGTGTAAATAAAAGGAATTTCCCTAAAATGTCACGGTTTTTCAAGCGTTTCAACACATGAAAAATATTTTCTTTCCATTTTCCCGTAATAACCCAAAATGTGTCCCCATGTTTCACATTGGTTTGACGCCGCTACTCGCTACTATTCAGAGTGTCCTATTTTGGGGTATCCCGGTAAAATTCTGGATTCATCGCCCGCTTTGACAAATGAACAACACTCAGCTCCACTGTTGAAAAACATTTTCACTAGAGAGCTTTAGTTGGAGCTGGAGAGTTGAGCAGCGCTTGAAAACAAATGACAACAGATTTGCGTTTTACAAAATTCACTTTTTTCACTTTTTTTCTGTTAAGTCCTTTTTACACTTTTTGCCTATTTCCTATTCCGGTCCTTTTTTTTGCTTTCGCCTTCGTCTTTTTTGTGCGGCCTTAATGTAGTTGTCATTTTTCAAGTTTCACACTGCTCCTGTGGAATATGCGGAGGATTCCACCAACTACTACTACTACTTCTACTGGCCTTATATATGCATGTGTTAGTGTTGCAAAGCGTGGCTCACGACCAGGACTCCTCATTTTTTTTCTTGGTTCCTTTTTTTTAAATTTCCATATTAAGCCATAACTTTAGCGCAGGTGAAACAAATGTCTGTGTGCCTTGATATTTGTTCAAGGATTGAGTTTTCCTTGTCAGTTTTTATATTAAATGACGACAGCATTTTTCCATTAGCTCGTAACCTTTTAGGAAAGCACCTCATATGCGGGAGGATCTGCAAAGTGTCTTGGATGTGTTTGAGGGAATACTGTGTCTTTTACCTTGAGAATTTAAGACTGTGGAAAATTGTTATTCAAATTTTACATGATGCCTTGTTATACATCGTTGTACTCTTAGGAAATTTCTGATATTGCCAGGTTATACTTTATTTCAGGCTTGAGGATTTCACGTGGGCTTGTCTAGAATAAATTCTCTGATTGAAAAAGTCTTACCCAAAGGACACAAAAAAGGAAAAAAAATTATCCTTTCTGTGCAAGATGATTTATACTCAAACGAAATTTTCTCTACAACTTTTACTTGATCAACTCGAACACACCTGATGCACACGTGGAAGTGTTTTGATTCATCAAATTTGAGTAAGTACTAGTATTCTCATAAACATTTGATGTCTGAAAATATAAATCTCTAAACCATCTGTAATATCTGCTCATAAATACTTAATTTCAAGTTTGTTATTTCCCCATTCATAACTTGAAATCTTCACGATGATCACAGTGTGGTCAATAACCGGACACACTTCCGAGTGGCTAAGACAAAACCAGTGATGACCACAAAACACAACCAGCACTCACTAATTGCTGTAACTGCCATAAACTTATTAAGAAAGTGGGCGCTTTTTCGCCCACGTTTACTCAAGAAAGCTGCTGTTTTGGCCACGTAACTGGACCCGAAGTATGTCAAGTTTTTGTTATTGTCGATGTCAAACACCTTCGCAATGAGATTGCCAAAGCACACCTGACTGTAGACCAATGACATCATTCCCGTTTTCATTTTAAAGATGAAAGCTGAGATTGCCAAGCTCATTCCAGATGACGCTTTTATTGGAAAGCAAATAACCGTTTTCCGGTAGTTAATAACTCCAGAGGCTATTCAGCAGAGATTCGAAATCAGTTTTTAATGAAGCGAAATTTATTGCCGATTTTAGTCTCTGACACTCTGTCAGCGAGGTGTGGTTGATGTCAGGTTAGCGCCAGGAAATTGAACTTCACTTTGAGAGCACTATACGACCAGCCCAGAAGTTTCCAATATCAAGTCGCGTCATTTACCAACTGGCGACAATTATACAAGATGAGTTTTCTCTTGAAAATGATTTTTCTAGAACTAACTATTATAGCACATCGAATATCAATTTGCATAATTTTCTTTCAAATGGGTCTCTTCCGGCAAAGGGCAATTCTCTGTTCTTGAATTACGTCCCACACAAACTTGACCACATTCTGTCCGCCCTTCACGAAACCATCAATCAGTGATGCTTGATTGATCCCTGAAGAAGTACCTCAAGATCTCAGATGACAGTGCGAAGTGCCTCTCATCCATCGTCAAGGTCTGATGACCAAAGGGTAATGAAATACGTTTGTGTCACAACAAGATCACTAGATCAACCAGAACGAGTTGCATGCGTGAGAGAATGAAATTTCTGATAGGTTCCCCTTAAGATGGATTTGTGGCCGTTCACTTTTTTGTATTCACGAGTAACAAATGATTTCCTGATCAGTTGCCTGAATTTCTAATAACCACGAATTCAAGTGACTATGTTGTTACAAAATAAATTGCATGGACAGGTTACCATCACCAATTCGAATCTAGTTCAACTGACAGATGTCAGTGACGCAACAAACTGGAAGTACTTGGAAACATGATGAATGTGAGACACTCTCGGAGGTGTTTGTTTTCGTCAGGTGGAAACGACACAACTCCAATTCCATTAATCCGTCAAATTGGCCAACACGGCTTCATGTCACGCAACTTCCTTCCATTTCAATTCCAAGTCTCGACACCTTCTCCAACAAATCTTGTTTGATTCTAATCTGAACATGATGGTTTTCCTGACACGAAGAATGACCAAAACATCTCTTTCAAACCATCAAACTTTCTTGACACTTGGCTCATTTTGTGGCCACTTCAATTTTCATAAAATACATATACCGGACGCCAAATGCTACGTCCGGTAAAGAGAAGCGCTAATTACATAGATAAACCAATTCGATTCCTCTGAATTCAAGGAACTTAATCCATATGCATCGACTTCTGTCATCTAGGAGGAGTCCCTTTAAGAAGGAATCGAATCAAATTGCAGCAATGATCGTGTGTCACAAATTACGGAGACCAATAGCCAGCAAAATTTTCGGACATACTCGTAAAATTATTAAATGTACATCCAAATGGGAATTCTATTGGTCTGTAACAGCATATTTCGGGATAAACTGATAAATTAATTCCAATTACTGGCACATGCATTTTGGTAGAATGCGTGGAAGGCATTATGGGAAAACAAAACTAGGACGTTGCAGCACTAAAGCAAAAGCTGTACGCGGATTTAGTCCCTGCAGGAGCATAAATCCTGTTTCGTAATTAATAATCGGCTAAAATTACACGCTTAAAAATAAATTACAGTATGATATCTGATATTTGTTTCGCATTTGCGTTTAGGAATGTCCCGTATTTTCTGAATAAAATTTCAAATGCCTCGGGACTAATTATTATTAACCGAATTAAGCCTATCAAGTAATGTGTCCTTATTTTGAGGAATGATTTATGTACAAACACGATACACCTTGTCCATGTTTGTGACTTTATTAAACGAGGAATTTACCTACGTATATTTACAATGAAAGTTTTCCTCCCACAAAAAAAAACGTTTCCAGTCAGGAAAGGTTCAAAGGTTAACATCGTTTCTTTTCCAATTTTATGGTTCAACGTCTTACGAAAATCTTCTTGAAACGTGACAACCGTGAAATGCAACTCTTTAAATGCTTACTCCTGGAAAATACTAGAATATCCTGCAAAGGATGAATTCTAAATACTGACACCTTTGTGGAAGGTTCGTTGCAGCCAAATTGAAATATTAGACGATATCGTGGCAAGGTTCATTCCATTCACGTCTATCCATGTCGAAGTGAAGGAATCTAAAATAAAGTTTTCAATTCATCCTTTTTCAACACATTCTTAAAGTTGAGTTTCCGCTTGACATTTTTCCAAAAATACGGAACTAATTAAGTTCATGGAGTTGGGGAGTTTGTGCAACCACATTTTGAATCAAAATGAACGCAAGTCAAAGAACTTCCCTCACAGGTGGGCTTAGTCCTTGGGTAAGGAGTTTTTTGGCAAGCATGACACGTGCCAGAAATCGATACAACTTGTTGCCTAGGCGGACAAAAATACGTTTTCCCCGCTCAACAAAAAAAGCTAGCCCAAGAATGTTAACTTCTATTCATCTTAACGGGGAAGTACTTACCATACAAGAGTGGATGGGTTAGCACTTCATTATGTAAACGACAGCATTAGGTTTGATGCTATCATGGCGTCTATTGACTATAAAATCGAATTCAAGCTGATTTGATCGCTCCACCCGGTCTTAATGCGAGAAATAAGTGCTTCGGTAGCCTTTCGGGACACACTTAAAAGTAGACATTTCAAAAAGGATCGATGAGCCATTTTCTTGTTTTATTATAAAACTTTATGTCCCTTTCATACTTGTACCCTTTTAGCCCTCGGGATCATATTAAAATCATATAATGCTCGTCTCGTACGAATACTTTAATTTCAATAATGAGAACAACATTGAGGGTAACATCCCCTATACGTCTCCAGGTTCCAACCAACTCAACATTATCCGTTTTCTGTGTATTCAGCAAAATGTCCTTATTATCGTTTCATTTGCCTTCATGTATTTGTGGTTTTATACATATGTATACGTTGAAGTTTCCCTTTTTTCCAACAAATTTCGGTTTTGAGACATTCTAAGCATCTTAGCAAGAAATTATTGTTAGCATCGACGATTAAAATTTCCCACAACGTCTTGGAACGTTTCTTTGGTTGGCTGGTCGTCGGTTTTAAGGACTCAAAATTTTCGTATATATCGCATCAATTCATTGAAGCACGTTTCACTTTGGATAATAACAAGACATCACCCAGATCCTCATATTTGTGGGTTACTTCCAATTCAACATATTTGGGTATGAGTGCCATTTCCCTGGTAGTCTTTAAAACATGGAATTTACACTTGGAATTTTGTGAAAGACTTGATGGTATTTGTTGCTTGAACAAATTCCATTTCAGGATTATTCTTGACATCTAAACAAAAATCGCTTCAAATTATTATTAAAGTGTCGAACATTTTCAAAGATTTAAGGACATTTTTAAGATGATTTTCATAAGTTCAGGTTAAAAAGCCGAGCGTTTTTAATAAATTCAATCTGTGCAATGAATTTCAAGCCCAACTCGAATAGGAGGAGTCAAATATGCAAATGATTTCCTTTGTGAATGCACAAAGCTGTTGATAGAATCTGCTTAAGTAATTGTTTATCTACAGGAATAATAAATGTGTATGTAATATACCACATACCAGGCATACCGTCATTTCCATGCAAACTTCATATTTAATGCCTCAAAGGAACACTAGACTTTTACCACAGTCACAACAGTACGGGCTGGTTAGCTTTATACGTGTATCATGTCAAACGAGTTATATGCAAATTTTAGTCGTTTCAAAGTTCTTCATCCTTACACTTTGTTGGGCTCATATCTAAATAAAATTTGCATATAACGTTGTGGAATAAATGTCTGTTTGGTAATTGATTTAAAAAGCCATCTCACCAAACAATCAAACATTCATTCACATCTCGTTATTGAGGGACGGTTGTGTCAACATCATAATTTCACTTATAGATAGTAGTGAGTTCTCATCTGTTACGCGGAGTCATAACTATCATTACTACCTTTTCTCACTCACAGATGGAAGTAACCATACAAACATCAACTTCCACGTGGTTTTCTGACATCCAACCCTTACCTCAACATGAATTTTCTGTTTAGAAATTTGTTTCTTTTTTCGGGTTTTATAAATTTTATGACTTCATTTTACACGCAACGCCAACTTCCAAGCACAATTACGGACAAAGTTTCATTAAACACCTGTTAACCGCAACCAGGAGTGATGATGATGATATGGAGAAGATATCAAGACACTAACACACGAGGACGAGGAGGACACCAAGAGACAAGGGTGGATTGCAACCCGTATAATACCCAGTGAGAAGTGTAACCTTAATTAGAAATTCTTCCGTAACGTATGAGTTCATATTCAGACAAACGAAAGACGTTCAACATTTCCTTTATGTACCCTTACAGCAATTATGAGAATTTACGGAAAATGAAACAATTTATATATTTTTTCGGGGTTCCCGGGGAAGGTTAACTCCCAATTCCCCGGAAACATAAAAGTGTAACACAAAGCTTTTAATATAATTTTCTCAACTGTGGTGCCCACCTTCGAGACACCTTCATTGCAAACAACACGCACTTCCGGGCTCATCTTCAGGAAGTTCTGTTCTCTTGAAGTGGATGTTGCCTTGTATAGCCACAGAATAAATGAAAACGTCTTCCTTTAACGAGTTTAATTCATTAACATCCAAGACAAATGAGATTCACCCTGCTGGCAGCATCCAATAATATGCGATGAGTACTTACTTAGTTATAGTTACTCCCTGTCAATCCCCCCATTCTCCTACCTGCGAAAATTTGAGCCAGGGGAGCACTTCTTCTGTACAACACACTCTTGAATTTGTCACTGTCGTCGGGTTCACCGATGTCTTATAAAACACTTCATGATATATAGCCGATGATGGATTGGCTACATTTTGTTATATTAACTCTGGTGAATGGTGTTTTGACGTTTAATCATATTAAAGTAATTATTTGCCGCTTCAATTAAGTTGATTTTTAATTAATTGCTACGTATTAGACGCATTGTGTGGTGTATGCTCCGTTCATCAGATATTTCACAGGTGAATGGGTTGATTGCTTGATTAGCTTAATGGCAGACATTTCATAAGGTTAAGAAGAAATTTGGACTCCAATATTTTGAGAGTGACTGGGTCACTTTTAATCCTAGTATAGCTTTTATAACTTTAAATAAATTTCAACTTTCAACTTCTCTCGGTTGCGTGCCCAGAAGTGATAGAACCTCGTTTCTAATCTTAATTGCAAGCGATTCATCTTTGAAGCTACAAGTGGTCCGCATGACACAGAAAGAGCAACAAAAAAGTTTTTTCAAAAGTTCCTTAACACATCACCTTCAAGTGTTACAGTTAAAAGTTATCAACAACACGCAACCGGAGTTAACCCTTTTTGAAGTTCGTATATCCTTGAAGGTTTTGGTGTTAAAAATTTCCTGCCAATATTTACTTTACGTTGTCGCAGGACTGAAAAATATGTCACAAACACATCTAAACCTTAATGCCTTTCACTCCCCTGGTTTTTTTCCAGGACATTTCTGGGTGAATTCCCGGCAACGTAAACTACTTCGAGATAAGGAAGTTGAAATATTTTTATCGTCACCGAAATTGTTTTGTCGGTGTGAGTGTTTTCCTGGATGTGTGTGTGTGTGTGTGTGTGTTGAGTTTAGAATTTTTTTCACCTAAACAGGTAAATCACTTTAATGGTTTTCCGGGTAACAGGTTGTTAGAAAAGCGGGGATCCTTGAGAAAAGATCATCTGAAAAATTATAACCGTCGTTCCGTCCTGATTCTGGATTGAATCCGAACGTCTAGGGGTTTAGCGTAACATTGACTGCACGTCGATAAATACAAAGAACCGTGCAAGTCAATGATAGCAGAATCCTTGCACGTCGATAAATAAAGAGAACCGTGCAAGTCAATGAGAAAAGAACCCTTGCACGTCAATTAAGGAGAGGAACCGTGCAAGTCAATAATTGAGAATCCTTGCCCGTCGATAAAGCGGGGCACCGGGCAAGTCTTTGAATCTTTTTGTATCCTTGCACGTCGTGAAGGCGGGAAACCGTGCAAGTCTATTGGTATACTACCTCTTAAGGTGGTGCCTCTAGTAGTTTGGTGGTGTCTTTCTGTGGTGCCTCTGGTGGTTTGCTTCAGTATTAAGGAACTGTACTTTTCACTTTAAAGAATTTACTGTGTTCACTAGGTTTCTAAAAAGAAACTAATTTTACTCTTGGTTTTTCTTAGTTCCATCTGGCTGAAAAACTTCTGAAGGTTTGAAAATTATGAGTAGCAGCCAGTTTGACTCATGATCCCTAGGAAACCTACCTTTTTCTGAATGCACAAGCTCCAGTGCAAATTGGAAGGGGGCAACATTGTATGTCGCCAGATAAGAATTTTCATGCGAATTCTTATGAGAAAAGAGCGGAAAATTTCTTATGGGACTGTACAGAAACTACTTGAAACAATTGTACGGTTTTGTTTACTTTCATTTAACATTTCCCCCCGGCCTTCGCAGGGTCAGCCGGCGAAATTGAATCATTTGTTGATGACAAAGGTAGTAAACATACTTTAACAACTGGGCGAACAACAATCCCTGTGCTCGTTTTAAGAGTAACAACCCGTACAACACTGTCTGGACCAGGTTGCGCCTTGATCACACGTCCCAACGGCCATTTAGATGGAGGATATCGTTCGTCAACGATAAACACCAGGTCACCTTCCGTGATAGGAGTAACTGGCTTATTCCATTTGTAGACTGACTGAAAGCGTTGTAAATATCCCCTTGACCATTTTCTCCAAAAACATTGTACAATTTGGCTGAGATGTTGCCATCTAGAGAGTTTGGTGAACTGGATATTTTCCAGATTTGGTTCTGGAATAAGTGTGAGTGATTGACCAATAAGGAAATGACCTGGAGTAAGTACATCCATGTCGTCTGGATCATTAGTCAACGAACATAGCGGTCTGGAGTTAAGTATGGCTTCGATTTGAGCTAATATTGTGGTCATTTCTTCATAAGTCAGCCTGTTTTCCCCGACAACTCGCTTAAGGTGATACTTCATGGATTTCACACCAGCTTCCCATTTTCCGCCAAAGTGGGGTGAAGCTGGTGGGTTGAAATTCCATTTTGTGCCATCATTTGCTATTAGTGATGCAATTTTACTTGTTGATAAAGAGCATTGTTGAAAAAGCTGTCGAATTTCCCGATTAGCTCCTTTAAAATTAGTTCCGCAGTCACTACTCAAGGTGGCGCATATGCCACGACGAGATATAAAGCGTTTGTAAGCGGCTATAAACGCATCGGTGGTATAATCGGTAACAAGCTCCAGATGAATCGCTGAGGTAGCCTGGCATACAAACAATGCAACCCAGGACTTATAAGTCTTGGAAGCACGCCCTCTCCAAGTTTTAATAATGAATGGGCCGGCGTAATCAACACCAGAATGAAGGAAGGCTCTTGCAGAATTAACTCTGGACGGTGGAAGTTGCCCCATAATATGTTTTGCCCGTGACTGACGAAATCGTGCACATGTAACGCATTTCAGAATAAAGCTTCGAACTGGAGAGCGACCACCTAGAATCCAACAAGTATTTCGGATGTAGTTTAAAGTATCCTGAGTTGATCCATGAAGCGTTTTATAGTGAGCATCTTGAATAATAAGTTTAGTTAATTCAGAATGTTTTGGAAGAATATATGGTTGTTTCGCATTAGCACTTAACGATGAGTTTTTCAAACGACCTCCTACCCTTAGTAAATTATTATCGTCGATAAATGCTAGAAGTCGAAAGAGTGCGCTCGAACGTGGTAGTTCATTTTTTCCTTGAAGGGATGCAATTTCCATTTTGAAATTCTCATTTTGTGTTAAGCGAATCCAATGGAGGAGAGCTTCATTCAATTCACCAGGAGTTAAAGGAACTCGTGCTAAGTCGCAAATTTCGGGAGATACTTCTTTCCGCATGCGACTTAATGCTCTTCGAAGAATGGCAGTTATTCGTAGGAGGCGAGTCAATGATGAATATCGCGAAATTAGCTCCCATTTTGAGCTTGAAACTGCTGTGTGAAAAGTTACAGCACTAGAGATTACTCGTTGTTCTAGATCTTGAGGATTCTGTGGTTGGTGAGGTAAAACACTTGGCCAGTTTTCATTATTTTTTATTAACCATGCAGGACCTGACCACCATATAAGATGATTACGCAAGTTCATTGCCGCTATACCTCTGGTTGCGCAGTCAGCAGGGTTTTCCTTTCCAGAGACGTGTCGCCATGTAGCTAATGGAAGAGTTTCTTGTATATAGCACACTCGATTGTGAATGAAATCTTTCCATTTGGAGGGATGGTTGTTAATCCAGGTGTGCACTATAGAGGAATCAGTCCACAGATAGCACCTGGCTGCTTCAAAGCTCAACGACGTGCGACAATGGTGAACAAGCTTAGTCAACATGACGGCTGCTGATAGTTCTAGCCGGGGAATCGTTATTCGCTTTAGAGGCGCAACTTTAGTTTTGGAGCATAACAATGCCACATGTAGTTGATCCTTAAATTTTGTTTTAATGTAAACGACTGCGGCCATTGCTAATTGCGACGCGTCGCTGAAACCATGAAATTCAATTGTACCAGAAGAATTAAATCCACTCCATCGTGGAATTTCAATAGTTTCTAAACCATTGAGTAATTGCTGAAGACGATTCCATGTATTAATTTGAGGTGAGGCTAGCTCATCATCCCAATTGAGCTTAACTGCCCATAACTCCTGCATAAAAATCTTTAATTGAATAAAAACTGGTGATAACAATCCTAAGGGGTCAAACAATTGGGCGATTTTGGATAAAACTGTGCGTTTTGTAACTCTAACTGTTGGAGAACTTGAGAATTTAAAATGCAATGAGTCAGTAGGTGGATTCCAGAATAAGCCAAGCGCACGAACTTCGTTATCTTTTAGTTGAATTGACTGGACTGTCAACTGGTCAACCAATGGAATTTTAGCTAGGACATCAGAACGATTACTTATCCATTTTTTCAAAGTAAATCCTCCTGCCAGGCATAGTTGACGAATTTGATCGGCCTGTTTCTGGGCTTCTGTGATGGTGTCAGCTCCGCCGAAAATGTCGTCGACATATCTTCCTATTGTAAGTGGTTTAATAGCGTTTGGAAAGTTATGCCCTTCATCGTGTAGTAACTGAAGAATTGTCCTTAATGCTAAAAAAGGCGAACAAGCAAGACCATAAGTTACGGTTGTGAGGAAAAAGGATACAATCTTGTCATCATCATTCCAAAGAATCATTTGGTATTTCCAATCGTCAGGATGAATTTTGATCTGACGATACATTCGCTCCATATCTGTTGAAAATACGTATTTATACAATCTATAGTACATTAATACGTCGAAAATATCCGTTTGAAGTTTAGCCCCAGTAAATAGAATTTCATTGAGGGGAGGTCCCCCAGTGGTTCGACATGACCCATTAAAAACCACTCTGAGTTTTGTGGTCAAGCTGGACTCTCGAATCACACCGTGATGAGGAAGATAGAAGCCATGAAAATTATCACCTTTGATTTCTTTGACCTCGACCATATGTTGCAAACTGTGGTATTCTGACAGAAATAAACTATAAGCTTTAAAAAATTCCGGATTTGACTGAAATTTGCGTTGAAGCAGATGTAGCATGCGAAGAGCTGATCCTTTGGAATCACCTAATTGCGTTGGAGATGCTTTGAACGGAAGTCTTACTATGTATCGTCCATCAGAGTCTCTAGTGTGAGTTGAAACATAATGATCCTCACACTGTTGATCTTCTGCCGACAACGTACTTTTGGATGATGCTCGAATTTCTTCTTGATGCCAGAATTTTTCTAGAAGTTTATTAAGCTCCCAATCAACCGAACATTGATAACTCTGAGCTTTATTCGTTGAGGTAGAATTTAGAGATCCCGACACAATCCATCCTAATTTGGTTTGCTGAGCGACAAGTGTTCGGGAAGAGTGTTTGATGATTGACTCTTCTAATAGCTCTCCAAAAAAATCTGCTCCAATGATGAAATCAATATTGCCCGGAGTTGTGAAGTCTGGATCTGCTAATGTCAATGCTTGAAGACGAGACCAAGATACTTGTGGGATCGGTACCGTCGGAATTTTTGAAGTTAATTGCGGGAGAATGTAAGCATTGATGGTGAATTGTGTCGCAGTTGAAAAATGGGGGTAGATAGTAAGTTTGACTTGACCTTTAGTTTTCCCAGCAGACTTGGTGCCAAGTCCTAAAATTGTAATAGCTGACGAGGATTTTCTTCGAAGTCCTAGACATTGAGCTAGATTTTCAGTTATCAAGGAAACTTCGGAACCTTGATCTAGTAGTCCACGAGCAAGAAGAATATCACCTCGTTCATTTATCACTTTTACTTTAGCAGTCGCGAGCAGCACAATTGGTTTTGAATTTGATTGTGCATGAATGCTCTGTTTAGCTGTGTCTTCATTTGATGTTTGTTTAGCCGGTTGAAGTCTTTCTGATCTATGAAGTGTAGTATGATGGCGTTGCCCACACTTAACGCATCTTCTGGACGATCGACAATTCGATATACGATGACTTCCGAGGCAGTTGAAGCACAAACCTCTTGCTATTACTGTCTCCTTACGCTGCGGCACAGTTTTATTTTTATAAAGTTTGCATACCTGAATTGAGTGTTTCTCTGAGCACAAAATGCAGGACAAATCTTTTGAAGATTGAGACGAATCTTGGTTAAAAGTACCGGAAAAATGAACCCTTGTTGGTTGGAAATGTCTTCGTCTGTGCTCCAATTGTGGTCGAGGAAGATGTTCAAATGCTTGCAATGATCGCATTCGGGAGAGGATAAAACTCTTAAGGCAGTTCCAAGTAGCTGGGTCAGTAGATGAACCGAGATGTTGTTCCCAGGCCTTGGCTGACTCAGGATCCAGTCTCTCTTCAGCCATATATACCAAGAAGTCATCGTAATATTGGACTGGTCGGTTGAGCGATTCAAGATTCCGATATGCATCTTCAAAAGTTGTATAGAGGTGCTGTAAATTCGAAGCTGATTCAGCGGGGAGTTTTTTCACCGAATGTAAGGATTTAAAAGCGGCTCTAATCAACAGCCGTTGATTTTCATAGAAAGACACAACGGCTTGCCATGCTTTTGCAAAGTTTGCTGCTGTGAGATTGGTATTGCGAAGCAGATGTGATGCTGGACCAACTAGGCTAATTTTGAGGTACTGCAATTTCTCAACGGGAGAAAGAGACTCATTGGTATAAATCATGGATACAAATAAGTCCCTGAAAGAGAGCCAATCTGAAAGATTCCCATCGTACTTGGGAAGCTCAAGCCGTGGTGCTCGTGTGAGATGGTGGGACGCCTGTATACCAGTTGACACAACTTGGCATGGAGATGTAGTTGTCACGTTAGTGGGTAAAAACGAATTACGATGGTCAGATTGAGCAAAAGTTGATGGTTCTTGACTAGAAGATGATAAATTGTAATTCGACTCGAGTGTGGTCAAAACTGGTGGTGACGATGAGGTTGAAGATAGTAGTAGCGCTTTTATTTTTTCGCTGGTATCCAGATAGCAGTCGTATGTGGAAAAATAATGTTTTTCAACAAAATAAGGGTGTCGCATTATTTCTCTCTGATCTTCTTCTTCCAGCTTGGTGATGGCCAAATTGATGGCTTTATCGTTGATATGAAACTGTAGCCATTGTTCTTCCAGAGCTTCGATTCGATGATTTAATTTTGATCTTGTAAGGATTACAAGTCCGCCATTAATTAGACTTGGATAGGCTCTGGAAATTAATTCTGAGTGCGTCTTTTGCTGACGTATCCGAAAGTAGACGTGTTCAGCCCTCATGTTATTGAAACCTACGAATTTATGAAGGAGTTTGAATATGTGTTTCTTGCAAAAATCCGGCTCGAAGGACCAAAATGTTAGAAAAGCGGGGATCCTTGAGAAAAGATCATCTGAAAAATTATAACCGTCGTTCCGTCCTGATTCTGGATTGAATCCGAACGTCTAGGGGTTTAGCGTAACATTGACTGCACGTCGATAAATACAAAGAACCGTGCAAGTCAATGATAGCAGAATCCTTGCACGTCGATAAATAAAGAGAACCGTGCAAGTCAATGAGAAAAGAACCCTTGCACGTCAATTAAGGAGAGGAACCGTGCAAGTCAATAATTGAGAATCCTTGCCCGTCGATAAAGCGGGGCACCGGGCAAGTCTTTGAATCTTTTTGTATCCTTGCACGTCGTGAAGGCGGGAAACCGTGCAAGTCTATTGGTATACTACCTCTTAAGGTGGTGCCTCTAGTAGTTTGGTGGTGTCTTTCTGTGGTGCCTCTGGTGGTTTGCTTCAGTATTAAGGAACTGTACTTTTCACTTTAAAGAATTTACTGTGTTCACTAGGTTTCTAAAAAGAAACTAATTTTACTCTTGGTTTTTCTTAGTTCCATCTGGCTGAAAAACTTCTGAAGGTTTGAAAATTATGAGTAGCAGCCAGTTTGACTCATGATCCCTAGGAAACCTACCTTTTTCTGAATGCACAAGCTCCAGTGCAAATTGGAAGGGGGCAACATTGTATGTCGCCAGATAAGAATTTTCATGCGAATTCTTATGAGAAAAGAGCGGAAAATTTCTTATGGGACTGTACAGAAACTACTTGAAACAATTGTACGGTTTTGTTTACTTTCATTTAACACAGGTATTTCCCCGGTTATCAGTAAAATTATGTTTTTTAATTGTCACTGGCGGCATGACACTACTATCTCACTTTCAGGCACACATTACGATGGTTAAGGTATTTCGTGTATTTTTTCTAGGTTTCGATTTCGGTTTCAATGTTGGTTTTGCCTAAAACATTTTTATTTACGACGACCTCCGTCTGTTCGGACTTCAAGGATTGAGAGTGACTTCCCTTATCGCAAAATTCCAGCCACGTTGGTGGCACCGCTCGGACTTCTCTGAGTCATTTTCTTGTGATCAATAGTTTCCGTCGCACTGATTAAATTTTTATGAAAACAGGAATTTATGGGAATTTGTTTTCGGTGTTTTTCTTGTGAAAACTGGACAGTGCGTATTTCCGTATCAATGACTTGAAAGAAAATGAGTTTTCTTCCTCTTTGGCGCTTTCTGTCTGTCTCTGATAAGCTGCAGATCGACTTAAAAGCGTTAACATGGTGTAGGTGATTCTGACAGAACTCTGAGGGACTCCTCGTCACGTTCAATGTACAGAACCAGACAAGTGATTCATAGCTCATCTTAGTTAGAACAAATTCTTAGTTGGTATTGTTTCCAGGGAATGATGAGTTGAAGCCAGATTTGATATAATTCCCAGTGGAATTCGTCAACAAATGTGTTCCAGATGTTCTGATGTTTGTAAACACGACAAAGTTCAATATGACGAACATCAAACGTCACGCAAAGTTCATGTGAAAGCCACACTGACGAGGCTCTTCTCGTAATTTAATTTATTTCTTGTTAGTCGTTAATTAATCTCAATTAAAGCACTGAGCCACAGCGATTTCATATTAAAATTAGCTAATTAAACTAAAATTTAAAAATTCGCATAACCCACTCCTGAATATAACACTTTTTGGTGACGGCAAAGTGGAGGTTGCCCAAAATTGATTTGTACAAAATAGTTTCCGGAACATTTTTCCCTAATTCCCGATTGATTCGATGTATTGTCTTGTTGAAATACTTTCCAAAGCTCTAACTGGCAAGAGAAACCTTAAAATGATGAAGGCTGTAATAAATATTTAAATGTTTTGAAAGCTTAATTGTTCCCAACGAACAATTGTGGGAATAGTTGGGTCATTGTAGCCGCTCATCTGAGTTATGGGCGTCTTTGACCGGTGAGGGACGACAAAGTCTTTAGAACGACATCTTGAGTCACCATTTTACGAGTGCTTCTAGACCTCATACTGACTTGTAACTCTCTAATGTTGAAATGATCGTGACGGTTCCCTTGAGAATGACAACGTGTCATATGCCCTGAGTCTGGTCCTGAACCTTCTTTAGAACCGATTGTGACAATTCAATGACCCGATATATTTAGACACATGTGTCTTTTCGGAAATCTGATTCGGCCTTGTTAGAATGACCCCACTTTCCAGGCTTAAAGGAACTTTGAACTTCAATAGGTTTTCTTCAGAGGTTTAATTTAGATTGATTCCACTTAAAATGACGACTATTTTGAAATCGGCCACACCTCATTTCCCTGAAAACCGTCATTATGTCTTTAAATTTTCGAAACTCGCTCGTGCTCTCGGATCATTTAAGGCACGAAGATGAGTCAAATTGCAGGTATTCTAGAATTCTATGAGAACCAAAAATTTATTGTAATTTCTTTATTTATGTAAATCTCCCCAATTGCTCCATCCAAAATTCTAGTAATTACGTAGTTTATATACCATCTATTTTCCAGGGGGATATGGAGGCACAAAAAAACACAAACTAAATCTACATTTGAGTCTTAGAAAATGGAGGAAGTTAATTTCCTTTACCGTTTACCTAAGAAATTTCATTAAGTCGAGAGAATTTCAATGAAATAATGGACTCACTGTAATTAGAATTAAAATGGCGGCATTTTCCACCTTCGAATGAAATATTCATGTTAATTTTGTTTTAAAGCGAATTAAGACGTTATTGTTTTTTGTAGAAAAATTTTCGTTACCATCATTTCCGTTTTTAATGGATGTCGAAATTTTAAAATAACTTCCTGTGGAGTCAAATTACTTAACAAAAATTCTTTGTTGATGGGGATGACAGGTGATAATAAGATGATATCATGAATTATTCTTTTGTCTTTCGAACAACTTCTAATTTTTCAATTTTGTTTCGATTTTATCTCATCATCCTGACACAGAAGTTAAAGATTCTTAAATCTCATGTACCTATTTCTTATATGTAACGGAAGTCGAAATTAATTTTAAATTTATTATGGAAATATAAAGGAGGAGGAGGATTGGTGTTGGGACAATCCTTTTGCAAAATTCCTTCCGTCGTCCAAGAGGACATCGCATAACGAATTCGAGTAAAAAAATATTCATGCCAAATGAAAATCAGAAACCATAAACCGTCAGTATTCACTCATTACGCAATCATGGGCAAGGGATGATTTATTAAAAGTTTTAATTATTTGTCAGAGCAAAAAAGAAGTGACTGAAATTGGTTACCAGTTACTTGCATATTCAAGAGATGCTATTCAATAAAGGACGAAATCAAATAATAAAAAAATTTTCGATATTTCGTTTGGGCTTCTTCCAGACCAATTGCAATCGTAACCGATGAATCCATAAAAATGGTCTCATTTGAATATTTTAATGTCGTCGTTGAAGAGTTCATCAAACGTTCATTGATATTCAAAGGTTTTCCTGGAATCGATGGTCGTTGAGATGTTACTCAAAGTATATTTTTCCCGGTACTAATTATATTTTTTAGTGGGTGATATAATTAATTTTTAATTTTAATATATTTGTGCTTGAGGAACTTATAAATTCGAAGGACTTAGAAGTTTTGCAAAAAATAACCATTTGACTTTGACTCTTGAGTCTGGCTCATGTCATTTGAATCCATGATGGTGCATTAACCGGCAGAAAGGATTATTTTGATGTCCTTTTCCCAGACTGATTGCATGAAAATATTGTCGCATGACACGTCAAGTGTCAAATTAATTTAAATTACTTCATATTAGTAACTTTAATGTACACCAATTAAACAAAATATTCATCTATTTGAAATAACACACACTGAACTGTACTTCACCTTTACTTTACCGGAGGCTTGTAATTTCAGCCTAAGCCAACAAACATGGAAATGACTTACAGCCAACTCTACAACAGACGGAAGTATGTGTTATATACACATGTTCATTGTTTTATGTTCATAGTCTAATAAATGATACGATGTTTGAGTTTAAAACAAACTTCGGATATTATAGACAAGCATATGTTGACGTGATATTGGTTTTTGATGCTAACAATTTCCAGGACAATGACTTGTCTTGACGGTGTGGCTATTGAAAATTTAAAGGGCACTTCAAAACTCATGGTTACCGCAAAACTTTTGCTTGAGAACTTTACGAGACTTTCACTTATTTCCTGGAATTTGAGCACTACTTATCATGGGATGAGGATCATTTGTTATCTCAACCAACCCTTCTGTCAAATAATGACTGAAATTTACCTTTCGTAGGATCAACGTATGACGATAATTAAACTTGAACAAATAAACTCGTCGTAAGATATCAACTGATATAAGTAATATGATGGGATAAGGTTAATTACAGGCTATAAGCATGCTCCCTCTCGTAAATTTACTATCGTTCCGAATGTCCTTTGCAAAATGAAAACAAATCGTCAAAATTGACTAGACCATAAATCCCTATATGGTTTCCAGGCTATGAAACTGTCAAATCACTATAAAATGATGAAAGCGTATCTTCTAAATAACATTCGCGAGTGGTTTAAATTAGATACCAGCACTAACTTGTGCCTTCATCATCTTCCCTGTGGGTTGATATATCTGAAATTTATGTTGTAGTTTTCCCCAATAGTAAATTTTGAAGATTTTCATATGTCATTAAAGATATTCCATTAACGACAAATCTTTTCCAGTAAAAGAGACCAAGTATAACCTCTTGAGATCCTAGGCTTAATATTTGCCCATGGACACGCGAGGCCAGGGGATACGGAGAAAATTTCTGAGACATAGTGTCGGACAAGGAGACGTTCATGTGAACAAATCTCCGTAGATGTCTCGACGTAGACAAAACTCTGAAACTTGCCTTGAATCTAGAAGTACTTGTGATGTACTCCAGACATGAGTCCTCACGAGGAGCACGAAACATAGAGGATGAAGAACAACATATTCCGCATTGCGCAGGATTATTAAAAGGACGAAGTAGATTTTTTTAAAATTCCTTACGTCTGTGCACCCTGTGCGAAGCTGCAGTCAGTTTTCGCTTCACTCGCAGCATGGTCAGTGAGGAAAGCTTCAGTGAAACCAACACGCCATGTCCTTTCCCAAAACTATTCAAAACCTCGTCCTTGTGCGCATGATTTTTGTAGGTGTGTTAGTGAATCTGCGACGAAGGAAAGTAGCTGAATATGTTTTCAAGCTGAAAAGAACTTTTTTATCCTAAGTTCGCTGAATCTTCCTCTTTTGGCGCCATTCGGTCGTGGATGGGCAGCTCCCGGACATAGGGTTCCATGAATCTCCATAACAACTTGAAGATAAGATCTTCAGGCTCATTTCGGAGTCGAGTCTTGAACATATTCAAACTGATAACGTCAAGGGATAATGTCCACGGTGTCCGCAAAAAAGTGTGAGAGACGCCATCATTACCCTCAAAAAATTTTATCCGCTTCAACAAGTGGCAAACTTGTAAAACAAAAAGCTTTTTTGCACGTGTGTGTGTATGGAACATGACACGTGGCAACAGGTGATGGGAGTGTTCCGTTGTAACGAAGCTACGACTTTGGTTTTCTTGGGAATAACGTTGAGTCCAGCAGTACCTGGATCTCATGGATTTCTGCTTAAAAACTGGATGCTCCTGTATGACTCGTACCGCAACCATAAATCCTTATGAATATCGGAAACACAAGAATTTGAGAAGGTCCTTGTTAAATGCTTCGCCTACAGGAAAATGGGCAACATTTTTCCCTTCAACTTTTTCAAGCGTCTGAAAACTCGTTGCACAGACACGGCCACACCAAAAAAATGGATAATTTTTTCCCCATCTCGAATTTTTCTGCAGCTTTTCCGTTCATTAAAACTTTTCCTTCCAAACGAGCCAGGATAGAAAGCCTATTGTCTTGTTACGTACAATTGCAGCTACACCTTAACCTTAAGCCAACCTAAGTTTCATGCAATATCTCACGGAATGAAGGATTTTCATATTGAATTCCAGAAATTCCTAGTTTCAGAGTTTTTCTAATTTCAAAACGCAATTTTCCACATTTTCCAACTCTTGCCCTAAAACTTAAAAATGAATTTGTTTAATTAATTGTGGAAAAAAAACTTTTAAATTTGTTCTATTGTTTCGAGTACAGTTTAAATTTTAGCAACTAAGCCGAATGTTATGGCAATTAACCTTTTCAAACCTTCGCCGGACTTGTGAATGCGAATAATTGAATTTATTTAAATACTTACCATAGAAGGTTTCTAGCCTTGAAATGCTTAACTCACAGACATGGATTTAGGCTGATTCTAAGAAGGGAAAAATTATCTAAAATAAACGGAACCACTTCAATAGGCACCACACTCGAACATTCAACAAGACTAGTCCCTAATCGATTGATGTTACAATTCTACATCTTCCCTTCAGTACCTCTTTCCCTACGTACAGATTCATTACTTGATTTGTCCCGGCTTCGGGCTTGAAATAGTAGCGGGATTTAACTAATTACGGTATCAAATAATTGAAGTGGTTTTGTGCTAATGAAATAAATTCCCTGAGAATCTTCTAATGGCCAATTAATACGCCATCTCTTTTTTAGGTTTTGTGATTAAGTCTCGTTTTGGTGACATTTTGAATTGTGAATCCTTGGGTCAAATCTTCGAACTTTGACTTCTTGTGTTAATTAAAATCAAACTTGATTTATTTTTAAATCACTTCTTAAGATTTTTTGAGATTTCTGAAGATTGAATAAAATTTTATTGTCCACACGAATCATTAGCATCGTGTTCCTGTCCAACAGTCACTATCAGTTCATTTTCAATATGTAGGTACCTACAACTTCAATACGCAATCAAAGTTTTCCGAAAATAGTTAGACAAGTTACAAAGGATACTTGTAGCCAAGATACATCCTTATCAGCTTTTCATGCTGTGTCTGTGTGTAAAATGCACGTCAGAAAAGTTTTTCAATTTTTCCATTTAAGCGAACTTTTACCAAGTCATGTGTGTCCGGAAGCAATCCACTGTTGTGAAGAAAAAAACATGTGAAGTCCACAATAAAATCCACCGGGACAATCCGGACATCTAGATATCCTTCGAATCAGTGGTGGAAAATAAATCTGTAGAGAAAAAATTTCAACAGGAAAATAACGCTTAACTGTAGACGAATTGGTTTTTCTACATCTTTTGAAACCTAATGGCCCCAACCTTGGTCGGTTAATCGAAGAAATCACCCCCGAAAAAAGTTTTTCCTTCCGGTCGGGAATTGTAGTTACATTGGGATTTATTTTCTCATCCCTTAATCATTAAACTTTTATTGTAACTAAGAGGACGTTGATGACAGTTCTTACAAGTTAACTTACAGTTTACCCCCGGATAATGATTTCACATTAGGGGTTGAACGTGTGGCTGCATCGAAATAGGGAAGAAATAAAAAAATTGGAGAATTGATACCGCAAGTCTTTAGAAACTCATTTCCGAATATAGTTTACCTGCGTAATTGATAATCCCCCAATTAATTCCCGAATACAGTGAGGGTGTGCTACTCGTACACAATTTCATGGCATGTGTCCGGCTTTAACTCGATTTAATAAATTCCTATTATAATTTGTTTTATGCAAATGACAGCGCTTATCGGGCATTATTCACAGAAGGGGATAGCTTTATTGTACAGCTGCGGAACTATAGGTGAGATAAATAAAATTCAATTTTAAACGCACGTTCTAATCAGTTAACACGGAATCATTACAAACGAACAAATAATCAATTGGATAGTGAGAATAATCAAAAACAATCACAAATTTACTGGTGCCAGTAATGAACTATCCTAGATTAATTTGGGAATTTTGATTTCGTGGTTGGAATTTGTATAATGCAAAGGAGAGTTTCGAAATGAACTAGGCAATGTGGTCTGGTTCAGGTCCAGATACTAGAAACTACTCCATTTTTAGAAATCAGGCAAACCTTCTGCGAATAGGTACTTCCTCAAATAATCGCTAGTCATTGGTAGCTTTAGTGTTTTGTTTTCCATATTTTGCATTCAGTTGTCATTCATTGAAAAGTGCCAGGAATCGTTTACGTCACTCTTCTGAGAGGAAAGTATGAAGGCAGATAATGGCATCTCCTGGCGACGCTTATATCTATGATTTACAGAAATCACGTAAACAACTCATGTCCATTCTAATTGTGTTTTTATCATGAAAAATTGAAAATTGTTGATTCTTGTTTTCCGGAACGCGGTTGAATTAGCATCAAAAGTGTTATTATTTCCATAGAACAAAAACAACCTCTTGTCCTTGTAGAAAAGATTTTTTCAACGTCAGTATCAAAAGCCGATTAATTATATTGCTACACAAAAGTGGGATTAAATATTCCAATTAGTCAAAATTATTTTTGGGTAAACATAGACTAATTGAATATTTTAGATTCGTTTTAATTCCAAAAGTGGAAGTACTCAAATACCTTTTTGTGAATTTAACAAATAGGTACTACTAGCAAAACAAAGTAATTCAGGGGTCAATATCCAAAATGAATTAAACCCTTAGGCAATCGAAAACCTCAAAACCCTGGTGCTATAGTGAATGCTGTTAGTGATTTAAAAAAAAACACTTATCAATCAAAGAGTCAAGTGCTGCAGTTAACAAAACGCTACGAGTACGTATAAATGCATTCGACTAGGGGATGTTACGAACTGTAAAGGATGAGAGGTCCTTCGTGTGAATTTTTGAATTACTGCTTAACGTATTGCAAATAAATCACTGTTGGATCGTTGCAAGATAATCAAACAACATATAAAATCCCACGAAAAACTGCGTTTACTAGAACCAGTCCATTTGGCAGGCAAATTGGAAACAGTAAATTTTTTGTTTCATCCATGTTTCATTGCATATCCCGATACTTCCGAATGGTCATCACCATCATCATGAAGGATACTTCAAATTCTGGTTGAAAAACCAACTATGAAAAAACTGATACGAGTTATAACGATGATTTTATTTAATAATTCATTTAAAAATTGTTTTTGAAGAAGCGATAGCATGCTTGTGATTCTACTAAATTGGAATTGAGTCCTTGAATAGCAGGATCAGAAAATCGATACTAATAAATTGGTTGAAGGACATAATTTATCTTGTTTCCTTTTGATTAGCATCCATAAGCGTTATTCATGTAGTATCCACATCCTTATTGTGTTCGGATAGCAGTTAATATTGTATCGATACGACCGATTAATGGCTCAACAGAAACCATAGAAAAACTTTTGTTCTTTTACACAGGATGAGTGACTAATTGCTTCTATTAGAACTTTATAGCATCTTCCAGGAGGTGATCGTGTGTAAACCTATAATTGGCGTCATCGATTAGACAATTTATTTTCCTTTCTAAATGATATACGGAAGAGAACTCTTTTTTTTGAGTTTATTACTTCGATTCAGTTGAAATGAAAATTGAAAAGAAGAGGTTTCATATTTTATTAACTTTTTAACCAAACTAAATTTCAAACACTGTGTGAAAGTTTAAACACATCTACTAGAATTCCTAGCTATAACAGAAACTACGAAATTCATAAAATATATTTGCACTTGTTCTTAAGTAAATTTTCAAAAAGTTTTCCAATATTCCAGGCGTTTTACCACATTTCGATGTTCGCGAACTTTTATCACAATACTTAGTCCTACAGGTTCCCTAAATTCTGCGAAAAGCAAAAAACAAGAGAAGGAAGCACTTCTCATAGGATAAAAGGAAATAGAACTAACCAACGAAGAATGGTTGCTCTGAACTGAACATAAACTAAAATAAAATCATATAAAAATGTTATAAAAACTTCGACGTCTAAGTTTAGCTTTGACTTGAAGACGCTAGACTCTGTAGACTGTAGACTATAGTTTGGCTTATAGTTGGTTAAGAAAAGCTGGAAAAGTTCGATATAAGACAAAAATGACATTTAATGGACTACTGGATAACCACGTCATTTCTCATTCGTAGATACTTTTCTAATATAATAAAATAAAAATTCAACTATTCTTCATCTGCTTCGTCTTTTCATGCTTTTGAAGTGAATACAGTCTGCTGGAAATTGTTGCATTTCCATTAAGTTCAATTCATTATTTATAAAACCAACAACGTTTGAATCTTAGTTCAGGGCGTTTTCCAATGCATAGAACCAACAAATATTACTCCCTGTTTTTGTGGCTGTGAATCTTTCAATAAGTTGATACCATGGAACAGCACCACGTCTCCATTTGGTCTTATAAGGGAGACATGACCAATCATAAATTTCTTATTTTTATATTATACAAACAATTCTCGGAATATTCTTAAAATGGAGTCTAAGTATTTTCGCAGAAGGACGTTCTTGTCCTATCGCCCACTAGAGATACGAACGTCAAGTCTGTCTCAGCTATCAGTAAAGTGCAATTGAAAATTTATATTATTCGTCTGAAACAACAAATCTTAAAGCATCATCCTATAAGACAACAATTAAAATAAAGAAAAAATCAAGTAAACCTTGGGCCTTATTAATAGGACAATTCTTGCTGAAAGTAAGACAGAAGAATTTTATAAGCCAAAAACGCGATCCACATACGAAATATCAGAGTGAAATTTACGACATATCCTTTCTGAATCATAAATCCTTACCATGTATCTCATATCCTTGTTCAGAAGTTCCCAGTCCAACTTAAAATGGAGGAATGAGTGAGTTCCTAACGCTCACAACGCAAAGGTAAACGTCGTAGTGGCTGAGGTACGAAATTCACTTTGCCAAAGCCAGGACCTTCTTCTGTACTTCTCTGAGAGGATAAGAAATGCGTTAGGGTGAATAAATTGTGCAGAGGTTTACATATATTCTACTGTATGAACTGCATATTGTAGCTAGTCGTATTGTACAACTAGATTTCCCTCCAGTGTCTCAGAAACTTCCCAAGTGTCTTGTCTCTATGAATATTTAAATCAGAGACATTACTGTCCTTAATTTATGTTGCAGACAAACAGATTTATGCACTCGATTATAGGGATATCTCGACAGTAGTTTCTTACATTTAATATAAATTCTAAGGTGATGCACTGAGAATGAGTGGGATGGACAAAATATTATTCCACGATTAGCTTTTTATTATCGGTTATTAAAATTTGATAATCCTGGAGACATGCTTTTAATCGTTCAAACTCCTGGACATCTACAAGATACTCAAAATGATGTCAAGGATCACAGAAGTTAGTCAAATTGAATTACTTCATTTAGTGCTGAATGACATTCAGCAATCAACTTCCGGCTAATCTTAACTCAAAGTTACTGAAGACGACAAAAGGCAATTAACCAACATCGATAAAGTGTTTTGACGGAAGTTTTATGGGCTTTAACCAAATTGGTCTCAGGGATGAGTTAAATGTCTATTCAGATTCAAGTCTTTCATTTAAAGGAAAACTTCCTTCTCTTGATTTGTAGCATCATTATGTACCAAAGTTTATAACAATTTCCCTGGAAATTACTTACGCGGCTGTAAAATATAAACTTAGCCATTTTTATCGTTTTATTACACCAATTAAAATCGTTTTTAATGGTTTATTTGGTATTTTAACATCGTTGAAAGGACATGACCTCTTGAAAGGATTCCTTGAATCTTAAACACAATAGAATTGTATCCTTCCCTAATATTCCTCTGTGATTCACTCAACAAGTGACCAAAAATGATGCAACATACACTATATAAAATCTCGCTAATCCCTATTCCGAGCTAGTTTTATAAAATGAACTTCTGAAATTTGTAAAACATCCATCTCTGACGGCCAAAGATCCCCTTTGCATCCTGAAATTAATTTCAATCCCCGCAAGACAACAGATATTCGTCCTTGGCAAGAATCCTTGCATCTACAGGATTTTCAACAGGAGTAAAATTTAAATCCTTGCCATCAACTTTCGTCATATTTTGTGTTTGGCGAAAATATATTCCAAACACGACAGAAACAATAAGACGATGAAGGATGAGCATTTTTGTTGTTTTGTTCGTTTCATCTTGAGACATTCTCATCCAAGGATAACGACCGAAGTCAGGCTTATTAGGCTTGGAATGAGTTTAAGGTTATAAGGATTCGAGAATTCCAGGATGGCACGATGGCAGAATGGCAGGATGTTGAAAAGGAAACATTCGTCGGGCACGTATTTCATGATACTCCATTGTGGTTTGGTTGCATTAATTTGCATACATTACCTTCAACGTTGATGATAAATTTATAAAATGAGATTGGGTTAAAGAAAGGTGTTTTTCAAATAAGATTACAATCATCATTCGTGAGGGTATTACAGCCCCATACAGAGCTCCACAAAACAGCTCCAAACAACCCTGGCAAATACTCAACATGGAACGTGAAATGGTGAAAGGTTTCCCTTTTTTCTTGTATTTCGTTATTTTTATTTCGGCTGAATGTTTCGCGTTATCAGAATATCTTCTGGTGAGGCGTGAGGTTAGCATCATATCCGTTCAAGGTTATTCATAGCTTTAACACGAATCGAAGCTTAACCGTGAAATATACTTTGAACTGGAATGTCGCTTTATGAACTCGTTACATCGTAAAAGGAATTTTTATGATGTTAGCTAAAGTGGATTACGAGCAAGTTACACAGAAAGTGCCATACTAATAAATGAAATAGTAAACTCAAATGTTGAATTCAACACACAGAACGGGTCAATAGGTCTAAGGGCTAGGGGCACCTCACCTGCTGACAATGAAACCCAAGTAATCGTGGTGCCTCTCATAAGCTTCTTATTGTAATGGGAATCTTGTACAAGTGCTGGCGCTGTTTCTAACATCATGATAATATCTTCAAAAAATCATTACTTGTAACGTGCTAAAGTTAATAGCTGACAATTTCCGGTGCACAAACTTTTGTTGAAGACACTTCCAAAAAAATGAATCAACAATAACTTCTGGAGAATACAAGCGTAGAATAAGCGTTTTTATTGGCATGGAAACAACCTGTTACAAAACTCTGTCCTTCAACCCTTGCCGAAATGATTCCAGAAGTCAAGGTTTTCTCTTGGTGAAATTTTTCCGCGTGAATTTTTAAGGGTGGAAAAAGAAATTACGAAAACTTTCTAAAAATTATGCGATACACTTTCTACCCTTGTTCGGTGTTTATTTTAAGGGATGGGTGCAAAACTTTCAAGTGATTATTTTCCACGTTTTCCTTGTTTATCTTTTATGCTTATTTTATGCAACTAACATCTGGTCATTTCACGGTGTACCCTGAAGATGCCCCTTTATCCCGTCAGTCAAGTGTATTACAAAATTGTGTACCACGTACAGTCAACAATTTTGTGATTAACTTTACCCGAGCCGAAAATTTTGCCCAACAGTTGACAGTCATAGAACGATTTGAATGTTGTTTACAATGATTTGAAACGAAAGTTCAATTTTACAATACGTGCACTAATACAAGTGAACGGCTAAAGGTTCAATAAGCCTCGTTAAGCATACTCAACAAGGATTAGTCGATGACAGTACCTACATGAAATCCTGTGTTAATTTGTAAATTCATATCACGTTCGACTTCAAATAACTTTGAAATACTTCGTGGCATCTATAATACTATAAATACGTTCGACGATCAAAGTTGACATTAAATAATCGAATTTTTGAGACAACGTTTCTAAAAACAAGAACCTCATTTTCACACCGTTTTCAGATCCTTCAAAATAATCTCTTCTAATCCATCAGTTTCATGTGATATTAAATTTTAGTGGACACGTGGACCAGTTTCATTGAACCTTCCGAGTAACCCTGCGTAATTGATTAAATGTTTTCAATCTTCTCCACGCGTACCACTTTCGTTGAATATTTATTTAGCTGAATTCCACGAAATCAACTTTAGCTTTAACTTCTCACAACAGATTAATATATTTTTTGTATCATAAAAATCTATAAATTTTCCTTGAAGGTTCAGCAACAATCCAGTGAAACATTTTCGAAGGAAAAACCTTCACGCTTTTAGTAACATCAATTCGTTCAGATATGAAGATTCCTTCCAAGAATATTTGGGCAATTATTTAGCAAAACACATAAATTCCAGCCCAGAATCCCGTCAACGGCAGTAAATAAAGGTCTTTTATAAATTACAGAGGTCGTGTTATTTGGTTTTGCTTCTTATACGTACTACTGAATGCTACAAAACATGTTGAAGATATTCGCTCTATCATCTACATAAGCCATAAATAACAAAAGTTCAAGTAGAGAAATTAAAGTATCTCTTATACCAATTACAAGGATACCAACATCGCCATGAGTAAATTACTGAAATTCTTTACTGTCAAACATCCAAGAGGCATTTTCAACGATACCAGACATTCATTCCTCAGTCCCTGAAAATAGAAGCTAACGTTCAAAGCCACCTCATTAGAACTTTGAGTTAAGCATGAATTTTTACCAAAAGTATAAAACATAAAATATTTGAAATTGTTGTCAAGTTAACAATGTCACTTTATATGACGTGGATATTTCCAAAAAACTTTTAGTTATAAAGGTAAAATTCCTCAAAAACAACTTTGCATACAAGTGCTAAAAAAGTTTTTTTTCCAAAAAACTAAAATAGACAATCCTTCATGTAAAAGGACACCAAACTAAAATTTCATAAATGAAGGAAATTAGTTATTAACCCAAACCCAACAAACTATTCAACGAAAACCTTTTCATTTTTTCGAGGTTGTTGCGGCAAAATCAACAGATTCCGTTCGTGTTTTAAGGGAATACAAAATTTTGCTCACGTTCCGAGCTACGTCTTAATTATTTCTTAATTTTTTAATATCATTTCTAAAATGAAAACGAGCATCCTTCCGTGAATAATGGCAGAAGTTCATTTTGGTTTTTCAAAACTTTTTACATATAAGGGACAATTTTATACAATAGCAAGTACACTTCAACAAAGTGATGCATAGTAAAATTCAATTTGTTTCATATACAGAAAGTAATTTCAGTCAATAAGGATTTTTGCTTTTTTTCACTTTTTGGTATCCTTCTACATATCACTTTTATTGAAATAGAAATTCAATTTTAGTTTCATTTGAAATGTTCAAGGATCAAATGGAATGCAAAACTGATGGTGTAAATGCAAATCTAAATTAAAGTTTCGTTAAATGAATTTTACTCACATTTCATTTATAAAAGTGCATTTTTGAAATGGCAGCTTTGTGACAAAAAGGATGTGCTCACTTGTCAAAATGTTTTTCCTTTGGGTTCTTCATGATACAAACCAAACGACAGCCCAAAATGTCCTTTCTAAGGTTTTCTCTGTATCTGAGTCCTTCAGTGTTGTATACTTTCGATTCATGTAATTATTGACTTTTGCCCCCCATCTTCAAGGATACATCCACTTTGTAAGGAAATCGGTCAGAAGGATAGACCTAACAACATTTGAACATATGAACAGCACATACAACTCGACATGATGTCAATACATTTTTCAGAGGACGAAAAAGGATAACTAAAGTGTTTGATTATCGATTACACCCATCAATGTTTTATTAGCTATTGTTAGGTTAATGGGCTTCACCAAAGCCAATACACTTGAAACAAATGTACTGGATTAGTTTACGACTTGTTTGGCTACTGTTCGAGATAACTTGGATGGGTGTCAATTGTGTAATCGTGTGTGAAAATTGAGAACGAATGCTTGATACCATGCCTGAGAACTATACTCTTTTGTAATAAGAGATAATTGAATATCATCTCAATAGCAACTTGACGATTCCTTTCAAATCTCGATGGACTCTGTGTTCTTTCTCATTAATACCACTTATTATATTTTTGCATGAGATTTGTTTGACATAAACTGTAACAAAACTTTTATAGCTTACAATTGAAAAATTCCAGCATGTTCACTACTTTGTCATTCCTGTAATTATCAGTTCGTTAGTGTCTCATTCCACAAACCAAATTGTCATGAATCACCTTGTCACAAATGTGCATTTTCAAGACACCTCGTGGTTTTGAGTTAATTAAAATTTGTAAATGTTTATACACATATTGCAAAGTAGCATTTTGTTTTCGTATTTTAATTACAGATCAAGTTAAGTTTAAAACAACCGAAATATAAAGTGAATTTCATTTTTGCATTATGCCAATTACCCGGACATCATTGTTCTTGAATGTTAATTACAACTCGTTACTGAAGCCTTGTGTTCTTTGTTTATAAATGATTTATACATACATACAATTTACGAAGTTACGAATTTATCCTGACATTTACAGAGTCTTTTATTATTTTTCCTGGTTAATTTTCATCCTTATCAAGTATTTAAGTGTGTGAATGAACTAAAAGCGTACACAGTTATGCCGAATAAACAAAACGAGCGAAGTTTTTAAAAAAGTTACGAGGGAAAATATATTAAAATCTAGTTTAAAAATAAATGATAGACTCACGGCATCAAATTGAAACAAAATTCGAGTTTGTCCCTTCTAAGTGTTTGTCAATTAACATTTGATTTATCCCGAAACCGAAGAAGGAGAGCTACCCCAGTCACCAAAGACTAAATCAACACTCCAAACACCGAGACACCCTCGTATTGTCATTTGTCAAATTTGAAGGCGAAGCAATTGGAAATTGATGGAACATTTATAAGATGATAATGAAAAATTGATTATCTTCTATTCTGAGGTATTTCGTACTTATATTAGCGTTTGTTCTAATCTGTATTCTAGTAACCACGACTTCAATTTATGTCGTTTACAATTCCAGCAGCAGATGCTACCCGTCGTTGTTTGATTGATTGAGTTTGGTTACGTGACAGTCGATGGAATTTTTTCCAGCCTCCAAATGTTCGTTGTATTACAAAATGAGACTTGTTCTGTTCTGTGTTATAATATTAGAATATTCCCGAGAACCCTTTAATCAATTCGTTGAAAATTTATTTAAGGAAAACCTTTTAAACCGCTCGACAAGGATATTTAAACCCTCGTTCCTTCGTGAACAATTTTCAGTTACAAAAAACACTTTTAAATATTGAAAATAGAAATTTTTCGAAAAAGTTTAATGTGCACTAAAAGTAACTACTTTCACGAGTGCGTTGCATTAAAAAGTTTACCATATTTTTGAGCTTTTACAAGGAACAACATGTAAGGGAATAAGTTTTGGAACAATTTTTTTCTTGTGAATTTTTCAGTTTTCCGTGAAAACTGATGTTGGCAAACAGTTGCATTTTCAATAAAATTTATTAGAATTTTCCGCGGAAAACTTTGACTTCAAAATTCGAATAACGAGTAAAAGTCGACTTTTCTTGTTATGAAAATAAGAAAATTTCAATAAAAGTGTTTGAACGAATTTTCAAAAATTTCAAGCTTTATTGAAGTTTTCAAACTGACGAAGGTATTTTTTATTTATTTCATCTCCTCAGGACTTTTTAAGATTGCTTATTTATACAACTTGTTCGAGAAAGGATCCTTTACAAGAAACATATCCAACTGAGTCTGGACTTGGTATTGGTTGGAACCAGTGCACTTGTGCTTCTTTGAATCTTGGACAATCGCGTGTAGATATTATAATTTTCCAGTAGTCCCGATGATTCAGCCATTTTCCAAGAAAAGAATAAACCTCCTAGATATGTCGCTATAACGACAACAATCCTACTTGATATGGCAATAGGCGGACCGTGAGTAATCATGATAACGAAAGCTTTTTTTGTGCTTAATCTCTTCTGCTATCAAAAGTAAGTGACTGCTTTGTACATAAAGAATTCGACAGCTTAGAATGAGAACGCAATTGATTTTAGTTCGGCAATCTTCTGTAAAATCTTATACAGTCTGTGTCTAGACTGTGAAAAAATCCTCAACGAAATGAAGTAAACATGCAGAAAACTAACACAAAAAATGTGTTTATTCAAGCGTCTTAAGGAGGAATTGCCGCTGAATTGAAGACGTTGTTTATTGCTTTTTCGACAGTAATTTATTCGCTGTCCATAGTCGTATCCTTTTTGGTATCTACTCCATCCGTTTTAAATTTGTATTGTACACGAGATGTTGACTCCGAGATGTTCGATTAAAAGGTAAATTCACAGAAATTAATGCTACGAATTATTTAGTGCGTCACTTGGATTGTTTGTTTAATGAAATTCCTCAATTAAGATTAAGGAAAACGAACATGGTACTTTCGTCCTGAAATCGGCAAGTTTAAATAATTACTTTGAAATATTCACTAACAATTGATTGTAATTATTTGTCATTTACTTATTAGTCATTGTTAAGTGTAATAATTCCTGGTTTGGAAAGGGAAAATACGAATCTATCAAAAGTCTTTGACAAATAAAAGGAGTTCTGTCAAACATCCAGCATACATTCTCATGAATACCATAAGAAGTAGATGCTCAGAACCATAACCAGGAAATCAATTTCTCCTTGAATCGAACCACTTTTCGTACTTCACGTTCCTTAATACATTCCAGCACTTTGTATTGGAATTTTCTATTTAAGGACGAGCGATTTTGTGTTTAGTTGAGGAGTTTTCTAAAACTATTTCGACAGGAATTTTACACTGAAACGAAAGAAAAATGTAACAAGATTTATTAAACAATTTCATGACTCAACATCCTGACGTAGATGTTTTTCTCTATACAATTCGAACGTTCTATGTTTTGTACAATTTCTCAACTTGTTGTTCACAAGATTTCTGTAAGAATAATCGGATATTTCACTTAAACAGTTTCCCTAGTAGTTAGTTGTTAGCGCAACATTTTGTTGAAGTAACATTTCTGCGATTTAGATGAAAAATCAATTTTTAATTGATTACAGAATAATCGAATATAACCTTCTCCGCTCTGCCATTTTGATAGTAATACCAACTTACACTAACAAGTGCCATTTTGTACAAATTGAGCCATTGGTCAAGGAAGTCATAACTACACTTTGTCATAGAACTAAATAAACTTGCAGTGATTACTTACACTGTAAACAGGACTTTTCAATTGATCTCCAGGCGAAATCTATGAATTATTAATCAATCAAGGATATTGTAAGCGATTTTGTCCTGAGGCCAGTAATTTAGTTATCACTTGCAAATAATGTCGTACAATAAATTACAATTTAATTGCCAATTAAATTTTATTAAATTTGTATTAAGAATTGAAGGTAAAGCCTAAATTTTGAATCCCGTACGAGGTATGTTACGGTACCATTTTCTGCTCCGTCTTGTTCATATTTCACCTCCGACCTCATACATACTTCCGAATGACATTCGCATAAGAAACCTTAATTTATTCATTCACAAAATCAGGATCAAGTTTTGAACGAAGCACTTGCATAAATTAAACTGACTTTAAGTTTGTTTCATATATAAAATTTGAATTCGAAGAAATAAGGATAACGCAAGGAAGATAAGCAACTTTCTTGAGAACTGAATTCGAGAATTGTGTTTCATGAAAAGTCAATGCAATAAAGATTTTCCCGTATTCGGTGAAGGAAAAGTTTATTCTTAAACTTTAACTGATAACAAACGACCATGTCATATTTGGTAAGCGATTCCACGCTATATCTTCTTAAAATATCGTCAAAACTTTGTTAATATGAGAACGAGAGGAAGGGTTTGATATTGTTTTTTGCTGAAAAGTTTCAAGTGTCACAAGGATTAAGAGAAAGACGACATTCTGGTTTTAGTCGCATTTCAAAGGGAATAGCCAACATGTATTAGAGATGTCCTTTAAACATGGTAACTTGTATATGACATTCCGTTCAGCATGTCTTCGAGACTAAATTTTCATTCATCATGGTCACAACAAATCCTGTAAGATATTCCACAAATCCCCTAAGACTGTTAAATCCTTAAGGACATGCATACGTGTATATTAGAAAACGGAAGAATCAACAATGTGCGGTTTCTTGCTTGTCCTTTAAAAGGAATACGAACTTAAGTTTTGACACGATGTCTTCATTGGGTATCAACTCGTAAAGGATATATCCTTATTCAAATTATGTTTTGATATCCAGAAAGTCAAGAGGTTTACTTCAAACCAAACTGAAATGTGTCCAAATCGAAGATGGATCACATGAACAGGACTTCACCATCATCTCCTATCAACCATTCAGATATGCAAATTGCAAAATTTTGACATCACAAATCGTAATCAGTTATGGTCATAAATCATTCACTTCATTCAGGGAATGCTCTTGAAGTCCTGTTAATAAGGATTCATCAGGAAGAAGTATGCTTTCTTACAAATATGTATGATGAATACGAAAATAATATTTTTGATGAACCTCATGAAACTGGTTGCGGTGTTAATGTCGAGATATGTGGTTCAGCGAATGACTGACAGATGGCATTAGATGAACTTCATCAAAAAATCATTTTGAATTTCACCAATATTTTTCTCCGAATTTCCTTATTGTGTCTCAACGCTTTAATGTGGCCCTCTATATCTGGCACGTGTAGTTTTTGAAAATAAACAACAAATTAATATTAGCGTTTGGTAATAAGACCATGTTCGAAGGAGATATATCATTTAAAACGACTTCAACAAATTTATGTACATAGGCTTTGCGTGACATTCACCATAATAAAAGAAGCAACAAAGGACAAATAAATAATGCGATTAATAAGTTCGTTTATAGGTTTTAGTGAACAGTATTTGAGGTGATATCGATGAGCCTATTTTGGTGTTTTATATAAATTTCTCGTTGTGGTTAACATGAAAACGCTTCTAGCTAAATAGAAATGAAACAGAAGAACTAAATGAAAGAATAAAATTGAATCGATTTGTACAATTTTGGCATTGATTTATTTTGACAGACAGAATTTTGATCATATTCCGAAGTGTTACGTGCTGTTATGATATTTATTAGCTATCAAACTGATGTTGCGGCTTGCCGTCGTCTCTGTTATTCGAAAATATACGACATTCACAAGCAATAAAACTCCCTTATCCTTTGGGGGTGAAAACAATCGACCAACTAATAAATATAAATCGTCCTCAAAGAATTTTATGGACACTTTCTACGGCAAAGGATGCAATAAATTCAGGTTTTCACAAACCATCTTCTTCGTCCTTTCGACGACTGGTCGCTCTCTACTCGTTGCTACTGTCTTTTGAACCATTAAATCGACAAATTCCATTGGTTTGTCAAGAATAATGACGCCAAATATTCCGATGTCAGATCAAATTCATGTTCAAGTTAATTTACATGAAAAGAAAAATAATACAAAACATCGTTAGGGATTCTCATAGTTCTAATACTCATTATTTTTCCAATAGTTACTAATGAAACTATAACAAAAGCCTCCTCTGCATCATTTCATAATATCTCATCTGGAAATATTATATAAATCCATAAAACCTCGAAAATCTGAACGAACATTAACCACTGCACCAATTCAAATCTAGAATCCCAAATCGTCCTCATTCTGATCCTTATTCTGATTCCGATTCTGATTCTGATCCTAATTTCTGAAATGCCAACATAACCTCTCAAACCACCTCTTGCCAGTTACCAGTATAAAATGCAACCGACATAGTTTTATCGCTTATATACACCAAAAAGATTTTATCCTGAATAGTTTATTCACTGAAGTCAATAGCATAAGTCCTTATATCGTTTGGTGGAGAGGAATCTAAGGATTCTTGTGTTTAGTAAATTTTTCACCACAACTAACAAACTGTTTGTGTATGAGGATTTAAGGATTTGATAAAGATTTTCGGTTTTCACCTTATAACTTAAGAGGATTTATTAACAGAAACAAAACAGGGAAAACACGTTCATTCATTTAAAGTTGCGATTAACACAGGATTAAAGGGGAATATCTGGATGTTTTTCTGTCAGGATGTTTATCAAATTTTCGAAAAAACAAATATTTTTGTGAATGTTTGAAATATCAAAAGTTTTCATAGCACAAATATTTGGACATTTTTCTTTTCCTTGAATGGACTTTGTAGAATACCCTTGAATAGACTTGAAACCTGCTTTGTGGTTGTTTTACATAACGTTTTCTATAGAGGAAAACAAAATTATTTCTTACTCTTGGACATATTCCAATTTCGTGTAATAATAATTTACTGGTTTTTCCTATACCTATATACATAAATATAACCCAATCCGCATGGAAACGTATTACTTCTTTAATTTCAATTTTTGGTTGTTTTCAAAAAATAAAACAGGAGCACGAAAAAAATCCAGGACTCGTTGCCAAAAGACCAATCCACTGTGAAATGCAACGTTCTAAATATCCATATAACAGTATGGAGTTATACACAACATGGCGAAATGTTTAATTCATGAATAATTAGGACGTGACGGGTTGAATAAATTTATTTAAGCCACTGGAAAGTATTTCGAAACATGAAAATTGCATAGTGAACTTTTAGGGCAGAAATCCGTATACTATATATTTTTAAAAAATATGTACGACTTTTATAATCATCTGTAATTCAACAATACGTTTTGACAAAGACGAACAATCGAACCATGAACGACAGAATCAAGATATCCTGTCTAGTCCCTTTAATAAGACACACAAGATACCTACCTAATGACTATGTATTAAGATATTCACAACTGAAGTGCTATTATCCGTAGTACTAAGCATTCATTAACAATTAAGCTGATTGAGTGCTATCTATAAATGTTGTAGTGATTTCTGCAACTAATTTCAAGTCACCACTTCATTAAAGCTACTAATTGACTGATTATGATTCACAGAAAGGTAGAATTGTGAATCTATTGTATAATATCTTGTCCTTAACAACATCCATTAGACTTGAAATCAATATAATTGAACAATAAAGGATTTCTGGTCCTGATCCAATGCTGCGATTTAATCGCTCGATAGTTTTTAATCCTGACAAATTGCAAATCAATAACTTATTATTATTATTATTACTATACAACAAAAACTTGTTGCTGCTGTCGATAACCATGTAACACAAAACCCCATTTATCAGTCATTCAGTAACTCAAATCGCTGTTTTAGCTTATCATCAACAAAATTCTCTTGGCGTTTTGATTTACTACTCTTTTGAAAATTTATTGTCCATAAAAAGCATCTAATATTCCAAACGTGTCCATAAGTTGTGAGTGGATTTATTACTTTCCCTCACAAACTTAATTTTCACATCAATGTGATTTTGTCAATCATTGATGAAATGTTTCATTCAATTACAATATTTTGAACTTTTGAAGATATTTAAAGACGAACTTATAAACTATTTCTAACTAAAATTTCTCCCTTTAGTTAGATCCTTACATACAAATGAAAATTAAATCGATTAACAAATTGCAAATGCAAATATCCCAATGAACTTTCCCGACTTTATCCTAAATGTGACGCAGAAGATTTTTAATCATGTCTCCAAGCTATGACAGAATTATTGTCTAGACTTGATGAATATTCAAAGGAATTATGTATTCCATGAAGGTTGAATGACAAGGATTAATTGTGAATTTAAACTATAGAAAAAGTTTCATTCGTATTCCAACTTAGAGTGTTGATTTAATATTTAAATCCATTTGCTTTCTGTACGCCACCATGGGTCGCTCTCATGTACTAAAACTTAACAAACTACTCAAAGAACGTGAGCAGATGAAACAAGAAATTGAGTCAACTTATACAAAAAGTTATGTGTCAAGCGTTAGAAGTGAAACTTTTTATGGAATGATAAAAGTGCGAATAAGAAAACAGAGAGTACCTAGCTCTTATTCTCAGTATCTTCTCTTTGTGCGAATCTTCGTATAATTTCTCTGTTTCTCTCTCTCTCTAGATGTTAAAAAAACAACAAGTAATTCAACAAACCTTGTTTGCTGGACGAACTTAATCTCAATTCCAAAATTTGTGTCCTTTCCCTTCAAAACTACGACTTTATACAAAAATTGGTCAAAATTTAAACACTAAACCCAAGAATATTTGAAGAAATTTTCCGTTACCAACTCTACGTTATTCTTATCAAAGTATAATTTGCATAAGAAAATCTCATGTAAGGAATTTCGTTACGCGAAATTTAAGAACGCACCCGTAATTAGAATTCAAATGAAGAATGCTTTTAGCCTTTGCATAAAATATTCATTTAAGTTAAGTTAAGGGATGTAATAAAACATGATAACCTCCAGAAGGTTTTACGACCTCCAGCAGTTTATAAAATTCATGTGAAAAGGTTTCCCTCGACATGATGTAGCATGTGATTCAAGTTTGAATAAAAGAAGTTGGAAATTATGTGTTGTAGAAAATAAAATTATTATCGAAAGGTTAACAATGAAATGTTCAGGCAACTTTAATAACTCAAAAACAAATATATCGATTTTGTTTAGAAAATGTTAATTATAACAACATCCACTTGAATGCTCGAATGAATTAGTTTTGTGCAAATTACCTTCAAACAAACTAAAATTACATTTCGAAAGTGTATCTAATAAACTCCAATAAGTTTGTGTTGGTTTAATGTTGTCCATAATGCAGATATCCTTTTCAAGGAAAAACTATATTTGGCCACAGTTTGATTTATTTGCCTTTTTGTAGATACATACATAGGTACAACATAAATTCATTTTGAATTTCCCAAAATTTCTCCCATGAAAGATTTCACCTTGATTTGTACCTGGAGACCAAAAGAAATTAGGACAAAATCAAAACCCATTAAGTGTCATGTTTAATTGGATAAGTGGACAGAATTTTGTATCGTTCTACAGGACATCTTGCATCCATTTAAGGTAGTGTTAGCCTTAAAGGCTAATAAGTGCAAAGTAGATTCTCGAAACCAAATGTTTAGTCCAACAAATCGCATCAAGGTGAAATGAGATTAAAAGGCGAATCCCTGACTCTTATTCTACAAATCTCATATACTCTATCTTATAATTGAATACAAGTCAGTGTGTTAGGCAAACATGATTTTCAAAGAAGTGGCTTGAAGTGCACAAGGATTCGGATTCTCATGTGCAGGACTCTCGAATATTTACTTGGAATTTTCATTTATTTTCTTTTTCATCCTCAAGCCCTTGCATCATCCAACTTTGGTCTCTTGCGCAATTCGTTATGCATAACGTGATTTTGAAATCAGCTCGTCAACAGGATATTTACATAAAGTAAAAAAACTAGAAAAAATTTTTAATGTTATTAAGGGATGATACATCGAACTGCAAAAACTGTAGGATTGGATAACTTTTTACATTTTCTGCTGATTGTTCATTTTCCGAAGTGCTGCTATCCAGTGCAGACTAAAGGGAACAGGGTGTTGTTGTGCTGGGTACTGATAGAGATCGCCACTTATTCTCATTCAGTATACATAGGTACTCATATATCTTTATGTATATCCGATGAACTTTTAACATCATGTATCCATTCCATACTATTCCAGTTATGATCCTCTTTCGTATTGAATTATTATCTTTTTTTTCGCCATCAGCATCCGTTTTATCAGGTTACCTGATGAAATGAGTTTTACAACAGTTCGTGTTGAAGGAAAGGGTTCAGGCAAATCAGGGAAATCTTCAATTACGGCTGGAAATGCAATTGATGCATAACTTTGTTCATTACCTCAATGTAATGTGCATCAACGTATTACCGGATTGATTAAGTCCAATCCATTTGAAATTTGATTTTGTTTTAAGGGTTTTGCCGTTTTTGGATGGGATATATTTGAATTTCAATTTATGGTGTCCCAGTTATTTTAATTATCATCAAAAGGAATTGATGTTGTTGTGGAATTTATACAAAGTAGATTTTTGGTATGAGATACAAAATGAATTTCTGTTTGAAGTGTGCCTAAACAGGCAAAACCTTTCTAATCACCAAAACAGCAGAAGATGATTCAACAAAGGAGCCTTGTCTAGTTGGGTGATCCGTTGCGGAACTTTCGTGGTAGTAATCATATACCGGACGGAGGTGGTTCTTTATTCCACAGAAGTTAATAACGTTGGTGCATATAGGGGAGGGTTTGTAAAATTGAAGTAGCCATATTCAGTGCAAACAATTCACTGTAAGTACATCACATGTAATAGCAGCATAAAAGTAGAACATCACATTGTCCTGGAAATGACGTTAATTTGAGCTAACATTCTGCATATACTGCACTGAAAAATTTTACGTACGGGCAAACGTCCCTAGACCTGCATGTACTTCATGGGATAACCAACGGAATCTGTACTTTGTAAGTTAAATTATATCCTTTGTCATCATATCAACATGTTTTATCTAAATCAGCGTTATTAATGAAAAGCTGTTGATATAATCTGCACAAGTCCAGAATTTTAATAATAAGATTTCCCTTATGACAACCCGGATATTCTTAAAGCTATTAAAACTTGTTGAAGTTTCATAAAGACATCTTACCATGTATGCATGTAGGTACTATAATTCAAGACAAGATAAGGAATCCTTTAAAAAAATATTTAGTTCAGTATATTATCCGTCCGGGTGTTATCCACTGCACAACACGTATAGCTAATAAAAATCCCTTTTTTTATTTCGCACAAACGCACATGTTCATAAATAAACACGACCAGACTCAAAACGACATACCAATGGACTATTTAATAAATTAAACTACCAAATTGTATCCTTTTTCGTTTTGTTTTGTCTCCAGGATATCGTCTCCAAGAGATAGTGAGGTGTAAAAGAGAGACCGAAGTCCTTTGGCTTTTCCTCCCCAGCTACTTACAATGTGCGGGAAATCCTTAATCTTGCTATGCGTTATCCGAACTGATATATTACAGGAGTTACAGGATATTGTACCACAAACAGGATTGTATTCGTTTTATCCTTGAAACAGTCCAGAAAAAAAAATACCCAAAGCAGCAAGCAACAACAACAACGTCCTCGGTCGGCTTATTGTTTCTACATTTTATTGTCTCTATAGGCAGTTAATTTTATTTCGACACTAACGACTGACAGTAGAAAATATATATGAAGTTGTAGTTATCCTGTTTGTTGTACTTCACGGAAATCGTCCTTTACTACTCTACTTTATCCGGAATCACTGACTAATTGCTTCAATTAGTGTCCACATTAAAGTCCTCGAGACAATGATCATGTGCTAACTTTATTGGTATTGATTAAATGAAAGGTTATTGTGTCTGTTTGTTATATTTTCGGGGAGTATAAGATCCTTTGAGTGAAAATTTCTCGTGAAACTTCTCGGAACTGTGTTTAACTTTTGTTAAACATCAAACATCCGGTTAAGTCATTCTGTAGAGAATTGAATGCAATTTCTAACGCTTTCAATCTCCGGAATCGGAACTCATAAATTGCACTTTGAAACTTTTCCGATATTCTAACAGCTTTCGTTCAAGTTGTTTGCCATATATCGACCTTTTCAAAGTGATAGACACTGCAAAGGTTTCCTCAAAATGGGCAGGGAAGCAAACATCCAACAGTTCTGAAGTTGGCGTTGAATAATTCTATGGAAATCTTTCATTATCAGGAAGAGGTAAACCTTCTCGACTTGAAAATCATTTGTTTTATTTTTATAATACCAAAACACTTGAACTCAAATTTTATGAAAATAATTGAAGAATTTTGCATTTCTTAAAGCTCATCTTAACGACGTCCGAAAATATTCTGAAATTATACTGAAAAAGTTACAAAATTTTCGGTACCAAAAATTTTAAGACAAACCAGAAACAATTCTCAAATGTACTAACGACATTTCCTTGAGTTATGCAACTTAAATGATACTTGAAAAAGTTTTTAACGAAAATTTCACTTCCTTTCGAGGACATCATTACATTAAATTCAAGGAAGAAAATTTTAATCAAATTCTTAATATTCTCTGAGACATTCAAAAATTTTAATTGCATTTGTTCTTTAGGATACTTCCAAGTTTAATGTTCGTTTAAATGATCCAACAAAAGTTTTCACCTTTCCTTCTATTATATTTTCGGATAAAATTTTCTTCTGTATTTATTTTTAAAATATCACTACTTCATGTAGAAATTGTTTCAACTTTAAATAATCAAATTTGTGGTCTACTTGAAGCCAATAAAAATAGATGATTCAAAATCCTGTCAAGTAGATATCTACATACATACGATATATCTTCACAGACACATTGAATGAAAGCTTCAAATAGCAAGTGGTTAAGGTTCAAACAAAAAGCGATGACACCATATCGAGTTATGTTCAAAGTGAATTTGAATAATTTCTTTGAGCATTTTCCGGACGATAGTTTCAGTAACTAGAAAAGTTTTAACTAGTTTACATGGACTATCCCCTCAGAAAAAAAGAAAATAAATAAAAGGTTAAATGCAAGCAAATTGAACTCCGATCGAATTGCGAAGCTCATGGAACCAAAGCTTTGATGGAACCAAAACTAAACGAGGGAGAAAAAAACTTTGACAGGTCAAACAATAAACACCATCCAACTATAAAACTAATTCGAATTTACATCGACAGTACACGTTAACAGGCTGGAGTTTGGATCTTTTCGCTTTTCGCTTTTCGCTTTTCGTTTTGGAGTTGAAACTTTTCTGTTGGAGTTCAAATTCAATAAACGTCCCTAGGCCTGACGAACAACGCCACAATTGAAGCGATGCGATGGAGAGAAAACGTGGATTTCCGTACAAATTAATTCCCGGTAATAAAGTTTTGTGCCAATAAATCGAATTTGAAAAGTTCCATACCTAAAAATCGACTATATATGGTAGGTACCTATTATAACTATAACTATAACTAAACTCTCACACCTATTGTCGTTGGAGGTTAGGCTTTGGAAGTTTCCTTTGCCCTAATGAATCGTATGGAATACCTACATACTATGATATAGGTACGAGTATATGCTCCGCAAACATCCGTGGAGTTTGAGACTCGGACATAACGCTCTCATGTTTGTTATTAAGTTATCCTCGTCTGTAGTTAGTTAGTGTTTTAACCTAAGGTCTTATATACACATTTTTCTACATTTGTATATACATATGACGGCACAGAATGTTTAATTAATATTTTCAATGAGCTCTGGCAAATTTCATTAAAGTCCGAAACGTGAGTTTTGTGCAAACTGGAAACTTTTCGTTGGCTCTTTGTTTCTAATAATTATTAGTTTATCGAGGAGTGAAATAACTTTGAAATGAGCCCTTCTGTTCACCAAAAATTAGTTTGTGAAACCGAGTAATTATTTTTGTTACCTCTTTCATTTCCTTATACTCATTTATAATTATGAACGGATTTAGCTTGAAGCATTACGAGTATCCATAACAGACGCGTTCAATTATTATCAGAATTAATTTTCAATTCACAATATCCTAATAAACATTGCACAAAGAAATTTATATTGCGTATAAGTATTGATTCAATAAGTATTACAATCCAATATTAATGACACCATTTCTTGATCCCTCAGTACAATAAAACTTCCTTAAAAGCAACAAGATTACGTGAATAACATTTACCTGATTTCGTTTGTAAAATGTCTAAAGAAATTTTTTTGTTCTGATAGATAGGCTCACGTATTCAGATGAATTATATCCCCTCGAAAGGATTTATCAAGGATATTGTATCGTTGTTGGATATAATAAACGTCAGAATGAATTTAGCATTCTCATTTTGAGCTACAATTTTTCATGATTTACTTATATTTTTCATCTCGTTCACGTATCCTTGTATCTATTTTACACAAGGATTTTCATGTTTGTTACTTCGATGTACGCGCGTGATAAAGTTAAAAAAAGAAATATGAGTTATATCTATAACTCGTTGTCTCTACAAAAGCTTTTTATCAATTTAAAGCCAAGAAGTGTTGTAACCAATTTTATTACAATTAACTCATATATCCATCAAGATATTGGTTCTCATACTATTCTGTACGATTTTGTTAGCCATAGTCTCTGTAACTTTCTTTCAATTGAGTGATAAGGAAAAGTCCAATAATAGTTATAGAAATTTTTGCCAAATAGAAATTTCAATTGAATTGTACAATTTTACAAAATAAGAAACGAACTTTTACTTCAAACGTTTTGTAGATGAACGATCATACGGAAGAAGAATAAGAACATTTTAAGTATGACTTGTTGTCCAGTACACGAAATACACGAAATACACGTAATATAGATGTATAGAAGAATTCAGTTAAGAGTAAACTCAATTTATTATTCAACCAACCATTCGTCTGGAAGTTACGACAATTGTATAAAATACATCAATACATTGACTATCTCCGGAAGTGAATCTTCCAATCTTCCTTACCTTGACCACAAGAGGAGGAAGTGCAATATGTACATCCGTTTGGTCCGGTGAGTTTGTGTCATGTGAAAAGAGAACTTTTCTATTAAATTTCATTTAAATGCATAACTCGTTCAAAAGTGCTGGAATTCAATTTTGTAATATATATATCAAATTCAATTAAGGAACTAACTCCATCTGTGGTCTGCCACATGCTGTTAAATTCATAGCAACAGAGGTGGATGCATCTACAGAGGATCGATTCAATTAGGCAAAGATGAATGTAGAATTGAGTTTCAGTAGAAAATTCAAATCTATTCTCTGGTTTCCTTTAACCATATGGAAAACTCAAAATATTTGTAACATCTATATAAAATAAATATATATATTTTGATTTTTTGTTAAGAATTGAATACATGAAAATAAGCCAATGATTTTCACAATTTCTACATGAGGTTAAGGAAATGCGTTAACATATCTATAGTTTAAAACCTCTTTGAAATTTTCCAAAATCGGGTAGGCAAATTAATTATATCTCTTGGCCTAAACGCACATAAATCCAGAACTGCAAAATTGACAAAACTTACGAGTCTTTAGGTTTGGATAAGTCTATCTGTAGAGCTATAATAAGTAAGCTGGGTAAACAACGACGAGTAGTGACAAGGGTAGGATAAACTATTGAGACCCATCAGGGCAAGGAATCCTTTCACGTCTCTATGGTACGTCTATTATTCACATCAGAAGCAGTAGTAGTAGCATACATAGTACAACACAGGATCATCCAGAATGGTGTCCAAAATTTGTTGAGAATGTGAAATGAAAGCTGAAGACGAGCAGAAAATAAAATAGCCTCGATGCGATGTAAGCATAAAAGCTGTGCTATAAGAGATAGATAACAGAAACGTAAAGAGAAGATACCATTGGACAAGATTTATTGCTTAATTATTTCAATTTGACAAGGAGAACTGGCGAATCGATAGGTCGGACACGAGGATAAACTGAACGTGATGGAAATGAAAATGATTGAAATTTTATCGAACAACTTGAGAAAGGAACCACTTCGCTTTTATCCAAGGAAAATTGTTTATTTGAATTCACCACACACTAGAACACACTTTTTCCTGACAGACATCAAATGATGCACAACAAAATGGATTTGAAGGCAATTAGGGACAACTCACTTCCTATTTATTTACTAAGAAAAATGTTCATTCAACCAGAAACCTTATTGTCCTTAATTTATTCCACTAACATTCAGAAAAATGATCATAACTTAAGTTCTCCGAAATTATATGACAACAAATTCCTTGAGTTTATTTGATCAAAAGTTATTTGTAATATATTGTAAAAACGAGCAGCTAACTGTGTATTTCTATTAAATGTAATTACGAAAGTCTTTAGCAAGGAAAACCCTTGGTAACCACAATTATTTCATTAAACTTTTCGGAAACAAACACAGATTGAACAGGTAACAAGGAGAAAATTACAGTCTGGGAAATTGTCAACTTATAAAAGTCTTAAAGAAGTTTATTACGTAAATTACTTGTTAGATTTAGTCTACTCCTTACTTATTGACAGGTAAACTTTAAAGACAATCTAACCGAAATTGAGTTTTTCTTGTTCAAACTTTGTTGAAAGTCCTTTTTTTTGAGGGATACCTTCAGGATTAAATTTTTGAATCAACTGAGGTTCAGCAGACATTTATTATATCATATATTTCTCTGATATGAAAAAATTAACTTCAAATAAACTTGAATGAAAAATCCTTTTTAAAAGAAAAGTATCCTACGAAAAACTAAAATTAAGTTTCCTCCATTACGTGTATTGTATACTTTTCAACAGAAAGCTTGTATGCAATTACAAACTTTTCAGTGTAAAGTTTAAAAACTTTTATAATGTTGCGTTTTATTTGAGAAATCAAAACTCACGAAACAAACTTACGATAAATCTTATAAAAATTGTCGCAACTCCTTATTTTCAAGAGACAAAGTAACAAGAAGTTCATTCCTTGATCCTTGAAATGTGTGTAGCACAACACTATCGTGCAGTTAGTACTTTAGCACCTGTGAGTAAGTTGACACACAAAATTTTAAACTACAGATTTCCATATGACACCTGCTTTAAGATTAACTTTTCTTACAACAAACGGAAGCTGTTAGGTTAAAGTTCGTGCACAAATTAAATACGAGTAAATCTTGTCACCAACACAACTTTCAAATGTAAGAAATTGAACTAAGAAACTTCTTAGCATGGAGAAACTTTAATAAAACTTTACGCAGCTATAAACATCAAAACACTTTAAACTTCTTTCGTTATCTTCTCAACACATTCACAGTATTTGATTCGGTTTTGATTCAACGTGTCAGCTAAATTTTCTGCCAATCAACAAAATAAATGTGAACTTAAAAAAGTTTTCAATTATCTTTTGATGTGTTTTCTTTTACTACACTTACAGCTTAAAGCTCAGAGCTTTCAATCGATCTTGACAAATGAAGAAACTTCATGAATATGCCATTCGACGATTCGAATATCACCAACGACAATTCCAAGATGTTAGATTTTGACAATCAGAATTTTCTTTTACTGCATCTACAGATTAACACTCTGAGCTTTTAATTCGTTGTGATACATAGCCATCCTTTTCTGATAGTCATATTCAACTTCAACGTTGTGAATCTCATCTCGAAGATCATAGATCCTGAATGAATGCATTCATATCTCGAAGGCGAAGTAAAGTAAATAAACTGCCAACTTGAACCTTCAACCTTTCATTCAGCAATGACATTTCCAATAATTGGAATCCTTAAAGAATGAGTTAATAAGATCTTGCTGTTCCTTGTTGTTGTGTCAGATGATTTATGTATGAGTCGTGTGAACAGGTCGCACATTTTGATCCTTTTCCCAGGAAGAAAGTTTTCATGTATATTTTGTTTTTTCTTTTTTGTTTTTTTGCAAATTAATGACAGTATTTACTAAAAGCCGTTGCAGAAAGCTCATTTATCAACATTTCAGTAATTTTCAAGTCATTATTTTGACGAATGCTTATCGCAGCTGCTCCAAGTTAATATTTTACTCTGTATATGATGTGGAAAGGTAGTAGGGGGAAATTTATCAAAAAGCATAAAAAAAACTTACGTTTAATGGAGGATATGTATTGCGCAAAAAACTTTGTCTCACGTATTTTTGAGCAAGTAATCCTTGTTTAATTACGCAACTCCAATGCGTAAATGTCTTCTTCTCTGGATATTTTCTTTTCTTTTTTCTGTCTTAAGTATCGCAAATGGCAAAAGGATCACTCAAGGACGACATTTTGAAATCAGTAAATTTATAAAGGTCATTGTTTATTTCATAAAAACGATACTTAAAACGCACACAAACCCAAACGTTAAGCCTTTGAAATAAACAGAAACAACGAAAACAGCAGTCCCTTACAGCAGATTTCAAGAGGGACGGGAGGGATGGAAACGGAAAGGGTTTTGATGTGAAACAAAAATTTCTTAAAAGCTAAGAACCTTAAAACATTCAACGAATTTTAAGCTATTAAATATTAACACAGAAGAAGACCTTGCAGGAACTTTATTCTTGTTTTCTTTTCGTGGGAGTTAATAAAAGTTATGAAGGACAAAAATGTGTGTTTTCCTTTCGAAATAATGGTGAAACTAAACAAGACTACAAAATAAAGGTCATCCTTTCATTTCAGACATGTTCTGATTTATATCTTGTCCACGAAATAATTTTTAACTGGCCATGTGGACAAATTATCCTTATTTTGACTTGTTCACGTTAAATATCTCTTTTCCCCCAATGAGTTCTGATTAAAGGTCCGACTGAAATTAGGACCTTTTTCATCCGGTCAAGTGTTGATTGAATCCTTGACTTTCTGAGAACGAAACGTGTGGAGGCTTCAAACCTGTCTGCTTGAAATTTAGTTTCTCTGTAATGGTTAATGTTATTATGCAAGGGTGAGATTCGGTAATAAGCAGTCCTTGAACATTAATTTTATATAAATCTCAGTCTAAGCTCTAGCACATCTACCAGCTTAAGTTATACTTACAGGTTTTACATCTGAATTCTTAATTCTAAATCCAAACTCTGTTTAATTAAAGTTGCACTCATTTAGTATTTATTCAATATTGATTTGATTTTAGATCTTTATTAGTGTTTAATACTTGAAAGTTTATGGGAAATTCTATTATTAAATATTTTATAAATGTGACACATGAACAAGGCTTAATATCCTTTATTGAAAGTGTTATTGCGTACCCCAGAGGGTTTAATTTTTAGATTTAGGAATGAAATTGGTGTTGACATTTGGTAACAATTTTTCCCTATAAAACTGAGAATAGTAATGACATTTAATTTCTTAGATTGAAATTCTTTTGATGGCATGCTTCTTTTTATTTTAAAAAAAGAAAAAATTAAATATCACAATTTCAAATGCAGAAGAAGAAATCTTAAATCTACATCTCAACTTGTTACAACGTGGATATAGAACAAGACTCTTTCGTAGTGTCAATATTAAAATACCATGAATACTCCCTTAAAATTTCGAATTGTTATACTCCAATGAAATTCTATGGAAATCTTGTAAATATTTGAATGAGTTATCTGCAAAATGTTTCACCTGAAATACGAGAAACATGACATTCAATATTATATCAACTTGAATCAATACAATGAATTCTTATTGGAAGATACAAGTAGATGTAGCAAGGAATGTCCTGCCTACACCCGGATGTCAGAATAAGAAATTATTTTCCAGCGAATGAGCATGAATTCCTTGCGATTAGTAAAGGTGGTTGTCAAACTTTATATCGAATATCTTCTGAATTTTATATAAGATACAGCATTTGTCACAGCTGTTAACATATTTTCGCAGATATCACGACTCAGTCAAATCCAATATGAGGCCTTCTACTTCCAGTCATAGACGATCTCGTAAAGAGGGATTTACACTAGCTAAAATGGTGTTATAAGACAGACAGTAAAACGGCAGCTTATCATCCAATCCAAAGTCCAAGGACACAAGGATAAAATTTCATGTCATATCGATAGTAGTGTATACTAGTAGGAGGTCACTAATTCTTTCAAGAATTTATAACCAAAGACAACAAAAACTGAACGTAAGGACATACCTCCAAATTGAGTATCCTTTTCATGCATGTTCTGAAATTAAAATGCAATGAAAGATGAATTAATGAATAATTCATTTATTTTTCCTACTCTGATGAATGCAACAAGGATACTCATGAATTATGTAATTCAAGGATGCTTCCTTTAGTACAAGATAAACATTGCATTTTTACTTCACTTACTAGTATAGTAAACAAACAAATCATTTCGATATTTCTAATTTATTTTCCACAGAAGAAGTGAATTACTTCAGCACGGATGGAACTAACGAAATCCGTGTCCTTAATATAATATCATCCATTAAATCTTTACTTCCTTACATTACTCTAAACATTCGAGTTAGTTTTGAATTCTAAGTAAAATTTTCTTAAGAAACTTCCAACTCCAACTTGAGTCTTTCGCACCTTTATGTCGAGACTCATTCCGTGGATGGGATATCCCCTGTGGGTGAAGATGGTTAGGATAATAGATGGTGTATGATAAAGGTTCTTGAAGGACTCACCTTTCAAAAGGAACTATTTTCAGTGTATTATAATTTCCGCTTCCGTCTACTTAATTTCCGATTCGTGGCTATTCAAATATAGTATCACCATGAGATGTTAAATTTAATTTTATAAAACCTACATGAGTTTTAGAAAAACTTTAAGTTGAAAAATTTAAATTAAATGTCTAAAAACTCTAAAGTTAAATTTCCACATCGGATTCAGCTGAGTCAACCGGGCTACTATCCCCGTGCTTCATCTAATTAAGGCAATCCTGACAAAACTTATCAACACGGTTTTTCATTCAACAAGGAAACCAACAAGTTTCCATTAAAGCTTATATAGACATATAGAAAAAAAATAAATGGGATATCTCGTTCCATATTTCAAGGAAAGAAAAGGAACTTCTTAATATAACTTGATTCGGTTCAGTGAGCTGTTGTGTGCAGGATGAGCTGAAGTGTGTCTTCGACAGAATAAAAAGGGAAAAAGTATAAGACCCAGAAGGACAAAATTAAAAAGATAGTTGGAAGGATTACCAAATAAAGAGATAAGGAACTCAATAAGGGAAATTTAATCATGGTAACCTCGATCAATTTCCTTGTAATGAGAAAAGAAATAAAATGCATGAGGCAAAATGATTCTACAAGGACATTGGGAAACCAACAAGGATACACACAGTATCCCCAGAAAATAAGGTGCCTTTAACCGCAATAAATTGAAACAACCCTCGTTGCTGTAACCAACCTTTTTGCTGTTATTGTTTTGAATCGACATCAATAAATTTTATTCTGGTCCTTCTTCTGGTTATCCCTTAGCCAGGATAATGTTGACATTCCTGTGGTGGTGGTGTTTTTCCGGGTTAAAGTGACTTATTCCTTATAGTTTTTTTTTGTCACGAGAGTTTCGATTTTGTTTAAACTGTTACACGATGGATTCATTTGTTTTCTGACCTTGCTAACAAAAAACAAAATGCACTTCTATGGTAAATACCTGGTGTCATTAACTATTTTAAATAAATCTGTTACGTGTCAAACATAATTTGATATTTGTACACTACAAACGTTAATTGCTTGATATTTCAAAGCTATCAATATATATACCTATAATACATAATTAAACATATCTGATGAGTGAGTACTCAACAAATGAAACTAATATATTGAAATTTGAAAATGAATACTTATCACATCCTTGAATTGCTATCAAAGCATCTCAATTCCAGGAAGCAATAATAATATTTGATAGTTATCCTTGTTGTAGTTAGTGTGATTGTTGTTGTTGTTGTTGTTGTTGTTATTGTTGCTAGTGCTACTGGTGTTGGCGTGTAATGACAGAAGAGCGTCAAGTAAAACAGGCAGTCAATGTTTGAGCTAAAGCTACTTAACATGAAAATAATTTATTTCTAGTTAATAAATAAGCATACCATGTCACACAAAATTAAATTCATCAAGGCCTCGACAAATATTCCCATGTATTTGTAATCACAGTCAACGGCATAGCTTATATGAGAAACATGTAAATTATTCAAAGTGCACGTCGTTTTCAATTACGACTTTCCAGCATGTTTAAATACATCCTTCTCTATGTCACTATATATTTGTATCATATACTATATAGATGTAGAATCGTGTATATTCTATAACGTTGTTTGAATATTGATATCATGACATTCTAGAAGTCTACATATGTACCTACCTATGTACATACATGAATAAACTACATTTCTAGGGATAAGTCACTTCAACGAATATGTCAAAGCCCATTCAAGTTGATGACAAGTTAATCAAAGCTTTAAGATAAGCCCATATCACTATTTCAATTATTAATTATCTGATAAAATATAATTTGACGGAAATCAAATAAAAATCATTTTCAACTTATGATGAACAGATGGCGCTGAAGCAAGTAATATTCTTATGTAAATATTCTTAGTTCGATCAAGTGTTTCAACTTAAAGATACTTGTTGAAATTCTTAACACTTATCTTTAAACATATTTGCATCACAAAGACTTTATATTCATCAAAATTCACATGCGAGTATAGTTTTAGTACAAGTTATATAAATAAGTTTAAAATTTTGTTTGAAACAAGATTATGTGCTTGGCCACAACAAGTTAACTGAAAAGTTTTAAAGTTACTTAAACTATTTACATAACCACAAGAAACACGAAAACTTTATATGAAAGTGGTAATTTGTAATTCTTCGTGGGATACTTGATAAAGTTAAGAGAAAATTTGTAATCAATAAATTTTGATTACCCAATTTTAACACAGGACCAAATAAACATTTTAAATGAAATAAAACAAATCAACAAATTAACTGAAAAAGTACTAAAGTTAGTATAGCTAAAATGAAATGAAATGAAGTGGCAAATAAACCTAACTAATGAATTTATTTGTTTCATTTGTGCTCAAAGTTGATCATGAGATATCTAAACAAGAAGCACAAGGGCGAAAGAAAAAAACAAGTATTAATTGAAAGTGATAATCACCTCAAAAGCAGAAAGACAATTTCGTTTTTAAGAAAGTGTTCAAGTTAATACATAGCACACCTTAAGGGTTGAAAGACATTTTCCAAAAACAGTCCATTCCTCATCTTTGAGTAACTCATTTAGCACACCCGATGGTTAATGAGCTCTTAAGGTATTGTTTTAAAAATGAGACGAAGAAAAATATATATATGACGAAAGTATATCATGTATAAAATGAGCTCATTTATTCTGAAATGTAGCAAAGTTTTAGAATAAGTAATGAATTTTCAAAGTTTCTTCATTCAGGTATGTTTCCGAAGAAAGTTTCCGCTTTGCCACTTTCCCCTTTACCATGAACTCATTTATTCGTAGCATTCTTCGAAGCATTCTTCAATCCCATCAGCATTTCTCTTCTTAAATTAATTATTCTGTTTGCTTTTGTTAAAGTTGATCTCAAATAAAATTAAAGTCTTGAGAAAACTTGTTCTTATAATTTTTCTTCCGTTGGCCGCGTTCCTTGGCAAAACTTTCATGTACAAATTAATTCAGACAATTACATAAACTGTACAAATTTAATTATGCACAACCAAAGTGAGTTATGCAGATTTAACGAAAACGTTCATGTACATCAGCTACGTTACCTACCTAGTTCCTTTGGGTATTCTTCTCGATCCCAGACCGCTTGATATAATACAAGGACGTTCACCAAGCTGCTACTAAATTCATCATGATTACCAAATGGTAGCTCAAGTTTACATTAAACAACGCTTATTGATTTTTGATGATTGTTATTAAATTGTTTGAATAATCATTTCCATATTTCTACATTGCTATCAAGGTGAATTGCGGCAGGTCATATTTTCTCATTTCTATGGAACTGAGCCTCGAAATTTAAGGTCATGGTCTGGATTCTATCAATGAAACTATTTCTCTCAAGTGGATTTTTAATGTATCTTCTGCTTCTAGTTTATATTATTCCCAAAGTAGTGAATGATTCTAGTTTATAAGGACACAGAAGACGAAATTCAAGGATCACTGCAAGGATATCATTTTAAAGTTAAAAAGACTGAAATATATCCATTGAATTTGACGCATTCTATGTTAAGTTTCATTCTTATCACAAGTTTTATCCAAGACCAGTCTCCAACTGGTATTAACCCAATTCCTTCTCCAAATATTAGATTAAAAATTTCTAAGGAAGTGTAGTAAAAAGGAAAAACAACAAAAAAAGAAGAAAACAGAACAGGATATAAATCGCTAGAATTTATGATTGTGGAAAAAGGAATCGTAAATTTTAGGCATACCACCCAGTGGCATTTGTAGTAACTATTTCCTATGAGATTCACGAAAGCCGTTTATAAAATATCCTTTTATTATCCTCAGTCGAAATATTGTCTTTTACTAGAAATTTCTGGGTAATTTCGTATCCTGCACTCGTCGAACAATTTATTTTCCTGTCAATTTTTTACGGTTAATTTTGTTTGGGTCATTGATATACGGCAAACAGAATACATTGAGTTTATGTTTGGAACGTTTCATTCGGAATAACTAATCAAAAAATATCCTTTTCTCATATGAATGTGAACATCCACATGTTTAGATTCTTAAAGTTCGATTTCCTTGAAAATTTAGTATTCGTTTAATATATCTCAACGCATCGATTTAATTGGTGTCCATATCATCGTCAGGCCTTTACCTTAAATCTGTAAATCAGTACTCCTGCTTCCAGGATCAGGTCACAAAAGTTCAAATTAAGTCACATTCATCTTGTCATAGCTACCAACTTGAGGAAGGTTTGTATTTTCTGGCAATTTCCAAAAAGGTCGTCACATTTACAGGGAATTTTGTATACCAGAAAGTGTTCACTTCTTCCGCAATTAATTACAACTGACCTTCTTTTGATATATTGACTAGAATCAAGCATTACAAATTACAAGGATCTGAGATTTGTAAGGATCTTTTATTGGCATACTAACCGACGTTTAAAATAATTTTAAGTCATTCATAAGGTTTAATCTCAGCCAAGTATCGATTGAATTGACCTTTGTAAATGCTGGCAGTTGTGGTCCGTTTTCGGTCAGGATGCGTTACAACATTAAAAGAGTATGAAACGTATATTTGGAAAATATACAAATATCTTAGAAAAATGTACAAATATCTACAACAGCATTTTTAAAATTTGGTGTTGTATTCAATGTTTGGGTTATTTTCTGTGTCAGGATCTTTTTTAGACAAGTCGTTCCACTTCTGAATCTGTCCACTTCCGAATAATGCGAATATGAAAGCTGGAGCTATGTAAATTGTGGCTCCTATCAAGAACACATACAGCCATTCGTTGAAAGTGTTCTGAAAAGCAAAATTCCATGAGTTTGGATTGAGCAAAATTGTGAAAAAATTTACCTGTTCCGCTGTAAAGTAAGCGACGACCATCGGCGAAAAGAATCCTGGAGTTGTGCCAATAACACTGATCATTCCGTAGACAGTACCAACATAATTTGGCGCTAAGTCTTGAGCATTTTGTAAATTCGTTATTGTGGCCGCTCCGTTGAATCCTAAGGATAATGTGATGATAGCAACAGCCACGTATGGATCACGTCCGAAATATGCGAGGACTATCAGCAGTGCTCCGGGAATCACATGAGCTGGAACAGGAGAATCATTATTATAACTACAAGAATTCAAGGGTGTTTCCTTTACTTACAAAACAGACAAAACGATTTGCGAATCTTCGTAACTGTCATTAAGTTTCTTCGACGAATGAAATCCCCAACAGCTCCAAAGATGAACGCAAAAATGAGACGAGCTAAATAGGGTAGACTGGACAGGATTCCTGCTTTTCCTACGTTAAACCCTAGAATCTGCAACGAATTGAGGACATTAATTTGTAGAAATATTACTTTCATTGTCTCTTCAAGGCATACCTCACTCATAAACTTCGGTGCTGCTGTGATGAGGAAGGACATGCCCCACATGCTTCCATAATGAAGGGCTAGGAGGGACCAGAAAGGAAGAGAACAGAACACATACCGGAAAGGTGGAGTGCTCTAAAAAACATTCAGTTAGCAAGGGAAAGGGATAAAATGTAAGTTAACCTTTTTCTTTGAAAGTGCATCTCCCAAGGCATTCTCGATGTATTCGCGTTCTTCTTTTTTAATGCGACTATGGTCAGCTGGACTGTCCGCCACAATCAGGAACCAGACAAAGGAAATAACAAGGGAAATTATGGCTGCAATATAAAACGCCCATTGCCAGTTTATTGATTCCACAATATATCCAGAAAGTGGCCATGTTATGACTGTCCCAAATGTGCCACCCATTAGAGCTGAAACAAATTTCCCTCTTTCATCTGGTGGAGCCCATTTAGATATAAGACTATGTTGTGCAGGATATAGAACTCCCTGAAACCAGAGCAAAATATCACTCGTCTAGTGAACCACTATCACTTGCACATCTTCACTTACACCAAGGAATCCCGTGAAGAAGCGAATAACTAAAACAGCCCACAAATGAATGGATGCAGCCAATGGTGTCAATGCTGTTAAAACTGCACTCGTCAAACATGTGTAACCTATCACAGCAGTCCCTCCAAATCTCTCGGCAAGCATTCCTCCCGGTAATGTCGTTATCAGATATCCATAAAAGTATGCTCCCAAAAGGTTACTTTGATCTTGTGATGTCCAGTTGTATCTAGGGCCATACTATTGAATAGGGAAATTTCAGTAACTTCTATTTCTCTTTAAGGTATCATCAAAACTAACATCTGGTGGTGGCTCAGTCCGATTCTCTGTTGGCATTGGGTTCATCATGGCAATAACATTTATTGAAAAATTCACTCTCATCATGTATGATATGAGACATGTCATGAACATCATTATCGCTATGTTAAGGCGATATGGAAACTTAGCTACAAGAAATTAAATTTTTATTAACATGATTAAATATAACACCAGTAAACGGAAAACACCTCAAAATCAATCATGGCTTGAGGTCATACGTCGTGAGTCACAAATTCGAGAGGGCATAATGTATTCTTAGTAAAAGGTGTGAATTATGAAATACCATAATTCGGCCTAAAATTTCCAAAAGTGTTAATTATCCCCATACAAACGAAACAACTGGTTTGTTGACTGAAAACGGGGATTTCCCGTCATGTCAAATATGAGACACCTAAACAAACAATTTGAGGGACACACTGAGATTGGTTGAAACAAATTTTATTGACAACTCAAATGATGTGTCCTCCATTTCTCCGTTTCTAGAAATTTTTGAAGATGACCTGAGCTATTCTTGTGAATCGTGTTTCATTTAATGTTTTAAAGACGCTCCACGAGGCCGCTCCGCAAACTTGCTTTCAAGCAATACGTGCCTCATGGCATTCATTTAATAGCCCAATTTTACGTAAGCGTTGCATGCGCGCAACCTAAATTACCTGTGTTATTTTTGTTTACTTAAACTAAAAACTGAATCTGCTTGCGTTTTTTATTTTTCATTTTCCATAAAAAGAATATCGCTAATGATGAATATAAAATGAGCCGCTGTTAACTGGTTGAATAGCCTTCGTTGTCTGGGGACAATCATATGACATATTCAATAGTATTGGATCAAGAACCACAACAACAATCCTTGGTTTAGATTTTGATAACTCGCACAATAGAATAAACTACTAAATAAATGTTTGATCATTAAATAAATGAAATTTGCATAAACTTGTGCGTAACTGTGTTGGTTATCAATAAACACGTTTTTTCTTATCACCATAAAATTGTTACGAAACAAAAAACGTAAAATCAACCACAATAAGGACTCACGACACTTTCATTGTAGGGAAATATGATCTTAAAAATTCTAATTTAACTTACCTGAAATGCTGTATAACTTCGGAAAACGTATGAAAACCATTTTAACTTAATTTTTCACTCACGAATAACATGAAAACCAAATAAAAATTTAATTATTCCAAATTTGAAACAAAGACTGTAGAAACTTTTTATAATTCACTAACTGTCATGATTGAGGTATATTTAACGTTTCTCTATAACACTTAAAAATCCCTTAAAAATTATGTTCTATATCACAACCGAATTATGAAACAATTGTCAAGATATTCAATTGAAACCATCAACAAGTGATCTCTCGTGATCTTGTATCAACAAAACGTTTTCTGTAAATACAGATATCATGATCTCATTAGCAACCTCTGAATCTCTTATAAAACGAAACTAATAAAAAAATAATATTTTGTTTGCTCAGGTGATTTTATATCCCAGCTCTTTTAATAGTAGGAAAGCTTTTCGTTTTTGGTAATTTTTGAAACTTAAAACAAGTTTTGCAAAAATGAATATCAAGAAGAGTATCATTATCATATCATTAACAAGGCAAACTTTATTATACAAAACACGTTTAAATGAAAATCACTTCCATCAGACCCTGATTACTACCTACTACTCATCGTTGCTCTGCAAAATTGCCACCATCGTATTAAACGGTGTCACTGTATTTTTATTTTGTATTTCTCAAACATGGATTGCTCTTCATTTTCTGCTCGTCATCTGACCACTTTTAAACAAACAAAAACTTTCTAGTTTTCAAAAATTTAATAACACCTTTTTTCTCCAAATTGCTTGTCTTTCAAACGTTTTTCCAAGAACTTCTTCCCGGAGAAGTTCAAAAATCAAGCACCACCTTCAAACTGAAGTTGAGACTGTAATCAATCAAACGAGACCTGACTTGCTTCTGATACGTCTAGTGTTTCTGGTACGTCTAGTGCTTCTGGTGCTACCGATGGTGCTAGAAGGTATGTGGTGCTGGTTCCGCATGACTCAGAGTGTATGCCTACCTGACGCATCTACAGGTGACTGGAAACTAGGTCACGATTTTGGTATATCTGAGCTAGATCTGTAATAGAACTGTGCCAACTTCCTGGTTATGGTCCTGTCCATTTGACATTTCATTTAATATCAAAACACTTAGATATCCGAAATATCTATTTAAGTCTAATACCATTTGGACAGTCGATCACCTAAATTTTTTGCAATTGCTCATTCTTTTGTGCTTTACCTTCTTGCAAGCTATAGCTTTTATCCATTCTCTACTTCCATTCCGTTGCTCTACATCACAGCAGCAGCAACAACAACAACAACAAAAATTGTTATCTTGACACGTTTGAATTCACACGGGTATTCCACGGTTGCGAGTGTGAAATGAACCTTCTCGAAAAATAAAATTAGGGAACCTTTTGTATTTGTTAAAACATACCTACATAATCAATACATGGTTTTTGGTTTAAAATTTGTTTTAAAGAGACATCCTTGTTGAGCATAAATTAAGAATTAGTCAGAATGTCCTTTTTATCCGTGTGGTTATCATGGACAGGAATTTTTGGGATACTTATCTGAACAAAATGTCATTTTTATAATAATTTATTGTTGATTTTTGTGTGAGGAATTTCAGTTATTTTCAGTAATATGAATATTACGTATATACGTATAAAATGAAATTATTTGAATGTATTACGTATCGTAGTATTATGTATATTAATTCCAATGAATACTATATGAAACACAATATCATAGCTTAATATGAAGAATGACATTCTTGGACATTATCTGGTCATTTCATTTCATTTGACATCTTGAGGGAATTTTGAATCCCTTCCAAAAGGACATTACAATCATAATTTGATGTCGTTCCCACAATTTCCATTACAAGACGGTCCCAAATTTTATTCTCGTTTTACTATAACAATAACATAACGAAAGGGAAACAGGGACAACAAAATTCCCATCACAAATTTCTTAAGAAAATCTTGCCAATCTGTAAGATGCCAAACACTGCTTGACTTTTAAACTTTACTCATTGAAAGTTTTACGAAAAAGTTTCATGACGTATTGATATTACGAAAACGAAAACTTAAAAATTGATTCTGAACCATTTCAAATAATCAAGAACTACAACATCCTTGAGAAGGTCCTTCTGGGACATTGAGTGCCTGTCAATTCAAACGGAAATGGACTACTAGTTGTACTCGAAAGATACACATTGCTCTGTTTGTGTGTAGGTATGTGTGTGTATGTTTGAATCTTTTTCCTTATACCATATCTTAGTACTTCTTATTTATGTCAATGTCCTTTTCTACACAGTATCATCCTCCGAGAAAGCATCAATAAAGTCTAAACTTTGATATCGCATATCGCTGTTTCGGTAGATTTTGTTTCCGGTAAGATACGACTCCTGTATAGAATACAAAAGTTTTCCTACAATATTAATATCAGGAAAAAACTTCTTTAACTTTGATAGAACGCTCGTAATGATTACCCAAAAGCTACAAACACGAGGACAACAACCAGGAGGTGGAGGGAAACTTAAAAATTTTTCTCTTACTTTTCGTCAGATAAGAGCACTTGAAGTGTTGTATCCTGAAACCTGTCACTTTTATCCTTCTCAGCTACAATATCGTATTGTGCAAGGTCACTTTTTGAACTATTGCCAGCATTATTTTCTTTATCGTATAAACATTATGTTTTTGGCAATGCAATTCATGGACAGAATGGCTAGGATTATAAAAATGGCTTCTTTTTTTTAAATTCCATAAGGAACAAGGATAATAGTTTGTTCTTACGGACCGAATTGTCATAATAAGCATTTTTCACAAGCAAATGCTTGTTAACCCTTAACCTTAAATCTTATTTCTGATTTTGTTATAAAAATTCATTGATGTGACGCTATGTAGGGATTTTCGATTAAGTCAAATTTCAAATATCATTAACATATTCATGCAGATGATGTCTCATACGAAAGGATATAATTTTGTAAAGAGTAAAAATAATATAATCAAGGCATGGCATGGCAACGTAGTATCTGTTCCGAGACAGAGTTATCTAGTATCCAGTTTCTAGGGCATTCTCTTAAGTTTTATCTGGGAATGTTTCAATCATAAACCGTTTACCTGTTACCTGTGGTTATAGGGATTACCATCGAATTTGTAAATTCTAATTTAGTGTATTGTATGAACTCATGAGTGCACTTGAACAATTTCCACTCCTTGAAATGAAATGAAATGAGTACTTTCCGTTGGTATGCATTATAGTAGATACTGCTGAAGTAACATTTCTTCCTTGAAGCTGTGATCATCTTGAGTTCACACTTCATCAAAAGTTCAGTGAAATGTGATGGAACCAGTGGGCTGAAAAGATAAATTCATGGCTTTCTTGGAATTGTTGAGAAGTTTCAAAAGTTGCGTGTATATGGATGAAATATTTCAAGTAGGTACATATATCCTAATGTCACACGAATTCACATATCCTTGTTGTCTCCATGAATAACATGAAAATGTAAAATCATCACTGAGGCAACCAATATTACTGTGTAGTGAATATCCACTTCTGTACAATATATTTCTCTATACATACTCTACAAAGATACACAAATTCATAGATTGTTGATGAATATTCACAATACGAATGACGATTTAGTAATTCCTTGTTGAACTAGTTCGGGGTGAAGCCAAATCAACATCGATTTTGAATCCTTGCAAATCCACAAATTGAAGTCAGAGAACTGGGAATGTGTTTCGTTTAAGGAAAGACTGTAAGTATATTTGTTTTGTGAGAAATGATAGCATTACCAATAACTTCCAAATGGATTATTATTAGAGTAGCAATAGTATGTGAAGCTATCAAGTATGAAGTCAAGTGTGTAATTTAGAATTTTCTTTCGAAAACATCATAATATTTTTTTTTTAATTTTCCAAACGTGCAGACATACTACCCTTAATTGGCTAAATGAAATGTAAAATACAAAATTCCTAGATTTGAATATTCTCAGTGATATTCTTAAAATGGGCAAATGGAGCGAATTTCAAAATCGATTTGGCAACTCAATAGACCATCATCTAACAATGATTTCTAGTTGTGACTCTCTTAAATGATATTATCATCCTTCCAGAAATCCAGAAATCCAGACAACCTCATAGACATAGACAACAGTCCATGCATCGTTTGAAATGAGGGAGTTTACTGGAAATTGGCGAAATTTTCTTTTCAAAAGTGATCAATTAAATTATTTGGCATTTGTTTTTCCCGAGCTTTCCCCCAACTCAAACCCAAAAATTTCAGTTAGGCTCCTATAAAGGATCTAGGTTCTGGTAGACTCCGCTGTCGAAAGTAATTGTGTCTATTTAAGCGTCCTTCGTCGGTCGATTTCACTTCATTGTTTTCTTCTTATTATTTATTGCGTTGGGTATTATAAGCATCATCAATCTTATGAACAAAATTTCTGTAATTTTTTCGCTTTACTTTAATAATTTCATTGTATTACGCTAAAATGATTAATGCCATGCAATTAAGATGACTAATAGGGGATAATTTATTCGAATCTTCCAGGCTACCAACCACTATAGCTCAATACCTCCAAAGCCTTAGAAAGTCACGCGAACCTTTTGTCTCGGCATTTTGTAAATAACAATTTTGAGGATATAAACAGAAATCCAAGATGAATTCTCTGTAGTCTCAGTAAGGACGAAGACAATTGTGTCTGTAAAAAATGTGTCTGATAAGAAATTACTTTAAGAAGTTTCATATCATTCCAGTTTTTCTACCTTTAATTCAAAGTCAGACAGGTGTATGTCCTGTTGTATTAAAGTATCTTCTTCCAAGAATATTATCTTAACCCACGTGTTGAAGGTATATTGTTTCCTTTGTTGCTCAGCAACCCACAATATTTTCCTTCTAGTTGTTCTCACAAACTAATCACGTCAAAGAGCTTCAAACTAATCTTCCTTGATCAACAGGTTGTTTGAGGTTCTTTAATATCAAAACACGTGTAATGTACATATGACTTTCTTAGAAGTTAACTCCTCATATTACTATCTCAGTTTTATCTGGAACATTAATATCTTCTATCACTCAAACTTACAATTAGTTGGGAAACATTTTTAACTTTAACATACTTCACATTGATGAAGAAAAGTTTAAGTTTAGAAAGATATAAAAATCATTCTTCATTTGTGTTTCTTTAAAGTTTTCGAAAACATCATTTTTCATTTTGTGTAAAAACTCAATTTTCATAAAAATATTTCCAAAGATTCATTTTCACCTGAAAACGATATGCAAATTACCACATTCTGTTCACTATGAAGATGCTCTTCTGTTCATGTTCCCTTCAAAATCAAATCGATATAAACAAAATTAACACAGTAAAATAAGATGCTATGCTGAGAAGGATGAGAACACCTCGTCAACTCACAATCTTATAGAATCGCCTGAAATCGTTCATGTTTTTTTAACTACTGCTGTACGTGTAAATTTTCATGAAAAGCACCTTCTGTTCAGGAGCTTAGCCGAAATCTACTCCAAACTAAAACCGGATATCATCTCGAATGTTGGTGCATCGTTGCATGTTGGTGCAGCACTAAAATATAAACATACTATAAACAAAAAACCCCCTAATCTTCTTAAGCGTATTGCATCCTTTTTCCCATGAAAATAGGAAAATAGATACCAACAAAAACAAACTTTTAGCAATCCATAGTTCTGGACTCAACTGTGAAGTGGAACGCCAAGGGAAAAACGTCATTTCCATTGGTGAAAAAGTTTTATTGAATTTATAAGAAAATTTTCTTTTCATCTAACCAAACACTGCAAACTGGTTATTTCTCCACACAAGAAGTGAAAAACTATAAATTTCCTTGGTATAAAACAATTGGATTAGAGATTTGAAGGTTTTACGTAAGTTCAAAGGACACCAAAAACCATCCAACGGATATAGTTCCTGTATTGTGGACAATAGCTTCTATAAAAACCTTTTGTCTGGTTGCGGAAAATATGTTTTCAAAATCCTTCCCTAAGATGGTTATTATATTTGCACTAAATTTCATATTGAATAGGAAAATTAGCTTTATGTGTGTCTAATGCAGCATTTAAAAAGAAGCCAATGAAGCCTCCAAAATCTGACCAAAATCTGTGTTGTGATAATCCTGCGGACGAAATTACCAGGAAAAACTGAATGAATTATCCTTCAAATATAAATCACACGAAATTTTTGTTGAATTGAATTGTACTGATTGAAATTGAAAGAAGAATTTTTCATAATAATTTTTATAAATTTCAACAACATCCTGTTGTGACAAAATTTCCACATTCACACACATAACAAGCATGAGAATTGTATTTTCTCTACCAAATAATAAATAAATATGATAGTCATAATCCTTTAAAAAAATGTAAATCATTCTGTTTTCAGGCCATTTCAATTATTTTGTCAAATATATTCTGCGGAAAATCATATTTCCCAACTAAAAAGGGACCTTATGTTACATTCACCCCAAAGGGAGTCAAAAAGGGATCCGATATCGATTATCCTAGACATGAATACACAAGGATCCCAGCCAAGTTTCTTATATTCCCATCACAATATTTTGGTACAATAAATCACTGTTAGACGGTATTTTGGACGTAAAATTGAATATTCAGCTATTTAGTCTCACAAAAAAAACAAACCCGAAGATATATTATATGCGCTATTATATAAAATAAATATGCTTCATGTATACAACAACAACAACAATATCAAAAAGAGCTAGGAAATATCATATCCTAGTTACACGAGAATCAAGGACCTTATTATCCGAATTCATCGAAATTGCCTCCAATTATGATTTAAATAAAGACTTATACCTGCCTTGACATTGAACTAGAGACTTCAGGGAGATTCTAATTCAGAATTCGTTGAATTTTTGCGCTTCAAATAAAATAATTTCCATCACTAAAAAATGATACTTTACTGAAGGATATAGAGTCCTTGTGCGCGATCATCTACGGGGAATCACCTTTGTTTCGCATTTATTTCATTCCCGTTCTTCCGTTGCGACGTCGATTTCATGTTGGTTTAAAAGCGCAATCACAGGATAAATAAAGGATGAGGCTTTTTTAGTTTTACTTTATATAAGAATGCATTAATTAAATGAAACCTGTGAGCAAAAGGAATCCCCAGACTAGCAAACAATTTTATTAATTTAGAAAAGTTGTTTGAAAGTATTTCATTTTGCTTAACAACAATCGTGAATGGATATGGTATAGTATTCAGAAGGAAGGAGATATACTAATAAAGGATTCATCGTTGCACACAACTTGAACATGCAAGGATACTACACCTTGTGCACAAATGCTGTCATGTTAATATACAATTTGTGAATTCAGCGGAGCTTAACTGTTTGGGTCCTTGGTCCTAGGTCCACTCCAAGTGCAATATTACACGGAACAATAAAAACAGATAAAGTAAATTCTACTTACACTAATATCCTTACAGGACACATAGCTGCTTCTTTCTGAGCTGTTGCTGTTTCCTTTAAATAACTCCAAAGCCATTTAATTTCGTAAATGAAATTTAAGGGTACAAATTTACTGTAAACAACATCTTGTCCTTTTGGAGCGAATAAATTTCTAGAGGATATTATGACACTGTAATGGCACAATAAAATGAAATTACTTCAGTTCTACCTTCTACCCATGTGAGTGTATCCTTCTGGTTCCTATTTTTTGTCTATCCTGGTTCACTCAAGTTCTGAAGAAGTCACTTTTGCCATTTGCAGAATTCCTGGTAATGGTGGTGATGTTAATTCTACCAAGTCTCTACAGAAAGCTATACATCTGTCGACATGTTAAGGACATTTCCATAGTTGGCTATTTCTCCATTTCCAGATCTGTTACTTGTCTGTGACTCTTGACACTGTTCTTCTGTGATTGTTCAACTCTACTTGTCTACTTTGTAATGACAATACAAATGTCCGAGAGGATGGACCTTTAAGGTTTGAATTTTTTTCTTCCTTTTTTTGAAGAGGATTAATTAAATCAAGGATATTTAGTCGCTCGTACATTGCAAAGACTAAAAGTTCATTTGATTCTACGAAGTCAATTTAATTTCCCAACATCAAACATGAAAGCTGACACAAAAACGTATAATTTGTTCCGAAATCCTACATTCCTTTTGAGGAAAATTCGTTTTTTTTTTTTAAATTACTTACTATCTTATAAGACAAGTTAATTTGATGAATCCAAATTTGACTCTTCAAAATTTCTCAAAGAAGACAAAATCAAACTTCATAAACAGGACATTGACATGTTGGTACAGCCAACACCTTTGTTGAATGTCCATTTCGTTCAATAAGTACACCACCAGCTCTAAAACTCTTCAATGCATAATTTGCTACAAATTTACAACAACAAGTTTTATGAGCTCGTAACCAACATAGATACATAAAAAATTCACAACATTTACAGAGAACAGTCATATGTCTTCTTAGATGTCCTTTTCGAGACGACATTGCCCTTTGAATTTTTCCAAACTGTTTCCCGCAAGCACACACTAAATTTTATTTGTCAATAGTACCTTCACGTAGATCCTTCAATAACAATTTTCTATACATTCATACCAGAGTGGGCCAAATGTAACAAATGTTATAACACAATATCCTGAATCGAGTCATTTATTTTATTGTGACGATAAGAGTTGCACCCTTCCGCATAAAAACTTATTTATACAAAAGTTTATAGTTTTCAGGTATTTCAAACTATTACTCTTGAAACTTTTTCCAGTCCCTATATCCGCAAATAACTTTCACCTTTTCAATGTGACCAACAAAATGTTTCACAATACAATATGTAAGACACACTTTGATGGAGATATTTGATATTTGATACACCTGGCACGTGGAATTTAAGAATTTCACCGCACAACTATAATTTCCTCTTCATAATTATTGACATCAATTTCGTAATTTGTTTTTAATCCTTTTTAAAAATGATTTACAAGAAGATTAGATATCCTTAAGATAAAGAAAACCATTTTGTAGAAGGAGCAATATTCAATACCAAACCTATGGGAGTGTGAAAAACCATAAGAAGCTAAGCAAAGTCTAGACTAATTACGTTAAATTTAAGTACTTAATGGGAAAAGTGCCTGCGGGTGATAAACGACTTCCAATCCGTAGGAAGTTTCCTAGGCATTAATTTGTTTGTAATTTAACCATTAATTTACGGAAAATATCCTTATATTCCTTAAAAAAAGGAAACATCAATTCAACATGTAGCTGTTGCTATACATTGCTTTTCAAGCCATAAAAGGTTGTATACAGGTAAAGTCAAAATTCCATGAAAATCGATGCTTTCAATTATTCAGCATTTCATTGGGAGTAAACATTTATTGAAATTTTATAACAGAAAGCGAAAAAAAATCAAGCGGCCCAACCAAACGGAGTTGTTCCCGCGTAACAGCTCCCATCCCTGTGTCCTTATTCCGTCAGCCCTTAGCCCTTAGATATCCGTATAGAATTTCAATTTATTATTTCAAAATGCCATTCTTTCATTGTTACGTGTTACGGATATAACAAGTTGTTGTACGTTTAAAAGGTGATTGTAATATTCAGGTTCCTGTTGATATGATGACGATGTTGATGATGATGTGGAGTGTGGTGGTGGTGGAATAAGTAAAGGAGGTTCTATTTTGATATTTCGTATCAAATTGCGAAAATTCCAATTTAAGTGAAATATTACCAACAACATATCATATACATAGAATAGCCAGATATTCGAAATTCAGTTTATAACATTGTTGACATTTCCACCAAATACAAAATAAAAAACAAAAAATCGATTTTATATTCAGTTTAACGCGCAATTAGTGCAAGTGTTAAATATCAGGAAACTTTTCACTTTATTATGCTTCAAAGTTAATTTATGTTATGAAGTTATTGCTTTTGTAGTTGATTTTATGGTTTCAATTTAACGGAACAAAAATTAAATCAGAATTACTTTGCTTTGTAATCACAAGTCTGCGGTTTGTCTGGAATTATCTTATTCACCAGATTTATGATAACAAATACTTATTACAAATTTTGCAACAATTCCTACAATTTCATGTATCCGAATTGACCAGATCAAGGACAAACCACAAATAGCACCCAAAAGAACCAGTAAGTACCATTGCTAATTAATTGATGTCACCATTTTATGTTCTACGAATAGATAGGTTTCATTAACTATCCTCGTCGATGGTTATTGATTTGTGACGACCCACAGAAGGTATCTACATACATCTATGTAACCATAGGGTCAACTAAATCTAATTTCAGTATCTAATTATATTTGTGGTATTCAGTATAAATAAATTCAAGTATCCTAATGTACAATAATGATTAATAAACACAACTTTGAGGAGCAATAAATGTTTTCACACGTAATCGCATTTTCGGTTCTGTATAACATTAAAACTGAAATTGTCCATGTACAGAGTAATTGGAAACGAGATATTCCCACAAACGTAGTTGAATACAATAAAACCTTTTATGTGTCCATCTAGACATTTTTCGTTGTTAACATCTTGAACCCATTTCCTCCATCTTGACACACCTTGGACTCAATGCTCAAAACAAATTTTAGTGGATACCTTAAAAAGTAGGTACCACAACTCGTACTCAATGTGACCCAAATGTTATTCATTGTGTGTGATTCAATGTGAGTTTGCTATCATGTCTTTATAAATCTGAAGGTTTCTAACAAATAACAAAGATGAAATTGAATAACCAATTGTAACAATTTCCAACTCATGTAACATCCAACTTCTTTTCAATTTCTTTCATTTCGAATGAAAATGGGTGAAGCAATGTCTTTCCTCTAACTATCTAACATTCTTCACTATATTGTGAATGAGACGAGGATCACAAATTCTGTCAAACATGAATATTACACAAGTAAAATTCTATGAAATTATACAAAAGTTACATCCAAAATTCTTAAAGACTTAAAAATTTTCAAATATCTTTAAAACTTCTTGTAGATTTTGACCACTTGAGAAAGTCCTTGAGAAATTTAAAGAACACGTTCTAACAATTGCTTCTATAGTTTCCTATAGACTACTTTACTTTCGTTCTTATTTACATAAAGAGGATAGACTTTCTACTTCGCTAATTTTCAATAGATTTCTTTCAATTCCCATATTTTTCTTTGGAGATTTTAATTTTATTCCTTACAGAATCATCACAACTTCGAAGAAAGTTACAACTCTTTTCTCTGGATTCATTTAGCTTGAAATTCTATTTGTTTGGTATTTTCTCTCAAACGCACGAGGAAAGTATAATAAGCAAGGACATTGATGGTTGAAGTCTTTTGAAGATCGTTAGAAGATTTTGCTGGTATATTGAAAATTAGTAAGAGTTCATGGAAAAGTTTTAGAAACTTTCAAAGAATGAAAGAAACCACAACGTCATGTTAATCCTTGCAACTTATACACAAGAACTCAAAAACTTTCTCTATAGAATTATGAAGCCAATTACACCTGTTCTGCAAACTTTCTTTAGTCGGAAGTCGTTATTTTTGTCACAAAAATACTAAATACAAAAACGTAACGAAACCAAAAGAAAACTAGACATTCCAATGTTCTCGTATATCCTTTCGTTATTTCTTTCCATTACAAATAAACGATATCCAAGAAAAATCTATGGACATCCTTGTAAAACGATGAAAGTTTATATCATTGCAACTATATGTACATATATATGTATATAAAAAAAACTCCTGGAAAGGATAATATTCTACAGGCAAAGTCAATAGATATGACAGGAAAAGGACACATCCATTTGGGATGAGAACCTTAAGAAGGCAAAAAGTACTTACAAATGTAAATCCTGCTCTTACCGTTTTTTGTTTGTTTTAAGAGAGTTTGATTCCGTTTCGGTTTATAATATCAAATCTTTCCGGATCCTTTGGCAACGGTGTCGTAAAAATAGACTTTTCACAAGGTTTGCATTCATCTTCGTTTTCATTATATTATGTATACCTATATGAATGTATTGGTTGAGCTCTTATCTTCAACAGATCCTTTCAAAACCAAACACTGATAACTTCGTAATTCGACATTTCATGAAAAATAAAGTTTGTTCCGGTAAATATGAAATCATTGAATTGAAGTTCTTCCTTTTCCGCAAATTTTATAGTGGACAACCATTGTGGACAATGTACACATAAACCGATGAAAATATAACTATTCATGAGAGGGAGTCTGTTATCATCTTTTACATTCGAAAATTCTACTTCCGCAAGATTAAATTCTATGGTAGTTGTATGTTTCTAGATTTGATATTGCTGCAAGTAAACAAAAACGGAATACTATTTGATTATGAACAAATAATGTTGCCGAATGATTACATTTTCATTTATGCTTCATCAGTTAAGAAAAGACCATAAAACTGTTATAGTTAAAGTTTTCGAAAAACTTTAACTATTCGTATATCTTAATTGAGAGACAAAACTTTTTGGTAGAATTCGAAAAATGAAAGTGTCCAGATTAAATTCAAAAGTTATTGTATTACTTTACTTAGTCCAAGAATTTGACCACTACGAAGCTCCCAAAATACATACCTTACATAATACCTTAAATTATTTTAATTCCTGATGCTTACAGAAAAACTTTGATTCAATTAATTCCTTTTCATTCTGAGTATTACGCTTGAAAGATATCGAATAGGAAGGATTTCTTGGAGAAAATTAAGTGTTCCTTATTGCAACAGGTCGCTATTTGAACTCATCTTTCACTTTTGTTATATTGCTCTTGATAATGTTCGGATCATTGAGTGATAAATCGTGTTTATACATGAAATTGAATTGAAAAATGTTCAATTAAACTTATTATCCACAGATAAAACTTTAATTAAGAAAGAATTTTATTTTTAACCAGTACGTATACATTTAAAAAATGAAAAAATACAATTTTAAAAAACTAACTTTCTTCCATAATTGAAAAATGCCATAAAATACTTTCAATTTTAAAAATCATTTGTTGCCGAATATAAATATTGAATAATTGACGAACTGAGTGTAGAACCTCTGGTAAACTTGTGGAACAACTAGGCCTCCATTTAAAGATGACTAAAACTTACATTAAAATTCATATTTTTTCAACAAAATTTATTTCTAATTTAATTTACAAGGCGCATTAAGATAGAGAGAGCCTTTCAAGTTGTTTTCAATTTCTTTTTGACTTCAGTCTTTGATTTGATAATTACATTCCAAAGTAGAATCCAAGCAGGAAAGAATACTTGAGCAACTGCATTGTATGCCCAATTATTATAAATCTGAAATAATTGTATTAAATTTGATTTATGAAAACTACTCTAAAATGTTACTTACAATTTGATCAACAACAGCAAATGTTAAGGAATCAATCGTTGCGTAGAATGCTCTAATTATATTCTCTAATAACCCAACGTCATTAAAAGAGGCAAAAGTGAAACCAAACACAACGAGGTACACTGCGACTAGTGGATGCAGACATATTGAATAGAATGTTGTCATCCTAAAATTAATATAATTATAAAAATATTTCTGGTAATTCAAGGAGTTTTCGACCATTTCAGCTTAGTGCTCTTCGTCTCGACGAAAATCATCAGTGGAACAATGAAAGTTGATAAAATGATTCCAAATGCAAAATTTAATACTCCGGTAACTATAAGTCCTGTTGAGGTATGTACAAGCGTGGCAATGTGTAGTAACTATGCAAGAATAATAAAATATTTTAGTTTAAGGTTATTTGGAACACTGACTGGTTGGTTACCTGTAGACCACTGGAGTTCAATTTAAACAAAAGCGGCGTGAATAAAGCTAAACATGAAATACAAGCTAATACTATTGATATATAGTAACCCGTGGGTAGTCCTTGCTGGGAAAGGAGTGTACTCAAAAATTTGCTTTGAGTTAGGTTTACCGCTAGGATACCAATCCCAACTGAGATGCCATAAATCGCAATAACTTCCCAGTACTGCATGTCTTCTTTTTGTTTTGGTGTATGATTTTTGACTTCCTCTTGTTGGCCATTTTCAGCTCGATCGTCGTGCGCATCAAGGTTCAACCATAAGAGGAATGCTTTGATCAATAATGCACCACTCATAAGCATCAAGCACGGCATAAAATCACCAATAGATACAAATCTTTTGTCAGACACCAGAATGTAAAAGAAGAAACTTTGATGGAATCGTTCCAGCAGATTATTCAAACTCCTCGAAATTCCCTCAATGGTTCGCAAGATTGAAATCGCTCCGTTGCTCTGCCACATATGATTGGAAGATGGTCTCTTCACGCCTTCCAGTGTCACAGCTTCAATGCGATATTTATGAAAGTGACCATGGTTTCCATTAGGTACACCATTTGCTTGTGATATCAACATTGCAAGCATTTTCTTCACACTGTCTTTAATTGGTGGTTCTGGGTCGTTCCAACGTTTAGTTAATTTTTTGTATCCTGATGGAATGTTTTCCAGGTAAGACGATTTAAGAATTAAGTTAAACAAATCTAAGTTCGGTAGTTGTCCATTCAGCCCTTCTAATTTAACGTCTATATAGTCTGTAAGGAGGGAAGATTCTATTTTTTCCGACAAAATACAAAACTGAAGATTTACCTAAATCAAAATCTTGAATTTCTAGGTTAATAGCTGCCTGTAATGCTCCTGCACGTGCTTCTAGGTCACCAGCATTAAGAACTGCATCATCGCATGTGTCTCCACGATGGTACGCTTGCAACCAAGCATGAACTCCAAGTTGCTCTTGGTCAGTGATCAGAAAAATCAGATCCTTTGCCCAATAATTCTTCCCTATAATGAAGAAAATAACGTATAACTTCATGTACAGGGAAACTAATCCTTTCTTACTTCTTGCGAACTCCGCAAACGCCAACAATATTGGAACACTTGCCGTAATTTTAGTATGAGGGGAATCTGGTGGTCGGTAAGGCGTTGAAAACACAATTCCTTCAGTAGATGCAATACGAGGAGCTCTTAAAATTCCGTAAATGTTCCTTCCCTGGAACACCTTTCCACCTCCTAGTGGGTAGTTCAATGTGAAGTTGTGCGAATGAACTTCTAAGCCTATTTGTCTCATTTTCGCCGTGATCCATACATGAGGCATGAAACTCGGATGTTTCTCTCTTTCGTAGTTCAACTCGTCCAAAAATGTTTGTGCCAATCCTCCAGTATCAGACCTTATCTCGTTATTGACCAAACCTAGAAGGTATTCAGTATTATCTGAATCATTCTGTTAAACTTCATCAAACCTGGCGAAAGAGCGTTTTCTGAGAAGTACGTCCCATGATTGAAGTACGAATGCCCTAGACAACAAAACCACACCAGTGCGGCGATATACAGCAATATACACAATTTTCTATTAAGTTTTCCTAAATTATGACCGAATTTCTTTCGCTGAGACAACGAGGGATCTGTGAGAATTCCCATTTTGCATTCAATAATTTTTATGTTTATTTACTTAACGTTAATTTTCCGGGCGGATAGACATCGACATGTCAAAGTGACACCACCTAGGCTATGCTGTGCCTGACTATAAAATTATGGATACAAGTATGGTGAAAATTGAGCGCTAAACAAGAAAACACTACTTAATTAATGGGAAAGAAACTTATTCAACAAGACATTCATTTTTAATGTTTTATTAAAAATATTTTCTAATAATTTTGAAAACAAATTTTGAAGCCTTGCTATAAAAACATTCACATGGCAATGCTACAAGTAACACTCCTCGTCTGACGCCAGCTTCACTTCACATTCACTCGTCCATTTTGTCAAATTCTAGCAAAGAGACTGGTTCAGCGCTGGTCAATTTTCGCGTTTTTTGACTAACTCGATCAGGAGATTTGCTTTTAAAATGGTAAATAATAAAACTTTAACTGTTAAATAAGATAATTTTGGATAGTTTATTACAATTTTGTGATGTGATAAATGATTTCGTTTAGTAAATGTGTACCACGTGTAGACTAAACCTCAAATTTTGATTTCAGGCTGCTGCACCAAAAGACATCGAGAAGCCCCAAGCTGATTCTACAGCAATCCATCGTATTCGTATGACATTGACATCCAGGAACGTACAATCATTGGAAAATGTTTGTCGTGACTTGATCCGTAATGCCAAGGATCAGAAATTGAAAGTCAAGGTATATTCCACATCCAGTGATAAGTTGCATTTTCCTGGAGGATTAGGCGAATCAATACCGAAATCCTAGTTCTAAAAAATGCGATAGTAAACTTTGAATTTGTATAAGTGTTTGCTGATCTTTGAAGCAAATACTTTTTACGTTCAAAGACAGTTTTCCAGTTCCAATTAAATCAAGTTTAACAAAGTTTTCTCATTTGTTTTAGGGGCCCATACGCATGCCGACAAAGGTCCTACGTATCACTACTCGTAAAACACCTTGTGGTGAAGGTTCAAAGACTTGGGATCGTTTCCAGGTACAGTAAACATTTCCAATGAATTTTGGCACTTCTTATATCATTCTGCGGTAATAGCTTTATGATTATGTTTAGTGCCTAGATCAAAGGAATTTCAGTCATAGTACCGCTTAAGGTTTCTTAATTAAGTGGCCTCAAGGGAATTTTACATTCAAATAATTTACTAAGATCCCTTAATATGCTATTTGTAGAATTCTTTTAACTAAATGCAAATTATCTTCCATTCCAGATGAGAATCCACAAACGTCTGATTGATTTGTACTCTCCATCAGAAACTGTGAAGAAGATCACATCTATCGGAATTGAACCTGGCGTAGACGTAGAAGTTACGGTTGCAAATTAAAAAGTTTAGATACAAAAAATTTTGTATAAAAAATAAAACCTTTAAAATCAAGTTATATGCTGTGTTTAAGACTTTCCCTGGCTCTTTGTCATGAAGAAACCTCCAGGAACCAAGAAGTATCCAAAATATATCACGAATTTGTATCAACTCAGTGAATTGGAAATATGAGATTCTCAAATATCGAAATAGGGATCCTTGAATCCATAAAAACATATAGAAAATCTTAAAAATCCCTTGGAAGTACTTTTCGAACCACGCACGTGGCTGAAGAAGAAAAATTTTACAAATAACCGAAACTCAAAATCGTAGCTGAGGTACCAGGCGAGCAGAACAGTCAGCAAGTCGAAAAAATCCCCGAACAGTATGCAAATTCTAAGTCTCTTGTCCCGATTTGTATAAAAAATAAAAACTTTAAAATCAAGCTACTTAAGACCTTCCCTGACTATTTGTAACTAGTTCGTACATGAAGAAACCTCCAGGAACCAAGAAGTATCCACAATATATCCCGAATTCACCTCAACTTCCAGACTGTTAATTTTCCCATAGTGAATTGGAAACATGAAATTCTCAAATATCCATATAGGGATCCTTGAATCCATAAAAACAGGTAGAAAATCTTGAAAATCCCTTGGAAGTACTTTTCGAACCACGCACGTGGCTGAAGAAGAAAAATTTTCCATATAAACGAAACTCAAAATCGTAGCTGAGGTACCAGGCGAGCAGAACAGTCAGCAAGTCGAAAAAATCCGCAGAGTATGCAAATTCTAAGTCTCTTGCCTCGATATCGTCTTCGAACAATTTTTGACAAATTCGCTCCTCATTGCATCGACGTGTTGAATGTTGAATATTTCGAAGAATTGACATATTTTCATGTGAGTATCACCAGTGAAAATTTTCAAAATCAAGGATAAGCAACAATGTTTAATGACTAACATCCTCTAGTATCCTTGGAATTCGTAAGAAAACACAAAGTTACATTTTGAACAAACCAGATTTATTCGTTATAGATAAGATTCACAAAATGTAAAAAATTTTGTATCAGTGCCATGTAAATTGACTTCATTTGACTACAAAGTCATGTTGACATGATCCTGAGTTACTCTTTCGTCTGATTCAAGAGACTTACATGGTCATAGAACATCCCAGTAAGGAGCAATAGACGAATAATTACAATTTTATTTATTTTATAGGTGTTTCAGGTTTAGGTAAGCCAGTCGGACGATGGCATTCGGTGGCATCCAAAAAATGAATTTTATATCCGTTTCCAAAATACCTCATGAAGCTACAAGGTTCACTCCAAGAGTATGCGATGAAACAGAAATTGATTATAAAATTTTGGTCAAATGTATCAGAAATCTTGTATTTTCACAATCACAGAACGGATCGCACAATGCAAGACAACTGATGTTCCTCTACGTCCGGGATTATCTCTTTAAAGCTATTCCACTAAAAGAGTGTATATATGAACGAGTAACTAAGTGATGAACAATTTCATAATTCTCAGTGTTTAACTGCGTTTATCAATGATGCGTATAGTTACAACGCATATTGGAAATGACAATTTAAATTGATATTTGTCCTTACATACTTCCCAGCAACATACAACCAGTTGCAGGTGTAAGAAAGGACAAGTAATTGATAACTGATGTTAGTACTTTCAAACCATCCCAGCTAAAATAGCGGAAATGTCACAAAAAGTACCACTTGATCTACGTTTAACTAGGAACTAATTGTAAATGATATCACAAAAAGCTTCTTTAAACGAATCAACAATTATATTACAACCACATGCTTTTGAGAACAATCAAATTGGTAACCTGTTGTACCTCCTTACTATCCGAACATTTCAACTGATACAGAAATACTCGGTAAAGCGATAAGAGTAGAGTTTCTCTACGTCTTCTTAACATTCCACTATCAATATGTAGATAGTGAAATTCTCAGGAGACGGACATCAAAATGGATATTTTTATATTGTCATTGGTTATATAATCTGTATCGTTCTGAATGCAACGAATTTCATGAATTGAAAATGTTGGATTATTCTAACGACTTCTCTATACTGCTGTGTCATTTTCTCAAAGCACACAGTAATGCTTGAAAAAGGCTTATTTAGCAGATATATATGTGATGTATTAAACTTAGTATGTATCAATTATTTACCCAACATTCTATGAACAGAATGTTGTATTGTACATAATTTGAATTTCGTCTCAAGGAAGCCTTGCATGGCCATCAAAATAACGCCAGCAAGGAGCAATGGGCGAGTGTATAATGGCAAAGTCTTAATCAGTGTCCTTCCTTGCTTACAAAAACTGCTAGGAATCGCAGAATTCGTAGTAAAGGAAGTATTACTCTCCGTCTTCGATAACATTCTATCCATAGTAGCAGTATAGAATATGCATTTAAGACGATTATTTTGTTAAGGATGAGTCTTTGTCCCATTTTAATTCCACAATTCTTGATCCAGAAGATTGTATTGAGGGAAAATGAGTTTTATATATCGTCGTTGGAAGTCTGTCTTGACACTGGGTAACAAGTCAAGAAGGAGCAATTGACGAATGATGATCGAACTTATTAATTTAAGACGGTTCTTCAATATTTATTTAACCAATGTCATTCCTTGCTTACAAAAACTGCTAGGAATCGCAGAATTCGTAGTAAAGGAAGTATTACTCTCCGTCTTCGATAACATTCTATCCATAGTACCAGTATAGAATATGCATTTAAGACGAGTACTTCGTTAAGGATGTGTCTTTGTCCCATTTTAATTCCACAATTCTTGATCCAGAAGATTGTATTGAGGGAAAATGAGTTTTATATATCGTCGTTGGAAGTCTGTCTTGACACTGGGTAACAAGTCAAGAAGGAGCAATAGACGAATGGTGATCGAACTTATTAATTTAAGACGGTTCTTCAACATTCATTTAACCAATGTCATTCCTTGCTTACAAAAACTGCTAGGAATCGCAGAATTCGTAGTAAAGGAAGTATTACTCTCCGTCTTCGATAACATTCTATCCATAGTACCAGTATAGAATATGCATTTAAGACGAGTACTTCGTTAAGGATGTGTCTTTGTCCCATTTTAATTCCACAATTCTTGATCCAGAAGATTGTATTGAGGGAAAATGAGTTTTATATATCGTCGTTGGAAGTCTGTCTTGACACTGGGTAACAAGTCAAGAAGGGGCAATTGACGAATGGTGATCGAACTTATTAATTTAAGACGGTTCTTCAACATTCATTTAACCAATGTCATTCCTTGCTTACAAAAACTGCTAGGAATCGCAGAATTCGTAGTAAAGGAAGTATTACTCTCCGTCTTCGATAACATTCTATCCATAGTACCAGTATAGAATATGCATTTAAGACGATTACTTCGTTAAGGATGAGTCTTTGTCCCATTTTACTTCCAAAATTCTTGATCCAGAAGATTGTATTGAGGGAAAATGAGTTTTATATATCGTCGTTGGAAGTCTGTCTTGACACTGGGTAACAAGTCAAGAAGGGGCAATTGACGAATGGTGATCGAACTTATTAATTTAAGACGGTTCTTCAACATTCATTTAACCAATGTCATTCCTTGCTTACAAAAACTGCTAGGAATCGCAGAATTCGTAGTAAAGGAAGTATTACTCTCCGTCTTCGATAACATTCTATCCATAGTACCAGTATAGAATATGCATTTAAGACGATTACTTCGTTAAGGATGAGTCTTTGTCCCATTTTACTTCCAAAATTCTTGATCCAGAAGATTGTATTGAGGGAAAATGAGTTTTATATATCGTCGTTGGAAGTCTGTCTTGACACTGGGTAACAAGTCAAGAAGGAGCAATTGACGAATGATGATCGAACTTATTAATTTAAGACGGTTCTTCAATATTTATTTAACCAATGTCATTCCTTGCTTACAAAAACTGCTAGGAATCGCAGAATTCGTAGTAAAGGAAGTATTACTCTCCGTCTTCGATAACATTCTATCCATAGTACCAGTATAGAATATGCATTTAAGACGAGTACTTCGTTAAGGATGTGTCTTTGTCCCATTTTACTTCCAAAATTCTTGATCCAGAAGATTGTATTGAGGGAAAATGAGTTTTATATATCGTCGTTGGAAGGCTGTCTTGACACTGGGTAACAAGTCAAGAAGGAGCAATTGACGAATGATGATCGAACTTATTAGTGATCCATTTGATAATGTTCATACTTGTTTGCAACTGCAGCACTAATTCACCGCATTTGAAATACCAGTAAAATTTCTTCTCCGTCATTGATAGCATTCTATACGTATGAAACGTACAAAATGGGAACTAGACGAGGTGAAGTAATAAATTTTCCTTGTTTCATTTTGCAATGAGCAACACTCCTAGAAGAAAGTGATTTGCATTAATTACAAATGAATTTTATTTATGCCAACTCATACACACTGAGAGTAGACAAAATCCTCAAAGTGAATACCTTTTTGGCAATGATTTATAATGTTACATTGCCTTGTCCCACCTCCGCTTAAACATTTTTGTTATTTCCATTGACACAAGACTTTTTAACCAAGAAGTGGAATTAATCTTCGTCCGAAATAAATCGCAAGGTTAAATCTTCACCTGTCGATGGTTTGTAGAGACGATCAATTTAAGATCCTTAGTGAATTATAAAATATGTTCCAATCCCTTGTCCGTGGGTAATTCAAAAATATTTACAAAGAACTCACGAAAGATAAGACTGAGTTTTCCATTCGTCCATTATTTGAGTGTGCACAAACTTGAATATTGGTGCAACCCGCATTTGGGACGAATCTCTCATCAGGTTGAAATCGTAATTACCATTTGTATCATACCCTTGTCCGTGTGCAGTTTAAAAATGTCAAAAAAGCTCACGAAAGATAAGTATGAATTTTTCTGTCCGTCTCATTAATTAAGATTCGTCAATTCAGGATGACGAACCCTTTCAACATGGACGTTAGTTCTTTTGGGCACACCTTAAAACTAAAAATAAAAAAATATTTAATTTTCTTTTAAATCCCGGCTTATATAAACTAGTTATACTTCACCGGAATATTTATTATTTAAAAATAATATTTTACATGAATAGATCTGGGAACACAAATGTTACATCTCGTCCAGTAAGTTTCTTGTAGACAGATGTGAAGGTGTCGACCTGAAATGCAATGAAAATAAACAAATTAATTTAAATTCAGCTAGAAAACGTTGAAATTTCTGCAGATTCTTCCGTGAGATTCAATGTCTTCTAAGAAAACATGAAATTTGTTTCCACCCTATGGAATACGTTCGCGGCTTCAAAAGTGCCTTTGAACGATAACGAGAGGAGCGGATAGTTCCTTTACGTCCTCTTAGACAATCGCAAGCCTATAAAAGAGATGCTTGCAAACAACACGAGGACGATCCGTTCGTGTATCAATGATACGTTTTCACACTCAATAAATGATACACTCAATAAAGTTCTTATGTTTCCACCCTATGGAATACGTTCGCGGCTTCAAAATTGCCTTTGAACGATAACGAGAGGAGCGGATGGTTTCTATACGTCCTCTTAGACAATCGCAAGCCTATAAAAGAGATGCTTGCAAACAACACGAGGACGATCTGTTCGTGTATCAATGATACGTTTTCACAGTGTATACACTCAATAAAGATCTTTTGTTTCCACCCTATGGAATACGTTCGCGGCTTCAAGATTGCCTTTGAACGATAACGAGAGGAGCGGATAGTTTCTTTACGTCCTCTTAGACAATCGCAAGCCTATAAAAGTGACGCTTGCAAACAACACGAGGACGATCTTACATTACTGACATAAACACCAAAACAAAACGTACCTTGTGTTCAATTGTTGTCTGTTGATTCTTATCCAAATGAACCTTAATGAGTTGTGAGCCATCTAACTTAATACGAACACGTTTGCCTATGATTTCAGCTGGATACACTAAATCCTCAAGAATAGCGTCATAGACAGCTGTTAGGGTTCGGGATCTTGGACGTTTTTGTTTACGTGGATTCCTTGTCTTTCTTGTTGGTTTTGGTAGAATTTTACGTTCGCCAATGATGACTACATGCTTTCCAGAGAATTTCTTCTCAAGTTCACGAACAAGACGTACTTGGATTTTTTGGAATGCCTTTTGTTTTGGCATGGGCACATAAATGATAATTGCCTGGAATCACACAACCCTTCTTAGTGTTTCAATTCAATACTCAAAATTCTTCATTCTCTATCTTACCTTCCTCTTATCATTGAATTCTATTTCTCGGGCGCGGGTTATATGCAAGTCCCTTAATTGTGGCTTCAATTCTGAGTGCAACTCGAGTTCCAAAAGGGCTTGGCCGATAGATTTTTCGAATTCATCAGGCTTACCCTCGCCGGGTTTGATAATTTTCGCATCACCCATCTAAAAGAATAAATTTCCACATTAACGAATTGTCGTGATAAGATCGAAGTACATAAATTTTGAGGTTAGAATTAATTTAGGGAAATACCACTGGAATGGTGGTTTCGGAAACATCACATTAACTTGCGAGTTCACGCACTTATTGATGATAAAATGCAGAAAATGAAATTGTTTTAAAATCCCATAGAACACGAATATTACAAACATTAATTGAAAATTCGGTAAACACTTCCAAATTTGACAGTATCGTTGGTACTGAAATCTTCAAATATCACCCTTTAGGTTGGCCATCGGGTCTTAATTTTACACAAAATGAGTAGATTGAACATTATTCTACAACTGGAAACTATAATTTTTTAATTTTTCGGTTATTTATCACAGAATTTCTACTTAAAATTGGGGATAGATAGGAAATGCCGAAATACCTTGATCCGATTCCGTTGTAAAAAAGACAGAGAGAGGAAGTTGTCACGTTGAGATGGGACTTGCCAATGATGGAAAACGTTCAGTGGAGGAGGACCACACTTGGTAAGACTATGGCGCGGAACTTGAAAGTTATGGTTACAGTCAGTGAAGTCAAGGATTTGAACACATTCAACTAAGTTCATCTCGATATTCAAATGAAACTTAGTTCTTTATCTAAACCTTAAGACCTTTCATCATGTGTATATAATTGAATTGATTGATAGTTAAAATGGGAAGATCATCAATTGTGTGATAATTTATGGTTCCTTTGATGGGCAAGTGTCAGCCCGATACATTGAACTGTAATTCGAATACATTTATATGGCTGCAGAAATTAGAACACATTCTGTAGTTTACAAGTTTAAGGGTTTCTCATAACACAGCTGCGGTTCCCGTGATCAAAAGAATACAAGATTTTAAAAAGAAAAGCATTTTTAGAAATTTTCCTACAGAAATACTTCTCACAACAGAGCTGGAATTTTATTAGTAACAATATTATTAATAACTCTGCCTTATTAATTGAGTTAATTTTCTATGTCTCAAGAGATGTCGCAGGGATAGTTTACATCTTTACACCGTACAGAACATGAATAGTAAATTGGAATAGCCTGGTGAATCCCAGTTATGTATCCCAGTTCACAAATTGTATCGAAATTCAAACCATAATTAAAGAAAACAGGTAAACTAAAACTAGAATATTTGTTTTTCTGTTTTTATGTGTTTTATTTAAATTTATTCTACTAAATTTTTCATTAGCCGGTTTCAGATTGAGAAGTGATTTGTTCGATCGACTATCAATATAATTTCCACCCCAAGGAGTTATGAATTTCTCTAAAAACTTGCTCACATTTGGAATTTTTTTTTAATATAAACCGATTTGAATGCATTGGTTTTTATGTTTCTTTTTATGCATTTGTGTGAATATGCTTTAGAATTTTATGTGTTTTGCTTACATTTTGTTAAATTATTGAACCACAGGTAGTTAAAATTTGCATATTTTGCTACTTTTCTGGTCCACGAGGATCTGTCACAAACACGATTTTAGCATAAAATGACCTTGTGTCGAAGTTTCAAATTTGATAAAAAATTGACTTACTTAAGTATTTAGTAGGAGTTCCGTCGCATAGTTTGCTCATTAGAAGACAGACTGGACAGTTGCTCGGTGTTGAAAATGGCAAAACTAAGTGAATACGTTTGGAAATTAAATTGAAAATAAATAATTTTGTTAATTTTTCTGTTAATTCCAGGCTTAAAACACTTCCTTATCTTTAGTGTTCTCGCGTTAACGTTCGCTAAAAAAGAGCCTTCATACATTGAAATTGCTGGAAAATTTTCAGTCGATTTGTACAAGAAGCTGGTGGCAGAACATCCGCGAGAAAATGTTGTGATTAATCCAATAAATTGTTTTGCAACTCTTACTACTATATACCTCGGTTCAGAGGGTGAAACGCTTGATAAACTGTCAAGTGGTTTGTCTCTGACAATGAACGCCAAATTACTCATGGAAAGGTTCCGTCAAGTCCTAGAAAATGGGGACACCGAGAGTTTATTCAGTATATCGAACAGTATTTTCCTAGCAGAAGGTATCGAAAAGAAGCCGTCATTTGATGAGTTGGCTGATTCATTCAATGTGTACGTGAAGCACATCAACTTCACTAACAATAATGCTGCTATCACTCAAATCAACGACTGGATTAAGGAGAAGAGTTCGAATGCATTGTCAAACATTGTCCAGCCAAATTACGTGATTGATAGTCACACAAATGCACTCATCTTGAATGCAGTCAGCTTTAAAGGGAAATGGAAGCGTCTTTTCTATGACACGCAGTCTCAGGAGGGAGCATTCTGGGTGCACGACGACCAACAAGTCAAGACTTCAATGATATCAACCACAGTCCACACGATATTCAAAGATTTCGGAAATTTCACAGCCATTACACTCCCTTACCAAGGAACAGATGTGATGATGCTCGTTGTATTGCCGAAAGAAAGGTACGGTCTGTCAGACCTAGAAGAGAATCTCAAATTCGCTGAGGTGCTTAAAACTGTCAAAGAGCTAAATGTACCTTTCCAGCACGTTCGTGTTCAACTTCCGAAATTCAAATCCAACTTCTCTGGTGATCTGCGCAGTCCTTTGTCGAAGGTATTAAAAAACGATTAAACTATTTCCATACTTTAGAAAGTATATTTCTTTCAGATGAATCTGGGAACAATTTTCGATGAGTCTGCTAACTTCAACGGCGTTGGATCAAAAGTGAAGTTCAATGAATTCATTCTGAATATGTACTTTTCCATACAAGAGGAAGAACAAAGTAAGCTTCATTCAAATCTAACCTGTTGTACTCGATTTTTATCATTCAATTTTCCAGAACTGATGTTAGAAAAACCGACAGCTAAAGTTTCGTTCATTGCTGATCATCCGTTCTTGTATTTCATCGTCACACCAAGAGGAATCATTCAGACAATGGGACGTTACATTGGACCCTTAGATGGATCGTAAATATATGAGACAAGAACCTAAATTCACGCGTCTTGTTATCTCAATATTCAAATAAAATGGTTTCTTCCGTGAAAACTTTCCTTTACAATAAACCTTACAAGAGACGATACTATGAACAAACGTATACACTTAAGAATTAAAAGCATAAAAAATAAACCAAATTCTACCACTTCGATCGTTTCTCCATTGTTTTTTTTGTGTTGTCCAATGGTCTCCTGATTGATACGAATAATATACTGGCTTTTGCAGCTTCTAGATTTAAATTCTGTTACGCTGAAATAACATCCTCGATAAATTGGCACCTGATGTGACTGTTCGGGGGAGGGACATGGGGGATGGTGGGATGGGTAGGGCTGACCTTGGTGAACCCCAAAAAAGTGAAAAAAGTTGGTGCGACAAGATGGGGGGGCAGGGGAAACGTTTAAAAATGGGATTTTCAGTCGAATTCAATTAGCATTATGATAGGACCGTCGGGAAGTGTTTTAAGCCTGGAATTAACAGAAAAATTAACAAAATTATTTATTTTCAATTTAATTTCCAAACGTATTCACTTAGTTTTGCCATTTTCAACACCGAGCAACTGTCCAGTCTGTCAGCTAATGAGCAAACTATGCGACGGAACTCCTACTAAATACTTAAGTAAGCCAATTTTTTATCAAATTTTAAAGTTCGACACAAGGTCATTTTAAGCTAAAATCGTGTTTGTGACAGATCCTCGTGGACCAGAAAAGTAGCAAAATATGCAAATTTTAACCGCTTGTGGTTCAATAATTTAATAAAATGTAAGCAAAACACACAAAATTCTAAGGAATATTCACACAAATGCACAAAAAGAAACATAAAAACAAATGCATGCAAATCGGTTTATAATAAAAAAAATTTACATTTTTGCGCAATAGTTTTTGGAGAAATTCATAACTTCCTGAGGTGGAAATTATATTGATAGTCGATCGAAAATCACTTCTCAATCTGAAACCGGCTAATGAAAAATTTAGTAGAAGAATAAAACACATAAAAACAGAAATACAAATATTCTAGTTTTGGTTTACCTGTTTTCTTTAATTATGGTTTGAATTTCGAATCAATTTGTTTTGAACACAACTGGGACTCACCAGGCTATTCCAATTTACTATTCATGTTCTGTTCATTGTAAACTATCCCTGTGACATCTCCTGAGACATAGAAAATTAACTCAATTAATAATGCAGAGTGTAAGCAGTATTGATTAATTGAGAAACAGTATTAATAATATTGCTACTGACAAAATTCCAGCTTTGTTGTGAGAAGTATTTCTGTAGGAAAATTTCTAAAAATGCTTTTCTTTTTAAAATCTTGTATTCTTTTGATCACGGAACCGCAGCTGTGTTATAAGAAACCCTTAAACTTGTAAACTACAGAATGTGTTCTAAAGTTTGTAACGACCGTTCATTTCATATAGTTAGCAAATTGTAGTTTCCAGTTGTACAAGTGAGTTGGACGTTGTTCCCGAACAGAAATGTAGAAAATGCTCTCGAATTTAAAGTGAGTGCTTAATACTAGAAATGAATACTAATAATATTTTTTTAGAGAGTTCATATCGATAAAAAAGTTTGCGACCTCGATGTTGGATTGAAATAATATTGGGTGTAGAAGTTCAAAATTTTAGGCCTGTTCGACCTTTGATTTCTTACAAGCTAAAATACGCATACACTATTTGGAACAGGAATTGTTGAGTGCATGACATGGCAGGAGGTTTGCTTATGATAGCCAATGGATTTGGTGGTGCTCTGCTGGATACAATTGAGACATCAGAAGGGAATCAAATTGGTTTTTTGGTTGTAGACGATGTGATATGAAACGCTGCAAGGTAATACAGATAACTTGAAAAATTATTCAATCTCATATTAATGTTCTTACAGAGCTTCAATAGATCAGTTTTCAGATACAGAATTCCAGATAAATTTCCTTCGCACAGTCAGTCCTCTTCAAATGATTTGAGATTAAGTATATTTATCGAAAGTTGATTTTAAAAGACTAATTAGTGCGCCAAATATAAAGACGGCTTTTAGAAAAGTTTGAAAATCTTTAAAAGTACTACTTGAATGTTGGTCTGAGGTTCATGTTGCAAAAGTGTAAATTTAAAAAATTCACTGAATAATTAGAATTGTTAGGAGTAGAAAAAACACTACAAATGTGAATTATGATTTCATTCGAATTTGACTGAGTAAAGATAGAACGAATAATTTCAAAATAATTATGAATAAATTATTAACTTCTGTTGCCAACACAATTTGTCGATTAAATAGTAAATAAAAATAACAAAAACTTCTGTTGAGGGTTTTACATTCACTAGGAGAAAGTTATATTTTGACAGCGAATTCCAACCTCAAAGCTGGTTGAAGTGTAATCAGTGTCAGTGACGTATGTAAGTAAATTAAAAATTATTAATGAAGATTAATTTGTTAAAAATGCATTTTTTACATTATAAGTACGTTTTCTAATATATTTTCTTATAGATACTGAAACGACATCATCGACCGTGGAAGCCTCGTTATCAGTCATTGTGCACACAAAATATAAAAACATCAAAACGAACGAATTGCGTGACTGGGAGAATTCTATCACGAGTGAAACGAGTGTCTCTAGCCCTTAGTTGGTTCTTAGTATCCCTAAAGAGTTAATTAGAAAGTAATTAAAACGATTGAGTTTATAGCTAAGATGTTTCGCTCTTTGGTGAAAGAGATTCCCGTAGTTTTACGTAACACAAACAGAGCAACTAGGAACACCACTAAGAATTATGCAACCGAGACAACATTGGATGTGAAGCCTTTTAAGCTGCACCGCTTAGAAGAAGGACCAGCCGTCTCTGTAAAGGTGACTAGTGAGGATGCAGCAACATACTACACTCAAATGCAAACTATTCGTCGTATAGAAACATCTTCAGGAAATTTGTACAAGGAAAAAATCATTCGAGGTTTCTGTCATCTTTACTCTGGTCAAGAAGGATGTGCTGTTGGTATGAAAGCAGCAATGCGACCACAGGACAATATAATCTCAGCGTATCGCGTTCATGGTTGGACATACTTAATGGGAGTCCCGCCATTAGGTGTCCTAGCTGAATTAACTGGTCGAGAAAAGGGATGTGCAAGAGGTAAGGGAGGTTCAATGCATATGTATGCTCCGAATTTCTACGGAGGAAATGGTATTGTTGGAGCACAAGTGCCACTTGGGGCAGGAGTAGCTTTAGCTTGTAAATATAAGGGAAACGGTGGTGTTTGTCTTGCACTCTACGGTGACGGTGCTGCGAACCAAGGACAAGTGTTTGAAGCATACAATATGGCTTATTTGTGGAAATTACCATGCATTTTCGTCTGTGAGAACAACGGATATGGAATGGGAACAAGTGTAGATCGTGCAGCTTCTAATACTGACTACTACACACGAGGCGACGCTCTTCCTGGTATTTGGGTTGATGGTATGGATGTTTTAGCAGTTAAAAGTGCAACGGAATTCGCTATAGATTATGTCACAAAGAAAGGACCTTTAGTTATGGAAGTATTCACGTATCGCTATTCAGGACATTCAATGTCTGATCCAGGAACAAGTTATCGTACTCGTGAAGAAATCCAAGAAGTAAGACAAAAACGTGATCCGATTACTTCATTCAAAGAACGAATTCTTGAAGCTGGCCTTATTTCTCAAGACGAGGTCAAGAAAATTGATACAACTGTTAGAAAACAAGTTGATGAGGCTGTGTCTCAGGCGAAGAGTGATAAAGAGATTCCACTAGAAGAGTTGTGGACCGATGTGTATTCAAACAATTTAGAACCGAAAATTCGTGGAGTCGTCGGTTTCAATTTGGCACATCGCAAACTTAATACTGGAGTTAACATTTAATAAATCCATTCGTACCTTGCAAAAGTGGGCTGTTAGAACTTCATGGTGCATTTAAAGTTGAATATGCCATTTATAAAACAAACTTGTGTGTGTATAGTTTCCATTTTTGGAACAATTTTGTGTTTACATTGATTAGATATTGAAATGTCTAAATTCTAATTATTGCTACGAAAAACCCACGAAACATGCAATAAACAAATAAAAACGACAAACACTTTTTAATTGACTTGCTATTACCTACGTAGTTCAGTTGTGTTCTATATAAATTTTCACTTTGCACTCGACTGATCACGAAACAAAACTGCATCCTGTGAAACTCATTTAGATTTGCAACAGCAGATTCGTACTATGTCTGAAGGAGAAAGTGATTCTATTATTAGAATTTCCCTTAGCATAAATGATAATGAAACAAGACATGAAGAGATACAATCTCTACAAGTATCTTTTTAGATATAGTTAAAAAAGAGATAACATTTTGATTCTGATCCCGCGTTTTCGTATACATCTCAATTAATTACTTTCCCATTTGAGTTTGTGAAGTGAATTTGTACTCAGTTTTATCTCTAGACACAGAATGGATTTTTATAAATTTAATTTTCTAATTCGAATTAGATTTATTACTTCTTATAATTTTAAAATTTTTTGGCAACAAAAACAGAACAGGTAAAAGAACATTTACTTTACAAGAAAAATTACCTTTTTAAAAGAAAAATTGCACTTAACAATTAAAGAAATGCTTTGGTATTCCTCAGAGAATGTGAAATAGAAAAGTATTTTAGTTTTTAGTTTGTTGAAAATTCCTTCTAAGCTTTCCTTTGGTTTGATAATTTGGTTTTGTTTCAAATATAGTTTTAAAAGCATTTTACATGGCATGTTTGACTTGGTTTAACTAGAAATCAATTTTTCGCAAATCCATGTGGATTTAAACTTTGCCAACGCCATGTATCTTCACACATTTCCTTCAAGCCCCGCTTTGCGGTCCAATTGAGCTCTTTAGATGCTAGCGAGGAGTCAGCATAACTTGTAGCAATGTCACCATCTCGTCTCGATACTATTTCGTAATTAATATCACGTCCTGAAGCTTCTTTAAACGAATTTATCATTTCTAGAACTGAATAACCACATCCAGTTCCAAGATTGTATGCCACAAATCCTTTAAAGTTTTTATTCATTAATTTTTCAAATGCTTTGACGTGTCCCTCAGCTAAATCCACTATGTGTATATAATCACGAACTCCAGTTCCATCTTTTGTGTTATAATCATTTCCATAAACTTTTAGTAGTGATCTTCTACCTACAGCAACTTGAGATACGTAAGGCATGAGATTGTTTGGTTCTCCATTTGGATCTTCTCCAATTTTGCCACTACAATGTGCTCCTACAGGATTGAAATATCTCAGACTAATAACAGTCCATCGCTGGAAAAATCTTCTTTAGATTATGTGTATCTCATTTCAATAATGATCCACTCACTTCATCCGACAAACAAAGATCCTTCAAAATTTCTTCCGTGAAATATTTACTCTTCCCATATGGACTTGTACAGTTTCCTGTGGGATGATTTTCTGATATTGGTAGTTTTTGTGGTTCTCCATAGACGGTTGCACTTGAGCTGTAAACAAATTTGAAAACGTTCGCCTAAAATAAGAACCCATAGTCATTAGGATTTGCTCTTTGAACAGATTGTTTACTTCAGCCATTGCTTCCAGCAGAATGTTGGTACCAGTGATATTGTTTTGGTAATATTGTAAAGGATATTTGCATGATTCTCCCACAGCTTTTAATGCAGCAAAATGACCAACGCAGTCAATTTTGTACTAAAAAGTAAATTATAGTATATAGTGTTACTTTGAAGCATTTAACAATGATTTTGAATGATGAAAACATTTCCGTATTATAATTGCTTTCAATTATTAACAAGTTGTAACCTTGGATCTATATTTTTCGACTACATTCAAATTTAATCTAGCTTTGCGATGCAAACGTAAGCATGTTTTGCTTACTAAACGTTTTTGCGTAAGTTTGCAATCTCAAACAAAGCGTTACTGCTCTTGGATTGATTGTATAACCAATAAAGTATTTAAGATCATTCATGTTATTAAATTTTCCGTTTCAGCTTGATTAAAAACGCGCTGATCTGATTGAGATAAAGATATCGATTAATTAAATTTGTGATTTAAACAGACTGTGTATTCAGGTGCAGGCCACGTTGAAAACGTTACTGCTGCAAATTTTACCTTCTTGAAAACTTTTTGTAAATCTGCCTTATTTCGAATATCTACATTGTGAAATATGACTTCCTTCCCAGTTATTTCCTGTACTCTCTTGAGTGCTTCCGGCAGTTCGGCGTCCTCGGACACATAAGCATTGCACAAGTTATCAACACAAACTACACAGTGTCCGGCATTTAGAAGTTCTAAAACTGTGTGAGAACCAACATATCCAGCTCCTCCAGTGATTAAAATTGTGTTTGGCATTTCTAAAAATAAAAAACAATAAATTTATGCTTGAGAATTTTTGGAAATGATTCCTTCACCAACTGCGTGTTGTTCTACAATCGACAGCTATACAGAAACTAAACTCAGCAAAACACTTTCAGTTTTCTGACGGTTTATGACTGATTAGAGAATCAACCGAAAATAAACGTTTTCTATCTCAAACATCCGTTCTTATCAGCGCGCACCAATAAGTGGCCCCTGTGTCATATGGAACGATTATTATTTAATACTAGAACGTTTTGCCCTGGAATGCACACTACAATTGAAGAACACTCTGTGTTTTATGTGAGAATTAACTTTCATTACTCGATTTTAACATTTTCGTTAGAGTATTTGCACTTCATTTAAGTTTATTCACTTCAACAGCGGCTAGAAGGCCGAAACCCAAATTGAGATCGCGGAATGTAAACAAAAACGAATGAATTTGACGTTTGTCCAGTTGTCACGAGGAATGAACGGGGAACCTAGCCATCTGACGGAATGTATGAAAATTTCTAGTATAAACAGCTTTCAGGCGCTCCTTTAAAAATTTTCTTTGGAAACATCTCATTGAATGCCTGAAAGTATGCTACAGTCACAAAATACATTCGATGAGCTAATTTCCGGTAATTGGCGCGTGTTTTAAAATTGAATTTGTGGTTTTCATCGTGTGATGTGACTAGCCCCTATCATTATCTAACAGCGAATCCAAGACCAATCCCCTTAAACACACAAGAAAGCTAAGGTTTTGCGATAAAATCTAATAAAGATTCAAAACCCGTCTGATTATGTACAAGTCATAACAAGCAGGTTTAGGCTTTTTCGACTGAATTCATTATCATCATTCAACTCCAAATTTCGCTTTCGATAATGTGACTCGAGTGCGTGTGCTGATAGCAAACGAATGATCTGGATTTAATAGACTAATCCAAAGTCTGCTCGTTTTATATAATTTCAATGATAAAGCTGTTGTGAATTAATGAGCAAAACCACAAAACTACGTCATTGTTTCTGTGATAAGACACGAATTTCAGAAGACGATGATAGCAGATGAAATAAGTCTGCTTGAGGTCAAACCAATTTCGATGTTTCCAACAGCTCGATGTTTGACTTTGAAACTATGCCAGTGGGACAAAAAGTGTTTACCTACAAATTGCAATAATCCTTCAAAACACACAGGGATCGATAAAATTCATTCGTAATATTCTGATAATAATTGGATTCAGCTGCAGTCTGTTGAGTCATAAATCAACCTTTTCCTATTAGCCCACAGCAAAATTTTCCACTAAAACAAAATTCATAATGCATTCGTTACAAAAGGCCAAAAGAAGCGGAAGTTTTACTCTTAGCTAATGTCCGGCAAGTCAAAATTTAAATGCTTCTCATGAAGCAATCAAATTGCTTTTGAAGTAAAGAAATGTTTTCTGTGGAAAAATAAAGTTCGTAGCTGGTGTTCTTATCAAGAGATTTTCGACTTGTCGTTCTGTCTTCAAAATGTTTTCGATTAAAACTCAGATGTCTCCTAGAAAATCGTCCAGTGCGTGTTATTGGTTGAATGAAATGAAAACGATTTGAGGTTTTCAAAATTTGGATTGTCAAAGAAATTAGAACGATTCTTTTAATCGAAGTGGTAAAAAGTGACCTTCACCACACTAAATAAAGTATTTTGTTTGAATTTAAAGTTTCCTTAAGTGTTTAATTTATCACAAAATGTTGATAAAACTTATAACTGCTGCTGTGAAAAGGTGAGTTTAAATAGTATATCTAGAATAGGGTAACGATACAACATATTTCGATATCAATTTACCAATTTCTCCCTCTTCGTGTGGCTAGACAACGAGGGTCACATTTTGTGATAATATTCAATGGAAGTGATAACGTCCGGCTAAAATTTTTCATTGAATTCAGAAATTTAAGTGTAATTATAAAATTTCATTTTTGAATTTGAAGAATACTAACTAATTTTGCAATAAACTTTAATGATGGAAAATTATAAAACAAAATTTAAATTTGAAATATATTCCCGCCATAGAAGATTTTGACAGTGGCTACATCCGCCAGGCGAAAGTATTCCGAAAATAAAGCTCCGAGATAGAGACGAGCTTTTCTCCGAATTCGGAACAAATCATGTTGTGCTTTTGGAACGACTGACTGAAAGCTTTCCTACTTGGTTTCAGAGATTTACTGAAGATGTCTCTGTTTCCACGTATCGCAACTGTTGCTTCTTGGATTTTAATAAATTTTTCTGAATTTTAAACTTAAAATAATTAAATAAATTAATGAGCTCCATGTTATTTTTCATGAAATCACTTGAGTCCTCATGCGCTACGAAATTTTTTCACTAAAGGAAATTGGCAAATCCCTCACCTCCATCGTCCTTCACCCGATGATAATTAAAACGAGTTTATCAATCAAAATATTGTATCCGTTAAACCCGATATTAACCAGATATCAAACACGATTAACGATCCAAACTTTGAACGGGCCCAATGTTGCTCACCTTGAACAATGTCAAGTGGATCATAAAAGATTTATTTGACTCCAAAATAAACAAACCACATCCGAACATGACAAAAATGTTTAACGGAAACTTCACCCGTTGAAGAGTTTCCAACCAATCCGAGCTCATGTTGATGGGGCGAGCCCCCAGTTGACGTCACTATCTCGTACTCCAGCTCGATCAGCTGTTATGCTCTCCAACTGGTTTGAGCTCTGTTTTGTTGTGCTCCAAGTGATTTCACAAGCTCCAGCCTGAATTGCTAGGTGCATAAAGCGTCGCAAGGTGCAGTCAGTATTTCGTCATACAATTTGTGAGCGTTTATTCTCTGACACTGCCATGGTGCACGATCATTTGAAGTGCATGCATGGAAGCGTGGAAAATCAATTAACAAATTTATGCCATAGAGAAATAGTTGATTTTGCAAAGTCATAACAGATATTCATTTCATATGACCATGACGCTGCGATATCGGGATGATTTGTCACGGCTTCGTAGTATTTTCGAAATTGAAAAATGGCTGATAAGACCTAAATTATTCCTAGAAAATTCTACAAAATAAAAAACGCGTAAATTTCATATGACGCCTGGTCATATGACGCTTAGAAACAACACATGTTTGAGATGTGTTCTTCTGGGAGAAACTGGATGATGTTTTCGGTGCCCCATGTCCATTTCCATGGTTGACTGACAGTAACTTGTTGCTAATTTGCATGCACTGCAGTAAGTGATCATTCGCAGTGGTTTGTTATTACCAACAATTTTGTTTTGATTGCATCAAACACGTTTTCTAAGTTGAAAAATGAACGGAAAATTCTCAATGATGCAATTTGTGCAAAATAACAGACAACAACAGACTGTTTCAAAACAAATGCTAATAAGCGATTTTTGTAAACTGACAATGAGTTAGAAACAAAAACTTAAAAAATGTTAGTTTTTAAGAATATAATTACATCGCTCTTGATAAGAATGTTTACTCAATAATTATTGGAATAATAGTTGTTTATTGTTTACCTCTTTTCGGAGCTATTGACGCCAATCGGCTGGAAAAATTAGCTAAATGCTGTTATTTGCAAAATTCGCTGGGGGTATTTGCTATCGAGATAATCTTTCAAACAAAATTCAAAGTTACAGAACTCTAATTCCTAGTTACCTACCTAAGTTATTTTTGTTTCAATTTAAAATTTTGTAATATGGGAATCTGGGAATCTAGTAATACTCGTTTTAGTGGCAAATGCAATTCAATTTTCAAGTAGTTTTCTGTAGTTGGCAACAAGACTTAAAACTAATAACTTTAATCTAGCCTTTGTTTTCTTCAAAATCCGCAGATAAAGTTCAAAATAAAGTCGTGTGCTTAAAGTAATTATTGACCGATTGATTAAATGCCATTTCAAATGAATTTCGTTATAATTATCAAGACAAAAGCTATGCCAAGTTAAATGACTTGCTGGCATTAAATTGGGAAAACAACGAAAGGCGAAAAAGTCAAGAAGAGATTAGAGGCTCCATGCTTTTGAGATTCAAAATGCTCAAGTTGCTGGGGGTGTTGGCTATTGATACGAGAAAGACCAAAAAATGATCATCCGATGTGTTATCGTGAACACCTTTTTTTCAGTTTACTTTTTATGTTAGCAAAAAGTTGAAATTTTTCCAATCCAATGATAGACATGCGAAAATAAACTAAGATATTAGTGTATGGCCAAAAATAGCTCGTCAAGTATCAAACTCTTTGTCACGAGGCTTATGAGGGCCATGAAGAAGATATCAGGTATAGTCCAAAAGTCATGGTTTTCGTTTAGATATTTGAAATAAAATTGACAAAAATTCTTTTGCAAACTGCTTTGTTTCAGCGTAAGATTGTCCAAGAGTTACATCAGAAAATAAATTTACTGCGCTGTCTCAGAGTTTGGCTTGCAGAAACGTGATAAGAAAGTTGATTATCAAATGAAAATTTGCAGTTGTTTTGATCTCTAATTGAAATAACTTTGAGCTTCGAAATGGCATGAACGCGGTTTGAAAAATCAAAACAAAAACATTTCACCTCAAAACTCATGAATGGACTTTACTCCCTCGTAAGAGTTTCAACCTCGAAAAGAAGGCTCGGCTACGATAGTTGTCTGTTAGTTTGCTAAACTTTTCCACTCGGGCTTTCGGAGTTATTTGTGCTTCATTCCATAATCGAATCAGCTTATCTCGTAAACAAGTCTTGTTGCTATGCGCGATCGAGTTTTAACGAGTTTTGTGGTTCTGGCATTTTCCACATTTCGAAAATTCGAGTTAGGTGGAACGAGTCAATAGTTCGATGGAAAGAAACAAAAATACTACAAAAATTTTAAGCGTTTTTTAACCCGTTTCATTTAATAGGAATGCAAAACAGTTTCGGTTCAGAAATGCCACTAATTGGTGACGGTGAATGATCTTTTGTTCTGACATTCTGACAAATATCCGGCAAATGTCAAATTCATAGAAATTGATCTTTTAGCACAAGTACCTACCGACACTCTGCTGTTCACTTGAAAATTCCAGTCGTCTGACCCAGATCATGAGTGAGTGATTAGCCAGTTTCTAGATAAAACACTCAAATGTCAATCAGATGATATCGTAAAGTATTGCAGCACCAAGACACTCCGCAGTTAACATAAAACAGAGAATCTGTAGATCTATGGTTTCTGTGATATTGTCAACATAGTTTTGTCCAAGTGTCACTTGAATAACACGAGCAAAACGAGATTGCATGCTTGTTTGGTCAATGAATCACACCTGGGGGCTTGTTTCAAGATATCCCAAACAAACAGAAAAGCTGGTTTTTTGCCAAAATTCCCAAAAGCACCATTTAATCAAACAATTTAAATTGTTTTAATTGTTCAAGCTTATTTGAAAATTTCATTATCTAATCAACAAATTCAACACAAGCCATACCTGAAACGCCAAACATTATCAACATTTCGAAATGCCAAATTAATAAAACATTTTATATGATACTAGGAAATGCATGTTATATATACGTTTGAGGTGATTAAATCAATCAATATGTGCTTAATTTCTTGAGTTTTTAATACCTGTACCTAGCTAATACTTTTATTAAGAATGGCGACAAACTGAAGGACATTTGATCAGACCTAGGTGGAGTTGTAAATAATCGTAGAAGTGTCTAATACCCACTCATGACCTAGAGACGCATTTAAAAGAGAACCTCAAGCTCGAAGTCCGTCTCAGAGACGCAATACACCAGAGCGGTTCAGTTGAATCACTTGAACAGAGCATGATACCTCGAATGATGGCATAATACTTGTATGAGTTTTTCGGTGATAAGAACATAACATCAACTTATTAGCATACCAATGATAGTAAACATCGAAAACTCCAAGTCATCCCAATTTTGACCCTCATTACGAAACATTTGCGTCAATTGGGGAGGAGCAATGTATTTGCACGCACGAGGCATGCGGCGCTTAAGTTGACAGCCCAAATTGATAAGAGACAACTGGACAGGACTTGAGTTCATACCAGATCGTAACTAGTTTCGATTAGCACTTTCTCAGGCTTCCTTATATGGTAATGGATTCTTCTACTATGGAACAGGTTCGCTTATGACGTTGGGACTACTTGGCGTGTGCCACTTTTTTTGCAAGGCGTCTTCAGCCACCTGCGAAAACTAGCAGATCTTTGATTTGCGTAAGAGATTCCCTAATTCTTTAAGTCCACGAAATGTCTAATTGTTGATTGGAGTGTTTATTGATAAATTTAATTTGTTGCAATTATGACTCTTTCTCCATGTTTATTTTGGGAAGTGTCATCAAGTTTTGAGAATTTCGAGGCTTAAGTTGGTGTTTTCAACGGTTCCGGCATTCTTCCAACTTATTGTTATCACAAAAATTAGCAAAATTTCTAGTTTTGCAACGTTTTATGTCTGCTGACGCCAATACATACTTTTTATTCGGATTTATTTTAGAATCTCGCAGCTATTACATAAGAACCGCGTCAAATACCTGTTTGTCAAATGTCAACAATTTTGTCAATTCATTTCGAGAACTGACAAGATGAAGTTGAATTCCAACTCCAGGAAGTCCTCATGCATGTTCAGTACATAATATGTCGTTGCTTATATTTCTAAAAAGAATTGAATCAAGAAAATTTTCATTGACGAACTTCCGCAACACGCGTGCAAAGATGTGTTCCAGTTGCAAAGCCAAATACGTGTTTCAATCCAAACAGATATCGGATGCAACACGAGTAACTCCAATTGAATGTTCAATTCAATATACATACTCGTATGTAGATAAAGTAGAAAAAAATTAATCAGTTCCGTGTTGTATTGTGAAGCGTCGTAGTCTGTTTCCTAGATTAGATGACTCTCGGTCTCAAAGTCCAAGGAATGATATCTGGCCGACTGGCCTGGGTCATCGAGAGCAGACAAGGTTCAAGTCGTAATGTTATGTAGTACACATATCAAACTTGGCCCTACTAAACTTCAAAAGTTTCCATTTCTTGTATAAAACACTCGCCAACGACTGAAAGCCGCTTTGAATCAGTTCGTTTCAGATCAATTGAGATGTTTTGAAATTTTGGAAGCGTGCGACCACCGACTCTGAGCAAGTTGCATCATTCAACAAAAGTTTGTTTGTGTATGTTTTGTACCTGATAGTCAAAATTACCTTCAGGCACCGCCTTCAGCAACATGATGCCAAGAACCTATTAGCCTTAGTTGCACCGATAAAAATTTTCCATGCAAATTCGATGTAATTTTAAGAATGTACTTTCCAAAGGTTACAATTCGATAACTTGAAAGGTTTCACTTCTGGCTCTTCGGGGCGACGAGCAATCTGGCGCTATTGGATGGGAAAATTCCACGGACGTTTTTGCCATAAGGCGTTTTCCAGAAAATTCAAAGAACTGTTTCTTGGAAAGTGTTGATCAACAGCTGAACTTTAAATTTCCGTTTGATGACGACTGGAAAAATGTCGACTGCATGTCATACGAGTGACGCAAATGACACTTGATCTTTAGAAGAAGCTGCTATTAGTCACAACAGACAGAGAAAATTATACGTCTTTCCTTGATACTGAAGTGACAATCCTTTTATTCCCAGCAGGTTGTCCCTCACAAACTCAAACTAATAGCTTCAGGGAATTTGAAATTGTTAATATTCCCTTGAAATGTGTTTTTACGGCGACAACCTTCTAGTTGAAGGTTGATATTTTGACCTGAATTTTATGTTGAAATATGAAATTCCTGAGAAGGTGTACTTTTACCATCGAATTACATATTATTTACGAATGTGCATTGTGGGAGGAACTGGCTTCTTAGTCCTGAATAATGACTTAAGGGTGCACAAAGGACTACGCCTACATTTTACACTGTGACATAAGAAAAGAAGAAATCTTGAAGACAACTTTTGAAATTATCAAAACAAAAGATAGACAAATGGCCGTTTTGAGAGCATGGAATGATTCTGATAACATCCAGTGAAAGTTTTGTGATAAAATTTACAAAAATTCTGTGAAGGTTTAGTGTAAACAAAAATAAACGCCTTCAAGTTATCGTAGCATTTACACAAAATCGCGCAGTTGCTACCCAAAATGTTTTGTAAGTCGTCAATACGATTCAAAGTCCAAAACCCTGTTCTATCGACACTCGACAGAGCAAAGTATTTAGGAAACAAAACTGGCACAAAGCGATTATGTTTCTCAAAGGGGCTCGTCAAATTGCTCCGAACTGAATACTGAACACAATAATGAGAGGAGAGGAAATTTGACTTGAGTTTTGTTCAAGCCAAAGCGCAAACAAACTGACAAAAACCGCGTTAAACTTGACGTGCCTCCAGTGCGAACCAATCAGGAGGCAAACGGAGCCCCTACTACCTAGATTCATGTGGTCGCCTACGGTTATCTCTTTGTTTGCAACGGTCGAGATCCTATAAAACCCGCAACCGAGCGATCGATGGCATCAGAATCGTTCATTCGATCTTGTGTTAAGATCTCTTAAGAGTGAAACAATTTTTTTTATTTCATATTTTTAAATAATTTTTTCATTGGAAGAGATCAATTGTTAATTAAATGAGCAATCTAATTAAGAATCCTAGTACAGTTAAAGTATTTTACTTGAATTGCGGTAGCAAGAGCGGCTTCCACGAGTTCTTGTATTTAATTGAAAATTTGAAAAGTTCTTGTTGAGCTTAAAGCTTCAAATTTAAAAATTGTGCTAAGTTGCAATTCAAGGAAAAATATATAAAAGTTCAAAAAAGCAATTAGAAGCAATTAAAAGTAGTAACTGAGCGTTAAGAAATCAGAGAAAAATGCCTGAATTCATTGAGAAAACAATTCAACCGTAAGTGTCACTTTGATGTCAGATAGGATAAAAATGTCCTTTTAATTTTTAAACTTTAAATCCTTTTTCGATTATTATTTTTCTAACAAAATCTTATTTGTATTTTTCCAGATTGCCAGCCACAATCAATGGCGCACGAGGCAAATCTTTGGCGTCAGCCAACTTTGGCCTGTACAACCACATTCGAGGACTGTCTGTAGTCAATGGTGATGTGGCCAATTTGACGCCGAAAGTTCGTAGTTTCGTAGAAGAATCTGTGGCTTTATGTCAACCAGAGAAGATTCATATTTGTGATGGAAGTGAGCGAGAGAATCGAATGCTGTTGAAGTTGCTGCAGGAGCAGGGCACCATTGTTCCATTGCCCAAGTATGACAACTGCTGGTTAGCACGAACAAATCCAGCTGATGTTGCTCGTGTCGAATCGAAGACGTTCATATGCACAGAAAACAAGGAAGAGACAATTCCTACTCCGAAGGAGGGTGTGAAGGGTACTTTGGGCAACTGGATCTCACCATCAGACTTTGAGAAGGCGATCACTGAGCGATTCCCAGGATGCATGAAGGGCAGAACGATGTACGTTGTCCCGTTCTCGATGGGTCCAGTTGGGTCACCTTTGTCAAAGATTGGTATTGAAGTCACTGACTCGGCTTATGTTGTTGGATCCATGAGGATCATGGCTCGTATGGGCACATCAGTATTAGACGAACTCAAGAAATCCGAAGAGTTCGTCAAAGCATTGCATTCAGTTGGTATTCCTGCTAATGGAGTGGTCGAGAAGCCTTCATGGCCTTGTGATCCAGAAAGAACGATCATTCTACACAAACCAGCTGAAAACCTGATCGTTTCCTATGGATCAGGATATGGAGGAAACTCTCTTCTGGGCAAAAAGTGCTTTGCCTTGAGAATTGGCAGTACCATTGCGAAACGTGAAGGTTGGTTGGCTGAACACATGTTGATCTTGGGTATCACCAATCCAAATGGTGTCAAGAAGTACATTGCTGCTGCATTCCCATCAGCCTGTGGCAAGACCAATTTAGCGATGATGACCTCAGCTCTGCCAGGCTACAAAGTTGAGTGTGTTGGAGACGACATTGCTTGGATGAAGTTCGATTCAAAAGGACAATTGAGGGCCATCAACCCTGAGAATGGTTTCTTCGGTGTGGCTCCAGGAACATCCTTCGAAACGAATCCAAATGCCATGAAGACCATCTTCAAGAACACAATCTTCACAAACGTTGCTGAAACATCAGATGGTGGCGTGTTTTGGGAAGGCATGGAGAGTAGTCTTGCTCCAGGAGCTCAAATCACAGATTGGATGGGTCGCCCTTGGGAAAAGGGAGTATCTAAAACTCCAGCAGCTCATCCCAATTCCAGATTCTGCACACCAGCAGCACAGTGTCCTATCATTGATCCTGACTGGGAGAGTCCAGAAGGTGTACCAATCAGTGCCATCCTCTTTGGCGGTCGGCGACCAGCAGGTGTTCCACTTGTTTACGAAGCAAATTCATGGTCTCATGGTGTGTTCATTGGTGGAGCCATGAGGAGTGAGTCCACAGCTGCAGCAGAACACAAAGCAAAAGTGATCATGCATGATCCATTTGCGATGCGTCCATTCTTTGGCTACAACTTTGGCCACTACATGAAACACTGGCTCAGCATGGAATCAAGAGGACAAACACCAAAGATCTTCCACGTCAACTGGTTCAGGAAAGGCGAAGACGGCAAGTTCTTGTGGCCAGGATATGGTGAAAACGTTCGTGTGTTAGACTGGGTGCTCCGCAGAATTGACAACGAGCCATGCTACCAAGAGTCCCCCATTGGTCGAATCCCATCATCGAACGGGCTTAAATTAGATGGTCTAAGGGGACCTGTCGACATGTCTGAACTCTTCTCCCTGCCAAAGGGCTTCTGGCTGGAGGAAGTGAAACAGATCGAGACTTACTTCGACAACCAACTAGGAAGTGATGTACCCAAAGAAATCATGGACGAGCTAGCCCAACTTAAGAGTCGAGTATCTGCCATGTGAACCCGCAAATGTAGTTAAATTAAAAAATAGAATATTTTTGGAAATTTTTAACATTAACAAAAGATTTAATTTTTCTAAATCTTTATTTTATTAAGAAAAGTGTATTTTGTTGCACTGCCCTAGGAACAAATTAAAACAGAAAAAATGTGAGAAAATATATTTGTATTAATTAAATATCTTTGTTGTTTCCTTGTTCTGTCTCAAGTGTTTGTTTTAAGAACAATTTCCAACAGGTGACAGGGAACTGGGTCTGGAATTTTTAAGTTGCAATTGATCGTATGATCTTATTGAAAAATCTATGGAATTGAATAAGCTGTTGGAGTTTTTCCAATTTTCATTGATTAACATTTTCGTGTTTGCTTTACCTGTTTGTAGGTGTGAGGTGATAAGAAACTGAACAACAAAAATTCAAACAATTTCATGGTCTGTTGCTAGGCACCATTGAGAAAGTCGATTTTTTGTTATAGTATTTGCATAAGTTTCATGGCAACGATCTGTTGATGATCCAATTAGTGAGCATTCACTCAAACACATCAACCGTAGATAACTCTTTCTTATTAGATGATGGGGTTATAATCCATTATTCCTAGGTGCTGCTTTGTTGAAATCAATTTGCATCTACAATTTGTTAAAATCAATCTTAGAGTCAGATCTAGTTTTAGTTAATTAATCATGAGCTAATGAGGAAACAGAGCCAGAACTAGGTCGTAGTCCTTGGATCTGACTGAGCTGGTGCAAAGTCCAATGTGCTCGTTGAATAATTAAAAGCTAACACATAAGTTAGTGAAAAGTTCAACTTAAACTTGTCTTTTTAAAAGCATTAGGAAATATCTGTAGGAAACCTTCTTTTCATTTTTGGTCAAAGATTTCATGAAACTGATTTGCCTTGACGAAATGTTTAAAAATATGATCTGCATTCAAACTTGTTTGAGTTTCAAACAGTCCAGAGTAGTTCTTGAACTTGCTACTAGTGATTCAGGTTTGATTGAAATTTGACGTTGACAATTATAAATCAATTAAAGGTTATTCGAAATAACATAACTGCTAGCAACAATAATAACTGATAGTTCACTTTTTTGGAAGAGTTTAATAGCTCCAAAGGCTTTGGTGTCATTTACAACCGGAATTCATGTGATACCGTGTTATATAAAATACTTAAAACCATTGCAATACCTTAATGATCAGCAATAAAGTAACCTGAAATTCCAAATCTACTTCACTTGCAAATAACTTTTGTGCTTTTGGCGAAAAAATAAAAATAACAAATGCAGATAATTTTAATATTTTAGCAAATTAAATATTTTCAACAGTACATTGTACAATTGATATACAAAGCAGTGAAGCATGGAAATTCATTTTTCTATTAAAATCAAGTGACGAATTTTCACCAATTTCTCTCCAAAAAATTTCACAAAACACATTCTACAAATATCAAAGTTTATTGTACTTTGAGTGTTATATGAAGATATAAGACACTTGCAAGTGGTTTTTTCCTTGTCATATTATCCTCACTTGAATGGATGGTGTCAAGAAGATTTAATCAATATCCATTTAAAAAACTACGCATTTTTTATATAACAGCTGACACAATATTTTTAATCACGTTTTTATTGTATATGTTCAATAGTAAATACTTAATAGATAGTATTGTATAAGTCACACTTAATTTTGGAAGTGTCATTAGCGAGTTTGCGTTGTATCTTGTGACACTTCATCGTTATGCAGAAAACTGTTTATCACGCGATTATGTAAGAACCTTAGGGTATATTATTTCAAAAGTTCTGCTTAATCTAACAGATCAACAGAATCCTCAAATAACGTCTTGTAAAACGAACAAAATTGATCTTTGAGTCAATTCGAACATCCAGATTATTTGCGAGCGTTGAAGACGTTAATTAAAATTTGAAATAAACAATTTTTTTCCTGAAAATTCGGTTTGCACTGGTAGCTCTCATTGCGATAATCAATTTTGACTATTTTGTGTGAAGAAAAAATTAAATAAAATTATTTAATTTTTATGGAGCGTGCAATAACGTCAAACGCGTGGATGGAAATTTTTTTCGCCAAATAAAAACTCGAGTCTAATGAACGTTTGCTTACACGTGGCAGTTGATTTCTGAACTGTTTTGTTTTGGTTCACATAGTGTACCTATTAAAATGCAAAAAGTTCAGGTACAATTTGTTTAGCGCTATCAGCAAAAAGTGTCGTAGTGCAACAAAAGCCAGGTTTTGGTCTGCCTTTGAAATTTAACGCGGTTTATGGCCACAGTTTTATCTTTTCTGAGAATTCATTCCAAAACAATATATGAAAATGTCAAGAGTTGATTCAATACACACTTTACCTCATTTTGAGTTCCACCTCCTTTCTTGGAAGGGACTTTAAGGCATCTAGGCGACCACAGGATGACACTTCCGTTGCTTTCGACTTATCCTTCAAATAGGCATTCAAATTCCTCGTCCAAAGTGACTCTTTCATGTCCTCTAAGAGACCTAGATGATTCTGGACAAATCCCTTGTTATCAACGACCCATACATCTTTTGTCCTTTAGACTTTTATGAGTTATTTATTTTCCATTATTACCAGTGACAAAACTCTCAGACACTAAGGTATTCAGGTGTAGTTCCCCTAAAAATGGTACAGAGCTCAATTGTGACTTATCCCATATGTGTTTACATAATATTGTAAAACAAATATTTCTCATTTTAAAAACACAATTTCCATCAAGAATTTAATATTTGAAGAATTTCCCCATTGACTGCGATGATATCAACAAAATATCCCCGGGAAGAAGTTGATACAGATAAAAGCCCCTTTCGAAATTCCTAAGAAATTTCATTTTTTCATTAAGAAAATATCAAAAGCAAAAAAATCTCCCAGCATTTTTAATTTCACAGCATAGTTAATTAGGGAAATATTTAATATTTTTCCCTAAAAGAGGATGCTCCTCTCCAAAATCTTTCCAATTCACCGAGCCCCACATACGCTGGAAAGGATTTCCGCGTAGGATCCTTGTAAAATCATAAAATAAATCCTTAAAGCTACTTTAAAGCGTTTTTACATGATTTATCTTGAATAAATATAAGAGATCACGTTTTGATTGTGTGTGCTATTTGTTCAAATCACCTGTTTTGTTATCCTGTTTGAGATGATTTGAATATATTCCAATTTAGGGAACTTTATGTAAGAAGCGTAAAGCAAATTCAAGCAGTGAAAAATTCCAATTTATCCGTAAAGAACACAAACGTAGCACAAGGGTGGATGTTGTCAAAATAAGGACTGTGAGCGGTTTATGAGTTTCCCATAAAAATTCCTTGCTTCCTTGCGAAAAAAGTGTATTGGCACACGTAATCGGTTTTTGAAGCTAAAGGAAATAAATTCAGTGCTGAATAATGATAGTTGAATGCACGATTCGCTAAGGCCTTGACTAAGGTGTCCCTCAGATAACATTCAAACTGACCACTATGTCAGGTCTTTGCCCATTTTCGGGTAGTAACAGAATTTTGAAGAAAGTTTTCTTAATTTCTTTTTACTATTTCAAATTAATTATTTTTTGGAAACAGCACAAGGTTGAAGCCAACGCGTAACTTCTCGACCCCTAGTTCTGACTCTTTAAAGACCAAAAATCAAGGGCAGAGAGAAAAGTACTGGAATGACGTTTGATTGTCTTTCGAATAAACATCTTCTCGCGAAAGAAGAACGTCTCTGAGACGTCATTTTGATCAATTCTCCCGTTGAAAATCGAAAGCTGTTGATAAGAACTAAACACGCCATTCAACTGAGACTAATTCAAAACATAAACATTTTGCGATTTGAGAAAGCTTTAAATAGAAAAAAAAAGATTATTGTTAATATTATATTTTTATGACGTTATTTTGTTGATAACAAGTCGAACTATTCGCCGACCGTTGATAACGTAAAGCGAGAAAGATTCACCGATCAACAGGAGATTTTCATATTTAAGGGGCTCGCCTGAGTTTCAAGAATCAGTTCTAAGAAAACTACAAGACAAGAAAGATATTTCTTAAGAGGAAGTAAGAGTGTTATTTTGAAGAAAAAGTATTATTCAGAAAAATATTATAAAATGCCAGAATTTATTGAGAAACATTTGGAATCGTAAGTGATCTTTGATAGAAAGAAAAGTTTTTGAAAGTTTTAACTAAATGTTGCTCTTTTATTTTTATTTAGAAAGCCGGTATCTCCAACTGGTTTGAGACCGAGCAAAAACTACACAAAATTCGGTCTGTACAGACACATCAGAGGTGTACCAGTTCATGGTGCTTTCGAGAGTTTAACACCAAAAGTTCTAGAATTTGTCCAGAATTCTGTAGACCTGTGCCAGCCAGAGACAATCCACATTTGCGATGGAAGTGAGCTGGAGAATAAGGGAATCGTGAAGTATTTGTGTGAACAAGGGACAATCATTCCGTTGCCGAAGTACGAAAATTGTTGGTTGGCCAGGACAAATCCTAAAGATGTTGCTAGAGTTGAAGCTAGAACATTCATCTGTACAGAGAAGCGTGAAGAGACGGTACCCACCCCCAAAGAAGGTGTTAAAGGGACTCTGGGCAACTGGATTTCTCCAGTTGATTTTGACTCTGCTGTTAGTCAAAGATTCCCAGGATGCATGAAGGGACGGAAGATGTACGTGATTCCATTTTCGATGGGTCCAGTTGGATCTCCTCTCTCCAAAATTGGAATTGAGATCACTGACTCGGCTTATGTGGTCGCTTCAATGAGAATAATGACAAGAATGGGTTCTGCTGTTCTGGAACAGCTCAAAATCAAGGAGGAATTTGTGAGATGCCTTCACTCAGTTGGCACTCCAGAAAGTGGAGTGATCGAGAAGTCGTCATGGCCGTGTGATCCAGAAAGAACGATCATTTTACACAGACCAGCTGAAAACTTGATTGTGTCCTATGGATCAGGATACGGAGGAAACTCCCTTCTGGGCAAAAAATGTTTTGCTTTGAGAATTGGCAGCACCATTGCCAAACGTGAAGGATGGTTGGCTGAACACATGTTGATCCTTGGTGTCACCAATCCAAAGGGTGTCAAGAAGTACATTGCTGCTGCATTCCCATCAGGTTGTGGAAAAACAAATTTGGCCATGTTGAATCCGTTCCTGCCAGGATACAAAACAGAATGTGTGGGTGATGACATTACCTGGATGAAGTTTGATTCAAATGGATTGCTCAGAGCAATCAACCCGGAAAATGGATTCTTCGGCATAGCTCCTGGCACCAGTGTCGAGACTAATCCGAATGCAATGAACACTGTATTCAGAAACACAATCTTTACAAACGTAGCAGCCACATCCGACGGAGGTGTCTACTGGCAAGGCATGGAGAGCAGCTTGGCGCCTGGAGTAGAGATTACAGACTGGCAAGGACGCCCATGGAAAATGGGAGTTTCTACTACACCAGCTGCTCATCCAAATTCTCGATTCTGTACACCTGTATCACAGTGTCCAATAGTCGATCAAGACTGGGAGAGTCCAGAAGGTGTTCCAATTAGTGCAATTCTTTTTGGTGGCCGCAGACCAGAAGGTGTTCCTCTCATTTATGAAGCAAACACTTGGGCTCATGGTGTATTCGTTGGTGCATCCTTGCGAAGTGAAGCAACAGCTGCAGCAGAACACAAAGGAAAAGTGATCATGCATGATCCATTTGCGATGCGTCCATTCTTTGGCTACAATTTTGGCAACTACATGAAACACTGGCTCAGCATGGAAGGACGAGGACAATTGCCAAAAATCTTCCATGTCAACTGGTTCCGCAAGGGATCAAACGGGAAATTCCTGTGGCCTGGATACGGTGACAATTGTCGTGTCATCGATTGGATATTGAGACGATGCAGTGGAGAGCCGTGCTTCACACAGTCAGCTCTTGGTCGAATTCCAGAAGAAGGAAGTTTGAACTTAGAAGGAGTGCGAGGAGGTGAAGTAAATACAAAGGAATTGTTCTCCATTGATAAGGACTTCTGGACGGCGGAAGCTAACGAGATCGAAAAATACTTCGAAGATCAAATTGGCGATGACCTACCCAAGGAAGTTGCAGCAGAGCTCCAAGGATTGAAGGACCGCATCCAAGCACTATAAAACTTTAAACCTCCTAACTTCGCTAGTATTAAGTTTATGTAGTTTATTATCTAAGAAACCCTTAAGTGATTTGGTTCTTGGTGTTACACTTTTATTGTGCATGTTTTATATGCAATCAGTCAAATTACTTAGGATTATTGTTGTTAAAGTTAATTGTTATTAGATTACGAAGCTATCGATAGTTATACGTGTGATGTGTTATAATGTTAAGAAGCAAATAAAATAATTCAATAAATTTTATTGTTTTTCCATTATATAATATAATACTTTGTTGAATTCCACAATCGGAATTTCTGTTGATGTGAAATTTTACGCAGCAGTAGTTCTAGAACTTTCAGTAGATCTACATATTATTAATAAGCAAAAACATTTTAAAAGCAACTGTTACACCCTGTACAAGTTAGTATAACCACATATATTTACGCCCGAAGATATGTTTTATACGAAGCAGAGAGGAATCAACCAATTTTCGAAAACTTTCTTGCCCAGTTTTGATTGCCTACATTTCGGGACGAATTTAATTAACAATTTAGCTTTGCTTACACTATATAGTTTCGAGGATTTAATATAACGATGTATTTTTTTACTTTTGCAAAACTAACGAATTTTCTACAAAGTGAGAGGTTACAGGTCGAAACATCAAAGCATCAGTTTCTTTGCGTCATACACATATTTACGAGACAGGATTAGAGCCCACAGGACATACCCTAGAATTCACTTTGACCAAAGGGATTTTGCATGAAGGAATTCTGCAAATGACTGGAACTCAAGTCAAAGTATTTTGTTTTGTTGAGGTCAATTTCAAATATTCACTCAAAAAATATATTTTCAGGATATTAAAGTTGTTGTCTTAAAGGACGTTCGAATAATTTCCTCCCCTAATTGGACATTGATTGTTGCAATGTTTCGGTTCATTAGAAGCATCCTGTTGTATTTAACTTGCAAAGTGCTTCGATAAGCACATCCTTAACGAACAGCAAATATTCACTACAAGAGTACGTCAATGAATACAGTCAATCGAACCGATGTATTTTTATGTTCAAACTTTATTCGATAGACACAAAAATGGACGACACAAAGTTTTCTGTTGACACGGCAGATCTGAGGAGTCATTATTTCGTGGTTTTATTGTATATCGAATTGTTGTGCAGAGGAGTATCACTCGTAGTATACAACGGTATCAGCATTTGTCCACTAGTGCTAGTTGTGGTACTTGACTACTGTAGATTCAAAGCATCTACTAATAAATAGTCAAAAGGAGTGGCTTCTGGTCCTTTAATTAATCCCTTGAAAAGTGCTTTTTACATTTTCGAAGATTGCTGATGCTTCAAAACTTTGAATCGTTGGTAATTGGCGAGAGTTTTAATTGTTCTCGGAAAATTTTAAGGAAAACTATGGAAAAAAATTACAAAACTTGAACTTCATAACTTGAATTCACTTCGAAACACGAATGAAGTGCTGAGAATCCAATTAAGAAAGATACACCTAGACTTCCTGGAATGGCAGTGTAAATTGCATCAGTGTATCTCAGGTGTTGAACCACAAGGATAAAGACAGTAACTTGTATTCGAGCTCATCCATGCGGGGTGGTGCAGTTTTATTTACAAATTGAGTGCAATTTTCTAAAAAGGATGAATGCTGGTTGATTTTTAAGGATTACTCCCTTTCTCGTGTCTCATCCTTAAGCTTAGCAGAACTGTGAAGCTTTTCTGATCGTTTTTTAACAACAAAATTGGATGATTCTGCTCTACTCAGAAAATGATTGGAGTGTTGGAGGATCTTAATTTTCTGCGAAACGTTGTCCAACCTTGAATTGAGGTCCTTTAAGACGCATTTTTGAATAAATTTCTAAATACAAAATGCCAAAAGTATTACAAAGCTATTGGAAAAAGATCACCCCGCAAGGATATTCCAACACAGAAACATACACAAAATGTCAATATTGATTCATCAAAAAATGCTTGAAGACTGTTCGCCAAGACGACATGCAAAGAAGTTTCTCCAAAATTGATTACTGAAGGATATTCTTCCTTGAAGGAAATCAATTTTGATGTTCTTTTTTTGGTTCATCCTAAAAACAAATATTTATTTTCCATTTTTCTTAAATTGAATTCAAGATGAATTTTAAAGTTTTCTAATCATTTTTCGAGGTACATGTAAATCTCTGGCCTTTAAAAATTCAGAACTGCGTAGAAAACATAAGCTTATCAGTTTCCATTGTGGGGTTATTATATCCTCTTTGTAGAAAATAGACAACATTGATAAGATATTCAGATTTGATCAAATGTGTTCCTCTTTCTAAGAACTCGAAAAAGTTTCGGTGATATCCCTCAACCCGTGGTGAGTTTTGGCTGTTTAAAAGATTTCCGATACCGGAAACAAGTGGCACCTACTTGAGTTGTATGACGAACAGTATTCCAGTTCTGGATTATCTTATCAAAAGTTTTGCAGTTTCTATTCTACTGCACGAATTTAATTAGAAAAACTCTTAACGTCTATCACGCAAAAATAAATGATAAAATTGTGATAAAAAGCGGTGATTTCTGATATAAATTGAACCGATGGTATAGTATAACCTACAGTCATTGGAGAACCTCTACTGCCGTCAGTGTTTAGTGTAAAATCAAAGAACAATATCAAAATGAAAACAATTGTGCTTCTAGCATCAGTTCTGTGCGCGTTCTTCGTGGTTTGCAGTGGTGAATGTCCAGATGATCCAAAATGTCCAGAATATGTCGGTGGATATCCTGAGCTCCTGCCTGTTCCATGGGATTGTAATCAGTACATACTTTGTGACAATAATGGCGTAGCTCACTACAGGTTAGTTCTCATTTCCAAGTTTTAATTTCTTCAGAGATGTCTCACTTTCATCTTTCCTCTCTAGGCCATGCCCAATTGGACTTGTCTTCAACCCAACGAAAAAGGTTTGTGATTATCCTTCACTCTATCACTGTGAGCCATGCAAAAAGGAGGACAGCAAGAAAAGCGCATGAACCGTTTTCAATGTTTTTTAATTTTTATTTAAATAAAAACAAAGTTAATAATTTATAAAGAGTGTTTTCTTGGGTAAAATATGATTCACATCAAGTTGTTCCTTTTGGCGATACCTTGCGCGATGTGAAGTGTCTTGCATCATGTTATGAGATAACCGACTGGCGTCATTTAGACAACCGCGTCAAGTAGGGTTTATCTAACAAATGCACTTGTGACTTTTGATCGCGCAAGAGAAAGGGAATGTCACGTCATTTTTCAGTTCCATAGAAATTTCGAGACAAAACACTTTGACGCAGTACCTACTCAACTCAACTGCATTAAATAACACCATGTTCTTAGGGGACGATTTTGCAAATAGAGTTTTAACAAATAAAAATTCAAGAAATGGATAAAATCGGATTTATAATGTGACAAATTGCATTTATACAAGCATCGAATCAATCTCCAAAATGATCTCGTTTCCCAGATTGTTAGTTGTTGTCCTCCTTTTCACATGGCACACAGTGATACTGGCTGGGATGATCACAAACTTTCAGCTTCGGGTTGAAGACTAGTCCGTCCGGACAGGGTCTATACAAAGTGGTTTCATTAAAAACTCCCTTGAGAATGAGGCCACATCACTTACTTATAATAAGCCTTTCCCTCATTGTCGCACATTATGTACTGAGTACAATTCCAAGGCACAGGCAACAATTGGAGCTGCTCACCAGGGTTTTCAGGACACTTCGGTTCTGGAGGACACTTTTCACTACAAACGATGGCTACTACTGCCAACGCAACCAAAACGAAAACTCCAATTCCTTGCATTTCGAAACGTCAATTTGTGCACCAAATTACGATAATTGTGATTTGATCAAAGCAAACAAGTTCCCTTATATACCGGGAATTTACTTCATTGTCACACTGACAATTTTTCAAGTGATCAAAGTAGAAAGATTAGTGAATCTTTGATAAGATAGTGTGGTGAGATTTCACTTACTATCTACATTTCAAATTATCGAAAAGAAAAACTTTTGGCAAGATTAACTCTTGACTCTTAAGGGATAAAATACTCTCATTAAGCCTTAAACGGTAGAGGGTCTTAAATTTATTTCACTTTTCATTGTTATCACGCAAACCAGCTTTTTCGGTTCCTTGGAAAGGATATCTGATGACAAACAGCTTCGGGATAAACAAAGGAAAAGCCGTTTTTTCCTGTTGAAAAGGGTAGCACAATAAATAAAAGAAATAATCATAATTATGAGGTTTCATCCGATAAGGAAATAACAAATAATTTAGAAAATCCTCCTTTTTTACGATTTACGGTTGGTGAAAATAAATATTTCCTTTTTAAAATAATGAAAAAATTTTTAATTTTTTCGGAATCCACAAAACGTTTTCCACGTTCACAGAACATGCAAATTTTATTAATTATTATTTTTGAAGATCAAGATGTGAAGGAAAACTTTCGTTTAATCAATCACCTGTTAGTGGTGAGTAGCACTTTATCTTCCACAACTCAATCAGGCTTTGATTTAATGAGTTTAGTATGAAAATGTGTTCGTGGAATTGATATGGGAGCCAATGACTCAGACAATTTCAAGAGAATCAACTGATAAGGGATCTTATCCGAAGTGGTTGAATAAATCTGAATTGAATTTTGAAACTTTCGACTCCAAAATAATGTCCATTGTTTGGTCAAATATGTCAATGAAATTAAAACTGCATGTGTCTGGCACCGATCAATCTCCAGCAATTCGAGTGAATTTGAAATCTTTAAATTTTAAAGTTTCGTGAATCTTACAACTTGAAGTGCTTAATATAAGTATGATAAGATAAGTATAATAAAATTAATTCCGTGGGAGAAGCGGTGATAAGACATGTTCCCTCAACATCCTGAAAATCCCAAAATTTGGGTAAAAATTCTAACCAAAATGTGAAAGCTTCCGCAAGGAAACAGAGGTCAAAGAACGACGTTCGTTGGATTGGCATTGAATTTTTGCCACACAACAGCGCATGCCTCAGATTCATTGGAAGGTATGAAAACTGGGGACATTGAGCTTTTCCGAGTTTTCACATTTTCCAGTCCGCTAAAGTGAATAAGAAAAACCAGTTGAATTCATCCGAAGATGTCCAGTTTGTGTTGAACCACCAAGAGTATCGGTCGAAGTTGTTTGCTTGCGGGCTGTTTTGTGAAAAGAGGAAAATCCAAATTGGGAAAAACTTTAAGGATTTCCAAGAAAATTCAAAACGAAAACCAACAAACCTCAAAAAAATGTGGCCGCGTTTCATATAACAACAAGAGATTTTCCGATAAATTTTCTCGCGCGTTGCGTGTTCATGTGATTTTTGTGATTTTGAAAAAATAAAGAAAAATTTTCCACCTTTTTCACTTGTTGCTTATTTTGTTTGTCTACCTGAGATCTTGTGAAAATTTCAATTCAAAAGAAAATTTCAAATTTTCATTTGCAAATGTGGATTTTCTAAAGCAGTGATTCATTTAGTGATACGCATCGCACAGGATACAAGAGTGGCACTTCCAGACAAAACGGATCCTGGAGCGTTCTTCGAGCTACAAGTAAATCTGTTTGAGATAACATAGAGATTAAGGATACTATTCAATCCTGGATGTAAATGTTACATAAAGGCGGGACGGTTATATAAATGGCAAGCCATGAATACAGAACATAAAAACGAGTTTCGTCCTTTAATTCATTAGCTGGTGTAGTCGCAAATGTTGGCATTATCCTTTGTTGGCTTATCACGAATTTCCACTTTCTTATCGTCACTTGAAAGAAGTCCTTCTTGGAGTCCTTCTTGAAGTTGTGTTTGTGTTTCGTTGTTTCAAAACATTTACTTATTTCGCGATTTATTTTAATCACCTAATGGTCCCCCTTAGTTCGCTCAAGTATCCTTCGATGGCGGCTTCGTTTGGCTTGTGTTTGGTTTGAGGAGCAAAGTTTAGCTCACAAAAGGACCTTGTTGTGTTTATGTACCACAAGATTGGCATATAATTTATGTAGTTCGGTTTTTAATTACCTTTATAGCCTTGATGGCGTGTGCTGTTGATGGTGCTGTACTATTCCTATATAGGTACAAGGAAACCTGATAGAGCTTGATGTTCTCACAATGGATGGTACTCATCAATTCTGCACTCGGATGTACTTCTTTGACACTAGTGTAACAAGGAACACAAGGATACTTTTCTGGATCTGACAGACACAGTTTCACATAATTCACACAATAAAGGATGTTAGAATTACCCACCGTTGGAACGATGTCCTTTTTTTCATTGTAACTACAAGTTCATGTATTGATCTGCAGCAAGTAATCACTTGGACAATGTCGTGCATCTATTTTTGTCTCCTCTCTTTAAAGGGATACTTCTGGTTGTGCTTTAATTTACTGGGAATTTAAGGCCAGCCTTCGATCACTGATTACAAAAATGCCTCTCATTTTCCACACAAGTTGATATTTTTAATTTTCCCTGACCTTTGAAGGTCACTGCATAAACACGAGCGTCAAATTACGAAAATAATCCTCAAATCTAAGGACATGCCTTTAATTCCATAGATTTGATTCTAAGGACTTCACTACTCAAATTCTTATGAAACTGAACTGGGTCAAATTTTGTTTTACCAACAGGAATCCTAGTTGTTCACCAAATCGGATTACTGAGTATTTTGGATCGGAATTCAGGGCTATCCCGATTGGCTGTCCAGGAAATTCTATAAGTTGATTGATTCTCAGACAAATCTCTAGGGGCTCATCCTTAAGATTCCTCTAATCCTTCACCTATTTTCGATAAAAGACTTAACTCCGACTCGAAGATATGAAGGTGACCCGATGATCCGTAATCTAAGGATCTTCCTGGATGTAAATTCCTGTCAAATCAAATCACTCTTAATGGACAGGGGTAGAATTTCAAATGCAAACTAATTCTCAAAAAGCACAAAAATTATTCTTTTTTCCAAAAGATCGAAGCGGATATGTCTACAAGTCATTCAACAACAAATCTTTCCACATCCCCTGGTTACTATAGAAACTACCACATATCGATGTTCGATTTATGATTTACCATAGAAGGATATTATTTACATAGAGAACCTCTCGATTGCTCTTCAAAAATGTGTAGAGACTTGATGAAATGCAAATAGATTGGTATCGTCAATATTTGTTAAATATTTCAACTGAATGAGTTCAATACATTTTTTTGTGGGGAAAAAAGGACTCGAAAAGGTTGAGGTTTTGTTAGACAAATTGGGCTCGTATTCGTATTGATTCGGTTTTATTTTGTTGTGTCATTCTTTAGAGCACAAATTTGAAACGAATTTGTGACAATCAAGCGTCAATTTCAATTATCCAGAACCTTTTCTTGAATGATCCTATTGGTGGGATATTTTTCAGGTTTGAATACAACTTTTAAGGTTCACAAAAAGGACATCTAATATGAACTAGACCTCAGTCAATTGGCGAGGTCGAACCAACTGTCTCCCAGCACATATGAGTCTCATATCCTTTGTACAAGTCTAGACGGAAAGTAAATGAAAAATTAATCTTTAATCAATACCACAAAGGGTATAGGAAAAGGACACCAAAGACCAACTGGAATCCCAGTTTATTGCAAAATTAGACAATTACTTTAAATCATTGCCTATTCAGAACCCAAACAGAATCTAACAACATACGTGATACTTGACACTAAACCTCGACAGGCACGTAGGCAAATTGACACTTTAACACGGATTAACTTCTAATTACGAACAGGTCAGAGTGAATTCATAAAGTGAAAATTTAAAATTGATCATTTTCCTAAGCTCTGTGACATATTTGCATAAGCTTGTAAAGTGCTGGAAAAATGTTCTTTTCAAAAGAAGTCTTTAAAGGAAACATTTACAGTTGAGAAATCAATAAATTGTGATTGTGACAAGGCGAACAACCACCTCGCCTAGATTCCAGGAAGCATTAGCACAGATTAGTGAAACCTTTGACGAAACCTGGCACTCCTTTCCAGACAGACAGACTGATTAATGTAATCAGTCTAAGTACGAAAATTTGTTCTGATTATTTCCGTTTGTCATTCAATTAGTGCGACCAAATGTCAACCCTAAAAGGCCCGATATTTTCCATATCGATTTAATCAATTTTACAATAATCAGCAGTTAATACTATTAACCACAATGCATTTTAGAACCTCTACTACATGTACTCGTATGCACGAAGCAAGACCACGAATGGTTTCACCTGTTGCACGTTAGCTACGCACGTTATTTGAAGGACAATTTGAAAAAGAAAAAATAACTTAAGTGTCCTTTAAACTCCTGAAATTACTTTCAAGAAGACAATGTCTGCAATTTGAGGATTTTCGTCATGTAAATTAACTTCAAGTTTGAGTCCTTTTCGTGTCCTTGTCGGAGAGGTAAATTCTTGTATCCTGTAAATGTTGGCTTTAATTTGGCAATATATCAACTTCCGAATCCCTAACGGTAAGTGCTCTCATAACGATCCCTTTAAGGATCCCCGCGTTGTTGGGGAAACTCCATCGGCAAAATGCCTAGACTAATTTCAGCCAACTGTTGCTCCTTTTAAGTTCGGAGTAATAACAGCAATTTCACTTTAAGGATTAAGTTCTCGCTGTTTGTGGAAGTTTACAGGGTGTTTTTCAAGAAATATACTTAATACAGACTTAAGAAAAATGTTCGTAAAAGTCGTTTTGGCAACAATGGAAGGGAAAGTGCTGTGGAAAATGTCGGAAAGTTTTTCACTGTTTTTTTTTTCTTCTTATAATTATTACCTACATAATGGAAATTTTATAAACATCTACGAAACAGTTCCTCTTGGAAAATCTAAATTTCGGATTTTTGATGGAAAAATCCCTGCAGCAAAAATGTTTCCTTGATATGAAGAAATGATTTGAAAATTGAAAGAAGATAAAATTAAACAGGCAATAATTATAAGAGGAAAAAACACCATAAATTCCATAAAAGTCTAATAAAAATTCGAATCTCTCAAAGGACTTCCGTCCAAGGATACACCAACAGCAACCGACAAGGCTAATGGAAGTCCTGGCAGTTGTAAATTTTTACGACGTTTTGTTCGACGTCTCGTGAAGGCGATAAACTGTTATTGAATTTCTATTTTCAATTATCCAGATTTCTCCTTAAAGATTAGGTAAACCTAACATAGAAGCTAGGTACTGGTAATGTGAAAAAATGATGTCTTCAAGGTAATCATCCGTAAATTAAAATTTCGAGAAATTTCATTTTTTCAAGGAATTAATTTGAAAGTCTAAGACGTTCCAAGGAATGGAATTTTTTTTTTAATTCAAATAAATAAGGATAAAAAACAACAAAAACAAATTAAAATCAATAATAATTTTTCAGGATTTTGCTTCATTTATAACGCTGAGTCAAAATCCTTATAGTGTATTCCTCCTGGAGTCAAGGAAAGCCTCTCCAGCTCAATTTGTCTGTTGTGGACATCTTGAATCCCAGGCTTTTGCTGTTAATGCTTTTCACAGGATTTTGTGCTGTCATCCAGAACTCATCTGTTCCAACCATAAATCATGACCAATTTTCCGAACTTCCGGCCGAAAGAAACGAGAAAATTGAGAAAAACTGGGAAATTTGCTTGCAGAACAGATTCTTTTCTGGGTGCTATTCCCAGCTTTCCCAGATTTTGAAAATAGACAGTACAAGTTATTGAGGACGACGTTCTTTTGGCTTGTAATTAACATACTTCCGGTCCACCATGAACACCCGCATAAAATTAGTAACCCGTCGAGGGTCGTAAATTTTCCTACTTAACGTTTTCCTATGCAAACAACATAAAAATTTTCCTCTCAAAAAAGGAAGCTTTTATTTTTTAAAGAATTTATTCCAAGTTATGCTTTAAAAGAAAGAACTTTCGCCTCGAGATGGAAAATTCCATGAATTCCTTATTTACCAAACACATGCCCTTTGGCAGTGAGAGAGCAAAAGGAAAATCAAGTAAAGGCGCATCTGAGAATTTTGGTTTTATTTGATTTTTCGTATAGAAATTTTTATTCACAATTAGAATTCAACTTTCCATTTGTTTGTAGTCCTTGGGAAACAATGTCCTTCTCACCCACACAAACACATTGGCAAACATTTACGTCAAATAAAACGAATTTAAACATTGTACACTCGTCATCATTTTAAAGTTTTATTTACTCAGACGATAATTTGCATCCTTTAACATGTCTTTGATCATGAAAGCTCACATAATTCAAAAGGCTTTTTATTGTATTGTTTAGTAAAAAATTCCTTTGAACTTAGTTCGTTTGTGTCAGAGAGGACGAAAAATGTCAAAGGATAATGAGAGAAACAAAATAACAAATGCACGCGTCTTAAGTGTCGTTTTTGCAATTCAATTGCTTCGAATTGAAATTGTTGATTAACGTGGATTAACTATGAAAGTAGAAAACCATAAATAAGCCAATAAATAAGTACAACTACTTTGAGGATATTGTAGTTTAATTACTTGAAAATTGTTTAATTTCAACTATTTTACAGATTTCTTTATCACATAAATGAAAATCGATCTGTGTAATACTTTGTTGCTGATAAATGCACATACACTGAAACAATTTGTAATGGACATCACGTCATAAGTGTATCATGTTTATTACATCAAAATGAATTGTGTCTATATGAAATTAATTGGAACAAACCTGGATAACTAAACGAAATGAAAACATGATTCTGTTGTGTAGATAGTGTTTGGATAACCTATCGATTATTTACTGCCGTTCAATGTAACTGTGTGACCGTCACGTTTACGTGGCTCTGTAAATCTGATTCAAGGTAACGCACAGGTCGCCTTCGATTTTGATTTGTTTGCACAGTTCGCAAACTTCCAGCGTCATAATTTTCGCGCGGCCATTGTGTATTTGATGACGCACAGATGTAACTGTAATGTTGGAAATGAGGTTTTCAATATAATTGTAAATATTACAAGTCTGTTACATCTTGATAGTATTTAACATTTCTCCAACAGCACGTTATTTATAGAAACGAAACCCCGGAAACAGAGTTCCTACGAGTACTATTCCTAGAATCATTCCCACCAACTACGCCCAGAGTTTTAATTAATAATTACAAGACTAACAAGTTAATGTAATCTTATTTCTAATTCAAAGTTTACTTTTAATTACTCACGGAATCATACTTTTTCAATTTTAACTTGTCAAGAGTCGGAAGGAAATTTGAAATTATTATTTTACGTTTCCAAGGATTCACTACGAAGTGACTACAAGTAAGAGGTTTCTAGCTTATCAAATCAACATCGTTTCTCGGTAAGGCTGGAAGCTTCTCTTATTCACAATTTGATCGATTTCAAGTTTAGACTATCTGTGAGAAGTATCTCTGAAGGAATGCTCACCTAAATCAACGTTTTGATGTAAGACATCCGGTGTATTTCAAAGAATTTGCCTGTGGATAAACTCTAAAAATAATTCAAATTTCTAATATACATAGGCTGAATCACATTTAGTTAGGCACATTTGAGGCATCCAAAAATTTTGCTACAAAATGACATTTCCTTACAAAGAAACCATAATATCCTTGACGATCCTTTGGAGATATTTTCATTTTGTGTATTATGTGATGTGGAATGCTAAGCGTTTTGTGAATAAATTTTAATCGCAAATATTAAAATATTTAGTTATTTTAGTAAATCAAAATGAAATGTTCATTCGTTTCGAAAAGGTCAAAGGATATTGATGTGAATTCACAACAAGTTGAATCTTATAAAATATATTTCGAGTTTAGCTGTACCATTGTGGTTACAAAACGGTGGATAAAATCTCGGTGTATTTTCATTTAACTAAAAGGATTTCATCTCAATTTTGTTGCGATTACAGAATATCCAGATTCGTGCGATTTACGTTTGAAGCAATTTCATTGGAATTTGTTACAAGAAAAATAAATTTTGGAATGTTTAACGTAACACGAATATCCTTTCATTGAGCATTAGATTCATCTAGAAATTCTACAAATTTATCATCAGATATAGTATCAGTATAAAAGAATGTTTTCAGGAAGGCGATCGATATTCTTTGCACAAAACACTCACTGAGATATCCGTAAATTTTTATGATTCTCAGTTTTGATGATTTCTTTTCTGTGTTTTCTTTCAGGATTCAAAGGAATGTTGGCGTGGGCTGTGAATGAACAGATGTTAAGCAATAAAAATCATGTAACCGAGTAACGAAATCATCAGAACTAGTAACAACCAGAAAAAAACCGACTGAATAAGTGCTATTCACAAGAACAACTCATCATAATGTCCTGCCAACGTAGTCCACCGCCTAGTCCTCGGGCTCCGAAAATTCAACAAGAGTCTTGGGATTGCGGAACTCCACCAATTGATTTATTCGATCCGTGCCAAGATAGTCCACCTAGATCACCGAATAGGAGTCAACAGCCTCCGAAGAGTCCCAAGTCTCCAAGGTAAGTTTGTTAAAGTTTATCAAGTTAAAATGTTCTCGGTAATAAATGAGAATAACACGTGAACGATTTCAGGTGAAGAGCAATTATTCAAACCTTGAAAAGGTTAAAGGTTCGTGTAAGTGACACAAAGTTTTCCTCATTCGATTCATCGTTTTTGCGTGTCTTAAAAGTTTACTTACCCTATTTATCCTATTCATCTAAACCAGGTTATTGGACTTGCTTAATTTTGAGAACAAGACAAGTGTCATATTTAGACAAAATTTGTGTATAATTTCTCAAAATAACTCACATTGAATTAATTCCATTCAAAGCTAATCTTATTATCAATCACTCACGCATTAAGCTAACACAAAAAACAACAAACGAATCTTCAAAATGAAATTTAATTAATTCACAGAATCGGAATTCATAATTTCTGATATCATCTCGGATTAACCTTTTTGTAATAAAATTCAATCCTGCCAGACTTGAGCGCAAGGATTAAATTTTCCCACAAGGATTTGGTGAGAATCCACCTGGTTGGCAAAACAACACCAACTACTTTCGAGTGTATTAGGTTGAACCGTGTTGGTATCCGTGGATGTAATTAAGGTTATTAAGTGATATGATATAAATTTTTATTTAGTACGAAAAACGATTACAAGATTCCACTCTGTTCGAGGTAAATTTAATTAAGGAAATTTTATTTTTTTCCACAATCTGGGAGTGGATTGTTTACATTTGGTTCATAAATTCCTTAAACATGTCGCCTTGCCCATTAGCCCCAGAAATAGCTGTGCCAGCACAGACGGATTCAATCACGACAAACTTCTTCATGAATCCTTATTGACTTTTTATACAGAGGCAACAGGAATGTCTTATTGAAATCTTTGTTTGTTTGAAGTCCTTCCAGTGGTGATTCAGGTGCAAATTTACAAAGCACTTTAAGCATTTAAATGAGTTTATTTTTGAGCTTTGAATCTTAAAGATTCCATCGTCGTTTATGGCAATAGAAAACGTAAATCTTCCAGATATGACTGCAATGATAACCATATTCAATAAGAAGTTCTTGAGACGATCAAATTAACTTAGGAAATGAAATGGAAAAATAGTATGAAGATATATCTTTGCCAGGAAAACTTCTGGCACAAGGCACGCCCTCAAGGTAACCGAAGGTGAATTGGATTTCATGGAAATAATTGAAATTTAAAAGAAACTCGTATTTGCACAAGGAAAAATGTAAAGTTACAAAATAATTACCCTCTTTTTTCAAACTTAGCTCTTTAATTTACTTTCAAATTCAATTTTCTGAATAAATACAATACAAAAAAGAAAACTTTGTCGTGCAGCCTACATAACCTCGACTTGGTTATGAATTATTTAAGGAAAATTTGTTTTATTCTTCGAGCTACAATAAGCCTCAGTGATGTGTATAACTTGTTGACTGATATGATTTTCAAGAAAATTTATATTTAGTAAAGTCAACTCGAACTATTTTCATTCAATTAAATTTCAACATCAAAGGAATGAAATTTAGCAGACTTCAAAACTTCAAACTAATGTAGATTCAGTCATGTACAGATTAACCCGAAAGGCATATGTACATATTTATTATGGAAATACAAAATTTATCATATCATTTAGAAAAGAAATTTTCAGTTCTTTTTCATCTTGCTGATATCTACATAATATAATATAAATAACGAGAAACTTATCTTGCAAATGGGTTCAATTTAGCGACAAAGGTTAGTGTAACAGAACACCAAAGGTTAATGACAAAATCCGTGCTGTAACGACATCCTGAAAGTGTTTTATTCCAAAATCAACATATTCAAAAGCTAAACGTAACCAAATCATCTCGTATGTCCTTTCGACAATTTCCAGGATGATAATTGAAACATTCTTGGTAATGGCAAACAATTTACGCAGCCATTTCAAGCGTGTAAATTTCGTCAATGTACCAGAATAAACGTGTTTTGATAAAGGACATGATTATATTTTATTTAATGTACCTACCCGTTTACGGGTTAATGGAGTTTTAAAAAGGCACAAAATGTTAAATAATACTTCTTCTACATTTGATATCTAGTGATATTCATTGCATCAACGTGAACTTTGTCTTTGACAAATGATTAATGAATGTTTGATGTTTCTTTCACAGGAAATTCAACAAACCAATCAACGTAGGATACTATGAACCTCGCAGTCCATCAATGTCATCAAGATCATTGAACTACAGTGACCAACGTAGTCCGAAATATGAGAATCCTCCACGAAGTCCGAAAATAACTACGACATATGCAAATGACGATGATACATCATCATCATCGTTTTATCAAACACCAACTGGATCACGGGGTAGTCCGAAAACATCGTTTTACTATGATAGCCATCAATCACCACGTCGAAGTCCAATGTCGCCAAGGAAGTTCGTATTTGACGCAATTAGTCCCAGCTACGAACAGAAAGGTGAGTCAAAGGTGAAACCACGAGTATAGCTCTGACACAATCAACCCAGACAACCTTTTATTATAAGGTTTACAAAACAGGGTGAGACGCAACAAGTCGCTCAATCCCTTAAAGTCAATTTGCTTTAAGATTATGATAAGTGCCTCTTCCGGTGGTTGCTGTTTGTTGTCTTTTCCGCCCTTAACTTCGCCGAAGAAACAACAGAACCTCCCTAGAATTTAAAACGGCCAACACAAGCTCCAACGTAGCATTAGTAAATTATGGTTGCGTGTTTCCTCACACACTTATTGATATTTTCACATTGGAGGGAAGGTTTTCACGAGCCGTTAATTTGCCATGCAGGGGCTCCAAAACATTTACCTTTTTCGAATTCACATGAATTTCGCCAACCGGAAGTTCATTCTGCGTTTGTCATTCTTAAGTTTTCATACATGATATCCGGTGAAAATTTCCAGCCAATTAAAAGTTATACTTCACATTCAAATTTTCACTACGTTAACGTTCAGTAAAATCCCTTCAAGATGAGAAAAGTTTCAGGACATGCGGAAAATCAGTGACGACCATTTATTGACACTAATTGGATTCAGTTTTATTGACATAAAATCGAAGTTTGATTCATCCTCATGATGATAATTATGATGATGTCATAAGGACGAAGTAAATGTCCTGAATATGGTGGAATTTATTGAACTTTCCCTATCATTTCCGGGAATCGTTTAAGTTTTTCCTTGATTTGTTCGAGAAGTTTTTCTATTAAAACGGAAGTTTCAAAACTTTCTCATGACGGTGGTGTCTTATTTACGACATCCGGTCATAACAAATGTCTACCAGAAATTGAGAAGCTCCTCGGTTTTTGTTTGTACACATATCTCGTGGTTTTGATTCAAAATTGAGTTGGTGTTGAAGTTATAAAATGATTTATGATTTCATATTTTAAAGTTTTAATTTCGTTTTAAATTTCCGACATCTGGTTAAAAAACTTTTTCCAATATCTCATCCTTATTACGTTTCTAAATTAAGAATTTCAAATGCTGACAGAGGATATTAAACGAATTATGGTCGATATAAGATATTGTTGAGATGTCTTGGCGTTAACCTTTTATAACATTTCTATCTCTGATTACTTCCAAACCGGAAATCTGTTTCAGAGAACAACTGCGATTAATCAAGAAAATATTTCCTGATGAAAACGAATCAGGATTCAGGATCAGAAAATGTCAAAATTTTACATTCTTGAATTAAGAAATTCAATAGCATGTAAATGATTTTTTCGTTATCTATAATTCTAAAGTTAATTTCGTAAAGTTAAACCCTGAAAAAGACATAAATTTTGAACTCTTGACGCTGTGGTTGTTTGTTATACAAAATGAAGGCTATAAAACGATTGAAGTGCTTTTAATTTACCCACATATAAAATTAAGTTAATCTTTATAGAGCAGAAGATATTCTGTAGCTTAATTACGTTTCATCACGTAGCATCGTTAAAACCATTGAGATCACTCCAAATCATTCCCACAAACTCCATCAGCTTATCAAACGAAACGGTATCAATATTTGTTTCGACACTCATAGATGGCGAATAAAGGATATTAAACAATCCAAGAAGGAATAATCCTGTTGAACTCGTTAAGCCTCATATAATGATGTTATCCTTGCTGTGAGGAGTATTTGTGTTTGTTAACAAAAATTTCATTCTCATTTTGACATGAAATATTTTAACCTGACAATGTGGTTGTAAACACTTCCTTTTTATCAGTGATGGATAACAAAGTTTTCGAAGGATAAGAAAACATTTACCCTCAAGCTATTGGGCTTTAACCTTCTAAACGTTCATATTTTATGTGTGCACACTTTTCTGGCATTATCCTTCTAAGAAGGATGTTTAATCTTATAAGAAATTTTTGCGTTAAGTGTGTATTCCAAGTTTTGTAGATTTTGTATTATATCCCAAAGTGAGATAATGCGCAGGGTAACTTGAAATCATTCAGTAAAAAATTACATTTTTCTGGAAACGGTAAATGTAAATGTTGCTTTAATGATTTTGCTTCCTAAAATCTCCATCTATAATTAAACATTCGTTAATTTTCATTAATTTAATAAAAAGCTCATTTTATCTTTCACTAATCAAAGGAAATTTGATTCTTTCAGTGCAGGTAAATCACACGTGTGTGCTTTTAATTGTAATTTTATCTCATGTGAACACACATGTTGTAATTTTGGAATTTGAAAAACACTCATTAGGCAATGTGGAAAACTTTTAATTTTCACAGTAAAGTAACAAACGCTGCAGAATGGCGCTGATTTAATTATAAGTTGAACTTCAGTATCAGGTTGAAAGAATCCTCTCCATGACGACGGTGTGTATCAGCCCAAAAGTAACTTTGACTAATGAATGCCAACATCAACAGTACCTACTTGATGAGCACTTCCCTATCCCGAATACAGTAATCAATCATTGACAAAGATCCCTGTCAAAGGTAAATTGTTTCGCACTTAAGTAGACAAGCAACGCGGGTTGATGAAAGGCACAGGTATCATGTGACAAGCAGCAGGGATGACACCCTACTTCGTATTATAAAAATGTTCTTTATTCATTAGGGAAAAATTCATAAGACGAAATTAAAATGTAACTTTCTTAAATTCAATTTCACTCGAATACCTTAACAAACTCGATATCGATCGGAAATAGAAGCAAAGAAAACCTGAAAACTGACAAAGGGAAAATGTCCATTAGCCTCGATAACCGTCAATTATGATCCTAATTCTTACGATGTTGTCAAACAAAGGACGTTCGTCGTTTTTTCATGCACTTAATGGACTCGAGGATTCCGTAAAGGTACTCATGGATGCCCTAATCCACTTTTATTTTCCACACTTGCTCTCACCGGATACGTATAAAGGTGTTAAGAACGTGACGCTTTTACCGATGATTTTAGGGAACGTTTGGTCTTGCAAAGGGTCATTGAGGGAATCGCCAAAGAAAAACACGAAATAACAAATTCACAAAAATTTACGTGCGTGATGATTGCATGAAGTAGCCAAGGTACTCATGGAAACAAACAGACACGTCATTGAAGATGTTCTAGTCCTTGAAGGTACAAATTCATTTTATGACCTAGCAACGAATCATTTATTAAACTCAAGTGCGACAAAAGAAGGTATGTCCTTTTCAAGTTCAAATTCTTTCTTAATGTCAATCTGACATTCGAAGAAGATATCCTTTCTTGAAGGACATCCATGCAAAACACATAAACAGAAGGGTTTATCAAAAATGTAATTTCTACAGCATAATAGTCAAAGACCTCAGGATTCTGCGAAGAAGCAAGCACGGGTTGAATTTATTTCAAATAAAAATATTTTTCATTTTAGTTATTTCAAGAAAATTTTCATAAAGTCAACAATTCTCCCCAAAAAACATTCATGGCAATTTCCTTCCCTTAAAGGGAATTGCTTAAAAATGACAAACTGAAAATTCTTTAAGAAAGTTTTCGCAAGTTGAAAAATAGGTAATGTTTTTTTCCTTTCTTCTGGAAGTATCGCGTCCCTCGGGAAATTGCATTTCCACTTTGTAAAGAAGAAAAATTCTCCGATGAAAAGTTTATGAAAAATTTTCCACAAGAAAGTTTGTGCAAATATGCAAATCATTAATTCGAAAAATGATTCAATCAACAGGTAAAAAGTTTGAGTACTATGAGCCAGTAACACCTGACGATGAAGATGACGAAGAAACGCATCGAATGGGCTATAAAGATTCCCATCACCATATCCCGAAGCATACAAAATCTCAGCAGCAGTGTTCATCATCGTCACCGCCATCACAACAACAAGGACACCATTCCTCTCAGTCATCGCCCTCTCCGTCGACGTTGTCCTCACAGAAACGAAGGAGATCTAGAAGTTTCAAGTCACGTCCTTTTGACTTGAAGTCGCCCTCAGACGATGAGGCACCTTCCGGATTGTCTGGGAATGGTGGACGAGCAAATGGTGGAGCCAGTGGTGGTAGTAGTGGTGGTGGTGGTGGTGGTGGCGGTGGTAGTGGTGGTGGTGGTGGGGGTGCTGGTGGATGTGATGGTAATAAAGAATTTAGTGGTATGGAAATCAATGAAATGATGGTAACATCAAGTGGCAACCACAAGTTCCAACATCATCTTACCGAACTGACGGCATTAAGTGGTGGACGAAGTAACTTATTCGCCAAAAGGGACTCTTGTATGACAGAATCAACCCAATTGTCTGGAGACTCATGTGAAACGAACACGACCACAATGACCACAACAACAACGTTAATAACCAGCAGTGCCGAAGATGGCAGCAGTGAATGTCCAATTTCAGACGATTATGGTGGTCATCCCACAAACACGAATATAATGAACGGAGATATCGGAAATTGTAATGGAAACAATGGAAGCTCATCTGTAGCCATTAGACGACCAGCACGTGCTCGACGACATGCCATCAACATAACATCAAATCCTGGTTATCAGGTAAGTTCAATTATCCTTACAATTGGCAAGTCTGACACTTTCATTCATCTTTCATCCCTAAAGGTATTACACAGTTCTCATTCAACTTTAGATAGAACTTGTTCGGATAGTGTGGTATCCCTGAGATGTCGCAAATCAACAAGTGATTTAACAGATGTAACAGAAACTACAGCACCAATTCTATCGAAACCACGTCGTCGAGGTAGTTCCAAAGGTGGTCTTGCTTATCTGGCTAGTCGTCGTAGCTCCAGGGAATCTATCAAAAGTGCTTGTTCAAACACATCAATATTCTCGAATGAGGACATAGGTCCTTTGGCATTTCAAGCATCATCTCGGGGAAGGCAACGAAGGACATCCAATTTCCTAGAACTTCCAGGTAAGTCAATTACCTTATTTCCGTTTTTCAATTAAGATTCCATCGAAACATTTAATTTCTCGAGATATACGTGTATGACAAAAATTCAGGCCGATTTCGAAGAAATTAACAAATTACACAGAAAAAACATCTACAAACTATTTCCGGATCCCTTATTTATTGATCCCATTTAGGATTCCCTAATTCTTCTCCCCCAGAATTGATGACCAGCTGAAATTGAATCCGGCTCAAATCAAGTTAATTTATCAAAAACGGAATCGATTCGTCCAACGAATAAGACCAGGACTTAGCCCTCATCTTCAGATCTTGAGATTTCCGGGTACTTTGCTCCCAGATAAAAGTGATTGGACAAAAATCGATTTTGGATCACATTCGAATCCGAATTTAATGCCTGTGCTAGCTGTTAGGGGGGACAAAGACCTGGGTTGGTTGTCTTTTGAGGGAATGATTAATTTCAAACCATTCCAATCGCCCTCTGTCCCTCGCAAAATATTTGACTGGCATTTCTCATCGTTGTTGTTGTGAATCTTAAAAAGCTTCTGCGGCGTTTTGTACTGCAAATGGGAAGATTTTTGTACTTTTCTCATATTTTCCACTTGATTTATTGGGAAAATTATAACGAAATATGATAATAGGCTTATCTGATTTTCTTATCACTACACAAACCTACAGCAGACGATAGCTACCATACCATTGCGGTTTCGCATTTCCATTTACAAATTTCTCTCTTTACTTTTGTTAAAAGTTCTTAAAGTTCCAAGTATTTTGAAGTTTGTTAAAGTCGTTCAACATTCATATGCAAATTGACATTCGTGCTTTTCATTTTTTGATGCCACAAAATTAACGACGTGACAAATTGTAGTGAGAAATCGTCACAAATCCCTAATTTGACGTCGTGAAAAATGTCCTTTTGTTGGATTTTACAATGCAGTGAGACAACGTGCATTGCTACAAACAGAATCAACAGGTTATCGTGCTCGTTACACGTATATCACTTTCTTATGATTGCTTTACGATTCCGGATGTAATAAACAAAATCCTCATGACATTCATTATTCAATAATTTGAAAGATATCACGAGAAGTGAACCTTTTATGGGTTTAGTACTAAAACAAAATGACATTCCAAGTTCATGTAATGAATCTTCGAAATTTTTATAGCACAATAAGCTCATATCCTCATAAGAACTTCTCCGCATTAAAACCAACAAAGTCCACCTCAAGAACTAGAGTCAGTACCTATCACGAACTGGTTCAAGTTGGGTCTGTTGGTGTTGTAAAATATTTATTATCCTCCTGTTTATTTCCAGATGCATCTACTTAATATGACGAGTTCAGCATCTGCGGCTTATTGCCTCTAGCAACTGCATCACCATAACCTCGTCATTCAAAGTACTGTTTTATCCCTGAAGCATTCATAATGAAAATGATATTGAAATGCGTCAAATCCAGGAACTCTTCGAGATGGTAATGTACCTAGCAGGCAAATTTTCAAAGTTCGAACTTTACTGTGGAAGGTGTCTTACATGAAAAGTTTCGAAAATTTCCTTAGTTTTCAGAATTTTACCCTCTCGAACATAGTAGTTGAACTCGCACCCAGACAACGAGTGACGCCTGTTCTTTATTAGAACCACAACTTTTAAATATCCTTTCTTTGTTCAGTGTCTGAGAAAAGCAACGATGTGTTCTTTAAAAGTTTTCATGATATAAAAAACCGATTAAAACTTTTTTCATGTTCTTTTTGTTTGATTACAGGATTTTTCTGTACAACAATCGAAGAGTTCATACTTTAAGGTTAAAAATTGACCTCAAATAAAACGTATTTGAGGATTTTCAAGATTTTAAGTTTTGTGTGAAAGTTTCTCCACAAAATAAAGCACAAAGTTCTAAGTAAAGTTTGTTAGTTTTCGATTTTCTGTACACAACATACACAAAGAGAAAACTTAGTTTCAACAATTATTGCTGCAGTAATGATAAATAAATTTCTTAACAAGCTCAATTACTGCTACAAAGTGTGTGAATTCCCGGGATTAAAAATGAAATTTAGTTGAACAGCTTTTAATCCTTGTGATTAAAAATAAGTCGAGTCAACTTAATATCTTTTAAGACTTTTAAATGTCAAATTCGATAACTGACAAGTCAACGAAGTATGACAACCATCAGACACCGAGTTTTGAATACGATGACATGAAGAACAAATCTTTGAAGTGTTTTGAACGTGAAAACTTTTTAATTAAACAATTTTATAGAATAATTGAAATTTGCATTCATAACGAAATTTTTGTTAAATCGAAAAGAAAGTTTTCATTTCACTGCAAAACATTCATTAACATGCAAAAACCATCAGAGGTGTTATTGAAAAACAGAATTAACAAAACTTGAAGGTACTCCAAATGCTTTAATTATTTCATTTAATTTCGTCATTTCTCCGTACTAGACGAAACTGAAATTTTCCAAAGAAAGTTTACGTTATTAAACCGTCGTCGTCACAAATGTGACACCATATCACAGAACATGGAAACTCCATTAGTTTGGGAGTTTCAAACAATAACGAAAAATTTTCCACTTTTTCCAGCACCACGCAATTAAAGATACTTGAATTGATTTTGGGGAAATTTCATTTCATAATTTTGCGAAAATTTTTAATATTTAATGTCAAAAAAGTTTTGTTGAAAAAGTTTGACAAAAACTTTAGAGATAAATTTAAAACGTGTCCTTCGTTTGAGGCGCAGTCATGTTTGAAACACTCGTAGTTGATAAACTTTTGGCCATGACACAACTTTATTTTGGAGAAACTATATTAAAAGGCAGTCCATTGAAAACATTTGCTAAATCATGAACATTTTTAGTACCTCATGTCGTGAAATTTCTTTTGTCTGGATTTCTGCTTTCGCATAATTTCGAAAGGTCAAGTTTCAAGAACACAAACACGCCATATCTGATTGATAGTTACGCCTTTTACATGAACGGCAAACTTTTGATTTCGTAAAAAATAATTTCGTCCTGAACAAGGAACTCCTTCTGAAAATGTTGAGCCAAAGTGGAGACGGTAGTGTCTTCCGAAGAGTGGATTGAATACAAATAAAGGAAACGCGAAATATCGATTGAAATCAGAACCAGAATCATTTCCTTTTAAATCACAGCAGAATCCTTATATCCGCCTCTATAATGATCCTTTCTTTCAAACCTTACAAAAGGATTATGCATCTTCTCTTGTGAAATTACAAGGAAATGCATTTCCGTTTCAAATGAACCTGTACATCTTTACGAATGTGTAAGGAATAAATATCAAAGGATTTTCTTTCAGTTCCAGATCACATACGACCGAGAGTCTGCTCGTTACCGGATCGTCCTTACAATCCTCGCGTCAGTGACGATTTGTACCGTCTGAGACACTTCTCCATTAGCAAAGGAACTGTCGTGAATTGTGGAGACTCAATTATTTCCAGGAGATCAAGGAGTAATACCAGCGTTAACTCAACGACGAGCAGGTGAGTGAGGGTAGCAGTTTCTTAAATTTCAGATTTAAATAATGTGGTACCTAAGGCATCAAGTTCAAGTTTTCTTTGAAAGAACCACGTGGCGATAACAAAATTAAAAGTTTTCCTTCTAATTTTCAACACTGATATCGTGATTTTCCCGTCTCCTTTGGAAAGCGAAACATTCAAAATCACAAACGGCATTTGCATGAAATTAAAGCAATTTTCCAACGGAGAAATCTCGCCATCAAATGAAAATTTCGTTGATTGATTTAATTATTCATTATTAAGTTATTGAGTTTCTGTAATTAATACTTTTCAAATTGTCTGGAGAAGAAGATGGAAAAGAGTTTGAGAGGCGTTTTGTTCAAAGATTATTTAAACGACTTGCAGTATCTGAATTTTCAGCAGGAATTCTATGGGAAATAAAAATTCAAAAACGTTCACGTACATACCATATATGTAGATAAAAAGTGTTTTTGATAAAATCTAAATTTCGAGGTGTCACAAAAGCCTATAAACATTTTAAGGGTTTTGGTGGCCCCCAAAGGAGTCATTTCCAAATTTATTGAGAGCTCATTTCAAGGAACTTTTATAACACACAATCAGGATTTCATAATCTTATCCTTGTCCCCATGAGTAGGGAAAAATTGTGAAATTGTTTATTTACGATTCAATTCAACATTGTGTCATGATTTATGTTGTCCCTTTCGCCCTATGACTGTTTCCGGGAATCAATTTGCATTTAATTTGAATTTCATACTCAGAAGAAAACGTGCTTGAAACTTCACAATTAAATTTAATAATCGTACGTGGAAGTTGCTATTGTAATGAATTATTCACAATGAAATTTTATGATTTACAAAGTGATATGGTTGAGATATCACAAGGATTACTACTTAAAGAGCTCTAAACATGAATCGAATAGAGTCCCTAAAACTTGTTATTTTAAATTTCTTGAAATGAAATCAATACGTCATCCACAGAGCAAGTGAAAGATCCCCATTCGATGGTTCCTGCTGTGGTGGAGGCTATGCCAACGTTGACTCAATGCCACCATCGCCAACAGACAGTGAGCCACCTCCACCTCCAAGGTGAGTACACATGCTTGAAGAATGCAAATCCTGTATAAGACAAGTGAATTATTATCTCATTCAACAGGTATCGGGTAGTCATGCTAGGAGATGCTGGTGTCGGGAAAACCGCTCTCGTGTCACAATTCATGACATCGGAATACATGCACACTTACGACGCTAGTTTAGGTATGCTGAAAAATCCTTAATAGAAAAATTCAAATCCCATCCAAAATATCCTATTAACCCCTCATTTCTTGTGTCCTTCTTTTCTTATTTAATTCTTCAAACTTGAGTTATAGATGATGAATTTGGCGAAAAGACTGTTAGTGTACTATTGGACGACGAGGAGTCGGAGCTGGTTTTCATCGACCATCCCAGTGTGGAGATGAGTGTAAGTGTGATGACTGGAAAAAGTGATTCAAATCGAATAGTTAAAATTTCGATTAAATTCAAATTAAGAAATAATCTAAATGCCACGGAAATTAAACATTTCATCAGGTGATAAAGATCTCTTAATATATATTATCGGAAATTACAAAGAGTGATTATCGTTTCCGATTAGTTTGTTTGTTTTTGAACAAACTTAATCAGTTCTTTTTCGAAAAACAAATTTCATTTTTATTTAGATATCAAATGAAAATCACTCATTTTCAACAGGTTGAAAACTCATTATCAACTTATGAACCTCATGCTTGTGTTGTTGCTTATTCAGTTGTTGATAGAAATTCATTTCGTGTTGCTGAGGAGATTGTCAACTACTTATGGCGTGAAAATCTTACTAAAGACAAAGCTGTGATTCTAGTTGGTAATAAAGCTGATTTGGCAAGGTCTAGAGTGATAACCACGACAGGTATGTGGAATATCTGCCACCATGTTTACATTAATCACATTTTTAAGGATTGAAAATTTCATGAAAATATCATGAATTTCAAGATGCAACCTTTTTCCAGGAGCTTACCTTCCAGGAATGCCCATTAAGGGAATTGTTATCGTTTCAGAAGCAAATTGTTTTAAGTTAACTTTTATTATAATAAATTTAACAGCTCGCTAAACATTTTCCCCAATAAAAGCAGTGAAACCCTAATAAAATTTCATTTGTAGAAGGTAAGGCGTTGGCAGCAACACGGGACGCGAAATTTATCGAAACTTCAAGTGGAATTCAACACAATGTGGATGAACTGTTAGTTGGAGTCTTGAAACAGGTAAGAGACATCTCAAATCCAATCATTCTGACACAGAGATTGACATTCCAAAAGGAAAAACATGTTAGAATCTTTAAATCCCTTCTTCAAAATTTATTTCAGATGCGATTAAAGGAGAAACGAGATAAAAAAGCAGCTATGGGAGCATCTAAGATGAAACCTTCAAAAACTCATATTTCACTACATTTAGCTAAAGAAATACTTCAGAAAATTTGTCTGAGTGACATTACAAAATCAAAAAGCTGTGAAAATTTACATGTTCTCTAATAATTTTTCGCTATATTTTCATGGATTCCGCTTTATCCCTTTGGAATTCAGAGAATCCTGCGTTCATTTTCCAATTGTGACAACAAGAGTTTCAATACAAATGCCTCTCTGTATGTTTTTTCTCTAAAACAGGACTGTGTCAATTCTTAAATGTTAAATGAAAATATGAAACAAATCTATTTCTAAGATTAATATAAAGCTAAAAAGAAAGCTTTAAAACATTTTTAACTTTAAGTAAATGTTAACTTTCTTCCGTTAACTTGACTGCTACTCTTAAGTTTACTCTTAAAAATAAAATGAAAATGTCTTAAGACGATAAGGAAAAAATTATTAAAAATAATTATTCAACTGTTTTTCACTTGAAGTCTTGATGAATATAAAAAATATCAAATAAAACAAACACTTTAAAATTCATATTCTATTTAAATAAAATATAAATATATATATTTTTTGTAATCATCTAAAGGCAAAAGTAGCAAATCGGCCTAAAACTGTGTAGGTTTACAAACGTTAAAAAAAAATTAAAAAAATTTGCAAAAATTTCATAAATAGTTAGTGGAATTTTCAAAATTTCGACGGCAAAATGTAAAAATTTTAATTTGACTTTTTGAAATAATTTTCACAAATAAACCACCCACAAGATGTCGTCCATCTCATGCGCCTCCATTTGAGAACCACTGCCATCTTGTGACTGGTTTATGAATTTCATTTCATTTCGTAGCACACTTTTATTTGAGGCAAAAAGTGACTGACAATCAAGCCTTTCCTCTTTCGTACTATTATTATTTATTTTTATTTCTTAATTAAAACGTGGTTGCGCTTGTGAAACTTTGAACCACTGACGCAAAGTTTGATACAAATGCACAAGGATCCGGGCTCGACCCTTGTTCCTTTGGAACACTTTCAAGCTGATTTGGTTCACCAAATTCAAATGTTTTCATGTATCCATGAGCACTGGTCAACAGAAGTAACCATTTCTAACAGAGCTCATAAAAGTTTATTACAGTCATTACTTTATCCCAATCATTGAGTGTAATAGATCATTGTCCTCTGAACAAAATTGCAGACATGCTGAGAAATATAATAATAAATTTTCTGTAACTAATTACACCACATTTCTCAAACACAAACTTTCTTTTCCCAATATTAGATTTGGTGAAAGTTGAGATTTCTCAATCTTAAGCTGAAGGAAATCTCAAACAAAAAACATTCCATTTGTAATATGAAACATTCCAAGACATTTTTTATCTTGTATAATACATGAAACTTTATGAGACGTTATATGATACTCTACTTGGTTCTCTTAGATAAATAAAGTATGAAATATACACAATTTCTTTTATCCACAAACGATGATTAATTGCTTTATCCAGGTTCGAGGTTTGTCAATTTAATGATACACCTAAAAGGAATTCCATAGAAACGAAAAATTCCAGGATGAAAAATTGTTAAGATAGTGATTTGATCTTAAGGATGTGGTTACGTGAGATCTTGGGAAAGACACTAAAGACATTAAATCATTCCCACTTCAAGTCTTTGAAATTTTCATTTCATTTTCATGGACAGGCTCCACCTCATAACTACAAAATTTACTTTCCTTCAGCTAAATAAATGAAATGATCAACTTTCCATCAAATGAATATTTTAAGTAAATTTGAATTTCCAAATGAAACTGGAAACAATTCGAGAATAATTTTCCTTAACAACATTATCCTTATTTGACCAAGCGCAACCTAATGAATCCGTGAATCTATGAATCCTTATTTATTTATGTGCTTGGTTTTTGTTGAATTCATGTGATTAAAATAAAAATGAATGTATACTTCTGAAAGAGCTGAACTGGAAAGTGAACTGAAAACAAACAAAAATATTACTTCACTTTCCTGCTGTTATCCTGGGAATCTGAAATAAAAGAAAAAAACCAGCTACTATCGCTAAAACATCTACTTACACTTCAACTTCGTATTAACTAAAACCACAAAAAAACTCTCTTCCGCCGGAAGTTGTTAATAAAATTTTCACTTATTTTCCACCTGCTCAAGCATCCTGGTAGTTACAACTTTTTCATTATTAGTAAAACGTTTTCAAGTGTCTCGTGGTAGCAGGGATAAATCAACAATTGCACGTGCAAGGTATTTTGAAAACTTTTACTTCCGGTTTGAGTTGATAAGAGCTAATAAATATAACCGAACTATTCGATATCCTTTTCGCAAATCCATGCGGAAGAGGGTTTTGTGGCACATCAAGCGAAGTTAGGTCCTGGATATCGTAATAATAATAATGTTAGAATGTAAGAGTAAAACAAGAGAGAACTTAATGTAAGTACTGAAAATAAATAACTATAAAAAATATATATACATATACACAAACAAGGATCTTTGCGTCTTTAACTTGATAGCCTAGTTCCCATAAAGACTCCCCCAAGTGCTTTGTTTGAAATTGATGTCTTGTCCTTGTGTGTTCCCCACTAGTTCAAATGCAGGGCGTCAGAGATTGGTCTCATGATGGCATTGAAGCTTTTATGAAAATTGAAGGCATGTGTTACATTCGAGAACGACAAGAACCAAGGACTGTGTGCTTTGGAAAAGGAGTAAAACATCAAAACTGTGACCACCAAGGACACGACTAGACCAGCAACCGAAAACCGATACAAAGACAACTTGTTATTTATTCTAAGATAAAAAAAGGATTCTGATTTAACAGAACCCCTGTTACAGTATCCTTTTTCATCCAATACAAAGAGGATGAATCAAAAGTCTTAGTATGTCCAGACACTTTGCTTGAATAAATTTTGTTTGTCTTTTTACCTTTTGCATTTTACATTATGGACTTACATTCAATCAAACCGAGGGACAATTGGTAAGAAATCCTTTTGATATCCTTCAAACTGTAATTGAAATACCAGGGCAATATTACTATCATGAATCAAGGATATGAACATGAATAAGGTGCAGTCCTGATTATTTGAACAATGAACAAAATTCCAGTATGGGAAATGGTTTAACGTTTTTTAAGGTTTTTCATGATAACATTTTAATGTGATTTCTGATTTTCATGTATATTATATGAGAAGAATCTACATATTAGAATCAAATAGTTTAATTCTACTTCTCATATCCTCTTAAATATGATTTCTGATTTTCAAGAATTTTTCTATATGAAAAGATAAAGGATAAAGTCGACATACTTCAAATTCAAGAAGGCCACCTGGGTTCAAGTTCTTTTCATGGTTTTTTTACCATAACTGTTCAAAGTGACTGTTAATTGTCAAGTATTATACATGAGAAGGTTCTAGATTTGATTAAAATAATTTAATCCTACTTTCAATGAAACGTTCAGTAGTTTCGCCAATTCGTCAGGTTAGTTCGCTGTTTTGTCTAATTTTTTGTCGCAACTTTTAATGGGTCATAGTTCAGATTATTCGCCTTCCAAGTGTTATTAGTAAAACTTTCATTTAACAACGTTGAAGCTGTAAAACTTGAAACGAGTCTGTACTTAAAAGCAGCACCTTTCGTAAACGAACTATTGCAACGTTTGAAGGCGATAACACTATCTACAGTGGAATGGATCCCTTTTCATTAAAATTACAATGCAATCATCATGAAGTGTACATCCTTTCAAGAGGAAATTCTAAGATTGTTCACCTGGAACTCATCTACCTCGTCTTATCTTACCCTTTTCCACAGGATTTTTCCGAACTGTTTCCTTTTCCTGTGAAGGATTTTAATTGTGCCCTAGTATTCTCAAGAAGTAATTTTACATTCTTTCATCGTCCTTATCATCTTTCCACTCCAATTGAAGGACAAATTAAGGAACTTTCTTTCTGTCTTCATTATTTTCATTCTTCGGATATGGCAATTACTTGGTCGTCCCCAAGTCGTTAGTTACACTTTAACCAGTCAAAGGGTTTTCAAATCCATTGAACCCCATTCAAGTAGAACATTGCACAAATACTAGAAGAGATGATCACTCCAAGATGTGACGACACTCCGATGCTTTGAAACGTGAAATTCAATAAAAACACCGAAAATACCTTTTACCAAAATTGCCTGCCAATATGACTCTCACCCGAATGATTTAAATGCCACAACTCCTTCCATAAACTGTCAATCAGGACATGTTTAATAACTTTAAATTTACCGACTGCGTCTAGTTTTGTCGTCCTTACAAAGGAAAATGTCTGTTTAAATTTGGAAGTCGAGAACTTTTGGAGGACCTTTGTGGGCGGACATCTCGTCCGTAGGATAACCTCTTCCTTTCAAAGACAAAATTCTTTCATGTAATATTATTAGGCATTCGTTACATAATATGTATTTCTCAAGCGAAATTGGGTGAATTCCTTCCTGATTAAGTCCCCAACAAATGGATGAATTCGGTTGAATCAAAAATCTGTCGTTCGTGATATCCATCGGATGTCCTGGAGTTTTCAATTTTCTTAAGGACTTAACCAGGATTGGATATGAACCAGATATGAAAGAATCTTGAATTTTACAAGCACTCAAAGTGAAATTTTCGTAAATCTCTAATCATAGAGCAATGGCATTTTCGTCCCTCATACACAGAAGGGACACATCAAAATATTTCCTAAAATAACTCAACAGAAAACCAAGGATTTATGGCTTATTATAGGCTTCACTCATTCTCCAAATGACATCCAAAGTGTTCTTGACTGAGGTTAAGACCTTCGTCCATAAAGTTGGATTTAGGGAAGGGTTCAGATCGATACAGATTCAGAAGATGTTTCAAACTGTGCGACATTAGACATCCATTCCAATTGTGTCGTAAATCATTCTTGAAAGGTTTTTGAAAAGTAGAGTCTTGAGGTCACCAACTTGTGCCTAGAAAATTTTTTAAAGACCGTAGATAGGCGTAAAATTTAATAATGCTCAAATTTTGCTTATCTTTCCAACATGTCTGTAACAAGGATAATAAACCCGAATTCTCTAGAACTCTGCGGGTTATTTTCATTTTGGAAAAAGAAAAGTTTGGAATAACTTTTAACAGTAGATAAAATCACCTCCGGTCAAGTTTAGTTGTTTTCAATGGCTTTTGATGATTTTAATGAGTAAAACGAAAGTTCAAAGGGAAACCTTTCGTTTCTCGATTTTCGTCCTTTGGTGTTTGCGGATGTACAGTTTTAATTACGATGATAGCTCAGTTTCTTATCCAATTTCCAAATAAGAAAATCAATGTAGAGATATAGAGTTTGTAAGGTACCAAAAACAATACTACACACGAGACTCGAACATCCTTTCGTTCAAGTTAAAGGGCAGCAAAAAGTTCAAGAAGCCATAATTGTTGGACAAGACAAGAATTAAGGGAGAAGACACACAAACAGTTAATATAATTAAAACCCAACATTGAATTGCATAATTAATGCACTTTTTCTGAGTGAATAAAATTGCAATTCGAGCGAATAAAACAAGCCATAAAATTTAATTTGGAAATTCACTAATGACTTCTGGGATTCATTAATTGTAATTGAATTATATTAAATGATATCTTATTGATATGAACAAGTGAATTCTAATAAACATTCACAAGAAGGAAAGATGCGAATGTACATAGTATGGAACCGCATTGATAAAAATGGAAATTTATTCAGTAGTGTCTGGGACTTGATCCAGTTGTGTCCGTAGAATGAGATTTATTACACAAAATTCTAAAGTAGAAAATCAATTAACTCTTCCGATATAATAGGGACTATCTCCTAAAAGTTATTTATGAACTTTAGTTGAACATTCCCTAAAATTCAATGTGACTTTTGAAACGAATTCCGTCAGAAATTGTAAATATTTTCGAGAAATTTATTCACAATCACAAAAGCACAGAGGATAAAGTTAGATAGATAGGAACTTTACCTGGACAATGTGTTGAATACCAGAATTCCCATGAATTTACATACCAAACCAATGAGAATGGATCTACCTTCGATACTTTCACACTGGATCTCACAATAGGTAACAATGGACGAAAGTTTCGCTTTCGTTATGGGATAATATTAATTTATGGGATTGGAGCTTAAACGAATTAGTGTAGTCAAAGTTCTCCCCCTGTCTGTCTCTCCACAATGGAATTCAAATTAATCTTGTTCCATTCGACGTGGACATTGGACATTCAACGTTGAACACGAAGAATGTGTTGGAGTTTCATGTTGTTAAAAGTGTGCTCGAATTTCTGGTGGTTATTTCACCTGAACAACTTGTTGAATAAAACATTCATTTCGATAGAAGATAGAACACTGTTCTCGATATCTCGACATGTATTAAAGGGCACAATCATGAATTTTACACTTTTTACCTTTAAAAAAGTAATTCAATTCGGTACGTGAAAGGTAACAGTTTCATATATTCGTTTCAGGATATGTGAAAGTTGAATTCTTGACAAATAATTATTGGAAAAACTTTCAGCTTAATGAGGTTCCTAATCCACCTTGATTGACATCTGCAAATAAACCACGTAACACACCTTATCTACACTGTCTGTTTGACAAGTCTACATTGGCAGGGAATAAATAATCAATAATAGACACAACAAAAGATAGCTTTGCTAATAGCAATTTTCTGATGGTACTTGTCCAAATAAACTTGACTAGAAAATGTAATTTGTTTTCTAATAATTGACTGACAAAGTCGTCCTTAAGGATATTTCACATAGTCTGGACATTTTGTGTTCTGCGTGCCACAAAGGTATCAAGAATTTCGTTAGAATAAAGAATTGTTTTAAGGACTCCCAGTTGTAGGTATGTACCCCCTATTGTAGAAATGCAACATAATATTTTCAAGCTATTGATAGCCGATGCTGTTATACTGGAAAAACTTCAAATATTCAAGGATAAAGTAGAGGAAAATTTTTTGTTCCTGTGCATCTAATTTATTCGCTGTATAGTCCCCACAAAAACTTTTTCAATATTCAATGTCGGCGTCACAGAGCTAATACGATTTTATGTCGTTTTTAGCGCTTGTTTTGCTGGTATATGTACCAGGATTTATCGTATGAAATATTATTTCTCCTACGCTTGCTTCAATAAGCTACCTTAAGGCTGAATCTACAGAGGGAGTGAGATATGACTTCCTTAAATAGATAGAAGACAAGAACGCACTACAATCGGATATTCGAAGTTGGTGTACGTTTCTGTGTATGTTTCTGAGGTATTAAAGGATGTTTTTATGGGAATATAATTCATTCAAGTTGATTCAGAACTGATTGAATAGAACGTTCTGATCCAGGTAAAGTAGAAAACTGGCTTCTAGCTGCAAATTGAAAATTATGAACTTCAGGTGAGCTACGACAAAACGAACAAGGTAAAAATCTACTTAAAATCCGAGAAAAAGAATTATTTCTTCTTTATGGGTGTGTGTGTGTGTGTGGTAGTGGTTTTAACCTTTTCAATCATATTCCTCACTCATACAAATACACATTTTTACTTCACTTCACAAGAATATGTATTTTGTTAACCTGGAACTTGTTATTTTCCTGTAAATATGGTTCAGCGGTTTAAGTAAAACCACAGAAAGCTAACAAAATAATTTTCCTGTTCTTTCAGGTTTCTTTTGTTCGGAAAAGTTTTCCAGGACTTTTATTCTACACAAGAAGGAAATTTGTTTGCATAAAGCACAGAGTAACAGGAAAGACTTTTTGTTATTGAATTCTTTGGCTGGGTTTTGTTGGTCACTTTGCGAACGACACTATAGAAACGCCATTTCAACAAACACTTCTGCAATTGAGACAAAACCAACATCAGGTTACAACTAAATTCTAAAATTTTCCAAAGTAACAGTAAGAATAATTCAAAGTGCACTTTTTCTGGATGCAACACATTTTAATGACAATTGTCATAGATATCATATTCAATGACTTTTCGCTGAATCCCGGGCTGTCTTTTAAGAAACCGTTTTTGAATAATTTGCCGCCCTCTTCCAGTTAATTTACTTGCAAATATGAAAGTCTGATGAATTTGGGACAGAATTGCCTTTATGCCTCGTGCCAGCAAATTACACTCATCAATTGAGAGCCATATTGTGATGCTTTGAATGATTTCATTTTGATATAATATATTCTCTTGACGAATGATAATTTAAGTCGATCCAAATGACTCCCTTTTCCCTCGTCTCTTCCTTAACAAATTATAATGTCAAGGAAATGATCTTAATTTAAATCAAGTTACAATTAAAAGCAAATAAAGAAATCAATCTGTGTCTCTTATAAATATTCATAAACCGGGTCTGGTGGACCTGCTCTTCCAATTTGCATTTAAATGATGTTTATGATTTCGTTGACAAGGGCAATTTCTCTGACAAGAAAAAACCTCTAAATTTACCCTCCGAAATGTGACCCTTAGTTGTGTGACGTAGAAAGACAAAAATATAATCACAATCTTTGCACCGTCTTAAGGCGATGGGGTCGTCTTGATGACGGTTGGGTGGTAGGTATAAGAATTGAATATAATAGCGAATTTTCAATTTCGTTTTGTTTTATTTCTAGGGTACTTTCATGCAAATTACCTTTCATAATTTGAACTTTGACCAAAAACCATAAAATGTTATTAACCTTTCGCGTTGAACTCAGGACATGCCCGAGATTGAAATTGATTGACTTCAATGATTTCCTTCAATTGACTTCCGGTGATGCTCATTTATTGAGGCACAAAGCGTCAACTCGACTCCTTGTGAATATGAATTCAAATTCAATTCTCAGGCGTCGTGAAAAGTTGAAAAACTTTCCATTGTCTTAAACCGTTCTGACATCCACGTGTATCCAGATTTGTATCATAAATTCACGACTTCTGGGAAAGTGTTGTTTTCCTTCACATTTTAGGTGTCCAAAGGAGAAAATCTGATTTTTCAAAACTGAAAGAAATACTTTACAGGCGGGCTGATACCCAGTATTCTCTAATATTCAAAGATAAAAATAAAACTGGACAGACGAAGATTTTTCGGTTACCCAGGGAAACGGAAAAGTCTTGTTCGATGGAATGAGCTTTCTGCAAATCAGATTTTTGTCTTGATGTGATTTCTTAAAGATTTCCATTTAGATATGGTAAACATTATACTATAAAAAGTTACCCTCCCTAGACAAACAACAAACATTAATTAAAATTACCCTGGGAATATACAAAACTTTGGTTGTTTCTCCTGGAAAATGGAAATGCGGAGGTATGGTAGAATAACTATACTAACTTGTTCAGCTTAATCTCACTGATTATGCAAATAAGCAAGTAAACTTTTATTTAAATAAAGAAATTTACAAGTTACCTTTGAGTGTTTTGATTTAGTGAAAAGCTTTCAACCGATTTTATAGTTTTATTGGGTTTAATCTTGAGAAGCTCCTGAATTAAATTAATTTATAAATCATGTATTCTTGTGACTAGACAAGGACTGGAATTTGTCCAGGGAATCAAACTACTTATATAGTCTTGATGGTATAATACGACACATCAAACGTGCAAGTTAAATATTTGTTGTAACCTCTCAAATTTCAGTTTTGTTGGTCTCATCTCTACAAAATTTTGTATATCTAAAAATTAATTAGCCTAATTGATGATATACAATCCAAGGAAGTGGATATCCATAAGCCACAAAACTTAATAACTTAATTTCATAGAAGCTGATTTTCTACCTTTCATTATCGCTTTAAGCTTCGCCTCTACAATTTTTCATGCACCGTAAATTTCTTAATAACACTATATAATTTTCAGGGTTTAGAATGAAATAAGTTTTCCTTTCCAACAAAATTTTATTGTTACACTTAATGCGCGGGAAGTTTGTTAGCTTTTAATGGAAACTTTCTGGTGTATAAAATCATAATTAAGTTTACATTATCGTCGCATTAATAGCTTTCTGGTTGTGTTAACCGAAACGTTACAATTATTAACACCCTCTGAAGGTCAAGTGGCTCATCCTGGAAGGGAGTGACCTGGAATCATGATTGATTATGGTGTCAGAAATGAGATGTCATTGGACAAGATACATTTCTCTGCAACCTCTATCTTGTTAACAAAATTACTGAAATGACTTTCAAGTCGTTGGGAAATTCTTTGCCAGGATGAAAAACGTGTAGAACAGGATTTTTCGATTGAACACAGATTGTTTGCAAGTCAAATACGCAAGAAATACAAAAAATGCAAGTATCTCTTGACAATCTCTAAGGCAACCACAATTTGTGTTCAACAACTTGTACCACCTTGTCAAGGATATCTGCCTGAATGTTCTCAAAATCAAAATGTTGTCTGAAGAATTTATTTTTCTTGTTGTTTTTTAGTTGGAAATCTTATTCCAATTATAGTTACCTGGTAACAGACATGTATAACTGATAATTTGAGAACATCTTTGAGTTGTTGTTTTGTCAGTTATTACAACATATTAAATAACAAACAAAAAATTAACAATCAATTCGTTTGAGATAATTTGAATGTTATTTTAAGCAAATTATCCATTTCAGACTAACTGACATCTTGTGATTTGTTTTCATCGTGGGAGTAACATCCTACATATATTTTTCAAATGTTTTCGATTCGCAGAAAAATGTCGTTTTTTAGAACGATAATTTGCTTTAAAAATTTACAATAAAAAACATCAAAACAGAACAAATAAAATCATCTTTGAGTATTCGATTGTTGATTTTGGTCATTTCCTAACAGTTTCCTTCATTGTATAATTAATAAAATCATTTTTAATTAATAGAAAATCTGACCCAAGTTTCAAAGGAAATTTCTTTGAGTTAAATCTTCACAAGTCGTGGTATTTGCTCAGCACGAATTGAATTATTTCTAATAGAATTTTAAAGGAGACCATCTTTCATAAATCGACCTCTTCAAGGCAATATAATATAATTTAATAACCGATCCTGAGCGCAATAAAACTGACAACAACCTTCAGCGAATATCGATTGTCAAGTATCCATTTTAATATTCGATACAGGTACCGCATCTTTGGCGTCTCTCAAGTCTTTCCGTGGTTTTTGTAATTTGAATTCAAGGAATGTCAATAATTTAAGTAGACAATATTCTTCCATTGCGTAACTTCAATATATAAAATTACGCATGGAAGTTAAGATAGCATTTTTACAAGAGGGGACAATGTAATTTCGTCCTTCAATTCGAAAATAGTTAGGGTGCGAAACTTCCGTGTGTGAATCACAATCTCCTGGATCCCGAATTTATATTCATTGGGTGTACGAAAAAATTTTCCCAAATAGGAAATCACAGGAATCGATAACTTTTTGTACTGTTTTCTTGGTCCGCTAACGTTGCCATTTCCCAGTTAAACTCAGTTTGAAAAGCTCATCAGAGATGAGGGTTATGGCAAGGGGAAAATGGATGAAGGATGAAAAACCAGCATTTTCATAGCATTGTAATACATTTTATGTATACCCAAACTGCTTTCAGCCATTACCACTTGTTGAACTTTTCCTGCCTGTTGAAATGCCGCAGGATTCTACTTCCTGTACGTGGAAAACGACTGACGATTTTTCCTCATGCGAACTTGAGCAAAGCTTGAAAGTTTTCATTTGATTGCATTTCCAGTGGAAATTCCAAACCGAATGGAGAAATTGTTTGTGGAGCTTTTCAGAACTTTTACAAAGTTGTACTGTTAATCAAACACATGTATATTTCGAAGGAATCACATAGATACAGCACACAGATCTGCGTGATTTTTGAAAATTTCATTTTCTTCACTTTCCACGATTGTTTGCTTTCTACAATTGAAAATCCCGGAATACTTTTGCACTACACTATGGAATGTATGCATTAACTTCCTGTTACGATGGAACTTGTCGTATCAATTTCATTAGCTCAGCCACCATTCCTGGCGTGCGGTTCATCGTTTCTTTATTTAGTATTAAATCCTCATAACATTTGCTCAACTTATCAGTTGTAAAACTGATCTTATAATTCTTATTCTAGTTCCTATTGTCAAACTCATTGGCACGTGGTAAACTCTCATACATGATATCGCATTTGTGTCCACATAAAGCTTACCTTCACCACGTTCTGTGGACTTACTCAATGAAATTATAAATATGCAAATATATCCTTGAATAAACTCTGCATGTGCTTATTAAATAGCACTCAGGATTTGTGCAGCAGGTGCATATGCAATACATTAAATTACTTTAAACCAACAAAAGTCCAACACAAAATTGCAACGTTGAAAAAATTTAATTTACACAAAATTCACGTGTTATATGTACGTGTTTGGATTGAATTGATTGAATTGCAAGGATTCAACGATTCACGTGCATCTCAAAGTTAATGATATTATTCAATTTTATCACTATCCTGTGTGCTCTTATGCAAATCGAATGCATTAAATGAACACTGCCACGATGAACATATGTGCCACTAAGGTCAGATAATATCATGCATCCAATGTCATAGTGGTTATGTCATATAATCCATAAATGAAATATGTTTTTTGGTCTCGTATGAGTATCAACTTGCTTTTGGGTAAATGTCGGCTTCAAACAGATTAACGTTACATCCTACTCTCTGAATATGATTATTCTCTTTGATGGGTTCTCATGTAAATGGTAAAGTTGCAGGTATTTTCGGTTTGATAACGATATCATCATTCATCACATAAAACCATAAAAGCAAATGAAAATACGAAAGTGATATAATGGAAGGTTTACCTACTATTTGATAACATATTTTGGCAAGGTTCACAAAGACTATACCTGGAAATGACATGACCAAAATTAAAAGGAAGCACAACGTGTTTTGGCAGACATACATATCTCATGACAGACATAGTCTGAAAATGAAATAGGTAAATGCTACCTGAAGCTAGAATTCAAATAAACAAAAGAATAAGCAAAATGCAAAAATGAACTGTTCCTATCTCACTTGAAAACCTTAAATCTCAGCTAATATCACCTTCCAGTTCATCTTCATGTCATCGAAGAACTGGTCAATAAAATTTAAACGAATTTTTCCATTTGTTTGTATGAAACGTAATTTATAGACCCAATGGAATCGTATTAAGGACAAGATATGCTTGAATTCATGCCAATGACAAACGGATAATCCCTTTTGCATGTATGGTTTATCCCAAAAATTGGCTTTTCCTTTTTCCATCTGATATTTGTTTTTGAGTAAATTGACGGGTACATCCGGCATTCGAATCGATATTTATTTTTGCACGTAGCCTCATATAAAAAGAAAATGAAAAAAGGAATTTATAGCTTTAAAATACTAATTTATTATACTTTTTTGATGTCTTTTTCAGAATTAAGTTATCTTCCCACGTGGAGGGTTCACACTTTCAAAAAAGGGGCTAACTAGAAAATACTTTTATATTCTATAGAAAACGTTCGTTCCCGTGGAGAATAACAAAATTAAATAGAAACTGCTAGACCACAAGACCACCTATTGGAGTACAGGATAAACGACTTGTGCCTATGTATATCATGTGACCCTTTTCAAAATAAACACATTCACCATGAATTCAAGCGTGAATGATATCGTCCTTAACATTTGTCATATTCTGTTTTTGGTTCAATAAACCTCTCTTCCGACCAGTAATAGTTTTTTTTTCTTTACTTTTAGTGTTGATGTTGGAAAAATATTGGAAAAAGGTTTTCCCATGAAAGGCTGAAAAACAAAATTAAAAGCCTGTTTTCCTTTTATCCTGAAAAAAAAAGGAATATATACATGTACATTGTATTGATACGTTAAGAGGATGATGATATAATTAGTTGAAGTTGGTTGGAAGGCTTTTGACGTGATCTCGAGGCTTGGTGACAAAAAAGGGAAATCATGTTTCCCTATGTTCGCTCAGTTCATGCGGAATTTCAAATTGAATTTTGAAACTAATTTTTGTAAGACATAGTCTGTGATGAAAAGAGAAGCACTCAAAACGTTAAAGGCATATTATACTATGAAAAATTGTTTGCATCATTTGAACATGGTATAAAGTAGATAGCAGAATAAAAGCGTCCCATATTTCTTTCACTTCCCGAATTCCAATAAAGCATCAAGTTGTACGGATACTTTATAAAACCATCTGAAGTGGAACATTTCTGGGAAATTTTTCATGTTAAAGTACTTTAAGTGAGTTACTTGAATTGTTAGCGAAAATTCGTCCTCTTATCCATTAAATCATAATCCGTGTCTAATTGAATTGAAAAAGTGACGGTAATTTGCGAAGGACTAAACCCCAGTACTGATAATGTTATTAATTATACTACAGCTATAGGCATTGAAAAAAAAACCTTAAGCAAATTATCCCAAATGAAAGCGTTAATGACAAAATTGTAGCCCGAAATTGAATCCAACATGAAAGTCAGGGTATTCCCACAATGGAAATGAAAATTTAATTTCACTTTGTCAAGGGATTTCTGCCAGAACGACCAACAAACAGAATTGAATATAAAATCGTTTTAATTTAGCGATTTTATTATCACATAAAACGAAGATATTCGCATTGTTAACGTAAATTATTTCATTTAATATCGAAACGTGTGATTAATTGAAATAGATAATACGACATTATGTGGTTACCGAAAACCAACATTCTCAAACTTCCAATTTGTAGAAGCATCCTGATTTCTATGGACGACTGATTATTCCTAAATTATACACTGATATAAATGAATGCACAAACTTTGCAAATAATTTAAAATAAATAGTTTGTGATATACATTGTACATACTTGTATAGAACATCAAGAAAGTTTTCATTGTTTTCTATAAAAGTCCGAAAACTTTGCTTACTTGGGAACTAAATAAACGCCATTCGAGATTCACAAAAGGGAATAATTCAATTAACTCTTCAGGCTCTAGTTTCAGTTCAGTAGACCATAAAACACTTGTTATATCTTTAAAATAAAGTTAAAATGTTATTTTGACAAAATCTGAATGGTAAGGCTTTCATGATAACTTGAATGGCCTGTAACTTTTAAAGAGCCAACCTCCTTATGAAAAAAAAAATCCCACAAATCATGGAAATAAGTAAAAGATGCACCACAAAAAGTTCTTATATTTTGTAAGAATCCGAACTTGACCATCATACTTGAACTTCTGATAAATCATTAATATTATTTCCCAATGGAATTTCAATACCATCACTTGACGTAGCTAACTTTCAAGATTCAAGAACGCAATTTTCTATTAAGAAAAGAATTATGAATAATTTCATGTGGGATTTCTTTGATTTCATCTTAATAATAATAAGAGAATTAACGAAACGGCTATTCGAACTTTTCTAAAACCAATTATAGTTCTCTTGGAGGTCAAATATAAGAACTTATTAACCAACCTTTTCAAAGGAAGTTGCCATTACGATGAGCTGTTTTTCTTGCAATTCTACTCGAAACTTCATTGAAACTTTCCAAGTAATTTGCTTGATTTCGCTTGATTTTGTTTGAAATAAATGTCGATAAATCGTATACTGAAATTCGTAGTTAATCTGTGAATATCATGAAATGTAGTTAATTAATTTGCAATAATACATAAGTACTACAACTTACGACACAATTTAGAATTTCTGTATCCCAGAAATAGTCGTTCGATTTATAATAAAAAAAAATACGATTTCTTGATGTGATTTGGGGAACATTGGAACATTTTATTTTTTCAGGATAAGGTGAACAGGCACACCATTTATTCCATACAATAAATAATTGTAAATTAATTTTTGACATTACGCGTAGTTACACAAAATTTATCAATTAAACAGTGAATTTTTGTCAAGATTCAACGACATACAACATGTAGTCACATTTAAAGTCTTCACATTGACTTAAGTTTTGTTGTTTCTTACAAATTATAATTTTAACTAATTCTAATTTTATGTTCTTTTGATTTGCTCTAAATTTATGCATTTTTGTCTATAAAATTTTACAATTACACAGATTCAAATTAAAAAAAACACATCACTTGAACCAAACAAAAATAAAATCTACGGAATGATACACGGATATATTAATAATAACTTTTCAAATTTTCGTTGGAAAATCTGAAACTTACTTTGCAGCCATTGTAGAATGAAATTTCAATTTGTGCTGATCTAAATGAATTATTGTCGAGAAATGTTTATCACAATCTTTACATCTTACAGTTTTCATGTCATCTTTGACACCACTACTAGAAGTGACGGTATTCTGGGGCTTCCCAACTTTACCGTCATTATTTGGCTTTAAGGGATCACAATTTAAAATTTGAATAACATCAACAGTACCTTCGATTTCTTTCTGTTGATCGTCTGGCTCAAAAAGTGCAATAATATTCTTGTGTTTTTCAATTTTCTGTACTGAATTATTATGAAATTTAGCATTGTGTTCTTCCAAAGAGGCGATTGATTCAAAAATAGTATCGCACGCATTGCAACGAGCTGAAAAATTCAACTTTGGATACATTGGAGCCAGAGGCATTATATAAGGAACGGAAGTAGCAATTGATTCTTTACTTGCAACTTTGTTGAAACTTTCCAACAATGATTTCCTTTCAATTTCCACATTCAATGGGATGGCATGAAGCCGTTGTGTTCTATTATTGAACATTTTTTCACTATTCGTATAACTTACTGAGCTGTCCGAGGCAGCTCCGTCTGATTTAGCTCGAGATTTCAAAATAGGTGTACTCATTGCAAATCTTCCTTTGCTCTTTAACTGATCAAGCAGCGGATCTGGGCTCTCAGAAACATTGTTAATAAGAGAATGATCTGCCTTCTCTTGAAGCAACTTCAGCAATGGATTATCTTTTGAAATGTCATTATTAGATACGAAATTATTTTTCGCCATTTCAATCACAGTTTTATTCAATAAACTTGAATCGGATGTTTCAACATCTTCAATTTTATTTAGTACCTCCTGATTCTCTCTAATGCTACGATTATTATCATCTGATCTACAGATTGATGAGTTCTCAGCACCAGAACTCTTACCTTCACTTTTTGTTCGCTTCTTAATGTCACCATTTGAAAGTAAATCGGGTAAAAATATTTCTCCACATGATGTGCTCAACCATTGGCAAGTTTTCTTAAGACTAAAAATCATTCTTCGTATAAATTCATGTGGTGATATGGCTTTACTCCTTCGAATGGCTAATAATCTGTTAATTTCTTCAATCAAAAGTAAAAATTTATATTCCAAACATGTCTCCATATGTTCATTGTACGATTCCTCAAACATGAATCTCCTGAAACATGCACGACACTTTCTCTCCTTGAAATGTTCTGGAATATTAATTGTAACATTGGTATCTTTAAGGAAGTCCATAGTCATTATATCATCTTCTTCAAAATTCTTTTCTTTGTAACTGAAAAAATTCATCGATTGATCATAGTTTTCGTTATCATCACTTGAAGCTGTCTGAAACTCATCTCCATTAGCATCGTTATTATCAAAGAAGTTATGGACAAAAGTCTCCAATTGGGATTCATTTTTATTGTACATATGTTTATTAGTACTTTGTTCTTTCGTCAATGTACGATTTGTATTTGGTACTTTCTGAGTAGTTTTATCAAATAATAAATTCAGGTACGATGATAAGTTCGTACTTGTGTCCGATGTATATTGTTGATCAAAATCGTTATTTACTTTGACATTATTTTTAGTTTTGTCATCGTTCAGTATTAAAAACTTCTTAAAATACTCATTAGTTTTGTTTTGATTGTTAAAAACATTATTTACTAAACTATTTGTATCAGTCTTACGTGTGTTGTTAAATATCAAATCGTTAATCGTTACAGGATCAATACATTTATCATTGTCGTCTTTTATTACATCAATATTATCACCATTTATTGCGATTTTGTTCGTTTTCTTATTCGACATCATTTGTACTGCTTTCAAACTCAAAGTATTGTTAATTGCTTGCTGACGGAATGTTGCTGCGTGTTTCAAATATGATATACATAATGCACACATTTTTTGTGGTAAACCATCATCTGGAGAAACCTAAAACGATAAAACGAATAATTAACATTCAATTCATTAAATTAACTATAATTAGGCTATACAATTAACTGGTTAAAAATGGATTTATAAATGCACTACAACCACTCTGTCTGTCTCCGCGTCACTTAATGCGGCTTTAAGCGGGAAGAAATGGCGGGAGTCGCTTCTCCTTCTCGCTATTTCGCGGCTCGTTCTCAAATTAAAAACTTCCCGGGAATTTTAAATTTCAAACTTTTGCAAATTTTGACTTTAGCTAATAATTACCATATTTTAACAAAATTTCTAGAATTTAGTCATTGTTTATTCTTAAAAATAATTGTCAGTACGTTTTACAAAAATTGTCAATACGAAAATTGTAAAATCCTAAATTACGAACAGTGTCTGTAAATGATGTAATAGACATATGGTACTTGTTCAAACAATGCACTTGGTGTTTCTTGTGATTCCTCACAAACAATCTTATATGACCTACTTACGATTAGTCCAGTTGTCTCTTCTAGAATTTTACTAATATTATCCGTCCATTGTAGAAATTCATTGGGACTAGCATGTAAATAAGCAGGTATCACAGAAAAAATGTCATATTCAGCACGGCTGGAACAAACTCTGCATATTTCCTTTGTTTTAATCATCTTATCAATTATCAAAAGTTTCTTTCTTCCAAGTTATTTTCTTTTATTCTCTTTAAACTTTCTTTCTTCGACTTTTCTTCAATTTATTGTTGTCAAATATGGTGACGATAATGTGTACGACAAAAACCCCTCGAAACGACTATTTTATCTACAAATAACAAGAATTACATACTTTCCAAGAACTATTGTATTATTTAAACAAATTACCAAAATGAAAATCCACGTTTAATGGTGGACGATTTCGTAAATTTAACTTTAAAATGCACACGTTCAATTCGTCTTCATACTTTCAGTTTGAGATCCACAAATTGACGTTTGCCTGGAACGAGAGAAAACATTTGAATCCGAATGTCATTAATTCTGATACCGAATTTTGCGCGTGTTCACACCGAATCTGGAAATCTGTGTATCAATTGTTTGACACTTGGCTCTGTAGGATGAAATCGAAAATCTGTTCTTAAAATAGTTATTAATATATATCACTCTTCCTACATTATCATCATTGAATTAATAACAAGTTGTTATTAATTTAAATATTAATATTGATTTTTGAATGTCTCGATTCGATATGAATATGTAGATGGACAACCAAGTTTCCCACGACAATTGTAATGCTTGCCGTGGATAAAACACCAGCAACTTCATTTTGAATAGGATCGTTTTAAAGGTTTTAAAGGTTTTAACAAATTTTGCAAATTCTATTGTTAAATTTATTTATAGTAGAATTGAATCGAAGTGGAAAGTGTCAAATTAGTATAATTGCGATGTTTTTAGAGATAATTTAATTTAAATGGCTGCGAATACAGAGACAGAAAAGCCAGAATTTGCGAAGAAGCGTCCAGATAAGTGGACCAATTCAGAAATAACTGGACTTATTTACCATTATAAGATGAATCCGCTAATGTGGGACAAATCTCATCCAAATTATAGAAATAACAAAGAAAGATTTCGCGTTTTGGAGGGAATAGCTGCCACGCTACATCGATCTCCTGAAGATTGCCGCAAGAAATGGCAATACATCAGAAACAAATTGAACAAAGAATTAAAATCCATACAGGATTCCAATACACCGGACACGAGGGTCGTCAAATGGGAATTTTTCAACCAGCTGGAATTCCTATATCCAAGTCTTTCACACCGAAATGTCCCTAATTCTATGGTGAGAAAATACATTTTAATTCTTTCATATTTCCAACGGTTAAATTGCAGTTCAAGTTACGCGAGAGATTTCTGTTTTATATCTGCAAAGGTGATACTTTATTAAGTCAAATTTACTTTTATTGCAGCTACAAACCACGGACACTGCATATTGTATTTTGCAGCGTTTAGATGTAGGGGATGATACACATAACTCTCCAAATGCGGATGATATGAATAAAGTGATAAAAGTTGAAGTGAATAATAACATGGATGAAGGTATGCCTCATGAGAACCATGATGAATCCCACTCCTCGATAGAACAAGAAAATTCTTGTGATGATACTCATGCTGGATTCTCACCTTGCGAAATGTTGGAAATAAAGATAGATCCATGCCAATTATTTGCTGACTTTGTGAGGGATCATTTAAAAAAGTTGTGCTTTGAGGAACGAATGGAACTACAAAAAGCTTTAGCTTGTACAATTTTAACACATAGGTTCTATCCTAAAAACGATAAGATTTAATTCTATTTGCTTTCCTATAAATCGGAACCAAAGTATTGATATGTGATGTAGTTTGTTATATTATTTCTCTGAGATTGTTTCGTGTAATTTTATAACAACCAATTTATAAGATAGAAATTCATGTAGCCTTGCTGTTTGTTACCAACTTTAAAATTTTATTTAAATATCTATGTACCTTTTGTTGGACATTTCTTATTAAGTAAATTATAAATTGTTGCACTAGCATATGATGATTTGGTCATTGCTCATTCCACCCTCATCAAAACCATTAATAATTGTATCTCGAAACTTTAGCCCTTCTTGAAACAAGTGATTATGATGACGCTCTCTATATTTATTACACAAATGCAGGAAAAATGTGGAAACTCAATCTTGTTACGTTGTTTTACCTCATCTAAAAAGTATAAAACGAATTAAGTTTGATTAAACAGTAAAAGTTGGTTTTGCTATGAATGTTTATTTTGAAATTTCTTTTAATTTCATTGATTAACTACATTTATAACATAGTCTTAAAATGTAAATAATTTTTTTCTAAGTAATAGTAATTATCTTCAAGCTATGATTTCCATTGAAAAAGGTTTACTTGCCCAAAAATGCAACTATAATTTCGAATAATAATATTAACAACAATTACTAAAAACAATCAGATAAAATCTAGTTATGTAACAGAATTTATATAAATTTCTGTATTGATTTTGTGATTGAATTTCATCTCAGGGGAAAATTATTTGATAAAGAAATTAACATAAAAATTTTGCTTTAATAATAAATTTCTAATTGACTAGGTCACTATTTTATTAATATCTCCTTCGTTCTGGATTTTCAGTTTTTCACCGCACAGTGATTTAACTACTAAACAATAAATGTTTCTTTAGAAGCACCCATCATAATTCGAGATTCAAATGCAACTAAGACTAAGTATAGGCATTTATTTTTTGTTAATTGTGACAATTACTTTTCTAAAAACTTTGTTTCAATTCTGTTTTATTTATTCACGGATTTGTGCTAATATATTGAAAATTTCGGTATATATATTTTTTCTATTAATTTTCTATGGGTATGATAAGTAACACTATGGCTAAGGTCAGGCAATTTTGTGCAAATCGAGACTATTATGGAAAGTCGTTAAATAATTTTAAATAAATGTCCTTTCACAATAACTTTGTAATATTTTTTGTATATCTAAGCCTTATTCTTAAACTTAAATATATGAAACATTTGATAAGTTCAAGCGAAAATTGTTTTAGCCTTCAACACTGTCCCTCTTAAGTTTTCCTAATTTGAATACAAATTCTTAGAATTATTAATAATTATAATAAGTATAATTTCATTTTCCGATTGTTAAACTTTTGGCAAGTGAAAATCAATCACATGACTAGTCGTTAACCTCGACTTTCTGGGCTGTGAAAGTTTAACTTTCATTGGTTCCGTTTGATCTTATCAAAAGTGTTTCTTTTAAAGCTACATTAACATCGAAATAATGAAATATTTTGTCTATGTAATAAAATAAATCACAAAATATAACTAACAATATAGAATACATATTCAAAAACATTTTCTTTTTTGACTAAGAATGCATTTTCAATCATTTTTATTTAACAAAAATACGCAAGTGTAAAATTTTATTGGAAGACTTGTGACATGTTGTTCGAAAATGAATGTTCCTTAGAATTAATTTTAAAAAATTTAACATATATTTGCAGGCAATCAATTCTTATATTAATCTTAAGGTACATAAGATTCCTTAAAAATGCTATTTGAATGGATATTATTGTATTTATATCTTCCAAAATTCTGTCAGTCCTCGTACATAGTTTTGATTATTTTCTCTCATAAATACGTAAAGAATTTAAAATAAATTGAACTACATAAATAGATAAATTTAATCTAAGTAAATAAAATAATTTATTTAGTACGATTTGTAAATTTCATAATTTGCACTTATTTCTAATTGATTTAGAAATTTTACTAAACAGAGGAGGACTCTAACCATGAAATAAATCTTCTAATTTAATGAGTTCTCGATGTTTTTATGAAGTATTCTATTCATTATGTTAAACTTATTTCAAATGGATTTCGATTTAATGTTAAATACATATATTAATATTTTTCTCTATTTCGATCCTAGATAAATTAAATTTTTAATTACACACAGTTAAATTTACTAATCATTTACTATAAATGTTTCAAACTGCAAACGATTTTCGGTCTTATGGTAACTGAAATAACTTATAGTTGTGTGTAATATGTATGTATACTATATTAAATTTTCATACTTTATTTGATTTTAGTACGATTTAATGCATTTTACTAACTAACTTCTAAAAAAATATCATCAATCAAAAATATTATCAACTAGATGAATTTTTAGAATTTAAAATAAATTTTACTCACTTTAATAACAATTTTTTAACGAAAAACATGAATTATATAACACAAAAATACAATAAAACTAATATAATTATTTACATTCATTTTAAAACTATGAAAAACAAACGATAAATTATTGCACTTTCTACGAGTTATACGTATATGGACTATATTTTGAAGATTTTCAAGAAATTAACCTGTTTAAACTTATTTTTAGACAACTTATAAAATTTTTCTTCGAAACATCTTAAACTTAATCACTAAATTTAGTTTCTAAAAAGAAACGAAAATAATATCAACTTGAACTACAATAATTAAATACAAGGATTGGCAGTGAAACACTTTCCTTTTGAAGTTTTTCTGGAAAGTTAAACCAGCACCAATCTCAGGTAATTTGTGACTACCATTGCTTTAACGTTAAACGAATCAACAATCTTCCAAAAATAGCCCATCTAGATGTTAGATTTTCTTCTGTTATTGATTAAATTAACGCTAAAAATATACAGTTTATAAGTACATACATATTAAATTTACAAATATTGAATAACTAGTGGCTAGATTAAAGCAAGTATGAATCAATGATCTACATAAGTCACATATTTAAGCAATAAATAGCTCCACATATTGATTTGTTGCGACCGGAGGACCTGTTCCCGGAACAGTACTACCTTGCAAATTATTTATTGAATTTGGAGCAGTTTGAGCCCCGGCTGTTGTGAATGTGAAGCCAGCTGTTGAACCTGCAGGCGTTAGTACTCGTGGTGTTCCAAGTTTATCATGTGTATTTAACGAGGAATTTGTATCAATGGTTAAGAGATGTTGTGTTGAATTATACGTTCCGTTTTGTGTGATGGCAGGTGTGCTTGATGATACAGCAGAAGCAGGTCGATGTTGGTTTTGAGGAATTGGATGGAAATGACCATGGAACTGATGGTGAGCTGCTGTCGCTGGTCCTGATGTTGTTACTACTGCTCCTTGTGTTGGTGTTGTTGGACTTTGCTGATATGTTGGAGGTATGAAATCCACCGGAAACTATTCAAAAGGTTTTCGTTTTCAATTATGATTTATTGAATTAAAAATAATTGTCTATTACTTATTACCTGCAGAAAAGAAAAGAAGAAAGAAAAAGTTCACGTTATGATTAAGTTATGGCGATAGACAATGAAGGATTTCCAACTCGTTTATGTGGATTAGATTTCTTATCGTTTGGTGGTAGTGTGTCGATTAGACCTCTAAATATGTAAAACTAAAAATGAAGTTAATGAGTTTAGTTACAGGTGATATCACGTTGATATTGTATATTGTGTTACGAAAAATGTTTTGTGATAAAATAAGTAATCAATCATTTAACTTGAGGTCAATCAACGCAATACCAATTGCAAAAAACGTGATCTATGAACATTAAAGGCAAAATGTATGATAAGACGTTCTTATGGATGTAAGGAAGTACTCTAGAACGGGTCATAGTTTAAAAGAGAGAAAATCTTTGCTTGTATTACGAATATTCTTACCAATGCTGCAGGCTGATGTTGAGGTGGAATATTTGGTCCAACATGGGGTGGAGGAGCTGGACCGAAATAAGTCGTTGGTGATACTGGAGGACTTGGATAACCCCAATACACAAAGGGTTGCGGGTAAAATGCTGGATGTGTTCGATGTGGTGGAGGAATTATTGTAGTTGGTGGCCCGAATGCAGCATAAGCTCCAAATGGTGGTCCGACTATTGTTCCGCCTGTTGAAAGATTATTTAAAACAAAAATTAAGTTATTTGCAGATAAATTATTGAAAAAATATATTAAATTTGTTTGAAAATGTTTATATATTCCCAATTTAGTGACACTGCTCTTGATAAAATTGATCCTAATAAAATTAAAGAAACATAGTAACCTCACAGCTAAAATATTTGGTTGAATTTAAGGTTAGCCCGCAAATGAAATGTACCAATACAAAAAATTAACTAAACAAATTCATTTTATAACCAAACTAAACGCTCGTACAGAAGAAGTATAAGAAATATATAATTATTAATGCAAACAAACACAAATAAGTTAAAAAAGATGTAATTTTGCAATGTTGCGTCTAAACTAAAATTATTTTTTTATCTTTATAAATAAGAAGTTGTCAATGTGTAAAATGAATAAAAATTTGACAAAATAAAAAATGAAACACTCACCGTTTAGCCATAAAATGCAAATTTTTAATACATACTTTTTTTTAAAAGAGATTCTTTTTTTGTTTTGCTTTGCATTACCACTTCCCAGACACCACCATAGATGCTTTTTACCTTTATTGCCTTCAAAACAACCAGCATATTTTTAAAGAAACTTTACTAACAACAACAAAATTATTTATTTTATTTAAAATTTTTTGTGATTTTTGTGCATTTTTAGTTGCATTATTTCATAATACTATACGTCGTTGTTAGATGTGTTTGCTGATATGTCTTCATTCATCATTGTTACCCTTACTGCACCACAAAAACAATGAAACTAGGTTGAACCCGAATACCATTTTTATTTGTTTGAAAAGTAGCGAAAGAGAACGTGGACACATATATATTTAATAAAAATTAAACATGTTTATTTATATTTTTCTGATGTAAAACTAAAAATTTTTTAACAATTGAAACAGTGAAAAAAAATATAAAACAACCCACCATCAGCGCTAAAAATTATATATCTTATAAAATGTGAATGCAGTTTTCAGCGATGATTTTATAGTTTTGAATGGTTAGACTGTGAAAGGATGAAGAATAAACACCAAGATATTCTAGTTTAATTATAGCACGACTAAATAAACAGCACGGACGGACAAAGTTTATTAAAAACCATATATGAGCAGGTACTAAAATAAGGAACTAGCTATAACAAGCAAAGATTTTCATGTCAGCATTGTTCCAAGATAATTAAAACCTTCTACAATTTAAAATAAATGGCATAAGGTAGGCTTGCGTACGTTTGAAGTCGAAAGAATATTCTCTGTTAGCCACACTAAATCACTGCCTTTATTATATCATGCGAGCATAATAGTTTCTGCTTGATCAGCATTTAATATTATATCTCTTCTAGATAAACTCGGTTTACTTAAAGTTATCCTAAACTTGTTTTATTAGTCAAGTGTTTTTCACTTAATTCTGCAAGTTAAACCAACAAGGTCTTTACCACCAACATTGGAAATAAAGAAGTTTCGCCTAAACACTTTACAGCCAACTAATGTCACCCATTTGAATAAGAAGCATGCTTGTGAAATAACTTGAAATTTATTAAAGATATTTAATTAGAATCAATTGATTTTTATATATTATATATTTCGTTTCGTAATTGTACTGATTTTAATATCTTAATGAGTTTAAATATTGTTATTTATTGAGCGATTATTAAATTAATTCTAAAATTTCTAATTTGTTGTAGTATTCTTTTGAAGAATTTGAGCAAAAGATTTAATTATTAACACTGTATTTTTCTGGCATACAAAATATAGTATTATGTACGCTCAGATTGAATATTTATTTTTAAGACATTAATAATTAAATCTGTTTTATAAACAAAAACTATTAGACCTTGTGAGTAAATGGAAAAAGCTATGACTATAATTCAACATGTTTTCATTGAACTTACGAAATGAATATTTTATAAACTAATTCCAACCATATTATTCCTATGTGATTTCAGTATAATTAATGTATGCTAAATGCTTTATAAAATAAAAAAAAAAAAACAAACACTGAAGCAATTTAGCAAATTTATATTGTTAAAAACGAAATTTACATTAAAAATGACTAGGAATATCATTTTGTAATCACTTCAGTATGAAATCTCAAACAATTATTCATTTTTGATGTACATACAAAACTTCAATTCCTCTCATTTATTAGAGTCGTTTTATTTGTTTTTAAGTTAAGTATTTAAGTTGCTAAATATAACAGAAGTTTAACAAAATGTAGCTTGATTATGGGAAGCCACAACATCAAATTTGTACTGTGAGTATAAATGGGCTTTATGAGTTTTTACGGTAACTAAGAAAATGGAACTAAATCGATCGATTGTTTTATGTATAATTGGAAGACAGAGCTTAATAATTGATTATTTTTACACTTCTGGAGCTGTAGAAGTTACTTTGGAATGTAAATAATCAAGAAATAAAAATTTTATTGTAATTGTGTAATCTCAAATAAGTTTTGGTTAAACTGAAATTGAAAACATTTTGGAATCTGAACTGCAGCAGGCAAGAATGGCAAAGCATTATGTCTTGAAATTCATTGAGGTAGACTCGTAAGTAATTTTAAATGCTGTTTTATAAAATGATTATCAGATTTTAAGTCATATAAATGGAAGAGGCTAAGAATCAAACATCCAGTCTAAGCTGTTCAATAAAAATTTGTTTACCATTCCCAAACCAGAGTTATCTCACTGTTTGGCAAAGAAACCCTTTATTTCTATGTTACCTAAAAACTATCTAGAATCGAATTCAACTAAGTCGGCATTAAATCTATTAGAAAAAGTATTTGGACGGTTTTCTTGAATTAACGTGATAAGTTTGTGCAAATGTTAATTCTAACTTAGCATAATTCAACGATTGTTCCATGAATCTTGACACAACCTCACCTTAAAATAAACCTGTGTATTGTACATACTTAAACATAGAAACTGATTAAACACAAAATAACGAAATAAAGTCAAAAATAGCTACTTCCCAATAGAGACAATTTTTGTTAGTAATGAAAATCCCCAATCAGATATAAATTTAATTCTTAAAAAGTGTAATTATTCAAACAAATGAACTTTTTTATGTATTAAATTTAATGTGGATGGATATTTCATACTTCTCGTTAAGAGATAAGGAGAAATAGGATAAAGCTTTAAAGTAGTAACACATAAATAATAACTAAAACGCATATACATACATAAATAGTCAAAAGCAAAATTAAAAGTTTAGCTGGCTTTTCTACTGTTCACTCGATTTAGTTCCAAATTCCCAAATAAAATAAAATAAAAAACAAAGAAACAATAACGAATGAAAACCGATTTCATATCATCTTAGCATAAAATTGAAACACTTTTAAAAGTATTTTCTTAAAATTCACTTCAAACTAAACAATGAGATAACAATTATAGAACGTGTTTGTAAGTGCAACTACGGAAATAATAATATATTGTATAAGCAATTTAAAAAGTTTCTAGTTATATCTAACCAGTTACACGTATCTATTTACCCAAATATATATAAAACAGAGACAATATAACTATGGCGATTTTAAGTTATTAATTGTTAAATTAAGGAATGCTCATAATTAATGCCATTTCATTTCACCCAATAAATAAACATTTTTGTCGTTTGTTTTAATAATAGAAGCGAAACAAACAGAGGACAAAGTTGATTTTGCAGCTTACACCAACAAACAGTAAATGTAATAAAATATATTATATGTATATAATTATTATTGTAAATATTTAAGAAAATAACAGTAAGAATAATAGAATGTATTGAAGTTTAATTATGAAAAATATATATTGTATATGTTTTCCTTGATTTTCTTCTTTTCTTATGTTTTAATAGTTAAAACAACAATATCAGGCGAATTTTTTAATGTTAATTCAAAATATATCTTTAAATTTTTTTTGTTTTATTATTAAAAAGTATTTTATCAAAATCCAAAACAATTAAAATTTGTTTAAAAAAACTGTGATTTCTTTCGAAAATTTGCATTTTTACAAATTTTATTTAATTTTAATTTACTTTCGTTTCATTGAGATGGTCCCAACACCTGACAAAACTTATTTCAGGAACTCGTTCATTTTGTTTTAAAATTAAAATGGATTAGCAAGCAACAATAGAAAGTAACAAAAGGAAGTAAGATAGATAAATAAAAGTGTAATAGAAAACATTTACTTGAAACCTTTCCCTGAAATAAATTTTGTTAGCCTCTTTCTTTTGAAAAATTTAAAGTACGTTTTCAAGCTCGTATAATGTTTGATGCAATTTAATCATAATTTATTTAAATTTAAAGTTTTCAAACATTTTACTTGCTTCATTCTTTCCCAATACTATGTATTCCCTTGACATAGTGTTTCAGGTATTTACTGATTGCGTTAACTGATAGAAAAATCATGTTTGCAGTTATTACTTAATCACTTTATCAAAAAAATAAACGTTTATTTCAAAGCTAATTAATAATCAGTAAATACCCTTAATTAATTAACGAATCACCTTAAAATTATTAGCGTGACCAACCTCTTCGATTAATTCATTTAAAATGATTTTTGTTTTTTAATTTCATCTTCGTCTTGTAAGCAGAAGAATCAATATATGAATGCTATTGCTTAATAAGATGTAAGAAAATCCAAATATTTTCATTTACACATGGAAAAAGGTAAATTAATAATTAAATCTAAAAAAGGGAGAGAAATCGCTCAACTAATATCTAAGAAAATGAATGCGAAGGAGTTCAGTCTGGGATAAGAAATATGTGGGAAATGAAAATGGAATGGAATGGAATGGTTTCGTTGTTTTGAAAAACTTACTTTTCTACGAAATTTTTTCACTTTAAGTACTTAAATCACACTAAGTACTGGAATGTCAATTATTGCTTTTTGTATAAATCATTACTAAACTGTTGTGTATATACAAATATAAATTGAAAAATAAAATAATCTGTTTTACAGCCAAATTAGTAATTTCTAAGAAATTTGTTTCAGCTGCCTAAAAATTGGACGTGTTATTGGAAGACAAAAGCTCCTAACAGGCTCATTGATAGAAAGGAGCATAGAGATTTGTAGGTGGACGAGTTAATGGCCGTTTAGATGCAGCGGCTGTAGGATCCTGTTGGAATGCTGTTTCATAACTTCTTTTTATAGAGCCAGTTAGAGAACTCTGAAGTTGATGGCTTACTGCTGCTGAAGGTGGAGCAGTAGCTGCTGCTAGGGGTAAAGTGTTCAGGTGTGACGGAAAAAACCCCAACGGAAATGGATGAATATATTGTCGAGGCATGAAAAAATATTGTGGTGCACCACTTGCCGATGGAGCTTGTGTGGGTAAACTAAACGAGCTACTTGTAGCTGGAGATTGGAATAAAGCTACATTCGGATACATGAACTGTTCATTTTGTGCGGCTGCAGCAGCAGCTGCAGCGGCCTGTTGACGAGCTATGAGACTCTGTTGAGCTATAAATTGAGCCTGTTGCTGAGCCATCAAAGCAGATGATGGAGGTGGAATTGATATTGTTAGAGACGGTGTTACAGACGGTTGTGCAGCTTGAATGGGTAATGAAGCATGTGGGTGATGGCTAGCATGTGCATGAGATTGAGCTGGAGCAGCGGCTGCTACAGCTGCTGCAGCTGCTGTAGGATAGGAATGGACATATTGCGCATGAGTACGCGAGGTGAGGTGTGGATTATGGTGGGATAATGTAGAGGGAATTTGTGTAACAGGGAGTTGTGGTGTCGCTGGTTGCGGTTGTGGTAACATACCAGGTGACAGTAATGGTGGCTTCGTTGGATTTGTTGGTGACTGCAGCCCACCATTCAATACAAGATTCATGTCATCTCCGGAACATTGAAATACTTCAATGTAACGATACTTCTTCCCGAATATCATGTATTGTGTGTGCTTTTGTTGAGCTGATGCTCTTGCTGCATCTTCAGAATCCATTTGGATAAATGCTTCGCCGCTCGGTTGACCCTACAATAGGAAAATGAAAGTGAGTTGAAGATTTTATATACTTTATCTTTTTGGAAATATGTAACTTAAATAATGTAAATAATTTTTTATATTTATTACAAATACCTGAGCATTGTAAACCATGTGAACACCTTGATATAAAATATTGTTTGCAAAATCTTCTAGAAAATGCAAAATATGTTCAACTCTTGCTTCATAAGGTAGACCACGTAACCGAATACAATTTTTCGTTGTACCAGACGTAATTACATGCTGGAAAAAAAATTGTGTTGAATCAAATTTTGAAAAAACAAATTAAAAATAGTTTGAGAAAAATTAATGAAAAAGTTGAGAAAGTTTCTTACTTGAGGTAACAGTGGCATTTGTACAGCTGGAAGTTGTGCTATCAACGGTGGTTGTGGAGGTTCATATGTTTTTGGATCCATTGATCGATTGAGAACCTTGAAAATATTAACAATTCAATTATAATGAACATTCTTCGAAGAAGTATTATGTGCATATTGATTTTACCACAAATATTTTCCTTTCTAAACACGTTTAGCATTTTTGATTTGAAAAGTTAAAAGTTTTAGTGAAAGTAAGTAATTAGTATTAAATTTATTTTGTATTTAACAATCACCTGCTGTACTTCAGCTGTTGTAGATCGGAATAGTTCAACATATCTATGTCCAATAGATTCTCTATGTCTAGACAAGGCTTTTGGTGCATCAGATTCACATGCGAAGAGTACAAAAGCATCACCAGTTGCCCGTCCATCGGGTTTCTTAACAAATAAAACTCCATCATTACCATCAAGTACGTTACATGGATTATCTCCAGTAGTGAAAAAGTCCAACTAAAAATTACATTTCATATGAAAGCTCCACTCCAGTCATATGTTATGTGAAACTTACAACTTGTTTTGCTGTGCAATCGTATGGTAATCCACGCATACGAATTATCACTTGTGCTCCCTTGGACAAGAATGCTTGTGCTTCATTCGAAGCACCACCAGCTACAGATAGAAAATCATCACCTGTTGCTCGATACACTTCAATATAACGATTTCCAATATGATGCTTGTGACGTTTGAGTGCCATATCGCGGTGTTCTTGTGATACAAAACGAATCAATGCTTCACCGTTTCGGCGGCCTAGCGGTGATAGACAAAGTGCAACTCCTCCCCTAGAAATTTTTTGAAATGTTAACAAATTCTGTCACTATTTTATATAATTAAAGCACAATTCAAATCAATAGCAACTGTTGATTACCTAACACTATTCACAAAACAGGTTGTTCCGCTTGGAAAATATGATTTTGTTTTTCACAGGAAATGTATGAAAAACAAATTTTTGCAATTTCAGTTAATTAATTTTATACTCTACAGTCTACACATTCAATGCACTATTTAAACATACAGAAAAACTTGAAGAAGTAAAATAAGTCCGAAGACGTTGTACATATTTTAATAGCACAAATTGACTGAAAATTCAAACGAAAGTTTTTGTGAAAAACGTTCGAGTTTCACTGATAAATGCTCGTCTAAGCGATATAAAACGACCTTTTCGACTTTATGGAAAATAAAATAATATGAAATAAATACACAAAATATGAAAGACGTTCTGAGCCTCATCAATTTTATTTGCATGGAATTGTTTCGAATCTTGTGAAAGTGATCGACTAGCAGTTTTCAATGAATGAGAATGAATTGTTTTCTCAACATTTTCCAATCAAGTAGATATAAACATTTCAATATTCATAATGATGCTTTTGAACTGCACTACGTGTATTATAGCAGGTATCTTATTTGATGCAATGATGCCTATTTAGTGTCAATGATGTTGACTAATTGAAATGCGTATCGTGATTGTTTATCAGTAAAACGAATAATACTCCTTAAGAACTTCTGTGTACATTTTTTGTCCAAAGACAACAAGATATTGTAATTGGAAGAGAATTTTTAAGATTGTTCTTTGACATTTGATTGGAATCTTTGAATAACTTATCTTCTGGCTCCATTTGTTTTCGCTTAAAAGATGATATCTAATTGGTTAAATTACACATCGTGTACTCATCATACTTACTTAGCCACATTAAGTCCACGGAAAAACTTCGCAATGTCCTGATCACTGCTCTGCCAAGGTAATCCCCGAGCACGTACAATGCAAGAACCGTCAATTTCGTCGTCAATTGAGCTGGAATTAAATGAAGAGAATAAATTATTTGTAATTGAGATTGTATCTTAACTTAATCAAGTTATTAAATTTATTATTTACTGGGTTATCATGAAATCATACATTTTTCCACCTCAATTTCAACTCAGTCCCATTGCTAAGTTATCAATTGGCGCCACAGTATTTCTAATCAGTGAATAGTTATTTCTTCATATTTTCGTTACGTTCTCAGATCCGATGTTTGATTATTTATTAAATAATAATTTATGTGTGAAAAGGTTTACTGATAGTACAATTGCTTGTAAGACATTACAACTGTGTCTTGTACAATCCTTGACGAATTCATGATCTCATGTGCTAATCGCTATCATAGCAATATCGACAGGGTTAAACCCGTTTCTTCCTTAAACAACTTTATGTTATTCAGAATTTGGGAACTTTACATATGGATATCTTGTTAATGACTTTGTCTAATGCGTACGTCGATAACTTGAATGAAAATTATGAAAATGCGACTTGAACATTTTATATTTTATATTCTTTAACAAATATTTCCGGTTTCCTGAATTTGTATTTTTTGTATTGCATCATTAAAATAATTGACAAAGTTTTTGTTGTGGTTAATCTTTGATCCACAGAAACATTGATTCTTGGAATATAAAACAAGTTTAGTAGCGAAATTTCCAGTCCATTATGTGAGAGGTGCTAATGAAACCCTCGCTAACACTATGATATGTGACATTGCACATTTCGAGTTCCACTGAATTCGTCTGCAATGGTCTAGTGCAAAGGACACATACAGGTCATAGACTAGTGACCCGGTGTGACGTAGTTTGGATTAAATTTCTGTTTTTTATATCGTTTTCAAATTTCAAATCTTATTTGAGAAAGTAGGCATGACGTCTCCTAGTATTGCTATCAGTAAAAAATTTGTTCGACCAGTTTCCGTAGAAAGCCAGTTTTGGATGTTCCAGACGATTTCACCAAATGGACAAGTTTAAGACACAATTTACATGACTGATTCTGGTGAATCATGTTTAATTTTTGATTTTAAATTGACAACATTATCATAAATGTATTGCATAGTGTCAAGGTTATCAAATCAGATCGGAAAGGTTCTAGTTCAATTCGGTCATGGAACGAGATTATCTTGAAACCATTTTAGCAGATAATTCAATATTAATGACCAAATGGAACAAGATGAAAGGTAGGTGATTGCTTCTGTGAATCACAACAGGCGTAGGTGCGTGAAAGCTATCACAATCAGAAGCGGCATTTCCCAAACACGAACTGTGAAATCTCGTATTCTTGATACGATGAAATGAAATACGGAAGTGGATCATGTGTAGCGCGCATAACAATTATAATAACAATAATAATAGTAGTAGTAGGAATGAAACAATTACGGATCAAATTCCGCCATTTTTCATTTCAATATTTTGTGTTCATTTGAAATTTTTGAAAAATAAAGCTTCAACTTTCGTCACACTTGACAAAACATAAAATTTTGTTTTTATTTTCAACTGCGTTTTTTTAGGTTTTAAGGTCCGTCACCGTGTAATTAGGTGGCAGATAAGGAACGTTTCATGCTCGTATTGTGCGTACTCTCAGGAATGCACTAGGGTCTTCAGGTTTCAGACGAACGTATGTACATACCAGAAGCAATGAACTCTGTCTGAATGAAATGCTAGACTCTTCACAATCGTCACTGATCCATCGACATGCACAAAAACCGGGCAATCAAATAAGAAGCACAAAAATAGTAATAAAAATTCAAAACTGCATATTCAACAGTTACACAGTTTTCTGCACTGTAGAGAATTCTACTTTCAATTGCTGCACAAAATATTTATTCACTTTTTCTGTTTTTACTCTTGGAAATTCACCTTTTGTATCGAAATTTTTAAGAGCTTGGAACACGATTTCCTATAAATCAGTGACTAATCGAACTTCAACCTTGAAGTACCGCGAAATTCCACTTTGAAGGTAACGTAATCCAACTACAAGAAAATAAACTAGTTAAGCAACACGACTAATCTCGCACGAACTCGATTTGAGACTGAGTCTGAAACGTGAAACGAAGTGAAGTGAGACACGACACGACACTGTTGACTGTCAACGCAACCGCCACCGAACTGCATCGGACGGACTCGTCTCGTTCCGATCTCGATTAACGACCATCGCACACGAGATGTTCTTGTTTGACTTTGCCGTCAAATGAGACAGATAAAAAATTCGAATTGGACAGTTCGTTCGTATGACGATTCCGTGATTATCCAGATTAGAATCGACTTTGGGAAAATCATTTCATACAAAATGGCGAATTTTACTTTAAACAAATTCGAATAGTTTGGAAAATTTTACGTGAAAAACTGACTTAACACAAAATCAACACAAGGTATTTACTAAATTCTAATCTTATCTTGTTCAAATACGTGTGTCTAATCCAGAAGACATGCTTATCAATTCCTGAGTGCAGTGATCGAAATTGAAGAAGTGACGTCTTGAATGATAAGAACAAGACGTTGTGTTTGTTGTTTCTTCGGTTGTATTTACACACTTTTTCTGATAAAGAGATCTTCTCTTGAGATGTTTAAAGTTTTGATAGGTCCCAACCAAAATGGATTTAACATTAAGTCATGTAAAGTTTAAAACTAGGCTTCTAAGCACGAACCTCTGTAGTAGGTTTAATGTGAATTTATGTTGCACTTATTTTAACGACACTGAAAAGTCATTGAATTGCTTTCGTCTACAAAAATTTTGTCACGTTTTTCCACACTCCACACGACTTCGTTTTTAAAATCAAAAAATTTTTATTTCAAACTGAAACCAAATAGCTTCGATGACTGTAACATGATCCCAGAACGTTTTGGTAAAAAATACTGGCCATTTTCTCGTACTTTGACTTCATTTTCGGACCTGAGCCTGACCAAATGCAACAAAACCTAAAAATAGCCTCCACGGTTTGTTAGAACACAGTTTTCATTTATATTAACTCCTTTCATGGACCGTGACATTGAAAATTGGAGAGTTTTGCTCCTCAACGAGATTATCAGAAGGATCATGAACATATCATTCGACAAATGGAAGATAACCCAAAGAACTATGTTAGGTTAATATTACAAGTTGCTTCTGAAGCTGATAAAATCCTATCTTTTATCGAATTTCTTTACATCTAGTAAAATTTATGGAATTATTTTACGATCAGAAAGAAATTTTTTATCTTATCATAAGCTACGGAGTTTATCAAAGATTATTGAACTCGTTTGTACATGAATACCAGCTTAATATTCGTTTTATCTTTTATGGAAGTGATTAGTACGTTTAAGCGGTTTAAATGAAAATTTCACTTTTTTGTAGAATTCCATGTCATATTTGGATTGTTATTTTAATGAATCGAATCAGTGTATTAAATTGATTATTCTGGCATCCTCAAATACGACAATCTTTGGAAACATAATAAATTTATGGAAATTTGCGACTCCATTACAGAAAAATTCCTATAAAAACTGGAAAAGTTGCATAACAAATTGAGTAAACACGCAACATACAGCCATGACCACATGAATCTGCAGCACGTTGCAGTTGCAATGGAAAACTACAAATAAAAAAATTTAACCATAATTTCTTCATGATTTTATGTGATAACAATTTCAATTTGTTCACGAACACCTGAACACAAGAAAATTGAATTTTCCTATTGCAATTTTGATTGCACATTGTGAATTTTTCACGTTTCATAATGTTTAACAATCGCAAGTACTTACCAAATTCCTGGTTCTAAATGAAGATTTACAATCTCGTTGGCCTCGAATTTGTGATCTATTAGGTAGAGGAAAAAATTCAGTAGATAAACACAAGAATTTTAAATGCATTTTGTTTGGATATTTCTTGGATTTTATCCATACCTGCTGCTAAAAGGCTTTGAATCACTGTCACCATGTCTCGAGATTCTTTCATGTAGAAGTCTACCCCTTCGTATGGTGTTAGATCAAGTTCTGGAATTGGAATTGAGATTTCTTGTAAATTACAAAAATTATAACAATAACAAGACGAGAGCTGACAGCAAACGTTTTCGCTGATTTGAGCTACACTTCGTTTTGGTGGGAAATTCAATCCACCACATCAAGATTCCCTACTCACCAACAGGTGGCTAGTGTGTTTCTTGAAGGAATGGTGAAAATGCCACTTTTGGTCAGTTCAGTTGACAGTTGGAATGGAAGCGGAATTCGGCGCGCCTCGCTTTACGGATTTTATTGAATTTTTGCGCGGTTGTGGAATAATTCGTTTGGTCAGCACGAAATTAATTGGCAATTTAAATTCAAGCGACAAAATATTTAATTCGTATGATTAACGATCCTATATTAATTGAAAATATCTGTTTACAGGTACATACAATACATTGGACAAGGTATCATTTGATTTGCTTGCGTTTAAAAAAAAAAAGTAAATTGACTTTGTTTTTTTTTTAGGTTATATGCATCGAGGACAATATAATATATGTATGTATTATAGTGTTAAGACTCACCCTTCACCATATCAGCTATACTAGTTGGCAACGGTGGTAATGTTGGCATTTGTGGCAATTTTTTAATATCTTTAACTGGAACTAAAGCTTTCGACAGATCAGCTGACTTAAATCTAACAAATTCTTTACGTAAATCACTAAATCTGCAATAATATGATGGTAGTTCTATATCTTTGGCACACGCTTCTGGATGTAAACATTGACGAATTGGCAATTGTCCATCAGTAACTATACGAAAATTTGTTAATTCTGGATCCGGTGAAAGAGAGCGTATGTATTTATCGAACTGGAAAGAAATTCAAAAAAAGAAATTGTTAATTAATATTAAACTTAAGAAAATTTATTATGTCAGGAAGATGTATTGTAAGAGATTATTAAGATATGCTGTGTGAAAGAGCTTTTGCACTGCAATGTACTCGAATTTGCTAATTGTTTTAACGTAGATTTTCCAAAAAAATGCTTGGTTAGTTACCTTATAATATATAATATAAGAGTAATTAGTGTCAGAAGGCATGACTGACGAATAGTGGAAGGTTTCATTTAAGTATTTCTTCAGAAAACCACAAAATGCACTCGAATTTCTTAATTTTGTTAATGTTAATTTTTGAAATTCGTTTTTTTAAATACTCGGAAGCTTTCATTTAAGGAATTTTCAAATCTTTTGCAAAATGCGAATTAAAACCACAAAATGCATTCGAATTAGTCAATATTTTTACGTAAATTTGGAATTGTGGGAAAACTCACTATAGTAATAGATGAATTAGCTCTTATGGTTTCTAATTTGATTAACTCAGAATTCTTGCAAACACTTTCCATGGCGAAATAAAAATAATTGCTTGTAATTGAGTTTATCTCGTTATTCACACGTTTATATTTGTAATCAATTTTTCTTTTTAGGTTTTGCAACATCCAACTTTGTGCACATTTTACTGTGAGGAAGAAATGCAATCTGGTCTCCACAATCACGAATACCTACTTCATACAGTGAGTAATGCATTTACATTTTGTTATCGTCCTTGCAATTGCATGCCATTTTGTTTTATTGCTCCACAGAAAACAGCAATTTTCGTTTATGTTTGAGTAATTTATTTTCATATTTGAGGAGATAAGATGTAATGGAATCTTTGTGACATTTCCACCTTAATCTGTTTATAAAGTAAGACATGATATAAACAATCAGTCAAGGTTTTTCTGAAAAACTCTTCCCTTGATTCTATTCCAATCATGTGATTCTTGCCTTTAGAGAATATCATTTAAAAATCAGGATATCTTTCACTTAAGCGTCGTTGATAATGCATTAGTGAATATTTAAACGAGAGTTCGTCTTGAAAATGTCTTCGTTTTTACCCAGACTTAATGTGTACCACAAACAAATTAAAAATGTTAACGTTGTACTTATAACAACATTTAATGATTACACATTAACGTTAATGATGATGTTTTAAAATTGTTTGGAAAAAATATTTAACTCTTCAAGAGCTGAGTGTTAGAATTTATTGGATACTAAAACAGAACGTTACATCATTGAATTATATGAAATTACTTTATTTATTAGCGGTCATTTATAGCGAAGGTATGTAAATATAAAATACTCGGAATTAATTTTCGTGGAAATATTACGCTTTCGACATTTGGATGAGTTGAGAGGCAGGATCTCGTATGACCATTGTGTAATGGAATCACTTGAAAACATTGATTTGAATTATTGTTTTGAAAGTGTTTAGTATCAATCAAGAGGATCAGAAAATTTGGGTTCTTGAAACTCCCAAACTTTGCAACGACATATATCTACTTCAAAATAAACGGTTAAGTTTGATTAAAATGCTTACAAGATATATATGTATTTCTTACTCAATAATAACAAAATAGTTTAGCGATAACATGAAGGGCAGAAATATATTTTTTTGGTGATTTAATTATTTAGTCGCCCGTTTTCAGAATTATATCAACATCAAGGAGAAAAATTCTTTTTTTAATGTTTTTTAACATTTTTAAGATTTTTTTGGAGTTATTTTTTACTTTTTTCCTAAATATATTTATCAACATAAAGTCATCCGTCGTTCTGTGTTTGATGTAGTTTCACCGTTTCGTCCTCGAGAATGAGTTTGGGACAAAAGATAGCGTCTAAATTCCTTTTATTAAGGAGTATCCTCCAGGACTTGTAGATCACATTGCGGATGTGGTCAAAGGTTTCACCATCGTACACCGATCTCGCAGTGTTCGTGAGGTTGAAAGGCTCCTCAATGCAAAGAAATTGCCACTGTCCGGGATCATTTTGTGGACTCATTGCTGTTTGACACTCAAGGACACTAATTATAGCGCCAGTTCTGATAGAAATGGCGTATTTGGTGAAGTCGAATTTCGTATAGTATTCCAGAAACTGAGTCATTAGCTCACCTAGAGATTGTTTGTTCTCATTTCGATATTCGCCGAAGTGTTCCAGCATGTTTACATACCCGAGATCGTATTGAGACCGCATCACTTTGAACTTTTGTGGATAGAGCTTATGGAGACATGGCAGCACTCTTGGACTAGTCCCAAATTGCAGAAAATGAATGACCATGAGAGCTAGGGAGTAGCTTGAAATGGTACGATTCTTGGCATTGTTGATGTGGTGAGCGCGCGCCCAGAGCTTGACAATCAATACTAGAGGTCTGACCCGCCAATCCATAAGTGAATAGCAGAAGAGCAAGTGAGTGTTCTTCACTCCAACACAGTTGTTGTAGTTCAAGTCCACGTCGATTTTGCTGAACGTATCGCTGAATCTTAGGATGGGAACCTTCGCTGTGATCAGATCGAAATTGGACAATGAACTAGAACACGATAGCAAATCCTGAATATTCTGTAGCTTCAGAACCGCATCTGTTCTCGGATCCATGTCTTCTACGTGCTTTCCCACAAGACACATGTCTGCGTCTGAAGTGTTTACGCCGAGGCCGGTTATTGTGGAACCAACCATGTACAGGCCTGCATTTGGACAATTGCGTTTGATGAAAAGGTACAAACATCGCCACAAATACATCTTCTTCTTGAGCGTCTCCCCAGTCTGTTGATTCTCCGTGAATTTGTCCCATATTTGCTTGGACACTTGGTCCCATATAGACCCGGTCTGAATCGCGACTGGAGGAGTCTTGAGCTCAATCAACTGGGATTCTGCGAGAAACTTGTCAGCTGGAGTAGGATAATTGTTTCTACCATACCGCTTCCGAAATGGCACTGGATGTGGATTGAGACTTCTGTCGAAATAGTCTGGACCACGTCGGTGGTCGTAGTTGAACGCTTCTCTCGGCCTGAAAGTGGGGGAATACCTTTGGAACTGATGCTGGTTTCCTGGATATGGGTTTCCCATGTAGTAGGTCGGGGAATTGTACAAATCATCCGAGTGAAACGTTAAGCTCGTATCAATACTTTCGTGCGAGGAGTTGTCATCATTCTCATCAATCACTGGCGAGGAATGATTGGCTCGTATCAATGGCTCTTTGTTCCTGTGCCTTCTCAAAGGTCTCCACTCTGTGAACACTCCCGCTCTTCTGAAATTATTGCTGTAATGATTTCTGGTTTGATGATCCTCTATTTGATTCGGAAACGTCGGCTCGCTGGATGCTCTTGGTTGTGCGATTGGGCTATAATGAAAGTATGGGGTTGTAGCATCAGTGCTCCATAAATAATGATATTCTTCGGATTTTCCTCTGATTGAAGAGTTTCTCCTTCTGTATGCTACTTCTGGGTACAAAGGGTACTGAACTTGGGTATCGTAGAAATAAGGAACTTCCTCTGGGCGGGAGAGTTTCGGAATTGTTGGCTTGATATATGGGTATTGGGAGCTGTGTGAGCTGCTGTAGACAATTGGACAAGTCTGTTCAGGTTCACAGCCGAAATACGCCGGTTCAGGAATAAAGTTTCGAGGCATCGGTTCTTCATATCCTCCAGATGCACCAGTTTCTGGGCTGTACGTTTCTCGGTGCTGTTTTTCTGGATTTTTTTCGATTCTTCTGCGTGGAACAGCTCCTTTTGACATTTTGTTCCCAACTTCATGGAGAAAATCCAAAGTGTATTGTGCCGTTTCAGTGTCACAACTCATCCTTGACACACTCTTACCTCTCGTTTGTTTTAAAGTTTCTGTAGATGCTATTGGTACCGCGGGTTGCTCCGAATCTTTTGTGCTCATGATTCCAGAATTCGAGGTTGATTCCTTTGATTTGACTGGAACTACAGAACCTTTTCTAGTGCCACCAGTTTTAGCGGTTGTCGTCATAGTTCCACGTATTCTCTGCATAAGATTGGTTTGTTCATCCCGTGAAAACGCTCTCTACTTTTTTCAATTCAACGTTTTGGAAAAATCGCTCCAAAAATTCTCAGATCCCTCACATTTTTGACAGTCAAACAAACAGAATTACTCAAATAAAAAGGAGCTTGCTCAGTTTAAATAGTGCATGATATTTGAGTGACCTTTGTAGTTTTGAATCACATGAATTTTTTGACTCAACGTTTCATCCTGAATTCATTAAGTTTTCCACCAGATGGTACTGTGCATAGCGGATAGGCTTATTTTGTAAAAATAATTTCGTGACAAGTGAATTTTGTTTTTAACGCCACAAAAATTTCTTTTTACTGCAGCAATAAGGCATTGCAAATAGTGAAAACAATTAACATGAAAGAGTTTTGGATTTTAAAGCCAACTGATAAGATAAACGCAAAACAACAATAAAAATAACCTAAAATTTTGTGAATCCAACTGTGAGTTGAGCGTTTACCGATTTAATCGCAAACTCATACGAGCATGAATGTGATTTTTTGGCTTTGAAAAATGATATCAAATTTCACGTCTCTTGATTTTTGCAAAATAAAAATTCACAGGTGAGTAGTTACCATACACTGGTTTAAAGTGATTTGCAAGCAATATCCCGAAAAGAGATCACACCGAGATTGTATTTTCATCATGGGAATCCATTCAACATCAACTGTATACTTTCTACTATTGTCTCGTTGGGTGTCTGGATTATAAATCTTGAATCGCATCTCAGATCGTGTTCCAAATCAATTCACCTGACAAACAGGTGAAGATAAAAACCTATCCGAATCAATGCACGTTCTGTGCCTTCCACAAAGTCAATTTACGTTAGGATATTCCGTTGGAGGCAGTTGTTGTGGTTATGAAGTTGTCAGTAAATTATCAAGTTCGGTGCCATGTAGCTGTACCTATGCGATGTCTGCACCATAAATATTTCATGTTCAACTAACTGAAACCAGCAAATGGCAAATAAACGGTGGTAGGTGCAAGTACAGATACCGAACAACCTTCATACAGTTGACCTCTTGAAAGTAACAGACCCACTTGCATGGCCAGATCTGCTTTTCAACTTATCTACCGCTAAGAACAGATGCAGAACTAATTTGTGATGCAAGTAACTGCACAACCACGAAACAACTTCAGATGCAAATCTGTGTGTTTTTGTGGTTCCTACTTGTGCAACACGTTACGTGTCATTTCGGAATCTTTATATGTTCAATACCAGATAATTAGAGACTGAAACACAGTTTAGATTTTTTACACGCACTTTCATGTTTCTCTAGTTCCAGAATATCAGAATATCTGCTGGTTGTGCAGCTTTATACCTGATATCACGAAATGCTGGTTTATTTCTATGAAAACTTGTTTTTGAAAATAACATTTTACATTTCCGGTTGAGTGGAAGTGGTTTTATGACGGATTTTAATGAAACAAAATTATTTTAAACGCACATCAAGTGGATTATGTTCGAATCACAAGTGATTTTCAATTCGAAAGTGCATTAATTCCAAATGAAGACATTATTCTCATAAATAAAACTTTCGAAAAAATCACTAAAACTTAAAAACATTAAAATGTTTCTCTCATTCATGATAATGTTTGAATGGATTTTCAGTTTGGAGCATTTCCCGGGATTATCCTCAAGGAAAATGTTTCAGAAATTTTAACCTTTAGTGGTTTTTTTGCATTGAAGATTCATTGTAACTAATAGTTGCACTTGCAATTGCACTTTGCATTGCAATGCAGTTTATTAATTTGATCTCGTATTGCTCAAAGGTTAATTAGAAAATGAATTCTTTGTATTCAAGATAGAGAATTTTCCAACGATTTAATTTGACTGTTGTATTTTGTGCTACAGTTTGTGGTGGAAAATTGTGGAAAAACTGAAATGAAAATTCGTGAGTGTTTAACTAAACGCGACAGTTGAAAGAAGTTCCGGTTGCTCAAACTTGATACTTTGAATAAGAAATTAAGTTCAAGAGGTTCGAGATTCTCGGAATGCTTTGGAATTCGCAGCTACTGCATTTAGAACGATCCAAGATTGAGTAGGAGCTTCTTGGAATTTTGTGGTTTCTAAATGACTAGTATCTACGTACGGCGTAAAGGGTAATCAAATGCAATTAAAAATGTTAACTACTTTTCAAAACAAGACGATTTTTCTTATTCACGTCATGAAACTGACAACTTGTGTGTTGTGATTCACTTTACGACGTTCAGTCCATTTAAAAAAGCAAATAGAAAGTTTCATGCAAATTTTATGACTGACTTTCATAACCTTCAGCTGTGCAGATTGTTTGATATGAGATTTCTTGGAATTTTCTCAGCTAAGAAGAAATACATTATTTTAGGCCTAAATACCAAATAAAAACGTTTCTTAGTTGAAATTTTTTCTTTCTCAAGAAAACAACTTTTAAAGCCACACCTTTCACTTATCACCTGTGAAGGAATAACAAATTTTCTTTTTGGGGAAACATTAAGTTATCCATAAAAAGTGTTGCTAACAAATCGTAAATTTCATCTAAAATGGTCTGAGTATCATCTTCATGCGAGTGTCAAGTTTACAATTTCTTCATAAACTCGCTGTTACTGGGACAAAAATTTAAGACCCTGCTGGTGTCACCAACAAAGTCACCTTGATTCCTTGACCAGCAAAGTCGGTGTGAATGCGTCAATTGAAAAACTATAGGACCACTGTGAATTGAAATCATTAAAAATACTTGCACCCACCTGCATTAATTGAATAATTTTGCAATTATCATAAACCCTGATTTCTGGGCCACCATTAAGTATGTAATAACTTCATTTTTTCCCAAGAAAACCAAAAATTTAATTGATATTTACTATATCCCTTGACATAACATGGTGGACTGAACGAAAGTCAATTAACAAATTGGCGGTACTTGTGGTGGGTGAAAGAGAAAATTGGGAAAAACCCAAAGAGAAAAAAATCTATACTAGTGAAATTGAAAAATCGTTGCGTAACACATGAATTTCACTTTAGTTTTTTGAACATTTATGATTGTGACAGCAGCCATTTTAGAAACGGAATTTGCCGGAATTTTTCGTTAATTGCGGCAAAATTAAAGTGGAAAAAAGGTTTCGACAGAAATGCAGTCAAGGAGGGTTTGTTGCTTTAATCCTGGAACCAATAATTTTGTCTGATTGAAAACCCTTTCACCGTGAAATTCAAGTATTTTTCGCGTCCACTTCTAACCTCAATTTTCGGACATCGATAATTCCATCGTAATTGTATCGAATTTGCATAATTAAGTAGCAATTACTTTATTCAATATTTGCTTGAAGGTTTCTCTAAGGATACTGACTAACCTGTTCGATCACTTCATTTAGAGGCTTTCCAGCAGCCTGTGCGAGAGCAATTGGCAGCTCTGAATCTGGTTGTTGTGGTGGCGGTTGCTGTTGTTGTGGCGACAACTGTAACTCATTGTTCGACGTCGGCGATCCTGGCTCTGCTATTCTATCCTTTCCGAATTGTCCTAGTGGTCGCACTAAGTATTCCTTAACGTCGATAATCTGCAAATCAAATGAATTTCATTAGAAAATTTTTGCATACAAAATTCAAGTCAAAATTCAACGGAAAATTACAGGTCAAAAGGTGAGAAAATTTCATGGAAATTCAAATTGAAACAATGACGCCATTTTGAGTGAATTGCATTTAGCCTTGCTCGCAGTTGACACTTTCAGTTCTGTCAGAAATGCGTTCAAAAGTTGCATTTAAAATTTGAATTTAAATTTGAGGTTTTCATGTTAGTTAGCATTTTTAATTTATTTGCACTCTAAATCATCAATAATATTGTAATTGCGACATGTCAACAATTACAAATGACTTTATGTCGACGTTAATTGCAGAATTAAATGTAATTCACATTTGACACGTTTTAGACAGAATTTAAGTCGAGTGCCAGTCAAATGGCTGTCGTCGTTTAGTATCTCTTTCAAGAGGCAATAGTTATTAAGTTAATCTAGTAATCTGTGGCCTGTTATTAGCTGTTACCTGTCACTGCAGTCGCCATCTTAAACTAGGGGCAGTGATAGTCGTTTCGTTCTTGACGTGCTTAAAATAAGTTGAGCTATTTTTAATTGAGGAAATCTCATGGATTAGGGTCGAAAATTGAATGTCCTTTGGTTGAACGGTTGACGAGAGCAATTAAGTTATTACCATTCGACGCCATTTTCTAATAATTATCATTGACCAATTTGTCTAATCGTTTCGTGCAAAATTTCATTTAGAGAAAGTTGTTTTGGCAGAAAGATTTGTTGACCCTACCAAAACCTTCAAAAAGGAATCGAAAAATTCTAATTTGAAAGTCTGCAAGTGAAAACTCTTCGCTCTTTGCACGAGAACAACGTGAGAGTGATTTTTTATCCCTTAGTCGAAAAATCCATCTATTGGATTTTTCAAGAAGTACTTTCTCGGTTCGAAAACAAGGTTGTTTGCAAATTTTCAAGGAATAGTGTTTTTACGAATAACGTGACAATTACACTGAGAATATTTCTATAACCTTAATTATTCTGAAATTGATTAGATTTTCCTTCTCCAACAGAATCAAAATTAATTTCCTTTGCCTAAACATCGTTAATTGCTCTTCATTTCGATTGAAAGGTGAACTAAAATGAATCTTCAAAAAAATTGTTTTAAAATTAAAAATAAATTTGCACTTGTTATGAAAATTTAAATCGATTTAACACTTTTAAATCACTTTAGTAGGTAATCAGTGAGTCGCATAGTGAATAGAAAACATTTTTCTACGATGGTACATGATTTTGCTTCACTATACTTATCTTGATTAATTGATTTTTGATGTTTTTTATTGATTTTCAATGTACCTAGTTAAGAATTATGCCAAGAATATCTAAATGAATCCGGAGAATATGTGATTAAGTGCAATTTTAATAAGGAATTCATCGAGAATTGATGATTGTGAAATCCAAATCCATTTCTGACTAAATGCCGGACAACGTCCACACTTGTGAATCAATCAAAGGTGCAGTTTTGGTGCATGAATAGTTTGAGATGATTTATTCCTCAAAGAAATATATTTCATAAAGGAGGTGAAGGCTGGAGATGGTTCCAACCCTGAAGGTGCAGGTGTGATGGGAAAGTGTTTGCAAAACCGCATAAAGGAATGACTGAATTCGCTATTTGGTATATATGTTGACACACCTAAGTCGTTTGCCAAAATGCGTTGATATAAAATGGTGAATTCATTTCAAACTTTTATGAGAAAACAATTTTTAGCAGAATATTTTGACACTTAGTAGTATTTTTATGTTAATTTTTTGATTTTAACACAAAAATCATCAAATCAAACTGCCAAATTTTCCATCAAATCATTCATTCGTGGGAAAATTTGAATAAAGGTGTTTTCAAGTTATAAAAAAGACTCGTTAATTTTGATTTTTCTAGTCTTGACTTTTGATTGTAGATAAAGCATTCATAACAGTGGGTAGATTTTATAGTTTTTGCGAGACCTATGACCTACAAACCACTCAGATGCGGTTTCAGTCAGAAAAACCCAAAACGTGCCAAAACTTTCCATAAAAAATCATGATCTTTTGTTGCAAAATCATAATTTTAAATCACAAGGTTCGTCAACAGATGGCAGAAATCCTGAATTAATAGCCGCGTTCTTTTGGTCATCGCTATCGAGTACAAAACTAAAGTAGCAAAAGAACGCATCGGACTTGTTCTCGATAGATTACAAACTTTTACCAACTTCACTTACCATTTATATGAACTTTCTTCGATATTTTTCCATTTTGTGAGCCCTCGGTTGCATAAATTCCTCACATATTACTTGAATTTAAATTTTCAGATGAAATCAAACGAAAGTTTTGAAGAAATTGTAATTTTGTGGAATTTAAGGAAAAATTTAGGTTCGCGTCAAGGAAAATGATCCATGTCGCCATCTGGACATTTCTAGCTCAACTATTCTGTTCAGAACAGCAAATTAGTTTCAGTTATTATCGAGAACTAACCTTGTTCTGTTAAATGTATGGGATTTGATAGTTCTGTTCTGTTAGAGTGACCAAAAAAACACGGCTAATATCTCCTTGAAGTACTTGATTGTACCGTTCAGTTCAGACGACTTCCAGGATCGCAAAATTCTGTCCGCACAGGGAATGAAATCTCTTGATCAGGAAAATTGAAGAAAATGTTTTGTTTCGTTTCAACAATTTTTTCTCTTTACGTAATATAAAAATTTTCCGATTTTCTTTTGCTATATACCCGTAAAGCAAACGACTCGTTTAAAAAGAAAATTGTGTTTTTCGCAATGACTCGAAATGTGGAAAAAGAAATTTTTCTGTAACTTACACGCTCTGTAATAAATAGTAATCAGTCACATGCAACGCATATCGAAATTGAAAAGGAAATCTACAGCTGCCATGGAAAAGCTATTGATAAATTACTGTGTTTATTTATTTATTTCATGGAAAACTATTGATTGGTGTATAATTTTTTCTTGTCATATCATTTCATTTCATTTAATTTTGTTGCGCTACATATTTTCTTGTTATAATTTCTTCAACTTCATTTGTTACGTATGTAACAACGGAAACGAAGCATCAAAATGTTCATTATGATTATGTATCATTTAACAACAACTTGTCATATGCACTTTTTAGTCAATTCCAATAAACAACATCCACCTTAATTGCAGTTTCCTGCGCAAGTGCAGTGATTCGCTAACAGAATGCCGTCCAGTCGTGTTCGCTCTGAAAATTTCTTTTCATTTCAACAGATGACGCTGTAAACAGCAAATGAACAGGAACACCTTGTGAAATTCAATTTGACAGTAAATATGTTTCCAGAAGGACTTGAAACATATTGTTTGTCAATCCATTCGTAGAAATGCTCTTAGCAGCTCTTCCTCGGAAACGATTCCAATGAATGCGCACGTAGGTATAGTTTAACTAATTGATGATGTCTGTTGGCCTATTGACATAAAACTTCAATTAGCATAATTCCAAACGATCGCTTCAGTCTATAGAATGAGCAAAGTTCTAGACAAATTCCATTGCCTGAGTGTCGTAATCGATCCTTAACTATTCAGCAGTCCATTGCGTCTGGCGGCTGTTCAAACACGGTCCGATGCAAAAATCAACAAAGTCCAAGTGCTCGATGCATTTGCATCATTACCAAAGACAATTGAAAGTTGAAGATTTTTCCAACTTTGAATTTTACTTTTTACGAACTTCGGCCAAAGGTAGGTATATGTATAAAGAGCGACCCCTCATTGCATATGCAACGTTTGATGCTCGATGCTGGCAATTATTTTGCGACGCACATTGTTTCTGGGTGCACGACTTAAGCCCTCCGAGACACAGTCTCTAAAAAAGACCTGTACTCGTGCTTAGCATGCAAAATTCAAATTCAAATGCAAATCTAATTGCTTCAAACTTCAAAACCGGGTGCCCAATATCCAAGTGGCGATTTCAAGGGCTCTCCATGCTTTGCTGACTCTAAGCATTGTCCGTCAAATTTGTTTTGGTTTTCAGGTCAAGATTGAGTCGAAAGACGTCCCTCCTTTCGTTAAGGATGTAGCATTGCTACATAATTAAATGAATATCATGTACAATATAGATAAAATATGATTTTAATGGTCTTTGAGTGTTGCAATGCAGGAATTATAGTGTTGAATGAATAATGTATGTCAGTCACAAAACGTAACGAAAATATGCCAAAAATCCGTCAAACTTTGTGGCGATGAGGTTAAATGGAAATCAAAATACAAGGCTTGCCACACGAGTGGTAATGAGCAAAATGAAAGAGTAAACAAGAAATTCACACAACACCTGTACTAGGTAAAAGTACGTGTAAGATGAGTGTGTACTGTATGGAATGTGATTCCAATAAAACCAGAATTGAATAGGAAATGTTCAACGGAAATCCCACAAGGTCTGGTGAGAGATGAGACGAGAAGCTGATGGTTCTGGCCAGTGCATCTTCGAAGTACCTAAAACGGAATCCGATAGAGACCGGTTTCCCAACCCAGAGAGTTGTGCAACACTAACCGGACTTAGGGCGAAAAAGTTGTCGTCGTGGAAGAGCTGATGACCAGAAACGTGTCATCACATCTCCGAAACTCGGCGAGCAGAGCAGGGTAGGTATAACTAACTGGAAGGCAAACAACAAGATGATGGTAATTCCAGGGAATTGTTTTGTATATGAGAATCCAGTTTTATGGATTTTATGTTTGTAATGCTTCGGAGATTGGAATTTGATCTTTTCATCATAAAAAGTATCCACATCATCATCATCATCAAATGGAAATGAACTTTGACGATTTCGAAAGACTCACCGTCCACGACTCAGCCTCTCAGGTGGGTCATCTTTTGGTATCTGTTCTGTTTCTTAAAGAAATCACAAATTTCTTTTAATAAAATTCAAATTCAAATTCAAATTCGAATTGAAATTAAAGGAACTCATTTGATTCCTGATGTCATCGGCATTTTCAATTCGTTTTTCTTCTTTAAAATTGTCTGAAAACATAAATTTCAGAAACTAGAAATCAACAAAATAAATTATTAATTAGCCTGTTTTAAATGTGATTCACCTGCGAAGCGTTGAAAAACGTTTCTGGCTATATAAACGTGGCTTCGGGAACAAATTTCTAGACATGCAGATAAGTAAATGTTTGTATTTATTCCGCAAATTTTAATTTATCTTTTGCTAAATTATTTATTGAATTCCATCAACTAGACGAGACAGGAAACTGAAAAAATTCATGAAATTTACAAAATTTGCAAAAACGTATTTAATGTCTGTGAATTCAGTGGCACCTGCCAATTTGGAGTTGTTGAACTGGAAACATTCATTTCTCCTCAGTTTATGTGACTCACTTTAATACTCCATATAATATAGGTTGGTATATGGTAGTTACCCACCGGATTGACAAAACCATATGACAATACTTTGATGAAAATTTCTTTATGTCGACTTTCTATAACTCTGAGAATGCACTAAAAAATTGAAATAACCAATAGCAGAACGGCAGTTAATCTTAATTAACGAAATATTCAAATTAACACAAGTGGACGCGTAGAAAAATCAGCAAAAAATTAAGTTTCGCTATGCAAAAAACATGCAAATCAGGATAGATTTTTTGGGTTTTAGTCTTTTGAAACTCTAACACGTCCGGATTATCTACAATAATCACACGGTTCGATAAGAAGCTAGATAAATGATTAAAGATCATTAATAGTTAAATTGCAGTGAATCCATTAACTCTTAAGTCTTATAATCCAAGAAATAAAATTCATCTTGGCACGAAAAGTGTCTGTCCACGTTTGCCTCAATATTAGTGATAAAAAAAGTGAAATGTTGAAATGAATTTTTCCAAAAATTCGATTTGAAAAATTTCGATTTTCACGAAAATAACTCAATAAAAATTTTTATTGTTTTACCTAATAGTCAAGTTGGAGGAATTTTAATAAATTCAAATGAGACATCTTGTTTTTAAAATTAGAAAAATAAATAAAATTTAAAATTTAAATTAGAAAAACATTTAAAGCCCCCGAGGTCAGATGGAGTCTTTGTCGGTTGGTTATGATGGTTTCTCATAATTTTGTCGGATATACAAGTTATTAGAAAGTTTCCTGTGGCAGGAAGCATAACACTGGTGGCCTCTATTCTCTCATACAGTCAATCAACGCCATTTTGTCTACCGAAATCAATTCATCAAGGAATTTTTAATTTTAATATTCCAAAATGAAAGTCACTAAAACTATTTTGAAATTGTGAGTTTTCCATTGAGGTAGGTTTGCCAGAGATTTGTGCCGGTCTAGATACGAAAGTTGAGCTTGCGAAGACAAAACTACAAAGCTTTGAAAACAGTTACAATGGAAAGTACTTCGGAAAAACAGTTTAACTGCTATTTTAACGACTTTTCTTTATGTCATGCTCAACTTGAACCCATCGCTGTCGCTCATTCAAACCTCCTGCAGTTGTTTGTGCGTGAAATTTCAAATTACCTGCCAACAATTGTGACCGACTCTAAATAAGGCAATTTTCTCTTTTGTTGCTGTATTATAGGCTTATATAAGACGAAACGGGTTGTAAAGATCTACTTAGTTATAGAAAACACAAAATCCCTTGAACGTTAAGTGCTATTTATTGTCTCTAATTGGAAATTAATAGCGCTCGTGAAAAATGAGCTTTTGAAAGGTAAAAATTGCTGCTGTTCCCTGGTATGATTCCTTCATGTTTGATTCTCATGACAAAATGATGGAGAATTCAGCACAGGGAAGTTATTCCTGTCACAGAGCATGACCTCATTCAGAGTCACACCAATTGCAACGAACCCGAAACAAAAACAACAAATCCCAAAAATATATGGCGCAAACTGTAAAAATTCTGTTGAAACAAAAACTTATGCGGAGGCGTCAAGAAAACGGTGACATCACATCACACGGCACCGGGGATTTTATAAATAAACTTAATAATATTTACTTCAGCGTTTTCTTGTCGTTTGTGAATGAACGAAAATGTCGAATCAAATAAAAATTCTAAACAAAATGGCGTTGGAAAACATTCCGTAGGCGGATACATGCGAGTGAAGTGTCAAATGTCAAATGCGACTGCAGTGGCCATTTCGTGTACATTCATTTCGGGAACGAAATCAAAATGGACGACACGGTTGTACAGTCGTGTCAGAAATTACGGTTCATGCAATTCGTCTGTCTGTACGTGAAAGACTTTCGTATGTTGTTTGCGAAATTATATGAATTTTTATTAGGTTTTCATGGTAAATCAAAATTCTAAGTGAATTTCTTGGAAGCACGACCTTTTCATGTTGCTTGTTATATTGGATTTGTGTTAAACAACAACACTTTGATTTGAAAACGTTTTGCATAATCGAAGGGTCAAAGATTTCAATGGTAGGGAAATGGTGGAAATCGCAACCGATCAAAGTCCGTGTATCAACATAACCGGATCACGTGATCGTGGTTTTGCAAAAAAAAAAAAAAAAAACCCATCATTTAAACGATAAATTTTGTTAATAATATTGAAATTTCGATGTTTGCCCACAACAACAAATAGTAGCGGAACATCTGGTATTTTCGGGTGCTAAAAGGTTTCGATGTTGACCTTTTCCTCCTGAGGTTATAGTTATTTGAATTTCAAGTGTTGCGTTCGATTTAATGTATGCGAATAAATTGTTCGTGTAATCGATGGGTCAAAGTTGATCGTGACGCGACGACGGTTGGCGCAATTAATGCATTTTAATTTCATTTTGTCAGAATAGGTTGAAGGTATACCTACATCTACCTTCAACTATGATTAAGGTTATAATATGCATTTCCAAATAATTACTTTCAAAATTGCACTCTTGAGAAACAGTCCAACTGCAATAATTAAAAATTACCATACAATACGGCTTGTTCACAATATTTTCGTGTAAAACTCATAAATTAAAAAAGAAACATATCTACACAATCGAGGCTGTTAGGATTTCAGGGTATTTTCACTAATTAAAACTCTACTTTTGATTTGAAAAGACTTTATTAAAAGACGGCTCTTTAAAGACTGACTAAAAACCAAAGCTTGAAAAAGTAACAAAGAAATCTCAAAAATGCAAACTATGCATTTTTGATTTAAACTAAACATCTAAGCCTATAAAAATTAAATGCTTAGTCTAGAATAATTTTATGACCTGAAAAGAATCTTAAATTTTATAGTCGCCTTTTGCAACTTGATATGAAGCATAAAATGAAATATAGCTTAGCTTATTAAGAGCATATCAATACTCCCACTCAAAAGGTGCAAGTAACAATTAAAAAGAAATAATTTGAATATTCAGCAAAATGTATATGTATAATTTTTTTTTTTTTTTTTTTTTTTTTATTATTTATTATAATTATTGTTTTATTATTATTTTTACTTTTTACTTTTTACTTTCAAATAAACCTATAGCAAATCTAATTCCTAAGAGCCTTGATGCAGATACCGTCTTCGTAAATATGTCTGCCCATTGATCACCTGTGGAGAGATATTTAAGACATATATAACCTTTTTGTATCATCTCTCTAGTGAAATGGTATTTAATATCTATATGTTTTGTTCTTTTATGATGCTTGGGGTTATTAGCTATGCTTATACAACCAGTATTGTCTTCATATATGACTATGGCTTCAGTTATATTCACATTTATACTAGTAAGTAACGACTTAAGCCACAAAGCCTCTTTTACACCCTCAAAAAGTGCTATGTATTCAGCTTCTGTGGAAGAAGTGGCAATATTATTTTGTCGTCTAGTATTCCATGTGATTGTACATTTGTCAAAAACTTTAAACATAAAGCCACTGGTACTTTTCCTGTCTATTTCATTGCTACCCCAATCAGCATCTACATAACCAATCAAAATATTTTTGTACTCATTCTTACAATAATTAAGTTTTAAATCCAAAGAACCTTTGATATATCTTAAAACTCGCTTTAGATATTTCCATAATTCTTGGTTATTTTTACTTTGATATCGACTTAGTAAATTAACTGTAAAGCAAAGATCTGGTCTTGTGGATAACATTGCATACATCAAACACCCTATCAAATTTTTACAAGGTGCATTATAATATTCGTCAGAATTTAATGCATCATAATCAATTTTTAAAGGTAACGGTGTATCAATAGATTTACAATCATTCATGTTAAATTTATTTAAAACATTTTTTAAATATGAAGTTTGATTTAATGATATTGTCTCTTTACTTCTTTCAACTGAAATTCCTAAGAATATTTTTATTTCATTCAAATCTATCATTTTAAAACAACTATGTAAATATTCTTTGAATTTGATCATGGTTTCTTTATCGTAAGTTATTATTACAATATCGTCTACATATAAAAGCAAATAAATATTTCTATTTATATTTCCTTTATTTAAATAATATAAACAATTGTCAGCAGATGAGTTTTTAAAACCTTTTTCTTTCATAATGGTATCAAAACGTTCAAACCAACATCGAGATGATTGCTTTAATCCATATAAAGATTTATTTAACTTACAAACTTGATCTTTTCCCGCCGTCACACCTTCAGGAATTTGCATGTAGATTTCTTCATGCAATATCCCATTCAAAAAGGCGGTTTTTACATCCATTTGATGTATTAAAAGATCAAATTGGTTTGCAAATGCTAATAGTAAACGAAAAGTTGCAATCCTTGCTACTGGTGCAAAGATTTCATCATAGTCTAGAGAATGTTGTTGACTAAACCCTCGTGCAACTAATCTGGCCTTATATTTAGTGGGGTTTCCAAATTCATCATTTTTGATCGTAAACACCCATTTGCAACTAACTATGTTTCTATTTAATGGTTTTGTTACAATTGTCCATGTATTATTTATTTGAAGTGAATTAAGTTCGTCTTTTATAGCTAGCTCCCACTGAGTTCGATCATCTCTCTCTGTAACTTCATGGAAATTTTTAGGAACAGAGTAGATACCAGCTTGCATATTTGCTGCATACAAATCACTCTCAGTGTTCTCTTTATAACAGAGCTGCGGACGGTTTTTAAATCTTTCACTTCTTCTTAATTCAAGTTGTTTTACATCATTATCTTTTAAAGGAGATTTGTTTCTTTCGGGAATTTGTATTTGCTCTGTGTTTTTATCACAGATTTCGCGGCTCATTGTTGGAATTTGTTCAGAAATTTTATCAACCTGAGGTCTTGAAACTTTGAAATTTCTTTCATCTACAATAACGTCTCGCGCTATAAGAAACTTTTCAGTTTCCGGATTCCATATTTTATATCCATTTGGTTCATAGCCTACAAGAATCCCTTTGACTGATTTTTCGTCAAATTTATAATTTCTTGTTTTTAAATGGATATATACAGTGGACCCAAACACCCTCAAATGATTTAATCTGGGCTTTTTACTATGCCACAGTTCATACGGAGTTTTCGAACTTTCAATAGCTTTAGTAGGAGTAATATTTATTAAATAAGTAGCTGTTAAAACAGCTTCACCCCAAAATGTTTTTTCTAAGCCTGCTGCGTTTAGCATTGAACGCGCTTTTTCAGTTATAGTTCGATTCATGCGTTCTGCTACTCCGTTTTGTTGTGGTGTATATGGTACTGTAAAATGGAATGTGATTCCCTTTTCCGAGCAAAACTGTTTAAAATCATTAGACATATATTCCCGTCCATTGTCGCAATACAGATTGACAATTTTTAAATTAAAGTGCGCTTCACTCTTAGCTACAAAATCTTTAAATACTTGAAAGACTTCTGATTTATATTTTAATAAATATGTAACTGTATAATGAGTGAAACTGTCAATAAAAGTTACAAAGTAATTTTTATTGTCTACAGTGGATGGGGTAATAGATCCACATACATCTGTATGAACAATGAACAAGGGTCTTTTAACATGATTTATATCTTTGACTTTATTAAATGGAAGCCTAGATTGCTTACCAAACACACATGGCTCACATATTTCGTCTGTAGGCTCAACATTATTTAAGTTAAATACATCTTCAAATAGTCTTTGACTTTTTATTTGATTAAATTTAATATTACTAATGTGGCCAAGACGTCCATGCCATAACTCAAAATTATTATATCAAAAATGACTTTATATCCTTTTTCCTGTATTCGGCGTACGGATAATAAGTTGGAAGATGCTTCTGCCGCATACAGCACATTTTCCAGTGTTCCAGGTATTCCTTGATTTGTGATGATTTCTATCGTTCCTCGTTTAGTTGCAGAAATTGTGTGCCCTTTCTTTGCTACACTTATCTGCAATGGTGGTGATAGTTCCTTATATTCACAAAATAAATCTTCCCTATTAATAATATGATCACTTGATCCAGAGTCTATTAAAAACACAATTTCATTTTTATTTTTAGAACTTATGTTGTTAGAATTTCCGATCATGAAGGCAAAACTGTCGTTATTCGCAATGTTTGTGTTTATAGGTGTTAAATTTTTAGATCTTTCAAATGATTGTTTCATTCTTTTATAATAATAACAATTCTGTTTTTCATGGTTAGAACGACCACAATGTTCACAATTTATTTTCGACAGTCTATATGGATTTTTACGTTGCACATTATTTGGCTTTTGATTATATTTCTTATAATTTTTTCGCGGTTTCCACTTATTAATCTTTTTCAATTTATTGTCATTCGCATTCACATTTGACGCTGTTGGAGCAACACTAGCTTGAAGAACTTTTAGGGAAGTATTTGATTGTTCTTCTGTTCGCATTTTTATTTCATAGTCCAAAAGCCGCGTTTTCACAAATGAAAGATTTAACTTATCATCACCCAATGTTTCTAACGCAGTGGCTAAACTATCATACATGTTTGGCAAAGAATTTAATAAATGAGCAATTTTGTCCATTTCATCAACTTTAGCACCAGCTGCTATTAATTCAGCAACAATATCGTCAAAAATTGTAAAATGTTGTGCTAAACTCACATCACCTTGCAATTTTAAATTAGAAAGTCGTTTTCGCAAAGCCAATTGAGATGCTAGGCTGCGTCTTTCATATATAGAGTCCAAACTATTGAAAATTGCTTTTGCCGTATCATTGTCTTTCACAAAACTGAGAAAAGTGTCACTTAAATATTCTGCAATAACACTTTTTGCAGTAGAGTCTTTTTTTCGCCAGTCATCACTTATTGTCTTTGGAAATTCTTTATCCACTACTTCCAGTACACTTAGTTCATCTAACAATAACTTAACACGAAATTTCCAAACCGCATATTTTTCGCCACTAAACGGTTGTATATTTCGTTTTGATAATTTATTGTCCATTTTAATTAATTTTAAGCTACTATGAAAATTTTAATTAAAGTTCAATGTTATTTATTTCAAATTAATTTCTTCAATTTAAACGATGAACTGGGCCCATAACCTGTTAGGATTTCAGGGTATTTTCACTAATTAAAACTCTACTTTTGATTTGAAAAGACTTTATTAAAAGACGGCTCTTTAAAGACTGACTAAAAACCAAAGCTTGAAAAAGTAACAAAGAAATCTCAAAAATGCAAACTATGCATTTTTGATTTAAACTAAACATCTAAGCCTATAAAAATTAAATGCTTAGTCTAGAATAATTTTATGACCTGAAAAGAATCTTAAATTTTATAGTCGCCTTTTGCAACTTGATATGAAGCATAAAATGAAATATAGCTTAGCTTATTAAGAGCATATCAATAGAGGCTATAGCCTCATAGGAAACAAAAAAAAATTTTTTTAAGATTAATAATTTTTTTTTTACCATTTCATATTGTTACGTTTTTTCATTTTATTTTATTTTTGTCTCGTAACTATTGATGTTTGACGTCAAACATGACATACATTTGTTGGGAAATCTAGTTTTTACTAAAGTTAAAAATTTTAAAACAAAAAATCGATTTCGTTGGCTTAGAGAATATTTAAAAAAAATGTGAAATTTTTTCTTGATAAAACAAAGATTTATTTATTGAAAATTCACTAATCTATGATAATATTGTAGATAAAACATTGTATTTTCACTTGAGTGCGAAATCAATCACGTATCTTCGATTCATTCGACCTATCTTATATTAAAGATAAAAATTATTCGTGAATTTCAAAGATTTCAGAGTGTCGGGTTGCATATCTGAATGGTGGAAATTGGTCAATCTTAAGAAATCTTTGAAGTGCCTCTCAAAAATAATTGATCCATTCTCTTAAAGAGGTGCAACTAACATAAATTTGAGTTTGCGAAATTTGAATTAAAATCAGCTCTGGTTGATGGTCAAAGTTTAACGACCCTAATGAGCATGATACATGGTTGAATCAAACATTTTTGACTTTCTTTTCTCCCAAGGTGTCTGCAAAAAGCTATATCTGACCAACGAACCTCTGACGCATTCGATTTCATGCAACATTATTTTGGGGTCATAGCAGACGAAACATTCACTTTTGAAATTTTGCTGAAAACATTTTCTTAATTCATTGTAATCATGTTGAAATGCATCAAAAAATTTCAGTAAAAAGCCTTTAAAAGCTTCCAAAATCGAAAATCAAAAATCTTTGTTTCGACAAATGCAATCTCCTTCAAACCACTTTGTACCGTCTTTCAAATTCGTAATTATATACGACACTGCAGGGAAACATGCCCGATTTGACGTACAAATTGTATAAGCGTACATTTCGTAAAGTTTATTAAACCCATAATTCATCCATGGTTGGGTTTGTGTTAAAAGTTTATTTTTGCAATTTGATTTTTCTCCTTAACAACAAATGAATGGCAGAGCCAAGGGGATCCATGATTGATGGGAGAGTTGATGAAAGTTGAAATCATCAGTGGAGCAGTGGAAACGGATTGTCAAAATAATTGACATTTGCATCGATTATCCTGATAAATGTTTCTGACGCAGTTGGCAAATTTTTCAAATCTTCGAGAATTAATTAAAATTTAAATGTGTAACGTTATCAATAATTTCATATATAACTAAATCACTTAAAGTTGGAAAATGAAGGAATTATGTGAAAAATTTTTTAAGACTTTGAGTGAATTTTTAACAATTTCAACTGCTGCTATATGATTTAGAATTCATATCAAATCTTCTAAAAACGGAAAATTTTAAAATCTATCCCACGTCATTGAGCTAATAATAGGAATCAAGAATTTATGCAGATCGCACCAAGAAGATACTGAAATCAATTGCCAAAACAGGATTACCAAGCGGAAGAGACACACAGATCAGGTGGTTTTGGACATTTTGTCGGTTTGAATCGACGCCCACCTCAGTGAAGAAAAATCATTTCCTAATAGTTTGTGTTCAACACATTCAACATGATTCAAAGTGATACCGACTTGTTTGATAAACACTTTTTTTGCCAAGTTGAATAAACTTATAACTAATAAAATTCGAATTTTTGGATTTTTTGGAAAATGGAAAAATTTGAACAAACTGATCGCGCGAAGAAGCGACACACAAATCCTGAAATTGAAATTTAAATTTCAAATTTCTCTCGTCGATATAAATTGAACTTTTACATTGTCAGAAGTGACATCTTGGCGGCGACACTCTCCGTCGACCGTCGCGCCTAAAGGTTTCCGCAGCTGAACCTTCGGTTAAACATTCCTTAAATAAAATCAGAATAAAATGCAAATTATTCTTGATTTCTTGTTGGTCATCGTTTTCCCTTGTTATACTTTTCGTTGAGTTTTCGTGTCTCGCCAAAGAATGAAGGAAAAAGTATAAAGGTTCATCCATAATTGATCAAGGCGTAAAAATGGCTGCCAGACGAAAATATCAAATTGAAATGAACCAGACGATATGTGTTAAAGATTAAATTAAACTTGAATTAAATTCGATTTCATTTACCTGTGTCGTTACTACATCAATTATTACGTAAACGAGCAGAATTATTTCCTTTTCATCCGAACCCAGTCCGGCACCGTTTTGTCCGCAGGTGGCGACGTACAACGAGACAATATGCCCCGGAACTAACATTTTTCGATAGTTCCTATGCTTGACAGAAGCATAAATTTGCACCAAATCGATCAGCACTTCATTAACGTGAATTACGTTATTTTCTCTTAATTATTTTTTACAATTTCTTAATTTTATTTGATTCAGATTAAACACTTTTTTCACTTTCACTTTTCGTCGTCGTTGTTAGATTTTCAATTCTCGCGAGTAATCTTCAATTAACCTGAAAAATAAAAATAAAACAGTTAATTAAATTTAATTTTTCTCCTACAAATATATTTGGAATATTTGAAAAATGAAAGCAATTAAGGGAAAAATTAAAATTACAAAATATTTAATGACAATAACTTTGGTTACCGTGAATCACATTCAGGTAGGTACACTGACGAAACAACATAACAACAAGAAAACCTGACCAGCTTCAAATTGGACGATTTAAAAATTCATAAGCACACCTGAAAAGTGTTGGACGAGCGACTACCGACCAGATTTTGGCCGTTGCTTTTAAATTTAGTATTAAAATTAAGCATAAAACGAACCAGAGTTAACATGGAACTGAATGAACTCATCGTTTAAGTTAAAGAAACTCGTTTGTTTTTTTTCTGTGGTTTTACGTAAAAAGCACAAAATCTTCGAATGCGACATGCCTACATAAAAAATAAACAGAATTTTTTCGTTTTTAAGTTGTTCAAAACTTTTTTCAAACAAATTAACCGGATCTAGTATGCAACTTGGAAAGTCAACTTGTCTTATGGTTTAATTGTTTATATTTTTTCAGTTTTATTTCTGTTGATAATCGTCTGTGCGCGTAACGCAACATGATTTTGATTGTTGAAGAAATGTTTTCAAGTGAAAATATTTCTTAACAAAAATTTCGTTTTAAACTTGTTTTAATTGTTTATGCGAAATATTGTTCTGCTGACGAAAACGACAAACATCATGTATAATTATTCAATTGTTTTGAAGAAACATGAAATCTTTCAAAATTTGGTCAAGTTCTTGCGCAAATTCAGGAGAAATTAAAGCAGTTACTTTGAATCACGTAAAGACAATCATCCCTGGTCCTCTGTAAGAAACCAATTGAGACAATTTGAAACCACATGAAGCAAGAGATTGTCGCTCTTTGAAAACCACTTCACAAAATCAAGGTGAAGTCAATGAGTGACTCTCAATACCTTTCATTCACTAGATCGGCATCAGAATCTGTTAAGAATCAATTGCCACCAGCATCAAACTCCCGCCTGTTCATGTACAGAGAACAACATGAAAGGGTTGACACACTCTAATCAAAGGGAGAACCTCAAATGCACCTGATTCAACAATCTCTCGACATCAACCTGTTCAGCAGATTGGGTTATTGAACCCAAAAGGGTTTTATTGTGATTTTTGCAGGAATTATGCAACTCCATTCGAATGGAAACGGTCGCAGAGGACGTCAGTCAAACGCTCCCCGACTGGCGTTGGATGATTTGGGGAGCAAACATTCTAAAAAAAAAAATTAATTTTTTCACAAAATATTATACCTGCAAAGAAATTGTGTGCAGTGAACCCACCGGAATGCTGTGCTTGTATTGAAGCATCATGGTGTTGTGTATGGACGCTTTATGGTTTTATTTTTACCTGTTGACGTTTATTTGATTATCCGTGTACGTGCAAGTGCGTGGTTGTAGTGGATACATTACCATAATTATCTAAAAAATTATCAATTTTCGCTTGTCAGAAGGTTTGAGGCTTTTTGCGAGAAATTTGCACAAAACACGATGGATGAATTGTATCAATTCCTTGAGAGAAAATCAAAATTTAAGAATGAATGTTCTACGCAAGAAAACATTCTTCTCACACCAACAAACAAACAAACAAACATTATCAATGGGTTACAGGTAAAATCGCAATACAACCGTATCTCAATCAAGTAACGAAGCAGGTTTTTCATCATCATCAAACACAAACACACCTTAACACGTGTCACTTGAAGAAGTACACTGGCAACAGGTAGTTTCGATGGAAAAGGCGTTTTTCAAATATTTTCCACTTCGAATTCTTTGGTTTTAATTACGGTATAATCTTTGCAAAAATGCACAACATCATTCCATCCATAGACACAATTTTCAATTTTCAATTTTCACCTGTATACGTACGCGGAGGAATTCAATCAGAATTTGTGGAAAATTTGAATCAAGCTAGGTATATAACCCTCTTGGCGTTGGAAATGTAATGGAATACATGAAATATAATAACAACAACATGAGCGTTTCTATTGGAACGAAGAAAGGAATATCCGGTTCAGTTCCCTTTGAAAAGACATGAAATTCTTAATAACTTATTTGAATTACAACTAATTTACCTAATTCTGTTTATTTTCCTTTAATTAAATGTTTCTCTTCTTATCACACTGCACTGTACTACACTGGAAAGAACAAATCGAATTCACCTCGATTCAATGGAAGTTGAAAATATCTCAAGAATTCCTTTGCACTTGTTTTTGCTAGTTGTTTCAATTTGGAAATTTCCAATTGAATTTATTTGAAAAACTTTGAAAACTATTTAGTTGTTCAATTTTGTGCACACATTGACTGACTTTTCTTAGGAATTTTTCTTCACCAACTGCATCATCACCACAACGATCAGTTTTTCATAATTTTCCTCCAAATATCACCATTGATTCTCACGAAATTGAATTAAAATTGAAATCGAATTGAAAACAAAATAAAAATAAAACTTGAAATTTTCCCCACGATACACACCTTCCAAGACGTTATTTACGTTCACGAAAGATAGTAAGACCACGACTGACAGACGAATCGCCATTCAAAATTGTTGTCCAAGTCAACCATTTCATCTCTCCACCACTACAAGTGCACGGGCACTAACTCCACCAGGGTGAAACTTGAATGTAAATGCGAATCTAAATTTCAACTAATGTCGACCAGGTGAGATAATCAACGAGTTTTACCGTAACCGAACGCACAAGTGTAAGTGAGCGGAGTTCTACTGGCTCCCTCTTGTTCACACGATCAAATGCATTTACTGTCTCTTTCCAGTTGAAACTTGACTCGATCCACACACACACATGCGAATGATCCAAACTCACACATACATTTTGGCAGTTTTTTGTTTCACCTCTATTGAAACACTTCAACGTAACGTTAAGGTAAGAAGCAACAAGCAGGCAGGCATTCTGTACATGGTGCCCCTCATCGAGTCCACTGTCACTGGACTGACATTCCACTGCTTGGAACTGATGACGAGTGGCGGTCAACTCCGTAACGGTGATCGATTTTCCGAGGTGAATTCTTTGGTTGGAATTGTCTTCGACCATTTCAATTTCAACTTTTCACGTTTTCAATCAACACGTCGTCGTCGTCGTTTTGTGTCAATTTCGAATTGATCAAGGACACAAGAACACAGTGAAGGGATGCTCAAGAAACTTAGATATTCTGTCTCCTTCTGATTTCCATCGTGGAGTCATTGTTTCCTTACAACAACAAAAACAATTACATTTTTGTTTCTTCTTCAAAAACTCTTGTTTATATCTACTGTTATTTGGAAACAAATCGTCGAAGTGCTGTCGATGGGGCACAGTCGGTTACAAAATTAGTTTACATGAGTATTTTTGCAAATTCTTATTGTGCTACTAAACAGTTAATCCGTTTTATTTTAAAACATTTTGTTCGTTCCTGAACACATTGTCCATTAGAGACACTTCAAATGTTTTGAATTGAAACACTTGTTAGACACTTGCTAGACACTGAGATTTGCAGCTTTTGTACATTTTGACTATAGGTACCATCTGTCCACAAGTCTGTTCAAAATACCTAGTGGTTCTACGCACTGCTGTATATGAAGCTTCCTTTCTTCCCTCAAAATCAAATTGGCATGTGTTTGAATTGGATGAATTTTTCGCCCGAATTTCATATTTCTCAATAAACTAGCAAAAATAGTAATGAAAAATGTTAATTGTTTGAATAACCAATTAACCCCGCAGTAAATCTCCTCAAAATAGTGTCATGAAGTCGACAGTAATTCACAGAACTCATTAAAATGTCCAGCAACACAACAATACTACACAAACTTTGACTATTTCGTCAATCTCAGGTGTAAATCTCGTCCGAAATTTCACTTTTTCGTTGAAATTAAATAAATTCCGCAATTAAAAGTTGAATTTCGTTTTAATGTGTTTTATGAACATTTTAATGCATTTGTCCCTCGAGAATATCGTGTAATTCATTTATTTTGCAAAAGTACGTAATAATTTTATTTTGGACAAATTAATTTATTTTCGTACGTCAGCTTTAATGAACCTGACACACTTTTGATTTGCAAAATATATCACAATCAACGTATTTTGGCTGACCTGTCGTTCTTCGTCAAATTGTTTCGTCTTAACTCTGCATAGAACTGCATGACAATCAACTCTTGGTGACACAGTTTCTTCGATAGGTTTGAAAAACCGAAATCGATAATTCCTTGAATTGAACTAGTTCGATTTTAATTTGAACAGGAAGTCAAACTTGCATTTCAAGTGAAAACACATTTTCCGATTTTCCAATTTTAATTTATCTAATTTGAAACCAGTTAATTTGAATTTTTCAATTAAAACTTGCAAAGCAAAACGGACACATGTGATTCTCCGTCAAAATGGCGAAGCCAAAAACAGTTTCGACTTTGCGTTGTCCTCCAGACTTGTCCGGCGATAAAAAGTGAATACGACGCATTCGTTAATTGTTCAATTAAAGTTTTTAATTATGGAAAAATTAATTTACTGATTTTCATGCAATTGCAATCAACTGATTTGTAGACGAACTTTGAACTTTTGCATCTCCCCCGCATTGTTCACACTTACACATTGACATTTTCCATCAGCCAATCGGTCTACTGGCCGAGATTAATTTGCAGCAGAAACTTTCGATTTCCAGTCAAACACAATGAGATGTCGTCGACGTTGCTCCTCCTCTCCAAGCATCTCTGAGAAGATTGACGCAGTTCTCTGCAGTAAACTTGTATGAAGCATGCGTTACCTTCCGTTGCGTTACTAATTAACCGCAGAAAATTAATTGTACGTAAGATGGTGGCTCCTCCCTCTTGGGATGAACGATGCAAGGCAACGCAACTTCAAGAATCTGTAACGCTTACTTGAACAATGCAAGTATCAATTAAAAATGGCGATCGCGGGCATTTTCAAATCAAAACAAACGTGAAAATGATTTACAAAACTTTTAATACTTTTAATAATTAGATTCTTAAAATATCTCTGAGTTAATCGAACGAATTCTGTTAAGATTTTACAACAGAAACGCGAAGTGAATGCGCAATTAAACAGGTCTGCATTAGTTACAAGTTCCAGGTTACATTCGATTGAAGCTGCGTGCAATGCAAACATTTACAATTCAATTTGTTAATTTTATAATTGCACAAAAACAAAAACAAAAAATTATAAAATTACAAGCTTATATGAGCAAAAAATCGCACCAAACTCGCATTATCCTCAATGTCTTGGATAATTTTTCTGGTTTTCTGCATACAATCGACTGTCGCGAGGGAAATGTGTAATTTTACTGTATATAATCATTGTTTTTCATTTTTCAACTTTGTTTGTTATACAATTGAATTTGAAAAATCATTCAAAACACTGGGTACGTGTTGCACAATGCACAATTTTCCACACATCATTGCGTTTTTTAATTACACCGAATGAGGATGATTTTATAAATTTCTATTTGCAAGTTGCTTTTCATTAACCCTTTGAGTTTTGTTTAATCTGTTTTGCATATTCTTACCTTTCGACTGGCTGCAATGAAGTTTATGAAATCAATTTCAGAAATTATTCATTGCAATAATTAAGGAATTCAATACCTCAAGGAAAATGTAGTCAAAAATGATGGCCTTAGTTCAAACTTCACATGTTCAGAGAAATATGGTTAAAATGTTGCAAAAGTTTACAACAAAAGCGTGAGGTGTTCTAATTTGCCCTCAAACTGGCGTAGAAAGAATGTTTCTGGGTACACTAAAACCTAATCCAGAAAAGTTCTCAGTTTCTCCGAGCTTGGCCCTTGTTTAAAACACGAAGAGAACGCTGTCCTCGTCCTTCTCCAACTTTCTTGGATCAGAGTTGGCATTGCTTTGAACTAGCAACACTAACTCTGACAATAGTTGGCGTTGCTTTTTTTTCCTTAAAATGACAGAATCTGCTTAGTTCAGTAGTTTTTCCACTTTCATTCGTTGCAGTCGATAGGAATAAATTTATAGCATCAACGAATCTGTTTTTTGAATATTGAATTGTTTTGTTTAAGAAACGTTAATTTCATTAGAAAAGGAGTGTATCTTGTGTCAAGGGATTCAACTCGATCCCTGACGGAGGTCTTTTAGTTCAAATCACGAACGAGAGTCAATTTCCAAGTGAGAATATTCAGGTGGATTATTGGGAGACTTGAGCGTTCTTCCGATGATCAATTTTAATAGTGATTATTCATGAAGCTAGTGATTATTCATTGTACCAATAGGCTTGCTGGGAATCTCGTTCGACTATTCAGTCAACTTTAGACCAGCAAGTTATCGATCATTTCTAGGTACTTTGATTATTCATTTCCTATTAGGCTTGCTGGGAATCTCGTTCGACTATTCAGTCAACTTTAGACCAGCAAGTTATCGATCATTTCTAGGTACTTTGATTATTCATTTACCTATTAGGCTTGCTGGGAATCTCGTCTGACTATTCAGTCAACTTTAGACCAGCAAGTTATCGATAATTTCTAAGTACTTTGATGATCCATTGTGCTACTAGGCTTGCTGGGAATCTCGTCTGACTATTCAGTCAACTTTAGACCAGCAAGTTCTCGATCATTTCTAGATAGCTTGATTATTCAATGTTCCATTAGGCTTGCTGGAAATCTCATCTGACTATTCAGTCAATTTTAGACCAGGAAGTTCTCAAAATATATAGGAACATCAATGATCCATTGGACTAAGAGGCTTGCTGGGAATCTAGGATGACTATTCAATCAACTTTAGATCAGCAAGTATTCAGCAATCGAGTTTTAAGTGAACAGTTGACTCTTTCATTTTACAGTTTTCTTTAGAATTCCCAAACAGATCCATTACTTTATTAAATAGCCCTCATAGCCTGAAACCAGCTAAATTTGTTCCATTTTTCTGAAACTAGCTGAAGTTTATCCGGTTTGACCAATCCGGTTTATCTGTCAACAGATGGCCGGTTCCAACCAACAAATCCAGTAAGTAAAACTGGAACTGGAATAGAAGATCCAGTTGTGAGGCCAGTAAACCCGTTTAATTTTATCCAGTTACGTGCAGACAACCGAGTTAATGGAGTTTAAGTTATGTAGTCTGTCTCCGGTATTAAACTAAAGAAATAAGAACTGCTTAAACCTTAAACTATAGAGATGTACCTAATTGAATAGGGAATTTCTGCGATCCGGTTTAAGTAACATGATTTTCTGAATATAGTTTTAGTTCGACAATACTCTGGATTTATCAGAATTCACGATCGTAAAAATTTGCTAGTAACGTTCCAAACCTCTGTGTTCGAAGTTATAAACCGCGACAATGCGCCACCATTGGTAGTAACTGAAAACGCATACTTATGACTCAAACTTAGATTATAGAGAACAGGATATGGCACGATGACAGATGAGCGTATCATTTTAACGCAACCTAACAAAATTTACTAACACACTCGAACGAAAAACATTGACGTCGGAAAATTTCTGTACACGACCATGAAACAAGTACAATTGGACCCAAATAATTAAAAAACGCAAATCTATTCTTTTATAAACATTTATTACTAATTTTTACTCATGTTACACTTCTTTATTATTAAATAAACTATTAAAAAATTTCAGTATACAATTTTATAAAAGTTTTATACTACTACTCCACTGCGCGGTTTTGACACGAATTTCACAACCGATGCGTCATTTATTATGTTCCATATTTTCAAACTTTAAATTTAATTAGAAAAACAATGTATTTCACTTTGAAAACAATTAAAATAATTAAAGAAAATATTGAATTTCACATAGGTAACAAATAAAATACTTTCTTCCTCTCAAGGATATAATTTGAACAATTTTTCCGACAATTCACTTCGTGTTTTTCCTTTATTACTGATATATTTTACTAAAATGAGAATGTCACTTCACAAAACTGTTACTTTCACTCCGCTGTACTTCACTTTATTTTATTTTCAACAAATTACTAATTTTTTTCAATGAAATAATATAAAATTCATTAAATTTTGCTTTGTTTTGACATTTGATGTTCAATTTATTTACAAACACTAACCCCACCACAGATTTTTCTTTGATAAAAAACGAGTTGAAGTTCAATTTTCGTACACCAGTTGGCTCCCACGCTAGCTGAAAATGAAAAACGGGTGTGACCCAAGATGAAAAAGGTGCGTGCTTATGCTTTGACAAGCAAATTTATTTTAAATTTTCTGAATTAAAATCTAAAGAAACTCAAAAAAAACTATGCAGGGGACGATTGTAGGGTATATTACACCTATTGTAAATAAAAACCTAGCTTAAAAACCTGTAAATTATAAATTGAATATTTTGATGACATAAAAGAAAATGTGCGCCTGAGCTGGTGGGATGCGTCTAGAAAAGGGTTTCAAGTTCACCATTAACTCGTTGGTACGCTGATGTCGCTGCTGTGCCCGTATATGTATACGGATTTTAGATAAGGTGTCATATCCTGTTCTCTATGATCTAAGGACTCAAATTAATTTCAGAATGAAAACAAAAGTCAGCTGTTTAGCCACAGTCGTCTCGTCGGCGAATTTTGGTTTTACATTCGACAAACTGATTTTCATTTCATTTGTTATGTCTTTGCTTCATTACTATCTACTATTACTATTATAATATTTGTCATTTAGTCACTTTAGTCCAAGCACTTGCCCAAAGAAGAAACATTCTGCCCTTTTAGGGCTCCTTGTAGATGTGCTTGAATATCCAAGAGAATAACATAACCTCTAGGGAATTTTCTTGACGCAAACATTTTCCTTAGCGTCCTAAAATTATTTCCCACCTTAAATTGAACTGGAAAAAATGCACATTAAATAAAATAAATTATATTAAAATCATGTATCAAACAGAAAATCAAATATTTAATTAACATAAATAAAATTTGCACAAACGACGAGCACGTCCTCAACATAGACGCGTCCCGGTGAACTAAAATCAAACTTTCTCATGTTGCTAGCAACGTCTCTTGAGGGAAGAATGCAAGCCGCCAAAAAGTGCAGCCAACAGCTGGTCCAGTCAAATTACTCCAACTTCATTTGGTAGCTACACATCACTCACGCATTTTATTAACAATTTTACAAAAATATAGATTAGTTATTATTGAATTTGAGCAAAATCTAAAGGATAAACTTTGGTAGTGCATATTACAGGTATATTTCGTTCTTAAAGTTTCTTCTAAGGTTCTTATGCGGTAGGACAATTGAATTTAGGACGATATGTTCTGAAGGAATTGTGACGAAGCAACCTGTCAGAGAAAATTGTTCCAAGTAACTTTGGACAGAGTCAACTTCATTTATATTTACCCAAAATAGTAATAGACGGATTCAGTTTTCCCTCGTTATTGAAGAGTGGTGGATTTTCCATTTTCGCAAAAGGTTTGTTCGGGTCCGGATCACTTGGCGTCCCTTCTATGCGTACCCAACATCCGATTTTGGATCCTGGTCCAACTGGAAGTATGCAAATTGTGTAAAGCTGTTTTCAATAATTGTCGTAAAGGTATACTTATGCTATGTAGTATGAGAGTGTGATCTCTAATAACAGTATTCTCTAGTACTATCGATTCACGTATTCGCACACCAGGACCGATTGTCACTCCAGGTCCAACAGACACATTAGGACCCAACTGAAACGAGTTAATGTCAATAATTGTTTGCAAACATGTCTTGATTCTATACTGTTGCTGTTGGATGCACTTTTGCTGTTGGGTGTATATGAACTTCGGGAATTATGTTGCAAATCAAAGTTCCATCGTTAGTGTCTGTTTTCATTCCAGGATTGCATAGTCTCTCCGGGTGAGTCTGGTGATAAAGTTCTACAAAGAACATAATAGCTTCATTGTTAACATTCTCTCAAACACTGCAATAACCTAAATAATGACGATTCGCATAAATTGCAGATCCTACTGTCTTGATTTGGGACCACCACTTAGTAACCTAAAAGAGTTGATAGTGAGATTTTGCTCAAGTAACAAAATTTACGTATTACCGGTAGAGCGTAAAGTTTGTTCGTGCCAGCAAGTGCCGTGAGAACCTCCTTCTCCCAAGCTATATATCCTTGATCTTTTTCATTGTCATACCAATTCAATCCTGGTTCCCTGGAATGATAAATGGATGCCAAGTGTGGAATAACATCTGGCGAACAAACATAAACTCCACAGTTTATGAACGTTGAAACGTAAGAATTCGGTTTTTCCACATAATGTGAGACGGCTCCAGTATCGTTGTCGACCACCAGACATCCGTAATGTACGGACTGTTGACGTGTCGCTTCTGTACTCATTATTGTTACAACAGCATCACTACCACGCGATACATGAAAATCAAATAACTCTTCAAGTGGGAAATCCGCACAAACATCTCCGTGAAGAACGAAGAAGGCTTGTGGATTTCCACTTCTGATTTGATCTCGAAAGTGGTACATTCCGCCACCAGTCCCTAGTGGAGTAAATTCTTGTAAGTACCTAAAAAATTACAAAACTAGTTACAATGCAACCGAATGAATCATAACAACCTAATATTGACATTGTACAGACTTTGCATGTCATTGACAAATTGACTCATTAGATTAGCCGAATACCATCCCATGAGTAGAATTTCCTTCAAGTTCTTGACACGAACGCAAGCTTCTATGTGGTGCTCGATTATTGGACGACCGGCCACAGGCAGAAGAGGCTTTGGTGTGTCTAGTGATAACGGTCGGAAACTGGTGCCTAAAACAGAGAAAACCACTTCATTTCAAATCACTTAAATCACGAAATTATGCAAATTTTCACCCTTTTGTGGGCCACCAACTAAAATCACGGCCTTCAGCATCTCTGAGGTGGTTTTTGTTTTGAAATCCGCTGACTTGTATCTCCTTATCAGTGACAATTGCAACTCAATTCGGTGTACGTGTGACAAATGAGTGACATTTCACTGATTCTGAAATGGTGGCCACCTGTTGGCGTGTAGATAAACATATGAAATTTTCTGATTTCTACAGCATGACGTTAGATGTCAGCACGTAAATTTCTCCCACAGGGTGAATTTTTGTTCATATTTTGTAATTTGAATTCCCAGTTTAAATGCATTTTTGATTAATATTCGTTAAAAATATTCTCAATTCTCGGTTAAATAACACTCGTTTGTCAGAGGAGTTTGTGAATAATTGTTCTGAAGTTACCTTGACAACGACGTCACAAAAATTTGTTTACAAATGGCACCCGTACCTCTATTCACTCGTTTGTTGGTAAACAAAGAATGCTGCTCTAAAAATAGTGAAAATTGTTGAAATATCTTCGATTTTATATACGTTTGTGCAAAAGTGTGTACGAAATTCCTTTCCAAACGAAATACTACTTCTGCTGCATACCAATCTATAATGTGATCGAAGAGGTGCCAGACCAAATGCCATTGAAGCTACCAAAACGTCGAGATATTCTGCCTATAGTCAAAATGATAACAGATTTAGATAATTCGGATACACTAAAACAGAAGCGGAAGTCAAGAAAGCAGAAACGAGATTCTGAAAAGAAGGAAGTGCACAAGGAACATGGAAGCATCTCAACTAGGAGTCGGAGCACTGATGAGCGGAGAATGGGTTCGCAGAAGAACGAAGTTGATTACCTGAAAGTGATAGTAATTGTTGAATAAAACTCATTAATAATTTGATTAATTGTTTGTGATTTCAGCTACAAACCAAAGATGACCAAATCACTAAATTAGTACAAAAAGTCTCTGATTTACACCAATGCAACGATGAATTTGCGATCGAGAACAGTCGACTTCAGACAGAAGTACATGCATTGAGGGATAATCTGGAGGTTCTGGATCGAAAACTTTTGGAACAGGAGAAAAGAGATTGTAAGGAATGTATGGAGTTGAAGGTAGATAAGCAAAATTTGCTAGATGAACGAGAATCCTTGTTGAAATGTAATAAAAACTTGAAAGACGACATTGAAATGATGAAAACCCTAGTCTTCCGGTTGAACGTACAAATTGAACAGTACCAAGAGCGAGTCAGACTGCTTCCGAACTCAGCTAGAGATGAGGATCCTGCGAAACATGTAGGAGAAGCTTCTGCTGAGGCTAGTTCCAATAAAGTGAATTGGGGGTCGGTAAACACTCACACGTTAGCTCCACTGCTCAATGCATACCAGGAAATAATAAAAGAAAAAGATGACTTGATCCATCAGCATGAACGGGAGATAACTCGATTCTCTGGGGATTTTAAGGAAATCATCCGAGAAAATGAACGTTTGAACGAGGAAATGGACAAAGTGCGCCAAGGGAGAGACGGCTGGAATGAGGATAAAGTTCGGTTACAAGCTCAGCTGGACATTTGCCGCAACAAAGCTGAAGTACAGAGCAAACGAGCTGATTTGGCTAAGGAAAAGCTTGTGGAGGTCTTGCGGTGCTACGAGCAGAAGGTTCAATCACAATCGCTGGACTTGGAACGAATACAAGAAGCATATTCCAGAGCGAAAGGTGAAATTTTGACTCTCAGAAACATTCAGTCCAATCCAGAAGCTTTAGTTGAAAGTTTGAAGGAATGCCAAAAGCTGTTTGAAGAATTGAAGTCCGAACATGATACTGAGCGCGTCAAACTGTCTGCAGAGCTAACAGATTCCAAACGGATAAATTCAGAACTGGAGGATAAACTGACGAAGGTACGAGGAGAAATTACTACCTTGAACAGCATCATCATGAGGCAGAAGCATACTAACGACGTTATGAGAAGGAAGATTGTTTCCTTGAAGCACAACGTCCAGCGTCTGAAAGAGTCTAGGGAAGGACTCAAGTCCCGTCTGGAGACAGCGACTCATTGGGCCCAGAAACTGGAGGCTAGCAAGGAGAAAGTGAAGCACACTTGGGAAAATTTACGTGATCTGGAAACTATAGTTAAACGAAAAGATTCTGAATTGAGATCAATTCAAGAACAGCACGAGCAGGAAGTGGAGAGACTTGAAAGGAAGCTGCGACAGCGAGAGGAAACGATCAAAAGTATTCTGAAAGATCGAGCTAAAACCAATTGATTTGTTTGTTTGTTTGTAATAGTAGAGATTATCACCTCGAATTGTGTTCAATGAAACAAAGTTTCTTTAATTGTTTGTTATTTGAAATTGTTTTCAATAAAATCTTGTTTGTTTATCATTTGAGAATGTCACTCAACATATTTAAACGCCTAGCAGTATGCAAATGGCATAGTGCTTAGATTCAAAGCAACAACACTTCGTGCACTACTTGTGATAAGCGTTATCAGTTTGAAGTAAAAAACAAAGCAAGTCTGATAAGGTCATCACCGCATCAACATAATTTTTCGAAAATTCAATTAGATTTAATTTTAATTATTTCCACAAAATCACATTTTAATTAGAGTAAAAGTTTTTGAATTGAAAAAATCGAAAAATTCACGTGACGGACAACAACGCGTGCTGATTCCCCACGTGCAGAATGAATTCGCCAACGAAATGGAGTTCATCGACAACCGACAAGCGGAGAAGTCGAACGAACTTCCACTCTGACGTCGCAGTCGATTATTGATCGCTGTGATGTTTAGTTCAACAAAATTCGTGACGTTTTTCGTTATAAAAGTTTAAAAGCGATAAAAAAGTGATTGGAAAGTTAAAAAATTTACAAAAATCTCAAAAATCTACAAGAAATCGGTGGTTCTGTGCGAGGGAAATGTGAAAATTGGAAAAATTTCCATGGAAATCAAAGTGAGACACCAAACAAATGTGCGTATGGTTGGTTCAATAAAAGTTGATAGCGAAAATTGTACAATTTTCAACATTTGCAGAATCAATTAAATTTTTCAATTGTTCTTATTGATTTTTCAAACAAATTTTCTTGTTTTTCCTACTCGGAAAATGAAGTGAACATTAAAAAATAAATTTCATGTTGTTTTGTGTGGGTGTGCGAGCGGGAGAGGAATACAAATCTGCACGTTGCCCTTGAGAGCAGTGAGTGAGATGGAATGATATATTTTTTTTGGTTTCACGTTGGACCGACTGCGCGTGTGTTTGATGCGCTTGTACCAAAATGGAAATTGTGAAAATTTTCCATAAGTGAGGTTAGGAAAATTCGATTGAATTAAAAATTCGAATCAATTCAATTTCAATTTGCATTGATTGTGTCAGTGTGGTGTCACAGATTCTTATAAGAATCCAACATTCGAAATGGGAACACTCCAATTGTAGAATTGGAGTGCGTACTGAATTCTAGTTGGATTCTGGTCAGAGTTTATTCAAGTTCATTCAAGTCCAATTGGACTCTTTTTGTTTTGTTTTTTACTTTGTTCACCGTTAGATTCTTACAAGAATCTCTTTCGATTATTTACAATGGACCGAATCCGAAAAGAGTTGCCAGTGCAGTGTTTCCATGGAAAAAGGACATTTCCATTGAACATTGTCAATTCCAAGGTGACAACTTAGTCATCATTTCGATAAGGTCTGTTATGAAATACACGACTGTCAAATTGCACTGACCCGAATTGATTGTCCTTTGGTACATTTACTTGCGTTTGTATTGATCACTTGTCAATCCACAGCACTATCAACGTGGAACGCCATGGTCATGGCAAATTGCCAAACGATTTTCGTAGCTATTTGCAACAGAAACATTCAAAATAAACCAAGTCGGGAGGAATTCCACAGAAATACGCTTTTAGAATGGGAATTCCGCTTTGGTCTCCACAGACCACGTGTGCCCATGAATCATCGGACATGACGCAATTTTTCATTAATCAACAAAGGAAGTGGTGCAATCCAGTGCATTTCCGTGGACTACATTTCCCAAAAATTGATTTCCACCGCTTGGAAAATGTTTGGAAAGTTTCTTGGAAATGTGCCAAATTTTTTCGGGCGTTGACACGGAATTACGTAAGAAATTTTGTAAAAATTTTATTTAAAAATTGAAACATGGAACTGTCAAAATCGTTTGACATCTCTCTTGTTTACGTAAACAATCGCAAAACGAAAACAAACACTTTCCCATATGGCAACACTCGAAATTGAAATTGTCAAACTGCAAAACTCTGGGGAAATTGACAACTTTCGTTATTTCCCCAATTACCTTGAGAATTCATTCAACTGCAGATTTCTCGCAATGAACTGGAGGCGAGCGTCGTTGTGTGTGCAAGCGGAACGCACGAAAAACCGGCTCAAAACAAAGTTCGATAAGACAGTCGCGAAGCAACGCAGAGAACAGATGAAAATTGCATGCGTCACTAGTAAAACCGGATTTTGCGTCTCTACGCGTTGAAGTGAAGCCTACACAATCTGTAATTCCTTCTTGAAACTTTTCGAATCTCTTACTCACATTTCCAATTGTGTGAACCGTGACTTAATATTTTCCTAGTTAACACGCGTTGAAAATTCACCAACGCATCGCAACTCGTATTCACTAATTTGCATAGCAGAGTGAGAGTGAGTAAGAATGATGAACACTTCAAAGTACCGCATCGCATCGCATGCTGTTGTTCTACTCATGTAAGTCCATCGCACGACGTTGCGTCAGTCACTCACACACAGATTCACGTCTGCAGTGCAGCGTCGCTTTGTCAAGTTTGGGATCAAGAACTGTCGAATGTCGATACGATTTCAGTGTCAGTGCAGTGGCCGATGCCTACAAAGGAGTATAAAGTGTTGTTAGGGAATTCTCGAGAAAATAAAATTAATTTTTAAAATTAACCCCACAAGAGACACAGAGAACGAGGAGAGTTGATAAAAAGGTGAAATAAAAACAATTAAACGAAATTAAGTGAATTCGAATGCAATTTGTTTTCCCCAAAACATCTACGCAAATGTCAAAATGTTGCAAATGTTCTAAATCGATAAATTTTAATTTAACCTAATGTTGCAAATACTTAAATAACTCAAAAAACATTTTTCTCTCTTCCAGAACCTCCAGCAATCATCTTCGGGATGACATTTTCTCAAAAGTTTTCTTTGTTTTCGTAGCGAAAGAGTTCAGTTGTGGAACAAAACGTGGAAAAATGAGTGAGAAAGGATAATCCCAGTGTGTTAGTGAAAGGAAAACTTAAATTACATAAAATTTTTATACGAAAAGTGTTGCCCTGGAAAACAGCCAGTCGGCTTTTGGTTTATATGTCAATTGTGTGATAATCCAAGTGTTGGTGTCATTTCCAAGATATCCAGAAAGGACGAAAATTGTAATCTTGTACGAAAAGGTAACAAGTGGATGTGTTTTTGTGGTACTAGATTTCCATGAAGGGAAGTACTAGAGAAAGGCAATTTGCACCGTACTCCTGCCGGAAGTACTAGAGTTTTGTTTTCCATCCAAGTGGCACAGGAAGTGTTTTGAATTTTGTGATTGTGTTCGTGTTTTGTGGGAAATATTATAAGAAGCAATGAAAGAAAATCGGAAAAACGAAAAATTCAACTTTATTAAGGGAAGATAATTTGTTGTTCAACACAAATTCAATATTTGTTCAATTATTATTGATCAGAGATGATGATGAATCGGGAGAGTTTAAGTGAGTGGGCAAAGGATAAGCCGTTGAGCATTCTTCAATTGGATCCAGCCGACCGTGCTGTGTTGAGGATCGCAGGTGAGTTCCAATTTCCACTATTCATTTTATCCGTGTTTGATTGTGCACTTGATCCAGAACGGTTCACATGGAAACTCCAAAATTCAGTTCCACTCAAATCAAGTGGGTGTCAATTCGGTTTCCACCGAGTCACTTCGATCTCAGGTTCAGGTTACAATGACCTTGTTGTTATAAGAAAATGTAAAAATTTTTGATAATTTATTCAAGTTTACCCAATCGTTTATCGTCTTCATTTTCTTCGTTTTGAATCATTGATATTTTATGGCTTTCGGAAGCTGTTTTGTGCAAAATCGACGGAAAATTTTAATTCCTATTGGAATTTTCGGAATTTTTCCACCTTCATCTTGAGACAAAGAATTGAAAATTCTTTATTTGTCGACATTTTCCCGAACACGCGATCATTAAATTAAATGAGTAACATTAATTTTTCAAATTTGACTCATCCCCAAGACAATGGCGGTCTGTCAGTGTTAGTTAAAGTGAAGATCACTTCCGGGACGATTTGTTCCTTCGAAAACCTACAGAGGCTATACGGCTCCACCAAGTCTGATCAGCAAATTAGCAGTTTCCACTGAACCAGGTTTAAGGAGTCCCTCTTCGAGAGTGTTCCCCGGAACATATGGCCACCTTTCCCGCTTGTTTTCCTTTGTTTTTCGCCACCGTTCGCGGTTAATTAAGTGGAAAAATGTTTTGCAAACTGAAACGACGACAAAAAGTTCATGTTCAGATTTAATTTGTTAATTTTTATTCTCACAGTGTTCTAATTAGACCAGCGTTGATAGGAGTGTGGTTGATAAACGATTGGTTAATGGAAGGACACGTGGTTCCACACCTTGTTGTGGGCTGAAAATAAAAGAAGCACAATTTACTTGTTCACAATTGCAACGCTTTGTGTAAGATCACTTCCCTTAAGAGGAAGAGGGAGAAATTAAGAACAAATAAAGAAGACCGGAATGTATGAATCTGCCCGTTCCACTCGCATCGGTTCTAGTTCGTTAATCATGGAAACAAGTGCACGTCATATTTCTCCATTGAATGGGTTCAAGTTTTCTTATACGACTTGCTGGTTTTCCAACACAGTCGGATTTCTTATTCAATATTCATAATTCAAACGATCCGGCGCTATCCATTTCCATGTGCCTCATAATTTCCATCTCTTGGAACTATGAGTATGTGGTCTTTGAAAGTCTATCATCCATTCACTTGGTTGTAGTTTTCACGCCATCACGATTGTTTTCCTCCTCGTATTCTTGAATTTACTGACGTTAAAGTATAACCAAAACTCGTAACTATGTTTTATTAAGGGGATTCTCTTGTGTCTTAAAACGCCACCATGTGGAATGATTCAATGAACTTAGAAGAAAGACCCGTAACTGACCAGTGCATCCGTGATTCCACTGTAATTTAAATAAAATCAGCAAATTCTGTTCAATTAATTCGACATATGCACTGTAACGTGATTGATTCTATTTGCAATTCTATTTGAAAAAGTCAAATTATTCATCTAGGTGGTAACAACGCCATCTGAAGATGAATTCACCACATACTCGATTTGAAGAAAGATTTGCTCTTTGAACAGTCAAGGCAAAAAAAGTAGGACTCGTGGGCTTGTGAAGATGATCTCAGTCAAAGAACATTTGAAGTTTTAAAAAGCGAAACTTTATTACATTACTGGACCGGAATGCAGTTGTCGGACCTAGACCGGTTCATGCTTTTCCAAACGACTTTCGTATCCTTGATTGTGTCACTTTAATGTTTTTCAACGAAAATTGTCTTCAACTTGTCCGAGTTTTCTGCGAAACACGTCAATAACGCAGAAGGTGACGCATAAATTTTGTGCCAAAGCACTGGAGACTCGTTTATTTTCGTTGCTCCTTTTGAAAAAGTGTCGCTGTTGGCCACCATTCAATTTAACTGAGTTGTCAACCCTGACACGTTACAATTTGTTGTCGCTTTAAACGCTTTCAATGGTTCACCTGTCATGTAATGAAAAATTCAAAGGAAGTCACTTGGAGCAGTCGCCATTCAAAGAGACAGTGAAGTTTTTGGAGGTCTCGCATTGGAATTTCCAATTGTGAATTTGTCAATTGAGACATTAAGCCGAAGGATGCCATAAATTTTCCATTGATAGGTTCATTTATGAATTATTCACTTTGGGTCTGCAAGACAAATGTCGCCATCTCACTTGCATAATTGTGCCATTCCCTAATTTTTTGTTAAACGTAAAACAAAACGGTGGATTGCTCCAGTTTTCGAAATCATCAAAGCTCTTGCTTAAAGTTCCACTTCCGTGGATAATATTTAAACTTGCAAAAAGTTTTTGCCATTATAAGTGGCCGCCAGTCCGTTCCAGAAAAGAATCATGGCGACGATGGTATGTAAGAAGAATGACCGGCATGTGTAAGCAACCTTGAGTTTTTAAATTTCCCGTCCTGAGTTAGCTTAAAACCTTAACGACATAAATTTGCACATAAAAGTTAAGAGACAACAAGTCATTGTTTTTTACACTAAAGCAGAAAATAAAATCGGACTAGAAATGATTTCATTCTTCTTCACTTGAAGAGGTTTTCTTTGAAGAACGTCTTAAGCTCTCCTTCGGTGAAGTGTAATTTTTCACGTTCCTTTGTTGATTATGACATGACGCAATGTGGTCGTGGTTTGTTGAGATTTTCCAACATTTGTTTATGTAACACAATGCAGCTTCTGTCTAAACGGGATCTTCAAATGACATCAAGTTCGGAACATTCGTCAGAAATCATTACATCTAACCGACGTCATTTTGGAATAACTTTGACTGTAGTGAGTGCGTGGCAACTCAAATGTGTGGGAACATGAAAGGAAAGAAAATGTGCTTGTGTTAGTTCATTGGTGAGAGCATCTGCCCGGCAAACAGATATTGATATTCATTTCCACTTTGTTCCTAATTATGAATTGGAACTGAAACGATAAATTTATGAAAATTGAATGTGAATGCACTCGTTGAGCGGTTAATCCCCTCAATTGCACAAATTGCGCATCTCATTGAAACAAACTCGTCAATTTAAATGGCGTCACTTGTTAAATAACTTTCCAGCATGTCATTTTGAGTTCAATTAGAAAAAAGAAAATTTAATTAATTCAATTTGGAATTGAAATTGAATTGAATGTCGGAATGGAAATTACATAAAGTTGAATTGTGTCGTTATTTTGTGGGAACTTTTGCATGTCTTCAGGTGGGTTTGCCACGTCCAGTCCAAATCAGAGTCGACTGGAAGTGAAGGTCAACCAAGACCAAAACTCCCCTTTTCCACAAGCCAGAGTCAACGTCGCCAACGTAAATTCTCCCTGCAACCAGTTAGTGTCCACATCAAGACGGAGTGGGACTGGTGGCGCCACTTGCTGTCTCCGAGCTTGACAAGTGGCTCTGGCTTCGTATCTTTCCGCAATCGTTCCCACCCTTAACGGAAGACTCTCTTGCCGGGGTTATCTTCCCTTGAACTCGTTTCTCAAGTCATGGTTCGGCGGGTTTTGTGTCTTTTTCCCTGTTCACACTGCTTGCATGCGTGAGTATCCGACATTTCGACTCTTGTGACCTTCCCCAATCCGATCAATGTTGTTTGGGGTAGAAACTTCGTTCTTATGTCATGGATTTCTTGGAAGACATTCATTGGTTCTACATATCTTCAGGGACACATTTTTGCGTTGCAGAGCCGCGTTCATCGAAGCGTTTCGCTGTTTTTATCTTCAACATTCACACGGGAAACAAGCGTTACGAGGCTTAATTTCCTGGAATTGTCCCTGAATCACCTAGAGACGTAAAAAAATTCAATAAAATTCGCGTGTATCCTGTTACCCAACAATGGCTTTGGGAAGAAGGTATCAGTTTCCTTGAAGTTTGATTGGAAAAGAGTAAAAAACCAATTGGCTTTCGCACTCAATCTCGATTAAAACCCGATTCCAAGTACTGATTCGTACGAGATGTCTTACAACTTTTAATTACACGCGCTTAGCAGCGAAATGAATCGAACCGACGAAACTAATTGCGGCCATTAAAACATCCTCAATCAGTTCTGATCGCTTACCGCCCACTTCCTCCGCCATGGAGCCGATACCCGCTCACAGCATGTTGGGAAGGTCGTCTGGTGTGTGAACATCTTCAAGTGGTTGCCATTAGCGGTTCAAGTTCTACAAGTGGTTCGTTCACCTGCCTGCAAGTGTTAAAGCGGAAATGTTGTCACATGGATTGCCTATTTGCTGCCAAAGCTCTGAAACAATACCACATTGTTTCGGGGTAATCGTTTCCGTCGCCAAGCTTTGGAAGTCGGCCAACCGTTGCGAAACGAATTTGTCTCCTCTCAAACGATCAGCCCGCCCTCGCGATCGGGTGTCAATGTGGGAAAGTTGGTGCAAATTTGATTTATTGATGAATTGCAGAGATTCATTTCGCAATAATTGTGCACTGAGAGCTCGTGGATGTTTCCTAATTAGCGTGGGAAGCATCTTGATTCGGAAGTTGATCAACTCAAGATTCATCGATCGATTTCGAAATCAATTCAATTAAAACATTTTCAAGTTAAGTTTGCTAAATCGCCTGGAATTGAAGCGAATTTAATTACTAAAATTACACAAACGAGTCAATTAGAATTTTAAATGAGTGGAACAGTTCATGGAAAATATCGTTTGGACTTTGACGATATTCCAGTTGGTTTTGAAAAAACTTATAATTAACGCTAAAAGGTCTCATTAAGATATCCATGTGGTAGCTGGCCTAGAACGTAAAGAATTTCGTTAGTTTTTTGCGGTAATGTTCCACAAAACGACTTCAAGACGACAGAAAAACTGGTCCACACTCAAAGTGGATCAATATTTGGATAAAGTTATGAAGAAACAATATTGTCATGGCGACACAATCTCCGAAAATCGCCATTTTGTCATTGACCTTTGGCATCTGTTCAGGGTCACTTGTCGGATTCCGTTCCTCGGTCTTAATTGGATTCGAGGCTTCCTCGCGTGAAGAAGACGTTTGAAAACCGAAATTCGTTAAAACGACAATTTTGTGTTAACTGAATTATGGAAGCTGATCTGAGAAAATTGATTCCTATGGCCTCCTGCCGAGTGATCTCGTAAATTTTATTGATTTTCCGGTTTCCGAAAGATTTTATCAAAATTAATTCGACAAATGTTGACAAATTACGAGCGAGTTGAACGTGAATCAAATCAACACGAAAATTGATTGAAATGGAACTGGCAGACATGTTGAAAAGGACACTTTGTGTGTTGTTTTGTTTTGGTTGAGAGCATTTCTAAAATAGTTCTATGACGCAAGCAGACTTCTAGACGAATTTGTATGCAAATGTTGAAGTTGACAAGCAACCCTCTGTAGAAGAAGTATTGCATGTTCGAGGTTATCTACGTGAAATCAATACCCACCCTCGTGCACTCATGGTTCGAGGGTAGTAAGAATATCCATAACACACCCCAGGGGTGCGCTTCAGCTGGCCGTCACTCATTGTCGATTTGGAGTTCAATAGTTCATGTTTCTTGTTTTTATGGTTAATGTTATTTATTGCGACCGGACATGCGCACACGTGGTTATTGTTATACACAACCACGTTGGCTTAGTATGGTAGTAGTTCAATGTGGAATCAACTCCCAAGTAGGTGTCTATTTCCGGCCTTGCATTGGCAGTACTGCATACGACTAGACATGAATGTAATTTTATGATTGACAATAAACTGGTTAGACAAACAGGAGGTTGCCGTGTTTACTTCTTTCGTATAAAGGACTTCAACTCAACTATTCACTCAAGTTAATGGCACATTCAACTTGGATGATATCTTAGTTTGTCCTAAAACAAACTGAGTCCTTCTTTCAACCGGAAATGGAATCCCAGCTTTCAGAGAAATGAACTCGAATCATCCTTTTTCCAGGTTACACGGAAGTGAACCACATTCAACTATTTGATATTGAACAATCTGGAAAATCCCGAACGTGACTGTACCTTTCAACTGAAATTTGACACTCAGACCCTGTGACGTAATAAATGATCAGAGGGTTGAAGGCTTCATTAATTTTCAAACTTTCCCGAATCCAACTCAATTTTCTCGTGTCAATTTGAATTTTTAATTAAAACAAATAAAAAAATAAAATTATTTTTGGTGAACACATGTTCTTGTTGCTTACTGAGAAATCCATAAAATTTTATTTTTTTATTACGCCTTTTCACAGTAACCCTCAAATTGAAATTGAAATTGAAATTGAAATTGAAACATGTCGCAGTGCATGTGTTGTGGCGTGGTTTTTTTGTCTTATTCAACAAATCTTTTGTAGTTCTCATAGAAATTGTAAGATAATAATGACAATTAGATTAAAAATATCAAAAACCACCAAGGTAACAAAATTGATGCGTCTTTGATCCATACCGCAACTAACAAAAGAGCTGTTGACCTTGAAACGGCTGAACTGATTTTGATAAAACGAGTCTAAGAACCATCCAGACAGACACACACACAGACACACAAACCGACACACATAACGGTCAAACTTATAACAATCCTCTCATGGCGTCGGGGGTTAACGAAGAATTTTACCTGTTCACTTTCCAATCACAAATCGAACGCGGAAATTTACCAAAGAGGAGACCTGTTGATCCTCAATACTTGTCAAACTCAAGCGTGTCGTGTCATCAAGTAACAAAATCCCCTTCACGAGGGAATGATTGATAAATGATGCTTCAGCGAGGAATGACAGGTGATTCAATTGTATTTTGTCGTCTGTCAAATTGGAGGTAACAAATTGCTCTGGTTCCTTGAATTCTCCCTCGCACTCCCAATTAAAAGTTAAACACAAAAATTAAAAATAAAACAGAAATCGTATGTGATACTGTGTATCATGTGACTGTCACGGAAATAGCCTCCAAGTGGGTAATCTGAGTTGAACGATTCTCCATCTCCATTCCCTCGAGCCATGGAGCTGGCTTGTCCAACTGACATTTGAGAAATGGTTCCTGTCATTACGTAACCGAATTTTAAAAGATTTAATCCCAAAAAGCGTCTCCCACGAAATGCATTTGTCATTTTTCCGTGATGCAACTCGTAAACTTCGTTTTCTGGGAAGTTTCCCGGACTAGAAAGAAGAATTCCGGATTTACTGTGGTTATTTTCGTGTAACCTGAATTAGTGGGTATTGCTCCATCTTGGATGCGTTTGTCTTTCAATTCAACAATTGATTCATTCAACTCACAACGTCATAATCCTTTGGCAAAAAGTGTAAAGGTGTCTTACCCAAGAATCGATACACGTTCATGTACACAAAACCGTCTCTCAGTTCTATTTTTAGCTGCTGCAATGCAGTCAAAGTGCATTTCATGACACTGTTTTGCGGAAATATCCGAGGCAGCAGTGTGTTTTTCTTTTTGAGGTAATTTTAGATTCCTCCCTTTCCCTCAAGTGACGGTTATTTCCGGCTTAACTCATCATTACGCCATCTGCATTCCTGCATTTTGTCGGTTTTCTTCACGCTTCTCTGTGTTGTGTCTGAAGTGATTAACTGCAGATAACGTCTTCTGAAGTAGCTAGAACACGGAAATAACCGCTAGAACCCCACATGGGTCACGAGAAGTGCATCTTCCTTTGTTTGTTCGGGAAAATCCCAGGAAAAGTGTGAAATTCTCCAATTATGCAAATTACCTGACTTTGAATTATGTAACCTAGCGCTGGGTTCTGCGGTAACGGTTTGAAAATGATCGATGACACATCACCTTTGAAATTCCAATCGGAAACAATTACGTGCCCACGTGACACAATGACAGTGTGCATCGGATCAGTGATCATGCAAAATGAATTCAATGTGAATCGATCAAAATTCACTCCGAGTCGAGTTGAAGTGAGACAAAGCATGTTTTTTTTGATTCACTAATTTGTCTTATCGCCAGTTACTTCTCGCTAATTGTTTCGTGCGTTTCTGTCTCTGTTCTCTTGACCGCCATTTGCATAAATAAACCAGTGGTGACACAAAGACCTCCGCTAATTGCGGCCACAATTTCGGCGGTGATGTCACGACTCGGGGATGTTCGGCAGAATTGGTTTAGGATGTTATCAGGTCATTGGGAATGTTTGTATGGAATGATCGTCGCCATTGTTCATTTCAAGCGCAATGCTGACACGTAGAACTTATGCAATTCGAATGAAACCATTGAAATAACAGCTACAGGAAAGGAAAGTTCTTTCTTCTTTACAATTCCATCAATTTCAGGACATTGTTATTGGCTTCAGTTGATCAAAAGCAAATGTTTGTGGTGAAGATCACTTCCCGTTCTTCTTCACAGAAAGTGAAACCTACTTCCCTCTCGATTTTTAGTGCAATCAATCTATGTCAGAGTGTATAGAAACCATCGATTGGAGCAATTTTTCAGGATTATCATCTATTTTCTTGAAACAGATTTCTGTGGCTAGAAAAACGTTGATAACACACAACTCATGCATATTGATGAGGTTTTGTTTACAAATTCGTCGTCAAGGTTGTTGGATTTTGATAAAAATTCAAATTGGTCTTGTAATCTGCGTTGGCGTAACGAGTTCTGGATTTTCATTGAGATATCTTCCTCATATCACCTCCAGAGCCATCTCTATTTCATTTGCTTCATATAAAACTTACAAAATTGTTTTGAGAGAATTTAACGAAAAATAACGGAGGGGAAATATACTAGAAATTTGCTCGAGTAACTTCAAGCTAGTTGGAGAATCCTGTTCATTTGACAGGTACATGTAACTAAATTTAATGAGGTTACTCAAATGCGAGAGAGAACTTCCAAATCGCTCACAGACCTACTAGTTATATGATAAGTGTAAAAATTTCATACTATTAACACACTTGCCTGGCCTCCATTCAGCTGGACTACTTCCAGAGCAGAGTTGATTTACGCTAATCAGCGAGTAAAGCACAAACAGAAGGACAAATATTTGTTAATTAGAAGCGAAAAATTTGCTCATTGTTTGAAATTTCGTATTTGCTCTTAATGAAATGGAATTGTCTTCTGGTGAGTAATTTTCAATTTCAAGTCACAAATGTCACAATTGCCGGACGTTTATTTTTAGTCAATTCAAAAGTCACTGGGCCAAATGCTAATCACTCGAAATGCTCTAAAAATAGAATGGATTGCGAATTTTCTGCTTGTGGTGACGAATTCCTTCGAGCAATTTTGGTTAATCAATGGAAAAGTTCAAATTCTTAACCCGAAAATTTCCCATTTTCTCCGGCACGCGCCAATTATTTTGAAAATAATTTTGAAATTAGAGTCAAGTCCTGAAACTGTAAAGTCAAGGCTTAATGTATCCACTTCACGCTCATGAGACAATCAAGTGCTATAGATCATTCTGGATTCCGAGAAACTCGTTACCGAGCCTGGCTTACCTCATTGCCTCCACCAGGTATCGGTGTCTGGAGCCGCAGTAACTCTTGATAAATTGAACTCAATTTGCGTGTAATGTCAAATCCAGTTTAAATCCAGTGTGGGTGTTTCAATCGGGTTTTGGGTATCGCAATAGAAATCACATTGAGTTTAGTATCACAAAAGACGTGATTTCGAAATCAGATCTCATGATTCCCGGGTTAATTTCAAATTTGTCACCAATCGAGGGTGTGCCAACCCTCAGGGCGCTTCCATGCAAACAGAGCCACGCAGTTATTACATCCATAAAACGGAATTTTCCAGATTTTTTGTGTTTTTACTTCATCAAGCTGGAATTTTCGTGCGGTGTTTCTGTTATCAGCGAATCATTCCATTCGGTGTCATTAGGCTTTTTGCGGCATTTCATTTCAGTTAGACACACTAAGAGGTGTTAAAGTGTCATGTACAATTGTTACTTTTATGACATCATTCCGAACCTTGAATTACCCTCATCACCAAAACTCATAAATAACTCGCTTGTCAACTGGATGACAACACGAACTGAAAGTGTTCCTCCATTTTGATCAGTTTACATTCAAAATGGCGGCACTCAAAATGACGTGTCATGATCGTCATTAACAGTCATCTCACGAATTTCCCGGATTTCATCTTGAAAATTTTGTGGAAGAAATTTCGAAAGAGTCACGATCAATCCGTCACCTGGTTTAGTCACTCCAGTACGTGATCTACAGTTGAACGGTACACTGTCATTTCAATTCCTTCGATTCAAACAAAATGACTTTGACACTTCAAACGTCACAGAGCACAGATGACTCAAAGAAGTAGTAGAATCCCGTGCACATTCTCACTCCAGTAGTAGAATTCACATGCAAAAAAGGTCGTTGTCCTCCACATGTCACAGTCCACATTTCCCCTGCTCCGTTCACTTGCAGTTTTACCTGCGCTGCGCGGTAAGAAACCACAAACACATACAAGGAAGTGCATACTAGTGGAGGCGGTGTCAAGTTTCTTTCTTCCTGCTCCGCCGTCCATCATCATCGTCATCTTCATCATGAATCACTCGTTCTCCAATTTCCTTTTGTTTACAAACATTGATTGATTCCCCTAACGGAATTACCTGCTTCCTCCAATGAATCCTCCATACATTCGTCTCCGTCACTCTTGGTTCTGCGTGTTTGTGTTTGTGGTAAGTTGTTGCTCGCCCCTCGCAGTTACAGTCTCCTACGCAATTAAGCGAATGTCTTCCATAACATTTCATGACGTGCAACAATTGCAAATTCAGAATCTTATGTCTACGCAAAGTACTGACCCGCATTGAATGCGTTCTGTCGACAATGCATTATGGCGAAATGTGCAATTAAGGTGTCTCGAAGGGAGGAAGTTCCTTAACATGCCGTCACATGCAAATTATTGACCAATTCTGATCCACTGACACACATCCGTTGTTCAATTCACATTCCCTCCATTGTGGTGAATGTTCATTGTTGATCAATTCCCAGCGTGAACCACTCGAGTTGAATTGCATGAGACGGATTTGTCAGTTTCGAGGGTTTTCCATCGAATTACAAGCGGGAAAAACGCATTCAACGTCAATTTCACTTGTTTTCGTTTCTGACAAATTTTTGACAGATGAAGTCACACGAAATTCACGTACGAATTAAATTTAATGCTAACGAATTTATGCTTCCCTATCAACATAAATCGACTAAACATTCATCCACCCACACCAACAGTGGTTAGTTGATGAAATTATTAAACTTTTCACGTTTTCACTATTAGCAACGACTACAGGAAATTGTGGCAGATTTTGTTGAACGTCGAGAGTTCGCATGGATCGCTCGTTGTTCGCCATTTAAACGCAATAAACGCAAATTAAGCGAAATTGTCGCTTTGCTTCATTACTGTTACTATCCCTATTATTACTTTTATTGCTCTGTGGCTATTACTAACTACACAAAATTCAATTATTTTCATTTAAGGCGTTGTTACACGAGTTATTTTGGTTATGTCATCAAACTTCTTCCAACTCTTGGAAATTGATCAATTTTAGTTGAAACTTTTATAAAATTGAATAAAAAATGAGTCAATTTTCTAATTAAATTGAGAAAGACAAAAATTTCCCGACGAAAATAATTCAAAAATTAAAATTCACCACGCGATGTAAACCCACCAAATGTCTTGAAGGCAACCCACCATCAGCTCTTAGCACAGACACACAGCATGGAATTGTGGAACATTGGTAATGCAGTGTTCGCGTGTTGTGTTACGTTTCGTGCGACAACTAGATGGCGGAATGCGAGCGAAATTTGAATAAATTTTCAGTTGAAATGAAAAGTTCTCCATCGATTTTTCATTATCCTTTCTTCCACCTGTTCCTTTGCATTCATTATAAAAATTAAACATCCTAACGAGACGTAGCGAGGTTTGCATGTTGAAAGGAAATTCATCATTCAATTTGGACGTTTTTCGTCTGTTCTCGTTTGGAAATTCCCAGTCAATTCGGGAAAACTGAATTTTCCTCTAATGCAGTTTGTAATTTATTTTCTGCTTTGTTTAAATTTCAATTTGTCATTGAATCAATGAACTTTTGTTTCAATCGAATCCGTTGAATGACTCACACAACGCTGGACGTGTCTGTCCTTTCGCCTGTCCAATCGAATGCGAAAGAGTTGAATCAACTAGAATTCTTGGAATCAATTAACAAAATTTTTGTTTAAATTCTTACTCACTTTCAATCAGTTGAATCAGTTGAATCAGTTGAAATTGAACAACTCCTCCTAAGAAGAGATTTTCCTTCAAACATCAAGGATGAAAAGTGAAAAGTGAAAATTGCGTAAAATTAGAATGAACCGTAAATAATAACGTCCAGCGACCATTTTGCGGGTTTATTTACAGAATTTTGTGTTTATTCAGAATTTGTGCATCGTTCAACTGCATTTCATCAAATTTAATTAGACTTTGTTGGATGTCTTTCATCGGGGAGCATAGAGTGCATGTCCATAGACCATTCTGCAGTCATTGACCAGGAATTGCATTTGCTATAATTAATAAAATTCTAATTTTGGAAACAAGGAAATGCCTTCGGCGACCTAAATCCTGAAATTGATCGATTGTGGTTCAATTTCAATTCAATTTGTTTGACAAAGTGATCGCGTTCATATGCGTTGACGCATTGAGAGTGTCAATCAATCGAAAGCACTCTTAACAGGATCATCTGATTGGAATGCCACTGAGCCAGACAATATCTGTCAAAACAAATTGCAAAATGTCGTCGTTCGTCACAGTTGGCAGTGATGAAAATCAATCAAAATTCAGAATTAACGGACGTTTCGCCATCTTGGACTCGACTTGATTTTCATTATTATGACGACCATTGATTGATCAATTTATCCGACGATCAGCACCGATTGACATGCGTTTGGACATGGTTTAGTCTGTGCATACTCATTGAATAGAATTTGAATAGAATTCTTAACGTAACCCCGGAAGCCACGACACTTTGACGCCATATTTTGAGTAATTTGAATTTTCGAATTAATTTCAATTTTAATTACAAAATTATTCAACTTCCGATGCACTTGAACAGAGTTTCTCTCATCAAACTTGATTTTCGTGTACTAAACTGATTTAATTAACAATTTTAATTAGTTTTCTAATCAAATTTTTTCCTTGTTTCAGGTAAATTTTCATTACAATCTAGAAGAAATGCGGTAGGAACTAAATGAGCAAGTAATTTGTATAAGAACTACAGGTAATTGAAAGAGTAAATTACACAAAAGTGTCTATGAAAGTTAGAGTTAAAAGTTCCAAGTCCCCACCACTTAATACCGCGTTTACACCGACTTAAATCTAGTAGATTTAGTGAAATGATTTGATAAATCTGCTCCAGTGAGGACAGTTCGACATTTTGTTTTGTGAAATTGTTGTGTTTTGTTTCAAATCAATTACAAAGTTTTCCTGGACACACTTTTCCTTGCCTCTTTTGTTATTGAAAGCAAAATAAATTTTCAAAATCAAAAATCTCCCTTGAATACAATGAATTGAACTCATTTCAAAATTTACGCAAATGTTCACCACTAGATGGTGTCACTGAGGCCATTTAGACTGGAGTTGGAATAATTCTTGTTTGTTGGTACGCCGTATCGAGTGTCTTTATTCAACCGCGACAAATGGCTGCGAGTGGCCGTCAAGCATGTCCTGAAATATCCTGGCGAATGTTCTGTTTTTGACTCTGAAAGGGTTCTTGCATTTGAGGGTGACTCAGTTGTCCCTAACTGCGTTTTCATATTGCGCTTAATGTATGAAGGAATGCATGTGAACCTAAAAAAAATCTCCATCCGCAACATCCCCGGACTCTTGTTATTCGGCAAGGAATCGTTAGTAACACTTCACCATTTCCCTATATTGAAGAATAATCAAAACTTTTACCAGCATCCACTTTTCGTCGCCTCTCCACTGGAGCAGTGTCTTGGTAAACGTCTTAGAAAATCTCAAGATGCCAGTCTATCGTGTTTTTGAGATAATCCGTCATTGTGAAAAAGATTTGAAGCCGAGGAATTTCACAGCAAGAGGAAAAGAAACCTTCTGTGGACTGGGAGACGCCTGGGACGGGTTCCAGCTGTACATTCGCCGTTGGTGGCTTGCGTTTTGGTGGAGCTTTTTGTGTCGGAATTTGCGAACAATTCGAGAATTAATCAGAATGTGAGAAACAGCAGTACGAGTACCTACTAACAACTTAAAGAAGAGGAATTGATCAGTAGAGGAAAAACAGCGATTGAATGGTATTTCCCTGTTGATGAAGTGGATGGAGTTCATGTTCTCGACATTGTAGTACCGGAATTTGCGCGAATCGCTATTTGTGGGTCAGTGGAACTTGTTGTCCATTGAACCATTGCCGCTTACTGACTTTTCAAAGTTCATTGATCTGTCAGAGATAGCATTGTGCTTGGGATTTTGTAAACAACCCAACGATCGAGCACCCAGAAGTACCTTGAAATATGCGCATAAATTACTGCTGCATAGAAGCGAGTTATGGGAACGTTGGTATTCGTTAGTTGAAAGTTTTCCCAAAAGTAATAAAATTTTCCGAATTTTCCCGCTCCAACAGTCCAAATTCAATGATTCAACTCAAAGTTGAATCGACCAGCCTCCATTCAACTTTCGATGATGGCATGCTCAGGTGTACGGCAACGTCGAAGAACACAACGCAATCGAGTCTGTCCGGTGCGTCAAGCTCCGTTGCGAGTGTAAAGACAGTCTGTCAGTGTGTGCGAAGCAAGTGTCAAATTGGGAGTGAAAACAATTCGAAAATGGAGTTGTTTCCTTAAGGAATTATCGGAGTTTCTTTTGAGTATTGGAAATTGCGTTATTTTATCTAACTTTCATCTAAAAACAATTTCGAGTTTCGTGTAAAATTCGCGCTTGTCAAACTCAAAATCATCGCATCAATGTGAACGAATGCGTGTAAGCACGTCGCACTTGCGCTCCGTCGCATGTGTATTACCATCGCCATCACCACACACCGACGAACGCGAGACCAACTTCACTTGTTTAGGGCATTTCGTGTAGGTCGAGTTTATTGCTCTGTGCTGTGTCGCTGTCGGTCGTCGTCGTCGCCGGTGTGACTGTGGATCGAGTGAAATTTTTGTGTTTTTCCTTCGTTTTTTAAGTGTAAAACAATAAATTTTTGTTTAATTATCATTAAAAATATAAATTACCTTAAAGAGAAGTTGTTTTTCAACTTAAAATTCATAAAATGGTGGTGACGCTCGAGAGCGAATTATTTTTGGTAAATATTCGATTACAGTGCGTTGCGTTTGTATGCGATGTATCGCGTGTGGGAAACTGTCAAATTGTGTTTCAATTCAACTGAAGTGTGTTTGTGCATTTCATTCAAAAATTGAAAAAGTTTTCATTAATTTTCACCAATTCAACAAGATTCAGAAAATGAAATTTATGTGTCTTCTAAAAATAAATCGTGAATATGTGAAGAATTCCATTAATTCACAATCGGAATGTGTTGAATCATAAATTCAAAATTACCAAGTGTATTTAAATTTTATTTTACATTAATGTGTTCTAATGCAAATAGCTCGCTGTCTCACTTCTGCACACGCAAAACAAATGGAAATTCTGCAAATCAACAACTAGTGATAATCGATGAAACGTACTTGCCGGGCTTCTTTCCGGATTTGTATATTTCTCTAGCAAATATTTCTCTTTAGTAGTTCGTCAGCCTTTTCTTCTTCCTCTGCTCTCCTCGACGCGCATTCTTGTGTAATTCACACCTCGAATTGAAAATACCTTCGTGGTACCTTCTAATTTCCAGTGTTACCAGAGTCAATTCTTTTGCATGTGACTCCATGTTGATATCGCCAAAGTGATATCTGCATCCAGGAAATCTGGGGATTTAGTAGTGGATATGAAGTTAATCGATCACTGAATACAATGTAATTCCATGAAGCTCTTGATGATTAACATTAACTATTATCAAATATGACGCAAGACGACTCAGGAAATTGTTGTAGCTATTGATATCACAAACAGTTTACGTAATAACTTATAAATAAAAGATTTCTCACTGTCATTTTGTTGCCACTTCTATGGCGATTGTAAAAATCACTCACTTGACCGAGTTAGATTGAATTTCTGCTTCTATTTCTTCTACTCCATGTAGAACTAGTGATAAAATTCAGTCGTTCCTGATTACCATATGAATAAAACTTAACTGGAACTGAGTTTTGTAAACAAATGGCAGCTGATGGCCAATGCCACCATTTTGAATTCAGATAACGGTTGATTATGGACATAAGTGAAAAAATTTCATTTCTTTGAATAAACGACACTGAAATGTGACAACCTGGAAATGCACCAGCACCTACCACTGATATAGGTGTCACATGGAATGGAGGGATTTTCTTCCTCTGGCCCTAGCAAGAACCCGTTTATTTTATCTACTTTTGTTTTGATTGTTTTACATTTTTAACCCGTCCCACATTCCAGTTCTACGTGGAACGCATTTGGAGCCCACACATTTCGAACAGGTAGAAGGCATTTTTCACGAAAATCTCATTAGATTTGAATTGGCTTAGAGAACAGCGTTGCCAGGTTGGTGGAGAGGTTTTTCAAAACTTGAACTTTTGGCCTTCCCAGCTGCCATTAGACAAATCACTTAATTAAGAATCAATTAAAATTGATTGCGGATTGATCGTGTTTACTCAATGATCAGTTTGAAATGATAACAACAGAGATATGACCGGATATGTTGTATAATAACACTCAAAGTATTAGCTGGAATCTGTAATAAAGACTTGCTGTCAGTTAATTATGTTAAACCATGTTTGGTGGGACAGATTCACAGATTCACATCCGCTTTTTATAGAATCCACCGGCGTTGGAGTTATGCTGGCTCCATGTATATACCAAGAACACCCATATGGGTTGTTGTTAATCCCCAGTTTGTTGGAATTTTCAAAAACACGCACTACAAAACGAATTGGAAATAAATCTTCTAGTGAAATGTCAAAAATCAGGGTTGGATGTGAAAGACACATGCACTGTGGGGTGCTGCACATGGTGGCTAAAAACAGCCAAACGGTCTATGGTGGCGGAGGAGGTCTCAACAAATCATAAATGTGACGATAATAATAGAAATGAAGGAAATCGTTGCAGACATTGTAGGTACCTCAGTTCACATCACTTGGAACTGAAGTTAACAAGAAGCGTATCGTTGCTGTGGGCTATTCTCGGATCCAAGAAGTGATCACTAGCCGCACTCTCTCTTGTTTCGTTTTTTCAGGAGACATTCTCCAGAAATAGAAGACGTGTCAACATGGCAATTTCAGGGAATGTTTTGACTTTTGCTGAAATTACTTGCCATTAAATTTGACGCAAATTGACTCTTGGAGTTTTATCTGCAATTCCTGGTGACACTCATGAGCGATCGCCGGGTAACTTCAAACGGTTCCATGCGTTTCCATTGACAAATCTATGAATATGGCGACATCTGCTGTCTGTGGACATAAATTCAAGTGAAAACTTGTAAATGAATTGAACTGTTAGCCAAAAATAGTAAAATCTGGATTTTCACGCTGCATGACAGTCGAATGAAAGATGATTTTCTTGTGCTCAAAATGCCTGCACTTTCCGCCATATTTAGGCTGCAAAAAGACGTGTTACTCAACACGTGAATGTGTTTTATTGAAAATAAAATGAATTCGTGCCACATAAATCATCAATTAAACTTCCAACGCAAATGGTATGAAATGAAGACGACATTCATCAAAAGGTTCCGAGAAATACCTTCGACTGGCTGGTATTGAAGTGGCTTTTGGTAAATAGAAAAATCACAGAAAAGTGAGAAAAACAGTCGAATGGAATTTCCTTATCTGCCGCAGAGACATTTCGTCGAAGTGCCTCAAAATCCACCACGGAATCGTGCCAATATCTCCTCTACCCTTTTTGCATTCCAAACAATTAACAAATAAAATTGAAATTGAAGCACAGAACATATATCGATAAACGCAACTAGCTGTGACCAAGCACATAGAGTGTTAGGAAACTCAGTTGAAAATTTCAGATTTGCTTAGCAAGGAGTGCGATACATGCATACACTCATGTATTTGTATGATACATAGAGTGATAGGAGAAATATGTATATGTAGTTACGTCACTTTCTTTCTTCGTTGCTACCCATTGAAATGTGTTGCTTGGTTATTGCAAAACTTCAGTCAATTCAACAGCCACAGTTTCTTTTAGTTGCGTTTATCAAGGTTGTACTGCAAATTGAAATTGAATTGAACATATTTTCACATTTGTTCAAAGAATTCAAAATGACGGTTAATGTAAACAAAATGGCGAAAACCCTTCAACAGTTGAATTCGAGTTTTCGTGTTGATGACGAATTTCTGGAAACAGGATCCATATGAGAATTGAATTGAACAAACAAGCCAACAAGCAAACAGTTGAAAGTCAACAGAAGCAATTGAATTGAAAGACCGGATGCGGCACAGGAGTAAACTCAAACAGACGTATTTCCTGCGTCCTTCCACTTTGTTAGCAATAAATTTTGCAGTGCTGCCATCTTGCCGTTCGAAAATTTCCCAACAAAATGGCGCCCACCGCCGTTGTAACGTGTAACATGTTTCGTCTTATCGTAAATTGTTTTGTCAACAATTCGAGTTTATCACGTGGAATTGTTTTAATTTTGTTTTCTACCTTTATCTTAAAAGCTTTCTTTATCTGAAAACACTGAAACGATGTCGTCGTTTGTGGTAATGTTTGCTAAACTGATCCATTCGCCTGTTGTATTTTCATGTTATCGGAAATTAAACTCGACTTGAATGGCGGCGGTTGAAAAATTATCTTAAATGAAACAAGAAGAAAATTACGAAAATTTTTAAATTGTTGTTGTTATTTTGAAATCACTTCACGCGCGCAAGCAGGAGTACCAACCAACTGCGCCCAGAGATAACCATCTGTCAAGTGAACATTAAAACGCCCGGAATGGATATAATTTTGAATTTTTCCATTTTTTATTTTTAATTTTTGATTTTTAACATTCCAACAAGGTGTTCCCGAGTTACTGTGTTTTTATTTATTGCGATTCATTTAACATTTCAAGTGTCCATGTTGTTTTTACTTTAGAAAGTTTCAGCGCAACTCCAAGCTGATCTCATACGCGTCGTGTAGGAGGCGGTTATAGGGAAATTTTCGTGGCTTTATTAGGTCACAAATCTAACGATCATTTAATTGTTGATTAATTTCTGTTGTTAAGAACATTTCGTGTGTCATAACTCTGTTTTCAACATGGAAGACCACCTGGATGGTGTCGTGTTTGAAGTGTTTTCAGGAAGCAAATCTTTCAATTCTCTCCTTAATCTCCCGGAATTGAATGGCAACTTCCTTGAATAAACTTTGAATCCAAATTAAGACAAGATTTTTGAAAAATTATTTGATTTGAATTTCAAATTGTTGACATTGAAATTGTGTAAAACGAAAATATGTTTTAGCAAACAAGGAAACAAAAATTTTTACCCACTCGCAACGCCCTGTGTTGACGAAACATGAAGCAGACAACCTTTTGTGGATTTTTAACCTTTAAGTGTCATAAATTAATTGAATAAAACGAAATTTCTTTCATTTCCGATTCGTTCCTGTCAATTCACGTCAGACAAAATGGTGGCACGATCCACGTGAATCACTTTGACATTTAACACGATCAAAAGGCAGCTTTTATTTATTGTTCATTGTACATAACTGCCCTGCAATTGAATGAACTATTCAAAGCTTACAACTGAAATGAAGTTCGTACGTGCTTCTATTGAAAATTCTTGATCAATTCAATGCACGCCATCTGGTAGCGATTATCGGAATTGACTCTTCATTCATGGGGCAATTTGACACGTTCCTATTGGGAACAATCAATCGGAATTCATAATTGTCAATAACGACTGTACTTTCCAGCTCTTCTATCGAGTGTTACAATAGGAACGCAAAATTTGAATTGCCCGCCATTTTGTCTGTTAAGATTTGACAAGTCTGTAACTTTTGCAGATCAATAGAAGAAATACAGAAGTTAATAAACATGTATATCTTCATGATGCAACAGCACGATCTTCTTTTGGGCTGTCAGAATTGATTAGGGAAGAATGTCCGGAAATTCATCATTCTGTCAACACATGTTCCACTAAAGTTTTGTCATTATGTAATCCAATCAACTTGCAGACGAAAAGTTCTTAAAAATTCGTTAACGACCAACAAATATGGCGTCACTAGGTCGACTTGTATGGCGTTGAATCCGACCACTCGGGAAGCATTTCCTTCACCTACCCCAGCAACAACAAAACGAAAATCGTGTCTGTTCAACCTGTCAAGGTAAAACTTCGAATTTAATGTCATCCACCCACTAATTTGGTCCGTTTTATTGTCAATCGGTTTTTGTTTTCATTTTGGAAACGATTCTAATTTAAATTTTAATCACAAAATCAATGACAACTACACCTGATCGCATTGAATTCGTTTCGTAGTGCTTGCGATCGTTCTCAAGAGATGGCGTGCTTCGTTGAAATTAACAAGATTGCTTATTTGAAGACACTTGAAGGATCTGTGGAGATGAGAAATGACCAAACGAATATAAATTTATGAATTTGTGGAACTTGCTCAACGTTCGAAACAATAAAATAGCAATGGAATTCGTTGCGAATTGTTTCATTAACGACTTCGATTCTGTGCGTTCAACCAAAAGGCAGGCAGCAGTTGAAGCAACAAATAAATAAATAAATTAATTGAATGCACATGTGCATAATTTTTACTCAATATTTCCGTGTGCACTTTAGTCAGACGTCTGTGCCTCACTTCGTGCGTCTCTCTGGCCCAGGTTCGGTTTGTTTTATTTTGAAATTTTTATTTTATTGCGAAATTCCTCAGCATCTGTGGATTAAGTCGAGAACGTGACTGTGAAAAGTTGTCTGTGATTTTCTGGATGGAAATGTGGAAAATATTTTCCTCAGAACAGTGGCGGGTTGCCCTACAACGCTCTAGTCTCGTTTTGAAAATAATGTTTCAACCTACCAGCTAGCCTGTTCGCCTGATCATGCAGTCAGTCACACGACGTGGGATGGAAATTGCAAATTCATTCACAAGATCCGAGTTGATTTTTTGCATTTTTCAAGGATCATTAAAAATTTTCACAATTTAATCAAAGATTTTTCCGCTCGTAAGAATCTGTGATTTGTGGGATGCGAGTGTAGGCTGGGTGGTCTTGGAATTAAAATAATTAAATTTTCATTCATACAATTTTCATTTAATTCTGGTTAATTTAATGCATCACAAGTAGATTCCACATCTACTCGTTGTTCTTTCAAGAATTATAAATTTTTCTCTTCCCAGGAGTGAAATCACGCGATCTCTTCAAGCCCGATTTATCGCAATTACTTCTAGATAATTTTAATAACTCGACGTTAACCGAATTCGAAAGAAGAAATTCGCCTCAAGACAAATTTCTCCGTAAACAGTCGAGTAATTGCATTGTAATCTATCGTCACAATTTATTTAAAAAATAATCATTAATTTTAGTATTTAATGAACAGTCATTTTTCACAAACAGACAAACAGTAATTTGAATTTAAATTTGAATCTTTCCAATCGTCAAAAGTGACAGTTGAAAGTGCGTGTCCACGATCGAATCGAAAGTCGCCATGTTGGTTTTTGAATTGGCTATTAATTACGGGAAAATTCGCACTGCAACTCGTTTCTGTGTCAAAGTAAATAATGTTTTCTATAAATTTCAGTTTAGTCAACTTAAAGATAAAAATCTTTAATTAAAATAAAAATTAAAACTTAAAACAAAACCTGTGACATGGAATGCGATATTCAACAAAAACATGAACCACAAACCATAATTTGAAAATTATGAAAAACTTTTCATGTTCGAAATTATTTTACAAGACATTTTGAATTTGTTAGTTTTCGTGTTCACTTTCATGTAACTGCGGTTATCTAATCAATTTCATTTGCAAGTCAATTCTGTAACTGCGAGTTGAACACAAAGTTCTTTTTTGTTATAAGTTCGAGCGCTATGTGTGTGTGTGTGAATCGATTGGGATGCGGTGTTTTTCGAGAATCATGTGCGGTGATCCAATTCGTGTCACATGTTGAACATTTTGGCTATCAGTCAATCATTTCTAATAGTTGATTAGTATTTAACGCCAGTCCGATTGAGACAATAGTCAGCCAATTTTCTCCACCACAAGCCGGCCATTTTGATTTCGGTGAAAATTGTTGTAGATCGTAGCACGTGATTTGAATATTTTCGAGGTGTGAAGAGAATATGAATGAATTTGTAGAAAAATTAAAATTTAGGTTCAATTAAAATTGATCGTTCATTGCAATATTCCTGTGCAGTTTGTCAAAATCGAATTAGCGTTGAGTTTAGGAACGGCGCCTCCAGTCATCATGGAGGCTGTGATTGATTTAATAATTTCCCAGACAGAATGCATAAAAGTTGGATAAGCTGATGTAGTTCGTGTTATTCATACAGATAGTTACCTCTTGCGGGAGAGAAAAAATGTCCATGAATGTGGGTTGGGCGAGCACTGTAAGTTGTTGTAACTGCTTATCTGTGTCATGTCGTGTTGCAAAAGCGAAGAGTAGAAGAAAAAATTATTTACTAATAGATTTCCATCAATTCATATTGTCTTTTAAGTACTGCGAGTGGAAAGTTGCCAACGAATCGATCCAAAAGACGAACTAGTTTTTCCTCAACTCGAGGCGGATTCCAGGAATTGATCTTCAGCAGTTGATCTATGATCGTTTGGACAAAGACACAAATGTCCGTTTCTGGTTAAGTCATGAAAAATTTTAATGATTGGGAAAATAGTTATAATAAAAAGACGTTTATGGATCTTCGAGTCGAGTTATGGTTAGTCAGTCGCAGCACATGGAAGTGGTGCAAGATTTCCCTGGAAGTAACCGGAAGTACTCGAACAGTCAACATGAGAAAGACTAGTTGGGTTTGATTCTGTGACAGAATGGAGGCGATATTCATCTTGTGGCCCATTGTTGATGGTCAACCACTTAACCAATTTGATCAACTCGATCGAATGGTGTGGGAAAACTAGTTGGAGACTGTTGATTCTGTCTCAAATCAAAATTGTTGCGTTTAACAAGACCTTATTGTCTTAATCAACAAATGACTGCTTATCTCTGGGAATTGTAGGTGTAATCTTCACAAATTGGGCAAAATTCCTTAGCGAAACTTTCATATCACAACATGAACTTGGAGAACAATGGATCGTTGAACGGTTTTGGCTTTTGTTGAAATTGATTCACACAATTGTTGGTTGACCAAATTTCCAGACGATGCTTTCACTGTCAGCAATCCACTGCGCGAATATTGAAACACCAAAATTGAAAATGGGTTGTGGTAAACAAAGTTAACTCTTTCGCCTACTTCTGAATTAAAAGCGCGAAAAATATGGTTTGCCTACACACCACACAGTATCTTGTTGGAAGTTTTAAGAAATTACCAAAAATGGCTCGAATGAGGGATGTTATTTAGATAAACGTTTATTAGACAATTGGCTGGAATTATGATTTATTTACCTGTTGAAAACTCACTTGAAATTTGAATATTTTGCGTGGTCCACACGGATGACACTCCTTACCGAAATCTAAATTTTCAAAAAATCAAAAATCGTGAAACGCCAGTAGCACGTCAAACGGAAGAGTATTTTTTGTCAATCACGAGGAAATCAATTCAATTTGTTAGTGATTTTATCTCTGTATGCGTGTGACAGCAGAGGTTTGGCTGTATTGAGCTGTAAATTCAGTGAGTCACCAACCACCGCGCACTGGCAAGTGACAATGAATTTTTATTTTCAGTCAAGGGAATTTTCAAGTTTGACAATTGTCTTCATTATCATGAACGCTAATTAGAATAAGATAAACGAATTCTAATCAAATTTACACATTTCTGTTGACTATTTTTCAATGGCACTTGTTCAAACTCATTGTTTTCTTCAATTTATGTTCAATTTGTGTTCAATTTGTGTTCAATTTTGTGCTCAATTTGAGTAATAAATATTTGAATTTCTTTCGCACTAATAACTCAATTTTGTCACGCATGATTCAATGTTGCTCCACCTGATGCCGATCATGTGCCTGGAATCAGGTACACGAAATAATTATTTTCCAATTCATAAATTCGTCGAAATTGCCATTTTGAATCGCCATTGAATTGTGAGACTAACGGCCCATTCAAATGTCAAAAAGACAATGACAATTTGGAAATAATTTTTCAACAAAATTTTCATGGAAATTTTGTTTTTTGTTTTTGCAAATTTTGTTATTAACGATCATGCAACGGTTTTGCGGGAAATTTTCGGTTGGTAATATCAAATTCTTTGACAAGATCGCTGTCATTTCCTTCAAAGGATGCACGAATTGAATTGTCTCTGACGCAAAAGTTGATCAATTCAATTATCTCAATTGGTGATGTAATCAATCAATCGCAATCGCTTCCAGAGACTCAAGTGCCACTTGAGGTGATAATCGTGAAGTGTCTAGACCTGCTGCTTGATTGCGTCATTTACAAAAAGGCAGGAATGCCTAGTGAGAACCTAAAACTGAAACAGAAAACCTGAATCATGCAACAGGAAAACATTGGAAAAATTTAATTTTCATACAAACCTGCGCGGGCTGGAATTGTCAACCTACACTTTTGATTTTGATTTAGTTAATTCGCGGCATTTGGTTTCAACGGCTGTTGAAATGGCAGTGTGTACTTGTGTACTTTGGCCTTAAGGCCTACCTGTTTGTTGCTTCGATTCGAACCACTTTACACACTCGATTTGTTCTGTAATTACTTCGTGTACAGGCAGGTATGTGTCGCCTTTGATTGGGATAAAATTTAACTTGAACACCCACAAGGTTTGGGCGTACGATACGAGTTAATCTCGTTTCACTTTCGAGGGAATGATGTCACACCTTTGGAGCAAGATCAGATGGTGTTCGAGCGATCTGTGTTTGGTCTTTGGGTAGGGCATCAAGTCAAGTGTTTGTTTGGTCAATGCGCGATGATCATGATCATGATTATGATGAGGATGATGATGATCACTCGAATACAATGGACACTGGCCTTGTCCTAGTTAGGACTGGACGACTGTGGTCAGATACCTTATGTGGTAATAGTATCCTCGAGACGAATGTATCGATTGGGATTAACCCACGCATTCATTCAACTCACCTCGACTTGAGTTGCATTCAAATTTGATCTTGAAATGTCACTTACACGTCAACTGCAGATCGGTGACATGTTTCTCTACGTTTTCTTCTTATTAGCATTCAATCAGCAACGGAGACGGAGAGATCAACTTAGAATCGACGCCATGTCGTCGGACACTAGGGAGTCATTTACTGAACTGATCGTGAAGTGTAACGTGATGCCGAGGCGTTTTCAAAGTTGCATTTTTGTGGGTTTTCCATTTTCCATTTTCAATTATCAATTTATTTACTTTTGCATCTTGCTAATCTTACCTACATTGAACAATATCTACTTTCAATCGGTTCATTTCAATTTCAATTTCAACATAATAATTATGATTCGCTGCATGTAACAGTAGCTGTGTTCTTTTAGTCACTCTAATAGAACTGAACTGTCAAATCCCATACATTCTTCAGAACAAGTCCAGTTCTGAACAATTACTGGAACTAGATCGCTAGTTCTGAACAGCATATCCAGAATGGGCGAGCTAGAAATATCCAGATGGCGGCATGGTTTATTTTCCTTGACGCGAACCTAAATTTTCCTAAAAATTCCAAAAAATCACATTTTCTTCAAAACTTTCAGTTAATTTCATCTGAAAATTTAAATTCAAGTAATATGTGAGGAATTTATACAAGCAAGGGCTAACAAAATGAAAAAAAATCGAAAAAAGTTCATGTAAATATAAAGTGAAGTTGGTAAAAGTTTGTAATCTATCAAGAACAAGTCCGGTGCGTTCTTTTGCTACTCTAGTTTTGTACTCGATAGCGATGACCAAAAGAACACGGCTAGTAACTTATTTGGTTAAGTTCAGGTGGGTAATAACGATTTTTGTACGTTAGGTGGGCTCCTGCAGCCACATTTGCCCCCACATTTCTGGAAATTCTCCAATTATGATGTCATTTCCTTAAAACTCCTATTAACAGAATTGTTGTAATTGATTTGACAGTCTGTTAAGTAAGATCGTATACAGTGGAATCTATGCTAATTTTATTTCTGAAAAATTGCCACTGGCTTATCCGACAAAAGTGTGAAAGCAATTCAAATATTCTCATTAAGAAAAGTTTTCCCCTTTCTAATTAAGGGGAATTAAGGTGGACACACCAACACAAGTTAAGCTGTATACGATCTTACTTAACAGACTGTATGTGAAAAGTTAGAAACAAAAATGACAGTTGGTGTATAACACTTTGAAACTGTCGCCATTTTTAGTATGAATTTGGAATGCAAATAAAGTCGGAATCATGTTTCGAGCAGCAGTGATGACGTAATCCTCCTAACAAAAGCTTCATTTATGAATACCTGGAATACCTAGAACCGAATCTTGAAGATTTTTTCCTTTTTAAGTACTGATCGCAGAGAGAGGAGGAACAAGTCAACAAAATGTTTTTCAATTTCAACGATGATGTCATATTGAGAAACGTCACTACCTCATAATTGTGTGGATGACAAGCTTGAGGTGATGTTCAGGTGCGATAATCGCTTGAACAAGATCAGTACCTCTTGTGAGTGGGATGTCGAATGAATCACCATCGCCAGGGTGTGAGTGTGTTTGCTACACACGTATTTGTGACATAACAAACATTTTACTCTACATTACCTGTTCGAATTAGGTGGACTTGTTTTGCAAATTTTTCCCGTGGATTCTGACTGAAATTGATTGCATCGACGCCATGGACAGCACCACGTTCAACATGAGTTCAATTTCATCTCTCTCTCTCTCTCTCTTGCTCTCAGTTTGTGTTCACTGTCAATTTCTCAGTTGAAATAAACTTTTAGTTTCTGCTGTTCAATTTCTGTGTTGATTCAACGTATTGAGTTCATTCATTTCTTGTATTTGTTTACTTTGAAATTTTTCTTCTTTATTCATAAAAATCCAAGTCACAGTGGCCTAGGAAGCAGAATTGAATGACAATTGAAATTGAAATGGATACTGAACAGTGGTGGAATGAAAAGTGAACCCAGTTTTCGACTTATTCGTAACAAAATTATTTATACCATCTGTTAACCAAATATCGATTAGATTTTTTACGATTAACTTACTAAAGCATTGCAACTCCATGTATCTTTCGTTTTATGACTCCTTTTTATAGAAACCCATGGAGGTTTGAACCTTCAGCATATTAATAGAATGGTGATAAACATGCCAACATATCAGGCTAGTTACCACTTTTGTCGTTGTCACAAAAGCACGTGATATTTTTATAGTAAATTTGACGCCATTTGCAAGTTAATTGGGCGGAAATTTCGCGACTATTGGTTTCTTATCGTGGTGTTCTAATTAATTAATTAATTTTCTTTTTAAAAATTTAAATTCTCCTCTAATTAACCAAAAATGCCCGGAAACCGAATTCCAAATGACTCACCGCAACGCAGCATGAAACAGTGTCATGATTTTTATGTTCACCACTGTCGTGTCACCCATACGACTCTACGTGAATTTGTGTGGTTGACGAGCTACCATGGAAGAAACAACAACAAACAAGCGCAGGCGAAAAACAAGTTCAACTAAAGTTGAATTCGCCGACAAGTGCGACCACTGGATTTCAAAGTTGATTTCAAAGTTGATTCAGTCTCTGGTTGAACTTAACGCGAATTGGTTGAACAATATTTTGTGTTGTCTGTCGACGACGGGAAAAGTTTTTCTTTTGATTTTTCTTTGGTAAATCGAAATGTGTTTTTATTTTCAATTAACTTAAATATTAAAAAATTAAATTTAAAATTGATGATTCAAAGTTTCATCTCGATTCGTTTGAATTCGTGGAACGGATCCGGATGCGTAAATCCACATGGAGAAGGATAAAAGCTCTACGTTCAAGGATACACAAAGCGAATTGATTACTCTATGATTCACTGTCCATTTGAATTGTGTGTGTTAGTGTTCGAGACGGCGAGACAGGACTCCTTAAATCCTTGGGAATATTTTACACGAAATTGATTTTTTCCGTTTCCACGAAGTTTTGACAATTTTGAAAAATTCAAATTTTCATAAATATGCAGTTTTGTGTTGTGTAATACGACGACCTTGATCGTGGAAATGAAACGTTGAAGCTGAACGACTCATCGTTTTGAAAATTTTTCAAAAAGTGCGCCTGAAAGTGATACGCAAAACGTTTAAGTGCTAAAAAGTTTTTAAAACGAAATAAAAACATGAAATTTTTGTGCTAATTAGCTGCAACAGTTGAAAATATTTTCAAGATTTCAAGAGATTTTCAAACAAAATGTCCTTTTCCATCCAAAGTGTTAACATATTCTGATAGATATCTCAATAACATCTCGAACAACTCGAATATTTCCATCGAACCAGTTTTTGGCGAAGGAACACAAGAAACGTAGCAAAAATTTGATCCAAAATCGATCGTATCTAGGTGGCAGGTTTATTTGATGTTTTCATTTTATAACTTCACCTGAGAAATCTAATTAGCTATTCAAAAAGCTGCATTTGTTACGTGCTGATTGACAAATGTGAATGTTTTTCATGAAAATTGAAAGGTGGGAATTTTCATTTTTCATGTTTCTGCAACAAGGAAACTTTTCCATGTGACAGGATTCTAAGAAAATTTGTGAACTCAGTTTGTCATCGCTAAATATAGGCGAAGACTCCATTTTGGAGTGCATAAATTTGAATTATTTATTCAAACGATTTATCAAACGCTGTAAAAGCTTCAATTTCATATTCCTGATTGCATTTTGTAAACACAAGGTTTCGTTGAACGCGTGTTGATAACGTGACAAAGGTTTCTTTTTGAAAATGAATAAATTCCAATGAATTCTTGGAAGACGAATTTAGAATTCCAAACGTGAAACGCTCCTGTCCACAATGCCAGTCTATGGTCAGCGGCAAATTAATTCAAATATCAAAATGAGGGAATTCACAATGAACTGTTGCTATGATCTTTGGAAGATGACTCAAAACCAAATCAACAGCACATCCTGAAGGAATTTCTCAACTTTCCACAATCATCATTTAAATATAAAAATGAGCAATCGTCCCCAAATCAAATCCAAGGTTCGGCTCCTACATTGATAGTGCAGTTCCGCTCTGGCACATTTGTGACTTCATTAACTCGATCGTCGTTTCAATAAGTTATGTTAATTTTATTTATTGATCTTTTGATTCTCGTTTCATAGGAAAAACGGTACCGATTTATATGAAACCGGATCCCCAGAAAAAGACAGTTTCTCTGAGGTTTTCTGTCCAGTTTGTCTCAGTCAAACTTTTATCTGTTATCAGTAACACATGAAAACATAAAAACAAAAACAGAAAACTGGAAAAATTTAGGCGATAAAAATGATTTCAGTTTTATGTTTTACAAAAACGCTTTTATCGTTTAATTTGGTGTGATTCAAGCCGCGATCGTTTACAAAATTTTCTCGAAACGACCTTTTAAGGTATTTTATTTTGTTTTTAGGTTATCAAATTTGTGTTTTTCACAAATCAATCAATGGGATTCGGTTTGTTTTGATCAGAATTTTTACAATTTTCAATTCAAATCACGTGCAATTTGCCGTCATCGAATTCATATCCGCAATCCAGTCAATTCGATTACACGCTAAACGTGAGGAGTCTATTGGCGAATATCCAAAATAAAATGATGTAAATAGCAGGAAAATAATCAGTTCGTTCCCACAGCATTTTTTCAGTTTTCCCAACAATTTTCAATTCTTGACCTTTCCTTGAAATTCCCAAATGTAACGTTACCAAAATACTGAAAATTGTTTAATTATATCTCGAGATAAAGAGATAGAAGGTATCAAGTGTGGTGTATTGATTATTCCAACATAATCTATTTTTATTTGTTGACTCTTATGGCAATAATAAATCAATAAATCAAGTAGATAATCTTGATTACGTGTTAGTAAACTGATTTTAATAAAACTTGAAAATCTTAAAACGAAATTGATTCCTACTGCTCCTGGAGCTCCGTGGCTCCAGTCATTCGCCAGGAATGAAAAGAAGAAGAAGAATGCCATCGAATTCAAAGCGCCGCCGTTTTGGCCAACTGCCAATCGATTCATTGATTCGTTCATGTTTTCGTAAAACGCCGGCATTCATTTGATGTTTTCATTAGTAATAGTGATTAGAAATGACCTCAGTGCAAGTAGAAAAATTAATCTATTTATACAACCTTCCGTATTTCATGTTTCGTTACTCACTTGGTGTGGTATTTTTGGTATTCTATTCTCTTTTAAAAACAAAATTAGGACTGCACTAGACGTTTTGTGGCTGTACAATACAGTCATTGTGTCAATTTGGGAGAGAATCTCGTTCAAGAGGACGGAATTAGACTTATTTTCAGAAAATCAGGCCTATTTCGAGTCACTTACTTGATGATATCCACTCTGCAGGAGTCTAGTCTGAGTTGGAATCTTGAATTAAAATCTCTTGAAATCATACTAATAGCTATTGAATTTTGTTCTTAATAGAAGCTACAGAGAAAGTATAAAAAGTAACGAATATCGATAAATTGAATAAAGAGACAGACATGGAATGCCATCGAATCTTAGTGTCAAAATGAACGGAAACTCGAATGTGATGTAAAATAGTTATGTTTTATTGTTGTTTGTTTTACCTACGTTAAAAGTGAAGTTAATATTATATGATTTTAAGAAGTAAATCTGTGCCATTACGAGGAAGTTTTAATTATTGAAACGAACAAAAAAGTGTTTTAAAGTGCCACAGATAAATGACGTTGAATTTCATTTGATCACAAAATGTCAACGCAATCGTACTACAAGGATCGTCTTGGATTTGATCCACGTGAAGTGCTATACGAAACGCCGAGCAGTGCAAATGGTGGTCCGAGTCCTGTGAAAGGGGGACGTCATCAATCACCGCTACACCATGCAGGAAGTCCACATCATCGGGTGTCTGTATCACCAGGAAACCACTATGACTTGTACGACAGTCCAGCTAAGAGACAAAAACAGAGTCAAAGTCCTGGTGGTTATGAGGATGCGTTGACTCAGTTCAAAGGTACCATGTCCATTTGGGAACATTTTGTCGAAATGTGGGATTTCATAGGTAGGTAGGTCGATGTGTATGCCATGACAGTGTCGGATTTCCCTAAAACCGCTGTTTTTTGTGAGTGTTTTTTCTATTTTTGATTTTTAACAAAGCACAAAATACGACGAACGATTACCATCAAAAGATTAATTGAAGAAAAGTTTTGCGATTAACCTTGATTGTCTGCTTGAAAGTGATTACACGACTTTCACGTACAAAGAATTCCGTTCTCTCATCACCTGTAATCGATAAATCGCAAATGGATCTTAATTAAAGGTAACTGAAAACGTTCCTTCACATCATTTCATTTCATTATTTTTAGCATAATGATGTGAAGATGAAAAAATAAACCGGCAAATCTTCAAGATGTTGATCTTGAGACGGTAATTATGGAAACTTTTACGGTTTATGGTGACACAAATTCCAAGAAATGCATTTTTTAAATACGAGAATATTAAAATATGAATTCCTCTTGATTGAAAAACAAGAAGTTTTCAAAAGTTTTTCGATGAAAGTACGACGTGCAAAATGAAGATCGAAAATTTTTGCTTCAAAGGAGTTAGTGGAACTTCATTTTGAAGTTTGCAAAGTTGTCTGGACTGGTTTGCACGTGAAACAACAAAACAAAACGTGCAAATTCTCGACTGCATTCTCGACTGTGTGCATCATTCTCAGATGCCATCATTCCCTGCATTCCAACTAAATCTTCATCTTGGAGTTTGGAGTTTCTTGAATCAATTTGCAATTTGCAAAAGGCTGAAAATAGACGAAACGTCAATAAAATTGTATCTATCCCACGTTGGACACTTTCAATGCTGCGTGTAGGTTTTATTTTTATTTGAAACACCACGATTTCCCAACCTATACGCGATTGAAAGTGCCTACGCACTGGGAAAAAATTGAAAAAATTAAACAAAAATACCAAAAATCGAAGTTGATCCGGTCGGAGCGGAGCTGCGGTTGCTCAACAAGACAAGACAATATTTTGATGGATTCCTCTATAGTTAGTGTCGCCAGAAGCGCCGTCAACACACAGATCGATGGCATCATGGACATGGACAACCAGCCAAGCCCAGATTCGATGTGGCTCCTTAAAAATTCAACAACATGATCAATTGGCAAGTTTTGATGATTGCCAGTAGGCATCATGTTGATCGACACTTTGCGTTTTTGACAAAATCAACAACTGTGGCGTCTGTAAATTCGTTAAGTAGCAGTGAGATTTCGCAGCCGTAAATTACAAATGCACTGCATGTCGTATCAATTCAATTGACCATCATAAAATAATTGACTGATTACGTGAAACACATTTCTACGGAAAAGTCTGCCATCATCGCCCTAGATTTATATAGAAATTTCATACGAGTAAAAATCAAGAAATTGAAAACAACCCGTTTGACAAGTTCAAGTTTTGTCTTCCCAATCAATTTTGCCCCTTTCACAGTCCAGTGATTGTTGTCGCAAGAAACGAGCGATCGTCTTAAGGAAAGAAGGTGCAACGATCAGTTTTTTTACTGTTTTTCTTTTTACTTGAAGACGAGATTTACTGGCGCTATGACGTCTTTGAAATCGAGATCAGATGACATTCAGGTGGATCGTGTTGACTGCTGCGAAAGTAACATGATCAGGTGGTTTTCCAACTTGACAACATCTTCAAGATCTCTGCTCTTAATTGGACTCAAATTTTTGATGCTTTTATTAATTAGCAACTTTCCTTTATTTATTCCATGATAATAAAGAATTCACTCACTTTCTACCTTCTCCTTCGGTGAATTCAATAAAATAACGACGAAAATCCAAATTTTCCTTTGACATTCAACTGACAGTTGAAATTTGTTCGAATGAAACTGTCCCTTCGTTGGCATGCCATAAGGAACATGATTTCATTCAATTTTGATTTAACACGAAGAGTTAATAACATTATATCGTAAATTTCTTTGAATTAAAACAATTAAATAACGAAATTTTGCTTTTCAACGGTGTATAAATTCAAATTTTCCCTCAACATTTGTTCTAATGAAACTGTCACTGCCAAAATTGTGCCTTCCAATCTTCCTGGAGCAAAACGATGTTATTTAATTAATTTTTGCAAATCTTTACCACAATTTTCTTGATTTTATTACATAATAGAAGATGTTATTTATAGTTTTTCTCTATTTCTTTCAATTATTTCAACAAATTAACCAAAATTTGTTCTTCAGCTACATAAATTCAAATTTCAACTGACATACTAATGGAACTGTTCGAATGATTTTGTTCCTTGAGTGGCATGCCAAAACCAATATGAGGAAGCCCTAAAACGTTTGGCGCGTCTTCTGGTGTCATTTGATGTGACAGTTTGGTTTACATTGCAATGTTCCAAAGTAAAAGTGTAATTTTGGTTGAAAATTAAACGTTTTATGCTCGCAAATTGTGAATTCACTAGTGAATGCATCCAAAAAATCATGTAAAACGCATGGCAGCACGCTGACAACGTTTTGTGTTAATAAATCTCCTGCTCTTATATGATAATTCCTCCCATCAAGTAAGCTACATTCATTTGTCAGTTTAAATAACATTTTTATTTTCATGTAAAGTATCTCTTATCTCGAATGGAATGGCCAAAAAATTCGTTAACAAAATTTAATTTATTTTCTTCCGTATTCCTGCATTTGCATACGCTCCACTTTGTCAATCTGTTTGAGTGAAATTGAATGGAAACTGCAGAGTGACATGTAACATATAAAGGAATCAACAGAATTCGACCGGAATTACTTAATTTAAACGAATTCGTTTGTTGGAACTGCAGAAAACTTTTGAAAATTTGTCAGCTTTCTACACCTCCATCATAAAATTTTTGAGGTGTGTTTTACTATAAATCAATATGAACTTCTTCGTTTTGCAATCAAACTCTGAAGAATTTCAAAAGACATTTGCTTCCTTTTCTTCACATGCTAATTCAAAAAGTCAAAAATCGTATTTTGTGCTTTTAACATGAGTTTTTTTTTAAGATTAATAAAAAATTTCGTTTTTGTTTTAATATTTTTCGTTCTCACGGTGAAGAAAACCGCAAGAGACCGATATTTTTGATTGAACAGACAAGAAAAATTAATTTTTATTTGTTGTGGCGTTTTGTTGAATAATACGTTAAATGCATCCATCGACTTACTTACAGTTTACTAATTTAGATGTTAAGGTTTATTAAAAATTTAATATTTTTTACTTTTAAGGTATAAATAATTTAAGAATTCCGACGAATTTTTGTAACGTTGACCAGAAAATCCCTTCAATTGTCATTCATTCTTTCATGTGACATTTCCCTCAGCTGCAAGCAGTCAAAATGGCCGCCAAATCGTTCAACGATTCATTCTAATACGAATCTGATATTTGTTTTCACCCAAAATAGAAAAGTTATTGAACTGGGAAATGACTATCGGTTCTTGTGTCGCTTAGTTTTTTGTCCAAATCAACAGAATTTTCAAGTTTTTATCAGGAAACAGTCATAAACTAGTTACGAAATCCTTGGTATCTGGAAACAACTTTGATAGCATCTCGTTCGCAGGTACTAAATTGAAGATTTTCAATCAGATTGACTGGGGCTAATTAGTTTGGCTGTTCGATGACATCACTTCGGATATGTTAAATTAGCTAATTTTGATTGTTAATTATACTTCCCACTGATACGAGGTTTTTCAGTGACTGGTGAACCTTTGGAAAAGTGCAGGTTTCTCTTAACCTATTGTTAACATGCTAACACAGCAAATTGCTAGCATTTCCTGTCCAGATGCAGGGAGAGTTAGACATTGACCAAGTCAGTCTGGGGTTTTGTATCTTTACAAATCGCTGCACTATGAGGTCATACGAATTTTAAGTACTTCACGCGAAAGTCTATTCAATTCTTCCAACTTGACTCACTTGACCTGGTCTTTATACATTCTGCTCCACTCATGACAGTTTGCAGTTTCGGTTTTCGTGCAAGTCAATTTATTAACTTGTCATTTTGTCATTTTTAATTTGCATAGAATGAATTGGTAAAGTTTCGTTGTACAAATGTCTCGTGAAAGTCTTTGTGCTTGCTCCATTTTTTCTCCATCAATGGGGGACGAATGAATGGCAGATTGCCAAAATTTGACGCGTTATATAATCCAGTCCGTTATGGATTAGGCAGAGGTCATTCCAAGTTTCGGAATTTGCATCTTTTCTTCAGGTTTCTTAAGGTTTATGACATAAGAAACCGAACCGACTTGAGTTCGAAAACACATCCAACGAAGTAATAACACGAGGAATGGAAAACCAACAGAAATATTTTGAGAGTATCTAATATAATAAGTAATATTAAATTTTGTGTAATTTACCTCTTTCTTTTAGTCAAGAGTAAGTTTTATTTAGAAATCACAAGGAACTCGGACTAATCCACCATTTTCTCCATTTTCCTTCCCGTTTCAGATGAACGCGATGCCATACAAAAGAAAACATTTACAAAATGGGTTAATAAACATCTTAAAAAGGTAAGAAAGGAAAATTTACTAATATTAGATATGTTTCTTAAAAATTCCAATGCATGATTAAATGTTACGTAATGTTGTTGTAAAGAAAATTTAAAGCGAAAAGCGTTTTTAACGTTTCAATTTAATTAGAAGCTTTTGATTGTGTTCGTTTGACATAGAAATGATTTTTAATTATTTCTTGAATTGTAGATTGTAATTCTAGTGTTTGTGTTTGTTTCACTATAATCTGTGAATGTTTTTGCAACTAATTTAAGTAGTTTCACAAATTGTTCTGTTGTGTTTCCAGGGGATAATCTCGAAACATTAATTCCAAGCACTCCCAGTTGTACATACTACTTACCTCCTCAAATAGGTTAACGACACAAATGTCTTTGTCGCAGACAGATTAAGAAGGCGCCACCGATTCCTTGTCACTTCCAAGAGCATTTTGTTCAATGGAATTTCGTTAATTATGTGTAGGTGGGTGAGAATTAGAATAACAACAGGTACAAGATACGAGGGAAATTTTCTCTGAAAATATTTGAAAGGGATTTTATTTCTCTAACTAACTAACTAACCATGATGTCATTTGAACGTGATTCTAGTTACTCACAGATCTATACCCACCCACAGTTTGAAGCCTTGAAAATTGAAATCCTGTTTTCAGATCCATTAGAGATCCAGTTCGCTCAAAACCGATTAACCCCAAAAAACGAGCGCCAACAAATAATTTATGTTCGAAATAAATTAAAAAATTATTAAAAAATCATTTTGAATTTTATGTCTTGAAATTGAATTCGATACGACATCATCGTCCTTCAGACAAAATCGCAATGACAAAGCAGCCATAAGCAGACATAACATTTTTGAAATCTAGTTGTTTTTGAATTCCTCACGATTCAAATTCATTTTGTTGATGTTAATTCAATTATTTGTGTCTAATAGAATTCTTTAACTTTAACGCTTTCAACATCATCGCGAATCGGACCAGATAACCTTCACGGACAACTCAAACTTGTTTCGTTGTTGTTCTTCGCACTTTTATAGCTACCGCGGTAGATGCTTTAGGTTTCAAGACAAAATTAAACATGTAACAATAAATTATGCAAAAGCTACAAAAGTTTGCGGTTCAATCATACAAAACACTCACAAAAAAATTGTTCAAGGAATGATAATTATCCAACAATTACTTCCTTACCGAAGGTGAAATGATCTCATCTTTGAAATGAACGATTTTCAACAATTTTTACCTAATGGTGGTGAAGCAGAAAATGAATTTCATTCACCGGAGAATGGGATTCAGTCTCTGAAAGCGGGGAAAATGCATTTTATGTAGATCAAACACAGAATGAATCTCTCTCCATCGGGGAAAGCGGGGAAAATTCATTTTCTCAACTGGTGTTTGCGCTAAACTCGTGGGAATCAATTCGAGACGCTTTTAGTGCTCATGAACTCCTGAACAATGTTAAGTTAATTTTGTGTAAATAATAATTATTAAAAGCACTTGAAGGAAAGAGCTGTTAGTGATTAAATCTCTTGGTTTGGCGCCACTATGTTTAAGTGGAGACGAAAATAGGGAGACATGATTCAGTTCTGGAAACTGTTCGATTTTGTGACGTGCAGTGAGTGCACTCGTATCTCCGATTGATAACACTGTTTGATTTGTTGTCTGTGATTGATTGTTATCATGTCCTTGTGAAGGTCGAATCACAGAATTCGACGAATTAATCACTCGAGATTAATGATGCTTCACGCTTTGGAAACCAGCTGTAGGTGAGGTCAAGCGTATTTGTTTAATTGTCACTGTTTCAGAAGGTAATTCCAACCAGCATTGAACTAACTATTATGTCATTCTGCCGTTGTCGTTTGTGACATTGACACACAAAGTGAAAATCACTATTGAATATGGCCGAATCAAAATAGGTTGACAGTTTGATAGCAAAGAGTACAAGTTGAGAACCACCAAACCAATCAAAATCCGTGATTTTGACAGTCTGCATTTCCACATGGAACTGGCAACATGGCGTCGTCGTCGTGCAACACGATTGGACTTGTAAATTGAATAATTTTATGGCAAATCAAGCCAAGACCTAGACGCCAATGCACTTCATTGGCTTGCATTCGGCTAAAGTGCATTGGGCCTTTGTGTATAATACGAGTACGTTACAAATTTCATGTCAATCGCATGAGAACTTAAACATTGACATCAATTCTCCGGGTCTGGTCGCATGTTGCCATTTTGTTTCAATATCTTTTTGGACACACGCAAGGCCGAGCACGTTTGTGGACCATATTGTTTAAAGAAGTTTTTATAAGAAAATATGTTGATATCAGTCGTCGTGAATCTTGACAGTTGCTGTAGTATCTAAAGCTAAACATCGTGATTTATTTGTTGGCAAAAACATGTTCATAGCCACATAAGTATTTTGTTAATAACAAATTGAATGGTTAAACTTAATGATGTTTTCGCACACTTTGAAGTGTATTTTAACGCTTGACATATGATATTTCAATGGTTTTTATAGTTTTGTGGAGGATATTTAACGAACTTTCTGTCTTTGGAAGCGATTATAACGAGTCGAAGTGACGCAACTTGAAACTTAAGAAGCTTAACTTGTTGACTTAATGAAACGCAGACATTTAATTCGAGTCTTTGAACTCAATGAGTAAAAGAATCGCTTAAATCTTCATCTTTATCCTTTAAAGAAGATAAATTAACAGTTGAAACGCTGTTGTGCAACAGTACAAACAGAAAAGCGTAAAAGTGTTGCGTGAGAAATTTGCAATTTTAAATTTTCAAAAATACAATTTCTTAATGTTACCTTGGAATGAAAATCATTTTCAGGTAATTTTTCTTGAAATTTTGTCAATTTTCTCTAACAACTCTGTAGCCTGTCGTCGTCTACCTGTCCTGCATTTTAATTTGAAATCTGTGAGGGTCGTGTAACGTAGATACTAGCCTAAACAAATAAAGACAGTATCAAAATGTCGTTAAGAAAATTAACATAATTAAGTCGGATGTGTTGCGTAATTTTGTGCAGAGGTCTTTTTCTGTTTGATGTTTCTCACAATTGCAAAACGTCGTGCTTATTTATAGAAAATTCAAGGGCAGACGTTAGAATGACAACTCTGCAACTGGACAACTCTGCCTTTCTGTGGTGGAATCTGCTGTTGTCAGAAGTGAGTTGTTGTTGTTGTTGTTGTTATTGTACCAACCCACAGATGATGAAGATCACTTTTGTCTCTTGGAAACAACTTGAGAAACGATGCACTTTCGTTACGCTTGTGACGCTTAATGACAAACATAAATTAATTAAGAACAAAAGATGCTTACAGTACACTGGAATTCTAAAAGATAAATTATAAATTCTTTGTAATCTGAATTGGAATTCGTTTGATCATCACCATGAGGAATGCATTTTCTCTGGAATTTAAAGAGGATTTTCTGTCACGATGGCGTCATGTCTTCGTAATTGGAAGAAAATTCCCCGAGAAGAAAGTGAAATTTCCAAAATCAACGGAAACTGCAAATTACACACTGAATGTAATATAATTCACGCTTTTGTGGTTTATGGCGATTGTTTTCTCGAATGTTCATTGCGTAACGTTGCAAGAGTCATAAATACGAAATTTCATAAATCAAAGTTACCGAAATGGATTCACTCAAATTTAAATCGGTTAATAAAATTTCATTGAAGAAATTGAAAGTTTTGCGAATCAATGAAAGTTGACCGGAAATTTTCATGATGCAATTGTTAATCCACACAAAATGGTGAATCGAAGTGTAATTGTTGACGCGAAACAAATAAAAATTGATTCATTAAATGTTTGTGCTTCTACTATTGCTAATTTAATTGAATCAACTCGTAAATGTTAATGACAAATCAATCAATTTCGTGTATTGTGGAATGAATCATTTGCAAAGTTAAATTTTTATGCAAATAAAATTTGTCAGAAACATTTTTGCCATTTTCCAGTTGACAGACGTCAAACATGGAGTAAATGGAGTCAAGGACATTTTGGAAGTTTAATGAGTTATGCTAACTGAATACAAGGAGTGTTTTGAACATTTGTTTATGGAATTAATGCGCGCACCTACGCACTTTCAGAGGCGTGTAATGAAAAATAAATGAAACAATTAAAATGTCACTTCCTATATGTCACACTAAAAAGGATTTTAATTAAAGTCACTAGGTTACATTAACTCGGGAGAACCTTCTGGCTTCTTGTGTCATTGAACTGTATTCTGTCGTTCTAGTTCACACGATTACCATAGAAAAGACTTAATTTTTGTTGTAATAAGTGAATTAATTCTAAAACACACCTTGAACGTGCGTGGCAGCATGTAGTTTTCATAGGAAAGTCGTATTTAAAATGCGCGCTCATACAAAGGCAAACGACTGCATTTGATATGTGTCGGTAAGGTAGTGTCTTGTCTGGTCTTATGAAGCATCGTCTTCATGAACGGTCTTTCTGTGTGATTTTAATTTCTATTGTTTGCATGTAACCCGTTTGAATTATAATTAATTCCTGTTAATTTAGTTTTAATTAGTTGAATTATTTTCTGTTGTTTATGAATATTCACGTGTGACAGAATGCATTTCCTCGTTTGAATCAAATTCCAATTGGTTTCGTCTTTTCACACTAGATGACTTTTTAGTTTTGACATTTAAGTTTGCAGCACTGAGTGGCTAATGTTGGTTTCGCGCTAATTTGCAGTCGACAATGGACACCAGAGCGTCTTGTTGAACTTCTGCACAATTTTGTCAATTCTAGTGTTCTAGTAGCTTTTGCATAAATGTTTTCTGTGTAAATATTGTTTTTCAATGTTCAATTATTTATTTAACAATTATTCCTTTCCACAAGCAGCATTGGAAATATGCAGCCAAGGTATAACAAATTTAATTTCATTCAATTATATGTGAAGCTTATTGAAATCATTTAATTTTAATTTAATCATGTGCGAGCTATAATTGGCTGAAAATTGAAAATAACATTTTCGTTTTATTGATTTCATACCATAAATGTGTGGCATATAATTTTATCAAAATTCCAGCTTACACTTTTACATTATATGGTTTTCAATTCATCACTTCTAAAATTTTCTGGTTTAAAACAAAACAAAAAATTCTTAATTCTTCCAGACTTATACTATGTTACATGTTTGTGATGTAGTCAATGGATTACCCTGTTGTCCATCGCCTGTAAGTCTTAAATATAATCAACAAAAAATACTTTTTAATTGATGTGATTTGTGTTTGTTTTTAATTTTTAGTTAACTCACATTCATACGATCGACACTCACTTGGCATTCTTACAATTTTCACAAAATATTTCATGAGATATTCACCAAGTAGCTGCTAGGAATACATATATGCAAATAAACCCTCTGAGATGATCTAATAAACTTGGAGTGACCACGTCAAAAAGTTGATAATGTGGCTCCAATCACTTTAATTGTAGTCTCATAAAAACGAGTTGATTGATTAATCCGCCTCAAGGAGAAATGCTATAAAATTAATTATCCGCAAACGATTTTGTCTTGTTTAACTAGTGAATAAATTACACTTTTTCATCTTTTCGAAAGACTCCGCCACTTCCTTGAGTGGAACCACATAACTTCACTAAAGTGCAGTTTTGTAGGTCACCAATTAAAATTTTTTCAAGTTTCAAGTATTCAAATTAACAAGTACGAATGAGTTTTAAAATTAACACGTTAAGGAGCGTTTTCCCTGAAAATTGCGTTTATAATTTGTTCATTTTAATGGCATGTAATTTGGCACTCTTTGGAAAAAAATTCATCGAAATCAGTTGACTCCACTTTGGCGGTTTGTCTTGTTAATTAAAAGTGTCTGCCACAAGAGTTACTGGAGTTAAGTTGAAAAGTGAGCATGATCAAAAGCTGTTTTATGTTTTAGAGTTGTTAAAAGTTGAAATGTAGACTTTATTACTTGATTTGCAAACAAGAAAATGACGCTTTTTCGCTTTTAATTTTAAGTTTTTACTGTTTTTAGCAAATTTTACAACATCAACTTAAAGTGATTTGCTAATCTCAAATTTCTTTTAGGCTGGTCGACGTATTGATGATCTTTTTGAAGATTTGCGCGATGGCCACAATTTGCTCTCTCTCTTGGAAGTGCTGTCAAGCGAACATCTTGTAAGTATAAAATGAATATATCGTGATAAAGGATCATTGTAATTGAATGAATTCTCATTTTTAGCCCCGAGAAAAAGGTAAAATGCGCTTCCACATGCTACAAAACGCTCAAATGGCCCTCGATTTTCTACGATTCAAAAATATCAAATTGGTCAATATAAGAGCTGAGGACATTGTTGATGGCAATCCAAAGTTAACACTTGGTCTCATCTGGACGATAATACTCCACTTCCAGGTACGTGATAAGGATAAGAATTCAAGTTTATTGCTATTGTACAAAGCGTCAAACTTTGGCAAAATGAGAATCTGGTTGTACATAGAACAAATGCAAAATTCTAAATTTACTATTCATTTGATTATCTTAATTTCATTGAGAACTTGCTAGACTTGAAATTGATTATTGATGTTAATATGAAAAGTTAAGAAAATCTAAAAGAAAATCCTGTAATTTTTGTATTTGTATTATTTTCTCTGCACTGCCACAACATCAACCTGTCCCCAGTGGAGGAGACGGGTAAGTTAGATAAGTTTGATTTGCACGAAAGAAAAACGAAAAACAAAAACAACAAAATACAGATATAAAATAATACAAACAAAACGTGCCACATGAAAATCAGGAAAATGACATTGATGTTGTTAATTTCATAGTTTTAAGAAAAATTATTTGTTGAAATGTAAAATTGTTTTAAAATCATGTTCGAATTTGTTACTCGTTGCAATTGAGTAGGGATAGCTTTTAGAAGTTAACTTGATTTTAAGTCCTTTTAGATAGAAACGTTACTTGTTCAAATTAGTTGAGCTTATTGAGCACGTTCAAGCCATTTTGTTGCATAGATCACTTACAAAACGAAAGATAACACATCTTCTTGTACTTCATGTACATCAAGCAGGAAGTTTTGTTTTGTTCCAATAGAGGAATTGAATTGCAGACGCACTTTATCAGTTTAAATTTTCATATTAAGAGCAGACAGAGCAGACAGCTTCATACAAAACAACCCCAATTTCTTTCTGATGTAACATATTAAGTCAAGTGTTAATTGTGCCTTGAATCATTGAGACAATAACAGACAAAAATCATGTTTAGCACGATTCATTCAATTTATAATACCTGCTTAAGTGTGACAAAATTGGAATTGAGATTTTGTCTTCACATTTACATCCCCTACAAAATACAAATTAGGATATGGTAGTTCCAATAAAGAATTAAATAATATAACCAATAATTCTTAGAGTGCTCTGATTATTCTACTGGCACATTTTCAAATTGAATTTTAATTGAATTGTTCCACTTTCCCCGAGCTTTCACGTTTCCTTTTATTGAAAGAATGTCAGTAGAATTAAAGACGATTTTCCAAAACAGGGAAATCTTTTGAGAAATTAATGTGTTTTTAAATTAAGAAACAGAAAAGAGGGAAGACACTTCTGTAAATGGAGTTTAACAAAACCAACAAAACACTCCACATCAACCCTCGCAAATGGTTGCGAAGAAAGCCACCGTTTAAGGTGCCTTAAATGGTCACTTCTACATCGTTTGTGATCAGTTCATTAGACCGCAATATTTGTGAAAAGGAGCAAATATGGTTTGCCATGATCGCTTGGTCGCCAACAAATTATAATGATGACTGGGTATGGCGACTGCTGTACCACCTACAACCCAACAAGCCTGATTAATAGACCTAGAACAGGGGGTTAGTGTTAGTCGTCTCCTAGAGAATTAACAGAAATCTTCCATCGCCTTATTGGGTTTGTCATCAAGACAATGACAAACTTTCGAAGATCATTGCCTTTTTGTTCTACTGAACAAATTCCTTAAAGAATCCGTTGTGCCAATGATAATGATTATGGTCCAAAATTGTGTGGTCAATTCATTGAAAACCCACACGTCAATTCCGCCAAATTTGTTGAATTTTACGAGAAGTATCGTCATAAAAACATACCCACGACATTGGGTGAAGAAGAATTTATTGTTATTGAGTGCAAATGGAAAATTTCAATTTAAAGATGGAATTTCACCAAAGTTCAGTTTCAACTTGTGTCTGTTTCAACTGGTGATTGAATCAAATCAAACACAACTTATTTATGAATTAAATTGTTTTATTGTTTACTGCTAATAGCGGAAAATGTTGTTTGTAACTAATCCATGCTTGTTTAATATTCTGCTGAATAACAAAATTAAGTGATCAATTGATCTTGCCGTTTCACGGCAACTTCAAAATCACGTTTCTTGCTACTATTAGTTAATATTTTTACATGGTTTTTCTACATTGAATTGAGAAATTGAAAATAAATTACGAAAGTCACGCATTGGGGAGGACTTATAAGACATTTCAATAGATTGAAATTTAATTTTGAATTATCAATATCAATTAAATCTTGTTTTAAAACATAATTCCAGTAATGGTTGTGCAATTTTAGTCTATTACTAACTATCATGCGTTGAATCACAGATGTTAAATGCTTCCTGCACAGCGTAAAACACTCCTTTAACAAATCTATTGTCACTGATCAATTTAGTGCTTCTTACACAGTCAATGAGCATCAATTTAAAGTGCATACATTAAATATTTCACAATAAAAATCAGTTTAGAGAAGTTGTGATTTAGCAGCAACTATTATTCCCATTCAAGGAATTAGTTTAATTCGTTTGGCTTGATTCGTTGTTGAACATTGTTGCGAAATAAATGGAAACATTGTCTTGGAGACATGTTTGAAGGCATGTATCAGCCTACAATCTTGTTCAATTTAAGATTTACTTCGTAGGATTCTATTCAATGCAGAAAGTGAAATATTGAAATTCACGACAAAATCATGTATTCGTGGCATTGTGGCATTGGGGGCTAGCATGTCTTATGGTCACATAGTTGTTACTGTGTCAATTGTTATTAATGCAATTGCAAATTTAAATCGCGACAACAACAAGAACACGAAGCGCTGTCAAGCCATCAACTGTCAAATGCCTCTCCTCGTATATTGTGTTAAATGATGGACGTTGAAGTCGATGAACTGTTTGACAATTTTAATTTTGATTGCATAATACCTACTACTATCAAATGCGTCAATATCAGATTTATGACGGGAATAAAGATTCATTTGTTTCGATAAAGAAATAATCGATTTGATTAGGTGGAAATTCAAATTAATTTAAATTTATCGTTTTATTAACATCAAGCTCGAGTTCGATGCGAAGCAAAGCAAAGCAAAGCAAAAGACAAACGGAAACGATGAATAATTTGCTTCGGTTGGTGTCTATGGTGAATGTCGATATGCGCGCCATCTGGGAGAATGTTGTTGAACTTGAATATGTTAACCGATTTTGACGTTTCGTGTTTCTCAATTTTTGATAAATTCAAAATTAATTTTAAAAATAATCTTTCTAAAAATGGAAAACTTATTTATTGAATAAAGTTTTGTCAGACCATTCTCCCCAGTGGAGTGGATGCGCCACATTTCCATGATTAGAGTGTACTTGCCACAAATAATTATTCACTTGCAATTAACGACTTTTCATGAATGAATTTGGTTGCATAAAAGCAGCACTCGATGCATGTGAACAGCCAACCAGAACCGAGTGGAATGCCTTGAAATAGAAGATGGAACAATTCGATGTCTGGCAGTTCTCCCACACGTAGCAGACCTTGGAAAATGAAGTGGTACTGATTGGCATCTAAAAAATTTGCATTTCACCTGATCAAGTGAATGGAATTCCTCCAGCACCTGCGTGGGATGAGAAGTTCTTTCGAATTTGCCACGAAAAATTAACAAATTCCATGCAAATCCAAATATGAAATTGAATTACTTGTTATTTACGTGATCCTAACAAGTTTCTAAATTAGCCAAAATCAATACCCACTCATAATTCAATTGAGATCACAAGAAATGTTGTCACCTACGACCAATCGATCAAAACTTTTCAACATCCACAGCACAGCACAGCGACTTGGTGTCTCGCGAATTGTCTCAATTGCATTCTTTAATTTATTAAAGTCAAGTTCATATTGTGTAGGATCATGGAAGACCCTGAAGACTCCTTAAAAGTATATGTATCATTCAATTTATTATTAAATATGATAGACTTGATTGTTGAAATTGTCAAAAACAACCATGGAGCAACACCCCAACTGATTTTCTTGAAAATCTCATGGACTAATTACATCTTGTTTATGCTCCAATATGACGTTATGCTGTTGGCGATGTTTTCAAGAAAATATGTTAATAGTTATGTAGGAGATGTTGTTTGTCTTCACCTTCTTAAGATCAAAGTCAGAGCCCAGTTGGCGTGGGTAATCGTAGGCAATCCAGCCTCAGACCATTTGTTAATTATAATTCTCTTTCTGTTTGTTGTTTTTCCAACTCTCTGTGACGGTTCTAGAACAAATTGCAAATTATTTATTGTTATAAATAAATCTGATAAAATCATTTCGACCGTGGATGGACTAATTTCGGATTTGATGTTATCATTACCATAATTTGATCTTGTTTTGGCAAACCCCAGTTTGATGGTCGTCATTAATGTAACTTGGCAATTATGGAATAAGCTCTATCCAAATTGAGTTGTGTAAAAAATTAAAAGTTTCATTTCGTTACAATCGTTTACCATAGTAATCATTATGAAAATCATATTTTATCATCCATATGCGAAATGTGTTACGAAATCACTTCACTGAACAGATTTTGTTTATCTCCTAAGATTCTTGTATCTTCTCGAAATCCTTTTCCACGTTTCACGATTACCTGCAAAGAAATGTTTTATGATAAATTGATTAAAGAACATGACAAGTGCATGAAAGACTTAAGAAAGTTCTTGTATTCTATGCTCATGTTTTATAGGAAAGATAACTTTTGACCGCATTCCTCGTTTGTTTTAAGCATTTTCATAGCGAAAAGATTGTAATCGAAACATTCAAAATACTTCTCGCTTGAAAAACTCCATTCCATGATGTGAAATGATGTAATTCTAACTTCCTATCGAAGTCATGGAGTGAGATTGAATTAAAAATTTTATTTAGAAATCAAACAAAAATCACAATTGACTTCACTTGTCAAATCAAACGTCAGACGGAACTGTCAAATATTGAATCGGTTTCTTGCATAAACAAAAGTTGTAAATAATCAATCCATAAAAATAGGATTATGACATAACCATAAAAGCATTAGTAGAAAAAGGAGAAACCGGCAGCAGTGACAAATGCGAGTGTGTGTAGAAGTTGTTCTTATTGTTGCAGTGTTGGTCAACCTTTTATTTTCACCTGACCGCATTATCGGCAATGTGACGTAACAGTAGACAAACACCAACATGACAACGATGATGATGGTGGAATGTCAATTACGCGCAATTACCTTGTTTAGTGAAAATGTTGTGTTAAGTTAAAATAATTTTTTTTCTCTCTAATTACATTTGAATCCACCTGTGGTGAATTAAGCTACTTGTTACCTTTTGTGTCAACTCTAGTAAAGCTTGTGGATGTAGGTATTACAAATGCAACCCACCTGACAATTGCGGCAAATGCGTTTCTCTCGCTCTCTCTGATCTCTCAGTAATTGAACGCCAACGCCATTCCTCATTGACTCTCTCTGACGTTTGTTCGATGAGTTTTGGTCTTATTTGGAAGAGTTCGCGTGCTTCTCATGTATGAGTGTAAAGCTCTCGATATGGTCGAATTGAACTGGTGTTGTTACACCTGACTACGGTGCGGAGTACACCTGGAGTAGATATTTTTCATAAATTTTCCATCATTTTCCCTCAGGTTTTGTTGGAGCTATAGTTAGTTACGTTTCGTGTTGTGTTCGGTACGGTTTCGTTCGGTTGTTTCTCTTTTACATTTTCATTTTCTCAAATTCGTTTGTTCTGTCTTGCAAGAGGTCTCTTCCTCAGCACCTGAGAACACCACCTTCGTTCGGGTTCCTCCACCAAGGTGGATCATATGTCAGTCAGTTGTTATTGACGAAGTAAACAAGAAGTAGTTAACAAGACGGACGGTCGATAGTCAGTTTTACGTTTTTCGATAAATGAATTTTCTCGAGTGAAATAATCGAAATTTGTTGAAAATTTATTTTATCAATTTGAGCTTTGGATTATAAATCAATAATTGTGTTTGTGTGATAATTGATAAAGTGTAATGTTTAAAAATAGATCAAGTGTTGTTCAATAAATATTCAATGTCTGAATTCTAAAGGATATCTTCAGTTCTCAAATGAATAGACACACCTCATCGCACCTGTTTACTGGATATGTAACTCGTCTTTGCTGCTTTTAACTCCACCAGTGAATGATTTAATTTTTCTAAACGCATCATATGTCGCGGTCATGTACATCATTAACTCTGTTGTTTGGTGGTTGGCCAGACTGCATCAGAGAAGTTGACGGTTTGGAACGGTTCTGGTTGGTGTCTCCTTGTCTATTTCAAATCTCTAATATTGGTGAATATTAGTGGAAAACTTTCTGCACTGTGCTGCATCAGAGTCCACCACATGAAAGAGCATTCAAAACATTTCTAGCCTAGTAAACCATAAAATAACAGTCAGTTGACTCCATTTCTGTGCTCCCCTTTTGAAGATTTACGAGAAACATATTCACGAATCATTCACGAATGTTGTATGAATCTTACACCGGATGTCAAAAAAGTCATGGAACAATCTTTCTTGAGAAAATATTCACATACATGCCATGCTGTACAAATCTTTTATGAAATAAATTCGAAAGTAAGGAAATAAGAACTACTTTCGCTGTGACTAGAACAGTTTCCAAGATTTCCCAGTTCACGAGTCAATATTTATTTGCCTTTGAAGGTAGTTTCTCACGTTGATTAACGACAAGAAGAAATCTTCATTAAGAAACGTTTAGTGTCAAGCGAGTTGAGTTGGAAAAGCTATGAGTTATACTTAGTGTGTTGCTAATGATAAACTGCATTCAATGTGATTTAGAGTCATTGTGTTCAGGTTTGGGAACGAAAACTTGAACTTTTTGTTTATTATGTGATTGCCGTGTCTGTGACCTCTTCTTGCACAAAACTCATAATCATATAAAGTAGCCAAATGGAACTAGTCGCAGTGAATGACTTGAATCTTTTGTTTTTCGTCTTTTAATGGTCAAGTTGTTTACTGTTTCCGAGAATCTTGGAACACCAAAAGTATCAAAAAACCACTTAACTGACATTAAGAACAGGGGAATTGTATTTTGTTACTTTCTACATAATCTCTTCCTGCTACATTTTGTAGAATCCCAGCTGACGTTTTTGGCAGTTGAAATTTTAAAAATTGGTAGAAGCATTAATAGCAAGTGATTTACCTGTAACCTTTCTGTGTTAGACATTTCCATTTATATTCCATTGTTTCTTCGTTTTAACTGCACCAAGTGTAGTTTAGTGTTAAAAATAAAATAGACGAAATCCAAGACCTTTAGAGGTACATTCAGGAAATGTTTTAGTGTAGAAATCAGATTGTTTCAATTCGTAGAGTATTAAGTCGTGTAGTCGAAATCGTCTTCACCTGGAAGATTCGTTTAAATGCCGTTTACTTTAATTATGCATTGTTTGATATTCCGAAATGTGTCTTAAAGAAGTTGAAGTTGTTCTATTTCTGCTTCGAGTTCAACTCGAAAAAAAAAAACGAATGTAATTTCATGGAATTTTTGTGTGTTTTCTCAACTAATGACTGTCTTTCACACAACAACCTTCTATCATCACTCCACCTAATCCAGTATTTCAAAGTAGAAGAAGCTGTTGTTCTTTGTTCAACCAGCATTTTTTGGTATTTCCTTACAAAATTATACTTCTTGTACGAATTTCTTTCTCCAATTTATTCTCATACGATTTCATCATCTAATGACTAGAAAAAGATGAATTATTATTATTAACCACATCATGGGTAATCAAGCAATACTTCCACACCAGGTCTGTGTCCTGTCTGTCCACGAATTTGAATCACTTTCATACAATTTTGCATAAATTTCTATAGTAATCTCCGCGTACAGTGGCTTCTTTCCGCTTGTAACTTGATACGTTCCCATGGCTACAGTCGATATGAAACTTTGGAACTTCTGCTGGTTTTAATATGAAAACTGCACGAAGGGATGGCGAAAAATCGATGAAATTTAATTAATTCTACATATAATTCCTTACGAGGGATAATTTTTTCGTTTTTCCTCCGAATATAACCTGAAATGAAACAATTGCATTGTAAGAATTTGTAAGTCGCAATTCTTATGTGATTTATTCGATTTTTGTCCCTCCAATTGTCTCGCATACAAACGTCATTTTTTCCATTCGTAACAACAGGGTGGCAAATATGGCAATACCAAACTTGACAACTTCCCTCAGTCGTCTTGCAGTTGTCAGTTTGTTTTTCTGATTCGTGTTTTCATTCAATAAAAAGTGGGCAAGTGCGAGTCGAACCCGCACATGAATACATACTTTGTAAAAATTTGAAGTGTCTACTTATTATGGTTCAAGAGATACAGTTCTATGACAGAAGAAAGGACAGCGAAGTCACATTAATAGGTCTATTTTTCGTAAAAATTATTAATTCATGGTCCCTTAAACACTAGATTCTGATTAGAGTTTCGTTAATATTCATCGTTAATATTCATGATCCAGAAAACCACTGACAGAGATAATTGATGTAAATATCCATTACTAACAAAAGGAAAGAATTCAATTTTAATTACTCCAAAAGAAAGTGTTCATTTCATCTCGGACGTGTGTCTATTCAATTTCAATTCACTGAGAGCAGCTGATTTCTTGAGAGAATTTTTATTTTCTTCTTCAATTAAAACTGCTTAATCATTGAGTTCGAAAAATTGATTTACAGAAAGAATTCAAAGAATAAGAAAACATGAATAATAAAAATCAAATTCACCGGTCGCCATATTAGAGTATAATTGACCGTTAGATTTCCGTCGTGTACTTTTGTTTTAGAGCTATTCTCATTACTTTCTTATTTTTCTATTAGAAAATAAAGAACATATTATATACATACACTATATACCGTGCGACGAGGCTATATTGCATGCCAAACTAAGCTTCAAAACTCATTCGAGTGTGGTGCATACGACGGACGAGGCTAGTGTGGTTTTGTAGAAACACCGGACGTTTTGAAGTCAGGTACACACTCTAACTAAATGTGGATTATTTGAATACATAAATGAAAAAAGTGTAGTGTAACTATGAAAAATAATTACTCAACGTGAGTTCTACGATTGAAGAACCGACTTCCGACCAACCAAAGATTTGCGGTTTTCTATTGTGCGTGGAACATTTTTGTGATCAGTGAATATGCAATAATTACGAGTGTAACGAAACGAAGAATTGAGTAAAAAATTTTAGAGAAAAAGTTGTGTGAAAAATGTATAAAATCGACGATGAATTTCGACCACCTGGTCGCCTTTTTGTAAAGGCAACACACGAGCCGCCACAACCTCCAGGTTCATCATCATTAAACTTCCCAGAGCGAAAATCGAATTTGAAGAATTCAAATGTTTCAACGACAATAACGACAAGACGAACTCCTGGGAAGAATAATTTCGATGATAGAAACATTCGTTTCCAGCATGAGATCAAGCATGAGAAAACGATTCAAGCAGTTATCACTGACTATCCTGGTAAGTCAACTGCATCTGCAACAGCAGCGCCAAACGGTAGCGGAGTCGCTGTACCCAGTGACCACATTGGATTCTCTCCATTCCTCCAGAAGATCATGTCACTGCAACAAATCACACGAAACAAGAAATTGTCAACTGAAGTGCTGGGACACAGTCTGGAATCAACGAAAACCTCACAGAAAGCACCTGATGGCCGACGCCATATAACAACACAAATCGTACGCAAAGTGACTACCATCAGTCGGGCTGAGGAGCAAGCTCAGTCGCAGGACTTGCTCCATACAGCCAAGGAGAAACGTACCGAATTCGGAATTGAAGTTACTAATGCCATCGAGCCGAAACGCCCAAAGGTAGATTTTGTCTCCTGTTTTTTAAGGATCACTGTCAAGATGTAACAAATATATTTGAGATTGAAATTGAATTTTACAGAGTTAGAAGTTGAATGGCCGACAGAGTCACGATTTATTTATATTTACAATCTTTCAGAAATTGAAGTAAATTCTTAAAAATGTTTCTTCTCCTTTGAGTCGCGATCAAGAAACCGTTTATTTTAATTTCAAGCGAATTCGACACTCGTCTGAAACGATAGTATGATCAGTTTGAAGAGAAGCTGTCTCTTCATTCCATCCACTTTGCAGGTACAGTACAGTAGATGTAGGCGGTTTAGAACTGTCTGCTACGGTGTCTTCTGCACACTATGATCGGTCATAATGAGTGAAGTATGAGACGAGGAAATTGACTAGATTGACTTTTACGTTTAACCTAGATTTCAAAGCGAATTAAAAACGTGAGCTCAGGTTAATTGAATTTGTTTTACGATCACCAGATCATTTCATCTTTCCTTTGGTAACTTAACTTAACTTGATCTTCTTAAGTTCAAAATCTACTCCTTGAATGAAAATTTTATTATTCACCGTGAAGATGGATGAAATTAGAAAGAACTGTTGAATTTAATTACATTTTTTACCGGTGGAAATTCCGAAACAATGACGATACGAAATTTTAGTGACAAATTAATTAATAATACTGGATCCACCATATTCGAACACTCGAAAAACGATCGAGAATTGTATCACGAAGCAATCAAAAATTGACAGATCAAAGATTTCCTCATATGAATGTACACTCGCCGATCTCAAATATCTGATTGATCTCTTTCGAAGAGTCTTCGATCATCAATGAAAATAAAATTCCGTTTAGAAATAAATTACTTCACTTGGAGGTCATTAACTGCTTGAACTTGGCGAGAAAAGTTAAATAATTTAACCCAAATCAAAACAAAATATTTTCCCTTGACTTTCTTTATGGAAAAATGATATGCATTCCAAAGGGCTTCTGATTTGAATATCGAAAAGAGCTCAATAATAATTGGATAATAAAAATTGAATTATTCACTTTTAAATTTTTAATGACTTACGACACATGATCAATTTAAATCGACTAATATTCCACCGGATGCGAGAAGAATTATTCATTATTCCTAATTAAATCAAATTAATTATACATTTTTCTTTACTTTCCGTTTTTGTTTCATACCTTAACTCTTTCGTAACAGCTTTCGTCTGGGGCAGTCAGTGTGAAGTCACTCCTTCGCATTCAATTTTAAAATAATGAAAAATTTAAGAAAATTAAACGTAAAGCAGCCATTCCGAATTGTGAGTCATTATAGCGAATGTAAATTTTTGTGGCATTTAACCATAAACAAATCTGCACGACATGGTATTGTTTGCTAAAAGCGAAGGTATCCGTTTTTGGTGAGTGCTTAACGTTATTGCTCATTGAAAGACTTCTGAGGTTCGAGATAAACTTCATGTCTCCTCCGAGACCACCTTTGCACCGACGTTGAGTTAATGTGTATGGCATCAAGTTGATAACACCTTACTAGCGATTGTTCACGAGATATCTCTTGGGAGTTGCAAGATTTGATCCAGGCGAAAATTCAATAAATCAGTGAAAATGTGAAATACTTCAAGCTTATGTAAAAAACGATCGCTTCTGTGCCGTTTTTTCGAGATGAATCACATAAATCTGGTTTTTGCAAGTTGCGATGTCATGCATGTCTCTTGGCTTATGATTCACTTTATGAGCAGTGAGACTTATGTGTCCGATGCAACTGCACTTTTAAAGACGTTGCAACTTTGGTTACATTCTCTAAATGGTGTTTCAAGTTTCACTTTTTTCACGTTTTTCCAATTCAATGTGGTTGCGTTGGAAATAGTTTTGTTAACAGAACGTCCTTGCTATAAAAATCAAAGATACACTCTGGTCACGAAGTTTTGCATAATTCCACGATCAAATCTACCTACAATCAATCCTACTACGAAAAGACAATTTAAAACGATCAATGTAGGATTTGAACAAATAACTCCAGAATCAATCAATAAACATACTCGACTATTTTGCATGTTATCATCCTACAGTGAAAATTTAGTTAATGCAATTCAAAATAGAAGCTTTTCAAAATGCAAATTAGAATATAAATTGAAACTAGTTCAAAAAGGCAATTTTGCATATCTCCTAACTTATCACGAACTTATTTAGATGTTTCCTGGTTTTACTTATCAATTTAGGACGTTAGAGTGCAGTTAAAATGGATTAATTTGCATTTTTTGCTATAAGAAGAAACTTCTGACACAATTTAAAAACAGAACAAAACGACTGATAATCAAGTCGTCAATAAACTAAGAAGAGTCTGCAAGTTCATACGAATATTAACTAAATAATGTTTAAAAAGAAGAAACCAGATCAATCAATATGATGATAATATGTTTATCCGAAAACATTTTTCTAATCTATTTTATAATTTTATTATTTTCATTTATAGATCTCCGATATAGTTGTTGGCAAAGAAGACAACGTATCTGCACGTGAAGCTCTATTACGTTGGGCACGTCGGTCCACAGCACGATATCCAGGAGTTAGAGTTAATGATTTTACAGCATCATGGCGTGATGGTTTAGCATTTTCAGCGTTAATACATCGTAATCGACCGGATCTTCTTGACTGGCGAAAAGCAAGATCCGCTCGACCAAGAGAACGTTTAGAAACTGCATTCCATGTTGTTGAAAAGACATATGGTGTAACACGTTTACTCGATCCAGAAGGTAATAGGAAAATAACTTTGATTTGAATTATAACTACAAAAGAAAAACAACTTTTCATTTTAGATGTTGACACAAACGAACCAGACGAAAAATCTCTGATCACGTACATCTCATCATTGTACGATGTATTCCCAGAGCCACCGTCAATACATCCATTATTTGATATGGATTCACAACGTCGAGTACATGAATATAGAGAATTTGCACAACAATTTTTATATTGGTGTCGTGAAAAGACATCACTGTTACAGGAACGTTCATTTCCGACAACTTTAATTGAAATGAAACGTATTTTGAATGATTTAAATCGGTTCCGTAATGAAGAATTACCACCAAAGAAACGAGAAAAAGTTAAATTAATAGAAATTTACAAAGAATTAGAAAGATACTTTGAGAGTATAGGTGAAGTTGAAGTTGAAGCTGATTTAGGTCCTGAAGCATTGGAAAAAGAATGGTATCGTTTACAAAAGGCATTATCCGATCGTGATCATGATTTGCAACAGGAAGTTGAACGTTTAGAACGTTTTCAACGTCTTGCCGATAAGATACAACGAGAAATCAAACATACTGATACAAAAATTACTGAAATCGAAGAGAGAATTGTTGAAGAAAGTAGACGTATCGAAAGATTACATCCAGTTGATGCGAAAAATATTGTTGATTCGCTAGAGACTGAAATTCGACATTTAGAACAACCAATTCAAGAAATGAATCAAGATTGTCATATACTCAAAGATGGTCGTTATCCACATGCTAATGATTTACAAAAGAAAGTAACTAAACTCCATCAAAGATGGTCACAACTCCGTACTACATTCCATACAAACCTCGTACAAAAATTATCTGGCCTTAGATATCCCGTCCATGAAACAACAATTACACGTCAAACACGTACTGTCGTTGAGACACGACAACTTGATACGAATCCTTACTTTAAAGATTTACAAGAATATACAGAATGGTGCCAAAATAAATTGGTAATAAAATAAATAAAATAAATTTACTTAAAATTTAATTTATTTATTTATATTTTTTAGAAACAATTATTAGCTGCTGATTATGGTTCAGATCTTCCATCAGTTAAAGCTGAATTAGAACATCATCAACAAGAACATAAAGTAATTGATCAATTTCATTCGAAAATTTTGCACGCTGAAAGACAGCAAACAAATTTCTCTGGTGATGAATTGAGTCTGTATCAACAAAGATTGAATCAATTACAAAAATTATATGCTGAACTGTTGAGTACATCAACTAAACGTTTATCTGATTTGGATGCCTTACAACACTTCTTGGCACAAGCATCAGCTGAATTGCAATGGTTAAATGAACGTGAACAAGTTGAAATTAGTCGTGATTGGGCTGATAAGAACTTGGACTTGTCATCAATTCATCGTTATTATGAGGTAAAATTAAATTAATCAAATTAAATAAATTAACATTTTCCTTAATTTCAATTATAATGTAATTTCAAGCATTCTTATGGAAATGGGGATGAAGTAAGTTAGATAGAACAATCCCAAATACATATCTCATGTTTATAGAATACAAGAAATAATTTTGTTTCTTTCTCATTTTAGAATCTGATGTCTGAACTTGAAAAACGTGAAATTCATTTTGCAACGATACTGGATCGTGGTGAAGATTTACTACGTCAACAACATCCAGCATCGAAATGTATTGAAGCTCATTTACAAGTTTTACAATCTCAATGGTCATGGCTGTTACAACTCACATTGTGCCTTGAAGTGCATTTGAAACATGCAACGGAATATCATCAATTCTATGCTGAAATCAAAGATGCTGAACAATGGCTAGTGAAACGTGATGAAATATTGAATACAAAATATTCACAATCAGAATTTGGTTTGGATCAAGGTGAAGCCTTGTTGAGAGGAATGCAGGATTTACGTGAAGAATTGAATGCATTTGGAGAATCAGTGCAAGCATTGCAAGCACGTGCTCAAACAATTGTGCCACTTAAGCAACGCAAGCAACCTGTAAATCGACAAGCACCAGTTCAAGCGATTTGCGCTTACAAACAAGGAACTGCTTCCCTAGAAAAAGGAGAAACGTGTACTCTCTTAGACACTTCAGGACGTGTCAAATGGCGTGTTAAGAATTCAAAGGGTGTTGAAGGATCTGTACCAGGTGCCTGTCTTTTGCTACCACCACCAGATCAAGAAGCTATCGAAGCTGCTGATAGACTTAAACGATTGTTTGATCGTTCAGTTGCTTTATGGCAAAAGAAACAATTGCGTCTGCGGCAAAACATGATCTTTGCCACAATTAAAGTCGTCAAAGGATGGGACTTTGATCAGTTCTTAGCAATGGGTCCTGAACAAAGAACCGCAATTCGACGTGCATTGAATGATGATGCTGACAAACTTTTGAGCGAGGGTGATCCAGCTGATCCCCAATTGCGAAGACTACGACGTGAAATGGATGAAGTTAATCGATTGTTCGATGACTTCGAGAAGAGAGCAAGAGCAGAAGGTAATCATATGTTGCTAGTTTGGTTTGTTCTAATGTTTAATTAATTAATTTATCACAAGAATTTTCAATGAATCGTTTCTTGTCAAACATTTTATTTCTTTAGTTTTAGCGCGTAGGTCGCAATTTTATAACTCACTAATTTGTGTTGATGAAATAATTGCAATTAACTTTTGTGTGTAACTCGATTACTTGGTTGGATATTTGCTAAAAAACATTTCCCACATCGTAAAGTTTACAATTTGTTTCTTGAAAAACATGTACCAAAAATTCAATTTACTTCAATTGCTACTTTCAGTTTCCATCTTGCATTGCTCGCGTTCAATACGAAATTCTTAAAGTTTAATAAGTAAAATTAGTGACTATTTGTTTTCAAAATGAAAAAACTATTTACTTCGTATCGTAATCGAAAAGGTTTTTCAAGAATTTTCCACATTTTCACGTGTTTAATCAATTTATTATTTTTATTTTTCAGAGGAAAGTAAACAAGCCAGTAGGATATTCACAGAAGAATGTCTAACGATCAAGACAAAATTAGAAGACATGGCACGTGAATTGGATCACATAATCCTTTCACCGATGGCCAGAGATCTAGATTCATTAGATCATTCAGTGCAAATTCATGAAGATTACAAACGTCGTTTGATGCTTCTTGAACCAGATCTTAAACATCTACAAGAGACTTTCCGTACAATTGCTCTCAAAACTCCAGCGCTCAAGAAAAGTTTGGATAATTTATTAGAATTATGGAAAGAACTGAACACACAAAGTGGTTTACATGGTGATCGTCTGAAACTACTTGAAGGAGCTCTAGCAGGTCTAGAGGATAATGAACAAGTTATTTCTGAATTGGAAGGTGCCTTAGCTAAACATCAAGAAATGCCATCAAGTGCCGATGGTTTACACCATGTATTCAAACAATTATCAGCAATGCAAGATATCATAACTCAACAACAACCACAAATGGATAAAATGAATGATTCTGCCGATCAGTTAGGACGAATGGGTGTGCCAACAAAAGTACTTGGCGATCTGAAACGCCTACACGCAAATGTTGAACGTTTGAATTCGAGATGGAGCAGTGTCTGTGCTCAATTAGCCGACAGGTGAGTTTATCATATTAGCTAATGGCAAAATTCACCCGTGTTGTAGCAATAATAATAACATTTCATGGCTCATTTGTTTCACTTGACTCGTGCTCTGTAGTGTAATAAAATCTGTAATGCATCATTGAGCACATCACGGGAACTACTGTAAAGAGTTTTATAGATTTTGTATCAACAGTAAATGAAGATTAATTGCTTATTAGATTTGAAAATTTATTGAACAAGAACAAATAACTCAATTTCATGTATTTTTAGACTCCGTTCATGTGAAACGGCCATTGGTCTAATGAAGAATCTCCAAACTAGTCTACAAGTTGAAGAAAGCTGGGTTGATGGTACCATTGAAAAACTCTCAGCTATGCCAACAGCAACATCCGCTTTAGAATTGGATGTAAGTATAGTTATCAACCAGAAGTCATCAGAAAGAAACCATTTCTTAAATCATTATTATAATTTATTATTATTTTTATTACATATTAATTTATTATTTTCTTTTTAAAACAAATCCACCCTTCCACATGAATCCACGAGTGATCTATTTTTGCTATTTTCAAATTGCACATCGATTTTTTCAGTCTGTATTTTTACTCTTGTTACTTTGAATGATAGAACACACATGAAAAGGTAAACTGAACTGAATCAAAACCTAGAAGTAAAAAACACAAAATACAAAGGTTTTATTTCTCATAAGAATGTCTGTACAATGTCCTTCGTCTACCTGTGCAAGTGTTTTTTGTGAACAAAAATTGCTTCGTAGTCTTCTTGTTGTTATCCTATGAATCAGGCAAAGCCATGCAAAGTTCTGTTTGTAAAAAGTAAACGTAAATTCCTATAGGTTGGGGGAGTAAAGTACATTTTTAGTTATTTTGTGCTTTTTTCATTAGATTTGTAAATTCGTACTTTTGTTACGTGCTTTATAGTTGGTAAGGTAAGCCAAATTTTTAGAATCTAAGAACATAACAAAACCCACAATAAAGTAAAGTAGTTTTAACAATATATTCGTTGCGTAGTTCTGTACATATCAAGTATCTCTAGTTTCTAAAGGAATCACTTTTGTAATTGGGGGAATATTGATTTGACTTTGGTTTTTTGTTGTGAGAGTATTTAATCGATAAATAATGTCTCCAAACGGAATTAAATTAAAATTTTCATTAAAAATACTCTCACAAATAATGCAAAGTCACAATGCAAAGCACTTAAAGAATGTGATAACATCACGAATTGATCTCGATTTCCGGGATTTATTTACCTTTTTGTATAATACACAATCCCGAATTAAATGTCTATTGCACAGTAAAATGTAGATTTCCCAGTATATTTTCATGCACCCTTCATGTCCTTGTCTATAATTTCACGTGGAGCACATTTAAGTATATTATTTACCATCATTTCATCATTATAAATAAAATCGTTAAATTATTTATTTATTTTATATATTATTAATTGTCGTATTTGTGATTTTGTATATACTAATCATTATTATTAATTACTTCCTTTAACCCACGTCCAATTTATCATCAAAAACGCAAAAATCAAAATCAACTTGTAACACCTACAACATGTATATCCATCCCTCAAAATGAACGTTAATCCAAAATGGTGGATGAAACAAAATGGTACGTTATAAATTATGTGTAAAATGTGTAGAACTTACTTGGTGCTGCTATTGAACGTAAACCGAAAATTGAACAAGTTAATTTGACTGGAGGACGGCTAATACGGGAAGCTAAGGTAAATTGTTAAATTGTTGACTAAATACACAAGAAAATTATAGTTTGTTAAGGTAGATAAGAATTTATTTATGTAAGGATAATATTGTGAGATGATGTGTGATTGTAAGATGATTTTATTTTTATGAATGAATGAATGAATCGTGTGAAGGTGTTTTTAAATTATTATGTACAAGAGAGAAGTGATGAATTGTGAATGAACGAATGTGTGATGAAAATTAAAAATTTAATGCTTTTTAATTAGTAATTTTAGAATTTTAATATGTAATTTTGCTTTTAACCAATTACAATTTATTAAAACTAGTGACAACAATGGGTTCAATTATAATTTGGTATAAAGTTTTATTAAAAATACGTGCTAACAAAAATTATGAAATAAATACATAGTGAATAATTGGTTTTATTTTGTTTAGATCAAGTTTTTAACATTTTGAATTTTTGGGATATAGTTCAAAGTGTTAAAAATAAAAACAAAATAAAATTGAATTTTTGGTGATATTAAATAAAAAGCACTAAATATCGACAGATTTACTGAAATGTGTAGTATAGCACGATAAATCAAGTATGCATTAGGGGTAGAATTGTTAAAATTTTAGCAGTTATAAAAGAATAAACAAAACTAACACATTTAATCAAAATTAACACATAAAATTTTCAACTTCGGTGATAATCAAATTCATCGAACAAAATCAACACCAACAAAATCAACTATGACAACATAAAACCAACATTAGATTTATGATGGAAAATATTCACATTATATCGACTGGTTGGTTGAAGCACGTCCATCATTTTCACCGCCACGACGTGACTTACGTCTACCAGAATCCGATCCAGGTGCTACAGAAGTATATAGCCAGCGATTGGATATGTTAAATACAAAATATGAACGTTTACTCGAACAATTATCACAGCGATTGAAGACTGCTATTGAAGTTAACGGAGCTGATGGCTTGGTAAGTATAATTTTGTTCTATAATTATTATTTTTCATTGTTATTCTCATCTCAAACTCGATTTCGTATGGCAAAATTGTTAGTGAAAGTTAAATAATTTCGAAATTTATCTAGATTTTGGTTGCAAGAACATAAAATTCTTCTCATGACATCATCAATTTGGAACATTCAATGCTAAACTAAAAACTAAACAAACTCATTAACTGTCTTTGGAGTTGAAAAGAAGTTGTTGTGTCGATGTCTTACGTCATCTTATGAGACAAACTTATGGTAAAAAGTTGTCCAAAACTAAAAAGAGCCTTCAGGGAACACCAAATTTCAACGATGGAGTCATTTACCATTTCGGTTTATGGGACATAACCTCCATCTGTTTTCATTCGTCCTAATTGCCAAATGATTTGGTTGAATCTTTTGTCGGTTTGAACTTGAGAATCGCATAAATTTTTAAATATTTTCTTCACTGAACATTTGGGAACACCAAACACGTCGTCATCGTATCATTTTCGGTTTGGTTGTTTGGCAAAATTTTCCTAAATTCACCGCAAAACTTCTTTAATTAAGTGTTTCGACTGTTCTTGTTATAATTTGATTTGATTAGCTAATTAGTAATCATTAGACCTTTGATTAAGTTCACCACAATCAACAACCGGATACAGTGGTCTCGATTTAATTTTTGCTTCATGTTCCCTTGATCTTGAGTTTGATTATAGCTGCAAATATAATGGTTTCACCTAGAGAATTCATCTGATATGAAAACTGACCAAACGGAGCCAAACCCATCATTAAATGACGAACCCTGTTTATTTAATTAACTATTTACGAAATGCATTTCCTATTTCCGTTGCACAGTTGAACAATTTTCACCTCTACTCATTCAGCATGAACTTTGGCTGGTCAATTTCCAACGACTGATAGAAAGTCCTGAATAAAATTTTCTTGAATTTGAATGATTCAACATTCACTGTTTGCCTGTGTGTCCATCATCACATTTAGGGATTCCAATGAAATTCTTAATTCATTCCATTTTCAGTGAAATTATTTATTATTAAAGTTCACAAGAATAAAAAACGCATAATTAGGTGTTAAAGGAACTTCTGTCGGCAGATGTGGCCAAATGGAATCACCAGACGATGATTTCATACCTTCTGCGTCTAAAAATACCCGAAAAACATCGTCTCTTTGAGTTCCTTCTACTCCAGTCGTTTACTGTAGAACAATATTAACTAAGAATATGTGATATTGATCTCATACGTTTTCCTTGATAATCTATACAATTATTTTATCCTGCATTACTTTGCGACAAAAGAAAACGAAACATTCAGCATGTGGCAAGTTTCAATGACGAAAAACACGAGAATTAAGTCATTTGTATAATAATCTAATATGACATGACTTGGTTTGATTGAATTACATCATAATTTCAATTGAAACAAGTTGGAAAAGTTAAATTTTATTACTTTTTTCACTTGCAATAAACATTCCTCAAGTTTGCGGAATGTTGAACTTGAAAAAGTTCAATTTGAATTTTCACACCACGACAGAAAATAATTGTTTGCTTGTTCGCACTGTTTAAATCAATAGAAATGTCCTTGTGAATGAAAGTGAAATTCAAATTGAAAAATAAAATCTTCATCACATTATCGAATATAAAACGAATTTTGTGTGTTCAAGTTGTATTGCGGTGTGCAACAAACAATGATGTCATTTCTGTTTATTATTTATTGGATAACAAGTTTAATGCGATTTTTTTCTACATCAAAGTTATAATAACACGATGCATGATTTTGTTGTTTCGTTAAGTGAATAACACTTTTCAAATCACATACAACAATTGGTTAATTCTACCACAATTTGAGGTGGTTATATCCCAGTGGAGGATAATGTCAGCTGTAGGCGACACTTTTGGGCATTTAATCAATAGATCAACTTTTAATGAGTTGGAGCTTTTGAAACGCTTCAGTGTGGGCTTGGGTTTTGGATCTATACTTACAGAAGTTCATAATCATAAGATTTCCTGTTATAATGGTGATTCTTCTGCGGATTATTTACCGGAAAGATGGAAATTGTGGTTCGATTCTTGGAATAATTAAATCATTAATGATGACAGACATCATACGGAATGCAGCAAACGAAATTTGAGAAGTTTTCTTTGATTTAATTAACTCCTAAAGTTGATTTATGATTTCATCCTAAGCAGTGCTTTCAACTGCCTTGAGACGGAATGGTTGTAATCAAATCGCAGACATCTACGTTTTCACAAATTGCATAATAAAGTTTGTAATAAAACAAAACAACAAGGCTATGTTCACATTTCGCATTCAAAACACATCTTATTCTTGATGGAATGTGTAAGAAATGGTAATGATGGCGTCGACACAGACGTGGAACAGATATCGTGTGATTCCAAACAATGACAGTGACTTCTAGTGGATCTGGAGCGCTTTGTCTTGGAGAGTGTATTGTATCCAAAGTGACGTGCTGTTATTGTTTGAAGCGTGAACATTTTACACTTCACAATTAAAATTGAATATGTCCTTAAGAAATCTTTGGGAATGCATTGTCTTTGAAGGATGAAAGTCGATGATCACATACATAAATTTGAAGATTCTTCCCACGCAAATTATTTATGCGACCACAACCACTTAAGCCATAAAGTATCTTGCCAATCGTGCACTACAAGTTCTTAGAAACACTTCAATATTGTACTACCGCTTGTTGTTGATTCAATAAAGCAGGTAAGCTGACATCAACACGATCGTTTCACTTGCCAAACTGGTACGTAGGTATTCTCGACTTGATTAGGATCTAATTTCATGAGAGCAACGAACTCTTTAAGACATTTCCCAATTTCTTCATGCTGTTGAAAGTCATATTGTCAAGATTTGACTTTCGAAACGCTATCAATCACTTTGGCGTCAATAAAATACCCACACGACACTAAAACTTACCCTCACATAAGACAAATGACACATCTAATCTGATTTGAGAGAGAGATGTTGACGGCATCTAGTAAGAGTGGTTTCAAAATAACAGAGAGATCGAAATTTCTTTCAAGTTATTTTTGAAACACCAAAGACAAAAGCTTAAATTAATTTTGCATCGTTATGAGCGCATCATCGTTCGATAATTGTCAATCAAACCTTCCAAGAAAAACATTAAAAAATTATTTAATAAAATTCAGTTTTAATTCAACAATTAATTTCTTGGAAAATCTTAAGTTTTGCTAATTATTTCCAATTAAATCCAATTCATGAATTAATTTTATAGCAAAATAAATTTCTTGTGACATTTTGGGCCACTGCGAACTTTGAGTATGCAGCCGGTGAAACGTTGAATTCGTACAGTCTTGACGTTAATTAAAATTTTCGTTAATTTAAACAAAAATTAACGGCGAAATTCACTCAAAATTCAAATAAATATTCGACTTTCAGTCATTCCGTGAAAATTTCGTAATCAAAACGATTACCGCGTCGTCGTTGCTCCCCATAAGAAAAGCCGGTATCGCGGTTTCGTGTTGATGTCATCAACTGGAAGAGCGGCTCCCCATTTTGTAGGCAACGAAATCCGCTAAGCAGCAGCGGAGCCGTCAGTAGTACACGAAACAGCGGCGATAGAAGTGTCGTGTTTTCTGAGCGTCTTGAAACATTTGATTCGTCCGCGAAAAAAAGTGAAAAAATTAACTAAAAATAGTCGGAAAATTATTTTCATAAAAGTGAAAAGCTCACACAAGAGCTTTTTTTGTATGTATTGTTATAATTTCATTAGCAATACTACAGAAGGTTTCGTTTAAATGCGACAAAATGTCATAGTGGTTGTGTTTTGTTTTCAAGTTCAAAGTAATAAAGTTAATTGTAATTAAAATTCATTGATTAATTAATCAAGCGCACCTGAATCAAGCACCGAGCATTCGGATTTAGAATTGTGTAAATGTGTCGAAAGTAGTTTTTCGAAAACGAATGTGAAAATCACGACTCAGACAGACGATAATCGCTGAAAATAGTACGAATTGCATCACTTGATAACAAACAAAAGTTGTTGATAAGCTGAAGAAACGAGATGTTTTTGAAGTTTATAGTTCAATTGACACGATTTTCATTAATGATAGGAATAACACTAAACCCAACGTCCGCTTCAAGCGGAAATTGACAACATTGTGCAAATGTGTGGATAAAAATCGAATTTTCTATCGATTTCCTTCGTTCAAGAGGTTATCCACAAAGTGATAACAATTACTTGCCAGTAATGAGTAACACTTTCAACTTTCAAAATTAAATCATAATCAAAAATAATTTTCTTAACAGCATATTTTTATCAAAAAGCTTTTGTTGCTTCAACAATCCAAACATGAAACCACATGAACTTGAACCATTTGTGCGTTTCTGTGTCAATATTAACATTTCTGCTGTCTGTTTCGAAAACGTTCGGATCTAAATATAGTTATTGTCGGTTTCCGTAAAACCACAAAATTCATGTGCTTAATTGAATGTCTCGGTTAAATTGATTCCTGCTGCTGGAGTTATGTCATTCTCTTGAAAGTAATCCACGTAATTCTGTTTTCTGCAAGAGAATTACCAAAAACTAGAATAGCGGAAGCATTGTTATTTGTGCAAAAATTAACGCCATGTGGTTCAAGAAGATTAACCCGTTTAGACACAAGTTATAGAAGAGATTGCTTTAAAATTTCAAAACTACTTTGCTGTGCGACACAACCAGAATTTCAATAAAATAAATGTCCGTCCATAAACAAAATCGCTAAAACTTAAAAATTTACATTTAAATCGCACAAAATTCACAACAAAATGACGTAATTCTTTTCGGTTTCAGGGTCAAAATTGAATTTTGAATTTTGCTCTCACTTTTATGTCTACTAACACAAAAACCAGAATGTTTATGCATGCAATTAATTCCTAACTTCTGACGGAGTGAAAAATTATTTTTTACTTAATTTTCATTAATTCGAATAAAGTCACAACCGCCTTTGAAGCAGTCTTTATCTAATCTACAAGAAAATTGTGAATTTGTTCGAATAAAAATAATTATTGAACTCTCGTAACAGATAATTGCATTTATGTACATATATATTTGTGACTTTGAAAAACGCCACGAAATCTTCAAAGATAACATTCCGGATTGTTCATAACAAACATCACCTGGAAAGCCCAATTAAAATAAATTACCCTTTGCATAACCCGTTGACAAACGCATTTAATTTACCTTCATGTCAAGTATGTATCACTTGAAACGCAAAAAACCAGTTAATGAGCATACCAAAGAAATGATTATGTCATTGGAGTGTAAAGTTTAAAAATAGTTACATGAGAGAGTATGAATTAATTTTAAAAATAAATTGAACTTCATTGGCATACCTAAAATCTCGTTTGCTAGGTGTGCTACGGATCAGGTTCAGTTCAATAAATCAATTGCCCACATAAATTTATGGACAAATAGTCATCCAATCAGCTATTCGATGGCAATCACCTCAGGTCCATGTCAACTTTATGTGGTCCCAATTTGCTGAACATTTTCTAAGAAAAACCGATCGAAATCTGTAGGTGGAATTGAAACGGTTTTTCGCAGAGTTGACATGTTTGAATGGATACAAATCTAGCTACAACCTGTTAATGCAAGTCATTTCTATATTGCTTGGCACAAAATCATTTCAAATTGAAAGGTGTTTTGACTCATGAAAAGGTTTTGTCACCAGGATTATACCGATAATTTCGAGATTATCTCAACATGTCGTAGGATTATTCATCGTCGACAATCATAATTGTTCAATAAAACTAATGTTTCTCGAAAATCCAAAATCAGAATATTGTAAAATACATAATAACAAAAATATTTTTGAAACACTCTCGACAACGACTGAAAGCCTTGACATTTGCAAATGAACCCGATTTTGTGGAAAACAAATTAATCCCATCAATTAAATGATTTGTCTGCTTTTGCGTAAGAATCCTTTCAAACAAAAATTGATATTAAGAAAGAAACATAATAATTAAGAAATGTCTGTTAAGAAATAATAAATTTGTTGGTTTAATGTTCCAAAATTTGGACAAAATTACAAAAATTACGTGCTGCGGTCGGTCGATTTCTTCCAAAGTTCATGAAACTGACAACCAAATTGAAAGACACTCGGAATGGATTGAAAGGAATCGATTCAATTATATTGAACGAATTTTCGTTGAACCAGTTTATGTGACAAAGTTGAAACTATTTTTGTTTGACAATTTGTTGTTTGGTTAATTTTGGTGTTAACGTCAGCCCGACAAATTGTTGTTTTGAATTATTTAAAAAATTTAAAAATAATACAATGAGAGAAGAATTCAAAATAAACAAATTCATTCACAAAAAACAACTCTGATAAATTCATGGCGCGCCAAAATAGTGTAAACAATTTCAAAAATAATATTTTTCATCACTTTAATTCATTGAAAAAATGTTTCCTTTTCTCGAATTTATCGACCATGAGCAAGATTTAAAGAATTTCATTTGATTTTATTTTGATTTTTACAAATTAACCTGCTGCGGAGTCATGGAAATTTAAATTCAAATTCCTTGGGCCTATGGCAAGGTCGATTTGGAGACGACAGTTGAGACGTTTTTAAATTTATTTGTTTTAAGAATTTTTGTTAAATTCGCTTGACAAAGGGTTGTCGTGATTCCGTGTATTTTTAAAATCCCTTCAGACAGAAGACAGAAAATTGTGAAATTTGTTCTTGAGGACATTTCAGAGAATTATTTTTAAATTTAAATTAATTTTTTCACTTCTGGCTGTATGTACGTTTCGTTCAATTACAAGGAAGAACAAACTGAATCTGCTTAAAATAGAAACTGGGCTAAGTGTTCTTGCAAGACTATTCTGAATGTAGGCACTGTGAAACATCGCCCAGACGCTTAGGATTATGATTTATTGGAATTCTGTTGCAGCACGAGTTTATTTTAAGTCCTTTTAAGTTGAAAAACGATGCATAAATCTTAGTGAGGCACTTAATTCAGAAGATAACTGAACATTCTGGAAATAAACATGATATTTGACCTGCAATTAAAAATTTCCCAATCGTTATTAGAACATTTTCCAAAGATATAGAGAAAGCTCATATAAAATTCCATAGGAAATGGCTCCAAATCTTCTGTACATTGATTTATGTCTCTCAATCATGAAAGAATTCAAAACGGAACACAGAAATTTTGTTCTAATTTTAATACCGGAAGAGACGGAACGCCTGTGACGACACACAAGTTGATGAAGAAGAGTCATCTGTCGTTACATTCACCTGCAACATACTTTAAGTTTTACGCGAAAATTTTACAATCAAAAGTGACGTAATGTTTTACCAACTTGTTGTCTTGGAAAAAACCAATATTTATCGATAAATTCAATGATATTTCATTTTACTTATCAACAGGTGGAGTGTTTATATCTCACCTGTTCGCATTCGCTAAATTTTTGTCCGATTATCACGGACATTTGCAACGAGTCTTTGGCTCAAAATGGCACACCATACAATTTGACGGGTGTTGACCTCAAAATAATTGAATTTTTATGTTAATTGTGGCAATGGTTCTTGAAAGTAAACAAATAATTTATTGAATTTATCTATCTGAGTGTGAATTATAAATGTAAAGTGCATTTTGAGTAGATTACGTTATCACTCTCAGACATATTTTGTTTGTTTCTTATTAATTATTTAAGGAATTCTAATCAATCCAATAACAAAACCCTAGATTCCCATCGGACTCTGCGTGACTAACTTGTAAACATTTCAAAGGCCAGTCGGAAATAATTGAAATTTTCTGTTTGTTTTCCTCGAACTGACCATTATTAATTAAAAGTTAAAAATAGAAAATATTCATCACACAAAACTTATTCCAGACAAAATTCATTTATTTCCTTTCATTTCGTGTAATTGTTGTTACTCGATGCATTGCATTCAATTTATTGTTCCGCATTAGTCAGTGATTTAATTTACACAAAATCACATAATGAAGTTAAGTGAAAGTGATGAAGATATTTTCTCATTTATTCATCACTCCGAGCTGACTCACTCAATGTTTCTTGACCTATCCCAATTTCAAATTGGTTCCTCTTTGAATAAATCTGTATTTATTCTTCAAGTTATAATATGTGGTATCGTACAAAACTTTAGACAGTCCAATCTTATGTTCAACTTCCAGGCTGTCAAATTCAAGTGATGGTATGCTTCAACTTTATTCTGACGAATTCATCCACGTGGCACATTGAACCTTGTCTGACATCTCCCCAGAATCCCGGAAAGTGTGTCGCCCATTAGCAAGATTTTCCTCTCAGAGCAATACACATGACATCATAGCCTTCCTTGTGAAAAAGCTCCTTTCTATAGAAACTTCATGTGAAAGCTTTGGCGCCAGCGCATAAACTCTGACTCACAACTGAGTTCGGTCGAGAAAGCCGGCGAGAGACGTGTCTCATGAAAAATCGATATAGAAAAATCAGATGATTTCCTTAAATCCTCCCTTTAATTTTCCGTAGAGAATCCGCGCCGACAAACCACACATCCACAAAAACTAAATCAGAAATTTCGTGTTCTATTCTAGGTTAAATAGATTTAACAATACAACGAAATGAATTTCCCCCAACTACATAGAAACAGAAGCTTTCTCTACGGAAAATCCGATCGAAAACGAACGTTATTGAAAAGTTTTCCTTTTGGCAAATGTATTTTCCGTAGAGAGAAAAACTTCTGAAACTCACGAAATGTCATTCGTCTTTGAATTTTCAAGAGTGTGAATTCGTATGAGAAGATATTTGGAGGAAATAATAATTAATAATAAATAAATAAATAAATAAATCAATAATCAAATAGTTATAGTGTTTCTATGAAATTTTGTGAAAATATTTTCTATTAAAACCGCGTGAAAATTCAGTTTTTCCACGGCGTATTGCCGGTGATTTGATTCAGGTTTTTGTTTGTGCAATTACACACGTTGTGCGGAAGACGACACACGAATTAGTTAAAACACGTTCAACTAATTGCTAGTAGCTAGTAGTTTTTAAGAAAAATATAAAAGACACGAAAAAATATTTGGTTTTATTTTAGAAAATTATTCATTCAAAAAAATCTATATGCGTGTGTAGCACAATAGCGTTCTTCTTATAAGAAATAAGCACAAAATAACGCGAGGAACAACTTAATAATGTTAATGATTAAGATATAAAATAACAAAAAAAATAAATTAATAAGTGAATTCGATATTGTATCGATTTGAAGGAACCTCCTTTTGAAGGGAAAATTTTTCCGTGTGACGTGTTAACGAGAGGAAAAATGTCTGAAGAAGATCAAGAATACAATTTTGCCTACGAGTTTCGGGTAAAAATATATAATGGATAAATCCAATACATCAACAATGTGTTTTCTTGTTAAATCTGTTATTAATTATTACTTCATTTTTAGCGTTATGCCGAAAGTTTACAAAAACCACTGCGAACATATCGCGTGGAATTCAATTTGGGAGGACCAGCTGGCGGTGGTCAAAGTTCCCAAAGTGAAGATTTGTACACAACGTCGTATAGCACAACACAGTGAGTACAAAATGATTATTAATGATAATTAAATTTTAATTAAGAATTATGAGATACAAAATATCCCGGTCAATGAGAAAAATTTTACCTAAGAATATCAAAAATTCAGAAAGAAATCATCCTTGAGCCAAGGAGTCGAGTATATCCCACCACTATTTCTTAAAGTGCTTTAGGTGTTAAAAGATGAAATTTCTCCTGACTACGTGTCGATATTTGCATTAATGGTACACATCACCTGTTATAAATTCATAATAAATGAATGACTGATGAATATGATTACAATAAAAATAAATTTATTATCCACTTTGCTAATATATTTCAAGGATAAATTAAATAACTTAAGGATAATTGAATAACGATTTTCTTTAAGGTTCAGTACATCAAAGGTATCAACATCATCAACAAAAACGAAAACATTATATGCAGATGATCAAGATGGTGGTAGCCAAGAAGGTTCACCAACAAGTAAAGTACTAAAGCATGATCTCAATCAAACTGATATACATAGTTCGTATCCGAATGCGAATAGCAGCAGCAATATCAATAATAATAGTGCTAATAATGCATCATCTGTACAATTCAGTGAGATACGAAGCTATAAACGTATCGGACGTGCAAACGAAAGTGTTGGCACTGAATCGAAAGCAATCCTTGATATGCCAGGAATTGTTGATCCAAATAGTGGCCGTATATTAACAGTAGGTGAAGCTATACAAATGCGTATCCTTGATGTACGAACTGGAGAGATAATAATTAATGAACAACGAATATCATTACAAGATGCAATACGTAAAGGTGCTATTGATCCAAATTTAGTTGATAATTTATTACAACCAGCTGCCGTTGATCATAATGGACGATCATTAAGTTTACTGGAAGCTATACAAAAGGAAATAATTGATGCTGAAAATGGCTATGAAACGGCTGAAAAACGTATTAAGGTAACAAGAACATATGGTGTTGATGATACAGATAGTAGTTCCATGGTACATGATGGAACAAATGCAAAAAGTATTGCCGAAGCCATTACTGCGGGTTATGTTGATCCAATATCTGGAATTTATCATTTAAGAAATGGTCAAACAATAAGTATAGCTGAAGCCTACGAGCGTGGTCATTTAAAACGGCATGAATCAGTAAAAATCAAATCAAATGCACTTTGTCTATCAGATGCTATAGCACATGGTCTCGTTGATACGAGTGGATGGATAACAGATCGTAATTCAGGAAATAAATTTAGGCTTGATTCGGCAATATCGAATGGTCTTATTGATCCAAATATCCGTGAAGTAGTCGATGTAAAGAAAGATATTAAAATAACATTAAATGATGCATTAACTGGTGGTATATTAAATGCAAAAACCGGTCGTTATATGAATGCAATAACTAAAGAAAAATTGACATTTATTGAAGCGAAAAATCGACAATTAATCGTTAAACCTTTCACGTTGAAAGATGTTATTGATTTAAATTTATTTGATAAAAATAATAAAATAACTAGTCCAACACGACGTGAAAAATTAACAATAATTCAAGCAATGAATACTGGTGTATTAGATGAAAGTCATTTTAAATGTGTTACAAAACAAAAAGGTGAATTGTTAACATTGTCAGAAGCTATTGCTGATGGTATCATATTACCAGCTGAATCAAAATATCGTGATTATATAACTGGTGAAATTATTTCAATTCCAGATGCTGTTGATCGTGGTCTTATTAGTTCTGTATCACAAAAATGCATATTTGATATTGATGGTTTCAAAGATCCATATAGTGGTGAATTTGTAAGTTTTAATTCAGCTTTAAGTAAGGATATTTTGCGTCGTAAGAATGGTGAATTTTTAATAGATATGGGTAAAGGTAATTTAGTTGATTTAAAAGCTGGTATTGAAGCAGGTCTTGTACGACAAGAATTATTTGAAATGTTAAATCGTCAAATTGGTGTACAAGATGCTGCTGAACGTGATTTGACTGTACTCGATTTAGTTTTCTTAGAATTATTAGATCCAAAATCAGGTTATTTGTTAGATCCAAAAACAAAAGAACGAGTTCCTTTAGATAATGCTATTGAACGTAAATTTATAACACCCGATGGTGCCTTACTTTTGAGTAGTTTGCTTAATATCACTTTAACAACAGAAACAATAACGAAAACAATTAAACGTTATGTTACAATAACATCAACTGGAAATGAATCAAAAGAAGTTTTGTTAACATTTACTGAAGCAGTACGTTTAGGTTTAATCGATGAGGATCGGCAATTATTTAAAGATCCAAAAACGGGTAATATATATTCAATTCAACAAGCATTAAGCTATGGTCTCCTATTACCCGATTCTGATAATAATGTCCCTGGAGAACCTAGTAGTAAGAAAAAGAAATCAACAATAACAATTGTTACAAAATCCATAATCCCTGAGAAAACTCCAGAAGAAATTCAAATGAAACATAAGAAAGTTATTGAAAAATCTGTAGATTTTCCAATTCCACAAAGAGTCGAAGATATTCCACAATATTCAACATTCCATACTGAAAGAAAAATTGCAACAAAACGTGATAGCAAGACTGTAGTTTCAGAATTTCTAAATGTTGAACGTGAATCTCAACCTATGGTTGAACATACTGAAACAACAATGTTTGAATTACCACCAGAAGGTTGGTTCCTTTCGGAAGCAATTGAAAAGAAATTATTTGATCCTAATACAGGTTTATTCATTGTACCTGGAACAGATCGTCTTGTTAGTTTCGAAGAATGTATTCAATTACAAATAATTAACAAAAATTCCGTTAGTGTCTTAGATCCAAATAATCGTCGTAAAGTAACAGTGATACGTAGTTTTGAAAAGAAAATCTTAGATTCGACTGGTAACTATAAAGACAACAAAAAGACAATCAACATGACAACAGCTATTGATCAAGGGAAGATAATTCTTGAAAATCCACGAGAAATTGATCATCGAATTCAACGACACATTCAAATTACCAAAATTGTTGGTAAACCTGATTTAATTGAAGTTTCTGTATGTCAGGAGGATGCAACACCAAAATTAATTGAAGTCAAAGGATCCAAACAGGAGGTAAGTAGTCCGGAACCAATTGAAATTGCTCAAGGTATTATATATGATCCATCAACTGCTCTGGTCATTTTTACTCGAACTGGTAAATCAGAGAATATCGTAACTGCAGTTTTAAATGGAGAAATTGATCGTAATGTTGTCAAAGTTGTCGATCCAAAGACTGGTAAACAAATTTCTATACAAGAAGCTATTCAAAGACAAATCCTCAATCCGAAAACATTTGAAATAGTCACTTCTTCAGGTGATCGAATTGATCTTATCACTGCAGCGCAGAGGCAAATTCTAATTGTCTTCGGGCAACCTTTGGTAGCGACAGCTGGAGCACTAAGAAAAGTTAAGTTTGTCGTCGATCCAAGCACAGGTGAACAAATACCACTTGAAGTTGCTGTTGAGAGAGGTATCATTTCACGTGATCAATTGTCATTTGATTCAACATCATCAACCCCTGGTCCTGGAAGTCCAGAAAGAACGCAAGCAGACACATCTATGTCAAGAGTAAATGTGACAATTGGAAGAGCGAAGTCCATTTCTCAGAGTCCAGAAAAGGAAGCGAAGTTGGTTGTGTTGCAAAAAATGCGCAAGAAGATTGTGAAACCAAAAGATGCTCTGCAGAAAGGAATGATTGATCAGGAAACTGCTGATATCCTAGATAACAAAGCAAACTTTACCGGAGAAGATGGAGATGTTATTTCAATCAGTGACGCAATCGAACAGAAATTGATAGATGGAAGTAAGGGAAAAATTTTGGATCCACAACGTGGTACACCATTGAACATACAACAAGCAATTGATCGTGGTATCTTAGAAGCTGAAGGTACAAACCAATTGTTAGTTCCACTCGCTAAGAGTGTCTCAGTTCCGAAACTGAAGGATCAAGGTTTGATCGATCCACAAACCCACAAAATAGTTCATCCAGAGACAGGATCACTGCTTACTGTCAAAGAAGCAATCATATGCGAAATACTCGATTCACAAACGAAATTGAAGAAACCAAATGTCACAATAGACGATGCTATCAAAGATGATCTAGTCGATGAAAATCAATCGGTTGTAAGAGACAAAACTGGTCCCTTAGATTTGCTCAAAGCTGTTGATAGAAATTTGTTTGATACTCAGGATAACTACAAGCCAATTGAAGATATTCCTCCAGTAGGAATGACATTTGGTGTAGCAGTAAAGAAGGGTTTGATAAACACCAAAACAAAGACATTTACTCATCCGATAACAAAGAAACAAACTGACATTCTTCAATCAATCGAAAATAACCTTATAATGGCTGTCCCGTACGCACCAAGTGCTGACTACGTTAAAATTGAAGATGCACTGGACCAGAACATAATCGACACCGAGAAGTGTATGTTCAAGAATCCAAAAACAAATGAAGACGTACCAATCAAGGAAGCCATCGAAACCGGTCAGCTTGTGATAAAACCTCTGCCTGATTTCGCTGTGATGCATGCTTCTGGGCCAATAACGTCAGTGACACAAACGGTCACGTCTGTCCATACAGTTACAACGAAGACTATTGAAATTCTCCAAGGATATGCTATGATTTCTAGCGATGAAATACAGAATCTAGCTACTGGAGAAATTCTAACAATGGACGAAGCTCGGAAACAAGGAATTGTTAAAGATGAATCGGAGACGAAGGAGAGTTTTGCCACCAAGGAAATCAAGCAGAACTTTAGTGAAGCTGTTCGTCTAGGTTTGGTTAACATCAATGAAGGAACATACACAGATCCGAATTCAGGAAATAAAATGCCAATTCAACAAGCAGTGGCAGAAGGTATCCTCGATGTTGAGATGCATAGTCCAACACCAGATGAAACATCTAAAACGGAGAAGATGACAATAGTCGAGGCATACCAGACAATTTACGACGAAAAGACAAAGAAGTTCCATGATCCTAAGGATCCAAAACGCACAATTACACTCACCACTGCAATTGAAGAAGGTATCCTTGATCCACAATCTGTGATATACGACGTGACTTCCCAAAAGACTCACACTTTGGAGGAGAGTGTCAAGCAAGGACTCATTGATTCAAAAACAGGAGAAGTTAAACAGAAAGGAGGAAAGAACATCAACATTAAGGAAGCTACGAAGATGGGTCTCTTGGCGGTGGTTGGAGCACCAGTCTTGGCTGGAATGGCAGTTGCTGATGCTGTGAAGAAGGCTGTGAAACGTAAGGACAAAACGCCTGAGAAGGCATCACCTGAAAAGGCTCCGACAGGTGCCAAACCTAAAGATAAAGTATCACCTACTAAAACTACCACTGTCCATGTTACTCAACTTGAAAGGGATTTGACTAAACCAAAAGAAGTTGAAGTTAAACCCGCAGAACCGAAGTCAAAGGATAAAACATCGCCTACTAAAACTACAACTGTTCACGTTACTCAAATTGAAAGAGAGTTTACTCAACCAAAAGAAGTTGAAGTCATGATTTCTGAACCAAAAGACGTGGAGTCCCAAGAACCAAAGGTAAAGGATAAGAAATCGCCTACTAAAACTACGACAATCCACGTTACTCAACTTGAAAAGGATTTGAGCAAACCAAAAGAAGTAGAAGTGATGATACCTGTATCGAAAGATGTGAAACCTCAAGAGCCTCAGAAGAAGGTAAAGGACAAGAAATCGCCTACTAAAACTACGACAATCCACGTTACTCAACTTGAAAGGGATTTGAGTAAACCAGAAGAAGTAGAAGTCATGATTCCTGTATCGAAAGATGTGAAACCTCAAGAACCTCCATCGCCTACTAAAACAACGACAATCCATGTTACTCAACTTGAGAAGGATTTGAGCAAGCCAGAAGAATTTGAACTACCAGTTCAAGGGAAGCCTGAAGTAGAACGTGGTACAGATGGCCGAATCACTGTGACCAAAACCACCATAACACGTCCTGACTCATTAACGGAGACATTTACAGAGCAAACGACTGCTCCACGTGAAGTCCGAGAGATTCACACGGAAACAGTGACACAAACGATACCTGAAGTAGTACGAAGTACTCAAACCACAATAACAAGACATTACACAACAACAACGACTACGAAGACGACGAGTGAAAGTCACACTCCCGATACAGAGGGTGATGTAGACATGGAAGAACCGATGCAACAAACAACTGTCGTTGTAACGGAGGAACCAAAATCAGTTCCAGAACCTTGGCGTAAATCCCAAGAACGAGTGGTTCCAACACAGAAACCGAAAGAAACTCCATCACCACCTGCAGTTCAAAAGACAGAGAAAGTTTCTGAAGTCGTTCAGGAAGATAAAACGCCCATGGTTGCAGACAAGCCAACAACACAGAAACCGAAAGAGCTTCCATTAGAACCCGAAGTTCAGAAGACAGAGAAAGTCTTTAGAGTTGTGCCAGAAGATAGAGTTGACAAATCATCAACAGAAAGAGTGCAACACACTACAGTCGTCATCACGAAAGAGACAACAACGTCTTCACAAAAACCTACGAGTGAAGCTATTCCACAAGAAAAAATGGACGTCGTCGTAGGCGAGCCAACAATCGAACCAGTCAAACAAACAACTGTCGTGGTGACAGAAGAAGTAAAGTCCGCGCCTGTAGTTCACAAGGCCGAACAACATGTCGTCCAACAACCAGAGACTCACATGGTAACACACAAATTTACACTTGTCCAGATTTATGAGTTGTACTATGACGAGAAGAAGAAGCTCTTCAGAGATCCACAGAATCCCAAAAAATACTTGACTTTAACTGAAATGATCGAACGTGGTTTCATAGATCCACAATCTGCAGTTAAAGATCCCAGGACTGGCCAAACATACACGGTTGAGGAGAGCGTGAAAAGTGGTATCTTAAATCCAAAAACAGGAGAAGTTAAAGGAAAACAAGGCAAACCTGTGTCGTGGAAGGAAGCTGCCAAACAAGGCTTGTTAATTGTAGTTGGAGCTCCTGTTATAGCTGGAGTTGCGGCGGTTGATGCTATTATGAAAGCTGTCCAAAAGGATCCATCAGAACAGAAAAAAGAAAAGGAAGCTCCAATACCACATGAACGTGAGCCAAGACCAGTACCTGCAGAGAGAAAACTAAAGGAGAGAGAAACACCAGGCGTTGTGGCTGAAAGAATGCCAGGAACCGTGGCTGAAAGAAGCCCAGGAACTGTGGCTGAAAGAAGTCCAGGAGTTGTAGCAGAGAGAAGCCCGGGAACTATAGTTCCAAGACCAACTCTTGCCGTTGTAGAATCTCCTACTTCTCCAGTTGCTCCGATTATACAAGAGCAACCACTTCCGACAAGCGCAGTCGCGGAGCCTTTTGCTGCTCCCGAACCACGAAAGAAACCCTTGGTTGACTCTCAAATGTTCATCAACCAGGAAATTCAAGCATTGCAGCCTCCTGCTGCCACGAAACAAGAAGTACCAAATCTCGAAGAAGCTGTACTTGAAGGTCTAGTCGATCTGACCATGGGAACATACAAAGATCCAGAAACCGAACGGGAAATGCCATTGAAGCAGGCTATCTTACAAGGACTTATCTCAACCGCAATTGAGGCTCCTGTGGAATTTGAGCCAAAACATGAAAATCTCTCAATCATCGAAGCTTTCGACACAATTTACGACGAAGAAGCCAAACAGTTTCGTGATCCTAAGGATCCACAACGTTTGCTTCCACTCTCAGAAGCTATCATTGAAGGAATCATTGACTCAGAAACTGTGATTTTTGAAGTTGCCACAGGCAGAACTGAAACCTTGAAGGAGAGCATCCAAACAGGACTCATTGATCCTATCACCGGTGAAGTGAAGCCAAAAATGGGAAGAACCTTCACCATTCGTGAAGCAGCGAAAATGGGAATTCTCGGTATTGTTAGTTCTCCCACCGTACTCAAATCTGCTCTCAGTTCTGGTAAGAAATCTGGTATTAAAAAAGCAGTGAAATTCAAAGGATTACCACAAGAAGAGGATGAAATTAAGGAGAAGACAGTGGGAGACGGTGTTCCTACGAAACCAGTTGAAGATAAAGAACCCACACCAGAAAAGACTTTGCCAAAACCTGAAAAAATGAGTCCGAAAGAATCAACTCCGTTGGTTGATCTTAAAGAGGATAAACCTGTTTCAGAAGTATCACAAAAAGATACACCAACTGAGAAGCAAGTTAAAGAACCAACACCGGAGAAAGTTGCTCCGCAAGATAAACCAAATGTCCAGGCTGTTGTTAAAGAGACAACTCCGAAAGAAACGTCACCAGAAAAGGTTGCTCCGAAAGAGAAGCCACAGTCGCCTGAAGAACCGAAACAAGAAACGCCTGAAGCTGTTCCAAAGGACATCACTGCAGAACAGGTTGCTTCAAAACCAACAGAAGATGTGGCTCTACAACAAGTTAAAGAAACAACTCCTCAAGAACCAGAGTTTGCCGAATTAGTAACACCTCAAGATGTGACGCCACCTTTCCCTAAAACCATCGAAGAAGCAATGACCTCTGGAGCTATCAATTTCCAAACAGGACTGTATATAGACCCAGTAACAGGAAAACAAATGACGATACATCAAGCGATCGCTGATGGTTACATTATAACGACTACAGTAACGACTGTCACTACCCATACCATTTACAAACTGACACCTTTGCAAGCCTACGAACTTTACTTTGACCAAGAGAAGAAACTTTACCGTGACCCAAATAACCCCGGTAAATATTTGACCCTTATTCAATTGATAGACCAAGGAATTGTTGATCCTGAATCTATTGTGTACGACACAAGAACTGGACAAGCGTTCCCGTTGCGCGAAGCTATTGACAAAGGTTTGGTTGATCCGAATACTGGTGATGTAGTATATCAAAATCAATTGGTTAGCATCCGTGATGCCACTAGGTTAGGTTATATTATTATCATAATTACATCTCATTTGCCTGCACCTTTACGTGCTGCAATTACAGAACTGATTGAACCAGAGTCACAACAACAGGAGGTAATCCAAATGCCTGGGGAAGTCACTAAGACAGAGGATGACATGATGGCTCCGGTGTCGGCAAAGAAACAACCAGTAGATGTCCAATCATTCATTGCTCATGAAATCGCTGCAACGATGTCCCCGGGCAATTTGAAGAAAGACAAACCAAAGTTGGAAGAAGCTGTCCAACAAGGAATTGTTGATCTCACGAAAGGAGTGTACAAAGATCCTGAGACTAACAAGGAAATACCACTACAACTAGCGATCACTGAAGGTAAAATATCCACAGAATTGCAGACACCAACAGAAGTCGAGCCAAAAGATCGAAAATTGACTATTGTTGAGGCGTACACGACGATTTATGATGACAAGACAAAACAATTCCGTGATCCTAAAGACCCTAATCGTTTGCTGCCACTTTCCAAAGCCATTGAAGAAGGAATTATAGATTCTGAGTCAGTTATATTCGACGTTGAGTCTGGAAAGAGCGAAACACTTAAAGCCAGTGTTGAGAAAGGACTCATTGATCCAATCACTGCAGAAGTGAAAGGTAAAATTGGAAGAGCTTTCAGTATTCGGGAAGCAGCTAAAATGGGTCTACTGGCAATAGTTGGAGCACCAGTTTTAGCTGGAATGGCTGCTGTAGATGCTGTCAAAAAGACAATTGCCAAGAAAGAAAAGCACAATCATTTTGAACACGAGCAACATCTAGAATCAATAGATGAAGGAGGTACAGTACTGAAAACAATTGTTACTATCGAAACTAGTGAAGGAACTGTAATCAAACGACGCCCAGAATGTATTCCAATTGGAGATGCTATAGAACAAAATAAAATATCTCCAGAGCTATGTAAAGTCGTTATTGATGGACAAGAACAAACGCAGAACATGCAAGAATTGCTTGATGAAGAACAACTTAGTCCACTGGACGAAGTAAAAGTGGTTAACAGAGAACTCGTGGTTATTGATTTACCCAAATTCATTCTGACTAAAGTAGAAGATTTTACTCCCGAAAATCTAGCTCAAGTTGGAGCATTTGATCTTGATGGTGGATTCTTTATTGATCCAACAACAGGAGAACACATTTCATTCTACACACTTCTCTTTGAATTGAATGTATTCGATCCACAAGCGATACTTGTCAAGAACTTTAATCTTAACACTTACGAAACACTAGAAGTCGCATTAGATCGACCTTTACTAGACAAAAACACTGGACACATGGTGGATCCAAAGACAGGAAAGAAAATCAACTTCTTTGATTGCATTCAACGCAAGTGGATAATACAAGCAGAGCCAAAGGTAGAAAAGGTTCAAGCAGTTGAAACAATAATTGATCCTTCAACTGGTAATGTAGTTGATGAGAATGGCAAAGAAATGTCACTTGTAGATGCTATTAATTCGGGAATTATTGATATTAAAACATTATCTGTACGAGATCCTGGATGTTGTGAAGTGATTCCAATGAGAATGGCAATTGAATTGGGTATTGTTGATTTGAAACGTTCAACATTCTTTGATATTCAAACAAGACAAGAAATTTCACTTACAGATGCTGTTAAACGTGGACTTATTGTACCAGGATCAAGAAAACCAATTTCATTGGAAGCTGCTGTTAAACAGGGTCTATACGATCCAGATTCGGGTCGACTATACGATTCTGAATCAGAAAAACAAGTTAACGTACAGAAATCAATTGAAATTGGTCTCGTTGATCCGAAAATTTCATTAATTGTTGATACAAAAACGAATAAGTCCATACCATTGGATAATGCCATCGAAGATGAACTCGTCATTTCAGAAACTGGTCGCCTAAAAGATACAAAAACAAATGAATTGGTTCCATTCAACATTGGCATTGAAAGACAAATTTTACAAACTGATAAAGTAACATGGAGTTTACCAGAAACATTACAAAAAGAATTCTATCTACCAAAATCAGGCAAAATTCTAAATCCAGCAACCGGTAAGGAAATGACACTTAAGAATGCCATTGATTGTGGTTTTGTTGAAGTTGATACATGCCTTGTTAGGGATGAAATCAATGATACATTAGTACCAGCTAGTAAAGCTATTCAAAATGTTTTATTAGATCAAGAAAATGGTGTTCTTACTCATCCGAGCATGTCATTAGACCAAGCATTTGTAAAGGGTTATCTAATAAGTACAAAGAAACCACTATCATTAGTTGATTGTCTTATTAGAGGAATGTTTGATACAGAAACGGGTAAATTTACAATTGATGATAAAATGTTAACACTTCAAGATGCTATTGACTCTGAGGTAATTAAGGGAAGTGAATTGATTATTCTGGAACCTAGAACAAATACAACAATATCAATTATTGAAGCTATCAAATTAGGTTATTTAGATCCAATTTCTGGTCTTCTTGTTGATCCAGTTTCTGGAATTAAATTATCACTCTTGGAAGCTCTTGAAAATCGTATGTTGATTCCACCGAAGAGGAAACGTAGTATTCCAGATGCAGTCTTTGGTGGTCTATACGATCCGAAATCTGGTCAATTCAGTAATACAGTAACACGTGAAAAACTCTCTGCTGAACGAGCTATACGTCGTGGTATTCTTGATCCTGAATCAACAATTATCAATATAGCTGGCACTGTTCTACCATTCGAGCTAGCTGTTGAAAATGGATCAATTGATGCTAAGAGTGGTACTGTCATTGATAACGCTGGCAATAAAATCGATTTCCGTGAAGCATTCGAACGTGGTATACTTGTCGAATGCAAGAAACCTTTGAGTTTATCTGAAGCCGTTGTTAAAAACATCTACGAAGAAGATACTGGTCTTTTCATGGATCCAAAATCAGGTCTTAAATTAACTTTTGCTGAAGTGATTGAGCAAAAGATCATTGATCCAGAATCTGTACAAATCAAAGATTTCAAAACTGGTTTGTACAAGGATATCAATCTAGCCCAAGCTACACAATCTGGTGTGATTGATCCCAAGAATGCTAAAGTTGTCTACAACAATCAAAAGATCACATTGAAACATGCATTCGATGTTGGTATCCTACAAGACAGCAAGGCACCAGTAAGTTTACAACGTGCTATCCATCAAGGATTGTATGAAGATAAGACTGGAAAGATTCTAGATTCAAAGACTGGTCGTAAAATAACAATCCTCGAAGCAACACGGAAATTCATTATCAATCCACTACTGCCATGCTATTTCGATGGACAGACTGAGAAACTTTACAATCTTTCAGAGACATGTCGTGCAGGATTAATTGACAAACGTGAAGGAGTTTTCCGTGAACCAGGTAGTGATATATTCATCCCTCTCAATGAAGCTATGTCACTAGGGTTAATTGTTGATATTGAAAGTCTTGGTTTTGGCCTTTATGAATTGTTAGCAATGGGTTTCTATGATTTGAGTTCAAGGAATATTGTACATCCTGCTAATGGTCGCCTATTAACATTACGTGAGGCTTGTGTAGAAGATGTAGTGAATATCTCTTCTAGTTTAGTTAAAAATCCCTCCACTGGCAAATATCTTAGGTTAGGTAATGCTATACAAGAAAAGCTAATTGATGATCTTGATGGTTCTTTTGTTATGGGGGAAAATAAGAAAATTGATTTACAAGAAGCAAGAGTTAAAGGTCTGATTGTGAGCAATCAAAAATTATTAACTATCGAAATGGCTATTCGTATGCACCTATTCCGTCCTGATACTGGTAAATTTGTTGATCCTACAACTGGTGATTATCATGATTTACTTTCAGCTATTGATTGTGGTCTTATTGATTCAGATACAACAGTTTTCAAGAATTTCGTTACTGGTAGTGATAGTAGTCTTAAAGAAGCGATAGAAAATGGAGATGTTGATGTTCAGAAAGGTCGTGTACTTGATCCTAAAACAAAAACTGTTTATAATTATGATGTTGCTTTGAAACGTGGTCTATTAGTTACAATTCTAAAACCAATAACTGAACGTCCTATAACACGTCGTAATAGCATTGACATGTTACAATCACCAATTAGTAAAATTGTTACAAAACCGCGTGAAATGTCACTTGACGAAGCAATACGTTTTGAAATAATCCATCCAAATGAAGCAGTTATTAAAGATCAAACTACATCTAAATTTATACCATTAAAACTGGCTATTGAAAACGCTTCAATAGATGTCAATAAACGTACACTTGTCGATCCAAAATCACTCTTCTTTACATTCGATCAATCGATGACAGTATATTCGCGAGAACCGATTACATTTGAAGATGCAGTTGACCAAAAATGCCTAGATTTATCAACTGGAAAACTGACTGTTACCCAAGGTGAAGATAGTAAAGTGTACAATCTAAAAGATGCAACTACAGCTGGTGTTATGGATCCAGATTCAGCACTGGTTAAAGATAATGCTAAACAAAAATTAGTACGTTTACCAGAAGCATTCCGTAAAGGTCTTATGGATTCTGAAAAAGCAAATGTATTAGATACGAAAACATCAAAATTAATGTCATTAGAACAAGCTTACAACACTGGAATCCTAATAACACCAAAGTACTCATTTGGTTTATTGGAATCAATTTCATTTAATCTATACAATCCAACAACCGGTGGTTTTACTGATCCATTCGATACAACTGATGTTATAAATCGAAAACGACAAACTTTAACCGATTCAATTCAATCTGGTCTTATTGATCCATCTTCAACTGTTGTACGTAATCCTACTGGTGGTGATATTGTTAAATTAACAACAGCTATAAATGATAGTATAATTGATCCAATTGCTGGACGATTAAATGATAGTCAAGAAAAAGTTACAATTGATTTTGTTAAAGCAGCTGAAAAGGGTTTGTTGCTGCCAGCCGAGCAAAGGGTATGTATTATGAAAACTTTAACGAATAAATATTCTAACTTTATCTATTCGTTCAGACTAGGAAAGAATATTTTTCAAGAAACAATTATTAATATCAAGAAAAATCTTATTCAAATTCAAATTCGATAAATTTCAATTTTATTCTTTTCATTTTATATTTCTTCACTATTATTAAATCTTCACAATTCAAACACATTAAACACATGTTTTCCTTCACTTAAATAAAAACTCATTTAATTCTTCTTAAAAACATAAATGTATCTTATATTCAATGAGATCTCTTTCACTTTTAACACGTTTTCCGTCACCATATATTTCATGCAAATTTATTGTCTTTCATCTAATTTTCATCTAATACATACATATACTGGCGAATGCAGCAAGTAATTGTTTTTAACGAATTTTCTTAGTTGTTTGTTACTTTACAGTTTTTAACTTTTTAACAAATTAAATTCAATATACAATTTTGAATTTTGATAATTATATTATTTTGTAAATCAATTGAAAAAAACTGTAAGCTAAACAAACTCAATTAGAAATTTTTTCAAAGAAGTTTGATTACTCAAAACAAGCTTTGGTTAATTATATTTTCTCCTCTGCATCTTAATTAATATTTTCCTAAAATCCTTTCACGATTTTGAGGTGTTTTGAACAACAGATTGCTTGCAATAATCTCAGAAGGTTTATTTCAAATTAATTCTCTTGCATCTGAATGCATTCAAACCTTACTTACTATCATCAATCATTGATATCTCCATTGATATCATTACAAGAAGCTTGTTGCATGTGCTGTTAATCAAACATAAAATTATTCTATTTTTATTAATTAATTCGTGACAATTTCACAGTGAATGTGTTTTATTTTCAATTTTAAAATAAAAATTAAACGATAAAAGTGAAAAATCTGAGTTCAATTTCACTGAGTTTGAAATTTTTGTCGTTATTAAAGACCACCTCGATTAAGGGCAATATATATGACAGTGTCTATTAATTGAGATAATGATGATGTATTTGTTAATCACATAATTAATTAATTGTTGTGAAAATAAGAAATTATAAGAATATAAAAAGAAAAGGTAAAATTTGTTTAATTAATAAAAATATATCTGTGTCGCTCACTTTTCATGTCAAACTTTAACACAAAAACATCTAAAATTTAATTTAATAGAAAAACAAATCATTTGTTAACCAAGTTTTTTTCAATAACAGCATCTTTGGTGAAAAACTACAACAAACAAAACAACGCTAAGCATAAAATTAAAAACAAATTCAGAATTCCAGAAAATATATAACATAATCCATCGAGAATGGCCTCGGCAATGTTGATTTTGAAGCTTATAACTTTCATTCAAATAATATCCTGTTCCATAATTTAAGTTTAAGTCATTAAACCATCATCATAACATAATGATCATTTATATTAATATCACATTTTCTTTTTTACGGGTTGGGATTTATTCTTATCATATTATTTCGAAAAAAGGAGTTGAGTTTTATTGCTAATTTTACAGACTGAAGTTTGTTTTAAACTTTATTTTGAGTGCATCAAAGTTACAAATTTTCTACGCTTTTTCATTATTTGCTTATTCTGCTAAAACATTTTAAATTTACATATTTGGTTATTATTAAGCTAAGATGCATGATATCTTCTGCGTGTGCTCGCAATCTTTATTTAAATGTTTTAAATAAAAGTTTTATTTTTAATGCACTTTTTGTGCTATTCATTTATTTATTAGTCAAATATGAAGTCAGAAATAGATATGTACTACGTCCGGGTTTCAATAATATTAAAATATTCAAGTTCTTCTACTATCGCATTCAAGAGAAAATTTATTTCCAAATTAATTTAATTCATTCAAAAAACTTACCAGTAAATTTGCGGTAGTAAAGTTTACGCAAATTATAGCTATGGTAGGCCCTCTCAAACATTATTATTTAATGAATTTAGGTAAATATCACACACATAATATTGTCTTAATAGCACAAAAACTCAAAATTTCATCTAAAAATTCTTCGTAAAACTTTCCTTACGAAAATGCTTTGGACGTATGCCAAGAAGGTAATTTTGTTTTATGTTTAATTATGCAATTTAATAATTTTTTTAATAAATTTACTTCACCATTTTTATGTATTTCATTATTTTCTATTTTGTTTTTTCAGGTTTCATAAAATCTTTTTATCTAAAACTATATATTTTATTTTATGTAAAAAATAAAAATAAATTATTCTTAAAAGAAATAACGCTTAAATTAAGTTTGCATGCCACAATAAATGGAATGAAGTATTAAATGCTTTAATAAAAATTACTAACAATCAATTTTAAGCCTTCTTTTGGCTTTTGGACATACCATTGTTTCAGTATTTTTAAGAGTATATTTAAGGAACGTGATGAATAATTAAGAAGTTTGTGCGGGCGACTGAATGGATTTTGTGGTGAATGCTAAGTACAGATTTTCAATTTGTTTTTTGGAAAGAAACTTGTGTGTAGAGAGCTATATTTTTTGACTTTATTTTTAAGCATGTTTTATGTGTGGCTGAGTGTTGATATTGTGTGGGGTTTATAAATATACATACATACATGTACGAAAAACAATCAAAGGACAAGTACTTTTTGTTTTTAGAAATTTAGTTAAATATAATTTATGGATATAGTTTGCAATATCTGTGTGGCTTAATGGTGTGGTTATGTGGTACATCTACATTTAAAAAAAAAAAAAGAAAATGTCCATAAATGAAGTACATATATATCCTTTTCATAATGCGATACTCGAATATCACTCGCTTTTTATGGGCGCTTATTATTTTATTTCAATTTCACTTTTGTTTTAATATAATTTTTAAAAATACCTTCGATATTAGCATGCTAAATTATTATCTATTCACATTGATAAAACGTTTTCAGCTTTAAATGCTTTACAAAACATTTTTAACGTACAGATTTAAAAATTGTACGTGAAATCAAAAATTAAAGGTATCTCCTTGATTAAATATCACCTGTAATTTACAATAGTTTTACTACATCTACTACAATCAATCGTTTTCAAACTGCTTTATATGTATGATTTTGATTTTTATTTTATTTTCAATTATTTATCATACGTTATCATACATGTGTTGTTGTTATTCTGTATCACCTTTTCTTTATTTTTGTGTTTTTTATTACAAACAAATTATCATTGTAATATCATCAAAATACAGAAACTCCTTACTTATATTTATTAGATTACAAACAAAACTATACTCCTTTTTCGTAGACTATTATTTATATATTTTATTTATGAAAAGAAAATGTCAAAATTCTTTTGTATTCCTTTAATTATTTCCTTACCTTTTTCCGTTTATTAGTTTGAAAGTGTATCAAATCTTAATTTATTCAAATTCTATTTTTATTATTAATTAATCTAATTTAGCAAGCGGTCTTTGAGAAATTCAACTTGTGCGAAGAGAATCTCAGCGGTCTATTGAAATGGATTGTGACAATTGAACAGAGGATTGCCAAGATTGGAAGACCTAAGGAAAAAACCGATGAATTAAGGAATCAAATCAATTCTTTGAAGGTAAAAAATTAATTGTTAGATGAACTTTAAAATAATGTTACTTTTTGCATTTAACAGCAAATCAAAGATGAAATCGATAGTCAATCAAGATCAGTGTCATCATGTTTGGAACAAGTTCGTCAAATCGTTCTGACAGGAGGTGATGTCCTCAGTGCACCGGAAGTAACAGGATTGGAAAATTCTGGTCGTGAATTAAGATCTCGTGTCGATCGTGTGACTGAACGAACAAGCCGTTTATTGAAACGTCTTGAAGCATCTCGTGATGAATTGACGAAACTCTGTTCGGAATTGGACACATTCTCATCATGGTTGCAAAGCGCTAGAAGAACTCTAGAGGAAAAGGAACGATCGTTGTCAGATCTGAATCGTTTAGCGTCACAATCAGATTCAATTCGTGAATTTGTCAGTGACGTTATTGCCCACCAAGCTGATCTACGTTTCATAACAATGGCTGCACAGAAATTCGTTGATGAAAGTAAGGATTTCTTAGCTGTTTTGAACGATTTCAGAACATCAATGCCAGAACGCTTGCCACACATTGAACCACTAGCCAGTTCAGATAGTCCCATTAGACAAGAAGTCTCATTAGTTTCAGCTCAATACAAAGACCTATTACATCGTTCGAACACATTGTCTGATCGATTGTCAGGTCTAGGTGGAAGACAACGTGAATATCAGGAAGCACTTGACAAAGCTAAAGAATGGCTGCGTGGTGTACAACCTCGTGTTGCATCTGTTTTATCTGATCCGATTGCAGCAGATCCACAAACAGTACAAGAACAAATGAATGAAGCGAAAACGTTACATGCAGAATTCCTTACCCAAGGAAGACTCATTGATAATGTGCAACAATCTCTTGATTCGCTTCTTAAATCCCTTTCGGGTCAATTGAGTCCATCAGAAATCTCATCTTTAGAAGTACCTGTTGAAGAAATAAAAGACAAATATAATCAAATGTTTGAAGCATTAGGTGATCGCTGTAAATTACTCGATACAGCTCTTGTACAATCTCAAGGTGTACAAGATGCATTAGATAGTTTAGTCAATTGGGTTAATCAAGCTGAAGATAAATTCAAGATACACTTCCGTCCAGCATCTCTCATTAAAGAACGTCTACAAGAACAAGTTCGAGAACATCGTGCCATATTAGCTGATTTACAATCTCATCAAGATAGTATTGATAGTGTTACTTTATCAGCACAAAACTTAATGGCTACAGCATCAAATGCACGTTTAGCTAAGAAAATTGAAACAAAACTTCAAGATGTTACTGGTAAATTTGACAAGTTACTCGATAAGGCCAACAAACGAGGAGAATTCCTTGAGAACACACTTGATCACTTGGTCAAGTTCAATCGCGATAGTTCAACATTAGAACAAGAATTGTGTCATCTACAAGAATTACTTGAAAGCCGAGAACTTAATAATTTGCCTGTTGAAGAACTAGCTATGCGTATGAATGAAATGGCACGAACAAAAGATAAACTACGTCCAATGTTTGAAGATTGTATACATCTTGGAAAAGATTTGGTATCAATGCGTGATGTCACCGACACTGGACCAGTTCGTGATCGGGTTAAAGCACTTGAAAATCAATGGAAGACACTTGATACATCTCTCGATGAGAAGGCAAAACTTTCCAAAAAGAAAGCAGAACATTTGAATGCCTATGAAAATCTTAAAGATCAAGTTCTTGCATGGTTGGCTAGTATTGAAGCTCGTACAAATGCTTTAGCTCCAGTTGCTATAGATCTAGAACTGATGCGTCAACAAACTGAAGATTTGAAACCGATTGTAAAGGATTACAGAGATTACGGAAGCACCATTGACAGAGTAAATGATTTAGGTAATCAATATGATGCCTTAATTCGTCCAGATAGTCCAGGAAGAAAACGATCCGGATATAGTCCTGTGAAACGTGTGAGTCCATTGCGTCGTACATCTGGTGATGCAAGATCACCCAGTCCCACTAAAGGTGTACATATGAGTCCATCAATTTCACCATTGTCGCCTGGATCAAGCGGTTTCGGTAGTCGGCGTTCATCGCAAGATGGATTCCAATTATCTGATCTGACTCCGATTCAGCAGCAATTAAGTGAAATTAATAATCGTTATGGACTTGTAGGAGTACGATTGAATGACAGACAGAATGAACTGGACAGTTTGAAAGAAGAAGTGAAGAAACATCAAGAGAATCTCAAAACACTTTCAGCCCTGTTGGATAAGATTCAACGACAGGTGCCGAAAGAATTAATTGGTACAAAAGATGAAGCTGAAAGATGCACTAAACAAGCACGTAAGGTTCTGGAAGATATGTACGAAAAACAAAGTTTGCTTGATTCGACAAAAGCTCAAATCAAAGATTTGCTTCGTCGTAAGCCTGATGTTCTAGGAGCTGATCGTTTACGAGTAGAACTTGATTCAGTTGCTGACCGATGGAAGAGTTTGTATGATTTGTGTAAGAATCGTATAGGTTTCTCTGAACAACTTCGTGATTTCCTTGACACACATGATAATCTCAACAATTGGTTGAACAGTAAAGAACGAATGCTAACAGTTTTGGGACCGATATCATCAGATCCCAGAATGGTGCAAAGTCAAGTGCAACAAGTTCAAGTTCTACGTGAAGAATTCCGCACACAACAACCACAACTTAACCATCTTCAAGATGTTGGTCGTGCAGTTCTAGAACATTTGAAAGAATCATTACCGGAGGGACAAACTATTGGAAGGAAACTTAGGGATGTCCAAAATAAATGGGACGATCTAGTTGGGCGTTTGGATGATCGTGCACAAAGTTTGGGTGCAGCTGCTGATAGTAGCAAAGAATTCGATGCTGGTTTGAGCAGACTTCGCGAAGCACTACAAAACATCAGTGACAACTTGGACGTTCTTCCAACAGATCGTGATTATCAAGACACATTACGTAAGATTGAGAATCTCGAAAGACAACTTGAAGGACAAAGACCATTGCTTGCCGATGCTGAACATGCAGCAGAAGAATTGTGCAAAGTTTTAGGTGATCCAGCTTCTCGTGCTGATGTTAATGGTCGTGTTGGTGAATTGAACAAACAATACCAACTCCTCCACAAGAAATTGGATACGAGGAAAGCAGAAACCGAAGCTGCATTACGAGATGAACGACAATTTGCAGAAAGTTGTTCGAAGACTTTGGGATGGTTAGCAGGAGAACTAAGTAATTTGACAGAAAGACTGCTTGTTTCAGCACACAAACCAACATTACAACATCAAATCGACACCCATGAACCAATTTATCGTGAAGTGATGGCTCGTGAACATGAAGTTATTATGCTTTTGAACAAAGGCAAAGAACTAGTGAAGAAGAACGGAGCAGCTTCAGATCGCGCATTCCAAAGAGATTTGGAACGTATACAACAGCAATGGGAGAAATTGCGACGAGAAGCAGTTGACAGACATACACGACTACAAACATGTATGGAGCACTGCAAGAAATACAGTCAAACATCGGAGACATTCTTAACATGGCTTAGAAGTGCTGAAGATAAACTCGCCGATCTACGTCCAAACGTTTTGAAGAAGTCTCAACTTGATCAACGGCTCAAAGATTTACAAGCTTTCCGTAGTGAAGTCTGGAAACGATCTGGAGAATTTGAGAATACTAAAGGACTCGGTGAAACATTCCTTGGAGCTTGCGATATCGACAAGGATCCAGTGAAGGCAGAACTTCAAGATATACGTGAACGTTGGGAGAGGTTGAACAACGACTTGTTGAATCGAGCTTCAGAGCTAGAAGCATGCTCACGGCGACTGAGTGATTTCAATGATCAATTGGTTAATTTGGATCATTCCGTTGGCAGATGTGAAGATCGACTTGGAGCTCATGATGCACTAGGAGGTGCAGGAAAAGATCCAAAACTTCTAGAACGTGTAAAAGCTATCCGTGAAGATGTGAATGCATTAAAGAAACCTTTACAAAGTTTGAGAGCATTTGCTTCTGACATTGCTGCTGAAACTCGTGCTGCTGGAGGAGACGCTAGTCATTTGATCAATGATGTAGAAGGAATCTCTGATCGTATTAACGATCTTCAAACGCGTCTTGATGATCGTTGCGGAGAATTACAATCTGCAGCGACAGCAGTTTCACAATTCAATGAAAAAGTTAAAAATCTAGGATTAGATCTATCCGAATTAGAAAACGCTGTTGATAATCTTTCTCCAGCTGCTCGTGAAATCAAAATTGTCTTGATTCAATTGCAGGAAGTAGCTGGTATTTTGGATAGAATTGATAGAACTGCAGATAAACTGGGTGAAGTTGAGAGAAATGGTGAAGTTCTTGTAGATTCTGGATTTTCACCCGACACAGCACAAACACGTGAACAAGTTGCTGGATTGAAAAAACAATTAGGTCGTCTTGATAATCGTGCTAGAGATTATGAAGAAAATCTTCAAAATGTTTTGAAATCTCTTCAGAAGTTCTACGACATTCATACCGAAGCATTGGAAGGAATCTCTAATGTTAACGAACAACTCAAGCGCATGAAACCAGTAAGCTCAGAATTGGAGCAAATCCGTATTCAACAGGAAGACTTCCAAATCTTCCGTAATCGCACAGTTGAGCCATTAACACAAACTATCGAGGAAGTGAATCGTTCCGGACGTGATTTAGTCCGTTCAGCTTTGAATGGTGTATCCACTGTCGTGGTTGAAAAGGATCTCGAGAAGATGAACGAGAAATGGAATGATTTACAAGCCCGTATGAACGAACGTGATCGAAGATTAGATGTTGCCCTTCTGCAATCTGGTAAATTCCAAGAAGCATTGAATGGACTGTCTAAGTGGCTTTCCGATACAGAAGAAATGGTTGCCAATCAAAAACCACCAAGTGCAGATTACAAGGTAGTAAAAGCACAATTGCAAGAACAAAAATTCTTGAAGAAAATGCTTTTGGATCGTCAGAACTCAATGTCATCTTTATTCAATCTGGGACAAGAAGTTGCAGCTAACTGTGATGCATCAGAAAAGGTTGCTATCGAACGACAACTTAAGGAATTAATGAATCGCTTCGATGCATTAACAAATGCAGCTCAATCGAGAGAGCAAGATCTTGAACGTGCAATGGATGTTGCCAAACACTTCCATGATCAATTAGTACCTCTCACCAAATGGTTAGATGGATCCGAACGTGCCGTCAAAGCAATGGAATTGATTCCAACTGATGAAGAAAAGATTCAACAACGTATTCGAGAACATGATAAATTACACGATGAGATCCTCTCGAAGAAACCAGATTTCAGTGAATTAACTGACATTGCAGCTCAACTAATGGATCTTGTTGGAGAAGATGAAGCTGTTGCTCTTGGAGAGAAAGTACGTGGAACAACTGAACGTTACACATCACTTGTCGATGCAAGTGATAATGTTGGCCATTTGCTAGCTGAATCACGTCAAGGACTTCGACATTTAGTGCTTACCTATCAAGAATTGGTTGCATGGATGGAAAGTATGGAAAAAGAACTTCAACATTATCGCATTGTTCCTGTTCACACTGAAAAGATATTGGAACAAATGGATCACTTGGTAGAACTTAATGAGAACATCGCAAATCATGCACCAAATGTAGAGTCAACCGTTGAAGCTGGATCAGAATTAATGAAACACATTTCTGCTGATGAAGCAATTCAACTAAAGGACAAACTTGATTCACTACAACGAAGATATGGAGAGCTAACAAACAAGGGTGGTGATCTGTTGAAACATGCTCAAGAAGCTCTTCCATTAGTCCAACAATTCCATGAATCTCATAATCGTCTCATTGAATGGATGCAAGGAGCAGAAGGTGCTTTAGCTACAGGCGAATCACGCCAAACGGATATACTTCGATTGGAAACTGAACTTTCTGAAATGCGTCATGTTTTGGAAACTGTCAACTTAGTTGGTCCACAACTATGTCAAATATCACCTGGAGAAGGAGCATCCACAATTGAAAGTCTAGTCACTCGCGATAATCGTCGTTTCGATGCGATTGTAGAACAAATCCAACGTAAAGCTGAACGTATGCATCTTAGCAATCAACGAGCTAAGGAAGTTACCGGTGATATTGATGAACTACTCGAATGGTTCCGTGACACAGATGCCAGTCTTCGAGATGCAGATCCACCAGCAATGGATCCGAAACTGGTGCGTGCTCAATTGCAAGAGCATCGTTCCATCAATGACGATGTTTCAAGTCAAAAGGGACGTGCACGTGATGTTACTGCAGCAGCTAAGAAGGTAGTACGTGAATCGCCACAAAATGAGAACACTTCAGCATTGAGAGAAAAATTAGAAGACCTGAAGGAAGTTGTAGAAACAGTAGCTCAACTCTGTAATGATCGTCTTTCCAAACTAGAACAAGCTCTTCCATTATCAGAGCACTTTGCTGACTCGCACACAGGACTCGTTGTATGGCTTGATGATATGGAACATCAAATTTCCATGTTGAGTATGCCAGCACTGAGACCCGATCAAATTGCACTTCAACAAGACAAGAACGAACGTCTAGTTCAATCGATTGTTGAACACAAACCACTTCTGGACAAATTGAACAAGACAGGTGAAGCTTTGGCAGTTCTAGTTGCAGATGATGATGCATCCAAAATCAATGATATTCTTGATGCTGACAACGCAAGATATGCAGCACTACGAACAGAACTAAGAGAAAGACAACAAGCACTAGAAAAAGCCCTTCAAGAATCAAGTCAATTCTCTGATAAGCTTGAAGGTATGTTGAGAGCTTTAGCAAACACCGTCGATCAAGTAAATCACTTAGACCCCGTTTCTGCAATGCCACAAAAATTGCAAGAACAAATTGATGACAACGGTGCAATCGTTGACGATTTGGACAAACGAAGTGAAGCATTTGCAGCTGTGCAACGCGCAGCTAATGATGTTATAGCTAAAGCAGGAAACAAAGCAGATCCAGCCATTCGTGATATTAAGAAGAAATTGGAAAAATTGAACAACTTATGGAATGATGTGCAGAAATCTACATCAAAACGAGGAAATTCACTTGAGGAAACTTTGAAGGTAGCCGAGAAATTCTGGCGTCAATTGCAAGCTGTAATGGAAACATTAAAAGATCTAGAGGAAACTCTAGCATCTCAAGAACCACCAGCAGCTCAGCCTCAAGAAATTCAAAAACAACAAGTAACACTGCAAGAAATCCGTCATGAAATTGATCAGACCAAGCCTGAAGTTGAAGAAGTACGAAGAACTGGAACGAGTTTGATGTCATTGTGTGGTGAACCTGACAAACCCGAAGTAAAGAAACACATCGAAGACTTAGATCATGCTTGGGACAATATAACCGCTCTGTATGCTAAACGCGAAGAAAATCTTATTGATGCTATGGAGAAAGCAATGGAATTCCATGAAACACTACAAAACTTACTGAAATTCCTTAACAAAGCTGAAGATCGTTTCGCCAACTTAGGACCAATTGGTTCCGACATCGACGCTGTTAAGAAACAAATTGAACAACTTAAACATTTCAAAGATGATGTGGATCCACATATGGTTGAAGTAGAAGCATTGAATAGGTATAAATATTTTGAATTTCCAATATCTAACTCTATTTACTAATATATAAATTTATTTCAACATATAACAATCTTCGATATTAACTCTTACCACAAAAACAAACTGTCAACATCGTCATATGTAAAAATAAAAACTGATATCATTTCCTGTATTCCTTTTATGTGTATCCAGATCTCTAGACAGGCAAGATTGATAAGAAAACTTATATTGCATTATTTGCAAATGCATTGTTATATGAAATGTTTGCGTTAAATACTTAATGTTAATGTGTTTATTTTAATTGTTCATAACGTTCATAACTACATTATAGAGTGTTTTTTAAGAATAATAGTTCGTTCGTTATGCGTTTTTCGCTTTAGTTGATCAAATGTTCTTCATTTCAATGAAAAAATCAATCATTCTCGTAGTATACTATACTATAAATACACTTACAAAAACAAGTACCTTCAAATGATTTCGAGAAATGACTAATAAGGATTTCATAGATAAAAGCCAGAAAATTTCGTGTGTAACACTAAGCTTTGCATGACTCCTTCTTAGAGAATTTCTTGTAAACCACAATGATGATGATAGGTTATATAAACTATAGCTATCAACTTAATACTGTGAATACACATTAAATAGTTGCCGTAGAATATAATTTTTACACTGTATTTTTGGTCCACAAAAGTGTATCTTCCACCTTTTATCAAAATTGTTTGAATTTTCTGGAAAATAAAATTCTCTGACAATTATTTCGAGGCAAACTAGATTTCCTGAAATTAAGTTATTGTAGATGGTAAAAACTTCCTACTAATTTAATTAATTCATGATTACTAATTTCAGTGTTCTTTCTATGTGTTAGTTGGTGTTGATCCGAATTAACAAATCGCTTGAAACGTTCGTCTTCTTAGAAATAACGAATCATCGGAAAAATCATTTTAGTGTCCAGTTGTCAACCAATTTTTATTATTTGTCGAAAATTGCATTTTGGAAATATGTACCATGATTGTACTTACATATAACTAGCTATTATGACTTGTATTACTGATCACCATTACTTCATTTTTCTAGTTCACTTTTGAAAAATGTGGTTATATGTTTACGTTACATACTTGCATTGGTTGTTTTATGCTTAACCCTTGTTGCATATTAGATATAGTAGTTATTATGATTCTAACAATAAATTTATAATTTAGGCAAGCTATTGAGTTAACTGAAAGGACATCTATCGAACAAGCAACTGCTATTCGAGAACCATTGAACTCAGTTAATCGTCGTTGGGAGAATTTGCTTCGTGGCATGGTAGAAAGACAGAAACAACTGGAACATGCTCTACTACATCTTGGTCAATTCCAACATGCACTCAATGAACTTCTTGTGTGGATTGAAAAGACCGATGGAACATTAGATCAGTTGAAGCCAGTAAGTTTTAAAATAACTTAAATTATCCGTAATGAATTAATTAACGTTAAAAATTTATACAGATACCAGGAGATCCACATCTATTGGAAGTCGAACTTGCCAAATTGAAAGTTCTTGCTAATGATATACAAGCACATCAAAGTTCTGTGGATACGCTTAATGATGCTGGACGGCAACTTATTGAAGCTGAGAAAGGCTCTATTGAAGCATCTACAACGCAAGAGAAACTCAAAAAACTCAATGACCAATGGAAACATCTTCTTCAAAAGGCTAGTGATCGTCAACATGAACTAGAAGAAGCTTTACGTGAAGCACATGGTTTTATTGCTGAAGTTCAAGACATATTAGGATGGTTAGGTGATGTCGATGCTGTTATCGGTGCTAGCAAACCAGTTGGAGGCTTACCTGAAACAGCAACAGAACAATTAGAAAGATTCATGGAAGTTTACAATGAACTTGAAGAAAATCGACCTAAAGTGGAAACACTTCAATCACAAGGTCAAGATTATATTAAAAAACAAACACAAATGCAAGCAACCTCGAATAACTTACAACATATCTTACGCACACTAAAACAAAGATGGGATGCTGTGCTTTCACGAGCATCTGATAAGAAAATTAAACTCGAGATTGCACTCAAAGAAGCAACTGAATTCCATGACACACTTCAGGGATTTGTTGAATGGCTAACAGCAGCTGAACAACAACTTGCAAGTGCATCACCAGTCTCAAGAGTCTTAGAATCGATACAGGTTCAAATCGAAGAACATAAAGTTCTACAAAAGGATGTTAGTACACATAGAGAATCTATGTTATTACTGGATAAAAAAGGAACCCATCTCAAATACTTTAGTCAGAAACAAGATGTGATATTAATTAAAAATCTTCTGGTATCAGTACAACATCGATGGGAAAGAGTCGTAGCCAAGGCAGCAGAACGTACTCGTGCATTGGATCATGGCTACAAAGAAGCTCGTGAGTTCCACGACTCTTGGTCTGGTCTAACACAATGGCTACAAGAAACTGAAACAACATTGGACACATTCGCAGAAGAAGCTTTGTCAACGAATGATCCACAAAAGATCAAAAAACATTTGGATAAATTGAAAGAAACTCAAAGGAATTTATCTGGTAAACAAGGTGTATATGATACAACAATGCGAAGTGGAAAGAATCTTATCGATAGAGCACCAAAGACTGATGAGGTTGTATTGAACAGGATGATTACTGAACTAAAAGAAACATGGACACGTGTATGCTCAAAGAGTGTTGAAAGGCAAAGGAAACTTGAAGAAGCATTATTATTGTCTGGACAATTTTCTGATGCTCTTCAAGCTTTGCTTGATTGGTTAAAGAAGGCCAAAACACGTCTCTCTGAAGAAGGTCCAGTACATGGTGATTTGGAAACTGTGACAGGTTTGGTAGATCAACATAGACACTTAGAACAAGACCTACAGAAACGTTCAGCACAAATGCAAAGTGTAATGAAAACAGGACGTGAATTGGAACGTTCCGGAGACAATCGTGGCATTGCCAAGACACTAAACGAATTGCAATCATTGTGGAATGTTGTTGAAGAACTAAGTTCACGTCGAGGCATTCGTCTTCAAGAAGCTCTACGTGAAGCAGAACGCTTACACAAATCTGTGCATATGCTTCTCGAATGGTTGTCAGAAGCCGAACAAAAACTTCGATATGCTCAAGCAATGCCCGATGATGAAAACACCGCACGTGAGCTTCTCGAAGTTCATGAGAAATTCATGAAAGAGTTACGTGAAAAAGAACTCGACAAAACCGAAACTTTACATTTGGCACAAACCATTTTAGATAAAGCACATCCAGATGCGATCCAAATAATTAAAAACTGGATGACAATTATACAATCTAGATGGGATGAAGTATCACAATGGGCATTGGGACGAGAATCTAAACTTAAGACGCAACTGCAGTCTTTGAAAGATCTCGACGATCAAATTGAAGAATTACTGGAATGGTTGAATGGTCTTGAATCAACACTAATGAGTAAGAATTCAACATGAATTGAATTCATAGTGTTCAATTATAAAATCTTCTTTCTTTTTAGACTTAGAACGTGAACCACTTCCAGATGAAATACCTCCGCTAGAAAAATTAATAACAGATCATAAAGAATTCATGGAAAATACAGCGCGTCGTCAGCCTGAAGTTGATAGAGCATGTAAGCCAAAACAACCTTTGGCCGGTACGAAGGAAGCTCGCAAAGCAAGTCGTGCTACGAAAACCCCTGTGTAAGTATTATATGCCGTAGTGTTATAGACAATCTTCCTTTTTATGTACAATGTAAAAACCAACCCGTCTCCGCCGAAAATGTAGGTATCAAGAAAACTTGTGTATATAAATGTTTGTAAATATTCAAAAATCTTAGATTATATGTTTTTGTAGGTAGTTTTAAAATTTGTGTCTGCATGAGTTTTGTACGTGATAAAACGTAGATAAAAATACTACAATATTTTGAAGTCCTCTTGATGACTAGGAAAAAATGTGAACTATGTGTATCACTAAATCACAATTTTAAATCACTATTTTTCACAAACATGAATAATTTTATCTAGATGTTTCCTAAAACATTCTGTATATATTCTTCCGACTAAATCTACGATTTGAGTGTCAAAGTCTTCTTGTAGTTCCACTACAGGACGTTTAGTTCAAACTTAAATGATATGACTAAAATTGTAAATAGTTTCCTTATAGTTATTAGAATTAAAATCTTTGGCTTTATTTGTTGTGAAGACTAAGAAAATTATTTAATAATAATTATCAAAATATAAGTTTTCAATTTATTAGGTTTCTCAACTACATACGAGAAGTTAGGTAATTATTTTAAAAGATACTTGAGAATTTTACATTGTTCTCTGAAACAAGATTAAGTTAAATGTTATTAAAGCGTTTTGCTCAAGCTTTGAATGAAATGAAGCTTAGCAATTTTATGCAGGATTAAATTAGGAATCTGTTTTACATTTAAGTGAACTTGAATTATTTTTTATATTTTTGTATTTTGCATGCTTAAAAATATTTGTTTCTTTTTATGTATGTACAATTCTTACTGCCTGTTGCACGTTTGTTACGCTTGTGTTGTTTAAAATCTTATGCATTATGTACTGTTCCTATATCCACTTGCACCACAAAACAAAACAAAAACCAAAATGCTACAGTCGAGGCTCAAGCCAAGATTTGCGTGAACATTCACCTGACTATGGAACAATGGGCAGACGACAAAGGTTTGTAGTTTCACCTTGAGAAAAGCACATCACATATTTCTGAACCACAAAAACACTTCCACACATTTGCACACAAAATCACACTGTACCATATTTTGTGTTATTTTTGGCATAAATTAAACAGTTTTTGTTAAAAACACTAAAACCAAAATTTTTCCAAAAACAAAAAATCAATCTCACATCATTTTGTATGTTGTATGCAAAATCATAATTGGATTAAAATTAAAAATTTTTGTATGTTCAGCTTCAAGGGATCTCGAGACACAGGCTTGAATTCTCGTCGTACAAGGTTAATATAAAATTTATTTTATTTGTTTGTCTTTATTAGAAATGATATCTTAATTATGACTTAGAAAACATGCATGAAAACCGGCAATTCATTTTATTTTCTTTTTTTTTGTTTGTGATTTCAATATTGTAGTCGTGTCAGCCCTAGTCGTGATATAAACACACCAGAAAGAGATCGTTTACCTCACTATGGTCCAAGATTCTCCCCAAGGTATGTGATATCGTCTGAAATTTAAAACGTTAATGGTTCGTTTATTGATAATTGTTCTTAAAATTAATGGTTTGGGTTAGATTGCTTGGCGTTAATGCAAAAATTTATTTTGATTTCCATCAATTAATATATTTTTATATTGATGATAACAGTACAACGATTGAAACTGAATTCCGGTCAATACGCGCTAAACTCCTCTGGGATAAATGGCGTCACGTTTGGATGCTTGCTTGGGAACGCCAACGACGTCTCCATGAACATCTCCTCTATTTACAAGATGTTGAACGTGTTCGACAATTCAGCTGGGATGATTGGAGGAAGAGGGTACTTTTTGCGATTGAATTGATATTAGTTCGAATTGATCTACAATTAAATTAATTCTAGTTCTTGAAGTTCATGAATCACAAGAAATCACGTCTAACAGATTTGTTCAGAAAAATGGATAAGGATAACAATGGACTCATACCAAGAGATGTGTTTATTGATGGAATTATCAACACCAGTATGTTACATAAAATTACTGAATATTACTTTGAATTTCATTATGGAATTTATTTGCTTTATAGAATTCGATACATCACGTCTAGAAATGAGTGCCGTTGCTGATCTATTTGATCGTAACAATGAAGGTTTGATTGATTGGCAAGAATTTATCGCTGCATTACGACCAGATTGGCAAGAACGTAAGCCAGAAACGGATGCTGACAAGATACACGATGAAGTTAAACGTCTAGTTATGTTGTGTACATGTCGACAGAAGTTCCGTGTATTCCAAGTTGGAGAAGGAAAATACAGGGTATATATAATTTGTGAATTCACAATATCACTTCTTATATTATAATATATGTTGTGTTGGACAAATTCTTAAAAATTTCATTTTTAGTTTGGAGACTCTCAGAAACTTCGATTGGTTCGTATCCTCCGTAGTACTGTTATGGTACGTGTTGGCGGAGGTTGGGTTGCTTTAGATGAGTTCTTACAGAAGAACGATCCTTGTAGAGGTGAGTGTCATAAATTATACCTCGATTTAACTTATTTAATTAAAAACAATCGTAAGTTTACTGATAGAAAAGACATATACATTGAGAAATATGATGCCAAAAATATTTATCAAAATCAAAAATCAGTTAGATAAGAAAAACATCGATAAAATATCATATACTCTTATATTTCATAACTTATTCTAATCCCCCGAAGGAAATGGTCATTTAATTAACCTTCTTCAATCAATTACTAAGCATAGTTGAGATCATTAAATGAATTAGTATTAAAATATTTATTAAAACTTAAAAACAAATATCATATCAAACTCACACTGCCATTCATGAATGCCCCTAAAAACATTAATTTTCATAAATAACATAATCGAACTCAAATTAATATAATATTCAGAATCATTTCGTAACCATTAATATCGTGTTAATGATGCAAACAACAATGATAATCTATTTTTGCTTTTACTACCAAATAAATGTGAAGATATATTCTTGTTAACTTGAAAGTCCAGTGAAAAGGATTTTTGGATTTGATTGCCGTGTAGCAAACCATTTATGTCCAGCCACTAAGCTTAAATCCATGATGAACGTATTGTAACTGTAGTAAGGAACATGGTCCTGTAATGCTTGTTATGCTTTTCTCAGAAAAACGCGAACAACAAAATCATTGGGTTGAACTGATTGGTACCATGTGTTTGTTTCACATATAAATTTAAATAATGAATAAACTAATGAGTATCAATTAAAAAATCAATCAGGACTGATCCTTGATTTTTGGGACATAAAGCTTTCCGCTTCTCGATCGTTTGTGTTACTCAAAACACCAAGTTATCCTTGGAAGTTAACAGATATTTTGTGGAAGAGTGAACTTATTCCTTATAATTTCAATGACAAATTAACAATTAAAAACTCTTTATATACGAATTGAATAATAACAGTTTTTTCCATTTTTCTATTCCTCCATTTAATTGTTTTTTGTTTACGTTTGATCCTAACAAAACCCCACCTCTGTTACATGCAATGTGTTTTTCGTTACATATCCTCTGTATTGAAAAAAAACTTTTGAAACAATGCATTCTTTTTAAAATTAATTGGAACATATTTTTTAATTTTTAAAAAACTTAACAATTTTCACTAACCATGTGCGTGTGCCCCATTTTATTCATGTGTAATCAATTAAAACAATTTTTGTTCTAAAACATTTTGCATGCAAATTTTGTTCTGTCCATAAATAATAAAACTAATGCTTTGGACCACTTCGCATAAATTATATTTAATGTTACTTGTTATTTTATTTAATGTTTAATGTCCTATGTGCTATTATCTACAAAAATATCTAAATAACAGTGGCACTTGTTTTACCATTACCGAATCCAAACGACCCAACACAACACGAAGCTTGCTGCCCCTTGTGTAAGCAGACTTTAAACGATATTCTCTCATCTAAGTTTAATAACAATAACAAGTTAATGCAACAATTTGAAAACCATAAGTGTAGCAATAAGATTAGAATTTACGCGAATAAACCGGATTTTATATTTTTGAATGAATCGGTAACGGAGAAGGAATAGATAGTTAAACTTACAAAACAAATAAGTGCATGAGTTTTGAGAGTGTTATAGAAAGTTGAACTTTGAAGTCGGTAGAAGGTTTTATTGTAAACTGTACAAGTTAGAAATAACCCTTAAAAACGCAACGATTTGCCTCGAAAGAAGCCAAAAATTTATCACCAACTGATTTTATAAGTAGAGTTTCGTAGACCAAGTGTCCTTTTATTAATTATATCAAATAGATTTTTCAATTGATTCACTAATTTTTAATCGATGGAGAATTTTATTCGTAAATTTTAAAAATTCGCACATGTTGCCATAGCTTGAAGACATGATATCTCTTAGATTTACCAATTTTAGATTTTTCACTGTTTTGAATTCTATAAGATTATCTAAATACTTTTTTCAAGCCTTTGTTCCGATTCAAACATTTTTGAAAATTTTTCCAAAGTTTCTCTTCAGTTTTCATTTTTAAATGGTGATTTGATAACACAAAAACACACAAAATATTCGTTGCTACTGATGACTATCACATAAACGTTTCAAAAGAAATACTAAAATCATTTTTAGAAATGTTACAAGCAGTTTTAACTTCTATGAAGTTTGCCTGCCTTACAAAATTTGAAAATTATTCAGACATTCCCATGGAAATAAGCCAATAGTGATGTCGCCTATAAATAATATACATAAAACAAAATATGGAAATATAGAACGTAAAACCTCCTTGTGTCGACATGCAAGAGATGACAAAAATGCCAAGACATATTATAGTGATCTATTAGATAAATTCTTCTTAAGTACCTGCTTACAAAGTACCAAATAATAGTATATCGCACATAGCTTTTGAAGCTATTCCTTTTACTGAAATAATTCTTCCGAAGAAAGTACCTCAAACGTAATTATTTAAAGTTGATTTTATAAAAATAACTATTTACAAGAAGATTCGTTAAAAATAATAAAACAAAGTATTTAGTCTGTTATTGATAGAACTACTCAGCCTCTTTATATTTCTAATAACTTTCTCCCTAACAAAGTTATTCCTGTTAACAAATTCTCGTCTTAAAACAAATCAAAAGCAAAGATAAAATATTAACCCAGATGTGTAACATGGTGGTTTCCAATAACCTCCATTTTTCTGTTTCTTAAAAAGTTCACTATAAATAAATAAAAATAATTTACTAGAAATAAAATAAAGTTTCATTTATAAATAAATTTGTGGCATCTGTGTAAATATTTTACCTGCGCAAAGAGCTTCTACCTACGTGTAAACAAGTCTCTCTGTTGTACAAAGTTATTATAAATGTTAAAACTTGAATGTAATTTTATCTCGTTTCAAATAAGGCGCTTGAAAGTATGTTTTTGTTGATAGCTTTTTATTTTTGTACTAACATGGTTAATTGTAAAATATTGTGAATATAAACAATGTAAATAATTATTTATGCGAAATATGATTAATAATTCGTTTTATTTGAAACCAAAAATATTATTTCTCGTCTTATGTTTAACCGAAGTTAGCTATAACTAATTTCATTTCAATTCTACTGTCTCCTGTGTCCATGAACTAACCTCATTTTGAATGTTCAAGTTGAAGAGAAGGGAAAATTCAATGTGTTTGAAACATCTATTAAAAAATATTTATTTATTATTAACATGCTTCAATATTTTACTAACAAAAATCGATTTCACAACAATTAATTTATTATTATTAACATAACAAAAAACAATTTGAGTATTTTGTTTGTTTGTGTATTTTTTTTGGCATCGTTTTTATTAGTTTTGTTTTAGATTTAGTTACTTAAGTTTAATTTGCAATTCGTAGCAATGCTTTATAAATTATTTTAAATATTACCTTTAGTTTAAGTACAAAAAAATTTGGTAAATATGTTTTAAGCAGGATGACTTCTATCTATACACAGCCCAGTAGATTTGCTTTTAGTTTTCTTTATAAGTTTTAATTTATAAGTTTACCCTTTTATTTCAAGTAATGCTTTATGTGAATGCTTTTCATGTTAATGCTATATTTTCTGTAAATTAATCGTACATTGTGTCACTTGTTTTGTTTTGTTAAATACGTAAATTTTAGTGTTCGGAAGAAGGGCCTATTTTTATCATATTATGTGCATCTAGAAAGAGGATCAGTAGTATCACAATCAATCAAAAAGAAGAAAACATTTTGAACAAAATATTATAAGTTGGCTGGAAGGAACTTCTTGAAAAATCACCTATTTTGGCTAATTTATTAGACAATATTTTTGTTCAAAATGTAAGTAAGTAGAGTGATGAGATTGTGTGTGATTTTTGTTGTGAAAATTCAACACACTTGTTTTGTGTTTTTAATAATTGTGTTATATTTCGGCCACTAAATTATCACGAAATTTTCGTTATAGAAAAATATTTGAATTTTATATACATAGTTTTTCATTAACGAAAATTATCTATGCAAATTTTGGTTTTCAATCAAATTTAAAATTATTGAAAAAATCACACGCACATGCTATTTTTCGTTAGATTCCATTTACATATTTATATAATTAAGTTTTAATTTTATTTGTGTTCATAACCACATACTTTATTTTATTTACTTTTTTTACATTCGTTTTGTTTCTTTTTTTTTCATTTCCGCTCTCCTGCAAACAAATCCACAACATATTCTAAACCAAAAATTATCCTTTTCCAATCCTTATAACAAAAACATAATTTTGTGTTATAACACTTGAATATTTTGAATTTTTTAAATATCCTATCCATGTGTTATTAAACACTTTTGTTATCCCTTAACACTCGTCCTTGAAATTGTACCCATCTTTTCGTATACATGCAAACTATCGTAAAACTGTGGCCGCCATCGTCTTCGCTGAACGAAACGAATTTAAATGATGGATCAAACAACACCAAAACGGATTGATAATCTCTTAAACAATGTAATGAAAAATTAAATCGAAATTCGATTGTCGAAAATGGAATAATAGCTAAAGGACGTACAAATATTGAATTGAGAGAGCAGTTCATTTTAGCCGATGGAGTTTCACAAAGTATGGCTGCGTTCAAGCCACGTTTGTCGACATCCTCGCAGCATAATGGATCTGGATCAGGATCATCTTCGTTATTAATGAGCGGTCAAGGCCCCATAACTAAGGTAAAATGTGCATAACAATTTGAGAAGAAACAAACTCAAATGGTGATAAGTTTCTATTACAATTTATCATTTCTTATGATTTTTATTTGATTAATTATTTTTATATAACAAATTTAACAAAAATAAGTAAGTCATATGGATCTCATGGCCTCTCGTAACGATGCCCAACTGTTAAATATTCTTAAAGTAAGTATGAAATATGAAGGAATCTGCACAAATATTGTTTTGGAAATAATTCGCACAAACAAATAGTACACAGCACACAAATCGCATAATATATAAAAGCAACTTTACATGAAACTTCTCTCCTCCTTTATTGCGTTGATTTTTTATTATTTGTAATTATTAATTTTCAAAATTTTTGGTTGATATTTATGTTTGGTAAATGATTTATTTCATTTCGCATGATATAATTTTTGTATTTGTACGATTTTTGTAGTGTACATAGTTATTATTTTGATTTGTTTCGGTGTACATACACAATTAGCAATTATCTCACTAGGATTTTTTGAAAGAAGAAAATTTATTAGGCTTTCTTGTGACCGTCTTTGCAACTCAGTAGACTTGAAAAATGTTTATTATTTGTTTGGGTTTCATAATTATTCCATTTAATACGAAGTTTTAAATAATAATTACCAGTCTAATTCGAAATGTTGTTATTGAATCAAGAATGGCGTAACTAATTTTTGTTTGAACCACAAGGAATATTTGTTTGTCTGCTTTTATGGGTGTTTTACAAGGATATTTGCAAGGCTACATACAGTTTTTCATGAAATATCATCACATCATCCAAAATAAGTCATGCAACAAATTCATGCAATTAATGTGCATAAGTGACATTAACAAATAATAAATTTTGCGCTAGTTTACATTCGAGTAATATCCAATTTAACTTTTATCCTATTAGTTAATAAAAATATTTTAGATTTTTCTTTAAAATACGGTAGAAACGCGAAAATGTCTGTTTCGATAGAGCATTTAATTATTCGAGCGCCCTCTGTCTTCTGTTAGGCGTGAATGGTATGGAGTGAATGGAAATTGTAAGGTTATTAAGAATTTGACAGAAAAACATCTATCATTCATATCTGACAGCTGGATTTTTAGTCAAAATAGATATGATTATGCTTGATCAATGATTTCTAACATAATGAAGACAAATATTAAGTAAAACTATGCAAATTCGTCAAGTTATTTATGAAAATATGTTTAAAAAAGCAGAAATCACAACGTATGAACTGCGAATTGATCTTGAGACAAAGTTAAATGATCATTCATCTTCCTGGGGATAGTTTTCACAAGTTTGTTCGAAAATTATTCCAATATGTTTAATACAAAATTTGTTTTTTTACATTTTTCCTCCTCTTCCACAATTTTCAACGCACAAAAAATGAAAATCATTTTCTTGCAATGAAATTATTTACGAAAATATCTAGTCGACGAACATTTAGCTGAATTAATGCCAATATTTGAAAGACTGCGTGCCCAAGAACAGATACCATGTGCATTCCCACTGCATATGGGATCTGGGGGCACAGTTCTTGTGCGCAGTAATAATAGCCGATCAGTACCTTTAAGTCCGCATGCACCACACTGTCATCCTTCAACGCATTGGGTAAGTTCAAATACAAACAAGATTTCAATTTTCTATTGAAGGTAATATATAAAGCAGGATAAAATTTTATATGTAAATAAGTTTATAGGTTATTCGATCTTTTGCTCGTATTAAGATTTATCAAAATTTGTATAGGTTCGGGAACGTTCTCAACGGTCAGTGGCTATGTCACGACCATCACGTTCATCTTTATCCGCTTCAACACCGGATTCGTTGAGTGATAATGAAAGTAGCTTAGGTACAGCAGGACGTTATACACCTAGAAAAGTGTCTTATACACCACGCACAGCGCTAACACCAGGCGGATCACGTTCAGGATCGAAACCTAATTCACGACCAGCGAGTCGTCAAGGTTCCAAACCGCCCTCAAGACAAGGATCTTCGTTATCTTTAGATAGTACAGGTATAGAATTTAATGAAGTAAATCCAAGAACTTCTCTTCAAACAGTTGAATTTCTTACAGACGATACTCCTTCACGCATTCCACAACGAAAACCCACTAGTACATCAACACCATTGTCAAGTGGTGCAACACCTCGGCCATCACGACTATCTGTTACCTCTGTAACGTCAACGAGAACGAATGGTACCACGCGAAAGCCTGTTTCTGGATCAGCAAGCCCTGCTCCAACAAGGTAAACTTCAAAGGCAATTTAAGCATTAACCTCACAATAATGTTATCAATGTCATTTGCATTTAAACTATTCTCTTTGAATGTTTATTAAATATTCAGTAATTTATTGCATCTTGTTAAATGTTACTAATGAAAATAGTCCATCCATAGTATCATCAATTTCATTTTAACTTTATTCTAATTTTAATTTAATTTTTCTATTTTTATACAACACGTTTTGATACGTGCTATCTTTGTTGCATTGGCCTTCATAAAACTAATTAATATTTGGCAAATCCTACACAAAACATAAAAACAAACAAAAATCAATCATTTTCCAAATTTGAATGCGGAAATTGTTGCAATCAACCATATAACACGAAACCACGTAACATGCATTTCTTAACAAAACGCAGTAATGGCGGAATCAGTAGATCATCTAGTATACCAACACTAAGTGGCTTGCGGACTAGGTAAAATTTCTTTTCAAATTATTCATCTTTATAGTGCTTAAGTGATATTATTTTATAAGGAATGCTTTTTAATATCATTGGAATGGAGCATGACATCAAATTTCATTTACAATTATTATGCACGTGAACATATTAAAATTGTCATGTAAAGAGCTCCTTACATTAATTCCATTAAACTCTAAATGTGAAATTGTAACATGTAGAGAAACAAACATTTAGAATTAAGAAAGTAATTTAAGAAATAATATAAAAATTCTTCAATTTTCCACACAAGCCGATCGCGGATACCAATTAGGCAACCTTCGAACGATAAATCATTCCAATCCAGTGGCTCTAGTTCAGCCACAAATAGTCTCCATTTAAGCAGTTCTGGGTAAAGTAAAAATTATACAAAAATGTACGCTACATTTTTATTTTTTCGAAATTGGGTTGGATTTTGTTGTAAATTTGTCCTACGTGTTTTTTCATTCGTTTTTTCATTCAAAAATCATTTATTAATAATATTTTACAACAATCATTTACTTAGCATTATTGTCGTTCAGAGAGTGTACACAGAAGTACTCTTTGAGAATTATCGTTATCCATTGATTTGTTTCAGTTGTAAAATATTTACAAAGTTATAGTATATTTTAAGTTTTAACAAGTTGCAGTTTGCTCATTTGTTGTCAAGTGAAACGCTCTAACAAACAACACCAGCGAAATTGGATTTTATTTTGAATTTATTTTATATTGAGTTTTCAAAGGGACACCACCTATATGTCCTCATGTGGTTATATGATTTATATGTTTCTACGAACAGAATCAGGAGTTTTCTTATTTTCAAGAATTTTTATGTCGCAATCGGTCTAACTTTTGTGTTATTTTTGTGTGTTCAGTGTTTTATTTAATACAAACTTTGCCAATTCGTGTGAATACTCATATGTTTTCTGATTTTTAGGCGAAATATAAGTGGAAGTTCAACACCATCAGGAGCACAAACGCCACGAAAAGGATCAGTAGATCCGAATGCCTCAAATGTACCACCACGAAAGTCTCGTGGTGCAACACCAATAGGACAAAGAGAACCGTTCAGACTTTAAAGTGAAAATATACAAAAAACAAATAACTCCGTCGTTACAGTATATAAATTCAATTTAAATTCAATTTGATTTCCTTTAACTCGAATTTTTCAAGTTAACATTAATTATTTTTAAAAGCAATAAAGTGAAGCTCAAACCATTAGTTAGTGGTCAATATCCGATAAATATTTATAAATTATTTTCTACCATTAAAAACATTTCATTTGTGAAAAGTAAAACATGAAATCATTGTCCAAAGTTGAGAGAGAACGTTGGATGGAAAGGAAACAAACAGACGAACGACAGGAAATCTTCATTTATATAAAATATAAACACTGCTACTTAAAACAAAGTAAAACTATGCAAAAAATATATAAAAAATATTTAAATTTCTAATGAAATAAAAAACAATCAGCTTTTCTTCAATTCGAGAAATTAACACAAAAATATGAAAATATTAAAGCAAAAATAAAAAGTTGAAAATCTAGAAAAAAAATATTAAAAATGCTTTAAAATGAAAGAAATTTTTTAGTATTGTAAATAGTTTAGTTAACTAAAAAATGTTATTAATTAATTCTTATGAAACTAATTTTTATATAACAGCTAATTTTAAGTAAATATCACATTTGTGAGATATGAAAAAACAAATCTAAAAATTATCTGAAATATTTTGATTGCTTATGGGAAGGAAATCGCCAGTTCCTTCGCATGACCAAATCGAAAATTTCAGGATGAAAGGAAAATTTGTACGAATTCACTGTATTAAAAAGTTATGGAAAAGAAACAAAAAAAGAAATAATAATAATAATAATAAAGCAACAAACTAATAATTTGTTAACGAATAATAAAAATAAAATGATAAAACAACAAACAATCGAGTATCCTTTACCAAAATTCAAAAATCATGTTGATGAAAATTGTACTGAGAGCGCAATATGTGTAGTTTTCATAATTGTTTTGTTACTCGTAATTACAAGAGTGTAAAGTGTTCATATTTATTCCATTTTACTCTTCAATAACACATCCTTTAACTTTCATTTAAATCGACTGCTTTAAATTATTCAATTTCCTAATACTACTAAAGTCATACATTTAAGGATCGTTTAATTACTACTATAATATAAGAGAAACATTGTTTATTATAACATTAATTTAATTAATTGTTTCATTTCGCTTTGCACATTTCGCTCTGCTCACATTATTTCACATGGAATTTTATTTAACAACATGAATTATTAACATTTAGCTTAATAGTAGTAACAAAGATCAACATTGAAGGAAACTAAATAATTAATACAGCTAATAATAATTTCTAATTGTTTTCTATTGGATAATTTGTAACATAATTAATTACTTTAAAAATAATTCTATGTATAAATTTATAGAAAAAATAACAAATCGCTTAATAAAAATATTAATAAAATAAGGTGGTGTTTCAATTCCTTATCAAATCCAGTTCAGTTCTACTTCACTAAGTTCTCTCATTGGTTTAACCTATCCAATTTCTTAAATATCACTTATCCATATAAGGATATATCTCAAAGGAAACATTAGAAGGAATCTCAATATGTCATTTCTACTCTCATAGTACCAAGAACTTGGAAGATATTGCTTGAAAACCCTGTCAGTCCCGAGAACCATGTGGTTCCGAAGAAATTTTCCCAAAATCGAAAAGAAGACGTTTTCAAAATCGACATCCAAATACCAGGGACGCAGAATCAGCAGCTGGTCACGTGGAAATATGAGACAACAATTTTCTAATTCCCGACTCCTCTGCATATGCAACACGATGTCCTGAAGGAAATTGGCATGTGTGCGAAATTGATCTAGTGAACAACCTCACAAATGTTTCAAATCGATCTAAATTGTGTTTGCAGCACTTTGTAGGGTTGTTCACTAGATCGATTCTGAGCTAGTCACTAGCTGATCAATCTCTTACTTGACTAGCCGCCTGATTCTGTGCGCCGGGTGTATAGAAGTCGATTTTGAAAACGTGTTCTTTTCGATTTTGGGAAAATTTCTTCAGTTCAGCCAGCCACATGGTCCTCGTGACGTATGCCTGAGTGGACTTCACGGAGCGGATTTTTCATGCTTTTTGGAGGATTTCGGAGTCCTTAGGATATTGAAGGTTTTTTAAATGGTTATTTGTGAGATATTGCTCTTGGGGATGTTATTGGTTAACGCATTTAACTATTTTTACAGGGGATTTCCTTAAATTACAGAGATGAAGTCATGCAGTTTGTGGTAAATTGGTTAATAATAATAAAAACAATAATAACTATTTAAATAATTTAATGAATTTTTGCAAAAAAATCGAATATCAGTTGATTAACCGAAGGTTCCACCGAGATTTGAACTCGGATCGCTGGATTCAAAGTCCAGAGTGCTAACCATTACACCATGGAACCACTTGTTAATGCCAAGTACATTATTACATTGTGTACTAACAGAAACACTTGTTTACAAAAATAAAACAAATAGACTGAGTTTCCATGATCAATGCAATTATGTACTTGAATTAAATTATTGTACTCGATTTCACGAACAATGACATGATTTAGGAAAAGAGTTTGCACATTGTGCACATCAAACATCAAGTAATATGGCTTCCCTACATTGATCAGCATATATTTATTTATAAGTAAGAACTCAGTACATTCGAAAATCAAACCTTATATACTGTATTATAAAATATATTACACACTATCGACTGCATCGAAACTTTTCGCAAGTATTTTAAAAACCCCACAGAGGACATGCCCGTCTTAAGGATTTAGTTGATTCATTTGTCATAAATATATACGTTCCTTGCAATTTCATTTATTAACTAAGCTCGAATCCTTCTCCGGATTGTATTGCATACAGTAGTTTTTCTTTCATTTGTTCGATCGTTTTGAAGGAGGGTAATTTCAATAAATTAGTGCAAGTACTAGCCGATGGCAGTCGCTCCTCATCACCAGCATTCTGAATACAAAACGGAGGATCTAAATCCTGAAATTGAAACAAAAAATTCATTTTAAAAAAGGACATTGAAATAAAATTTTAAAAATTTACTCTAAATCCAAGGAGAGGTGGTCTGGAACAACTTGTAACGAACTTGAGTAGTTGTCGCTTTTGTAGATCGGTAAATTCTTCCAATACCTTCCAGAAGGACTTAATTGTCGGATGCTCTGGATTATATTCCCCACCGTATCTACAATGTTTCTTCAGATCTTCCAAATCAATTGGTATCTCAGCTCCAGAAATGAGAATTTGTAATTCTTTATTACTAAACATGTATAGCCACTCGACAGGCAATACATTCGAAAGACCTTTCCTGAATGCACTGCATTGCTGACGGATTTGTTTATTCAATTTATAATCAGCCATTAGCTGAATGTATTCGATTAAGTTTGTTTTTGTTACTGGCACCGATTGTCCATTTGGAATCAATTCATCCACACTTGTTGCACCTAAGTCATTTGAGACGACTGTAAAATCTAAACCTAAGTCAGCTACATCACCTTCGTATGCTTTCAAGGATAACAAATTTCTGTGTAGCACTGGATCTAATGATGCTAACTGATGAACATCTACATCTGAATGTTTGCCTGCTAATTTCGATAGGAAGAAATCAGCTAATGGCAACTCGACAAGGAGATTTTCGTAAATTGCTTTCCCTAAAACACGTCCAATGAAATAATAGTGTTTCGCAAACTCATCCATAATATTGCCCACGTTTGGGTTTGGATACAGTTTATTATCAGTTGTAACCCTGAATTGGAAAATTTAAAATATCATTTTCCTTGAATTTGCTTGAATATTTTTCTTGTTCTCACATGAAAAATCCACGATTTGGATCGAATGCTGTCTTTATCAATTCCGATAGAAATTCGCGAAACAATCCACCACCATCAACTCCAGCTTCATCCATTCCATGATTATTTATGAATCTTACACGAAATCTATGCTGCAGATCTGGTTCTGAATAGGAAAGACATATTAAGAGAAAACTATTTTGTTCCAGATAAATCTACTTACCATTCTCTGGTCTTAATTGATCGAAAGCATCTTCATACAAGTGAGATCTTCTTACAGTAATTTGAATCGATGGACCTTGTAGGAAATCTTGAAATTCACCTTGTACACGCAACTTGTCAGCAGCCAGCAAACCCTGAAGAATACCCACTCGTGTACTAAACGGAACCACGAACGGTATCTCTCTGAGAATTGTTATGGAACGTATTTGTTTTGTTGACATTGGAGGACCGTTTTCTAAATCTTCTCTTGTAAAATCACGTATAGGTTGGAATGGACGTGGGCCTCTTCTGCCAGCACGTCTAAGAGGCAAATCTCTGGGTACATCTAAAGGTAAATTAAGTTTCTCTACTGTCCAATGACCATCCGGACAAAAGCCTTTCCTCAAATCTCGTGTGTGAATTTGATTTAATACATAAACTACAACTTTTAGCAAATTCGACCAAATTTGTTTCGTTTGATGATTTCTATCCTCTGTTGAATCCGAAATACCAAGAACTGATCGATAGTGTTCGTTCAAATTCGATCTTGTCTCTGGAAACGCAAGATAAACAAGTCCCAGTGATATTTCCTTTAGTGTTTTTGTTAACATTATCAATTCATGAACTGTAAATGGCATTATTTCGCTTGATGTTCCGGGTATAATAGTTTCTTGGCAAAATTCTCCGTCATGTAATGTTGGAACCAAACGTCCGAATAATGCACAAAATGTTGCTAGAAATGGTATAGTTCGATTCATGTCTACATCTTTTTTAGCTAAAAAATAAAACGATTTTCACGATATACACAATGCAATTTAAAATATTTTTCACTTACGAATAACACCTTTCGCCAGTAAACTCAAAGGTGATTGAAAACCTAGTTGACTGGATTCCATTGTTACAGTTCTCCATAATCCTCGTAAAAATTGAGGTTTGAAAGACAACGTGTAAAGTAATCTAAAATAAAATAATTAATTAATGTTTTATATTTTGGTACACACGATCTTTACTTGTAATCATATACTGCCATTCGATTATAAATCATTAAGTTATGACAAACACGACTAAGATGGTATAAAATTTCTGCGTTGTCTATACGTTCCACAACATTGTCAACAAGAACATGTACACGATTAGGATAATTTAACATTTGAATAACTTCTTGTAGACAGTCTCTTTCTATCACAGATATACCCGGAGTCTTACGTTCATTATCTTCCGAATCGCTCGAATCATCGTCGTTATCCAGAAATTCACTTGTCGGACTCGGTAATTTAAGAAAGTTTTCAGAGACTAATGATATAACCTTGATATAGCCTTCTAAAAGTTTGCTATCATTAAATTTATCTAAAAAAAAAGACATGTTCATCTTTAACTTATCAAAACTAAGATTTATAAATTACAAACCAAAATGACTTTTATCCAATGTCAGCAGTGCATTTAGTACAAACGATGTTAATATATGTTTTGAACTTTGAGTAGCCTCATCCTGTCCATCAACTTGCATTTTCTCAACAGTCTCTGTGTAACATGCAAGACATGATACCACTTCCATAAATGGAAAACTCTTCAATTCTGCTAAACCTGGCAGAACATAATACCGTATAGGTTCTGAAAATTCAGGGCATAATATCGATTGTGCAAACGAATTACACACTCGATTCATGTAGTCCGTGTCATGACTTTGAAGTTGAATAGGACGAACCATCATTTGAAATAGTGCATCACAAATTTGATTCGGAGAATGACTTGTTAAACCGTCCAATGGAGGACATTTATCCTCTAGAATCTTTCTGATTACTTTGAAATAGTCTCGTGCTGTTAAATATGTGTATATTTTTTGAAGATATATACGTAAATTTTCGTCACAAGGAATGTATTTTGCAACTGAACTTTCAGATGAAAATGTTTCTAACATTCGCAAGGGTATTGCCTGAGGAATATGTGGAACAGAAAGTTGCTCTAAGCAAAAGAATAATAATTTTTTTATTCGATGCATCCATATCGGATCTGTTATTGCATTTTGTATAGTTTTAGATGGATGTCGAATGAGATGTTGACTGACTTCAATCTACAAAAAACATATGAAAGCATTTTTCTTAGTTCTTAAAGAATAATACAATTTACCAATCGGTTAGCATCATCAGACTTCAACTTTGTGTAGAAGAAAAGGAGCTGCTTCAAAAGCAATGATAAATTTTTGTCATCACTTAAATTATCTCTGTTGACATTCATTGATTTATCAAAAACTTCTCGAGCTTCCTTCTTTTTCCTCTGACGATGTATAAAACTTCTCGCATATGATTGCAGCACAACAGCCCCATTATTACGGAGTCTCTGCTCAGTTCTTCTTTGTCGTTCCAAATGAGCCTTGCGAATTATTGAATCACGATCGTTCCCCTGTGATGTATTATAATTTTGCATTGGTCGACGACGATAGTCACCATCGAAACTATACATTTTGTTAAGTTTAATAACATTAATTCCCAATTTATCGAAACTATGATTTATTTCACAGTAATTTTATTTCTTTTCACTCAAAATGTTAAAATACATAATACGCTGAGTCAAAGTATTTTCCTTAAATTTGACAGCTGTGAGTGGAATCTTTTGAGTGACAGTTGTTATGCTTTACAGAAGTGGGACCACTGGGACTAAGAGGCTCAGTAAGTGTAGTGCCAGATTGCATGAATATTGAGCAAATATTAACCATTACAATTTGAGCACTTGATGGAAAATGTGTATATAATTTTGAAAGGAACTGATTTCGTTACTCAATTCTTCATTGCATTTAGTTTTTTGTTTACGATTTCTCTTATATAAGAACTATCATATCCTTAGCTATAACTATTTCATTCTTCTAACACACAAAAAACTAGGTACTCCGGTAAACTTAGAATTGTTTAGCCGTTAAGTACAAATAACAAATTTGTTCCTTTTAGGGTTAAAGAGATACATCGTCTAAGAATTGATGAATATAAGAACACCGAAATCTGATCAAATTTAATAAACACTCAACGTGAAAATTCTTAAAGTTCCGCCATCGATACGTAGGTGTCGCGCCGATCGGCAGTAATACTGGCACTTCACTTGCCAACGGAAATCGTAATCGAGCGCTTTTGGTTAACCTTATAGTTGTAAGTTAATAATACAAGATTATATAATAAATTTACCTTTTTGCTTGTAAGAAATAAGGCTTTTTTTATTTGTATTTTATTTTATATCGAAATAATAACAGTTAATAATTTTTATTTTTTGATTTAGAAAAAATAACAATAATCAAATTCATAATAGACCCATAGACTAAATGATTTAATTATTTACTAATACTTCACATATAACCAATGATAAACGTTGTTCAGATTCAAGTTTCTTTATACAACCAAAAGCCCATAATGCCAATTTCCTTGTACCTTCTGGTCTTGACGTTTTGGCATCTACGATAAATTGTTTTATTGACGAATGAATATAAGGTAACATTTTGGACCCGAATGCACAGCATAGATCACCGATTAGGCCGATAGCAAATGATGCTATTGAATCTGAAACATGTCCATCTAGAGTAATTATGTTAATAAAACATGTAATATGACTGATATGAGGTTCCATTTGCATTACGGCTTGACTGGCAATTGTTTCAACACCTTTCAATCCTTGGATAATGCCCGTATAGGCTTCTAATACACTTTCTCTTAACTGATTGAGATAATCAACCATATCGTAATTACTAGGATCAACCTGGACTTGGGATGCTTGTATTAACATTTGTAGAACAAATGGTAGATATTTTGTAAAGTATGCTCCGATGCTTAGTGCCATATCACCGAAAGTTGATAGTATTTGTGGTTTGACACTAATAAAATCGTTGAAATTAAGTCAATGAAACCTAAAAATAAAAATAAATTACTAACTTAAACAAGATAATAAAAGACGTGTGGAACCAGATCTACAATTTACCCAAATAACTAAATTAAAATCACCATTGAGACGTTTTAATTTTCTGAAAATGTCGTTTATTTGATATGTAAGAACAATTCGAATTTATTAGAAAGTTAACTCCATCGAGTCCACATAATTAATGCAACTGCATCAATTTGGGCTTATCACTGTTGCAGTCCTAATATCGTTCAAACAACTCACTAGCGATGAGTATATAAAAGTAACAGGCTTTTATGTTATGTTGGATAAATCCACAGCATGGAGTGTTATATTCAGTTGTTACTTGCTTTAGTAGCGGTCAGTGATTTCAGAAGAAGTTTTTAATTCATTTTAGCGCCAATTATGTGACATCGTCATTGAAGCAAACTTCACGTGTTCCAGTGTGTTTCATTTCCAGTCGTTCTCTTGTTTCATCACATCGTCTGGAGGCCGTCAAAATCGCGAGAAATTGCTTGTCATTCGTTTATCAATATTACCAAAGACTGATAAAGACGATGAGTATATAAAAGTAACAGGCTTTTATGTTATGTTGGATAAATCCACAGCATGGAGTATTATATTCAGTTGTTACTTGCTTTAGTAGCGGTCAGTGATTTCAGAAGAAGTTTTTAATTAATTTTAGCGGCAATTATGTGACATTGTCATTGAAGCAAACTTCACGTGTTCCAGTGTGTTTCATTTCCAGTCGTTCTCTTGTTTCATCACATCGTCTGGAGGCCGTCAAAATCGCGAGAAATTGCTTGTCATTCGTTTATCAATATTACGTTGCTTATTTGGATTTTATTAATTAAAAGGTATTTGCATTAGAAAATGATATAAGAACATTCAAGATAAATTCTATAAATTGGTAGGAGATCGAGGACTAGGATATAGAACATCAATAAAAGAAAAGATAGCCGAAATGTTTCGTCAAAGCGGATTAGTCGGATCGTCTGGAGGAAGCGGTGGTACATTAGTGGAATTTCGTGCAGGCCGTATGAATATGGCTGGTAAAATGGTTCATCCAGACACACGGAAGGGTCTTGTTTATGTAGTTCAATCTGAGGATGGATTAATACACTTTTGCTGGAAAGATCGTGGTACTGGGAAAGTATGTAAAAGTATAGGTTATGTTGTCCAAGATGACATATCTAAAGTGTACATTACTATCTGTTTTCCATTTTAGGTTGAAGATGATTTAATTGTTTTTCCTGATGATTGCGAATTCAAACGTGTAGATCAATGCAAAACGGGACGTGTTTATGTCCTCAAATTCAAATCATCCTCAAGACGTTTATTTTTCTGGCTCCAAGAACCAAAGACTGATAAAGACGATGAGTATTGTCGTCGTATTAATGAAGTTATGAATAATCCACCTTCTGGGAATCGAAGCAGCAGCGATGGAGGAGAATTACAATATATGTTGAATAATATGTCACAGCAACAATTAATGCAACTGTTTGGAGGTGTCGGTCAAATCGGAGGACTATCTTCATTGTTGGGATCAATTAAGTACTTTGTTTGATTATATTTTTAAATGGTAATTTTGGTAATTGTTTCTGGTTTGTAGTCGACCGTCAGATAGTTCAAGAAATACAAATTCTTCCTCTACCAATCGTTCGAGTGCAGCAAATACAGCTGTAACAACTACTACCAGTGGAAGTGGATCTACGACCACAACTGAGAGTGCCTCAACCCCACTATCACGCACTCCCCTTTCTAAATCATCCAAAAAATCATCTTCATCAAGTTATGTGACACTTCCCGATTTGCAAACATATTTATCAGCTGCAACAGCAGAAGCTGGAAATCGATCAGCTTCTATTGATTTATCATCATCAATTTCCTCTTCAGATGCAGTTAACGAAATTATATCAGACCCAGAAAAGGCACAACTTTTGGCCTCACACCTTCCAGACACTGGAGAAGATAAACCAGTAAAACAACAATTAAAAGAAACAATATCTTCTCCACAATTTCAGCAAGCTCTATCGTTATTCTCAAGTGCTCTGCAATCCGGTCAACTTGGACCAGTAGTTTCTCAATTTCAACTATCATCAGAAGCTGTAGCTGCTGCTAATACAGGCGATTTAGAGCAGTTTGTTAAAGCACTTGAGAAACCTATGACAACTAAAGAAAAAGTTGTCGAGGAAAGTGCCGGAAAAAAAGAATAACCTATTGCATTTAATTGTGTTACATTTAAACGATAATTACATTTTCAAATATTAAAATATTTTTGCGTGCGTCGATCATACATTTATTGTTTGTCTCATATAGGTACAAATTTCAGTTCCCATTCTTGCTGAATTTTTATAGAAATTATTGATTCAGTTTCTTTAGTAGAAAACAGCACTAACTATGACTAAAATCATTTTATTTTCTAGTTGCAAATGTAATGTTCTAAAACCAGTTGCTCGTTTATTAAATCATTAAAACAGAAAATTTATGATACACAAAAGAATAAATGATTTATTGAAGTATATATCTGAAAAATTTAAAGAAAGTCAACATAGTAGGAAATGATGCTACTTGGTTCTGCTAGTTCTGACCACTTGGTAGTTTGCCATGCATTGATGAAAGTTTTTTCACTACGGGCAATTCGTGTTTGAGCAGCTGATGTGCTTATGGTGGCCTGGTATAAGGAAATGTTGTTGAGGAATTAATAACGAAGTGAGACTTATTAGGGAATTTGTTCTGATCAACAATTGTGTTTTGATAACCTTCAGTTAAACGACAAGCGTGATGAGGTTACTTAATGGTTCATCCAAATGACAACAGGTTCACTGAAATTCATCCGGTTGATGATATGTTTTTAGCCTTCTACATATACATAAGCATACTTTGTGTTTTTGTTTATCAAAACTCTGATGTGATTTTGTTTTACTAAAAAACAAGAGCAAGTGATAAATTATATTAAGTAACTGAATCGAAAAACTTTCACGAACTCAGTGTAGTTTAGGTACCTGTGTATGTTAGTGGCATAAAGTCACCCGAAAAACGCAAAAGAAGAAAGAAAGTAAACAAAATATTTTTACGTGAGTATGAATGCAAATAAAACAGCAAAACCATGATATCTTTTTAGGAAAACTTCAATTCAAATTCAATAATGTGAAATAAAATGTTTATTAAATTTTCCAATTAAACATGCATTGTAAACGTTGCACTTGCAGCACAACACACGAATATGAATAAACAGTTTTTGGGGTTAACGCATTAAAAAGTTGTCACATGAAATGAATTATTGAGAAAAAGTTAAAATTTTTCCCAATATACAAATACACATATACATACATTGATTGTGTCACAATACACTTGCCGATTAATTCGAGTAATTAAAAGGCGAGATTGCATTGCCCGATGAGCTCTGGTGGATGACGTTCTCTCGTTGGTGTGATGACACGACCAGATACCACCATTGATTATAAGAGAGCAAGAGTCAAGTAAGAGAGACTCATACAAAGGGTGAGTACTGATTGTCAGCGGTGTGATGGATGAAAGTAACTTGAGAAAGACAACCACAACACAACACAACAGTGCAGTTGAATTTCGAATCGAACTCAGTTAAGATTTGGCGGTCTCCTCAACCTCAAGTGTGAATTGTTTCGGTGTCGTAATTCGTAATTTTGTGGCAAAGAAGCGAAACATTTTCATACGTTTTCGTCATCATTGCAACTTTATCAATTTTCATATACATTCAGTATCAAAATAAATTCTGACAAAATGTTGCCACAACACAACGTCGATTGTGCATGTACCTACAGCTCGATTCCAGCGTGTTTATTTATATCTACATTCATGATTTCGCTTTGAGTATACAAAATAGAGTTCGCTTTACATGATTTAGGTTATGTGTTCGTTGCTTGTATGTATTTCATTTGTTTCGATCATCATATAATATAATCAACGTGTGAATTTAAATTGTGTGAGTGTGTACAATTCTTACATAAATGTGTTTGTGTTTTTCAGTGAAATTTTGCCTCCTCTATGTACGACTTCGTAAAAGTTTTGCGTAGTTGATTGAAAATTTGAAAAATTGAATACTTTCAAATATAATTTCAATAATTGTTCAAATTCAAAGTGAATCATTTCAATTTCATGTGCAATTCAACACTTTCAGCAGTGTGACATCGATTAAAGATGTTAATAAAGAACGATTGAAAAAGTGTTAAAACAACAACAACAACGTCATATATGAAAACAAACAAGTTTTCAATGTAACTTTTCGAAAAACCAAAAGTGCTGTAAGGCACAAAATTGCCGAAAATAAAGAAAATATTGAGTAAACGTCAATTTGGTGTTAAAGAACACAGCAGTAAATTTAAATCAACTGATCAAGTTTGTTTCGTTGCATTTAGTTTATTTAGCTCGAAATTCTCTCCCGTACAAGGAGCTTTCTTCACAAACAGGAAAAGGTAAGTCATTTAACTTTAAGATTTTATGCAATTTAAGTAAATTTCAGCAACAAAGTTGACCTTTAATGTGTATTTCATGCGAATGTACCTACAATGAATGCGTGAACTTATGCTGCTGTGTAAATGATTGTCCTTCCCAGGTGTAGGTACAGGAACAGGCTCGAATTGTTTTTGTTTTTGTTCTTTTCTAAATTTGTATTAACCGGCATTCGATTTTGAATACACGTAGCTACGCACAAAACCTTCAAGTGTGTGTTTCTAAAGTCGCCATTTATCTAGATGACTTCAATGTGACTCTGAAATTTGTATATACAATTATGTACATTCATGTTTCTGCACGCACAATTTCCCAGTTAGTTTGAAAGAACGAAACTTGACAAGATGACAAGAGATTCCAAATTTCTCAAAAAGATGGCGTTTTAATGATTGAATTCAAATTTGAAAAATATTTTGACTCATGAACTTCGAAACAAAAGTTTATTTTTCCTGTTAAATGCTTTTATCTGTTTCGTTATCGAAAATTTTGCAAAATTATGATAAAACCGTGGAATGTGTGGGATCCCTCGTACTCGTGTGGGATGTAGCAATCAGCAAGTCCAGTTGGCTGCATATGTTCCGTCAGTGGATGATAAGGAAACCGATCGACACCACGTATGTGGCCATCTATTTTTGAAAAAACGCATTCAACCGACTGAAAGAAATCACAGAGTTGAAATGCATACAAATGCGATTGTGTGAATCGTTGAATTGAACAACATTCAAAAATTTCAATTTGTAAAAGTAACGCACACTCCAGTGCAAATCAAGTGCATAACGTTCATGCACGCGAAAACATGTCGCAGATAAGACGACGATTGTGTGACCAAGGAAAGTGTAATACGTTGAAGTCATTGAATTTCAAGGAAATGTTATCGAAAATAATTCACAACTATGTACTGTCCATTCATTTAATGCTAATTTCAATTGATGTTGTCGCGTTCATTGCCTGTCTGAGGCGTCGGATCTTCAACCGGTGTGCGATGCCGGACGATTCGATTCGATTCGATTCAAACTCAAAGTCGCCAACATTCACAATGACGCAAATACTCGAACGGGTTTGGCGAATTATCGAAACAAAACGCTGTGAAACTGCAGAAGTCACGTTTTCCTTTAAGTATAAAATTTTGAAAATTTGCAAATTTTTCTTGATTTTTGGAAATTTACAATGTTCGCTTTCAGGTTATTGACTCACAAGTACTTTGAAATTGTAATCTTCGACGAGATTCAAGAATTTCAAATTCAAATTCAAATTCAAATCATTATCAACAGGAAATCCTTTGTTAAGTGACAGAAATTCGGTGTTACACAATGGAACAAGTGCTGGCAATACTCTAGTGCTAGAACTGAGGCTAAGCGTATATCTATTTCCATCCTACGCGCTTACACGGATCGCCCTCTTCTTTTTGTTTACGTTTCGTAGTGCGTGCGTGTGAATGAGTTCCTCAGTTGAGGAGAGGAAAGAGAGAACGAGAAGAGGAAAAGAAGAATTTCGTGAAGGGTCACCTTTAACCTGTTAAAAAGGTTTCGAATTTCTTCTTAGAAATTGTTCAACAATCACGATTCGCAATTTGAATTCGAATTTGAATGTAAAATTTGGAAAAATTTCAAAACAAAATGAACTGAAACGAAAGAGACGATGTGACGATGCGTGAGGGCAATTGGAATTGCGTTTGACTCCTGCGTGCAAGAGGGATAGAACGAAAACAAGAGTTCTGTTCATTTTCTTACATGCAATTGATTGAAAGTGAAAATAAATGAATTTTTCACAAAGATGACGTTGACAAAACAAACAATTTCCATTCGACACGATATTGTTGTTCGGGAAAATTCGAATTCAATGCTACACATAAGCGCAGAAAAACGCACATTTGACATTGAACTTGAGAAGCCATGTTTCGTTAGGGAAAACACACAGATACTTGAAAGTTTCATGTAAAATTGCGTGTATGTTTCTAATTTCGCTTATATACATTTAAGTTTGTGTGTGTGACTGACTGGAGCTTTTCATCAAATTTGAAGGGCAAGTTTCGAGAGACAGAAACATTTCATGCTCTCCCAACACAACACACCACACCACACCACACCGTCACCGGTGACCGGTTGTATACTTTGTTTATGCAATAGGAAAATAGACAAACACAAATGAACGAATTCACTGTGTTGCAGATCTATGAGACGATGAACTCGTTAAGAGTTCATTCTGTTCGATCTCTTATACTTGCGCCAGTCAAAACAATTCCCTGTTACATAAACCAAATTTGAGTGTGGTTGTGATAAACAAAGAGGGGAAATTGTGCTATTATTTACATTCAAACACAAATGATAGTGTCGTGTTTGAAAGGGTTTCGCTATGTAATTTTCCCTTCAGAAAATCTGATTTTCAACTTTCACGTAGTCCATGGAAGAGAAAGTTTGATCTCCGCAACTACATGCAAACATCTAACTGTGTCGCCACTACTCATGTGTGCGTGCGAGAGTGTGTCAATATGTGGAAGATGATAAGAAATTTGCGTGGGAAGACTTTTCACTTGTATTCCTGAATGAACTTTTCTATTCACATTTCGAACACATATCGACACGTATTGTACATAATGTACTTGGGAAGTTGGGACATCATAAGACGCAAAGAAAGTGAAGTGAACTAAATTCTGCTCTTGCTTTTGCGGTTTGTTTGTGTATCAGTATCAGAAACGAAAGTTTTCAATTCCAAACTGGGTGAATCAGTGAATCATCATCAAACTATCCTGGTCTGGTCTGGTCTGGTAGCCTAGAAACGCTATGCACTTTTCTTGCAAGAGTTTATCAATTCCCATCCCATGCATTCGCCTATTGAATTTCTTATAAGAAACTTTTTATGTTTTCAAACACATTTTCATTTTTCGTGGTATTTCTTCATCTTTTCTTCATCTTTTCTTTTCTTCTCGTTTTGTTGCAAAAGAAAACCACTAAACAAGGCGAATGCACTCTGCGAGACAACAAACAAAAACTGGTTCTTGTTGCAGTTCGTTTTGTTTCGTGTTTTTCACGATTTTTTCAACTTTTGTTGAAGCAAATTTTTTATTTTCTCGTTTCTTATGTTTTCTTCTACATTGACTGCATCAAATCCTGAGGTCATCCCGTTATTTTTGCCAGTTTTCTCGCATGTGGCTGGTTGAATTTTGAAATTTTCGTATCCACTAACGAAACTGGATCAAATCAATTACAGTCAAAATTCCTTCAACTTAAAGTTTTTCACTAATAGCTGGAGCTCCCTTCAAATTTTCATACAAATGCAGTACAACCTTGATAAACGCAACTAAAGGAAACTGTGGCTGTTGCAATAACTGAGGTTGTTGCAACAACGAAGTAACACATTTCAATGGCTAGGGAAGAAGGAAAGTGACGTAACTACATTTACAGTGTCATTTTGTACATATATTTCTGCTATCACTCTATGTATCACACATATAGGTACATGAATGTATGTATTTGGGTTTCCTTACACTCTATGTGCTTGACCACAGCTAGTTGCGTTTATCAAGGTTATACTGTAACATTCTTCCTCTAAATTGAAAATCGCTCCAAGTTGCAGTAAAAGCTTTGGTTCTTGAAATTGAAAACAAAGTGATTGCCATCCTCTAAGTCGAAGAAATAACGTATTTCGCAAACATACGTAACATGATACGGGATTAAAGACGCGATACGCCAGTGTGTGGCTTTGGATGGTTGTGGTTTTTTGAAATGGAATTGTTGAAACCCGAAGATCTTTGTTTTCATGTTTCCTTACCATTAAAAAGAAAAATAATGCAGCAAATACGGTCGAACAATCGAAAATCACTGAATTTAAAAAAAAAAAAATCTGAATAAATTTCATCAAATACATACTTATATTTTTGAAATAAAGTCATATATCATATGAATGACATAAAGTCATAATCGCATGTCATATAAGTACACCAGTTGTTTAACCTTAAATTTCGATTATCTCAAAACTATGAAAATGGACACGTGACTTTCTTTCTTAGTACGGCAGTATAACTCAACAATATTCATTGACTTCTTCTATAGCTCGTAATTCCTTCAACTCAAAGTAATTTCAGTGGCAACAGCGATTTTAAGTTTATCCTGTAACTTTACAAATAAATAACTTAAGTACATTGAAAATGAGTTATTTAATATAGTTAAAGTTTATTCAAGATTTAAAGCATTCTACAACAAGAGGCGGACTAAAAACTGCAATTGATCGTATTTTTAGTCAATCGGTTTCAAAGTAATGTATCTAGACAGTACAAAAGCTACTAAAATTGTACCACAAACAAAGCAAAAGGCAAACGTATAAAATGAGTCCTCTGTGAATACGTCCGTAAATGCTGGTATATCATGGTACATCTTCTCGATGATGTCAACATGACCTCCTTTGACTTTTTTACCCATTTTATAGCTTTTCCTAACTAAAATTGTTCAAACTATTTCTTCTTGACCACTCTGCGAGCACCAGCAGCTGATTTCTTCTCGGATTTTGTTTGCACCACAGTGACTACTTCCTCTTTGGGTGCTAGGACCGAGATGTGTTTGTTGTAGAGCTGAAGTAGCTCAAGTGGTGTTAGATTGTCTGTCAAAAATCTGATTTCTTTGACTTTCAGTTGTTCTGGAAATGAATTTAATCAGCATTTTGAACTGAGAATAAGTAGTAAGTAAATTACCTTGCGCCTTTTGGACTAGTTTGAATTTAATTTCTGACGGTTGTCGATTGCACACAACCTCCGTTTTGAGGATACACTTTGGGTTGGTTTGTTGAATTTTCGGTGCTGACAAATGAAACAAGAAGTCTCTGAAAATATGAATTACATGAAATTATTGATTTATTCCTACACTTCTTCTACACTCTTCTAGAAACAACCGCAAAACTGACACCAACAAAAATGTCAACGGAGCGCGAGCTGACGCCAGGAGGCCCAGCACCGCTGCATACACTACCTTTTCCGGATTTGCCACTACAATTGAATGCAGTTAGTATTCTAGGGAAGGTTTATGGTGAGTGTAAACTTCAGTTAAACGTTTTCCGAATCATCAAATCCATTCATCTTATTGTTTAAATCACCATTTTAGTTGATTAAAGTAGAACTTTAGTATGCGAATTGAACGGGTCTCTTTCAAACTGTGACTTATAAAACTTCAACTCGCTCTCGTTTTCATGTGGCATCAGGAAAATTCTCACGCTTGCGTACTAACAACTTGAATGCATGCTAAATATAGAAGTAACTTTTGTTTTTCGTTCGGGATAATAAACAACAAAACTTTCGGTGTGCGCGATTGAATAACTTAATTTGATTTTCTTTGACGCACCTTATTGATCTGACATTCTCCTGGAATGGGTCGAATGTAAATGTTATCCGGTCAACACTTTTCAAATTGATCTGCTTCAACTGTTTTCCAATCGCTGAAACTACTCCACCAGAACGGCGAAATGTTCCACTAAATGGTATAGACATTTCCTCGTAACGAGACTTTCGTAATAAAATGAGGAAACACCGCGCAGTCACACCGAGTTGTGACTTGTGACAGTTTGCGTAAAATTTTTGTTTTCAACATTTGGCCTGACTGCATGTGATACCAAAATGATAAAAGACATGCTACAGTCATGTTTGAAAGTTTCACAACGATGCTTTTAATCAAGAAATTGTGTAATTGAAATTCATTTATTTAGAATTGAATTAAAATTCATTTAAATAATTATGACAAATTCGATTAATTAATATCAAAAATTAGTGAAAATGGTGCCATCTACAGACTGATGTGAAAGACGCGGAAGAACGCCATGTTCGAGCGTGAATTAAAATGACATGAAGTATTTCGAATGTTGTACAACCTGTTCGTCTCACGAACACAAACCCACATTGAAGCAGTGTGTGTTAAGAATGAATTAAAAAAATCGTATACAAACGCCACACATCTAAATCAACATCAAAATACACAAACACACATTCGAAAATTTATGTCGAAGAAAAATTCATACACTTGCGCGCACTGCGTACTCATTCATAAGACTCGACGACAAAAATCGAATTTAGTGTTAAAGGGACATTTTTCAATTTTTATTTTATAACAAAAGCCAAAAAACACAAAAATATAAATATTAAAACGGGGAACGAATTGTGATTAAATCGTAATTAAAATTTTTACTCCGCTGTGCCTCAAAGAAATACAACAAACTAGTGATCTATAAAACATTAACCAACAAATTTAATTGTAAAATTTAGTTAAACTAAAGCCAATAAAGTAGCTAAAAGAAAACAAGAGAAAACTTTAACAAAATGTACCCAGTCGGGCAGCGTAAGTATTAAAAAGGAATTTTCCAAATTTCCAAAAAATTCATTTCGTCTCCAACTCCAACAATCTTTCAACAATCCAATTCAATTCCAATTGTGGTTGAATTGAATGAAAAGCAAAAAAAAAATTGATTTTTTCAATCTGAGGTTTGTTGGCCAAAATGTGGAAAATCTTAAAAAAATGTGCTTTGCGAGTGAGAATTTCGATTGAAAGTGAATTGAAAAATGTTTCTGTGTGCAAAATAGTGGACCGAAATTGAGTTTTGCGAATTAAACCCACTCGAAATTTTCCAATTTTCATAAAAATAAAAAAAGAGAAAAGAATTTCACTGAAAATCGTGCGTTCCTGTCAAAAAATTTTTACCGTGACACATAAACTGCGTGAAAACGTTGTGGACGACTAATCGCACCTAGTTGGAGTTGCTGTCAAAATTTTGTGTTTGGAAACAATTAATGGAATTCCATGTGACTAATTGAGAAAAATTCGTATTGAAAATGCAGGAAAATGGTAATTGTTGACTCACAAGGGCATTTTGTTAAGTTTCACTTGAATTAAATTGAAAAATTTTAATGAAGCGGAAAAATGGCGTGCGCGGGAGAAGAAAACCAGCCAGACTTGACTCAACAAGCACCACAAGATGGTGAATAGAATTTGTGGAAAATCAACAAAAGTTGTTCAATTTTCAGTTGAATGCATGAAACAAGTGAATGGACACAAATTGAATCGAAGTTCTATTGCAGAAAAATTAAGTGAAAAATGTGTACCCTCCTCCCCGCAATTGCTTGAATCTGGGTCATTGACCGACCTGTATATATTTTTTGTGTACATCTACGGAATATGGAACTATTTGAGCAATTTCAACAATTTTCCATCTACAAAATGTTAGACCGAGATGCTGTGGAACTACTGAACGACATTCCCACCTGCTTCGAAACCAACACCAGCAATTGTCAGAAAACTCGTTGTTGTCGCTCTTATTCACGGGGTTTCTCATATATGTACCTATGGCTTTTATCAAAATTTTCATATTTCCAAAATTTTCATTTCACTGGAATCGGCAAAAATTGATAAGCATTGTCACGTACGAAATGAGTTGCAATGAGCATTAGCTCTTGCTATCAGCACTGGCGCTTATCACTAGTTTATGATTTCTATGTTTCAGATATTGGTTGAATGTTTGTTTACAAATAACACTTTGAATTGTGAGTGAATCATGACAAGAAAATGTGTCCTTTAGAATCTATTGTAGATTTCTTGTAAGGTGTCCCCAGTTGCACACAGAAACATTGAGACTTTCGAATTTCTGCGAGGATGATAGTTGTGTGAAGAGTCAAGTGATGTATGGAACCTACTATTACTGAAAACGAATTGATCATATTTTAAATGATGTACAAAGCTTTGGCCGCATGCATACATTTCATGTTCATCAATCAGGGATAATCAATTAATTAATTGAATTAACAATTTTTTAACATTTTCATATTAAAACTATTTAGTTATTAGGATTGTGTCTCATCAAAAAATCGCATTCACAATAGAAGTTTGTAGAAAAATTAAATAATTGTGAATAAAAGCTCAAAATTAATTAACAAAATTTTTTCTATTTTTTTTTTGTTTTTATTCATTTTTTTTAATTTTTGTTTAATTTTTAAATTTTAAATTTATTTTTTATAATTTTCTCTTATTTTTATATTTATTTATTTTCTTTTATCCTTTTCTAATTTTATGTTTTTATGTTATTTTTTCTCTCTCTTTTATTTCATCATTTTTGTTTTTAGAGCCACAGTGGACTTCTCCGCCCCCGAGGCCACCGAGTCCTACCGCGTCGCAGACAAGCTTCGATACACTTACATGTAAACACCAACACCTAATTAAATAAGTGATGGGAATGCCTTAATTATATTGAAATGAAAATTTTAAAAATTAACCGAGAAATTAATCAAATAATTGCTTTTGACTAACTTCTAAATATATTTGTATTTGTATATAATTCGTTTATATAAATTTACAAATATATATGTGTGTGTGTGTGTGGTGATGTGGTTTTTACTAACAATCTTAACTAATTTTCTTTGATTAAAAGAAAATTCATAGAGATTATGTTATATACTTTGTAATAACTGCTTTATCAATTGACTGTTATGTATATTATTTCTAGTAATTAATAAAAAGGTTCTTGTCAATTCCAAATTTAGTTAAATTTGATTAACAATAAGTTTCCTATAAAATTCAAAACATGAAACTGTCAAGAACCTTTTTACAATTTTGGATTTTTGTATTTTTGTGTTACTCTAATTGGAATTAATTTTTAACAAATCAGTAATAAATCAGTAGAATTGTAAAATTTTGTTTCCAAAAAGTAGTAAGTTAAGTAAATGATAAAAACAATCTTTAAGCTTTTAATATTTTCGTTTTGCATGACTTGTGTTTCTCCCTAAGTTGCATATATGTAAATCGCATGATGAGATCAGTTAATGTACTTGTACTTGACAATATGTCAGAAGGATCTCGTCAGGAAAAGATTCATCCCAGGTTCAAGATGTTGTAGTCATCTTCATCTGGATGTGAATGTTGCGAATATAACTTCTGCTTGTATTTTAAGTCGTGCTTTGCAGTAAAGTAATTAAAAACATTTTAAATTAAAATAAAACAAATGTTTTTAATTGTTTTTAATGTTAGGGTTTAATTGAAATTAAAAGAAAATAAGGAATTTTTGTAAATGTTGGGTTTCGTATTGTGTTTCTTTACAATATAGAATATAGTTTATGAAAAAGGTTTTCTTGATTTGTTGAAAATATTGTTTGTTTTTATGTGAAAATAAAATAACTGGCGTTTTTTCATACATACAAGCAGCACCACCAGCACCAGGAGCATCAGTTAATCCAACGTCAGTGACTAGTCCCAGTACACAAAATGTTACAGGAGCAGCAGCTGTTGCATCAGCAACACTTGATGTTGTATCAGTTACAGCTCCGACACAACCAGATCTGCCAGTATTCACATGTCCAAGACGACCAAATTTGGGACGTGAAGGGCGTCCGATCGTGTTGCGAGCAAATCATTTCCAAGTATCAATGCCAAGAGGTTTTGTCCACCATTATGATATTAATATACAACCAGATAAATGTCCACGTAAAGTTAATCGAGAGATTATTGAAACAATGGTACATGCGTATAGTAAAATTTTTGGTGTTCTCAAGCCGGTATTCGATGGACGAAACAATTTATATACACGGGATCCATTGCCAATTGGTAATGATCGGCTCGAATTGGAGGTAACACTACCTGGTGAAGGAAAAGATCGAATATTCAGAGTGACAATCAAATGGATGGCACAAGTATCACTGTTCAATCTGGAAGAGGCTTTAGAAGGCAGAACACGACAAATTCCATATGATGCAATTTTAGCTTTAGACGTTGTCATGAGACATTTGCCTAGTATGACATATACACCAGTTGGAAGGAGTTTCTTCAGTTCACCAGATGGTTACTATCATCCACTCGGTGGTGGTAGAGAAGTATGGTTTGGTTTCCATCAAAGTGTAAGACCATCACAATGGAAAATGATGTTGAATATTGATGGTAAGAAGAAATACATAATACATATTATTAAACATAATTTCATTGAATTCATTTTCCTTTCAGTTTCGGCAACTGCTTTCTATAAAGCTCAACCAGTTATTGATTTTATGTGTGAGGTTTTAGATATACGTGATATAAATGAACAGAGGAAACCATTAACTGATTCACAAAGAGTAAAGTTTACCAAAGAAATAAAAGGGCTTAAGATTGAGATAACACATTGCGGTCAAATGAGACGAAAATATCGTGTTTGTAATGTAACAAGGAGACCAGCTCAAATGCAATCGTAAGAAATTGAAAGATGTGAATTTGATTATTTGTTAAAAATGAATTTATGTATTTAGATTTCCATTACAATTGGAAAATGGTCAAACAGTTGAATGTACAGTAGCTAAATATTTTCTTGATAAATATCGTATGAAACTTCGTTATCCGCATCTTCCTTGTTTACAAGTTGGTCAAGAACATAAACATACATATCTGCCTTTGGAAGTGTGCAATATAGTTGCTGGACAACGATGTATTAAGAAATTGACGGATATGCAAACATCAACAATGATAAAAGCTACTGCACGTTCAGCACCAGATCGTGAACGTGAAATCAATAATCTAGTGAAGAGAGCCGACTTCAATAACGATTCATATGTGCAAGAATTTGGATTGACTATATCCAATCGGATGATGGAGATTCGTGGACGTGTTCTCCCACCACCGAAACTACAATATGGAGGAAGAGTGTCAAGTATGAGTGGGCAAGTAAGTATTAAATACTTTATGTAATGGATGTAAGAAGATCTGTTTAAAAGTCAGCACAGCAGTTATTTCCTCCGCAGAACAAAGTTAGCCTTGCATCTCCAAATCAAGGTGTTTGGGATATGCGAGGCAAACAGTTTTTTACGGGGGTGGAAATACGGGTATGGGCTATAGCTTGTTTTGCACCACAACGTACAGTGCGTGAGGATGCATTGAGGAACTTCACACAACAATTGCAGAAGATTTCAAATGATGCCGGAATGCCGATAATCGGTCAACCATGCTTTTGTAAATATGCTACTGGACCAGATCAAGTTGAACCAATGTTTCGTTATTTGAAAAATTCATTTAATGCATTACAATTGGTGGTTGTAGTTTTACCAGGAAAAACACCAGTTTATGGTAATCATATTATATTGATTCTTCTATTATTATTAAAATGCATTTATTTCTAAACACTTTTAGCTGAAGTGAAACGAGTTGGTGATACAGTTTTGGGAATGGCAACACAATGTGTTCAAGCGAAAAATGTAAATAAAACATCACCGCAGACACTGTCGAATTTGTGCTTAAAAATCAACGTTAAACTTGGTGGAATCAATTCAATTTTGGTACCATCGATTCGACCAAAAGTTTTCAATGAACCAGTTATATTTTTGGGTGCTGATGTAACACATCCACCGGCGGGAGACAATAAGAAACCTTCAATTGCAGCTGTTGTTGGATCAATGGATGCACATCCATCACGTTATGCAGCTACAGTACGAGTGCAGCAACACCGTCAAGAAATCATTCAAGAATTGAGTAGTATGGTGCGTGAATTGTTAATAATGTTTTATAAATCAACTGGAGGTTATAAACCACATCGAATCATCTTGTATCGTGATGGTGTATCAGAGGGACAGTTCCCGCATGTCTTACAGCATGAATTGACAGCTATTAGGGAAGCATGTATCAAATTAGAAGCGGACTATAAGCCTGGTATCACATTTATCGTAGTACAAAAAAGACATCACACCAGATTGTTCTGTGCTGATAAGAAAGAACAAAGCGGAAAGTCTGGGAATATCCCAGCTGGAACGACAGTTGATGTTGGTATTACTCATCCAACTGAATTTGATTTTTACCTTTGCAGTCATCAAGGTATTCAGGTAAGTTGACATGCTGATTGAATCTTAAATATTTGTTTTTCACATAATTACATTCCGCCACAGGGAACAAGTCGACCATCGCATTATCATGTTCTATGGGATGATAATCGGTTCGATTCGGATGAGTTACAGTGTCTCACATACCAATTATGCCATACTTATGTTCGATGTACAAGATCAGTATCAATTCCAGCTCCAGCTTATTATGCACATTTGGTTGCATTTAGAGCGAGGTAAGCTGAAAAGTCGATTATATAATTTAGCACGGTATCATTTATGTACACAACTCATTCAATCATTTCAGATATCACTTAGTTGAAAAGGAGCATGACTCTGGAGAAGGATCTCATCAAAGTGGTTGTTCGGAAGACCGAACACCCGGAGCAATGGCAAGAGCAATTACAGTACATGCAGACACAAAGAAAGTCATGTACTTTGCTTAAGGAAATACGTTAAAGAGGAAAAACAAAAGAAAATTTTAAAAGATTTAATATATTTAATAAAAATACAAAAGGTTACATACAAGGAGACATATTTAGATGATTATAATTTTTTACACTTGAAAAATTTTGTTAGAAATCATGTAGCACATGTTTTCAGTTTTATTATGATAATATTTTTTTTTTAAGTGGAGTGCGTACTTTACTGATTTATACATAAAAACTTAAAATTTATTTTCAAGCACTTAAAATTCAGTAAACTGAATTAATTATAATTCACATTTTTGTTTTAAAAATCAAACTCCAAATATTAACTCCAATCAAAGTCTAGATACTGGTTTCCGCACACATATAATAGATTTGTGTGGGAAAAGTTAGTAGTAGGTAAAACGGAATACGAAAGTTTCAAATGCTTTAATTTTTGTGTCAATTTGATGAATGATTTTTTTCATATTTTTATTCAATCAAAAAAGTTCATCAATTTTTATTCGATCAGACTTTATTTTTATATTTTATTTTCATAGGTTAGTAGTTGTAGTTAATTGAAGATCTTCGTTGATTTTGTTCTGATACAATACATCCCATCGAGAGAAGAGTACATTAATGAACAAACAAAATTTTCACATAGTTATACTTAAATCTAAAGTTGACGAAAATGTTTATCCTGATGTTTTTGCAATTAAACAATGGATGGATGGGAAATGATATTAAAACTATTAGGTTTGATCTGTAAATCACTTTCTAATTTTACTAAGAAAAACTATTATGTGAATGCGATTTAGCCGAAAACGTCTCACTAGTGGACTTAAAACACTTGTAGAATAAATCTAGTCTTAACTAATCGAAATCAAATTACATATTCTTTCGTTTTAAATCTCTGTATTAAAAATTTTCAATCTCAAGGAACACACTTCGTCCACAAATCAATGTTTTAATCAACTAGAAGCAGAACAAAATCAACAAAAAACTTAACGAAACCACAAAATGTATCTCTAAAAACAAACAAAAACACAAAAAAAACAAGGTCAATCAGCAATTGTTTGCCAAATAAACAACAAACATAGGGTGTAATTTTTTTAATTAATAATTTTCTATAGAAAATAATTAAACTCCATTATTTGTTACTAATTTAAAATTTATTGCAAAGTAAAAACGGAAAAAATAACGCCAATATTAGTGTTGTAAAGTGAAATTCAATCAAATCAATTAAAAACGAAAACAAAAAAAAACATAATTTATGGTATTTACATCTCCAAAGATTTAAAAAACAAAAATTAATATTGCTTTTTATTCGAATGTATTTAAGCAAAGAAAAATTTTACTAAAATGTTAAAATTAAAAACTATACCATCAAAGTGAATAATTAAGAAACAGAAACGAATCACTCCAGGTCCAAATACAATGTTTTCATGCAAGGGATTTATTGTTTAATATTTTATTAAAAACAAAATAATAATAATAATAATAATAATAATAATAATGACGATATAACGTTTAAATTATGTAGAATTCTTAAGTAGCTTATTTAATTTAGGATTAAGATATAAAACAAAGGTCGGAGTTTACGTTTACAATACTGCGAGTAAGAAATGAAGTTTTCATAATAATTAGTCTTGTTTTGTTTTGTAATTGTTATCTGGGGTTAATTACACCGAGATCATCTCTCTCATTGTGGAATATAAAAACGCTATTATAATGCTGCCATATTACCTAAGCATAAATTTTTAGTTCTTCCTTGAGTTTTTGTATCTCCTTTTGTTTTAGTTATTTCAGAAATTCTATCTTCTTTACTTTCTTTACTTAAATCAGAAGATACACATTTTGTGAATGCATTAAAATAAAGGTTATTTTTCTTTATTGCAATATTTTAAAAGGTTTTATTTCGAAATGAACGAGTACCGATGGAAAACTTAGAGAGGATTGTCGAGTAATTAACTTCAATTTTTTGTTAATAAAGCTGATCTGACTATACTACATTTTTGAAAGATTCATGAATTAAAAATGCAGCTACACTTAAAAAGGAATGAGTTCTAGTCTTACAAGGAATTAAATGAAAGTATAATTGATTGTCGAGATTTCAAAGCAAAACGTGTTAACACTATATTCAATTTGTCGTCGAGTATTTTTGCATTATATAACACAAATACTACAAAAATCACACAACATAATATTTTATATGATTTTCATGAATTCATGAATTGAATCATTCAAAATTATAGTATAGTACGAATAAAATTTAATTTTCTCTGAGACAATAATGCAGCACAATAATATTAGCCAAAAAGAAAAGAAGAAACGGTCAGGATTATATTGAAGGGAAATCACTTATAAAATGAAAATTTTAAATGCCTGGGTTTGGAAAATTGTGATATACGCTAACGGATGTTGTTGAGTGTCGTTTTATTCAATTTTGAATTAAGTACACTTCATTTCTTACTCTGCTAAAAAATATGCATGATTTTATTTTATTATTTTATTGTATGGAGGCAATACAAATGATTAATAGTTTAAATATAATTCTAAATATTGTGTGGAATATTCAAACTAAATGTATCCTTTAAAACAAAACAAAACAATGCACTTCTAGTTAATTAATTATAGCATATATAATAAAGAAACAACATTGAAACAAAAAATTTTTTAACTCAGTCAATTTGTGTGAAACAAGTAAAAACAAATACTGCATTTTGCTCATTTATGCTTGTAGAAAAACAAAAAAAAACAAAAAAAAAACACAAAAAAACACAAAAACAACAAGATCAAAAGTTAACAAAATATTAAAAATGTTTTAAAACAAATCAACAGCAATAGTTATAAGTTCTACAAAACACAAACATATCGTTTGTTTCATAACAATTGAGAATTGAATATAAATGTGTATCAAAATGAAAAACAGTTTCCTCATATTATAATTAAAACACAATTCTATTCGGTTTTCAATTGTTTTGAATCAAACTATAATCATAGAGACATTAAGACAATGATAAAGAAGGCAGTTATATCCTAGAAGCACTTAAGACGCTTAGATTAAGCCATCAAAATGAATTTTACTTATTAGCAAATCATTGATAAAAATGAAAAATATCGGCCCCTTGATTTTCGCTTATTAAATTTATAATTTTTAATTGTTATAATTATCATGCCTCTAACATCTTAATTATACACCGTAAAGAAGGAAATTGTAAATTAAAATATTATTGTAAGTTATTTTGCTATGATCTTAACATACAAAATAATAAAACCAATAGAATTCTTAAAGACAAGGGATTCAAATGAACGCCAGTAGTGTGATGTTCATTTAAAAAAAAAAAAGAAAGAAACACTTATAAATTGATTGATATATATGTTCTTAAGTAGTTTTTAAGTCAAATGATAAAACAAACTTGAAGCTCTGCAAAGAAATATTTAAAAGTTTTAACAATTATTATAACTCTGAGCCACCAACAAACCGAGAACTTTACAAATAAGATGAATAAATTTATAATATACTATATATACACGTGAATAATGCAATTTTCATTAAGTCAAAAACAAAATGGAGTCTATCAAAAATTAATTAGTAGAAAATTAATTGTAATTGTGCATTTGTATGGTTTCTCCAATTCGCTAACAATCTGACAAAATTCATTTATAAACATTTACCATACTATAGTTGAAATATTTAAATATGTGTTTAATCTAAAATCTGTTTCAAAATTAAACTTAATATTTACAAAACAAAAACATATTATTACTGGTCAACTTTTGATCATAATAAGAAAAGCGCTTCACCGTCATTGAGTTGAGTTGTAGACGAGAAACGGTCAGAAGAAGAAATTCTAAAAAATCAAATACTAATTATGCAAATTATTCTATTATTAATTATTCTAATGTGCATCGGTGCACAGTTATTGGTAGTGTTATAATATTATTCTTCCGATCTATGTCCAAAATCACGAAATCAATATCTCAATGCTATCATTATCTTAACGGAGAGAGTCCTTGAATTTAAATGGTAGTTTTTGCGGTGGTTATTTGATTTCGCGTTGGAACGTGATTTAAGAAAGACATTTTGATATCCAATTTCAGAAATTGATTAGTTTCGCCTGACCTTTGCCTGTTGGTAATGGACGTGGGATTATTCAGTGTCTGGTTTGCTGTATCAACTGTACTTGTTATTCCTACATAAATTCACTTACAATTATCAATTGGCGGAGAATGGCAAAGTTTTTTCCTCTTAGATATGATGATTTCTTTTGTTTCTATTCATTAGATGCAAAATATCTGCTATATTTTATTCAAAATTCAGTTCACTTTCAGTAGTAATTCGCAAAAAGCTCTTTGAACTTGGGATTCCATAAGCATTTGTTCTAAGTAAGTTCTGAGAGCTGTTTCCTCACATTTTTGCAATACAATTTGTTTGATTTGAGTAACTTTTAATTAAAGTTTTCCTTCTATTTCTTCTTTTCATTACCTTTCACAGATGTCTCTGTCCGGAAGTCACATCTCCATCAATGATCAATGTTTAGTGAACGCTTTTTCTTATTCTTTTAAATGTTGATAATTGTTTTAATTTGAAATGCTAACAGTAATTTTGGAAAATTTATTTCAAAAATTGCATTAAATTCCCTTAGCGATACAAGCTCGAAGAAACATTTAATTTAAAATTAATAAAAACACACAAAAGCCGGGAAATTTGAAAATATTCTTAAGAAAATAAACTAAAAATTATTTCGTATGAATGTTGTAACAACACTGAAAATGTTTTAATGATAATTTGTAAGTTTATTAGAATGTAAGGACTCTAGGATTATTAGTAGCTCATAAGTTGACAAGACAACACAATCTGAATGGGGAAATGGGATGAAAGATGAATGCTTAAAACGGAGTAAAACAAAGACACACGAAAATTTTAAAAATTCTCTAATAAAAATAATAAGTGTAAAACAAAACAAAACAAATCATGGAACATATTTACAGCAAATTTTGGATAAAAATGAAAATTCGAAACTCATGGAATGATGAACGGTCCAAAAAACACGGTATATATTGAATAATTAATGTTAAAAATTAAATTAAGTACTAAAAACCGAGGAATATAAAATTATTACATTGAGAGCTAATAAAGGAACAATGGATATGTGTAGCCATAGAAGGAAGCACAAAAATTTAAATTTAAATAAAAACGCAAAAAATTTGCATAATTAATGTCTTAAATTGAAAAATTTTTAATTACCAAAATAAAATTTTAAACAAATTATTGTTTTTTATGTGCTTTCCTTTGATGGCGGAAAATTTTTCGATTTGAATCAATGAAAAAATTTATTGTAAATTCAAATTTATGCAATTCTGATATAAAATCAATAGATATTTGATTTTGTTTGTTTTTATTAATTTTGATTTTATTGTTTGTGTTATCTCAGTCACTGAACTTTTGATCTTTACATTCGAAAGTGAATCCACTATTTCTGCGTATTCGTGTATTGAATAAAACTCGAGTATTTTCAAAATTAACTTTAATTTCAAAAATACATTTGTGATTGATTCATTTATTACATAACGAGACTTAGAACAGTCTTGACTAAATAAATCTAAGGTGGATCCAGCATAGAACCACTCAAGATCATTTCAATCAGGTCGTTTGTGTTCTGAGTTATGGTACGATCCGAGCAACTACACTGTACAGTTGAACTTTGCTCAAACTCCTGGTAACTTCAACACAAAACTTGTGCCTGGTGTCGAGGATCTTGGTGTTAAGCTTGCATCCCTGCGAACATGTGACGAAAGGCCTACTCGCCCTCGACATTACAGAGGTTTCTCTGATTTCTGCATTCCTGAGCTCCTGATTGCAAAGCAACCATTAACCATGACTATGAGTGCGTTATCCTTACAGCTACAGATGGGTTTAAATGGTTGTAAGCGAACTTTGAGGTATGGATAAAATGTTTTCCTGATTTGTGTCACGGTGCGTTCCCTGGAGTCCTGTTTATGATAGACACAATCCTTTTGTAGATCAGTTTCTTTGCATATGGTGAAATAATGAAGTCGACATGGTTAAATCCGGGAATCAGGTACAATTTAGATCCTGTGTGAGCTAGGTTCTCGTGTAGTTTGAAAGTGTCCTGAAAGGATAAGAGACAAATAAGATAAAGTAAAGAGTGTTGAGTCCATTTAAGTTTGTTTCCGCGCCATACAGATGTCGTCAGTCGAGTTTGATAGAATTTGCATTGACCTGAAGAGGATAATGAATTCAACGTAACAAATTTTAAGATTTCCTGATGAATGATGTGACAGGTGACGACAAGTGGAAGCAACGTGGAATGTTTTAACAAGGAAGCAGATAACATAATAGTATATGATAATTTAAAAAATAAAAAATGAATTCTAAGTAGACAGTGAATCATTTCGAATTTCGAAAACGTGAAGGTCACCTGCAGTTGGAATAACAATAAATTAACAGTTTTTAACTAAAATAAACCAGTTTTCGTTTTGTTTTGATAAACGAATAACAGAATGTAGCATGTGAATTTCTCGAGATTTTACGACTGGTTTTCCATAATGATTATAGAAATTTCATTAATTCCATCGTAGAACCTTGGCAGAGACCTTCTCAATGACGGATTACAGGCTCAAGTCAAAACAAGCAGCAAATTGAATATGAACGATTTGTTCTATACCATTCTTGATAGCCTCAAGAAGTTGTGAAACTTGAATTGTTGAACAAGCCTTGATCTTGTCGCTAATCATGACACACAAACCTATTTGAGATTCTACGATGAACTTCAGAGAACCCGGGAAAGTGTTGATGAAATGGAAATTCAATGTAGGTACCTTTGAATAAAACAAAAATAATTATTAATTTTGAATAATTTGAAGCTCATTGTATTATAATTTCATTTATCCAATTATCATATCATCTATTCAATCGAATGAATGCTTCGATAGTTCCGCCTTACTACTCGTCACTCAGTTCGCATGACACGATGCAATTTTTAATAATATTTTTCATGCAAGTGTCATGATGACAAGTGGCACTTTATCTGTTTTAAAAACTACATACTGAATTTAATGATCAACTTACCTGAACTGATTGCAGCAAATCATTATTCGCGTAATACAGATTCAATGGCAACTTTATGTTCTTCAAATTGTACTTTGGTGGCGTTGCTGTTTTGTACTTTTGGAAGTTTTTCTCCTTACCGTAGTCGAACAATTGGAAATTACCTAAAAACATTATTAACGTTAAAACTCAAGTTTAACCATGAAATCACATTTAACAGCTTCTCCTTAAGTCAAGATTTATGGTTCACAGGCAGACAAACATTACTTGGAATGAATTTGTCGGCTCAGACCAGTTGACGACTCTCAAACGACCATTAGTCGGAATTCTGTAGAATACCATTAATTAACGTGAACTACGCGATTTGTGATAAGATAAAACCTGATGCTCTTTCAATGGAAATCACATTGACGAGTGCATTAACCGCTTAAGTAGTTGAAAGAAAAATTGTCAGCTGGGTATGTTACTTGATACAGAAGTGTGATACACAAATTTAAAATGTTTAAATGTTGTTAACATGCCAATTACCTCGATGAACTTTGAGTTTAAGTTTAATGTGTAACTCACCACTTCGAATGAGCTGTGCAAAATGAACAGCTTGTTTGGCTGAAGTCCCAGCGGGATCGAATTCGGTCAGTTTCAAGACAGTTTTCTGTAAAAGTTTCAAGTTAACATTGAGTTAATATCCACCACCCTTGGAAATTACCGTGTCCACTCCATAATCACTACGTCCGACCATCATGTTTAGGAGCTCAATGCATTTACCAATAAATGGTGAATTGATGCCACAGAAGGCTTGCGCGACAGGTATCCATGGGATGTCGTGGCTGAAAAGCTCGTATAAGCCTTCATTACGTACAGTTCCCTAGAACACAAATCCCAATTATCTTTAGGGAGAAAGCTATAACACTCAACAACTCACTTCAAGAACATCCAAATTCTCAGCAGCTAATCTCAAAAAAGGATTCCTCAAGTTCGTAAAGAATGCAACTGGAGACAAGAGATGCACTGATGCGACTTTGTCGTTGTATTCAGGACGTTCACTCAACAACACTAAACCCACAGCAGATCCCTGAGAATGACCAATGTAATGCAGTTTCTTAGCACCAGTTTGTTGGAGAATTCCATCAATAGCTGCTGGTATATCGAAGCTACCGATCTCATGCCAAGAAAAATCCCAGTATTCCGGTGAAGACACACTCATCCTTTCATGTGCCCGAGAAAATCGATTCCCACGATTGTTCAACATCCAAACATCGTATCCCTCGTCGTGCAAGACACTACTCAAAGATCTTCCTCTACCAGAGACCACATAATCCGCTGATGATCCCAGAATTCCGTGCATAAGAAGCACAACTTCTGGATTCACACTCGTGTTCCGTGGTGGTATCCGATGTGCCGTCAGAATGTAACCGTCTTTGGTTGAAAACTTATAACGCTCTGCATCGTAACCATTATCACGTATCAATCTAGTAATAATATCACAATTCACTAGTAAAACGTTAAATGCTAATAATATTATCACTTTCATTTTTATCAACTTATTCCTCAAATGAACTGAATCGAATCAAACCGATTTCTTGAAATCACTACCGGTTTAACACAAAGCTACAGCTCTAGTGCAAATAATCAGATTTCTAAACTATAAGTGAGTTCTTATAGTCAACAACTTGACGAGATTATTTAAATTAGAATCAATAATAACACTCTAGAACAATTTCGGTGTTGCCAGTGCACGAGTATGTTCGTTCATCTGCATCGCCTTGTTCTCATGTCTCGGTCTCCAGTGATTGGATTAACGCAATCACATCGAATTTATATAACAAAAGTCCAGAGAAAACATAATAAACTCTACAGCATTTTCTACATCATGTAATTATGTTGTCACTTCAATGTTGTTACACCTGAACTTGAACGTGAAATAACATTATCAAAATATCAGAATATCAGCATGTGTTGAACATGAGCACACGTTTAGCATACGTTTATTGCAGTTTACCATATGAAGGTAAACAACAGACAGCTACACTATATAGTATATCCATCTCAAATTACACTGTGTAGTGGACTGTAGAACTAGAGAAGTTTGCCGAATGATTCGTGTAGATACTGTGAACCAGGAAGACATAAGAAGAAACGAAACCAGCAAATTGAAGTTAATAATATAAAAACAAAAATTATATTAAAAAATTCCGGTTTTTCTTACAACAAAACTTAAAATAAGCTCGAATACTTTGAATTAATACTGTTGGCAAGCCTGTCGATTCACCTGTGAACAGTGAACACTACCCTCTGGCCTCCAACAGTCGAACAGCCGAACAGCAATATATGCAACTGTCGAAAGTCTTATCAATCAGGAAGCGCTTTGTTGGAGCTTTTTCCCTCATGAATAACACTAAAAATGCAACGATTTACATTTACTGTTAATTATAAATTTAAAAACGTTAACAAAACTTTGTTTCACCATTTAATTATTTAGATTTTCATCAATTTTTATGTCACGCGAAACATCACTCATTCCGGCCGGCTTCATTCTGTTTTCGTCCATTAAAATGGCGGTCATCAAATCAAATGGCGGGAATTCGTTTTCATTTTCGGCTAATCAAAAGTGACTTGTTGACTTTGAAAAACGTTATTTTCTTGTTTATATTTATATTTTTTCTGAAACATTTCTTTCATCTTGGCGACTCTTTGTCAGCGTGATCAGTGATCAGTTGGCAAACTCCTGTGAAGGTCGAAATTTCTTAACGACTTCCGGACAGTGGGAAATTTTGAATTTTTAATCGATTAATTTAACAATAGGGTGCGGCTTCCTACCATGTCGAGATAAGATGACGGAAAAGTTGATCAATCCTGTCACTGGAACCCTGAAGAAAGTTTAACGACTTCTTGCACTTGTACTCCATGAAATGTCGCCATCTTTCATTTTGACACAATGTCACATGTCTCCGTATAAAAGGCGCCCTTTTGTTTCAAACTCATTTAGAGCATGATCAAGTTAATTGCTGCGTTCCATTTACAGTGGCAAAGTACTTGTTTATTGGAAATCTACCCCTGCTAGTGGTAGTTTCCAAGCAGGTAACTGGAACCTCGGAATAACAAAAGAACACTGAACACAGAATTACTTTCTCTTTGATTCCACTCGTCCAACAGTTTCGTAGATCTTCTTCGATTAAAAAGTAATTTAAATGTTAAATGGATTCGACAAGGATTATTTTGGACGTTTGAGGACATTCACAAGATCTACAAATTAATTGCTAATAAATTAATAAAACAAACAAACAATTTTATTTTTATCTATCATTTTTTACATTCTTTTTCATTGTCAACAATATCTTCTTGTAGATAAACTTGTTTGCTAGATTTGAGTATAGGAAATCAATATGATTAAAGCCTCGTATTCCGTAGAACTTGGATGATGTGTGCGCGATGTTTGCTTTGAGTCTCTGCACATCCTGAAATGAACAAAAAAACAAATTACTATTAAAATATTCGTCTGCGTTTAATTGCATTCATACAAAATATAAAAACTAGTTTCATTAATGAATTCTTCGTGGAGCCAAATTCCAAAAACGAGGAAATACTAACGCCGGAAATGGTAATGTTGAAAAAATTCGGAACTTAAATTCAAGCACATCATGAACTGGAAAGTTCGACTCCATGTCACCTCGGGACAGGAAGTATTAGAGGTAATAGTCAAATTTCGTTTGAGTTTCATTGCAGACGTTGTTGCGCATCGTCTTCTACGAAGGTTTAAGTCAAGGCTAGTGAATTGATCTTGACCATGAGGCGTCTTGAGGCCTTGCGAACGCGAGATTCCTTCGAGAAGAGTATCGAAAACGAGAATCATTCCAATGCAATTCTGGAATGCCGTCTCGAATTCATTTCCATGGTGATACAGTCAGCCGACAGGTGGCTCACCTTACGAGGCCCATTTTGAGGTTGTTGCCACTTAACTGCGCTAACAAACGAAAATCTGAACTGACGTCAGTCTTTGACTTCATTAACTCACGAAAGCACTACTGCTAGAGCAAATCAGTCTCCTAGAGTTTGGACGAGTCCTTGGCACAGACCTTTGCTGAGATCGGGCAATTGGAAAGTTTAATTTTTTCTTGTTCCAAAGCTCGTTATGAGAAAAATTCATTTGATCGAAGGAAGCCTGAAGATTAGGTGACCTTGATCTTGTGGTTGTCCATGGCATAAAAACCCGATTCAGTTGAGCTTTCACGGTTTCGCTGTTTAATAGTTTTGTTTTTGCATTGATTTGATCGAATGTTGTTTCGAGTTTGATTCTGTTCAAGCACTCAACAACGTGTCAGGAGACCTCAGATTGAAAGTTCCACACGGAATATCTCAAAACGGCCGGTTGCTAGCGCTGTAACAGCATGAACAACCAATTAATCAGCGTGATTAGAAGCTGAGTCGCGTTGTATTCCAATTAACTGTGGAAATTCATGTGTTTCGATGAATTACAAACTTGCATATTTAATATACTTTGGTGGCGTGAAACAGCAAACTCACAACGCCACGCATCATCGTACGCTGGATGTTTGGGAGCTTGACATAACGAAGCATTATTGTCAATACTACCAGTGCCCTTTGCAGTTGGAAACCTACTGCATACTCTAGAAATTAGGAGACTCAAGTTTACTGGAAAATAGAAACTTCCATTGCTCGAAAGTATCAGTTGCAAGGTATCCGTAAGAATTTATTTTTAGCCAATCGCATATCAAAGTGTAAAATGTAAGGACATAATTTATCCAAGGCACAAATTAACCAAACTTCAATTACGAATATTTCCACAACTAAGATACGTAGAAGGAAAATACAGATTTCTTACTATTTGGGAAGGTATATTCTTTCGAATGAGGTATCTAACATCATTATTGGGAAAAACAAATTTTTTCCCCTAAAAAAAATCATGGACTAACCATGGGCGAAATTTTTATGCAAAAATTTTTTTTCTTCGTATCTTAATATTTTGTATCTCAAATAAAAGTCTGAAGCTTAACGAATCTAAAACTGTTGATTTCACGGTGATATACCGAATATTCCAAGAGATATCGATTAAATTATAAATATTTTCGAAAATCACTTTGAACTCGGAACTTTTTATAATATTTTAATAAATCACAATGATTTCGAATTTAGTATAGTGGATATGCACTCAATTCTGATTTAACAAATCTGTATTTCTATTTTAAGTGCTCTGTGCAAGCAGTCTAACACTATTTAAACAACAATTCCAACGAGAAAGGCGTCAAAAATATCGTAAGGGATGTTTCTGTACACGCAAGGTTCTTGTTATTTTGCTGACGTGTGTAGCTACACTTTTATGTGCTGCAGCGTTCATATTCGCAGCAATTCATTATGCCAGCTTAACGGCTCCTGAAACAAATTAACAGGACAATGGCTATACATACTAACACTTCTTGCGTCTATAATATTATTTATTCTTATTTTGTGCATGTTTCTTTATTCTCTTATTTTGGAAGAGAAGAAAAAGTTTGTTTAGTACACAACAGTTCGTTCGAACCCATTTTAAATGTAAAAGTTTATTTTAATTTAAGTTATAAAATCCATTGAATTTAAGAATATTATCGAATATTGTATACAAAATGTAGATATTTTTTGTAAATAAACATTCTTAATATTTTTTGTTAATACTTATGTGTTTCATTGAAGAGGTGAAGAACAAATTTCAAAAAAACCGCCCCAAAAATGGTTGAAAATTATATTATATTAACAAATTACAGTCCAGAAAAGATAATATTTCTTATAAAGATCCATTACTGAGTCCTGGAAATTTATAAATCCTTAAAAATCACCCCAAAAACATCAAAAATCCATTCACAAAAAATCCATGTGACCATGTGCTGAAGAAATTTCCTCAAAATTCCAAAAGTACACGTTTTCAAAATCGACATCCATCTACCAGGCACGCAGAATCAGCAGCTGGTCACGTAAACTTTGCATTCAAATCACACAAGGCAAATGTTTCATGTCGATCAACGAAATGCACATTTGTTAGGATGTTCACCAGATCAATTTCGCTAGTCACTAGCCGATTGTAGGGTTTTTCACTAGATCAACCCTTATAACACGCCAAATGTTTCAAATCGACCAGGGTAAATTACACTTGTAAGGTTGTTGACTAGATCTAATTCGCTAGTCACTAGCCGATTGTAGGGTTTTTCACTAGATCAGTTTTCATAACACGCCAAATGTTTCAAATTGGTTGTAGGGTTTTTCGCTAGATCAGTCCTCACAATACGACAATTGTTTCAAATCGATCAGGGGAAATTGCTCTTGTAAGGTTGTTGACTAGATCTAATTCGAAAGTCACTAGCATGTTGTAGGGTTTTTCACTAGATCAAATGACTAGTTGCTGAAGCTGTGCCCCTGGTGTTTAGATGTCGATTTTGAAAACGTGTACTTTTGGAATTTGAGAACATCGTCAGGACTGTGATTGAAACGAGTGGATTTTTCATGTTTTTCGTAGGATTTTCAAGGGTTTATGATTTTGAAGGACTCGTAAATGGATCTTTAAGATATCGTGAAATCAGTTGAAAGAAAGCATACCGTAAACAAGAAAATTTAACCTAACCTCAAAATATTCATCAGAGACCGACAATTTTCAAATCAAAAGAAAGAGGGCGTCCTCGTGAACATGCCACCGTTTTTCATTTTCCTCTAAGCCGCACCGTTTCCGAGAAAATCGCATTTAAAGATTTTCACTAATTTTTGCCTACTGCTGGTTCTGGGCCCCTGGTGTTTTGGAACGGGTGGAAAATTTTCAAACATGCCAAATTTCAAAAGCGAATATCTCGAGAACCGTTAGTCCTATTATTAAATTTTTTCCACCAATCGATTGGTCGTGATGCCGCCAATCGTACTACATTAAAATTATTACGGAGAAAAATATTTTCAAGAAATTCTTTTAGCCAGGGCACAAACCACTTATCCAAGACATAAACCAATGACGTACATTGAAAGAGGACGTCTTCCCCAGCCCGAAAGTGTTTTTATTTTTACTCTAGGCATTACCGTTGTGGAGATATTCGCAATCGAAATTCGGTTGGTTGGTGTCTTCGCTAAAAAATTTCTTTAAACTTGAATATCTCGGCTACCTTTTGATTTTTTGGAAATATTTTTTCACAGATGTGCATTATAGCTTGTGTACTATCATTGAGTAGTAAAATCGGTTCAATAAAAGCATACCGTAAACAAGAAAATTTAACCTAACCTCAAAATATTCATCAGAGATCGACAATTTTTAGTTTGAAAGAAAGAGAACATTCTCCTGAACATGCCGCTATTTTTTATTTTTCTCTAAGCCACACCGTTGTGGAAATATTCACAATTGAAATTCGGTTGGTTGGTGTCTTCGCTAAAAAAATTTTTAAACGTGAATATCTTGGCTACCTTTTGATTTTTTGGAAATATTTTTTCACAGATGTGCATTATAGCTTGTGTACTATCATTAAGTACTAAAATCGGTTCAATAAAAGCATACCGTAAACAAGAAAATTTAACCTAACCTCAAAATATTCACCAGAGACCGACAATTTTCAGATCAAAAGAAAGAGGGCGTCCTCGTGAACATGCCACCGTTTTTCATTTTTCTCTAAGCCGCACCGTTTCCGAGAAAATCGCATTTAAAGTTTTTCACTAATTTTTGCCTACTGCTGGTTCTGGGCCCCTGGTGTTTTGGAACGGGTGGAAAATTTTCAAACATGCCAAATTTCAAAAGCGAATATCTCGAGAACCGTTAGTCCTATTATTAAATTTTTTCCACCAATCGATTGGTCGTGATGCCGCCAATCGTACTACATCAAAATTATTACGGAGAAAAATATTTTCAAGAAATTCTTTTAGCCAGGGCACAAACCACTTATCCAAGACATAAACCAATGACGTACATTGAAAGAGGACGTCTTCCCCAGCCCGAAAGTGTTTTTATTTTTACTCTAGGCATTACCGTTGTGGAGATATTCGCAATCGAAATTCGGTTGGTTGGTGTCTTCGCTAAAAAATTTCTTTAAACTTGAATATCTCGGCTACCTTTTGATTTTTTGAAATATTTTTTCACAGATGTGCATTATAGCTTGTGTACTATCATTAGGCAGTAAAATCGGTTCAATAAAAGCATACCGTAAACAAGAAAATTTAACCTAACCTCAAAATATTCATCAGAGACCGACAATTTTTAGTTTGAAAGAAAGAGAACATTCTCCTGAACATGCCACTATTTTTTATTTTTCTCTAAGCCACACCGTTGTGGAAATATTCACAATTGAAATTCGGTTGGTTGGTGTCTTCGCTAAAAAATTTTTTAAACGTGAATATCTCGGGTACCTTTTGATTTTTTGGAAATATTTTTTCACAGATGTGCATTATAGCTTGTGTACTATCATTAAGTACTAAAATCGGTTCAATAAAAGCATACCGTAAACAAGAAAATTTAACCTAACCTCAAAATATTCATCAGAGACCGACAATTTTCAGATCAAAAGAAAGAGGGCGTCCTCGTGAACATGCCACCGTTTTTCATTTTTCTCTAAGCCGCACCGTTTCCGAGAAAATCGCATTTAAAGTTTTTCACTAATTTTTGCCTACTGCTGGTTCTGGGCCCCTGGTGTTTTGGAACGGGTGGAAAATTTTCAAACATGCCAAATTTCAAAAGCGAATATCTCGAGAATCGTTAGTCCTATTATTAAATTTTTTCCACCAATCGATTGCTCGTGATGTCGTCAATCGTACTACATCAAAATTATTACGGAGAAAAATATTTTCAAGAAATTATTTTAGCCAGGGCACAAACCACTTATCCAAGACATAAACCAATTACGTACATTGAAAGAGGACGTCTTCCCCATCCCGAAAGTGCTTTTATTTTTACTGTAGGCATTACCGTTGTGGAGATATTCGTAATCGAAATTCGGTTGGTTGGTGTCTTCGCTAAAAAATTTCTTTAAACTTGAATATCTTGGCTACCTTTTGATTTTTTGGAAATATTTTTTCACAGATGTGCATTATAGCTTGTGTTCTATGATTAAGTAGTAAAATCGGTTCAATAAAAGCATACCGTAAACAAGAAAATTTAACCTAACCTCAAAATATTCATCAGAGACCGACAATTTTCAGATCAAAAGAAAGATGGCGTCCTCGTGAACATGCCACCGTTTTTCATTTTTCTCTAAGCCGCACCGTTTCCGAGAAAATCGCATTTAAAGTTTTTCACTAATTTTTGCCTACTGCTGGTTCTGGGCCCCTGGGTTTTTGGAACGGGTGAAAAATTTTCAAACATGCCAAATTTCAAAAGCGAATATCTCGAGAACCGTTAGTCCTATTATTAAATTTTTTCCACCAATCGATTGGTCGTGATGCCGCCAATCGTACTACATCAAAATTAATACGGAGAAAAATATTTTCAAGAAATTCTTTTAGCCAGGGCACAAACCACTTACCCAAGACATAAACCAATTACGTACCTTAAAAGAGGACGTTTTCCTCAGCCCGAAAGTGTTTTTATTTTTACTCTAGGCATTACCGTTGTGGAGATATTCGCAATCAAAATTCGGTTGGTTGGTGTCTTCGCTAAAAAATTTCTTTAAACTTGAATATCTCGGCTACCTTTTGATTTTTTGGAAATATTTTTTCACAGATGTACATTATAGCTTGTGTACTATCATTAAGTAGTAAAATCGGTTCAATAAAAGCATACCGTAAACAAGAAAATTTAACCTAACCTCAAAATATTCATCAAAGACCGACAATTTTTAGTTTGAAGGAAAGAGAACATTCTCCTGAACATGCTACTATTTTTTATTTTTCTCTAAGCCACACCGTTGTGGAAATATTCACAATTGAAATTCATTTGGTTGGTGTCTTCGCTAAAAAATTTTTTAAACGTGAATATCTCGGCTACCTTTTGATTTTTTGGAAATATTTTTTCACAGATGTGCATTATAGCTTGTGTACTATCATTAAGTACTAAAATCGGTTCAATAAAAGCATACCGTAAACAAGAAAATTTAACCTAACCTCAAAATATTCATCAGAGACCGACAATTTTTAGTTTGAAAGAAAGAGAACATTCTCCTGAACATGCCACTATTTTTTATTTTTCTCTAAGCCACACCGTTGTGGAAATATTCACAATTGAAATTCGGTTGGTTGGTGTCTTCGCTAAAAAAAATTTTAAACGTGAATATCTCGGCTACCTTTTGATTTTTTGGAAATATTTTTTCACAGATGTGCATTATAGCTTGTGTACTATCATTAAGTACTAAAATCGGTTCAATAAAAGCATACCGTAAACAAGAAAATTTAACCTAACCTCAAAATATTCATCAGAGACCGACAATTTTCAGATCAAAAGAAAGAGGGCGTCCTCGTGAACATGCCACCGTTTTTCATTTTTCTCTAAGCCGCACCGTTTCCGAGAAAATCGCATTTAAAGTTTTTCACTAATTTTTGCCTACTGCTGGTTCTGGGCCCCTGGTGTTTTGGAACGGGTGGAAAATTTTCAAACATGCCAAATTTCAAAAGCGAATATCTCGAGAACCGTTAGTCCTATTATTAAATTTTTTCCACCAATCGATTGGTCGTGATGCCGCCAATCGTACTACATCAAAATTATTACGGAGAAAAATATTTTCAAGAAATTCTTTTAGCCAGGGCACAAACCACTTATCCAAGACATAAACCAATGACGTACATTGAAAGAAGACGTCTTCCCCAGCCCGAAAGTGTTTTTATTTTTACTCTAGGCATTACCGTTGTGGAGATATTCGCAATCGAAATTCTGTTGGTTGGTGTCTTCGCTAAAAAATTTCTTTAAACTTGAATATCTCGGCTACCTTGTGATTTTTTGGAAATATTTTTTCACAGATGTGCATTATAGCTTGTGTACTATCATTGAGTAGTAAAATCGGTTCAATAAAAGCATACCGTAAACAAGAAAATTTAACCTAACCTCAAAATATTCATCAGAGACCGACAATTTTTAGTTTGAAAGAAAGAGAACATTCTCCTGAACATGCCACTATTTTTTATTTTTCTCTAAGCCACACCGTTGTGGAAATATTCACAATTGAAATTCGGTTGGTTGGTGTCTTCGCTAAAAAATTTTTTAAACGTGAATATCTCGGCTACCTTTTGATTTTTTGGAAATATTTTTTCACAGATGTGCATTATAGCTTGTGTACTATCATTAAGTACTAAAATCGGTTCAATAAAAGCATACCGTAAACAAGAAAATTTAACCTAACCTCAAAATATTCATCAGAGACCGACAATTTTCAGATCAAAAGAAAGAGGGCGTCCTCGTGAACATGCCACCGTTTTTCATTTTTCTCTAAGCCGCACCGTTTCCGAGAAAATCGCATTTAAAGTTTTTCACTAATTTTTGCCTACTGCTGGTTCTGGGCCCCTGGTGTTTTGGAACGGGTGGAAAATTTTCAAACATGCCAAATTTCAAAAGCGAATATCTCGAGAACCGTTAGTCCTATTATTAAATTTTTTCCACCAATCGATTGCTCGTGATGCCGCCAATCGTACTACATCAAAATTAATACGGAGAAAAATATTTTCAAGAAATTCTTTTAGCCAGGGCACAAACCACTTATCCAAGACATAAACCAATGACGTACATTGAAAGAGGACGTCTTCCCCAGCCCGAAAGTGTTTTTATTTTTACTCTAGGCATTACCGTTGTGGAGATATTCGCAATCGAAATTCGGTTGGTTGGTGTCTTCGCTAAAAAATTTCTTTAAACTTGAATATCTCGGCTACCTTTTGATTTTTTGAAATATTTTTTCACAGATGTGCATTATAGCTTGTGTACTATCATTAGGCAGTAAAATCATTTCAATAAAAGCATACCGTAAACAAGAAAATTTAACCTAACCTCAAAATATTCATCAGAGACCGACAATTTTTAGTTTGAAAGAAAGAGAACATTCTCCTGAACATGCCACTATTTTTTATTTTTCTCTAAGCCACACCGTTGTGGAAATATTCACAATTGAAATTCGGTTGGTTGGTGTCTTCGCTAAAAAATTTTTTAAACGTGAATATCTCGGCTACCTTTTGATTTTTTGGAAATATTTTTTCACAGATGTGCATTATAGCTTGTGTACTATCATTAAGTACTAAAATCGGTTCAATAAAAGCATACCGTAAACAAGAAAATTTAACCTAACCTCAAAATATTCATCAGAGACCGACAATTTTCAGATCAAAAGAAAGATGGCGTCCTCGTGAACATGCCACCGTTTTTCATTTTTCTCTAAGCCGCACCGTTTCCGAGAAAATCGCATTTAAAGTTTTTCACTAATTTTTGCCTACTGCTGGTTCTGGGCCCCTGGTGTTTTGGAACGGGTGGAAAATTTTCAAACATGCCAAATTTCAAAAGCGAATATCTCGAGAACCGTTAGTCCTATTATTAAATTTTTTCCACCAATCGATTGGTCGTGATGCCGCCAATCGTACTACATCAAAATTATTACGGAGAAAAATATTTTCAAGAAATTCTTTTAGCCAGGGCACAAACCACTTACCCAAGACATAAACCAATTACGTACATTGAAAGAGGGCGTCTTCATAAACCCGAAAAGGTTTTTATTTTTACTCTAGGCATTACCGTTGTGGAGATATTCGCAATCGAAATTCGGTTGGTTGGTGTCTTCGCTAAAAAATTTCTTTAAACTTGAATATCTCGGCTACCTTTTGATTTTTTGGAAATATTTTTTCACAGATGTGCATTATAGCTTGTGTACTATCATTAAGTAGTAAAATCGGTTCAATAAAAGCATACCGTAATTAAGAAAATTTAACCTAACCTCAAAATATTCATCAGAGACCGACAATTTTTAGTTTGAAAGAAAGAGAACATTCTCCTGAACATGCCACTATTTTTTGTTTTTCTCTAAGCCACACCGTTGTGGAAATATTCACAATTGAAATTCGGTTGGTTGGTGTCTTCGCTAAAAAATTTCTTTAAACGTGAATATCTCGGCTACCTTTTGATTTTTTGGAAATATTTTTTCACAGATGTGCATTATAGCTTGTGTACTATCATTAAGTACTAAAATCGGTTCAATAAAAGCATACCGTAAACAAGAAAATTTAACCTAACCTCAAAATATTCATCAGAGACCGACAATTTTTAGTTTGAAAGAAAGAGAACATTCTCCTGAACATGCCACTATTTTTTATTTTTCTCTAAGCCACACCGTTGTGGAAATATTCACAATTGAAATTCGGTTGGTTGGTGTCTTCGCTAAAAAATTTTTTAAACGTGAATATCTCGGCTACCTTTTGATTTTTTGGAAATATTTTTTCACAGATGTGCATTATAGCTTGTGTACTATCATTAGGTAGTAAAATCGGTTCAATAAAAGCATACCGTAAACAAGAAAATTTAACCTAACCTCAAAATATTCATCAGAGACCGACAATTTTTAGTTTGAAAGAAAGAGAACATTCTCCTGAACATGCCACTATTTTTTATTTTTCTCTAAGCCACACCGTTGTGGAAATATTCACAATTGAAATTCGGTTGGTTGGTGTCTTCGCTAAAAAATTTTTTAAACGTGAATATCTCGGCTACCTTTTGATTTTTTGGAAATATTTTTTCACAGATGTGCATTATAGCTTGTGTACTATCATTAAGTACTAAAATCGGTTCAATAAAAGCATACCGTAAACAAGAAAATTTAACCTAACCTCAAAATATTCATCAGAGACCGACAATTTTTAGTTTGAAAGAAAGAGAACATTCTCCTGAACATGCCACTATTTTTCATTTTTCTCTAAGCCACACCGTTGTGGAAATATTCACAATTGAAATTCGGTTGGTTGGTGTCTTCGCTAAAAAATTTTTTAAACGTGAATATCTCGGCTACCTTTCGATTTTTTGGAAATATTTTTTCACAGATGTGCATTATAGCTTGTGTACTATCATTATGTACTAAAATCGGTTCAATAAAAGCATACCGTAAACAAGAAAATTTAACCTAACCTCAAAATATTCATCAGAGACCGACAATTTTCAGATCAAAAGAAAGAGGGCGTCCTCGTGAACATGCCACCGTTTTTCATTTTTCTCTAAGCCGCACCGTTTCCGAGAAAATCGCATTTAAAGTTTTTCACTAATTTTTGCCTACTGCTGGTTCTGGGCCCCTGGTGTTTTGGAACGGGTGGAAAATTTTCAAACATGCCAAATTTCAAAAGCGAATATCTCGAGAACCGTTAGTCCTATTATTAAATTTTTTCCACCAATCGATTGGTCGTGATGCCGTCAATCGTACTACATCAAAATTACGGAGAAAAATATTTTCAAGAAATTCTTTTAGCCAGGGCACAAACCACTTATCCAAGACATAAACCAATTACGTACGTTGAAAGAGGACGTCTTCCCCAACCCGAAAGTGTTTTTATTTTTACTCCAGGCATTACCGTTGTGGAGATATTCGCAATCGAAATTCGGTTGGTTGGTGTCTTCGCTAAAAAATTTCTTTAAACGTGAATATCTCGGCTACCTTTTGATTTTTTGGAAATATTTTTTCACAGATGTGCATTATAGCTTGTGTACTATCATTGAGTAGTAAAATCGGTTCAATAAAAGGATACCGTAAACAAGAAAATTTAACCTAACCTCAAAATATTCATCAGAGACCGACAATTTTTAGTTTGGAAGAAAGAGAACATTCTCCTGAACATGCCACTATTTTTTATTTTTCTCTAAGCCACACCGTTGTAGAAATATTCACAATTGAAATTCGGTTGGTTGGTGTCTTCGCTAAAAAATTTCTTTGAACGTGAATATCTCGGCTACCTTTTGATTTTTTGGAAATATTTTTTCACAGATGTCCATTATAGCTTGTGTACTATCATTGAGTAGTAAAATCGGTTCAAAGGAGTGCATTAAACGGAAAAATTCCGCTCTTTTAATGAATTTCGCAATGAGTCCGTGTCATCTGCGAAAATTGACATGACAACGCCTCATGGAAAGACTTCAAACGGTACCGTGGCCTACATTTGCTTCGATTCCGTATTAAATGGAAACGCGGCAAGGAAGAGTGTCGGATAACACAACAGCTTTCAGCGACAATGCTTGAGGGAAGATACACTTAGTGCTAGTTATTACCTGTAGGGAAAGGAGCAGGTCCTTGTCGCCATAGAACAGATTCAAGGAGATGTTAACGTTCCCAAGGTTGTATTGCGGTGGTTTGTCGGACTTGTACACTTCGAAGTTCTTTTCCGGCGACTGGTAGTCGAATTGTTGGAAATTTCCTTGAATCAAATAAGGAAAATAAAAGTTTGAACGGGAAAAATTGGAAATTTACCATTCAAAATCAACTGCCCAAAGTGTATCGCTTGTTTCGACGACATTCCAGCTGGAGTCGTTATGAAAATCTTCCCGAACAGTTCCTGAATTTGGAGCGTTTTGAACTTTGTTACTGAATTAACTGAATTTGGGCATACCCTGTCCATACTGTAATCACTGAAGCCAACTGTCGAGTAGACCATTCTCAAGCAGAATTCCTGCAGTGGGGATTTGATACCACAGAAGCCCTTCAGCAAGGAATCACGAACCGGATCGTAGCTCATCACGTCGTAGAGGCGCTCTCGCCTGATGGTTTTCTGTGGATTCGAGTCGATTTAGATTTCACTTTCTTTTACCGAAGAAAAGAAAAATTTTCTCACTTCAAGTTCATTCAAGTCGTTTGCCAAGAGCCGCACAAGCGGGCTCTTGAAATCAGCTAAAAATGCGATTGGGGACAGTAGGTGCGCTGATGCAATTTTCGCGTTGTAATCAGGCAGTTGGCACAGCAAGACGAGAAACGCAGTACAACCTTGAGAGTGCGCGACGTAGTGAACTTTGCGAGCACCGGTTTTCGCAATGACTCCGTCGATAATGGCTGGCAGATCGTACTGACCCATTTCGTGCCATGAGAAGTCCCAAAACGCAGGGGAATCCCAACTGAGGGATTTGTGTTCCCTTGACCACGTGTTGCCGCGAGCGTTCGGGAGCCACACATCGTATCCTTCGTCATGCAAAATGTTTCCAAGGGAAAAGTGCTTCCCAGCTAGGATGAAGTCTCCGGCAGATCCTATCACGCCGTGCATCAAAATTGCAACTTCCGGAGGTCTGGTGGTATTCTTCGGCGGAATGCGATGCAAGGTCAGGATGTAACCGTCTTTCGTAACGACTCTGTGACGCTCAGCCTCGTACCCAGACTTGTTCAAGATCCTCATGATCAAATCGCATTGCACTAATCCGGCCAACACCAAATGAAACACACTGAAAACTAAAAATTTCCTCAACATTTTCGCGTTTACCACAAAATCGACTTTCAAGCTCAAAATTCGCGCCAAAACTGAACCTCCATCGACTCCGAACATCGATCAGTCCTGCAGTCGAATCGAGTGCAACTTAGGGGCACTCAAAGAGTTTGTTTACATTTCGACTAGGTCTGGGCGTGTTGCCAGTGGACTGTGAAAACGCAAACATTCCACGCATACAAATCGATCAGAGACACGCTCGGGTCGATTAGGAAGACAACTTGTCGAGTGGACGTCATGAAAATGCAAATTCCAATTCCAACCGAAATTACTATTCATGGGCAAATGTACACATCTCTTGCCTCCTGAATACCAACGATGCTTGCGTCTTTGTGACAAACAGTCAAACAGTTTCCAGAAATTCAGTGATCCTCGCAGGGAATCAAAAGTTGAGAAGCAATCAAAAGTTTGAACTCTTATCAGAACGATAAAACAAAATGATAGTATTGTGACAGTTTTATATCTGCACGAATTTGTTATAAAATCACAGCGTGAATAATTCATGACAATTTAACGTCAACGCAAAAGTTATGGTTTCCAAGTTAGTGCTGAACTTCAACAAGCAATTTCACAAAATCCCAACACGAAGTAAACATTATTATCTGTAGCAGGTGATAAACGCCAAATAAACATTTCGTCTTACAGAATCATCATAATGGCGTTATCAATTGCTACAAAATGGCGGTGAAACGATTTCGTAATTTGAATTTGAATTTGCATTTGATGGGTTTGGTGCCGTCCGAGAGGCAGAGAGACTTTCACTTAATGACATTGAGAGTACCTACTCGTGAATTCTGCGCGTCTAAATGGACGCAATTTTATTAATGACATAATTTGGAGGTTTGTGAGCAGACATCTTGAGTCGATCGAAGCAAATAAGAGACGCGAGTTTGTTAGCAAACGGCAAACATTTGATGGATTGTCAGAAAACATGGGCAATTTGTCGCCGTGTCGACGTGCTGCGGTGTAGTATTATTAACCTATTGATTTCTGTAATCCAGTCGACCTTGAAATAAATTTTAAAAAAACTTCTCATATACAAGTCTATTATATGGGAGTGTAGCTTATTATAAAACATCAAAAACAAATAAGAAACAACTTCCATGGATTCCATGGACAAATACATAAAAGACAAAGCATTGAAAAAATAGACTAACATCCTAACATATCACTAGGAGTCTTGAGACACACGCCACAACCTAACGCCGAAATACTCACACTTAGGAACGATAATGACTGACTAAAGGGTAATGGGTAAAAGAGTACACACAACAACAACAAAAAAGCAAACGTACTTAAACACTAGCTTAAATCTAACCATAGTTCCTTGAGTGTAAATTTGTTTTGCTAATTCATCATCCGCCATCCACTGTTTGGGATTCAAATTTTCTTCGGGCATATTTTTTATTTTCAATATTTTACACCGTTTCTGAAAAATACTTGATATACACTAAATTGTTTACGTCAATTACAAACTATTTAACAATATCTTTTTAAAAAAACTATCTTGAGACTTTAGTTTTTCCGTATTTCCGGGAAAAAATGAATTAGAAAAATGTGAAGCTGCTGAATAGTTTTGATTTTTATTTGATTTAAAGTTGAAGCTCTTAAAGATCTGAAATGAGATGAATTGTTATTAATTATAAATATAAAATATTTCATTATTTTACTTTTTAATTGTTAGTTAACTGGTTGATGATGTCGGCCACGGCTCTTTAAAAAATTGTTACACAAGCTTTTCTCTATACACTGTATTAGAATTTGTTATATTCTCTAGCTTTGAAGCTTCTTATTATTATCGTTTTATGTTTTCTTCTATTCCATGTAAAAAATATATTAGGATTTTCCATCAGCTATGGACGGGTATTGCCTTTTAATGACAGCAAAATGTGTCATCTGGAAGGAGTTTGTCCTTTGACAGCCTCGTTCAACGAAACCAGTCAAACAGTATCCCATGTTATAGTCTTCTACGGTTATATTTGAGCTTAGAAAGAGTTTAAAATCACCATCTCTTAGTTTCTTTTTAAATGTTCCTAAAATTAATAGTGATCCTTTGTCTAGGACTAGCATACGTGCTTTTGTTGAATGTTTCTGTGCTCCAGTGATCTCTTCAATTGTACAACGGTTTGGTTGCCACCAACATGGTGTGATTGTCCAGTAACTTGATGCAGCACTGCGTGCCCAACCCTCTTCTGGATATAGGAGTATCTTGAAAGAATGTTAAAAATTACTAAAATATATGTTTGAAAAATATTATTTATGACGCCCACTCGTATGCAATCTAATAGACATTGAAAAGTTTTAAGTTGATTGATGTGGAAACAATTGAAGGGTTATTGAAATATTCACAAACTCACACAGGTGGGAGTCTTTGATGTGGAATGGTTTTGACGTTCGTTCATGAACTGACAATTGAATCGTGAATATTTTGGTTTTTCCAAGAAAATTAGTGAAAATTCTTTAAGTTTCTCGGAATTTTCCAAGTTTAAGACTTCAGAAATAACAAAAATTCCATTTGAATTTCGAAGAAAATTCCCTCCTTCATAAATTCATGGCGTATTTCATCGAGGGTAACGTATTTCAATTAGAATGTTCAGTGTAAATGAATAAATGAAGCGAACAGACACAGGACAGGGAATAAGAGGAAATGTTATTTTAATTAATAATTAATTGTTGAAAAAGGTTAATGTTAATTAAATTGTAATTTAACACGTAAACTTTGTTCTTGAACGAATTGAATATTTCAATAAAGAAAATTTCCCAAAGGTGAAATACGAATTAGAATGAAAATGAAAACAGGAGCGAGGACTGTTTTGAAACTTTTTAATCAAAATAATTTTCTTAATTAAAAGGTGCTGGTTGAAACAATAAAAATAATATTCGCAAGTTTCGTTTTACTTCTTAGTAGAACCATTCCACCTAGTGAGGTTTGTGTGGGCGGTTAAAGGATACCACAGGATCCTTTCATGGAATTCGTTTGACTTTGGTACATAAGGATGAATGAATTTTCCGGGAATGTTATACAATAAAACCGTCAATTGTGGGTTGTATAATGTCATTAGATTGTTATACGAGTAACGAAACACACAAATTCCAAAATGGATTCCAACGCGACATGTATCCTTTTGGTTTTTGTTTATTATACAATATTTGACATGCCACAATCAACAACATATAAAGGATGCGAGAAGAATATACGATTAGCTTTTATCAATATTTGGTATATGTAAACAATTTCCACAATTTCCACAATTTCCTCGAATTCCATGTCACAAATGACTTAATTTCGTAACATGTACCATGGGGGAAGGGGGGTATGTCTAATATCCAATTTGGATAAATCAATTCGGGAGAAAGCAGAATCATATTCAAAACTTCTGAGAAGGAGCCTATATTTCTATATTTCTCATCGTGAACAGGAATCGGAATCGGAATAGGAATAGGAACAGGAACAGGATGCCGTGTGAGTGGATAATCTTATCTAACAACTTCCTTTTGTCAATCTATGTTGAATGAAGGACATAAAACGTTATCATATTCGGTGGAAGGTTATGAACTGTAACCAGCTTTGGATATTGATAAAAAAAAATCTCTGAAACTTATGTACACATCACCCCCATTCCATCATCATCAACATCAACATCATCATCATCATCATCATCGTGATGGAATGATGTTGATGAAAGAGAAACGGAAGTAACCTAGATTCGGATCTGGATCTGGGACCCGATCTGGATCCTTTTATCATGTGAATCATATATGTATATTCGTATACTAAGTGCTTTAACTAACCTTATTCGAATAACCATTGAATTTAAGAAGCTTCTTGCAGGATTTACCACGACTTTCAAAGTAAACCTCTTGTGGCGTCCGATGCGATCTGGTTGTCTTCATAGCACAACATCCTGGCTTGATAGCTGGCGATGATGGCGGTCTCATACCTAATTTTATTATATCCACATCCATTTCCATTGTCCCCCAGTTCGAGAGCAAGAAGTTTCATGTTAGGTCAACACCTGATGCATATTTCTATATTGATATCCTTTTATTATCCTTTTCTTTATCCCTTTCACTTCGCTCTCTTTCTTTTAACAAATAAACACTGAACACATTTTGGTAATAAGCGACACGATATGAATCCTTTCTACAAAATAACTTTTCCTTTATTCACTTTTTCACGACATCCTTACAGGATACGACACGACACAACACCAGACTAAATGAAATCGTTCTACTCCTGTAGCAGAGATGTTGGGCTTATAGTAAACCGAATGAGAAACCCTCTCGTTGTGTGTGCCACAAGTTTTTCTAATCGTGCGCATGTCCTTATAGTCAACGCCAAAATAAATGTTACCCAAAGCCTAGAGTACACACTATTCATTATGAATATCCTTTTACCCGAACCACCATTTTATTCATAGTGGCGAGGGTGGAAGGATGCTGGAGTATCCTGTGCAAGGATACATCGAGACGCGACTAGGACTTGAATGCAGATTATGGAATGTTGAAAATATGCTTATCCTAGTGGTTTCCTTTTTTCCCGTAGTGCTTTAAACGCAAAACCTAATAAGGTAAATGATTTCCTGTTTGTATTTTTTCAGAGTACGGATCCTTTGTTTGCTTCTCAAGCATCATTGTTGTGATGGCGGGTATTGTCTAATTTCATTCTTGATCCTGACAGTGTCCTTATTGCCACACAGTGTAATTTCCTGCGTTTGTGCGTGCGTTCAAAACTTTTGTCTTCCTTAAAAAGTCATTTAGCAATGAGTCCTTTGCTTTACTTTAGTTTAGACAAAATCTATTTCCATTATGTCCTTGTCGTTTCACACGAGAGAACCCTTGGGGTCTTCTGGAGCACCGTGAAATGACTTCAAGACGGGGATGGGATGTTGAGTGCCTTAAGTAAACTTTTACACAAAAGCTGTTTTTGTGTGGCGACGAGCTGGGTTCTTTGTATCAAAGGACCTTTCCTTTTTTTCTCTCTAATTTTGCAATTTATTCCGGCATTAGGTTTTTCCTCGGTCTTGTCCTAGGTTGTCCTTTTTCCCTCTTTACGTTCTGGACGTTTGGGTAATGAATAGAAAAATTTCGATTTTATTATTTCGAGTTGTTAATTTTTCTGTTTCACATCCTTTTCATTAAGTCTCATTAAGTGAAATGAGAAAAAATCCCAGCGATTAGTGCGAATTAATAGAATCCTTGTCCAGAATGTTGTCGTGTCGTGTTGCAAACTACTTCCAACGCTTAGAGTGTTGGCTTTGTTTCATGTTTACTATCCTTCAGGGTGGAATGATTTAATTAAAATTTTCAAGGATCCATCAGGATTCGGGGAAAATTACTTTTAAGTGTTTCTGACAACAATTTCAACGTTGAGATTTCTCTTTTTCATTTTCTGCAAAGAAGTGAATTTCATTAAGTCAAATTGAAGAGTTTCTCGAAAAACTCTGCTGCTGCAAGGCAAGTGTTCTTGAAGGATATGAAATGAAACTTTAATTACGAAATGAAACTGCCACAAACTCGACATAGTCTGTCAATTCAATTTGACATTCTGCAATGTCACACACTTCACATTGTTTCAAAGTAAAAATTCAACTTTGTGTCCATGAAAAGTCACAGAGTCGCTCGTGTCGTATAACTTCATTTCGGAAGTGATTCCCCAATGAACGGTTAGTGTTTATCTTTTCCAAGTAGTCCTTCAAGTGAAAGATACGTCCTCCCAAAAGTATCCACAACAATTACCCCCAACATCACTAGTATCCACCACCATCATCATCACCATCAATCAAGGGACCTTCGTCGAGGGACTGAATAAATTTTTAACGATTTCGGATTAAATCGTTTTTATTTACCCCCAAGTGGAGTTTTTAAACGAGAAATTCGGCAATTAATTTGCAGTCTTTACGAGTACATATTTATACTTTATTAATTATTAATAATCAAAGTAAGTCATTAGCATGTTTGGTTTTATTTCAAACTCAAATTGACTTATTAACTTGCAAATTGACTGCCTTCAAGCTGGAAATTCGCAAAGGAAATGCTTGGAAATTGTTAATAAAATTTCACAAATAAGTTTTTCGGACGAATTTTGTGTTTCTCTCAAATTTTATTAAATTTGCATACTTTTTGGACACATTTACATGATTTCCATACAAATGTGATTGAAAATAAGCATATCTTTACAAATGTATCGATCGTGGATTTTGGATCGTAGATTTCTCAAAAGCAGGCACTCATCTGGACGGAAGTGGTTTTCAATTAGCAATCCTGTAGAACGGTACATTGAGGCAGGGCACTTGAATAAATCGTTTGAAATAAACAACACAAACAAACTTTGACTGTTCCCTCGTTGACTGTGACGGTAAAACATCCACCCTCACACAAAGAATGAAAATGTGAAAACCCTCAAACCCTCTGTAAAAGTGAAGTGGCTGAAGCCATCGTTTCATGGTATCGTTTATGATTAAACAAAACTAAAAACTCCGGAAACTGCTAACAAAAGGTTCACTAGCAGTTTGTGTGTGTTCCCATGTTCCATAACGCCTCACCTTTGGTCCACGCCACCTCAATGTTTTGCACAAAGAACGTTCAGCTTATTTGACGTACTCGTAGTCCTTGTTGGAAGGTGTTTTGTTCATTGAAACAGACGATAGCCTTGTTAGGATTGCTCTTGCAAAACAACTAGAGCTCATAAAACGTTTGAATAAACGACAACTCTGGAAAGTTGGAGGAGATGCAGGCAACACCATTAATAAATCACGAAGCAAACATAGTTTGCCATCAAGACTACTCATTGATTCAGTGCTTGGGTTAAGTGAAAACAAGGAACAGGTCTTTCCGAAGGGACTTTGTACCCAATTAAGTGGGTTTTCTGAAATCTCGCTGTACTAAACTTTCGTCCTGATGCAAGGAAAAATGGAAAATTATTCAGGTGGAGTGAAATTCTGATGGAATCGTGTGGGTATTTCCATCAGAATCACCTTCAAACTTTTAATTGCACTTCTCTGGTATCCTTCATTATCCTGGAAAACATAAACAAATCCATTTTTCTATCGAATTCTGGGATGAATAATTCCAAAGCGATCGAATTCAATTTTTCCTTCGCCATCTGTTGTTCACAAGTGAAATTGCATTTAAATAAACGATTCCAAAGCGATCTGTCAAATTCGTTGACAAATTTTCGCTCGCCATCTGTTGTTCACCAGTGGAGGTTCAAGATTGAACAACGTTCGTTCCTGGTTAGTGTCTCGAGTTGATGCGACGCAATGCGATGGAATCGCCGCCATTTTGATGAATTTCGTTTGTTCATGGATTTTTACGTGAAAACATTGATTTCAAGGACGTGAATCCTTTGAAATGTTAAGTGAAATTGTTGTAAAATGAAAATTTTAAGTTCGGAATGTAATTTAAGCAGCGAATCAAAGGGATTTGTTATGTAAACAACGCTTGAAATGAAGACATCACATGGAACTGAGTGTGTTTTCTTTTGATTTCACCTCGACCTAATAAACGCTGACACAATTTCTTATTCTTAATTCTTCGATTAATAAGAAAACAAGAATGAAAAGAAGAATGTCCAGCAATTGAATGAGATTTTAGTGAATTAAAAATGACCAACGAAAACTGCACAAAATTCATTTCATCTGGATTGATCGATTTTTTCAGATGGATTTCGTTTCGATTTACTTCTCTTTTATTCTGCGGTTCGTCTTTGCCTGCCAGTTTGATTTTATTCAATAAATTTGTATTGATTTTTGGAAATCGATCAACACATTTAATCCATCGCCTCGACTTTATTGCACATTCCATGAGAGCCACTGCAGGAGCCGAGCCACAGAAGCTACAGGAGTGATAATACGATGCGGAATTCAATGTAGGTACAAGACTGAGGCGATGTGATTCCATGCCAATCTTGATGTCAAGATCACCAACATCATGTCGACATAATCATGATCAAATGATACGCACACGATGATAATGGGGTTCACAGTTATGTGGTCTTGTAATGACTCCAATCAGGAGATGCCAATGATGGGAAAAACGCCAAAAATTCTTCCCTCAATCTTGTCATCGATATGTGGTCATTCATAAAGAAATGAACAAACGAAAGCACGAATCGATGATAATCAGGCTAAAACTATCAGGTATAGGTACAGATTCAGGTTTACAATCATGATGATGATGATGATCATGAAGATGATGATGATGATGATGATAATGATGATGGTGATGGACCTCCAAGATTTTTCGGGTATTTTGATTTCTAGATTTAGGTATAAATCACTTGTGCCATGGCTTTTTGCACTGATGGAATGTTGGATTGCATTGTGGACTGTTAATGCTACTGTTACTGTCAATATCCATCAGATCAGCAGACAAAAAGAGAGAGACAGAGAGAGAGATCAGTCAAATTTTGGTTTTTTCCGCGATGATTGCTTGACCAAATAAGTTTTGTTTTCTGTCATGTTCTTGGGTGGTTTTGTCGTGTACCACTTACTGTGAGACTCATCCACATTCATCCAGTATAGATTGAAGAAGCACCAATTGATCTGAGTCAGATCAGCCACTATTCACTATAAAACAAATGCCCATTGGAATGCATTATGTATGAGGTATGAGAATCTGAAGAATAAGAAGCGCCGAGATAATTAAGTGGATAACTGACCAGGAAGTGAAATTCATTCCATTTCTCGTCCAACTCTATGTCATCCTATCTGGCTGGCAGGAGCTTGTCGTCGCACTAGTTGCACAAGTGTATTGGTCAATCCATCATAAATCATGTAAACTAGGAAAAATCATCAGAGTTTCCTCATTATCAGCAAATCGCACTAACAGGTGGAAAGTAGAACTTGTCAACTCCTTACATAGATTTCATGAAAACTGCATAATATGCCAGACAAATGTGTCGCGCTTTCCAAGAAGAAAAAGCCACGACCTGTATTCGCTCGTTGTGCTGATATCAAAATTCTCAGAAACTCCATTTGACATTCGCTGAGAAGTCATAGAACTTCGAGGCTGCTCACTTGGAAAAGTCGCATCGCTTTCCATAACTGGAAAATTCTTCGAAATTCGAAATTGCTGTCGTTTTTTTTCCAGTGAATTTCATTTGAAAATGCATTTTTTGCACAAATGTTTGCGTTATTTTGGAGCCCCCAAAAATTTAACTGCAACTCAATACGATTTCGAGTGATTCCACAGTTAAAGGGTTGTCGCCCAGGTCAAGGTGTTCTTTTCCAATTTTTTATTTTTTTTTTGTGTGGCTTTCTCGCGTTACCATGAAACTTTTAGTCGATATCGATTGGACTCAAGAAAATTGAAATTTAAATTCTGGATAAAATTGCGTCAGAATTACAACAACGAATCTCTCATACAAAGAGACAGACAAATGTATCATACGATCCGTTTTCTGTTATACGTATAACAATTTCCCCTCATTTCTTGTTAATTATAAATTTTCAAAATGAAAATCATTATCCCGAATGATTGAACAAATGCCCAAGTGAATGCGTGCCACCATTGAAAGTAAAAGTGTTAACAAAATTTCGCGCCCAAATATTGTTTTCCATTTTGAAATTGGATTCTTCATTTTAGCAAACAAAATTTCACCTTGCGCTGGGAATTAGCAAGTGTCCAAAGTCCTAAAATTGTTTTATCATTTTTCTGTATAAACGATGAGTGACACACGTGTGTGGTATACCACCATCTGCGTGTATGACACGTTCCTGGTAATCAGAGAAAACAATTGCGGAATAAAAACAAACAGCCATTTGTTGTTTCTCCCTCGAAAAGTGTGTCATATTTGTGAGTGTTACGTTGGCAGTTGCGTAAAAAAACAATGTTTTATTAACTGCTTGAAGAAAGAATAAAACAAAATTTCAAAACAAATCCAACACTGCAGAAAACTGCATTCAAGTGTCCATTTGTCGATGGCCACGACTGTTGTGTCATGTCGCACCAAATCGAGCATGACCACGAAATGACGAAACTCCAAGTAAAAGTTTTGCTTTGCAGTTGAACATGACGTCGTTCTTGTATTTGTCGAAACCCAAGCAACCCCAAAAAAATTCAACCCTTACCTCAGGCTCAGGCAGCAAGCAAGTCAAACAGCAGAAAAATTCAACAAAACTGAAACCGACACGAACTCGAACATTTCGCAGTTCGACTTCATTTGCTGCAACGTCAAAGTTCCATCGTTTCAACCCCAAAAATTGTTCCAACCACCGAAACGGGAGGCACAACCAAAAACCAAAGAATCCATTCTACCTCCAAGACACTCCATCGCCCCAAACCACCACCACCAGCGACACCAACGGCATAAAATAAAACGACAAAACTCTGCCCGAGAAGGAACGCGTGAAGAATTTCCCGGCGAAGCTCGTCCGCTCGACTTCCGTAATTTTCAGTTAAAGGAGCAACGCGTTCGCTGTCGGTTGGTTGTCATTTTGTTCGGGAAAATTATTTTGAAAATTCAAACAAAATCAAATTGTAAGAAAATTAAAAGAAAATATAATACATGTTTCGTCGAAAGGAAACCGAGTTATTACGTTTCTGTATTTCTGTGTGTTTGTGTTAAACGAATAACAACAGCAACAACAACAACAACAAAACTTTACCCCCGGATACCGATACGAGGATTTTTGTCCAACCGTTCTTCGGTGGTCAGTCAGTGGCGAGTTTAGTTGGGTCAGTGGTCGCCAGGATCTGTTCGGTTCCGTTCTGTTCTGTTCCTTATCAATTAAGGATCACATCCGGTTCGTGTTTGAATGTTTCGAATTTGAAATTTTGAAAACGTTAATAACTGTTTTAAATTTTATAAATGACTTTGTGTAGAAATTAATTTTAAATAATTAACAAGATATATTATAAAACGAAAGAAAATCGTGTGAAATGTTGAGGGAAAACTGTAAAATTTGTTGAATTTGTGTTTCCGTTTTCGAATCGAATGAAGTTTTTTGTGAAATTTATGAGAGTTTAACACTTAAATTAAAAAATCAAAAACTTTTAGTTAATTGTTAATCAACGTGCGAGTAAGACAAGAGTGAAGGTATTCAAGGAAATTTTGATTTGAGAAAATTTTGAAAATTCAGTTTGAAAGTGGAATTTTGTGGAGGAAAGCGTTCTTTCGATTTCCATTCAACTACTTCCCGGAAGTTCCGTTTTGGATACGATTTTGGTTTGTTTTCTGTGTTTCACCGAATGCACGTGAATAATTCCGTGATTGCCGAGGCTTCCCTTAATCTTGTACTAATCCTATAATTTAATATAAAATTTATATTTGAACATTTGACACGGAATGGATTCCCTTGCACTTGTTGCGTTTACCTTGTCAGGTGAGGTCAGGTGCTGTCACTATTGGGGAGAACGTGTTGGGGTTAATGGATGAATGTGTTGTTTCGATTGGAAATAAGTTGATTTCACTTGGGAAAATATTACTGGAAAACCTACAAATTTGAGATTATCCTGTGAAAAATTAATTTCCATCAATAATTTATGAGAAAATACTGAATTTCACTAAGAAAAATTAAATTCGATTTTGAACAATTCACGAGGTGAAGCAACGCAACCAGCTCCAGAATGCGTTTGACGCACAGTTGGTCGCAGATGCCGGGAAAATTGAGCGCCAATTTTGAAATTTTCAAATTTCCAAACGATTTAGTTTCGTTTTTCGACATAAATTTTATTCTAGTTACCTTTAGAAAATGATTTTCTTATTGATTTCAATGAAATTTCTCTCTGTGAATGTTGATCCTTGAAGATCTCGATTTGAATCAATCAAGTCTTAGTTCACCTGAATAAATTTTAATCAAACCCAAAGAATGTCCTTCTTTTGAAAAATGCATAAATCCATGTTGAGTAATCATTCCCCGAAAAGTAGGATTGTGTAAGACATCCTGCCAAGGATGCACATATGCACAAATGCACACATGAAATACATTAGATTTATTATATGTGCATTCTGCGACGGATCATTGGACCATGGAGGGTATAGTATATACGAGTACACAAGGAAGACACAAGAATAAAACCCGGCATAGAAAGGATACAACTGGATTCGTTTTAATGATTTGCGCAGAACTCCAACAAATGGTGAATTCTTCTTATCCACCACCATTTCTGCAGAAGGGTCAGGGGGGGTGAATGAGTTAAGAAGGATTTGAGCCTTATCACCTCGCAATGAAACGAAATGACAAAAATGAAAAAAATGCCGGACAACTAAAACGAAATGCTGGAAGGACACAAAAATCTATATGACACTAAGAACGTGTGCCAAAATGTGCCTTCCCGCCATATCCCATAGCTCCACAGCTCCACTTCCACTTTAGCTCTGTGAAAGACCTTCTTCCTTCCCCGTTCCCTATCCAACCAGTTCCTCTGCCCACCAAGTGAATAATTTCACAAAAAGCTGGCTTGGAGCCCAAAAATCCTCAGTTCCAGGATGACTTTTTTCCCTTTTTCCAAATGCAAGAAATGAGGGAATAAAATGTCAGGATATGATAAAAAAAAAAATGGAAGCAGAAGAAGAAGAAGCAGAAGATATCCCCACCAACACATGGACAGGATCAAGGAAATGCGTTATACAAGAGAATTGTGGAAAGATGGATGCAGGATTGGGTTTTCGGGAAGGTCAAAGTTAAATTGTACTTGTCAAGGGGTCCATGATAATTTGACTGTGTGTGTGTACCGGTCATATTTGGCACATATTCGAATAGTGCAAGGATGCAAGGATGTGTCATAGATGCGTGTATGACAAGGAAACAATTTTAATGGCCTATTTATTACGACAACATTGTGGCAACATTTGTCTCCCTCTAATCCCCATAGTCCTTGCACATGTATTGAGGATTCATTCACCCTACACTTGGAATCCGTGCCAAGTTCTACTTGGTTAATAGCGTTACGTACCCTGACAGATAGATGGGGTCTTTGAGCTCGACGTCTTTGAGCTGTTGGCAGTGATATTCGGCTCAGCCTACGCACTATGCTTGCATCTCGACTTCCGAAAAAACCTTAACCACGTCTAGTTAATCCTTGTGAGAATTCGTTATTCCAACAAGTCGACCAGAATATTCCCATGACCATGAAGATGAAGAAGATTTGAGGGACACACTGCTAACACTGGAATTCCGAGAAGGTTCGATCAACTGAAATGACCTTCCAATAATTCCAGTTAGACATGAAGGATCCGAAAAAACGGACCAGAGGTCGACCACTTCCTCACCAACTAACTCTCTCTAGTTAATTATTCTGGCGGCCTCGACGAGAGTTCAATAAATCCACATGTCCTCAATGTCTTGTCAAATGTCACTCAATTAGCATGAAACGGCGATGTTGTCGTACCTCAATTAGTGTTGCCAGCAGTGAAACAGAATTGAATATTGAAAATTGAGACTGTTCCAACGAATTTAATAAGAATTTCTGGATTAGATGATGAGCCTCTGATTAGCCACAATTAAAGTTAATCCAATTGGAATGAACTTTGACCGGGAAGTACTAAGAAATCGAGAAACCATCGGCACTGATTCCACTTAATTTTGAATTTTCAAAACATTTCAATTGAACAATTTTTATTATTTTCATTAGAAAGAGACAACCAGTGTGAATAAACTGCATTCTATTAGAGACTTAGTTATCCCAGATGATTGTTATTTGGTTCCTGTGCCTCGGTAGTGCTGCTCTTCACAGTTCAGTTGATGCGGGTGCACTCCTGGGCAGCCAATGCCCAGCTAAGAAACCTCCCTCGTATTTGAATACAATAAATAATGTTGAACAGATTCCACTTGGAGTACATGTGAACACAGAAGTGGAGAGAGGACAACAGAAAAGGTAGGTGTCTAATTGGAAAAAACCAAAATTTTCATTTTCAGAAATGGCGAGTAGAAAGAGTAAATTTTCTCTAATTAGGGCTTATGGAAAGCTCCTTAATTTGAACGTTGAACCACAATCACTCTTAGTGCCTTTCATAACAATAGAAGCGAAATCCTGTTTTCAAGAGTTCCAAGAAATCTCTGCAAATGACTCCTTGAATGGCTTCCATCCAGCCTCAAGCATGTCAGGGATTAAATTTTGTTCCTTCAAAAATTCCGACACATTCCGGAAGGAAAATGATTTCCTCAACGAAACAATTGATTTTCAGTCAAGAAAATGTGTACGAAAAATTCTTACCAACAAAAGAAAATTTGAAAATCTGAAAAGCAAACAAAATTTTCCCCCACCCCCATTTTCCGGGTCATGTCTTTTGTGGTGCTGAATGAAAATTTTCAATTTCTTTCGGAAAACTCATGAAAATCCTAAAATCGGGAAAATGTGAAAATTGTGAAAATTAAAAACAAGTAGGAAAATCGAATTTTCCTCCAATGCCTAGCATTTCAAAATGGAAACCACGACTCAGGTTTGTGTTTTCGGAAACAAGTGACAGATGCCGAGAAAAGGGTTGTTTCGGTAACGTCGAATTAAATCGACAGTTTCCACAATTGGGGGGATGCCGACTGGGGGGCAGTTAACACGTGACACTTTCTTCTTAGCGGTTGTGTACGTTCTATGTGCATGGAGGCGTTAAAATTCAAATCGCACGTTATTGAAATAAGACGACCTCCCTCACTTGTTTCCTTAAAAGGGAAAAACTCGAATCCAGCGCTAACTTCACTCAAGTGAATTCAGTCAGAAGAAAAAACAATAATTTATTCATGTTACGCATGTGGCTCCAAATTTCAGGGACTTTAGTGGATCAACATGAATTTTTGAGGAATTTGTATCATTTGCAATTGCTACGGTTCATCTGTGCTCCACATGAAGTGCGTTATGGCAGGAAGGAATGTATCCTCGTAATTCCCATCCTTGCTCCTGCCAGTTTGTGACCCAGAAATTGTGAATTTATTAAAATCCATCGACAAACTTGACTGAAAATTCGAGGGAATCCTGTTTTGGGGAATTGTCAAATTGCGAAAAGGTCAGGTCGAATGAAAGGATTTTTTCTATCGTTATGCTCCCCATTTGTGGAGCCTTGCTCGTGTTGCAACTGGCTGGATGAGTGTAGATTATCCAAAATCGATTGTGATCCACCGGATGTAAAGTACATACGATGGGGTGGATTGGGGGTGATGTAACATTATGACAAGCTGGAGACGAATTTCCGTTCAATATGCAAATTGACGGAGGCATCTTGTAAAATTTATGCTAAGCCACAGGGTGTGCAGGGTGCGAGAAGGGATTGGGAATCGCGTTGAATTGCAAATGCGAGAGTGGTGTCTCCAAATCCTGGTTGGATTATGTAAAGAATTGATTCACATGTGTGCCATATTCAAGAGCTTCCATGTCGGCAATATCCTTCTGGATTACATGGTTTTATGCACATGTAAATGTGTTACTTCACGATGTAACCACTCAATCGTGTGCTTTTCCCTCTTGTGTTCGTGATGGCATCGTCAAAAACAAATTTGCTTGTCGAGCTCGAAATTCCCGCCAAGAAATTTTTTGTTAGTGTAATCTTGAGTAATTTTCGAAACGCACGCTTCCATTTTGTTTTGTTGTGTGTGTGTCAGATGAAAAAAAAAAACAATTAATGTGAATTTCATTTGTCTGTTTTTGTCAACTCAATGACTGGAAATGAAGAAGCGATAAGTTTTTATAGCTTTTGTTTTTCAATTGTGGAGATTTTACAAGATTACTTAGGTCGGACTGATATCTCGGGGGACATTTGACATTTTGAAGTAAACAACGAGAAATCTGTGAATTTGGGAATATTTTCAAAGTTAGTGGAGCGCTTGTGTGGAGCAGATGCTTTTTTAAGTAATTCTGTGCAAAATGAACTTTTGGAATGAAGTTTTTGGACTTGCGGTTTGTTTGGTGTTTCTATGTTCATCGCTAGAGATCGGGCCATTTGAAAATGAAGAACAGTTCGTTGACTTCTACGAGAGTTGGGTGAATCTTGAGGATGCTGTGGAGTTTCGTCGCGTTGAGGAGAAGTTCTCGGATATGTTGATGAACAAGAGCGTGGATCCATGTGAGGATTTCTACGAATATGCGTGTGGAAACCTCGAGGAATCTTTCAATTTCCTTAAATCGAAGGATGAATTTCAGTTCCTGCCACGAACTGCAGCAAGGCGGAGAGTGTACGGGTTGTTCACAGATGAACTGCACGATTCTGATAGCGCAACTACGCGGAAGATGAAGCTCATTCATCGGGAATGTGCTGGTAGCAAAATCTGGGATCCTCTGGAGTTGGGGAACTTCATCAGAAGTGTTGCTTCGTGGCCGCTGCTGAACGAGAACTGGTCCAGTTCCGATTTCGACTGGCAGAATGTTTCGAGAGTTTTGGGACAGTACGATTTGAGTTCGTTTTTCCACGGAGAAACCGAGATTCGAGACGGCAAACTGTGCTTTGTGCTGAAGATGAATTTTCCAGTACACGACACGTTGCGATCTGCGGGAAACTTGTCGGTTCTGGGATTTGACGACGTGGCCTTAAGCGAAGATGATGCTAGAAAAGTTCAAGAGTTCTACCAGGAAATGCGATCGCAGTGGCGCTCCATTGCAGATTGGCAAGCCAATGAAACCTCATACAGTGTAGCTGAGTTGGAGTTCATCATTGGAAAAATCAATTTGACCGATTATTTTCGGAGCATTTTTGCACTAGAAGAGATTTCTGAGAGGCAAACTGTGATCGTAGAAACACCACGCTACATCCATCCGCTGTCATACCTACTGGAAAGGACCGAAACTCGAACTATTGCCAACTTCATGTTTGTTGACTTGGTGACGACGCTAATGAGAATTTGGTCGAATTACCAAGATTTTCCAAATTTCTGTAACTTCTGGATGCTGGACAGCTTCAGACCAGCTGCTCTTGAGGCATATATGAACAAATACGATTTCAAGCAGCCGACTGCCGACGCGGTCTTGAGCATTTTCAACAGATTGAAGGAACGAATGAAACAACTTAAGCTTCCCCAGCAGAAATTGAACTCCCTCAGCTTGACGATTCCTTCCTACGACTACTTCAGCGACCTCGTGCAGAAATCGTATGCGAATCTCGAAGTGAACAGGAGCAGTTTCTTTGAGTATCCAAAATACAAAGTCCAGCAACGAACCAATATGGAGTTGAAGGCAGAGGAACGAACCTTTGGCATACGAATCGTCTCCGAGCAATCCCAGATAAAATATCGTCGAGATGTGTCTATGCTGATGCCTCCGTTGTTTCACAGATTCAGCAACTTGTCCGCTAACTACGCTGGAATCGGAGAGGAACTGGCTAGGGTTCTTGTCGAAGAAGTTGGACTGTCAAAATCTGCGAAGCCTTTAGATGGTGACCATAAGACGGCAGTACAGTTAGAATCGTTGCGTGTAGCTCTTATGGGGTTCCATAAACAGCACCAAGAGGATCCTCGTTCACGGGAGGTCCTAACCGGTGGGGCTGAACATCGTGAGTTTTTCCTCAAATACGCCCAGAAACAATGCGGCTCTCCAGACGCTGGAAGCGTTTCTTCAACTATCTCCAAATTAGTTACCTTCAGTGAGGTCTACAACTGCCCAGTAGGTTCTAAAATGAATCCTACTGATTTGCTTTAATATTCTCTGTCTCTTTTTCAATAAAACATGTTTCGATTGAGAAATCAAATTCGTTGTGTTTGACATCTAACCCCTGGAATCTCCGAATTTAGCATGAAGAGTGCTTCAATCTTCCTCCGGAGATAACCCTTGGCTTTGCGGCGTAGGTATACTCGTGTTCAGCTCACAAAAATTCAGTGTAGATCCAGAAGTCTAGTAGTCAGCATCGCATCAGAATGTTGAGTTTGTGGAAAGTGATCGTGACGAGTGTTCTTCTGAGTTGTTGCGTGTCCTCGCTGGAACTGAAAGCGTTCGAGAGCAAGGATGAGTTCTTGGAATTCTACGAGAAGTGGATGAGAGTTGCCAACGTTGATGAGTTCGAAAAGATCGAAAATGCATTAACTGAGATGGTGGCCAACAAATCCGCTGATCCTTGCGAGAATTTCTACGAATACTCGTGTGGAGGATGGCGGAACACATTCCCCCAGTCGATGCAGAAACCTGATTTTAGCTTGGAGAGGTTGCCTTATATTGCAAGTATAAAGCTAATGGAAGGAATCTTTCAGAACGAAATCCAGGATGATGACAGTGAAGTGACGCGTAAATTGAAGGAGTTTTACCAAACGTGCATGGACCAAAGTACATGGAATTTCTCAGATTTCGGGGATTCCATCCAAACCTTCGCATTGTGGCCAGTTACGACTAACAACTGGCAAAGTTCTGACTTCGATTGGGCTGAAACGGAAGCGCTCCTCAATTTAAACAGATTGAGGGCTTTCCTTACTGTCGTGAATGATTTCAAGAACGGCACGAGCCGTTACAGTTTATCCAGAAGCTACAACGTGCTTGGAACTTTGGAGAGAGCTGGAGATTTGTCAATATTGAACTTGCCACGATTCAGTTTCAGTGAAAAGGATTCTGCAGACGTAAAGAAATTCCACGAGCAGATCGTAACTATCCCGTACAGTAGTGGCTCTGAGAAACTCTACACTGTGGCTGAGCTGGAGAAGCTGTTTCCGACCATTAAGAAGTTTCTCATGGCCGTCAGCGGAAAGGACATCGTGCATCCAAATGAGACGGTGATTTTGCAGGACGAACAATACTTTAGAGCTTTATCGAACCTCCTGACGGTTACCTCCCCAAAAACTGTGGCTAACTTCATGTTTGTCCAGGCTGTGACACAGTTCATGGAGATCACAAAACTGGTAAAAGACCCTGCAGAGTTCTGCAACCGTTTCATGGCTGACGGGAATTTGCTGGGTAATCTTGAAGGTTACATGACAAAGTATCATTTTGACGACGAAAGCGCGCAGGAGTTGTTAGATATCTTCAACGGCGTCCGAGGGAGTGTCATGAAATCGGCAGAAGTTTGGGGAGAGAGTGAAACGCAAATCAACGAACTAGCAAAGTACTATCTGAACGTTCCCATGTACACGACATACAAACAGCGGATGGAAATGATCTACTCCTTGTTCGATGTCCACCGACGCAGGTTCTTCAGGACTGTAGTTTTCTTCCAAGGAGCTGTGGGCAAGTCGCAGCTGCGGGAAATGCTCAACGAGCTTCACAACCATGTCGACATGGGAATTCATGAATCTGGATTGCAGAGGAATTTATGGAACCGCAACATCTATCATCTATCACCAATGACTTTCCACAAGTACAGCTCCCCAGCGGAGAACTATGCAACCATTGGGCGACAAATGACTGAACATTTACTCTACCAAAGAGTCAGTGACTCTACAGTTGACAATCTGTCACAGAAACTTCAATGCTACTACTCCCACGTCAGCCAGACAGTAAAACCCTACAGAGATCGCCGAATCGCAGTCAGTTTGCAAAGCCTGACCGTCGCTTACAACGCTCTCCACGAACGTCTTCAAGACGAAAACTTAGCGGCTGATCGGAAGTTCTTCCTCCGGTTTGCCCAAACCAGGTGTGGTCCGGATGAAGACGAGAAAGCGGAGCGCCTTGGATCCTACGGAGTTCTTGACATCCTCGCCAATTCAGCTGAATTCAACGCGGCTTACAATTGTCCTGTTGGTTCCACAATGAATCCCTCAATTGTTTGCTAACATTTTGTGCTCTTTTCTGAATAAATAATTTGTTTTGCATCAAAATTTTTTTAGATATGAGTCTAATCTTCCTCCATAGATAACCTCAGGTCTCTTGACATTCGCGTCTGTACGCTCGCCAGATTTAGTATGAAACGCGAGACTGAATAGTCAGTATCGCATCAAAATGTACACTATTCGGAAACTTACAGTCGCGCATATTCTGGCGAGTGTTCTTCTGAGTTATTTCGTGTCATCCCTGGAACTAAAAGAGTTCGAGAGCAGGGATGAGTTCCTTAAGTTCTACGAAGACTGGATGAGAATTGACGACGCTCAGGAGTTCAGGAGGATCGAGAATGAGTTTTCTCAGATTTTGACCAACAAATCCGCAGACCCCTGCGAGGATTTCTATGAATACGCTTGTGGCGGATGGAGGGACACCTTCCCCCAGTCGATGAAGAACAACTTCCACAGTCTGGGGAATGTCCACCACTTTGCAGGAATAAGGCTAATGGAAACAGTCTACAAGAATGAGTTCGAGGACACTGACAGTGAGTTGAACCACAAGATGAAGTTGCTGTACCAAACATGCATGGACCGGAATGCTTGGCGTTTCTCGGATTTGGGAGATTTCATCGGTAGCTTGGGATCGTGGCCAGTCTTGACAGAACACTGGGACAGCTCCAAGTTCGACTGGGCAGAGACGAGCGCGCGCATGGACCGCTACGGACTGACGACTTTCTACAGAATGTTCCACGACGTCGAGGAAGGTACTTTGGGTTACGGAATTTTCAGGTCCGCGAACATACATGGAACTCTAGACAGCGCTGGGGATTTGTCAGAAGTGAACTTTTCAAGATTCAGATTCAGTGAGGAGGAGGTTATCGCCGTTAGAAAGTTTTATGAACAAATCAATGCCATCCCGTACACAGGCAGAGATCCGAGGTGTTACAGGTTGACCGAGCTGAAAGCACTTTTTCCCACAATACATCAAGTGGTGCAAAAGTACATGCAGCTCCTAAAGGGAAAGGACACCATCGATGCAAATCAGACAGTGATTTTGCACGACGAAAATTACTTTGAAGTGCTCTCGGACCTATTGGTACGCACAGAACCGAGAATTGTGGCTCACTTCATGTTTGTCCAGGTTGTGATGCAGACTATGGAGATAATAAAACTGTCGAAGGATATTCCATGGTCCTGCCGCAAGTTTCTCTCCGTCGAGAATGTACTAGGCGTGCGTGCCAGTTACATGGCGAAATATCATTTCGGTGCCGACAGCACCGAGCAGTTGGTGAGCATCTTCAATGGCATCAGAGAGCGAGTAAGGGAATCAGCGGAAGTTTGGGGAGAAAGTGAAGACACTATCAAGGAACTGGCCAATTACACTCTGCGTCTTCCCATGTTCATGAAATACAATGACGAAATCGAAGAGAGCTACGCATCGTTCCATGTAAATCGAAGCAGTTTCGTCTGGACCTACTTCCACTTCCAAGAGACCATGATGAAAGAGCATCTGCGACTGCTGTTGTCTATTTCCTTCTACTATAACAAAGTAGAGATCCTGTCTGGATTGCTCGATAGAATATGGTACCGTAGCATTTTCGAGCTGTATCCATTGGCGTTCCACAGGTACAGTTCGCCTGCGGAGAACTACGCCAGCGTGGGACGCCAAATGGCTGGAGCTCTGCTCAACGAGAGAATCAGTGCCTCCTTAATCCACAAATTGTCCCCGAAAGTGGAATGCTTGTTTTCCCAGCTCGGTAAGGAACTAGAGTCAGATGTGGTCCGATCAATCACAATCGATGTGGAGAGTCTGAAAGTCGCTTACGACGCTCTCCAGAACAGACTAAAGGATCATCAACAAGAACAAGATTTGAGAGTGGATCAGCAGTTCTTCTTACGATTCGCCCAAACCAAATGTGGCCCGGATGAAGAAACGAAGGCGAAACGCATTGGATCCGGTGGCGTTCTGGACATTCTCACTAATTCAGCAGAATTCAGCGCGGCTTACAAATGCCCAATCGGCTCCAAATTGAATCCACCACCAAATTGTTGAAATTTTCATGAAAATAAATTTCCCTCGAATGCTTAAACTTGAATAATGTTTGATTATCCCTAATGTGGAAGATGGAGTCAGCACTAAATCAGTTCCATCGAGATAATCCACCATCATTAGAAGCGCTGAATTCATTCAGCACAATCGTATTGTGTTTGTTTGATTTGATGGCTCCATCGTGGAACCAGTAGACCGTGCCCGAATCAAAAACAACACAAATCTATTGAATCCCCTGAAGGTTCCGCCACGGATGAAGTCCATAAAAAACAGTTCATCCCCTAAAATGAGGAGATTCTGATTTTTATAGCAGCTTTCAATTCCAGATGAGGCCCAGTTTTTCATCCACTCGACAGCAAGGGCTGGGAGAGCTGTCGCTGAAATGAATTGCCACAAATTACAGGCTTGTCTCCGGAGATGTGGGGCGCATTACACTGACAAATTGCCCTCGGAGTCTGTTGTCAACAAGAATTTATTTTCTCATGAAATTGAATTGTCAACGTGGAGCTAGACAAAATGTCTGCCCCAGACTTTTGGGATGATCGTCATATGTGAAAAAGAAAAATGTGCTAACGATTTCATCACGCGTCATTTCCGAATGTCCAGAACTGACCGCAGAGGAAGTCTTGTCCAAGACACTTCCAACATGTCGTGGACCTAGTCCTCGTCATCCTCACCGTCGTGGGTAAATTCTGAACGTGATTTTTATCCAAAACAAACGCATCGTTAATCCAAATTGCCAGGAGACGTTCCATTAGCACGAAGCCATCGATCAGGCGGTCGCTTTATTAATTCAAGCGTCAAAGTGTTATTTGAAGCGTCTAACTTGCAATAGCCATTTGGTGTTCTTGGTATCCATAAAGTTGAGTCATACTGGCTAACTTGCGACTTGCGAGTGACCTCAAATCCGACTGATGACTTTTCACCTCAAAACAAGAACTTGTTGGCGCTTGAAACAAAGTTTCCTATGAACTCAATTCGTTTTCCGATTGATTCGACTCAATCAAAATCAACTTTTGTTCAAGAAACTTTTTTAATTACTTAGAAAAGCACTAAAAATTAAGTTTGATTTTAAAAGCCACCCACATTGTTTCAATTTTGCGATGAAATTTGAGAATTTTCAAATTCAAATAATTCGTCATTGCTGTGCGGCGATGGCGTCTCTTGATTCTGTTTTCTTTTAATTAATTAAATTGCCAATGGTTGCGATAAGAAATATTTATCCAATCGAGTCGTGATTTCAACGAAAATTTAAATAATTTCAAAAATAACTTTATGAACTTCCAATTCCAATTCCTATGAGTCAATTCGAGCGATGAACTTTTGACGAATTTCATCAACTAACCTCTCGACCGCCGCCCTCTGTGGCATCGAACTGAAAACAATTTTCTAATTTCAAATTTAAATTTGTACCAAAGCGAAATTTGACGTTTGTACGAAACTTTTCTCTCTCTCTCTCTTTGTAAGAGATAAGTGACTGACTACTCTTGGTAACAAGAGAGTGAGAATAGTAATCTGGAAAATGCATTTGTCGAAAGTAAATATTTTCAAAAAGTGTTAACCCTTGAAGCTTTGAAAGGAAAACTCTCTGAATCCATGAATTCGTGAATCACCGGGACCGGTTTTGTGGAGTGGAAAATCCAGAATCCAGATTAACTTTGCATAAGTTCGGGAATCACTGGAACCAAAACCATCGGAAAAAGGATATTCCGAATTACATATGTTTATGGAAATGGGTGAGGATGTGGTGGAGCTGGAAATGACAGAAAAACCACTGAAAACTAGGTCCTGAAAAATGCTACTCGTTGCCAATGCTGCCCATCCTGCGGTATTTCTGCACATCCTTCTCTTATCCTCTTCCCTGTTTTCAACATCCTTCTATCGAAAAATTCAAGATGAGAAATTCCACGTTCCACATTCCACATTCCACTTCCGATTTCTCCCCTTCCCCGTGTTTGATGGTATTCCATCCGGTCAATGGGTAATTGCCCTGCAATTGCCACAACAAGCCGGGTTAGCACGCGACAATCAGCTGGTGTTGTCTGAAAATGTCCGGCGTTCCAATGTAAAATGTCGGATTGACATCGAACAACATTTCACGATGGATTCCACAATCGTTATATAACACAATGTCATTGCTATCCTGCCGGATTCCTGAGGGAATTTCTTATCAATCGAGGTCGGATTTATTTTTAGCCCAACCGGGGAGAAGACACACGTTTCCACGTGACAAATGAAGCGCGTAGAAAAGTGCGAATCCGATTAGCGTTAAATGCTTCTCGTGTGTCGACGTGGCTGTCTTCATATAGTGGCGAGACATCTTTGTTTTCCACTATAGTATACCAACACGCAGAAGGGTTTCTATGATAAAGCACGCGTCCTATTGTCTCTCAGCCATTGCAATGTTGACTCGATGCAAATTTCCGCATTGCAGAAAAGCCGGAAAGATGGAGACGACGGCAACGACGACAATGACAACAACAACAACGACAATGAGGATGAGTACAACGTAGAAGACGTAGAGGGATGATGGCGCTGATGTTCATTCAAGTGGACTGGTGTATGTGTTAATGTTATCACGAGCTATAATCGCTGGCTATTATACCAATTTCGTAGTAGGGAATTTTATAAGAAAGCGGCACAAATTCTATAAATGTAATTAAGAGAATTCCGAACGACAATTGTCTCGTATTATACCTAAAGTAATTAATTCAAGAACAAAAGGTACAGGAGACATATCCTAAATAGGGAAGTGCATCCAACTTCAGTGAGTATCCTTGCAAAATCGATAAGTTTACGAATGAGGCTCAAAGAGACGACTCGAGGAGCGCCGAGATACGAATCCCACTCTTATTCACCACACCCAAAAATCGAGTCGGGTCTAATCCATTAAGTTTTGTGGGTAGAATCCTTTTTTTTTGTCTTTCGTCCTTCCATCGAAAGGACTTTGACATTTTCAAAAACATTTTCCTGTTTCCTAGTTTTGTATCATTCTCAAAGTGATATGAGTCAGAGAGAAGCTGTTTTGCGCCAAATTTCATCATGACCCATCCCGCCTAAATTTGACGCCATTTTGGAGTTTGGTTAGACAATCAATTACTGCTAAAGAAAAATATCAAATTCACCATCAAGGATGTCACTGATTTGTCATGTTTCTCTTGACCTAAAGTAATCCTTTTGGGGAACCCTTTTCATAATGATTTCCTGAAAAGGGTTTTGTACATCTATGTGGTATTCTTTTGCAAGAGAATGCATCCCTTCTTTTGTTAACTGCAAATGCAAGTTACTGTCGACTTGATAAATGTTTGGATACTTAATGGATTCTCTACAGCTTTGGTGTCTCGAGTGCAGCCATTTTGAAAATGGATTTTTAGGTTAATGGATGATGAAGTTAATGTCTTCAAGAACATTTCGGACACAAAGGGGTTATCTTCATTTTGTTACTTCAATCATGACTGAGATGACAGTACGAAAGAAGACTCTTCATAAATGTCAAAATTCAACTGTCAAAGTGACACTCTTATTCATGAATGTCGTAATTCTCACAGAATTATTTTGTGCATCTGTTAACCATAATTGTGCATCGTGTGCGGCCATCTTTGCTTCGTATTTGTATTTTGATATTTTCTAAGAACCTGATCGTCAGACTTGAGGAGCTTTGCGCATGCGCATTTTACTAAGACAATTTTTCGAATTTATTTCGACACGATGCACTTCCGATCCATTCCGATTTTTCCGCTCAAAAAGGACATTCCTTATATGTGTCGTCATATAGTAATTTGTCGCCGCATCCAACAATCATTTGCAATGGACACAAGGATGTGTTTAATTCTTAAGAGACCATTAAGTAAGTTTGAAAATAATTTCAACCATTAATCACACGAGATTATCGAAGCGGACATAATGAATCCTTGTCCTCATTCCCTGGCCAAAGGATACACCCAAAATCAGAGATAATCCTCGAGAGTTAGATGACCGATATGGCTACAAAAAGGACATAATTCAATTTTATTGATTCAAACTCACCATATCCTACGACAAGGATATTTTCATTCGGTTTTATGTTCACATTTTTGAGAGAATATATTGTCTAGACGAAAATATCCTGAACCTACGACAATATGGTTATGATTCGGTTAGGCATCAGAAAAGGACATTCAATCGATTTGTTTCCAACTAAAATACATTTCGAATGCAAATCATGTTTCACATCCTTCTTTCGTCCTTTTGTTATCCCATGGAGGCGTCATGGAAACTAAATTTATTGTTCATATAAAATTTGGCCAGAGGACGAAATGAATTCATATCCTTGTTGGAAGTGTGAATTCACCACTTTCACTTAACAGGAAAAGGAACAGGAACAGGAACAAAGGTAGTAGGTATGTGTGGATAACAGGATGTGACCGATGATGGAATTATGTTTTTAGCGTGACTCGAAGCTAAGATAAACAGAAATCCTTCACGATTTGTTTATTTAATCCTTTACTGCAGCGTAATTGTAATCGTATGTCCTGCAAGGATAATAATTGAATGCAGTCAAGTGAAATGAAATGCAATGCAGTTGACGTTCAGTTGAAATGTGTACGTCTCAAAGTGTGATTGTCGTTACCCTTTTTGTGATCCTCCGTAAGTCCGAGTGCATCATGAACGATGCTCCACTTGAGGAGGATGTCCAGCGGAAGGTTGGATTGGAGTGTTTTTTGGACGATGTCAGGTACGAGAATTTCGCAGTGGATTCTGGTGTCGAGTGTATGTTGAATGTCATAGACATGTACTTCCACGACCAGACGTTGAAGACGCGCATCCCGAACACTGTAGTCACCTACAATACTGAACTGAACAGGTCAGCTGCAGATATCCAGGATGAATTCATCAGGATGCAAAATGAACGCATCGGAAGTGTAGGGACTGAGGGAGTTTCGTATCAGTTGTGGATAGCCTCGGATGCGAGGCCAGTGGATTCTCTCCTATCGGTTCCTCTGAACGCGTATGTCTTCGCTAATTTCTACATAATCGTGATCGATGAAGTGCAACAGATCAAGGACACTATGGAAGACATTCTATACCGAACGTCTTCTTGGAATCCGAGTGGAAAGTTTTTGATTCTCTTCAATTCTGAAGAGGAACGGGAGGATGGAGAAGAGGTAGCCGGTGAGATTTTCTTTTATTTAACGGACAAATACGCACTTGCGAACATTGCTCTGTTGTACGGGACGACAGCGTCTAGCTACGACATCTACATCTCAGTTCCATACCTCAAGCCCGATTGTCGACGTGTGCAAGTGAAGAAGCTATCTACCTGCGAAGATGGCGTCGTTCAGAAAGAGGGAATCACGAGGTTCCAGCTTCAGTTGTCACGGATCCCAAGTCGCTTGGACCACTGCGTCTTCAACTTGTGTTCTCGCGTCTCTGAGCCGTACGTCGAGCCTTCCTGCTCTTCTGGACTGGAACTGAGTATCTTGTCGATCATCCGCTCGGTGTTCCACTTCCAACTAAACAGGACGTGTACTCTGTCGAATCGGGGGATTTACGAGAACGGCACTTGGACAGATCTGCTCGGGAAAATCGAGAACGGAGAATGTGACTTCGTCTTGGGAGGATTCTTTCCTGACAACGAGGTCGAGGAGTACTTCGGTGTCACGACGCCATACATGGCAGACGTGTACAAGTGGTATGTCGCTCTGGCTCCTTTGAGTCATCCGTGGAAGGGACTCATCTCGATCTTTGAACTTAGCACTTGGCTGTGCTTCTTGGCAGTGTTGGTGGTGTCAGGATTCGTGTGGTGTTTCGTTGGGTATCACCTCCCAGACTTGAAAGTCCACAAATCCCTCGGTCCCTCCTTCATTTACACTTGGAGCGTCAACATGGGAGTTTCCATTGCGAGTCAACCGGTCTCTCTGTCCTTGAGAATCCTCTTCGCGGCCTTAACACTCTACTCCATGAACGTGACTGGGATCTACACATCCAACTTGATCGGAGTTTTCACACGTCCTGCATACGACCACCAGGTGTCTACCATAACGGAAATCATCGAGTCAGGATTGCCATTCGGTTGGTAGACAGTTCCTGTCTTTAGAGATCCTTCATTTCATGAAACACTTTCAGGAGGGCGAGAGGAGTACCTCGACTGGTTCGACAACCCCGAAGACGAGCATATCTTCAAGGCGTTCAACACTTCCAACGATTTCATGCCTCTGCCTCGGACACTGTGGTCTGTGATGCGTGGCGAGAAGGCGATCCTCGCTAACCAAATGTACATGCTGTGCCAGAGGGAGGGGGATCAAGTGTTCGAGTGTCCTGAGAATGTATTCAGCAGTCCTCTGCAGATCATCACGAAGCAGGGTTTCCCTCTGCTGCAGAAATTCAATTGGGTCATCCGGCATTTGAAGGTGGCCGGGATCTTCAACAAGATCCAGGACGACTTCTTCTACAACCACACGTATTTGGACAAAATCAAGAAACACCGTCCGGAGTTTATTCGTAACTTTGAATCTGACTTTTACCGGTATTGTGTCCATCTCCCACTGACCAAACCTCTTTTCCAGAACCACGAGTCGTCCTCACAACTGACCATCTCCAGGGCGCTTTCGCTGTCATTCTCGTTGGGCTCACTGTGAGTTCTGCCGTCTTCTTGGTTGAAGTCTTGTTCCACAGGGTCTGGGGAACCCGCAGGACTCCGAAGGACACGAAGAAATTCGACGAGAAATTCTTCAGAAATTACGACAAATACTTCAACGACAAGGAGTTCCGGAAGTGAATAATGAATCTCTCTCTTCTCACTCTCTCTTTTGTCCAATCAGTCAGCAACCAGATCAGCCGATTGAGCGAGCGGTACAAGTGTCCTGTATTCTGTGGCTATTTTCAAATAAAAACATGTTTTTGTCATTTTAACATCAAATTTTGACTCCAACAATCTCTGAATATCTTAATCCTTCTTCGGATATCTTAATCTTTCTCCAACTGAATCCACAAATTGTCCCTGAAACTCGCTTACGACGCTCTCCAGAACAGACTGAGAGACCACCATCAACAACAAGACTTTGGAGTGGATCAGCAGTTCCTCCTGTGGTTTGTCCAAGCAAAATGTGGTCCGGATGAAGAAATGACGGCTGGCAACTGCCCTCAATTGTTTGCTAACATTTTCTGCTCTTTTCTGAATAAATATGTGACATTCCAATCTCCGGGGCGCGTGATCTGATAACACTGCACTTGCGTAACCTAGTTTCCCGCCGTAACTCTAACTGTCTGGAAGCTAGCAAGATTAGTATGAATCGGAAAGTTGAACAGCGACCATTGCACGAACATGCGGATTGTGTGGAAATTAGCGATAGCGAGTGTTTTTCTGAATGTTTGCTTAGCGTCATTGAAGCTGAAACCGTTTGAAAGCAGAGATGAGTTCTTGAATTTCTACGAGGACTGGATGGGAACTAAGGACGCCCAGGAGTTCAGCAGGATCGAGAGTGAGTTTACTCAAATGTTAAGCAACAAATCCGCCGAACCGTGCGAGGATTTCTATGAATACGCTTGTGGTGGATGGAGGAACATGTTCCCCGAGTCGATGCAGGACAAGTATCATGGTACAAAGGAAATACCCCACTTCGTAGCACCAGGACTCCTGGAAACATTTTACCGAAATGAGATTGAGGAAGGCGACAGTGAGTTGACTCGCGAAACGAAGCTTCTCTACCAAACGTGCAGGGACCAAAGTACCTGGGATTTCTCGGATTTGGAAGATTTCATAAGCAGCTTGGCATCGTGGCCAGCCTTGGCAGAACACTGGGACAGCTCCAAGTTTGACTGGGCTGAAACGCAAGCGCATATGAATGCCTACCGATTGACGGCTTTCTTCCATGTCTATACTAAGTTCGAGGGAGGTATATGGCATTACAGGTTCATTAGATCGGGCCCCAGAATTAATCCTCCAGATACAGATATGTCAATGTTTGATTCATCAAAATGGCACTTTAGTGAGGATGATGCTACCGATGTGAGGAACTTGTACGAACAGATCACAGCCATTCCGAGTAATCTCAACAATCTGACACCGTTTTCTTTAACGGAGCTCGAGGAGCTGTTCCCGAACATCAAAAATTACTTGCAGCTATTAACCGGAGAAGACAACATCGATTCAAATGAGACAGTGGTTTTGCACGACGCAAACTACTTCAGAAGGTTGTCAAGAATCTTGGCACAAGCAGACTCAAAGACTGTGGCCAACTTCATGTTTATTAAGGCTAAGACGGACATTTTGAGAGACACAACGGTTTTCGAGGACATTGAAGAGCATTGCCAAGGACTCATGTTTTACGACAATTCTGATGGCACTCGTGCAAGTTACATGTTAGAGAATATTTTAGATGATGACAGCTCCAAGGAGCTGCTAACTATGTTCACCAATGTGAAGGAAAGTGTAGAGGAATTAGCAGCAATATGGGGAGAAAGTGAAACCGCAATCAACGAGTTGGGTAACTTCAGTCTAATTCTTCCCATGCACAATATGTACAATGAAGATGTCAAAGAGATGTACCCTTTGTTCCATGTCAACCGCAGCAGCTACTACTGGACATTGTTCAACCTCAAAAAGTCCACGGTAAGGAAGGAACTAGAGAGGAATTTGAAAATGCGCCACTACCCGGAACGTCTGGCGTTCTCGTCTACGTCGATGCAGGTAAAATGGTTCCTTGACGCTTTGGAACTGCTTCCACCAGTTTTCCACAAGTACAGCTCGCATGCAGCCAATTACGCAACCATTGGACAACGAATGGCGGAAAATCTTGTTGAAAATTGTGTCAGTCGCCCTATATTTGACAGTGTGTCCCTGGAAGTAGATTGCATTTTCTCACATTGGGAGGATGGACCAAGGTACTACGTAGTCCAATCAATCAAAACCAGACTGCAGGCTCTGAAAGTGGCTTACAACGCTCTCCAGAGAAGACTCAAGTCCCGAAACATGGTGGCAAATCAGGAGTTCTTCTTGCGTTTTGTGCAAACCACGTGTGGTCTGTATGAAGAGTCCAAGGCGAAATTATTAGGAGAAGATGGAGTACATGACATACTTATCAATTCAGCTGAATTCAGGGCGGCTTACAACTGTCCCGTGGGGTCCAGGTTGAATCCCTCAGTTGTTTGCCTCTAACGCTTTGTTGATTCTGAATAAATGTATTTCCATTGCATGTGATCTTTCATTCCTAGAATCTTCGGGACGCGTGATCAGATAGCTCTATACCCTTGAATAATATAATTTTCCAAAAGAGGATTAAGTGGTCCAAATCTCTTCAGAAATTTTAGTCCACTTGATCCATTTGGAAAGGACTAATTGGTACAGAAAACGTGACGAAATTATCCTCAAACGTGTGACGACGCCATTTCTAATACGAGACGAAGCGTTTTATCGACACGTAATGAAGCACAGATTTAATGCCCCAGATTAAGGATAAACTGTAATTGGACTCGTTTAAGCGAAACATTAAGACATGAAAAGGACAAATGACTTTTGAAATTATTACTCAGACACAACAATTTCAAGAGGATGTGCCAAGGATCATTGACCTCATCCACATGAAATGCCATTAAATCAAAAGGAATCATTCCAAGAATATAACCGCCTCAAAGCAGTTCAAAATTATCCTTCGAAACATTTTTGCATTTCCGTTTAGTAGCTGCCATTAATCTAAAAACTTATGACCATTTCATATAGCATGAGTTATAATTTAAAGCAGTTAGTAGTATATAAATGTTTTAGTGAGGTTATGATACAAGTAACAGCATAATTCTCAACAGGATACTTGAAATTCTGGCGAATTTTCCATGATAAAATTATTTCCATTTCCCTTATTTTGAGTAGCTCTAAATGGCAGGATATTTTTCGTCCTTCCTTACATATTTCATATTGTTGTTGTTGGTGGTGGTGGGCAATTATTCTCAAATATTTATCTGCCGCCTATGATGACAGCTAACAGCCAAACCGATACCGATATCTTATCATTTGTCTTGGCATTGTTTCATATTTTCTGGACGAAATTCTTCCTTTGAATCCTTTCTTCAGGAATATGACTGCAAAATTAGTGTGATTCGTTTTAAAAGGATGTAAGGCACTTTCGTCCTAGCAATTATAGACGATTTATTACCGTTTTAATGCCTTCTCGAAATATGCTTTATTACAATATCCTTTTAAAGTATATCCCTTTTTGCATCTTGTATCGTCCTTTTTCCATCTCGAATACAATTTACCAGCGTAGTGCATTTTGAAGAGGCATAAAATGGCAGCAAATGGCGTTTTGAAAAACACAAAATTATCCCCCTTGAATTTTATGTGATGCCATTTTCGTCCTGTTAGTCCTGCAAGTCCTGGAAGTCTTTAAATCCTATTTTCGACTTGTTGTCTGTCTCGTTTAGATGAAGATATGAGTCTGTCGCACCGATACACATAACCTCACATAATGATTTCTGGTGCCCTGATGGTCGGGTTCTTAATCGAATCCTTGTGATATCCTTAACAGCAACGACGGGATAAATGGGACTATAACCCGCGGCCAATGTCAATGACTTCTGATCCATGTTTTTTGGCTACTGCCATAAGTCATCTGTGAACGGGAAGATGGCATCTTAATTTTGTTCGTTTTATCCCTCCGGTGATGGTGATGTGTCATCAATGAATCCTTGCATGTTGTTGTCCTGACAAAAGGTTCTGTTTATCTGAAACGCGATTTGGCGCGTAATAAATTTTGTCATTTTGAAATTTTCTTGTTTTGACTGTCGATATCCCTACAAGGACTCAATCACTTTTCTCAAGTCCAGTGCCTACATTAACCGGTTAAGGACTTTGTTTTGGTGACTAGTGCATCTCGTGCGATTTATACGTTTGTTGTTGACCACAGCCCATACCGAAACCAATCTTGTCTGGGATAAAATTCAAGTTTAATGAATTCAATTGCCCTTTAAATTATCCCTCTCTCCTATTCTCACGGACATCTTGATTGGTTTCTCAGGATTATCGGGTTTTATTTCAACGTAAGGCGATTAGTTAATTCGATACACGTCTCTTTACACTTTCTCAAACACTATGCAGTTTGCAATCATGACAACATGTTGTCTGGCTGTTATGTTGGAGTTGGATCCATTCTGCAAAACGCTCCACTTTAAGTGCGTTTTACTGAATCTGTTTTTACGTAACGAACGTGTAACACGATACTCCCATGAAGTGTGAACATTTTCTCGCGATTTTCAAATACGCTCTCGGGAAGCTATACAAATTCCACGCTTAATTTCAAATCGATTTTCCTCATTTCTAAATTTTCATAAAACTCCATTCATGAAAATCAAGTTGCAACAAGATTTGCTTCGTCTTCTTTTGGTCACTCCAGTAGAGCGGAACTGTCAAATCCCATCCAGTGCAAATTCGCTTCAAATTTCGTAATGGCGATGCAGCTAGCTGACACCAGATGTCCGTAGGTTTAATTCAAAAATAAAATTAATTAAAGGATTTAGTTGTAAGGAGGATGGATCTGGAAGGATTTCAATTTGAGATTATCATACGAAAAAAGGATGTGCATAAAATGTGAGCTTAGGTCTACGGTCCATTTTGGAATGTTTCGAAATTAAACTTTTCCAGGACATTTAAGAAAGAAACTCACAACTTGAAAAGATGAAAAGACTCCGAAGGATATTTGGGATTCCTTCATTTTTCCAAAATGAACGTGTAAGAATTTCCTTCAAGGAAAAAATAACATGCTTCGCCAAACACGAAAGGACCCAGCCATCAAACCCTAATCACCCCCATGCCTTCATTTTTTTGTTAATAAAATAATTTTTAGTCCATAACTCTTGATGTCAGCCATTTTTGCAAAAGGAAAGGGAGTCATTAGACAATCTGAGTTAGAGACGAGAGCTAGAAAGCGCACCCAAGCGGAAGGAAATGTTGTCATTGAAGAAAATATCGTCCCTTTTTGATATCCTTTTTGTCTTGTTTATTGTCATCTCCCAGCAAAGGACAATCAAGCTCTGTGATTCGAGTATCCTGTCTTCTGATATATTTAGTTCTAGCAACGTAATTTGCGAATGTTTCAAGGAGATATTCGCTTCGAGGAAAAGGACATCGTAAAAAGGAATTAAACTACAAAGGACTATAGATGACGAAACTTTCCGGGAGGGTTTCACTAAAGACTTTCACTTATTTAAGGATACTCGAGAAAGTTCAGTTCAGCTCCTTAAAGGATGACTCCTTCGTTGAGTGGACACTCAAGTTATCCTGCCTTTTTAATCACAAACAGAAAATATGCTCTGAAGATGCCTGACATAAGATAAAAAGAAACATCCTTGAAATGAACAAAAATCCTTCCTAGAATTTATTCCAAGGACCTAAAAGGATCTCTGTCTTGGACAAGATGGACACCAATACCGAAAAATTTTATTTATTGCTCGCAAACTTTTTGGGATATCCGCCAATTTTTCCAATTGAGAAAGCTGTGCGTTGTCCATCCTTTCAATTTTGTTGTTGTTTCAATTAAGGACATACATATCTGACACACACAGATACACATGCACAAAAATCCAGGATATGCATGTCATGAGTGCATATGTTAATTCAAATCCATTTCCTTGCAACCACAGCCCCAATCCCAATCCCAATCCCAAGTCGAATTCGAGTTATTGCGAAATGAAATTTTTCCTAGAAACAAGGACTCACAGGAGCATCGTATTATGTTGAATCCTGAATTTGAGTCCAGGAAACAGATCAGCATGTCCAACTTTAAGGATATTCCATTTAATCTTGTTTGTAGGCTTTGGTCGTCGCCATGTGTGACAAGCAAAAGGATACCATCCTTATTGTACATACTATATATATGGCATACATGCAGGATTCAGGATTTATTTTTTTCTTCTTCGTTTGCCGCCATGACACAATGAAAAATCGTCTTGATTTTGGCCAGAGATCAGATCGCCATTAACAAAGTCGGCCATTTTCATTGGATTCAGATTCAGGACAACAAGACAGAAATGCAAAAAAAAAAAAAAGGATTTGTCTCTAAATTTTACTGCATCCTTTCCAACCGTTTCAATGCGCTTCAAAGCGTGAGAATTAAATTCGTTTTTGGTCATTTTTCAAAATGAAACTCAATGGAGTGGAATTGTGACACTAGGACACAAACGTCACATACTCCATGCATCCTTGTTGGGGATATTGAACTTCATTTGGTGCAACACAAACTTTTGAATGTACTGCAACTAGGATTTGTTGTTAATCCTGATGAATGTGTCATCCTTCTCGTTGCAGTATCCTTCACTTCACACTTGTCATTGTGGATCAATGAATGTCAAAAATGATTCAATTTGACCTTGGCCTATTTCCATTAGATAATCCGTCATGGAACACATGACATTCAACGCTATTTTGTATTGACTCTGTTATTTATCAAAGACACACTTCGCATGAATGATTTGCACACGTCACGTATGTTTTCTTGTGTTTGAGGTTTCGCAATTCGGTTGAGGAATATTTTTGTTGTGTAAATAAATGTCAAGGATGGAAATAATCAAATCGCAATATTGTCATAATAACTGTGGTGGGTTCGGAAATAGTTTTGATGACTTTAATAACTGTGTATCGTTTCTGGGAAGTAATTTCTCCAGCATTTAACCCCTTTCACTTGAACCCAATTATTTTGTCTAAAAATAAATGCAGCAATTTGTTAAATGGCGCCGTGACATAAGACATTTCCATTCATGCCTCTGGGCCTGTGATGGTAAGAAAGGACTCCACGGAAGAATGTGTCTGACACGAGCCATCTGTTGACAAGAATCTTCCACTGACAAAGTATTACAAAGTCATCTACCATTTGACCAACGGAAAATGTTCAATTTGCATATGTTTCTAAAGTGTGTGTCGGATTTTCTTGTATTCCAGATACACCATCACCGTGAATCACTCGACGCCGCTTTTGATAACCATCGTAGCTCATCCACCTAACCTAGCGAAGAGATTGTACTTCAATCAGACAAGTAAGTCAAAGCACTAAGTGTCAGAAAGTACCAAAATTCAATCCCCAAATCCGTCCATTAGTAAATCTCTCAAGACACATCAAAATGGGATCGTCAGAAATATTCATACCCTGTACGACGAGCGGCCAATTTGATCTCATACTCAATTCGAGGCGGAAAAGTTCAGTGACTATCGAAGCGACAGACAAACATCCTGCAGCAAACTGGTCCTTCCTGAACAAAAGCATTCCCATAAGGATAAGGTACCAAAACCGGATGCAGAAGCGTCAAATGGTCGTCAAGTGGAACAAGAGGTAAGTTTCAACAGAATGCAGTATGAAGTTGATCAAAATTTCTAAACAAAATTATTTGACCAGCAAGTTGGACATACATGCAGTGCATTACTGCCTGGTAATCAACACGAATGGCCCACAACAGGACTTCTGCCAAGCAGTCCAGGACTCACTGAACAGTTCATTCGTCCGGTCAAGTTGCATGCCATACTCGAGCGTCGAGAACATCTGGATGGGACATGGAGAACGGATCAAAAAAATAGGCACAGTCACCGAATCCCCAGAGGCTGGAGGTTGTCCCGGAACCAACTAACATCAACTCTCTTTTTTATTACAGATTCCAAGACCACAAACGTCGTCTGCACAGGATCCAAAGCCCGCCAAATCCTTCGAGGTCTGTTGCCAAACATCAAGTACTTCATAGACATCTTCGGTGTCCATACGAAGCTGCGCAACCTGACATTCCTCCTGAAGTCCACGACTGCTTGGTTCAACCGAACCCGGCCTAACGCCATTGTCGACAATTCCTTGACCATCGGGAAGATTCCGGGCATGACTAGTGTGTGTGTGTTCAGCTACAAGGTAAATCCATCGTTGTGCATGTCATACAATCGCCACTAACCTGTCCATCCTGAACAGATCCCTCTCCACACTACGAAGATACTTAAGAACCTCCGGTTTTTGATCATCCCCTGTGGTGGAAGTCAAGTGGACCTGAAGATCCTCAAGCAGCGACAGAAGATCACCCTCGAGAAGGATATCTACAAGCCCTCCTATGTGACACTGCCTAACGTCAGTCCTGGCGAGAGGTACATCCTCCGTGTGAGTCCTAGCAATGACGATGAGATTTTGAGGGCGAATCGTGTTGCAGTAAGTCGAGAATAGAGGAATCCTTGGATTCTCCAAATGATAACTCATACAATCTCTTATCCTCACTACAGATTACTGCCACAACACAAGGACTATTCCCGGGATTCCCGGAATTCCCGGACAACACAACAATTTTCGAAATACGATCTTTTCGAAACTGCAGATCAGCCACAATCGCTTGGTACGCGTCACCAGACACAAGGAGGTTTCGGTAAGTCTGCAAATTGTCCTACATCCTTTCCTACAATTCCTGCAATCGACGATTTCCATCTCGACCTAATGTCATAACTCAAACAAATGATGACATCCAGTTACATTGACCAGATTTATGGGCTGCTAAATGATGTTGACATCGAATACCACAAATCACAGAAGGGCGGAGTGTCTGTGATGCTGTGATGTTGTAAACAAGTTTAATAGGTTCCATTCAAGAAAACACATCAATCAAATATTATTGAAAGAGATTCCATGAGCCACAGGAGGAGTCAGACCAGATTCGTCCTTGACTTGTTTGGAGATGAGGAAGTTCTTTTCAAGACATTACCTCTTACTTCTTTTTACAGATACTGCATCGTGGTGTTCACAGTTCCTAATTACACCAAAAAACTCATCGACCACACGAACTATTGCATGGAATTTGGGAAGAAGGTCACCAGTCATCCTCAATTCTACCGGATTGAGTGTTACGAGTCGAAGAAACGGTGAGTGGAACAGATTCCTGGAAAATTGGAAAACATTCCAATTGCAATTCTCTACCATTCCAATTCCAGGCACGACATCGAACACTTCACACTGCTGAATCTGACGTCAGGCGGGTCCTATCTTATCTACGTCACAATAAACCTACTCGGGGGCAGATCCATTCCATACCAGTCACTCAACATAAACGTCAACAAATACTGCCACAATGATTTAGATTTATCTTGGAAAAACAGTTCCTTTTACGATAATTAATTAAGCTTAAACTAACAAAAAAATTAATTAATTAACAAAAACAATTTTTCGTCCTCCTCTATATTCTTTCTTCATGGACTCAAACTTCATCAAAATTATAAATACAAAGATTTACAACAACAACCACAACAACAACAACAACAACAAATAAACTACGAAAAATTAGTTATAATAATTATAAGAAATTATTAATTAATACTATTAATTAAAATTAAGACAATTTAAACAAAGTAAATTTAAAATAAATAAAACAAACTCTTCGCCTTCTAATACACGAAATATAAGAAAAATTAAAAAAATTATAAAAATTAACAACAAAACAAAAAAAAATCAACGAAAAACATTTTTTCCAAGAGTCCTTTTTCCATGAAACAAACCAAAACCAAAAAATTTAATAAAATTTAAAAAAATTAACAAAACTCCAAAAAAAAATTTACAAAAAATTTACAAAAATTAACTTTTAATCCTCGTTACCATTAAAACTCTCATTCGCACTAGCAATCTGTCATTGAAATCAGACTCAGAATCATTTAAATTAAAAGTGAAATTACGAAATTAATCTTTGATAATTAAATTTTTCAATTTTTCATTAGAATATTTTCATTAATTAACCAAAATGTATTAATTAATTCAAGGAGAAAATTCATAATTATGATGAAAACTGAAATGGATTTGTAATTATTACGATTAGAAATCATTTTTTCTTTTGAATGTATTTATGTGCGCTTTATATGTATGTGTGTTTAATATTTAATTAATTATAATTAATTGTAATTGATAAGAATGACAATAAATTTAAATGTTAAATTAAAAAAAACACAGTCAAATGCGTTTTCCTTTCATTTTTCCGTTTGTTTTTCCGTTTGAGAGTTCTTGATTTTTGGGTATTCAGCACTGCTGAATTGTTGAAGCAATTGAATTCAGCTCAGCTGAATAATGTTTAATTGGGAAATATTTTACAAATTGTTGAATTTCACTACACTTGTTACGAAAGAGGTGCATTCAGCTGAGCTGAATAATGAAATAATGGATAAATTTTTGAAATTTCATAAGTGCAACTACAAACATAGTGACAGAAGCGTATTCAGCTAACTTAAATTCTTATAGTATGACTTTCAATTTGCATAAATTGCTGAATAATCCAAGGTAATTAGCAAGACATTTCAATTCAGCGCCATTCAAATGAAAGAGAAACTGTAGTGGCAACTTATAGACAGATCAGGTGGCAACAGAGAATCAGCGTGTCATGGCTGTCAAGGAGTAATTGAGCTGATCTGTCGAGCAATTCAAGCCAGAAGCTACAAAGTTCCAAGAAACAAAGTAGCGATCGGTTTAAGCGGATTCCAATTAGAATTTTAATTGTACGAACATTGCAACGCACTTATTTTGTGCTTGCATCAACTTCCGGCTCAGGATTATGGCGTCAGTGATCACAACACAACATGGAATTTGTCACGATCATAAGATCATTAAGTAACTGGATCAGATGCAAGTCGGACCTTGGCCTGATGTTCATGTGGCTCCAAGGCGGTCATCCGTTTTGTCATGTTGCTCTTACAAACCAAACGATCTCGGCATGACCATGATAATCATAAACAAAAAAATGCTTGCGATCGTACGCGATCTGTGTGTCAAATATCAAAACAATCGTATCCACAAGGAGTACTCCATTTTTGCAATTGACACTTCATCCATGTCAGGGTCATGTTTTCGCACAGAAGTTCATGAACACAAACACACTCACGATCGATTTGGTTAATTCTAGTACAAAATGCACTCCGAGGGTGTCAATTGACGGTTTACAAACAAAATGGCGTCGTCAAACATGAAATGTTTCGTGATAAGTCAATTTTGAATTAATTAATCCAGCAACAATTAATTATGTTGTGTTTAACACAATCAAGTGTATATAGATAAACACGAATGATTTGAGTTATGAAACAAAACAAACTGATAACGAGGGAAGCACTCGGATTTGTTTGTTAGGCCAAAGCACACGACCCCAGACTGTGTTTACTGGTGTTTATCGACTCATCCAAGTCCAATTACTCAATTTACGTCAATTTCAATATCAATTCCATGAGTTATACACCGATTCCTTATCATATCTCGTCGTTATCTCTCGTTATCACAAACCGAAAATCGAATTTCGAAATTCCCGGTGCAACGGAATCCAAGACTGGAAATTGATTGAGAATCCCCGTGCGTTAGGCAATTCAGTGCAAGTTCGTGATTGAATCGAATAAGTTGTGAAGCGAAGCTCTTTAAATTGCATACTTTGGGGATATTCGTGTACAGTGAGTGTTGAAATGGAGGTAGAGGACTTCTTGGATGGTTTACCTCCTAATTCTACGGACAAACCTGCGGTTTTTGATTACACCCTGCAGAAACTAACGCACGAACAGCGTTCGATATTCACCAGCATCACTTCCGTCCTCTTGGTGCTCACTCTAGTCGGGAATTTCGCCACGATTTACATCGCCATCAGAAGGTGCACGAGTTGTTAAGGAGATAGACCTCTTTCCGCAATGATTCCAACCTTCCTCTTTCCAGGAGTATTCGCCCGTTCTTTCGAGCATGCTTGATTTCATTAGCTTGCAGTGATTTGTTTGCAGCCATCTTCACGTCGACCACGTACTTGACACAGTTTTCAACGGAGTACCTTCAAATTTGGGTGAGTATCAGGATATCCCTGTCCACTGTGAGGTGTCATAAAACAAGACAAAATTGCCCATGAAACGGTCATATCCTATTTAACTTCCATAAAATGTGAATCCTTTCACCAAACTCAGTCTGTTATCCTTCATGATATGAAATTAATTTCCTTTTTTTCCTCCGCTTTTGCTGATAAAAGGATGCCTTTCATTCAATATCAACCTAATACGCTTGATAGACACTTAAGGGCCCTAATAGGGTAATCTTTTTAGCATTATCTCTCATGAAAAACAGATTTTCCAACTGAATTATCTGAGACAAGGCAGTCGTGTCTGTCGGCTGTCCCTCACCCTCGGGACTATATCCTAGTCGGGCATATTGTTTCTTTCTTGTTGTTTTTGTTTGTCTATTCTTTATTGTTCTGTAAATCAAACTGGAATTTTGCCGCCTCATAAAAATAGAAATTTTGATTTGCTTGCAGCATCTGGGCGAAACGCTTTGCAGTCTCGTCCCGTTCGTGTCGACACTGGCAATCCTCGTCAACAGTATGACCCTAGTGTCCATTGCCACAGACCGGTACTTGGCGATAACGAAATTGGTACGAGGAACATGGGAACCAGGCGGTCTCCTCTCCGGGACGTGCATCCTTCTGCTTTGGGGAATCTCCACAGGAGTAGCCAGTCCAATGATATTCGCTTACGAAATGCGAGAGTTCTCCATCATCATCACAGATCCCAGCAATGGCACGTTCGTTGACTCCTTGGATGTGGACATCTGTTACGCCAATCCGGTTGAGAGGGTAAATTCATTAAAATGTCATTTTGACGCGACGTATCTCCAAAAATAAAAGTGTGCTAATGAATTTCAGGGTTTCCCAATTCATTCCAACGACTTGTTATCTTATCAATATGTCAATCCTCCTTCTTCTAATTTCAGGAAGAGAAATTCTATTACTACGTTGTCGTGTTCGCCGTTGTATTCCTCCCGATGGTGGGAGTCTTCTTGTGGTTAAACTCATTCATTGCTCATGAGATCTGGATGCGTCGCAGGACAATTGCAAGCAAACGAAACCCAGTAACAACGACAACAACAAACCTGATGGTAGTAACACCACAAAAGTCAACAACGAAAACCCCAAATTCATCGTGTGAAAAACGCACAACAATTGCTGCCATTGCTGCTATGCCAGGACCAAGCAGTGACTGGCAAGATGCAGATAGAATCGACGTTGATGCTGTAGCAGGAATACCAACAGTAAGAATACAATTCTGTGAAGATTTAAACGACTCCACAATGGATTGCATGGCGAGGACGAAGGATTACAACCAGAATTCCAAGAATAATGGCTGTAATGGTTCATCCAGCAAGAAACATGACAGATATACATCAAAAACTGATGGTCATGTAACGATGAAACGACCATCCCGTGAAACACGTCAACTAAGAATATTCGCTGTCATCCTTCTCCTCATGACTGTGTTCTTGTTGTGCCGACTTCCAACGTGGATCTATCTCATTATCCGTCTATACGGTCCACATACCCTCCAAATTTACTACGTTCTACACTTCAGTCTCGGGATTCTATCTCTCTCCAGCTGTTTCCTGAATCCACTCTTCTACACATTCCTCACCGAAACAATTCAGTACACAGTGGCAATGGGAAAAAAAATCAAATCCTACTGCTCCATCACCCTCCCCAAATGGACATGCTCCACTCAATGTTGTTCGTGTTGTTCGTGTTGTTCGTGTTGCAACAATGGCGCCAACATGGATCCTAGCTGTACCCCAGGAAATGGAAATAATCGAGAGATTTATACAATTCTTCGTGGATAAATGCAATGATAAGTCTATCTGTTGTTTTATTTTTGTTTTATCATCATCAGGACTACAACACAATGTGGCCAAAAATATGGGGAGTTTCCCCCCAACCTCTGAAATGGTGGCAACGCTACAAGCAACTGTTTTATGCATTCAAAATGCATATTAACGATGTAAACCGATGTAACTGCGGACAGAATCCTTTTTGCCCATTCATTATTGCATGTAGGTACTACTAAAAACTGGAGTAAACTTTGTACTTGGCACATATGCATGCTAAATTTAGTGAAACAATTTCCTTTTTTCGGGACATTTCAATTGCCTGTACAACACAAGAGGTCTTGTAATGGAAACGCCGATGCAGCTGCAATTCATTCTCTTAGTTTTTCACTTGTAAATATATTACACAAATGTGTGTGCGATCCTTTAATCTTGATTGGAAACTGGTTGTAACCAAAGCACGAGTAACAACTGGATATTGATGCAAATTTTGTGAATCACTTTGACAGCTTGATGATGCCTCCATGGTAGCATAGTATTTGGCGCAACCTTTTTGTGCATTTCCTTAATGGAAATCTTGTAGTAGCCAAGGAATTAATAATGACAGTGTGTCGAGTTGACAGCTTGATGATGACTAGTTAAATTAACTTTAAATTTAATTAATTGAAAATCTACGTATCAAACTCAATTTCGTCTAACGTTCATTACAAAATATCCTGGTAACAATTGCGTTTGCCTTCAAGGAATTCAGTGTACACCATTCCTCTACATCTACATTATTGAACTAATCCCATCCTACAAAACAGTTCCTGCAGATAAACACATGATAGATTTTGAGGAATTTAAGGGCTCCCCAACTCGTTAACATAATCACTTTGCATGTTATTATCCCGATAACTGAATAACTGAATTACATAACAAGCTTTTCTGGTTAACTTATGGTTTACCAAAATCAGGTGGTTTTGTTTCTTAAGCCGATGCTTTTGTATTGTTAATGAAATTCCATTCATTTTTCAATTAATTCCATCTGATATTCCATGGGTAATATTTTCGGGAAGGGTATTAGGGTAGAAAGGGTATTGTTCGCTTTAATTAATTCTAATGAATGAAAGTTTTTGCATAAGCATGAAACGAGCTGGAATCGAGGAAAGTCTCCAATGGCAACCCTGTTTTCTGGTGTTTACATTCACTTCGTGAACTTGCTTTAATTGGCACGTGATCAGTGCAACAGAGTTGTTTGTTCAAAACCAACAAATGCGCTAATTCAGCTGCATACGATCACCTATTCACCTATTCAGCGTTTTGAATTTATCAAAACATCCAAAATGGCGGCGGACAACACTCGCGTGATCGCACGGAGGCAGAAAATGTGAGTTCAGCACATAACGGAGAGATTTGAGAGTCAATAAACGATCGCACAGAAATTTTTTGGATTTATAAACGTCACGAACCGCGCGGTCCCGAGTGTCTTATCAAGTGTCCGCCGCGCATTCAAGACATTCGCGCATCGCAAGTCGTTGAACGAGGCGACATTCATCGTTTACCCTCAGACAGGACGAGTCGCGGGTGATCGCTGCTCTGTGATATTCGCGAAGAATCTATCAAACTTTCTCAAAACGAGACGAACAGCTCCCACCTATCCCCACCAAGCTCGCTCATCTTCTTTGTGGAAGAGAAAAGTTGCACGTCACAGGTGAGTTGGACGCGAAACCCGACTGTCAGTCACCTGGTGACCGCGACTGGATGCGGTTTAGACTGCCGCAGTTTTCGTGCTTTTGTCTCGTCCAATTATGACGCGATCGGTTCGTTAAGTGTTTTTTTTCCATATTCGTTTTGAAATTCAGTGAAAATAACGGACGGAATTGAATTTTTCAAATTTTTCCCCATTCCGTCAAGTTCAGTTACTTACCAAGTGCATTAACAAATCATCGAAAAGTGCAGTGGGAATTTGCAAGTGCAGGAATACCAACGAAACCAACAGAAAATACTCGTAAGTACTCGAAATTCGCTTTCTTCAAGTGGTTTCCGTCTTAATTACTGGAATTTTCTTAATTAAATTGATATTTTTGACCTCGAAAACGCGCAACTCTCTCGCGTTGCACTGGCATGGCGGCGATCGGGTTTTCCACTCGTGCTGTATTTGTTTTGAATGTTTTTCTTTTGTGTCGCAATAACACGGCATGGCACACACCACACCTCCAAAATCGAAATCTGGGCCCAAATTCAACGCTTTCAACGCTGAACTTGCCCGCCTTTCTTCGGTATTTGGGTCTTCGAAAAGTTTCACTGATCCGTCTTCGTCTTCGTCTTCGGCTTGGACGAGATCACAAAGAAAACGCAAACAAAAAACACTGTGACGTCAGGCCGCGTCGAGTGACAGTTAGGTGACGCAAAGCTTGTGCTGCACGATCGGTTTTTGTGGCAAGATCACGGAGTTTCAAGCACGAGAACGATAAAAGTGAGTTTGATAAGACGCTGGAATTGAATCAGTTACGAGTATGTGTTGTAATTGAGGAAATTACAGTAACGTCAGTTGAAGAACTGTTAGAGTGAAAACAATTGAACTTGATCATGAGAACAATGCTCAATTGTGAACTACAAGAGAATTTCAGCTCAACACGACATGACGTTCGAACATTTTTCAAAAGTGCTGCAAAAATTTACTGTACTTCGAATCGAGTTACTGTAACACTCAGACAACACTCAGAGAACTTTGACCTCGTTCCGATGACCTTAAAATTGTCCAGGTAAACCAAGAACAGCCATAACGATCGACAATCGCCGGAATTCAGTTCGTGACCTAAATCCGAGAGTTTTTATTGAGTTTGGTGTGAGAAAAACCGAAAACTTTGTACCGGAAACGAGCACCGCGGAGATGAGCAAGAACTCGTCTTGGCTCCGGAGAATCGATTTCGGATCAAAGAGTGAATCCGCATTCACAAATGCGCGGCGCAGCGTTTGTCAATTGCGCAACACGTCGTACGAGTCTAGAACTAAAAACATTTCAAGACCTTCTGCTACTGTACACAGGTCAGAAGGTTATCGCCTAACTTGAAAAAATTAGAAAGACTCTACCAGCTGATCTTGCGCGAAACAAAACATTTTATGATTTGACATTTTTGCGAGTGGGGAAAATCTTTCGCTGCGTTCAGGAGAAAAAGCTCTCTCTCTCTCTCAAAGCAATTATTTGTTGACAATTTTTCCGAATTTTGTTTTGACACATTCCTAATCGGAATGTGTGACTCATGACCCCAAGCGATCCTCAATTGTCGCATTGATTACCACAGAGGAATGACTTCATCCTCATGTTATCATCGACTGGATTTGGACACTGAACCTGGTGCGATAAGCGTTTGAACCGGCTTTAGCACAAGACCGGATTTTGAAAAACATCTAGAGTCCATCTTTGACCTTTCCGACTGGGATTTGGTAAATAAAAGCTGGCCCCAGGCATTTACCGATTCAGTTGGATTCCGGACGATTTGGGAAGCAGTTGTTTTGTTCTGAATTGTGCTTTTCAAAATGGAGACGTTGTGTAGAGTTTTTGTGGTGCTAAGTATAGCAACCATCGTGTGTTCCCTAGAACTGCCGGAGAAATTTCGCAATGAAGATCATTTCTACATCTTCTATCACAACTGGTTGCAAGTGAAAAGTCAGGATGACTTCCAGAACATTCAAACCGGATACATTGACCTGTTGATGAATAAGTCAGTGAATCCTTGTGACAACTTTTACGAGTACGCTTGTGGAGGCTACAGCACCAAGTTCCCGAGAATCATGCAAAGACCCCACCACGGTTTGTTGTTTGTTCCAAAGACAGCCTTGGGAGACGTGGAATTTCAAATTTTCGATTCGCCTGTCGAAGATGGAGACATCGAATCCACAAAGAAAATGAAGCTTCTATACCAGACCTGCGTAAACGAGAACGTTCGGAGACTTTCTGACTTCGATGCTTTCTTCAGAAGTCTCGGAAACTGGCCGTTCCTGGAACCAGACTGGACGGAGTCTCAGTTCGATTGGGTCAACGTGACTGCCCACGCTGAGTTGTACGATTTGCACGCATTTTTCTCGACCCAGTTGAAAGTTAAAGATGGCGTCCTTCACAACGTGTTGGAAAAACCACGATTCCAGAAGGATGTGTTGGATCGACCGTCCTGGTGGCCGAATGTGACAGGTTTCGGATTTAGTACAGACGAAGCACAGCTGCAGCTCGTTCGAGATTTCAGTGAGAAACTTTTCAATCTTCCTGAAGGCGCAGAAGGAGAGGTATCTTACGCCCTTAGTGAAGTGAAGCAATCCCCGCCAGCACTCAATCTGGAGAAGTACTTCCAAGTCCTCTACGAGAGCGATGTGCTACCCGCTGGACACTTCGTCGTGCTAACTCGCCCTCAGTACTTCGAAGCCCTGGCGGATCTACTGGCCGAAACTGACAGCAAGACTGTTGCGAACTACGTCTTCTCAAAGTTCTGGTATGACGTCTTAGAGTCCTTCTATGTCTCAGGCAGACATGGTTGCAGTAAGAAGATTCTGAACACATGCAAGGACGCTGGTGCAGTGGAATTCATGGCGACATTCGGCTACAGGGATGAGAGTGCGGATAAAGTGAAAGCCGTATTTAATGGAGTTCAGGACGAGGTCAGGAGTGCCGTAGGAAGCGGATTTGACGAGCACTTCAAGAATAGCCTTTATTTCCCCGAGTACAGCAAGCTCCACGATCTTACAGAGGAGGAGTACTCCACGTTCCACGTCAATCAGGACAATTTCTACGAAAGTCTGTTGAATTTGAAGAAACTTAAGAATACAGCCCGAAGACGCTTTAAACAGGGTCCGTCGCTCTTCACCTACGATTACAACGCAAGGGTTGTGTCCAACGACGCAGACGCATCAGTCAAAGTGAATGCTTCCGTATTCCTTCCTCCTCGTTACCACACACACAGCCTGCCAGCCATGAACTTCGCTGGCTTAGGTTCGTACTTCGCCGACCACCTACTACGTGTTGCCGTCAACGAGCCCCTCGTCAAGGATCGAGCAACTGTCGCCAAGTGCTTGTTCTCGAATGCTAGAAGCGAACAACAGGACCTTGACAAGTTCTCTGAAGAAGTGTCCGTCAGAGCTGTGGCTGCCGATCTTGCTTACAAAGCTTACAAGAAGTCTGATCGTTTTGATGCTCAACAATTCTTCTTGCTTCATGCACAGGCATTTTGCGACTCTGCAGAACAGGAGAAAACCCGAACTGTCGGATCTGGAAGTGTCCACGATGTTCTTATGAGTTCAGCTGAATTCAGTAAGGCTTACAACTGCCCTCTCGGCTCCCACATGAATCCAGAGAAGAATTGTTAACAAAAATGTCAATGTAAACTTTCAAATAAAATTCATTTCAAAAAGGTTATAACACTTTTGTATAACAATTGACTCCTTGTCATACAACATACACACACGATACGGCATGAACCTCGTGGAGAGTCATGAACTTTTTGGCAAAATTTCAAAATCCTGAATATTGTGAATCATTTTTCCAGGCTTAAAGTAGAACAACTGAATTGTGGAAATGTCCTTTTTTAAAAGGGAGCATTCATTTGTCCAGGATCGAAGAGGATTCTCGCATAAAATTGTCATTCAATTCTGTCGAATGAATCACGGTGCTATGAGTGAATTCAGTGTCACAAGTCGTAAGTCACAAAAAGCTTTTAGTTCATTCAGCTTGATCCATTCGGGATTGTGAAGTTTATGTGGCTCCTTTCAAATTCAGGATTCTCAGAAATGTAACATTCGGCCAATGGATTCTCCAATGGAGTAAAAGTACAAGTCCACTTTCCACCATGAGTCGACTGTGAAAGCGCACCACGTTGAGTCAGGTATGACGTGATATTTGGCACAAACGAATGCGAAAATGATCCAACGCATGTAGATACCATAGAAAACATATCGTAAAGTGTAATTGCACAAGAATTTCTACAATTAAATCTCAGCTGCAAGTGGTCTAGAGGAGAGAGTGAATAATTTTTTCTTCGTTTTATCGAACTTTGAGTTTGAGTTGGGATTAACTTGCTAATTATGGAGAGAAGAGCCGTGGATCGTCATTAAAAATTGATTTGAAGAAAAAAAGTGAAATTTTCATAGAAGTGGATGCTAATAACCTCTTGAGACAGGAGGGAGACAGGCATTTCACACTTGAACGGATACAACAATTAAAGCTTAAATTTGACTGAAAGTTTACTGACCAGACTACGTCACATTTTGCGGTGATTAAAGCACGACATTTTCGAGGTTTAAGAAGTAGATAAATATAAAAAAATTGTAAAAACAGAAACATTCGACTTTCTCCATTTTCAAAATGGAGGTGGGAGGGATTAACAGGTTTTTCTTGGAAGTTATCGCCTGAATTCGTCGCCTTCAGTTTGAGTTGTGGAAAGCGCACGCGACGTCCACAACGATTTGCGAAAAATTTAGAAAATTTTCAAAATACAAAATGGCGCTCGCGTCAAAAGTGATAGCGACTTTCATTTTCGCGATCGTTTCCGGGTCATCTCTGGGACTGGAGAAGTTTGAAAGTGAGGATCAGTTCTACGGATTCTACAGGAACTGGGTGAGAACGGAGGATGTGGAGCAGTTCCGCAGCACTCAGAGAGCGTTGATAGACGGATTTGCCAACAAGACTGTGGATCCGTGTGAGAATTTCTACGAATTCGCTTGTGGACGGTACCGTGAAGTCTTCCCGAACCACTTGTCCAAGCGCGGCGATAAGTTTCCCTTCATGCCGAAGAAGGTGTATCTCGCAGGATGGAGTCAGATAAAAGAAATGTTCAAGGAGAAGCCTATGGACGACGATACCCTGACGACGAAGAAATTGAAACTTCTCTACGAGACTTGCGTGGATTCTAACGCTTGGAAACCCAATGAAGTTGGAACATTCATCAAGAGTATGGCAGCGTGGCCGATTCTCACTGAAAACTGGAATGCCGACGGTTTCGACTGGATGAACGTGTCAGGACACTTGGGTGTGTACATGTTGGAGCAGTTCTTCGAACGGGACACGAAGATCCAAGATGGGCTTGTTCGGTTCCTCTTCAAGAAGACTGTCTTCTCGGAGGACAGTTTGCAGAATGGTGACATCATGTCGCACTTGAACTTCACAAGCCTTGCATTCAGTGTTAGCGACAACGACGCTCTCAAACAGTTCTACCAGAAACTGGTGGATCTTCCAGACGATCTGGGATACGAGAAGGAATACACGTTGAGTGAGTTGAAGGAGGTATTTCCGAAACTCGACTTCGAGCAGTACTTGAGGATCGTTTACAAACGCGATCAGATGTCTCCAGACGAAGTGGTGATCATCAGAGATCCAGCATATTTCACAGCATTGTCGACCGTTCTGGCTGAAACCGATCGCAGGACAATCGCTAACTTCATGTTTGTCAAAGTTGTGTCGACCGTCTCGAAACTGGGAGCGCTGTACGGGGACATGGTGCTTTGCTCCTATTGGATCTTGGTCAGCTTCATGCCAGCAGTGTCAGAAGCATACATGAACAGGTATCACGTGAAAGACGCTGCCGCAAAGGAACTCATGGAGATATTCAACGGAGTAAGGGAACAAACGATTCTAGCAGCACCGACGCCCGATGACAGAGCGGAGCGAATGAGTGAATTCGAGGAGTACAACTTGACTATGCCCATCTACGGCCCATACAGTGATCTCGTGGAGAAATACTACTCGAACTATGAAGTGAACCGTAACAGCTTCATTCAAAGTCTTCTGAGCTATCAAAAGGCCCACGCTGAGCAGCAATTGAGCATTGAGTTCGCTGGAATCGACGTTCCGTTCAATCTGAGGATCGTTTCTTCTGAGGGTCAGGACAAATATCTAATCGACATCAATGCCCTGCTCCCTCCTGTCTTCCATGTATTCAGCACACCCGCCGAGAACTACGCTGGAATTGGAAACACATTCACCAAAGTGCTCCTAAGGACGTTGCGATCATTCCAGTCCGCCAGCAATTTGTCCAGCTCCGTAAAGTGTTTCTACAAGAAGCACAACGTAAAAGATTCAGATCCTGAGGAACTCATCAAAGAAACGACGCTCAAAGCCGAAGCGTTGAGTCTCACATACAACGCCCTCTTGAAGCGATTTGGAAGCAACGGCTCACCGGCTGCAGCCAAGAGATTCTTCCTGGGCTTCGTCCAGACGGAATGCGACGACAACGAGCAGAAGAAGTCGCATCATCTCGGATCTGGAGGCATCCTCGATGTCCTCGCTAATTCAGCAGAATTCAGCGCCGCCTTTAATTGCCCTGTCGGTTCGAAAATGAATCCCGACAAAACTTGTTGATTATAGTCTTGTAATTTGTTACTAATTTCATCACATTTCTCTGTAGTAATATTCACTAATAAACGTTTTTCACTAGAAATGGTTAAAGGGTTAAATCGACTTTTATCGTTATGTTTGCGTCCAAACAATGTTGCTGATAATTTTTATGGATTCCCTTAAGTCCAAAGCGCTTGAAATCGTACGCAGTCTCGTTTTTCACTCTTCCTCATGTTGTGCGTTACATCAATTCCACATAACTTGCCATAATTTCCCAATAACCGACTTAAATGGGAAATTTCATGCTCTCTTTCACAACCAAACCTGTCCGAGTGTCAATCAAGCATTAGCGTAAATCAATTGATTAAAAATTCGTGATAACATTAAATATGTCATCCACCATTAAATTATAAAACAAAAATTCAACGTTTATTTACGCAAAAACACTCAGCAAGCAGCCATCAATCGCCATATATTGTGCAACCGCCATATTGTTTGAGGATACACGAAACTGCATTGTCGTCGGCTCTAGTGCATATAAATGCGGAAATTAACGCTTTTATGGTGACCACAGCATGTGTTTCGTGTTGAACCACGAAATATTTTTCAACTTCTCTACACTTCCGGTCAACGTACGCTTAATGGCAGCGAAAATGTGGCAAAATTCTTGTTTACACTAGAAGCGTTTATTGTCGTCCACACCTACATTCATCAACACAATTAGACGAGAAGCTTCGCAGTTGCACCAACATGTACAACGAAGTAAAAATTAATTTCTCATCAAAACGACATTCTCTTTGTTTACTCTTCAATGCTGGAATGCTGTCTGGGTAATTATTTTAATTAAGTATCAGCGACAAATTCGAATTCATTCATTTCGCCTCACCTTGAAACTCAAGCTTCCGGCTGCATTGGGATGAATCGAAAAGTCCACTGTTCGTCCATTTTTTTAGTTTCGTCATTTCCGTGTATCGTGTGTCACGCCATTTCATTCGGAGACTATTTGGAATTTTTGGATGAAATTTAGAAGTGAGGTGTCTCCTGTGAACCGCTAGATAGTGCAGTAGTGAAAGTACCGAAAAAAGTTTTATTAAGTGTGGCACTCCATACATGTATCTGAAAATCGAATGAAGAAACTCGTCCAAATTTCAATCATTCGTGTGAAAAATGCGAACAAGTTTGGATGTATTCGTATACGTGTGTGTACATACGACTAATTCGCACCCAGTTCGCGCGCTGTCATGGTTACTTTAATATTGGGATCGTTTATGCGTATTCGTACGTGTGTGTACGAGTAAAATTCGCACGAAAACGCGTCCAGTGTGTGGCTACCATAAATCTGTTGTCAAATAAGAATCTTGACATCTTCACCTCTAGGTGATTGTTTGGAAATTCAACTTCAAAGTGGGATAGATTCAAAGTAGTACCAGGATAACTACATATAGTTTCATTAGCATTACATTACAGTGTCTGTATTCCAGTTAATTGGTGACGCACCATAAATTTTGGTAATTCTAGCGTCAATTGAGAATCGCATTGGATTTAATGCGTACCAGTATATCATGAATGTAACATTATTTACGAATTATTTGCAATTTACCACGCCTCCACGCCACCGGCTAAATGAAAGAAATTTGTTTTTGCCAAATCAACAACTCTGACCTTTCGAATTGAGTTATTTTCTCAGAAAATCGTCTTCGACGCGTGACACCAGAGAATAAAATAACGCTCGGGCAATTCAGAACAGATCAGTTCATGTTGAAGTGGTGGCAGTGAATCTTGTGGTCAAGGAAATTGTGAAATGTTGTACAAAACGTTCATAACGCTAAGCGTTATCATATTTCCAGTTATAACTGGGAAAATAGACAAATTCAAGGATATGGATGCGTTTTTCCGATTCTACAAGGATTGGGTCGATTCAGAAAGCCCTGCATCGTTCCAAGAAATACAAAATGACTGGATCGGGATGTTGGCGAACAGAACAGTGAATCCTTGTGATGATTTCTACGAATATGCGTGTGGAAACTACAAAAACGCGTTTAGGTTCGATGAAAGCGATTTGCGAAGAAACCCACGGCACTCATTGCGATATGGTGTTCCTGAAATCGGGGAAACAGTGATGTTTGAGTTTTTGACGCAAATAATTCAGAGTGACATACATGAGGAGGACAGTTCTATGTTGAAGAAGGTGAAACAGTTCTACCAAATGTGTGTCAACGAGGCAAACCACACCGCTCAAATGGTAAAGTACATCGAGAACGTGGCTGCTTGGCCGACGTTGACTGAGAACTGGGATGAATCCCAGTTCGACTGGGTGAATGTGAGTGCTACAACGCAGAAACTGAATATGGGTAGCTTCATATGGGGCAGAGTTGAACTTCGCAACGGTGTCCGTGTGAATACGTTCGGCAGATATAATGGACACGATGGCACTTTGTATAGTCTGAAGAATATGGATTTGAAAGTTCCAAAATCGATCCTTGACAAAATGGATCTGGCAGCTGTGAGACAGTTTTCAGAGGAAATAAGAAGCCTGAAAAGGGATGGCGATGATGAGAACGTGTTTACTTTGGACGACTTGAAGGACATTTTCCCCAACATCGACTTTCAGAAATACCTCCAAGTTCTGCACAACACCAGCAACATTCCCGATACTGAAGTGGTGCTCATCAATGATATGGAGTACCACCGTAATATCTCGAACATCCTTCTTCAAACAGACGTGGAAACAATAGCCAACTTCATGTTTATAGACTACATGGGGAAAATAACCGACTCCGGCCAGCCATTGACCAATGATCCGGAAACGTGCTCCCATTTGGTTTTCAAATTCTTGATTCCCGTTCCAGCGGTAACTTTCATGGAGCAGTTCCATATGAAGGGAGACAGTGTCAATGATATCCTCGATATGTTCCACCAACTACAAGGTGAAACCAAGGGAACTGTTTCAAAGTGGAGCACAGGCAGTTTCAACGATCGATGGGTCGACGATTATCGGTTGGATCTTCCGCGTTACACCCAACTGAAGGAAATGATCGCCGCTGACATGGAATCTGTGCACATTGATCGGAACAGTTTCATCCAGAGTTTGCAGAGCGTCATGAATTATAAAAAGGCGTCTTCCATGCAAATTGACTGGCGTGGCGGTGACTTTAATTATCCTTTAGAAACAACCATCACAAAAGGGACACTGGAAAAGAGGGTTCTCCACAACGCGTTTGCGGGATTCCTTCCGCCGTTGTTCCATCGATACGCCAAATTGTCAATGAAATACTCCGGAATAGGCGAGATGCTGAGTGAGAAGCTGATCGATGAATTCGTCGACTTCCACTTACCTAACGGTTTGATCGATCCAGTGCGGTGCTACTTTACAGGTTTGAATGAGTCAAAAAGCTACATGAATGAATCAGTCAAGAGCACTCTCAAGAAAATTGTTGGCTTACGTGTCGCTTACAACGCTTACTTGCACGAGATCAGTAAGGACTCCAGATACCGCTCGGCAGAACGGAATCCTCTTCATTTAAACGAACGACAGAGTTTCTTCCTGGCATTTACACAGAGAACGTGCGGTGGTTGGTATCGACCACGCGGCGGACGAAGCAACGGTTTCCCTGATACCATGGATGTCCTGCTAAATTCCGCTGAATTCAGCACCGCCTTCCACTGTCCACTTGGCTCGAATATGAACCCAAAGAAACAGTGTTAGCATGTTACTGCACTGGTACTAGGATACTTCACTTGAATGAGATACTAATATTAAACGCTTCCTTTGTAATATGACGTAAACTAGCTGTTAGTCGGAAAATTAAATGTGTTGCTTGCAAAAAAATCTTTTGACTAAAAGCTTTCAAACATCTGCGACTGAATGAAAGATCAAATTCCTTTGACTTCCATGAGATACAAATTGAATGATAACATGTTTTGTGTTTTGTTTGGATGTTAATTAATTAAATTGTCGTTGGAAATTCGTGGAAATCATGAAAAGCGACTTAACAGTGCCACAATTTATTAAGATTTCCCGGATTTGCCAGAAAGTCTCGGTTGGAAAAATTCTCGCGTCTTGGGAAGGTTTTTCATTCAATAAAGTTTGAAGTTAATGACTCAATTGTTTCAAAAGTTATTGCATAACTTCTTCAACTCAACCATGATTGTCGTAAAACCCTTTCAACTGAATTTGCTGTTTAAATTCGTTACGAAAGACTCAGTGACTTTCATGACAATTGATCAACTCCAGAGGTCGAACCTGAAAGAAAGGTTTTGTTCTAGAGGTGACATTGATTGGAATGAAAAGGTTTTTGTGGTTTTACGAAGCCGGAAATCAACGGTTTACATTTTTTCGTTTGACACAATTCCCCGAATTTCTCATATCATAAATGTTGATTTTTTGAATATGATTAAGAAACATTTTTTCTTCCAAAGTGATTTCTTGGCTTTATACCTTTTCACTGTTCATCAGATTTTGTTAAGTGATTAAGAAACTTAATAAGACCTGAAGGCTTGAGTGGCTTTCTCCCAAACAAACTTAAATGAAAAAGAGAAATTTCAGCCGAAATTCGTGTTGATTTGTGTCAAGTTGTGTCTTTTATGAATTCAATTATTATTGATTCAACTGTCTTCAATTAATTCGTGTTCAATTTTTACTGAACTAGAGGCAATCAAAATTAACACCCACGTGAGTCAAGGCTGCAGAACTCCATTGAACTTGTGATCGTGCGAAAATATTTTGTTGAAAATTGGAATTTATTTTGGCAGGGAAAACGTGTTACCGAAAAGTTCACTTTTCCCACTTTCAATTAACGATCTTTTTTACTTATCACACCTGGAGCTGTTGTTTTTCTCATTAACTCTCACCTTCACTTTCAGTTGAAGAGATTTCAGAAAATTGAATAAAACAAAAATTCAAAATATGTTCAACTCTTTCTCGATCACGATCGTTTTGTTCGTTCGTAACCTTGATGAAACCAAATCTCCTCAACATCTTGCATGGAACTGTACGAAAAGAATTGCAACTCTTTGGACAATTTCGAATCAATGATTGGGAGCTACTGGTAGATTAATGTTTGCCATTCGACAGCTGGACACACACACAGCGTCTTAACCCAGAAGTGCACCAGACGGGGAAAGTAAGACGTCAAAGGGAAAGGTGAAAGATACTTGACAAACTTTAACATGAAATGTAGAGAAGATTTTCACGCAACTCGGTTTTTCCAGGTGATTGGAGGTGAATTGCACACTTTTCTTAATAGTTTTGTTTTTCTTTTTATGTTGCATGTTAAACAGAAAAAGTACATTAAAGTGTAACAACGTCAATTACGTGAGAAAACCATTTTAATGAATTGCTGGTTCAGTGACTCTCTGAGAATTCTCAAAGAAGTTTGAATTATGTAAACATTTGAATGTTTATTCCCGTCAAATGCACAATTGACCAGAATTGGAATTCTACTTTCCTTCCAAGGAAAAATTAACTGGTAGTAGATTTGATTTAGGTGAAATTTTTTAACACACCCTCTCCATGGAATGTACTTCCTGCAATTGAATCACTGCAATTTATAGTTTTGAAATTTTCAACGAAAATATAAAAATGTCGTTAAAATTGAATGATAATTTCAGAGATTCTCGTTCTGATTTAAGACGTTCGTTGATTTTGCGAAGGGATATTATCGTAAAACGAAGTATAGGAACGTTTAAAACCCGTAAAAATATTTTGTTACTGTAAATGGTTCAAGGATAATTTCGAGTTGAGTTGTAAATTTAAGCATTTCGTTTCGGTGTCGAAATTTGTCATTTCTTCGAGAAAGTGAAAGATTTGACAAAGACTGTCTATTTTTTAATTTCTCTTTTAGAACCTCAACAATGTCTCCACACGAACCAATTCACACCAAAGTCACGTTGAAAACAAATCTTTCATGACTTCCAACAGAAACTTTCGCTTGCGGAAGGGAAACTGATAAATGAGAAAAAATTCCATTTGGTGACACCATTTTGGAGATTTCATTGAGCAGGTGCTACCAACGCAAAGAAAGATTTTGTCCGTTACTTTTGACATTAACGAATGTGACGAATTCGACTAATGGCTCATAGATGGCTTTGAACAAAGTAGAGACATTCTTCCTTTGTGAAGTTTCATGTTTGACGGTTTGACTAATTACATTACAATTGATTTTACAACTGATGTCAAAAACGAAACTTTCATTGGAATTCCTCCATCTTTTGTGTGGAGAAGTATTATAACACCAAATTCCACCTGAGCTGCATATTAGCCTCGCAATTGTTTCGTGATTTATTCACAAGTATGGTAGATGAATTTTGAAATAGTTGTCAAAAAATTGATATTAACGAATGTGACAATTTTCGTTTTGTAATACAATGAATGTATTTCAACGAATGACTCATAGATGGCTTTGAACAAAGTAGAGACATTCTTCCATTGTGAAGTTCCATGTTTGACTAATTACATTTTCGACCGTTCTCTGACAGTTTCAAAATTTCAAAAATCATGAACGAAACTTTCATGGAGATGGATAGAGGAATTATAAAACCAAATTCCACCTGAGCTGCATACTAGCCTCGCAATTGTTTCGTGATTTATTCACAAGTAGGTGAAGTCTTACGCATCGAATCTTAAATGAATTTTGAAATAGTTGTCAAAAAATTGAAATTAACGAATGTGACAATTTTCGTTTTGTAATACAATGAATGTATTTCAACGAATGGCTCATAGATGGCTTTGAACAAAGTAGAGACATTCTTCCATTGTGAAGTTCCATGTTTGACTAATTACATTTTCGACCGTTCTCTGACAGTTTCAAAATTTCAAAAATCATGAACGAAACTTTCATGGAGATGGATAGAGGAATTATAAAACCAAATTCCACCTGAGCTGCATACTAGCCTCGCAATTGTTTCGTGATTTATTCACAAGTAGGTGAAGTCTTACGCATCGAATCTTAAATGAATTTTGAAATAGTTGTCAAAAAATTGAAATTAACGAATGTGACAATTTTCGTTTTGTAATACAATGAATGTATTTCAACGAATGACTCATAGATGGCTTTGAACAAAGTAGAGACATTCTTCCATTGTGAAGTTCCATGTTTGACTAATTACATTTTCGACCGTTCTCTGACAGTTTCAAAATTTCAAAAATCATGAACGAAACTTTCATGGAGATGGATAGAGGAATTATAAAACCAAATTCCACCTGAGCTGCATACTAGCCTCGCAATTGTTTCGTGATTTATTCACAAGTAGGTGAAGTCTTACGCATCGAATCTTAAATGAATTTTGAAATAGTTGTCAAAAAATTGAAATTAACGAATGTGACAATTTTCGTTTTGTAATACAATGAATGTATTTCAACGAATGGCTCATAGATGGCTTTGAACAAAGTAGAGACATTCTTCCATTGTGAAGTTCCATGTTTGACTAATTACATTTTCGACCGTTCTCTGACAGTCATGGAGATGAATACAGGAATTATGAAACGAAATTTCACCTGAGCTGCGTATTAGCCTCGCAATTGTTTCATGATTTATTCACAAGTAGATGGAGTTTAACGCATCGAAAAATTTTCGGAATTATTTATGAGTATTAAACTTTTTGAAAAAGAAGACAAATCGGTTTTTAACTTGTTTTATGCGTTTGTAATGATGGAGTGCACTAATTTGAAAATAATTTCCCACATGGATGTCACAAAACTTTAAGAAGAACTTAATTTCCCACTAGAAGCTGTGCACTTTCAGTTTCCATTCTTTAAAGGAAAAAACACCAATATCCACCTTATCTGATTATAATCATCTAGCTATCCTTGGAGAATGGATACACTCAACTAAAATGACTCCACTAAAAATGACTCCACAATATAATACACCCTCTACGTTATCCATGCACACAATAAATTTTTGTTAAGGATAAGAAAACTTTACAAGTTTATCGAATCAAAATTTACGATATCGAAAGTTTTTAAATGACCAAATAAAGATCCTGATTAAGTTCAAATCGATTTAATTTTTTTTATGTTGTTCTAGCAATTTTTGTTTTTAATATTTTGTTTTTTATTTTATTAAAAACTTTAAGTTTACAAAACTTTTGTTTTACTTCCTTAAAGTTGGTCATATTAAATAAGTTTGAAAGGATAAAATAGAAAAAGGGTTTCTCCGGAACTTCGAGTGTCCTTTATCAATGAGTTGTCATTTACCGTGGAACTAGCTCCATCTCTCCGTCAATTGGTTGAATTAAGAAATTTTAAATGATTTTCATATTCTTCTATTTGTTGCAGACAAAATGGCGCGTCATACAGAAGAAATGAGGGCCAGGAAATCAACTCAAATGGCGGATAGGATAGGAAATTTCAACAGACTCGTCACAATAGCAATAGTCACTAGTTTATTTAGTAGTTTAGCGAATGGTGAGTCCTTATAGAGAAGAGGATATCAAATTTTCTAAAAGGATAAATTACTTTCAGGACATCCATTCTTCTCTTTAAGTAGCAACAGACATCCAATCGAATGGAGGACACCAGAAGACAACTGGACAATTGAGGGAGCACCTCGAAGCATAACGCCACATTTGGAAGTGAAGAATAACACTCACAAAAGGACAATAGAAATGTTGACAAGTGACGAGGAAGTCCTCAGACGATTGCGAAATATCCGGGAGAATGTGACAGGACGAATGTTGTGGTATGATGTCTCGGAGGGTCCACACTTTCCACCATTCGTTGACAAAGCGTTGAAGTTGTTCAATCTGAAACAAGTCGCTTACGAGATTGAGAACAGTGTCATGTCGAAGGTGTCGTGTACAGCGTGTAAAGCAGGTAACCTACAAGTGCTTCACATTGAAAATGTTTCCTTTGTTATAATGGGAAATGGGAAAACTTGGTTTCAGGTGCTGGACTGTTGCAGCACTACATTAAGATCGGGAAGAGTCAACAGGAGATCATCAAGACGATTTTCCACTTCTGCGTGAATCTTCAAATCCAAAGTCCACGGGTTTGTGAAGGTGTCAGCAATTTGTTCGGAGTGAGTAGAAGTTAGAATTGTCAATGTGTCCGAGATCAGTCCGGTGTCTGTTTCAGGGTGAAGTGATCTACGTTCTGCAACGAGTCAGTCTTGGACCAGATGAACTTTGTAGCTTTGTCATTGGCGACGCTTGTGGAGACATCTACAATCCTTACCACGAGTGGGAAGTAGAATTCCCTCCTGTGCAGAAACCGCCAACACGTGAAGTTCAACTTCCCAAGGACGGAGCACCATTCTTCAAAGTTCTTCATTTGTCGGACACGCACTACGATCCGTATTACGCTGAAGGATCAAATGCTGATTGCAATGAGCCACTCTGCTGTCGAGCAACAAATGGACGTCCATCGAACCCAAACAACGCTGCAGGAAAATGGGGAGACTATCGGAAGTGCGATACACCCAAGCGGACTGTGGACAATCTGTTGCAGCACATTGCCGAAGTACACTCTGACATCGACTACATCATATGGACTGGTGATCTGCCTCCTCATGATGTTTGGAATCAAACAAAAGAGGAGAACTTGAAGATCATCAAAGATACTGTCAAGCAAATGTCAGAGAAATTCCCAGGGATCCCTATATTCCCAGCGTTAGGGAACCACGAAAGTGCTCCAGTCAACAGTTTCCCTCCGCCGTATGTGAATCAAGTGGACAGTTCCATTGCGTGGCTTTACGATGAGCTTGATCTGCAATGGAGGCGATGGCTTCCAACAAGTGTTTCTCACACAATCCGTCGAGGTGCGTTTTATTCAGTTCTAGTTCGTCCTGGATTCAGGATCATCTCATTGAACATGAACTACTGCAATAACAAGAATTGGTACGACTAGCTAATGATCACCACGATCATGATGTATCTGTAATGAATCGATCTTTTCCCAGGTGGCTCCTACTGAATTCTACAGATCCAGCGACAGAATTACAATGGTTCATCTACGAACTACAAAGTGCCGAGTTTTCCAATGAAAAAGTTCATGTCATCGGACACATTCCACCGGGTCATTCGGATTGCTTGAAGGTCTGGTCGAGGAACTTCTACAAAATCATCAACAGATACGAGAACACAATCACAGCCCAATTCTACGGTCACACCCACTACGATGAATTCGAGGTATTCTATGATCCCAACGATCTAGGTCGTGCTACATCCATCGCATACATTGGACCATCTGTAACACCATACTACGACCTGAATCCCGGCTATCGGATTTACTACATCGACGCTGACCACGCGGACACAACGCGAATGGTCATAGACCACGAGTCGTGGGTCATGAATTTGAAGGAGGCCAATCTGTATGACTACCCGATTTGGTACAAATTGTATTCGGCTAGAGGAGCCTACGCTATGAAAGGCCTGAGACCATCCGATTGGGATGAGTTCATCAATGAAATGACAAATAGCCAAGATCTCTATGATTTGTACTACAAGTAAGTGTTTCATGTGAATTGTATGACTTTCAATATCCTCTGTGTGTTTCTCCTCACAGACACTACTGGAAGAACTCACCAGCAAGACCATCATGCGATCCAGAGTGCAAGAAACGTCTTCTATGCGACGCAAAGAGCGGCAGAAGTCACGATCGGAAGCATTTCTGTGAAGAAGTTGAAGCTAAAATTGACGACAGTTCATCCAAAGGATGGAAAGCCTGGTTCTATCGTGGTTTAAGTGCATCGTACGTATTCAAATTATTACCTTAATCACAAGAACATAACCCACACACTTATCACTAAATAACAACTCATCACATTCCAATGGGATATTATGGTTTTGGTTTTAATTTTAATCCAAACACTTCTTAGTGAAAATGAAATCCTACGTATGGCTACAGAGGAAATGCTAGCCTCTAATTCTGTGGACGGTTTTTTCACACAAGTACTCACGGCACTACAGCAAACAGACCCTTAATTATCAGCTTTTACAAAAATACTAGAAATATCAATTGAAAACCAACTTACAGCACTGTAGATATTGTTTGTAGGCTAAAGAACCAGACATCAAGGTTTCGGTTAACAATTTGAATTTAATTTTTTCTCTCAACTATAACTAAATCATTTTTATAATAATCTATTTCAGGATTTACGAATTATGTACAACAGTCGACTGTATAAAGTTATTTGTAAATTAATAAAGAATAATTAATTAAAATTATTTTTAATTCCTTTGGTGAAGGCTTCATTTTCTAACCATAATTTCCAGTCAAATGTTTAGTACAGTTCAAATGTCAAAAATGTTCGAAGTGTTCGAACACGATTTGTCTTCGGTAAAGTGGACGGAAATGTTAATACGATTTGGTGTGGCCACCTGCTAGGGAAAGGAGGATTATTCGAGTCATTTCCACGCTGTTATGTTATGTTATGTTATGTTATGCTATCGAAACAAGTGGTTGAAGGTTATGATATAACGACTTTTGTGATATTAAAGTGTTTTAAACAAGTCAGCATCTAGGTGACAAGAACATAAAACTTGTAAATTTGTTAAATATGTAAATATTGTGTGATTTTATATAACCAAGGAAAGGTTTGGTATTTAATTTTAGTAATTAAAATAAATAATTTCTAGTTTCTCAATACTTTCTCCACAGAATGAACGTTCTCTACTCCATAACGAGTGTGCCAAAATACATCATGGGATTTGGATAGCGTCAAATAAACGAAAACATTTCTTAAGATTTACCATTGATTAATTAATTAGTTTTGTTATTGTCATTATAATTTTATTTATTGTTATTTGTACCAGTAACTTTCTAGAATTTATTTATTCAAATCCAACCCAGTTCGATAATTTTCGATATTTTATTCATTTTCGCGACATTTATATTTATAAAACATTTTATTTATTTGCATAATTCGACAGAAATTGAAATTTTGGGTATCAATGAATTCATTCTTTTACGAAATTTTGTAGTAACGATAATTAAAACTATTTTATTTGTAAGATATGTGATAAAATGTACAATGAATGTGAGATTTTGATGCATGGGCAGTTGCTAGTTTTAGATTAAATTGTTAATGAAAACAAACATCAAATAGACAAACTTATTTTGCCAAAAGTGTTTTTAATTCATTTGCCAAATTTGAGAATGTGTAATTGATATGTAAAATCAACTTTATTGCATTTGAATTCATTTTTGTCGAAATGAAAAGGAAAATGTTGACTTACCCAAAAGCTGCTGTCATGCTGGTGACTTACCTTAAAATTTCTTGATTTCCCAAAAGAAATCGTCCTGTTAACACTTTAAACACTTCACTGTGACTCTGAAAGTAATAATTTTAAAAGCAATGAATGATTTCAATAAAATTTATGAAATTTACCAGAGAGTTCTTTTTTCCCATCCGTCTGTCACTTTTCCCACCAAAGAAGTGAAGGTTCGAACAGTGAACTAACTTCAGTTGATTCAGTTTAAATGAAATGACATCTACAGAGAGGACTAACTGCATATGATTTGGTTTTATCATTTATAATTTCCTCAACAAGTAATAAGTTGTTTTCCATTAAATTAAATGCAATTACTTCATAATGACGCCCTCAATTAGACTTCCACACTATTAATTAAATTCTCATTGGAAACGTTAAAGTTACAGAGAACCAGCTGTCAAATTTGTGTAACATTACATGAAAGTAGAAGCCAAAAAATTTAAGTGAATTTCATTATTCCTCTACAGTAAATACTTTCGTTTGAATGTTAACTAACTAATTATGCAATTAAGCCTATTGAATAATTACAATTTACACTTTAATTTGATAAAACTTACCGGAGCTCTTTCGTCCATCTGTCTGTTATGCTTCCCTCCAAAATACTGAACAGTTAACCGCTGCACCTAACCAACGTTTTTGCCACCAAAGAAATCTGTCAAACTAATTTCGTTGTGAAAGTGCCTGAATGCAACCGGAAAGCCGAAATTCGCACTTTACCGCCAGTTCACTGACAGGTTAGTGCATATTCAGTTCTTGCAGTTTGTTGCGAAATGTTGTTCAATAAACCTAGATTTGATCAATGGAAATAGTTAATACAAATAATCTTCTTCTGGAATATTGCAGCAAGAAAGAATACATAACTAATAGCTGTTGATCTTGCCACATTCAGGTAACCGTTAACGGATTGTCAATTACCATGCATAATCATTAATCTTATGGACTTTTGACCACTTGTCAAATTTTTTAAGGTTTCTTCAATAATCTTGACGGAGGGAATATGATCCGTGAAACAGATTTGGAAGTCATAACAATTAATTGGAATTTTTTTTCAGGATTTTAAGCAATGTTACCAACATGTTGATTGCCACTTTCGTGCTTAAGAACAAGTTGCCAGCGTACGTCGTTCTGCATATAGTGTACTCAATTTTCAAACTTAAAGAAAAATTTTAGGACAAATCAAGAAAACATGATCCTGAAGAAGTTACCCCAAAAAATGATCTCTTGGGCATGTGATCGGTCCAGACGTGGGCAGCACACGTGCAGGATTCGGAATGAATTGAGGTTTAAAATGAATCGTTTGTTTATTTTGGTAATCGAATATGTTTTCTAGAGGAATGAAGTACACACAATGTGACGCATAAGAAATTTAGGAAATTTAAGCTTTAATTGAGACTTCCGCGAGGAGAGTTTTGGTCTACTTCGATTCTTTCTAAAAATTTGTACGTCCCATATGTAAATATTTTTCTTTTCAGTTTGAGCGCACAACAACGACGCCTCCGCAATAGCAGTCATAACAATTCCCACTAGACAACATTTGTTTTTGACGAATGGGACCAAATGAGAACGTTAGTAATCATCAGAACTCAACAATTTTGACCTTTTGAATTGAGTTTTTTCACAGAAAAAGTAATTAGATGGTCAAATCGACTGCGACGCTATGAAAACCGAGAAAATTATGCTCGCAGAGTTCAGTTCTTGTTGAGATGTTGAAGCGGAACTTGTAATTCTAGGAAGCTCTTGTGAAAATGAAAGTATTATTAAGAGCGTTCATCACGCTCGGCATTATTATTTTGCCAGTGTTCACTGTTAAAATAGACAGGTTTAAGACAATCAACCAGTTCTATGATTTCTACGATGATTGGGTAAAGTCTCTGGATGCCAACAAGTTCCAAAGGATCCAGGATGAATGGATTTCAATGATGGCCAACAAGTCAGTGAATCCCTGTGAAGACTTTTACGAATATGCTTGTGGAAACTACAGAAGATCATTTAACTTCATGAAAACGGATTTACCAAAGTTTCAAACTCCAATTATGCGAGAAGGAGTCCCAGCAATGGCAGAAACAGTGATGTATCAAGTTCTACATCGTATCCTTGCAAGTGATATGCATAGAAATGACAATTCTATGTTGAAGAAAACAAAACTATTCTATCAATCTTGTGTTAATAGTGACGAAAATGATTACAATGATCTTCAGGAACACATCAAGAATCTAGCCGCTTGGCCAGCATTGACTAAGAACTGGGATGAATCGCAGTTTGACTGGGTTAATGTGAGCGCAGCAACGAGTACTATAAATTTGGGTAGTTTCATGTGGAGCAGAGTTGAACTTCATAATGGTGTTCGTGTTAATGCGTTTGGTAAATTCAATGGACACTATTCAACTACGGAGCAACTCAAGACCATGAAGGGATTAAATTACCCATTCTTATCAAAAATGCATCTTCCAGCATTAAGAGAGTTTTCCGCAGAACTAGCAAATCTAAAAAGTGATAATTACGATCGCGTCACATTCACTCTCGGTGAACTGAAGGAAGTCCTGCCGAATATTGATTTCCAGAAATATCTGCGAGTTCTCCATGGAACGAACTACATTCCTAACACAGAAGTTGTGATCATCCGAGACTGGAAATATTTCCATGACCTGTCGAATGTACTGCTTCAAACAGACGTGGAAACAATAGCGAACTTCATGCTCATAGATTACTTAGTGAAGACCAGTGGACCGCAAATTAGGCACACCGATAGTCCAGAAGTGTGCGCTGAAATGATTTTTAAAATATTCTTTCCAGTTCCAGCACTAACATTCATGGATGAATACAAAATCAAAGAGGACAGCGTTGAACAAACCCTCGATATTTTCAACCAAGTACGAGCAGAAGCTAAGAGAGCTGCTTCGAAGTGGACTTTAGATACCAAGAGAATCAACAGGATCGATGGATATTACCTGAATCTTCCACATTACTCCCAACTGAAAGACATGATCAGTCGCGACATGGAATCCGTCCATGTGAATGGCAGTAGTTTTATTCAAAGTTTGCTGAACGTGATGAAGTACAAGAATAGACAATATGTTTTTGATCCAGGATATGGTGAGGACTGGCGATATCCTTTCGATGTGAAACTCATTACAGATACTTCTAAGCTAAGCATTAAGAGTGCATTCGCAGTATTCCTTCCTCCGCTGTTCCATCGGTACGGCAAATTGTCAATGAAATACTCAGGAGTAGGCGAAGTTCTCAGTCAGAAGCTCATCGATGAATTCATCGATACCAATGTAACTAACACTTTAACAGATTCAGTGAACTGCTACTTTTCTCAATACAAGGAATCAAAAAGATTCATAAAGGATGCTGTCAAGGATACCCTCAGGAAGGTTGAAGCACTAAATGTCGCCTACAAAGCCTATTTCAATCAGCTCAGGAAACACCAGAAATATCGCTCGCACGAAAGGAATCCTCTTCATTTGAACGAACGACAGAGCTTCTTCTTGGCGTTTGCCCAGCGAACATGCGGTAGCTATCAACGACCTCGAAGAGATAAAAGCTACGGTTATGCTGATGTCATGGACATCCTGTCGAATTCTATCGAATTCAATGCTGCGTTCAATTGTCCCAGAGGCTCCAAAATGAATCCGAAGAAGTATTGTTAAGTTTCCATTACTTATATGCACAAAAATCTTGCCATTACTAACATATTTTTTAAATATTTGTAGCATTTTGGAAAATAAATTTTGCTTTTAATAAAATATGGAAATTTGTTCGTGGTACTCTTCTCTGATCTTCTGATTTACTCGACTCCACTGACCATTTACTGACCTCAGACAATAATTTTCACTCAAATTACAATCAAGAGGACTTAAACTGGTTAGCAATTATATTAATTTAACTAATTTTATAATAAAACAAGTGAAATTATAATTGAAAAATAAATTAACCGTTTGCCTAAAAGTGCATTGGCTAAACAATGTTCTTGATGTATGGAATTGGTTCGTGTATCTGATGGTCCAAAGCATCTCCCTCGTGAAAGTGCCTTAACGCCAGTTTGTTGACATTTTAAAGCCAACTTCATTGACAGTTTGAGCAATTTCTCTTCGGAAGCGGTACGGAACGGCAGGCATTGTTGAGTGGTGAAATATTTTAATAGTTTATCGTGTGGAAAGTGAAATTGTTAAAGTTTTTGTTGAAAAGTTATTAGAAGTACTTGTTTGGATTTGTAATAATGGAAATAAGCGATGCGAATCTACAGCAATTAGCTGGATATTTGCACCAAACCCTCAGTCCTGACCATAATATACGAAGGCCGGGTAAGTTTCTCTTGTGTGTGCCGCAAATATTGTGTATTTTTGAATCATCCCGCGTTAAGGTTATGTCTAACGGATTGTCAATGTCGAAATGGAATTGATAATTAGACTAATTATTTGGTATTTTTCTAGCGGAAAAGTTTCTTGAGAGCGTCGAGGGCAACCAGAATTACCCAGTTTTGTTGCTTCATGTCGTTGATAAAGAGGATGTGGACATGACGATTCGTGTGGTTGGTGCAATTGCATTCAAAAACTATGTGAAGCGCAATTGGAATGCTCACGAAGTAATGTGATTTGTAAAATGTCGACAATTTTGCATAGTAATTGTATTTATTCATTTGCAGGATAACGATGGACCGGACCGGATACATGAAACAGATCGAATTGCTATCAAATCTCTGATTGTCACTTTGATGCTTAAATCACCATCAATTCTACAGAAACAGCTGAGTGATGCTGTGAGCATCATTGGAAAGTATGACTTCCCAAAGAAGTGGCCACAACTAATTGATGAAATGGTTGAGAAATTTGCAACGGGCGATTTCAATATCATTAATGGAGTGTTGCAAACAGCTCATTCGATTTTCAAGCGATATCGCTTTGAATTCAAGTCCCAGTCCTTGTGGGAAGAAATTAAGTTAGTCTTAGATAAAATGGCAAAACCACTGACAGATCTTCTATTGGCCACAATGAACCTCACTAAAGTACATGAGGGGAATGAGCAGGCTCTCAAAGTCATTTATGGAAGCTTGGTTTTAGTTTGCAAAGTTTTCTATTCGCTAAATTGTCAAGATTTGCCAGAGTTCTTCGAGGATAACATGGCAACATGGATGAATGCCTTCCATGAACTTCTCACAAAGGACGTTCCATGTTTACACACAAGTGGAGACGAAGCAGGAGTGTTGGAACATTTGCGCTCTCAAGTTTGTGAAAACATTGGTCTGTACGCTCAAAAGTACGACGAGGAATTCGGAACGTACATATCACAATTTGTCACAGACGTGTGGGAACTTTTGGTGAAAACAGGAACGGAAACAAAATACGATTCAGTAATTAATTGAAATTCATTTATAATTTTACGATGTTACCTTTGATACCATTGCAGCTCGTCTCGAATGCTTTGCAATTTCTCTCGGTTGTAGCCGAACGCAGTCATTATCGACAACTTTTCGAGGATCCTAAAGTTATAGCTAATATTTGTGAGAAAATTGTCATTCCAAACATAAGCTTCCGACCGTCAGACGAAGAACTGTTTGAAGATAGTCCAGAGGAGTATATTCGTCGTGACATCGAAGGATCAGACGTGGAAACAAGACGTAGAGCTGCCTGTGATTTAGTTAAAACACTTTCACAAAATTTTGAACAAAAAATATTTGAAATATTTAGTCAATACTTGCAAGTGAGTGAAGCAAACATTTGTATTTCACAAACATGTTTTTGATAAACCTCTTTCGTTTGTAGGTTATCCTGCAGAAATACAGTGAAAATCCTGCTGAAAATTGGCGATGGAAGGATACATCCATTTATTTAATAACATCATTAGCTGCACGTGGTGGAACACAAAAGCACGGAGTAACTCAAACATCTGAACTAGTATCAATACCACAATTTTGTCAACAGCATGTAATCCCGGAATTAGAGAGACCCAATGGTAATAACCTAAAGAAAACCTCTTCTGACTGTTTCTAATTTATATTTTTTTCTCAAAGTCAATGAATTACCAGTGCTTAAAGCTGATGCTCTTAAATTCATGATGGTCTTCAGAACAATGCTTGGGCAATCCACGTTGATAGCTTGTATTCCTCAATTCATTCGGCATTTACAAGCTGAAAGCGTTGTAGTTCACAGCTATGCTGCTTGTGTTATTGAGAAAATCTTGATTATGCGGGATTCGAGCAATTCTTTGTTGTAAGTTCTTTTCTAAAACACTAAACTTTTACAAGTAAACTAAGAAAGATTTTCTTAGAATTACTTCAGCGCATCTAGGACCATTTACTGTGGAGCTACTTGGCAGTTTATTTGCAACTCTAACAAAAACTGGATCGACTGAAAATGAATATGTAATGAAAGGTGAGTCGAAAATATGGTATTGTATATGTTACGATTATAATGATTATTTTCAGCAATCATGAGGAGCTTCTCAACTTTGCAAGCAGCATCTCTACCTTACATGGCAATAGCTCTTCCTAGATTAACCGAAATTCTTGTAGCAGTGGCTAAAAATCCGTCACGACCACACTTCAACCACTATCTGTTCGAAACATTGTCATTGGCAATCAAGTATGTCCATCAACTCCTCTAGTTTGAACAGAAAATTTACTTAATTTTCTTATAGAATTGTATGCAAGACTGAACCAGGAGCAGTAGCATCATTTGAAGAAGCACTCTTCCCTGTATTTCAAATTATTCTGCAAGAAGATATTTTAGAATTTATTCCTTATGTTTTTCAAATTCTATCGTTACTTCTGGAAGTGCGTGCAGGAACAAGCTCAATACCAGAACCATATTGGGCACTGTTCCCTTGTTTGCTTATGCCAATTTTATGGGATAGACCAGGAAGTGTGTCGCCTTTAATTCGTTTGATTTGTGCATATATTAAACAGGGGTCGACACAAATCTCTGGGCAAAACAAATTGGTACGTTCCACTCAAATTGTCAAATGTCAATTGATAGTAAAATTATCATTCCTTCCAGAATGCCATCTTAGGAATATTCCAGAAAATGATCGCTTCAAAGACGAATGATCACGAAGGCTTCTACTTAATGCAGCACTTACTCACTTACTATCCAATGTAAGATATGATGAAATTTTTGATACAAATTCATTACAAAGTAATATTCAATTTTAGGGCTGAATTACAGCAAAGCATGAAGCAAATATTTTCTCTACTTTTCCAAAGACTGTCACTGTCAAAGACAACAAAATATGTACGTGGAATCATAATATTCTTCTGTTTCTATGCCACAAAACTGAGTGCAACTCAACTGGTGGAATTGATTGATTCAATTCAAGCTCAGATGTTTGGAATGGTAATAGATCGTGTACTCATCCCAGATATGGCAAAAGTATCAACAGCACTTGATCGGAAAATAGTTGCTGTGGGTGTATCGAAAATCCTAACAGAATGTCCAGCAATGCTAGTGCAACCATACGTCCAATATTGGTCAAGACTTCTGCAAGCTTTAATCGAATTATTCGAACTACCAGTAGATGAATCTTCCCTGGATTGTGATCATTTTGTAGAAGTAGATGATAATCCAGGATATCAACCGGCATTTTCACAACTCAACTTCGCCCAGCCAAAAGATGAAGACTTCCTGTCACACATAACAGACGGAAGGAAATTCTTAGCAGAAAATCTAGCAAAAATATCCGGTCATGCTGAACTAAAAACTTTAGTAGGATCAATTGGAGATGATCATAAAACAGCTCTTCAAAAATATTGTGCACAAGCTGGTGTACAATTAGGATAAATTGTTTAAAATTTAATTTTTTCTTATTTTTGCCTACAGTTCTTAAATTATTTGGAAAATTACATTTCATTACTGTTAAAGCTATTCATCATTTTACGTGCTTATTTGTTATCATTAACCAGATGAAAAGATAAATGCATTTTTGAGGAAAATTATGTACTATTTTTGTAGAATGAAAATTGTTCGTACTTTTGAAATAAATACTATTCATTATCGGAATTTTCGCAATCAATTTCTTGTATTCAACAGTTCCATGTGCACCTTCTAGAAAAGTAATCACCTTAATGCGTTGCATTCATATAGATAACAATGTTTACTTCATATTGACTTCACTGTTAGCATGTAATCAATTGTATAAGAATTGTTTTATCAAACTACGTAAGAATGTTCAATTGAACACTTTATTACCCCCATTTTTCCACAGAATTCAATACGTAATAAAGCATTGTGTCGTGGTACTCCCCTATAGAAACAATTATGAAATTTACCTATCATAAATCACTATGATTTATTTATGGATCAAATTCCGTTTAAAATAAATTCTTATAATTTTATCGCAGCTTTATCTGCATGTGTTACTGGAATGAGTAACTTTCGGATCTAAGGCTAAAGTAGATCTTGATCAACCTGATAACTATGAAAAATCCCCCTACATTGGCTCATGAATTTTATTATGATAATATCCCATAAAAGGTATTGCTAATGAAAATCTGTTCTGCAAGAAGTTTATATTTATATACTTTTAAAACTCATTTGATATATCTATAGTGTATATAGGGAGACTTATTCTTTTTCAACAACTATACAATAGTTCAATTTCGTATCACGCTTCCTCTTAGCTGGATAAATGATTTACATTTTCAATCATTATTTCCTCAAGAATCATATCGCTAAAGATATCAATAGTTTCACTCAAGTGTTTCATGAATAACACAATTGGTTTTTTGCAATAAGTGATAAGATTAGTAAATTTAGAGAGCTTTAAGCCTCCTAAAATATAAAAGCATGTTCTGGAACACGATTTAAATCAGTTCAGGTTGAAGTCTCATTGCAATTATAGCAAGATTACTTAAATATATTTTAAATTGTGATTCACTAACTTTCAAATCAAAATGAAAATTTATTCAGTGTTTTTACTACTCAATCTCTTCTTTTTGAGTGCACTTGGGTATTCAGTTGATACCAGAGAAAGGTGCCCAGACGAACAACCTCAGTGTCCTCATATAAATGGAGATGAAGAGCAATTAACACTTCTGCCAGTACCTTGGGATTGTCATCAGTACATTATGTGCCAATACGGCGAGGCTATCTACAGGTAAAATTCAAATAAATAAATCAAGTGACTGTTTGCTAACATATAAAATCAATCCTTTAGGCCGTGTCCTGATGGTTTAGTGTTCAATCCAAGGATACAAGTTTGTGACTTCCCCTGGAGTACAAGCTGTGTTGAATGTCAGGCTGCACCGTAATTTATTTCCAAGACATAATCTGTATTTAAAATTTGAATAGTGATATTTATTTTAATAAATTTAAGAAATGAAGTTGTATTCTTTCTTTGTATTCCGAACTTCTTCGATCAGGATAAGGTTTCGCGAGATGAATAACTAGTCCCAATCTGCTTAAACCATCAAGTGGTATCGACACGAAATCCCTTTCCAATGTTATCACCGCCAAAGAAAGCGATCACAAATCCTTACGCGACGAAATTCAAATGCGTTTGTTTCAGTTTTTATTTATGTTCCTAATTCAAACAAAGTGAATGAAAATCAAGATGCAAAATGAAGCAACTTATGCAAATTCTGTGCATTAGTTAAATTTTCTGACTATATGTGAGTTGTCTAGACTGTAGAGTTGTTTGTTGAAGGCGCAATACTTGGTAAATGGTGCATCGGCTGTAAGGTTGTTGTCAAACATGTGCAGTGGTGTATTGATATAAAAGTTCCATAGAACATATATAACTTATGTTAAAAAACTTTGATAAATGTTTCTAAAAAACTAAATTTGTTTTTTCGGTGTTACCGGTCTAATTTCACGTTCGTCATAAGGAATGTTTTCCGTGTCAGTGCTCTCCGCACAGTGGAGTTGTGAACTATCCAAGGTTGCACTAAAGTTGCTCGATTAACCGTCATCGTGTCATATCCTGTTCTGTTTGTTCAAAGATTCTTTCGTTAACTGGTATCAAAAAGTCGAACTGAGCCATTTTGAAAAAGTAAAAATATTATGATTTTTTTGCTACTTTGGATTTTGAACCCAATTGTGATAACCAAAAATTCTTGTTAATATCACACTTACTGCAGAAGAAAATTTACATTTTAATTATTCGCTCGTGTTTCTGATATATCCAAACTGGTTATTGCAAAAATTTAAAGAACCTTAATGCTTCAAAACTATAAAAGCGTGCATTGGGACATATTTTAAGTCAGTTCAGGATTACGTCTGATTGCAATATTGCAAGGTCATTTATATTATTATTGTAAATTTTGATTCAGTAACGTTCAAATCGAAATGAAAATTTGTTCAGTGTTCATGGTACTCAGCCTCTTCGTTTTGAGTGCACTTGTATATTCAGTAGCAGCCAAAGGAAGATGCCGAGATAAGCAACAACAGTGTCCTCCTTTCACTGGAAACCGAGAAAAATTAACACTTCTACCAGTACCTTGGGATTGTCATCAATACTTTGTGTGTCAATACGGAAAGGCTTCCTACAGGTAAATGAATCAAATGAGTGTTTGCTTAGCGTTATAAACAAAATAATTGCTTCAGGCCCTGTCCCCCTGGTTTAGTCTTCAATCAAAAACTACAAATTTGTGACTTCAGCTGGAGTACAAAATGCGTTGAATGTCAGGCTGCACCGCCGTAGATTTATTTTTAATAACCTTTAAGAAATAAAATTATATTCTTTGTTGTTTAAATAAATCAACATGAGAAAGTTCGGGTCTGTCTTACAACGTACACAAGAAGTAGTCTTTTTCTTTGAGACTCTACCTGAAACTAAGCACCAAGGAAGTCTTCCAAACGCTAATAATTAAAATATTTTTATTTTATTAACTTCACCAATTGAAACTGGTTGAATAAAAATAATCTCAAATGAAATTTGATCTTAAATGCCACAGTACCGTGATTTCTTAAAGCTGTACAAAAGAAATTATTAAACCATTACAAAAGAATGTTATAAACTAAACATCAACAAAGTAAGAAGTACGAATGTCACCCGTTTTTTTGCACTTTTATATTCTATTCTACGTTAAACCTTACTTCAGTCATGGATAACTTTAAATTGCTTTACAAAACAAATGGGAATATAGCCTTGCGACCTTTTGGATAATCGCTGAACTCCTTCTTGTAGTTTCGGTGCTTACCAATAGCCCACACGGTCATTTGATATGCTCCTGCGATTGCAAAGAATACAGCTGGCAAGCACTGTGTCATTAGTGAGAAGCATACCCACGCTCCAATTTCGTATGTGTAGTTTGGACACGAAACGTAGCTGGAAAAAATAAAATTGTTTTAGTAATAAGATAGTTCTTCTACCAGAAATCGTTTCCAAACATACTTGAATAGAACTGTTAGAGGATTTCCATCCGGACGAGGAATTTTTCTTACTTTTGAACCAGGAGGTCTCAAGTTTCTCAAGTTAATGTGAATAGAGAAATTTCCAAGTTCACAGATCTGTGATAGAGAAAAATAAATTAATGAATTGCACTTTCATTTTCCTCTCTTCTCTCGTCTATATACATACCAAAAACGCTGCCAAACAGGCATACACCTGGCACATGCAAGGTGTTGTATACAATGGATGATTGACGTGATAGGCAACATATGCCGTGAAGCCCCAATAATATGCGCAATTTTTGAACAAATTACGAATTGGCATTGTTGAATGCGAGAAACGATGAACAAATATCGTCTCCAGTAGCCTCTTCATGTAGTGGAAGGTGTAACATGCAGCTGCAATGCTGGAAGAGAAGAAAAACTTTCAAATCTTGTCTATCTATTTTTCTCCAAAATTTCGGCAATCTAATCTTTCTCAAATCATCATCGAAGTTTCTCAACTGTTTCGTGAGAAAGAGGGTCATCAACTTATAATTTATTAAAATTTCATTTTTATACTTTCGATTCGAAATCGATTTGAAATTCGCTGAGAAGTGCAAAAATTTTGTAATACTTACTGCACAGTAAGACTAAATGGCCTTTCCACGCTTCCATAGAATATGTACGGTCGTTGATAGAACCACAAGTAGACAAGTAGAGGACCAGCATATTCAGCTAGGAAAACTGTCTTCCATCCAATTTGTGGACCAAGATCTTTCAAATAAAGTTTTCCACCATTTTTCAAGCCTAACGCAGAAAGAGTTTCTGATTCTTTTAGAGCTTTTCCACGAGGCTCAAGGCGGTATGACTGCCGCTCCTTCGACAATGTGGTTTTCACTTTTGACTTAACATTCTCAATTGTGTCTTGCGGCGAAACTTTGTACGTCCCCAAACTCTTCGAATCACCTGATTTCAGTATTTCAATCTTCAAAGAAATAAAAACAAATTCCAGAATTTTCACCACAAAACCTTATCACAACAACAAATTACCTCCATTTCTCACGGCACTCAATCACTGAATGTTACCGCAGACTTCTCTTTGAACTATGTGCCCCTTGACAACGACTCTGACTTTTTTGGGTGAAAGTGATTTGCAAGCGAACAAAAAATTTTTGTGGACGAACGCTGACTTGTCAAAAATTCCATGTCCGAAAAACGAAGCTAATGGCCAATAGATGGATCACTTGAATTCGGACATGATTTCTACGTGAAGGCGGTTAAAATTTAACGTTTCCACTCAGGAAATTTATATTTTTATCTAAAAATATAGGCTCCAATGCTCCAGTCCTTCGGGGGGAAAACTCACAATAATGAATCCCATCTAATGAATCACACCTCTATGTCAGAATTTAAATATAGACTGGATAATGTAACTTGCAAAGCTCAATTGAAGATACACTTCAAAACCCTGTAATGTAATTTTACATATTTGTTTATATTTTATTACACAGTAACTGACATCATTATTTATTTACATACACAGACAACACTTAATCTAATAAATTATCACAAAGAAATAAACATAAAATTGATATAGTTTTTGTTAATTTTCTTTCTTCCATGTAAACAAGGCACATATAAAATAATTAAATTGGCTCGGGTCATTACATTACTAACAAAGAAAAAACGTATTCATCTTACAAAACAAACAAGGATAATAGGTTGCTTAACAAACATCTCATCAATGGCAAGTAATCACTTCATTAAAATTAAAAATATAAAAGTTTTAAAAACAAAATTGATAGACTTTTAAACAAACTTAAATGCATTACAACACGATTACATGTTATCTATATTTTATATAGCACATATTACAGGTATAAAGTTCCATTGATATTTTTCATATTATCTATTTTTCTCGAATAGAAAATCTACTTTGAAATTGCACACGATTTATCCACGGTCCTTGCCAATAACGAAAAGTTTAACATGATGACAGCACCTTATCATTCCTATACAAATTTTCTTGTTTCAATTATTATTTAACTTAATCTTTTCACATAGATGTGTTGTCATTTGTTAGAAACGGGTAAAAATCCATCAATTCTTATCATAATATTACGTACAACATACTCGAAGTATACTCGTTTGTTCTTACAAAGTAAAACATGCAATTATAGAAGTGATGCTAGACACAGAAAAAGCACTGAATCATTTCTTAGTATAGTACAAAAAAATTATAAAAGTCTCTTAAATACAATACTCATGGATGTAGTAAATTAAAAAGGATAGCAGCACCTGAATAATCTGCATAATATTTATGCAAAAAGAAATCTTAAAAACAAAAGAAAATAAATTAGCAGGTCATAAATCTAGTATAAATGCATACTAGCACATAATGTTTTTAACTAATGTGTTCTGTCGGTATTAATTCCATCAAATTTTGATAATCCGGATCTTTAGCAAAGAATTCTGTGAGATACCGGAATGTTGGTCTATCTTTTGGTTTGTAATTCCAACAATTTTCCATAGTTTTGTATACATGATCAGGGCACAATTCAGGTTGTGGTAGTCTTTGCCCTTCTTCAATTAGTTTTATTGCATCAACTCCCTTCATGTCACCGTATGGTGCTTTTCCCAATGAAAACATTTCCCACAATGTCACTCCAAATGACCAGACGTCACTTGCGTGTGAGAAATATCCATGATTAAAGCTCTCGGGGGCATACCTACGAATGAGGATAATGAGAATCACTCATTATTTTAAATTTATAGTAACTTGCCATTTGATCGGCCACTTTCCACCTTGACTTGCTTGATAACAATCGTTGTCAGCACAAAGGGCCCGCGATAGCCCGAAATCACTTATTTTTGCTTGGTTCCGTGAAGCTAAAAGAATATTCCTTGCTGCCAAATCACGATGAACGAAATGTTGTGACTCCAAGTAGTTCATTCCTAGAAAAATCCATGTTTATTTGTGACCTCAAGTTCGAATCAAAACAGAGACTCACCACAAGCGACTTGAGATGCCCAAATTTTCAATTCGTAATTTGGATTGATTTTATCCGGGTGACTAACAATAAAGTCTAACATTGATCCTAATGGAACGAGTTCTTGCACCATCATGAGTGTTGGTCCTTTTGATATCCCAATCAATTTGACAATGCAATGATGTTGTAATTTGATCATGACACTTGCTTCGCGCAAAAATTCCTGTTTGTTCACTTGAACGTGCTCATCACGAAGAGTTTTTATGGCAACAGGATATTGAATTTCTTCACCATTCTCACCGGTTCGTAGAAGTTTTCCACGATGCACAGAACCAAATTCTCCACCTCCCACAACTTCGTCCAGTTGCAAACAATCAAAAGGTATAAAGTAGTTCATCTTATTACTACGCTGATCAGGTGAAGTCGGAGTTGTTGGTGGACGAAACATTGCAAATTCACTGTCAAGACTCATTGTGGAAATCATTGAATCTAAACGTTCTGGATGTTTCGACAATTCACGCAATTCAGCTGATGCCGTTTCGACTAGAGATTTGGAAGTTTCTTGTGTTGGACTATTTTCAAAGAATACTGGTACACCAATCATTTGTACATATCCAGGATGTGTTGGAGCATTTATCGTTGTTGTGGCCAATGAGAACTTTCTGAAATAACAAAGAATTTTTCGAATAGTATGTACTTCGAATTTCGGAAGAATTTTCATCTTTACCTAGAATTGGCTGTTGAAGGAAGATCAACAAAGTACCCTCTCTCATTCATTTCCCGTTCCCTGTCGATGAGTTTATCGCTTTTTGTGAAGTAATCATCAGAGCAGTCAAGTGTTGATGGTGGGTTTAAATTTAAATTTAACGTTTCAGGTCGTTTGTTGCTATTCACTTTATCGCTGTCTACACTTTCGCCGGAAGTGATTCCTTCCGCATTTTTTGGCAATTTGTGATCATTCTCTCCGATGTCTATGTCGACAACAGCGCGATTATTCTGTGGCGTGTTGTACATAGCATCCTCTGACTGATTGTGTGGAAACCGAAACCGAAAATCTGGTGTAAATGGAACTGCTTTGACTAGTCCTTCTACGTTGTTTTGTGTATCGGTTTCTTCCTTCAGATTCTCCTTCGACTGTGCCTTGGTTTTATCCTCATTTTTAGGTGACGATTTTCTTTTTGACTTTCTCAAACTCTTCATCCCGTCGATGATGATGTTCTTCTTTGGCGAACGCAGCTTCAAACTCCGGAATATGTGGACATCATTTTTCTCCTTCAACTTCTTTCTTTCATCAGGTGGCGAAGTTGCATTGTCTTCAAATAATCCAACTCGATTCATTGCATCATCTCCGGGATGTGATTGATTACGATGTGCTGGTATTGGCACACCGACTTTTGATTCCTCTGGTGAAGTGAGCGGCGATGTTGGTGACAGATGTTGTTTGTCATGTTTCCTTGACGCCGCCTTTGGCATTGTCGAAAACAATGGTAGAGGTGGTTTCGGTTTTGGTGGTACTGGGTAACGTAAATTTATTGGAAGACCATCAGCGAACATCATGAAATGTTGAATCAAATGTTCCAATGACGGAAGATAAGGACCTTCATCGATATACAAATGTTTCATCTGAAATAAATTAAATAAGATCTTGACTCTTCACCCATTTCTTCTTAACTTACATGAGTATGAATTATAAAATGATGTGGTTTATTATTGCACAACATAGTGAGGACGTAACCAGTTCGATTTGAGTATCGCACAAGAAAGACTCCAGAGGGATATGGTTTCTGTAAGAAATAAATCAAGTTTAATGGATTTTCTCAGCATTGGTATGTGAATAACATTTCATACTATGATTTCATTTTTATTAGCTTCTTTATCTCCGTAGATGTCACCATTTTGCTGATTGTTATTCCCGTTCTCATCACTTCCATCATCTTCTTTGATGTTTGCTGCATAATCTTGTAGCAATTTAGCAGCTTCGAAACGATCTAATGTACCGTGATACCATTGGGATTGATATGTATTTGCTGGAGGAAGGGTATAGTTTCGTAGGAAGTCAGCAATCTCATTATGACCAGATTCTTCAGCTAGGTCCATTGGGAACAGGCCCATCGTTGTGCGTGGCATGTGAGGAGCATGAGCTGCAAGTAATTCTTGAACTGCTTCCATATTTCCATGCTTTGCAGCATCGTGAAGAGCGACATAACCTGTATCTATGTTCCGGGCTTGTATACTTGCATTGGCTTCAATAAGAATACGTATAAAACTGGCTGTTTGTGTACGACATGCATACTAAAATGAAACGGGTTTATAAAATCATTATAAAAATCACTGAATTCGTTTTAATTACATGCAATGGTGTGTTCCCAGCGGAGTCCCTGCAATTCACATTCACACCAACATCAATTAAAAGCTTCAAAATCACTTCATTGCTGTAAATGCATGCTAAATGGACAGCAGTCTGTCCATCTTGATTCTTAGCATCGAAATTTCGATAGCCACACTTAAGCAGTTCCGACACTACAGTTTTATCACCTTCCTTCGTTGCACGATGGAGTAAATTTGTTCTACCATGACTCCGGGAATCGTTTGGTGGCGGATCTCTCTTAACTATCGCTGACAGTTGTGTCACCAGACCTTTCGATGATTGCTGGTAGTATTCAATGAGTGAATCCAGTCCATGGATTTTTGTCTTATCGTCGATTGAAAAAAATGCATCTTCACCATGTCTGCGTATCTGATAATGGCATACTTCACCCTGCAACACAGTATTATTAAATTTTTTAACGAATTCTTTTCGAAAATAGCGAACCTTGTGCAAAACAGACAACACGAAGTCTCCATTGGAAGAATTACTTTCTCGAACTAGAAATACTCCGTCTTCTTTGCCCTCTGAATGAAAAATACAGATAAAATGTGATTTTTAATTACTTCATATAATTTAAAATGTGGTTTTACCTTCACGAAGTATTTCCTCAGCTCGTTCTCTAGATACTTTGCCGTGAAACCAGCACAGGTGATCCTCACGATTCATTCTTATGATGTACGAATTTGTCTGAAACGGAAAGATAACTTCAACTCATGAACAAAATGAATCCACACCGAGTGTATCAATACACCTTCAATGCAGTATACCTATATCATAATCAAGTGAGGTAAGAAAAGGCGAAACAAATCAACATGTTAACTGATAAGTCCGGTTTGGACGAGATTAAGCGAAAATGACGTCTCGCAAGAAGCCTTCGAAATTATTAATCGGAATGGTGATGTTGGGGTTAAATGAACATTAAATTTAAATGGTCATGGAGACAACAATGACAATGACCAAAAGTGAAACCCTTTTCATGGTCTCATCGTTTCTGGAAGCAATTTAGCATTTGGTTGAAGTTACTTTTGACGGTTTCATATTTCAAGAAAAATATTTTTGTGCAAATTTCCCATTTAATGCAATGATGATAACAAATGGCGAGTTTTCAGTTCATTCTGTTCTGTTGACTGTTGAGTTCTTTGTACATCTGGTTCACGTATGTTCGTCGAGTGGAAAACATCGAAGACCTTGGCATTTAAGTATGTCGCGTTTGGTACAGTTCAAAGTTCAAAAGCACACTGGAACGGGGTAGGAAGAATGAAAATAAAGTAATTCTTATTTCTTCTTCTTGTAATTTATAATTCCCCTCTCTTTAGAGACGACAACAAATCAAATTTAATTTTATTGTTAATTAAACCAAATTGCCATAGAAGACACAATCGAAAGCTGCTTCTTTTGCTTTCTCATATGTTGATCATTTCTATTTGTGTGGATTAACTAGACACAATAAACAACTAAAGAAGTTCTCTTCCACTTGAAATCGTCACATGCAGAACATTTAAATTGAATAATTTCTCCACTGATTACTGAAATACACGTCTTTTCTATAAATATTCCTTCACACTGATATCGAAATCAAGAAAATGTGAAAAGAAAAACAAAAGAAAACCGAACGAGTTAGGAATTTCCAGGAATTTTATATCATTTTCTCCTTCACTGACTTACCAAATGATATAGGAGGAAATGCAGTAGAAACACGTAGAAGTGGACAAAAATTGGATCGAAATTATACAAAACTTTTCACGTAAAGTAATTAATTTTAAATGAAAACAAAAATTAAAGTAATTTCTTCACTTCTACCCATAATAATTAACTTAAAACGGACGAAAATTCAAACAAAAATTCCACACCAAAATTCTAACTACACTTGCTCGCTTGACAGTTCATGTCAATTGGAATTGTTTTGTTCATTCAACTGGATTTACTACCAGATGTCAACAGCGAATGGACTAGAACTTCGTGTTGAACTGTAGTAGAGTCGCGGATTGAAATGGAGGGAATCAATGTTCAACTGTCAATGAAAGTTGAAGGCTGTTTTTGTGTTTTGAATTTAATTCAATTTAACCGTCGTTTTTCGCATTAACTTCTTTACTGTATGAAAATATCAGGAAAACAAATAAATTCAATCAAATCAACTGAGACGGAACTGATCAATTCGAGTAGCTAAGTTGAACAATTTTAATTTTAGTTGATCAATAATTGCAACACTCGATAGACGCAACTCCTCGATAAACGCAATTAGCTGTGGCCGTATTCTTCTGGTAATCCCTCAAATTTGCATGAATTTCCTTCAACTTTTTTACATTTTGTTAGGCTCTTAATTGCACAAATTCATCATATATTACTTAAATTTAAATTTTCAGATGAAATTAGCTTGAAGAAATTGTAATTTTGTGGAATTTAAAGAAATCAACCACATCTTCATCTGGATATTTCTAGCTTAACTATTTATCGAGTGGATCTAATTTGACAGTTCTGCTCTACTGGAGTGACCAAAGGAATATGGCTAGAGTGTCACTTTCTTGTGTTACTTGGTCATTGCAACAACCTGAGATACTGCACCAGCCACAGTTTCCTTTAGTTGCGTTTGTCAAGGTTGTACTGTATATACAAAATGCATTCAACTTGATCAATCTCTGGAGATCAAATTTTATGAGAAAATACTTGCCCTAGTGGGTAATGTACACTTATTCCTTTCAAATTCAGAAAAAGGTATGAAAACCACCCACACACTATCCAGCTTTTGATGCGCCTGCGATGCATATCATGCAACAAATGCGTCTCCAAAGGCAGTGTCACATTGCCAACATGTACATTACCAAAATTTGAAAAGTTGCAATGCAGAGGAAGCATTTCTAGATCAATATTTGCTACCAGATTTCCATATATCTCCCTTGAGACCAACCTGTCGGTGTTATTCATCCAGGTATGAAATCATCGCATTCACTTGTGATTCGTAAACAAACAATCGTCAAATGATGACTCGGTGGCTCACTTCATTTTCGTATGATAATTGTACCTGCCGGCATGGCGGTGAATGTTAATGAGGAACATTTCGTTGATTTACTCACTTGGTTAACCACAATTAGTGCAACGAGAAAATGAGTCTTGTATCAATGTGGATCCTCATTAAGGAAAACCTTTTCTGTGAATTCATCTGATGTCCAATTAGTCTCATGGTTTTGGCAATTCCAAGGTGAACCGGATACAAAACAATATGCACTTCCATTACAAGAGACTGTCATCAAGTACTGAGTGCATTTAATGGAGACAAATTGGCAAATTTCCAAAAAATTTCCCAGAAATGCCAAAAATGAAGCGACAAGTGTATTTCCATGACTAATAGATATTCGCCATTACGAGTTTGTTGCATTCGAGGGAATGAGATGAAATGATATCACACTGCACAATCCAATCAGCCAATGACATTTTATCATAATAATGCAAAACACAAACAACGCAACAAATAAATTATGAAACCCATACGTACATGAAAATGCACGTGTAATTCGTATTTGTATTAACTGCTGAATCACAATGTAAACAAGATTCTCTCTCCTACTCTTACCTCCAGTACTACGTATTGTGACGTCATTTTGGATGGATTCCCTATTGGGGAAAATTGTTCCTTATCAGCCGAATGAAGGTGCAGTTGACACTGACAGGAAGGAACAGGTTAATCCGATGATGATGATAATAATTTTATGAATTTTTATTTTTCCAACTGAAACACCATTTTAACGAGAAATTGAAACAGTTTTTATTTACACAAATTTCCGACCAAGTTATTTGTTCAAAACTATCAGTGGAGACCTCGTTTTCGGATTCGGGGGAACAAGTGCAAGAATTGAGCACTCAAGATGATGATTCATCCTTTCCCATACACTGGCACACAGTCACACTGTCACTAATACCTACACAATTCACACGTCGGATATATAGTAGGTACGACACACACTCACTTGGTGATTTTTCCAACCGTTTTCTTGTTTTTATTTTTAATTTTTGGAAAATTCAATTTTAATTTTCTTTACAGGATGTTGTCTACCTTGACACTTCGAAGATGTCAAATTCACCGGAAGCTGACAACATATTGAATGGAATTCAATTCAGATTCTACGGACACACCATGGATTTCAGAGCAATTTCTGAACTGACTTCGGGTCGTACTGAAGAAATCGACCTTCCACTTCAGGCTTTTTCAAATTTTCTCTACTTGACGACGTCAACTTTCACTGCGCGATATCAAATTTGCTGCATAAAGCTAGAGCACACACGATCAGTGATGGAACCGAATTCACTACAAACCTGCAGCACCTCTTCTGAAACGAGCATTTCAACGAGAGCAGCAGCAGCAACAACTGCGCGAAAACCATGTAAACAAAAACAACGCTCAGTGAAAAATGAAAACAGAAACGAAAAAAAGCTCAAATTTGCGTTGCACAGAGTCAGAGAAGTGAAATCAAATCCAGCGCACACGGAATCTCCTCTCGGGGGGACAGGAAGTGACAAAAGCAGCTCCAACTCCAACTCAATGTACGATGATAGTGAGTCATGCTGTCTGACGAGGAATCACTCTGTGTTATTGTTGTTGTTGTCGTTGTTATTCAACTTGGAGGTCGTGGAGCTTATGGGCTCGTGTCGTCATCACAGTCATTCGCGGCATTTTGGGTATATTTGCGTTTCGCTGTCCGGGAATGGTGTAGTGGTGGCGATGAATAATCAAAAAATGTCACAAAAGGTGGCGGAAACGGAAACCTTCCATCGATTGAGAAATTTTCAATAATTTACATAACCAGGTGATTCCCCACACTCCAAACCCGAAATCCGAAATCCGAAATCCGATTTCTTGTAACAAATTTCCTCAAAGAGAATTTTCTTCGAAATCATTTTGAAAGTAATTGAAAAAATTCCTTGTAAATGAAATTAACTCCAAATGAATGAATGATTCGTGGAGCTGGTGTGTGGAGCAAATGGAAACTTGTGGCGTGTAGTAAATTAAGTCGCGTTTTCCTCAGTGAATCATCGAGTCGTGAAGCAAATTTATGATTTTTGCTATCAGCTCCCCTTTACGTTACATAAGCGTGACATTGAGAGGCCACATTCTGTTTTGGAAGACACAAAAGTTCGTGTCCCTTTCAAGGTTGTGTAATTCAACCATAATGTCTCCCCGGTTTGGGGCACATGTTGTTACTAATTCGCATAAATTCCATTGCGTTTCAACGAAGTTGACGTGATTTTCTGGTGCGGTTGAATGTCTTTCAATTGAAATCGCGTAAAAATAGACTCCAATTTGGGGATGAATGAATCCATAAGTGAGGAATTATGCGTAGGTGCTTTGGAATTCCGACAATTCACGTTCTGGATGTGATCATCTCCTCAAGTGAAGAACGTAAATTAAGACTGTGATGCATCGACTTCAGAAACTTCAGAGATTCTACTTCAGATCTACAAAATTTGTTTTTATAAAAAATAATAAATTTTTATTAAATATACAAAAAATACGAATAAACATTATTATGTACATACAATTTTATAGAATAAAGTTGAATTAAACAAGAAAGGTATCTATACTTGATTCTTCAAAAACATCTGGATTATTTTCTGTTATTTAGCTTCTGGGCTTAGAGTTTACTTGGTTGTTGCAAGAAAATGAGTTTTAGTTAGTGCTATCCAATCCACTTATCTTATATACAGTATGATAAGAGATGATGCCACTCTTTAGTATTTCTTTTAGTATTCTTTGTTTCTGTAGGACAAATTCTTTATTTAACTTTCCATTAAACCAATTTACACATACCAAAATGGTTGTTCTATAATAATAATAAAGAGACCCCATTTGCCATTTGAAACAACCAATTCAACATGAAGAGGCATTTTATGAACCAGAAAATGTTGGGTTTCATTCATTATTCACATCATGAGTCCAGAAGAAGGTGAAAAATGTTTGTTACGAAGGACGATAGACAGGTAAACCGATTGAATGGTGTTAGTCACGTGAGGATTTTGGGAGTAGACTGTAGTTTTCGTTTTTGTGGTCAATTCAATGAGACTTAAAGATAATCTGTGTTGAAGATTATTATAGCATACGGGTCTACTGTTGTAGATTGATAACTTTATTACGGTTCCAAGGGATTTAGACGTCTTTTTGCAGTGTTTCTGAGCTTATTCTTAGATACTAATATTAAACATTTTTCTGTGAAGCAGCACTGTTCTGTTGGATAAGAGCCTTAAATAATATTAGATTTGCATTCTTAATTAACATTAGCACCGAACAAATGGTAACTTCTTTTTAAATCTTGATTCGAGTTTGAAAAATTACTAATGCAAAAAAGGTTAATTTAAGAAAATTTCGTTTTAAAGAAAAATACATATACAAAAATAAATGGCATAAAGAAAAATAATTATTATACAAAAAAATTCTTCACTAAATCTATTTACAAAACAAATTTCTTCGATTATCACACTTAAATTAATTAATAACTAAAGAAAAGGGAATGTAATAAAGTAAAAGCAGAAAAGGAAAAGGATGTGAGCTGCTTGAAATTTGTTAAGAAATCATTTTTAAAATGAAGCATTCTCATGTTGATCTACTTTCGAAAGAGAGATATTGGTGATAAAGGAAATAGTTTTCTACGTAACAATAGAAGAAGATATTGATACGACGTCGTCCATAGATAGCATCATAGATAAATTGTAATCCTTAAAAAATATGTTCCTATGAATAATACTATTTGCGGCTTGTAGGCAGAATAATAAAGTAAAGAAGGAAAAAACAAAAGCAAATCCTTGGAAGGATAACGATATTCTGAAGAATATGTCGATATGTCCTATACAATATTTTGTCAAGTATTCCTTGTGTAATATCTCGATGGTACATCATAAGGACAAGCATATTTCTCATAACGATAGTTGTGTCTTATGTTTCCTTGTAAACGCACATTGCTTCATCGGCGCCGTCAGGACAATCGATTGTCTATGGAAGAAGATATTTTTATTACATCAAAGGATAAAATTATGAAATGAAAAATATGTTATTACCTTATCACAAATTTGTTCAACTGTAATACATTTTCCACTGACACATCTTAATTTATTCTCAGGACATAATGATCCGGATTCAGTTCCATTGATGGAATCATTTGCTGTTCGTTGGGTTGATGTTTCATTTGTCGATGAATACTTGTAATCAGTTTCAGAATCACTTGTCATCATGATTTCCTTACTGTCTTGAAAATTAGCTACGGGGAAAAAAGGATTAAAAATTCACTACACTTTATGAAACGTGTTCGTCCAGATTATATGTATGTCTACAAAAGGATAATTTCCCTCTCTGTTTATTTTTTCAAAAGTTTGAAAGTGAAATGTTAAGATGATGTCGTCCCTTAAGTGCTCATTTATGATTTACGGTCTCGACTTTATGTAGGTACTCCTTGTGTTGGCAAACAGGACTATTTTGTCTTTCAGATTTATTGCAAGGCATTTATTTAATGGTAGATGTTTACAAAACACTCTATCATTGAAAAATATCCTGTTTTTGTTTTTATTCTCTTTTGACTATAGAAGATTTGTCAAAGAGATCTCTTTGTTTTGATGAAGATTCATATTTAAAAAGAACTAAATATACAAACCTAAATTCTTTGGAACCCCAACAATGACACGTCCACTAGCGGCTCCATTTTGTATCTCCTCATTTTCATCTTTTAAAGTAGCTTCGTTTGTTTGATTCTCATTTGCATACTCAGCACTTCCTTCAGCTGTTGGAGGGAAAGGTCTATCGTCTTGTTTCTCAACATCAGTTAGTCTGTCTTCTTCGGAGATTGTAAGGTAAGGTCTACTGTCTGGATCATCTGGAGACTGTACACTTGAAAATGAATAAATTCTCGGACCAGAGAAATCATCTTCAGACAAATCTCCGGCATCTTCGTAATCGAAACAATCACTTTCATCGGATCCATCTGGACAATCATTGTATTGATCACATCGCCATTTGTCTGGGATACATTTATCTATTGATTGACATCGGAACTCTTCATGTTCACAGAACAAGCAATTGTCTTCATCTTCCCCCAATGAACAATCCTTGATGTTATCGCATTTCCATTGCAATGGGATACATGTTGAATCAAGACACTTGAACTCATTTTCATAGCAATTCCCACGCCGTGTTGGATCCTCACAGACGTTCCTGTCACTAGAATCTGGATAACTATCGCAATCGAAAGTTGTTGTTAGAATTTCCGAACTGGCAATTATACTGGCGCATGGTTCGAGGATTGCTACAAGGAAATTGAACAGAAATCGAAATTTTTTCGAATCAAAACATGTTTTTCAACATAGTTCTCTAGACCAAACGCTAAGCACAATGGAATCCAATCAACAGGCACAAACATTTCAATTACAAAGTTTACTAGAAGGTTTTACAAACTTCCTGGAAATTTGCCTGAAGACAATTCCGGGATTCAATTTCATCTAGATTTAGTTAACCTAAAAAGAAAGATTAGCGTTTGTGCATATCTCATAGAATCCACTTAGCGTCTGGTCACAAGAGAAAGCGACAATCTTCTCACATTTACAAATCCTTTTGCATGGCTGCAAAATACCCATTTGGGTTGGCCTGCATTCAGGCTCTAAAGCAGAACAGACAAATTCTGCAGCACGAACTGAACATTTTGAATCTATTAAATATTTAAAGTGCTCCAAATCAAGTGGGGACAAGTCTCGTCTAGCACTGATTGTCGTTAAGTCGTAACGAAGAATTCCACGACAAATTCCCAAAGATGTTGACCTACACATTCGGACGTCGGTGGTGTTCTGTATTGATGCATCCCTTTCTGTGGTACTCTCCAGTCTGTGAATGATTGGTAATGTTGGGGATACTCGTACTTTTGTCACAGTCGAATCGGTTGTCGGGAAATCGAAAGTCTACAAAAATACAAAATTGAAAGGAAAAAATAAATAATTCATCAGAGAATCAGAATCACAATTACCTCGTTTTGTCCATTTTTTATGAGCTCCTCGTTTAGAATCTTCAGAATCCTTTCGTCCTCTTCAATTGGAATCCCGAAATTGTTCTGATGGCCTGAAGTGAATCCAATCACTTGAATTGTGTCTTTGGTGGGTGCGAAGGACTTTCCGTCTTTATCTGTGATTTCAGTTGTTGATCGACCCACATAATCGTCGTCATCCTTAGATGAATCTTCAGTTTCTTGGGGTGATATTTTGACGATTTGAGTATTTCGGAATGGAGGAAGGGTTGGTGTTGTTGCTGCAGATGTACTTGCAGTTGTTGACTTTATTTCTGCGGATACAGGTAGCAGTTTTGTTGTCGTTCCGAACGAAATGTTTTTCATGACAATTTTGGGAGAAATTATCCTCAGAGTCGTTTGTGCAGGAGGTGGAGAAGGATTCAATTTTGTGGATACTTTATCCACATTGAGGATAACATTTACCGTCGTCTTAGTTGGTGGTGATGCTGTCGCTTTAGATGAGGACATTCTGACTGTCGTTTCCACGGACGTACTTGTACTTTGTGTTGACGTTTTTGTTGTTTCTAGAAGAGTTGGTCTTGTTTGCTCGTCTCTAAACGTTGTCGACAATGCAGGCGAGGATGGAATTTTTGATGACTTCATAACAACAGATTGTGTAGGTTTTATCCCAGCTAATACACTAACAGCTTTTGTGTTCGACTGGAATGCCTCAAGGATATTTTTCGTTTCTGTTGGCCTTTCCTCGCCAATTATTGTCTGAGCTGGATGGAACCCATCCACCGTTTCTCCTTTGTTACCGGTATTCATCATTGTCTGGTCGTTGTTGTCGTCGTCGTAGTTTATACGACTCCCTGCTAGGAAGTAAATTAAAACTCCAAGAAGAATGCAGGCGAGTATCAATGCTAGAGGCCACTTTGCATATTTCCAGAAATCTTTAAAACGTTTCTGCATCATATAGAGGCGACGTTCGTTTTGTGTTGTTGTCGCTGTTATTGGTAGCTCCGAATCAGCTTTCCAAAAGTTCACATGATTCGAACTGTTTATCGAACTTGACTTCGACGAGGCTGCAGTCCGGGATGGGATGCGATAAATTGATTCTGGATGAGTGCCCTGTAAATTGAAAGCAAAGAAAGTGTAACTGATACCTTTGTTGTAGTTATAATAAAAACGAAAGTGGTTTTCGTTTGATATAAGAACTTTTAATTAAAAAATCACTTAAATATAAGACAATGTAACTAGTAAAAGCGTGAAAAAGCTAATTATCCTCCATCTAGTGTCCACTAAATACCGTAAAAATTAAAACCACTAATGAATGATTAACAAAAATTTCGAAGATGAATCATTTTTCATTTGAAAAGTAGAATTATGAACGTTTGTTTTGCGAAAACCGATTTATTTTCCGAAGAATGAAGATTTTTTCGAAGAAGGAAATAAATTTTTTCAATTAATCTTAACAAAACGACGTTTTAAGGTTTGTCAGGGATTATCATGCAATGTGATTTTATAATCACTTAAGAATTACGAGTTACACAATCGATTACAAGTTTTAAAAAGAGTTTATTACCGATTTTTTAACTTTATGCTTTTTCGAATGTAACAAGAGACAAGCCCACAAATTGTATGTGAATGACACAAAATCAAAATTGCTCCATCGTTGTGCTCCATTTAAAAAACGTAGGTATGTGAAACTGATAACCCATCAAAATTACGAGATATTATAATTATTTTTTTAAGTAATTTTTGAAGTAAAGTGAATTCTTAACAAAGGGTTCATTTTGAATGAATCGTAAACCACCAAGGAACTCATGTGCATGCTTCTGAACCACAAAAACCGCATAAAAGATGAAACTTTCATTAGCAAAACTTTTGTTGAAATGAAGATAAATTACGTTAGCATCTGATTTGAATAGCAGATAATATTCACTCCATTACCTCTTTGTCTTACATCACAGTATATTATTCCTCCAGATGGAATAAGTGAATATTACATCGTCAATTTCCTCATTCAACAAAAATCACACGCCATCATTTAACGGTCTACTTGACTTTAGTTAATTTTTGTCGACAAATTTTAATTTCGCAATTAGTTAAAACAATTTAATTTAATTTTTGTTGAAAAAATAACCTACACGCGATCATATTTCTTAGGAAACCAGTTAACACGTTCTTGAAGTAACAAAACACAGGAAAACCACTAATTACACGCATCTTTCTAATTGCGATCATTTGACAGTTTCAATTTCAATTCAAAAACCGCGCACTTGTGATCAATGGTTATATACATATCTTCTGTAGCTGTTAAGTGAAACTCGACTTTATGACACTTGGTTACAGGGAAATGTAATTGATTCGATTCAATTATTCACTTCAGTTGATGAGATTTGTTCCTGAATTGTCTCGTTAATTAGATTTTTCAATCGGAGTTGATCAATCAACAGTGTAGTTCCGGTTCGGATTCAATTTTTCATCTATTAATGGCATGGGTATATAAATGTTTGAATTGTTTCCTTAAATAAATTGTCACACAAACCAAACGACCATAATCGTAAATCAAAGGACGAGACTATACAGAAAATGCCAACGTCTGGCATTTAGTGTAGAACAGATTCAGAGATTTTATGGATCCATAAATCACTTGATTATTGCATTCCTTTAATATCCTTAGCAGTCACAAGTACGTGTATCTGTCCATGAATAAAAGGACCTCGTAAACGATGTTAAAGCACCATTAAAACGTTCCGTGAAATTGTTGATTCACACAAAAGCCACAGGAAGTATGCCGGATGTCCTTACATTTTGTACATGACGATAAACTCTGACCTAACTACAGGAGACCATGTACGTATATCCAATATGTTCCTTTTGCGTGTCGAATGGGTATTAAGTCGGTGGTCAATAAGTACTTCTTTTGTTTTAACACCGGAAGCTCATTTATTTGCGAAAATATTTGCTCATTTTTATAATAGAATTTACGAACAGTGGATAATTTGTTGTGTCAACATGAGTCATGGAGTCGATGAAAATTGAAAATTAAATGAGAAACTATTTTTCCCGAAAGTTGAAAATTTTAATAAAAGTGGGCAAATGCGAGTCGGACCCGCACATGAAGAGTTCCGTTACACTATTCAGGTGAAACTATTCTCGGCATCTCCGCTTTGTGCGAATCTTCGTAAACTTTTTCCGACTCTCTCACTCTGCTTAAGTAAATGGTAATTAGAAAAAGACAAGGAACTCTGCGAGTTAACTCTCATGCCAAAATTCCTATAGTGTCCCATAAAAAGTTTCACAAGAGATACAGCCCTGTGACAGACGGACGGACAGAGAAATTATATGAATATTCTGAACCCTAATAATGAAAAGTCATTCTGTGAAGGTAACAAGTTGATGTCGAATCATTAGACAAAAGCTTTCATTTTGGGTGTAGCAGAGGTTTTACCTCATTTCGAGATCGAATTGAAATTGATCTGTAAAACAAATCGATTTTAATTAGAAACATAAGAAATTCATGTACTGCAATTAGATAAGAATTAGAATGACATTTGTAGGACATCGTTTTAAGGTGCGTCGATATACTTTTGATTACGACATGATCCTGGCTGGACTTGCGACGACAATTCTTACTTTGTAATCTAAAACCGATTGATATATAAGTCTTGACCAATGACCGCATTGACCAGAGATTACAGGCAGTAAATCAGAATACATTCCATGGATTCCTGGTTCATTCTGTCTGCTGCTGGTTGCTGTTGGTTAAATGTCCCGATCATGTTTCTTAATCTCTAGTCTGTAGTACTGAACTCACCTTGATCTTAATTAAGTGTCACTTGGAATTTATGCCCGCCATGGTTGACATTGCCACCATCAAACATTAAGAGACCACCACAAATATCTACTTTGAATTGAGTTTCGGTCATTCCGGTGTCAACTGAATCAAATTTGTGGTTATGTGCTTTGGCAAACGAAACCATTAAAGTTACTCTCGTCGTAATTTTTTGGTTCGTTACTTAATAATTGATCTGACAAAAGACAAAAACCATGCGATCTGTTTTGCGCATATTATTCGTGTCACAGTTGAACAAACAAAACACAAAATACCGAAATACTTCGTAATAGGTATACCTAGGTAGTACCTGTTGATTTCTTTTTGAACAATGCAAAACTTTACCAATTACACCTTGCGCGCCCATTTTGGATTCTATTTCATGTGCAATTCAATTCAATGATTGACTTATATATGCCGTCATCAAGGACGAGTGAGAAATTCAAATTTCGCGTTATGATTTTCCGTCAGCGGAAAACTCTAACTCCATTTCCACTCAAATGCACTGACAAATTGACTGTCAATCATAGTTGAATGCAGTTGAATGCACTTGATTGATCGATAATCCACACCCACGCGTTTTGTCGCATTATCCTTCTGTTAATACTTTCACTAACAGATGGCGGGCAATGCTGATCGATTAGCTGTCACAGTAACCTCATAGACCCACGATCATCTCAACGGTTTTTGTGGGCAAGAGACGACATTGAATGATTTATGAAACACACTGGAAAATGTTCACTTCAAAAAGATACAAGGAAGAGATATCTACTAACCACAAGATTAAAATAAATTAATCAAAATTACTTTCTTAATAAAAACGTCGAGACTCGAGATCCGCAGCTGATGGTCACAACGTGAGCCCTAAAGTGAGTTAAATGGAGAAAATATGATGGATTCCTGATCGTCGGAGCCGAAAAGTGATCAATTAATTTCTGAAATTTGGCATAAAGCAGCCTCTGGACTGGGCATTTGTTTGATAAGAATCCGACCATTCGTCGATGTCGAGTATCGTGTTATCTTCAAAAATATAGCCCTTGCAGGCGTTTTTAAAGACTCAAATTTGTTCGCGATTATCGCTACAACTCGAAGACTGTAATTCAATTTATGCGGAATATATCGCATTGATCAATTTATCCCAAAAACCAGGAAAATTCCTCGTTCGCACAGACATTTGTCATGGAAAACCATACAAAAGCAGTTTTGACAGTTTAAGTGCTGCTGTTATTTTCGTTGATCGTATCAACATTTCTGTTAAATTTCACATGAAGGACATCGATTTGTCCAGTTGACTGTCAATTCTCTTTCAATTTCAAGTCAATCAATGACGTGAAGGATTCTATTTTCATGCAGCTAGTGCCTGAAATTTTCATTTTTGTCTTCAAGAATTTCGAAGATGTTCAACTGTCACTGTTACTGTTAACAGACTGTTCAATTGCGTCCATGGTGCATTTAGTCGATGCACAATTGAAACCACGTTGATTGAATTTCAACTGAAACGTTGCCTTCCGGAAGTTTTATAGAGTAAAACCCACTCGATATCGATATCTATATGGATATTTTAATCAATGACCTTTTCTGTAGTAATTAACAAGTTTCAATTTCGATATAAAGGTGCACAAAATCAATTAGTGCGAGAATGCAATCAACCGAACCAATTTCAATAGAATGCAGCAACGAAATGAACCGATATCCAATCAATTCTGTAGTGATTTCATCAAGAAAATCCTTCATCGGTTCCACATGATTAATGACCATCACGGGTGGTGCGGTATTTGCGTCAGGAATTCTGTTGTTTCATTGAATATAATTAGAAAAATGCAATTTTTCGGCGTAAACTTGAAACAATCCGACATTTTTGGGTCAGTTGAAACGAGAATCTGCAAACAACTTTCTCGAATTTCCTCGAAAGCAATGGAAAACTCCCAACAAAAGGTGTCAAACACGAAAATATGGCGACGAATAAAAATTTCTTTTTTCGAACTGCATCGAGTGCATCGAGTGCATTGTATGGACATTGTGGGCACATGCATCCCATGTCGCGGTGGTAATAAATGATCCTTACCAAACAAACAAGAAAACAAACTTTTTCCACTTAATGGTTAAGCATAAAAATTTACTTAAAGTTAATGTCAATTATCCTCTACTTTTTTCTGAGGTAAATTTCACATAAATTTTTTGTTTTTGTCAAAATTTTGAGCAAAAGTGAAAAAGTTCCATGTTGAATGTCGTTAAAACAAAATTCAAGTCTTGTTAAGTTGATTAATCGCTGTGAATTACATGTTTCCAAATTAAAATGCACCTCCGGGTCGGGTCGGGTTTGCGTTGCATTTCTTCGAAACTACAGTTTCCGGTTTAGTTTTACTTGAGAAAATTACCTTGAATCTGCCAAACACTAGAGACATCTCTTGCGAGTGTAGGCGTTCGAATTTGTCTAAATTTTGTAAATTTGGAAAGAACACCTCGACTAGTGGAACCTTGAAAGTCCGCCATTTTGTTCTCATCATGTGGGAGTTTGGCTGCGATGGAACTGAATAGGACTGGAGTTAAATCGCTTCCGCTTCGAGTTGAGAGTTAGGCGCGCCTTTCAGATAATGGCGATCATTAATGGATCATGAGTCATGGAGGCAATGACAGAAATCACGACTGGTCGTTATCCACATGTCCATCGAGACACGCACGTGAAGATCACTTGGTGTAATTTGCAGGCGTGCACAGAGTGATCTGGCCATAATTGAAAGCATTCATTTTATGGCGGCGATTGTAATTATCGCAGATCGGTGATCTTGTGGATCATTTCTTCCGGATCGAGTCTGAGAGATGAACTTTGTAGGCGAACTGTAGAGTCATGACATCCTGATCAGTTTCCATGACATCCAACTCTCGGCGGGTGATCTGCACGACAAGTCGTGTTAGAAAGTGCTCTAGTTCAGATGCAAATCAATCTAACGCGATGACCATGAATCCACACCTCAGGCACATGGAATTCTTCAGATTCCGCCATTGAGTGAAAGGCAAACGTGTGGTTTATCATCGCTACTCGACGATCATCGATCAATGGATGCTGTTGACAATCTCCTTTCAAAAAAGTATCACTACTTGCTTACTAGATCACTATAGATCTAATTGAAGAACACCGATGCGATGCAGTCGCGGATCCCAATGATCCCAGAGTGATTGCTTCTAGCCCACACGATCGCATCGTCGTAGAAGGAAAACTGTCTCGGTAATCGCTTTAGATAGACAAGTTACAAAGTATATTCGTCGTAGATCCATGTCAAACACGTACAACAACTCAGGTACAACGGTGAAGTAATGAGCCATCACAGCGACCAGGTGTGTGGTGTGTGACAATCAACAGTCGCTCATTCCTCATTGAGAATCTGATTAAGAAACATTTTCCGCATTCCAATCGATCAATTCCATAACGACAGATCATATTTCATAACAAAGTGTGATTAGTTCAAGTGGCTCACATGCAGAGTGCACTAGTGACAAGTTTTTGTTTGTTTAGCGATCTTCTATTGATCAATTCGAAATTGTTGATTCTAATGAGTTTCAATTGTCAATACAAATAAAATTGTTTTCAATTTAATTAAAGTAATTAAATTCAATTGTACACTTCCTGTCCACAACTGGTTCTCGAACCAACACCATCGTCCGAGTTCTGACGACTTGAATTTGAATGCGATTTGATGACCATTAATCAATGTTGACAGGCTGAATTTAATTGATACGCAAAAGTTGATCAATTTAATCACTACACACTTTGTGGATAAACACATAACTGTTGTACTACGCGGAAATCTGTTGAGAAACATTGCAAGTGATCAAATTGAAATGGTAATAAGTTGAATCAACCTGACTCGCAAAAGTCAATCAATTCAATGACTAATATACATACGATCTGCTACACAGAAAACTATTGTAAACTTGTCCAGACGATCTCAGTGGATCCGTTGAATTGAAAATTATTCAATATTAAGGACATAATTTATCCAAGACACAAATTAACCAAACTTCAATTACGAATATTTCCACAACTAAGATACATAGAAGAAAAATACAAAGTATCTACTATTCGGGAAGGTATATTCTTTCGAATGAGGTATCTAACATCATTATTGGAAAAAGAATTTTTTCCCCTAAAAAAAATCATGGACTAACCATGGGCGAAATTGTTATGAATTTTTTTTCTTCGTATCTTAATGTTTTGTATCTCAAATAAAAGTTTGGAGCTTAACGAATCTAAAACTGTTGATTTCACGGTGATATACCGAATATTCCAGGAGATATCGATTAAATTATAAATATTTTCGAAAATCACTTTGAACTCGGAACTTTTTATAATATTTATAATTAGATTTATTAAATCACAATAATTTCGAATTTAAATGACAGTTCTGATCAACACAGTTGTTGCAACATGTTGCTCATCAAGACCACATGTTCCTGAAAGGCTACAGTTAAAAATGGCGACTTTGTATCACTCGGTGTAAAATTTTCGGCTGCATTTAGCAACAACAACACGAAGTGAAAATCAGTGCATTCTTCCGGTTCAACAAATTCCCACTTTCAACGAATTTGTCTTCATTAAACTGACATTTTTATGGGAAATTTCGTGAAAATTTACATCACATACGTGTCGATAATGCAGATCAAATGATAAACTGCAAAAGTTAATGCGGACGCATTCAAGTGAATTTTTCGCTTCAATTTTTGTAAATTTCATTTTTATTTTTTTGCATTTCTTCACCCGAAATTCCAGTAAATGTCCATAAATTCCGTTAATTTTACACGAAAGTCACCGAAAAATATGGACGACATTAATTGATGTTGTAAATTACCAAAGAAATTCGATTTTTCTTCGTGTGGTGCTTATTTTTAAGCCGGCAAATTGAGAAGAAATTAAAGGAAAATCAGGTTTTTCAACCCAACCTTCGTTTTCCAAGCGAAATTTTTGGATAAAAATAAATTTGCATCGAGTTGCAGCTGGACCTTGTCCGCATTCAATGCTCTCTGACCGGCGTCATCAGGTTTCTGATTGATTTCTCCTCACAGTCATTTCCCTGATTGATTTCACCAATCAATTCAATTATTGAACGATCGCCACATTTAAGAAATCTTAATTTAGTGAGAAAAGTTTGATCGGAAAGTGACCCTAGTTTTGTCCCACCACTTTCTGTTCGAACGTTCTAATTCAAATTTTCAAGCGCCATCTTCAACCAGAAGTTGACTGATAGCTGTTAGTGTGGCTGAGTGAAGTGAGAAGGAAAGAATGACGAAGTTGTGCTTCCTCGTCTGTGATTTGTTCGAATCGTGAGTCACTCGGGACTCCACAATGTTCTAATTGGAATTAATGCCGCCACGACATTGTGAAGGTTCGCTTTTAAAATTCACGGCTAATTAATGATCGTTTGTCCATTACCACTTGACCAAAGCAAATGAGGCTCGATTACAGGTAAATGGGCAAAATAAAAAATATTTGTTTAGATTTCACAACGTTTGCCGTTTGCTGAAGGCCAACAAATGAACAAAGCTCAAAAATTCCTAACGACACCGCATGGTAAATGACGCAATTAACTTGAGCACTTGACGCAATTATTTTACAGCGGTTTGCTGAATTTTTAGTGTTCGTTACACGGTGTAGGAATTTCGCGCATGCAAGGCATAAATTTGCAAATTGAATTGTCACAGAAGTGCTGTCGACACGAGGACAAGTGCATTCCGAACAGAAACTCACTGTGGTGCAAGAGATGGCGCTGTTGTCTTTATGTTCTACCAATTTCTGTGATGTTCTTTTTAAAGGAATCAAGGAAGTTCCACGAAAATCTTGTAGTTCCGCTCGAGGCAAATTTCGGGACAGAAGGGAATCGACTTGGATGTCGTTCAACGCTGACGTTTCTGAGTTGTCATGAGAGATTCACCTTCGAATTGTATTCAATTAAAATCATTCCGCGGCAGGTGGCAGTCACTCAAACGATCCACATCTGCTTGAAAGTGGTCCAAGACACGAAAACGAGTCTCGTGAAGCACCCTGTAGCAAGAGGTTAATGACTGATCTCTGGCAGTGCATCTCCAACTCCTCAATCACTGATCTGAATCGCTGATCTCAGATCTTTCAACATGGCGGTGCCGTGTCAAATCGATCAGAGCGGATCGGATTTTCGCGTCCGTGATTGTGAAAAACTCGAAAATCCGAGTGGAAAAAGTCATCAAATCAGGCGTAACCTTTTGAACTCAAACTATAACTTGGCTTAAAGTTCAAATAAACAAAATCCCTTACCGAATCGTTTCAATTCAATTGGAGTTGATTCAATTCGGAGTCGTTCAATTGAATTTGAATGCGACAAAGACGCTCCCCGAAAAAGCGTTGCATTGAAGACATTTTGAAGATTCACTTTCAATAAAAAATTCCACACGAAATTACGTAATTGATCAACAACGGAGTTGGAGTTGGAGTCAACCACACCTCGAGTTGTGTTTTGTCGCTCTGCCCCCCAATTCGTCTCTCCATCTATCGGATCTGCAAAACTCTCGATGTTTCTTCGTCTTTGATCAGCGGAAACGATCGCCATTAAAGGTCAACGCGAGAAGAATAGGGAGACGAACGACTTTCTTCATTTGGGAATTTGTTTCTTCAAATGTGGAGTTACATAAAGCGATCACTTTCGTTTAATTTCCGCCCAAGTTAGAGTTCTTCCGATTTGACTTCTTCAAATGAAGATGTCGCAACATGCAACTCACGCAAAGTGTGGCAATAGAATTGCTCAATTTACGCATTCAACTGCAGAAATTTCCTCAGTTCCGTCAATCAATTGATTCAATTCTCCTGAGATTATCTTCATTCAATTCGCTTCTTAAATGCTTCATCGTTTGCTATTTACAATTCCCAATTACTGCCAACGACTAATTCTTCCCACGAATTGAATGTCGTGACTCGGATTTGACTTGCACACTCTGCAGATGTCAGCCAAATCGAATCTTCTGTGGCCTTTAGACGTTAGACCCAACCCAATCCTCTACTTTGAGCGGTGCAGAACTATTAGCTCGACAGTGTTACATCCACGTCTCGGTTGTCTTGTCTTGCGGGAACAAGACGCGACAGAATAGGTGTGCCTCATCTTCTGTGGAACAGAATAATTAACTCGAACCATTCCGACGATCCTTTCTCTTCTTCTAGTCTTCTAACAGATACAAACGCCATCTGTGAGTGACTGGTAGCATCCAAATTCCTTCTTTTTTGATTCCTATGTTCTGACGAGATCTCAAGGCAAAACGGCGACTCATGTCGAATTAATTTCCAAATTAAATTTTTCCAATTAATCTTTGACAGAAACTCGGTTTTGTAATTTGAATAGACACCGATTCCATGTAATAATTATAAAATATACGGCTAAAGACGAGGTAATATTTGAGCAATGCGTCTAATTACTTTTGATGGATGAATTAAATGCTAAAAGGTTTGTATGCCAATCAAAACCCTTTCGGACATGATGGAATCATCATGTAATTAAAGATTTATTTTAAATTGTTTGTTGATGATTTTGAAAAATTTGTTTGGCAATTTCAAAATGCAATTTTTCGAATTTCTCTCGGTTGACCCGTTTCTGTGTGTTTTAACCTCAATCAAATGTTGAAAATGTCAAACGAAGGAACACGCAAAACAAACATCAGAAACACGAACAGTTTTAAATGTCACGCACAATTAGAAATGATTCCAACTCCAGATCAAAGATGGCGCTTGAATTTTTCGATTTGAAATGTTTCACAAGTTTTTCTTCTTCAGGCTGGCAATTAATTTTAATTTTTTGACTTTGAAGCTTCTTAACACTACAAACTTGCTTGAAACTGGATTTGTTGAATAAAAACCAAATGAACGCTGGACAACTGTTAAAAACTTTTATGATAAATATGAGGGAAATATTTTATTTAACTGCTTTTTTTGGTGAGAATCCGTGAATTTTGATCAGAAACTTGTTGAAGACGACACGACCTTGAGCAGGGAAATGCACTCTTCTTTATTTTATTCAAACAAAGCGCTTGTGTCAACTTTAATTCCGAATTTGAGATGAGAAACCCGTTTGCCAATTGTTTGCAGCAGCATGACAAATTTTTAAATTTGGAATGAAAAGGTGTGCTTTCTTGATATTAGCATTTTTCATTCAGGTGTTATTTTTATTTTGACAATGACATTGGAATGAAAATTAAAAAATCAAAACTAAAATTGTTGATTGACTGCATCATTCTTGAGGTTCTAACCTACACTTTTACATAAGCATGTCTCTTCGAAATGAGATACAAAATTTCATCACAACATGTAATTCAGTTTAATAACATCAAATGAATTTGTCAAGGCGATTACAAATTGAAATGCCAATCATCCAATCAATTTGCATATGAATTTCGAGATTTACATAGAACGCGATGGAAAACCAATAAAATTCATTGAGCAACGATTGAGTGGAACCAAATTTGATGTGAATTTTCTTGTCACGTTTCTGACATTTGACAGAATTTTTAATTGAACTCCTAATCTGAGAAACTCAATTTGAACAACTGGCAGTGTCGTGTAAAACTGAGAGGCTTATCCATGTTCAGAACCATGTTTCAATGTTCGAGATTCGATTGGTAGTGTGGTGTGGTGAACGTGGGACGGTCTAATGCGGATTTTGACACGAACTGTTCGGCATGACTTGAAGAACTTCTTTGCAGGCCCAAGTACGGTTGACCATATTTCAAATGTGATTTATCATATCCACCAACTACAGTCCAGCTCCAGCATCTAGGTCCGCAAACCTCATGAATAATTACACGATCATCTCTGGTCTATGGCGAACACACATGTGGCGACATCCTCGTTGTCGTTGTCGTTGTCGTCTAGTTGGTATGACTGCAATTGGCTTAACTGAAAAATAATGGCGCATGCATTTGACATTTAGGAGAACCTTTATTTTTTCGTTTCGTCCGGATTAAGTATTCCGATTCCGAATGAGTTATGGGCTAATGGAGACTTTTTGTTGGTTCAATAAACTGAGGACTAGTTGCTGTTGGTCTGAACCTTATTTATGGCCAGAAACATGGAGCCGTTCTTCTGCTCCTTCCGATGTGATACAAGACACAAAATTGAACTTTTCATTTAAGAATAAAGGTAAGGTGGTCAAAGTGCACCAGTTCGAACTGAAAATCGTTTAATGTTGAAAAGTAGTGTTTAACAAGTCAAGCTTTCTCCTTGGATTGAGCTGCAAAATTTCGGTTTTATTTCACAAAAATGCATCTCATTAAAAATTCATGAAATTTTGTGCATTTCAAGAACGATCGGAATGCGAACAATTAATTTTTAATGAATTTTTTATTGATTTTAACCCAGAAAAAGTGAAAAATTTTAAGTCAAACCCATTTTTTCTTATCAAAAATTTATGAAACCTTTCAACAACCCACGCTGAAAGTTTAAGGTTTTAATTTCAAAAATATTATTTACAACGTTAATTGAGGTTTATTTCAACAGAAACAAATTTCAGGATTAAAAATTTCACTTTTTTATGCAATTCCCAGAAAATGTTTAATTGTTTTAATGTCAAAGTAAATTATTTGTCCTAAACACTTAAATTTAAATCATTTTGTGTAGGTGTAACCTACTTTAAAGTGCTAAAACTATGTTAAATAATGTTTAAAACATATTTAATTTTCCATCATCTTTGACACTGATGTCAGCGTGTCACAAACTGTCAACTTCCATTGAACAGTTTGAGGGTTCTACAATAACATGGATTCCACTAACTCTCGAATGAAACTTTGAACATAATTTTTAAGCCCCTGACGCAAAAGGAGAATTGTTATAAGTTTGACTGCTATGTGTGTCTGTCTGTGTGTCCATCAGTGTCTGTGGCACCGTAGCTCTTAAACGGGTGAATCGATTTGGATACGGTTTTTTTTATTTGTTTGCGGGTTTTCTAGGGGAAGTTCTTAGAAATGTTTTATCAAAATCGGTTCAGCAGTATTTGCTTGTGTCACATATTTGATAACATTTATAAGGTTCTTGCTAAGTTCAAGCAGTCAATTGGAATTTCAAATTCAACGATTCTTTCGAGATAAAAAATTAAATTATGTTTTGATGCAAAAGCAATAAATCCATAATGCAGCTTTGATCTTGATATGGAAAGACCACAAGAAATTTCTATTTATTCAATCCCAACTTTGCCCTTTACATTGAGTTCCTATTTTCAGTAGATTTTCCTCGAATTGGACGTTCGCCCGGAGTTGGAAATTTCCAATAAAATGGTTAATAATTTGTACTCAACAATTTTATAGCTGCAATAATTGCATTAAATCGTCTCAAATTGAGAGCCCACGATCGATAATGAAGAATTCTGCAATTCAAAATGCAAATGAATATTGAAGTGTGATTATAAAATTTACTGATAATAATGAAAAATAGCTTTGGAGAGTGAAAACTTGCGACTGGAACTGGACTGGTTTGCAGGTCCTGGTCGCATCATTTTAACTGGGAATCACTAATGAATTATGTAAGTTGAACGACAAATTTATCAGACCATTGAACGTAGCAAACTATTATGTGTACAAGCAATTGAACGAGTACTTCCTAGTTCGAGACCTCGAGGTCTTCTTCGAAGAGTCTCTCGAGCACGGCACATGAAGTTGTGGCGTCTGCTGTCGTCGTGATTCACATGAAAATGTGGGATTCATTAGGTAAGCAGTTCGACTAGGTTAATGTTTTAACACGTTTCTTGGTGCTTCCTTCATTAGTTTTCTTATTACAATAGATTGGACAGATGATTAGGTAGAAAAGCATTCTTCATTGCTTGGGAAAATCATTACAATTACGTAACGATCATTCAGTTTTTTTTTCAGAAATTGAATTTGAATTTTAGCGGTATATTTGACATTCGAAATTGACTCTTCACTGCGTCAAGATTAACGACTTCCGGTGACTTTAATTAATGCGTTGCCAATGAACAGTTAATCGCTGCAAAGCGAAAAAATGTCTGACCTCCAGTGAACTTGTTCCGATATGTGAACAACTTCACTTGAGTCTGTCACACGACAGATTCGAATCACAAAAAATTCGTTAGAAATTCAAACGTTTTTTCCGGTAAAATGGAAATGGAAATGGAAATGGAAATGGAAATGGAAACGCACGAGAAACTCGCGTGAATTTCATTATTTCTTAAGGTTAAGTTGAAATTAAGAAAAACGCTTAAAAATTTATTCAATTCACTCTGGTTTTGTCGCTTTAATTAAGTTTTTCTTCTTTCAATTATCTTCATTTCCGAAATTGAAACGAGTTTTTGTTCGAAATTTTTGTTTGATTAGCGGCGAACTTCGCACCGGAAGGCTGTGCTCGGATTCAATAATGCAATTTACTTTGGAATTCAATTCGGAAATCGTGAAAATATCCCGGAAAAAACTTGATTTACTTAATTGATCCGGATCGAGGATACGAGGTTTTGATGGTTTTTGGAAGTTGATCAATTTCTTGTTCTGAACCTTCGAGTCACACGTTCATGTTCGATTTAATGTCACAGCGAAACCCACTAGTCGTGATAGATCACAAGTTCAATGGAACTAGAAGAAATATGATTTACGATCATGTGGTCGAGTATTTGTGAAAGGCGTCTCCATAAATCACAGACAGAAATGTCTCATTCAAATTGGTAACACCCAAAACCGAAAACCAGATGGGTGACAATGACCCAGAAACAACATTTTGGAGGCTGATAATCCCAAAAGATCTCTCACGATCTGTGATGAAAGTTAATCCACCAGGGTAATTATTCCGCATCTCGATTAATGACTATCGGATTCGAACAGTAGCCATTCCAATCATCAGTTTCACTTTCTTCTGGAATTATGAATTTCGTATTCTATCCATGACAGAGATAGTTACGAGGTTAAAGTAAACGTCTAGTCTCCTTCACGTCGTCCAGTCTGCAAACATTTACTCAAGTCTCAAGACGCTGGGAAAAAAGGAATGTGAAAGACGTAATTAAGGCTCATTGAACTCATCAGACTGACAGGTCGGATTCTCCAATGCGCTTTCTATGAATGCTATCCAGATTTATGATTTCCAAAGCAGATTTCTGTGAAATTCACTTTTCATTTGCAGCATTTCCTCAATATTTCTGATCATTCCAAGGATTCAAAAAGTTTCAAAAATCCAAGGCTGTAGTCGCTAAACTCTCGAGCCTTTTAATGATGTTTTCTAGGAAACACAGTGTTGCAGCTTGACGGGCGTTAACCTTCATCTTAATAGGTGACGTGGCGACACAGATACACATATACATGTGTGGGAACATGAAAGGAAAGGAAATGTGCTCGTGATAGCTCAGGCGGAGGGCGGTGGGTTGGATTCCCGTTCATGTTCTGCAATGACACTTCAAATGTGAAGTTGTAATGTTTGATTGTTTGATTGATTTGCAATTAACTGACGATCCTCAAAATGTTTGATTCTAACCTGTGACCTCTGTTGCATTACGTAAGCGTAGCGTAAAGTGCATTACGTGCGCATTGCGTAGCTCAGCACACTTCGTAAGGAGCTTATCAAGCTGGACATTTTTTCAATTTGCAATCGATCGGAATCGATGCTCTTGCGTCAGTAGGAAGTGATGATAAATGGAAAGGGTCAAAAAAGAAATTTTTCTTTTAAATATATTCCACCGATCGTTACTTTCCCATCGATCGTTTCAGTGTTAATCAGTCGATGCTGATACTCATATTGTGGCGTGAGGTCCGAGCGGATTGCACTTGGAATTGATCAGTAAAAACTGCAAAACGGAAATTAATTGATACTACGTTTTAAAATCGAAAATATAACCAAATTCTCATTAACTTCATTTGTTCACTACATGCGGGAGTTTGGCCACGAAACGAAGTCCATCAATCACTCTCAGAGTATCAATCAAAGAAAATTCGAAAGTTTTTCTTCTTCCGCTAAAAGAAACCTTAATCGGACAATTACATAAGAACGAAAAATGCCATTTGCATTCAATCGCAGATCGCCTAAAAACAACGAAAAATTTCAATACGATCTTAATGCAATGTGACAGGCAGGTTTGTTCAAAATATTTTAGCACTGGGCACTCCTTTCCTGTCAACCCGAATCGGAATCAACTTCATTTCGGTTTGGGAACGTGCCAAAACAATTCCCAGTTGAATGTGGACCAAGTGATTTCCTCGATCAGGTGATCATTTGTGATTTATTGATTCAATCGAACTGTCAATTTGTCAATTGACATTTGAATCACAAATTCAGGGCAATGGCGTCATGCAAGAATCTTCTTCACCAATGTGAAGTCGCTAACATGTGAACTAGTACACGATTCAAGGTTTTCCATGTAATTTATTAATTTTCCAGTTCAATGAGAAAAACGTTTCCATCCATCCAAGAATGGTGAAGATCAAGTTGAGCATTCCGAAACATCTTTGGGCCATTGGAGAGGCTTCTATACCTCATCTGATGTTGTACATCTGATCTCATCTGCAGTCTCAGATGCAGGCGGTTCAAATGTAGACAAGGTTAATAAGTCAAGATTGACTGGCGCTTCATGTTGTCGTACCCAGAGATAGAGAGTGGGAGAGCAGAATCGTCCTATCATCATAGCTCAAGTGAATAAAATCTCGTGTGAATTCAATATTCATAGCTAAATTGTAATCACTGCAAATACTGGTCACTTAACTTGACATTTAAATCGTGTCTTTGACTTTTGAATTTAATTTCTGTAAAACGATGCAATCATTATCAGGCCAATGGAGTTGTTGTGTTCATTAATCACTTGGATGTGTCATTTATTTCAAGCAATAATAACGTAGGAGACGTGTTTAATTATTCTCAACTGAACTCAAATGATCTGCAACATTGTATGGTTGTGTGTCTTAGTCTAAGTCGACCAAAATCGATTCCTGAAAAAAAACTCAGGTTATGTTTTGCCACTTTACCGAAATGTGTGTTCCATTTTCCAAGTGTGTGTGTGTGTGCTCGCAAGTACTTGGGAACGAAGTTTTTGGGTAAATGGAACGCAGCAAATGTCATGACGCCATCTTTGATGTATTGTAGCAAATGAGAAATTGAGTCTTACACACATCTAGGCGTCTTGAATTGTCACAAAATTTTTAAAATTATTTTTTCGTTAGAGATAAACCAAGGTTAATAAAATTATTATTAGTCACAGCGAGGGCGGAACAAATTTCGATTTCGTTAATCGGTCATTGCCATTCGTCAAATAAATTAACGAAAATTAGTAAAATTTTAAATTTGTCGCAGTGAATTTTGTACGAAAACGAAGCTGCATCAACTCTAATTTAATCTGAAAATTGTTAATTTATTCACAAAATAAGGAAACATTAAGACGGGTGGAGTTCCTCAAGACAATTAGCATTTCAAAGTTTTACAAAACTTCGATGAACCTTTTCCGTTTTTTGTTACGATTTTTTCCGTAATTATTCGAGGGTAAGACTTTCAAAAACATTCGTTTTTTGTTAATTCAGTAATTTTGTATATTCAAAAATTTCACTCTCTTTTTCCTATCAAGGAAAAGGGGCGAATAAGACTCTACAAAAATTTTAATTTCAAAACTTTTAATGCGATTCACCCTTTTTCGGAATAATTTTAATCCGCAGTAACGAGTGGATTAAGGAGATTAACTTCCAAGGCAGATGTTTTGTTGAAAAGTTTTCTTTCAAATTACACGATTCAATGCACGGGGAAATCAATGAAAATTGAATCAATCCAAAATCCAGCTTGATCACGATGATATTCCGGATTTCTTATCAAGCGCGAATAAAGTTATACTATCTGCAGCAAACAGTGATCAATCATGTTCCTCCATGACAAGGGCCAGATCCGTATCCGAAAAACGAGTCAATCGACAATTGCCTTCAATTGATCTTGATCAGGAGCTTCGACTGAGTACCGTCTCTGAATTTGACAAATTTCAACGTGATGTAAATCACAAATTCTCCAGTGCACTTGAACAATTTCGTAATTTTGATGGTAATTACCAAACAAACAATCAAATCCAACTGAAACTCACTTGAACCTCATCAAAATTCCGCATAAGTGCAATTTACAGCCTTTTGAAAATCTGCATACGCCTAGTTAACATTTGATTCATTTCATAAAGTTAAGTTAAAAAATGCCGATGTGCTGTTGAAATGTGAATTCCATCCGCGGGACGGGAAGATAAATCACAACATTCCCACATTTCTTCGATTTACAAAAAGTAGATAATGGTTAGTTGCAATTTCTTGTGTGTTGTCGAAATCCGCAGGCCACACCACGTACTGTAACACTTACTGGAGCAGAGAGATGGTATCGTTATGCAAGCAAGTCTCTATTTGCATGTGAAAACGTGTACTGCTTGTGATTTGATTTGGTTATAATTCTTTCGACATCTTCTTTGGTGTAACTTCTATTTTTCTAATGAGTTGACTTCTGAATGATTCAATTCTAATTGACCAGCAATACTGTAGTTATAGTTCAGTGGTAAGAGCATCTGCCCGGAAAGCAGAAGGTCCTGGGTTCGATTCGAAGTTGAACAGTGCCATCTGTCATCTGTGTGTCGTTCCGTTCTAGTGGTACACTAGTGAAAATGTTTCTTTTTTCCCATGATTTGATTGCGCTCGAAATTATTCTTATCACTCCAGCGATCTGTTATTGGGAAATGGTTAATTATATTCGAAGCAGCAGTACTATTGTCTTCGGACTTCCGCAGAAGATGTGATGCTTGTGCAGTGCAGTCTGTTTACAAAATGCACTTGTTACCCTCGAATTAAATTGATTTTGATCTTTTTTCTAACAGTCCCATAATTACAGCTTCATCAAAGAGTTTGTGGGAACACTGAGCCGAGCTGATGATGGTATTACCCTTTTTCGTGCTAGAAATTGTGCAATCAAATGTACAAATTTTGCTGTCTTGAGTAACGTACAATTAAAATTCACGTGAGAAAGTGCAATCGTTTGCTGAGAATTCAAATGAAGATCGTTTTGAATACGACAAAAGATTGAATTTCAAAGAAAGTGAAATTTTCCTCTTTTAATGGTCATAATTTCGTCTGTTCGAATTGTCAAGTGATGTCGTAAGGTCTTCCATTATGGAGTTAAGGTGATGTAACTCAAATGGCATGAAGTTGTCGATGTTGTAGGCGGAAATTCAGAAATTGATGCAAAAACCCCGAGATTGCAAGCATAGTAAAGGTCAATACCAAACACTAACTTCACGTTTATCACGTTAGCATGTGACAACGAAAAACGTTTAATTGGATTATCACATAGCTACAACACGAAATTGGTCATTGACATTGACTTTATCAATTTGAAAATGTTGAGGGTGTGTGAAAAGTATTATTAAAATTTATTTTAAAATTCGCGCATAATTTTTATGATTTTGTTTTGCATTTGAATTTGACGTGATCAATAAGTCGCAGTTGATCCTCAGATTGACTCTGATATAATTCACCGAATTCGGGTCAAGATTACGAATTTTGTGTTTTCAAATTTGATTCAATAGCTCCTGGACTTGGGTTCTTCGCAATTTGCGGAAGTAGGTTTCAAGACTTTCACCTTCAAACAGTGAACAGTTCCACGCAATGGCACGACTTCATAATTTTCCAGGGTGAGTTCTATGACTCCTACTAGTGTTACTAGTGTCTGATGAAAAACCTGAACCTAAACCTGAACCTGATCGTGAACGTGAGGCTATAGTGAATGTTATTTGCATGGATTAAACCCGGAAAAACATGTAATTTGTCGTTCAACTTCTGTTGAATTGATCACAAGGGAAACAATTTTGACTTACCATTTCTTTGTCCATTTGCAGAATGTACTGGAAGCGGCCGATATCATTAATTATGGACAGATCCTCGTCGGCGTATCGCTGCTCCTCGGTGGCTGCTTGGACTGAAGGATTTCCAAAGCCGTACTGGCGTGCTGGTGGTTGGGAGAACTGTTGACTGTACAAGGAGATGTTCCTGCCGAATGCACCACTTCTGCTGGCCTGCTCTTCGGTGATGGTATCAAGACTGAGATTCTTCTGGCTCTGGGTTTCTCCGAGATTGATGTCGTTTGTCAAATTTGGACTTGGTGTGTCCGAAATTGCAGAATGGTTTCGTACTGGCGGCGGTGAGAAACGTTTCGTTCCACTCGAATTTGATCGTCTTGCGTTCTGATGCTGGATCGTGTATTGTTTATTGACCATGTTTCGTTAAAATTCAATCAGTCATTCATCCAACGCTCCTCACTTCTTTCTATTATTCACGTTTTCTGTAAAGAAAGTAAAAGATTTAGCACGTCTGTCGAAAGTAAATCAACAAAAATCTTCATTGTTCCTCTAATCTCAAAGTTTGACATCAAAGAAGCTTCCACAGAATCACGACAATGTCGACGACGACGATCAATCGTGACTGTATCAGATCTCTTTAAATGGTAGCTCGAAAATGTTTCACCGTGTCAATCACTTCCTTTTCTATTCAAAATGTCAGCTTTCACTTAACCGAGGGAGAGGATCGTGTCTGATTCTAATCGCATTGATCCAACCACAAAACCATGACCTTAATTACGAGCGTAGCAAAACAACCAGCTTGACCTACCTAGAAGGTATCATCGTCCGAAAGGAAGATGTCCGGCCGATACTTTCAAGGCTTTTCGAGATGATATTGGCATTTAACCAATCAACCTACGTTTCCATGATCATCTCGAGATCAATTTGAGGTCAGACAAATTATCACGTTAACAACATTTTCTTTTCATAACAAATCATTAAAAACCTAAAACTCGAGGGGGTGTAATTTGATTTTTCAAAAAATCCATTAAAACCGAATAAAAAAATTTTCCTTGAACATTCGATGATTTTCAAACTTAAAATTTTTCTACATTTGAAAAGTTCAAGTACTTCAAGTTCAAATCGTTTTATAGTGACTTGAAAAGTGAAATGAAACTGAAACTAACGGATCTTTTCTTGCAATTGTGACAACTGAATGTTCCTTTCTCACTTTGTTCTTCGCAATTGTCAAATTGTTCCTTTGCACATACACTTTGTGAATGTACAGTTCGTTTCGTGAAGCTTCCTGTTTGTCAATATGAAACAAAAATTTATTTATAAATGCAAATCACTAACGCCAGCAACAGAACACTCCTTCCAATTAAATTGAGTTTAAGAAGAAAAAACTATTGTCATTCAAAAGCAAAATTCATAAATCATTGCTAGCTTTAATAAACGTAAAATTATGTTCCGCATAGATTAGGTTATCTGGTGTGTCTCCAAAAACCTCTAAATCATTGCAACCCACACGGACAAAACAAAATGGACTGTGGTGTCGAGTAACTTGTAATTAACGAAAAATTAATCATAGTAAATATTTGCAAATTAACAAATTATTATGAATGCGGGCTCGTTGCAATGCGTTTGATTAATTGACGGTTCGACGAATCGTTGCGATGCAAATTACATGAATGGAATGTGAAAAACGACAGATCACACACAGAAACTGTTGAGGGATTCTTGTGATTTCTGGTGAATACTTGTTGAGGAATATGTTTTATTTAAAAATAGAATGTTAAAAATTGTTTAATTATTAAATTACTTATAAAAATTCCGACACACCCACTGTCAGAAACGCCTTGACACCGTTCAAAGTCAGAAAGCATGAATCGAACGTTATCGACCGGATCTTCTTCGGAACTAGTTCAACACGAAATTGTTAATAATATATTTTTTAATTTAAATCGTCAGTTGCACAATTCCAATTAAAATCGCTTCAAAATTCAGTCAAAAATTTGATTCAAAAAATTCGATCATTTCCCGTCATTTTAAAATCGATCTTTCATTCTCATCAATTTCAATTTGAATTTGAATTTCAGTTTGAATTTGAATTTGTGTTTTATTTAGATTTAAATTAAATTGAAATTGAATTATTGAAAAATTGCACAACGAATTGCATTGAAAGCTGGAAAATATATTTTCAAAAACAAAAAATTCTTTTCCACATGGGCTGGTCAAGGTTGGAATTATTTTTGAATTTTTTCCGTTTTCGAAATATTTGACGAGTTCGAAAATCAAATTACAGTGGGTTGCCATATTACTATGAACAGTCGCACATTTTCAACACAGAAGTGATGTCTTGTGAAATATATACTCGTCCCAAGTAAAAACAGACTTAATTTATAAAAGCAACTGTATCTAAAAGAGTATCGGATAAGAGTTTACATAGTAATAGAGAGAGCCATAATTGCCCTATGAAAATACAAGGAATCGTAGCGCCACTTGTATAAGTGTTCATCATAATTTGACAGCCCACTGTACTGTCAGTTTCGGGAGACATTTTGTGTTGAAAACCATTTCAGTGTTATTTGATTGTGGACACCTTGGCAATCCTGTCCAAATCAAAGTGACACAATAATTCAAATTTTTCAAATTCATCTTACCAGACTCCCATGCAGAAAAATGTTTCTGTTGTAAGCATTTTCCATTTATAATGATTCTCTCACATGAATAATTGGCGCCAAAGCATTAAAAAATTAATGAAACAAAGACAATAAAAATGATTTAAAATGATTAAGCAACATTTGCCTAATGAATCTTGGAAGGTAAATTCCAGGGAATTTCAATTAGCATACAATTTGTTGAAGAAACATGAAAAATTTGTTTTGTTTTGACGCCCCACCGTGTGTTGAATCGATTCGAATTCAAAAATTTGTTCAACGAAATCAAATTCAATTGAAAATCACCGATAATTGATTACAAAGTTGACAAAGAAACAGAAACAGAAAATTTAAAATTAAAATGACGAAATTCAAAAATGCAACCGAATTGTGAGCAAAATGGCGGATTAATGTTGCAAAATGGCGTCCCACAGTAGCAAATTGAATGACATTTTCTTGTGAAAAATGTAAGCCCATTCACTGTGAAAAGGTTTTTGCTTCAAACACACTTTTACCCAAAATATATTTAAATTTCTTGGGAAACGAGCGAAAATTAATCGTTTATTTGGTAAAAATTTTGAATCTCCATGCAAACATTTATTTTAATGGCGAAGAAAAAATTCATTTTCATTTGGAGAGAAGGATGGAAAATATTTAATAACATTAGAATTCCTTTCCGACTTTAATGGTGCCTTAATTATATTTAAAATCCGTAATGGAGCGGGTTAATTAAGTCACTTGAAGTCGTTTTTTATTTATTGAAGCAAATGCCTGAAATTTTTCAAAGGTCAGTCGATTATACCAGAAAATTTGAAATTTTCAACGAATTTCGGTAGTTTTCTGATTTGTTTCAATCTGATCAAAATGCAAGTTCTTGGCCATTAAATCGAATTAATTTTTAACATTCCAGTTTTAATTTGGCCTGAAAGTGGTTGTCGGTATTGGAATAAAAGTTGATTTTAGGGGCACGAAGATGGCAACAGTTCAAATTTTCATATTTCAAAGTGACAAATTTTAAATTTGAATTCAACAAAAATTGATCGATTCCTTTCAACTTTTATTGAATGGTTTGAAAGGAAGAGTTAAGTTTTGAAATATTTAAATTCAGTTCAACTTTCATTGAATGGGTTGAAAGGAAGCGTTGAATTTTTAAATAATTAAATTCATCAAAGAGAATATTGTTTCAATGAAAATTGATCAATTCCGTTCAACTTTTATTGAATGGTTTGAAAGGAAGAATTCAATTTTGAAAAATTTAAATTCAGTTGAATTTTGACTGAATGGCTAGAAGGGTAGGATTAAATTCATCAAAACAATTGTTTCAATGAAAATTAATCAATTCCGTTCAACTTTTATTGAATGGTTTCAAAGGAAGAATTATGTTTTGAAATATTTAAATTGAGTTCAACTTTGATTGAATGAGTTGAAAGGAAGAAATAAATTTTAAAATATTTAAATTCATCAAAGAGAATATTGTTTCAATGAAAATTGATCAATTCCGTTCAACTTTGATTGAATGGTGGGAAAGGAAGAATTATGTTTTGAAATATTGAAATTCTTGAATTTCATATTAGAATTTTTGCAAATCATTGTTGCATATAGAAAATGCATCATATCGAATCGAGTTGAATTGAATTGAATTACTCAGCATTCAGCATGAAGCACAGAGAGACCCTTGAAATTAGAATTTTCAGATAAATTCACAGTTGATTAACGATCGTGCTCGATTCAAAAATAAGTTCGAGGTTAAGTGATCATCGTAAGTCAATATCACTTCAATTAAACGATATTCAAATGAAAAACCATAAAAACAAATCCAGACAAAATGACTTTAACTGCAAATCAAGTCATTTGAGAAATTCCAATTATTCAAAATAACCTCTTAATGGACACTGTAATGTGTAGTCCAGCAGTGTATCCGCTGGTCGTGATCTAGAACTCATAATCATCACATCTTTCATGTTATTGTATAGCAGCCACAATTGAGTGCTACTCTAGAGTCAACTTGGTATTTTCATTTTTCATCAACTTCTTAATGGTTTCTGTCCGATTCTATTAAGTTTCCACATTAGTGGATATGATTCAAAGGCTAGTAGCTTCTATTTCATGGCGATCAGTGATCGAGAACAAACGCAATTTGTTCGTTCAATCGAAGGATAATGTGCATTGAGTTATACGCGTTTTAGATGCTTGACAATTTTTATGGTTATTAACGCCATTTTGGAGTGAGAAGTGATATAAGTGTAATAAGTTACCGAAGTGATTAAGTACAATCGTTTGAAACAATTTATCAAATCACTAATCGAAAACGATCAATCTTAAAGAGGTTTTAAGGAAAATTGAAAAATGTTCCTACCTGCGTCTGTTGCTCGACTCGTAGACAAATTTCTTAAAACAGTTTTTCGTTAATCCATCAAAAACCAAAATTCACACGCACTTCAAATGAAAATTCTTCACTTTTTAACACCACATGAAAAATGATTTTTCAAATTTTCCCGCACTGAGTCACTTTTTAAGGAAATTCAAATTCAAATTCAAAATGAAAAAGAACTAAACCGCCATTTTGTAAAATTTCACTTTCGTTCTAAAGTTTTCGAATTCCTCACGTACCAATCAAATTGTCTGGCGTGCGCGCGTTAATTCAAAACAGTCGTCCGACAAAATACGTCCGATCGCGAAGTCATCACGTTCAGCAATAAAAACGGAAACTTCTTTCAGGTGAACTCCATCCAAGTGAGACTCCAACCAAATCAAAGATCGATTCAACATCGACTCCAGTCCCAGTACCAGTGGCGGTGGAAGCACAGAGAGTGGAAGCAGCAAAAGAAACAACAATGTTTACCGCCAACTAAGAAAATGTTGTTACGATCTGAAACATGTTGCTACGGTCTGAAACACAACAAACAGGTGATCTGTTGCTGGCAACATTCCAAGTCGGTGCTGTCTTTGAACTCCTCAGCCAGCCATTGGAGCCGTGAGAAATTCTCCTCGTGGTCGTTGCATGACGTAACCACAGTTGACCGCTGCAAGTGAAAATAAATGGAACGTTACGTTAGTTGAACAACTCATTTCAACTTTCAACTTTAGTTGAACAAAATTATTTTTCTTATTAAATTTTTATTGTTTTCACTGTTTTGATCAATCGAGTTGAAATGGAACGTTACGTTAGTTGAACAACTTTCTTCAACTTTCAACTTTAGTTGAACAAAATTATTTTTCTTAATTGAATTTTTATTGATCAATCGAGTTGAAATGGAACGTTACGTTAGTTGAACAACTCATTTCAACTTTCAACTTTCGTTGAACAAAATCATTTTTCTTAATTAGATTTTTACTGAATTCACTGTTTTGACCAATCGAGTTGAAATGGAACGTTACGTTAGTTGAACAACTCATTTCAACTTTCAACTTTAGTTGAACAAAATTATTTTTCCTAATTAGATTTTTATTGATTTCACTGTTTTGATCAACCCAGTTGAAATGGAACGTTACGTTAGTTGAACAACTCGTTTCAACTTTCAACTTTAGTTGAACAAAATTATTTTTCTTAAATAAATTTTTACTGATTTCACTGTTTTGATCAATCGAGTTGAATGGAACGTTACGTTAGTTGAACAACTCATTTCAACTTTCAACTTTAGTTGAACAAAATTATTTTTCTTAATTAGATTTTTATTGATTTCACTGTTTTGATCAATCGAGTTGAATGGAACGTTACGTTAGTTGAACAACTCATTTCAACTTTCAACTTTAGTTGAACAAAATAATTAAATTTTTATTGATTTTAGTAAATAAGATTTGATCAATCGAGTTGAATGGTTCGAAATAAAAGTGAAGTCAATAAATCTTCAACTTCATCAAGTTGATCGTCGTTTTGCTGGGATCTTACGAATCTATTCAAGTTAATTGGAGAACCAGTCAAAGTTCAAGTTGGAATACTTTCAATTGAACCCTTTGAAATGAAATGTACCGTAGCTCGTCATCTTGAAGACGCTCTGTGATCGATATCAATCTGATCTTAACTTGGCAGCAATTAATTATGAAAATAATTTCGAGAAATTTTCTTCAAACGATCGGATTTTCTTTCACTTTCCGTGGAGACGTGAGTTGCTTCTTAAGATTTTCTCGGGAGAATGTCATCCGACTGGATGATTTGAAGACCCGACTCTCATCAAGATGAATTATGTACTAAAATTTTTAAAATTTAGCTTTTCTCCATTGTCCGTTGGGAAATTGAAACACGAACAAACGACAAAATTTTATTCACGAAGAGAAAGTTTCATTTCTGTTCTATGGACATCCGCGCCGCTCTAGTCAATGTTACCTCATTCGAAGGGCTAGCGCTGGGAAGACCTTAACATTTCGGTTAGATTCTCCAGTGCAGCCTTGGAAATGAGCGATTGAAGCTTCTTCAAGAAACTGACACGAAGAAAACATTTTGAAGTTTGTCTGCTTCAATCCAAATTGAATAACCCGGGCCAAATGCCACCGCCTCCTATCGGCAAAGATCTCAAGGTGGTATTTAGTTCGTGACACACTGGCACTTAAGGCCTGTTAGGGTGTCGGGTTACACAGAAATCACTGGAAGACATCAAATCTTCAAGGAAACGTCGCGCATGAACTTGTCCGTATCGCAATTGTCATCTGAGATGAATGCTCTGTCAGATTTGACAGATGATTACCTCCGAATTTTGACATAATGATTTAGACGAGGCGAGACATGTCGGCGTAGAGTCAATTTTCGTGACATCACGTCCAACACACACGGCCCATCTTTGTAAATGATGACAATGACATTCGCACAATACTTGTCTGGTGACAATCTACTCTTGCGCATGTATGCGAGTAGGTTGCCAGTGGTAGTTACGCGTCAGTTTTGCCCAGATGGCAAACGTCAAATTTTGATATTTTTAATGGAAACTGAACTGAATTGTCTTGAAAGTATTTACTTGAGAACGAAAGTTTTGGGTAAATGGAACGCAGCACCTCTTCAGATTTCTGAAATACCCCTGCACCTTGCCGTGGTACATGCAAATGTCACTACAATTGAGATGTCTAGCAAATTTGTTTTAATTACCTCAACATCTCAGCATCAAAATTAAGCTATTTCGAGGTATGGGAACCGATTGTCTGTGGGCACTTTGTTGGCCCAAGCTTTTGCAGGATTTCTCGTTTTATTCTCAAGACGAATTTTACAACTTGCCCTCGAGATATGTTGGTATGGGAAAACCGCGTAAATTGCTGGAAAACTGTTATGCAACACCACATGTTGCCATGTTGGGGAAACTTCAAAATGGTGTCATGAATGAAAGATCTGTAACGATTTGACCTTTGATCTTGTCGCGGTAATTCCAGTGGCTGGAATTGTTTAAGTGACAAAAATTCTCTAATTATGGCCTCTCGTAATGGACGACACCCCATAGTGAGATTCCGGAACTTATTGCCTCGTGGTTAATAAATAATGCAAATTCAATTAAATCTCGAACTAGGTAGGTATACAGCAAAACTAGACTGTGAATTTTATTTTGTTTTTCATCATCTTAGCACGCACATAATTCTGCACGAATTCATTAGTTAATGCCCCCACTGTGGAGGTCATTAATCACGCAGGTCTGTACCGATTATCGAGGTGCACAGGTTCGTCTGATAAACGGGAAGACACAAAACGCAGCAACAAGGGTCTGATCCATAAATCTTGTCTAGTTCATTTTTGCTACCGGATTCGATCAGTTCCTGAGCTACATACGATCTTGCCAGCCACAGGATCTTGTCAAAATATTTTGTCTAAAATACCGTCAGCATTCACTGGAGCCCCACAAATGTCCACCACTGTTCACCTTACCAATTGATTGAACCTGGAGCATGGTGTGAAAGTGGGCGTTAATTGACTTTTAACTGTAAATTATTTTGGCGCGACAACAAGATTTACGATCAACCGAGACGCCTCAATTACGTAACTACGCAAAAGTTGCTTTCTCGAAGACGATTCGTTGAAAATCAATCAAAACTTTCAATCGTTAGTGAATTATTTTATTCGTAATTTCAGTAATTGAACGTCTAGTTTCAATTATTGATTCGAAATTGATCAGTTATTATTATTAGTCTCGGTTATCGGTTATTAGGGAAAACAGTTCAATAAATTCCAAAAGTGCATTTTAATGTTACAACACCTGGTACACAGTGTACACGGTACGGTAGGAAGTAATAACTTCATGAACTTCAAATTAAACTTTGTGGAATGCGAAAATTTACTGACATTTTACTACAATCCACGGCGGATTTTATTGAACAGCAAGTGGCATTGACATTTACGTTCATCTCTTTTATCTTCTTTAACTAAATCAATTTTTAATAACTGAAGATAGAAATCGAAATTGTCTTCAGATTAATAAACTTAATAATTGTGGATGCACCTGCAACTTCTACTTCATCTCATGGTGCGACTGTCGTCACTTTCAATTTAACCACGAACACAGGGTGTCCCGTAGTTGAGTACATTAAATTGAAGGAATGATTCCTTTAGGAGATACAGGGTGTTCAATGTTTTTGGTTCTTGTCTTAAAGTTTCTCCCACGAGAAAGATTCGCAAGTAACTGAGCTAAAACACTAGCCTAGAGGACTATCGTCTTTCGCTTGTCAATCAAACATGATTTGCTTACACCTTTCCGTCACAGAAAATTTCGCAAATTGCGGTCGAACGGAACACAAATTGGCGAATTACATAATTTCATTTCCACTTGGAACAAAATTGAATAAAAACCACATCATGCGTGCAGAAATAACGCAGAAACGTGAGATTTTAAGACGAGCACGCCACTTTGTAACGCCCCGGCCCCACTCGATGCTCCATACAAAACAAAAATTATTTTATTTTTATCGATCAATGATTGAATTTCGTGATAGAGTAGACCCTCCTGTGACCCACTGACTCCATGTTACACTCCCCTAAATATTTTGTAACGAAATATTTTCAACAACTTCCAACTTCACTTGGACCAAACGTCAAACAAGAGACAAGCAAACAATGGATGTCTGACAGCATGAGTTGTGAATTGAAGTCTATTTAAATTTTGTAACCGAATTACTTGGAATTGTTTAATGCTAATTTGACAGAACACCCGCTAACAGGTGCTGAGTCAAGTGAATTTCGAAATTTCCATGAAAAACAACAACTCATCGCGTCTGTCAACATCAAGTAAATGTCAAAATTCACCAGGTTGCCTCTACTTGATGACATTTCATGCAATTCACAATCTGTCATCTCAACGAAATTTTGGCTGTTGACTGTTTGAAAGATAAGTTGGCAAATGCGAGTCGGACTCGCACCCGATAGTACACACTTTATGAATATTTGAAGTATCTACCTATTATGGTTCAAAAGATATGTCTGCTCTGTGACAGACGGACGGACAGTGAAGTCATATTAATAGGATTCCGTTTGGATACAGAACCGCAACAAGGGAACATTTTCAAGACGAGTCAATTTGAATTCGTGAGCTACTTTGTGCTGACACGAAAAGGTTCAGTTCTTCCTGGTTTGTTAGGAGATGAATCAGTATAATCGCCGTTAAGAGACATGCTGGTACTTCTTCATGAACATGTTGATAATTGTCGAGTAAGAGACGCGTAAAACTCAAAATCATGTTTGAATTCTTGGTATCAAGTATTCGCGAAAGACACTTTTAGCTTCCTGGAATGAAGTGTCAATGTTATTATCTAGTTAATGTTTATTGATATTGAAACGACATCACTCCCGCAACCAACTACAAGTTATAATTAGTCTGGTGTACTTAAAACCAAATGACACTTTAAAATATAAAACGTCTGACAGAGCCATGTACTCTGTAAGACTTCGAAACCCTCATTAATTCACTTTGCACAGCTGCTGTAACACAAAATAACTGACTGTTTATCGCGTAAACTGTCGAACGACACTTTTATTGCAAGTACCATCTTCAAGATGCAGCCAAACAGAAAGTTTATGTCGTCTTCGACGATGGAGCTACTGGAGCTACTAATTTTCGCTCGTAACATCTCACAGGACGATGGAATTTATTTGCAAATTTAATTATTTCCAATTGCCAGTTGAAGTGCATTCAAGAAGTGTGTGCAACGTGATTATCTAAGAGGTACCTACTATTCGAAATACCTTCCTTCACGACATGTAACTTTTTGAAAAGTATCTTCATACATGTACAAAACCAGGACATTTTGATTTTGAGAAAATATTTGTGAAATATTCCATTACTTCATTTACTTAAAGTTGGCCTTAAAAGTCGCCGTTTTTGTAAAGGAAATCATCCACGAAATTAATTATTCCTTCCGTGAACGTTAGAGGTCGGTTCCATATTCAATTATTCATCTTCACATGAGAAAATTCAAACTGATTTCGTTAGCAGCACTTACTCGTATACAGAAGTCATAGCCCACTTCAAAGGCATTCTTGAGCCTTCAAAATGTCGGAATGTCAGGAGAGACGTATGAAATTAAACGGTTTAAAAATTAGCAAATACCTTTTGTTGATTTTCACTAAATCAGGAAGCTTATTTAAAGTGATTTTGGTTTTAATGAATTTTCAATGCGAATTGAGATGTAATTAACGAAGTTCTGTGATTAATACGAATTTCAGTAGTGTAATCAATCAAAATGTTGTTTTTTGTTTCAAATCCTAAATTGATTTTGCTAAATTGCATGTCTAATTGTGAAAATGCTTAATTTATTTCTTACTTAACTAGACGGAGATTTATCAAAACGTTAATTACGTTTCAAATCCAACTAACTTCAAAATTGATGGGATTTCCTGAATTTTGGGCGACATTTCGCAGACTAAATTAGAATTTTGAATAGAATCAATCCTTCTACATTGATTAATATGAAATAAATCACCTGTAGACAAACAGTAGCATTCCAGTATCCTGTCCATTAATCCATTAAAATGTTTTGAAGTTAAACATAAATTAAACAGCACGCACTTGAATAGTCTCACATAAATTTTTCACTGAACAATTACCAAAAGTGACAAGATTTCATTTGAAACGAAGTGATCTAAATGATGGTGACAATTTTGTATTAGTTTTATGTAAAATAAGAAATAGAAAATTATCCGAATGACATTCGTATGTGATATGAGCAAATAAATCTTATCGTGTCAAAGAAACGACATCATACTTAGGAGTGGAAGGTGCTGTCACTAGGAAACGCCAACAAATCGAGCTATTAATTAATGAATCTGCACTGAATAACTAATTAATCTTAAGCAAAAAATTTACCTTCAGTTGAAATGTCTACAGCACAAATTGACGTTGTGCTGTAGAGGAAAACTCCACCCAACTGGACACCAATCAAAATTGCAAACATTTTAACAAATGATGGCAGCCAACAACAGGTACTCGCCACAAGATATGCGTTAATCTACATACTATCTTTCTACTGCCATGTGCAACTTGCATAATTTATTAACAAAATTTATGCGCCACTTCCCCTTATCAAAATGTGCACAAATTGTTTATGAGACGAGACTTGCGGTTGCATTTTGGATTTGAAGCGGAACAGTTTGGAAGCCTTTCTTAGAGTAAATAAACCCGTCCCGGATGTTAATAGCTAGAGGATTTGTGAGTGCTCATATCCACATCCAATTGACTTCCTCCATGTTTGAGATTTTGATCAAAACGCAAAACGCGATCGTCAGAGCGACAAGGCGCTATTTGTATGACGATCACATTCACGTTCGTGTGGCGATAAGAGTCCGTTTTCCATAATTGTTCGTTAATTGATCATACATACTCTTAACTCTGCAGATCCTCTATACTTCTATACAGTACTTGCGTGATGTCTTTTTCACTTATCGATCTTCAGATCTAAGCCTATGCTCTGCAGGTGATTTAATCATGCACTTATCGCCCTCATATATTCCTTCCTAGACTTTGTACTTTCATAGTATTTAATATTCTCTGCACGTGCAGTTTATTTGACATCGTCTTATAACACTTTTATCGCCTTATTTCACTTCCTTGTCTGAAACATTTCGAGATGAATACAAATTTTCATTTCTTCAAAAATTATCCATTACCTCACCATTTTCTGCTCGGTTGTCCTTTTGTAAATCCTTTTCCAAATTCTTCGGAAATGTTTCTGCAACAAATTCATGCTTCAGAAACCCTCAGAGTCAGAGGGTTTCTTGTGAGAACTGCTTTCAAATTGAAAAACGAAAGTGTTGCACTGCAGATGATCGTTATCACTGTTTAAGTAATGAAGGAAATGCAGAAATATTTGCAATTTGCAATTACAGAAGGAAGAAACCTCCATGATCCACTTGGATCGGAAGTTGTAAATTCAATTCTTAAAAATGCAAACGAGCAACGAGTCGTTCTTAAATCCAACTTTCAATGGCAACTGACACATGACTCGATTTATTTCTTGAGGAAGAACATTTTGTTGTGGATCTTCTGTAGAAATTCGAAAGTAAAAGTTAATAAATTATTGAAGATCCACAATTCCATTTCTGCTCTGATGCACACGAGATGCTAATCTGTTTATTAGACTGAAGACGATACGAGGAAGTCTTCTTTTTGTCGAATTCCCACACTTCAATTTAATTCAATCGTTTCCGTCAAAAGGTTAATAAAATTCAGCAAGGACTCTTAAGTCTTCATACATGCTTTCAATGAAAACACGTCCTTGTTTCGGTTTTAAATTATCATCATGTAAACGAGTACTTGTAATCAGTTCAAAGTAGTGAAATAAATTTCTTTAATGTATCTTCTCGATCATGATGGCAATGATGATGATCATGATGATCATGATCATGGTGATGATGATGATCATGTTAGTCTATAGGCTTTCAGATTCAAACTATGTAAGTCGTTGAATCTTGAACGTGCACTTGTTCGGAACTTATTAACGACCAGATATCAGTTACAAGCAACGAGAATCGTTTATATGTTTCAAACATGAATGCGTTATCTAAATATGGTTGGAACATAATTTGAGCACTACATGTCTCGTGTTTATTTTACACGTAGGCATACCTGCCTGATCATTTATTAAATTTATTTCTAAGCTTTTGTATGAGAATAAATATGATATCGGAATCGTTCATATGGACATGGTCCAGGACAAAGTGGAAGATAAGAGAATTGCAAAAGGTTCAAGTGGACAATTTACATTTACATACATGATCATTTACAGACTACAATGTTACAAAACGGATAACAACTAATTTTGTGAGTGTCGTCTCTATAGATTCCTGGTGTTATGTAAATGATCAATTTGATGGCTTGATACCCGAGACATCAACGTTCTTGGAACGAGAATATCTTAACTGTTGGATACCGGAACTGAATTTGAATTTCTCGTTTTTGAAAACTTCATCAATTATAATTTCGAAAAAATCGAATTCACACGAACGACAGCATATAATTTCCGTCACACTTCAGGTTAATTACACATTTCCAAGTGAGCATCGATTTACATATCTGTATGAAGGTGATCGAAAAAAGACGATTTAAATAAAGTCATATAAGACAAGATAAAATTTTAATCGGATTCACTTATCATTTCCTATCGTTTGTTTATGACTGTCATTACATAACATCATGTACTCGAATACAACATCAAACATGACGTTTGCGGGCATTCATCTTCTGTCATAATTGCGGCTTTCACGTTGCACGTGAATATAAAGCGCATTGAGGATATGCAGAAGACCGCAAAAGTTAGAGTTTTGCAGAGTACTATTGCCCTCAGGCTATCAACCAGAGTAACACGTGTCTTGATGATATGGTGATCTGGAAGGAAGTCAACAGTGCTATCGACAAGAATTTATTGATAACAATTTATGATCGAATAAACACTGGTTAGGTGGTAAAACTAGATTTAATTGCTCGTTGATGTGTTATCGAGACAAGAAAACCTATGAAGACACTGAATGGATCCTGTGGTTAGCAATTTCAATCAAATCTTTTCTTGTGAATTTACAGCACATTGTTCAATGTTTGTGACCAAATTTGGTTTGTTGCGAATTTCAATTTCATGTATTACTCAATCACGCTGAGAATTTTGTGGTAGCTTCTTCGTAATTTGAGGTAAATGTGAAATCACAGGTAAATGATATTCAGTAAACTGCAGCGCGCGTTCGAAAGTTAATCCTTCTCGAAAATGCAAAACGAACATCGACTATACAAACATTTCGATGGAATCTGTTTGGTGGGTGGACTGCATGTACCTGATTGACAGAGTGCTGCACAACGTGTTGTCTGTCAAATTAAAGCCAACTGCAGATCGGTTTGTAACAGACACCTTCATTTCCTGATGATAATCTCCATCGAGTATGTATTTGAATATTTATGTTTGCGGTTGATTGATCTCTAGGTAAATGCCATTCATTTGTCGATTGATCCGTTGGCCTTTGCTTGTTCACGCACAGATCCATGCCAAACGGAAGCAGCCCGGCTAGACATGAAACGCCTTCTTTACATGTGAGGGACGAGATCATGACAGTATCTAAACTGGATAACGTCTGTTGTGAATGATGTTGACGGAATTAGAGACAGACAGTACTCTGAAGTGAGTTATAATATAAAGCCGCAAGATCGGTATTATCGATGACACATTCTTGGAAGGGTTGCACCGATGTCAAAATGAAAGTTGGAAGACGATCAATTCGATCACAAAGTGATGGTGGTGGATACAATCCAATTCCAGACTGATTTAGATATTGTCGAGGACGAATTTATTGGACAAAGTGTCTCAAAAGTTGTTGTCAGTTTTGTCAAACACCACGGAAACAACACAAACGACGACGACAATCTGAACGTATAAATTTCCTTATTCGACATTTATCAGCGTTAATGCCATACCCACCTTGTGGCTAACTGGCGTTCAAACACAAAATGGCGGAGGATGTTGTGAATGCAAATGGAGGAAAGTACGATTTGATATAATGGACAAGTGAACGGACATCAGGAGAAATGCATTCGGACATGGTAAAATGAAACTTGAAATTACTCCACTGGTTGTTCGCAATCAACTAGAATTGATCGGAAGTGTATCGATCGATAATAAATTAATGTAAATAAACGAAAAACGACTAACAAAATGTGGCCACATTCAGATATAATTTGTTCACTTGACTGACTTCTTCTTGCAATTAGTGGGAACGTCTTGATTAATAGGTTGTATCATTTTCTTCACGAGGAAAACTAAATCTCTATCTACATTCGTACAATTTTAAAGTGTGAAATTGATTTCCACTATTTACTCGTAGTATACACTTCACAGTCCCATACTTGATTGATTTAGATTCATCCAAGTGATACTTAATACGTTAAATGTCATTGTTTTCAATTTTATACACAAATCCATCTCTTATGTAACAACGAATATCTCGTTGCAATAAATAAATTTCTAGAGCCGATCCCCTTCTTTGAAACAACAAAATCATCTCATCTCGTCGACATTTGGTAAAATTTTGTGCAATATCAAATATTTCCATGGAAAGAAACTTTAAATTGAAATTAGACTTTTTTCTCTTAATTTAAATGGAAACTGATTAATTTTAAAACATTTTCTGGCATTTAACTAGGTTTTACGCAATCGATTTTGGTAAATTTAACATTTTGCTAGATGAATAATCAAACGGCAAAACTTATTTAGTTCACTTACAAACTTAAAGCAAATAATTTTAATAATAAAATCAAAATTGTTTCTTGAACTATACAGTGGGTGGCCATACTATTAGAGCCAATCGCACTTTTTTCAACACGGAAGATGTGTCCCTCGCTTAAAATTGTTCGGAATATGTAGGATATCTTCTGAACCAGAGCTAGAATTCTACAAAATTCCTAAGAAGCAAAAGTGGCTCTTATAATTTAGTCACCCACTTAAAGGATAATTTTGAAGCTGTTGCATTTGTGATCTAAAAAAGAGAATCGATTAATTCCGAATATCATCATCACAAAGCTACCCAAAAATGTATAAATCAATCAAAAAAACGTTTAGGATGATTCAGCAATCACTTCTATTCACGAACTGCTCTGGAATGATGAAAGCAAATTTGTTAAATGGTAAAAAATATAGTATATATTCTTTAAATCGCTTCACTCCAAGGTTCTGTTACCAAATGACGAATGAATCAAAAATTGGACGCATCAAATGCGAATTTTTTATCTCACATAAAAATTGAATGTCTTGCAAAATAAATAGATTCGAAATCATAGAAGATATGCTCAATTTGATGAAGAGTACACGGTAATTTCTTGTTGCAAAATCTAAGAAATCTCAAAAAAGAATTGAAAATAAGTCCAACCTTGACATTTCACAGCTGAAAGTGGGTACACGTTTATTGCAGTGCAGGTCATAGTGAAAAATGTAAAAAATTTTCTTAAAAATATTAGGTATGTATCGCCTGCAATATCAGCACGATATGAATATTAAGTCTTTCGGTTATTAAACAATTTCTTAAGAGAATTTGTGAGTTTGTAGTCAACTGTATGTCACGATCCTCGAAATTCCATCCAGAGACAAAGTGAAATAGTGAGGAAAAGTGCTGTTACAGTGTACACACCTTGAAATTCTAGCAAATTGAAGCACTGCTGGAATCTGGCACTCTTGACATCTTTCGTTCTCTCACAAGTGGAGGTGTTTACAAGCTCCAGCCAGATCTTGAGTGAATTACCGAATTAGGCAAACTTTTTCTCGCGTTATTATGCCACTGTGGGGCAATCGTAACAATTTTCTGATCATTACGATCCCAGCAAAACTTTAATGGCAGTAACAGCAATAACAGAAAATATCACTTCGTTCTGGCTACCATGATCCGCCATTATAATGATGGTATTTTAATGGTGAAACAATTTCGTGAGTGTCCTTAAACTTTTCGTACAGCACAGACACGGAATTCAATTGGACGTGAAATTATTTAATTAAACAGAGTAATTGAAGTTTAATTGTTATTTCAAACATTCATTTGAAGATGTTTGACGGTTCCCGTCAATCAACTATGGCAGATTGTTGCACCATGTAATGTGAACTGAACTCAGAGAAACTTTCAATTACGTACTTCTTGTAATAAGTCGCTATTTAAAATTGTAGTAATTGAGACATGATCTTTACTTTTGACTTGAACTGCTTGAGTATATTAAAAGCAGATGTCGATAATATTTTGAAATGCCTGTCTGTCTGTGTCATGGCAGATATTCAAAGATTCCAATCTTCAAAGTAAATGGACTTATTTCTTCAATGAAGCATTCTCTTCTTGTAAAAAACGAAATCAATTATTAAAATCTTCCGGAGCATTGAATGAAAATTGCCAAACTTTTAAAACGTTTCAATAATAATATAAACGTGAAGATATTCAAATATCGTAAATGATAAAGGCGTTTTGTTGGAATTACACAAGACGTACAACACGAAAATGTTTTTGTATCGCTTTGAAAACCTGGGATCGGAATCATTGACGTTAGGTATTTAACCTACACTGAATGTTTGCCTAAAGAAAGATCAAATGCCAGATTCATGTGCACCTTAAAAGACGGGATACAGCTAGTGTCCCGTCTTCGCAGCGTTTATCGGAGTTGAACTATTTTTAGACAGCACAACCCACAGTTTGTGGCACCGCAAAGGTTCTTCTAAATGATTAATTATTCACTCACAACATGAAAATGCTTGAATTAAGTTCTCTGATTATTTTGTATCAACAGATTACCTACAAAGTAGAGGTACATTTGCGGATGTAATTAACCTTCTGACTTGTAAGTTTAATTAGCGCGATAATAGCGTTGTTACGTGCTGATAAGGGAACCTGAAACGTGAACGTGAACAAATAGAGAAACTGGATTACTTGAACTTGGTTATGTTGAAGGAGGTAGCTTTCTTTCATGAGATCCAAGAACAAGGAGGGACAGTTGTTTTGAAGAACGAATATTGTCAGCTGACCACATTAAATAACACCACCACCAACAAGCTAATCTACTGAACGTTCTAACACTGGAGGTTTCGTTTAGATGGAGAAAACCTTCAGTAGTTCATTTTCAAAAGAGCACCGTCAGATGAATTATTGACATAATCAATCTTCCTCAAAGGCTGAAGGTAACCAACAAATGCGAAACAATTAAGACTCTAATGGAAAAGTTAAATTTTTAGTCTCTTTTTTGTTACTGTTGAAATTTGATTACTAACTTCTATTGTTTGTAATGCAGCACCTTTATAAATTTAAAAGATTTTTAATATACAATCACTTAAGGTAATTTACTACAAATTCTTTGATGTAATCAAACTTCTGACCTAGATTTGTTAAACGCAATTTGAACGAATTCATAAAACGAAACTGACCCACCTTACGATACTTTCGACACAAGTTCAACTTGTTTCAATTTTCGACCTTATTCAAGTGTTTCTGGATGTTGAGAGTCCAGAATGTAACCTTCATGATAGAAAGACCTTGATTCAAATGTTTCATATCAACACTACGTACTAGAAATTTTAACCGATAAGCGTATACTGAACTGGAAGGCATTTGTACAAAGTAAGTACGAGTTTGATAGTACAATTGGCTGGGTCAAGAACTGTTTGGTACATTAACCCTTCGAATTTATCGAATTTTACATCGTAATGTGGGGTTATATTGTTACAAATAATGGTTCAATCTATAATTTAGCTAAATTTAAAGGCACTTACCTTACATTCATTAAGCATTAAGTTTTATTTCCTCAAACATTTTCGTCATTCCATTGCACAATTCAGGAAAAATTATCTTTGGGAAACCTAAAATTTTACAATTACGAATGCATTTCAAGAATGTAATTTTACATACAACAATTAGTGGTGTCTTCCTTGAAGTTATGTAAATGTGATGACGATCAGATCGAAATTATAGTGGAAGATTCTATCAAATGCGCCTGCAAAGCTCAACGAACATGGAATTGAGGTGCACCGAAGAGTCTCATCCGATCACGAAGTTGGTATTTGAACTGGAAGTTTTCGCGGAACTGCAGTACATACAACAGAGGAGAATGATCTCGGCCGAAAAGGTGCGCCTTTTTGCAGGCTTGCTTGCAACTTCTTCAGTCTTCCCTTCATTTTGTCTTCTTCTTCATTTCAATTGGGAATGTTCGTTCGGAGCTAGCTAATCTTCACGAAAGATCAACAATTCGAATGTTAACTAAATTATCGTCTATTTTTTCTAAATGCTTTATTGGAAATAAATGGCAATTTAAGATCAAATTATGTTATTTGACATCGACTTTTTGTTGTCTCTTCAAAAACTGAGTTAAATTTGACTTTTTCTTTGTCATCATTTTGTTGTTATTTGCTGAAATATGTTATTGAAATGTTTTTCCTGTCATCTAAATACCAGTTGTGAAATTTGTAAGGTTTGCTGCAGTTTATTTTTGAATTTAAACTTCACACAATTGGTCTTGAACTCTTTAAATGGCAAAAATCGATATTTATACGAAAATATTTTCAATTAACAGAATTAATTTAACAACAAAATGTATTTATTTTAATTAATCGAGTTCAATAACTTCACTTTGAACACAAGCAGTGTGCTCCATACAAATGTTTGCCAATTCTTTGAAAAGAATTGACTCAATTTGAACCATTTTGATCTGAATATTTTACGAATCCGCGTTAATGAGTTAAGAAATATTTTTGTTAAATAGAACATTAATAATTTATCCGTCAAGGCTTATTACTAGGAAGAACTAGAAGATGTATCGCACCTATTATCATGAATTCACATCATTAAAATTTTAATAGCATGACATTGAAGTGTTCCTTCATATTTTCTATATTTTTCGGAAGTCACTTCACAAAGAAATCGTATTGAAAAAGACATGAACTAACTTAACCACAATTCATTAAAAGAAGAAATTCCAAAAGTTTAAACGGCGTGACTTCAATAACTTTATTGTTTTAACGACTTAACGCGACAAAAGGTTTTGAGAATTACACAAAAACAACATAAAAACTGTTTTCTATTGATAATAACACTTCCCTCTTTTATTTCCTTCTCTAAAAAGTAGTTTTGTTGAAAAATTCACGGAAAAGGAGCTGTTTTGTCACGACAAAGTTTATTTCAACGAGCTCTGTAAAATTAACATTAGTTAAACACTACAACAAGTATTGAGACGTTGTAAGGCATCATTTTGTTCAGCATATCCTGCTGAATATGATGTACATATTTACAATAGAAAACGTTTGAATGCATTCCTGGAAAGATTTTAAATTAATTTACTCATTATAATGTTTTCTGTAATAATTTTTGTGGTTTATTCACATTTCAATTTAGAAATATTTGCAAATCAGTTCAGGATTACCAAAATGTCTGCGGTTTTGATGCTGTCGAAACGCATCAACTTCAAACAACAAAGCTCGTACGTTCAAAGAGTTTTCAGTCATGGTACAGCGATTTTGCAGAACTATTAAGAGGTAAAATTGCATGTCTATTGCACAAATTAATAGAATTCCATGAGGTGCTGCTGCTGGTGAACTTTAGATACTTTGTTGCGAACACCACAAACTGCAACATTCACAAACTAAATCCTTCAATTAAAGGTTATGTTGACTTTCTACGTTCTGCAAATCATACCACATCAATCGATTATTTCTGAAATTAAGCTATTCAATCCAAGTAAGTATGATTTGAATGAAATCGAAGAGCACCAAAATAAAGCCTAGTAGAATTCACATTAATCCATCATTAGCGTCTTGCGAAGTTATAAATAAATCTTTATTACCTTTGTAAAGCAACGAAATCTCCAGCTCGAATCACCTTGGTAATGAATCTTCAAACACTTTTAATGAGTATACACGAGCATCAAATGTAAGGCAATGGGTTTAATTAAAATTTGCGCCTCAATAATACTCCTTTGTCAGTGCGGCTTTGGTCAGACAAAACCTGGACTTGATGCATGATCTTAAGGTAATCTTTTTGCAGTACCTACTTACTTATTTTTTCATGAGTGCATAAACGTGACCTGTTAAATATCACAAAATATACGAAAAAAGGTTGAAAAACAAAAGCAAATCAATAATTCACTTCCATTGGAATTGCTAATGCAGACAACATGATCCGTCATTTTTCTTCAAACATTCCGCAAAGATCAAGGATGGATGGTTATAGCTGATCTAGAAACGTGTCAATCACGATCTTAATTGGATGGTTAATAGTAAATATGTTGGCACAATTTCAAGAAGGTATTTGATATTTTCGTGTTAATCGTTTTATTTACTAGTCAATTCGAAAATCATAGCCTGGTTTTTCAATGAAACATTCATTGATTGATTTATTGATAGGCTAATTCGAATTTGAGTTTTAATGGTTTTCTTTCAGTTAATAGTGGCATTTATATGTGCTACTGTATTTGGTGTTCTCATCAAACACTCGTTGATGGTCTGATGAAAGGTTAATTGCTGCTACTGACCTGTGCTGCATGTAAACATGTGCAATTCGATTTGCAGTATTCTTCGAGTTCGAGGTTTCTTAAAACTAAATTATTTGATAATCCGTTCATAAAACATTCTTTAGCCTGAAATCAACAAATTTATTTTAAAATAGAAAAATTTTGTCATGTTACGTCTATGCAGTGTGATTTAAAGACCCACCTTGAAGCAACTGACTGCAACAATTTCAAAGGTTTCTCTGGTAGGTCGTTGAATAAAGTAGCTGTAATGGCACGTTTGAGAACTTCTAGGCGAATCGCTAGCATGTCACTGTCAAACGCCCTTCAGTCACAAATCCCATAAAAGTGTCTGAAGTGCCGAAAGATACTTTATTTGATAAAGAAATATGAAAAAACAAAAGGTAATTTGCGTATGATTTATTAGCCACATTGTGATTTATTCTGATGTCGGAACTTTTCAAGTACTTTGAGTTTAACTGTTTCAATATTGAAGTGCATAATCCGCAAAAAAATGATTGTAAGTACATAGTTTGAAAGTAATCCACTTCGACATATTGTCCATGTCCACACCCTGGCCAGTGTGTCATGCAAACGGCATGAGGAAGAATTTCTGCAAACATTGTTTACTTCGACAACTTTGTTTCTTGTCTATTCTAATTCATTTTAATATGATTTGTTGCTCTTTAGGCATGAGCCAATGAGCCCGGACAACTCAGCTATCCTCACAACACATGGTAGGTTGTCTTACCAGTGAGTCACACTGCGTTGGTCGTGGCGTTTTAGTGTAATAAGAAAACTATCAAAAATGGGGCTTCATGAAGCTGCGTTTATTTGTACCAAAAAAGAAGAAAACATGTTAGTAGTACATTTTTCTAATCTAAATAAAAAATATTCAGCAAATTCTAAAAGAAAATTGAAAGAAAATAACCCACCACGATAAAAATTATCTAATAAGAAAATACACGTCATAAAAGAAGTAAATAAAATTAAAATATTGTCTACTTAAAAATCAGAAAAGCAAATATATAATGATGTGAACAATATTTTGTCTTAAAATAATGGATATACATAATTCAACATAAAACATGTGTGACTTATGTTGTAAGAATCCGTTTCATCGGTTTCTACATAACAAAACTAAAATTAAAATTGATATGTGTTGATTTCTTGGTTATACTCATCATATCTAGAATTCATGGTTATTAACTCCGTTGCAAGAAATGATAATACAAGTATTTTTTTACATAAAAGCTAATAAGAGAAACTTAAAACGACATGATAAACAATTTCAACAGCACAGACCTCTTCTAAGCATCCAAGCTAACATAAATTTCAATTGAATTACAAAAAGCAATGAAAAAATCATTTTTTAAATATTTTAATCTTGTAAATTTGTAAAAAAGTTTCAAAATTTTCTTAGTCAGTCTTTATTTTATCAGTTTTGAATAATTTTTACAAGATATCAATTTCAATTAATTAATCGTCGTGCAAAATGAAGTATTTTTATTTATAATAACTCGCAGTGGCAATAATACAAACATTTTCTTAAGAATTAAATTTGCTTGATAAATTAAATCAATTTCCATTAAATAATCATGAAAAAATAATTTTGATATCCAATTAATATAAATTTAAATAGAGAAATCACACAAAAATTGAAGAAGAAATCGTTTCGAATCGATTACAAAGTTAAACTTTATGATCTTCCATGCAATCCAGACGGCTAATTATTAGTCCTCATAATCCGCTCATTGCTTGTTTAACGTTAGCTGTGGGTACTCCCTTCAACGCGTCGATGACACCATGGAGACTGTCTTCTGTGTATGGTTGATTACGTAGATTCGATATGACTGGGAATTTTTCACCAGTTGGCATTGAAAGATTTATTTCTGTGATGAGACCCTAAAATGATGGCATTGTTAGATTGTGCGAATGTTAAAATCAAGTTTAATTACCTTCTCAACGCTTAATTGCAAGAGCACTTTAAGTTCCTCATCTTCAGCCTTCAGATATACCTCCTTTTGTACTGAAAACTCAGTTTTTCCAAAACGCCAATCCCATGATGCAAAGTTTTCTCGGATTTCATTAATGCCAGGGAACCATTTTTCAGTTGGATTTATCAATTGAAATCCTCTTTGTTTCATTGCTAGCTCTCGACCACCATCCACGAGTTCTGTTGCTGGCGTACGCATGTACTCATATCCTATTGCTGATAATAGTTGAGGGATGTTCACAGTTTTGTTGGCATCTTTCAAATTCTTTATTGGAGATCTGACAGATGGTGTTCCCTTGCCTGATATTTCCACCTGAAAATATTATCAAATATTATTCAAATATCTTCAGAATGTATTGTATAGGTTATTGCGTAACATCAAGGAAACAAGGAGATAAACTACATTTTGTTTTCAGCTTAATTTTCTTTGTGCTTAGATTTTTGAAAATGCTTTACTGTTTTTGCTAATTTAACTACTATCAAAATGATCATGTTTCCAAGTAATGCTAATCCATAAAATTTAATGGGAATATACTGTCGACGTTGCTGTTTTCAATAATCATACTGTCTTATAACTTTAGAATTATTTTGAAATTTTTCAATTCCCTTTGCAACACAACAATTTCAGCACAAACATGTCTATAAAATTCAGTTGATCTCTGATAGCCAGATAACCCGAAAATCTTGTGAAGAAGGTCATAATCATTTGCAAAAATATATGAATTTAAAAGATTTCTAGCTAAAAATGAAAAAATCAAATAAAAACATATTTACATGTGGATTTAATTTGGAATTTTAACAAATTCTAAAATGCTATTTTTTTAACTGATAGAATTACTAAGTGATAAACTACATGTGTTAACAACTTTAACTAAATTTTTTTAAAGTACGGACTTCGAACTTCTTCAATTGAATTTATTTTTTATCCGAATAAGCTACTTCAAATTTGACATAACCTCTCGTTGTGCGGTTTCCGAGCTGGATTTTACTGGTTTTGGCTGTAATCATGTGCCAAGAACTGGTAAGTATTCAATTTTGCAACGAAACAAAGTCATATATTTATTCTTTTTACATTTAAAACGAATTGCGTATTTGTTTTCGAAGTTTATTTTGAAGGTTTCAGCGAAAATTTTTGCAAAACGAAGGTTTCTTCAAACAAATCGTCGTTTGTCATGTTTAAAGTGAGACTCTACTTGAGATAGCTTATCAACACTGGCGGGTGAAGTCGCGTTTCCAAAATACTTGAAAAACGGGTGAAAATAGCAGACTTGATGTTATCAACAGAGCCCGTAATTGGCAGAACCCAAGAGGCATATGAACGATATCAGCCAGCTAGAGAGTTGTATTGAACTTGTTAATGTTTCGTTAATTCGTTTTCATTCCAGATACTTCGACCATGTGGTGGTGATGATTTGACCCAATATTGTGGACTTTGTTCGATTCAAATAAAAACAATAAAATGAAAACAAATGAAAATGCAAATTACTTCTTCAAGATAGAACAGAAAATTTCAAAAACGTGTACAAAACTGGTTATTGGCGGATAAAAATAGCAAAACACGCGGACAAATAAATCGAAAATTTTGTATTCTTAAACTTCATTTATACCTACTAGGTCAAAGTTTTTAAGAGATTCCAAAAAATTATCGAGCAAACTATTATTATTCAAAATATTTTTGTTTGTGGAAATAATATTTTCTGTTAAACATGCGCAAGATGTTGACTTGCTATTGTCTGGGCAAATAATCTATTTGTTGCTCTACTGATAAGATAAACAACAATTTGAGCAACAAGCAACTTTTGTTAATAATACTTATTTCTCAAAATTAATTAATATGAAATTTTTAACCAAAACATTACATAGTTCAACAACCGTTCATGAAAATTTGTTTTTTCAAGTGGTTTTATGCTTTGCGTAATTTTCTAATTTTACTTGTTGTTTACGTTTCTGCTAAAAGTTTGGAGATATTTTTAAGCACAACAAGCCTACCCCAACAGCGTGGAATTCGAATGGATACCGAAAAGTCAGTCATCATATATTATTCATTAATGAGAACTTTTTTATAGAGTCACTAGACGCATTAACATAAAAGTAGCAAAACAAATTATTTATGCAATATGTTTTCGAGTAAAGTATGTAGAAGAATTTATATTCCAAACAAATTCAAGTATGAACTAGTTGTAAGAAACTATTTTAATTATCATTCAACATTGTATCATTCTTACCTCATCTTTTTGCAAAGCTTCACTCAAATGCAATTTGTCTGAATCGACAAGTACAGTACAATGATGATATGCATTTGGTTGACCCAGCCTAGCTGCCGTTCCGGATATCTGGAAAAAATAAAGGTATATTCATTTATATTTGAAGTGTTTACGTATCGTGTGTTGTTCCTTCAGACTTTTTGTTGATCACTGAATGTGAGTCACAAAATTAAGCATTCCTTTTGTGTTTACTAAAACAAAAGCATTGCCTTCAGCTGATGTTGTTAGGAACGTTTTATGATTTGGATATATTTACAAGAACGCTACTGGCTGGATGACGAATGACAGTGACACGATGATGATGTACACGATGTCATTGATTATAGCTTACCTTTTTGTTTCCAAGCATAATATCATCTCTAGGTGAAATATCCGCTTTAATACCCCATTCTCTGAAAAAGGCTCGTGTAAGGATATTCAAATTGTACTTGCGATCGTATCTTTCTCTGGGCGAGAAGAAAGTGCAATTCAAATTGCCACGATCATGATAGACAGTTCCACCGCCACTATTACGGCGAGCCAGTGGAATACCTTTCCTCATCAAATTGGACACACTACATTCAGCAAATGGATTTTGGAATTTTCCAATAACTACACACGGATCATTAGCCCAAAGCATGAGGACATGATGATATGAGAAATCAAAGTTCTTATAGAGCCATTCCTCGAGAGCTAAGTTCGTGAATACATCATAAGATTGTGAGATAAAAACTGACTTCTTGATATCATTGTCCGGAACATTTTTAATCCTTATCTTCCTTTCGGTTGGTGTTTCTTTCCCAGTATTTGATGTCGAATAACATCGAGCTAGTGCAGCAACTGCACTCAAATTCGAATTCGTATTCGAATAGTTCGCAAATAAAATACATCTGATGCTGGTTTGACAGCCCTGGATCATTCGTGCAGCCATGTTGACTGTATTTTACAGATCACAATTCGAGTGTTAACAATTTGATTCTGTGCTGTTGCTGTTAATTTTGTTGTAAATTGGAATCACTTAAAACTATTAACTCGTTCTATTTTACTTATTTAATTAAATGTAAATGTTCAATTTCTTGTAAATTGTAACAATGTATGGAAGGAAATTTTCATATCAAGTTTCTTTTAACAATTTGCTGATATTTTTTCGCTTTACAAGTTATCTGTCTCTATCAATTTCCAATTTTCTGTTTCTTTTTAGCACACTCAAAGATTGTGGGGCATGGAGAAGGAGTTGATGATCGCGGAGCTTTATACGAAAAAGTCAAAGTTTTGCAAGGAAACGAAAATATTTAATATTAAGTTTTGCAAATGACTAGCACTATTATAGATAATAACACTATGGATTTACTTGAACTGTTCTGTTAATGAATAGGTACACACAAAGGAAAATTGGTGTTCTTGATATTTAGTAATTGTAATATAGAAAATGTTCTGTTTTCTTCTTAAGCACACTTAAATGTTAGTTATATAAAAAAGATAACTTCTTAACATTTCATCATTTGGAACATTCCAATAGAAGAAGAAGTTTTCCCTCGGCAGGCACAGGTGGTTGCTGTGTTGTCGGTGTCTGCTGATGACATTGAGATCAAATACTCGTGAAGTGCAATTGTTTGATGCAACCACTTCCAAGTTTGATGCAGGCTATTGATTCGTAAACGAAGCCCCAAACAGTCTTTACTGCACCTCTTTGGCATTCCTCCACTCATCCGAACGTGGTTTGGGATATGTTATAAAAAAATAACATAAAACAAAATTATTTCAAATTCACAAAAACTGATTATTTCACTTGGAAATTTCTTAAGATTGTTTTAGCACTTGGACTTGTTCCCGTTTTTGGGTTTCAAGAGACACTAAAACTTTTTAACAAAATATCACAAAAATTACTGTATTAATATCACTTTGTGCTTATATTTCATGAGTATGATGATTTTGTGTTATCATGAGCTCCTGAATGTGTTTCAACTCCACCGAAATCAACCGTATAATCCAAAAAACAGCGAAAATTATTCTGTGACTGTTTCTCCTACGAACTGAAAAGACTGGTTTCTCCGGCCACATAAAAATTTTCTTAAATATTCCGTTTGAACTTCAATGTATTGCCAGACGTTTATTAACTTCATTTGTATTTTAACTTCTTTCGTTATCATTTCACTTTATACAGTGATCACGTTTTCCATTCGGTATACACACACTGAATTATTTTCAAATTCACTGTACATATATATGAACTCGTGCAACTTTGTGGCGTATTTCAATTGCGAATCAAAGGCTTTAAATCCGGAGCAATTAAACAAATAAAATGAAATTAATTATACTACATACGTTTCGACTTGGAACAACTGCTATATTTAATCCATTAAATGGATAACATTTCGAACAAAACGATTCGAATCCAATGGAAGCAGACTAGGTATTCGTTTTGTTGTATGAGTGAATGGAAAATTTTGTAAAGATAACCCATGTAATGAGAAATTATGATGTTATTTTCCATTTACTGATCGTGTAATTGTAGAGGATTCTCAAACGTACAGTCTACGGACAAAATATACCACTAATGCTTATAAATTTGTCTGGATAAGTAGGTATATCATTTTGTTAATTCTACCATGCACAGCAAAGCTTCCTTGCAAAACAGTTGACTTATGATAGCCGTGAAAGGGTGATATTGAAAATTTTATCTAAGAAAAATGAAATTTTGTCAAAACATTATAGCTTCTACTGTGGTATAGCAATCGCATACAATAATCGAAAACTTTATATTGTACGCGTGGTGGTTTCTCTCTTACTACCTACACACATTTCACATCTGCTGATATGATAGCTATCACGTTTTTAGCTCCGGATCATCATAAAAACATGAACAGATGATGTATGCAATTAAAATTCAATTGACAAACTCACAAGAAAACTTCAACGAAACGAACTTTGTTGTATGGGTCATGTAAAAAAGGTCACAAAATTGTTGCTAATAGGAAAATGAAAACGTTCGCAACAAATAATTTGAGAAATAATACCGATTTTTCTTCGGAAATTAGCTCAACAAAAGAATATTCACTGAAATTTCAAAGTAATTATTGTGACAAATTGAGTCTCACATGATTGATTAATAGCTTTAATGAGATCTTGGTTAGTATATGAAGAGCCTGCAAGCAAAGTAGGAAGTTTGTTCATGATATTATGTTATCATGCGAAAATATGGTTTGAAAAAGGTTATCAGTGGCGTTTGTTCCATCGTGAAAACATCATAGACAATGTTAAAAATTCCTGAATAATGATTCTATTTCCCAGAAAAATAATTTCATAAATTCAATCAAAATATTTTGATGGAACGTGCAGTTTCTCACGGCAAAATGCACATTTTTGAAAACGTAAACAAGACAAATTGCTCAATGAAACACGAGCTTAGATATATGAAGAATTCAATAACATGGTTTGCGAAGGTCTCATGAGTGTCATGGATTTGGTCATCATTCACTTGTTTTGAGTGCAGGTTCCCCTTCTGAAGAAGAATTACTGAGATAGCTGTGACTTAGTGTTAAACGAAGGATGCTTCTGTGAGTTCATTGTCAACAGTGACATAGTCATGAAATGATAAAATTTTAAAATTAGAATACGTTCTAGAAGTATTATTTATAAAAATTCACGGCGTTACATAAAAGTTCAAATTTTTCGGTATTTGAATATCTGACAGTATGCTTAATGATTTACCTATCAATTAAAGCAGCTGTTTTCGCTTTTTCGATTATTCAAATGAAGTCTAATTTATGACTTTTACTTTATTTTTAAAATTTTCACTATTTCGTAGTCATTTTTTCAATTTTCACAAACCAAAACAAACTCATGTCAAATGAAGTGAAAATTACTGGACTGCGCAAGTCATTCATGTGAGATCAGAGACATCTGTAGGAATTTTTGAAATTGCTGACATTGAGCTTCTCTCAATCCATGTGAAAATTACTTCGACAGCAAGTTTTGACGATTTGACTTTTGTTCACGTCGAAATTGAGGTTCTGATATCGCTGTAAAATTTTGGAAATTTTATTCAAAAATGTCAGGATACGTTGCTCGTAAAGGACCCATGATTTTCTGTAAGTTAAACTAATGAATTGTGTTATTGTTTTGTTAAGTCAGAATGAAGTTTTCACTATCAATTTATATCATTACATAATGCAAATTATTTCAGCAAGCCTAGGAAAATGGGCATACAACCTTTCAGGCTTCAACCAGTACGGTATGCTCTGTCAATTCGACTTAAAATGATTTCTTTTACTTACATGATTTATAAACTTTTAGGCCTTCATCGAGACGATTGTTTGTATGAAAACGCAGACGTTGCGGAGGCAGTCCGACGACTCCCCCGTAAATTGTACGATGAACGAAACTATAGGATTATGCGCGCTATTCATTTGTCTATGACCAAAACTATTCTTCCCAAGGAAGAATGGACAAAGTACGAGGATGACGTTAAATATTTGGAACCCTATCTTAATGAAGTAATCAAAGAACGTGAGGAGAAAGAGGACTGGAACAAAACCCACTAGATTCCTTAGCAGTGTCCTAGTGATCTGGATGTTATTGTAAATAAGACAATGAATTGTTCAAAATTCGTTAATAAACGTCATAGAAGGTGAATATCATGTGTTATCATTCTCTGTCCAAGAATCCTTAAGGATCTTTGACACCATGTTCCATATTGGTCCATGTTTCTTACAATAAAAAGAATTTTCATTAGTCACGATAAAAAAATTTGAATGTATTTAAATTTTTCATATTTATAATAATTTATTTACAATCAGAAAAGAATTTGTAAAAACATTTGTCAGTCTAAAGAATTTTTCTATTTGATAATCATGCCATTATACAATTTGTTACTTTCGTTTTAACTAATTTAATTTGTTTCTAGTTAAATTCGATGCCTCAATCCTTTAACTAATTATTAGTAATGTCTTTTTTGTGTTTACACAAGTTAATGTAATGAAAAAATGTTGATAAATTACATCAAGGAAGTCTTTTTCAAATAACAAATTGTAACATGTAAAATTTGAGTATTTAATGGCAGTTGTTCTGCTAATTTTTGATTAATTATTGGAATAATTTCATATGTCTTACATGATTCACAATAATTTTTCCACTTTCTTTGATATACTATAAATGCTTTTAAAACTCAATGAATATCTCAAGATATTCAATGATATTTATATTTTATTACTAATATAACACAAAATATTGTTTTGTTTTTTTGTACCTAAATTGGACTGAAGTATATTATTTATATTTGAACAGCGAGCCAAATGTATTACACTTTTTAAGTGAGTATTTATTATCAAATGAATTCACAACAATTTAATTAATTTTACATATTTTAATTTAGTGATTTTTCAAAATTAACAGTCAACAAATTAGTTTTCCTAAAATTTTAATTAACTAGAGTTTACACTTTCGAAATATATATCATGTTTTTCTTTACAACCGATAATACAAAACAAATTAAATTAATTTAATTGAATATGAAAACTTGTTTTACACCGATACTCTGGATATGTACACAAGATTGCTTTAGTAGAATTAATGAAATTTTCCTTCCAGATGATGAAAAATAATTAATATTATTTATTGAAAACTATCGTATAAATATATTATTTGAGTTAATATATTGTTTTAATGACGTAAATTATTTTCTGAATTATGAACTAATAATAAATTACACTTATTACACTGAGTACACCAGTTGTCATGTTACAAATCATCATCGCCAATACCCTCGAATGCTTCATTATGAACAGATTCTCGGATACCGTTTCGGAAGAAGACTGTTGTTGAAATTTTGTTGCGAAGTTTTCGACGCATTGAAAATGATTCTGATGGAGACTGGATTGTCATGTCAATGTCATTCTGTGTGAATCAAATTAGAGATAAATTAATATGTGATGTGAAAATGGTGTGCTTCTTTTGCTAACATACCGTACTCGAAAGAGTATCAGATGAGCTGGACTCAGATATACGATGATTTATACCACCATCTCTTCGAACATATGACAACGGAGTGTAATTTGAGTGTTGTACCTATGATAAAAGTTTTTATTATAATTTTTGTTTATTAAATACAAGTTGCAGTTGCACTACTTTGATATTAGAATATTCATTTCCGTCTTTTTGATTCAATAACTCATCTACCATGCCCTGCAAGCAGACTGACATGAGCATTGATTGCTCACTTGATATGTTTATCCATTTTAAACAGTTCTTGCTCATTAGATATTCAAAAGATAATTCTAAATTATGTGCTTGACTTTCACACGATGAATTAGATGATACTTCTTCATTCTAAAATGGGAAAAATCCAAAGTGAAAATGAAAGTATTCTGTTGTAGAAAGTAAAGTCATACGTTGTGTATAGTAGTTACACGCCAACATCTCATTCTGGTCACTTTAAACTTAGTTTCTTGGATTTTAACACCCATCGATGTGCGTATGCTTAATTCCTTGTTCCCTATCACAATAATAGCTACCGTATTTGGTTCTGGATAATCTACAATTGCATTTGAAAACTGAATGCAACCATATGATGGCAATTTTCGTGCTAACTCTAGATACTGTAAGAGATAAATGAGTGCTCACTCTTGATACTGTACGAAATAAAATTACATCTTTTTTGTTTCCTCTGTCCTGTAAAATTTGTAAATCATCTTTAATCTCTTTTGTTGTAATGACCCATTCATGCTCTACATCGCTTACTGTTTGAATATAAAGGAGATTTAAGGCAATTTTGTCTTGCATCAGTTGTAGATCGTAAATAGGATCCCAATAACTAGAAGCAGATTAAAATTAAACATTACAAAATGATCACTATGAATTTTTACCATTTCCTTATAACAATTTTACAATCATCAATAAGCCTCTGTGATATATATGGCGATTCAAAGTCCATCAACTTCCTGAGTAATGCAACTCCACCATCATTTTCTGTTCGCATTAGAAACAGTGAGAAGTAATAAGTGTATTCATTTGGCAAGTCAATGTTTTGGCAAGCTTTCTCAAGAACTTTCGATGAACAATCTGTTGTGTAGCAGTCAACAGATATTCGATATCCATTCATTAAATATACATCCAGACTTGTCTCTCGAGTTTCAGTTGAAGAAGATTCTTGTTGAGCATTCAGTAGAAACGTTCTAAGTAATTCTGATTTTGAAAATACTGCATCCTGTCCTAACAATTGTACATATCGCTCAAGATTTACTCTTCTATTTTCTAGTTGATTTGGCGTCAATGGAAGTAGTTTCTTTGGCGGGAATGATGGCAATACCAGTGATGATAAGGAACGCTTTAGTTGCTCATGAAGACTATGTAGTTGTTTGTATCGCAAGCAGCAATGAAAGTTTCCATTTATGAAAATGTTGTAGCCCTAGAAAATGTACAAAAGAAAATCATTAAATGACCTAATAATATTATCCGCTAAGGTAATATCCGAAAAATGCATTCACAATTGATTGAGTTTCAATGACCTCTTTATAAACAAAATATATATTCAGTTCGCAAATGCAAATTCAACCACAAATTAATGGCAACGTTTCAATGTTACTTTATTGGCAAATTAAAATTCTATAATAACTGAATAACTGAAATGATGTCGCAAGACGAATATATTATATTTTCGTTACGCTCATAATTATGATAAATTGTAAAATAATAAAATTGGATCAATAACATTTTTGTTTGATATAGAAACATTTATTCCTAACCTTCTCAGAAAAAGGTTAAAAACATTTATTCTCATAAATAAAGATATTATGAGCAAGAAGTTCAAAAAACCATGAATCCTTTATCGTCCATAAATGAATAAAGGTTTGAATCTTGTAACAAATTTTTAATGGATCATTTTATCCAAATTTTGTTCAACTTTATTCTATTTTATGTCGGGAACTTATGGTTATACATATATTCCCCCAATCTAAGCATAAACACTGTAACAGTTGATTTGATTTATGGGCTGTCATTAATTCCACACATAATTCAATTAATAATCCTATTTCATCGCAATCTAAAAATATTCCAGTGTCATATGAGTGTGTTCTTCTGTTTCATTTGATATTGACTATATGGTTATCACATTGTACATCTCGTCTCTACAGAAATTTGGGGCTCGTGTATATAATAAGTACGTCTTTGTTGGTGTCGTGTATCTTCCTCTAGCATGTAGTTCCTGAATGATAGCGTGTATTGATATAAATCATACAAATTAATTCAATAAAATGTTACCGTACAAAGTGATATGTTTGTTGAAATTTGAAAATAAAATCGTTAAATGCGACGTATTCATCAGTATCATTATCACTAGCAATGGTATGGAACAATCTATGCATTGTTGACAACATCATTCATTGTTGGTCGTATTTGTCCACTCACAGGTCATTCTATTAAGCTCATGTACTATATCCCGCATACATTTTGATGTTGTTATCTTATCATATTAAATAAATCCCACGTTGTGTTTAATTTGCAATCTTGCTTCACTCGACATCACTCTTCCCGAACTCAATGCAATGAAGATGGACAAAAGATTTGATTTTTCTGTTTCTACATAGTTTCCAGTCAGATATTTGACGGAAATGATAGTTTTAGATTTCTAATGTATTTTGTACAACATGAAACATTCCATCATTATGTTCATATCATCACATACTAAACTTGAATGAAAGTAACAAAGTAATTTAATAAATTGTAATTGAAAGAGGAATGCTGCAGATGCATACTGTTACTGTTACTAAAATAACTTTGATTAATTCCAATTTTCTTGAAGCCAGCCTGCCTGTATGATGTAACATAAATTGCAGACGAAATTCAGAAGAAATGTGAGATTTTGAGGTTATTCTCATGGAGTTAATAATATAAATTTATTACTTATTGTTTTGGTGAGACAATCTTAGCAAGTTTTGCAGTAAAACCAAATTGGGTTATGGCCTTGTACAAGCGGTATTCAGATGAAGTTGACGTTATCTGATATATAATTTGTCACTTTCATTATAATGCTCATGTACTGAAAGTTGCCAGAGTGCTAACAAAGGCTAACCGGCTTTAGTAATGATAATTTTGATCGTTACAACAATGCAATTCCTGAAATATCTCCTAATAACTATGAAAGCAAGATATGACCGCATAAAAATAGTTTTTAGGCAACGCTTGATGTATTTTTAGTAACTCGGTTGTGTGTCAATGAAATCATGATTTTCAAATTCCAATCCCAACCTTGCAGAAGTCGATTGATATAAAAATGTGTGTGTTTTTGGAAACAAGCCAGATTTCTTAAAAACAAACAGAAATTTTTAACATGTTTCAAAAGAAAATTTTAATTTCCTTGCCATTGTATAGAGTTAATAAATAAGCCAGACGGGTTCAGGTCACTTGTGATAAGTCTTATCTTGTTAGATTTTTCAAAAACATTTTGAATTGATTCATTGGCGAAAATACTTGGAAATATTTAGTGTAGCTCTGTTTAAATTTTCGTAATTGATTAAAGGTCAAATGATAACCGCAACTCTGCAAAGAAATTTGTCGAATGAATAGAATGAGATGTAGAAATTGAACAAGATACTTTCCGAGTGGACATCCTTCCGTAATGTATGTAAAAATAGCACGTATCCCGTAAGACACTTGATTAGGTCATTCCACGTTTATACTGGACATGGAATTACTGGTTGCTTGTATTCTTATTAACTGACGTCAATATTAAATCCGGAAAAGCAAATATAGTTATTTACCAATCATGACAAACAGATTGGCGAAATGTTAGTTCCAAAATTGAACGATCATTGCCATCGTGGTGCTAGCATGATTAAATGCAATCGATGAACTTGAAATCATTTTTTAATTGAAAACATAAAAACAATTGATTAATTACAATTACAATTACAGTTACAAGTGAAGAGTGAAAACTTTCGATAAAATATCAATTTTTCCAAGTGCTCTGTTGTGTTATGAATTTTCCACAGTACATTGACTTCAGTTGCATTGTTTGTAATCATTTTGAATTCAAACAATTTTTATCGCGGCGAATTTAAAAATAGACAAACATTTGTTGCTGTCGCCTTCGGAATCGATGACAGCTGTCATGTGATATTGAATGATTTTTGAATTTTTATCATTTATCGCGCACCCACGAGGAAATGATAAGGAATTCATGAACATTTTGTTTGAGACGATGCAAAACAAAGATATGATTAATTAAACATGGCGCCATAGAGGATTTGAAGAATCAAAGTGACATATTCTACAAATCATCAGGAAATCTACAACGAATTCAAATTGTAATTAGATCCAACCAGACGAGATATTCACATGCTTTCATATCATTTTTCTAATATTTCCCGTCACCAAAGTGGCACATAAAAACGAGATTTATTGTTAATAATGATCAAATAGATAACCCTAATAAAGATAATTTATAAGACGACGAATATTTACGAAGAATCAACAAACACTGTTGTTATGCACTATTCCTAGTGTTCCTTATGTTAGTCACATGCCTGGAAGTGCAATGACATACAACTACATTTTGTATCGGAATTTATCGATAAAACAACAAACGAAATAGGTATGAATCAATAATTTTTGGAATTTTTATATAATTAATGCGAAAATCTTGTTACTCATAATACACCACAGAATTGTATCTTGCACAATTTGAAAAGTTAAAATTAACACTTCATGCACTACTTGGTCATAATATTGGAGAAGGTTATGACGCCTCCGTGTATATCAACAAAATGGACGTACCTATGGCTGTAGAGAAATTTCGAAATTTTCGATTTCAAGATAAAGACGATAATTAATTAGCCATATTAACCAATGTAATAAAAATCACCTCATTTTCATCATCGAAGGTAACTAGGTACATTAAATTGAATAAGAGTAGGTTGATTTACCAAATAAACATTCAACAGACAGAAAACACATTAAGCCTGTAAAAGGTAGTGGAAGCAAGAAATGAAAGAGGTTTAAAGAAATAAAACCAGTAGAATATATGGACACCTCGATAACCTTGTAAATACGTTCATGTACCTTTCAGAAGCTTGCTAGGTAAAAAAAAAGGCTTCTCTTCTCGCTAAACAAGAACCAAATCCAGATTTGTTATTCAAATTTTCCTCATCACTTGGCAGGAAGTGTGAAAATTCAATCAAGTTCAGGTTAAACTGTTTACCTACTATCAAATACATATTATTCTCATATTTACCGTGTAGGTAGATCCAGTTGATTCATTGTAAAACTCTTGTGTATCCGGAATGGAGAAATGCATCTTATATACTTATTACAGATTTACACAAAACTTAAATCTATATTTTAATATTGAAAAGATACAAAAACTGTATTGTATTTTCACTCACAAAATGACTAAATTATCCTAACAATTTCCACACACAATCATTATTAATTAAGAGTTAAGATTGAATGAAACGAAGGAATTAAAGATAAACACCAGTCACTGCTGCGTTTATTACACATAATTTTATTTATTTCTTCATGAATTTCATACTTTTCGGTACAACAAGACGCCACTTAATATTTAATTCATATTCTTTTTGTACGAGTAGCTACTAAGTTAAGTTGTCTGACAGCTAGATATTTGCGTTCTTGTGTTGCTCAGATTCAGATTCAGATTCAGATTCCTTGATTCCTGATTCTTAATTTCGTTTCACATAAAACACAATTGAATTTTCTTCTATTTATCCGATTCTCTATTTGCAAATAAGATAATTTTTTAATTTAAAATCGTCTTATCAAGGCAATAATCCAATCCGCTGAACCGAACAGTAAGTATGTGAACGATAATTGAAACCGAACCGAATCAAACATGAGATATTGAAAACATGAAAACAAGCACCCCGTAAAGAACACACTACGAACACTGAGTACTGACTATTGAGTTTTGACAGACAGGGGGAACCTTCCTTTGAGTTTGTTGAGAAGAAAAACTTCTTTTCTACAAGCGGTCCTCGTATATGTATACACTCGCTTATACGTGCTTATCGCCGCTGCCTATTCTCATCTTGCACTTCAATCAGTTTCAGTAGTACCTCAATTGCATTATAAATTGCATATACGCTTATGTAAATTTCGAGAAATCATTGTATACGAAGTGCAATTCCTCTTCTTTTCTTTGATGAATAAATAATCAAATGAAGCCGATGTAGAGAGGGAATTGCCAGATTCAATTTATATTGAACGAAATATATTCATGTATAAAAGTTGATAAGTTCACACGGTATAATGACTTGTTGCATTAATACGAAAATAAATTGTATTTCTATTCCAACAAACAAAATTATATATAATCTATGAAAATATGTGAAATAATGCAAATAATTTTATTACAACAAACACAAGTTAGTGACATATTTTATCACAATTGCCGGTAAGTGAAAATTTTCATTGATTTGTGAACGCAGCCAACTGCACGAAACCATCAAGTCTTCTTGAATTTGATGAAAGTCGAATCCACTCTCAAGTACTTCAGTGGAAAATTTGATTTAAACGGTCTTTCGGGAGAGCATAGTTTGATGAGGAATTTCTTCGTTTTAAAGTGAAAATAAGCGGTGTAAGTAAATAATTTGATGAAATTAATAGCAAATGATGATATATTTAATCGGAATTGATGTAAAAATTGAAAAATCTAGAAGTGTCAAAATCATATGATAATTGAATTCAATTGAAAAAGAAAAGTGTTGGCTAGATGGAAGGAATTATGGCATTGCCATAAAGTGCAATCGTATTGAGCAAGAGAAACTGGTGTAAGTATTGGTGAAGTCGGGTTTTCAAAATGGCTGGTTGTTCAATCAAATATTGAGAAGCGAATGCCATAGTGATGTTGGGTTGAAAATTTTCAAAAATAAGTAGGTTTAAGAAATGAAAATTTATTGAAAATATTCAAAATGTCAATGTGAATGATTCAAGTGTAGTTTTCAAAAGAATGATCGTATATAATTTGTGTAAATACAGCGTATTGAATAATTGAATCAGTCTTCTCAGAAGAGTTGAAAATAAATTATAGCTTTGGAAAAATATTCATTTTGGTTTATGTTTCCTTGAATTTTAATTATAAATCAAAAACGAATTCGAAATTAATTTAAGTTTTTTTCATAATTTTCCACTTTTCCGAGCTGAAATCAATGTGAGACAAAACAAAATGTGTGAGGGCATCAGGGTTGATTGTTTCTTCCTCAGAGAACGAAAACTAGTAAAACAAGCGAATCAATTAATTAATAATTTGCACCACACACATTTGATTTAAGCGAAAATTTCATTAAAATCTGAATGATTTCATTTAGGAAGTGAACAATTAACGATGGGGAAACGCAATGCATATGAAAATATTTTACAACAAAATTGTGGCGGACCACAGAACAAGAAGGCTAAACTTCATAATGGAGATGCTGGTCATAATGATATTGATTCAACAATTGAAGATTCACCGAAAACTCAATTTCAACTGCCTCAAGAAATTGTCAATGGACAAATTTTAACAGACATTACTAATAGAAAATGGCGAATTGGAAAACCGATTGGTATGTATATCAGAATCAGAAGCTACACATTTCCACTGACATTTGTGTCGCGCTGGTATTCAATCAGTATATGTGTTGAAATTGATTTCAAATTGAATGTCAAAATTTTGTTGTTATGTACGAAAATTGATGAAAATTTTTATTTAATTTTAGGTAAAGGAAGTTTTGGAGAAATTTTCTTAGCTTCGAGTGATATAAATCGACCTGTTACAAGTGAAAATGCAAAATATGTTGTTAAAATTGAACCGCATTCGAATGGACCACTCTTTGTTGAAATTCACTGCTTGATGAATGCAGCTAGAAACACTGGTACGTTATTATTACCAGGTTTTCTATTTCCCTACAATCACTTTACTTATTTTTGAATGTAAAGTAAATCATAACTATGAATTAAGAAATTTATTCAATATTTTCAGATGAAAACCCATTACCACCAGGAATGCCGGAATACATTGCATCTGGATCACATTACTTCCGAAATGTCCGATATCGTTTCCTTGTTCTACATCGATACGAATGTGATTTGCATTCATTGATTAAGAACCGTCGTGTCGATCAGAAGAGCATTTTGATATTGGCAGTGCAAATATTGGATATATTGCAACATTTACACGATAAGGGTTACTGTCATTCAGATATAAAAGCTGAAAATTTAATGATTGGAAAATGTACATTTGACAAACGTGAAACGAAAGAAGAAAGTTGTAGTAGTGATAATAATAACAGTGTGAGTAGTGATGATGAAATCAATGATGCTTCGGTTGTAAATATTTCGGACGATGGTGATGGTGATGATGATGATGAGGATGAGGATGATGATGATGATGAGGATTCTGAGGATTCAGACACGGAATACAAAACGCCAAGAAGGAAGAACAATTATGTTGAATACAGTGGATCAAATCCTGTAAGTTATATATGCTAATAATCTTTGAATTTATCATTAACATGTTTGTTTAACATTTGACAGGTTCGATCTTGTCGTTTTCAACAGAAAAATTCAACCTATCAAGAAATGGTTAAGTCACATTATCTGCGGCCAGTGAAGAAAATCAATTACTCTGAATTTTTCCATGACGATAATTCAAAAAGCACAGAAGAAGACTGTTCACTTGAAGAGATTATTAATCGGTCACGTATAACGAATGGACGTAAGACAGCAGACACAAGGAGTGATAATCATAAGAATTTAGTTACAGAAAATAGAATATTTTTAATTGACTTTGGTTTAGCATCGAAATTTGTTGATTCTCATGGAAATCATAGGCCATTTTGTATGGATCAAAGAAGAGCACACGATGGTACATTAGAATTTACATCTCGTGATGCACATATGGGAGCACATTCTCGGCGTAGCGATTTAGAATGTCTTGGTTATAATCTAATTTATTGGTCACAAGGTACACTGCCATGGAAGGAAGCAGCTGCATTGCTACAACATGAAAACGTGCATGCATTAAAAGAATTTCTAATGACTGATGTAAAGGAAATGTTGAAACAAATTTATTCAGAATCAGTTCCTAAATATTTGGGTGTATTTATGCATTATGTTGGTAAATTAGCATATCAAGATCGACCGGATTACGATAGATGTAAACGGATATTTGAACAGGAATTTATACGATTGGGATACAAAAATAGTGAAATGGTTTTGAATATTGCTGATCTGAAGAGGAAGCCACCAGATTTACAACAGAAAACAGAAAATACCGAACAAATTAATGGAACAAAAAATCTTAAAAGTATTTGTAAGAATTTAGGACTTTTATTAGCATTCCGGGAGAGTAATTCAAATCGAGTGTCTCCCAAAAATTTACGTTCAAAGTCTGAGAAAATGTCGAATAATAAAAGGCGTAAGTTATCATGGGCTGAAATCTTATCTCAAGATCCAGATCAGATAGCACGTGAACGTGCAGAGAAGGAATTCGAAAGAGAACAATCAATAGAAACGCCAGTGACAAAGTATGAAGGGAAACCTACATATGCCATTTTAGAAATTCAAAATAGACTGAAATTTAAGGATCGTTTATCATTAATGGACTCAGAAGACGAAAGTGTATTAATCAAAGGTTACACTAGACCAATGATGGAAATTCTAAAGAAGAAACAATCTCTTCTGGGGAATGACGTTGAGGAGAATAAGAAAACAAAATCAAGTAAATCATCTGCACAAGTTTCCCGGCCAAGATCTAAAATTGGTCTAAGAACTGTGATAACACCAACAAAACGAGGATTAGATTATAATCATTCACTTGTTCAAAGGCGAACTAAACGTGCACACAAGAATAGTGGAGATTTCACAACAGACGAGTCGTCGTGCAGCAGTTTGAATTCGGTTGCTAGTTCTATTTCAACAGCGAAAAAATCAGAATACAGTACGACCAGCACAAGTTCATCGTTACGCGGAGGTGTTAGCAGTTCCTTATGTGCATCTGGAATGAGTGATGAAGACTCACGAGACGCAGTTGTATATAGTCCTAAGAAACTTCGAGCAGTTAATAATAATAATAGAATTAAAAACACAAACATCAGCAGTAGCAGGAGAAGGAAGAGTACACCAAAAAAGAAAAAGGTTAAGACAGAAATTATGAGGTGTGTGTGAGCAACAGTTTTGAGCGGTGAAGGTGAAATCTTCAACCGCTTAGTGCATACATCTCGTACGTAGCTAAAAAGTCAATTAGTTTGAAATTGAACACTTTCGATTGAGACTGATGGGAGTTTCAAGTAATTATACAATATTACTTTAATTAAAATTTACCTTCTGTTACAACAATACTTCCTTATTTTGTGTTTATTTTTTGTAAGACTGACACATTTCACGTATGTTCTCATTTTTAATTCAAGAAATAGAACAAAATTATTCATTTCTAAACGGTTGTGAAACAATATAGATACACACATGATATATTTTATAATAACTCCCATCGACTCCGCAAAAGATTCGTCGTAGAAAATTCACAGAAAATTCAAATGAAGAGTGGATTTGATTTTAGCTTTCCTATTATTGTTACATTAATATAGTATTATCAGATACACACATCAATTGAAGCACTAGTTATATGCCAAATTTTAATTATCAAATCGCTGGTAACGCAGAAAAATGAAAAGGCTGCTAAAAATGAATTATATATCATTGGAGGATATTGTTACGTGTATTTGTCATGCAACGTATGTGTATAATATAATTAAGTCTTTAATAATAATATTGAAATTATAGCGTTATATCTGCTCTTATTATATGTTAGCTATATATTGTTTCATACTTTTCCAATATATATATATATATACCACCATTGAAGAAGGTAGTATCAATGATATTGAAATTAAACGTTTATAATGTACATATAAATTACACTGTTTCCACATGAATGCTTTGGATAAGCACTAGCTCGTTTCGCTATTTACAATTTACTTTAATATTAAGAAAGCGTTGAATACATGATAAAAATTTTAGACAACATATAACGTATAATTAGATTAGTAGATAATAAATTTTAATATAAAGCTTGAATTTCTCTGTATTCATGTAAGTGTTGCATAAGTTGACAAACCGGGAAATTAATATTTCTAGGAAGAATAATAATAATATTTCATTGAAAATCACCACTCACTCCGAAAGTATTTTTGCATCAAATTTTTGGCTCAAATTAGAATGAATTAATTCTATAAACCGAAATTAAATAGTATTTTTGATTATTAACCGCTTTTATACTGTGTTTCATGAAAAGAATTTGTTCCCTGCCATGATCATTTAATAGAAAATAAGAATATTTAATAAGAGATTATCAAATTCTGGATACATTTCAAACATTCATTTTTGTTACAATTTCACCCGCTTAACTACATAAGTACGATGTCATATTTGTTCCCATAATTATATGCTGTAAGAATAGATAAACATTATATCTAATGTATGATAAAAATAAAATTGAAAAGGTATTAAAAATAATGTTTTCTTTAATTTGATTTCGTTGGAAAGTTTGAACATGAAAAAGTGGTTAGGAGCGTTTCATGAGCCATCTCTCGGATTCCAGTGGAAAAAGTTGGTTTTTTTACTTCAGTTAACTCAGTTTTTTGACATGAGTAAATTGACATGAATGATTGAATTGAAATTGAAGTGAAGAAAATTGATAGGAAGATTTTCGATGGATTGCTTCGACAGACGAAATTGCTTGAACGAATTTATTGAAGTTTACAGAAGTCTACCGGAACTGTGGAACGTTAACCATAGAGATTATGGTAACCGGAGTAGGAAAGCTCAGTGCTATGATATGCTTATAGAAAAGTTGCAAAAAGTTGAACCACAAGCTACACGAGAGAGTGTAGTTAGGAAAATTAATTCATTACGATCGAATTTCCGGAAGGAATGGAGGAAAGTTGAGGAATCGAAGAAATATGCAACATCAACTGGAGAAATCTACAAACCAAAATTGTGGTATTACCAGGATTTCCTGTTTTTGGTTGATCAGGAAAATGGTTACTCATTCCATGGAGAAGACTTCAGATTTGATGAAGGGAAAGTAAGTTATGGATATGAAATAATTTACCAATTCTAATCAAAATTATGTTTAAGGACGAAGACGATATCAATAATGGAAATCTCTTTTCGAGCATGTTAGTATGTGACGAGGTCGAGAATCCGACTTACATATCCCTTCATGGAAGTAAAAGGAAGGATAAGCTGCGAATCAACAGAAGGTTAAAACACACAGAGCGGAATGTTAGAAGGCCAGTGGATAAGATATTATCGTGTGCTCTAAAACTGGTTCAAAACGACGAAGATGAATACATCATAATGGCAAAGAGCTACGCAAATAAACTGAAGAAAATGAATGAATTTCAACGACTGTACGCCGATCGACTCATCAACGAAATACTTCTGGAAGGCTGCCTGGGCAACCTAGGACGACATACATCTATTTCAAGTTGCTCTGCAGATCAACAGTTCCAAAGCAAGTCCACAGTAAACAATTCCAGGAATTCAGATTCACATGTAGATTTTTAACTATTAGCATAAACTAGTATTGATATAACAATCCAAAGATAGTGTCGTAGTTTTAATTGTAGTTAGATGGTTTCTTGTAAATAAAATTTGATTTAAAACAAAAATTAAATCACTTGTGTATTTACACATTCTGAGCCACCTCATCGGGTGATGTTTCTACAACCATGGCTTCTCGATTCTCATAAGCCCAGAATTTATGGAATTCTATAAGTATGGAGATCACTGTATCACCTTGTCCACTGTAAAACATAAAATAAAAGTTTTTCTCATTTCAAGTATTGAACCAGTTACCAGTTAATTAGATCTTTTAATGTGATCTTTGTCGCATCTCTTGGTTTCACCATGTCAAATATTTCATCCTTAACATCTTCGAAATTGACAGGCTCTGCCTTGTGAGCCACTATTTGTTCTTGGATTCCTTTGAAGAAGTAGTGCAAACTAAACGAAGTCAAGTATCCCTTGTGCTCGAAATCAAGAATTCGAAACAGGTAATGAATGCTTTGTGGTTCATGTCGGTTATCAAGTGCCAGCACAAAGTCTAAATAAGTTTTATAGTCCATTTCACCGTCATATGTGAGACATTCTGCAAAAACGCGGTCCAGAAAGACACTTGTCAGTGTTCCTGAACCATATCCGGATAATTCAGATTTGCTAAGCATCCCATTGTGGTCTTTGTCGAGGTTCAGGTAATGACCATAGACTGTGAGAGCAGAAGTTGCAGAGAACCAATTCAAATCCTGACAATCCTTCGAAGAATCTTCATCTCTCAATTCTAGTAGGTCATCCAAAAATCCACAGGCTAAAATATCGCGAATACGAATCTTCCCAGTTCGTAAAGGATCCAGAAAGAAGAAAAATTTCCTTACTGCTGTACAAACATAAAAGCTATGAAATGAGTGCTCTAGTCCTTCCAATTGTGGTAATGTTGGAATCAGCTCCAGAATGTAGTTCTCTAAATCCTAAAATATGTAAAATAAATGTAGTTATAGTATTTTCTGCAAATGGTTAATACTTACAGTTTCTCTGAGGAAACCTTGTCCTGTAAAATCATATAACGATAACCCGATTCTTGTCTGTTGCATCCACACCTTCCTCATAGTGTAGTTGAATAAAGATGTTATTGTAACTTTAGCAGGATACCCGCTGACAGTCTGTAACCGAGCGAACAGCGATGCTGTAAGGAACTTTTTGCACTTCTCGTCTACTTGTTCCAAGACTTTCAAGTAGTCATCATAGCTTATTAATTGTTCACCGGTGAGAGTTATTTGGGAATGATTCTTTTCCAAGATTCCCCACAGAATTTTGAGTTCATTATTATCCAGCAATTCCTTAGTCCTTTTCTGCAGGAACAACGATCGAGCTTCTTCCCTTAATTTCAATGAAACACCATCATTTTTCTTGGGAATTTTATGGTAAAATTTAGGTATTGTTAAAAACGTTGGGTCGGTGGAAATCAAATCACAATTATCTGCATCATTTTCACTTATTTGAGATGAGGAGGAATCTACAGTTTCTGTTTGCTGTTGATTCAATTTGTCTAGTAATTTCTTACAAACATCCATGGTGAAAACGTTAACAACAAATCTCAACTTCAAATGTAAATAAACGTTTTGTCAAATCCATAGTACCGGGTGATGTATCCGGGAAAATTCTGCACAGGGTGATGTCTCAGGTTAAGTTAGTTTATTGAACACAACATGGATTCAATGTTCGTAAATTTAATAAAATGTTAGTGTTAATGTGCAGAAAAGTGGAAAATTGAAATTAATATGAGAAAACATGATGAAACCTTGATTCTGTCCAGCTTAGTGCAAGTGTACGTTACGGCTATCCCTGTGGTTATCGTTTCAATGGTAAAATGCACTGAACCGAAATGTTCCAGTTAGAACGTTTGGTGACTTGTCCTGGGAGCTGAAATGTCAACAAAACAAGATTTTCGCAAACAGAAGATGAGCACCTAAACTTAATTATATTGTGTCCCATGAAACAACATTGAATATGCAGTGTAAATTATAAATGAATCGAAGTAATGTAAAGTTTTTCATTAAAATTGTTTTGTTACTAAACGCTCATCACTTTCAGCATGGATGAAACAATCGAGAAAATTGATGTTACCATTGACAATATTGGAAACGAGGATTTGCTAAGTATCATAATTCGATATGGACTCTTCCTTGGAGCTATTTTCCAGTTAGTTTGCATTGGAGCATGTTTGTTCTTCCCCAATGGACTGCCTAATGTAATATTGAATACTCGTAAAATTGCGTTTGTTACTTGTTGCTCTGTTTCAGTGCACTGAAAACGAGGAAGAAATGAATAAGTTGCCATCCCAGAATCCGTCAAAACGTGCACATCACCGAGCTAGAAAGCCGGATAAAAAGAAACGACGATAAATTGTATACAAATTTTTACATAACTACTATTTATTTTAATTTTATAATACGATTCCATACAAATTCTCATTAATATTAATAAATACACTCATGTACATGTCTTCTAACAATTGAATCCGTGAATTTTAGTTCCATTGTCAGGTTGTATCTTTTGCACAGTATGTTGACCTCGTTTTGATAACCACTCAGTTTGAATTAGGTTATTGATTTTTTATTTTAGCTTACTAGTCGCTATACCTCAGTTCTTCTCACTGCCAGAAGTCTTGTTAAAGGACAAAATGAAACTCATTCAGATAGTTTTTATTTCTATGTTTTTTTTTGGAATTTTTTATTTCTGATGCTATATAACGATGCTATCAATCTTACGAAAATATATATTAGAGCCATAAAATTAAAAATGAGGAAAACAAGACAATAATTAAAATACTAAGTTATGTCGAATTTCTCTTTTTTACAAAATGCATCATTCACAATAATTTTATTGGCAATAAGTTTGCATGATAAGCACAGTACAATCCTAAAACAACGATAATAAAGTAAAGTAATTATTTTTTAAATTATAATTAATTAAGACAATAAAATCGTGATGATTTTAAAACCAAAGCTCGCATCCCTATGTCTTGTACTGAATTCTAAAATCTACTAGATCTTTCACTGTACAAAATCCATAGAAGTTTAATTAAAATTTTGTGTAATTATTTTCTAATTTACGAAGATCTTCATTCTACACGACGACGCAAGATCAAATAAATAACGCGATTTAGATAGGATACATCACAAATGCGTAAATTTATGTATATCATAATTATATATCCGCAATGTTTAGGCAGAAAATTTACTTAAGTGTAATGTACCTAAATGTTAAAATATATATTAGCCAGTTTCATTATGAGTGACTTCCTGTGGCGGTGGATTAGATTCTGATGGCTGTTGTGTTGATTGTTTCGGTGCTTCAACAACAACGTTTGATGAAGTGCTATTATCATCGGTTAAAGACAAATTCTGTAAATTCAAAGTAGAGATTTTCTTAAATAAACTTTTTAAACGAATGAAAAGATTACCTTGACGGCGTCTTCTAAACGATTTTCTTCATTTGTTTTACCTATACTGTTAGCAACTTGTGCTGCTGAATTCTTATCATCGCTAGATGTATTTGTTGATGTTCCAATTGATTCTGTTGATGGGGAAGAACTCTTTCTTGTTGGAGGCTGATATGGAGCCCTTTGAACAAACATGTTATCTAGAATGTGATCTATGTTTTCAGCACTACCAATTGGTGCATTAGTAGTTGGTGGTGCTGTTGACGGAATTGAATTTTTCATTTCATCTTCCTTGTCGTTTTTCGTTTTTGCTTTATCGGTTGGTGGTGCTAGAATTGGAATTGCGTTAGTTGGTCTTCGTTGAGTAAGAACGACTGGTCTGCTTGTTGGTTGCTGCTGTGGAACAAAGTATGTTGTTCCACCAACAGTATTGTAATTTGGATAAGGAGGAAAACTTTGATATGGAGGACCAGCCGGTGGCGGTTGTGGATTTTGAACATAATTAATTGCTCCTGGCAATTGTTGAGTAGGTGGTGGCACTGGTGGCTGATTTGGGGGATTATATGCCAATGGTGGTGGAGCCTGTTGTGGTTGTATGTAAGTTGCTGGCGACTGTTGAGTGTATTGTGGAGGATTTGGAGGAGTGGCAGCAGCATTATATTCATTCGATGGTGAGTAATATGCAGGAGCATTGTTTGCTCCTTGATACTGCTGTTGAACATTAACATTTTGATACTGTGGCTTTGACTGATGTGTTGATGGTAATCCTTGAATCGAAACATTTTGCATTTGATTCTGGATATTCTCTTGTTGATGATATATCTGCATTAAGTTAGCTTGAAGCAAATGTTGATCCTGAATAAGGACATGCTGCTGTTGTTGCTGTGGTGGTTTATGTTGTTGTTCATGAATCTGAATCTGTTGCAGACCATGTTGTTCAAGCGGTTGTTGATTCATACCAACTTCATTTTGAGACCTTTGCCTTAAACTCGAATAACGTTTGGGACGATTTGCTTCAGCACCTTGGGATTGAATCTCTGGAGCTGGGTTTTGAGGTGGTACGATTGTCTGCATTTGTACTGTAGCTACAGCATTTGAATCGTGTCTATTTTGTACTTGCAATCTTTGAGTTAGTGGTGATGGTTGACTTGGCTGACGGTTAGGCATAGCACTAGAATTTGCTGGTGGAGGCATTTCTTTCACCACCTCACGAATAGGCTGTGGCTGAGTCGGTTGAGTGTTATTACTATTCTCATGACCATTGTAACGATCATTTTGTGTTGTAAGTTTTGCATTTGTAAAACTAACACTCTCAACCTGAACTTTCGGATTTTCACTGGGTTGTCTACTTTCTTCCTTCTCTCCTTGACGATTTGACGATATCCGATTACTTGAATTTTCATTTGATAATTTCTTTCTGTTCTGATTCTTAAAGTCCATTCCATAACGACCTGATCGATAGCCTTTTCCACTGTTCGAACGTTCGATTCTTCCATCACGTGCAGACGATGAGTTTCCACCTCCTCTGTGCCCGGACGATCTTTCATGCCTATCAATTCGATTTTCCTTCTCATCACGGAAGTTACGTGATCTTCTTGGTTTCCGTTCGTTGTCACCCAATGCAGGGAAGTCCTCTGGTCGAGGCTTACGCTGAGCATTGGAGTTTTTCACATATGCACTTTCGTCTTCCCAGTTACGCAAATATTTACTAGGTCCACGTCCATAACGACGTCTCCGTCTAGCACGTGGTGGTCCATCTTCATTGCGGATGTCATATCTAAACGTAAATTCATTAGAACTTAACATCAATTCAATCATTAGTGCATCATACCCATAAGCAGAAACAAGCTCAGCACGTGATTTAGGAGCCTGTTCACTTTCATCATAACGATCATGAGACCAACGATCTACAGCAGATGCTGGTTGCCATTTCTTCATAGTCTTAGACGAAGCTGAAATGATCGGAGTGGCAGATTTGGTTCCTTCACCTTCAGCATTTTCCTCAGATTTTGGTTCGTTGCTAACCCTTGAAAATGAAAGATTTCCATATTCACAAAATAATACTAATATTAATTAAACATGAAATTACGGTTCATCAGCAGTACGATCGTCATGCTCATAGAACGTCCCTTTTTTCGGTATATACTGTGGATTACTACGATCTTCATCGACTTTCTTCGAGTAATCAGTTTGTTCTTGGCCATCTCCTCTCTGTCGCTCTACATCAAAACCAATACTACCATTCTCACTTTCTCCATCTTCATCTCCATCCAGTCCGATGCTGTCGTCATCTTCCTCCTCATCGTCATAATCATCTTCGTCTGGCCCTTCAAGATCACTTGCTGTATCGTATTCGGAGTCATGATGGTGAGAGTTGGTCGAGTGTACATGTGTTTCGGATGCACGAAATTCCTTCGTAGGTGGAACAATCTACATTTAATTAAATGCAAATTTTTTACTTCCATTTAAATTCATTAAATTCTAATTTCAATTTCAAAGAATTTCCGAAAAATTTATTTATCTCGAAGAGAAATTTCTTAACCTCAATTTCATTATCACAAATTTGTTATGTTTAATTAATATTCTTTAATTTTATGTTCATGATTATCGATAGCATAGCATACTAGGAGGATTTGATGCCTTGCAGAGTCACATAAGAATCTGATTGATAAGACGTTTCACTTTATGCTCGCTTCGTACAAAGAAATGTGAAAGGTGACATCAATTTTCTTTCTCTGTTTCATAAATTACGGTTCTTTTGTAAAGTTCACAATATGTAAATTACACGAGCAAGTATTATTTTGCACAAAAATTGAGTAGAATTTGTGATTTGAAATAATTTTCACATTTTTGACCATAATAAATTTCTGTGTCCATTTTACCTCTTCACAGATTTCATTTTTCTGTGATTTATCCACCGGTAATTCAGACGATGTTGGCAATTTAGCAACATCCGCCATTGGAAATATTTTCAATTATTTGTATTTCCGTTCAAAGATCAATAGAATTTTTCCAATTGAAAACTTCAAGTTCTAAACAAAGTTTTTCCTTCGTCGAGAAAACGCAATCAACTTTACACACTCACTGACTTTTCACTATTTGGATTTGCTATTTGCATCGAATTCGGATTTGTTGAAGTCGAAGTGACTTTACAAGTGTCGCGGTTGGTAGTATTGTACAAATGTCACTTTGATAGAATTTTCGAAAATTTCGATTTGTTCAATCAAGTGCTATGCTCTTACTCTCTCACATGAGAATCAATTTAAGAGAAACAACATTAAATTTGAGAAAGTTCCAAGACTTTCTATTTTGATTTGTAAAATATTCAATTAAATATATAAAATTTTATTAAATAATGAACAATATTATCTAGTTAAATTCACATGAAAATATAATATAATAAATACAAAACAGTCTGAATTTTCCCGTGGGAAAATTCCTTTATACTAATTATAATTGTAGTGTTAATTTTATTTAAATAAAAATTTCATTTATAATTTCGTTTCATGCCTCCAAGGAACCATTCCATGTTTACCACCATGATATAGTCTCAAACGTGATTGACGATTTGTAAAATTGTTAAAATTATTTTCGACTCCACTTATCAAATCTAGATTATTAACTGTTGCTGGATTTTGTCGCACTACACTATTTCCTGCTATAGCTACATCTTGCTGCTGCTGATGATTGGCATGTAGCTGTTGACTACTTGGTGAACTAACAAAATTTCTGTGATTCTGTAAAGCATTTGTTTTCTGTACATTTGTATTATGATTATGGTAATTATGCTTTGATATCCTGGAACTCTGCGGTTGTCTGAAGCGGGATTGTGATGTGTCTGAGTGTCGTTCAGATTCATTATCATCACAACTATCAACATCTCCTGAAAATTCAGAATATAATGACACAACAAGTTAAGTTACGAAACTCCTTACCATCACTACTGTTAGTACTGGTTATAAAATGTTCGTTCTTCGTTATTTTCTTTGCTTTATTCCTTCGATAGTACTTGAATTCACGTGGCAGTGTATAAGATCTCGGAAGGGACACCTGAAACATGAACGTACAGTGAGACAGTAAATCACGAATAGAAGAGAATCAATTTTACCTGACTATCAATATCGGATGGGATGCGATTACCATTTCGATCTGCTACCCCAATAACGCTTTCATCAGCAGCTGAGATATCCAAATTTTCATCACCACTACTTATTGTATGGTTTCCTTCTGATTCCTGAATTCTATTGTATTAGAAACGAAATTTTCAGATTTCATAACGAGTTACATTCAAAAGTGCTTACCGATAAACAGAATCCCGTGCTACCCAGTCGTAATACACACGGGAGTTATCTAGATAGTGTGGCGCCAAAAGAACTTCTGGTGTCTTAGCTCTTTGTAGTTGACGATTGACTTTTCCCGGAACATTTGATTGACTATTTGGTTGTAATACTACGGATGGAGCTGGTGGTGTCGAGCGATGGTCTAGTTTCGATCTAGGCGGTGGGACAACATTGTACGGGAAAGGAAGATTGTCCAATACAGGATTCGTGTTTTCAGCACTTGAACTGTATGTACCGGAAATCTGTCTTGGATGATTGATTTCCAAGAATATATTCTGATGATTTAGATGATCGAACACGTTATTCCGTACAGAGCTATCGGATGTGTTCCTTGGACTGATGGAATTAGCTCGATTTTGCATAATACTCCTATAATTGTCTCCGAAAGGATTTCGTGGCAAATTGTGAACTATTTTAGCTCTGGAAAGAACTTGTCGCGTTAATGAATTACTTTCGGTTGCTGATACCTGCGAGGATGGTATTGGTGACATATTCGGATTTGATTGTTCTAAAACTGGTAAATTGATTCCACTCAATCCAAACGAGGAATAAATCTGTTCGTATTGCAATGGAAATTTGTTCAAATTGTTTATTTCATCTATGTCATTGAATCCCTTGTCTGACCACTCGAGTGGATCTAAATTAATGTGCTTTTTCGTTCTGGGAATGGGCTGTCGTGGCAAGGAAGTTCTTCCATCTTCACCATTCCCCAAAACATTAACAGCTGGACCACCTAATTTTCCTTGTTTTATTTCTTCTTCAATAATTTTCAACTCGGCTAATTGTTTTTGTTTCTTCTCTTGTAGTTTTTGGTGTATATTCACGCGAGAACCCACACTGCCCTCGTTTTCACTCGATCCTCCAGCTTGTGATCGAGGTAGTGGACGACGCCAAAATGGGATTGCCATTGGACCAGCAGGAACATTTTCATTAATTTGTTGGAAATTCAACGTTGGTGGTGGTACAAAACTAGTTGGCTTTTTTCTTTTTCGTTTTGTAGCACTACTGTAAAAGAAAAGCTTGATGAATTAATATCACTTAATCATAATTCCACAGTACTTACTTTCCCACAGGATTTGAAAACCTACAGTTAAACACTCCAGCTATAGTAGGTTGATTTCCACAACCATCAAAACTCATCTTTTGTGCTATTCCATCGCATTTGTTATCGTCACCATTGCCATTCAATCGCGCACTTGTATCATATCCTAAACGTCTCACATGGAAGTACCTTGAATTGAGGGATTTATTATCAACTCAAATCAATTACATTTAACCCAGTTAATTTACCTATAATACAATATCATAAACAGCATTCCAACAGCAAATGTACTTATAACAAGAAATGGTATCAGATACCATTGGTTTGGTTTATTAGGCCATATGCCAACGAGCCAAAGGCATACGAGCAGTGAGTTTTCGAGAAACATTACCACATAGAACGTAATCATCTTCTGTCTATGATTAACCTCTTGTAGATTTATATAAGCAAATATGTAAACAAATGCTATCAACCCAGATAGCAGAGTCTTGCGTAAACGGGATATTCGTTCACCATGAAAAACATTCTTTGGTGAAATTAGCCACAGGAACATAGAAAACCAATGTAGAATAATGACAAGAAACACCCAGTACTTGTAAAACGATGCATAAACAGTTAAAGCTCCAATTCTTGAGATAACAGTTCCAAGACGCCATAGAAATTGAAATATAACACCGAGCCAAGTGAGAACAAGTCTGTGAACATTCTGTAGACGAACATTTTTACTAAAACTGGCTAAAGCCCAGCAAACACTGAATAACGACAGAATGGTCGAGACGAGATTCAAATCCTTAAAAGTTCGTTCTGCTTGTTGTTGAACAATTGTCGGTTGTTGGGCAACAACTCCAACTACTGCTATTGAACTGCTGCTTAAACTCTTCAGTTTCATTTCAGCATTACTCGATAGGAATTTGTAGTCACTTTCAATTGTTATGAGGAGGTACAATTGTAACAGCAACATTGGAGCAGCTTCACAGAATGCATGTACCAAACGTAGCATACATAAATCCCTTACTTCATGTTTGACTCGTCTTAAATCTACAGGAACAAATAGTTTGGCGTAGCGCCACAGTACCCCCAATTGGACAAAATGTAGTGCCATTATCGTGTAGGTTTGAAGTTTCAGTTTTCTGTTATACATCTCATGATGTAAGGGATTCACATCCTTCTTGTCAACTGAACTGTCTGCATTGTGATACATGCTGCTTGATCTTTTCCTTCTGTTCCAGTACCATCTAAATGAAACTATCTGCGAGACTAGTAACGATGTCAGAATTATACAGATCACTATGGAAAAGTAACCAAATCGCCCTCGTTCAAAGAGTGCATACCCTAGGACTACGTCGAACACTACATCACAGAAGTATCCAGCTAAGGATATAACGTTGAAGAGTACATCACAAAGAGGCAGAAATTCCGTCATTGTACAACAATGTTTACACAGGGTCCTCCTTTACCAAGTCCCTCGTCTTTTGGTCATTGAACTCTTTTGTTTTTCTCTAGAAAATTTAATCATTTCAATTCAAATTTAACAACATTCGGTTTTACTTTTAAAACCATTTAATTGATTAACACTTTAAATTTATTCTTCCGTAAAATTAAAAACAAAATCTCTTGGAATGCGCAACGTCTTCGATGTGTTTGTGTTAAGCCATATAACTTTGATCAGATTGGGATTCTTCCGTGGTTTAAAGGTAAATTTCGCGAAACCGAGGCACTTTTATTCATTCAAATCTAACGCACTTCAACAACACGAGTTTATCTCAACAATTTAAATAAATTAATTTAACTAATTTCTTATTTAAATATCTTTAATTAAACTAAAAGTGTTCCTAAATTTGACACTTGTTTCTTCGTTCGTAGCACTAGTCCAAGAAGTGTGAGTAAATGCTTCAACTGAGAACTGAGAAGATTGATCGTATTGAACAAGCGCACTCCGAGCTAAATGCCAATACCAAATTCTTTTGTGTGCAACAAGGATAGTGTGTAGTTTAATCGAATGATAGAGTGAGATAGTTGAGATCGTGGAAATCTACAGCAACACCATCGAGTGGTGAATAATTTTGAAATGCATTTATTGCATATACGTGATCGTTTTTAATTTTTAATTTTAAAGAAATTAGTTAATTTAATTTTAATTTTTAAACTTTATTTCCGTTTACTCCGTAGTATACAAACTGTTATACTTTCCATTCCATCCGCGAACCATTTCAATGTGTTATACAAAATTCCCATTTCAAACATCATTTTATGGATAAAATATTTTTAATAATATCGATTAAACCCCATTTGGACGATCAGTTCCGTCTCCGCATGAACTGAAAGTTATGTAAATCCAATCAGTTGAATTGATATTACAACTGAAACTGAACTGATAAGGCAGTTACACATCATTTTCGCATGAACCGACACTGAAACCTGTGGGAATCCCATCAGTTGAACTGATATCTCCACTGAAACTGAGACGGAACTGATCGTCTAAATGGGGCCTTAGAGGTAAATTTACAGCCAAAGAAGAAAGTACAAAACATGATATTTGTTTTAATCTATTTAGGGACGAGTTTCAAAAGCTTCAGTTCGTGTGTGAGCCACACAGCAAGAGACAATAATACGAGGGAGCCAGATTGATGGGTTGCTGCTGCATGTACTGGAACATAAGTCAGAAGGGCAGTTATTCCCAATACGACTTGCAACCAGCCCATTAGAGCAACAGCATTTGCTGCTTTATAGGCACGTGGTGGTAGAATTCGTCTTCGGGATAGAAGCCATAATCCAGAGATAAGCGATAGAGTTGTGACTCCGAGGATCCTGTGATTGAACTGCACTGTGGTTGGGTTCTCAGTGAAATTTTTAGCAGTTGGACTCAAAGCCAAGATGTCACTTGGTACCCAATCATCTCCCATTTTCGGGAAACTGTTGTAAACCAAGCCTGCATCCAGACCAGCCACAAAAGCACCAGATAAAGCAGTTAAAAATATCATGCCCTTTGTGGTGTGGGCCAACATTCGGAATTTACGTGCAGCTTTTGTAACTTCACCAGCTATTCGTTGAGCTGGTAGTAGATGATCCAATGCGGACCATAGAAACAAAGTGTATAGTACAAAAGCTACTGATAAGTGTGCAGCTAACCGATACTGTGACACTCTTGGAACATCACATTCGCCATGGAATCTATCTTCCAAGCCTGATTTCACCATGTACCAACCCATCAATCCTTGAAGTCCTATCAATGCCCCAAAGCCTAACACTCGAGGTTTCATTGCTTTTGCAAAGTAACCCTTCGTCCAAAAGTAAACAGCAGGCAAAGCGAAGAAAGCACCAATCGCTCGACCCCACATCCGATGTGCATACTCCATCCAGTATATACGCTTAAATTCTTCTAAGGACATGTCGGGATTCTTTCTGCGAAGATTTCAGTGTAAAACACCTATGTACAGCATATCAAATTACAATCGCTTACATTTTAAATTCTGGAAATTGTTTGTATCTTTCAAACTCTTCAGCCCATTGCTCTGAGGTAGTTGGTCGTTGCTCACCTAATAACTTCCATGTAACCATCGATAGACCTGATTCTGTGAGCCTTGTTACTCCTCCTGCAAAGTGACCCGAGGTTTTTGTTAATACGCGAGGTTTATTAAAGTCACATTTATTATATTTGAGAGTTAGTTTACTTAAAATATTAAGCCTTTCTGCTAGTAGTCTCAACGGTTTTTGACAAAATCAAACAAATTGCGTATACTAAAGTGATATAGCCAAATGTTCCACCTAGTATCACAGCCACGAAAACCATTCCACTGCATCCTAGTAGCCACGCTCCAACAATTTTCCTTGACTTATCCTGAACTGAAGTGTTTGTAGATCTCACTGTAATTGTCTGACATATCCGTTTTGGTACAAGCATTAAATTCTGGAAATTGAAAAATTTTTAGTATTCAACTCACGAAATCTATGAATCAGAGCAGAAAGGTAGTCATTTTGTTTTAATTTAATTTTAAATCATCCTTTACCTTCGGTTGTACTCGTAAATTATGTAGACTTGTTCCTAAAACAAAATTTCTGTATTGCATTCCAAATGACGAAATTTGGGGCCCCCTCAGCACTGACTTCAAGCATCGGATGGATGCTGTACTTATTCTCAAAGCAGAAAACATATTTTCTTCTCTATTAGTTGTTCTCTGAAATGAAATAAAGAAAATAATCAATTTTCTTTTGAAGGAAAATTTGGTTATTTACCGAGCGGTAAAGTTTTCCACGGATCTTAGCTTTTTCACTTGACAGAAATGAAACTTTCCCACAAATGAATCATACACAAATTGGACACAAACAAAGATTGAGATTCGCTGGTAGTTTTGCTCTTATTCCATGTAGAATGGATGCGTTCTTGAAGTAATCAACAAAATAAGTGACTGGCTAGATGAAAGGATTTAATTAATTACTTCTTTAAGCATATAACAACACTTTAATTAAAACAATTTTTAAATTGAAATTACTTCCATTGAATTAAAACGTTTTGAAAATGCCATGAAAGGGAGTCCAAAGGATTACCCTGTAGTTGCACTGGACATCGAGCTGAGGCAGCATAAATGACAGATTATGACAATAGAGAATAGAGATGTTTGATTTCTGTGTAAAAAGTAGGAGATTGCACAACAACATTTTGGAGGGATTTCATTAAAAGACGATAGAATACATCAGCACTAGGTGTAATATTGCAATGAAGCATTTCTTGGTCCTCCTGGCTGTTCTAATACTCTTCTCCGTAAGTGAAACTCTTCATTAGAGTGCAGGTGAACTACTTTGGAGAGCTATCATAGATCACACCATTTATAGAATTCATGTATGTAAATTACATGGGTTTCAAAATTATCCAAAAGGTTTTATAGTCAATAAGCAAATGTAAACAATTGAACTAGCAATAAATCTAGATAGAATGTTCAATATCTCACGAGTTGTTTCATCCATTAACGTGAGATATATATACGAATTGAGGAAATTTCAAAGTAAATCACCAAAAACAAGTTGTGTTAATAGAAAGAAAAATTCAAATAAAATCAAAGTAAATATTCGCAAACAAAAAAAGAATACAAATGTAATGATGGCGACACAGGTGGAGCAAGGATCGGGGTCCAATTCAGTTGATACCTCTAGTACCAACAGCAATAGCCAAGAAAGTGTCACTGTTGTAAATGAGTTTCCCAGTATCAGATACAACTGCAATCCTACAAATGCGGTATTCAGGCTCTTCGTATATGGTTAAGATTTCAATTAGAAATATATTTTCAGTCAAACGATGATGTTTATCAATTTCGTGGATGGAGAGATATTGGGTATAAGGGATTCGCTGGAGAACGACGTCCAGGAGTTTGTGGAGATGGAATCGACTTCAAATTGATGTCATACAATATTCTTGCCCAAGACTTACTAGAAGGTCATGCATACTTATATCAGAACAATCCACGAAATGCATTAATCTGGGACTATAGACTTCAGCGTATTAAGAAAGAAGTTTTGGCTATAAAACCTGATATACTTTGTTTGCAAGAAGTACAGTATGATCATCTTAGTGCAATCGTAAAGAGTTTCGAAAGCCTAAATTTTGATCATGTTTTCAAACGAAAGACTGGCAATCGTCCGGATGGCTGTGCGATATTCTTCAACAAAACCATGTTTAACTTACAAGAACGACACGCTATTGAGTATTATCAACCAAATATAGAGGTAAATGTGTTTAAGAACAAGTGGTTATATTCAATAATATATTTTCCTTACAGCAACTTAACAGAGACAACGTTGCAGTTTTGGTGAAACTTTCCCTTGCATCCGATCCAAATACAAGCTTAGTTGTAGCCACAACACATTTGCTTTACAATCCCAGACGTCAAGATGTTAGACTAGCTCAAGTCCAAGTACTTTTAGCAGAACTAGATCGTATATCAATGGCAGGATTTACTGAAAGTGGAGAACAGAAAAGGCTTCCTATAATTCTAACTGGAGATTTTAACCTAAAACCAAAAACAGCACCATACAAGTTGATCTGTGACGGTGTGCTGGACTATGAAAACCTGACTAAACCAAGATTGTATTATGCTAATGATGATTATTCTACACGCACCGGGAAATTCTTCTTACCTCCAGAGCTTGGTATCACAGACAATTGTCAGCATTTTGATGTTGTTAACAGTCAATATGAAACCCTTGAATCTCGGGTAACATCGCGATCTCTGTATGATGGAATAAAATTTAACAGTATTTTATTTTAGTTACAAAACTTGGACTTAGGCAAGTCAACAGAAAACTATACTCAATCAGATCCCTACTTGGATAAAGTGCGAGAGTCCCAACCGAACTTATTCTCTTCCGGACGATTAACACATAATTTAAATTTAACTTCTGTATACAAGCATGTGGTGAATGATAGTAGAGAAGCTACAACATTTCAAGAAAGATGGGTAACTGTCGATTACATATTCTATTCGAAGTACACTTCATCCCTAGAAACTGTTCCTTGTGAAGGCTCGTTAAAACTTTTATCTGAATACACACTTCCAAGTGTAGAACAGTGCCATGTTATGGGTAATATTCCCAATCTTGTTTTAGGATCGGATCATTTATCATTAGCAGCAAAATTCTACTTAAAGAAAATTTCACACAATTAAAATTACAAGAAGTATGACGTAAAATTTTTGTTAAATTGGATTACAAACGAATGTAAATAAAATATAATATATTACATGAAAATGTGTTTTTCATATTTCAAATAAAACAAGCTTTTGTGAAGTATTAAATGTGGGTACGTATGCATATATATATATTTTCATTAATTATTATTGTATTTTTCATAAATCTCGTTTTACTTAACTTTTCGACAATATTCAAATCACAGATATTGTTCATTTTTCATTATATCTAAATTATTTCTACTTTTAAGCTTAAAAAATTTTTTATATTTAAAAATAAATAAAAATTACAGGAAAAAATTATTTTCTCCATTAAAACAAACTTCCCATAAATGGATTATTAAAATTTTAAAAAATTTTCAATATTGTGTGTGTATATATAACTACATATGTATATATATTTATATATATAGAGGAAGTATCCTATTTGTTTTTCATTAAATTAAATTAATTAAATTATTCATCACTGTTTTCCATTTGATCATTATTTCTATGACAATTGGCAACTGGTGAACTATCGTTCGTATCTGTTCTGGGTGACGTTGAATAGTGATTAATGCAATTAGCATAAACGTGTTCACGTTGTTGACTGGGATGATTACTTTCTTCTGGATCTGATTCTCGAATACTTCCGAATGGTCCGTTACTAGTGTGTGGTGATGATCCCAAATCATTCGGAGGATAAACATGCCGAGATGTTGATGCACCATCTTCTGTATCTGATTCTCGTACACTTCCATAGACTGGTGTATGAGACGATGAGTTTCTTAGACTTGCTGGTGGTGACCATACTGTTTGATACAGGGGTGATGCAAAACAGTAATGTCTATTTGGTACTTCTGTATCATAACTTGGCAAATAACTATCTGTTTCTAATGGATTGTAGTACTGAGACGTTGACAGTCCAGGATACAATGGAGTTTGACGACAGCTACTGTACTGATTCGAATGCAATGGTGTATCGTAACTCCACAGTCTGTGTTGTGGTCTTTGAAGACCAGCATAAACTCCACGGTAACCTTCATGTGGAGTTTGTGGATGATAATTATCACTCCATCTTATATGATTCGGAGTAAAATCTCCTTTGGCATATAACTGAAAATTGAAATTATTTGTTAGCTATAATATTATACTAAAATGATTGATTGAATTTACCTGTATTGGCCTGCAAAAACCTTTACTTAAATGTCTTGGAACACCTAAAGGATAACTGTGACTGAAGCCAACTTCATTCCCAAGCAAATATTCGTGAAATTTGTTCGGGAAAAATTCAATATTTTGGTAATTGTTGTAAATTGTTTCCTGAGAAATGAGTTAATTATAAATTGGAAATTAAATTTCGAATTTCAATATGTAATTACTGTTAAATTCTTCTTCTTCTTGTAACTAGCCCAATTTTGTGCTTCTAGAATTAATTTTCCTCCAGGACGAAGTTGATTGAACATTCGTTTGAATGCTAATTTCAGTCCAGTATCGCCGAAATTCAGATGAATCCATTTCGTTACGGACAGACACATGATAACATCGAATTGTTGGAAATCATTGTTTAACAGACTTTCGTCTTTTAACACATAATTCTCCTGGAAATATTCACGAAATAAGAGATAAAATAAAAACAGTAAAATTGCAAACAATTTACCGTCCGGAAAAACACATTTGATGGAAAATCTTCTTTTGGTGTTTTTGATGTTGATGGAGCAGGTGATTCATCTTTGTTTTGAGCTTTTATTGATAAATTGTTAATACTACCATAACAAATGGGAAACGATATAGGAAAGAATTGAATTTTATCTTTTTCACATTTTGATTTGTAATTATGTGTCTTAAATCTCCTCTTATCAGGTACACCTTTCTTTGAACCAAAGTGTACTTTAAATTTTCCATTTATCACAGGTTTTTGATCCGTATTTGTTGTTGATTTTGTCTTTGGATTTGATAAATCATTAGATTCATCTTTTGATTTATTATCATCTTTTGGAATTTGAACATAAAACGATAGATTCCTTCGAGCACGTTGTATCAGATTTCGATCAATATCAATTCCAAGAATTGTTTTCGGTGACAGATTCTTAGCTACAGCAATTGTCATATGGCCAACATTACAACCAACATCGAGAATATCTTTGTCCCTGAAGAGATGTGAATGGCGTTGGAAAACCTTTAACCTAACATCCATGAGTTCGTTCAAGTTTCTATATCCTGAGTAACGATCATAGTTTCCGAATTGATATTTTTCATCTTCCGGCTTGAACTTAGGCCGCCTTTCAGTTACTTCGATATTTGTATGGAAAAATCTGAGTGGTCCTTCATCTGTTCTCATTGTTTCTACATCTGGTGTATCACCTCGAATACTTTCAGCTGAAAGCAATAAAGATCAGTTTTTCAATTTTAATTGAAATTGCATAATTATACTACTTACATTCAATTGTTTTTGTTTCATCTGTCGGACTCAAAAGTTCCGATTCACTTATCGATGTCGAATGGTGTCGACTTCCCTTCCTTGCACCAGTTGGTACTGTTCTTGGTGGTCTTTTCCATGCACCAGGCTGTGGTACTACTGGACTAACGATTTTGTCCATTGAATCCAAACGTCGAAACTGTAATTATTGAAATGAATATTTGTTTTAACGGAAATTTTGTAATAAATTCAAAATTTAAAATGTTCACCTTATTTTTATTTGCATTTACACCTTCACTTGGTCGTCTCTTTCGACCTCCACCACTGCTGTTCAATTGTTGTACATGTTGCTGATGCTCGATGGCAGCACCCAAATCAAGTCGTAAATCTTTAGCAACTTTGTCTCTGTCTACACTTCTCCTACCAGACAACGAACAAGGTGTGAGAGAACTGGTTGTTGCTGTTGTTGCTGATACTTGTTTATGCTTCGGCGCATTCAATTCATGATTTTCGTTCATTAAAGCTCCACCACCACCACTTGACGATGAAAGTTCGTTTTTCCCCACTCCACCTTGGTTACCATTATTATGATCTTCTGAAACGATATGTTGTTCTGTCGAACAACTTGAATTTTGAACTTCTCCATCTGTATCCGCTGGCACGAAATCAACATTCCCAATTGTGTTTGACATGTTCATGTTGCTGGAAACATTCATCATTCCTCCCTCTAAACTGTTGTCTCTAGCGAGCTTTGCTATTATACTACCAGGGCTTTTATTACCCCCACCACTGGCATTAAGGTTACCCGTAGGAGTACCTAACGAACAAGGTTCCTCAGGGATCGAAGCTAGAACAGTAGCCATTGAAACACGTGATGTAACTGACATGAACGAACTGCATGTCATGGATGAGGAAACGGAGTCATCCAGCCTCTTGCGTTTCGCCTTCTTCTTCCGATGACGATGCTTCGATTTTGATTTACGTTTCATTGGTGAAACGAGCTGTTTCTCATATTCAACAGAATCAACTGGATCCAGTAAATGCAATGGATCGTTTATGTTTGGTGGAATGATTACTTCAACTTTTGGTGGAGTTGTTACTGGTGATTGTTTCGGAGTTTGGGTTGGAGTTGTTGCATTCGCTTCGTCCTGCAGACTGTTCAAATTCAATGGATCGGATATGTTACCGCCAAGAAGAAATTTCGTTGGTGGTATTATTATCTCTTTACGTGGACGTTTATCAGGTAGGAAAAACTTGGATCTAACTGAAAACGGTGTAGCACCACGATGTGAATTCATTTTACTGAAATTCTGTTTTATATTTTTCGCAGCTAATTGCTGTTGTTGCTTACGATGATTCGTTTGATTCTTCAAATTTTGTATATTCTCCATGTCAGCTTTATTAATTTGTTGATGAGCTTTTTGTCGTGACTTGAATTGTTTATTCCATTTCTTTTTCTTTTGTGCAAATTGTGGTTGTGGTGTACGGAAATACTTGTTGTTAACTGTAGCTGCTGCTGCTGCTGCTACTGCTGCTGATGCATTATTGATGCAACATCCACCACGATGATTGCCATTATTAAATTTTTCGTTTTTCATTTTATCCATTAAACTTTCATTTTGATCTCTGACACTTGCACCACCAACTGAATCAACAACTTGTTCACTATTTGTTGCCCTCATTGCTGGTGGTGCTAGTGGTGGTGCTTCTCCAGCATCCATTAATTCACGCCACTGCTCTTGTATAACAATCTCCGGCCTTTGGAGATGATGATGTCGATGATTATGAGGATGAAGGGAAAATTCATTTAGAACTTCCGGTTGATGAACTTGATGCTGATGCTGCTGATGCTGTTGTATATTCTTATCAGAGTATTGGTTATGTTCTCCACCATCACCATCCCTGTCACTGCTCACAATTATTTGCGGTGACTTATTGTCTGTCATTTGTGCCATCGACATATTCCATTTATGTCCTTGGGTTGGGTTGATTTCAATAGACTCCAATAGATTTTCCTTAAAGCTATACACACATGTGAATCATTTACTAAATAACTTCAATATCTCTTTTGGTTTCTTCCTGATTATCCTCGACTTGTCAGCGTGCCATAAATTTTCTTGCTGTCTTCTTCAATTTCTGCAAAGGGAAATGAACAATTTTTCAATTTTATTTAACAAAAATAAATTACAGTCGAAGTTTGAAATTCCTTTAACTTGAAATTTTCACACAAACATCATTCTTTAACTTGAAATTCTCTAAATTGAAACTCCCTCTGAGTTGCAGTAAAACCGTTAGTTCTTGAAATCGAAAACAAAGCAATTGGTAGTGGTGAATATTTTGACATGTACGTTCTTTGAAATCTTTGAATTTTGGTTTTGCTGCCAGTACCGTACCAACTACTTTGCGGAACAGAGATTCATCATCTGATGATTTTTGTGAACTGGTTAACTTGACTCTTTCTTTAACTCGAAATAATTTCAGTGGCAACTGTGTATATAAAACTATAAAACTAAAGGGATACTTTCTTCTGAAACACGCCATAGCATACAGTTAGGGTTTGTGATAAAAATACACAAATATCCCAGAAGGATTGAATGTTATCAGTTGCGTGATTTAGTTATCCTCATTTGTTCCATTCCGTTTTTATTGCTCGTACATCGTTAATGAGCGTATGCTAACATTAAATAAATTGTTGGCTAATTAATATTCAATTTATAAGTGCATTCAACTGGAAACTGATTAAAATTTGTTTGAAATTTTAGTGATATAGTTATTCAAGTTAAATGTAATTTGTGTGACGAGTTTATTTATATTTGTTAAGCAAACAGTCTGTTCGATATTGAATCCAAACAGAAGTTCAAACAATATTGCATAATATGGAAACTATTGAAGTAAAAGGAATAATATAAATATTACTGAGCAAATACACAACCAGAACATGTTGTAAAGTTACAAAGATCAAAGGCAATAAGCTTAAAGTTTTCACCAAATTGACTTCATTGAAAGTTATTTAAAAAAGTACAAGTCATTTTTATTGAGCACTTTTCCTGTGAATTCAAGTGAAACAGTCAAATTTGGAAAATGTTAATTTTGTTATTTTTAAAACATTCATTGAATTCTTCTCCATACAACTCAGTCACAAAGTTTACTCATTTCAAAAGTGTATGGGAGTGTAATAAATATAGTACGGAAGGGGGGACACATTCTGTACAAAAGAGGAAAATGCCGAGGACGCAAGGGTGGGTATTTATTGTCTACTAGATGACAATAGAACAGGCTTTTTGCGCTAATAACGAAATTATTACCCGTCGACTGCTTCCAGTCCTACAACTTGCAGGCCAGCAATGTTTGCCCGCATTCAAAGGTTTGTGAGAGGTTTTCAAGAAAAATTGCAGGAACATTTTTTCACTTTACGGAAAGAGGAAAAAGGATTAAAAGTAGTTATAGGTATGTATCTTCTTCAGGTTCTGGTAACTATTGTTTGAAAACTACTCGAATGAAATTGATTTTTTGCAGGCAGCGTTTTGTACAATTGACGAAGGAATAATTTAATTACAAAAATATTTCACACAATATTTAAACAATCATTCGAATTGAATTGTAGAAGAAAAATTATTTTTATAAATGCACCGAATCAAAGGCGAGACCGAAAAAATATACGAAAATCCGCACAAAGAGAAGATGCCGAGAATCGTCACTCGTTGACAGATTTGCCATTTCATAAAAAGTTTCACTTCTAACGCTGTTAGATGCTGTTAAAATGCTAATGCTATTAAAATGGTTGAAGTTTTCGTTCGACTTTAAGCACGTTTCACCATAAATTTCCCAAGAAAACCTTTACTTAATGATGAATTCTTGAAACATTAACAGAAATGATGACAAATCCAATATAAGTATGTTGTACTTTTCATTATTGATAATGATTTTGCGGAAATTTCATTTTTATTAATACAATTCCAAGTTCCAGCAACAAATATATCATCTACAGAAGGCGGAAAAAGACGAAAAACGAAAAACGAAATTACCAAAAACATTTACTGACCCTTAAACGTTCGTATAAACGACAACGATGATATCATTCAAACAAGACGAGTAAAGTATAGAAAATGTTTTGGTGTAACGTAAGAAATATTCAACCTAATCTTATACAAAATTCATTTCATTTCCTTACCGAGGAAGGCATGCACATGTACTACATACTCGTACATTGGGAGACGAAGAAAGTGATGAGGAATGTGAACAGGTTCAATGAAATTCCATGTTTGACCACCCAAACCCTTGGGCTTAGAATGAAACTCACATTTCACATTTCACATTTCAACCCTGTTTTATCTTTTCATGTTATGTTATATAGAGAAAAGGAAAATCTCCACGAAGAAAAATTACTTTCAGAACTTTAAGAAGCATCTGAAAAAGGTAAACAAAATAGTTGTTAAGCCAGCCAGTCGTCGGGAATGAAATGGTGACTGAAGTTTTTACATACCAGAGCAAACTATTTCTCATTTTGATTTCATACTTTCAGCTTATCACAGGTTCCATGTAATTTCCAACTTCCGGAATGTGATTTCTGGAAAAATTCGTTGAAGATTTTCTACGAGAAGCTACACTCAAATGCAGACTTGAGTTGACCACAAATAGCTTTGGAAGTCAAGTGGGGGATATCACGTGCTACACAGAGTTTACTTATTAATAATAACTTCTTTCTTAGTAGAAGCAAAGCACTATAACCACATCAGAATCAGCTACAACGTTCGTGTTACGAAACAATTTAATTGGAAAACTTTTACTCCGCGATGGTTTTTCCGAAAAACAAAAGTTAAATCATAACAATCTGACTTAAAAGTTTGTTTAGACTTTTGGAGTGTTGTAAAAAAGAATCTTCTACATATACTCATAAGTAATTGAATCTATCTACAATAATAAATGAATTTGTCATGTTAAACCCATCAACATCGTCAACATTATGAGAATATCTCTTTGAGTCCTACAACTTTAACGTTGCTAAGGTTTCACAAAGTTCAACTTTTAATCTCCTTCAAAACTTCGAAAACATATTTTCCTTGAATGTCCTTTACTACAGACTTTCCACTTTTTCCCTATTAGTGCATTGAATGGAAAAGTTCTTTGTCGTTTAAGTAAATCTATTTGACAACTTGTTATTCGTTTCATGTAATTTTGTTTTTCTTATATGGAGGTGTTGTAGATTCCATAAATACGCATTTTGGAAGTGATGAGAAACTGGTCGCGATTGTAACAATATGAAGGATTGTCATACCAATGAACTACAACCACTAACACGGGCGCATTTTCTTTCCTTTCATTTTCCCACATATGTGAGTCGTCAACTTCAAGCAAATGTTGCACGAAATCACAATTGATTGCGAAACAAAAGTCATTTGGAATCGTACACTTAGGTATTACTTAAAACTGGTTAATAGCAACTAAACCAATTAATCTTGTAAACTCCATTTCGAAAGAAAGTGAAAAAATTTTCAAAATAAAATCATCGAATCTAGGTCATGCGGCGATTCACCTTTGACAATGATTAAAAATTCGTATTGCAAACACTTTCGGCTTCCCCGCAGTCAATTAGAGGAAGAGTGACGGAGACAAAGAGACGTATATTGACATTTAAGGCATCTTCTTTTCCTCTTCACATGTCACATGCCACATGCAAGTGCACAACTATCTCTCTGACAGCAGACAGTGTATGTTAGCGAACACAACACACTCGTTACGAAACCCAGTGATTCCAATTTTGTCACATTTGCGCCTCCCGAGTGTTAATCTTTTTTGTTCTCACTCTCTTGATTCGTTTGTTTTTCTCATTTCCCTCCAACAGCAACTGCCATCTTGGGATCACTTCGCACGGAGGTGACTTGTCAAACAAATGAAAAGAAGAACAAGAGTGAAGTAGTACTGACTGACTGAAATCCGGTGCGCAATTTGATGTCATTTAATTATTTTTAAAATTTTATTAATTCATTTCAAGTCTCACAAGACTCTCAAGACTCTCAGGACTCTCTCACTCTCTAGAGTCTCCAATGAGCATTTCTCCGGATTGTTCAATTTTGTGTTTGGTTACTCACAAAAATAGACTCAATTTGAAATGAATATTTTCTCGTTGATCAATTCAATTTCAATTTTGTTTCAATTGACTTGAATCATGCACGAAAATACCGCCAAAATGTATTCTGTTACTACCTCCACGCGTTTTCGATTAAACAAATGCAAGTGACCCAATTTAACATAACATTTCAAGCCTGCTGTAATCATCATCTTTGGAACATGTTAAAGTCACCAACAGCAGCAGCAGCATCGTGTCTGCCAGCATTTCAACTCGATAAACTTCAGCAAATAGAGAAAAGGAAAACGTGAAGCACAAAAACTTTTCAAGTCTAAAAATAGAGGGAACTGCCGCAGATAACAACGACAGAGCATCATTAGCGGGAAGGAGGAGTAATGGATGTTAATGCAGAAGTGCCACCACCAGAGTTGACTGTACGACTGATGTTATGTTACGTTGGCCTGTATTTAACATTGATTAGAGTTCAACTGAACTGTCAAAATTACTATCTTGGACGATAACGACGAATTCGTCGAGTGATATGAACGAAATTATCAATTTTAATTTAACACTTACTGTTAGTAGCAAAATCAGAAATGAATTTTCGTCGTGTGAAATGTTAAGAGGAATCAAGATTCTAGTTATCCCTTCCACAATGAGAAAACGAAAACACAAGGATAAATGTGTCAAGAAGGTTCCATTCAAGATTACCACCAACAAAACCCTTTCATCCAATATTCCGTATGTTCGCATAGCATGTAGGTGCGATACACAGTAGTTGGCCTCAGGGTAACATTTTCTTTTCTTTTCTTTTCTTCCATTTTGTGCATCATTTACTGCGAAAATCCATAGAAGAAGGTACATAGAAGAAAAAGAGGCAAAAGCCAACTACATGATGATGTGAAAAGCTATTAAACTTGTTAGTGTAGTTTTGCAAAGATCCAGTCATCATATTCATGCACTTTTTATAATAAAAGAAGATTGCTTCGGGCCACATCGTATAGCAGATGGAAAGGTTTTAAATGGAACACGTTCGTACATTTGCCTGTTGTACCGAATATATGTGTATGACGATCATGAGTGGATCGAATTGTCAATGGAAATTTATCAAATGATCTTTCTAACAGCAATTAATCCGAGTCATGTAATCAAGTTTAAAAGTTCAGAGTAATAGCTAAGAGAAAACTTTTTCCAAACTTTCATCAAAAAGAACTTTTAAAAACTTCTTTTTATAATAAACAGTTTGTCCAGTATTTGAGTACATTAAATTGTAGGAACGATTCTCTGACACAAGAGGAGAAAAAATTGCATTTGTAGGGAGGGGTAATGTTCTCACTTTTCTCCGTAACTACTTGTCAAAGGATAATAAAATAAGTTGCGTGCTTCACATCAGCATCACTGTCACTCGGTATTTTCAAACTCAGGTCATTCATTGCAATCGCTTCTGCGATCACATATCAGGCCATCCATAAGACTGAATGAATTTCTACTATTCGTAACTGCATAGGTTAGTAATTACCCAAGTATAACTCATGTACGATAATTAAAGTCATTTAAGCCTGTACCTGATATCCTGTATAGCACTCAGAACATATTCCTTAAATTGCTGCAACATGTTATAATTTAGTCCCAGAAGAAGTTCTTGTTTAATCGAACCACAATTACGATTTTGATATCAAGTGATATCCAACTTGGATATCATCATGTTTCTATGTAAATGAGTAACATAACCGAGATAATCCCGAAAGAATGTAATTTTTATTTCGACTAAAATTGTTTGGGAAAGCTTTGTTTCACTCGTTAATCGCAAGTTAAACTCTGTTAGGTAACAAAATGTCTTTCAACTCCAGCACACACTGGAAACGGTTACATCATAAAGATATGATATATGGCTTTTAGCAAGGGTTTTCAATAGAAACTTCTTAACATGCAATTACTTCTTGTTTCAGTTAATTGACCAGCGATTAGTTAACTTTGTCGTAAACCTGTAACGAGGGAAGTAACATTTTTGAAAATTCTTCCTAATATCAATATCTCGTAAAGTGTATTAGGAAACGAATCAGATCCATTGGATATATTGTACAACATCAAGAAAAGTGTTTCGTTTTTAATTTGGTTTATGTGACTGAAATACCAGAACCATCCAATTATTGGTATCCATCCAGCCAACAATATCCCAAAGTGCTAGTAGCTCGTGCTACACACAACAGTATCAGGTGATATCAAACTAAACATTTCTCCATTCTACATCATTCTCAACTTCAATACCACTCTGGGTTTTTCAAATAAAGCCGTCTTGTATAAAAGACGACACTTTTTCCAGAATGTTTATCAATTTACAAAAGTATGTTTCACTTGGGGAGAGGTTTTCCGAATTTGTGGAGTTAAGGAAACTGTGAAGTGGAGATAATCTCTTTTGTTTGCATAATACTCGGTGTTCCAGTAGGAGTTGTTGTATCCAGTTTGACTTTCACCTGTGCAAATAATACTGAGGTGGATTTGTTCCGATGATACTGACAGCATCAGGTTTATTAGTTAAGAAGTAAAACAAACAAATTCATGAAAATCTTCAGACGAGAATTTTCCGAGTGATAACATTTTCAAATGGATTACTTTAAAGAATTACTAATTTCTGTGTAAACATGCTCCATTTTGGGGGAAATGAAGGGTCTTAATGCACCGCAAGCTTGATTTAATGGGAAATTGTTCTTGTTGATTTGAAAATTTGTTTACAATCCAAATGCAGAAAACTTGTGTGTGTGAAGAAGAAACAAAAGAAACGAAAAAAATTCAACTTAACTGTGAATTTTACATGTCAAACAAACTCAACTGAACTTGGCAAATGATTTACAATGGTGGCAATTTCAATCACTTATCAACCAACAACAACACCATCAAGTTCAAGTTGTTCTTTTTGAAATTCACATTTGCTCACAATGATGAAAATTACCCGATTCTGATTCTGGTGTGCTCTGGCACCGGTTGAAGGAAAATCCTGATTAAACCCATGATCCGTTGATTCTTTGTGCATTTCTAATTTTATCCATGAAATTTTTGGTGTCAATAAAAAGTTTAGAATTCAAAATAAAATAAAAAACATTAAATTGTTTCCGTCAGGCTTAATTAAAATTAATGACATAAAATTAAGCACGCGATATTGCATAAACCAAAACCAGAAATTTCTCAGAATGTTTACACTTTCACTCGAAGAAAATAAATAAATTTTAATTTAAAAATAAACACCATCCGACACATGTCAATTCACGGGTTATTTATAAATTCGATATGAATATCACATCATTACCACGATGTTATCACCATCATTACCACGTTAGTTGATTAAAACAAAAATCACAAACACCAACACGTAAATTTTTTCAATTATTTTCAATTATTGATCAACTAAAAACTCGAATTTTATTGAATCGATCAGCGGAAGAATTGATGAACTTCACTCTCCGGACGTTGTGAGTCAACTGAAACTGATTTCGTCGATTCTCCGCTTTTCCACCTGCGGCACTCCCAGCAATGAGCGCGAAATCGAGTAATTCGAACTACACTCTCCCGACTTGACCCCCAAAATTGAATTTGTCAAAGGAAAAAAAACGATTAGAACTTTCAGAGCGTCGTCTGTCTCTTTTGCGCTAGTCTAGCTTTTATATCACTTACTCACAATTCTCACGTGCTATTCTCTCTCAGTCTCTCCGTGACAAATTTTCATCTTCCTGTTTTCATGTGTGGGGAAAATTCGTTAACGAAATGAGAACAACAACAAATTGCGTGCGAAATGAGCGGGAAGAGAGCCGGGGAGAGAGGATTGTACAAATTCGCGCTTAATTAATTCTCCTCCTCCTTGGAGCGAATACCCCCTCGCCCAAAAACCGAATGAATTCTAGTTGAAATTTATTATGTGGCAAATGATATGAAATATGAAAACAATAATCACTTTTGTTCAATTCCACTCAATTCTGAGCAATTACGCAAATTTCGTTCAATTCGTGAAAATTTTCGAACAAAACAAAAACAAAACCGATTCAATTCGATTCGATTCAACTCGATTCAATTCGATTCGATTCGATTCGAAGAGTAAATAAATACGAGTTCTCGAATGCAAATCACATTTGTTGAAAAGAGATGCCAACAATAATAACAATAACACATTCAATTAAAATGAAGAGTACGGCTATATGTTCATTTGAATATCGCTTTTCCGATTCCGAATGGCATACATGTAGAAGTTGAGTTGACGTTTTCTGCCAAGACAAGACAAGACCCAGAAGTTCTGGGTGAAGTGTGTAAAAATTGGAGCGATATTTGCATGGAAACATTTTGAATAAAATACTTTAATCAATTTTATATTCACCTGTCAAACTTTGTTTTCTCCACTTAAACACTTTTCTTTCAATATTAATTGAATTCACTTTGTGAAATTACGAAAAATTGAAAACTTTTTCCGAATCAACTTCGATCAATAGACAAATTTCATGTTGTGACTTTACCGCACTGCACGACGACCACAAGCCTACTGCTAACTTCTGTCGATACGTGAACGGAAAACCCTCGGGAAAACCAAACTTCATGTCTTATCGGAGGCGAGACTCGTGTGAAGTTGCATTCAATTCACGTGAAATTATTTTTCGCAACAATTCAAGTGCAATTTATTAAAAATATATTAGAGAAAATTTCATGAATTCACACACATTAAATTGAATTAATTAATTCTTTCCGAAAATAATGTCCATCCCTGCTGCACGCAACTGAGTTTGCCAAAATCACAACCAGGTGTCTTTCCCAATGACGACACGTGCGTATGCCGACGAAGCGGTGGTAAAACAAGTCCTAACCTAAAAATACCGATTCTTTCCGATTTCGTCTGGCGGCCTCGTGGAGATAACATTTCTGTCGTACAATAGTGCGTCCGGCAGATAATACAGTTGTTTAGAGAAATTTATTAATAAAATATAAATGATGGGTGAGTTGAAAGCTTTGTTAACACATATTAGTGAGTGAAATAATGTTTTGTTGAAGATTTTCATGGAAAATTTTCAAAATTGATGGTAACCTTGAGAGTGCGATTTTAATATAATTTTATACATTTAGATGTGGATAGCTCATCTAAAAAGGATAAGAAAAAGAAACGTATCAAGGAGGAGCCAGAGGAGGATTTGGGTACAATACAGAAATCAGGAGATTTTCAAATAAAACCCTCAGATAAAATTACAAAGTTGGACACATCAAAATGGCCGCTGTTATTGAAGAATTTCGATCGTTTGAATGTGAGAACCAATCACTATACGCCATTACCTCATGGATCATCTCCACTAAATCGGCCAATTAAGGAGTACATCAAATCTGGTTTCATCAATTTAGATAAACCATCGAATCCAAGCTCCCATGAGGTTGTAGCGTGGATAAAGAAGATTTTAAAAGTCGACAAAACCGGTCATTCTGGAACACTTGATCCGAAAGTAACTGGTGAGTTTGAACGAATTTTGTTACCCCATGAAATAAGCCGACAATCAGACGCATCATTATCAGATTGTGACTATGATTGGGAACAGTATCTTCTGATGTGTGTAGCAGAATGAATGTATCTTATTTGTTTTGCATAGAGAATTCAGTAACATAACTACAAAATGTATATCATATCATCATTTTATAACATCTATCATCTTCTTTAGGTTGTCTCATCGTTTGTATTGATCGTGCAACTCGTTTGGTTAAGTCGCAGCAAAGTGCTGGCAAGGAGTATGTTGCTGTTTTCAAGCTTCACTCAGCAGTGGAATCAGTTGCACGTGTGAACCAAGGTCTCGAAAAGCTGCGTGGTGCTCTATTCCAACGTCCACCTCTAATCTCAGCTGTAAAGCGACAATTGCGTGTAAGGACAGTCTACAACAGTAAACTCCTTGACTACGATGATGAGAAGAGTATCGGTAAGTTGTGATTCGAAACGTTAAAATTTGAAAAAACATTAGCATTTTGCGTTCGCGCAAATGAAGCATGCATTCCTTGCTGATGCATTGCTTGAAGAATTGCAAATGTTAGATTATCAGTGGAAAAAGGAGGATATATTGGAGTTTTTCTTTTTTCTCTCCTCTTCACATTGTAAAGGTGTTTTTTGGGTTAGTTGCGAGGCTGGATCGTACATTCGTACCATGTGCGTGCATTTGGGTCTAGTACTTGGAGTTGGTGGACAAATGTTAGAATTGAGACGTGTTCGCTCTGGTATACAGTCCGAGAAAGATGGAATGGTCACAATGCACGATGTACTCGATGCACAGTATTTATATGAGAATCACAAAGATGAGACTATGTTGAGACGTGTCATAAAACCGTTGGAAGGTTTACTCACTGGTCACAAGAGAATCATTATGAAAGACAGTTCCGTAAGTCGAACATTTCAATTGCTTTAACTTCATTTGAAACTTCAATTCCACTTCAGGTCAATGCAGTCTGTTATGGAGCCAAAATCATGTTGCCAGGTGTATTAAGATATGAAGATGGAATTGAAATCGATCAGGAAATAGTTATAGTAACTACTAAAGGAGAAGCTGTTGCTTTAGGTATGTACCACATTGGAAATTGTCGTTTTCATTTTCACATGATGACAACTGCTCCGTATATATGAATAATTAATTGATTAAAATATACGATTGGTCTTACTGAAGACACTTAAATGAAATTATAGAGAAAATTATGTCTTAACAATGCAATAAAACGATTCATTTCGATTTCTAACAGCTCTTGCCCAAATGACAACTGCCACAATGGCTAGTTGTGATCATGGTGTGGTTGCTAAAATCAAACGTGTGATAATGGAGCGGGATACTTATCCAAGGAAATGGGGTCTTGGACCAAAAGCATCAGCTAAGAAAGCGTTGATCGCTGCTGGTAAACTAGACAAGTACGGAAGGCCGAATGAGAACACACCAGCGGAATGGTTGACCAGTTTCGTTGACTACAATGCAAAAACATCAGATCAAGTGAAATTGATTCAAGAATTGGATTCTAAGAAGGTAATTACCAGTATAGTATATAAATTTGAATTTTTTAATGATGACTGCATGTGCCCCCATATGAAGAAAAGTCGTGATTTGAATTTCATGCGATTTAAAACTTCTGACAGATTGCACTTCACACCATAAACTTCTCGTTATGTTTTATAATACAAATCCGTATTCGTTCTTTCAGAGGAAAATGAGCATTGGAAGTGATACTGGAGCTAACAATACGATGGAGACATCTTTCCCTGATGGCGATACCGCAGAAAAGAAGAAAAAGAAGAAGAAACGCACAGAGGACGGTGAAGATACCCCCATGGTTGACTTGAACGCCACCGATGATGTTGTTTGTGTAGATGATCACAAAGAAAAGAAAAAGAAAAAGAAGAAGGATAAGGATAAGGATAGAGAAGCTGAATAAGATGAATAAATTTTAAGTCATTTTAAAATAAAATTTACCAGAATATTATATTGTATAGAGTCCTACAATAAGTTTTCTGTAATTTTGTACAAACAAATTTACTTAGGGTGTAAGTTGAGAGTATCTTTTTAATTATATTTCCGCAAAAGTTTTCTGTTTACATTTGTTAAGAAATGAATGCAACTAAGTCCTACTAGGAAACTACTTAAAAATGTTTTACCATATGAACACAACGTTAATAGTTGTAAATAATATAATTTTATAAAAGCTATATGTTGGATTATTGTGTTTTATTTCATATTTGAAAATCACACATCGTTCCTATTTCAGTATTTCCTTGTTTCTGCTATAAAAACATCATTTTTAAAATCTGTTTTATTTTTAATTTCACGGATGAAATACACCAATGTCAATGAACGAGTTTAGAAAAGTTTCTTGTGAATGTGGAGTCCACGCGTAGCAAATCGTTTTTAAAAATAATTTTCATTTCCTTCTGTACCCACGCGTGGATTTTGGTGAAAATTTTCTGCTACATTTTCTTCTATAAACAAGGAAGGACATTTGTTTTATTATTTCAAATGTAAATGCATTACAAATTGTGAAATGTTTGGATTTTAGTAGTTCGTAAACTTCCTTTTAGTGGAGTATCCAAAGTACGTCACTCATAATTAATTGATAAATGAAATTATAATTTGTCACTTCTACGTCATGTGTCGAAAACGTTTTGGCCTGTATCCAATTTTTGTTTGAAAAATTACGACCAGGTGACACTTTAGTTTCCTGGAATTGTGTCACAGAAGCCTCATGAAATTAGTCGCCATGGTGTCTACGTTTTATGCGTCTTGTTACCTTGATCTAATTCTGTCCATTAATCATGAATTTCGAGAACTTGTTAATGAACCATTTTAACACTCGTGTTTTATTTAAATCGAAAGAACTGAACAAAACTTAAAACTATAAATTACATTTCTAACGTTCTTTCAGTGAATACTTCATGTTGAGAAATCAGATGCGAAATTCATTATAAGACTTAGGTTTGCTTGCAGTTGTTTGATGTGCTCCAGAGTTTCGGTATCAATTCGAGTAATCAAATCTTTGTCAATTGATTCCATCCGTGTCGGTCGTAACGAGATGACTCCGTTTTGAATTGGAATATTTACATTTGCAACTGAGTCCGAGACACTAGAAAATCACTTTTAATAAATTTTTGAATAAATTTTACACTTTTGCTTACCTTTGAACAACTACAGGACTTCCTGACAGGGAAATAACAGTCTCACCAATCTTTGGATAACGCAGTAACGATAGTGGTGCATCAGAAGTGATCTTTGGTGTAACTGGATGGGTGCGATCAGCACTAGCAGACTTTATGCGTCCATTCAAAGGTGTACGGAATTTAGAACGTGACGACCGATCATTTGTTTGTGCTGTTAACATACTGGTACCCTTCACAGATGGAGTAACATAGCCGCAAGCCGATTTGCTTCGTCTCAATTTCTTTAATCCACTAAATGTCGGCGGAATTTTCTTGTGCCTCGATACAGATGAAGACGTTGAATTTGTCGCATTGTTACTGTCTTCTGTAAGGTATCCTTTGATGTTTTCGTTTGTTTCAAACAAATTTTTCGTAGTGATGTAGATGTGAACATTGTTAATTTGTGTAATTTATGTTTCGCCACCGAAGATTCCCCATTAGGAAGAAAAGATACCCGTTAAAATACAAGCATTACGTGAATTAGAAAATAATGTGTTACATCAATTAAAAGTGCATCTAAAATTACTTAACTAATATAATGCAGAGTGATAAAGAATGGAAGTCTAAAGATCCGAAAGGGAACCATTTACAAACCTTCATCGTCTTTGGTCTTTTTCGTAGTCGATCGCATTGTGGAGAAGGTAACATCGCTTGCATTTTTTGATTCTGCTGCTCGTTCTTCTTTCAGTTTGGTATTGACTTCATCTATAGTTTTAACATTCTACAAGAAAGTTATTACATATTAAGTTTGAAATGATAAATGAAGTTTTGTAATGAATTTACCAAGTTTTCTAATTCTCCTATTGTCATAGATCGTATGTTTTGTGGTAATTTGCCTCGTAGGACAGTAAATTCTTGGGTAATAGCCATACTTGCTTGTTTGTAAAGAGAATCAAAGTCTCGTAAGGTTTCTTCCACTTGTATATCGTACCGCATTAAGAGGGCTGTCATAGCTTCATCATGTTCAATTCGGTTCCTCTTTGTTTTCTTCGATACCTTGGTGCGAGGCATTTTTACACTTTCTAATTCAGTCTTTTTAACACAGAAGCCTGATAACCAGCTTTAAATTAATATAATTAATCACGAAAAATTGTAAAGATATATAAATCGAGCAGTTATGATTTAAATACAAGTTTGACTTTCCACAACCGCTCAAGCAATTTACAAACAAATTCCAACCTGAAGTTGGGTGCGTTACAAGGGAACGATTTTTGAAACACAGATGACACTTCACACCGCTTAAGATTGCTTCAAATTTGAGAAATTAATATTATTATTAAATTTCATTACAAAATCAAGTTTTGTAGATAATTAATTAATTTAATTTTATATATAAACATGTAAATTTTATTCGTCTACTCGTTATTAATCGTTCGTAATTAAATTTTGCAAGTTTTATCATAGATCAATTCAAAACAAATGCAAATGAAATGTGACTTGAGAGTAAAATTAATAAAGTGATTTTCAAATTGTACATTAATTTATCAGAATTTTCCAATTAATTTTCGAAATAATTGAATTTCCCTCAACTCAATCAAGGTGACAACTTGAGAATCGTTTGATAGATGGGAAATTATTTTCTGCAAGCAACACCAAGTAATGTCAATGGCCGTCATCGTATCCATGATAAGAATTGTTTTCTCTTCTAAACAAGGCCGCTGACATTAAGTAAATTGCAAGTTTGTGAAGTTTCGAACGAATTTAAATACTGAAAATTATACAAAAACCGGAAATTAGTTAAAAAAACATTACTAACATTAAATCATGAGCACTCGAAAAGAAACGGAACGAACCAAACTCATACAAGACAAATGTCAAAAGTTGCTGACTCAAATGCTCCGCGATGAGGACAATAAATACTGCGTGGACTGCGATGCGAAAGGTGGGCGTTTGTTCAAAACATTGAAGTATTCTGGAATTGGTTAGGTGTAAATAGTAGTAGCAGGTGTAAGAAATGATAACCTATAATCCACTTTTATTATAAAGTTAATCCACATTGATCTAATACTAATACGCCCATTCTATCTATTCCGGATGCTTCATAATGATACGGTATTTTGAGTTATACATGAATATGCTACTCTTTCCTTATCGGTTTTAGGGCCACGTTGGGCATCATGGAACCTGGGAGTGTTCTTATGTATTCGATGTGCTGGAATTCATCGTAACCTTGGTGTTCATATATCACGTGTAAAATCAGTAAATCTCGATGCATGGACACCGGAACAAGTGGTTTCATTGCAACAAATGGGTAATTCACGTGCTCGTGCAGTTTACGAAGCACAACTGCCAGACGGTTTCAGACGTCCACAAACTGATTCAGCTCTTGAAAGTTTCATCCGAGCCAAGTATGAGCATAAAAAGTACTTAGCAAGAGAATGGGTACCACCTTCACCGCCGAAAGTCGATTGGGACAAAGAGATCGATGAGGAAATCGAGAAACAGAAACGAAAGAAGAAAGCAACACAAAGCAGTAGTGGACTTAACATTGTTACTCCAATTACGACTGATAAGAAAACATTGATTAAATCACCAATTCCTGCACCATTACCAAAACCGAAATCAGCAAACAGTCCAAAAACGAATCGAACAGAAGCGAATCAAGCAGCTGTTGGTGGTCCAGATCTATTAGGATTATCATCTCCGACCAATTCGAGTGGACCAAGTACAAAAAGTGGCGGCGGAAATGACTTACAGGGAGATTCATTTAGTAGCTTTTTAAGTGGTCCAGTAGTTGGACAAGCATCAGTTAATGGAACAAGTGGACAAGGTGAACTGAAATCAAGCGACAATAAAGATCTTGGTTTGAATACGCTAGCAAAAGAGGAAGCTGACTTCTTCAATCAATCAGCACTATCCTCCGCATCAGATAAGGATAAAGCTAAACTAACAAAAGACAGCATAATGGCTTTGTATGGCACAGTGCCATCAAACAATATAGGACAATTCAATAACAATCCATTAGTAGGATTTAATAGTACATTCAGTCATCCTGGTGGTGGACCAAGTGGTGGTCCTTTCATGCAAATGGGACCAGTTGGTCAAACGCAAACATTCCCAACACTTGCTACAGTACCAGGTTTGGCTTCGCAACAGGCATCATTCGGGCATGCTGGTGTAGGAACGAATTTAAATTTAAATTTAGCAGGTATGCCACCTGGTTTACTAGGACCACCACAACCACAGCCACATACTCAATTTATGACACCACCAACTTCGGGTACAATGTACAATCAACCTGTTATGACTGCACCAGGAGCATTTTCAGCTGGTGTTCCTCCACAAATTGTGCCACAACCAACATTTGCACAATTTCCAACTCAACCATTTCCATCAATGCAACAATCTTTTTCACCAGTAATGGGTACAGCTATTCCTGGTACAGCAACACCAGTTGTACCATCAATGTCTCCGGCACCAGCGAATTTAAGTCAACAATTTGGCAATTTGAATTTGGGAAATGTATGGCAATAAATACCTTAAAACAACGGTCATCGTTCAAATGGCTATCAACTTAATTTACTGATAATCGGGTTAGTTCGCAACGCTTCCATTCTGACGTTACACCCAAGGAAGCAAATGATAAATATATTTAGGTTAAAACACGATTTATGTATAAATGAATGCTAAAATGAGCGAAGTTCATAATTTTATGAAAATCATAAAGAAAATTTACTTATATATATTTAAAAACAAAAATAAAATGAAAATGAAAATGTGAGTAATTTCGATAAATTTCTCTAAAATTACTGTGCAATGTGCGATGCATCCTTAACGAATTCATTCATTATGTTAACAAATTAGAGAAATGAAATTATGAAATTTCTTAAGTATTATTAAGTTCTGTATTCCTCTTGTAAAAGAAATAAACATGATTGTGTAATTTTCTCTTAAGTTATTATTGTTATGCCTAGAAGACAAATATTAAACAGTGAAGATTTTGGTCAATATTTTCTTAAGTATTGAACGAAGAAGGTACTTCTGCGACTTATAAACAAAAATATAAAAATTGTAACACGTTATGTATTTAAGAAAGTGAAAAACAAATAAAATGTATAAATTTGTCTTTAAGATATTGTCTTTCATTGATAGATATTTATGACTTCGTGAAGAAAATGAATTTTGCCCGCTTTCAGAGAGTGAATCCCATTCTCCGATGAATGAAATTCATTCTGTGCTTGATCTACATAAGATGAATTTTCCCCGCTTTCAGAGAGTGAATCCCATTCTCCGTTGAATGAAATTCATTTCCAGGAATCGGAGAGAAATTCATTCTGTGCTTGATCTACATAAGATGAATTTTCAACGCTTTCAGAGGGTGAATGAAACTCATTTTCTACTTCACGACCATCAGGATTGTATAAAACAACTAAACACATTTGCCTCCGTCCATGTATTTTTTTGTTTATTTAAAAATTAATATAAAATAACATTTCAAATTGACTTAATTTCGTCGAGAACCAATTAATATTAACCAAAAACTAATTGATTCTCTTCAAAATAAAACTAAAGTTGCTCTAAACACTTACAAAAGTGTAACTCAACTTAACTCTAAGATTTATTTTTTATTTAAATCTAGCTTTTAATTTGCATTTGAATGTCTCATTCTTTTGTTATTTTATTATTTTTACACAGTTCCGAGTTCCGAGTTGTAACTCCACTCCACTATGAGAAGAATGAAATGGAGTTGATGTGTCTCTAGCTACAATAACATGGTGATGAATAAATTATAAAATGTGATTTCTTAAGAATTCTAGCAATACATTCAATTAACTTTAATTTGACTTGATTTGAGAAGAAAAATTAATTATAAAATTTCTAATTAATGATCTCCAACTAACCACCGTACAGACATGACTTCTAAATCTACAGATAATTGAATGTTTGAGCACTTTTTATTTCTAAAATTGATTTTATTTTACAATTGATTTATTGTCATTTATTCATTTAAATTAATTTCTTATTGACTAAAAAAATGAATTTTATAAATTGGTAAAAAGCTCCTAGTGTAACAAAATAATTATTTGCAATTATTTCACTCAAGGGTAGCGCATGTCTCCCATGTGACGTATTTGCAGCATTGTTTGTGATGAAGATCTCCTGGGTTGACTATGTCTTGGATAGTATAGATTGTGTTGTGACGAAGAACGATGTGGATTTTGTTTATAGATTCCTTCTGGCGGTGAATACCGTCTCAAACGTCTGTCTTCTGGTGGTATCCTTCGACGACTCTCATCTGATGATCGTCTCATATTGTTTTCCATATAATATCGATGATGATCAATTTCATCATCGTAGTAAGATCGTTCGTCTTGTTGTTTGTACCTCTTACGTCCTCGTTCCTCTATTGTATGCCGTTGCATTTCACTTTCTAAATCATATCTAGCTTGACGTCTCTGTGGTTCAAAGTCATCGTAGAATCGGCGATGTGATGTATTCCAAATACTCTCATCATCCTGTCCGTAAATATCTAAAACTGGTTGAAATTGATTTGGTGTATTTCTAGGATTCAAATTATGATGGGATGAACGTCTCCATCCCTCTTCATAACGTCGTCTCGTGTTTTCGTCTTCCATCGCTTGTCTTCGTTGCGATTTACTACTGCTACTTTCACTCGAATCTTCTCCCGAAGTGCCAATACCTAAATCTTTGTCATCTCCATAGGCTTTGTATGGAGGTCCGAGAAATGTCTTATTCGGAAATGGTCCATTCAATCCTAACTGAGCATGTGACAGATAGTATGGATGTGGAAATTGTTTTTCTGGTGGAGTAATTTTTGCTGGACTCTCATCATCATCTTCTCGCTTGATCGAAGATGTGCAAGATCCAGGACCAAACAATGACAGTAGAACTGGTAGTAAGAATAGACCATGCATTGCTCCGAAGAAGATCACCAAGAATACCATTTTGAAGAAAACGAGGAATATGTAGCTGTCGGCTAAGAGGAGTGCTACCACACCCAAAATCGTACTAAACGATCCTTGAACAATTGGTAGTCCTAGTGAATAGAGTGCTTCTCTAACTCGTTCGTCTGGTGTAGTTTTCTTCGACGACATATACGTGTAACAAATGTGAGCTGTGAAATCTACTGAAAATCCAATGCACATTATCAGGTTGATCATTGAAATGGAATCTAAATTAACGTCCCACAAAGACATGTATCCAGCTACTCCCAACTCAATGGATATTATACTTAATGCCACCCACAAGGAGCAGAGTATGTTTGGAATGAATATAAACGATATTAACATCATAATCAAAGCTCCAATGACCATTGCCTGAATGGAAGTGGGTCGTACTAATTCGAATTGATCGAAGAACACAAAATATGGATGAAACACTGAAGCATTGAGAGGTGAATCCTTACAGATCTGTCTCAAATCCTTAACCATAATCTTTTCGTGGTTAGTATCAGTGATATTAACTGCTTGGATCAGAAACCTCGATGCTAGAATCTTAGTTCCGTTTTCATTGAATTTCACATCCAACGAGAATGGATTTGCTGGGAACAACCAAATATCTCGTAATGCTTTGATGAACGACTGCTCATCGTCAATGGTCAGATTCAGGTAATCGTTATTTCTTTCAATGTATGATACGAATGAACGTATCCAAGATTCTGTGTAGAGTGGAGATGTTACGTAGGATGTGTTCTCTAAGGTTTGTGTCAACTCTTCGATTTGCATTTGAACAACTGGATCGGAGTAATTCAAATCTCCTGTTATGACCACCTGAAACGGATAAGAACAGATTATAAACGATCGTTTTGTATTTCATTTCAAACATTTCTTACCTGTATCCGATATGGAAACTCTCTGTAAAATTCATCTTCTCGATCAAAGAACTCAACTGAATACGAATCAGCTCGTGAAAGTTTACGTCTCTCTAATCCTTCTTTGATGTTGGTTAATCCGTAACATGCACCAGCTAAATAACCACCAAATACCAAAATGATTAGAACCTTTACCCAGGCTTTGTTCAATATCGCAGCTACGTATTTCTTAAAGAATGCCATCAGTAAATGCTCTTGATTGTCCAGAGGATTGTCTGGGTCGTTTCGATCGATTCCACCCGTTATGAATTTACGATAGAACCAACTGCGTTTCTCTGAAATTAAATGAAGGAGATTCTTGAGTATCTTTCTGATCTTGGAATTTTAAGAAGACAGTTCAACGATTTATCGTGATTTTGTGTTGTAGCGAATTGTATTTGGATTTGCATTCAGATATGATCATGAGGTGGTCGGATCACAATCTGTAGAATGCTATTTGAAGAAGGAGGAGGCTTCTGTTTAATAATAAGCAAAAATTCAAAATTCTTTAACTTATCTCCCTCGTATGGTATACACAAAGTTTTGTCTGTTACTCAGGAAGTATCCAATTGTGATCCATTACAGTCCGCCCTCTCATCACAAATTCGTTGTACTTCTACAAGAATCAACAACAGCAACAATCAGTTCGGCGAATAAGTGGAATTATCATAACCGCGCGATCATGATGACGATTAAAGCACCCAGCATGTGGTAGGTTTTGGAGTTCCCAATAAATCTGTGATATCTGCTCGCATATCCATATCCATATGTGGTGGGTGCATGGTAAAGTAAACAAATCCAAGCAATGAATGGGGGCAGAAAACAAAGTGTTTAGAGTCTATTAAACGTAACTTCGAATGTGTTATGTTGACCGGCTTATTTGCGGCTATAGAACTCATCGTGAGAAGCACATTATGTTCTTCTGGATCTAGAGAGTTCCATAACATTCACTATTATCTCATGTTATTGTCAAGCTTAAATCATAAGTTAATGGGATTATTAGGAGCGAGTGCCCGTGATTTTAATGCTAATGACTGAAGTACGTTAATTGACGGAAGAAGAGAAAGTTCTAGAGTCGTTCCAAAAAGAGCTTTGACGGATTTACTTTTAAATGAATTTGAAAATGAACAATTGGATAAACTTCAACTACCCACACAGCACACACAAATATCACTTGATATCGTAATAACACCATGTGAAGCTTTATCTCCATAGAATCCTCTCTCACAGTTTATTCAATTTGACCGTTTAATCGACGAGTTAAGTACTGTGAAATGGAATTTGTTTACATGATTTGAATTGTTGTTTGATTATTTCCAACAGAAAATAAAATTGTCACGACGCATATTATGGTACAAGGTAAAACTTTAATTCTTTTTGAATTTTCAAGTGTTTATCGCTAGCATTGCTTTATGAGCTATTTAAGGAGGAATTTCTGCAAACATAAGAGTTTACTCGGCTGTAAATGAGCAATTTGGGAGGATTATTCTAAGTTCTCTCGAGCAACTTCATGAACGAACATAAACAAATTTCAAGTAGCATCAACTACTCACATCAGTTTCACAACTTTTCAAATTTCTAACGTCTGCTGCATGCACCTGTCAAAGTAAAATTCTCCAGTAACATCCAGCACTTTCATTTCAAGTATATTTCCCCTCCGTTACATTTCGTTAAATTCTCTCAAAACAATTTTTTCCGAAAACCGTACAAATGCACGCGACTTGTCAAACCACAGAAGCTACAAAACTGTTCAAATGTCAAGTGACATGAAAATTCATTCCACGAATCTTTAAACATTTTCAAGAGGTTATTCACGTTTATCTAGAAGTTTTGCAAAATAAAATTGTTTTTAACAAAATGACCTGAATGACATCATGCAGACGGCTTAAAGGAGAATCTTGGAAAAAACACAAAATCACTTATGACATTTTTAATAAACATTAAAAAATTCTGTTTAAAAAACTTTCACTAAACGTAAATAATTTCTGAGGTGAACATGAAAGATTGCACCGTTTTTTGGTGATAATCAAATCTATAAACTTATAATCATATGAGGCATATACTAGCAATAAAACCTCTATGATGTGGTTAAATAAAGTGAAACCCACATAAACATATAACATGATTTGTGTTTTGTTTGACACTTTCATTTGTCTACAAACCGTAAGTGAATGTTTAATTGCGTGCAAGCGACAAAATTTTGTTGCATAACACATCATTGGGAAACATGTTATCACTTGGTGCTGTTGGATAATCATGAGGATGGACCAGTTGTCATGGGTTTTCATGTGATAATGACAAAATTTCTAATTTTACCAATTTCTCTCTCACTGTTCCAATACCCTTGAACTGGTCAAACGTCTTGGACTCAAAAACCTAATGCCGATTGTCAACTGAAAGAAAACTTCTCGTTTTCTAAACAAGTTTAGGTTGAAAAACCTTTTAAAATATGTTCTCTAACGAATACCACCTCACGGTGTTCTTCAGCCTGGTCGATGATCCACAGAAAATTTTTGTTTATTTGAAATTTTTTAGATTTGATCGGTTAATCTAGTGATGTGGTTTATAGCAACTGGTTACTGTCTACGTTGCATGGAGTCGGTTTAGATGTTTTCTGTTTTGATTTAAGTGAAATTTTCGGTTTTCAATTGTTAATTACTCTAAAAATGTAAGTACTATTGAGTAAATCGTGTAGAGAAGTGATCGATTCTTTCTTACCGAAAGTGCAAGTTCAAACACGTGGTTTTTCCAGAGACACTATGAAGAGGATCATCCTAGTTCTGGCGCTTGTGGTAACTTCATCTCTAGCTGACGAGACGAAGGACAAGGAGGATGTAGGGACTGTGATTGGGATCGATCTAGGGACGACCTACTCGTGGTGAGTACAATTGTAAAATTCTCTCGAGATGAGTGATCATGTCTCCGAATCCACGCAGTGTTGGTGTCTACAAAAACGGTCGAGTTGAAATCATCCCGAACGATCAAGGAAATCGCATCACGCCGTCTTACGTAGCGTTCACAGCAGATGGTGAGCGATTGATAGGAGATGCTGCTAAGAACCAGTTGACCACGAATCCGGAGAACACAGTGTTCGATGCGAAACGACTGATCGGGAGGGATTGGACAGATAAGACAGTCCAACGTGACATTCAGTTCTTCCCGTTCCGAGTGATTGAGAGGAACTCGAAGCCACATATCAGCGTGAAGACTTCCAAAGGGAACAAAGTGTTCACTCCAGAGGAGATATCTGCAATGGTCCTCGGGAAGATGAAGGAAACTGCCGAGGCGTACTTGGGGAAGAATGTGACACACGCTGTGGTCACAGTCCCGGCATATTTCAACGACGCCCAGCGTCAGGCGACTAAGGATGCTGCAGTGATCGCTGGGTTGAGAGTGATGCGGATCATCAATGAGCCGACAGCAGCTGCTATCGCTTACGGTCTGGACAAGAAGGACGGCGAGAAGAACGTTTTGGTGTTTGATTTGGGCGGAGGAACGTTCGATGTGTCCCTGCTGACGATCGACAATGGTGTCTTTGAAGTGGTTGCCACCAATGGTGACACTCATCTCGGGGGAGAAGACTTCGATCAGAGGGTGATGGAGCACTTGATCCAAGTGTACAAGAAGAAACGAGGGAAAGACATCAAGAGGGACAATCGCGCTGTGCAGAAGCTGAGACGTGAAGTTGAAAAAGCCAAACGCGCACTGTCGGCTGCTCATCAAGTCCGAATCGAGATTGAGTCGTTCTTCGGAGGCGAAGACTTCTCCGAGACTCTGACGAGGGCAAAGTTCGAGGAGCTGAACGTTGACTTGTTCCGTTCCACGTTGAAGCCAGTCAAGAAAGTGTTGGAGGACGCTTCTATGGAGAAAAAGGATATCCACGAAATAGTTCTGGTGGGAGGATCTACAAGGATTCCGAAAATTCAACAACTGGTCAAGGATTTCTTCGGAGGAAAGGAACCTTCACGAGGCGTGAATCCAGATGAAGCAGTAGCTTATGGAGCTGCAGTGCAAGCAGGTATTCTTTCTGGGGAAAAGGACACCGACGCCATAGTGTTGCTCGACGTGAATCCCTTGACACTGGGCGTTGCTACCGAAGGAGACGTCATGTCCAAATTGATTGCAAGGAACACTGTCATTCCCACAAAGAAGTCTGATGTATTCACAACAGTCGACGACAACCAGGATTCCGTGACAATTGAAGTGTACGAAGGAGAACGTCCTCTCGTTAAGGACAACCACTTGTTGGGCACATTCGAATTGACAGGAATCCCTCCAGCTCGACGGGGAGTACCTCAAATCGAGGTGACATTTGAAATCGACGCAAACGGAATCCTCCAAGTGACAGCAGAGGAAAAGGCTACAGGAAACAAGGAGAAAATCGTCATCTCCAACGACCACAACCGCCTCTCCCCGGAGGACATCGCCAGGATGATCGACGACGCTGAGAAATTCGCTAAGCAAGACAAGGAGGTGAAGGCTCGCATTGAAGCACGCAGTGATCTCGAGAGGTACGTGTACAATTTAAAGGATCAAGTCGAGGACCAGGCGAAACTCGGAGGAATCCTTCCACCAGACGAGAAAGCCAAGTTGGAGGAGGTTGTCAATGAGAAGATTTCATGGCTCGACGACAATCCAGAAGCTCAGGTCAGCGAATATCTGAGACAGGTCAAAGAGATCGAGCGAGTAGCTACTCCGATCATTACGAAAGCGTATAAGCAGCAAAAGGATGACGACCAGAACGATGAGCCAGACACCAAGGATGAGCTTTAAGACCTTAAAACACTTATATTGTTGTTCCTATGGAATGTACTATAATTTTGATTAAATTAAATAAACTTTGAATAACCTTGCAAACCCACGAAATTCAAATTTCCACTCACTTTTTGTCGAAGCAAACAGTCGAAATTGTTTCAAGTCTCATTCAGCTTGTGAATGGCGGAAACAAGGTTGAAGTCATGCCCAGCAAAAAGTGTATCGACTTGAACAGATCAATAACAGATTGGTGCTGTTGTTATATTCGTCAAAGACTGTCTACTCTATGGTATGTGCCGGAAAAGTAGAAAGTCAATTAAAGTAAGTACATACACCGGGATTGAAGTGAATAATAGATTTCAAAGAAGTCGTAATTGTGCCATAGTCCACGCTACCTAAACTGTTCCGACCTTGTTCAGTCGATAATTTGTCGATACAATCACAAAAATTGTAACTTACCTTGAATAGCAACTGAAACAGGCATCACTTTGAATCCGAATATGGCATGGAGATTCTTCTCCTCACGATACCCAGAGATAGCCATGCAACCAGCAAAGAATGTCACATGCCACAGGTAAGTGAAGCAAACAGCAAATCCAGAGTAAGTACAAAATATCCTCACAGAAGGGAATGGACTTATAATACCAATCCAAAATGATATCATATCAGTTAGAGATGTTATTGTAATTGATACAGCTGCTTCGGACAGCATGTGCCCCATACGTTCTGGTACAGACAATTTAACTGATGTACGACGCCATGCAGCCAACATAACGAATGTGTCGTCTATTCCTATTCCTATGGAGATAATTTCATTTTTATTTCAATTGTAAAATGTCAATTATGTTCTAGCATGTTAATGTTTTATGGTAATTAAATTAGAGATTAAATCTTCCTAAGGACAAACATAAGAAGTTTCATATCAGATTTCCCACAGCATGACTTTCATGATTTAATTGGTTGGTTCTTTAAACAATTTTTCAGGATTTTTGCATTTTGAAAGTTTTCACGCACTCAGTGGTCACTCACTAAACCGTGAGTTGGAAAGTGTAGTTGAAAATTAGGAGCTAAAATGAATTGAAAATTAATTCGAAACATCGTTAACGTCTAATAAACACTCAAAATGCGTATGAAACTTTCTTCTGGCTCGCAATGTTTTATGTTTTGCATAACGAATTCATGATTTCAATTATGAAAGAAAAATTTATTATTAAATCAAATACAGAAGAATGTATGTTTCGAAAGTGATACGTACCAATCATTAGAAATGGTGCTGCTAAATTGATTCCAATAAATTCAATTCCTAAATACATCACCAGCCCGAATGCGGCCATAGTTGCCATTACAGCGGATATATTGCCCATTAGTCCGAGCCATGGTTTCGAGCGTACTGTGTCGCCCATCATGCACGTAACGATACTAAAACCAGAATTGTTATGTAATTCAATGATACGTATTCGGAGTGGATGAAGTGGTTGTCTCACCTGAACACAGCCATCAGGATAAACGTCGAACTGAAATATGGCACAACAGTTCTAGTGTTCTTCTCCAACTCGTGGTCGAGGGTTCTCGACGCGAATCTCGCTACAGAGATGTGTTTGAAGAATCCATTATCTTCAGCTTCGCCAACAACTTCTAGAAATGTTTCCTCCCAAGCAGCACCTCTGTGGGGAAGTTGGAAAATTTAATAATAGTAAATAATCGAGAAGTCACAAAAATTACTTTGCATCTTGTCGCTTACTATCAGCTGTTACGAAGTAAACTAGTTGCAATGCTGGTACACTCAGGATCGTGTTGTCTTCTGTTAGTTTTGTTCCTCCGAAGAACACTGGGAACGCGTGTGCATCCCAGGTGACAGGATTGAACATTACCGGAAACGTTAGATTCAGTTCACCAGACTCTATCTGCAAGAAGTATTAGCTTCATGGTTTCATGGTGATTTAGAAGAACGCATAAACTTACATCGTCCATAATAAAGTCCAAATTGAGAATGTCGTTGGTGAAGCACTCGTTCTCCCATCTGGCACAAGCTTGATGGTACGAATACGTGTCGCCATCATAGTGGACTGTAGCGTTTTGTATCAAATCGTCCAGCATTCTCAGCTCCTGGAAGACTTCACGTCTCAGCAGGTTCTCGTCACCATCTTTGGTTACAACAATGACTCGACCAAATCGACCTGAAAATTGAAGGAAATTAAAAAAAATTAAACATTGTGTACGTCACACGCGGTAGAAGTGAAACCTTCAGAAAACTAAACTGCATGAGAAAGAGACGAATGCAGTATCAAAAATATATATATAAAATCCTAATGGTCGGAGAATGGGATTCACTCTCTGAAAGCGGGGAAAATTCATTTTATGTAGATCAAACACAGAATGAATTTCTCTCGGATTCCTGGAAATGAATTTCATTCACCGGAGAATGGGTGAATTCATTTTCTACATGAATACGTGGGAAACATTGTATGTCTGTGTTCCATCTCATTCTCTCGCAGATGTATACGTTCGTTTCTAGTGTCACTTTATCGTTTCATTGGGTTTCAAATCACAACGGTGCGAAAGAAGTTTTCACTTCAATAATTTTCACTCAACGACATTTTGAAACGAGTTAAAGAAAATGTTAGTAAAATATCTTAACGGGGTACAGTGTTATCAGATGATAATTGTCTCTTATGCAACTCATGCAACATGTTCCACTGAAACATTCGTTTCGTTTCTCACTGTTATCTGCTTTAATTAAACACACTGAGTTGAGTTAACAGTTATTAGAACTCTATCAACAAATTGCTTTCGAACACGATCAGTTGATGAAGATCCTATCGTAGTAAGATTGAAGCGGAACAAATATCTATTTCAACATTCAACATCTCATCAACATGTGTGCATTGAAAGTTCCGTGATCTAACTTTCCATGATTATGCATAAAATGAGTTTTCTCAAAAATTTCGCAATATTTATCACAAAATAGCTTTAAGCTGTTTAAGTTTAGTGATAAAAACTTATTTATTCCATACCAAATGAAGATTTAAAGATCAGAGGTGGATTTGATGTAACACTTTCATTTTGTGATTGAGACATTGTTGATATCGTTTTGAAAAGTTGTTAGTTGATTTGATGCTGCTGTCAATGACTTTCATAACCCACACTATCCGGAAACTGACATGTACAAGCAGGTGCATTGAAATTTTTACATTACGCAACATGATCATAAGCATTCGGGAGAAATATGAATTTTCAAAAATATTTCAGGGAATTCCAACTTTTCGAAATACCTGCTGCAATTGCATCACTACGTCGCAACTTGTAAGTGCAACACACGATGCAACTGGTTTCTGTTAACAGCTATTCGACAAAAACAAATTTGACCTGTTTCCACGAATCTGCATTAGATAAAGTGATTTGATTGAAACGGTAAAAGTTGATAGGTTTTGTGGAAGTTCAGGTTTTTCTGCACTCAACCACCTCAACTCGATCGGTTAGTGGGTCTTCCTGCAAAACACATTGACCTGAATCAGATCGATTTGGCTGGGTAAATTCAAGACGAATCAATACTTAATAAGTTGATAACCATGTAATTTCGGGAATTATACCGTGCAGGAGAACCTTATCAGGGCAATGGTTTAAATATTGCGTGGAAATGCTACTGCAGGCAGAAGTGAGTTACAGTCTTACAGCTTGGAAGTATGAGGATCTTTTCGCTACTACTGTTTCTGGTCGTTCTGTGTTGCTTAGTTGAACTCAATGCAGCCCAGAGGAGACCAAAGCCGAACCGTGGGTTCCCGAAAAAAACCACTACTGTATGGGATACCAGACCCCGAAAGCGGAGCATTACCAAGGAAACCGAACAAAGGGTGAATGCAGTCCCAGCGGAATCGAAGATGGACACTAGGACACTAGGTGTTGGAAGAAGGGCAGTAGGAGGAATCCGAAAAGGGCTGTCGAGGCTAAGAAACTAACAGTGTTAATTGCTCATTGTATTCTCGATTGAGCAATTGCCTGTAATTGCAAGTAAGCGATTATAGGTATTTTCACTTAACTGTCATTTCACTTAACAAACCTTTATTCGCAAATATAGAAAATATTGGAAAAACCTTTTACTTCTATTTGATTTTACATTTTGCCTGATTTCCACTGAAACAGAAAAGTCATTTTGAAGTGAGTTCTGTCGTTCGTTTCTATTTTGAAAAAAGGTATTGTGAAGAAAATGGAAGCAGAACGCTATTGGAAATGTCATTTCCATTCATGTTTCTAGTACGATTCTGGTACAATTTGTGATTTTCGCATTTCTCCGTTTTCTGAAAGATGGCGCACACATGATGCAACACTCACTTTGAACTGGTTCAATTCTGGGATCTTTTATCCAATATCCAATTTTGAACTGGTTCTCCCATACAAATTAGGTTTCGTTGAAAGACGACCTGGAAAAGGGTTTTTTTGGAAACTGATCTAAAAAATTCAGATTTGAGTGTTTTTTTTGCTCTCCAGACAAATAAGGTTTGAAAGTGGTAAAATGGGTCGTAAACTAGAGAGCGATTTTGAAAGTGTTATGATCGGCTGATGGACGTTGAACGTTGAAAATTTGTCATGAAACAAGTTCAAGAAACCGCAGAAAACAAATCACATTTAGAACATGAAAGCACACGACATTCAAATGCGATTTAATCAAGTATCCAACGAATAACATGATACCATTGTGTATGACAAAGAAATTATCTCAATTTTAATTGCAATTGTTCATAAAATTTTTAACAAGTTTTCATGTTCATACGAAATTATGAGGAAAAATTTTATTTCAAGTTTATGAACGCCTCCTCATCAAATGCAATTCACTAGATCTACTCGTACGAATATCAAGATCTAGTTCAAGGCACATGTCATAACCTTGTGCCGTGACATGTGCCGAAATGTGTCAATAAAAATGTTTCCCTTAGTAACTGAATGTTGCGTAATTTTTTTAATTAAACTTAACTTCAAGTGTGTTCTTAAAAACATTCCCTAATTACACTAATTTCATTTTATGAGGTAGGAAAATTTATTTTATCACCTAAAAAATATTCCCGCAGTGCTAGTGACATCTAGTGGATTGAGAAGATTTTTCTAAGTTCTCTTCCGTTACTCAAATAGTACAAATTCATAATCAAATTTGACATTGTAGCCTGAAGTTACTCGAGCAAATTTCTTCAGTACCATCTAGCACTTTCAAGCATACATACGTGAATAGACCTTATAGCCGCGTTCTTGGAACTTTCTTCGATATTTTTCCATTTTGTTAGCCCTTGGTTGCATAAATTCCTCACATATTACTTGAATTTAAATTTTCAGATGAAATCAAACGAAAGTTTTGAAGAAATTGTAATTTTCTGGAATTTAAAGAATGTCGCCATCTGGACATTTCTAGCTCAACTATTCTGTTCAGAACAGCAAATGAGTTCCAGTTATTATCGAGAACTAACCTTGTTCTGTTAATTGTATGGGGTTTGACAGTTCTGTTCTGTTAGAGTGACCAAAAGAACACGGCTTATATTGTATTAAATGAAATTGGTGGTATATCATGAGCCAAATCGACACAAGTGAAATTGTTTGAAACCCACCTGGCCGAGTAATCCTCCCCACATTGAACCGATGAGTGTAGTTGACTTTGAAGAATGTCTCGACGACAGCGCGTTCAGTCTTACCCTCACCCCGGACTGGAGAGAAGAGATATTCTGGATCGATTTCATATTTCAACTGTTGATATCTGGAGAGGAAAATTTTGGTTTTAATTAAATTTTAATTAGTAAATTTCAATTTACACTCACCCTGTCATACACAGGAGGGCTAGCAGTATCGGAGTGATTATGAAGTATCCTGGATTCTTTCCGATAAATGTTCCTAGACGAAAAAACGATCTGTTCAAGGCGTTATCCACACATGATATCCCACAAGTCATCTGGAAGAGATTAATTAATTAATAAAAATTAATTTTAATTTTGAAGAAATCTGAAAAGAAATTAGGTCCACTTTCATTCCACATGGAATCCATGGTCACTTTATGTTCTAATTATTCCGTGGTTAATTAATTTTCCCTAATTTTTCATTTGTAATCCAGCGATTTTCTCTTGTTGTGCAACGAGTGTTTCTCTTCCGCGCTACTTATCGCTGCTCCCCTCGGCGTGGTTACATCAAAAATTAAAAAAATCTCTCCGAAATTTTATTGAAACAAAATTCAGATTTCAAAATGTCGTTATAAAATTTTCGTTTTTTGAATATTTCAAAATTTCATTGTTTTGTAATTCATTTTTTTAAGCTTCACTGAAGAAGTTTAACAAAATTCAGGTGAAGTATTTAACCCAGTGGCGACATTTTCCTTCCCGAAACCACCATCAGTGAGCAGAAACGACACCTGACGGTTTCTCCACAAACCTGTTAAAAAATTTACGAAACAAGTTTCTTTGCGGACAGTCCGTCAAACCGCAGAAGCCTCGTTATGTCAATCTTGTGTCTGCGAGGCGGTTTCCACCAGCAAAACGGTACCAATTCACGTAACAAGTTCACCGGATTGTTGAGTCTTGGAAGACACGGTGGAAGACATGTTGGAAAAATTTTAAACATTTACACAAAGACGACAAGGTGTATCGTTCAATCGTTTCCGCATGTCATACTACACAGTCGGATTATGAAGTTATTACGCAAAGAAAGCTAGTTTCAGACAAAGCTCAAAACGAGAAGGGAATCCTTCCCACTGAGATAAACGCCATCTATGAGCCATGAGTGCTACCAAATTTCTTGAACTCATACGGAAGTCATTAGCATGGAATTCCTCTTACACTTTTCTCACCAGAAAGTTGGCCACACTGCGGCGCGGCGGCTGCGTGACATAATTTTCTTGTTAAGTTGTCGAAAACACTCGAAAATTCGTTACGAGACGAGACGTAATGCTTGGGAAATGGAAATTTTTTTCTTCATAAACTTTAATTGAAAGCTCTTTTATGTTATGTATAAAAAAAAAGCTCAATTAAGTTTGCAGTTTCATTGCATTCCGTATTTGCGAAATCCTTCTGGAGTTGATTGACTTCAATTAATCAAAATTTAATTCAATTCGAGGGAAAGGGGAACATAAATTTCACTCAAAATGGCTTCCGGGACTTTCGTCCATGTTTTTGTAACGGTGCAATTTGCAGTCGTCGCTCGTGGCGAGGTAAACCAGAAAATGCGAAACATGTGAGTGATTTTATTGAAAAAATATTCATGAAGGAGAAGCAGTGCGTGTGTGCTGAGGTCATTGACCTTAGTCCTGAATAAAATTTATTTTCTCTTAGGTGGATGTGTGAGTGCAGAGACACATTCGTTTACGTACAGTTAATTGTTTGTCATGTGTTTGGTGTGGATGTTCGAAATTTAGATGCGCAGCTGTGTGTTAGAAAATCACAAAGCGGAATTACCCATGAACAGCATTCGCAACTTGAATTGAAGGGTAGATTTTCGTGGAAGATGTCTCCAATTATCATCAATTTCTCGCAATTAAACGGAGTATCGGAATGTGCATCTCGAACCGCAAACAAGACGAGCATGAATTCAGGTCATTAACGTGTTTGTTTTCCAACAGATGGCACTGTAGTGTGAAAAAAAAAATTAACGTTCCCAAGGACGTGATATGGATTAGAAGGCACATTGTGGTTGCACATAATTGCATTTGAAAAATGCATTTTTGTGGAATTGACTCGCGTCTTTTGGCAATGAAAAGTCCCGGAAGTGACAGCGAGGAGGCGCTCAAGTCTGTACATTTTTCGTAAATTGACTCGAATCAATTATGAATTTATTTCATTTACCTCGCACTTGCCGCAATTTAGATTCTTGTCATAATAAACTTCAAGAGCAAGCTAAGATATAGTTTTCAAGACCAGATCGTGACTGCGACGTAGTGTGGAGTGTGGAGTAAACAAATGTAAATTCATTTCAAGCAATAGATGTCACACAAGCGTATGGGGAATTTCAATTTTCCCAAGAAAATTATCCATTTTCCAAGGACAATTATGTGTGAAAAACAAAATCAAAATCTTTCCTAAAAAAAAAAATCAATTTTCCAATGTCGTCTGAGGTCATACCCAGGCAAAGAAACATTTGAAATATTTAATTCAATTAAAAGTTTAAAAAACTGAGCAATCAAGCAATTTAAATGAATAGCTATTCAGGCAAACAATAATGATTAGTTATACTATTAGTAATGAATTTTAATAAGCTGATTAATAGCCGATTCATGGTCGAATTTTTGTTTCGTTTTGCAAAGCTACTCGGTCATAGGTCACGGTAGTGATTTGATTTGAAGACAAATTGCAAAAGGAAGTATTTCGTTGAGTATAAGATATTTCAATTTCACTTATTAATTACCCGAATTACAAAACACAGAATTGTAAATCAGTAAACAACACACGCGTGCTGAATACCTGATTTCATTGTCACTCATTTTGACTGGAATACAATAAATTTTTTGTTTACCCAAAATTCATTGTCGAAATAATTTCAAAAATCCCTGAATTTTTCAATTTTTCCCAAAAATTTCAGTTTTCCTTCAACAATTGTCATGCAAATCATGTCAACGTTGAATTGTGACAAAAACCGAAAGTCTCCGAAGTCACCAACCCATTTTCCTTTTCGTTAGTAGAGACACAGGGTAATGTTTTTCGAGTGTATGTATGTATGTATGTATGTATGTATAATTCTAACAGTTTGATGGATTTCAGCTTGAGAAGTGTCGTTAGATTTGTCTCAACCGTGAGAGTGACACTGGGTGCAAATTTTTTTTCAAAATTGAATAAAATTTTCAACAACATCAACTTCCTACATTCACCAATTGCTCTTTCGTCAATTTCACTTGAAATCATCCATCGGTTGCGGCCATTCACCAGGTCCGATCTGACTTACTTTCATTTAAACGACTTTGCACGTGAAAAACGTAAAAATGTTTCAACAAAAACTTAAATAAAAGTTAAATAAAAATGAACTGGAACACGTCGTTTCTTGAAGAAACACAAGAAAAAGTCGTCGTTTCTTGTAATTACAGCCTGGATGAAATACGTTTAAAACAATACTCGAATTAGAGTTTTTAAATTTGAGTAATTTAACAAATTTCCTTGCAATAATTTTGAAAATCACGAAGAATTTCAATTCAACTTTCTTTGGTTTTACCGAAATTGGCAGTGGAATGTGCAGCCACCTGTTTCGTTAAACGACTGCACATGAGCAAACATACGAGTAAATGCTTGTATCCAACGATCGGAACAATATGCAGCTTCAAGGAAGTGCAGCATAGCTTGAATGCATTCTTGACATGAGGAAGAGCATGGAAATGATTTTCGAATTCAAGGAAGTGCGATGGAGCTGAAATAATTGAAGATGTTAGTACGAAGCGGAAGTCAATGGTTTGGGCGTTCCCTAGCCCCAATAACGTTCTCAGTGTAACTAGACTCCGTTGAGCAACAATGCTTGGTGCAATGTTCAGTGATTACAAAACTCCAGGTCGAGGTTACCTACTTGACGATCTGCATGTACAATAATTGCAGTTCTTGGCCTGAGCTTTTATATTTCCATGCAAACAATTTTGTAAACAAATCACATTTGATAGCGAAATAAAAATTATTAGTAATTTTTCTTTCAACTATTAAGTCAGGGACATTGAATTGCTTCATTGCGGGTGAGAAATTGAAAAAGTTTTTCGTTCAACTTTCAATGTTGACGACAGATGCATTTCAATTGGATTCGAATTGCTTTCAACCTACTTATATTCATACGTGATGACATTCGAGTTGATCAACTTCTGTTGAATTCAATTCAAGTGACTGCAGGTCCTTTCAACAGGATACAGAATGAAGTGACTCCACAAACTCGTCTTGATTTCGAACGTAGAGCAGAGTTGACCCACTTGGAGCAGATGGTTTCAACCACAAAAAACATTCAAAAACCAGATGGAGCGGAGTGGTTTCCCAACTCATAATTAAATGAAATTAACCATTCTCAGATGAACAAGTTCCATTCGTTCCACAGACACTAATTACGTGCTGTTAGCATTCACTTGCCAATTGCATTCCACACATTCGTATTGTAATTAGTTGTAAATTTTTGAATTTTTAATTGTTTTCTAATTTAGGTGTCAATAACTGATAATTACGAAACGAAACACATGGAGCGATTTCTCAAAAGAATTTTCTTAATAAAAATTAATTTTCATATTGTTTCATTCCACAATCATTTTCATTACAAAAGCAGAAAAATTCCAATTGGCGCAAGAAAACTAGGGTAAACTGAAATTTTCAATTTTCTTTTAATATTCAATACGTAAAGTTGATTATTTCAATTGTTACCTTGACCACGATTAGTAAATAAAATAAAAACAAAATTAATTTTTTTTTACGAAATTATTGGCTCAATTACAATCAGAGACATCTGGAGTGAATAGGAGTGAATTGATTATCAACTACAGTCATTTTGTTTCACACACGGAAACTCCATTCAGATTGTTTCACAGATGTGTGCTGACTCAATTGTGTGGGAACATGAAAGGAAAGAAAATGTGCTTGTGGTAGTTCAGTGGTAAGAGCATTTGCACGGAAAGCAGAAGGACGCTGGTTCGATTCCCAGTCACGAAGCATTCAACATTTTCTCCTTTCATCTTCTACAGAACTTTTGGTGGAAATTTTCTCGTTCAAATTCAAATTGAAATTCAAATTAAAATTCAAATTGAAATTCACTCGAAAATTGTGTCGACGAAAATTCACGAATGCTCGAATTCACGCAGTGGTCCAAATTAGAGTCAATCAAAAATTCATTTCGAGTCACACATTGTGACAGTTTGTTTTGGTGGAAAGTGAAGAAACACAAAAGAAAATTCACTTGAATTAGTGATTATGTCAAATGGCAACGGAAGTGCCCCCTTTAAAGATGGAGTCTCAAGCAGTTCCATTTCATCTGTCAGAACAGATTTGTCGTACATTGACCGGAAATGACTGTAAACTCATAACGAATTCAATTACGACATGTTGTGTCACATCGTCTTAACTAATTCCTTGAATTTTCCACACCAGATGTCACTGGTTGACCTTCCACTGACAGATTCACTTTTTACTTTAACATTTCTTCCCACTTCCACTTCCGTCACACTCCGTCAATGGCACCAAGTAACAAAGAAATTTTGCAACATGAACCCAACGTGCTGAGGTCAGGTGCACTTCTTCATGGCTCCACACATTCTTTTTTCTGCTTTCGTGAGGTTATTGAGCTCGTTCGAGATACTGTGACCTCAATCGATGATGACAGTAACATAACACGAAGATGACACACATATTTTTGGAAAGAAGAGAATTCGGTTAAGAATCGAAAGAATGTCACAAATCACAGTGATTTTAGTGAAAGTTTTTGTGATGAAAGCTTTTCACCTGATTTGGGTGATACTCTCATTATATTGTTTCATTCAAAATTGCTCTATTATCCACAATGTGACAATGGCGACATCTTTGAAAATGAAAATTGACTTTGATTTGAAATGGTTGAGAAGTTCTAAGGAGGCTTTCATCACTGACTCATTGTCGTAGAAGTTATGACTAACAGATGGCATTGGGTTAACCGCAAGCACGTGCTACAAGTCCTCCAAAGACGATTCATTCAAAGGTTGCCAAAAGCACAATGCTGTATTGTTCCTGCTGTAGGTGTCATAAAGATTTAATCATTTTTCTCGCAATTCTAGTGACAAGAAAGAACAGAGGATCATTGGCATGTCTAAATAAGGATTTGGCCTTTCATTGTTCATGTGAGTCATTGGAGGGCACAGAGGTCATTGCCACTAGCTGACAGTGAATTCACAGTCAGTGTCATCATCCGTGATTTTCTTCAACTTTCTTCGATCAATCGATGCACTACTGCTGCAATTGAGTGATGATTTGCAAGAAGCCAGCAGAGAAGATGCCACAATTGCCGTGATCTTCTTTCAGACACGATTCAACTAGGGCAGTGATGTTTCTTCCCATGACACTCGAGATGGTGCTGGGGTAGCATTCTCATCATCATGAGGTTTGAAACGAAGAAAGTCTAATGGTTTCCCACGGTACTCTTTTCTCGGTTCTCGTTCTGTCGTCACTTTCCACTCCGACTTGAGTGTGAAAAAAGCGCGGTTTCATCTTCAATTAATTTCTTTCCTTCGTTTGCCTACCTCTTAGTCGCTCAGCTTCTTCAAACAGAAGAAAAATCAAATCTCGGTTTGAGTAAATAAAAATTAAATTTTTTTTTTTTTTTAACCACAAATCAAAATTGAAAATCGAAAACGATAATTCGTCGCAATTCGATTTCGTACTGAAGAATAAACACACACACACACACACACATGATCAAATGCGACCGCACACGAACGAACGATTCACTGTTGAAACAATTGTTTGAGAAAATTTTGATTTACGACAAAAGTGCAATTTAAACGACAATAAACACACACACGCGATCAAACGCGACCACAGACGAACGAACGATTCACTGTTGAAACAATTGTTTGAGAAAATTTTGACTTGCGACGAAAGTGCAATTTAAACGACAGTAGTCACCTCACAATCAGTAAAAAATCATTGAGCTTTGGTGACTGGGTCGTTTAAGGCACTTATTGGACGCCTGTCACTTTACTTGAAACTGAGGCATTCATTGCTTCGTTAATCTTCATTTGTGACGGTACTTGACCGTTTCGAAAGGTTTAAGTATCCAAAAGATTGTGACAGACCCAGAGATTTGACAGTTTTCGAAGAATGACCCTCAGATGACTATAAAGACTTAAGCGTTGCCACCTTGAAGACACAAAAAGCTGTGCAATAAGCTGATGCACTCATTGTGGTGTTGCTCGAAAAAATTGCGACTTATTCAACGCGAAATTGCAAAATCCATGAGCGCCTTGTGGCAAAAGACTTTAAAAATTTGCGAAAAATTTCACTCTCAAGCGAAGAAGACGCCATTACCACGTTCCAAAATGGGGAACAAAAGATTCGAGTTTCATGGTTTAGTGGAGCTCATAGTTATGTTACGCCTCGTTATCAGGAAATCGTCTTAAGCCGTGCTGTACCTCTGAATGTATGTACGTGGCACAGCATAACAGTTTTACTAAATATGATTCATTTAAATCGTTTAAAATTGAATTTAAATAAACAATAACTTAAAAACTCGACAAGTATCCAGGTAAGCCGGACGCTAGGCACATAAACGCGAAAGGCACACGTCCAAATTCGTCAAACAAAGCGACAATTATTCGCGTATTTCTCTCGTTACGATTGACAAACAACCATGAAACAATCAGTGATCGTACATACTTACTCAAGTTAATTATTTTGTTTCATACGATCGCTTTGAAAGCTTCGATTAAGAAATTATCGCGGACAAAGTTGCGTGTACTTGACGAAAATAGAATTGGATAACCGCAAACGGGGGCAATTTCTAGTGGAGGTATTGGTAGCATTTGAAATGTTACGATCGTCATCTAGTGCAAGATCAACACGCGGGAAGTCATGACGAATCCAACGACACCTCACATGTTAACGTACGATGAGTCTTTCGAGAAGGAATCCATGTTGAGGCAACACAGGGACAAGGCGGATCATGATAGAATTGAGGATCGCGACCAGGAACTCGAGTTCATGATCGTTGGATTTAGTCCAATTGGAATCCAGGATCGTTGGGTAGTTTGTGGACTCAGCAAGATCAACAAGAGATAAGTCCTTCAAGAAGGAATCCATGTTGAGTCAACACAGGGACAAGGAGGATCACGATAGAATTGAGGATCGCGATCGGTAACCATTCACGGAAGTTCCTTTGAATTTGAAGCAACAGGGAGCATACATGGGTCTCCAACTCGAGTTCATGATCGTTGACTATCGACATTGGACTGATCATGTGGGGCCTGTTAGACTACGATGATTCATGAAGGATATAGTCCAATTGGAATCGAGGATCCTTGGGTAGATTGTGGACTGAGCAAGATCAGCGAGAGACGAGTCCTTCAAGAGAGAGCTGCAGTTCGGAATCAATTTGCAGGATCCGTATATTAGAATGTTGGCTTGGAAGCAGTCGAAATGTCTGCACGATCATAGAACAGTCCACCATGTTCAGCGTTTAGGTGTGCCGGCATGGAATTCGAATTGAACGCTCGCGATCATGTTGAGTTGAACGTCAAACTGGTGCGGATTTTGCAATCGCCAGAAACTCGCTCACCATGGACTAGTGATCTTGAAAGAGGTACCCGCCAACCAGAGAGAAACATTCTCCCCTTCATTCTTGATTTGCGCCACAAATTGATAAAAATCACTTTGCCAGCAAAAAGTAAAAGTGCACCGGGTCTCCGGGATCGCGATCGCAAGAACCTCAAACACCACCCTAATGACACGTTTTCCATTTGAAGCAATTTGCAGCACATAATTTCCACGTTAAATCGCCATTTTCTGGTTTCTGACGATAATGATGATGATGATCGCAGTTGACTGTAGTTGAACGAAAATTGAAATTTCTTCGTCTAACACCGAGTCCACTCGGAACTTTCACTTTACGTTCAGCAGCTTTGCATTTTCGTATTGCGACGAATAAATGCAGTCGACTCAATGAATGAGACTTGCTCAATTCAGTTTTATTTTTATTTTGGATTTTGCTTTTGGTTTTTGGATTTGGATGTCACATTTTCCATTTCGCGCATGTAAATTTTTGAGAAGAAAGTTTTTCGACACGATCGACGACGCGACGTGGACAGGCTGGACTTTTGAGAAAATCTTCGAAAATTCACTCAACATTCTTGGAATGTTTGAGGCGCCATTACAAACAAGATGGCGGTGATGGCTTCCATTCTTTTCAGTTGAATAAAAGTTGATCAACAGCAACACGTGCTCTCGACTAGATCAACAGAAATTGATCAATTCCATTCTCATTGCGTTCCCAAGGATAATCCACTTCGCTTGAGAATTTCCATAGTAAACAAGAGTTCGACCAAATTGTAACGAAGACGTGATCTGGGCACAAGACTAGCCAGGCTCATGAACTCAATTAACTGATTTACATGCCAGCATTGAGTGAATTTCGAGTGAAATTGTTGAATGACTGCCGGAAATTGAACACGTGTGTAAGTTTCAAATTATTCTAAAGCTTATTTTTGTCAAAGCTTCAAGAAGATTTCAATGGGCTTCAATGGGAATTTCACCGAGCAGGGCACCAGGGTATTCACATTTGACACAAAAAGATCAATCAGTCCAAGGGGACTTTGTTGACAGTGTCAATTGAATGAATTAAAACCACAAAAATCACATTTCTACCAAAACATCTCATAGATGGCAGTAGTTGTGAACTTGTTGTGGCGACTCAATGTATCCTCGGGATTTTTCAGTGGTCAGAGCATCTGCCCGGTTCGATTCCCGGTCTCGAGCATTCAACATTTTCCTCCTCCATGTTTCACACTGTGCCTCTTGTGCCAACAGTAGGTCTACCTACTCCGTGATCCAGATAATTGCGAAAATGTGGTGCGTAGGTTCCGCAATTCATTTCGAATTATGTAACCTTCTTTGGCTGCATTTAAAAATAAATAAAACTCAAGTAATTCACACAACAATCAAATGAATATTCCTTGATTCGTATTTTCCTGAGATTCTGAGAAACTTTCATCACGAGGCATTCACTTCAATTCGTTCGGTGATTGAGTAAATTCGAAAATAATAATAACAAAAATTTGTGCCGTGCCATTCAACGGGTAATCAACATTTACTTGGGCATTTTTTCGCTTTTCAAATTACAATTTTCAATCAACTCGACTCGTTCAAGTGTGAAACAATTCAACTATTGAACAAGTGATTCTGTTTTTAATTTTTAGTTTAATTATGAAAACAATTCAAATCATTTCTTACATAAAACCAACAGTATTATGTCACTGTTCAAGTGTTCCACATTCAGTTGATGCAATTATCCCGTCTTACCAAAGAACTAAAAGCAAGGGGAATGTGTCTCTTTCTCATCTACTATGACACTTTACCCACGAAGCAACTGTATGTTCCTGTAGTCATTACTTCGTAGTAATTGACTACCGACTTCATCTTGTGATTCCAATAGATACTCCTCATATCTTGTGTGAGAAGAGTTGGAAATTCCACATTCAGTTGATGCAATTATCCCGTCTTACCAAAGAACTAAAATCAAGGGGAATGTGTCTCTTTCTCTTCTACCATGACGCTTTACCCACGAAGCAAAAGGATAGACTGCACGTTCCTGTAGTCATTACTTCGTAGTATTTGGTAACCGTAGTTATTGACTACCGACTTCATCTTAAGATTACGATACTCCTTACATCTTGTTTGAGAAGAGTTGGAAATTCCACATTCAGTTGATGCAATTATCCCATCTCACCAAAGAACTAAAATCAAGTGGAATGGAAAATAAAATAACGATAACACTTTATGAGGACTTCAGATAGACTCCATAGACTGCACGTTCCTCTTGTTATTATTTCATAGGACTCGGTTGGTCAATCTTTAAATTGAAAGTACCACCATCTCTTGACCACCTCGACTTCATCTTGTGATTACAATAGATACTACTCATAACTTGTGTGAGAAGAGTTGGAAATTCCACAATTGATCCGTCTTACCAAAGAACTAAAATCATGGGGAATGGAAAATCAAATTTGTCACTATCTAAATTTGTCTTGTACGATGACACTTTACAAGGATTTTGGGGTAGTGATAAAGACTACAAGTTCCTATTGTTGTTACTTCAAAGAAGTCGGTTGGTAATTTTTAAATTGCATATACTGCCATCTGTTGACCACTGACTTCATCTTGTAATTACGATACCCCTGTGTTGTGTGAGAAGAGTTGCAAATTGTTGAATGACTTTCCAGATTCAATTCATGCAATTATTCCGTCTTACCAAAGAACTAAAATTAAGAGGAATGTGTTTTTGTCCTTATATCTTTTACTATGACACTTGCACCATTAGCATTCTGGGTACTACTATAACTAGTATGAGCCCAGAAAAGATTCTAAGAGAAGCTAATTCCGTTCCTGTAGTTATTACTTTGAAGGACTCGGTTGGAAATCTTTAAATTGAAACCACGCCATCTGTTGACTATCGACTTTTTCTTGTTATTGCGATACTCTTCTCGATGAATGACATTCCACAATTATCCCGTCTTATTTTTTGAAAACTCAAATGTGTCTCAGCCCTACTTCACTGAAAGATGACTCTTTACCTAAGAACCAAAAGAAACAGGAACGTGCAAGGACTTTTGGGCCCTACCTTATACTTCAATTGAAAGTACCGCCATCTGTTGACTACCGAGTTCATCTTGTGGTTAGGATTCGCCTCTTGCTAGAAGAGTTGGAAATGGTTTAATATCGAATGAAAAATTTCAAAATTGTCCGAGCGTCAATTGCGACTTCCATTTAAAGAAAATCAAAAATAATTATAAAAACAAACTGAAATTTTTTCCTATCGACATTTTCCGCCATTTTCGTGCAGTAAATTTTAAATAATTCAAACCGAATTCGGTTAAAACATAAAAATACAACAACAGCAACAGCAACAAGCGATTGAATGCAAATCAATGTAACAGTCGACCTTCTTGTCGACAATTCGAGTGTTCTTTCGAAAACAGCCTCGTTTTGTCATTTGCTACGACCATTTTGATTTCCTGCAGGTCTAACCAGGGCGGGGGACCAGTTGTAGCCATGAAATTTCTATTTAAGACTTGAGTCTCCTTCAGGTCGTGATGTAACAAGACTAATCCATTCGGACTCAGCTTTGGCCAGTGCACGAACTCTAGGAGTGAAAGTTCAATTGAAGTTGATTTGGTGGAACAACGGGCCCTAACTCTCACTTCTGGCACCACGGCGAATTGGGCGTCGATAATGGATTAAATGCATTCAATTTAATTGATCAATTACCACGAGTTGGAGACAATTTCACTAATTGAATGGTAACTCCAAGGAGAATGCCTTCAGCGCCATCTCTGTGTCACATTCAGAGAAATTCGAATTTTTCAACGTTTTAACGATGGGAACAGTTTCAAATCTACTGACAGCTTGAGTCACACGCAGGTTTGAAAGTAGCTTGACTCGTTTTTGTGGAGTGTGAGCGTTTTGTAACAGCGATAAGTGCATGAATTCGCCCCTAGGCCCTGTTCGGCTTGAGTCACAATCTAATTAAAGTGAATTACAAGCAATTGAGGCATTTCTGCAATAGATAGGTACTAGGACCTGCTCAGTGCATTCCATATTTCACAACAAACGAATCTTCACAAATGCTGAGCTAGTGATCTTTCAAGTGCAAGGACACCTGATGCCATCAAACCTAAAATTACCTTTTGACACGATCAGTAGTGAAAACCTGGTCATGGCCTTCCAGTTCCGTTCAGATGAAGATTGCTCAAATGTTGCGAGACACGATCGACACAAGTGATCGTGGACCAGCTTTGAGGATCGTTTCATACCTCCTTCGACGGATGATCATCTCTTTGGATGACATGGAAAGTGGAGTTATGCAAGTATTAGGAAACTCTCATGGTTTTCCCAACGATCTTTCACTGGTCACATGTGATTGCTTCATTTGAAGATGCGTCAAAATGTCGTTCAGCGAAAACCCCAAAAAGTTCAGATGATCGCAAATTTGATTTCATCACAAGTAAACGTTCAAGTGAAAGTCACCGTGAAATAGTTGGGTTTGCGGATGTTTTTTTTCGAAATTAAATCATAATTTTTTTGTTTTTTTGGGAAAATTTTGAAAAGTGATCGTTATCGTGGAGGAAAATTCAGTGAATAAAAATTGAAATTTTGTAATTTTCCAAATTGGATTTTAAATTTTTTGATTAATGGTTCAGTGGCAGTTGAATGCTGTTGTATCATCAGGTGATATTTGAAGCGGAAACGATCGTGTAATCCTTTTAGCACCTTCCGGCTTGGAAATTCCTTCAAAACCTTCTTGCCTTAACGACTTCATGCCTTTTATGATTGGATGTAAAGGATCACCAGACAAAAGAGGATTTTTCCGAGAAGGATCAAAGGTCGGCAACAAGTGATCTTGTGCAGGAAAATCGTGTTCCTTCAATTGCCACCTCTGCAGCAGGTATAGCGGTTCGGAATTTCAAAGATTTACGACACCATGACCATCTGTGGACTGCGTAACAAATGCAACAGTATGTCGCCTTTGAGTCGGCGAATCCTGATGCGCACTACTTGGAATTGACTTCGAACTGTTTTTTACCGAAATTCGAAATTCCAAACCGGACACTTGCACAGTTCGAAAATCTCAAGACGAAAACAGAAACGAGAAGATTTCGATATTTTGCACATAAAATTCGAATTTATGGCGAATAAATTAAATTTTTTTGATATTATTCGAAAAATTAACGGAGGAGTGCAGACATTTAAATAATCGTTCAAAGGTCAACAAAGGACAAACTTGGAAAACAAAAATTTTTAAAAACGAATTGAAAAAATTCAATTCAATTCGAAAGAACTGTAAAAAATTCACAGAGAGAAGTATTTGGTACACCAACACACACAGAAATCTTTTTAAAAACTATCTAGAGGACATTTGACAGGTTTTCGTTACACACAATGTATTCCACAAATAACGAATTTATTCGAAATTTTCGAAAACTTTCACGTCCCAGTTATCATTTTCGAAAAAATGTATTTAGAATTTTGTTGATTTTGTTAATTAAAAATAAATTAAATAAATTTTGAATGGATTTCTCCAACTCACCTTGATGGATTCGGAAGTGCTCGTCGATGGAGGCGTCTCTGATTATCCACAAAAGTAAGGAGAATTGCTTCGAGGATTTTGAAAATTTCTAATCCTTTTTTCACACACAAAATAATTTTAACGAAATTTTCAAAAGTTTTCCACCAACTAAATTAATTAATTAATAAAATTAAAATAATTTTAGTCAACCATAATTCACTGAAAATTTCAACAAATCACAAACACAAACAAAATATGAATTTTCCAAATTTCACTTGGAAACAACACGAATTTTCTCAAATTTTCCACAAACTTCTCGTTCACGTTAATCCCGTTATTATCCGTATTACATGTATGAGGAAAAACTGAATTGAATTGAACGGAAAAACTCGGTTTGATCAATTCACTGGTCGATCGAGAAGAGGTTTCCCTCGTCGTAAGACGTCTTTCGTATGCCAAATCGCGGCTACAACTCCGAAATGTTAACAAGTGATACCGTCTTGATCGCGCACTAGACCACAACGCCAGGTAAACGCCAGGTAAGAGACCGAACTGAAAAGATTCGGTTATTGTGTTTGAGAATTTTCCGTGAAGAAAATTTTCTTGTTTCTTGTGGAAACCACCACCACACCACGATTTCGATGACGTTACACGTTTCACCTTCTCTTCTTTCTTTCTTTGTCGGTTGCTTACTACTTTCTTCTTCTTTAAAAAAAAATTGTTTTCTTCAAAATCGTCTTAACGGGTTACGAACAATCCGAATTGGGTTTATTGAATTTCTGTGCTTCTTCTACTACAATTTATACAACACAGTTTCCAGGCTCTGTTAAGAGTTAACAACTTTTTAGCTTCAATCGCGAATTTGTACTGCCATCGAACGCCAGCTTTTTGTCCGCTTAAGCCGCACACTCGACTCGGTACACGTCTTTTATTCGAGATAAACGGACTCAATTAAATTTAATTTTTTCTCGTTGAATTTTTGTTTTTGTTCCAATCAGATCTGCGCTCCAGATCCGAGACTCTCATGTGTCGAAGATCGCAACCAGTTTGTAGTCGAGACACTTTCGTTTGGTGTTCATTCATTTTGCGAGAGAATGAATTCTCTCTCGAAGAGAAATTTCTTCAAGGCGATCAAGTCAAGACTTTCTCCCACTTTCTTGGACATTTCTTCGTCTTCCGGAGCACTGCCAGCTTCGAGTTTCTCTTCGACTCATTTTGCATTTAGTAACGGATTCAACTCGCACTTGCAATTTCTCTCTTCTCCTACACTCAAGGAGCAATCCTCTCTTCACATTTTCCCGAATGTCTTGTGCAATTTCCATTTTGGCAATTCGTCGAATGTCCGCCATTTTCCTTGTTGCATCAAATCGAATTTTCATTTTCAATTTGAGATTATCCATGCTAAAAATGCAAAAATTAATTTTATTTAATTTATTTAATTACATACGTACTCCTGCAAATTTGTTTTCCACTGCAAGTGCACAAGGAGTGGATGGAAAATGTTTCCATTTGGAAAAACCGAAGCTGACCTCGTTCACGTCCGCCATTGCAAGTCGAATTCGTTCGTCAAGAGAAGCATCCACGTTTTTCTGGTAAGTTCCACAATTTGCAGAAACTGTCCGCCATTTTCCTTTTTTCATCAAATCCAATTTTCGTTTTTAATTTCGAGATTTTCATGCTGGAAATGTTAAAATTGAATTTCTTTTATTATTAAAGTGTTCGGGAAAACATTTTTCCACTGTAAGTGTGTTAGTGGATGAAAATTTCAATCCGAAGCCGACCACGTCCGCCATTGCAAGTCGAATTCGTTTCAGGAATTTCAGTCAATTTCCATGGACTTTGAAAACTACCTACATTCGGGAGGATCATCCACGTTTTTCTGGTAAGTTCCATAATTTTCCAACAATTTAATTTCATCCAGAACGAAGTGAACAAATTTTACATCACGGCGAAACACACACGACGACCGACTTCCTCGCAAGATCAAAGGTGACTGACCTCATCGCTCGCGTAACCGCCAAAAATCACGTTTCGAAGAACCGCAGTGCGAATCAGTGCAAATCAGTGGTGTCATCTATCTCAACTAAAAAGAAATTTTCCTCAACTTCGAACTTAAATTTCACGAGAATCAATTCTAATACGAATTTTCAATTTGTTCTTATTGGAAAATTGAAAATTTCTATAAATTTTCATTATTTCATTAATTTGGAAACGTCAAAATTCGATAATGATTTTAATTCGGTAATGACGTTGCGTCAATTTCATTTGACATTTTCCACGAAAGAATTAAATTTTTTAACAGATTAATGATTTAAAACAGAAAATAATAAAATCATATTAGACTGTACTAAAATTCAAATTCAAAACCTAAAATTTAGTACTACCACAGGTGACGTCATTCTAACTCGAATCGAATTTCGAAAGGACGCCGCAACTTCAGTTTTCGGCGGGATCAGCTCGAGGCGGACGTACGAAATTGATGGTCGCGGAAAATTGTGAATTTCCCTTAAGTGACGCGGATTTAAATCGTGGAAAATCGATTACGGGCGAGTTCTGCATGTATTCCGCAATTATCCTTACTCACAATCGAGGAAATGGCACACTGACAGGTATTGAAAATTCTCTCAAACTTCGATCGACCTCGTTCCAGTCACGAATGAAATTTTCCTTTCACAGAAGAACCCACTGCAACCAAAATCGAAAGAAAGTGCATCTTGAGAAGCATTCCACAGACCTGCACTGCATTGAATCGGTTTGAATGTCGAGGTCACCGGTTCATTGGTGGCTTTCACTTCACGAAGACCGAAACAGAGACATTTTGTAACAAGATTAATTCCTTGAGAACGAGTTTCCCAGTGATAAGTCACTCAAGAGTCTCATGGGATTATCTCACAGAAGTCGGAACGGAATGTAGGTGAGTAGAGTTTATAACTCTCACCGGTACCTGATCATGAATGTGCCACTTTTGATTTTACTTCCAGACCTTCCTTCTGACGACCTTGCTATCACTAGTATCAACGTTCAAACACGATTATCAAGAACATAAAACTCAAAAGTTGATTGAATCTGAACCATATCTTTGACCCACTGACTTCGAGTCACAAAAGAATAACAGTGAGCACAACTCAAACACGTCGTTACGAACAATTCAACAATTGTAATTCTTTTAGGTTCAAGATGCATCATATCGATCCCAAGAGGATCACGACAAACTTTCTAGCGAAATTATTAAGTTTCACTTTCGCTTCCTGTTGAGGCTGATAGCCAGAACATTTCGATGTCATTTCATTTAATCCTACAAACGAAAGTGTTATCAATGTCTGCTGCTTGATTTACAATGAGTCGGAATTGTAAAAGTTGAAAATTTATTGCACTTCTTCTGGAACAATCAATGCCGACGAAACCTTCCAGCAAGCCGGGAGACATTCCGGCAGAAGGTAATGCAACCAACACAGTCTTCTTCGTACAAATTGTCGACTTCTGTTTGACAAATAAGCGTGGGTGATCATTCCACATTAGACCACGATCATGTCCAAGTCTAATCAACAGAACAATGTGGAATGTTTCCGGTGTCAATGGAACCTTCTCGTGGTTTTGCTGGTATGTATTTCCTTGTCATTTCATTCATTGGGATGGGGTTGGAGTTGATTTACGAAATTATATTTCAATCAAGTTCAACGCTCCGCAACTAGAATAAAGATTTAATTTAATTTAATTTCATTTAACGTTGACGTTAATGAATTCGATTTTGTGAACAAACGCGCCACCAAAGTGTCAGTAATCGAAACCACATTCACTCTCGCAGAGTGTGCATCGGATAAGTTGAAGTTGAATCGTTTTCGTCCAGATGTCGCAACATTCGTCACAGTGCAATTCCGTAGAGGAATTTGACATTTCTGATAAGAAAGTCGCAAAATAACTTCTGTTTTGACGTTTCGTCGGTACCGGTTGTGAATTCTTTTGGGAAAAACGAAAGAAAATCATCTTGTCGTTGTGATAATTGCGTTTTTCACGTTTCGAATGAATTTTCCGTGTTTTTCTGAGGTATAAACAGCGAAATGAACGCAATGGAATCGCTGTGATTTGAGAGGGAATTGAAAGGTTTCTCCGCGTTTCGAACGGAAGTTTGAAGGGAATTTGAGGAAAATCTCATTAATTCGTGAAAATTATAATTGAAAATCACTTGTGACAGTGACAAAAATCACATCAGTTCAATTCATGCAAATCAGTGAAGGAAAATACGCGAAAAAATCAAAGTGTGTCGCGTTAATTATAGAAATTGCGCCAAATCATGGACTGGTTGCGGAGTAAAACGACGACTAGAAGTAATTCGTCAAATTATTCAGCTGCTGCTGATTGTCGCGTGAAGAAGCGATAATTTTATGCGCACGCGTCGTTTATGGACGTGGATTTGTTTACTATCAACAGAATGAGGTGAATTGAGTTCAAAGTTTTTTGGGGTTTTTATCAGAATTTTGCTCCACAAAATGTGGGAATTCGAATTGAGATCAATTTGAATTTGACAAAGTTTTCAATAGTTAAGATTCTTGGGAGAAAGTTCACATGAAAGTTAGATCAATTCTAGCCATGAGACACCATCTGTTAGTGAACTAGTGAACAACTTGAATTCCTCCTCACTGACACTTTCAATCGGTAAAGGAACGTTCACATCCCAACGTCAAAGTGGAAACCCAACGAGTGAGGCATCAATCTTTTGTTCCACTTTCACTTTAGGTGCATAGAGAAAGAGTGATGCATCATTCCATATGTAAGAAAGTGACAAAAACCACTTCCACGTTGACGTTGGGATGTGAATGTCCCTTAACGAATTTTTCTTTTCTGATTAGAAACTTGACATTCAAATGAGATACAGTATAATTTCGATAAACGCAACTAGCTGTGACCAAACACACACATATAAGGAATGAGATACATATATTCATGCGATAGTGACAGCAGAAGCATATGTATAAAATGACACTGTGAATGTAATTACGTCAAATGTGTCACTTGGTTATTGCGACAGCCACAGTTTCCTTTAGTTGCGTTTATCAAGGTTGCACTGTATCACAATGCGTACAATTTCAGGATTTCACATCCTTAAGGGTTAAAATAGAAAGGATACTGTAGATCAACGATTTCTACAGATATTCACAATTCTGTTAACTTAACAGAATAATGTTAACTAACAGAATAATGTTAATTAACATAGCTCATAATAACATCTGATGCACTTATTTTCGCAATAACTTTATAAGGACTCGTTCAATTTGAATTTTGTTTTCACCAATACATTAAGGATAAAATTCACTAATTGGGGTGTTTCAGCGATTTTCGTTAATATTCATCATTCAATAACTAGTAGTCATTTAACAAAACAAAATTTATTCAAAAATAAATTGTCAAAAATTCCACCATTTGCAATTTAGCAAAATTTCAAAAACGTCTTTTAGCGGAAAAAGTAATAAATTACGAGAAATTCCTCAATCAATTATTTCCCTGTGATTTTGTATGACATCATGCAAAAGTGCAACAAGATTTTTGAATTATATCCCCAAAAAAAAATGTGAATAAATCAATTAATTTCCCACACCGAATTGGGGAGACTAACGTAGTTTTTGGGGAAAGAATGAAAAAATCTTCAAAGAAAAATTTATGACAAGTCGATGCGGTCAGTCTGGGTTGCATATTTCGCTTGATAAATGTCTGACATCGTCCTAAATTGGTGGATCTCCTGCTTTATCAGACAGACATTTGTTTTGAAAGCTTAAAAGCAAACCACAAAAGTCTGGGTCAATGACAAGCCGCGCGGAAATCTGCTCCTTTGAGGGGATGTACTTCTGGGGTTCATTAAAACGTCTTTGTGTCGTCGCTGGTAAAATTCATAATTTATTTGCAAATTTAAATTAATTAAAAATATCCAGAATGAGAATGTTCGAAAGTATCTCCAAACTCGGTAGTGGCTTTAATGAGATTTACTGAGATTCACCTGATATGCCTCCTGGGAGTATTTTTGTGGAGACGGATAAGAATCTAACGATCGTGAGACACGACCACCCGAAATTGTCAAAATGCAACGACCTCTAGTGAGTCAGCATCATGTGCATGAGACACTGTCACGCTAATTGAAATAAAAATCCAGAAACATTCAAACGTATGAAACGCCATCTGTTAGATAAATGAACAAATCGACTTAGAGTCACTTGAACTTGGCGCTCTCCAGCTTACAGCGAATCATCTCGCAGTCATTGCGGAGAGCGTCGTTCTGTGGATCCTCCTTGAGGGCGTCCACCATGTCCTTGTAGCCCTCCTCGAGGGAATTCAGTTTGCAATAAGCAGCTCCCCGTCTAGCCTTGGATATAGCCATCAGTTTGGTTATGTTCACCGGTGGATTCTGTTCGAGGAGGTAAATCGCTTTGGAGCAGTCGTCAACCTGAAGGAAAGGACGAATTGAGATTAGGCCGAACAAGTCATATTGCTTCTCTTACGCATTGCTGGTACTCCTCCAGACCGAAATGGGCTCCACCACGATTCACGTACAAATCCGCTCGGCACTCGTCGACTTTGATCGCTTCCGAGTACGCGGAAACGGCGCTCAGGAAGTCCTTGTGTGCGTAGAACTCGTCTCCTTTGGATTTGAGCCAGTCGGACTTCTTCTGCTCTGGCGGAGGGAACAGGTGCTGCGTGGACTCTCTTTTCGGCAGATTCGATTTGTGTTTGCTGAAATCCACTTGAATGGTTGCGGATTGACGTACACTGGGCACCACGACTTCTTTCCGCGGGGTTGGTTTGGGCTGCGGTTTGACTTTTGCCGGAACAGGTGTGGGTTTCACCTCGATATCACGTATCTCCTCAATGCACGCGGCTTTGTTGATCCTCTCGACTCTCTCGCGCTTGTCGCTGTCTCTCTTGACTTGGTCCGCGATCTCCTCGCGTCGCACAGTGTGGTACTTCTTCTCAAACTCTTTCTCCTTCTCCTGGTTGATCTTCTGAAGCGTTTCCGTCAACTCTGTCTTCAGCTTGATAGTTTCACTCTTTGGCACTTTCACGAACACCTCCTCCCACAGTCCAGGGACTTTCTTCTTCAAAACGAACCGCACTTCCTTCTTCAACATGCGGCAAACGCTCCGTTCTTCATCAATTGCCTCCGCGAGGTACGCTTCGAAATAGTCTGGCGGCGAATTGAATTTGATGAACTTTTCCAACAGGACAATGTTCGCCCTCCTGGTCCTGGCCGTCCTCACCGGGATTTTGATCACAATTTCATCCTCAGTTTGTGTTGTCTCCGTCATTCTGGCAAAACTTTTGACATTTCAATCCGATCCATCGACCAAACAAACGGTGCCAAACGTTCCCTTGGAAACCGAACCAAAGTTAGCCATGATTTCCAGTTCATGCATGACACATTACTTATCTCTCCATCGCAATAAATCACCTCCTGTCCATGTCGCAATTAATGGCGCGAGCTTTTTTGGAGCTACAACAAAACGCCAACATTCAAAAGACAAATTCATCTGTCATTGACACTCGGACATCTTAATTCGATGAGAGGAAGTTCGGCCAAAGAAGTACAGGTAAAAGTTTTCCATCGGGTTAACTTGTTTTGGAGGTCAAGAGCCCCGTGCTCACGCCAGATATCGTCAAATATTCAAAATACGTTCCACACAATCCACTCGGGATCCACACTCGAATCGAGGACAATATGAACGCCATTGGAAACTGCATTCATCCAAACGACCTTGGGGAAGGTCACGTGACCTGTATCTTGCACAAGAACAGAGTGAAAACCCGAAAAACAAAACAGTGCGGAAGAGGGAATCGTGAGGGGGACGGGAAGTCCACCAGGACCCACTAACCGGCAGCGATTCCATCACTTAGGTGACCCATAATGGATTCGGATAACAAAGAACTCGATGTCAGTAGCGTTGCTCCATCGGCATCCCCCGCAAATTGAAGTAACGCCCCCAACTCCACACGAATACACACAAGCTGCCATTCAAAAAAACGAGGCCAATGGAGGGACGAGAAGTTTGGGGGACAAATCACTCTCACCCCCGGCCACCCCGATCACACAAGGTCATATTTTGACCCGAACAAAGTCGGGACGATGACTGCTGGCGCCTTCTGCAGTGCACGAATTTCGTGCGGCTTCGTGTTGGTGTGTCGAAAAAGGGATAATCGGAAGTGGGCGAATTGGGTTTGGGGCAAGGAGTCCCATTCAGTTTGTAGACAAAAATCCTGGAAATCCTTGAGTGTGTGCGAAGCTCCTGGGGGGCAGGGTATTTATAGCGATACACACGAAATAACCGAGGGAACTCAGACTTGGATATCGACCGGAGCAGGATATTTTTTTGTTTACCGGATATCCTGCTAGGGGGGTTTGTTTGTGTTGGAGAGTGTTTGTGTTTTTGTTGACACAAAGGCCTACACACACACACACACACACAGAGAGAGAGAGAGAGAGTAAGGGAGACAGCGAGTGAATGAGAAAAGGACATGAATTTTTCATGCGTACGACGTCCTTGATGCACAATTGCCGCACGAGACATTGTGTCAGCCGACTTGGGGGCTTCGTTTATTCAAAAAACATAGCGTAGCCTTGAAGGACGACAAAACAACAGCAATGAACTCTGTACTAAAAATGGCGGGGAATTGTTTTAAGGACATTTTTCATTTTTTGTCGAATGATTGACAGTAAGTGTCGATTGAGGGTTGACGAACCACAAGCCTGAAGCGAATGTAGACCACCACAAGTCCTTAAATTGACCCCGTGACTTCTCAATTGTGAGTCCTGCACAAAGGATGTCTTTGAAACGACATTGTGGACAACGCGTGGCCCCAAATGCAAATCGACAGCAATTCGGGAAAATTGCATTGGAATGCATTCAAGTGTGTCGAAGCGATAAGAAAATAGGGAACAGGATAAGGATCTTCGTCCTGGTGTCCTTATTCTGTGGGTTTTCCATTATGAACGTGCCTTATCAGCAGTAACTCGTATATCCTTGACCAGTTGTGTGTGGGACGAAAGGACAAATAAGGACAACTTCCTGCCAGATCAAGGAACTTGCATAATCCTCGAAATGTCCTTGAGAACCACCTCCCGACATCTGCTCTATCCCTAATTAAGGTAAACCTTTCAAGATGAATTGCATTCGACTACTGTTGGATTGAATGACATTCAGAATGTCATCAAAGGACACACTGGTTTCGTGTGGTGACTCCATTTTAAATATTTACCCCCAACGACACATAAACCCTACCCCAACAAAATCTGGATTGAGGGAAGGTAAAATATTTAGAATGTTTTCAAACTTTTGACTTTCAAATCTCCTTCAAAGGACACACTGCACACTGCACACTGCAACGGATGCACTCAATCCTGCTGACTTACTTATCCTGACTTTATTATCCTTTACAGTTTTTTCTGAATGTCAATAATACACTTTCAAGGAGAAACCGTTCCACCATTTTGCATTCTCATCCCTGGCCAAAATCCTCATTTGGGACTTGTAATCCTTGGAAGCAAATTGCGTTTTACCGAAGAAGCGGGAAAAAAGCACCGAGATGCTGCTATAAATTAAAAATTTTATTTGTTCACAATGTGACGACGCCATTACAATTGGTTCGGGGATGGAATAAAATGTTGAGGAAATTAACTGGAAATTCCCGGCGCTCCTCGTCAAACTAGTCACGACCGGAATTGACTTGGGGAGTTGATGGAGTCGCTAGGAAGCGAATTGGAATTCGTGTCACGGAGGGCGTTCTTTCAATAGTCAAAATGGCGGAATTGAGGAAAATATTTTTCAATTTGCCTGAACACGGGCGCATCAATGGAGAAAATGAAACGCCTTGTGATCTGCAATGTCTTCAATGTGGCAGAAAGAGAAGCAGGAAACACAGTATGGCCACGTATGGCGATTCCTTGATTATGTCCTTACAAAAAAGACAGGACCACACCGGACACATTTGTTTTGTTACAATTTGCCTTAAGACGGGCGCCTTGTGATCTGCAATCTCTTCAATGTGTCAGAATCAGAAGTGGCGGTGCAGCAATGTGTCACAATGTGGCGATGCCCTTAGTATGTCCTTAACGCAAAAGGACATTTTGTTTTGTTGAAATTTGCCTGAACACGGGCGCATCAAAAAGGGCAACAAAAGCGCCTTGTGATCTGCAATGTCTCCAATGTGTCAGAATCAGAAGCAGGACGTGGCAGGACTCACAGTATGGAGGTTCCTTGATTATGTCCTTACAAAAAAGATGGGACCACAGAGGACATTTTGTTTTGTTACAATTTGCCTTAAGACGGGCGCCTTGTGCTCTGCAATCTCTTCAATGTGTCAGAATCAGAAATGGCGGTGCCGCAATGTGTCACAATGTGGCGGTGCCTTTATTATGTCCTTAACACAAAAGGACATTTTGTTTTGTTAAAATTTACCTAAACACGGGCGCATGAAAAAGGGCAACGAAAACGCCTGGTGATCTGCAATGTCTTCAATGTGTCAGAAACAGAAGCAAGCCTCAGAGCATGGCAGTTCCTTCACAGGTTCCTTGATTATATCCTGAATCTTACCACAAAATGGGACACTGTAATTCACTTTGTTTTGTTAAAATTTGCCTGAACACGGGCGCATCACAGTGAATAAAAACGCCTGGTGATATGCAATTTTGTCGAAATAGAGAAATAGAAGCAGGAGTCTGAAGATGGTGATTCCTTGAATGTCTCCTTGATGAGAGATTTTGGAATCCATTTTGTTTTGCTAATGACGCAGCATTCACTTGTAGCTGTTCACTTTGAACTTTGAATATCCTTCGAAAATGAAGTTATCCCTTTTCGAATCAACAGTCCCGTCCTGGTGGCCATGAAAAACATGGCGTTCCTCTATTCCCCCCATTCGGCCAGGGTTATTTATGTTTGTTTATATAAATTCAATGCAATAAAGAAACTGTCCCCAAAACGTTCAAAGGACAAAATCGACATCAACATGGACGTCAACATGGACGTCGATGACAAAATGTTTTTAATTAAATTGACTTTGTCCTTTGCTCAGTTATTTGTAATTGAACATCATCCCGAGCAAGGAAGAAGGGACGAAAGGGAGTTTCACTTTATTCCTAGTTTGCCTAACCCTGCTCCGGTTCGCTTCATCACACTCCTTTGGCAAGGACATGGCCGTAAGTCTTTTCTCGGGAAATTGCAAATAGATCAAATGACTAACCAAAGTGACATTCATTGGCAAATTGGCTCAATGACAGATCAATGGCAGTGGTGAGGAACAATGGGACAGTTGACATTTTTACGACCTAACGCCATTTGTAAATGCTAACATGTAATCCTTAATTAAACTGGTCAGGGCTTCTGGTAACAGACTCTGGTAATTGACACAACACTGTTTTTTGTTCAATCCAACTGTCAGAAATTCGGTCACCTGTTGCAACGCCATCTACGATGCAAGACTGATGATGAATTCATCGCATACTCGAACCACAAACTTAATTGACAGGTCACCAAGCGTCAGCTACAGATGGGATCGTTTTAAGATGTAGATGACGCAAATTTTGAATTATCGAATCAATTATTCTGTCAGTCAATCCAGAGAATTGATCAACTGTCACTTTATGGAGTGTAAATGCCGCAAACGTTTGCCTGTTCATTTTGACAGTTAAATTTGAATTTTCGAAAATGTCGACCTACTGGGATGTAGATGGCGTAAATGTTGATCTGCTTGAAATTTGAATTTTCGTATCAACTATTCTGTCAGTCAATTCAGAGAATTGATCAACTTCCAGCTCGAACTTTAACAATCTGAAATGTAGATGGCGCAAACAATTGCTTGTTCATTTTGACAGTTGAATTTTCGAAAATATCGACCTATTGAATTTCAATTTTCGATTCAATCATTCTGTCACTCATTTCAGAGAATTGATCAACTGTCACTTAGAGCTAGGACCTTCTGAAGTGCAGTTGGCACAAATTCGTGCCTGTTCATTTTGACAGTTGAATTCGAATTTTCGAAAATGCCGACGTACTGAGATGTAGATGGCGCAAACGATTGCTTGTTGATTTTGACAGATGAGTTGAATTCCAATGTCAATTATTCTGTCAGAATTATTCTGGAGAATCGATCAACCTCCACCTGGAACTTAAACAATCTGGAATGTAGATGGCGCAAACGATTGCTTGTTGTTTTTGACAGATGAATTTTCGAAAATATCGACCTATTGAATCTCAATTTTCGATTCAATCATTCTGTCAGTCATTCCGGAGAATCGATCAACTCTCACCTAGAGCTAGAACCTGTCCCTTTTCATTTTGACAGTTGAATTCGAATTTTCGAAAATGTCGACCTACTGAGATGTAGATGGCGCAAACGAATGCTTGTTGATTTTGACAGTTTTATTGAACGTCCTCATCAATTATTCTGTCAGTAGACTCTCATTTGACAGAAGTTAATTTTATTTTTAAATTTTTCCTGAATTTAAAGCGACGCATTTAGCGGTTGATTTCGGAAAAAGCAAGCTTTCCATACATAATAAAAAGTTTCATTACAAAATCCAATTTACAAAATGAACTCCACAACTTCCAGTCCTCACCAGGACTCCTCTGCAGCGGGAGTTGCAAGTGGGTGGAGGTGAGTGGAGTGGCTGGCCATAATCCCAACGTCATAATATCCCTAGAATCGCAAGTGCTGGAGAAGGTGGTGGTGGTGGTGGTGGTGAATGTCAGTCATTATGCTTGCAAAGCACAACTGTGGAGGAACGAGCACTCGGTGGATTCGTATCCCTCGGCAGCCATTTTGGGTAATCCCTTCGTAATGTCTCGCTGATGTAACACGAGTCGTGAGTGCATGTGTAGCTTAAGTGCATTAACAGAATACAAAAATGGCTTTCACTACTCGCACTCTGCTACGTGAATAATGTCCGACATTTCGTCCACCTGGACCTACCCCAAGCGAAAGGGTGTTCTGGTGGTTTGCCGTTTGTTGTTTTCTCTAACAAAATAACCAGAAGACATTAACCTTCGTGGAAGGTTCTTCTCATGGAGGTTCGATGAACGGTTGAGGGTTGGCCATTACGAAACAATTTTGACACAAGCAAAGTTCATCAAATGTCAAAAGCGTGCATTTCATTGGCTCTTACTGTGACTGGGAAATAAATTTTATTAGCAGGTATGACGCCGTGTGTCTCGGAAAATATCAAAAACTCGTAAAAATTCAATAAAAGAAATTAAAATTCCTTCGAAATGAGAAAAAGGATCGCGACTTTGGGAGGTACAGCACATTGCTGAAGGACGAAAACTTTATGGCTGCTCGGAAAATAAGAAAATAAATCCACTCGGGCTGACTTCCTGCTTTCGAATCGAGGGTTTCCTTCAAGGATTCTATTTTTTTCGACAATTCCTTGCAATCATTTCCATAAAAATCACATAAAAATCCTTTCGAATGGAATGTTGTTCCAATCTCTCCTGTTTACGTGGAATCCCGTGATTCAAAGGACGTTCTTTATTTCACTCGCAGCGATTCCTTATCCTGTCTCAGTACGGAATCGCATTGAAACAATTAAAAGTCCTTGCGACGTAGTTTCAGTTTTTGCCGAACATTGCAAGGGTGGAGGACATGTTGAGTTTGTTTTGGACGCCTCAACAAGTCAATTGTAAGCGGAAGGACTCGCACACATTTCTTCAAGGATACACGCACTCAAGGACTTTCTGTTTGTTCTGAAACTTGTTGTTCAATCAGACTTTTGCTTTCCAAAATGGCGGTTATTCGAAAATAGAAGAATTGGGGCAGCTATTTTGGAATTTGCTTCTAGAATTTTCAAAATTTCACTGCGTCCACTGTAGTTCAAATGAACGATACACGAATGCATGGAAACTATCAAGCGAATCTAGTTGACATGGAATTGAATGGAATTCGAAGTTGAATTGAATGTGAATAGTGTGCGTTGCCTCTTTCTTTTGACAGCAGTAACTTCAACTCCTCTCTCTTCTGAATGAAGTTTTCTTCATAATTATTTTTGTAATTATTAAAATTCAATTGAAATTTTGACAAATTCGGTTTTTCTCGATTTTTGGAGGTTTTACCGTCAAAGTGACGGAAGTTGGTTAGTGAACTTTTATTTCCTCACCAGCTGGCACTGTCAAATTGAGAGACTGAATTGGAAACGAGAGACTAAATGCGAGAGAAGCAAGTAAAAATGAAATTGAATGGAATTTTGAAAATTCGACTTTTCGCGATTTTGACGTAACTGGTGCTGGGAGAGCGGTGCAACTCGGTTTTTTGGCTTCTCTTTCTTCACCACGAGGCTGTGTGGAATTGAGAGAACGTGTTGTAGATGATAAAATTGAATTTAAATATAAATTAAATATGAAATTTTGAAAAATTCGACTTTTCTCGATTTTCTCAATTTTGGGCAGTCTCGTTGTCGGAGCTGTACTAGAGCTCGGCTCCGGCTGTGTATCTTCATGTCCTCGGTAGTATAGTGGTGAGTATCCCCGCCTGTCACGCGGGAGACCGGGGTTCGATTCCCCGCCGGGGAGGGCAACTTTTTTTGCCCATTTTGGGGCACACTTTCAACAAAAAATAAAATTTTCTCAAAAAAAAAAATTTTCAAAAATTTTCAAATTTTTCATTTTTTTTGTTTGAACTATAAAGGAGCAAATAAAATCAAATTTAATTGTTAATTAAGAATCACAATTCATAAAGTGCAGAGGACCCATTTGCCCAGTTTGCCCAGGGGCCCATTTTCAACAAAAATTTAAATTTTTACAAAAAAAAAAATTTTAAAAATTTTCAAGTTTTTAATTTTTTTTTGTTAAAATTACGAAGAAAAGCATAAAATTTCATTTACTTGGTTGTAACGAAAAACCACATACATAAATAGCGGAGGGCAACGTTTTTTGCCCATCTTGGGGCACACTTTTCACCAAAAAAAAATTTCAAAAATTTTCAAATTTTTAATTTTTTTTGTTTAAAATACGAAGAAATAAAAAAAATTTACTTTAATTGGTTATGAAGAATTAAAACACATTTATAAAAGAGGCAACGTTTTTTGCCCATTTTGGGGCACTCTTCACCAAAAAATTTTTTTACAAAAAACAATTTCCGAAATTTTCAAATTTTTAATTTTTTGCTCAAATTACGAAGAAAAGAATAAAATTTCATTTAATTGGTTGTAAAGAATAATAATAGCGGAGGACCCATTTTGCCCATTTTGCCCAGGGGCCCACTTTTATAAAAAAAATAAATTTTTACATAAAAAAAATTTTCCAAAATTTCCTAATTTTTCATTTTTCGGTTCTAAATACGAAGAAACAAATTAAATTTAATATAATTGATAATAAAGAATTACGAGACATTTATAGCTGTATTATACAAAGCTCATATCTTTTTCCAAAAACTTTTTTCGAATTTGCAAAAATTTAAAAAAAATTAAAAAAAAATTCAAAAAATTTCAAAATGATTTTTTTTAATTTTCAATTTTAAAGTGTCAAAAAGTACTAAATAAAAATAATATACTAGAATAAACTAAAAACATTATAATTTCCACCCCCTTTGACAATAAATAAAAATAATTTTTTCAAAAAATTCCCTTAAACATGTGAATTTGACGTTTGTTGATACATTCTGCGATCGATCGTGATCAAGATCTGTTTGAAATGCATTGAAAAGTATCGTGCCAATGAATGTGTACAGTGAGTGTCGGAAGTTTCCGAGTTTGGGTAAATTAAAGTTGCACGGAGTGATTGACAAGAACTGTTGCCATCGTAATTAGTTCCCTAATTGTCACAGTGTGGTTCCAGTTTAATAGCAAAATCCTGAATTGGAGTAAATCCGAATAATCAGAGAAAATTTGCTGAAAGACACACTCTCTTCTCCCCGTGGGATCCATTGAATAGTTGAGTTGAATAGTTTAACAACGATTTTGTATGTGACGAGTTGGTGGTTGCATTTAAAAGGGATATCACATTTGCAATATCCTGTGGGAAAGCTTTGTATCTATCCGAGAGTTAAATGTTTCCCTTGCCATCAACCAACAAGTTTCATGACGACTCTATCCCGCTCCAATCAGGAGTGCATCTGTTGTAGCGTGGAAATCCCTGTAACTCCACTCCTGGGGCTTGGGGGTTGCTGGTTAGTTGGTATCTGTTGGTGGTATCGCCACAGGGTGGATTTGTCGTTTCAAGCTAAAAAGTTTTCATGTTACCAAAAAGCAGAGGAAACCCGACACCATTGTAGGTGATGCTGAAGGTTGCATCCAGGAACCCATTTCATCCCCCACATATTCGTGCTGTTTCTCAAGGACACAAAAGGTGAACTTCATCGTAGGGGTGTGCTTCTCTATACCGAAAGATGCATTTTATGTGCCGAAACTGTTTACTGTAATTGCACAAAACATGCGGTGGGTCCTTATGTAATAAAGACTTCTGCATTCATTATCCTTAAGCATGTATAAAGTTCCAGTTAGAACGACTGCACGCGCTGTAATTACTCTAATAGCAGAACTTGAGTCGCTTCGTATGCAACAGAGAAAAGTTTTGCAAAACGAAACTCAAAACTCGATTGGAAAAAGTCAAGTAATTTGAAGGTGAGCACTTCTCCAACTTTGAAAAACTTCCCCTACACATTGTCAAAAATCACTGGTTCTGAATTGTGTTAAAGTGATAAAACTCAATTGGAAAAAGTCAAGTAATTTGAAGGTGAGCACTTCTCCAACTTTGAAAAACTTCCCCTACACATTGTCAAAAATCACTGGTTCTGAATTGTGTCAAAGTGATAATGTTCATTTGAGGACATTTTGAAAGTCATGAGGCATGTGATTCGATCTGGTAACACTCCCGATCAATTTTGCCTTCATTATGTTTTCTCTTTCATTGCTGCATTTCGCTGCATTTGATTAAAAAGAAACAACAAACTGCACTTCTAAATCGGGATTGCTCTGTGCACTCACACAAATGCATCGAATGCACTTCGAAAATGCATGTGGAACGGTTCGGAATCGAAACAAAACGATGCAGCGTTGAAATCAAGAGGGAATTCATGCAATGAAAGTGTTTCAGTAATGGGGAAATGCAGTCAACTGCGAGTTGAAAGTTTTCATTCAATTGCAGTCATTTCAATTTGTGAAGGAAATTCTCACGTCAATAGAAGTTGAATCAATTCAACCACAAATTGAAATAAAGTTGCTTTCAATTTTAACTGAAACTTTCACATTGAGAATTGTTCAACTTCAATGAAAATTGATTCAATTGTGATTGCGAGTGTTAAGGGAATTGAAAGATGAATTGAATGAATCACAAGTTTAAAGTTTTCATTCAATTTCTCATGAACACAAAATGATCAAATTCAATAAAAGTTGAACTAAAGTTGCTTTCAATTTTAAATGAAATCCTTACTCTGAAAATTGTTCAACTTCAATGAAAATTGATTCAATTGTGAGTGTTAAAGGAATTGAATCAATCAAGAATTGAAAGATGAATTGAATGGATCACAAGTTGAAAGAATTTAAATTTTTCAATCAATTTCTCATCAACTCAAAATGACAAAATTCAATAAAAGTTGAACTAAAATTGATTTCAATTTCAACTGAAATTTTCACATTGAAAATTGTTCAACTTCAATGAAAATTGATTCAACTTGATTATGGTCTAATTTCAACTACAAGACACGATTTTGATGAAATTCCAGCAGTGACTGTACTTGCACCGACTAGAAGTGGAATTAATTCTGACAGTTACTTTACATTAATTTTACTTTGAATTAATTTTGTTAATTTTAGTGGAAAGTGATGAATTAATTTTGATCAATTACAAAAATTCTCATGTGGCAGCACTAGAATTCCCCTACAAGCTAACAACAAGAATCACAGAAAAGGAATGGAAAGAAAAGAAAACTTTCCCTCGACCACAACTCACAACTCACAAGTCAAGTACACATGCACGTGTCGTGTTGGAACGCGTCCTCACGCACACACCGTACACGTTGAATTGTCAAATCGAAAGAAAGTGTGTCGTCAGTGTGACCGCGTCAAGTGCAAAAACAGCACGAGACTCGAACTTTATTTACTCGCGAGACAGTGTTCCGATTCCGGAACACAGTGAAATCGAAACAATTGCGATGAAGATGATGTCTTTGCGACGAACACAAGAGTTTCATTAGTCGAACAGAACAACAAAAACATTCCGAACAAACGTTCGAGTCTAGTGCATTCAAGATGAAGTGAAACAAGAACAATCGTGTCGTACACAAACGCTCTCGCACAACCGGAACGTTCGGCAACAGTTTCGATTCAGTTCAGTTCTTCAGTCGAATCGACAATCAGTCTCTCGCTGTCGGTTGAGGGTTTGTGTTTCAACGCGGAATTGATTCAGTGTTTTGACGCGTTTCAAGTTGAAAACAAAATTGAAAATTAATTGAAATCAAAATAACATGATGGACATTTTGTGAATTTGAATTTGAATTTGAATTTCAAGTGAAGTAATAAGTAAAACGAGCAAAAGAGGCCGGTCGGTCAGTACTCACTACTCAGTTTCAGTTCAGTTAGTAGGCGAACACATTCCAATTCGAACGTGATTTGTAGTCGAACTCGTCTCGTACGTCTCGGTCTCAGTGTGTTTCTGTTTGCATTTGCCACAGTGTGTGTGTCAGTTGGAGGGAGAAGCAAAACAAGAAAATCTTATAAGAAAACATTTACCTGTGAATTTGTGGGAAATTCATGAAAATTCGTGTGAAAATTTTCAAAACAAAGTGAATCTCAATTTTCCATCCAGTTGAACTGTGTTGTGTTCGAGTTGTGTTCGCTCGCAAAAGTTCATAATTTTATTTCATTTTGTGTTTTGTGTGGAAAATTCTTGTTATCGTCGAATTCTTATTAGAACTCTCGTCTGTCAAACGCTTCATGACCTAAACCGAACACAAACGCAAAGTCGAACACAAACGCTATAGCAGTGAATTGTGAAACACGAACAAACACACAGTCGAACGGAAAAGTGGAACACAAATCACAACGTTGAGGGGATAAACAAATCACATGTTCATTGAGCGAAATTCGTTCACATTTTCGTTAATTACTGATTTACGTTAATTTAATTGTAATAAATGAATTAATTAATGAAATTCCAATCATTTGAATGTACTTTGAGAGTGAAAATTCGGTTGTTTTCACCCATAAAACACTGAATTACGTGAAAATTTACCATAATTTATGAAAATTTTTAGTGAAATTCAATTGAAATTTTGTTCGTGTTCCAATTCGACACGTTCCTGAGAACGTAAACAAAAAATTTGGATTTATTTCGTTGTTGTTGTTCGCCTATGAGCCATGATTTTGTAAGTAATTTTTCAAATTGTATTTGAATTTCCCTCCAATCTGTATTTCTACTACTGTACTATAATAGGAAGACACTTCAAATTTTCACAAAACTGTGTTGCTACAAACACAAGTGTTTATGTGTGTGTGCCACTCGCACTTGTCCGCTTTTTTGAATTTGAACGAACAAGATTTTCTGCAAGATGCGTGTAGCGATAAGTTCGCAACGCCTACACATCCCCGAGGTGCACGTGATCCATCACTGGGATATTCATGTCGATGGTATCGTGGATCGCTGTTTTCGGGAATAGAAATTGAAAGGAACATGCAAGAGTCTGATAAAATCGTCCTTGAAGACACGAATCCTCATTAATCCCTGATGGACAAAATCACGAATTGATACTTTCATGTCATTAGGGATGAATTTGCGGGGTTGGAATTCGGTTGGTTTGTTCACCGGAATTGATTGATTGCTCCACGTTGCTCCATCAATCAATCAATCGAGTCCCAATTTCATTTATTTATTCGACCTGAACTAAATAAACCGAACCAGAGTCCTTCAGTGTGTCTGGAGGCTCCTTGACACTGCAGTCCTGTTTCTGGTATCAATGCACAATTATCCAATCGTTTTGGTTTGGGCTCTGCAAATATTTGCAGAAGTGTCAACTAAAACGGATGACATCCAATATAAAAGTGGATTCCTCGTCTATAAATCTGACGTTTATCGCTAGGTTCTGGTCGATATTCCTCCCTGATTGCTCCCAATCGACCCCAACTTGTTTATTTGCTTATCATTTGGTGAAATACACTGAATCGCTTCGATTTGTTTACGTTCCACATTCGATATGGCCATGTGGTTCGTGTCACCGACTGTGGAATCCATTTTACACACCTGCAATTATTTTTATTTGAGCCAATTTGGGAAATTATAAGTAAGAAATTACTTTTATCGATCTGAGCGCCACCCAGTGTCAGATTTTGAAGTTACAATTTGAGAAATTGTGAAACAGAATGTCTCTATCTCATTTTATTCGAAGAAAATTGAAGAGATTTACATGTCAAAGATGACAGATCGTAAAATACAACGCGGCCATCTTGAATTTCAAGTAGCGTCACACAGTGACGGATTTTGAAGTCACATTTGACAGTTGAAAATTGACAGATCTTAAAATAATACGCCGCCATTTTGAATTTGAAGCCAGTGACAGATTTTGAAAAAATTGTGAAACAGAATGTTTCTACCTCATTTTATCAAAAGAAAACCAAAACAGTTGACAGTTGAAAAATGACAGATCACAAAAAACTATGCCGCCATTTTGAATTTGAAGTTGCACTACTCACTGACAGTCACAATTGACAAAATTGTGAAACAGAATGTCTCTATCTCATTTAATTCAAAGAAAACCAAAGTTTGACAGTTGAAAAATGACAGATTGTAGAATACTACGTCGCCATTTTGAATTTGAATTCATGAATATCTTACAGAACACAGAGAGGTTGTTTTCGTGCAGCGTTTCCCTTACCTTGATTAGCAGATCAGCGATCGCAACTCAATTAGCAGAATGTGAAAAAGATGAAAATCTCTCTCGATCCGTTACGCCAGATATGGCAGTGCTACAACAAAGATGGCGGTGCACGCCATGTTTTTATGTTCTGTGGAAAAAGAAAACGCATCGATTATGATGATTAGAAGAAAGTCTCTTGCAATTAGAAGGTGGCATCGGTGCGAGCTGTCAAGAGGAAACCGTGTCAAGGCCGGTAGAGGCGTACGCCATGAAGTGTTTTGCTGATCGCTGTGCGAATGAGGGCAGACATATTGTTTTTTCTTGAACAGTGATTCTCTCTATAGCGTGTCGCATTGAAATGAGAAGAGTCGCTTGAAGATCACCTCATCAAGATTCATTTCCTCCGCCTCTCACTCGCGCGTCGCCTTGACGCGCACCAGGTGATCATCGATCAATTAACGCTGTGCAAATATAGGCGTCACTGCAGTAGCGTCATCTGTATTTGCATGACAATTAACATGAGGAGAGCTTCTGAAAAACGCTCCTCACTGGAGTGACCGTCAGGCCGTGGCCGACCATGGCCTCGTTTCCGTCGTGCGGAAATTGATGATTTTCGATCAACAACAACAAAAACAACAACAGCCGCATCCGATCTTGAAACAATGTCAGCCATTTTGAAAAAAATTTATTTTATTTTCCGCCATTTTATCTGTCAATGCAATTAACGACAATTAAATGGCGACGATTAAGAGACAACGAAATTTATGAGGCTCCGCGTCTCCCGAATCTCTGATTTAAAATAATCGACACACCGCCATTTTGTTTTATCCTTCAATTACTTAATCAGCCATTAATGGCGTTTAATTAACCGATGCAAAACGGATGACAGAACAAATAGAAAATGGCGGCACTTTTGCACACAACAACTCCAAAGGAACTCCATTTTGTCTCGTTTGTTTTGCTTAATTGTCCTTCGGACATCCTGCAAATGTCGACACAAAATTCATTAGCTGCTGATAAAACGATGCAATTATTTGCAGCTTAACCTGATTTCCCTTTTCATCCGCACGTTATCCGCCATTTTGTGCAAGGATTCTCGTGGTTAATGGCGACATAACGAGGTAACTCTACATTTTTCACGGGTAGTTAGAGCCATTTTGCTTGGGGCAGTGTAAATGGGTTTGTGTCCCCGATAACTACTAACTGAAGGCGATTCCTTTGTCTCGCAGTGGATCGCTAATGGAAATTTCACATCCAAAATGGCGCACCAACAGCTGAAATTTTCAAGGACACCATCATGTCCTTGTCATTATTAGATTTTAATTGAAATTTAATTACTCCTTTTCTCGGTGTCCTTTTCCCCGTGAAGCCGAGAAAACAATTGTAAATCAAGGAAATTATGCAGCCCCAGACAAGATGTCTGCCAGTTTTTTGTAATTGAATAAGGACGAACTGAGACTCGATCTAGTGTCTGCTGAGGATTGCACACGAATCGCATTAGGGGTGTGTAAGCCCGGCTAGCTCAGTCGGTAGAGCATGAGACTCTTAATCTCAGGGTCGTGGGTTCGAGCCCCACGTTGGGCGATCATAAATTTTTTTTTCCACTAAATCAAATCGAATATCTGAGGAAAACCCTCGGAAAACTCTTCTGATTCAATTTGTTGGTCAAATGTCCTCCAAAAACACTTGGAAAACCTGCAACCATATTGTTTTTGATTTTTGCTTGAAAAATTGCTGCGAGGCAATTGCTGCGTTTGAGCAAATGGAAAAATGTTAATTAATGCCTCGTCAAGAGTGCAATAAAAATAGCCACCGCCAACCTCCATTCAATTGTCGGTAATGCAGTCAGACTCTCGTCGACCCGACTCGACTCGACTCGACTCATTGTCAGCAATTTGACGTGAAAAATACGAGCGATTTGAGTCAGTTAAATTGTTGTTATTGTGCGTTTTATTATTATTAACGTTTTTTATAACTCATTGTTGTTATTTCTATTGCTATTATTAATAATTTTATTGCTGCAATTGCATTTGAACGAACGACTCTCGTGTTGCATGCACGACCAAGACGTAAGCCTCCATCTTGAGGTCATTTTCTATGTTTTTCTCTATGGCGTCGCTAGTTGTTGTTTACGTGGGAATTCATTGAACTTTTGCATGGAGATGTTGCAAACGCCCACGAGACGTGCGTCGCTTAGGAATTCTCAACACATCTCCATGAAGTCAGGTCCTTGCCAACTGTCAATTCAAAATGGCGTCTGTGCAACTGATCATCTCCTGGAGTGTCCGACCTCGAGGTGACCCCAAAAAGTCACAAACCCGCGTCCACTCGTTCGAGTTCTCGATCCGTATCGCTCAAACTAATGGCCCATATCGTCTGGACGATAATAATTCATGACGTGGCCAAGAGGCATTAGCGAATTTAATTTTTCTCTTCGTTTTTGCAATAACCACATCAATAACACCAGCCATAAAAGGTAGACAATTATAAATTAATTAATATTCAAAGAAGGGTTGGACTTGATGTGGTGGAAACGGATGGAAATTTTGGGAGCACCTTAATGGCGTCTTATCGCGGTGGTTTCTTTAACCTGAATAATTCACGGCCATCACCAGAGACGAGAAGAAGAGCAGCACGAGGCGACATGGCACGACTTCGTGGCTCTTTCCATTCGATTCTGATAAGAAAAGAATTTGATATGATGAAACTGGAAGCCCACCTAATTCTAGACGACCGTTTCCGGTGGCCGCTTATCGCGCTGTGGCCGTCTGTCAAATTGCAATTGTTGTTGTACCTGCACTGGACGCAATTGCGCGTCTTCTTATCAGGTCGTTCGCCTCTCCCAGTCGCTGCTGTTAGATGAATCAAGTTCACGCGAATTAGACAATCGCTGAGCGCATTTCCTTCCGGCCAGACAAAACAAACACCAAGCTGCGCTTAATTTCGGAGGAAAGTCCTTAAATTTGAAGTTGTTAACAAATTGAAGTAAGACAAAGTCCTTTTTCCATACATAATTCATTCATCTCGATTCAGCCTAGAAAATGTCCTTCAACAACCCATGTATCCTTAATGCAAAACCCTTTTCTAATTTCCCATATTAATTTCAATTCCATTCACGCCAAATCGAATTGAGGAAATTCCCAACACGCTTCCAAGTCCTGAACGACGTGTTAAGGAGTGAGTCCTTTTAAAGGCAGCAGAAATTTTATTTATTCCATCCTTTCACAATGAAATATAATAACCGATTCCTCAACGGGAGAAAATATATGATTCCAAGGACCAAAGGACTAAATCAATTTGAAAGGAAAGCGATGAGGACAAAATCGACTTCCAGGACATGAACAGCAGCTGAGTGTGAAAGGTTTCCTTTGGTAGTTAGATCCTTCAGCTAGTCTTAAGTGCTCGATTGTGTTCCGTGTTTACGATTGTCATTGAGTCCTGCTGGATGGACGCCATCATAACCACATGAGGTGCCGTAGAGTAAAGGATTTAATTACGGAACTGATTATAGTAAACTCCCACACACTAACTTCCGCATTCCTTTCGCTTAATTTGATTTATTGAAAATAAACTTTGAGTTATTTAGGTCAGAACGTACACTACTGCCTTGAGTTGGCGACTCAGTTTGGGGCGAATTATTTACCCTTAATAGAGTTTATTTTCTTCTATTACAAAAAAACAAAACTCTTTACTTTATTAACCATTTTCCGTATTTGGTCCTTCCTCCATTTACCGATAACGAAATTATTTCCATAATAAAAAAAATTTCTTAATTTCAAATCCAAAACGAAATCCGGGAAAAATCTATCGACGACGACGTGATGAGAAATTATTCTAAAAAAAAATCATCAATGATTCACTGACGTAACAATTGTTTGAGAAAAAAACCGTTATGAAATTCCGTTGCATGTCCAAGAGAAATGCAATTCCGTCTCAAAGTGACTTTCATGTCCCACAAGTCCTTTGTGCTGCATTTCTGGAGTAAAGACGAATAAAGGACATAGAAAGGACGAAATTTACTGCACTTTCTTGCACAGTTGCAAGGGAATCGTTTTGTATTATTAATCAAATAACTGTGTAATTTAATTGATTTCAATCATGCAAGAAATTTTTACGACTTTCTCCTCGTTTCAGGTGCATCGCGTTGCAGCAAACACAAAAATGTGGTCGCGTTGCAGACTAAAATTCAACTTCCAGTCATTCAAAGACACCAGCGCCATCTGTTTGTCAAGTCGTTTTCCCTAAGTTGAAAACGAAAACTGCATCAACTCAACAACTGCCATTGGAATTTATATCCATGCTGCCAACTTAAAGATTCTGAACACAAAGCCAGTGCTGCCATATTCAACGCAATTCGTTTAAAAATTTTCAAAAAATATCGGTTCATCGGTTCATCGGTTCATCGGGACGCGCGTCTTAACGGTTCAAATCGAAACAAATCGTCGTGTTTCCGGATTAATTCAGTGATTTAATTAATTAGTAGTTCTTTAATTAGTGCTTAATTATAATTAAAAGTAGTTCATGTGCAATTGAATGAGTGGTTTTTAATTTTTATTGTTTTTAAGTATTAAATAAAATGTAAAAACTGTAAGCAATAGGAAAAAGTGAAAAAGTTGAAAGTGTTCTTGTGAAATTTCATGAATTTCAAGTTTTCCAATTCGATTAAGAAACGGTTATCTGTGTGTGTGTGTGTTCGTGATTAAGTGAATTAGTGTATGTGTGTGTGTGTGTGTTAGTGTTCTTCAACTTCCAATTGGATTAGATCAAGCTGGACTCTGCGCCACTGCACGGAACGCCATCAATGGGGGTAAGAAATTCATTCAGAAATTCACTTACTAATTTATCCAAAAACACTGAAAAGTTCATCCAGAAATTCATTCAATAGTTCACTGGAAATTTATTTAGAAAATTTATTCAAAAATTTGCTTAAGAACTTACTCTAGAATTCATCCTGAAATTCATTTGTTCGCTCATTTTTTATAAATTCATCTAAAAGTTCATTCAAAAATTCATCCAAAATTTCATTTGCTATTTTATCGAAAAACGCTTTCAAAAGTTAATTCAGAAATTCATGCAAGAATCTTGAAGATAATTCATCCGAAAATTCATTCCAGAGTTCATTCAAAATTTATCCTGACATTCATTTTTTGGTTTATTAGAAATTTTATAAATTCATTTAGAAATTCATCTAAAAGTTCATTCAAAAATTCATCCAGAAATTCATCCAAAATTTCATTTGCTTATTTATCTATAACTCCTTTGAAAAGTGCATCGTGAAATTCATCCAAAAATTCACTGGAAATTTATTTAGAAAATTTGCTTAAGAACTTACTCTAGAATTCATCCTAGAAATTCATTTGTTGGCTGATAAGAAATTTTATAAACTCATCTAAAAGTTTATTCAAAAATTCATTCATAAATTCATCCAAATTTTCATTTGCTATTTTATCCAAAACTTTGAAAAGTTCATCCAGAAATTCATTCAAAAGTTCACTGGAAATTTATTTAGAAAATTTGCTTAAGAACTTACTCTAGAATTCATCCTGAAATTCATGTGTTGGTTCATTTTTTATAAATTCATCCAAAAGTTCATCCAAAATTTCATTTGCTTTTTTATCCAAAAAACCTTTGAAAAGTTCATCCAGAAATTCATTCAATAATTCACTGGAAATTTATTTAAAAAATTTATTCAAAAATTTGCTTAAGAACTTACTCTAGAATTCATCCTGAAATTCATTTTTTGGTTTATTTTTTAAAAATTAATCTGAAAGTTCATTTAAAAATTCATCCAGAAATTCATCCAAAATTTCATTTGCTTATTTATCTATAACTCCTTTGAAAAGTTCATCCATAAATTCATCCAAAAATTCACTTAAAATTTATTCAAAAATTTGCTTAAGAACTTTCTCTAGAATTCATCCTGAAATTCTTTTGTTGGTTCACTGGAAATTTTATAAATTCATCTAAAAGTTCATTTAAAAATTCACCCTGAAATTCATCTAAAATTTCATTTGCAATTCATCCAAAACTTTCTGAAAAGTTCATTCACTTCACTTACTAATTTATCCAAAAACACTGAAAAGTTCATCCAAAAATTCATTCAATAGTTCACTGGAAATTTTTTTAAAAATTCTCTCCAGAATTCATTCAAATATTCATCCTAAAATTCATCTGTCAGTTCACTAGAAGTTTCATAAATTCATTTTAAAGTTCATTCAAAAATTTATTCAGAAATTCATCCAAATTGCTGAAAATACTTTGAAAAGTTCATGCAAAAATTCATTCAATAGTTCACTTAGAATTTGTTTGCAAAATTCATTTCAAATTGATTTTAAAAATTATTCAATAATTCAATAATTCTTCCTGAAATTCATTTGTTGGTTCATTAAAAATTGTATAAATTCATCTAACAATTTATCCAAAAATTCATTTCCAAATTCACTGAAGTATTGTAAAGAAATTCACTTAAAAATTCATCCAGAAGTTCATTTGAAAAGTAAGAAAGACACGACAAACAAAGTCGAAGGAATGAATTTGAAACACAATCAGGACATGATGTCTGACCAAAAGCTTAAAGCTAAAAGCTTCTTGCAAGTTGCTACTGAAATTTCAAAGAAAAGCCCAAAGTTTTTCAATCCAACGGTATTTTGGTCTTAGAATGAAAGTGGAAGAGAACGTGACTCAACGAGTTTTCGAAATGCGTGCCGTTAAAAATTTCCTCCGCATGATTTCGAACCTTTTTAGGTTCGACATGCTGCCATTTTGGGAAAGCGCAAGTTTCTGAAAAACAAATCCCAAGGTGCGTCACACCTCCGAAAGCAATCAGAGTCGGTCGGAGTTTCGCGGTTCAGTTCCTCGTTTATTTTGGCAAAAATAAAAAAAATATTTAAAAAATCAAAAGCCTCGTGACATCATGACTAAGTAAACATTCGAAAATTTAAACAAACATTTAAAAAAAATTAAAAATAACAAAAATGGCAGACCTGACAGCAAGAAAAAAACCAAATTGACGTTGCGAAACGTGCAGAAAATTTGACATTTCCATTGTCAGTTGGTGAAAATGGAAAAAAGAATTAACTTTTTCTCACACTCATTTTATTTTTGTTGATTTTTCGCAATTTATTTTTATTTACCGACCGCTCGGCTCGGTACAAGTCATCGTCGCGTTTGAAATTATTTTCAATTTGAAGCAATTTATCCGAATTTGGAAAATTCGAAACGATTTGCCGCAAAAATGTCTTGAACTCCAACGCCATCTGGCGGCTGACACGGATTCCAGGTCATCATTTCGATTTTTCATATTGTCACACCTTGCCCAGGTCGAGAGCGAAAACCGGAAAGAAATAAATTTCATTCTCCAACATGAGATCTCCATGGATCCGCCCACGACTCCACATTGAGCCGGTCTCATAAATTCGGATTAAAACCGAGATGGACCACCCAAAGCGAGACTAGAGTTCCAACATTCAAGTGTCTCTAGTAGCTAGATATCCATGGAGACACATTCCAGTTGCTTCCAGTAGTTCTCGAGGGATATCAACGAGACAACGCCATCTGTTAGAAAAATTCATAGAAATCTGCAATTAAGCAAGTGAGACTAGGGTCTCAAACTTCAGGTGTCTCTAGTAGTTAAACGTCCATGGATACAAGTTCATCTGACACATTCCAGTTGCTTCCCGAGACAACGCCATCTGTTAGAAAAATTCATAGAAAACTTGAATTAAAAGCAAGCGAGACTAGAGTCTCAAAATTCAAAAGTCTCATGTAGCTAGACATCCATGGATACAAGTTCATCTGACACATTCCAGTTGCTTCCAGTAGTCCTCGAAGGATATCAACAGGACAACGCCATCTGTTAGAAAAATTCATAGATCAATGAAAAGTAGAAGAGACTAGGGTCTCAAACTTCAGGTTCCTCTAGTAGCTAGATATCCATGGAGACACATTCCAGCTGCTTCCAGTAGTCCACGAGGGATATCAACGAGACAACGCCATCTGTTAGAAAAATTCGTAGAAAACTTGAATTAAAAGCAAGCGAGACTAGAGTTCCAACATTCAAGTGTCTCTAGTAGCTGAACTCTAATAGCCATGGAGACACGTCTATCTGACACATTCCAGTTGCTTCCAGAGACAACGCCATCTGTTAGAAAAATTCATAGAAAAGTTGAATTAAGCAATTGACTCCGATACGGGTAATAACTGCAACTGCACTGGAATACTGACATGCATGCAATGAAACGCCTGCAAGAGAAACAGATTCAGACACGATTTCAAGACGAGCGGAAAACCGGTCCAACTGGAAATCTCTCGAATTGAGGTTATGAGGGAAGTGCAGCGATGCAAGTTTTTGTGCAGAAAAATAAAAACATCGTCCATCTTTGTTGTGTTCGTGGGCAATCACACATGAATGCATCGATGCATTCGTCTGCAACGACTAGGTGGGCTGCATCTCTCTCCATCCCTTGTCCCCTCTCATGTCTTATCACACCCGCTTCGCTTCCAGTTCTGTCCGAGTTGCATTACATGCCTATCAGGGCATGCAGTTCAGAGTTTGTTTTCATTTTTTCTGCATTCACAATGCAACTGGAGCAACGCCAGCCGACTTTGCAGGCTCTGGTTGTGCTGTTACAGAATTCCACATTGCTTCTTAACACGGTTTCTTTGGTTGTTTCTTTGCGAGAACCAGCAGACTTCGTGTGGCCTTGCCTGGATTTGCTTAATGAGTAAAGAAAGAAAAGAGCACAAACGCCATCTATGAGGGAAATTAGGCAAATACTACAAATTCTCGTGCAAGTGAAAGTCTTACGAGTTCATTGTACGGGTTTACTCGGTCCACTGTGCCCACTGCTTTCAATCCACATTGATCAGCTCGACGTCATCACGGCCCATTAGCTCAGTTGGTTAGAGCGTCGTGCTAATAACGCGAAGGTCGTGAGTTCGATCCTCCCATGGGCCAATTCCGACATTTTTTTCCCTCGCCGTCTGAACTTGATTCATTCGTTTCTCCCCTTGGGAATGGCTCTTCCTGTCCGCATTGCCCTCTGCCGGTCGTCAGTTTAAATTTTGATTTATTTATCATTTCCATTGCTGTCATTTGCTTTATTTGAATTCATTCGCGTCACAAGCACCTCGTTGCATTTGTGCTCATTTTGACATAAAACCGAAAATGGGCGAAAATCCACTTTTGACAGTCACTGTACACAATCACTACCATACTTTTTTCAATACATTTCAAACGATCAGATCTAGCGCGCTCGATGAAAACGTCAAAATCACGTTTTAAGGGAATTTTTTCGAAAAAATTGTTTTTCTTCCTAAAAGGGCAGGGGGCACATTAAATTAAATTTTTTTTTAAATTTATTCAAACAATACTATATTTATTCATTATTTTTTGACGTTTTAAAAGTGAAAATCATCAAAAGTCGACATTTTGAAATTTTTTTGACATTTTTTGACTTTTTTTTTATTGTGAAAAAGGGGGCCCCAAATGGGCAAAAAAAGTTGCTCTCCCCTATATATGTTTGTGGTAATTCTTCATAACCAAATTAAATTAATATTTTTTGTTTCTTCGTATTTTAAACAAAAAAAATTAAAAATTTGAAGATTTTTGAAATTGTTTTTTTGTAAAAAATTATTTTTTTGGTGAAAAGTGTGCCCCGAAATGGGCAAAATGGGCATTCCGTTATTTATGTTTTGTAATTCTTTACCACCAATTATATGAAATTTTATTCGTTCCTGCGTAATTTGAACAAAAAAAAATAAAAACTTGAAAATTTTTTAAATTTTTTTTTTTTTTTAAATTTAATTTGTTGTTGAAAGTGGGTCCCTGGGCAAACTGGGCAAATGGGCCCTCTACATTATATAAATTGTGATTCTTTATTTACAATTAAATTAGATTTTATTTGTTCCTTCATAGTTCAAACGAAAAAAATGAAAAAATTGAAAATTTTGGGAATGTTTTTGTATTTTAATTTCATTTTTTGTTAAAATTGGGCCCCAAAATGGGCAAAAACGTTGCCCTATGCTATACATGTACGTGGTTATTCTTTATCATCAATTAAATTATATTTTATTTGTTTCTTCGTATTTAGAACCGAAAAATGCAAAATTCGGAAATTTCGGAAAAGTTTTTTTTGTGAAAAGTGGGCCCCAAAATGGATGAAATGGGCCCTCCGCTATTTATGTATTGTGATTCTTCATAACCAATTAAATGAAATTTTATTCTTTTCTTCATAGTTCTAACAAAAAAAATGAAAAATTTGAAAATTTTTGAAATTTTTTTTTTTTTTTTGCGAAAATTTAATTTTTTGTTAAAAGTGTGCCCCAAGATGGGCAAAAAAAGTTGCCATCCACTATATATGAATTATGATTCTTTATAACCAATTAAATTAAATTTTATTCGTTTCTTCGTAATTTGAGCAAAAAATTTGAAAATTTGGGGAAATTTTTTTTTCGTGAAAATTTAATTTTTTGTTAAAAGTGGGCCCCTGGGAAAAATGGGCAAAATGGGCCCTCTGCACTATATGAATTGTGATTCTTAATTAACAATTAAACTTGATTTTATTTGTTCCTTCATAGTACAAACGAAAAAAATGAAAAATTTGAAAATTTTTGAAATTTTTTTTCTGGGTAAAAGTGTGCCCCAAAATGGGCAAAAAAAGTTGCCCTCTCCTATTTATGTATTGTGATTCTTTAAAACCAATTAAATTAGATTTTATTTGTTCCTTCATAGTTCAAACGAAAAAAATGAAAAAATTGAAAATTTTGGAAAATATTTTTTTTTGCAAAAATTTAATTTTTTGTTAAAAGTGTGCCCCAAAAAGGGCAAAAAAAGTTGCCCTCCCCGGCGGGGAATCGAACCCCGGTCTCCCGCGTGACAGGCGGGGATACTCACCACTATACTACCGAGGACATGAAGATACAGAGCCGGAGACGAGCTCTAGTAAAACTCGGGCGACGAGACTTTGTCCAAAATTGAGAAAATCGAGAAAAGTCGAATTTTTCAAAATTTCATTTTTAATTTATATTTAAATTCAATTTTATCATCTACAACACGTTCTCTCAATTCCACACAGCCTCGTGGTGAAGAAAGAGACGCCAAAAAACCGAGTTGCACCGCTCTCCCAGCACTAGTTACGTCAAAATCACGAAAAGTCGAATTTTTCCAAATTTCATTCAATTTCATTTTTACTTGCTCCTCTCGCATTTATTCTCTCGGTTTCAATTCACTCTCTCAAATTGACAGTGCCAGCTGGTGAAGAAATAAATGTTCACTAACCAACTTCCATCACTTTGACGGTGAAACTTCCAAAAATCGAGAAAAATCAAATTTGTCAAAATTTCAATTGAATTTTAATAACTACAAAAATAATTATGAAGAAAACTTCATTCAGAAGAGAGAGGAGTTGAAGTTACTGCTGTCAAAAGAAAGAGGCAACGCACACTATTCCCATTCAATTCAACTTCAAATTTCATTCAATTCCATGTCAACTAGATTCGCTTGATAGTTTTCATATATTTGATGTATTCCCTTGAAAACGCGAAGAAGAGGAAGAAAATATTTCTCCTCGGTTTGTTCACCTCGAGTGGAACATGTTGACAGTTTCAATTGCCCAAAAGTGGAAAGTTATTAACTTCCAAAATGCAAATTGTGCTAATTTCCAAATCGCCATTTTGTCCAAATCGAACGTGGAATCTGTGACATCTGTCTGCAAATTGTGACGCAACTGTGTGACTTGAGTTTCTGGAAACTTTAATTTATGCGCCGAAATGTGTCACTTCTGCGGCTTTGTTGCGCGGTTGAAAGGAACGCGATTTTGGTAAATGTTTCAATGTTGACCAGAGACATCAGAGTTCATTGCTCTCGAAAGTTCTAGGAACGAATTGTTGCGGTCCAGCATAATGTGGAATTCTTTGTGAGTGACTCTACCTACATACTTTCAATTTGGCTACCCTCACTGCTTTTAATCCAATAATAAGCGAAGGTGGCCAAATTTTGACATGAAAATTGAATGTTGAATTGATAAATGTCACTTTCTTCCCAATGAAATGTCAAAAATCGTTCAATTTGCTCCACTCGACTTGAGCGAGAAACCATTCAAATGTCGTCAAGTTGAATTTCTACTCACTCTGCATTTGTAGGGGATGTAGCTCAGATGGTAGAGCGCTCGCTTAGCATGTGAGAGGTACCGGGATCGATGCCCGGCATCTCCAAGTGAAATTTTTTTTTCCATATTTTCTACCGCCATTTTGTTTTCAATGTGTCAAAAAAGTGAGAAACGTCAAATTGTTTAGCCGATACACAATTTTGTTTAGCTCATGCACAATAGTAGAATATCAAAAGCAATTCTGCAAAACAAGATGGACGACAAGCCGTTCACGGACAAAGTACTTGCCATGAATCAAATATTCAATTTCACGTTTTTCCACTAGTGGTCCCGAACGGATTACCCATCCAGCACAAGGTGGCAAACTTATCTGACGTCTGAAATCCCAGATCAGGTGGTGTTCGTTAATAACGCATTCTCACTCCAGTCCGCAGAGGAACACTTTTGCGTGACTCCACCATCAGGTTTTCTAAGTAATCCGATATGTCGTTGATAAGGGGAACAATATCAATTGTTGGACCTTAACTTGTCTGCACGAAATTCTAGAAGAATCGCCAATAAATTGCTGGTTTCACGTTAACCCTTGAAGATTTACGAGCACTCCGGCAATGCCTTTCACTTCTTCTCCATCTTCTTCTTCTTCTTCTTGTTGTTCTCGTTCTTGTTATTCTGGTTCTTGAAGTTTATTGAAAGTGAAACAAGACTTCGTTTGACATTTGAATCTTGACTTGCCATCAATGTGTCAAACTTCTGTCGCCATTTTCCAGGCTTAAAATTTGGCAGGAAATCAATGAATGCTTCTGAGGCCCATCTCGAAGAAAACACGGTATGATGTGCCAAAATGACAGCTTGAATCAAAATGGCGACGATTCATCATTGACAGACTCCAGGTCTGCCATTAAATCATGCTTACGCCGTATGACCACGTGATTTATACGCCATTTTGGGCGTTGAAAGACAGAAATAGAATTGCATGTCATGCAGAACGTGTAATTTATTTCAATTTAATTCCCTAAACAATCAATTACGCTTAAGTTAAGTAGAATTTATGTTTTCAACTATCAGTACTGCTTAATTCAAAGAAACAAAAAACAAAATGGCGGACAAGACTATAATTAAAATGATTCCACCTCCATTTCCATTTCCATTTCCATTTCCATTTCCATTCCTTCCGAACTGACCATCGTCAAGCCAATGCTAAGTGAGTGAGTAAATAAAACTAATAATTATTAGTGTTTTTTCATTTATTTACTGTCAACTGAACGCATTCAATTCCAGCAGTTCTTGTGAATCGTTGAGCAGTGCAAATATTTTCGTTTTGAGTTTCACGTAATTCCATTTAAATCGGATTAGCTTCACGTGAAGGTGGGTTGCGGCCACGGTTGTTCTGGTCAATGTCCAGAGACATTTCAAAATTCACAACAAAGACGACAAGTGAATTCCACCGAACTGACCTGCCTCAAAATCTGACACATCTGCTGCTGTGACTGACATCTGCTGGACGTCTGCGTGTCGAGACAAGCAACTTCATGTTGGCGACGGTCAGTGAATCCTCTTGCGCGTATTTTACGACTCCCGCACCGCATTGTCATAAATTTCACAGATTTTCTACGCCATTTTGTTTCACATGCGTTCAACACGTTCCACTCGTAAAAGCGTAAAATTATTTTCTTGACGAATGTTTAATTCTCATCGCCTGGATTTTATGACTCTTTCAAAGCTGCGACTTGGACCCGCACATGACGGGTTCCGTACCACCGTACAAAAAAAAAAACAATTTTTTTTACTATTTTTTGTTATAGCGGTCATAGTAGTACACACTTTGTGAAAATTTGAAGTTTCTATCTATTATGGTTCAAGAGATACAGCCCTGTGACAGACGGACGGACAGAGAAGTCATGTTAGTAGGGTACCGTTATCACGCTTTGGGTACGAAAATCTAAAAACGAAAAGAGACAAAATGACGTTCAGTTTTGCCAAATATTCTAATTTACAAGGGAGTAAACAAATTTTGGCCCCCCTATCCCCCCAGTAGGGCACCGCGTTCCGCTCAAATGACACTTGACAAATGAACATGACAACGTATTCTGTACGTCACGGAATGAAGTATAAACGAGAATTCGCTAAAGGCAATCATGGGGAGCCAGCATGGAGCTACTTACCATTTTGTTGCATGAACGAGGCTTCCATTGGGGTAGGTCTTGTCGTCTGGACAATTGTTCAATGTTACGTCGTGAAGGAACTCTGGTAGTCGTTCATTACAACTCGACAATCCGCAACTGCATTGAACTGAAGAAGAAGAAGTGGAGGAATGAATGGAGGTGGGGGGACTGGGACTGGGTTGCATATTTTAATCCATAAAACTTTTGTTTTTCACTTCATTTCATTGCTGTGGTGTTTCTCTTGCGTTTCGTGTTGCTCCCCTGTAATCGCATTAGCTCCAACTCGAATGTAAAGTCTCCAAAACCCCATCATGTCTTCCTGATATCACTTGAAGCATAAAACTTCAAAAATGGCGTACCAATTGTTTACCAACTACTTCTTAAAACACTTAACTCGTATTGTGGAAGGACATGGCATTTGGGGAAGCCCCACATAAGTGGGGATTAAGGCCAGGGTTTTGTTTAAAGGTATTTCATTCTCGTGACACTCAATGGAATTATTTACTTCGGTTTCTTCCTCGTTTGAAGGTTGTCTTGAAGGGTTGCTGACTTGGGATTAAATTTTTGTTTCACATTTTCCACAAATTCTCTACAAATTTGAGAATAAAAATCAAATTCATGTCGCCATCTTGAAATGAATGTCATTCCCATCAAATGACAGTTCACTCTTTCACCGCCATCTTGTCGGGGATGCAAATTTCGGTGAATCTGTTGCCGCCATCTTGAAATGAACGTCATTCCCAACAAATGACAGTTCACTCTTTCACCGCCATCTTGAAGTGGACGTCATTTTCATAAAATGACATTTGATTGCTTCGCCACCATTTTGTCGCAGATGCAGTTTTCTCTGAATAAACCCCTTGCCACCATCTTTCAGTGAACGTCATAAATATGACAGTTCAGTGTCTCACCGCCATCTTCAAGATAAAGTTAACGTCATTGTCAAAAAATTACAGTCTAACTCTTTGCCGCCATCTTCTGGTAGATGAACCTCCAGATGAGGTGCACAAAAGCTTTGCTGCCATCTTGCAGTGGATGCCATTGCGAAAAGATGACAGTTCAGCGTCTCGCTGTGATCTTAAGCTTCTAGCTGACAGCGGGAAAAAGATGAATTAAAATTTATTTTTCATGTTCCACTGGAATTAATCCCAATATTCGCTGCAATATGTTTTGCGCGGAAAACGATAATTAGTGTCGCCTCGCAATCAAAATGGCGATCTCTCAGCATCTGACACAATTGCAGCTGCAATTAATCATAAAGTCCACATCCGCCACCACTATAGACCAGAAGCGGCCAGAAACTGAAGAGAGAGAGAGACGCCAGCAACATGGATTCCAATTCGAAATGCCACAGCCCTGACCTCTGTCAATTGGGTTTGGTTTAGCGCGACTCCATCTTGATTCCGTCAACAAATTTGATGCATCGCATTGCAGCTTGAATGCATTTTGTCGTATCCATGTTCGAATTCGAATTCGAAACGCATACAAAAATGACGCTCCCATCGTTAATGACGATTTACAAGCGTAGAACAAAAATTATTTTTATTTTCCTCATGTTGTTAACATGTAGTGCAGTGCAACCAACAATTGCAATTTAATCTCCAATTGGACTTGCGCTGAATTCAGAATTGATATCGAATTCTCGCTCCGCCATTTTATGGCTTTCCTCCATGTTGAATCGGTTGCGGTTAGTTGCGAAAAAAATGAATTTCATTTAAGAAAATCATGAAAAGCTTCTGTAAGTGGTAAATGCCAAAATTTCGATACTTTTTCCATTCCACTGCACTTGCGCTGCGTATGACTGCAAAACGCAGCGACAAACTCCACTTCCATGTTTGGAAAAAACTCGTTTCCCACAGAGAAGGAAAATTCCGTTTCGCTTTTTGTCCGCGCGCTAATTGATCCACTGAACTGGCATCATTGAACCCCTGACCTGAAAACGATGATCGTGTCTATTTCTGGTTTTCAGTTTTACTGTACCTCGTTTTTTCTGAGGTTAGGAAACAGATGCATTTCACACAAACTGTCGTTGCTGGAAAAGTGTTTTCATTATTACCGCAATAATGTTCAATTAAAATGCAAATGATCGCGCTGAAATTGCCGTTTGTCGCAATAAATATTCATGAACGATTGCAGCGTGACAGAGTCCGTCTGTTTCTAGCAGAAATCGCGGAAATCTTCAAATAGTTACTGATCGCGTTTGAGACGCTACACAACGCGTCTGTTTCTAGCGGACATGGCAGAAATCTGCAAATAGTTACTGATCGCGTTTGAGAAGCTACACAACGCGTCTGTTTCTAGCGGACATGGCAGAAATCTGCAAATAGTTACTGATCGCGTTTGAGACGCTACACAACGCGTCTGTTTCTAGCAAACATGGCAGAAATCTGCAAATAGTTACTGATCGCGTTTGGGACGCTACACAACGCGTCTGTTTCTAGCAGAAATCGCAGAAATCTTCAAATAGTTACTGATCGCGTTTGAGACGCTACACAACGCGTCTGTTTCTAGCAAACATGGCAGAAATCTGCAAAGCAAAGCAGTGGTGGCACAAAGTTCATTTGCTCCTAAAGCAGTTAAAATGAATTTGAGACACCGATCGCGTCTGAGACGCGTCAAAGATCCACAAATGTCCTCGAAAGTCTGCACTTGCTTCCTCGTCTAAACTGGATTTGGAATTCCGTCTGCGTTTTGGCTGAGTTCATAGCTCGGAGTGAAGGTCGCTCGGAGCCAAGGTTTCTTTCTTCCAACAAGATTAATCAGATCAGGAAGTGTCAGACGCGAACCAACGCCATCTGCTGGAAACACCAACACAATATGGCGTCTTGAACTTTCCTCAATGACATCAACTTGAGTCGCCTCCGAAAATTAATGGCAGCCAACGTGACGGGTTCGTGAATTATTTTGTTTTGTCTGCATCGGGGGCAGGAACGCCAAGAATGCATCAACAAAAACAAAATGGTGGCGTCCATTATTAAGATCACAACAAACAAAATTCATTTGGCCGTCATAAATTAGGATTTACACAATATAAATTGCCATTGTCTTACATCCACTCGCAACAATGAACGTAATCCGTCCGAATTTAGAGACAAAATGGCGTTCTCACTTGACGTATCCGAAAAACAAAAAATCCAAAAATCAAAAAATTTGCATTCCACATCGTGGTCTCTTTTGGCGTTTCTCCCGCGGAACGCGCGCGCGGCTATTTTCGATGCAAGTGACTTTCTCTGCTTTATGAACGGTTACAGATTTAAAAATAATTTCCATCTGCTCGGACAGTTTTAAATTTAGACAATGTTCTGCATGCACTACTTCTAGTGAACGAATTCTAATTTCAAGTTGGTTTGTGTCCAAACTGAAAAGCTCCGAAAAGTTCATTCATCTTCAGTGAAAGCGGAATGTTTCTATCTCACAGTTTCCATTCAGTCAATTTTGACAGATTGCTCACAAGGACAGACATCTTGATGTCAAATTGACTGTAGTTGAAAATTTAACGAAATTCTAATTTCAAGTTGGTTCGTGTCCAAACTAAAAAGCTCTGAAAAGTTCATTCATCTTCACTGAAAGCGGAATGTTTCTATCTCACAGTTTCCATTCAGTCAAACTTGACAGATTGCTCACAAGGACAGACATCTTGATGTCAAATTGACTGTAGTTGAAAATTTAACGAAATTCTAATTTCAAGTTGGTTCGTGTCCAAACTAAAAAGCTCTGAAAAGTTCATTCATCTTCACTGAAAGCGGAATGTTTCTATCTCACAGTTGCATTCAGTCAATTTTGACAGATTGCTCACATGGATATGTGACGGCGCCATCTTCACGTCAAATTGAAATTGATTTTACTTTTTAATAATATTAGCATTCAGTTTCAACGTCAAGTGAAGCGCAACCAAAACCCAAAACTCAATTTAATTGACTCCATTTGAAATTCACCACTGGTGGAGCATGTTAACGAATTGGGTCCTTGACATTATTTATGTCATGGCGGATACAAAGATGGTGGAAAGTAAAATGCGGGTGGCCATTTGCATTTTTAAAACGTTACACTTTCAAGAGACGACGACAACGACGACGACAATGATGACTCCATTCAATTCCAGCTGGTGTTGACGTTTAATGGCGCGTTTTTTTGGAAAATTTATCGTCATGCGGGACGTGTCGCCGGATGGTAATTTCAAAATAACTGACGGAATTCCACGTGCCAGGTGTGGACAATTTGTTTTTATATGAAGAAATTCCAAATTAAATTACCCTGAAGACGGGTTTGTGTCCAAGCTAGATGAATTGAAAATTTCTCCAGATTTGTAGTCTCTCTCTGTGTACTAGATGTCACAGTTGAAGGATCAGGGATATATTTACCCGTAAATTGCGGAACCCAAAGAAAATATTACAACGAGAGGTTGTTCTGAAGATTGGTTTGTGTCCAAGTTAGACGAATCAAAAATTTAATTTCCTTGTCTGTCTACTAGCTGTCACAGTTGAAGGATCAAGGGTATACCCATGGATCTAGAAACCCGAAACAAATATTTGTAACAATTACAATGATTTTTTTCTGAGGACCGGTTTGTGTCCAAGCTAGATGAATTGAAAATTAGTCCAAATTTGTATCCCCTTCTCTGTCTACTAATTTTCATAGTTGAAGGATCAAGAATATATCCGTAAATCGAGAAATTCCAAGGAAAATATTACAATAATTACAACGAGGTTGTTCTGAAGATTGGTTTGTGTCCAAACTAAATGAAGTAAAAATTTGTCAAAATCTGTATTCCCTTCTCTGTCTACTAGCTGTCACAGTTGAAGGGTCAAGGATATTCCCATAACTCGAGAAACCCAAAGAAAACATTACAACGATAAGGGTTGTTCTGAAGATTGGTTTGTGTCCAAGCTAGACGAATTAAAAATTCAATTTCTATCTCGCTGTCCACTAGATGTCATTGTTAAAAAACATTTCTAAGATGAATTCAAATTTAAAGATGATCGCGACAATTTTGAGGGGCGAGGAGTTCGGCTAGTGAACCAAAGATGGAATTACCTGCAATTTACAAATTCAGAAAGATAACAGCCAGACAATTTGACCAAATAAAAATAATCGTTTTCGTCTGGGTGTCAAATAACAGCAGGAAGCCATTTTTAATTTTTAAAATGTCGTCTTCAAGTGCAGATCCACTTGGGGTATATTGGGGGAATACCTAATAGAGACAGACTGAAGGGTGCCTTGATGAAGATGTGGCGTTCGGTTTGGAGCTCACGTGATCGATTCACTGCGACTTCAGAATTTAAATGAGGTTTTGTTTTCAAAATAAAATTCATACTAGACGACGCCATGTTCCTGTACGCCATTTTGATTTTGCAGTTCTCCTCTTTCAGTTATGTATTTTGCATATTTATTAATGCACATTCTTTATCAGATAAGCGGATCAGTTCATGAATCCAATTCGAGCCCAATTTGAGCGGAAAAATTATGCACGTTGCGCCTCTTTCGCATCTTGAAGTGAATCAGTGTTGTCTGGAATTCGGAATGAGGTTAGAATCGTGTACCCCTGTAGTCCCGCAACATACTGACAGTTGAATGATGATCTACAGAAAGATCACAAGGTCAAGAGGAATGCCAGTTGGAGTCGGACATGCGAGTTGAATGCACATTCCCGTGCAGTTTTTTTCCGGAGACGAAACATCGGAACGGGTGCGTTCAAGGCAATCAACGTTCAGTAGTTTTGTTCTTTCAGTCGTTGAAAATTTGAATCACTGAATTCGATGTGTACATTGTAGCACAAACACAGACGTCATTTTAAAAACTATCTAATCTGCTGAATTACAATGTAAAGCAATTTCGCAAATTTTTTGTCTAACGCGCAATCAAATGCTCAAACTTTTCCCCGAATTTAATTACGCTGAACTTGGCTGAATATTCATATATAATGCAAAGTGCAACGACATTTTATATAACAGCAAGTTGTCGCTGTAATCCAGTGATTTCAATTTCAAGTGCTATTAGTGATAAGACACTATGTTGGTTTTTTCAATAATTTCAACATTTTGCAATGATTTACTCGAACCCACTTGAGGCTTTGTTGCTGATAAATAAATTCTGTAATTCAGCGGAATCCAATAGACAAAGAAAACTTGTTAGTGTAACGTCAATCCGCCATTTTTGTGGATTTCAAGTGTGGGAAGTATTTGGAGCGGCTTCAGATTGATACTGATAAGAATCTGGGAAAATTTTCCCAACAAATCTGATGATAACGAAGTCGGGCTGAATTCAGCACGAGACTACTGACTGAAGTTTGACGTTTCGCAATTATCGTTGAAATTCAGCGCCGAAAATGTCATTTCTTGGTTGTCTTTAACAAATTTCAAATGATTCCTACCATCCAGAACTAATTCAGCGCAAGGAAACTGAATTCAGCGCTACAATTTTTTGAGGTATTATTGTCATTACTGTGTTTTTCGTATCATTTATCCAATTCAGCTGGCTTAAACTGAATTCAGCAATTATATCTTTACCAAATTCGAACGTGTCGAAGTGATGCTTTCAATACTGGCCTCATTCAGCTGCTGGTAACTGGAAAAATGTGAACACGTCATGAGGTCAAATATCATAAATATTCTACTTCAGCATTTATCCAATTCAGCTACTTTAAACTGAATTCAGCAATTATGTCTTCACCAAATTCGAACGTGTCGAAGTGATGCTTTCAATACTGGCCTCATTCAGCTGCTGATAACTGAAAAATATCCTGGCGTCACTGGTCAATAAAGAACTACAAAAATTCCTGATTCACAGCCGCACTCACCTTCGCGTGTCAGCCGGGAATAAATCGCGTTTAGCTTGTGTCCTTCCTCTGACAAATTGTCGTGGGGCAGGGCAGGAGTGTGCTGAATATGAATAAGCGGCACACCCCACTGATTTCTTAATGGAACATTTCCAGCTTTGAAAAATTAGACAGCATTAGTTGACACTTTTCCGATGAGGGTGTTCCACGATATGGTCGTGGCGTGGATATTAAATCAGGCGATAGAGGAGTGGGAAAGAGTTCTCACTGCTAACAGAAATCACCGAATGGTGCCTGAAAGAAATTCTAGCATTACCATGTGGAAACTCGTTTACTGTCTGCAGAGGCATCTGTGAATTCGAGTCGAAATTATTTAGCCTGTAACTCAATGAAGGCATTGTCCTCAAAGTTGCCGAAGCTCATTTACTGTCTACAGAGGCATCTGTGAATTGCAACTCAATGAAGACATTGTCCTCAAAGTTGCCCTAAATAACGCCGAGTCGTCGACCCCGAAAGGGAAACCAGTAACAGGTGAAATGAAGGTGAAATTACGAAGGTCCTGTTCGGCGCCGAGACACTTGCCGAGTCCACCCTCGAAGGGAATCATCTCCTAAAATTAGATTCCAAGGATACATCCAAGTCTCGAGACGAAAATTTGTATTCAGCGCCCACCACATTAGCAAGAACCAGCAGAAATGCCACTCACGCGAACCATGAGAGCCGCAGAAACATGAAGTATTTATGGCAGGCAACGAAAATACGACAGACACACCCACAAATCAAAGAGAATTTCGTGAATCCTTGCGTATATAAAACACACGAAACAGCCCCCCTTCTACCCCGAGAATTAACTGGCACATCCACAAAGATGGCAGACAGCAGCAGCAGTAATATCCCAAAAATAAAATGAAGGCTTCCCATAAAAGACAAACAGAACCGAATAAACCTCCCTTGGTTGGCCTAAAATAATGAGAGCGGGCTGTAAGGACACGAGGAGTGCGGTAGGCATGAATTTGTCTGGGGCCTCATCCCACTCAGCGTCTGGTTGTATCGATTTCGTGCATTGCGTTTGTCCCTATACTTCTTCTGCTTCTTCATCTTCGTCATCTACTCCTTGTTGTTGTTGTTGTTGTTGTTGTTGTTGTGTGGAACGATACTTTTACATAATTCACGTCGAATGGCTTCCTTTTTTGGTGCGTATCTGTGAAATATCTCAATTCAGCGCGTTCCAAAGTGATTCAGCGCACTGTTTAATGGAAGAAAACGTTTTCATTTGGTGTTTTTTACAAATTCTAAGTGAATTAAAACATTTTACTGCTTTAACACACGCAGGGTGATAAATTAAGGACTTTCCGTTGAATTCAGCTCGTTAAAATTCAATTCAGCGCGGCTGAATACAAAGAAATTCGACCGACACTCACATAAATCTCAATTTTCGAGTAATCCCCAGAGATAATCTGCCATTACACTCGATTAGTGAGACATCGTTCGTGCCTAGATTGCCTGGAAAAAATAGGTTCACGAAAAGGTTCACGTCACTCAGCCTTGGAGAATATTTCCATACTCGAAGGACACAAAAATAGGAAAATGTCAACAGTCGGATTTGGTTTGATGAATGGAGGAAAAGGCTGGCGAACTCTACGTGGTCCAATGCTGAATAGAGAAAAACGAAATTTTTCACTGTAAGCGACATTGAATATTCTAAGAAGCTTAAAAGGCATTATCCACGTACTGAATTAGGCATTTTTAACTTGTCAATGAATAATTGGCATTGATTCAGCGCCGCTGAATAGCGTATTTATGTTACGTTCGATGCGGAAAGTGAAATTTTACGTGTGTTATTCAATGAAGCATCTATTCAGCGTTTTTATTTTGGAATTTTGTTGATATTTTCGATACAGAATATGTTTCAACACCGCTGAATAGAGTACTTCTTCGATTTGCGATGCGGAAAGTGAAATTTTGTGTAAATCATTCAATAAAATTTCTATTCAGCGCTTTGATTATGAATTTAAACGCCGCTGAATAACGTGTGTCCGTAACGTTCGTTGTGAAAAACAAAATTTCATTCTTGGAAATCGACAAAACTTCTATTCAGCGCTTTTATTTTGTAATTCAGCGGGTGGTTTTGACAAAAAATAAGTTAGAAATTATTCAGCTGACATTCATGATTGTAAGCACGTGGCAGGAAGTTGCGTGACACAACGACGAGGTGATGATACGGAACACGAGATTAACCGGAAGCAGAAGATAAAAAGGAAGATGGAGTCAAGCGGAGGAGTCCGGTCCAATTTCCATCAAATCCCATTTTGCAAGTCGAACAAAATGCACAAAAATGTCGGAGCTGCCAGCCAGCATCCGATTCATGCACGTTGCAAATGCAATTTTTTCCCGCATGTGAAATTTCTCCCTCCCTCCTGCCCCGATGTCCCCCCTCACCCCAAGTCGCCTAGTCTCACTGCAATTACGCGATGATATCAACACTGAAACATGCCAAAAACGTGAAATGTTCCAATTGGAATCTCTGGCTGAGATAATTGATTACGTAACAGATTTCGAACGTTGACGTTGAAAAAATTTTTAAGTTTTAATTTTAAAACATTCAATTGAAAATGAAACGCGAATTTCACTTTTGTTTTGGTACTAAATTTAAAAATCTTTTTCATTGCGGCTAATTATAAATTCAAATTCAAATTCAAATCCAGATCAATTGCATCTGTCATCTCTTTCAGTGTCAAATTAACAAGATTACTCATTTGAAAACAGAACTCGACGTTCATGAACGCCATCATGTGACGCATTGAGTGTGCGTCGTCATAGTGACACTTAATTCAATCGACGCAGTCCGGTTTCGTTCGAAACCTCGAGAGGATGCAAGTCTTCGCTGTGCGTTCGTCCGTCACAGGACTGTATCTTTTAAACCATAATAGGTAGACCCTTCAAATTTTCACAGTGTTTACTATTATGACCGCTGCAACAACAAAAAATAAAAAAAAAAATTTTTATTTTTAATTACTTGCTCGGATTCCTTGTAAAAAACATTTTTCAAATCTGGAACAATCGATACGAACTACAGTAGTTCAAGGACGGTACTCCCTGTGGGGGCGAATGTAACAACGAGAAAAAATCATTTTTAGGCCACACAATGACGTCGCTATACAGGAGGAAAAAAATTAAGAAGCAAATGTATCGCCATCCCGCTCTAATTAAGGAGGAAATTTGAAATTTGAAAAAATCCCAAACTGGCAACGCTGCCCCACGCCACACACACAAGTGCTGTAGTAGTCATCGATACCGAGTGGGGCTCATTTTGGGCCTACCTCAATATGTAGGTCACGTAGAGGAGCGATTGGGCGGCATGTAACGATGGAAAGGGGGAAGATGGAGGTTTTCCAGGAACTCATGACCGATGAGTGACAGTTGTTTATCGCAAATCAATCACAACAGCAGGGGGGCAGTAAGGGGGACAAAAATTGTTCTTTTGCTGAAGAAGCTTTCCTTGAAGGTGAACGACATTTTGATTGACCTTCAACCGCTTGAAAGTTTTTTTTAGCAGCAACACAAACGTGACATGACCCAACAATGACAACCCACACCGAAGTCACGACGCGACGCAACACAAGAAGCACAAGGAACAACAAAAATGGCGGAACAGCAAACATCACGTGGTCGGATTTTTTGTTTTTGACTTTGCTTCCCGCACATTGGCAGCATTGGCCTTGCAGATATGCACGCACACTTGCGTTAAGTTGATGCAACTTGATTGCACTCAAAGCCCCAATCGGGCATTGCCGTCTCTTTCTTGGTGAATGGGCAAAAAAATTTGGAAATGTTCACCTCCCTGACGTCACTGTGATGAATTTCGATTTTGAATCGAGGGAAAAATGAAAATTTTCCAAAAAAATGCCATCGATGCACACCAACGCAACGCGTTGCATTCTGTCTGTGTGGAAACGCATTGCGCATTGCTGCGGTCAGGGCACAGTCGAGGCTGGAAAAGAGTGCCTGCTACGTAGGCCAAAGAGGTTCTGCGAATGGTTTACTGCAATTTCTTGAACGTGTCGGAATACTTGCAGCCGCCACTGTAACGCTGGGAAGCTTTCAGGCAAACCCCGAGCACACCCCCATTCGATGCGCGCGGCAAATGCACATATTTCCCACTACTGTGCTCCCCAATTTCGGTGTTGCCACACCGAAACCAGAAACCATGCTGTGCGTTTGTTGTTTACATGCGACGCATATGCACTTCATTGAGCGCATTCACAGAGAGGAGAGTGACACAATTCCTCTCTCTCACTCTCTCTCCCGCGAATGCAACGTCTGTGTGTGACCGTTCTGCACTTTCCGTACTCCTCAGAAAGTCACTGTCACCGATTGATCGTTGAGTGTTCATTCGTTCGCGCGCGTTTTGTTGCCGATTTTCGAATTCCGAGTTCGTCTGGCGTGGATTTTTTTATTACTAGTTTTGTCAGATTTGTTGTTGTTGTTGTTGTTGTTGTTTTGTTGTTTTTGTATTCCGTGCATTTCGCGATTTTCTCTCGCGATTTTGAATGCAAAATGAAAAACTTTCCGCTGCAACATCAAAGAATTTTGTGTATCCGCCGTCATGTTGCTGTTGCTGTTGTTGTTGTTATTGTGTTGAATGACATTCGAATGACAATTCGAAATTGAAAAAAAAAAAAAATTTGTGTTCTTTCGAAAAATTCAAAATGGTCAACGACACCAGCACATCCTGAATTTGGATAGTATACATACATCGGATTCAACTTGACCTAATAATAGCAGCAAGCGAGCAATGTAAGTCAGCACTTTCACAGGAACAGGATGATGTGTGTATCCCCGGGTCAAGCCCGTTCCAATGTCGGCTTATTTACTTTCGAATTGGGTGGAATAGGGTTGCCCTAAAATGCAGTATTCGAATACAAATGCATTGCACTGCATTCATCCATTTACATGCATCCGGTGTTGCTCCACCCGCTCCCCCGTCCCCGTTTCTCGTATTACAACGTCAGTGCTCTTGTGTACATTCTCACTGCTTCTCTGACCTGTGACCCCGTGTGTCTAGTGTGTGCATTTGATTATTATTATGGAAATTGCATGGCATCCATTGGTGCCAACTTCAAGGACTGACTGATTGTGCTGGGGATGAGGGCAATGTTTTTCTGGCAGTTTTGTTTTGTTGAAGTAAAATTTACATTTCAAGTAATGCTTTTGAAGTAGAGATGTCGCTGAAGACAGAATTGTGTTTGTGTCCGTGATGATCTCAGACACAGTCCGAGTGGACTAATTGAGCGAATTGACGTTTGACCTGAATTGATTCGCAAAGAATGCATCGTTCAAATTCTTTTTTCTTTTCAAATTCAAATGAACGCCATCTTGAATGCTGCAGTCATTTTGATTTTACTCCAATTGAAATGTCAGCGTTGCGTGAAACGTCAAAGGGTGAAAATCCATTTCCTCGAAATCGACGCTTAATCAGATCCCAGAACCGTTAAAAATGGAGCACCAATTCGGGTGCAATTAAAATGAAACGAATGTCAACGGTCCTCTGTGTGTGTGTGTGCGATGATGTACGGCCTTTACCTTTAGGTTACGGCACAGGTTATGATGCATCAACAAACAAAGCTCCACACTGACACCATTGAAAATGAAAGGAACCTCCACGGCTACCTTGTATGAGTGCATTGTCGTGCGATGGCTTCCACGTTCGTCGTCCTAATTTCAAAATGGCATCGTTGCATCATGTGGCCATAGGGGGGGGGGGAAGGGGGTGGATTACATTTTCGCCTTGGAACCTTCTGTACATGGCCACGGAAATAGCTCAAGAAAAATGTGCCTCTCCCTAGTTCAATGTCTCTCTCGAAAGCTTTCGCTGAGCTTTTCGTTTCATATCTGCCTCTGTATGTCAGTGTGTGTGTGCTAGTGCTATCGTGCAATAAACTGCTGCATTGACCTGATTTTGATAACATGGCGGTTCATGAACAAAAAAAAACCGAGATGAAATGGCAACATTGCCAAAAGTTCATCGGGCCATACCCACACTCTCTGTCATTTAACAATGAACTCATTTTTTCTTTTTGCACTCTCCCGCTCTCTCACCCTCTGACTTTGTGTTCTTCAAAAGCCGCACAATTCAAAAGACGAACAAGCAAAATTCAACTCAGGGTTTGGAGGACCTAAGGGAAGTACCTACATTTTTCCAGACAGTACTTTTTCATTCCACACTCTAACCCTTTCCCTCCACTTCTTCTACTGAAAAATGTTTATTTGAAAGTGTAGCGTGCATTTTGCATAATTCCGTAGAGAAGCGCATGCTTGGCACCATGGAAATGTTCGATATTTTCTATGGTACGAATCTACGGAATTTGGAAAAAAGACGGATTTTTCAAGTTTAGGGTTGCCATAAGTGAAATGGAATTTAATTCATTTGAATTTGAGATCGAAAATCGTTTCATTGCCAACGTTTCGCAAACATTTCAGTGTATTGTTGAATGACGTCATCAATGATGAGATTTTTTTATGATACGAAGATGGCGTTTGGGATTAATTCGATTTGATTTCTCTTTTCAGATTGTTGTTAAAGATTGTTTGGACAATTGAAATTAAAGTGACGCGCCAAGTTGCATTGACACGAGAAGGCATGAAAGAGAGAATTCGCATTTACAAGGATGTTGGTCCATACCAAATAAGAATCAACATTCTGAGGTCATCGTGTTCAGTGTCTGTAGTTAGAAAGAAGTAAAGAAGAAGAGAATCTAGTATAAGAAAAATTCAAATATAGTCAAACGTTAAAGGGGAGCCACCAAATTGAGAAAATATTGACAAGAAACAGAGAGAACTGTTTCGATAGAAGAAGAACTGAAGAAGACGAAAGAGAAAAAGAGAAAGGGAGACATTGATATATATATACATATACGTAAAATATAAAATTTCCTGTCTGTCATGTACCGTCTCAATGTGGTCAACCAACAGCAGCCGAACATCTCGCAAACAGTTTCAGCAGCTGCTAGTCACATAATAATCCAACAGCACGGCCATCCGTCGACGCAGCACATTCTGAGCGGTATACCGACTGGTGGAGGTGGCAATGGCAGTGCAGGTGGAGGAGGTGGTGGAGCAGGAAGTGGAGAAAGTCGAACAAGTGGGGGAAACAGTAGTAATGTCGATAATGCAGGAGGTAGTTCTAGTAGTAATGGACCGACAGTCGTTGTGACAAGCGGCAATGGCCAGCTGAACGGGAGTGGGGGTATAACGATACCCGGAAGTAGTTCGTCTGCGTCTAGTGAAGTCATTAAAGTGATAACTGCCATTAAATCAGAACCAATGCAAGATGTCACCACAATATCGAATCCGACAACTGCCGCCTCGACCAGTGCCAACGGGTACATGGTCTTCATACCCAGCAAACGTTCAAGACTGGAAGGGTAAGTGTGAGAGAATGCGACATCTGCGAGACTCTTTTGACTATCACATTTTTCTCTCTTTCAGCTCTGAAGATTGGCTCTCTTCACCCAGTCCTGGAAGTGTCCCCAGTTCGGCGCCACCACTGAGTCCGTCGCCTGGCTCACAGAGTCACAACTTCAACACGAGCCTGTCCAACGGATACGCGTCGCCTATGTCTACCGGAAGCTACGACCCCTACAGTCCAAATGGAAAAATGGGTAAGTCAGAGCTTTCGAGCTTTTATCTCTTTAAGTTGTTCCTCTTGGCAAAACGTCTCCAGCGTCACCTTAGCCCTTTCAAGTGTCAGAATCAGAACGAAGGTGTCGAAGATGCGGGCAATAATTCACCTCGCCTCGAGAGAGTGTCGTCGTGACGATGATCTGAAGTCATTCTTCTACCCGCAAAGAACCGAAGTCTGGGGCCCGATACATCGACCGCAGAAATCGAATGATGAATGGGCAACATTCCCAGGACAACTCCGAGATTTATTGTCCGCAATTCAAGTTGTTTTTACCATCGTCTGGAACGTAGAATCATCTTCCCTTGCCATTACCCTTACCCTTACCCGTGCCCTTGCCCTTGTCACAGTTCATTGCAACTCATTATTCATCTGGCAATTTCCTTGCGACTGTGACACTGTCACACCGGAATGTGTATTAGGAGACAGTACAAATTTCGTACATAAATCTCAAGATTCTGGATAAACTCCGGGTCAGGATTGCCCTTGAACTGAAATCCGACGCGACTGTCAGACATTTTGAGTTCAAAATTTCTTGAATCGATTAAAAATTGAAATTAAGACGCCAAGGATAACGCCTGGAAGGATGCTCTGTTCACGTTTTCCTCTGTACCTTGAAACTGTCTCACGTGTTCCTCCTCACAGTCGCTGATGTTGTTTGACTTGAGGGCAGATTTGTTTACTTTGTTGCTGAATCAAAACGAATCCATCAGTTGAACGTCACTCTACCTTGCAGAGATGAAACATTCCCTGCCAAGAGGTAATGAATCCCAGACTCGAATGTGATGTGAAGACAGACAACGAGAATCTGGAGGATTCGTTCCATCTACTCTCCTCTTTGTGATTGACTTTGTAAATAAACGTGGTGCTGCATCCACTTAGATTGTCTTCCGGTAAACCACTTGGCAGCTCCCCAAAGGCACTTTGTGCAAATCGAAAATCGGACAATTTCCCACGAGTTGTGTCCAATCAATACGACTGTATGACATGTTCCTCTATTTTCATTAACCCTAGATTACTAAATCGTAAAAATCACGACGTCAAAATGACGATTCCTAATTACTTCCATCACTGTCCCACGTGCAGTCATTGTGATCGTGCCAAACTTGACACCAAACATGAAATGCACGAGAGCCTTGTGTAGAGCGCACACACATAAACATGTGTTCCAACTGTGTAGAATGAAAAACTGTACGGAAAGGAAGAAAGAAAGAATTCTGTCAAAACTCTAGCATTTCCGTGAATGAAATCTCATTAAAATCATAAATTAATTAATTAAAAACATTTTCCATTAATTAATTTTATTAATTTTGTAATTTTTCCCGAAAGAATTGAAAAAAATCGTGAAATAAAAATTCTCAAAATTCCCTCCACGCGAATCGTATGAAAAGCGCTGTGCTGCCATCTGCACTCAACTAGATTCTTGAAGTTACACATCGAGCGACTAGTGAACATTTCTTCCAACATTTCTAACAGATGTCGCTGCAGGTGTCTTGGTGCGATTCGAAAAAGAGAATTCATGAATTCCCGAGCTGCCCCCGAGCCCCACTTTGGAGTCAATCAATTGGCTGAAGTTCATTGCCAGTAAATGTAATCAAACACACAACAAGCAGGCAGCAGGGAGGCACACACAAACACTTGTTCCAACGACCTGTCCTCCTCACGTGAATCGGAGCTTTTCGCAAATTGCCCTGCAACAGAACAAGATGGAAGACGAGAAACTTCTCCGCCATTTTGATTGTATGTGTTCGACTTGTGTGCGGATGGAGGTTTGTGGAGCACTCGGTTTTAACGACCCCAACACAGTCGCACTGATGACAACATAACAACAACACAACGACCATTTTGGAAAGATGGCAACCATTCCCACGACACATTGAAACAGAGACACACATTTGCGCCGCCAAAACAAATAAATTTTCCCATTCAAACGATTGTGCCTCTCTCTCTCTGGTGGTGGAGCTGGGAGCTGGGAGCTGTGAGCTGGGATGCCGTCCCCAACCTTGATAAATGTGGGTTTTTTTTTTCTTCGTCAAGTTTTCGGTTCAACGTGTTTCGTGTTGACGCTGCTGCTCGGTGTCAGCGTTTGGTTGGTTGGCCTGCATTTGTTCGTTTGTGTTGGAGTGCCGAGTGGAGTGAAGTGGAGGGAAAGAGACATGGTAATGCAAAATTAATACTCTCCCCCTCTTTGTCGTCTCCCGCTGATTGCACTTTGCCTCATGATGAATGTTTTTCTCGTTTCGTTTGGCAACACTGGACTCACTGACGTTTGAAGGTGAATTTTTTTCAAATTCAAAATGGAGTCTGAATTTTCCATCACGGAGCGTCATCTGTTGGTGGGTCTTCGAAGACAGGCAAAACCGAGAAACGCCATTAAAGTTGTTGTTGCACTTGGCGTCAGGGCATCCGGCAAACTGGCCCCATTCCGGGACTACCCCAACCTGGATGCAGTTTGCGTTTTTCACATTGTCAGTACTCGACTCGTTCCGTTTATTGCATTTTTTCCCAGACTGTTTTTCGTGTCAAGTCCTCATATATTTTCGTCCCAAAGCGAAAGGCAGGGCAGGGCAGGGTAGGGTAGGGTAGGGCAGGGCAGCCAACATTGCTTCGATTTTATTACTCTGTTGTTTTTGTTTGTTTAACAAAAAGGGGTGAACCAGAACAAGTGAATCTCGAATGGTTCCACTCTCAGTCCCCCCCTCCCCCAAAATGTCGAGTAAATGGAACACGTGAAAAATTGCAATTAACGGTCGTTGCGAGTGCATTGCGTGCAATTTTTATGGCGAGCACGGTTTGTTTTTTGTGTGCGTGTCATTCAAATTAATTTTTGTCCGCACTCCCCTTCCCTCTCACTTGCCCCGTGTTGCGCTAGGTCAGGTTCGTCGTAACTTGAGGAAAATTTCATAAACAACGCAACACTGATGCAGTGCAACCAATTTACCCGCAATTGATGACTCGCCGCCATATTGTTTTTGTTTTTGTTCTTGAACTGTTGGCAATATTTATTTTCACATCTGGCCACCCGGATCGTCGAGGTTTCTTGTTACACTGCACGCATCAGTTGCATGATTGTGTTGTGACAAATGGAAAATCATCATCAAACCTGTCACATTCACTCTGATCGGAGTGTGTCTGAGATAAGTTACAGAATCATTTACGACGATTTAGGAAGAATTTAGGTCATTCCAAAGGAATGCAACTCGTCTGAAAATTGAAATTTCAAAGATGGCGTCTTGTTTTCTGACGTTTCCATGTTGTTTTGTACATCAGACAGTGAGTAATTTTTAAAATTAATTCATTTAGAAGAACTTGTAAACATGTTTCCAGGAATTTCCATTCGAATCAAACCCATCTTGATCTACATCAACCCGGAGGTTTGTCTGGAAAGTTTCGATTCTCCGAAAAATTCAGCCTCAAGCGAAAGTCTAATGCCGCCATTTTGTCAGCCATGAAACGAACGTGATTATTCAACACGTGTCTGTGAACTTTTCGAACAAGGTTACATCATAAAGTCATCAACAAAAATGGGGAAAAAAAAAATGAAATGAAAATTGCAAAAGAACTTTGACACTGACATGAGACGAGGGCATGCAATGAAAATGGCGGCGATTCATTGCTGCCAACCGGTGCAAAAGGTCACCTTCTCTTTGATTTGTTCCCTTTTCGTTTCGTGGACCATGGGAAAGTGAAACTTAAAATTTCGAGCATGTGGCATGGGGACTGGTTCTGCAGTTTCTCGGAATTCCGGCGTTCTTAAAGTCAGTTTTTGTTTTTGTGTTTCCGTCATTGCACGAGGACTCCCCCCCCCCCCCAGGATTTGGATCTTTTCGACATCAAAGAGGAACCTGTCTTTTGTTCTGTGTCATTCGGAATTACCTGCCGCCATCTTTGAATTTTGATTTGAATCAAAATAATCCCGCCTTTGACATTTCCTTGGGGACACTGTTCACTTTGTCCTGAATTGGCATTTTGTAATTAATCCCAGAAATTGCCGGGATGATTAAACCAATTCCCATGTGATTTCTGACGAAATTGAAACCAAGATGGCGGTGACAGATCATGCACGAATTTTGACGTACAAGCGCCACGCTGAGCCAACCGATGAACTGTCAAAGTACTGTCAAATGATTCGTGAAGCAGTATCACGCTGTGAGAGAAATTTTTCTTTCAACGTCTCGCCATGAACTCCCTCCGGAGTTTTGACATTTCAAATCTGTCAAACGGTTCATTTCATCGCAATCCCTCCACAGCATCCACCTCAGGGGCAGACGCGTTTTGAAGGAAAAGTAACCGACAGAATGGAAAATTGATTCTAAGGGTTTCGCAAATAACAGAAAAAAGGCAAAAGGATTTGACGTCTTAAAGAGACGTCTCTCCTGGAGACTTTAATCATCTTCATCCTTTGATTGTGTCTTCTTCAATTCTCCCAGATTGTACAGGTGGATTTTTGTTACTGTTTTTGCTTTGTTTCAAATTTCCTGCTCCCCCCGAAAGGATACCCCCAGCACATCCTGTCTTGTGTATTTTTCAACTAATGCTAAGGGCTTCTGAAGGTTAACCTCAACGTGATTTTGTTTTACCACAATAATATCAGACAAAATGCATTTAATGGAAATTGAATGTCGTCCGTCCTTGATGGAATTCCTTCCAGACTCGAGATGTCCTTCGCATTAAAGGAAAATTGTCTTCATCTTTTTCCCAGACAATTTAAAATGACGTTGCTCAGACACGTGTTCACGGGTAGGTGTTATTCAAATTCTCGTAATCCTCACGAAATTCCTCGGGTATTAAGTGGAATTTCGTTGTAATTAAATGAGATGCGTCACATTATTTATTGTAAATTCATTTTGACGTGAACAAATTCAACTTGACATCTGTCAAAATTCACAAAATAAAAAATTTCATTAAATTCAATTCAAAGAAGGTGCCAGGTTCATGAAAGTAGAAAAATGAAAAATTCCTTCTTGTGACACTGGAATGTTGCTATCTCATTTTGCAAAAAATTCCATTGAGTGACACTGACACCATCTAGTGAGAGATACATGAAAGTAGAAAAATGAAAAACTCGTTTTTGTGACATTGGAATGTTGCTATCTCATTTTACGAGAAATTTGATTGAGTGAAGTTGTCACCATCTAGTGGGGCATTTCTAAAATTTTTATCATTTTGCAAAAAATTCCATTCAGTGAAATTGTCACCATCAAGTGGAAGATACATGAAAGAAGAAGAATGACAAAATAATTTTTGTGACACTGGAATGTTGCTATCTCATTTTACGAGAAATTTGACTGAGTGAAGTTGTCACCATCTAGTGGAAGATACATGAAAGTAAAAGAATGAAAAACTCATTTTGTGACACTGGAATGTTGCTATCTCATTTTGCATTTTGCGAAAAATTCCATTGAGTGACACTACCACCATCTAGTGGAAGACTCGTGACACTGGAAGATTCTTGTGACACTGGAATGTTGCTTTCTCATTTTGCAAAAAATTCCATTCAGTGACACTGACACCATCTAGTGGAAGATACATGAAAGAAGAAGAATGACAAAATAATTTTTGTGACACTGGAATGTTGCTATCTCATTTTGCAAGAAAGTTCCATTCACTAATGTTGACACCATCTAGTGGAACATTTCCGAAATTCGAAATTGTGACACTGGAATGTCGTTATCTCATTTCGTCAAGGACGGAGTGGCTGTGGTCCATCCGTGGGAACGTACTCCGTTCGATAACTCGTTTGAATCTGGTTTCGCGAATCTCTAGATGCACAAAGGTCAGATCGTCCCATTGCAGAATGCAACGACAACCGGCCGATGTGAAGAATTCAAATATCCCACGGTCAAATGTAGAATACAAAAAAAGTGCAACAATGCAACTGCAATTACACAACAAGTAAACCCTTCATTAATGAAATGCATTTTGTTATGAAAGAGTTGCATTGACACAACCCGATTGCATTGAAAGTGAAAGAGAATAAGTGCATCCGAATGCAGTTTGTGTTGAGTAATAAGTGAATAAAAGTGTAAATAAAGTGAGTTGCATCGCATCGGAGTTGTCGTCGTTCGTCTAGCAAATGCATTTCAAAGTGCATCCAGAGAAGCAAATCGGAATTCATTAACAACAGTCAGTCAACACAACAAAATGGCCGACATAAACTGCATCAAACCCTTCTCCCCTTCATCTTGCTGTTCGTCTTGATGTTGTTCTTCTTAATTCCGAATGACGTCTTACAATAGGCCTTGACAACGACGGCCAGGTCTTCTTTAGCAGGGCCCGAGTGCGCGATGCAAATTCAATGAATGTTAAACTCGTTTTTTTTTGGTGGATGCATTTCTCGAAAACAAAATGGCGAACACAATTGAATTGCATTTTGGTTGCTGCCTAGCGCAATGCATCAAAGAGAGTTTTATTCGAAAGTCTTCCGCCATGACAATTTGTTTCCGTCCATTTTGTTTCCAAGCGACTCCATTTTGACGTTTTATTGAAATTCTTTTTAATATGCACGTATCGTTAAGTGGACGTTTATGGTTTTCTAATAGCATTTAACCCAATTGGAGTCCGTTTCCGGTGATTTTTGCATTTCTGTGAGGAACGAATTGAGAACGGAACGAAATTTGACAGGTTCCGTGTAACATGAAGCCACACTTCCGGCTTGTCCTGGTGACAATGTCCCGTTTTTCCATGCGGGTGAACTTGAACTTGAATTCTTTCATTTTGAAATTTTTTTTTTTTTTATTTTTATTTTGTTGGTACTCAATGACGTGGAAAATAATTTTTGCATATGTGTAAACAAACCTTTCACCGGCAGTTCGGGTTCAGGAGCCAAAAAATGTCGGCGTCAGACTGACGGCCATGTTGATTTTTCCGTGTGCCTACCCCACTTCTTTTGCATGTGACAGTTTGAGATTCACAAACATTTCATCTCCAGTTCCCGATGAATGGAACTCCTGGGGGAGAATGACTTTTAGATTTCCGGTGTTTTGTTCCTGTTCGTGTTCCACGTGCCTCACATTTCACAGGGGAAAACTCTTTAGCTCACGTGGGTCCTGGACATTTAGGAAGTGGCCATTGTCGCCATAGTAGTCATTTTGTAACACTTGTATTCGTTTGGTATAAGAGTGTAGTGTAACAGTGTAGCACTCACTGTACTCCGTCCATCTCTGGCGTGTGACTATTCTTTGGCGATCATGTAGTTTCAAATTAGTTGCTGTTCGAGTAAGACGTTGATTGTTTTGCTGTCAAATTTTGTACAATATATGAGAGTCAAGTCAACCATTCTATTTTATTAGCACTAAGCTTGACATTCGGGTTACCTAATTAAACAAATATTGGAGGTTGGCCTGTCAGTTTCAAAATGTCGTCTACCGCGTCACAACTGCGTTGCGCCAAGAATTGATTTGTGGAACGTAAATTTGCATAATTGCGACCTGAGTAGATAAATTTGAAAAAACAGGTTCCACTCCATTTGACAGTTGTGAACACTTTCGACTGGAAGCGTTTTGTGGGGCGTTAATGTGCTACTTTGTGACACCGAACAATGGCTGTCTAGTTGAGTAGTCCGCCCACGTACGCGGCAGATGAAACCGGTAATCGAATTCATGAATGCAACTCAACTGCCATCTACCTGTCACTTATCGCGACTTTTCATGTAATTCAATGAGTGCGCACTCCGATCCGTTCCGTTCCGTTCCTGATGTAATCAAATTCAATTGGAATTTTTCTCATTTTATTATTTAATTTTCTTAACAAAACAAAAACAGAAAACGATAAAAATTCCACTTGAATTTTATTCGTTGCAACACGAAAATTTATTTTTAATTTAAATTTTATTTTATCTAGAACGTATGAAAATATTCCCCTCCGTCTGACTGTCATTGAATTTATTATATCCGCGAAAGTGAAAGTCAAGTGGAAATTTTAGTGAAATTTTGTCAAATATTTCTGGGAAAATTCGTCAACTTTCACTGCGTTGCACTCGCACCGAAGAAACGTCATTCTCAGACCAGAGAACAGTTAGTCACAGGAACAGCTCTGGTCGACACAATTCCACTGTCATTTGTTCTTATTAACAAACATATTTAGTAATGACAGAAATGAAAATAGAGGTCCCAGCTAGCCTAGGTACCTATAACACTTTCATATTGGAACATTCATAGAATTGCCCATCCACTAAGTTTTGTTTCTCAGGAAATGAAGTCTCCTTGAATATGCCATGACACCATTAACAAACATTCTTATTATGAGCTTGCCTAGGTATAACAATTTCATATTGGAACATTCATAGAAATTGCCCATCCACTGTGTTTTTGTTTCGTACGAAATAAAGTCTCCTTGAACAAACATTTGTTTTAATGACAGTAAAGAAAATGGAGGTCCCAGCTAGCCTAGGTATAAGAATTTCATATTGGAACATTCATAGAAATTGCCCATCCACTGTGTTTGGTTTCGCACGAAATGAAGTCTCCTTGAACAAACATTTCTATTAATGACAGAAATGAAAATGGAGGTTCCAGCTAGCCTAGGTATAACAATTTCATATTGGAACATTCATAGAATTGCCCATCCACTAAGTTTTGTTTCTCAGGAAATGAAGTCTCCTTGAGTATGACATGACACCTTGAACAAACATTCTTATTATGAGCTAGCCTAGGTATAACAATTTCATATTGGAACATTCACAAAAATTGCCCATCCACTGTGTTTTGTTTCGCACGAAATGAAGTCTCCCATGACCTTGAACATGAACATGAAAATGCAAATCGTATGCAAGTGTGCAGTGGACAAAAAACTAGAAGGGTCAGTGCACAAAATATGAGAGCAGAGTGGAGTGGAGTGGAGTGGAGTGAAGCGAAGTGATGCATGACAGAAACAAGAAACACCGAAAGAGTGAAAGAGAAAACAGGAAATGAAAAATATTCAAATTGAGATCAGCAGGAGTCGAGCATCTGTTCTGAAATTGTGTCACTGCCAAAAGTGAATGCACACGGTGTGTCCCGATACCCCCTGCAGCCACCTGGTCGACGAACTGTCAAGTATAAATGCATATGAAAAAAATGCATTCAATAAAAGTTGAACAAGAGAGTGAATGAGAGGCACAATGCTGATGAGTTGATTACACGTCATTCTCGGCACTTCAATTCAATTCACTCGCCTGCATGTGTGCGTGTTCCACTGGCCGACATTTTTTATTTTAATTTTTCGTTTCATCAAATTTGCATTTTCCCTTTCGTTTGCACTCACAGGGAAAAAACGCGTGTGTCCTTCGTGATGTCGCCGTGTACTGCTCCTTTCACACGTTCGACGTCACTAACCACAAAATCATGGAACCTTTGAACGAATCTGTCAGGAATGAGCAAAATTCAAAACCGCCATATTTTTCGAAATTGCAGTGAAAGAGATGGATGCATTTCGAATGTGTCACTTTAATTAAAAGAAAATTTCCGCAAGTGACGAATGAAAATCTTAATTGCGAAACACGAAAATAGATATAAAAACAAGTGGAACGTTTGGTTTATTTTCGTACTTCGGAATTTCGAAATTAACGAGGGACGATTCCGTGCAATTCGAAGATGCACCTGTGCGCTCAGGTTCAAGGTGAGAGGGATGAACGTTTTGAATGAAAATGCGTCATTCTCAGTTTGATGCATTTGGGATTATTCAGAACCAATGAACTTATAACAACAGGAATGTATGTACTAGGACGTAGATAGTCTCCCGGGTAGTGCTCACTAGTCCCGGGTAGACCGTTTCCCTGATGCATTTTGCTTCTTCAACCACCAGAAAGTTATATGGTACCAATGAATTAAGAGGAACAGGAATGAAGTTAGAACCAGAAAAATTGTGTATTAGCACGATGGCACTACTGGATACTTGATACTTGGATCAATAGCAACAGAATATTCCGTCAATCATAAGTTTATTCCAATCCTGTCGTTATTTATTCGTTGTGTGTCAGTTGATCTTTCAGAATGGAGTCTAACTTCAGAAATGTACCAGTGACAATGTGATTTATTCATAGAATTTACACACTTGTAAGTGCATATATAGATTTATGCGTTTACCAACGAACTAACAATAAGAGGAATGGAAAATTTTTGACAGTGTGATGCATTTGGGCTTATTCAGAACTAATGAACTTATTATGAGAACTACTTGAATGGAGTCTAGTCTCCTGGGGAAGGGTCACTCAAAAACGGAGTATCAGAAATAGCTGTGTATTCCGTCAATCATGAGTTGATTCCAATCCTGTCGTTATTCATTCGTTATGTGTCAGTTGATCGCGCAGAATGGTGTCTATCTTCAGTAATGTACCAGTTTACCCACGAACTAATAGTAAGAGGAATGGAAAAATTTTTTCCCAATGAGAACTGCATTCCTCTTGTTATGTATTCGTGGGTGGTAACAATTGGAAATTTTGGCAACCATTTCGTGGAAGGAAAACTCCAGTTGAAATGGCAATTACCCAAGAAATATTTCCCTAATGACGATGTAATTAAAAATGAAAATTTCCCAAACAGATCAGACGAGAAACGGCCATTACAGTTCAATCACCACGAAAATCATCATTTCCATGTGGTTTTGTATAAGCAAAACATGAGAAATCTGTCGCTAAATTTCATATTTTACGATGCTCGAACAAGCATTCTGGCACGTTATTGTAATAAACGTCATTAAATTGACATTAATTCGCAATGAATATCCATAATTTACGGGAAAATTGTGTTTTATTTTTTCGCCTCCATTTTGATGCAATTTCCAGTGTTAGGATTCATCTGCTCCAGCCGAGCACAGTCGAGGAAGATGGTCCATAGTCCAGTGGAACAGAACAGACCAGACACAGTCGAGGATAATCGTTATACAAAAATCTGATGGCCATGAAGATGCTGCCCACCCTGAATGTGAATTGGGAGGACTGTCTTATGGAGTTGGGGGATAGCTGGATCCCTTTCCCATCCCATAAATCAGACAATCTCCAAAATAGACGGCACACTTGCAACTTGCTGGAAAAACGTCGTCTCCATATGCATAATTTATGAAATATTTTGTGAATATAAACTGAAAGCGTTGCCCCCGCCGTTGTCCCCCCGGTTGCCTACCCCAGTGTTTCCGTTGATGTGAAATTTATTTTTGCATGTGAAATGATTCACTGGAATTACTCAGACAATCCCTGAGGCCTCTACAGTCTGGAGTCCATGTTGTTGTTGTTTCTTTGGAATCCATTTTTTCGATTTCCCGTATCCCCCGAAGGAGTTGAAGCCACCCTTTCGCGATCGATCCACGTTGCAAATTAATTTTCAATTTTCGCCGAGTCATCGGTCTATGATTTTTCAAAAACCAAAACTTGATCACTTGATCCGATCGTTTAGGATAGTGGTCCACTTGAATCCGAGTCTTCGGTCTGTGTTAGGAGTCCGAAGTGTTCGGAGAGGAAGTCTCCACAAACCCACAGATCAAATGGAATCGATCAAATCAAATCAATACCGAACGTACCTGGAACCAGGTAATTGTTACGCCAAACCTACGTGAGCTTTCAGCGTTTGAAGTACGTACCTAGACGGTTTTTTGCCCGCCTACTCACACATTGAGGTTATTGTTAATAATAGGAAAAAGATTTGCTTCATTGATCTTAGAAAATTAACTTGAAATCAATGGACAAAATGGCGTCGATGCGGGAAAACACTTTGAGAACTTCATGATCGTTCCAAGGTCAGAGTGAACTTTAAGCCGAGCGTGATTTTTGGAATTTTACCTCGTTTTTCTTTGTATTTTCTGGTGTTTCGAAATGATTAATTATTTCCAGAAAATCATCGACGCCATTTTTGTTCAATTACGATCAACTTTTTTGTCAGAGACATCTAGTGGTGTAAATCTTAAGAATTTCGTTGATTCAAAACTGGGAAATTGTAAAATCCAAAAGTGTCACTTGCCATTCCTTTAATTCACAGTTCGTTGGTCAAACGTCAAATTGCGAAGCAAGCGGTCATTTCTATTTTAAAGACTTTTCAGACTGCAAAGAAATCCGCCATTTTCATGCATCTGTCATTAACTTACTTCGTTACACAACTGTCAAATCGCAGTGCAAGCTGTCAAAATATTGACATTTCTAATTCAGAAGTTTTTCCACCGTACTTATACAGTAAATTTTGTGCCAGCTGTCATTCCCATTTCAAAGACTTACACATCTGTCAATACCTTACTTCGTTACACAACTGTCAAATCGCGGTGCAAGCTGTCAAAATTTTGACATTTCTACTTCTAAGGATTTTCCCCCGTGCTCATACAAAAAATTTTGTGCAAGCTGTCAGTTTTCAAGACATTTTCAAGAAATCCGCCATTTTCACGTATCTGTCATTACCTTACTTCGTTACCCAAACGTCAAATCGCGGTGGATGCTGTCAAATATTGACATTTCTGTTTCTAAAGATTGCCACGTGCTCAGACTATGAATTTTGTGCAGAATGTCATTTCCATTTTCTAGACTTTTCAGACTCCACGGAAATCCTCCATTTTCACGGATCTGTCATCATCTTACTACGTTACCCAAACGTCAAATCGCGGTGCAGGCTGTCACAATATTGACATTTCTATTTCTAAGGATTTTCCTTCGTCCTTATAGTATAAATTTTATGCAAGCTGTCATTTTTCAAGACATTTTCAAGAAATCCACCATTTTCACGTATCTGTCATTACTTTACTTCGTTATCCAATTGTCAAATCTCGGTACACGCTGTCAAAATATTGACATTTCTATTTCCGAAGACTTCGCTCGTGCTCGTACAATAAATTTTGGATTTACAGAAATCCCATTGAAATGAATGCCGCCATTCACGCGCATCTGGTTGTCATAATTGCCGAATGACTTAATGGCGGCGCTGCGTTCGTGGAAATCACAGAAATGTGAACCAGATGGATGCAGTTTGCAGCAAACGATAAACTCGCAATCAATTTCAGGAAAGATGCAGTTTCCGGCTACTGTGAATCACGGCATCGGTATGATTTCATTTCCGGTAGCTCGAATTACCGCCATTTTGTTTATTCGTTTTATGGCGTAATTTCAATTAGCGTTGCATTTTCGATGATTTTATCTCCAACGAGAAATCATTGACGGATTGACCTTTTGTTGGTAATTGCTTCGTGAAACAATTTGCTGTGGGAGTTACGCAATTCACGGAGAGCTTGTGACGTCATCCTGCTCAGTGCAATCTCTACCTTTTGACCCAGACGACCTTGGAGCTGTTGGATTTTGGTTAATTTCATGAATAATTACGCCACCAGACACATGAAACAAGATAATCCCGACGAAGGCTTCATTCCTCCCTCATTAATTGCCATTTTATACAGCGAAATTCTCGTCACACACGTCACTTGTCGCCGCCATTTTGGAAAGAATAAATTTCGTGGAATTCGGGATTTCTTGAGGTTTTCTCGGGCTTAATTACGAATTCAAGACGTCACTCTTCTTGTAATTATGATTGATTGCGTTTCAGAAGTCTGAAAATTTACAATATGGCGACCTTCAGACACTTTCAGCTTGAAAATTCTTCTCTTCCTTCATTCTCCCGTTTTTTCTAGTTTCAACTAGATGTCATTAAGAGTGTGCGACTCAATATATGTGGGAACATGGATAGTTCAGTGGTTAGAGCATCCGCTCGGCAAGCAGAAGGTCCGTGGTTCGATTCCCCGTCACAAGCATTCAACATTTTCTCCTTTCATGTTTCCTACAAGAGAATTTCGTTTCTGTTTGACATTTATTTGTGACTTTATCATGATGTGGCCATGTTTCAAAATGGAAGCGGAAAAACATGAATAGATTCGTTTCACATTTCCAAGGCCTGCAAAAACTTTTGAAGCGTGCAAACGACACTGCCTCTGAAATGAATTTGTCATGCAACAATGGCGATATCAATTGCGAATTTAGAAACATTTGCGATCAGTCGCCATTTTGTCTGTGCGGATCGATTACGTGATTCGGCCTTAAAAAGCAAATGGATGCCATACCCTGGGTTTAATTTTGGTCCATGAACTGTCAATTGGTGCACAAAACACAAAATTGCTCCGTTCGTTCTATAAAAAGACGCATCCCCGTGCACTCGATTCTGCAGTGGACAAAGCTGTGTCTCGTTCATTTCGAAGGGTTACCGTGTGACACATTTGCAATTGCGGTTCTATTTCTGGACGACTGGAAGCCGCCTTTTGACAGCTTGTCACAATAATTTGACATTTTCCAGAGTGCAAGTGAAAGAATTCTCATCTCTGGCCACGCTCGGAGCCCTCTGTGTGTGAACAGTGCAACTAGAAGTTGGAAATTCATCGAATAAATCAAAATGTCATGACTAGCCGAACTGACATTGATAGCAGAACAGATTCCGCTACGGGAACAGCAGTATCAGATGAAAAATGGCGACGAGGGGAAAATGGCGGGTCTGTCTAACTGACAGCCATGATGAATGGGAATTGAAAATGGCTGCTAATCCCAGAGTGGACAACTTAACAACGCCAATCGTCACGGTATGTTCGGACACTCGGACATTTATGGAACCGGCACTTGCCGGAATTGCGGAGGAGGGATTACCTACTGACAGCGTGCGCAACACGAGTTTGCATTTTCCCTGATAAATTCAAAATGAAGATTGCCTTCGATTGCTTAAAAGCATAAAAGCATTTTTGGCATCAATATGGCGGCGGTCAATAAATCATTTTCGTTTGGATTCCTTCCCAATTTCTTCGGCCATGGAACGCACCCAGTGACAGATTAAAATGCCGCCATTTTGTGTATGTGTATGTGTGTCGTCTTAGTTTTATCGCAAAATGTCGTTGACGATTGATCGCCGGTGTTCGGTAAATGCGAATTTCTTGTTTCGAAGATAATGGCCTTGTTCGGACTCCGAGGCGGGTTACATAATTTCGGAGTCTGGTTTATTCTTGACATTTTGACATTTGAAGATCACCGAAACTATCCCAATTCAGGGAAGGACAGTAACTTGTCTCAAAATCAAATTGAGAATTGTGAAGAACAAAATGAGAAAGGAACACTCCGTTATCGTAACTTCCCCTCCAAGTGGGAATTCAGGATTTCCCCTTTGTATTTTCCATGTTCGTTTGTTGAGTTCGTTGTATATCTGAAATCTGAAATTGAAAATTAAATTGTTGTGAAGTTGGCAGCAAAAATTTTAAAAATTATTTTCTCATTATAATATACAAAATGAAAAATAAAGAAGTGTCACAATAATTACAGCAGTACGTACTCGCAAATTTTATTAATAACTGAAACCAAAAATTTTTGCCAACAACGAGGCAGCGTGTCATTAGTGAAATTTTGACGTATCGCCTTGTCGAGCATAAAAAACCGCACGTGTAGCCTTTGTGAATGTCACATTCTGACGCCAATTTACAAGACTACAAGCTGTCACTTTGGATGCGTTCACTGTCAGTTGTGACAAACGTCGTGTCCTGTTTGTCCTTGACAAGCGGTGAGTCTATTCACCTGAGCTTGTTTTTTCTCATCGCCAAAACTCGTAAACAAGGTATCCGAACCCGATGTTAATTATTTCGCAGCTAGTTCAATGGAACGAGCGTAAAACAAAAGTTTATTGGCATCGCTGTCACTGGGCACATGTAGTGGGGGGGCAGTAGCAAAATGGCTGACTCACATGTGTCACTTTGCCATGTGACACCCCGAGCTTTGATCGATGACAGAAGAGCTTATGTTGACAGCAGGAACCAAGGAACAAGTGGAAACAAAAACAAAATGGCGGAATTAGAAAATCATTTGCGAATAATCACAGTGGGACGGTCGTAGACAATTTCGCATGCAAAAATGTCAACGTTTGACGTTGGGGGCGTGTAATGAATGAAAATTTTTCTTGCTTTCAATTAGAAAAAACTTTGTTTTATTGTTTTTATTTGATTTTTAATAAGTTAAAGTTTAAAAACAAAAAATATTTGCTTAAGAATTTTAATTTTATTCATCAGTTTTTCTCGGTTCTTTGTTGTTTTCATGTCATTTGTCGCTAAGGCGAAGTTTTTACGCGTTAGAAATGGCGGGGTTGGTTATAATAGGTGTCAAACACCGTAGCCATTTTGTTTTTGTTGTTGCTCAGATTCAATTGTGGCGGAAATCTCAATTAAATTTACATAAATAAACAATGGAGGCATGAAATTACTGCGTTTCAATTCAATGTGTTTATGTGGCAGAACTGCTTTTTTCAACCACGTGTCATGATCCTTGTTGTCAAATTGACGGTGAGAGTTCAGCTTGAACTTGAAGCTGAAACTCCCACCGAACCACTGTAATTAATTCCACTGTCATGATCGGCAGCCCAGCGATTATTTTCAAATTACCGTGAATCTACGCTCGGAAAGTGAGTCAAAGTCATCGCAGCGCGTTGAAAATCGGCATTGTTGAAATTTTTAATTTCCCAGATACTACACTGAATGGAGTTGCTGGGAAAATGGCCAGCAACACGCCATAATTCATTCAAGCTCAAGTGTAACTAAACAATGTTTCCATTGTTACGAATCCCAAAGACGCCATTTTGTTTTTCTTGACCTTCTGAACTTTAACTTGAAGTTGTCTTACTGACAGTGCGTGCAGTGCGTTTCATGTTCGACGCATATGGATGCGCTGCAACGATGACTCAATGAAATGTTTTGCTTACGTCACTCGATCCCGTTAGAATTTTTTCGTTAGCAAGAAATTCTTTTTGAACTTTTTCCCTTTCAGTTTTTCTCTCGTTGTGTTTTGTCGAATATTTTGTTTTTTATCAAAGTGATTTATTTGAGCAGTGCAAATATGGCTGACGTTGACTTAAGATGTCGGACGCGTTTAAAAATGACTTTCTGCTACCGAACTCGTGTTTGTTAGTTAATTTGCATGAAAAATGTACAATTGCATGCTGGCATTATTTAAAATGTCCCCCGAGCACATGATCCGGTCTCATTTGGCCGAAATCAAAATAAATTGAATCGAATTTACCCGACATGGTTTTGTGATAAGATCTCCCGAAAATTACCCAAGTAACGATCGGTTGTTTGTGCTGTGATAAAAATCACTTGAATTTCTCAAAACAACACAAAATCATGGCCACCTCGAGGCATTATGGCGATCGTGATAAAATGGCGGTAGCCGAAGTTCGAGTCCGAATTGCAGAAACATGGAAATTAAATCGTTATAATTTTTCTTGTGGGTCGACCAGATCTGGTCGATGTGATCGGGATCTTCTGTGTCCCCCTGTGTCCCCCCGCCCCAAATTCGGATAATTGACTTTTCTGGCAATCCCAAAAACGATTTGTTTTCCTACTTGGATAAATGCCTGCAGCATCCAAGATGGCGGTAGATGGCAAAATTAATGGAGTCGCCATCGGAATTGACTGATCAACAGCATTGTAGCCTGGAACTGTCAGTCTTACTTGACGTTTCACTCAAGCCTCTACTGACAGTTCTCAAATTTTCATCGAATTAAAATGGCGTCCAGCCAGGTGAGTCCGAAACGTGCTTTCGGAGGAAATGCCTCACAAAAAGTTATGACTCAGAGGCGTCTTGTCGACCTGTTCCAGTCTTCTGCGACTCCGTCAAAAAACTCGAGCTCCTAGATCTAGTAGAACTAATAGGACCACTTTTTTCGAGCGCCATTCCAATTGGAATCCATTCAATTCTGAAAAAGTCGAGTTTTAAAATCAAGTTTGAGGTTAAAAATAAGGAAACCGACCGCAGAAAAGGTTAAAGATCCGCCATAAAGAAGCATCGACTGTCAAAGTGTTCTTTATTATGTACAGGACCGTTTTACGCAGTTACCGGCTGCGGTGTCAAAACAGCAGCGCCTGGCCAAACCACAGAGTTATGGCGACTACCATTTCGGGGCATTCAAATTAAAAATGGCGTCGTAAATTTGAGATTTACACGTCGATCGTGGAAAATACTCGACAGACTCATTCCGCAAAAATGGCTGCCACCACTTTGGAGAACAAAACGTCGATCGACTTCCAGACGCTGGGAAAATATTTACCAAAACGGAGAGATAATATTTGCACGCCATTTGCAAATTTTTTGTCTGACTGCAGAAGTTTCGTTATCTCCGAATTCGGAGTCATATTCGGAAATCAATCAATCGTTCCAATTCAAGTGTCAAAATGCAAACGCAATCGCACGCAAGTGGTGGGTAAGGCGGAAATTTGACAGATGGCCGCGATCGTCTGACATTCAAAACGCTCGGTCAAGGTCGGGCGTTCGGAGCGGAGCGACTTGCTGTGGAATGTCACTCAACTAGACAAGTGGATTGAACTGTGACTCATCGTGACATTTCTACCGAATTTGACAGATCGCTCGATAGTGAAAGTTCATCTACGATCACTTGCGTTTGTGGATCTTCCGCACAAAATGGCGTCTCTGCGTAATTCATTCGAAAGTCAGAACCAGCAGAACCACCTGATTTTGCAATCACAGTCACAAACGATCACTGATCGAATAACCTCGTTCGATGACGTCAAAACGAAGAAAACGTGATTTCATCTTGTTGACTCCACTCCGGGCCCCACAGCATCCCCCTCCTTCCCAGCATCCACAATTTCTCAGTATTCGTTTGTAGTCTTGACTTTGACTTGAAAATATTTTTTCTATTGTTGGAGATTTCGCCATATTCCGATGGAGATTACCTTCAGCAAGAAGAGACGATCAAACTCCAAAATGGCGGCGTTGTCTTGTTACGACAATTCAACGTTAGAGAGCATAAAGAATTCGGGAAACGTTCAAGGTTAGGATGAGCTACAAAAAAATGACTTTGACTTGTAAACAAGATCGGAAGATTAATTCCGAATTCAGAATTTTCAATTCGAGAATCATTGAAACGTTTCGAAACTCTCCACAACGATCGGCAGATCGTTCTGCAGAAATTGAATGATGATCTGCGTTCCTTGCATCCGTCATTTTGTTATTTTTGATATGAATCGGATTTCTGAAGTATCTTCCTTTGTAAAATCAACAAATTACGATTGTGGAGACTTATTAAATTTTGGAGACTTTTCAATTTACGACTGGAAAATCGATTGAATAAAGAAATATAATGTTTTTGGTGCATTTAAAGACGTCGTAAACAATGGAAGTCCGTGGAGAGATCAAGTGTCGTGTGTAGACTTTTACATTCTTGTCTGGTCCCTTCATTTTTGTAGATTCATTCGTTAAATTTCTCCTTCAACTTGATTTCTGAGGTGGTTTCCATCGAGAATCAACGAAATATTATTGTGGAGACTTACCAAATTTTGGAGACTTTTCGATTTACGACGTAGAAACCGATTGAGTCAATAAATATAATGTTTTTGGTGCATTTAAAGACGTGGTAAACAATGGCAGTCCATGGAGAGATCAAGTTTCGTGTGTAGACTTTTACATTCTTGTCTGGCCCCTTCATTTTTGTAGATTCATTGTCATTCGTTACACTTCACCTTCAACTTGATTTCTGAGGTGATTTCCATCGAGAATCAACGAAATATTATTGTGGAGACTTACCAAATTTTGGAGACTTCGATTTACGACGTTGATCGCAAGTGATCGCAAAAACCTCGTGAGTCAAGAAATATAATGTTTTTTGGTGCATTTAAAGACGTCGTAAACAATAGAAGTCCGTGGAGAGATCAAGGGTTGTGTGTAGACTTTCACATTCCTCCGATTCATTCGTTAAACTTCACCTTTGAGTTGAGTTCTGAGGTGGCTTCCATCTTCCATCAACAAATAACAATTGTGGAGACTTTCAATATTTTGGAGACTTTTTGATTTACAACATCGATCGGTTGTTGGTCAAGTGATCGCTCGTAAAAAACGATTGAGTCAAGAAATATGGCGTTCCTTGGATAATTTAAAGACGTCGTAAACAATGGAATCCCGTAAAGAGACCAGGCGATGTGTGTAGACTTTTGAGTTATTCGCGTTGTGCCACTAAAAACTCCATTTCTCGCAGTGCAAATCCCGAATTTACGACAACGTTTTTAATTTGGCAATCGCCATAACTTTCTGTTTTGACAGTGCCAGTACCAGTGTAACTCTGAGAAATGGTTCTGGTACGAAATAAAGAACACATTGACAGTGCATGGTAGTTTATTATTAGGCGTCAGGTAGCTTATCTTTGACATTTACGAGTTCGCCTGCATTCTCCATTCGAAGAAATGAAAGGACACTGAACTTTTGCCGGCACTCGGCGAATAAATCACGAGTCCGCAGCGAGACACCGAGAAATCTAATCAAATGCAAAAAACTCGGTCGCGTCTAGGGCATGCGCGACTCGGTTGTTTAGTTGTTATGACGCGATCATCACACCCACACTAGCCGGAGAAGGGGCCCGGGCGTAGAAGAGTTTCCATGGAAATTGTGGGCACGCCACAGAAGAACCTACAAACACAATTTGAGCGGATTAGCTCGCGTCGCATTGACCTCATTCGAGTGGAAGTGGCACATCCCCAACCCCGAGAACCGCTCGCCATCGCTCCGTCGAGTGCGATGAAGTGGGTCTAGTTCACACCAGATTGTGGGAAATCTAATCGCGATCCACTTGAAGCGAAGCCAAACAAGCGGCGTGAATCATTGCGGCGACGACTTTTCTGCGACCACAGCCTGGAGTTAGGTTGGAAAATGACTCTCAGTCCTTCATGATCCGAATCCATCTTGGTGTAGATCAAGATGGCGTTCCTGCATCGCCATCAAAATGGCGGCTGACGTTTGAAGTTCACTAAATTTAATTAAATTAAATTAAATTAATTAAGAAATTCATTTGGAAATTCATTGATCTCGACCTGAAGCGGGCAAAGATCAAAATTTGAGCCGATCACTCCGAAAAAACTGCGCAAAATCTTTCGGATTTGATTGACTCGATTCGATAAATTTTTTTGAAATTTATTTTTTTCGTCAGAAAATAAACAGTGGAGCGAAAAACGAAAAAAAAATAAAAAAATTTAAATGGCGAAATCGTCAAAAAATGGCGATGAATCTATTTAGGATGTTGTTGCCTCATCGCGGGGTATTTTTGTGTCAATTTCGCGGCGAGCGGGGGTGCATGGGGTCGATGAGGTTGTTTGTGGTCAAGTGGTCGATGAACCCCAGTGGCTCTGGCAAATAAACAAATTCTGGGAGTCCTTTGCACTCGTTGAGACTTGCTGGAGGAGTCATCGCTGAGACCGCAGCCAGAGGGCATTGACTGCTGCTATCATCGTTTGAGGAATTACCACAACAACAACAACAACAGAAGGAGAAAACGTCAACATGACACCGACATTTTGGAATGAAGAAGCGATCTGTCTCCACGGGGTTTGCGGTGTAGCTACTCCGTCTCCATCTGATGATTCTATTGTTTTGCGAAATTCAGCGAATCGCTGAATAGCTGACGAGCTTTGATGGAACGAATTTTGTTAAATTTTTTATTTAACAAAAAACAATGGGTTCGTTCCGTGGAGAACAATGATCGGAGAGAAGTAAAAGGACGTGGAAAGTTAACTTGAATTTCGGGATTTGCCAGAGAAAAAATCTTCGAAAAAAGTTAACAACTTGAGAAACACGAAAAACATGAGGAAACATGGAAAAAATTTGTTCGTTATCAAAAATTCCTTCACTGGCGGCCATTTTGATTTTGATCTTTAACAATTCTAGGAATGTCATTCCTACTTTGACCTGCTCTGGTACTCTGGTTATGCTGCCAGAGGGCGAAAGTTGGCGCATTGCATCAGCACCCTGTGGAATTAATCCTTCACGGCAGGTACTCACTTAAAACTTCAAGACAGCTTCTGTCATTAAGCCTTCTCGGCAGGTACTCACGTAAAACTCAACTGTCAAACTTGGACTATTCCGATTGGAGAATGTCAGTTGTTGATAAATGAAAATGGGCAACAGTGCACAGTTTGGCTGGATTGAGTTGGCGCACTGTATCAGAACCCTGTGGAATTGATCCTTCACGGCAGGTACTCACGTAAAACTCATCTGTCAAACTTTGACAATTCCGATTGGAGAATGTCAGTTCTTGGGCAACAGTGTCTTGGGCAATAAATGAAAATGGGCAACAGTGCACAGTTTGGCTAGGCTGAGTTGGCGCACTGTATCAGAACCCTGTGGAATTAATCCTTCACGGCAGGTACTCACGTAGAACTCAACTGTCAAACTTTGACAATTCCGATTGGAGAATTTCAGTTGTTTATAAATGAAAATGGGCAACAGTGCACAGTTTGGCTAGTTTGAGTTGGCGCATTGTATCAGAACCCTGTGGAATTAAGCCTTCTCGGCAGGTACTCACGTAAAACTCAACTGTCAAACTTTGACAATTCCGATCGCAGAATGTCAGTTGTTGATAAATGAAAATGGGCAACATTGCGCAGTTTGAATTTCGCTCCATCGACTTCTATCAATTCAAGATGGCGTCGCAAACATTCCGAAATGTAGAACTTGTTGAATTGTCAGTTCGTATCAGAGCGATTGTGTTTCAAATGTTCCCATCAATCGCAGAATAACTAATTCAAACGATTTCAATAAATTAATCGAAGAAAAACCCCTCGCCATCTTGTTCTTCGTTTTTTCCCAGCCAAAGATCACCGGCCACTGATAGATTTTTCAAAATAATCCAACAAGACATTTCGCAGGTGGATACAAGATGAGGTCTTTGATATTATTCTGTTGTTTATTTTGATGATCGTCCATTTTTTATAACGATCCTGATTAACAGGTACACCCCGAGATGTTGTTCTAGCAGAGGTGTATCAGTTACGTCATGTTTCGTTATAACTTCATCTCGGGAATTTTCATCGTTATCTCGGGAATTTGATCTTGAGGCTTTTGTTGATTGAAATTTTATTTTCTGTTTCTCGAGAATCAAATGTCAGTACGGATTTAATGAAGTTCTGTTAAAAAGATCAATAAAAAAAATTGCTAACTAGAAAAACAAGAAGAAGAATCACACATTCGAGCATGTTCCAATTTCACCTTCATTTGACGCTATTGTGATCGCAGCACACATCAACACCTGCCGCAAGAAGTTCGTCGAACTTTCAGGAGTGAAGCCTGCAAAAAATTGTGAATTATGGATTCAAGTTAATTTTGCTCATTTTTGTCACACGAAACAACTCCGAAGTTGAACCAACGATCAGTGAAGAAAATTTCAAAAAGGAATCTTGACAACTTCCACCTCATGATTTGTGTGCATCGATTCTCCTCCGATTGTGAAAGAACGCATTCCAACAAAAACAAATTCACAATTCAATTTCCCCTCCACGACAAGCAGTTGAAGTAATGTTAGGAAACGACCCTGAAGCAGAGACAGTAATGGTGCTAATGGTACTGTTGCTGTCAGAGTTTCTATTAGAATGACGTCGTCCTTTCTAGAAGAAATTGTGATTTATTCGGAGACCTCCCATTAATGCATGTAAAATTGTCTGAATTATCGTATATAGGTAGAAATTAGAAAAATTCTCTTGATTTATTTGTCTACAGAAGGTCATTTCATTAACTCACAAATGTGACTCTCCCATAATTTCCCATATTAAGTGTTCTTCCTCCTACACTCCGATCAAGAGTAAACCGAATTGCCGCGCAATATGACGCAGTATTTGTTCACCTTCACGTGTTCTGATGAATTTATTATTTTTATTTTATTTTCAGTAAATAATTTTCGCACAAAAATGCATTTTTTTTCCGTCGTTTCTAAAAATTTCATTTTCACGAAATTTTCATTTTACTTTTTTTTCGGAAGAATGCAAATTTAAAACAGACTACCAGCCAGACAGCACGAAAATTGAGTAAATTTTTTAATTTTCACTGCTCGAAATAGATTCCACTACTTTTTGTTTAACTTGAAATATTTCATGAACGTCTGTTGACATTGACCAGTCGGGAAATTCTCGAATCCCGATTGGGATGAAATCCTGGAAACAGGTGGAGGTGGAACTACGTGACATTTCGTGTGACAGCGATTCCTCCTTCCTCAAATTTGTTTTTGTTGGAATGCATTCTTTCACAATCGGAGGGGAATCGAAGGGATTCGATCGGTTTCTGATTTTACCATTTTTCATTTTCGATTTTAAATTTTCAAATTTTTAATTTTTCGGTTTCTCGTGGTTTTATTGTTCATTTTCGAAAATTTCATTCCGTCATGTTCACAAAATCCGAAATGCCACGGTCAAGGAGTTCCCACAATCTCAAGAGAATCTTGATTAACGCTGATGCGTGACTTATGGTTCAATTAGAGGATGATTGGACGATGTAGAACCGAAACTTTTCCATAGATCTACACGTCGATAGTTCTACCTGAACATATGTTGATGTTTTGATGAGGAACTCTGAACTTCTCCATATAATTGTACTTCAAAAAAAAATTCGGGAAATATCTCATCATCAGCAGCAGGGTCTTTCCCTCTGATTTGCCCAACAACACCTTTTGAGTCAACCTTGTGAAATAATTCACGAATGACGCATTGCGATCTTTCAATGTCAGGTTTCTCAAGAACATCTCAAGCAGCTGCCGCGCGTTTTCTTGAGTCGTTTGAAGAACAAACAAAATTTCAAAGGTGCAATTTGAAGATATTTTTTGTTTTTAACAAATTCTGCATTCACCTCCACCACCACCCTAACACGATCAGCATATGCGTGTCGCCACTAGAGTCACGTTTAAGGCGGCGAAGATCATGAGGTATCTTCGTCTCCTCGTCTGCTGCAATTACGATCACTGCTGCAGGCCTGACTAATTTCTAGCGCTTCGCATTAGACACATGTGCCATGGTAACTGGGGTGAATTCTAAATCCTGTTATTTATTCCAGCCACCATCCCCTGGGGATAATCCCTTCTTATAATAACACACGAACGTATGGCGACCATTTGAAGCCAAATGTCAAAAAAACCTCGTTGCGTAATCAATTCAAACGATCGAAAGGTGTATAGGACTGCAACATGCAAAAGACCAATCAACCGTTTGACGTTTATCTGTCTACCATCGGCCATATTTGTTTTTTTGTTCTATTTATTTCCAAAATTATTTCCTGCTAAACCAATCGAGCAATTTGCCAAATTCTCTTTTAATTAATCACTCACAGCAACAGACAGACGGCTGCGAAGCAGAATTCGTGGCATTTTTTCGAAACCTTAGAAAAAGGTTTGCACCAAACTTCCGTCATTAGTTCACCTTGAATTCGAGAGAATTTTCGCTCCAAACGTCCACCATCTTGTTTGTCAATGTTACTTTTGAAAGTTTCAACCGACAGAACTCTGACAGTTGTCCACGACAAAGAGAAAACTCACTTTCTGCAATCAACGCCATCTGTTGGTCGTTAGAGGAAAAAAGAAAGAAATTGTGATGAAATTGTCATTGAATGATCGGAATGAGTTCGTCCGAGTCATGTTTATGAATGAAGCGACACCTACACAACTATTTCGTGCGGATCATGTCGCACCGGATCACGTTGTCGGAACATGCTCAGAAGTTCCTCGAAGTTGCTCTATGGAATTACAAATTCTATAATTAATTTTTCCTCTATTTCAACAAACTAATCATTTTTCTCTCGGATTTATGCAGCTCGATCAACCTCAGCCAGGTGTCACGGTGCAGATCGTGTCGGTTTACCTGAAATTATTTGATTCCCAGGTGAAAATGCGTTTCCCGCAAAAATGTCGATCGTGAATTCAAAGGAAGTGTAAAATTTCCTTGGATAAAATTAATTTTTCACGTGAAAATTGGAAATTGTTTTCTGATTACGCGACAATAGCTTCGCAATTCCTGTTTTCTCATACAATGGAGGCATTTAGTTACACGGAGCCGCCATTTTCGGAATCGAAATTCCAAGAAAAGCGGCACAACTCAAAAGATTCCAATCAAAAATGTCAAATTTGAAGGAACACAAGTGATCTGTCAAAATTGGAAGTCAACTGTCAAATGAGGTACAGTCAATTTGAAAGTTTCTGTCCCTGAAACGAGTGCAGAACAAGTGATCTGTCAAAATTGGAAGCCATGGAATAAAATGGAGGATTACTGTCAAACCCGGTTTAAAAGTCTTAGCCTCCAGAATGATGTTAAATAAGTGATCTGTCACAAACGAACGACATGAAGTGTCAAATTGGGTACAGTGACTGCAGACGTTTGTGGCGCTAAACGAATTTTTCCTCTCTTTTGTTGGTGACGTTTCATACAATTTGTGAATAGGTCTATCGAACGCCATTGAGAGTGATCGTGTCAAGCTTGTGAAATTCGGTACAGTCACTGCAGACGTTTTCGACAATTTTTGTTTCTGTTTCAAAACGTCAAAAAAGTGATCTGTCAAAAACTAACGGTATGAAATGTCAAATTAGGTACAGTCACTGTAGACATTTGTGGCGCTGGACTTTTCCTTCATTGAGAGTGATCGTGTCAAGCTTGTGAAATTCGGTACAGTCACTCTAGACGTTTTCGCCAATTTTTTTTTCTGTTTCAAAACGTCAAAACGGTGGTCTGTCACAAATGGATGACATGAAATGTCAAATTGGGTACAGTCACTGTAGACATTTGTGGGGCTGAACTTTTCCTTCATTGAGAGTGATCGTGTCAAGCTTGTGAAATTCGGTACAGTCACTCTAGAAGTTAGGTTTCATGTAATTGGTTACATTTCGCAATGCGACCACAATTTTCTAGACTAGCAACCGCCATAGAAAGTGATCGCGCCGAGTTCACCTTAAATGGAATTCACCAGCGATTCGCGCTCGCTTTGTGTACGTTTTAGGTCAGTGAAGTGGTCGCGTCAGAAGTCCCGTTTGACAAGTTGCACTTTTCCATGAATTGACCGCGTCTCACGACGCTTCAGTTGAACAACATGGCGACGGTCATTCAACAAGAATTCACTCGGCTACACGGAGTAAGGTCACGTGCGTCAGCGTGTGATGCAGTTTGAATCAATTCGGATTGAATGTCATCAGGTTTCGTGTCACAAATCGTGTTAGATCACTTTGACTGATCGCGCGCAGCGTGCATTGACATGAAATTTGATTTCATCGCGAATTGAAATGAAAATGGAACGTGTGACGTCATCGATTATTCACCGAATTCGTTACTCAATTCGGTTGGAAAATGGCGGACACCCGAATGAAAGCACTTTCTTTGCAAAATGGCCAAGTGAGAGTGAATTTGGTAGGTAGCCCGATTGGTGTTTGTCATTCAGTTAGCACATCGCCGCGGAAGCCCGTAAAGTCGCCATTTTGTTAATTAAAAGAGAAAGTCATCAAGACAACGACCACTGACAGATGGAATTCTCCGAATGATGAATGGAAGACTCGTTTTTTTTCATTTTCGAATTCGAAAAACTGGGTCGAACCCGATCGCTACCATTCGACATCCAAAGGTTTCCCACATCGCCGCCATGTTGCTGTTGTAGATGCTAACGCGTCTATACCGTTAGGAATATTTGATTATTCATCGCCATAACTGTAGTTTTGATGCGTTCATCATGTCTTCTTCTTCTCCCCTTCCTTCTCGTTTCTTTTCGAATTCCATTTGACGCAAGGTTACGCGGGAAAGTGCGAGTTTTGAAAGTTTTCCCTCTTTGTTTTCACTTCTTCGACTTTCGAACCGCGTGAGAGGGAAATTTCCACACGTCATTGTGATTGTGATGCACGTGGATTAGCTGCTCGGGATAATTGACCTGATTTTCACATACTCCACCATTTTGAATTAACAACGACGCAGTTTGTCGCACAAAATGGCGGCGTTTGGGAAATTCAAGAAGAAAACTCTGAAATGTAAATTGCCAAGGGATGAATAACAAGAAGTCGGGTGTGAATAAAAACATACTTATCTCGGAAAATTATTTGCATCCCCAACCCCCGGCTCGGATCCAAGGAGGGTTCAGAGAGATTTCAAGAAGAAGAAAAGATGAATAAATTTTTCGCATGATGGAACTTCACTTACGCACTGTACTACACTTTGGCAGTGTTTTTCCATCGTCTTTCCCAGAAATCGAGTGGAAAAGGTACTCGTCTGCTGACGGTGGCGCTACCTACATGTCAATTCCCTGAAAATGTCCTCCACGACATTCAGGTGGTCCGACATTTTTTATTCTGTAATTCTATGTGTCTGTCGAACTCGTGCCGCCACTCATTCGAAATTCCAAGGACTCGAAAAAAAAAAAATGGCGGACTCCCAGCCAAAAATAGAATCACTCCAAACATGTCGGAATAAATCCACGTGAGTGATTTGCAAACAAACAACTTCTGGAAATTTACCTATCGAAAATCCGTCAAAACAAAAACATCCCCACCACCGCCACCAGGCAGTGCCTGCCAGCTCACCTTTGTTACTAATTAAATGTTTTTCAATGGCCACACTCTACTTGTGAAACTTGATTTGAACGCCATCTGGATCAATGGCCACCCACTGCAGTGTTATTTGTGGAAATTTTCAGTAATTTACCTACACCAGTGTTCGTGGAATGCAATTGTTTCACTCGCAAACGTCAAAATAATATTTTGACAGCTGCACGATGTTTCACAATCACCAACTGTCATTGTCGTTCTTAGTAATTATGGGAAACTCTCGGAAAGCCATTAAAGTCAGGGCAGTCGGCTTTATGTGTTCCAATGACATTTCATAACTGTCATCGTAACTGAAATGACAGTTTGTTTACAAGATGGCGGTGTGTCAATTTGGAAACGTTACAAGGTCAAAAAGAACCCTTGACATTTCTTCTGCCCTAGATATAATGTCGGACAGGAAGTGAATAAAATGCCGTTTGACATTTGTCCTGCTCTCTATAAAATGACAGCACTGTCGTCCATCTTGATAATGCCTCATAGTCACAAAATGAATTCAGCGTGTTCGGCAAAAGGAAGATTTTATGAAATCCCTCTCTCGAAACACTCTGTGTCACTTTCTGACATCTGTCAAAATCTCTACAAAATGACAGCACTGTCGTCCATCTTTATAATGCCTCCTCGTCACAAAATGAATTCAGTGTGATCGGTCAAAGGAAGTTTTTGGGAATCCACCTGCCCATCTCTCTCTCTCTGGACACACCTTCTGTCACTTTCTGACATTTGTCCTGCTCTCCATAAAATGACAGCACTGTCGTTCTTCTTCTTGAAGTTTTTGGAAATCCATCTGGCCGTCTCTCTCTCTCTCGACAAGCTCTGTGTCACTTTCTGACATTTGCCCGATTTCTATAAAATGACAGCACTGTCGTCCATCTTGATACTGCCTCCTAGTCACAAAATGAAATCTCACTGTCTCTCTCTCGAAACACTCTGTGTCAGTTTCTGACACTTGTGCTGCTCTCTACAAAATGACAGCACTGTCGTCCATCTTGATAATGCCTCCTAGTCACAAAATGAAATCAGTGTGATCGGGCAAAGGAAGTTTTTGGGAATCCATCTGGCCCTCTCTCTCTCTCTCTGGACACACCTTCTGTCACTTTCTGACATTTGTCCTGCTCTTTATAAAATGACAGCACTGTCGTCCTTCTTCTTGAAGTTTTTGGGAATCCGTCTGGCCCCCTCTCTCTCTCTCTCACGACACACGCTCTGTCACTTTCTGACATTTGTCACTGTCATCCATTTTGTCACTTGCTCATAGACACAAAATGGCTTCTCAATGATTTGACAAGACTCTATTTTGATAAGAAGCAGAACAGACAGATATGGAAATTCGTTATCGCCGCTGATGAGTGCTCGGCTTAATTTCGTGGCATTTCAAGAATCGCAGGTATTTTGTGCGTCTGAGTTTTTTTCGCTTGGCCTCAACCTAATTTCGAAATTTATTTTTTTCTTTCCCATTCAACTAGAAGAAGGTAAACAAACTCAATTCAAACGTTAATCCAATAAATAGAAGAAGAAGAGAAACAAGATGCTGCTCCGCTCAAGGCAGTGAAATTTTTCTGTTTACCTTTTAATTAAAAAATAAAATTTTATTTTTAAGAATTAAACTAACAAGAATTCCAATTCCAAACAAACTTCTCCTTGTACCACAAACACCAGACATTCCAATGACAGCTGTCAATTGTGGGCACGTGTGTCAAGGATTAGAACATTTCAAACATTTTGTTGTGTCAATAATGTCCTTAAATGACGTGAAAAGGGAAGGCAGTCAGCCCTCAAAATGTCGCATAATTAATTCGACCCAAATGTGACAGGCATGACCCTAATTCGAGACGCATCGAAACCGGTTATCCTTTATTTTAATGGTGGACATTTATTTCAATTCCAGCCCAGCATCACTCATGTATCCTGACAGATTCCATTGCAGCTAGGACCGATTTGTTACCCTTGAACTTGGGAAAAGGTCGACGATCGGAATATTCATCATTGGCAATCTGGTCTGTTTGTCATACAAACGATTCGTCCTTTCTTGTTTTGACACTTTCGGGATGTCCTTCATTAATTCAGGACTCGTCCTTGCCGATTCCATGAAATTGGTAAAACTTAAATTTCCCACTCCGCCCGCATTGATTGCAAGTACAGTCACTGGCGACAGTGTTTTTGTCATTGACCTTATGTCACTTTTTCGAGTTCGAGTTCGAAAATTGAATTATCGAAAGAAACGAGCAGCGCGACATTTGCTTCGAAATGAGTTCACTTTGTGATAACGCGAAATGAATAGCAGGCATGGAAACTTGATAAAAAGTAAAACTGAAAATTGAAATTTATTTTGCCACTCCATTTTATCGTACCCTTGACCCACAACAGATGGCAGCTGATCGCATTTCGGTTTTTGTCTGTGAATTCTTTCGGTTTGCGCGGCGTAATTATGTCATGAAGCAGTACCCTCGTGAATAATGAGAATTCGTGCTGCTGCTTCTCGCTCCATTTACTCGATAGATGGCGTAATTCAAGGGTGGATTCGTGAAATCAAATCATCGGACGGACATGACAGATGGACCTGCCATAAAATTGTCGCATCAAGTGCAGTTTTCCAGAATGCATCCGTGCTTCGAGATAAGAATGGCGGACAAATGAAATGAAATAAAATAAAATAAACAGACCCCCATTGGGGGAAAGTGACTTTGATTGGTTATGAAACGATTCTATGACACGACAGGAAAGATTCAATAAAGTATTTTTATATTTTTATATATTTAACCTCGGCCGAGTGCAGTTAATTGAATTTTCCAGCGCGTTATCAATCGGGTGCTCGACATTATCAGAAAATCTAAATGAAATCTACATCAGCGCCATCTACGATTGTTTTAAGTCCACAACAAAAGGAGAGTAACGTCAGGTTTAACATGAAGATGTGCTAAAAAACGATTCTGAACAAAATGACAGCTCTCAGGAGTGTCAATTCATTTCAGAACTGTCAAATATGAGATTTAACTCGGAGATGTGTTGAAAAATCCATCCAAGCAAAATGGCAACTTTCAGAACAAAAAGGAAATGTCAGATTTAATGCGAAGATGTGCTAAAAAAATGATTCTTAACAAGATGGCAGCTCTCAGGAGTGTCAATTCGAATAAATTCAGATTTGACACGGAGATGTGTTTGAAAATTCCTTGCAAGCAAAATGGCGGGTTTTAGAACTATTATGAAATGTCAGATTTAATGTGAAGATATGCTAAAACACTATTCTAAACAAAATGGCGGCCCATATAAGTGTCAAGTCAAGTTAAATGGAAAGTAAAACATATTCCATTGCCTTTCAAACTCAAACTGACAGTACAAAAAACTCTATGAACTATTTGCGAAGGCCACCCTGGTGCAAAATAGAACAAACATTTGCCAAAAACCCGCAGACTAGACAAGCCAGATAAACAAAAAGTGAAATATTTCCAAAAAGAACCAGCGAAATTGCGATAAAATTCGCGGAAAATGTCGCGCATTTCTTTGGAAGCGAAAAAAACATGGCGATCCCGTGTGTCAAATCGCGTTCAAGGCGATTCCAATGAAATTTTTTGCAAATTTGTTGTGGAAATTCATTTGCGGAAGTGATCAGTGACTTTTGGGTGGCAAATTTTGACATTTCCAAAACAGTGAGACAATGGAGTTTGACATTGAGCGGCATTTGCCGCGACGTGGAGTCGAGTGTCAAAGTGACAGTTGTTGGAAATTGAATTTCGCTGCAAATTGAGAAATTTATCGCGCCCGCATTGATATCAGTTTTGGGGGGCACACATTTTTTTTCTCTCTCTCTCTCTCTGTTTTTGCATTTGTTCTCCTATCGCGCTGCGAAATGGAGTCACTGACGCAAACATTTTGGAAAAAATTGTCGCTCAATCGTTCGTTCCCATTTTCTTATCGTAAAAATTGCATCTTCGTCTGACCTTGACGCGTCCACATTCGCGCACTGCCAATTGATGTGGAAGAGAGAGAAGAGGGAGGAAAGAGACAGTGAGAGTTCTCTTGCATACTCACTCACTCACTCAAATCACTTGCGTTTGTATGCGTTCGAGTGCGTTGCGTGTGAATGACAGATAAAGTGAAATTTGCAAGAAAATTTATGCGAATCGCGTGGTCAATCAAAAGTGAACATTCCACTCGTCGGGCAACACTAATTGCAATGCAACTTTTACTTGAATTTGAATGGAAGTGTTACCAGTGCGTTGCTTCCAACAAATTGAAAATGACGGGAATGGAAAGTGTACAGAAATCATTCCTGTTGCTATTCATTCACGAATCGTTAGCTAACCTCAATTCCGAGGGTTTCCAGTGTCTTACAAACGAAATAATAGCAACAGGAATGGAAAATTTATAGAAATTTGTTAACAGCTTAACTTTGCAGAGTCCCCTGAAGTGTAAACGTCACTCATCGCCATGCATTCCTGTTCTTCTTATTAACAGCTTACAGCAATTTGGTGGAATGCTTTGGAGAGTGTGTTTGCACAAATGATTTATAAACAACAGGAAGGGAAAATTTATAGAAATTTGTTAACGGCTTTACTTGACAGAACCCTCCAAAGTGTAAACGTCACTCATCGCCACGCGTTCCTGTTCCACTTATTGACAGATTTGTGAAATTTGATAGAATGGGCTGCAGAGTGTGTTTGAACCAATGATTTAAAATAACAGGAAGGGAAAATTTATAGAAAGTTTTGAATAGTTTAACTTTGCAGAGTCCCCTGAAGTGTAAATGTTACCAATTCCTGTTCCCTTTATTAACAGCTCACTGAAATTTGGTGGAATGCCTTGGAGAGTCTGTTTCAACCAATGATTTAAAACAACAGGAATGGAAAATTTATAGACCTTTGTTAAGGGTTTAACTCTGCAGAGCCCTCCGAGGTGTGAATGTCATCCATTCCTGTTCCCTTTATTGAGAAATTACTGAAATTTGATAGAATGGGCTGCAGAGTGTGTTTGCACCAAAGATTTAAAACAACAGGAAGGGGAAATTTATAGAAACTTTTGAATAGTTTAACTTTGCATAGTCCCCTGATGTGTAAATGTCACTCAACGTCACCAATTCCTGTTCCACTTATTGACAGATACAGAAATTTAGTGGAATACTTTGGAGAGTCTGTTTCAACCAATGATTTAAAAACAACAGGAAGGGAAAAAAACACTCTCACACTTTTAAAGAGTTTAAAGATGGCGGAGAATTTGCTTTCGTTATTTCGTTATTTTCAAATTATTTTTAATAAATAATTTAGCAACAATTGATATGAATTGAAATGAATTTTCGAAATAAATTGTATAAAATGTAAACAAGATCAACGAACTAAAATAATTTGTCATCATTATTTTCGATCAATGAACGTAATTTTTCGTGAATTTATATAAAAATAAAATATTTTGAAACAATATCCAACGCCGACACGTTTCAAATTCTCGCAAAGAGCCGAAAAATTTTCACTTTGATGTATCAATTTCACGCAAAATGAGAAGAACTTCACTAGGGTAATTTACGTCATGTTGGCAGTATCGTTTCATTTTCTGTAATTACATTGTAAAGTACAAACTACATTACATGATGATGTGTTTTTATTGACTTATTAATTTTATTTCGGGTTAAGTAAATAATAGACTGCCAAATTTGGCACCAACCCCATTGAATCAAATTCTGACATGAGTCTGATATGACAGTGTGGACAGTAAATTCTTGAAATTTCATAGATTATTTTCTTTTTATCTTCCAGGTGAGTGCACTTGGGATATCATAAAACTTCTCAAGAATCAAACATTTGTTGGACTTTGACATTGATGCTTGAAGTTCTAAACACAAGGTGAGTTTCGAAATTGTGTATTTCAGGAAAACTGCAGTGGCTGATGAAATTGTGAAAACGAAATGTTACTTTCTCACTACGTTCTTTAACTGTTATTTGTGTCACAACTGTCACAATTGTCACAGATATCGAATTTAATCACAAGGGCGCCAAAATAAATACTTTCATGAAATTAATTGGAAAAAATGTAATGACAGAACAAAGAACTTTATCAATTTCGATTATAAAACTCACACCACTCATACCTCTGTAGCTGTTATCTAATGCAGTTTTAATAACATTTTATCAATCAATATGCAACTAAAGCAGATACTTTGATAGCGTCTAGTCGACAGAAAATAAACTGTAATACAAAATAAATTGCGTTCTGTTTTCATGGAATTATTTCGACAGAAAATAGCACAAACAATAATAACTAACAATTAATAAAAGTGCATTGAATTGTTGTGTGTGTTTTTTATTAAATTTATTAACATTTTTATCAACATTTCGATTTGGAAATGTTCTTTTTCAACGATTCGTATCACTGTGAAATCCTTCAAAGTGCATTTTGTGACTTATTTGTAATGAAATTTCTAATAAATCAACTAGTTATCTTATCGGTGGGGCTTTGTAATTTGAAAAATTCAACTTTTCATAAGTTCCACTGATAAGAATTCGGTTGAAATGCATTTTTCCACTGCATGGTTTTGGGGCATTTCGGGCAACATGTTGTATTTGAACAAAGCGTGATTTCACTGTGATGTGGAAAAATACTGCAAAGTTTTGAAATTCATCTGATCTTCAATATCATCTCATTAACTTTATCACAAATATACTATTAGTAATAAGAATAACACTCTAAATAACTATTAAAGACTTTAGTTAGTTAACAGGTTTTCTGTTAAGAATACCAACTGGTCACAATTTATTTTCGAATCTGTTACTTCGGAACAAATTTTAATTTCGAATCCTATTTGAAGCCAAATCTGTCAACTTTCTTAACAGAAAATCTGTTAAGTTTAAGTAAACGCATTTCAGGCCTGCTACCATAACAGATTTTTAACAGAAAATTAATTTTTGCCACCAGAATACAAATTTCGACTTCGAATTTCGAATTTTTCGAAATCTAACAACCCAATGCTAGGTACACCCAGAATTGGCTCGAATATCTCGAAAACTTTGTTCTGTGACATGCAATTGACAGTTCTCCAAACTCGAATTTCGAATATATTTTGACATTTGATAGCCTGACTTGTTGCTAGAACAGAAAAAGTTAATAATCTTATAATATTTCAAAAACATATTAAGATACTGACGTCTTTTGCTGAAATAAATCGAAAATCTCAAAAGAATTGTTTGTCACGAGATTCGAATTTCACAAAAAATTGTAAAACACCAGCACAATTTTGTCAGTCACTGTATAGTGGAACGTGAAATTGTGCACGAACAAAGGAACGTCTCACCAAACTATCGCACACACTGAAACAAGTCCCATGGCATCACAATGTGTACACGAAATTCCACACTCGCATGCATGAATTCCACCACCACACGAAAGAAACCGGTCGAACCAGAGAGAAACTCCTCTCACCACGCTCGCACTCCTGCTCACTCTCGTGCATTTCGTAACTTTCTGACAACATTCTGATTTAGTATTTGTTTGTCCACCGCTTGGTGAATATTCTGTTTTTGCTTTCGATTTGTGTCACTTCATACCAAAACCAGCTCCTCCGTTTTTTAACTTGAATAAAATAAAAATATTGGGAAAATTCAACGAAAAAACGAAACAGAAATTAATTAATAAAATTATAATTTACGTGAATTTGATTAAAGTGTTTTTATTTCGGTTTTTGTGGAAAAATTTTTGAAAATTTCGGAAAATTTTCTAAAAATGTTCGAATCGAACTCATTTTGTGCGGAGTTTTTCGGAAATAGTTGAAAATGATCGGTGAAAATGGGAAAATTTGTGATTCTCCAACGATTGTGAATTGAATCTTGACAATTTCGTTAATTTCATAAATTTGATTAATTTAATTAATTTACATTTGTTTACTTATTATTTGTTCGTTCGTTTGTTCGTTTGTTTGTTTGTCGAGACACGCAACCCTTACCTACCCTACTCTACTGCCATACTCTGCCCGCATTCGAAACATCCGCTGCAAATGTTCTGGATTATCGGCATTTGTTGTTCCAAGGGCTCGAAGTGTTTGTGAGTTTAATTAAAATTAAGAAAATTTTGTGGTGAATTTTCTGTTTACAATCGAAACAACAGCAGCAGCGACCGGCATTGCAGTGCGCGTTCGAGTGCATTCGAGACGCGAACATGATGAATGCTCGCATTGGCATTGGCATTTGTTGGTTCGAACGCATTTAATTGTTTTGTTTTTGTGATTCTGCTCGTGTTCACGTGAAGAACTTCAACTGGAAGTGTGGTCTCGAACAAGTGACGACACATTTGTGTGAAAGTGTTCGAACGTCAGTTCAGTGGCTACTCGCTGTCATTCATTCATTCAGACGCCGGTTGTCTGAACATTTTTCAAGTGAATTTTAATTAATTTTATTGAAATTTTAATTCAATTTTAATTTAAAAGTGAAGTTAATTAATTATTTTCGTTTAATTTCATTCACTTCCGAAACAACAAACACCACAAACGTGTGAATATTGTGTTCGTGTTCGTGTTCGTGGTCGTGTTCGACTCAAAGTGTGTGCAATTCGACTCGAGTGTGAGTTGGTCTCACTTCGGCAACGTTCAAATTGGAAACAACAACAACACAACAGTGTAAACGTCAACAACAACAACAAAAAGTCGTTTACTCGGGATTACAAAATTTTTCGAATTCAGAAAAGGAGAAAATCGAAATGGGAATGAAAATGAAAAACATCCGATGTTTTATCTCGTTCTAAAGTTAGAAAAGAATTTGAAAATCGAAAATTTTTGAAAATTTTGAAAATTTTGAAAATCTGAATTTGAATTTGAATTTCAAGGGCACTGTGCACACCCCATTTGTTCGAGTGTTCGAATTGATTCGATTTTGTTTGAATTTATGTTCGTGATTGAATTGTGAGAAAATTTTTAATTAAAGAAAATTCTTTTCCGCGATTTATGTAATTAAGTGGGAAAAAATAGATTTTTGTTAATTTTCTGTTTTATAAAATTTCAATTCGAATTTGAATTTGAATTTGAATTACACAAATGCTGACAACGATCACACAACGAACGTCGGATTGTTTGTTATTTGTTCCGTCAAGTTGGATGAACTGCACGTCAAAAGGTGAATATTATTTTTTTAATTCAAATTCAAATTTTTATTTTCATTTTTATTTTGACAACATGTGGTCTTGGTGGATTTGTCAAATTTGGACAAATTTCAGACAAATGTCAATCTGACGTTTAAATTTTTAATCAATGAAACCACGGATGGATGTTCTGCTTCCTGTCGTCCTCAAACTGTTTTCAAACGATCACTACTTGATCGAGTCGATTCCTTCAAATTTCTCCAGATTTTTGACATTTTGACAATTGAAAAGTCCATCTGACGTTGGAATTTGTAACTAATAAGTTACTGGACCTGGTTTAACTGAGTTTTCGATATAGGTGGAATCATTTACTCAGTTCTTTCAAAATTTCTCAGAATTTTTGACTTTTGGACCATGATTGTGGCCACCTTTCGGGAAGATTTGTAACTAATAATTCATTTAACCCTCGTTTATTGTGAATGCACCAAAATTTCATGGAATATTCCATCACAAACTGCATGACTGACACCTCTTGCTGTAATTACTTTTTATCTACCGAATTCGAGTGTGCCCCAATTGGATCCTTGATCCATTTACAGTGTTTGCTCCACTTGCATTCGACTGATATCGTGAAAAGTAAAAAACTATCGTTCAGGGTTAACTTGTCTGTGTAGCCGAGAAAACCTTAATTTCGTAGATAAAGCGTTCCATTAACCCGCATTGGAGTGCGAATGCTCCAAATTTTTTTAAACAAAAACAAAAAAAAAAAAAATTTGTTTATTTTTTCAGTTAAAACTAAAATTTTTATCAAAATCACCAACGTGTGTTTATTCAAACGAATAACAAACAGATAACACCTTGAGAGAATTAACTCCTCTTATCACGAACTGGTCCTAGCCTGGTGTGGAAATTAAAATTAAAAATTTCACCTTTGGGAAAATTGATTTCCTTATCAAAACCGAATTCACCGATCGAGTGCTGAACTTCACCACGAGGTGATCGCGCAAATTCAAATCGGATCAATGTCAACAACTTGACCGCTAAAAAAATCAAACTCTCTCCCTCTCTCTCTTTTTCTTTCTCTCTTGCTCTTGCATTCAAATGCATCACAACTCTGGTTCCATTCACTTTCTTTCCACGCCTCGTCGCTTCCAGTTTAGGTCCAGCTTTGGTGAGTGACACTAATTCCGTCTTATCGCATTTTGAGTTGAAGAGAATAAAAATTTTTTTACTTAAAATTTAATCCGATGCACTCACCAGGAAGACAAAAATTTTCCATTCGAGTGCCCTCGAATTGTCGCATTTTGTTTCAGAACCCTTCAATTTCTCATGCCGCCATTTTGAATTCGTTCTGTGACATTTGACATGGTGACGTTTGTTGACAGAAACTTTCCAGAATCGTCACTTTTGCATCTTGAGATTGGCACCATTGCTAATGGTTCGAGTATGTGCTGAATGCAGCTTCTGTTCGAGTGTCAGAATTGTCGTTTGCCTGCATAGTCAGAACTCTTCAATTTCTCATGAAACTTTCCAGAATCGTCACTTTTGCATCTTGAGATTGGCACCATTGCTAATGGTTCGAGTATGTGCTGAATGCAGCTTCTGTTCTAGTGTCAGAATTGTCGCTTCTTGGCATACAGTCAATTGTCAATCAAAGCGATTTTATGATTTAATTTAACGGAAAAGTATAAAAACTGTCAGTGACGACAACTTAATCAAAGAAATGAAAGTAAGGCAACATAAGAAAAATAAAAAAAGAAGAAATGAATTGATGAAAAGAAACTTGATCAATTAACTGACTAACAGCAATAATAGGTCAATAACTTTCTCGAAAAACAATTCACAGAGTGACACGCACAAAAAGAGAGAGAGAGAGAGGAAAAATAAAAATGAAATTAACGATAACGCTTGCCGATGTGATGTGATTGACTAGACTAGCCCTAGTGAGAGACTAGTGAGACTAGTACTAGTGCAGGAGAAATCACAAGATGGAGGAAGAAATTGTTTTTTGGTCTGAATTACGGTTTGACAGAACTTAATTAAACGAAAACGTCCATTTTTCGATTGCGGTGATAAAATGAATTGTTTCGTTAAGTAATCAGTGGAGTGTGTTATTGACAAAATGAGAAGTAAAATGTTTTTCGTCCAATTGGAATGTCATCTGTCAAGTGTGTGCTTGATATGTCACTAGTAGGGAAAGTGCCCTTGAACTTGTTTGGAGTGAGGAGCAAATGACAGAAAATTGTGAAATTGAAATGTTGCTATCTCTGACTCATTCTTACATCCTGCAAAATGAAAATTTATTCAAAAATTCCACGTCAAAGAAATTGCAACGACAGTTTCTCGGAATTCGGTAACTCCCACGTGATGCAATTTTTAAAAATTAAGATGCCATTTTGTTTTACTTAGTTTATATTTTTAAAAAATTTTCTTGATCCGACTTGAGCTGGTGACATGGGTTCAACAAGATGTCATTCTGTCGAGAGACAACCGGATTTAAAATTTTTCAACCAAAATTCAAAAATGATTTGGGAAAAACGATAAAATCGTAAAGGATCCATCGATTGCGTCATACGCAAAATTGTTGCATATGAATTTGCTCACATACACTCACATACAAAATTGCAGGCTTGCCAGGCAGATGCTTTTACCACTGAAATTCGTCAAACTTACTCATTTTGCCAATCGTCCACGATACGCTTCCTCATTCAAATTTCACATTCTCCATCATTTCCGATTATAAATCTGGGTCACTGTCAAATTTGTTATAAAAGAAATTGTTCCGAAATTCGAAAGAAAATGACCGACAGACAAAAAACATTCCCCCCACCACCACCACTACGGCAACGTAGAAAAAAAAACATTTGTTCACAATAAATCAAAGAGATCCATTAGAGAGGGTCCAATTACATAAATGGAATCCCCCCAAATAAATGTGTGTGACGTTTGGCAGTATCGATTACCGTTTCGTTGAGTTTTAAAACTTTCCCCCGGAGACACGACATTCATTTTTTTCTTCATTTTTGTATTTCTTCCGCAAAGGCCGACCTTCCGCCTTCCTTCATTCATTGAGTACATCCGACACGGTTGACAAGAGGGGGACAGCACTAGCACTAGGTCTAGTGTTGTTGTTGTCATCGTATGTGGTCTGTTTTGTAAATTATGGCATGCTTGTTTTGTAATTCGACACAATTCAAGATGGCCGGGAGAGGGTATTAAGGGATTCGTGTAACAAATGTTTGTCTCCAAAATGGCAACTGTCAAAATTGCTTGCAACTCACTTTTTTGATGAATTTATGACGTTTAATTGCGGCCAGACAACATCCAGAGGGAAATGTCAAGAGTCGTGGACGTAAATCTGTTTTGGATATAAATTTCGTTTCCAGGAATACGCCATTTTTATTTTTAGAACGTAATTCCTTTCTCCTGCATCTTGGGAAATTTCAGAATTTCAACATCTGGCTTTAATCTACGCCCGAGCCGAAATGATGGAATGAATTTTGATTTAAATGAATTTCTCCTGCATGCGTGTTCTCCTGTTGTCTCTGTCGATGTGTTTGTGACAATCACGTCGCGTGTGTGTTTATGTATGTGAGCAAATTTTTTTGCAACAATTTCTTCTCCGACTTAAAAGTTTCGTTGTGTCACAAAAAAAATGACTTCTTCACCCCGACACGAAACTGAGTCAGAACAGAGCGATCAAATGACGAGGAACAAGAGTTCACGAAGTCGTAAACAATTTTTTTCCACCTGAACTTATTTTTTTAGCACATCATTGTACCTCATAAACGAATAATTATGGAGCATTACTCCAACTGACTTCCTACCATGATTTCATGCATTCCCCTTGCCCTCTCGCTGTTGTTGAAAAACATTTTCTTTTATTTTCTCAACATTTAATCGTTTTTCTCTTTTCACAAAATCAGAATTGTGAAAAAACTGAAAAATCTCGTTTGGTTGGTCGATCGGTCAGTAGTAGAGCAGCCATTTTGTTTTTGTTTCGTTTCGAATTACTTTCGAACACGAGAATTTTCTCATTCACTTTTTTCTGTTTTTTGTTTCATCTTGACTTAATCTTCATTCGTTCACCTTACGGAAAAAAAGTGGTTCCTTTCACGTATCTTCACTGCTTCAGATTAACTTTTCAACTTCTTTACCTCTTCCACGACAGCATTACGTCATTGCTACCTGTTGCCGAAGTGGGAAATACTGAATTTCGAAGAAATTCCAGTAATCAGTTGGGATCTGTCAAAATTTTGACATTTCTCCATGACAAATCTGAGTTTTTGTCGCCATTTTGATAAAACCCCGTTCCGCCATCTTGAAAAGATCAAATTCACGAGTACACCCTGTGAAAAACTGAAAACGTCTTCAAGTAAAACTGACGTCTGGCCCGAGATTATTATGAAGTTGTTCCAGATGCCGGCCATAATCGGATCAGTGAATGTCATCTGAACATAAAACCTTCAGGTACCGTTCTAAATCAAACGCTAACCTGTGGAACCTTTCGATACCTTCACAGGTACATTCCGGTGGTAATGAATGATTAGGGATTTCGGTTCTACCTGGTGGTTGGAAAGGCAACCACTCGGCCTGTGAGTAACCTTTACTTGTTTTTGGTGACTGTGGCGTAGTCAATCAATTTTGACGGATACCATTTTTTTTTATTTGGTATTTGTTAGTCATGTCTTTCACCTCATGACCTTCTTGGAAATTGACCGAGCGCGTCGGATGACGTCGGTTCGAGTGGAATGCAGTTCCTGGTTCGAACGGAATGGCGGACATTCCGAAGAGACGTTTTGATTCGCATCGTTTTGTATGTCACTGTTGCAGGAAGGGCAAATTTCTGGTACCTGACTCATTAGCATCCTTGATTGGGAAATTAAGTCACGTTTATTGCCTTGTCTCATTTGACAATTTGACAATTCAGCGAAAGGGATACGGGTATGCTAAGGTTGCGGAATTGATAATGGGGGCAGTGGTAGTAAAGGTAATCGTGCCCTTGAACCCGGAGTGCTGAAAATTTCCAACGCGTGTCGCAAATGTCAAAATGACAGACCGACATTTTGTGGCTTTCCAAGGAACGAGAAAAAAAAAACATTTTAATCACGCAACATCCCGGTGTCGTCAAGGCACAAGATAAAACCGGGGGAGCGAGGGCAGGGTTTTTCATGGCACCGCAATGAAAATCGTCGAGGAAGCCCTCCGTGAAAAACGAGGATGGCTTCGAAAGCAACTTGTTGATTCGCAAAAAAGAAATGACATTTATAGGGCATTATCCCCCCTTTCGACACCAGGATGTCCGTCCTTCCATTCAATGTTCATTAACCTACGCACCTGACATGAATCCCCAAAAGGACTTGTGTCGTCTCCCCTTCACGGATGCGTTTCTTAGTAACCTTGAGAGGGGAGGCCAAGGTTGATAGACTGGAAGAATGGAAATTGACTGATCCAGGTGGGTTTTCATTTCAATTAGAAGGGGAGCCTGCCCTCGCCCCCTCTTCTTCTCCATATTGTTATTCGAATTCAATGTCGGAAGATGTCTCGTCTCGTCTCGTTTCAACCCCAAACTCGTCCTGGAAACCAATCCATTTTCCCAATGAATTCATCTCATCCCCGGGCCAGTGTCACTTTCACTAGGTAAACGTCAAAATTTCTGCTTAATGTAATTTTAGTGTCAACACAAACAACAAGCAGTGCTGGGTGGGTTGGCAGAGGCTGGTAAATTCGGTAGAGCTTCCCTGTAGTTAAGGCTGAGACTTGACGCCATCCGCGTCATCCATTGTTGGGGACCGTGTTTATCCTCCATTTTGTTTACATTTCTCTCACTCTCTCTCCCTCACCTACTCTCGTCTCTGGTTGGTATTATCAGAAAATATCTTGCTCAAAGTTATTTACATCCAAACATTGGTTCAGCTCCTTGTTTTTCCAACCGAAGCGACGAAGGAGGCGGGGGCCCAGTACTTTTCCGTGTTGGCCCGGCGTCTATTTTGGGCCAAGGTTTTTCGTGATATTTTTCGGTGTTTACAGGACTTTCGTTACATTTGATGGCCTTCCACCCTTAAGTGGTTTTTGTCAAGCGATTATATTTTGTTGGGGGCTGTTGTGTCCGAGTCTCTGGGGGCGGGGATGGAATTGTGGAATTGGGGAGTCACTCGATTTTCCCCATTGTGCGAAATGACTCGGAAAAGTGTCAAATTTTTTCTACTTTTTCGACTTTTACTTCTTCATTTTGGTATTTCGGAAATGGGGGGAGGGCAGGTTTCCCCCACTCCGAGGTGTGATAATTGCCTTTTTGCGTGATTCTGTCAGTCGACGCGTGTTTTCGCATTCAGGCCAGTAAACTTTGACTTTTTCCATGGCGGACAACTTTTCATTCAATTTCCAATCAGGCAACACTGACCACACGCTCCAGTTTTCTTTTTCCCAGAATTCCCATTTCAACACCGAACCACCGAGTGATTTCCCAAGAAAACGAAATTGGAATCTTCGATGACACGATTCCGCCGTGTTTCAGCGAATTCAGCAAAATGCACTCGTTCGAATTTTTGACGTATTCAGCGCATTTTCGAAAAAACCTCAATTTCGGCCGCGTAAAACGCTCCACAGCAGGTTTTCGGACTCGATTTTTGTCGCGTAAAATTGTTTACAATCAAATCACGGTGGAATTGTTTTTTGAGTTTTTATTTTTTATTTTTATTGAATTTAAAACAAATTTACATAAAAATACCACGACCTTTGCTATAAATTTCATCGATACCCATTTGGGTGACATTTTTATTTGTTTTCCGAATTGAAATTTAGCACTCACCCTGGGAAATTCACTCCTAATTTTTAGTTTTGACGAGCAGCTCGGCAAAATCGCAAAATGGCAACATAAGTTCCATTTGAATTCCATTCGACTGACAGTTCTGTCAAATGTCAGATTCCTCTCTCTGAAAACATGTCCGACAAATTCGGAAACATTCGAAATTCAAAATGGATGCATAAGTTCAAATGACCAGATTCTTTTCCTTGAAAAACTTTCCAACATCGGTGTCCGAAAAATTCGGAAAAATTCCAAATTCAAAATGTCGGCATGAATTCAAGTGGATCTCCATTCAAGTGACAGTTCTGTTAAATTTCAGTTTCGTCTCTTTGAAAAAATCCTAGAAAACCTTTGTCCGAAAAATTCGGAAACATTCGAAATTCAAAATGGTGGCACGAAATCCAATGAAATTCCATTCGAATATCATTTCTGTCAAATTTCAGATTGTTTTCTTTGCAAAAATGTCTGCATATCTTTGTCCGAAAAATTCGGAAAAAAGTTTTCTCGAAAAATTGTTTTGCCAAAATTCAAAATGTCGGCATGCATTCCTATGGAAACCCATTCGAATGACAGTTCTGTCAAATTTCAGATTGTTCCGCTTAAATCCTTGTCCGAAAACTTTAAAAAAAATTCGGAAACGAGTTTTCTCAATGGATTGTTTAGCTGGAATTCAAAATAGCTGCAGGAATACCAACGGAAATCTAATGACAGTCCTGTCAAATTTCAGATTGTTCCCCATGGATTTGGTTCGAGTATTGAGCCACCAGGTGTCAGCAGTGGGAATGACTTATTTCCGATAAATGACAGTTCTCTCAATGAATTAGTCAAAATGGCGGCATGAATTCAAATGACAATGATGTCAAATTTCATATAGTTCCACTTGTATTTTATCAGACTATCGAACCACTAGATGTCACTGGTGCGAGTAAGATGGAATTGAATTTTTGAAAAATGACTTTTGCGGTCAAGACTCAGACAAAGACCTCTTGTTGAATGATTTTGAGTTGGTTGAATCACAAAACCCTTTTGAGTGAAACGTGTCCGTGTCCATTTACAACACGACCGATGAATGTATCCTTTAGAAAAGGAAGGATAAACTGACTTGCTCTTAGAGAATAGCATATGCCAATCATCACGAGCAGCAGCATTATCCGAATCCATGGAGTTTGTTCGTTATTGTATTACACCCAAAACGAATAAATTGAACGCCATTTATCACTTAAGCCCGGGTTTCTCATCTGGATGATACACAATACCACGTCCTTCCAAGCCCAGCAGGCGGGTAAAGGATTCTTATTACGATAAGACTACCCTCCTCCTTGCGAGAAAGTCTCGAATTAAATGGATGAATGATAAAGTGTTTTCCTCATATCTCAAGAATGAGTCGGGAAAATATCAAGATTAAACGCCATTTTTCGAGGATACCACGTTACAAATGATGCTCTTGTGTTTCACCATAAATTAGTACCTGATGCCGCAACGGTTACCTGTCGGTTCAGGTTTAAGAGAAAATGAATAATCGAAAATTTTCGACCGTGACTGTACTCCGGCTTGCTCGAATTCCGTGCGGGTGTGATATTAACAAAATGGCGATTGTTTATTTATTGGTCATTCAACTGACAACTAATATTGAATTGTTTCTGACGTTTTCGAAGCATTTCTCTCCCTCTCTCCTCCTCCTCCTCTCTCTCGCACACACATTGACACATGAACGTGCGGACATTCCAGTTTGACAGGTTCCAATCACTGATCCATTCTCCGCATTAAGAATCCCCGGAGGGCAGCATTGGAGTCCCACTTATTCAATTGGCTCTAGTTATTCCAGTTTTTCTCTCTCTCACTTTGTCTTTCACACACCTCTCCTTTCGATGCCAGTTCAATGGAATTCATTCAAACAACAACATTGCAATGGCGGTTACTCTCATTCTACCAGTTTGACGTCATCGTGTCACGCAGTGAATGTTGATTTCGAAAAAGTGTTTCCATCTCTTTCACTCTCGAATCGAAACTCCGGCCACCTGTTTCACTCTGGTGTCGGTGAAATGAAAAGTGTAACAGTGACGGAGTTCGCGGGTCACACATTTTGACAGTTTGCAGGCGCTGTGACACATTTGCCTCTCTCCCTCTCTCTCCCTCTCCGGAATCACTTCATTAAATCCAATTTTTTGTTTTCTAAAAGTTCGGCGACTGGTATTTGTTTGGCAACACGTTTTCTAGTCTCTCGCCGTGCTTACGTCAGTCGTCGAAAAACAACAGCAACAACAACAGCAACAAAATGCAAAAATTTAAATAAAAAAGTAATTTTTCTTAATTTTTTCCTTTAGAACTTTTTGCGTGGCTAACTTCGCAATTTACATTTTGCCTGTGTTCCGCCATGAAAAGTTTTTCTTGTTTATTTGCTGGGGATAAAGGGGGGCCATGGGGGTGGGGAGCCCGCATTAGAGCGAGAAACAAATGTTAATGAATGGGCAGCAAAAAAAAGTTTCAATTCATTGTGCGGAACAACGAAAAAGTGAAGTATCCCCCCTTCCCCCCAAGCCCAACAAACCAATTTAAAAGTGACTAGAGAGTATCTTATCCAACACCGCATTCGTGTCCAATTTACCATCGTCTCCATCTGTCGGGGGGAACCCTCGAGTGGGTATCGTGTAATCTTGACCCCCAAAACCGATACTTTCCAATTGAGCCGCTGTTCGCCACACTGCGATCAATCATTCCCCATAGACGTTTTATTGGCCATCGGATTCATTAGGAAACATTATTTATTTTTTACTTGGGACTTGGGAGACCCACAAATCACTTGCGTCTAATTTGTGCGTCGTCATTCGAGCCAGCTACGTCACTGTGAAACATGATCGCCATTTTGTCTGAACTTGAAATTTTTGACAGATCACAAGATCATGCACTTGCAAACTGTCAAACAGTCGGGGGAGAAGTACAACAAAATGGCTGACACTAACTGGAAAAAGCTTCTTCCATGAAATGCTCGTAAACTTTCTAATTTTATTACATGAATTCCGTGAGAATTTGCTTAAAGTGTTGCACGATGCACAAAATAACCCACGTTTTTCGAATATATCAAACATTTTATATAATGACATTTGACGTTTGACAGATGGGAATTAGACGGGATATGTGAACAGTTTACTTTCGATTTTATATTGGCATTCCACTCCACGTTGATGGGGCTATTTGTTTTGGAGTTTATTCGATCCACTCAGGTGTGACAGAGTGCTCGAGCACAACAGTAGTTTGTCTTGCAACCTGCTTCACGTACGTGTACAGGATTCCGTATGAACTCACGTCCTTGTACCAGCAAATTTAACCCGAGAAAACTCTTTTTAAAATGTTTTAATGAATTTTAATTACCAAAGAATGTTTATTGGAGGAAAGTAATTTTTCTGTCACATAAATCATGCTGGAATTGGCTCCATTAATTGCTGGATTAAAACACTCGTTTGACAATTAAACGCGTTTGATTGAATCGATCAGCTCTTTGGACTGCGGGACAACCCTGACTCGAAACATTCAAAAGCCACTCATGATTTATGAAACCGCAAAGCCAAAAACCTGAAAACATCACGAGAGTGTGCTTATTTTCATTTCGCAAAAAATATTTTTTGTTTCCGCCATCATACGTTTCTGTCAAACGAACAATTAAATAATTGATGCGAAACATTGAAATTTTGCTAATTTTTTATTTTTAAACTTAACACTTTTTTTTGTGGGAAACGAAAATGAAAGGAAAAATTAAAATAAAATTTATGAAAGACTTTCCATCATGTTTTCTTTTCGTTGGAAGTGATGTTTGTTTTTACACGCACTTTCCACTAGTCACAATTCATAAGAAACCAAATGCAGAAGGTTTGACGTGGTCCTTCACATTTTCAATTTCTTAAGGAAATTCAAGAAGAACTTTCCATCAAGTTTTCTATTCTTTGGAAGTAATGTTTTACACACTGTCCACTAGCCACTATTCATAAGAAACCAAATGCAGAAGGTCTTCGAGTTTTCTTCTCGAGATGTAATTCCAACTTCATGAAGGACTTTCCATCATGTTTTCTTTTCTTTGGAAGTGATGTTTGCTCTTACACGCACTTTCCACTAGTCACAATTCATAAGAAACCTAATACAGAAGGTGTGACATGGTCGTCTTGAAGGACTTTCCATCAAGTTTTCTTCTCGTTCGATGTGGTGTTGTACGCACTTTCCACTAATGAAAATTCATAAGAAACCAAATGCAGAAGGTCTTCGAGTTTACTTCTCGAGATGTAATTCCAACTTCATGAAGGACTTTCCATCAAGTTTTACTGTGAGTGATGTTCACACTTTCCAGTAATGAATATTCATAAGAAACCAAATGCAGAAGGTGATGGATTGGTTCGACGTGGTCGTCAAGTGCATTGCATTCGTGTCGAAATTTCGGCAAAACTAGACAACTTCCGGTGGTTGTGTTTATTTCCACCAAAAAATTTTTTGTTTATTTTTAACGAAAAAATGTCGAATTCGAATAACAATTTCTTCGTTATCGAAACGAAATGAAACGAGAAACGTCATTGAGAATGTCAATCACTACTTTTGAAAATTGATAACGTGCGAAAGTAAACACACGACGAGGGCGACAGCTACGACGATGATAGCGCGACATTGTCGGAAAGATTTCGTCGTATGCGGCGCCACTGGGCGGTTAATCAAAAAAGCGCATCTTTCAAGGTAATTCATTGACTTCTCTCCTTGAGGAGAGTAGAGTAAAAAAAAAAACATGTTCTATTTTTTTCGTGGATGCCCCCCCCCCCCTTCTCCACCATATTTTTTTTGTATTAATCAACACGCATTCATTATTATCTATGAAATGTAATCGCCAGCAGCGTGGTAGTTTGTGTGAATAGCCGAGTGTGCTGACACTTTCTCTTCCCCAATTCGTGTGTCTCTCTCTCACTTTTGCTCACAACACCTCCATCACTCAACCGACTCATTAATGGCGATCAGCTCAAATGATGAATGACTTTCATCGTCTCCCCTTTCGAGTGTGAGAGAGATACCCTCATTTGCGAAAATGTCACTCCATTGTATTTGTCAATTTTTTCCTTTTCTCTGCTGTTGGTAAGCGTGGAAACTATTTCAAGAGCGTGTGAGCGTGTTTTCGTCGCTGTGCGAGCGTATTAGAACTTTTTGGGGTAATAAAACTTTTTCAAGGTCAAAATTTGTTCAAGCCCAGCACACATGTGACTCTTCCCTCTCTCTCGCACACACCTGTTACTCTTTCGTTCTGTCGCACACCCGCGAATTTCGAATTTCGAACTTTAAAATTAAATTTGTCATGCAACGATGACGCTGGATGAAAAAAGCTCGTTAAAAATAATTTATGCAGTTCTGCTTCTCGTGTCATTTACTCCGATTAAGCTTTTTCCATCTCTTTTTCTATCGGAGTTGCCGGAGAGCAGCACACAATGGAACTCGCAGCACTATCCATGTGTATCCTGGTTCGTGGGTCGCAGTACTTACCTTGACACAAATCCAAAGATCGATCACCACCAGCGCCACATGTTGTCAAACGTTGAAAGCAAAAATAAATTTTCTAAATTTTTCTAATTATTCTCTTGCAGCAAATTACGCAAAGGGAAAGTAACGATTGCGCGATCGTGGAAATTTAAATTTAGTTAATGTTTTATTTAAAAGAAACCAGAAATTGAAATTCTTCATGGCAACGTTGTCAAATGACAGAAACCAACAACAACAACACAGCAACAACAACAACAACGAAGAGAAATTTGTTCCTGTCAATTCGACACCACTGTCAGTGAGGATCACCTCCAAGGAGACAGCAGAGCGCACAATTGACATTTCAACTGGCACGCCACCACTGGATTTAGTTTGAATTTGAATTTGAATTTGAAAGAAAAAACAAAATGGTCGAAAGTCGAAATAGTCTCACGTGAGAAAAAGAAGAAGAAGAAGAAAGTGTTAGAAAGAGAAAACAAGTGTGTATTTTTTGTTTTTGTTTTTAATTTGAGTGAAAAGGAAAATCAGGTTAACCGGAAGTACAAGTGAATTTTTTAATTTTTGTAAATAAATAAGAATTTGATAAGATAAAAAATAAATTGAAAATGATGAAAAGACGCTGGTCCAATAATGGTGGATTTGCATTGCGTATGCTAGAGGAATCATCAGCGGAAGTGACGTCTTCATCGACTGGACTAGTAATGCCATCTGGTATGACAATGTCGCCAACATCTCTCGGTTCACCGGAGTATGGTGAACAGGAGTTGTGGCTGTACGATGAACCGTCCTATGGGAATCAGCACAGTGTCATTACAACTGTCAATGGATGTACACAAATTCCACCTCAGACTACTATAATTCCACTGCCAACTATGCAGACCATTATCAACCATCACACACCACGAAGTGATTCAGCTAATTCGATTTCATCAGGTAACACTTTTCAATTCAAGTATTTTCAGGTACAAAATCTGTCACCCTGTGAACTGGCAGTAGCAGGAATTCTTGATTCATACAAAATTGTGAGGTTCAAGTTGAATAGAATTGCTGCCAACAAACCCCCGGTCCTGTTCATATTAGTTGAACTAATAACAACAGGAATGGCAAGTTTGCTTCTGTTCTCATCTGTCCTGTTACAGTTACAACTGTCAAACTTAAATTTGACAAACTGCGAAACTTCCCTGAGTCAGATCCGTGTCGTGTCGGGACACTCATTGCAGAATGGTTTAAGTCAATATTTGCAATGCTGTCGAACATAAAAAGTCAATTGATGTTTTCGAAAACATTTCCAGATATCACTGGCGATGTGTCAAAAAGTAAATTTTAACCAAAATTCGCTAATGTAATAATTTAAGAAAAAAGAGCTTTCACTGCGCGTACAATGAAATTCTCCTTGACACTTCTTTATTGACGGACATTTTGTGGAAATTTCACAGGTTAACCCAGTCACGGGGGCAATTAGCGTCAATTGCGAAATGAATTGTGACCCGATTTGATTGGGTGTGCCTCTTGTCGATATGTGAAGCACCCACATGCATTGTACTTGACACACTTCACTGCGAGTGTCGAATTTCATTTGCAAGTGACAAAAATTTGTCCATTGTTCGAAATCGATTTGTGACAATTTCGATTGTTGACGTCATTTATATCGTTTCGCAGACAGAATTTCCTCATTCTGTGTTGATGTGCGTGTGTGCGTGTTTACTGGTGTGTGCCATAACTTTTCGAACTTGACATCATTCCGACGCAGGATAAATTCAAATTTTTGCGATAAAAATATTTTTTATTTCCGAAAAGTTTTATCCGATTTTATTCGGAATTATCCAAATAAAGATAAGCTGCTTATCATATTAAGTCGCATCTCGTTTGGGGAATGTAATACAAATCCTTATCCTCGATTTAACTTTGCCGCTTATCGCATCATCCCGGCTTATCCGGTCTCATTCTTCCGGTGTAACCTTTGGCCAAAAGTGTGTGGCTTGTAACGTCACAATGTTGTCACCCTGATTCTCATTTGAATTTTTCTTAATTATTTCCCCCATTTTGTAAAGTTACATCGATTCCGAGTGATAAAAACATAAAATAACGTCTTTGTCTGTTGAGTTCCATTAAGCAGAATTTGTTTTAGGCAGTTTTCATTAAGGATATGCTCAAATTGCAGCATTAAAAATGGAGAATCGCATAAAACCCGTCATAAAAGGCAGCTTCTAATAAATTGATTCCACTCACAGAGCACAGAACGTCATGCGAGAAGTGCCTCAAGGATAACAGCATCGCAGCCATAAAAACCTTAAAAATCAACCGACCTTATCGTCGCAAACCTCCTCATTTTCGAAGGGTCTTAAAAGTATTACATTATAATATCAGTTTAATATCAATTTCAATCCCATTTCATAATATTAATAATACCTCGTGTAATTGAACGGGGAAAACCTGACCTATTAGCTATAAAACTTCTTTGTCCCATGCCGAGCGGCCAATGTTGAAAACCTCAATTCTATTCTGTACTTGATTGTCACAATTGATCAAGTTGCTGTAATAAAACGAGGGATTTATTGTTGTAATTTACAATGGCCAACTCGAATAATTGAACAGTGATACGGTGTCAGTGTGTTTTGCTGAATCAAAATTGTTTTTTATCGAAAATGTGAAACACTTTGTAACAAGATTAGATAGCGTGAATCATCGTTATGTTGTCAGTTTGTATTGTGATGCCACAAATACACACACACACAGAAAAGTTTTTTTTTTGTTAAAAGAAAAACGAAAAATCTCTCATTGACGTTTGAAATTGTGACGAATGAAGTGAGAAAGAAATTTTGGTGCAATGCGTGAAGTGAAATTGTAACTATTGGTAAAACTGATTTACAAGGAAACCATTGAAATTATCATATAAAGCGCCATTCAATTGCTGTCATAACAACAACAACAACAACACCAATGACAAGAGAAGCAACAATTGTCTGTATTCATGGAAATCACATGAAATTCGCGACGTTGTCGTCCTTCACTCGTATACAGTAAAGCCCCAAAAAAAAAACACTGTGTAACCCTTCCCGACCCCGTTCCAAATTTCACATGTTCCATTGTTGAAACAGAATGGTGTGGCTTTAAAATCGAAATAATTCCGAATTCAGTAATCGAAAAAAATAAAATAAAATTCCGAAAATAACTAGGTCATGACACTCTTTCGGAGCACTCGAACGCGGGTTTTATTTTGCCCGCGCTAAGTACTTCAGGGTTAAACGCCATTTTTGTTTTTTTTTTTCGTATGTTTGTAATTTGGCAATGCGTACGACACGAGGGTAATTGTGTGTAAACTCTCGCTTTCAATTTGACATTTGAATGCAAGTCAAGATGTGTTGGCAAACCTGAAATTTTCAATTCAAATCGAGACGAAACAAAATGGCGTCTGTGTTTGTGTTCCAAATTGATCGTAATGAACGCGAAAATTGCCCGCCATTTGCTGTGCGTGTCTCGATGGTCATTTTAATTTAAAAACACTTGTCGAGCACAATTGCAGTGCTGCCAACAAACTCGAAATATGAAATGTAGGTCGCCGTTTCGGGCTTGACCTTTCCCTTTGATTAAGATGTGACGGACGCGATAATAAAAGTGTCACGCGGCTTTGTGACAATATTGCCAACTTTACTCTTATGTGATACAAAATGGCGGATGATTTTGACGTTTCGATGCATAAATCGAAATGAACAGTTCCTGTCACACGACGAATTCATTTAACCTTGTCCGCGGTCTTTGGAACAGACGTGGGCGCGCTAATTCGAGGCTGTTCATCTGAAAATTTTTGAATAATTTTCATATTTTGACATTCGGAAGTTGAAAAAATCACATAAACCATCAAATACCGATCTCGACGCAATGTTCGATTTCGAACATGCTCAAGGAGGTTTCGAAAATTAGCGAAAAATGCTTTTTAACAACTGTCAGTGGCCTTGTCAAAATCTGACAGTTACAATGCGGTGATGATTTTCGCAGTGTTAATTTTTTAATATTTTATATGAAATTTCCAATGTCACAGTTTCCACCCACAAGTCGGCCATTTTGTTGCACGTGAATTTTGAGTTTGATTTATACTCTGGGTTATTGTATGTTCCTCTCACTTTCAATCAACAAATACCGAGAGACAAGAATACAAAAAAAAACTTTCTTTTCTCATAATTTTCTTTAAATAAAAAATAAAACTTTCTTTTACTCTCAATTTCTTTTTGCTAAAAGTAAAATTTATCATTTTTTACACGGAGTCAATGCAGAATTTCGAAAGAATTCGGTTTTTGGGAGAAAAGAAAAAGTGAAATGAAATTAATTTGATTTATTTTCATTTTTAAACACAAGGAACGATGGGAAATTGAAACACGGAGAAAGTCTTTTCCCAAAAACCCCAAAGGGTGACTTCTCTGTCCGTCCGTCTGTCACAGGGCTGTATCCCTTGAACCATAATAGATAGACACTTCAAATTCTCACAGAGTGTGTGACATCATGGCCGCCATAACACCAAAACCGATTTGTGTGCGATTCCGACTCGCACTTGTCCACTTTTTATTCAAAAATAATTTATATTTATTAATAATATTAAAAAACTCACATTAATCAAATTCAATCAAACTAATAAATAATTAAAAGCACAGTCTCGCTAACACGCCATTTTCTTATTCCAGGTAAGCAGCACGACCATGAAAATTTCGGTTTCATTTGGTGTAAGTAGAAAATTCAAATCGCCATGAACGCATTCTCAGGATGCAACAAGTCGTGAGTCCAAGAACAATTCACTCACACGTCCCTCACACGTGTGGTGACAGTGAGAGATGAGAGATTTTTCGTTATTCTTTTAACAAAAAAATTAAAGTCAAATTGAAATTGACTTGAAGTAAGAGAATTGGAAAGATATAAATTCCGAAATTTAGACATTTTCCTATTTTTGTTTTCTCAGCGAAACCCACAAAATAATTTCTACTTAAATTACAAAACCATACACGTCACGAAAAAGTAGTAAAAATTTAACAACAATTTTTATTTCATGTAGACACTGTTATACAACAGTCGCCATTTTGCATGAAACCGACAGTGAAATTTAAAAAAAAAAATGTATTTTTTTTAACAAATCCGCCATGTTTTTTATTTTATTGGCATTTGTGAAAGAGAAATTTAACGAAAAAATAAAAGAAAATAAATAAAACTAAAATGAAAGTTTTAAAACTCGTTGAAAATGCTCCACCAGCGACGCGGTGCGGTGCAACATTGAACTGTGTCTTGAACGTTTCATATCGTGTGGTGACCTCGTTTTCACTGCTTTTTACTTTTCTACTTCATGTTTTATTGCGATTACTTAAGCTCTAAATTTTTGAGGTGGAGATCATGATCATGCCGAGCGCGGGCAGGGACGATCGTGGGGAGAATGTCAAGAATAGGCCAAGTACACGTGAGTCGTTGCTGCAGCGACTCGATGCACGAGATTCATTTAGCGAAAAATGGCGTCAGTTGCATTATTTGACAGCTGTCAAATGTGACAGCAGCCATTTTCATCTGAAATAATTATTTCATTCAATCATCCCCAGCATCAGTTCCCCGAATTCAGATGAAAGGAAAATAAAAATCAGGAAACTAGGTCACTCCGAATATTCGGAAAACCCGGGATTTCATGATTTGTTTACTTCGGAGTTGATGAATTCAAAGCTGTTTCTTGGAAGTTCATGTTATTCCAATGAAGAATTTAAATATTTGAAAAATCTAGGGCGCGCGCTAATTGAAACTAGGTCGCGCCATTTTGTTGATCTCATGAAAAAGTCGAGCACACGGAAAAACGCCATCTACATAAAAAACATTTATCGCAATTGTGACGTCGATGTGTGGTGGCATGGCAATGGCACAGCGTGGGTGCCCGCCCGGGTTACAGCATTCAAAATGTCGGATTTGAAAATGGCGTCACACAGTGTGAATGAATGAGAAACTTGACAAAAATTTAAATTTTATTATTATTTTTGTGTTGGTATGCATGCCACTAAAACGGTTTCAAGTTCACTCAGTCACTAGCCGGAGATGAGGTCGTGATTTCGGGTTCAATACCATCTCCGGGAAAGTCAAACGAGTTGATGACCCCAGATAGGGAGAAACGTCATTTTTATTTTTCACACTTTTGACAAATGCAATTCGGAGTGGTTGTGATAATAAAAATCCGAAAAAAAATGAAATTTTTCCGAAATTAACTCAAGATCAGTGGAGCATGGATCGCTTTTTTTTTGATTATTTTTAATTTGTTGACGACGTAAACAAACCCGAAATTCAAATTGCTCCGAAAATAGACTCCGAATTTTGTTTGTCTTTGTGTGTGATTAAATAAAAAATTTTTCACTCCTATCGAAAAATCCAAGTTCAAAAATAAAATTTATTCGCAACGCGCAAATTTTTAGAGCAGCCAAAATGAGAACGAAAAAAAAAAAATGGCGTACTGAATGTGGGAAAAGAGGTCACCGACATATTGAAGGCATGTGGATTGTGCAAACAAAAACAACTCACTCATACGCGCTCACACGCGGAGCCCGAGCGCTCGATTGAGTGAGTGCGTGACATGTGACGAGAGGGTGAGAGACCGATTCATGGCGGCTGGGTGTTACGCCATTTTTATTCGGAAATTTCTGCTAATTCCAGTGATTACTGATTTCAATGCTTCCGCATCCAACCCAAAAATAAAAAAATCAAGGACACCCAGTGCTGCCACAACACAGCAATTACACTGCCACAATGTGGAAGTGTAAAAAATTTGTCCGGAATTTGCCTGGAACTATTGGGAATAGGACACCATCATCATTCGGTCAAATGTCATTTTGACAGTTGACAGTTCTCCCACTGGAGGTAATGTCAGCCGCACAAACAACTCTTTGTCATTCAAGTCAATTGAAGGTTGTCACACCTGCATGAAATGGTACAACAACAACAACAACATGTAATTGAGCAATTTGTGTCGTTAACCCAGAAACGCTGGCAATGACCCCCTTTCACTCACCGCCACCTGGTTCCCGAGCAACTTGTATGGCACGAGACAGTTTTCGGAGTCATGCCAATGGGGGTGAGTGTGTCCTTATTTTGACTTATGACTTTTCCACGTGGAGCAGTGTCATGAAACCCATTAGTCCTGCTCCACCTCGTCCCATCGAATGCCTAATGGCCGCTGCCCTGAAATCAAAAGTTTCCGTGGTAAATTAAGTTTTTCCGATACTCCGAATGTGTTGGTGTGTGCCTGTGCGTGTTGTCTTATACACTTTCCTTGATCAGTATCTAAGAATGCCTTCATTTCTTTTCCTTGTTTTATCACGTAATCCCTCGTTTCCATTGACGCACTTAAGCGATAACAGAAGTTCGTTGGACGGCCACAATGCCATGTGCGTTCTGGGGAGCACGCTGGGGGTTGGATATCGATAATTGTGTAGTATTAGATTCTATCAGGGACGCTGAAGTAATTTCAGCCGCCATTTTGTTACGTCACTCGGCGAACCAGGTCCTGCCTTCCCCCCATTGGATAATTAAGAAAATTGAATTTGAAAATTCCAAGAATTCAAACTAATTTTATCAAGATGGATGGCGGACTGTCATCACCGTGCACTGCTCGGTGCAGTTTGTGGAATAAATGATCTTTTCATAAGACTCAATTAAGTTGGCAGCCCTGAATGTGATGTGGCCCATCTAGCAGTGAAATTGAAATCTGTTTTTGTTCATCAAGTTGGCAGCAATGACCGCTCATGTTAATGAATGCAACATTAGTGCACAATGGAATTTCCCCGAAATAAAAATGGCGTTCGTAATGGAGGATCGCTTCATTGCCACAGCTAACAAACATGGCGTTGTGGGCCATTATCAAGGTTCCTCGGTTTGTCTAGTCACATTCAATTCATTGATTCGTTTGACAGCCGAGCGGCGTCTTTTATCAAACAGTAAATTTCTCGAGTGCACTTCAAAACCATCATGGCGGCGGTCGTTTCAATTTCAGTATTTCCAGTGAAACGGAACGGACCGCAGCCAGTTCGAGTGAGTCACATGGGATTTTCCCGGACTGCACTTAAAACAAAATCCAACACAGATGACAGTCCGCGTGTCATTCTGATTTGTATGAGGAAAACCAAAAAACAAAGATGTCCGTCTAACACGATGCAGCTGCTTGTTAGAAAACCTAACCAAAATAAAAAAATTTTGTTTTAATTTATCGCGGTTGGATGCGTCTCAACTGTTTGTCCGAACCCGAAGTCTTGGAAAAAAGACACATTGAACACACACAGGCGCATACTTGCGATTTTTTCTCAACTAAACAGTTTGGTCGAATTGTGTGCTTCTTCCGATTTCCAACTTGTGAGTTGCCACAACTAAAAAGTTGCGAATATGCACACTGTCATACAGTGGCATGCAATTTAAGTCGCAACTCGATAGTTGACTTATGATTTGTTAATTGCGTTCCAATAGAGTGGCATGTATGCTCACTAACAGTCACAACTACTGAAAGTCGAAGTGTCACAGGAGCAAATGTCCGGAAATCACGAACTCCGGCGAATCGAAATTTATTCATGGAATTTCGGAAATTCATGCTTTGATTACGTCACTTGCTGGAAGTAGATAAAGTCCAACGACGCCATAAAAAAGATTTTTCGTAGTTGATGGAAAAAAGATAAAACAATTTGAGACAAGTCGAGTCTGAAGAAAATGGCGGATGGGAAACAAAAACGGCAAAATGGCGAAACTTAAATGCAAACGATGTGGAAAAAATGAAGGAAAATTACGAAAAGCTGGAGGAATTTCATTAGTAAGGATGACAACATAAAAATCAGAATAACGAAAAAAAGAAATTTGAAATTTTTTTTTTCGTTTTTTCGTTTCACAGTGGTGGCAGTATGTGAAGGAACTGAATCAGGACATTGGTAATGTGGCAAAAATTACATTCGAATGGAAATTCAACAGGAACTGTTGGGTTTGAATTAATCATGGCGGCCATGTTGAACGATCGTTTCCATTCAAATGCAAATTCGAGTCAATCACCTCGGCGTTCTGGGGGTAAAATGGAGCTTTACGTCAAATAAATTACCTCATATCAACACATCATGCCTTTGTGTGCTTTTCGGTCCTCCCGTGCTTTTATGGCCGCCATAAATTCTTCGGAATGTAAATAAAAATGTTTTTCTCTTTCATACCAACCAGCAAAAGCCATCGATTTTTGGGACATTAAGCTCGGTGGAGTGTGGCAATTTGACGAATTCGAAGCGACCTTGACAGGTGCTTCCGCATGGACATGTTGTCGTCGTCTACGTCATTTGACAGCTGATTCAAAATGGCGCACTTGGGATGAATATTCGTGTCTGCCATGGAGTCTGGGTGACGTGTCTCTTCCCTAATTCCATCAGATTAGGGTTCGCATTTAGTAACACTCTATTTTTGTGGATATTGTGCAAAGTATCAATCGATTGAACAAACACACGTGTAGCAGCTTGAATTAGGGACACTCTATATTTAGCTACGAAAATGTAAGGAACCCTCAATCAATTTCCAAGTGACTGAGTCCGCAAGAAGTGGGCCCTAAGTGATTCTAAGTGACGGATTACGAATTCGGCTGGACGATGTCAAACTCGATAAATCGCAGAAATGCAAATTTCGTCTGTGGCCAAACAGGAATGTGATTCATCACGTTCGAATGACGTAACCATACGAGACATTTTTTTAAAAACTATCTAAACACACACAACCACACACTCTCTCTCAGAAACTCAACTGAGAGCAGAAATAAAGAGAAGAAAGGAGGAACGAAAGGACAAACGCATGAAGCGTAGCTTGACCTTACCCACAACCGAAATGTCACTGCAGGCTGGTAACCCCAATAATTACAGTATTAACCGAATCAGAAAAAAGTGTCAAGTCATGTCACGGAACGTGTTTCTAATGGTAAAAATTACTTTACTCACTAAGGCCGCCATTATTTCGATATTACAAATTAATTGAGGTTATTTGTGTGGTTCTTGTGTTCTTCAACTCTCCGCCATCTTGCTTGTTGGCTAATTCTAATTCGAAAAAGTTCCTTGACCGTTTCCAATGACATGAATGTTACAAATCACAAGGGCCAACTTACTATTGTAGATTTACTCAAAACTGGCGTCTTGGGAATATCTCAACCAAGGACGTGTTGAGTAAAAGATAACCCTGTCTTTATAGGGATAACCTTCAGTTAAGTTCACTCTCTTCCGTAGAACAAAACAAAACTCGTTCCTAATGGCCGCATGGATTATGTAACAAAATTTCAAACATGAAAACTATAATTTTAGTAACTCCATTTTGTTTTTTTTTTTTTTGTTATTTTTGCGTTTCTTGTCTTTATTCGAATCAGCCATGTGTAACCTACCTTGACTTCAAATCTTGACGGTCATTACTTTCGTCTTCTGTGGTTAACCTCCAACTTTTTTCAAGTTAACGTCCTCGGCTTGAGTGATTTTGTTAATTCAGAAGTGAAAAATTCAGCAAAATGGCGGCTTTATTCAATTCAATACTCAAACTGACGTTTACATAAAATTCATTTTATCACAGACACTCACCAACCAGTGACGTTTCTCAATCTGTCAATGTCTCGGTTCAAGTTAACGTCCTCGGCTTGAGTAATTTTGTTAATTCAGAAGTGAAAAATTCAACAAAATGGCGGCTTTATTCAATTCAATACTCAAACTGACGTTTACATAAAATTCATTTTATCAGAGACACTCGCCAACCACTGACATTTCTCAATCTGTCAATGTCTCGGTTCAAGTTAACGTCCTCGGCTTCAGTGATTTTGTTAATTCAACAAAATGGCGTCTCTATTCAATACTCGAACTGACGTTTACATAAACTCCATTTTATCAGAGACACTCACCAACAACTGACGTTTCTCAATATTTCAATGTCTCGGTTCAAGTTAACGTCCTCGGCTTGAGTAATTTTGTTAATTCGAAAGTGAAAAATTCAACAAAATGGCGGCTTTATTCAATTCAATACTCAAACTGACGTTTACATAAAATTCATTTTATCAGAGACACTCACCAACCAGTGACGTTTCTCAATCTCGGCTTCAGAGATTTTGTTAAAAGTGAAAAATTCAACAAAATGGCGTCTCCATTCAATTCAATACTTAAACTGACGTTTACATGAAATTCATTTTATCAGAGACACTCACCAACCACTGACATTTCTCAATCTGTCAATGTCTCGGTTCAAGTTAACGTCATCGGCTTGAGTGATTTTGTTAATTCAAAAGTGAAAAATTCAACAAAATGGCGTCTCCATTCAATTCAATACTCAAACTGACGTTTACATAAAACTCATTTTATCAGAGACACTCACAAACCAGTGACGTTTCTCAATTTGTCAATGGCTCGGTTCAAGTTGACGTCCTCGGCTTGAGTGATTTTGTTAAAAGTGAAAAATTCAACAAAATGGCGGCTTTATTCAATTCAATACTCAAACTGACGTTTACATGAAATTCATTTTATCACAGACACTCACCAACCAGTGACGTTTCTCAATTTTTCAATGTCTCGGTTCAAGTTAACGTCCTCGGCTTCAGAGATTTCGTTAAAAGTGAAAAATTCAACAAAATGGCGGCTTTATTCAATGCAATTCTCAAACTGACGTTTACATAAAATTCATTTTATCAGAGACACTCACCAACCATTGACGTTTCTCAATTTTTCAATGTCTCGGTTCAAGTTAACGTCCTCGGCTTGAGTGATTTTGCTAATTCAGAAGTGAAAAATTCAACAAAATGGCGTCTCCATTCAATTCAATACTCAAACTGACGTTTACATAAAATTCATTGTATCACAGACACTCACAAACAACTGACGTTTCTCAATCTGTCAATGTCTCGGTTCAACCCTTACCTGAACTATCCCAGAATGATGTCATCTTGAATATACGCCATTTTGAAAGCCGCATCTCTCAGCCAGTTGTCAGTGATGTTTTTAACAAAATTTTTAGAAACTAATTTTCGAAATTTTTCTTTTTGTTAACGAAAAAAGTTAATAATAATACGTTTAGAATTTCAACTCTGAAATATCAATGATCTCAGTCAAGGTCAGTTTTTTGAAAAAATGTTTTTGACTTTTGTTTTTATATAACACAGGCTTTGCCAACTTGCCTGCCAGTGATACCAACCAATACAGCTTCAGACTAATGACTTAATTTTTTTTTATTTTTATTGTGTTGCTTCTGAAATTCTGGTTCGAAAAAATGCAGAAACACAAAAAAAGCTTCCATAAAAAGTTTTTAACCTGCCATCAGGTGAAGCAACAAAACAATAAAAAACAAAAAACTTGATAAAAATGAAGTTTATGTTGTTATTAACGAAATCCGGTTTTTCTAGTTCTGGTTCTAAAGTTATTTTTTGTTGTTGCTTTTTAATTTAAATTTTAAAAAATTATATTCTGTCCATTTTGATTTTTTACTAAATGTCAAATAGAACATGGTGGGCACGCAAACAAATCGACGTTGAATCAAAGTTCAATTGATCAAAATAGAACTGTCAAAATGAAATCTTATTCACGTAAACGTTTAAGACGCCATCTGTTACTGAAATGCTACAAGTATTGAGTTGACCTTCAACTTGAAATTAAGGTTAAGTTGGAAATCATGCACGCAACATGAGAAAAATTAACAAACAATTTTGCAACAATGAAACGAAAAACTTTGTTGACATGGAAATTGTGGAAAAGTTTGGTTGTGCAACCGTGATTTATCGCACCGGGCGATATGTTGGTAAACATGATTTTCCCATAACATCTTTTGATGACATTGCACGGGCTTGGAACGAGCGGGCATCCATTAGAGGTTCATTATCCTGTGGCGCCGCCACGTGGAACATGAGCATAACAAAAAGGAAGTAGTTGTTGTTTTTGTACACATACGAAAATGAACTTGACCTTGAATCCGATTCGACAGAGACAAAAAAGAAAATGTCGGAAAATCGTACAAACTCCATTTTCATGATTTTTAATGGCGGCAATGGTTCATGAACTTTCCATGTTAATGCATGCAAACAAAATGTCAGTTCATGGCCATGTGGCGACGCCATTTTGTTTGAGTTTTCCTTGAGTGAAAAAATCCACTGTGAAATTTTGATTTTTTTCGTGTCATTTCTCAATGAATCACTGAATTTTTTTTTTATGAATTTTGATTATTTGGGTTGAATGTACAAAATTACACGGGTTTGCTGGGGGTGTTCCGGGTTTGGGGAAAAAAGGTTTCATTTGTTTGGAACAAAAGTAAACTTGTTTTCATTTCACGATTTTTTCGAGGTTTTCCGTGGTTTTCCTGTAGCAAATCTGTATGTAATTGGACAGGCAGTCGCCATTTTGAATCTATTTTTTGTCCTAATTTTTCTATTTTAATAAAGCTACGATTCATAAACTGTTTCCAAGAAGAAATTGTCAGAAGAAGAGTACTCTTAGATCCGCCATTTTGTTTCAAATGTCAAAACTCTCAAATGGAACTCAATGTCTTGTGTCAAAACAGGTTACTCAAAACTTTTAAAAAGGACAGTTTACTCGATTTCTGAAATTTTTTATGGCCGCCATCTTGTATCAAACGTCAAAATTTCCAATTACTGCTCAATTTGTCCAAGTTAATGGAAAAATTTGCCTCCTGTATGACCTGTATGGGTGTTGCCAATCAATGTCACTAATACTTGACGTTTGAAAATCACAGATTACTTGATTTCGGAACCCCATCTTGTCGGCCATCTTGTATCAAACGTCAAAATTCGAATTTTCTTCTTAATTTCTTCAAGAGAACTGAAAAATCTGTCTCTTGTGGAGTGTATGGGGTGTTCCCAATTAATTTACTTGATCTCCAAAATTCTTGAGGAACGCCATCTTGAATCAAATGTCAAAATTCCCGATTTCTGCTCAATTTCTTCAAGGTAATGGAACAATTTGTCGCTTGTGGGCTGAATGGGGTGCTTAAAAGCTTCAGATTGCTTGATTTCTAAAATTTTTCAAGTCCGCCATCTTGTATCAAACGTCAAAAATCATTCTTCTTATTTTCTTGAAGAAAATGGAAAAATCTGTTATTTGTGAAGTTTGTAGTATATTGGTAATGAATTCTGCTGAACTTATGAGATTCGAAATGCCGCCTTGTTGCTTCTTTAAAATTTTTCTCAGCCGCCATCTTGTATTAAACGTCAAAATTTCGAATTTCTTGAAAACGTCAGTTTACTCGTTGCCCGGAACGAGGCAGCAATTTTTCATGATTCCCTCAAGATAAAAATCATCGTATTGTCTTGAATGTAAATTACCATAGCAAAGGAAGGAGCAGAGCAGCCGGCAAAGAAAGTTGCTCCCCGATGTTGAGCAGCATTTTGAATTGGCGTCTCAATTCCCGACAAGTTCAGTGCAGAACCTCATTGCTGACAAATTACTCAGAAGTTTTTACACTTAACTCACATCGCAGTACTTGGAAATAATCAAAACAGGTGCAAAGAAAATAGAAAAGGTCCAAGACTAATGTGAGAACCTTTCCGAAGTGAGAGCAAACAATTCCACTGCTTCATGACTAGCTAATTAGATAGTCAAGTGTGATTAGGTGTATTCCTCCCGCCCCCCTGATGGATCCCATCCCGTGTAACCTCGGTGTAAGAATTTTCCTTTGGGAACTGTTGATGTCTTCTTGCTCATCTCCACTGTCTCCCTGCTGGCGCTACTCTCCTGTTTATTATTCCACCTGCGTTTTTTTTCCTCTCAACTTCAACTCTGTTTTATTACCGGAAACAATGAAGTCATTATTATGACTGACACCGATGTGAAAGTAAGAACTCCATTTTGTTTTTACAATCCGAGTAAAATTATGAATAATTAAAAATCAACTTTTCCACCATCCGCCTTCACGAATCGAAAATACGAAAATCGTTGAAGGATGAAAAATTTTAAGAAGAAAAAAAACGAAAATGTCTCCATCTCTTTTACTCTTGAAAACGACAAAATGTGATGAGTCACGGTGAAAGGAATTTCTGTTCACACCTCTTTGTCGAACAGGACGCCATCTTGTCGAGGAAACACGGAATTTCAAAATGAATCCACCACGAACACAACGAGGTGCTAATTAGTAGGAGTCTACCCCGTGTTTCGGTCTCCGTTCTGTTTGTTCAGCTTTAGTCGCTTTTAAATGTTTATTTAAGACATTTGTTTATTTTTAATAAACACAAAAGTTTTCTGTAACAATGTTGTAAGTTTTAATTGTAACTAAATTGTAATTCCTGTAATACTATTGTGGAGATTCTCCGACAGTTAGTCACACAACAACTAGAACTGTCAAAAAATCTTGACATTTCTACAGTTTCCGCTCACGTGAACTGTCAAGTTGATTAGACAGTTTGCAGGGAAACCAACCGAACCGAACTGACAAGACAAGTCTATTTTGGGAAATCTAGAAATCCAGAAGTGGTTAAGGGAAACCCATAAACAAATCTTGTAGACCTTGAATGTAAGAGAACCAGGAGAAACCACATCTCGGTTGCAGGTTTTTATTTTAGATTTTTATGATCAATTTATAAATAAAATCGAAAAGTTATTCAACATTAATTTCGTTCAGTTGGCAGACGTGTATCGCATTGAATTGAAGAAAAACCTTTTCCATTCGACTAGATTTCCCGGAAGTAATCATCATGTGATCAGGTTCAGGTTTTTCATATTTTCCTTTGTGAATGATTACCTTCCGCTATAAATAGAATCTCAGGTACGCATTGGGTTGGGCTTGTCTACCAACTTTCAGGCATTCAAACGCAATTTGACGATGATGACTTGCAAATGTCATGAGAGGGAAATTGAAATTTCAATATGTCCGACATGAGGAGATATTAATTTCAAAATGTCTGCAAATCTGGAAAGAAAATGTTCATTTGAACTGTCAGAAAATGCTTCAGATGAAAAGACATTCTTGAGTCGCAACAAGCTGAATTCCAAAAGATGGCGTTGATGTTGTCATGAAAATTTCCATATGAATTGTGACAAATTGAATTCTAAGGCTAGCCGCACGCTGCATACGAATTTGTATCTTGCGCAAACGTAAATTGATTCGTGCGACAAATCTGAACAAGTTTGGATTCATTTCGGACGTCGTATGTATACACACGCACACGTACGACTGATTCGCACTCAGCTTGTGCGCTCTCATGGTTACTTTAATGTTAGGATCGTTCGTGCGTGTACGCACAAGTAAAGTTCGCACGAAAATGCATCCAGGAGAAACAGAGTTCTGTTCGCTCTAAATCGTATCAGACCCAAGAGATGGCGTTGGTGACTGTATTTCTGACATTTTTGTTGTTTGTGGAAAGTAAAAGGCGAATTACAGACGCATCAGGCATCAGGTTTCGCCTCATTTCCTGTTGTTAAATTTGTGATTCTCCACGGTCGCTTTGAAGTAAAGCCTTGCAGCCAATAAAAGTTGCAACAAATTAGGGCGGTACAGATTTAATTATTTTACGGTCTACACATGGGCAAGACATGCGTTTTATAGTGTTTCCATGGAAATTTCCTCAATCCGAAAGAGTGGAACATTCAAAAATAGCGATTCACATGGAAATCATCCCTTAAAAAGAAGACGAACATGACATTTGCTGTAAGAAGGCATTTCGGTTTTTGTCTGTCTAATCCCAGACAAGTTCCATCTAGATTCTAGAGACACCAACAGCAACAAGGAGAACATGTTGTTGTGGATTTGTTGGAATTTATTAGAATCCAAACGTCCACAAGGTGTAGTCGGAATTAATTGCCCCGAGATTCACTTTGACTCCGAACTTGGCGTCTCAGCTGGTGGTTTCTTCAATTCCAAGATGGAGTACAAAACGAAGAAGAAGAAGCAAGTTCTGGCATTGAACACGAAATCTGTGCAAAATTTCCAATCCCAGAGTACTCAGCTGCCGCCTAGCGAGGTCAGGTTCGACAGAGCAACACCACAAAAACCACGAGAACACGGCAAACAAGCTAAACTCGGAGACTTTCCTTCATCATCTTCTTCTTGATCATGTTGTTGTTTCTCTCCCCCTATCCCCCCGTGGATGGATACTGTGTGTCTAATTTTATACGCTTGGCCTTGAATTTTTAATCGAATTTCATGTCTCATCTTACCGCATCGTTCCAGACCACAAGAGCGAGAAGGAGTGAAACGCCATGAAGCAGCAAAATAAGAAGAAGAAGAAGAAGAAGAAGAGAATTGCCTTCAAATTGTTGCCGCCATCATTTCTGGTTTCTGCTGATCGCGTTTTGCTTCTTGACTTTTTATTTTTTACTTTATCATGTTTTTGCTGTTACAAACATGTTGTTATATGCATACGTATATATATGGCACAAAAATGTGGAAATGGAACGCAACGCAACGCTTCACATTCGCCAAAGATGGGGCGCGATCGATCTGGCGATGTGGAGTCTAGTTAACAATTTCGAGTTAATACAGAGAAACAGATGAATCTTTCTTGTTTGGCTTCTTTTCTCTGGTTTCCCTTGAAACTGAACTATTTATAGACATTCGAATCGATCTACGGAAAAATCAACCATCTACACCGACCATTATCGATTTTCCTCTACGGAGTAGATCAGTAGAACTGGAAGGGAAATCGCTTGGAAATCGATCCAAACAATGTTTCTTCTTCTCAAGATCTTCTCCGATTTCTGGCAACTCACGGCCATGTTGTGGTCGCTTCAAGATCATTTGACAATTAGAAATGTGTTCGTCTCAGATGAAATTGTCCTTTCCACTCGTTTTTAGTTCGTTTCTTCACAAAGTCAAATTTTCATTCCTGGGGTTTTACCATTTCCACCTTTGTGGTTTTCACGTGAAGGGATTAAAATGTCATGTTGACAGTAGGAAATCGTTCAAACCAAAGCACTAAAACGTACTGGATGGAAGTTTCAAGTTCATACAGGTTTGAAATAAAACTGTCCTTTCCATTCGTTTTTAGTTCGTTTCTTCACAATTCCACAAAGTCAAATTGTCATTCCTGGGGTTTTGACTCGAAGAGATTGAAATGTCATGTGGACAGTAGGAAATCGTCCAAACCAAAGAAGTAAAACTTACTGGAATGGCATTTCAATATCATCGAGGTTTGAAATGAAACTGTCCTTTCCTCTCATTTTTAGTTCGTTTCTTCACAATTCTACAAAGTCAAATTGTCATTCCTGGGGTTTTCCCATTTCCACCATTGTGGTTTTGACTCGAAGAGATTGAAATGTCATATTGACAGTTGCCAATTGTCCAAACCAAAGAAGTAAAACTTACTGGATGGGCATTTCAAATTCATCGAGGTTTGAAATGAAACTGTCCTTTCCACTCGTTTTTAGTTCGTTTCTTCACAATATCACAATGTGAAATTGTCATTCCTGAGGGTTTTCCACTTCCACCTTTGTGGTTTTGAATTGAAGAGAGTGAAATGTCATGTTGACAGTAGGAAATCGTCCAAACCAAAGAAGTAAAACTTACTGGATGGGCATTTCAATATCATCGAGGTTTGAAATGAAACTGTCCTTTCCACTCGTTTTTAGTTCGTTTCTTCACAATATCACAATGTGAAATTGTTATTCCTGAGGGTTTTCCACTTCCACCTTTGTGGTTTTGACTCGAAGAGATTGAAATGTCATGTTGACAGTAGGAAATCGTCCAAACGAAAGAAGTAAAACTTACTGGATGGGCATTTCAATATCATCGAGGTTTGAAATGAAACTGTCCTTTCCTCTCATTTTTAGTTCGTTTTTTCACAATATCACAAAGTCAAATTCTCATTCCTGGGGTTTTCCCATTTCCACCTTTGTGGTTTTGAATCGAAGAGATTGAAATGTCATGTTGACATTAGGAAATCGTCCAAACGAAAGAAGTAAAACTTACTGGATGGGCATTTCAATATCATCGAGGTTTGAAATGAAACTGTCCTTTCCTCTCATTTTTAGTTCGTTTCTTCACAATTCCACAAAGTCAAATTGTCATTCCTGGGGTTTTCCCATTTCCACCGTTGTGGTTTCGGCTTGAAGAGATTGAAATGTCATGTTGACATTAGGAAATCGTCCAAACGAAAGAAGTAAAACTTACTGGATGGGCATTTCAATATCATCGAGGTTTGAAATGAAACTGTCCTTTCCTCTCATTTTTAGTTCGTTTTTTCACAATATCACAAAGTCAAATTCTCATTCCTGGGGTTTTCCCATTTCCACCTTTGTGGTTTTGAATCGAAGAGATTGAAATGTCATGTTGACAGTAGGAAATCGTCCAAACCAAAGAAGTAAAACTTACTGGATGGGCATTTCAATTTGACACCACCGACTGTGACACGCGATTTAGAGGTGAATCGGAATTCATTGACCTTCCAAGCACCAGCATCGCCTCATTACTTCGAACCAGACCGCGCTCTTGTTTACCTTTCAGAAATTAATACGCACAATACTTTGAGCTTGTTAAAGCTATTGAAGGCAGGTGCTGAAAGTCAGTACGCGTTGCGTGAAGCAGAGCTATTCCTGTATTTTTCAAATATTTCTTCACCACATCGCTGATGTTGATCGTTTCTCAACATGTGCTAAAAAACAAATCGAGAGACTGATCGCATTGAGCGGAGCGCGGAGCATGTTCCAATTACGTAAACCTTGAAAGTCAATAACGCGAAAAAAATTTTTGTTTAACGAAAGATCAAAGGGGATTCAGAAATGAAATGGTACCAACTTTTGAAAAAAAAAATGTATTTTAAAAAATTCTCAATGTTGAGGTCAGGTTTTCCGAGTTTTTGCGCGGCACATGTAAAAGATGATTCTAATGTCAACTCAAATTATGAAAAACTTTGATTTCACACCTTCATACTTCAATAATGATGTCTCATCTGGGATGCAGGAACCAAATATTCCTTTGGATGGTGATCCAATTTGACTTCCTAGAACACAAAAGATTAAAACGCCTATGAGACAAGTCCCCAACATGAAGGAAAAATACTAATTTGTATATTAGTCAGACTACTGGCAGTTCCTTGGTTCAAACATTAGACACACTTTGTGTCAGCCATCGGCCAATAATGTAGGAGGCAGATTCACTACCAGGGGAAAGGTATGGAGCCTCACCACGAGCATTCCGAATTGTAATTGTCAACTAAACCGGGTGGAGTCCCACCAAAGCTCGTGTGAAGTCATGGAACACTCGCTTACACCGTCACCAGGCTATCTCTCACATTAGGTGAAGTCCCACCTAGCACTAGCACTTACGGGATGGCTATCACTACCATTTATGTACGTCCTGAGTGGAGTCCCACACCAGGAATCTCAACAGCGAGATTTGAGGGATCAGGGAATATATGTGTTAGTATGTAACCTAACAGAATCGTAACTTGGGAATTCTATGTTATCCCTATTTTATTCTAACTACCTGAATCCTATATATTTATAAATCAAAGAAGACAAGTCTCAGTGGCTACGCACCTGAAGTTCCTCTTTCCTCAAAACATCACTACATCATACAATAATACACTCACTCTAATTAATTCAAACATTCACAGTAAAATATACTTCCGTTCCCGACGAAAGCATTCTCACTACTGAACATATGCATAAATTCAATCATCAGTGACGCAATTTCGTTGTGTCGAAATAATAATTTCATATTAAGATTGAACTTACCATATACTCTTCTTACAGTCGGCCATCCTGCATACACCTCGCCTCGAGGTGGAAATGATCCTCATTGGGACTCTTCATCACTCGTCAACACTACGCCATCTTCTCCACTTTCGACGTCAGTGTCATCAGATACTCCACCAGGTGGACTCCAAGGTTTCATTCTATCAACTGCTATCACTTTCTTATAATTCGCCTTCCGCCTTGTGCGGTACGAACCCGTCATGTCCTTGACCACATAACGATCATTTGGTAGAACAGCATCGACAATCATTGGTCCAGCGTAAGGTTTCACCAACTTTCTACTCCTTGAAGTACCCGCTTCGTCTTTTTGAATTAAAACTAAATCACCGACTGCATAATGACGGGGACTTTTCCTCTTTTTATCGAATTGTCGTTTCTGTTCTTTCTGAGCTTTCAGAATCTTTTCAGAAGCTTTCTGTCTTTCTTCTGTCAAGTCTTCTATTATCTTAGTCACATTACCAACTTCCTCTCTTAACAAAATGTCTGTTCCACCTCTTGGTTCAAAACCGAACATTAGTTTACTCGGTGTACTTCCAGTTGATTTATTAATGGTGTTATTGATGCTGAATTGAGTCGTTCTCACCTGCTCATCCCAACGCTCCTCCTCTAAGGTTGTTGCCAAAAGCACACTTAATATAGATCTATTAAGTCTCTCAACTTGACCATTGGCTCTTGGTGTTGCTACCGCATTCAGAATATGTCGGATATTATTTTGCGTACAGAATTCCTTAAACCGTTTTGATGTGAAAGAGGTTCCTTGATCGGAAATAAGAAATTTTGGGCTTCCATACGTAGCAAAAATATCTTTAAAGTAATCGATAACATATTTAGTTTTTGTCGATTTAACAGCACGTAGAAAAACAAATTTGGTAAAAGCATCGACTCCAGCTATTAAGTATTCATTTCCTCTCTTGCTTTTTGGGAAAGGACCAAGATGATCAACATGTAAAGTTCTTATGGGTTCAGCAACTTTGTCTATCGGATGTAACCAACCTTCCTTTTTTCCCATATTACGTTTGGTAAACAAACATGGTATACAGCAGGAAATATACTTTTCTACGTATTGTTTCATACGCGGGAACCAATAATTCTCACAGAGTCGTTTCAGAGTCTTCTCTACGGCGAAATGACCAAAGTCATCATGTGACATTTTTACTATTTGATGCCTCATTCCTTTCGGAACTACCCATTGAAGCCCTCTCGCGGTGATACGGTAAATTCGCCCATCTCTTAATGCATAGTTCTTGTAAATATGTTTTTCCCGCTCATTAGTTGGTGGTTTAGAAAGTATCGTATGAATTTCTTTTAAATTTTCGTCGGTAATTTGACTTGAAAGTATCCAATCAGCTTGCTGAATATGGAATACTACTTCGCAATCTTCTCCTGATGCTCTTTGGTTACCTTTAGGAGGATTTCTACTCAGTGCATCCACATGCTTCATACGATCTCCGGGCCTATATTTGACATCAAACGTGAACTCTTGTAATTGCAGCCACCATCTTGCAATTCGAGGTATAATTTGCTTCTTTTTCGCTGTAGCTCTAAGTGCGTTACAATCGGTAACTATAATAAATGACATTCCTAACAAATATATCCTAAATTTCTTTAACGTTTCTACAACAGCTAAAGTTTCCAGTTCGTAGGAATGACATTTCTGTTCTGCTTCGTTTGTTTGGCGACTATAATAGGCGACAGGATGTAGTCGACCGTCTTCCTGTTCTTGTAACATCATCCCCGCTACACCTAGACTGCTTGCATCTGTGTGGATTTCCGTTTTAGCTTTTGGATTAAAGAGGGCTAATACCGGCCGTTCACATAAAATTGTCTTTAATTTTTCAAACGCAGTTTTCTCTTCTGCTTCCCATTTCCATTTTGCACTTTTCCTTAAAAGAACAGTAATTGGTTTTGAAATCAAAGCATAGTTTTTAACAAAATGTCGGAAATAACCAGTTAGTCCGAGAAACTGTCGAACCTGACGTATGTTCCTTGGTACGTTAAAATTTCGAACCGCTTCCGTCTTTTCTGCTCCAGGTCTAACTATTCCACGTCCAATTTCATAACCAAGGAATGCAACAGTTGTCATTAGGAATGCACATTTTTGCAAATTCAACTTTAATCCTTCTTCCCTTAGTATGAGCAGAGTTTTATGCAAACCATCCAAAGCCTCATCTATAGTTTTTGCATGTAATAAAACATCATCAAGATACACCGCAGCGATGTCACCTACCGGAAGAAGAATTCGGTTCATCAAACGCTGAAACACTCTCGGTGCATTTGTCAACCCAAAAGGCATTCTATTATATTCATACTGCCCTGATGGTGTCACAAAAGAGGTATATCTCTTCGCTGTTTCTTTCATTGGTATTTGGTGGTAGCCACTACGTAAATCCAGACTTGTAAAATAGATGCCACCCTGCAATCTGTCGATCTGATCATCGATTCTCGGTAAAGGGAAATTATCTTTCACCGTTATAGAATTAAGTTTTCTGTAGTCAATACACATACGTTGCTCTCCATTTTTCTTTTTGACTAACAGAATTGGTGATGAATAATCAGAAGACGACGGTTTTATAATATTATGCTCCAGCAAATCCACTATAATGTCTTTCACCATTTCTTGTTCAGGTCTTGCCATGCGATATGGACGATAACTAAATGGTCTCTCCTCCTGAAGAACAATATCCATTTCTATTGACTTTGCAGACCCCAACTCCGCTGTATTCTCTGCGAAACAATCACTAAACTCATTTAATAAGTGAAAAAGTTTTTTCTTTTCATCCTCCTTAATAGATCCAGTTTTTACTTCATTTAGCGACAATTTCTTCCGAGGTTCCTTCTCAATGGTATGGATAGTTTCTTGACTGATTGTCTCCTCCATGCATGGCCATGCTCTCACTACAATCGTACCCTTCTTTATAATAATTTCGCTATCAGATATATTAATGAATGGTAACCACGTAGTTTTATTTTTCTCAATACGAAGTATGGTTCTTGGTACAATTGCCTCCTGTTTCTGGCAAGTTCGAATTTGGGTATCAACAAATAGATCTCCATCAAAGTCATTAGTGTAAAACTCAATGTGACCTACGGTATTTGGTGGCATTACCCTATCAACACTAGATTTTAAGGGTATTTTAGCTAGATTTTGATTTACGCTAGTTATTTGGTGAATTTTATCTGTTTTTTTGAAAAAACGTAGTTTTTTAGTGTCTTTAACAATAACAATATTTGGAAGTTCTGTAAAATTTCTCCCTACGAGAACTGGGATTTCCTGCGCTATATCTAGTACTACGACTGCTTTGATTTGTTCTTCAACTTCATCCACCCTTAATTTAAATGTTGTAGCTCCAATACTTTGTGTTCTACCATTTCCATACCCTCTCAAAATGCATTTGTCTTTAGAATCTATCAATAATTTTAGTCGCTGTGCTTCTGCTGCTGTTATAACCGTACAGGAACTACCTAAATCTATATACCCTTTCGATGAAATATTGTTTATTATCAAATTTTTGTAGAACTTCGCATTGGATACATCTTTATTTTGTCCGTCTAGTCACGCTACTGGCTTTTCCTGTACCTTCTTTCTCTTCAAACATTCATTATATTTATGTCCACGTCCCTGACAAAATGAGCAACGCATCCCCTTATCTACTCTACAATCTCTCGAATAGTGCCCCGGTTTTCCACACTTAAAACAGGTAACACTCGAACTAGCAGCTGGTAATACATTTCCTCGATGGTTATTGTTGGGTTTATGGTTATTATGATTATTGTTGTTATTAATCTTTGAATTATAGTGGCGATTTTCAGGTTTATAAACTCTTTCTGTACCTCCATAGGCACTCAAATATTCGTACAATGAATCTGGCGTCTGATGCTTGCCTGCTCTGGCTCCGGATTTAATGACATGATCATTGATGCCTCCAATGATACACGAAACCGCATCAACTCCCGTAATTTTACAGGCAGTTACCAATGCCAGCATTTCATGGAAGTAGGTCTCATACGTTTCTTCTGGTTTCTTTCGCCGTCTCATCATCTTACCCAGCATCTCGTAGTGGTCCCTTTGGGGACGAAAAGCAGACTGCAATTTCTGCTTCCATTCCGGCCAAGAATATGTCACACTACTTAAACCTTTATACCACGTCTCTGCTAAACCCTTTAATTTCGGCAAAACAAAATACAACGTAGCCTCGTCGCTCCAACCGTACATAAGCTTCAATTCATCAACTTTACTGCACCAAGTCACTGAAGTTTGCCCATGATCACTTGGATCGAACACAGGCACCACATCACCACTAAGAAAATTACCCTGCTGTTGGTTGTTGCTTTTATTCCACATCGCTGTCATAACATCTGCCAACTGTTTAATCGCCGACCCTTCTGATGGTTGATGGTTTACCTCATCACAAACACGTTTATTTCTCAGTGGACTTGCTGAGGCACAACGTTCTCTACATCTTCTCCTAGAAGATCTACGCTTTTCACTGGAACGTTCACCGTGTCTACCCATCTTTGTTGTAATTTTTATATTGTATTAAAAGACTTATATATTTATTTATTTATAAAAGAATCAAGTACATACAATTTTTTCCAGATGATTTTCGTCTCTCAAATGTATCACAAATTAATAAAACTAACTAGCAAAATTTTTTTAAAAAATTGTACTTTATAAAGTTTCTTTTTTTTCTCTACCACAAAAAGAATCAACTCACGAGATTTATTTTTAAGAAATTATTACACCTAGTAACTATAATGACAACTTTAAAACAAAACTCTTTGAAAAACTTTTAAAACAAAAATTCTTTCAATAACTTTAAAGCAAAATTCTTCAAAAACAAAACTTTGATGTTTCCAGTTGGAATAGTTTTGAAAACTAAACTCAAATCATCTGTAAAATTCCATTCAGTAGTGCAAACTCCCTAACATACCCATTTTGTTTCAACTCCACATAAACAATAATAAATGCTTCTCACAGCAAAATTTGTGCGCCCAAAATCGCAAGAAAAATAAACAGTCGGAACCAAAATGTCCCTGACGCCAAGAACTTTGCGTCTTATCTTTGCCATAAAACTTCCATCACAAGCCCCAAATTCAATTTGCAAGATCCGCCCGCCATCGCTTATGGCAATCAATATGGTAATTAAACACACGACTCAAAGGCAAAATCAAATCCACACGAAATGAAACATAATGCGAAATGGATTGAAACATAATCTCCACTTCGATCGCTTCGATCACCATCCATCCCAGAAACTAACACACTTTGAAACGGCGTGTGCATATCCCACTTCTGAATTGTAAAAGATGATTCTAATGTCAACTCAAATTATGAAAAACTTTGATTTCACACCTTCATACTTCAATAATGATGTCTCATCTGGGATGCAGGAACCAAATATTCCTTTGGATGGTGATCCAATTTGACTTCCTAGAACACAAAAGATTAAAACGCCTATGAGACAAGTCCCCAACATGAAGGAAAAATACTAATTTGTATATTAGTCAGACTACTGGCAGTTCCTTGGTTCAAACATTAGACACACTTTGTGTCAGCCATCGGCCAATAATGTAGGAGGCAGATTCACTACCAGGGGAAAGGTATGGAGCCTCACCACGAGCATTCCGAATTGTAATTGTCAACTAAACCGGGTGGAGTCCCACCAAAGCTCGTGTGAAGTCATGGAACACTCGCTTACACCGTCACCAGGCTATCTCTCACATTAGGTGAAGTCCCACCTAGCACTAGCACTTACGGGATGGCTATCACTACCATTTATGTACGTCCTGAGTGGAGTCCCACACCAGGAATCTCAACAGCGAGATTTGAGGGATCAGGGAATATATGTGTTAGTATGTAACCTAACAGAATCGTAACTTGGGAATTCTATGTTATCCCTATTTTATTCTAACTACCTGAATCCTATATATTTATAAATCAAAGAAGACAAGTCTCAGTGGCTACGCACCTGAAGTTCCTCTTTCCTCAAAACATCACTACATCATACAATAATACACTCACTCTAATTAATTCAAACATTCACAGTAAAATATACTTCCGTTCCCGACGAAAGCATTCTCACTACTGAACATATGCATAAATTCAATCATCAGTGACGCAATTTCGTTGTGTCGAAATAATAATTTCATATTAAGATTGAACTTACCATATACTCTTCTTACACACAGATGGCCGATCTGCCACAAAATGCACATCAATCGTCACGGGGAGGTTTTCCGCCATCTTGTTTTTTTGTTCCCTAACTCTTTTCTGTAATTAATCATGTGGGAAGCTTTTATTAATAAACCGCCACAAACGATGTGAGATCAATGAACAGTGATCGAGCGCAGCCATGAAACCAAAACATGTCAATGTCAGCCCCACCGCCTCTCTGCAGATCATATTTTCGGATCCATCACAGGTTATTTACGTCTGTCTAGCTGGTTTCCTTGGGATGCACCGGATCCAGGCCCATTGATAGATGAGAAATGAACGGCGATCCATTCAAACAAAGATGGCGTCGAAGTGCAATATTGGAGTGAAGTGAGTTGGCGGTTGGGGCTCCGGAATTTCGCCACGAAGTCGTCTTCATTTTCATTTTGTAAATAAACACATTTGGAGCTGTTGCCCTGTTTTTTTTTGTTCCGCCTTTCCCACCGGATGGAGTCGATCGATTCATGTTTAAAATTAAACTTTCCAAAAATAAACGATCGTTTGAAAGTTTGGCATGCTGATCGTGCGGCATGGCATGGTTGGAATTCATAAGGGTGGCTTTGTTTGAAAATAGAAGTGTACGACGTCTGAATGCGATCCCTACAATGTCCATCCTAGGATCGAGATAAGGTTCCTGAGGATCATTAGACTGTCACGAGTGACTGTGGGTGAATGCTCGCTGCCACCAATCCCAGTCTAGACGACCCTAATTCGATTTTCGATTATCAACTGCTGCGTGGTGGTGGAAAATTCACTTCCTAATCATTTCCCAACCGTCATCGTCCACAAATGTTTTCCACGACACAAATGTGAGATCAAGGAGACACCAAAGTCAATGCGAAGTCATCAATTTTGTTTGGAGGATTAATGAGGAGACATTTTTTGTCCAATCTAAAACTCTACAAAATAATTACAAACTCTCCAATTTCATCATGATGACGATGACAAGCGAAAATGTCATTTTTTCCCAACCCACACGGAGCAATTTTCATTCTCAAAATGGCGGTGATTAAAATCACCTTCAATTCATCTTAATTTTGGAATTGTCATCGACGGAATTTTTGGAAATCACAAATCGCCATAAACTGAAGGTTTTCTTTCAGAGCTGTGAAATGTTTTCCGAAGGTAGTGTGACATTCAAGTGTCAAATTTGACAAGTTGTCATTGATCGCGCAGTTGACAGTAGCCGTGTTCTTTTGGTCACTCTAACAGAACAGAACTGTCAAATCCCATACATTTAACAGAACAAGTTTAGTTCTCGATAATAACTGGAACTAATTTGCTGTTCTGAACAGAAAAGTTGTAAATTTTTCTTTAAATTCCACAAAATTACAATTTCTTCAAAACTTTCAGTTAATTTCATCTGAAAATTTAAATTTAAGTAATATGTGAGGAATTTATGCAACCAAGGGCTAACAAAATGGGAAAAAATCGAACAAAGTTCATACAAATATGAAGTGAAGTTGGTAAAAGTTTGTACAAGTCCGGTGCGTTCTTCTGTTACTTTCGTTTTGTACTCGATAGCGATGACCAAAAGAACACGGCTAGTTTTCTTGATCATTCTCTTCTTTATTACATAGTGTTGCCATATGAGAGTTATAATCGCGAAACGCGTGACCAATCAAATAATTCAAATTTGACAGCTTGCTTTCTGCAAGATTTTGTGTTTTTAATTCCATCGGATGTTGTTGTCGTTAAATAATTTTATCGAATTTTGTAAAAAACATGGCGTTGTTGGTGGTATCCGAAAGAAACTGGATAAAATAACACTGGCACTCATCACGAAATGACTGCATCAGCATAATTTCCGAAGTGACTTTCAAAATTTTTACGATATTTTAATGACGATAACCTCTTAAGGTTATCGTAAGATCAGAAAAACATTCAAAATATACGATTAGAGAAAAATTTTAAATTTATAAAATAAAAAATGATTTCTCTTAAAAATCCGCGAACATTCACAGGATACGAAGATGGGGATTTCCTTATACCTGTACTTATTAAAAATAAACAATTTCCGGTCATTAAGTGGCGAAAAAACGAACTCTTAAATGTCCGAAGAAAGAACGTTCTTGTTGAGGCAATAAAAATAATGACTTTTGTTTTAAACTTAACGCAAAAAGGTTTTTAAAAGCTCAAATTGACTTTTATTGACTTTTACTTGTTTATTGGCCAAATTACCACCGTGACTCGTTGCTTAATTGAGCAATAAAAGTGAAAAAGATGTTTTAGTGACATCTATTTGACGGAACAACAAAATAACAATATTCATTTTGACAGTTCTCTCGTTTTGAGAAGAAACGAGATGGAGAATGATTAAGTTTTGACAGTTCTTTTGTATTGAGATTTGATCAGTTTGAGATTTGATCAGTTCTCCATGAGTGAGAACGATTTTCGTTTGTCAGTTCTCTTGTATTGAAATTTGAACAGATCTCCATGAGTGGAACTCGACTTTCTAAATAAATTTCCCAAATTCTGTTTGTTTAAAAATTTTCCTTTCATCTGTGCCGCCCCATTCCGCATCGAAAATGAAAAGTAAAATTTTCTAATAATTCAAACTTTAGCGAGGTTTGCCAAATTGAAAAAAAAAAAAAAAAAAATTTATTAATCATGCAACGAGCTTTAAATAGATTAAAAGCTTCAGTAAAAATTTTTAACATTTTTAGTATCGAGTGGTGAAAAATGAATTGAGACGATAATAAAATCGGAATTCATTTTATTTATTTTTTATTTTTTATTTTTAAATTTTTGTTTTTGCGGTGAAAAAATTTAGGATAAGAACATTGACCTACTAAGCGAGTCGTAAATTTTATTAAAATTAGCCAAAATATTTGGACGCTTCTTGATTCAGAAGAAGCTGACAATTTAATTCTGCGAAATTGAAGGTTTCATCGAGCGGTGGTGATTCAGGGATTGTTTTTGACAAAAATTGAACTTGACACAAAAATTAAAGAGAAATGATTGGAAAGCAATTTGTCAATTTGGTGATTGTGGTGTCATCTGTTGGGATAGCAACAAATTGTTGTCGAAACATGATTGAAGTGGGAATTGAAATGAATTGAATTGAGTGAATAAAACACTTGGAAACGGGGGTTAAATCAGTGAAAAACAAAATCAAAACTTTTCCGCAATAAAATTAGACACGAAGAAGAAAAGTTTTTCGAGAAAAACAATTTTCTTTCAGTGGGAAAATCATCCCTTTAAGACTCATTAAAAGTTTTCCGTTTCTTGGAAACATTCAAGTTAACTCAGTGGCTGGAAGAAAATAAAGTGAAAATAAGCTTTTATGGGAATTATTTTCCTTAAAGATTTTCCACAAATGAAAATTCTGAAATGGCTGACATGTAAATAAGTGAAATGAATTTATGATCAGTTGGATCCGCATTTTAAATTTATGGGAAAACATTTACGACAACCTGTGAACGAGGGAGTGTAAGGAAAGTTCAAGTTTTAATCGGATTCCGAAACTTTTGGTGTGAAAATCAAAAGTTAAATTGACGAGGAAACATATAAAAATATGACGCCACCTGTTGGTCGTTAGAGGAATTTCTTATTTATTTCTATATTCAAGTCCACGCCATCTGTTGGTCGTTAGACCATTCTTTTTCAACGATTTCTGTTTATATTGATCAATTGAGTAAATATAATTTATGATTTAAATTTTATTTTTAACATTCGCTTGCAAGTATAAATGTTGGCCACCTGTTGGTGAATGTAAGAATTTTATTTATTCCCTCCAACTGAATGAAAATACTTCACGATGATTATATTCAATTAAATCCATCTCAATTTTCCTGAGCAGGCATTAAAAAGGATGTTTGTCCTTAATTATGTCATTATGTAATGACGGTTTAACTAAATTTGATGCTTTCAGGAGCATTAGAGCCATGCCAATGGCGTCCTATCCAAACAGCAACTCCAAGTGGAGGGAAAGGTTAGAGGGAGTTAATGTGAAATGCTTTATTTACAATATTAAGTAAATATTTGTTCAGCTCGTCTCAAATGGAGCCCTAAAAAGGATCCTATAAATGTAAGATTTCGTCCTGGCTGGAGTTTAGTTCCATTTCTATAAATTCTACTCACACTCTCTCTCTCTCTATCTCTCTTTCCTTCACTCACAATCCTGAGAAATGGTCTAATGGATCTATTAAGGACTTTACTCGGGGTGTTGTCCTCGATCCCTATTTACTTGAAGTTGTTTGCTTTCCGTTTTGGAATTAGGAATATCCTGATTGTGTCCTCTCTCGTCGAGGAGATGATAGGAAATTTCCTACAACAACAATGAAAGGAACAAACATCGTTATCAGCTCCGCATCCTTTTCCGTTTCACAGAAAGACAACTTTGAGACCTTTCCTCCACTACACGAGATGGCGCTTGGTTTGCCATTTTGAAAATTATCTCAAAAGTCTTCAAGGAAATTTCTTCATCTTATTTACAATTTTCCCAAATTTCTTGAAAGAATCTGGAAGTGATATATATTTCCAACACAAGATGACAGTTGACAGTTGTCGGAAGATGTCGCTTGATTCGTTACTTTGCAAATCATCTGAAAACTCAGTGAATCACATTGTAAAGTGAAAGTAGAACTCAACTTTGTCCGTTCTCACTTTCGCTCATATCCTTGTTTTCGAACCGAAGAAGTACTTCTTGAAAAATCCAACAGATGGATTTACTGCTAAAAGATAAACAGTGAAGATTCACTCCATATGCGAGGAAGGGATAAAAAATCACTCTCACGTCAACGTTCCTTTAAGATTGATTCGTCACTTTGCAAATTCTGCAAAGTGTTTAATTCAAAATGGCTGCCACAAATTCATACTTTTCTCAAATTATACTAATGAAATTTTTATTTTCAATTTTGGAAAATGTGTTTTCGTCTCAATTACAATATTTTTAAATGAAACGTATTTATACGTGTAATTTTTGATAAATTTCTTTGAAATTTTCCTCCATAAATTTCCATTTTGTGAAAATAATTTGTGTAATTAATTTCTAAGTCCTGTAATTAACAATTTGAGCGTTCAGGCTTGATTTTGATTGAATTGAATTTGATAGGAAAGTGGCACGTGGACAAGGGACTAATGAGTGGTTTCATGAAATTGATGTGACTCCATTCCCCCGAACCGGAGGACAATAACTTGTCCTGTCAAAAATGATTTAAAACAAAATAGTGTCGTCAAACCGTCGTCATTTCTCCGATGAGAATATGAATTTTAAAAACGTCCTGTTTTCTCATTTAACTCTCAGCATGATCTCGAAATTTTGTTGCCTTGATTACATTTCAATCATCGCCAAACATAACCTCAAACTTGAATTAATTGAAAATGGCACGAACGTCGAATCGGGTTCATTAATTTAACTTTTGTTTTTAAATTTAAACTTGTCACAGTGTCGGCCAATTGACCAGACTTTCCCCAAAAGTGTCTTCTCTCAATTAGTTATAGTTGTGACGGCCGTCAACATAACCTCGAAATGATTTCCCGCTTTGCAATCACGCGATTTTTAAATATTTTTTTAATTTAACACGTTAATGCAAAAAACACTTTTGCAAATGTCAACGTTAAGCGATTTTCTTAATTTATTTTTAATTACCGACTGACACTTGACGACCATTGGACTTTGTTTCACAAGATGGCGGTCATAGCTGTTGTGTGATTCTAATAGTTATTAAAGTTAATTCTTTAATTATTATGAAAGTGATACACTTGTGGACAACCCTGCCTCGGTGCCTCATGTGTCAGAGAGTGTTTATTTATCCTCTTCGTTCTCGGGTTTTTCCTCTTCTTAAGTAAATCGTTAAAAGTCACATGCCAGACATATTTCGTGTTTATAGCATGCTCCCTGCGGGTATTTAATTTCCCCCAAAAAAGAAATGTGTTGTGTTCCCTTTTAATATGGACAACCATAAATACGAGGATAAACATTCATTTAGGATCGTCTGCATGTACCTGAGGTGTCGTTGTTGCCTTGCTATATAGTTCGTGACGTGCTTTAGTTCATAAGGCTTGGTGCTACACAGAGTCACAAAATCGCAAAATCACAAAATCTCCCGAGGAAAAGCTGGCTTATGGTGGAAATTATTTGCCAAATTCGGATAAACGGAAAATTTCGGCGGTACGTGACACCACTGGGTAGACAAGGTTAACAACAACATGGCCGCCAGAAATACCTTGATGTGTGGTTTGTCCTGTGTGGCAGGTTCATCAAGGCAGGATGTGTTGTTTAACCTCGAGAGGCTTTAGTCCGAAAATAGCTCCTGCCCACCTCAGTTCGCCTTGACAGTTCGAATGAAAACAATATGGTGGTCGTCATTTCATGTTTGCTGTAATTTTCCAGTGTTTTGTCATTTCAATTGACAATTGACAATTGACTCCGTGTGTTCCGCTACTGACTTCACTGCATTTGTGTAAATGTCATGCATGTAACCCTTCAAAACTTTTGATTCATGCTGCTACAAAATAAGGGCAAAATCCGTGTATATCTGTCATTGTGTCATTCACATGCATGTACATGCAGCGACACCTGTGTATGAATGAAGAAAATGAAAAACAAAAAATCAACGCCAAGTGCATACAATGTGGAAGGGAAAAAATCTGGCAATGCTGCATGCATCATGAGCTGAAAGGAAAGCACTAAAAATCATTAAAAACCTCTTTTCCCCCCTTTCGGAAAGTCGCACACACACAAACATGGCTACCATGGAAATGAAAATTCTGTCGGGGGCACTGCGCGTCCTTGACTCATGCATTGGAACTATTTCCATTAGTGGGAAAACACGTGCTAGCAGCGGGCAGTAGCCTCCAAATCGGCAGGAGGGTAGGGTTCGGTGATGCATGGCTCCAGAGGAATTTTGTGTCGTGTTGTGTTGTGTTGAATTGTGCAGTGTAGGGTTGGAGTAGAGTAGAGTGGAGTGGAGTGGATGTGGGGAAAAGGAAAAGCTTTAGTTTGCCGTACAGACACATCGACCTCACGACCGCCATATGCAATCAATTTCATGTTGTTGTTTTTGGTTTTTGTTTCTTGTATGTTGCACAACCTTATCGCCACACATGAATGCTGTGGGCCTAGGTTAGGGCTAACACAGATTTTCACGTTGTTTGTATACAAACTTCAATAATGGGGCGCTCATGAACTTTGCACTTTTTCCATGACAAAAATTTCTCTTGAATTTTGACAGTTGCCGCCATTACGAATTTTTGATACTTTATTCTTGACAAGTTTCGCGCTACTCTGCTCATAGGTGGCGTTCGTTTCTATGACACTGTGGCGACTCAATGTATATAGGAACATGGAAGGGACAGAAAATGTGCTCGGGATAGTTAAGCGGTTAGAGCGTCCGCCCGTCAAGCAGAAGGTCCGCAGTTCGATTCCCAGTCACGAGCATTCAACATTTTTCTCCTTTCATGTTTCCCACAACACTGTCACTGTGAAGTTTCTCTTGAATTTTGACAGTTGCCGCCATTACTGCATATTTGACACTTCCCTCATTCAATTGTCAACTTTCCTCTTACCAAGTCAAGTAAATGATTCAATTTTTGATTTGATCGCAGTTCGCCCTGCTCTGCTCATAGATGGCGTTTTTTTCCATGACACTGTCACTGTGACATTCCTCTTGATTTTTGACAGTTGCTGCCATTACTGAATTTTTGATACTTCACTCATTATATTACTCTTGTGTCTTCAAGTCAAGTAACTTATTCAATTTTGGATTTAAGAGAAGGTCGCCCTGCTCTGCTCATAGATGGCGTTTGTTTCTTTCATTATTTGTGTATGCTTTGATAGTTTAATAAAAACATAAAAAATACTTTTATGAAGATGAAGAGACTCTGAGGAAAAGAATAAATGAGAAATCCGGGGGGACGGGGGGATGCTGGAGAAAATGCTCCGTTTGCTCTGGATATAAAAAATTCATTCCTGTTTTTGATTTCCATAATTACGAGAATTCCTAGAGCAAGGAACAGCACCACCATTTTGGGGCTTTCATATTCTTTGTGGCAGTACCACCACCTTACCTTGTCCATGGCAATGTTGCGCGGAAATTTATTCAAGGCAACACGAATAGAGAAATGTCAGAACAGAGATGAAGGACAAGGGAGACAGGCACTGAATAAACATGCACTCACAATGGGAAATGTTTGCATTCATTCTGTCTCACTCGCTCATACTTTCCTCCCTCTCTGTGACTCGCAACGAGAGCAAACTCGGAAGTTGATTGTACCAGCGATTATGGAAAAAATCCCAAATGTGGCTTTAAGAGGGAGCATTTCCATCTGCATCCGACATCTTTGTGGGGACTTCACGGGGCCTTCATGGGGACTCCATCCATGTTGCTTTGATTGATGGAGAATTTCATCTTGAATTTAATGAGACTCCGACTAATTGGAGTTTGAGGGATGCTGCTTTTAATTTGAATATTTGAAATGTCAAAAAGGGTTACATGAAGAAATACCTCCTAAAGCGGTTGTCAAAAAATATCCATTTCAAATTGACAGCCCGCAACGCGAATTAATTAAGGAATAATTTAACTAAATTGGAAATTTAATACTCTGCTCCAAACTTAATGAGTGTTTGATTATGTGTTGACAAATCTCCGAATTCACCTTGATTTGCTGCCATTTCGGAGAAGGTTAACCGAATTTAAATATCCGAAACGTAGTGGAGTTGATGGCAATTATGTTTGTTTTATTGAAATTAGCATGTTGTTAAGTGGTTTTTGAATTATTTTGAATAATATTTTGAGAAAACATCGAATGCGAGTCAAGAAAAATTCGGAATTTTTTAATGAAAATGTAAACAGAAAAAGTTCCGTGTTTCGTAACAATCTGAGACAGTGCCATCTATTGAGAAAATGCTGTCCTTGAATTAGTCGAATCGACGGAAGTGTCGTCTCAGTTACAATTCACTTTGGAACTGTCAAACTTTGACATTGACATTGTTATCAGACACATCAGTTCAACGCTTGCGACAGACGACTCGTTTTAAAGTGAGATACTGTCATTACTATTTTGGTAATTGTCAATGGAAACTTCACGAGAATCCAAATTGCTGTTTTGTAGTACGATTCTGGTACAATTTGTGATTTTCGCACTTCTTCGTTTTCTGGAAGATGGCGTCAACATGATGCAAAACTCATTTTGAACTGGTTCAATTTTAGGATCATTGAACTGGTTTTCCCAAACAAATTTGATATTAAGTCCAGTTCAAACTGTCCTGTCTGTCCAAGACATGAGGAGTGAACTAACCTTTCCAGCTTTGTCATCTTCTAGAACCATGTCCTCATTATCTGTCAAATTCTCTTTTAGCTGAATGTATTCAGGAGCCAGGGAATGTTTAACTCTTGTGGGCATTTTGCATAGTTACCCTGACACTGCCTCATGAACTTGGTTTGGATAGCGATCAACAAATTTCAATTGAATGAAATCATATTTTCCATTCAGCGATCATATTCGCATTGACATTGTTTTCCAATTGGATGGAAACCATATGCGCAAGGCAGGGCTGGCAATGTTTAAAAGAAAACTTAGAAAAATAAAACTCAAATGAATGCACTCTAAATGCAACACTTGACAGCAAATGCAGCAAATACAGCACTATCAGCAAATTCTTTTGATTTTCCACCATCATCGTGTGCAGTGTTTGGCGTAGAAGCCTCTCTAGGCTATTGTTCGCATATCAACTGCACTTGACAGCCCTCTGTGGTGCTTAGTTTCTCAATAGAGACTTATTTTTCATTTCCCAACAAAACGTACAAGAACAAGAAGAAGAATGAGAGAACGATGACAAGATGATGGCGGAACAAAATGGAGGAGGACTACGTTTGACTTAACCTTAAGTTAACTAAGTGACTTGTCTTCTTAAAACGTTTCTGTTTCTTTTTCTATTTCTGTAATTCAATTGTAGTTTTATTTGATGATACTAAAACAAGATTCAAATAATTACAATTCATTTCATACACTCGTAGTAACTAGAATAAAAATTTATTGTTCTCTAGCGTTCAATTCAATGAAATGTTGTTAATGTAATTTATGACGGTAATAAATTAAAATTAGTTTTTAAGAATTTTCGATGATCCTTTTCTCAGCATGTTGTCGAATGCGGTTTTTTACCTTCAACAACATTAAGAATTTCCATTTTTATTACTTCCTTATTTATTGCCATGCAAAATGAATATAAAAATTATGAAATAAAATCAAACAATAATTAATTAAAATTTTTCTCTATTTCGTTTCAGGTAAGAAATCATTTTGGAAATCATGTCGGAAATAGTCATCAAAGTGAGATGTAGAAAAATTTTTAGATGTCTGCACAATATTCAAAAAATTGTAGATTGGTATGAAAGGCGAGTTAAAGCCAGCAACACAGACGCATTGATTTTGAGAAGATTGCACAGTTTTGGGATGAAAGAAAGTGAAGCAGAGTTTGAACTGTCAAAGTAAACCGACTTTTCACCATCACATTGAATATTTCTTTTGATTTTCTCGTTATGTAGATATGATATAAGTGTTTAGATATACGTCCTCAAATAAGGTAAAATCGCAATGCAGTCCTGTGTTCAAAGAAAACAATTAAGGTCTTATCACGAATTCAAGGCGAAAAATAAAAATTAAAATCATGGAAAAGTCCACTTCGAAGTCACGCAATATTGCGTTTATATAATAATGTTCCCTTTATTATACACCTACTGCTGGCCGCAAGAAAGAAAAGATTAGAGGACAAAAATTAACTTCCGTCCGATAGAGGTAGAGGTGCAGGTATAGAATTTTGTTTTTCCAGAATTTCGTGGGAAACTTCCAAAGGTAGCAGCTACTTGTTCTATTTGAAGTAGATTCTTGTTGTTGATACAGAAACTAATTTGTATCCTTAATGTATGTAATATGGTATGAAGGTAATTTTTGGTAGAAAGGTCATGACCCTGTTTTCATTCGTTGTGGACAATGACTTAAAAAAAATGATTGATTAGTCCACCTACAAGTTTTCTGATGGAATGTTCTTTCCTGGAAAAGTGGGAAAGAGTTATTGGAAGATTGATACTGTCACGCATATTATATACTTGGGACAAGTTAATATTATTTTATTTTTAACAAAGTTTCCTTAATGAACTTTGGTGTAGAGTTCAAGTTCGACACAGTTCGATGACCCTCGTTCTGGAACACTAATGACCTTTGTGTCATTACCACCGGAATGTGACCATACTCGACTTGAACTATTTCCCAGGGCAATATCAGGATATTGATTATAAGGATATTGAGTGTCGATTTGAGTTGCAACACTCACTCGTAAATCTAGATTTTTGTCAACGTTATAAATTTGTTTCCATAACAAAAAGCACTTTATATAATACATGTTTTTTCGGAAGAAAATCAAGTAAAGATTGCGGAGATATTCAAAATTTATTATGACGTAAAAGGCATCCATCATCGTCTTGTGCTTGAATTTATCTTGATGTGCGGGTACTTGCAGCTTTCAGACGAGATAGAAGAACCATTTCGTGTTCATAAAAAAATAAACAAAAATCTCAACAAAACGATAAACAAAAATATCCTTAAAATTTCTGGTTTAATGAGCAGTCCTTCATCTATTTACAACCACATTCAATCACATTCAACAATTTAAAAAGGGTTTTTCGTGAGTTGTTTGTATTCGGGAAAACATCCATTTATGGTTCGTAGAACCCGCAAGTTTGCATGACAGCATTGAATTCATGTTTCTGGTTTTTTTTTTTTTGGGCACTTTACACCTTCCTCTGATGCCATAAAACACATCGTAATTGAAAAATGTAATTGTACTCACCTGCGAGGACCGTGAGTGTGTTAAAAGGATTCATTTTATGACGAGATAGTATTATCAGGCACTTGTGAAAAATAAATTTTTTTTTGGTAATTAATTTACAAAAAAAAATTCTTGGAAATGAAGTCGAGAAAATTCACATTTGAAGAATGACGAGAATTCATTCAGAACTCTCCAGCGACATCTCTACTTCATTAGTTGAAAATTATGACAAATGCAAAATTAAACACTGCAAATGTCTTGAATCAATTTCGTGTAACAAATCTCGGGTGGTTTATTTGGTTGAGCTATAATTGAAAGGACTCCCATAATGACAGGATAACAAAATGGAAACACTTGAAAACAACAACGCTATAATTTTGATGGATTGTCATGAAAAAATATGTTATTTTATGCTGTAGAATTTTTATTTTCAACTTCAGTTGAATAAATTACGAAATGGAGAAAATAAAAAAACTAAAAAAATGAAATAAAGCAAAGTTCAAAAATGGCGGAATGGCCGAGATGTGAAGAACGATGAAAAATCGAGGGAAAAAGTTTTGAAAAGCAGTTTTTAAAAACGATACGATATCATCATCAAAAGCAGAATCATGGGAAAAAGCAGTTCTTTCACTTATTGTGTGTTTTCTATAGAGACAAACAGGAAAAAATGAACGTAGAAAATTTTTAACGTAGATGTTGTATGTATAATGCAATATAAGAGAAAGGGATATATTCAATTGTGAAACATCATCATCATCAACAACATCGTCATGACGAGATGTTTGAGTGCTCGAAAATGTTATAGAAATAGAAGAGTTGATGATGATGATGATGCTCCAAATGAAGAACAGGGAAACTGAACACGTTCCTTGTGTTTTTTTCAATGGTTTTAAGCTTTAGCTACAAGAGTTATATAACCATCACCACATTAAACACGAATATATTTGTGATGCTGATGCTGGTGGTGCTGGTGGTGGTGGTGGTGATACCATCCCCTGGGAAATCCCTTTATGAATGTTAAGGAACAGGAGACGATACTATTTTATGTTCTGCACTTATCCTAGATGGCATGAAAGATATACAGCTAAACGATTTATATGAGCAAGAGTATGGGGGATGTTGGGAATAGGGAGAGAGTGGAGAGAAAAGCAACAACAGAAACCAAATGTGGAAACCCTAACCATCGACAATAAATGTCTTGTGACTATGTTCATGCTTAGTGTGTGACGACACCAAACCCATGAATTTTGTATAGTGGAATGCAAGGGAAACGGCAACGGGGCAAAAAATGCTTTAGAAAAATTTCAAGTTGAAGTTGAAAACAAGGTGCTCGTTGAAAGTGCATGGAAATGGGAGAGGGAGTGTGCGAGTGAACGAGTGAACTCTTCACAGTATTGAGTTTCATTTCAATTTCACACACTCTCTCCCTTTCCTCGCATTCTAGTTCTATTGGCCTGCGTTGAACTTAAGCAGCGTCTACACGTTCAGCTACTACTCTACTTGTACGTAAATCATCGAAATTGATCGATTCTACAAATTTATGACGTCTCATTGTGGTGAATAATTTACCAAGTGTGGTGAATTACTTTGACATTTGTGACGTCTACTCATAGAATGTAGGAGTCGCACGTTCAGACCAATTTCAAATGAAATTGATCTATTCAATTTTGTAAGATTCGCATCACACATATGAAGTGTGGTGAATTATTTTGACATTTGTGGCACATCCTTGTCCTTTAGTTCTATTGAATTGAGGTAGGAACATCTCTTTTAGTTCTTTTTGTCCAATAAGAATCTAGTACGAAAGTTTGGAATCATAGATGCCAAGTGTGGTGAATTACTTTGACATTTGTGACGTCTACTCGTAGAATTTAATCAGCGTTCGTACTTTCAAACCGATTTCAGATGAAATTGTTCTATTCAATTTTGAAAGATTCATGTCACACATTTGAAGTGTGGTGAATTACTTTGACTTTTGTGACACATCCTCGTGGTTTAGTTCTATTGAATTCAGACGGGAACGTCTCTCTTAGTTCTTTTCGTCCAATGAAAAGTTAGTACGAAAGCTTGGAATCATATATGCCAAGTGTGGTGAATTACTTTGACATTTGTGACGTCTACTCGTAGAATTTAATCAGCGTTCGTACTTTCAAACCGATTTCAAATGAAATTGATCTACTAAATTCTGAAAGATTCAAGTCACAGACATAAAGTGTGGTGAATTACTTTGACATTTGTGATACATCCTCGTGGTTTAGTTCTATTGAATTCAGACGGGAACGTCTCTCTTAGTTCTTTTCGTCCAACGAAAATCTAGCACAAAAGTTTGGAATCATGGTTGCCAAGTGTGGTGAATAATTATGACATTTCTGACATTTCTTGTTTGACATCTACTGATTTCCGTATAAGTAAAGCAGGGTCTACACTCTCAATTCCACTTAGAATGTCATTGATTCCAGCACATGAGTTACGGAAACCAAGTGTGGTGAATAATTTTGACATCTACTGATTTCCATATATGTAAGTAAAGTAGTGTCTACGTCCTTAATTCCACTTGGAGTTTGATTGATCCTAGTACATGACTTGTGGAAATCAAGTGTGGTGAATAATTTTGACATTTCTGACATCTAACCGCTCTTAGTGCTCCTCAATTTCAGTCCTATCCCAAATCTGATCAATTGTTGTACGTTAAGTTAGAATCATATTATCATATATGCAAAGTGTGGTGAATAATTTTGACATTTCTGACGTTTCCTTTTGTAACTTCCAGTGATTACGATACAAATAAAGCACCGTCTACGCCCTGTGTCCCACCTAGAATTTAAATAGACTATAGCACATGACACTGGAGTTATAGAAACCAAGTGTGGTGAATAATTTTGACGTTTCTGACATTTACTTTTTTAACTTTCAATGATTTCTATATAAGTAAAGCAGTGTCTACGCTCTCAATTCCACTTAGAATTTTATTGATTCCAGAACATGAGTTACGTAAACCAAGTGTGGTGAATAACTTTGGCAATTCTGACGTCTTAACTCTAATACTGCTTCACATTTAGTTCCATCTCGAATTTGATCAATTGTTGTACGTCAAGTTGGAATCGTATACCAACGTGTGGTGAATAATTATGACGTTTCTCACAAAATGGCGGTTTATCGAGGTTTTCCTCATTCATAGCAAATAAATTGACTTGTAGTGTGGCGTAATGTGGTGTAGTGTCTTCCATAGAAGAAGAGATTCAATAGAAACCCTCAGATGAATTCGTAATGCATGTTTGGTGGCTTGCCTGCATTCACCACGATTAAACTACCATGGAATTAAATCCTAAAAGTCAGGGTTTGAGAAGGCAGCACAACCAGCAACAGCAACAGTGAAACACACAAGGTTATACAGTGGTGTAGTGTTGTTGTTGTTTATGATGTTTTCATGTTTTGTTATTATTTATCCACATCACGTACGAATGAATATCCACATCAATATGAACGCGCGCGCTCCTTCATATACGACGATACGACGATACGATGGTTGCATTTAATGGATGGTCTAATAATTCAACGCGATGACGACGACGATTCGAAACTGAACTACTGGGGATCTGTGTAAATGCTGCATTATACTATATGATATCTTATATGCATTATATAGTACATGAATCTATTGTAGATCCACTTGGATTCACGTGATACAGGGAAACTAAAAATACAAAATGTGGGGAAGTAGTCACGCATGCATATACGAGTATGAAATGCAATTCAATGCATGTCTTATATAATCCACAAGAACATTACCCGTAACTAGGGGACTGTACATATATATGAACATGTGTTGCATTCATTTCTCTTCGTTTATTACGTACATATCCCTATACCATATATACGTGCACGCACTAACATCAAATTCCTCATATCAATTAAGTAACACACGATGCACGACGATGGTAATAAACAGAAACGGCCCTTCGTGTTTTCGTCAGCGTTTAAAGGGCGTTTGGAAGGAGTCCGGTATGGAATTTTCATTATAATACATGGATATTCGTTTTATAATAAGGTTTTCGTACGGAATTCTATTTGAAATTGAAGTTTAATTGAATTAATGAGAGCCCAAGACGACGCCACCATGATCGAGCGTTCGCCATTGCAGATCGACGTACGATTCTTCAACTTGTCAAAATAAGTAGATAGCCAAAGGAGTCCAAAGGGTACAAGACCCGCTTTTGACCTTTCTGGTAAATCCTACCACAAAATCCGATTTTATTCCCTTATATCATCTTGAGACAATTCCAGAATTTAATGAGGGACGCTTGATTGAATCCTAATGGAAAAAGGTTTATTCAATAAAATAAAATAATAAAACCAAGTAAATTGGATTTAAATTGATTTTTGACAGATTAACGATGAGAATTGACGTTTCGAAACGTGCAGCCATGTTGTGAAAATATTAAAAATTTCTTCTCATTAACCTGTTAAAAATGTAAATGATCTAAAAATAATTTCTTTATGAGTTTAATGTCTGCTCAAATCCATTTAAATCATTTCTACGTCAAGTTTGGCGGTTAATTTAATGAAAAATATCAAATAAATCACTTTCAAAATGGACGCTAAAGTCTGATTTTGTTTTGGTAATAAAAGAAGATGAAATTTATTTTAACAAAAATACAGGAAAAAGTGTAACTAATAATTTCAATGCGGACATATTTGCATAAATATAACATTAAAAATGTTTTTATAGTTTTTACTTTTTTAATTTATCGCAAAATGAAATTTGTTTTTATACAGTCTTGAGATACGAGTTTTATTCGTTCCGTAACCTTGCTCGTATCTCGTATTTCTGAAATGCCATTAATCCGCTCCAGCCCCCAAAATGCTACCCCAGTTGTTCTTGTTACAAGCATTTGAATGTAAACTGGTTTTATAAAGTGTATTTGTATTTTGGTCACTCGAATGCTACTGTATTCGTTCGAAGTTTGACTCGTTCACTGACAGTGAACCAAAGAATGTCGAATTGCGAGAAGTGCCAATTAAGCACGTGCTTACTAACAAATTTCATGTTTTCGTGAAAGTTAGTTAATGGAAAAGGACACTGTCTGCAAGTTTCTTGACAAACCAAAACAATTTGAAGAATTTCTTTATTTGATCAAGGAATAACTTTTCTAAATTTGATTAATTGATTACACGATTTGATTGGATTCATCTGTGCAAGCCAATCAATTCAAAATGGAACCCATCATGTCCGTAATTTTCAAAAGCTAACAAGTGAAGAAAATGTTAAAAAATCATAAAAATCTATTTTTAAGCTTTATTCAAATGGAATTTTATTTAAACAATTCCGAAAAACCAGTTTTACTCGAAACCACTCAAAATGGACGTCTTGTTCTGTTTATTTTACCATATGTCAAAGTGACAGATAACAAGAACATGAACTTTAATTAACAAAGAAAACCCAATAAGTGATTAATAATAATCATTAACGAAACAGGTATGTCTGTGTTCACGTGCTCTGTCAAGTCGAAAAAGGCCAAGTTTAAGCAACATTCAAAAAAAAAAAAAAAAAAATAAAGAAAAAACTTTGAACTGTAGGCGAACGAAACAAAATGGCTTGCCAAACTGGATTGAAGTGATTTTTTTGCAAAAATAAAAATAAATATTCTGTTATTTTAATAATAATTCTTGTTTGAAAATGGCGGAAAGGAAAACAACATTAACACAAAAATGCCATAAACGTATACAATCGATTAATCGTTTGAGTGGTGAACGTGACTTTTGTCTGATACTCGACTTAAACGCCATCTGTACGAGAGAAGGATTACAAGTGTAAATTGAATTTATTTTGTGTATTTAATCTTACGAAATAAATCCAACACTTGAAATTTTTCATTTTTCATTTTTCGCACAGAATAAAGATGTCACACTCATTCCTTAACTGTCACAATGACAGTTGAATAGGGTTAAAATGTTGGTAATGGTACGCCTACATAATTTCATGATTTTGCATTAATAGAACTTGGAAAATCATGTTGAACTTAAATAACTCAATTTTATTTTGTTTTGTAAGGATAATAATTTCATTTCACAAATCATCCTTAAAAACCTTCCGGGAATTTTCAAAATGAAACAATTCAAAATGTTATTCATACGAGTATCATTCAAAAATGATTAAGTGTGTGGTTACGAGTGGGATTGCAAATCATTCTGACGTCATCAACCATTCAAACTACAATCAAAGAATGTACACTCACTGTCGAAATTGTTCGAATCAGTTTGAAGATTATGAAAAATTTCATTGAACGGAAGTTAATGATCTTCCGTGTGGCATTTATAATTCATTGCCATTTAGCCATTTTGAAAATTCATAAAAATTATGAATAAATTATTAAATTTTGGTTGTTGTTATTCAAATGAATTTCGTTGTACAACAAATTGATTTATTCAAATTGAAAGTGGCCTCAAAGTTTTCCACAAAAGGGAAGATAATGTGCTTTTGAAAATGATTTGGAAATGTGAACAAATCAATTTGTTTGGTTAATTCTTTCAACAAATATCGGCCATACACACGAAACATTCACACCATTTTCAATCGGGAAACGCCATTTTTAATTCTGCACGCCTGTGTCATACACCGCCATTTTATTCAAATCAAAACACAATCAGTTAATCCGGCTTTTCGTAGTTCATACTTTGAATACAGATTTTTGTTAAAAACTTTTCTACGTTTTTATCTACATTGAATTTGTTTTTCTCTCCGAAACTTTTTGTCTTCTTTAATCTACTTCATTCATCTTTCTACTTTGTTCCACATGAAAAAGCTCAAAGCTTGGAACATTATTAAAAGCTTCAAGTTGAATGTATAAATTATAGCTTCTCATGGCGTGTCGCTTCGTTTCGCCTCTGCAGTTTCTTCTCCGCAACATTCACTTCCTGTAGAAGAATGTGGACGTGATCACTCAAAAAGTGTCTCGAATTGTTGAATGCAGTTTGTTTCAATTTTGACAGTTTAAATAGTGGAAATGAAACCTTTCCTGAGCATAATCTGTCAAAATGAAAGTGATTCTTCAGAAAATGTCAAAGTTGTGATGTTCTACGTCACAATACTTGGATGCCGTCCTATAGTAGAACGAGTTTTCCTCCTCTCTTGACAGTTGGAACCATGGAAATGAAACTTTTCCGGAGTATAATCTGTCAAAATGAAATTGATTCTTCGGAAAATGTCAAAGTTTTCATATTTTGCGTCACAATACTTCGATGCCGTCCTAGTAGAACGAGTTTTCTTCCACTCTTGACAGTTGGAATAGTGGAAATGAAACCTTTCCAGAGTGTAATCTGTCAAAATGAAAGTGACGACAAAATGAAGTCACAATACTCGGATGCCTTCCCAGTAGAACGAGTTTTCTTCTCTTGACAGTTGGAACCATGGAAACGGAACGTTTCCGGAGCATGATCTGTTAAAATGTTCTTCAGAATGTGTCAGGATTTCGATGTTGCCTTCTCAGTGAAACGGTTTTTAAAGCCAGTCTTGACAGTTGGAACAGTGGAAATGAAACTTTTCCGGAGTATAATCTGTCAAAATGGAAGTGATTCTTCGGAAATGTCAAAGTTTTGCTGTTATACGTCTTAGTGGAACGAGTTTTCTTCCTCTCTTGACAGTTGGAACAATGGAAATGAAACTATTCCGGAGCAGAATCTGTTAAAATTTTCTTCAGAATGTTTCAGGATTTCAATGTCGCCTTCCTAATGAAACGGTTTTTGTGCCAGTCTTGACAGTTGGAACAGTGAAAATGAAACCTTTCCGGAGCATAATCTGTCAAAATGGAAGTGATTCTTCGGAAATGTCAAAGTTTTGCTGTTATACGTCGCAATACTCAGATTCCGTCTTAGTGGAACGAGTTTTTTTCCACTCCTGACAGTTGGTACAATGGAAATGAAACCTTTCCGGAGCATGATCTGTTAAAATGTTCTTCAGAATGTGTCAGGATTTCGATGTTGCCTTCTCAGTGAAACGAGTTTTCTTCCAGTCTTGACAGTTGGAACGGTGGAAATGAAACTCTTCTCGAATATTATCTGTCAAATGTCAATTTCATTTCTGTCGGTAATTTTAATGAAATTTCACTTTTAATAATTCGACGAAAATTAAAAATTCCAAACCTTCCGGCAGTCCATTGAACCTTCTTCCCAGTTTGTTTGCCAGCGATTTATTTCTTCAAAGCAAAATTTAATTTATTTGTTTTGATGAAGAATTTTTATGAATCAATTTAGGAGTCATTAAAGCAATAAATTTCCAACGGACAAAAGGCACTCACACGAGAACGAGGCAAACGACAAAAAAAAAAAACCTGGTATCCTGTTTTTCGGGTAACCCGATCCTAATTACCTTAACGAAAAATGTTTGCTAGGCGTAAAATTGACAGGTCCTTGTGTCTAAGAAAGGAACACAGGAAACCTGTTCGGTATTATTTTCAAAATTTATTTTTTGACAATTTTGGAGGAGGGACAGAGACAGGTAGCATGCACTTCTTAAGTTTTCCCCCCGGGTGTGGGTACAGAATGCTCACCTCATAGTACCTGCAGAGTTTCATGTTTCATCCGAATTTTTCGGAATAAAAACGATATTTTCCCAGTGAAGTGTAACGAAATTAGGACCCTAGAATTTGTTTTATCATCACAGGATCCAAGGTAGGAATGGCATCAACAAAATGTCATCCCTTCAATTACTACGTTATCGATACTTTCACTTTTCATCCAAGCAATTTTCTTAATGTCCTTCTTACTTTCGGGTATCGATGTCGATGTCCTTACCAGTGCCAAGACGTATTGGAAAGCAATTCGGGACGACCCACGTTAACGTGTGGTGGATTATGGGAATGTCAATTAAATTTCGATTGGAGCCATTCGTTTTATAGTTACAATTTATTTTAATTTACATTGGAATTTGCCACGATATCAATTAAATTAACAAAATCAATTAAAATTCATGGTTTGTTTAATTTAATTCCGTTTAAATTGAATTTGAGCACAAGCGCCATCTTGCTGAGGAGTGTGGTGATCATGTAATCCTGGAACTCATGGATAATTGCATGCGTTCACGGTAGTTCAGTGGTCAGAGCATCTGCCCGTGAAGCAGAACATCTTGGGTAGACTTACCGGGATTTCGTCGCTTAGTTTGCTTTGTTTTCAGGAGAGACGAAAAACTACATTACATACACATACATACGTGTGCCGTCATGTTGTGTTGTGTTACACTTTTTTGAATATCGCAATCGAATTTGATTGTATTTCCTCCATTGGACACAACGTCAATTGACAGATGATGGCGAAATAAGTGACAGGAAAGTGAAAACAAAATGAATATTGGTGAAATAAAAAATGTCGCCAGAATAAAATTTTAGACGATGCATAGAAAATGTTTTTTAAATTGAAACATTCACGTGGCCGCCTTAAAATCACCTTCAGAGGCACAACGCCATTTTGAATGGAATGAAAACCAAAATGCTTGTTGATTGGAATACTAATAAGTAAAAAGTTGAAAAATAAATAAACAAACCGATTCCATATCATAATGAAGCACAGTAGCACAGACAATCCGGAAAGAATGTTTGTTATGTACTCATCTCACGGACAAAAGGTAGATCTATACCAGACTACGGGCTAAGAGAATGAATTATAGCTGCTGCTGTTGCTGTTGCTATTGCTGTTGCTGCACCAAAGACAATAGATGGAATTCAGCTGGGTTTCGTCGTAGAAGGTGCATTCCATTCGGTTACAATGGGTTGACCAGTATTTCTAAATAGGCAAATCAATTGCGACGCCCTTTTTCAGAGAAATAGAAAAAGAAACAGAGGAGCAAGAAGCAAGAGGCAGGAAGAGAGAAAGCAGTGTGTAAGTCACGTGGAAAATGTATATTATTGCGATTGCACAATAATTGCCTTCAGCTACTGGTTCTGTTTGGTTCTGTTTTTGATCAAAGTAAAAGTTTGTTTTAGATAAAAGGACAACACGCGTATTGTGTTGTGTGCAATGCAGATAAACCCTTTAGCTGGAAACCCTTTGGCTTGTTTTCAATTTATCCACGAGGGTTTTGTCAACTTGAAACAAGTAATTATTGCAAAACAAAGGAGTAAAACCAATTTGAGCGAAATTGAAACGTCAGGAATGCAAAATGGCGGACTGTCATTAAGTCATTTTCAATTTTAGTACAACTGTCAAAATAGAAACGTCAGGAATTCAAAATGGCGGACTGTCATGAAGTCAATTTCAATTTTAGTACAACTGTCAAAATAGAAACGTCAGGAATTCAAAATGGCGGGCTGTCATGAAGTCATTTTCAATTTTAGTACAACTGTCAAAATAGAAACGTCAGGAATTCAAAATGCCGGACTGTCATGAAGTCAATTTCAATTTTAGTACAACTGTCAAAGAGGACAGGAGATGTCAATCAGAAATGTCAAAAAGTCAAGAGAGCAATTATCAACATGGCAATCCTTCAAGTTGACCACAACTGTCAAAATGGAAACGTCAGGATTTCAAAATGGCGGACGGTCATGAAGTGATTTTCAATTTTAGTACAACTGTCAAAATAGAAACGTCAGGAATGCAAAATGGCGGACTGTCATGAAGTCATTTTCAATTTTAGTACAACTGTCAAAGAGGAGAGGTGATGTCAATCAGAAATGTCAAAAAGTCAAGAGAGCAATCATCAACATGGCGATCCTTCAAGTTGACCACCACTGTCAAAATGAAAACGTCAGAAATTCAAAATGGTGGACTGTCATGAAGTCATTTTCAATTTTAGTACAACTGTCAAAATAGAAACGTCAGGAATGCAAAATGGCGGACTGTCATGAAGTCATTTTCAATTTTAGTACAACTGTCAAAGAGGAGAGGTGATGTCAATCAGAAATGTCAAAAAGTCAAGAGAGCAATTATCAACATGGCGATCCTTCAAGTTGACCACCACTGTCAAAATGAAAACGTCAGAAATTCAAAATGGTGGACTGTCATGAAGTCATTTTCAATTTTAGTACAACTGTCAAAATAGAAACGTCAGGAATTCAAAATGGCGGACTGTCGTGAAGTCAATTTCAATTTTAGTACAACTGTCAAAGAGGAGAGATGTCAATCAGAAATGTCAAAAATTCAAGAGAGCAATCATCAAAATGGCAATCCTTCAAGTTGACCACAAATGTCAAAATGGAAACGTCAGAAATTCGAAATGGCAGACTTCGGAGTTTTAATCTGGCTATTTTTCAACTGAAGGTAATTCTGTCAAAATAGAAACGTCAAAATTCAAATGTGTGATATTAGGTCTGTTTACGTACTTTTTGAATTTACTAGACTTTACTCGAGGAACTTTTCAAGCACCTCGACTTTACTCGACCAAATTTGTCAAGTAAAATTTTTCAATCTCGAGCTCGTTTCCCCTCCATGAAGTCACATGAAACCCTCTCAGAATTATTGTTTGAGAAAGAATAAAAGCATTGCAATATGATACGCGAACAGAGCTATATTCAAGCTAAACTGTCAAGTTGGAAACGTCAAATTGGCGGAATGTCATAGATGTGATGCTGAAACTGTGAGTTCAAGATGGATTCGCATCCAATCAAGGCACAATAAATGAATTTTGTGCGATATCCCCATGTATAATCCATGATTCCTTAAGCATCCATTTTGATTGGATTCACAAAATCCCACTAATGGACACATGTACGAGGGCAATGATTCATTAACACAAACATTATCGTAAAAATAAATTCATTTTTAAAAGTTAGCTATTGTAATTAACGAACAGCATTATCCCTGCGGACTAAATGATAATTAAACAGGATAATAATGTCAGGGTTTGTGTTTAATAACATTAATACTACTAAGTTAATACTAAAAACAATTGAAGTGAGCTATCATTTTTGTGTATGGAACAAAATTAATTGCCTTCCATTTTTGTGTTGTAAAGTAATTTACTGAAAGTGAGGTTACCTCCAAACACTAATCGATACGGGTTCATTATCCGGACATTTCAGTGTCAATAAATGATTGAATTTGACCCCTTAAATATTCATACATGCTTCATTCTTGAATCCATCCCCAATTCCAGTCATGCAAACTGATTCCACAGTACAATGGGAATTATTCTAGTGAAAAGATTTTAAAATTTCTGTCGTTATTTACCAAACCAAGAAAACCAAGGAAACCGAGAAAACCGAGAATAAAAGGATTTCCTTCCAAGAGGTACTCACGTCTGAATCCTTAAATAAAAATGATTCTCATTGTTTTATTCGAAATTTTTATGCATATTACGTCCAAACGACGAACTAAAAATGCGACCATCTTGAATGGATTCAGCCATTTTGAATGAGGGTGAATGTTTGCATAAAGAAGGAACAGAGTTTTGTTCTATATTGGCTAATGTATGGAATAATGTTATATGTAGTTTGAGTAAAGAAAAACCGATTTAAATTTGTGGTAGGTTAGGAGTCATTATGGAATTTAAAGAAATGTTAAAGGTACAGTCTGTTATGTAAGATCGTATACATTATACACTTATAAAATTACACGAGCAAAATATAAAAATTGATAGATATTTATGACACCATGTAGAAAATTAATTTTCCCCGCTTGAGTGAATGAAATTCATTCCGTGTTTGATCTACATAAAATAAATTTTCCCCGCTTTCAGAGAGTGAATCCCATTCTCCGGTGAATGAATGCGTCAGAGGATTGTGAAATGTGATGATTTCGTTTTCCCCCTTTCCACTGAGTTTTCTGTTTCTGACAATTACCAAAGTTTTCTGTTTCTGAATGTAACTAATTTTTCCATCAATTTTCAGGTCGTGAAGATCTATCACCATCGAGTAGCCTCAATGGCTACACAACAAACAATGAAGGATGTGATGTTAAAAAGGGTAAAAAAGGTCCAGTGCCTAGATTACAAGAAGAATTATGTTTAGTATGCGGTGATAGAGCATCAGGTTATCATTATAATGCACTTACATGTGAAGGTTGTAAAGGTTTCTTTCGACGAAGTGTTACAAAGAATGCTGTATATTGTTGTAAATTTGGTCATGCATGTGAAATGGATATGTATATGAGACGAAAATGTCAGGAATGTCGTTTGAAAAAATGTTTAGCTGTTGGTATGAGACCAGAATGTGTTGTACCAGAGAATCAATGTGCTATGAAGAGGAAAGAGAAGAAAGCACAAAAGGAAAAGGATAAACAGCAGGTATCACCAGCTGTTAGTACAACAGATACAATAAGACAAGAAATATTACAATTAATGAAATGTGACCCACCACCACATGCAGCGTGTTCGGTATGAAAATTTTGACATTTTTTAGTTTTATGAATTTGTTTTAAAATTAATGAAATCATTTCAGCAATTACTGCCTGAAAAACAACTAGCGGACAATCGAGCGCGTAATATACCTCCATTGGATCTTAATCAATTAGCAGTCATATATAAGTTAATATGGTATCAAGACGGCTATGAGCAACCATCTGAAGAGGATCTCAAAAGGATAATGATTGTAAGTTTTAATTTTGAATCATATATCATTTTGTACTTACAGTAGATGATCATATTATCATACTCGGAGGTAATTTTTCATTATTTCCGTGTTTAACTCCTTGCTGTAAGAAGTATAGCAGCGAGAATATTTTTCCTTGAATTAAGCTACGCGCTGAAAAGATAAAAATGAACTGACAGAACCGACCTGAAAACTCACCGGACTTCAACCAAGTTGACAATGTGTGCGATTTCAAGAGAAAAGAAATTGAGTGAAAAAATAATAAAGGCATGGCACCATGCTCTGGAACTGTTGAAATTCTATAGCATTGATTTCACAAAATATTCAATATATCTATTTGAATGAATTGTATCTGAGTGAGTTCTCAGGCTCTAGGCACTTTGTCCCTTTTAGGGTTCGTCTGTATCTCTTGAACCATAATAGGTAGAACCTTCAAATTTTCACAAAGTGTGTACTATTATGGCCGCTATAACAACAAATAATACGGTGGTACGAAACCCGTCGAGTGCGGATCCGACTCGCACTTGCCCACTTTATTTATCTATTCAGCGCGTGGCTTAATTCAAGGAAAAATATTCTCGCTGCTATACTCCTTACAGCAATGAGATAAACATGTTCTGAGTATAATAATATGATCGCCCACTGTTTATTAGTATATCCTTTAATAACTATTGGACAAATTTCTCACTCAATCTTTTTCCTTTTTTTCTTTTATTTTCATTTCGATTTGTATGTATTTATTTACTCACTGCCCTTCGGAAATTTACTCCCTGTTCTTCCTGTGCAATATATAAAATTGAAACAAAAATATCAACAAAATCAACAAAACCACTATTACTAAAAAAAAAATCTACCTATATAATTGTGCGACCAAACAAAAATGACATTTTCGATTCAAGCAGAGCTCTCCAGACGAAAATGAAAGTCAACATGATATTAATTTTCGACACATCACGGAGATAACAATTTTAACAGTACAATTAATAGTTGAATTCGCCAAGGGACTGCCGGCTTTTACAAAAATTCCACAAGAGGACCAAATAACATTGTTAAAGGTAATTTGTTTTTAATATTGTTTTAATGAAATTTGAATTTTTAATATTTTCCAAAGGCATGTTCAAGTGAAGTTATGATGTTGAGAATGGCACGACGTTATGATGCTGCATCTGATTCAATATTATTTGCAAATAACCGTTCATATACACGTGATTCATATAAAATGGCCGGAATGGCTGATACAATTGAGGATCTATTACATTTCTGCCGGCAAATGTATGCAATGACAGTGGATAATGTTGAATATGCTCTACTCACTGCCATCGTTATATTCTCGGATCGACCCGGTTTAGAACAAGCTGAATTAGTTGAGGCAATACAAAGTTACTATATTGATACATTACGTGTATATATATTAAATAGACATGGAGGCGACAGTAATTGTTCCGTCCTCTTTGCAAAACTCTTATCAATATTAACTGAATTACGAACATTGGGTAATCAAAATGCTGAAATGTGTTTCTCATTGAAATTGAAAAATCGTAAATTACCACGATTTCTCGAAGAGATATGGGATGTACATGATGTACCACCAACAGTTCAAGCACATTTACAAACAACACATCCATCTCTTAATGGTAGTTCTAGTAGCAGCAGCAGCAGTAGTAGCGGTGTCATTGGAGCCAATGATGGTACAGCATAGCAATAGTAGCAGGGCTCTAATAGTATATTATAGTTGTAATTACTATTATTAAGATATTGATATTGTTTTCTTTCTTTTTTGTTTTTCTAAGTCTATAAAACATGGGAGAAAAAAAGAAAAAAATTACCTTTTAATAAATATAATATCTTTGATTAATGGTTAAGTTTAAAGTTTAACATATTAATTTTAAAATTATCAAAATCTATATATAAATATATAAAACACATATATATATAAAAGAAGAAAAACAAAAAATACAATCTTTTTTATTATAATTCTTATATAATTATTATTACTATACATATTATAAATGAAAAATAAACAAAAATTGTAGTTTTCTATAGCGAGAGATACAGATTATTGTAAAATGTTAATAACTTTTTTCTAATATTTAATTGAAATTGTTGTGTTTTTATTTTTTTATTAGTTATTAAGTCTATTTAGTTTTTAAATTAAACAAAAATATACCTTATGTATGTTCTTAAAACTTATACATATATTATAATAAATGATGATGATAATAATAATTCATAAATCAATAAATAAATAACTATAAAATTCACATTAATTCGGTCTATCATTCCTAAGAAATGATTTAAAGATCGAGTAAATTCTTAAAATAAACAAAACAATATGAAAATGTCTTATTTCTTTTCTATTTAATTAAATAATTATCATTTATTTTATTTTCTTTTGAATTTTGTTTTCTTTTCAATGCACAATCATGGTTTTTCTTTATTTTATTTTTAACACATTCACTGATGTTCCGAAGTAAAAATGATGTATTTTCCAAATGTACAGATACAGTTTGATGGTGGTTTTTATTTAAAGTTTAAATTAATAACTGATAGTTTAATTAATGATTTTGAAAAAGGATAATTTTTCCTTACATTATCTCACTCAACAAATTACAAATCTCTTAACTTATTGAAATTTTTTAACGATTTATTGAAGCTTCTAGTAGGAATCTTCCTAAAATTTGTATCAGCCTAATAGGACTACTATTAAAATTGTGTTAAATTACTCTTTTAAATTCCCCAATGGCTTGAATTTAACGACATCTCGTTAAAAATATCGTCAAGTTTCCTTAATTTTAATAGCATATTTCGTTGCAATCATCTCTGTTGTCTTATTGCATTTTTATGAATTACAACCTGTATTTGAATAGCAGATAAAGTGAAAGTCATATCATTGAAACCATAAACTTTAATCTCTACAATTTGGAATGTACTTAATTAAAACAAATCTTCATTTTTCATACAATTTCATGAATAAAATCAAAATATTGATCTTTCGAACTTTCGTTGTTTTTAACGAATTGTTATTCTTCTGTTCAAGATTAAAAATTAATTTAAATAAAAATATGAGTAAGATTATTGTTTCTTCTTTAATGAATTTTAATTATGATTCGTATCAAGTATAACGAAAATAAAATTAAAAATAAAAATATATTGACTGGAGCCCTGACTGTATAATAATACACATATATACACTGTTCTATATTCTACTTATTTCATTTCGGATTTATAATAATAATTACAAAAGAAACAAATATAAATAGAAAATAAATTGTTCGTTTTGTTGTTACAATAGAGTTTTATCTCAGAATGAAAAAACGAAATAATATATGAAAGCAATTTTTAAATAAGAATAAAAACGGAGTTACAAAATTTTCGAAATCCAATGTACAAAATTAAAATAGTAACAAAAACAAACAAAACAAAATACGAAAATAAACATGAAATTTAAATAATAATAACAATAATAATAATAATAATAATAATAATAATATAGTATATGGAAATCTCGTTACAATACACTAAACTAAAAGCAACAAGTAATTTGTTCAGTATGTACTTATTAAAATTCTTTCTAATGTTTTTACTTTTCAACAACAATCCAAAAATATAAAGAAGGCAAATGAGAATTAATGTTAATGAAAAAGAAAACTGAATACTAAAGAAAAATAAACAAAAATTATATATATACTATATATAAAATAAATAATTAATTAAAATAAAAAGAAACAAACAAACAAAAAAAAACATTTTACCTAATATAAGTTTTGTAGAATGTTTTTACCTTTTAATCAATGATTATTGAAATTAAGCCAGTAAAACAAAGAAACCTCAACTAATATACGTATTATATAGGGTGTGTAAAAAGGCATATAAAGAATTTTAGTTAATTTAATTTATTTTTAAAATGAAAAACATTACGAAAACGAATAAACACATTTAAACAAAATGATTAAAAAATGATAAATCAACTCAAAGGCATGCATCAGCTTTCTTTTAACATGGAAAAGGATGATAAGTACTTATTAAACAAAAAACTATAATTGGAATGATGAATAATGGAAATATGTATTATGTAACAACATAAATCAAAGAATTCTCCAATGATTATTCTTCATGAGGAAATGTATAAGAGAATAACATAACATTGATCATATTATAAAGTATGCATCAATTGATACGAATGTGTATAGTAGAAGAAAAAATGTTTAAGAAAGGAGAGGGAATACTATATATAGGCTCCTTATCGTTTGGCTGTGACTTGTTATTAGAAAGCTATTAAAAGTTAATTAAAAACAAAAAATAATAAATACAAAACACATTAACTACATTTAAAGTCAAAAGATATATATATAAAAATTAAAATATATATATGTATGAATTATGGATGAAGATGAAAGAATAATATATATATATATATATATAAAATTAATGAATTATTATTAATTAATTGTACATGAAAATACGAAAAACAATTTAATATTAATACGTTTAAGAAGAAACCCTCGACTCATTGTGTTGCAGATTTGAAGTTAAAAACAACAAAATAAAAATCTAATTCAGGATATAAATAAAAGAGAAAACAACAAACTTATGTTAATATTATATTCAGATAAAATAGAATTTAACACAGTTTGAAATAATAAAAGTTAATAAGAATGTATACATCCGTATCTGTTATATAAAAATAGATTGTGAAGAAAAACAATTTCTAATACATTACAATTATTATTATTATTAATATAATTGCTATTCTTAACATAATTAATATAAACAAAACAAATTTCATATTAAACACTCTATATTTATATAATGGTGAGACAAATGATTAAAACTAAAATGAAAAAGGACATGATTTTGAAAAAGGATCTTAAATAAAACTTATATTAATAATAATTATTAATTTATTAATCAAGTTTTGCTGAGATTGTAGTTAAAAAGAAGTTCAAATGAATAAATGATGGAATATGAAATGAAATATTTAACAAAATCATTTTCATAGCATAACACATAAACAAAATGTTTTATGTTTGCTTCAAATGAAATACAAATGATATGATGATGTTAAAAATAACACAATTATGATGACAAAAAATACGAATGCTTCTTGTATGTTAATAAAAATGATTAATGGTTAAAAATTTAATTAACAACGTGCATTCTTATAATAATTATTATATTATATAATGAAAGTTTCAACGGAAGAGAAAAGACTCGACGAAAATTATATTAGAAAATAGAATTTTTTCGCGTATAAGAAATTGAAAATGAATTAAAGAAAAATTTTTATCTTATAAAATGTGAAGAAGAAAATTACTTTCGAACTCGAATAGATTTTGCAAATTGAATATGAATATCACAGACAAGTTATAGTGCTCAGATATTGTGTTTTTATATAAAAGATAAAGAATAATTTATATAATTGTATAACCTGAGTACATTACATTGTGCTGTGCTTGGACATGTTGTAATTTTATTGCAACTTTAAAGAATTGAATTTGTGTAAATGATAAAAATTTGAATTTATACCGTCCTATCCTACCAAAATTTTCATGTTTATCAAAGAGAGAAATTATAAATAAAATCAAAACAAGTTAATGGATTGAATTGTTAATTTTCGGAAATTATTTTTGGAATGATATTGTTTAGAATTTTCAATAATTAAATGTAAATGAAAGAATTGGAATAATGCATTTTGTTCAAAAATAATTCACGAATATCACCAGACTTGAGCATAATGTTGATTTATTAGAAATAACTAACTTTGTAACCGAAACTAAACCCTGATTTCATCAGATATTGTTTTATATTTTCGTTTAAAATAATGAAAACACAAGAAAACCCTGATATTTTTTTCCTAAACTTAAGTCGTTCGTGCATGTTATTTATATTTTAGTTTAAGTTATTAATTACTATTTTATGTTTGGTACGCATGATTTGTTATACGTGCAATAACGAAATTTATTTTTTTAGATTTCATAAAAACCTTAACTAAGTGAATGAATATATGAAAAATTTTCAAATTTTTTCGTTTGTATTCTACTCCAGCAATATATTTTTTAATGTAGTACGTTGTTTCTTTTATTTTGTTTCGAATTGAAAATTGAAAACAATTTTATATAGATTTTTATGATTTGAATATGTTCTACAGGATTATCACATTATTTAGTTCCTTGATTGTAAATCGTATTAAATTCATCTTGAGAAGATATATCTCAAAGCAGCAGTGTAGCTTCTAAAGAATCAACATAAATCAACATGATCTGGATTGGGAAAGCCACTTCCATGTGGCAGGTAATTGGATATAAGACATGTTATCCATTGGGTTATGATTGTTGTCATTTGCATGCACTTTGTTTGATTGTGATGTTTTCGTTTATTATGTTCCAGTGTGAAGATATGATTTCTGTTGTTAAACTCCTCAATCGAAAGCGGTAAAAGTTGCAATAAACAAGATAACTAAATGAAAATGAAAACATGAAACTGGAAAAATGCAAGCATAAAAAGATTTATTCATTAAAGAAATGTAAAATTTAAGGACTTGATATCTTAACAATTAATGTATTAACAACTAAATAACGAACTAAGTTGTCTAAGTAGGGAGTACGTATATTATGAAAATGTGAAGAAATGAAAATAAATTTTAAATTGTATATAAAAATGAATGGTTTTAAACCATAAAAATTTAACTTATAAGATTCGGAAAAAATGTGAATTAATTAATTTTGCATTACTTAATAAAAATTTGATGTGATTGTGTCGAAAATAAGATAAAATTCTTTTGGTTTTAAGCAGAAATTATGTTTTTAACAAGATGGAGGTTGTAATCCAATTTTTTAATTACTTAAAACAATTGATAATTATAGAATCTTTTGATTTATTTGATTTTCTTAAAATCAATGAGTAGCTACTTTCGATTTAATTACTGTTTTAAATAAATTTATTGAAAATAAAACAAAGTAAAAACAGTACGAAGTAATTTTTGGAACGAGGTGCCTTGTTTATTTAGATGAAAATAAAAATGAGAGAAAGATCTGTTACAAAGACACAAAATATATAGTTCAACAAAGAAATAAACAAATAAACAAAATGTAATAACATTCAAATCTCAAGCAGGACAAAGATTGTTTTCAAAGTGTAAAATTTTTAAGTTTTAAACTTTTATGTACCTTTGGAAATGAAGAATATTCAAAACAAAATACAGGCTTTAAACAAACAATACCAGCTATGCATCAGAAGTTTAAAAATCCAAATAATCATTTAATCAAGCTCAGAAATAAAAACAGAAACATATTAATTAAAAGTTAAAAAACGTAAAAATTAACGCATGTATATTTAGCAAAAATAAAAAACAAAAACATAAGATTCGACTGATTTATTAAGGGATTGGTGCAACATTTAAAAATGATGAAAAATATTTAATTATTATTGATAAATTAAAATTAAAATTAAGTCTAACTGAAAATTTATTTTAAAAGAAAATCATTAAGAGAATGTATATTATGTAAACAAACCTCTTTCTGTTTAAATTTAAATTGAACTTAAATTGAATTATTAATTTCTTAATTTTAATAATGAATTGAATCAAAAATTTGTTTCGATTTCAATTGTAATTAATTTAATTAAAACTATTTCCTATTGTTCTAGAGAGAAAATGTTGTTTATATTTTTACTAAACGAAATTTACATATTTTAGATTTTTATAAATTTTTAAAAAATACTTTCGATTGATTCAAAAATGTTTCGTTTGGAATATGTTTAATTGAACATTTTTAACATTTAGTTTTAATTTATAATGTAAAATTTACCGAGCATATTATAATCAAGAATGCATTCATGTATCAATTAAATGGATATAAGAGAATCATGTAAAAATTGTTTATTAGTTTGGCCTCCCGTATTTTCTGTATAAGAATATTATGAATGATAATTATTATTAAAAATGAATAATTAAATAATATTTATTAAATGATAAGCATTTGAGAAAATGTAAAAATTCAGAAAAAAACACACAACATTATTGAATGAGACGAACATATATTATATATGACACATATATATATATTATACACATAACAGATAAAGAAAAAATAGGTGTAAATTTTTATTTTTTAGAACTTTAAATAAATAATGCGTAAAAATTTCAAAAAAAAAACAAATTTATCCTTCCTTTTGTGTTCCTAAGTTTAAATTGTTGATTTTATTTAACGTTTCATTTACAAATTGTTTTATTATTATAATCCTTATTTCTTAATTAATTTCATTTTTATTTAGATTTTTAATTGTTTCAATTGATGTTAATTGAGGGGATGCTTATGATTTGTTGGATTGTATGAAGTGGTGGAACGTGTTGGGCTTTGTGTGTCTGTGTTTATGTGTTTAACTACACTTACCTTAAACTTAAACAAATCAATCATCTAATTGCTACAAGTCTATAGTTATTATCATTTATTACTAATCATCTCCATGAAATTTACAAAGTAATATTAAGTAAAGTTTCACAAATATACGTACGAATACCAAAAGAGCTATAACTAGAATACAACAGTTTTGTACATATAAAACATTTATAAAAATAGCAATAGTTTTTGTTTGACTGCTTATCTTCCACGATATCACTTAGGGATACATGTAGAGCAATTAGCACAACAGCTTCATGTGTCAGATTTTGATTAATCGACCGCCATTATGCCTTAATGGTACCTGTTGGGTATAGCAGGACAAAACAGAAGCATTGAAACATTAAAAATTAAATATAAAAACACAGAGAACACATTCAAATCTTGCTGTAATCTTAACCATAACTTACCTCACTATAAGGTAGGAAGAATTGGAGGTCTGGCTAGGCTACATTCTCTGAAATTTGTAGAACATTTTGAAGTCGATCATCAACGAGTGAGTTATGACAGTTCGCAATCACAGATGGCATTACTGTCGCTTTGAATTTCACCCAGGAGTCTCAAGGTGGAAATATAATGCAAGGCTTGACATTTCTTGTCATTGCTATTGCTCTGCATGTGACAATTGACGTGTGACGCGTGAAAATTTCAATCGCTATTTTAACAGCTTCCATTGAAATGCATGGGACTAAATTCACGACGCAACGGTTGTGTTATATTTCCAGCTTCAGAGGTACCTTCGGAAGTCTCCACTGTTAGGGGGGTATTTGAATCAGTGTTTTTGGTGTCCGTTTGATTTATAATTATGTGTTTCACTATAATTTTTTAATTTAAAATTTAATTTGAATTCTATAAATTACATGAAAACTAAAATTTAAAAATTAATTTTTTAAATTAAAATCAATGCATCTAACTAGATAAGGCTGTAGTAAACCTTGAATGGTGGATATAAAACGTAAAGAATGAATGCGAGTGTGTTCATTTTGAAAGTAAAATTATGTAAATGATCGTCACTAATTATAATTATAATTATAATTAATTTAATAATAATTTTTTGTATGAATATTTCTATAATTAGAATATGATTAGTAGAAGAAAGTAATTAGTTTTAACAAGAAGTTTTAGAGCATAAAAGTGTCCGCATTCAAATTAGAACTGTCAACTTAAGGTCTTGTTAATTAATTTTCCCTCACTAATTACCGTAAGTGTTGACAGTTTTAATGTTAAATTAAAAAACAATACAGTGAAACGTCATGAAAGTGAAAGTAGAAAGTCTGGCAGAATTTTTTAATTTTTAAAAAATTTGTAATTAACGAAATTTGAAAAATTAAACCGAAATAATTTGACTGATGCAAAACGGTGCTGTTGGAATTTTTATTGAGCAAAGTATGTGAACGTGGTGTGTTTTGTTTTAACAAAATTAAAAATAATTTCTTGTGCAAGTTTTCCTCGGTAATAAAACTTTTTCAAAAATGAATAAAAATAAATTACAATAAATTAATAGAGACGTATCTACTGCCACTGTACAACGTTCAATTAAAATTAAGAAAATTAAATTAAGCCGTTCAAATCGCCATTTTTTGCGATTATTGCATACTAAACGAATAATGCGAAACAGCGTAATTTCTACAGCGTTTTTAACAACGTTAAAGCGACTGATAAATTTAAAAATAAATAATGCTTCGATAGCAGCACGCTGCTGTACTCGTATTTAAAAAATTTAAAACGTTTTTCCAACACATTTTATTCGGAAAAAACTGCCATTTTCAACGCCATCTATCATCGATGGTGTAATGCATCGTCAATATGAATGTTTTCCTTAAAAATTTAAGCTTTCTTAAGACTCGAATAATGTTAATGTTAATATTAAAAGTATTTAACGTCGACGTCTTTAAACATCGAGAGGAAAACTGTGCATTTACTCTTTTCGTACTGAAGTATCTACCGAGTACCGACCATAGGACATACGTAATTTCGTGTCAAAGTGACATGTTCTTGATGGATGACATTTTCAAATAGGGCGTTTGACGTTTTGATGACCATCAAGGATTGCACTTTGAAACGCAGGTTTTGGGGTGAGGGAGTACATTTCAATTTGTGGACAGCTGAGGTGCTTTCGAGTAAGAGGAAGAAGACTTTTTGCAGAATTCCTGTTTGAGGTTATGCTTGACATTCTTGAGTTTTTAACATTATTTTCTAACAGATTCTGTTCGGTAGAAATCGGTATTCTGGTGGCAAAAGTTAACAAGTTTTCTGTTAAAAATCTGTTACTGAAACAGGTCCGAAATGCGTCGACTTAAACTTAACAGGTTTTCTGTTGAGAAAGTTGACAGATTTGGCTTCAAACAGGTTTCGAAATTAAAATTTGTTCAGAATGTCAATGTTGTTCTGTCATTCTGACAGTTTGAAAAGCGACTAACTTCAGTTGGATTCTGCAGAAATGTTCTTCTTCCAAAGATAGACTTGTTATTTGTAGAATTTTCTCATTAATTTTTTTAGAAAATTTCTTAACAACAAACACTTAGTGTTTTAGTAATAGTTTAATTTTTTTAAAAATTAAAGGAAAAAATGTTTTTTATGTAATAAAAAAAATTGGTGCCTTTGATTATGTAGTGCTTTGCATTCGTTAAACGATTGCATTTGAAACATGAGTAGGGAAATTTTGAATTTTTTTAAATTGTTTTTAAATTTAATAAGTAAATAAAATTTAGTTTCTATAATTAGAACGAGAAGACTCAACAAATACGCGTGTGCGTGGTTTATAGAAAAAAGCATTTTGTTGGGATTTTTAACAAATATTTTATTTGGTAACGAAATTAGTTCACTGCCAAAATTATTTAATTTTTAAAATTTAATTTATTTCCAGTTAATTTGATTTAATTAAGAAGACACACTGTCAGAGAGGAGAGCGTTACGGTGCAAATAATAATCGGCGAAACAAACTTTTATGATTTAAATCTTAACGTAAAGTAAAAAACACTTTTTCTAACGTACAATTAAATATTAAAAATTATATATTTAACAAATCACATGCAACAGAGGTAAAATATAATAAAATAGAGTGTGCAACATGTACAAATTTTTCTATAAAATATAAATACAACAAACCATAGGCAGTTCAAAAGCAACAATAAAATAAAAATAAAAATAAAAATGAAAAATTAAAACAGCTTAAAAACAATAAATAATAAATAAAGTAAAATATTTTAACTGTACAAAGTGTTTAATTTTACTGTTGAAAACTCTTCGAACTTTATTTAATCTAAGAAATTGTATTCAAGTCAGATATGCACATGTAATTTAAAGAAGAATATAAAGATAAGTTTAAAAAATAAATAAATATAAAAGAAAATTTATATTTAGCAGTCATAGAGTTTACAATTATTTAATGCGATAAGAAATAAACGAAATGAAGTTTGAAACAAACTGGAACGTTTAAAAATGCTTAAATGAAAAGTTACTTTAAGCAGATGACACAGTCAAGGTATAAGTATGTTAAAAATAAAAAATGGAAATGTATTAAAAACTTTATAAATATATATATATATATCAATTAAAAGTAAAAATATATTTACTACACATTATTATTAATTAGTCCATTGTAAGCGCTGGAAAATGGAAAATTTCAAGTGAACATATACACAAAATTGAATGTAAAAAGTTAAAAACAAAAAAATATCAGAATGTTGGCAGTTCTGAAGGAAAATACAAAATTTCAGAAATTCGCAGTGACGAGAGAGAGAGAGAGAGAGAGACAGAGAGAGGAAGTAAATAATATATATTTAAATATGAAAAAAATGGGAAAATATAAAAATAAAAATTGAAAAAATTATTAAAAATAAAAAATTTAAAAAATTTTTTTATGTAGGACCGATGGAGTGTAGTAGGCAATGAATTCGAGGCGGAGAGAAATGATGATTATATGAAAATTGTCTCATATTTTTTTTATACATAGAAATCCATAATTATAAGAAATAAATAAATTTGAACATGTTTAAAATAAAAATGGGGATTCAATCATTTTATTTTGAAAATATTTTCTGAATGACATCCGCCATTTGCGGTCAATTTTTGAGTTGAAGAAAAGTATTCAATGTAAACGTTGGTTTGAGTTTCGGATTTGATGCGAAGATGTGCTCATTTATCAAAGACACATTCATTAATTGGAAAAATGATGTTTCGCATTTCGAAGAGTGGATCGCGTGGATTTCTTGAGAATTTTTTTTGAGAGTAAATATTTCAACTGAATTTTTTCTCATTTAATTTTCCTGAAAATGAATTTGCGATATCAATCGTTCCCCGAAGAAATCTGTTTACGATTTAGTGTTGCAAATAAATTTCCGAAGCGGTGACCTCTTACACTGGAACACTGCTGATAGCGAGGAATAGGTCTGATACGGCTCAGTGTATAAAATAAGCCGCGCTACAACTGAGCAGTGTTATTAGTGTCTGACTATCGTCTGCGAGATGTACAGAAGTTTTTGCTTGATCGTGTTAGCTGCGTTTGCGGGGGGATCAGTCATTCCAGTGGACGACTGCGTATTCCCATTGGCCGGTGACAACTGGAGGATCTTCTGGCCACTTGTATTCCGGGAGGACGGATCGTTTGTGGAGTTGAACGAAGGAGGAAATGTGATCGTGCCGAAAGGTGATACTGTGCTCGTGTCTTGTGGACCGAATTATGTGGCCAAGTACCAACCAAAGCGGTTTGTGACTGCAAAGTGTGAAGAAGACGGAAAGTTTACAGTGGAGAATGAGTTGAAACTGAAGTCAGCTGCAGATCTTGGCTGCGACTTGAGAACTATAGAAGAGATGTCAGCTACAGTACCTGGCTGTCCTGCCGAACAAACTGGAGTGAAGTTTGGGTTTGTGAACCCAGCGGACTCGTTCACTTACGTGACTGGTGAGGCTTGTTATGACATTCCTGCTGGAAGACTGCTATTCGCTCATGTTGGTCTGGGAGACATTTCTGACGCTGTCCTGGAAGTTCAGAACAGGTACTTCCTTACCAGTTCCCCACCACCATTCTCATCGTACAAAGTGGACTTCATGAAAGCCTTCCGCCTTGACGAATTCAACGCTAGACTCCGTACTGCTCTGAAAGTACAGACAGTTCCAATGTTCGACATGGATCGATTCATCAACGCGGATCTGCTACTGCATCCACAGCTAGTGCAGACTATGAAGCTACCATGGAACTACGTCGTTCGTCATGATGACTTAGACAACTACGATTTGCTGAGGAAGGACATTGGTGCCTTGAAGACTTTGCGAGACGTTTACACTGGAAGCAGTTCCACCTTGAGGTTAGAAGACAGTGAAGGCAAGTCGGTTGGGATTTATCTGAACAGTACGGCTACCGTGCCTCGTTTCCCAGTTCCGGAATACATTTGGATTCTTGTGAAGAGTGGAGCTAGAGCGACTGCATTCGTTGTCTTCAACAATCCGAAACTGACAGAGGAGGAGCTCCAGGAGAAATCCTTCTGCGAAAGCCATTGCTCTGAAATTCGTTTCCTGACGAATCTTGGCAAGGATGAGAGGTACTTGAATCGTCGACGGGGAGGTGTCCTGTGCTGCACCTACGAAGAGTTCAGGGAGAAAGCTGAAGCAACACTTCCTTCTCTAACTGGAATCACTGGGATATTGAAGTGATGTTGAATAATCTGTTATAAATTTCAATATTTTATTACAAAATTTATCGCAAAATTGTTATTTTTTTTAATGAAGAGTTAAAGTTCAGCTGCAGGCGTCGTTGTTGACAACAATTAATCAATTTGTTGTTAAAATATTTGCAAAATATAAGAAATCAAAGAAAAATAACATAATATCATTTGTGGTGATTTTCCTAGCAAATGTGCGACATTCCGAATATCAACCATTGAAGTAACAACACAGGGATGTCGCATACGCAAATCTATATTGTCGGTAAGTGGAGGAAAATGGTTCATTCTACCAAAATCAACATGAATGTAGTATTAGTATCAAAAATATTTAATTTTAATTGGAAATTTAATTCCCAAACAACTTTTTCATCAATGAGAAAAACGCACCCAAGCAACTCTTCTGTTGATTCTCCCTTCCACTTGTTACGTGTTCAATCATGTCAACAAACGAAACTTGTCAAGTCGTCTGTCAGTTCCCGTCGCGAGTGAATGTGGTTAATATGGAAAACGTGAAAATGATTTTCGAATATTCGCAAATACGCTTAGTTTAAAGTTTAAAAATTTAACGAAACTTGTTAAATTAGAAGTTCTTGTTTTACTAGAAGTAGAAAATTTACTTCGTTTATGTGTTTTTGTTGCGTCAAAAAGAGAAATGTCGTTCAACACGAAAATGTAGTACGCCGCAAAATTTGACAATTTAACGCGATGTCGCGGCATTCAATGGTGTTAATTGGAAAAATAATTAATTAAATTTATTGGAAAATTTGTTTTATTTGAGCATTTTGTCAGATTCTGTGCATTACCAAATCAGGAATGTCTCGGAATCATGAACTAACCCGACCCAACGAATATGATGGACTGCTGAGTGAGTACGAAAGTTGATCAATTCGTGTTGAATCAATTTTACCAAATAAATTGAAACATTTTTATACGTTAATTATAAAATAAATCAGCGCTTATTGTTAAATGATTCTGCATGTTCTTGACAATTATATATTACTCTATTTGATAACTCTGTTTACATATATGTTATCATCTGGCAAAAAGTCAGTCAATAAGATTAGCATGGTTACATGTACTGTGCATTTCCCCCTTCTATTTCTATTAAACCGTTCAATATGATGTCACTCCATTGAAATTGAAGTAGATTTCGGTCAATTGCTCAAATTGATTTTTGACAGAGTGTCGATTCAAAATGTGATTTTTTTGAGTCAATAACGAATGAAACATTTATGAGGCACGGCATGAACACGTGTGGAAATTTCCAATTAGAATCAATGGGAATGAAAGCACCTTTTATTGTTTACAAATATTCATTAGCAGGAAAGTGCTGCCAACGTTACATTTCCCCACTGAGAGCTTTTTCTGTTACAAGAATAAGTTTGTGTCAAAACCATGCGAAAGTTTAGTGAATGCACAAACCACATTTGAATTTTTCAAAATGGCGGATTTGAAATGTCAATAATTTGTGGAGAGAAAATTGGCCCCCGGGGGGCAACCCTGACTGATGGAAAAAGGATGAGAAATCTATTTAGGAAATGACTCCCTCACGGTACGTTGAATTTGAAAAGAGTAAAACTTCCCTCAGGATGTTGTGGTTGGAGGACACCTTGAAAACGACACACACACACACATTTCGATGACGAATGCATGAGATGCAAGTTACGAGATAATAAGGTCACATTTTGTTCATTAAAAATGATGAGAGCAATTGAGGTTATTCAAGACGACACACCACTCACCCTTGAGTGAGAACGAGAGCGAAATGTGACTCAGTGTTGGATTTTTCAAACTCGCAAGTGAAAATTCACCAAATGCCAGAACGGATGTTTGTGTTTGATGAATCCTAAAAGGATCAAATGGACAAGCATGAAATCCATTATCGGATGATAACCTGAAAATGGACTCTAATCAATTAGAGGTGAATCCGTAAAACGATACCATCGACTTTGATTTGGTCATAATTCAGGATTTAGTTTGTCATTTACGAAATACTCTATGAAATACTTAAGGAGCACTGTAACTTCTACATCAGAGTCACGATAAGACTTTTAGACAGGCACTCCTTTAAAACTGCGAACGTGCTCCACACCTTAATAGAGTGAAAATGACTGAGCAGTGTCCATCACAGAATCGTTGTCCAGTTACCAGTAACGAAAATAAACCCTGGACACATCTACCTCAAACCTAAATCGAATTTTCCACATTAGCCACTTTGGAAATGTTAAAAAATTTAATTAAACAAAACTCGAGTACTCTGCTTTCGGATAATAATTCACGAAAACCCCCAATTTATAATGTCCTTTCACGTATTCCTTCATTTTCACTGCTTTTAACCTAATAAACTTCAAAGTGATGTGGGCCTTCGTGTCCTTATCTCGAGGAGCATGCAAGGATACGTGGGAATTTTCTTTTAATGGAATTAACGGTAATTAATACAAGATTCGAGTGAAAGTTGCTGGAAAAATTCTTAAAGTTTTAACCCGAGAAATTGAAACGCAGACAAACAGACGCCAAAAGGATACAAATCCTCCATGGAAGATGCCAGAAAATCAATTTTCTATCAATTATTCAACTCATTCATACACTAAGTGCTCTCTGTATGCAAAGTTGTCAATTAATTGAAGACATGAAGCCAACCTGGCTCCTGTGCAAGCATTTGTTGCATCTCCAGGATTGTTGCATCCATGAGACAGGATAACATGAAAATTATGTCACTTTGAACGACATCATTAGCTTTCATCCACATTAAAAGCATTTGAACGAATGGCAAGGATGTCATCCTGCGCTCCAACATATTCCATTCCCAGGACGAATCGTTCAGGACAACTCCGTCGACCAGTTGGAGCTTGGCGGTCGTACACGATGCACGGATTCTGGGTGTGCTTCCGCGTTTAGCCACAAGCCTCAAGGCACAAGGCACAAGGATATTTCTTGTATCCTTTTTCGGTGTGTACACTTTTTCGCGTTATTTCACGCCACACTCTTGTCGGGTTAACACGCGCTGGTACAGGACACCATGATGTCGAGTAGCAGTCACTATCAATTTCGCGCTTTCGTCCTTTCGATTGTGCTGCTGTCTGCATCTCATTGTCCTTTCGAGTGAATTTGTGAATGAAGTTAAACCAAGTTACTGTGCTTTTTCTTGTGATGGTAAAAATGCTTAAAAAGTGAATTGTGTGCCAAGAAATTTTAAGTTCATTTAAAACACAAATGAACTAGTTCAATTTATTTGGATTCTATTCACGGAAAATACTTGAATTTTCCTTAAAATTTTTCAAAAATTCAAGAAAGTTTAATTTTCGTACGTGGAAGTCATGAAGAATTCCTTGAAATTTGAGTGACTTTTCAAAGTCAACCTTACAAATGCAAATTCGAACAAAACCCTGCAATTGTTTTTATCAAATTTGACTGGCTCGAAAGAACCTAACAGGCAATATGCATTAACTAAAAACCATTTCAATTGAAATTCTACATTTCACGTATTGAAATGTAGAATTTCATAACCACTTCTTTCATTTGAAGAGCAGAAAATCCCTGACATAGTTAATAACGAATAACTTGGATGTCTGATAACAGTGTGATAAGGTTGCTGCTACTGAAGTGCCTGTCAATTACCTGTCAATTGAAGTATCTTGAAATCTAATCTCTTGTACCAAAAGATCCACTTAGAACGTCTCCAATGCAGTGACAGTCATAACTGAATCGATTCAAATTCAATTGAATCCATCATGATGCAGGTGCAGGCTACAGAACGAAACCATAGTTCAAGTTCATATTTATCCACAACACTCACGGTTATATCCTTATACAGCAACGGAAGTGCATAACCATTATAGAAGCAGCAAAATGCAGACGAAATTCTACTTCACCTGAATATCAAATTTCCGATTTGCAATCACATCAATTTGCCGTAGAGAAATTTCTATACAATCCCAAATGTGTCTCTACGTTTTTTTTCAGTTTATAAGGAGAAGGTGTTTAATAAAGGTTAGATAAAAAGTATGAAAATGTCCTTGTCGAAATGTCCTTAAATAAAAATGGATGCGCATCAGCAACGTTTTGTCACAGTGGAATGGGTTCCATTTGTTTTCTTATTTTAAATGGAAAATTATGAATTCATGAGGCACACGTTTCTCCATATTGTATTGACGTTTGGTTCATTCAAATTCATTTTAAGACAAGCAAAAAATTGCATAACAACTAGGCAGTTTTTAGTTGCACTTCTCTGTCCAAAAATATAAGATGGCGTTTGTGTCGTTTGGTGGATTTAACGAATAGAAATTTGAAACTTCTTTTCTTGGCACATGAATCATGATTCAAATGGAAAAAATTAATTAATTGAAGTGTGCCTTGCAATAAAACAAAAGAATAAAAATAACGTGGAATTGCATTTATCAACGTGAACCACATAAAAGTGCCTTTATTCATTTGACATTTGTCTTGAAATTGTGATTTAATATAAAACAATAAAAAAATGTCCGACCATAGACCCCATCACAGTGTTGAGTTGAGGAACATTCAACGTAAGGATTCCTGGAATCGTCATTCTGTGCCAACAAACCCGAATGCAGATACTCATGGAATTCTGGATTATATTCCACCCTCGTCCTCATGTGAAGTGGCATCGATCAGTGGTGGAGGATTTAGTATCAGTTCTGCTTCACAGCCACAATCCCCGAAACGAGTATCTGGCAGTTCTGGACGACAATCGCCGCATTCTTATCATTCGAGGAAACAATCCAAGGGTTCGACAATATCCCGCCAGAGTAATTTGAGTGCGAAGAGTTTGAAAAGCTCGAAAAGTGGTAAAAGTTCAAAGAGCCGCAGTTCCAGTGTTGGCAGTAGAAAACGTATTCGACTCACTGCTTCGTTTATACGCAAGAAACGCGAAGAGTATGAAGGTAAGAAAATAATTTCTTAAAAAATTTTGTTCAATTTGAATTCCAAAAATGAAAACGAAAATTTTAAAACGCGACATCAATTCCCACTTTCCCGCCTGACAGACCAGACAGCAAGCGCCGTGTGTTCTACTTTACTCCGAATGAAACGCAAGCAAATGCCAGTAAGTCTGCAAAATAACAGCAAGCGCCGAATGTTCTACTTTCTTCGCTCGAAGAGCAATGCTTGTGAACGGATCACATAGGGACAAAGAGAAGTAACTACAGGAACGGAAAAACATGCGAGACTGTTCGAACTCATTCCCATCCTGTAGTTATTTGATTTTTATGATTTTGCGGTTTAGTTTCGAATTGTGTTGTGTCCAAATTTGACAGTATCTGCCCCCACCCTTCCCATGGGAGCATGAAATTTTTAAACAATCCAAATAAAAATCCCAATATAAACCGGGTTAACGAGGCTTTAGTGTGAAATCAGTTAAATTGCGCAGTAAAAAAGACTTCCAATTTGACTGGCCATTAAAAAATCGTCCTTGTTGCGGTCAGTAAATCCGGAATTTTCAAATTGACACATTCAACAGTTAATTTCGTTCATTTCGGATCGGGTAATTACTCAAACGTCATTATCCTTAAAGGATAAATTTCATTACCCAACTACGATTGTTACGCTGATATGGCGGTGGCGGTTTGTGTGGCTGACAGGGAGTCCTTGGATGTTGTCGAAATTCTCGGTAAAAGTTTTATTTTAATGCTCCAGTTAATGGTGCCTTTAATGGACACTAAATGTCTTCCGAGAATTCCTGGAGGACAGGAATGATAGGAACACCTCCAGAAATGTCAAACAAATTTTGGGCTTGACAGTTAAAACGTCATTACTCCATGTGGAGTTCACTGGATACAACAGGATTCAGGATAATTAATTTCTTCCTTGGGTTAAATCAAGAAGGGTTTCCTTCGGAGTTTAAATCCGAGTTATATCATCAACAAGTTGTTCGTCCTTGCAACCTTCCGAGAACATTCCCTGGAAGGTGATACTTCGGAAACTCGGTCATCAATGAGGGAACGTGGGAACGTATCCTTTTTAGTCGAACATAATTAACGCTTTTACGGGTTCAAGGATCAATCCGTTCGTGTAAATATGAAATTTGACAGCTTTCATCAAAATGGCGGACACTTTAAGTAAAAAAAACAGTTAAACTGTCAAATGTAATTCAAAATGGCGTAGCAATTCGTCTTGTTTGCTGCCATAACACGCCGGTTTTAATGGATATCGTGGTTATAAAGCGACATTTTACAACCTATTTCGACTAATTGACGTTAGACATGAATGTCCCCGTCTCCGGGATAAGAGAATTTCCCCGCGAAAATCCACAAATTTTGACGCGAAAATTGCCTGCGATAAAACTTCGTCTTGTGGGACATTAATTTTTACGCGTGAAATTAAAATAAATTATAGAATTTTTTTATTGGCACATACGTGCACTTTGTGTTAGACTAATTTTAGACCAGTTAATCATTTCGCATGAACAGTAAATGTGCAGTAATTTGCAGCATCTTGACACAGGTTTGTGGTTTCTTCAGTTTATTCTTGAAATTATGACGAATAATTCGCCAGAAACTCATCTCGATCACGCGATGTGCTGTTCAAAACTGATCATTTCGAACGGTCAAGTAAAACTGTCGCGATAGCTGGTCATCTTTGACAACATATGGAACAAAATGTGACAATTGACGTGTAACGCGTGAAAATTTCCAAAACGGAGCAACAGTTGCCGATCGTGTGTGACCAGCTGTCAAACTTGAATGCTCGTCTGTTTGGTTGTGTGAGACGATAAACCGGAAATGCTACAAGAAGCACCGTTCCTGCACCTGAACTCGTGAAAACTGGTTTCCGAACTTGAATGCGTGTCTCAAGTGGCTACCACTGTATTGCAATTGTGACGTTTCAAAAACGTAAACGTCGTGTGAACTCGGCCTTATGCCAACCACACAAATTTGTTTATCGACTATCAATACGAGGTCGTCACTGTGACACATGGAGCGGGTTTAACATGGCGGCGACCACAGCTAAACGAATGAACGAAGTAGAAAAAAAATCGTAATAAAACCACGGTCCGTCCCCGACCCGCTTCCATGCTCGTCGCGTCGTGTGCTGCGCCAAGCGAAGAGAAAATAAATTTTTCAATTTTAGTGCTAGTGGGGCTTTTGTTGCGGCGACTTAATTTACAACTGACAGTTGATTTGAATTCTGTTAATTCTAAGTTCCACCACCAGAGTGGATTCGTTTAATCGGGTGAAATGTCAAGTGAAACGTTTAAAAGTGAATCTCCCGAATATGACGACATCTGTGTGTCAGTGTGTGAATGTTTACAAACAAGCTTGTGATGATGATCTACTAATTGTTGCAATGCAATTTCTATAATTAAGTTTTCTAGCTTTCTAATTGTCATTCAGTGAAAGGTCAAACAAGTGTTTGTTTGTAAATACTCGTAGCAAAAAAGTTAAATATTTTTTCATATAATCATGCGAAACGGGGCTAAAGCATCACCTGTCATTATCGGTAATTCAACAATTGAACGTGTTAAACGTGTGAACTCGTGAAATGTAAATAAAACCTGTGGTTTTCGTGTGTTTTTACTTTTAAAATTAACATTACCTCATTCGATTTGATGCAACAAAACCATTTTATGAGTAAAATTCGCTTAAAATTTGACAGCTGTCAAAAGTAAACGATGGCGTACAAATTCGTTAGAATGCTGTGCACTAACAACGGATATGCTGCCGGTTTGAAAACGTTTTCTCTTCTATGCTTCTCTAATTAATTAACCCGTGTTAATTATAATTAGTTTGATTACTAACACTGTCTATCACTAACGAACAATTGATTCGCTTCTGCGTGACATGTATTAGAATTGAATTTAAACTGTCAATTAACTGTCATTCGTGATAGGATTGTAAACGTTGGTTTGTGTTTTGGGTTCGCATTAAACTTCTGTTAGTGTGGCACTAAACCTTTAGTGGTAACTAACTTGAAATTTTTGCAGATTTTCTGCATTTATTTCTCATCAAAGAAAATTTTATTGTTACAAACCACGACTTCCCACAGAAATTCTGTCATGTTCCGTCATATCAGTGGAATGAAACAAATCAGTCGCGGGGAATTTTTATTTCCCAGTTGAAGCTGATAAGACTTGATTTGTTTTTCATTTGTCATTCGTAAAAATCACAACAATATACTTGATTTGGATTTCATGTAGTCATTATCTGTTTGTTTGTAATGCATCATCAGGGTATAGATTAGGTTTTGTTTGACGAGTCACTATCTCCATTGAACGTCAATCAGCAGTTTCGTGATTGCATCGAGAAGTGTCAAAATTCATAAGAAATCTAATACGAGACGGAGATGTCGATGTGTGCGTCACGCATGGTTTGTGTTGTGACAATTCATTTCTCAGCAAACCCTTTTCTGTTACGGAAAATATATCGAATGACAATAACTCAATATTATTTATTAATAAGCACAACAGCAGCCGCACAACGTGCGTATGTGTAACAGAAAATAGCGGAATGGAATGTAGACGGTTTCGTGTTTCGTGTTTTGTAAGAAAAGAGTAATTGACTTCCTGGTTGTATATATATAAGTGTCAGTAATCGATACTATACAAAATATCCAATTGTCAATTGTCAATCGATATCATTATTTTCACTTTTACGACATTTTATTTATATCCACCACTAATCGTAGCTAATGAGGAGTTTTATTTTTACGTGGATAATCGTAACCGCGCAGTTTGTCACCTTCATATCAGAGTTATCGTTTTGTCAATAAAATTGTGAAAAAGACACGAACATTCATGCTGCACTTTCAAATTGAGTCTTTATTGCACTTTAACAAATGCACACGGAAATCGACAATCACGCCACCTGCTGCTAGTCAAATTTTCTTCGAACACGAAATTTTCGAACTACATTTAACCATCTGTCACAGGTGGTTTCGTCGGTTGAGTGAAACGCGAATTTGGCCAGTGTCCAAATGCAGCAGGCTCCAAATTGACGTTTCCAAGATGCACGTGAAGTTGGTTCCGCTGTGAGTTGACGTTCGAATTCAGTTCATCTAACGCTAACAAGTTCCGGCAGAAGATTGCCGATCAATTTTTGAAAACTATTTTAATGGAAAATTTCCGCGTTCCCAAAATAAACTCTGAGACATTCTTGACATCAGTTCTCAAATGCAGCAAATTGGCGTTCAATTTTCGAAATATTTTCGAGCACAAATGTCTGGGAATGTAGATTCGGGTTTTTCGAATAATTAAATTAACATAACATTGTGAAACAATTAATTTAATTGAAATCAATGATTAAGTGGTTGTAGACGTTCTTAAAATAAATTTTTGTCATTTGACAATTTTGCAAAAAATTTATTTGAAAAACTGAGAGACGGCAGTTGAGAAACAGTTGAGTGAACTCGCCGTTGCTCACTGGACGTGGTTTGAAAAATTCATTTCTCCATACAAAAAATCATGCGTGTGCAACACACACACACAAACCAGAGTGACACTATTTGAGAAATAAATAAAATTCTCAGATTTATTTAAGTTTTCCGGGCCAAGGTTGACAAAGAGAACATGAAGCAATTCGTCAACGTATCAATGTCCTCCCACAAGGCTCTCCACATTTCAAAAATATTTTATAACATATCTCCAACAGTTTTTGAAAAATTTAATCCCGAAACAAAATTCGCCATTTATTATAATGTCACGGCAGTGGCAATAACATTTTGAATAGGCTATTTCTGTTCGCATGACCTACAGTTTTTAAAAATAGTCTTAAAAAGTAAATAAGAAATCGTAAAATTCTACTCGACAAAGTGGTAACGTATTTTTAAAAGATTGACTCACAAATGTGTCAGCACGCTGGCAAAGTAATTTCACTTTGAAGTCACGAGTGTGAGCATATACGAGAGAAACAAAATTCAAAATGGCTGCCAATGGAGCAGTGACGTATTTACAAAAAAACGAAACCATTCAAATGTCAAGGAAAAAACCCTTCACATGTTTCAAACTTGAGTGCGCTCTGATGAAATGACACTCCTCACACGCGAAAATGTCAAGTGGCACTGGAGGTTTTATTTGAAGAATGTTATGACATAAATCATTGAAAAATTAAAAAGTACTACATTTTTCCGTTGCAATTATGGCACACCTGAAATGAAAAGTTCACGAAAGAATTTTTAAATTACACTTTCTTTCAACAATTAAAGTTGCTTCTGTCCGCCATCTTTTTATTAGCTTTCAAACAAATGTGAAACTGAACTTTTCAGGGCGAGGGCAAACCATTTTGTAGTAATTAACAGGAAAACATGTCGGAATTCAATTCCACCCCTTCTGCACGCAACCTACCGAACTTGCTGTTGTGGAAAAGCATAGCTTTTAGCACTAAATTGAAATTACTCGACATGTTAGTGCGCTGTACTTTTTATTGTTTTACAATTCTTGAAAACTTGATGTAAAAAATTATTAAAAATGTTATTGTTACCAGGAATTTCCGAATCTGTGAAAGTGTGATACTGACTGTTCTCTCAAATACAATTTGCTTCAGACCTTGTGCTTATTGTCACTTCCTTGTAGGTTTTAATTCGCAGGTAAGATTGACCGGCATTATGGTCGTTCTTGCTCGGACAGTGAAGTTTTCGCTAGTTCGGTATTGTAGTACATTTCAGTACACAGGACAGAATTGAATTAAACCGGCATCGCTGTCAAATTTAAAAATTTTCGTTATTTTTTCTAATTGGATTTTAAGTAAAATTTTTCATTAGAAGAAATTGAATAAATTTTAATAGCTTAATTGCAATTCAATTCAATACAAAACAAAACAATTGAATCAATGAAATGACTTTGAGATGCATCAACTTGTTTTCCATAACAAGAATTGCATACAAAACATGTACTAATTTTGGTTAATGATTATTTACTCGTTTCATCGTCTAATTAAAGACTAAAACCCGACGACGATAAATGGAAGCGATCCAATGTAATTATTTTTAATTGAGTTGAACGATAACACTCACATGCAACATACATTTTCCAGTACGCCCCTCATTTGATATGTGCCGTATAAATAAAAATTTCAGTTACACCCATCCAGCTGTCAAATTGAAAAATTCCTCAAACAAAATGAATTCCAATTCCAGATCAAAGATGTCGCTTGAAAATTTGAATTTAATTAATGTTCATCGAATAAAAGGATTATCACGTTGCTTAATCAACTTAAGAAAGTATTTTAATTATTAACCGGAACAGAGGGACTGGTTCCAGTTGTACCCTCGCGCCTTCAAGGACAGCGTGTTGAGGAAACTTCTGAAGTTAAAACTAAGCGAATGACATGTGTATGACAAGTTTGAACTTCAAATTGACTGACCAGGGTCAGTTATGTGCTTTCATCAGATGAATTTTTGAGCAGCATGTGGTATTAGTCCTTAAGTATATTATCCATCGATTGGATATTTATTGATTTCATGTCCTGTCGGTGGTATACGAGTATACGAGTGTGTCTTAAAGGATGAAATCAATTTGATTCATTTAAAATTGATGTATAACCTAATGGGTCTGCTATTAACTGGGATGTACAATATATGGTACGCATTTGGTAATTTGCCAATGAAAATTGAAATTTTCTTTAAAGGAATCAATAGTTGTTAGTCCTAAAGACGTATAATCGTCTTGTCATTTACCCGATTCACGTGAGTTCTACGCTTGAAAGTGATAACAGTTTCTGGTAACTTAAATAAGTCGTGCCCGGAATACCAACTTAAAGAACCAGTTAACTATAACGAATGTGACCAGAATCACCCTGATTAGTAACAAATATCTGGTATAAAATTTGACGATTCACGGGAACCAATGGCTTCCATTCAACAATGCTGCCACCTGTAGGCACGATGAGAAATTGTTTGTAGCAATCCGTTTGATGTCGTAAGGGTAAAGTGTGAAATTTGGAAGGAATCCAGAAAATTCAAATAATTCACAAGCGAACAACAACGAAAATAATTGTCAAGAGTTCTGTCATTGTTTGTTGTTCAACTGATACGTACCTTTATCACAATGTCCACAATGAAGTCATTTATTTCACTACATTTCTTTGTAACGAAGGTGACAATTGTTCTAATATTTACTCTAAACCGACATGAAATTGATGGAGATATTCGACGCAAAAATAACTTCATTTTATCGCTAAAGTGACTTGTGGAATGATTGAAGTTGTCAGTAGCCGTGTTTTTTATTCTGATCCGGATCAAGTTGTGAATAAAAAACGCTACGTATAATTTTTCAGACTTTCAAAAATTAAAACTTTAAATTAAAATTGTAAAGCTAAATTTTCAGTAGAATGTATAAATCTTATTTGATCCTGTCCATATTTATTAATATATAATGCCTTTTTTCCGGTTTTGACAACACTAGAGAAAAATTTTACACGGAACGAAACGGAATGAAACGATTTTCGTTGATCCGAAAAATTGATCCAACTCTCAGTCTGGATCATCGTTGTTGTTGCAATTGCGTGCTATGCATTTGATCTGATCCGAACCAAATGTAATAAAAAACACGGCTAGTAATTCTCATTTGTCAGTGATTGCTTCAAAATCACTTGAAATAGCTATTTGTGTATCAAGGGTGTAAAGTGACACTTTCATGCATTCTAGGAATGCAGCATGACTGTAAGGTTGTTGAAATTTCTCCACTCGCCTTTGTACGAATGCGTCATGACCGAGTGCAAATGCAGCAACGACTGCAAGCAAGCGTCACTTTACAACCTTGATACATAAATAGCTATTATCAAATAAATGACAAAGTTGCTAATGAATTCGTGATTAATTAGTTTCACGGCGACCTACAGGACGTTAACCTGAAAAGGACAATAAATAAACTAAACACTCTCAATACGGTATAACACGTTTTGGTCCTGACCAGCCCCAGGACAATTGAAATGAAATTTTATTCATAAAATGGTTTTGACATTCGAATGCGACTCCAACTTCACATTGAAGTTTGTTTTGACGTTTCTCCGTGACTGTCAAGTTGAGTAAAAGTCTGGTGAATGTTTTAAAGTTCGGTGGAAGTTGAATTTGTTTACAAATTGAAAAAGGACGAAAAGTTTTAATGGATTATAGGAAAATATTACATGGACACCCATCAATTGAATGTGAATGTCCTTGGAAGTGACAAAAAGGAAGTGGAATTTGTGTTTGTGATACATCAAGAATTGTGTAAGTGATGCCAGCCCAACAGGATTCACAACCTTATATAGCTGGTGGGTTGCAACAAGTGCGATACTCCTTAGGCCGGATTGTGAATCGACTACGGCGTGGAACGTTTTTCGTGTGGCGTAGGGCACGTCAAAGGTTCGGGAAAACCCTCTTGGATCCATCAAATGCATACCCATCAACATCAACCCCGACAGTAGTGCCAACTATTATTATTCCTGATGAAAGTAGTTCAACTTCAATGGCGGCAAGGAATGGTGGCGATGATGGCGATGTATTCACTTTTGGTCTGAGGTCGAGGTCGAGGCCCACCCCAACACCAACGTCATCGACTTCGGCTGGGACTACAACAACAACTGTGTCAACAATCGAACTGAGTGAGCATGCGTCATATTTATTTTATTCGTCCTTTTCACCTAGTATTGGTGTCCAACTCCAAAGGGTGGTTAGACCAAATTCAATTTTCTCTCATATTCCAGTTCCACTTATCACCCTGTACCAAATATTGTCAACCATTTACCGCCAAAAGAGCAAGGACTTCCAAGTCACCCTGTCAAATTCCCCTCCACCCATACATCGTCTGGTAGCAAGAATCACAAGATCAGGACACTTCCTCGTCGGCATGTGTTGGTGTTGAGTTGTTTGTACACAACGTAGTGTAAAAGTTCAGCATGTCCTTTTCTCACACAAACCGAAAAATGTCCTTTTTCCTCCTGTCGTGCGAATCTGAACCAGTGATTCTTGTAATTTCGTCCTAGTCGAGTGTCAACCGATTTCGTGCTATGTGGCGAGGACATATTTGCGTCGTGTTGTGAAAGGATATTTTTGAAAAATTTCATTTTTATGAATGTTGCAAAGGATAATGGTGGTGAAAAGTTGAAAGAAAGTTTTCAAAAGCATTTTGAATTGTTGCCGTCTAAAGGATATTAGGGAAAAAGTGATTTAGGATCAAGTTACAATATGCTAATGGATACCAACCACTCCTCAATTGTCTGGCCGTGGCTTGTGTGTGTCCTCGAACTTTGTTACTATCCTCGATAAGGATCTTCGAGAGTCACAGTTCATTTATTATTGATAAAGGATCAAGTGTTCAATGCACAAATTGTCCGTAGTTTGAAAGTGGAAAAGGACTTTTGGTGTCAGTTTCTGTTGATTAAGGATTGTGTCAAATTATGGAACACACAAGTCCCTTATGGGTCTTTCAAGTCAATAAACGTGTTATCATGGTGTTATTGTAGTCGAAGATTATCATATCGTCGGCTTTGTAAAAGGATACAACCTCAAAGATGGCTTTCTCAAACGTTTATAAAGCCCTGCGACTCCGTCTCAGCCGTAAGGATATTTTTACTTATAAATCAATTTCAATTATTACAAAAAGGACATTCTACCTAAATTCCAATTACACAAATTAAAACCATCAACCACATCGTATGCTTAAAGGATTTTATCCTTTAATCGACGAAATGAATTAATTTCGAATTAAGCAAATGTTTCAAGCTTTTATCCAGAAGTCCTTGGTGCTTTTTTGGAAATGTTTTTAATTCCAATTAGAAGTAATTACTCCGTTCCATATTGTTATTGGTATTTTGAATCCTTTTGACTTAGATTCACGCCTGATGCGCCATTCCTTGCGAAGCATGTCCTCGTCAACAGATGAACGCAATTCAGGGGTAGAATCCTTTCAAATCCTGTTTGTCAGGATTCTCCCTGCGAAATGATCAGTCGATTTGTATACAGATTGTCAGACCCATGCCTCACGTTTTCACAACGACAATTTTCCATCAAAGAGAGCATTTCTGAAAGAGGACATTCCACAAATTCCCATTTTATCTCCATTTTGTGTAAAGTATGACTCACCCGCATCTCATCCCCAATCTCCATCCCATCCCCAAGGGAATCCATCCGCAGGAAAAATTCCTGGAAGAACATTTCCGTAGTTGATGTTCCCAAGCAAATAAAGAAAATGAACTTGTGAAGGAAACGTCAAGAAAATTTTCTTTTCATCTTATTTGCTTGACAAGCCGCCTATCTGAATTTGGCACCGGCGCCGGTGTTTGAAAATTTGATTTTGAAACGATTACAGTAAACTGACAACATGTAGACAACTGTTTGATCACTTGGCGGATCAACTAAGAGAGACAGAAGAAAATATACGAAGATCCGCACAAAGAGAAGATGCCGAGAACAGTTGGAGAACAATCCCTTCAACATCAATTTCATATTGACAATGTTAACGAAATCCTCCACTATGCAGTAATGTAACCCAAGCAGAACATCTGTCCCCAGAAAAAGGACATTTTGTTGGCTTTAAGTGTTTAAAAGGAATTTTCCCAAGCGGAAGTATGAAGTCACCTAACCTTGACCTCTGTTCAAGAAAACTTTCGCAAACTATGTTGTCTATTGTTGTCATCGCTCTGAGAGGTCACTCGTTCTAGGCAAGCCAAGGTGATGAAAGTGTGGTGAAGCGTTACAATCGATACCGGCTATTCCTGTTTTCGACATTAACAACGAGTTAGTGACACAAAACACGTAAATGCGGAGTCACTCTTCTGTATTGTGAGCCAATGAACGTAGGATTTGCATGTTTAGTAGAATTTAAGGACATTTAAAGACGTCAAAAATGTTAAATCGGAGTTAAATTTCCTTCAAGTGTCCCTTGATGACGGAAAAGTTTTTAAACTTAATGTTTTATATTTAATTTTAAAAACAGAACCCGTGTAAAACAGCGCTCCTTACACTGAATAAATTAAACAATCCTGGAAACTTCCGGCGTGTGGGAAATCACTGAAATCACAAAATCCCCACTGGGACTGTACCGCTTGTGGAGGTTGTTTCTCAATTGATTCAAAATTTTTCAATTCCATTTACTTGTTTATATTTTGTGTAGAATGAATGTCACTTTAACACCATCAGCTGCTCTACAAGGACTCCATCGAATTGTTTGTCTCATGTTTGAAACCGAGTGATATCACGAAGTAATAACCCGAAAACAAGCATCACACGCATTATCCCATTAGATTTAGTGTTCATCAAGAACACGTTTTATACCATAAAACTCAAGTTACAGCCCGCAGTGATTCACATGAGGCTAATTACCGCACTTGTTCATAGCAGCTAACAAGTTTTCCCGAAACAATTAAAAAGAATTTTCGGTTTACCGGTTTTGCAGAATGGCTTCTGTAGAAAATAAATCAAAAATTTGTTTTTATTTTACGGTTATGTGTTTTATCCGCATTTGCAGTGAATGGCACGCGAAAATCTTTTCGAAAATGATGTCAGACACTCGAGTTTCTCCCAAATCCGGTTGCATTTCTTAATTTGGCCGACATTTTTTCGAACACTCACCAAATGCAAATTTGAATTGGAAAATATTTGAATATTTCTCTTTTTAATATATTTTTATTAATTTTTCCAGATGATGGTGACGAGACACCTTCCGCGGTCACACTAGACGACGCGGAGAAACGAGTTATATGTATAAATACACCGCAAAGACAAAAGTTCTGCAGTAATCACATATCAACTGCAAAATATAGGTGAGATTCAGTTGAATATCCCTTAGAAGTTCGACGAAAGTTTTGTTAAAAGAAAAATGAAAAATCTCTTTGTTGGAGTATGATTTATAAGAATTCGGTTGGTGTGACATGAATCATAAATCAATCTGACATTGTAGTCTGCACTCAAATGAACTGAGTTGATTGTCGTGAGCAAAATCATTTCAGTCTCAAAACTGTCCCAAGAGAATAATTAAGACATCAAGAAAGATGATTAGAATCTCGTTAATAGCTACTAGATAATAATAAATAATTGAACTAATAATCAGAAAACCGACAACGTGAAACAAGAAACGACTTCATGGTCGCCTGCAGTCGTAGAACGAACCAATCGATAGTTCTGGAAATCGATCACTATAATCATAGACACATACCGTTGTAAAGCAAAGACTTGAACAAATCATGTCAAGTCGTAAAATTATTCACAAGAAAATTGCTAGCCCATGAAATGAAATTTTCAAAATTTCATTCGCAAGGATAACCTTCTCTATTTATATGAAAACATATCAAAGGATATGGTTTCCACTCAACATCATTTAGTGAAAACACCTTCTCATGTTCATGTTATATGAGAATCCTTTGAAAATAAATTCTGAAAATCCTACACGACCCAATAGAGACGTGAATAGTATAACTTCCGGGCTTGTTGAAAAGTTTGTTCAGCAAATAGTCCTTTGGGGGTTGCTTCGTATGAAGGAAATCAAATGATAAAATAAAAAATTCATTGAAGCTATTAAATTGTGTAGAACGTAATATTTCGATTGTAGAGATTTTCTTTTCTTGGAAAAACTGTTTGAGAGGGAAAGGATTTCTTTTCGTGAATCATGATAGCTATACCTGCAAAATAATTGTGATGGTGTTGATAGAACTAAATTTAATTACCACAAATTATGGAGATTTAGGAGTTATTATGTAAATCTGGTTGTTTTGCGTGGGATTACATTTAATCGTTTGCAAGTGGTTATCCTTTGCTACCGTTTCATAATTAGGTTGTTAGGAATCCGTGGTCTTCTTGAATATGCAATAGGTTTTGCAAGATTTTGAGCTTCAGACACATGGAGGTATATAACATTATTCTCAGTCAAGCAGCCATAAATCAAAAAATCCTGCTTCATGGAAAGTGAAAAATTCATCATAAGACTTGATTTAAAATTTTATTTTCACGTTTCATGAGCTTATGTAAATCATGTAAATCGCGTTATCTTGTTTCTATGGAAAAATTCAATTTTTCGCTGAAAATCATATCCTCCAAAGGATGGCAGCTTTGATTTGGAAATGAATGTACTTTAACTGAACAGAATTTTAAATGAGCCAAACACGAAAACAAAATGGTAAATTCAAATTGAAAATGAAAATGTTCTTAAACTTTCATTTCCAGATGTTCTTAATTTACAAAATATAGTTCAGTGGCACATCATTGTCTCGCACTCTGAAATGTCAAACTAAAATCACATGTCTGAATGAAAGGTTCATGAACTAGTTCTAACAATGACATGTGTCTACAGTATAATCAAATGAAACTGTAGTCGATGTGTTAAACGGAAATCGATTTCGTCCATTACGTGTTTCGTGAAATTTTGTGGTTGAAGCAGTTAAACTGAAACTTCCGGCGCTAATTTTGTTGTGAAAACAAGCCACAAGATGGTGTTGCCTCAAGTGTTGACGTTTCATTGCATTCCTAATCCGCTTATACCGGTTATTATATCAAACATGCAACGCTATTTTTCTTAAAACTGGAATAAAAAGAATATTTAAATTTTATTTGTATTTTTAAGAAGATTAATATGTATTTTCCCTCTCTTTCCAGTATTATGAGCTTTTTACCATCGTTCCTGTTCGAACAGTTTAGACGATACTCGAATTGTTTTTTCCTACTAATCGCATTATTGCAGCAAATCCCAGATGTGTCGCCAACAGGACGTTACACAACTTTAGTTCCATTAATTTTTATATTATCAGTTAGTGCTATTAAGGAAGTTATAGAGGATTTTGTAAGTTTAAAGAAATAATGAAATAATTGATGTAAATAAATTTTTCAAACAGAAACGACATCGTGCAGACGATGAAATCAACCACAGAGAAGTTGAATGTCTTAAAGATGGAATGTGGAAAGCCATTAAATGGCAAAATTTGTGTGTTGGAGATATTGTTAAAATTTCAAACAACAAATTCTTTCCAGCTGATTTGGTTTTATTGTCTTCAAGGTAAGTTACATGAAAACCTTAATTACTCTATTTATTAAAATATTATAGAAAGTTCCGAGTTCAAAGTGATTTTCGAAAATATTTATAATTTAATCGATATCTCCTGGAATATTCGGTATATCAGCGTGAAATCAACAGTTTTAGATTAGTTAAGCTTCATGCTTTTATTCGAGATACAAAATATTAAGATACGAAACAATTTTTTTTTTTCATAAAAATTTCGCCCATGGTCCACGATTTTTTTTAGGGTAAAAAATTTTTTCTTTCCAATAACGATGTGAAATACCTCATTCGAAAGAATATACCTTCCCAAATAGTAGATACTTTGTATTGTTCTTCTATGTATCTTAGTTGTGGAAATATTCGTAATTGAAGTTTGGTTAATCTGATACTTTCGTGGAATGGAAATTTCTATTTTCCAGTAAACTTGAGTCTTTTAATTTCTAGAGTATGCAGTCGATTTCCGACTGCCACGGGCATTCCTAGTACTAATAAATGTTATTCGCAAATGAGGAAGATGAAAGGTTATATCTAGTTTAATTACCTAGTTGAATTATAGAATATTTCTTTGCCAATTCGTGATCATACGAGTGTCCCAATCCTCAACACGGTATGGTCCATTAAGACTCTGCACACTCAAAGAAATGTGGCGAAATGTCCCCTAAATCGTGACACATGGCCACTGCATTGAAGTGAAGAACATAAATAAGATTTGTGGATATCGCCACCGCTATAAAATTACGTATCGTTGTCACAAGATAATGGAATTGCTAGACTAATTAAATAGGTGTCGCAGTGGGTATGGCATAAAGAAGGAATCGAAATCGGGATTCATGTGACTTACTGGATTCGATACAGGCGTTGAATGTCTCACTTTCATGTAAGGTGTTCCGAAAACTTGGTCGCATATGTGTCAAACTTGTAGCTTCTCATAACTAATAATACGCTCCATGTCCTTAATTTCCTCGAATTACACATTATACTTTGGACCATTCCTTTCATGGAATTTCCAAGAACATTCGAGATGTAAAGGTTATCTGGGTCACATGTGTGTATCATGGAAGTTCTGACGTAAAACGTATCAAATCTCAGTGAAGTACTTCGGAACATTGGAGTGTGCAAACATATAAACGTATGGGATCAAAGGGGATACATGTTCCACGCAACAGGTTCACCTCTGAGCCCATAAATTATTACATTACAAAGTCAATATTTGTTTTTGGGAACTGTGAGTTAAATCAACAGTTTTCCCTGAAGTTCTTCTTTGATTTGTTTAATTCGAAATTTAGCTAGTATGTAATATATATAATTTGCAAATAATTACATCTTCTTCTGTTCACAGTGTACTATATTTACAGTACTTACATCCAAAATGTTGTTCCAGTTAAAAAACATGTTTTCCTGTAACAAGGTTGAAGTCGATTCTACATGAAACGGAAGGTTTCGCTACTTTTAAGCCCTAAAAATGAAAAGATTAAAATGCACGGAACAAGAATGTTCAATGAACCGGAAATCCAATAAAATCGCTTACACGTGTACTAGACTTTCTGCATATTCATGAACATCTCTAGCGTAACACTGACTATTCGATAGACACACAGTTATCGATTCGAACGTTTTTAATCCAGTTCAAATCCGCAGCTAATCCGAAAAACATCAGTTCCGTTGGCGTTCTATGACTGAAACCTGTAGGAAATGGTTAACGCTTCAATTTGAATGTTTGATTTTGTGATTTTGTGATTTTGTTTACTTGCCAGTTCGTCCCATGTTTGTCAATAAATCTTCATTACAAATTAGATAAATCGTCGTTATTTAGATCACTGCTTGACATTTTCGATAACGTATTGACGGATTGTTGGGGTGATTTACATTAAAAGGATTTGATGTAGTCAATAAAGTAATTTATGTTTTTCGACAATCCCCTCAATTTGACTCGTACTACATTTTCACGTACAGTTTACTCTGCTAAAGGAGGAAATGTAATTAAAAGTTAATTTCCAATTTCCGTGTGGGTTGCAGTTGATACATACGAAACTATCAAGTCCACTAAACCAAGAAAGGTTAAATACATTATCCTTGGTATAACTTCTGCTGCTTTTTAAGTGTTTAGCGTTTTGTCCTTAAAGGATAAAGTGATAATGTGACGAAATCAGTATTTCAAAACAATCTACTTACATGCAATGGAATCATTAGAATCAATTCCATCAAATGCAAAGACAGTAGGATTGGCGAGGAGGTCTCATCATTTCGAGCTAAAAATGGTTTTTGTCCATTCCAAAGTCAATGTTTCTGCGACCTTCTACGTTTTGACAGTTCAACAAGAAAAGATTTTTAATGGTTTAAATTTAAGATTATATTTATTTTTAATGATTTAGAAATTGATTATTGTTTTAAATTTCAATTTCAGTGAGCCACAGGCTATGTCGTTTATAGAAACAGCAAATTTAGATGGCGAAACAAATTTGAAAATTCGCCAAGGTTTAACAGCCACCGCAAAGCTTCTGGAAGCAAAGGATTTGAATCTCGTCAAAGGAATTTTAGAATGTGAACTACCAAATAGGCATTTATATGAATTTACTGGTGTCCTTAAAGAAGATGGTAAAATGTAAGAGTTGCTGAAAACATTTTTTTAATTAAAATAAAAATTATAATTAAATTTCTTTCATTCAGTGCATTACCATTGGGACCCGATCAAATTTTACCACGTGGAGCTGTATTAAGGAACACCTCTTGGGTATTTGGTATCGTCATCTACACCGGACATGATACAAAACTTATGAGAAACTCTACCTCAGCGCCGTTAAAGCGTTCAACCGTTGACAGACTGACAAACACACAGATTTTGATGTTATTTATAATTCTTGTTGTTTTATTCCTTGTAAGTGCCATTTTCAATGAGATATGGACAAGAAGAAATTTCAAAAAGAATTGGTATCTCGGTATAGACGGTAAAATAACTGATTTTGATAAATAACACATTTTACCCGCAATTCATTATTTCAGATGTTCTAAGCCAAAATTTCGGATACAGTCTTCTCACTTTTATAATTTTGTACAATAATTTAATTCCCATTTCTCTACAAGTCACTCTGGAATTGGTTCGATTTATACAAGTAAGTTTTGAAAAACTTTTAAATTGTTTTCACTGAAAGTAACAACAAGAATAACTCCCAGAAAGTTATTATGAGAACAAATGTCGTATGATAAAAACTCTAAATAACACTTTAGTTTATTTATGCATCAAGTTCATTGGTAGACAATGGTACCATTTTGTAATAGCATTGTGAACATTGTAAACACTGTGAATGTGAATTGAACCGTTGATTCTCATGAAATTTTCATTATATACCTTTTGTTTATGATATATGTTCACTAGAAAAGATTGCAAACGTGTTCATTAATTTGTAATTCATCGATTTTCTTCTATTTGCTGCAGGCTATTTTTATTAACTTTGATGTGGAAATGTACCATGAAGAATCGAATACACCAGCAATGGCTCGTACATCAAATTTGAATGAAGAACTTGGAATGGTTAAATACATTTTCTCTGATAAAACAGGAACATTAACACGAAATGTTATGGAATTCAAAAAGTGTTCGATAGCTAGATTCGTATATAAGAGTGAGGCTACACCAGAACAAACACTCTTGGTTCAGGTAAAGTGGAAACCACTAAATTTGATTGTGTTTAATGATGTTATCATGCTCTTAGTCATAATATTTTTATGTTCTTGTAAATCCATAAAAACTAGTTACTTGTAAAAGATTGTATGAGCAATCAATACTTTATAGTTATTTGGGGTAAAAATTACTTTGTAACGAAAAAGAAAAGGTTAATACTCTTGGAAATTTTGGTTAATTTACACGATACCACATAACCATGGTTATGTGCTGGTTGCCCTCAAAGAATGTCTTTGACCCTCGCTGCAAGCCAAGCTTCATGTATCTGTGCTAATATTATTCAGTCTGGTCTTTCTGAAATTCTAACAAAGCTCCCTGGGAGGTTACCAAAATGCTGAAAGAACTAATTATACTTCCAACGTGCATGAAAACGTATCGATCGCAGTTGTAACCTTCAACCCAGATTTTTTATGCTGATTTTTCTGCACATTAAGTATATTTCCCCAAATAGCTGTGATGTATAGCGTTTGTTTTGTTTATTGTTAAAACTATTTTCAATTGTTTATTTCAGAATATTTTCAATAAACATCAAACAGCTCCCATCATTGAAGAATTTTTAACTCTGTTAGCTGTCTGTCACACAGTAATACCAGAAAAGAATCCCGATGGTACAATAACCTACCATGCAGCAAGTCCAGATGAAAGAGCACTAGTTTATGGTGCTGCAAAATTCGGATATGTATTTGATACAAGAACACCAGCATACGTTGAAATCGATGCATTAGGAAAACGTGAACGTTATGAAATTCTGAATGTTCTCGAATTCACATCGACTAGAAAGAGAATGTCTGTAATTGTACGAACACCATTAGGTGAAATTAAATTGTATTGTAAAGGAGCTGATACTGTCATATATGAACGTTTATCACCGGAAGGACAAGCTTATCGTGAAACAACATTACGTCATTTGGAAGAATTCGCTACAGAAGGATTAAGAACTTTGTGTTGTGCTGTGTCTGTTATCCCAGACGATGTCTATAATGAATGGAAGGAAACCTATCACAAAGCATCTGTATCGATGCAATATCGTGAACGTAAAATCGAAGATGCGGCTAATTTAATCGAAAATAATCTTATGCTGTTGGGTGCAACAGCTATCGAAGATAAACTACAAGAAGGTGTACCTGAGACAATAGCTGCCTTACTTAAAGCTGACATATACATTTGGGTGCTGACTGGCGATAAACAAGAGACTGCTATTAATATTGGTTATTCATGTAAATTAATATCGCAATCGATGGACCTGATAATATTAAATGAAGATAGTTTAGATGTAAGATGAATTAAAGAAAATAATTAATTTAATTATGATAAAATTGATTTTTTTAGAATACACGTGAGTGCATACATAAACATTGTGGAGATTTTCGGGACCAGTGCGCTAAAGATTGTAATGTAGCACTTATAATTGATGGGAAAACATTAAAATATGCACTTACCTGTGATTTACGACGAGATTTTCTAGAGCTTTGTATCGCTTGCAGAGTTGTCATATGCTGTCGTGTATCACCAATGCAAAAAGCAGAAGTAAAAATTCGTTTATTTTCAGTTTATCAAATTATTAATTCATTTCACAATTTTTAGGTTGTAGATTTAGTAACTACACACACAAATTCTGTTACATTAGCTATAGGTGATGGAGCAAATGATGTTGCTATGATCCAAAAGGCTAATGTCGGAGTAGGAATATCTGGAGCTGAAGGATTACAAGCAGCATGTGCATCAGATTATTCAATAGCACAAGTAAATAAAATATTAATTGAGTTAATAATAATGGATGATCACGAAGAAAATATTTTTCAGTTTCGTTATCTATTACGACTACTCCTTGTCCATGGAGCATGGAATTATAGTCGAATGTGTAAATTAATATTATATAGTTTCTATAAAAATGTATGTTTATATGTAATAGAATTATGGTTTGCGATATATTCTGGATGGTAAGAGTTATATACATAAATTATGAATTGATGAAATTATAAATTTCTTCATAGGTCTGGTCAAATTTTATTCGAACGTTGGACAATTGGTTTATACAATGTCTTCTTCACAGCACTACCTCCATTCGCAATGGGTTTATTTGATAAAGTATGCTCAGCAGAAACAATGTTGAAGTACCCGGTATTATATAAACCATCACAAAATGCAAAACTATTCAATGTTAAAGTATTTTGGATTTGGATTGTTAATGCATTGATACATTCAATATTGTTGTACTGGCTTCCAATGCTGGCATACGGAAACGAAACGATTTGGGGTAGTGGAAAAAATGGGGGATATTTAGTGCTTGGTAACATTGTGTACACAGTAAGACACGTGAAATATAAATAATTTATTTTAAATATTGTTCAACTGAAAATTATATTTCAGTATGTGGTGGTAACTGTTTGTCTTAAAGCTGGTCTCATTACAAATTCATGGACATGGCTAACGCATTGTTCAATATGGGGCTCTATACTTCTTTGGTTCATATTCATTTTCATGTACAGCAATATATGGCCATTGATACCAGTTGGTGCTGTATTTTCTGGAATGGATAAACTATTATTTTCATCACCAGTTTTTTGGTTGGGACTCATACTTATACCAATAGCAACATTGTTGGTCGACGTTGTTTTTAAATTGTAAGTATATAATATTAATAAGTAATTTCTTCTTTTTTTTCAATCTTATAATGTTAGATATTCGTTTTTCTTTCAGCTTATACAATCAAATGTAACTAAATTTTTACATTTTTCGAGTGAATTGGCAAAATGTTATGAGTTGTCAAGAAACTATATTTCTCAAAGAAACCAAACAAATATTAAGGGAGTACCCTACTTTTAGTGCTAAAAACATTGAGAAAATATAGTTTCTCATTTGTTGTATATTTGTTTTGAGTGAATTGACTTTATGAATTGGCAGTTTTTTCGAAATTAATATTCTTTTAACTCTTACATAATTTTATTTCTAAAATTCCTATTTTTTCACACATAATACTTGAACGCTTATTAATTTCAAATAACAACGAGCACTGTTTCATATCTTAACTAAACTCAGCTTGTAAAAATTTGGTCGCATACTATACTATCTAAGATATCAACGAAACTGTAAGAGTTAAAGATGAATTTTTCTTTTGTAGATATGTTGTATGTGTAAATTTTTCACTAGAAAGTATTGCAAACAATTCGTTAAGGAGATATTTCGTAATGCACTCCTTGTTCCTGGTTGGGGCCAGTCTATGTTATAGTTCAGAATATCATCTCATATTGATAAATCAGTTCGTGTAGCTAATTCATCTGTTCAAAGTCACAAAACTGTTATAGAATTCTTGCTTATTGATGGATTCAAATAACTTTGAAGTATTCTTCTGCATTTAGGGAATTGTACAATTGAATCTCTACACACTCTCTTGGACTTCTCTAAGATATTTATCCTCAGATCATTGATGATTGTAATCGTAGTTTTTGGTGTTAGCACAAACGATTGCCAGTGATGGCTGTAGTCAATTCTGTTTCTTTGCAGATTGTAGCAATCGTTGTTCGTTTGGGTTTATCGAGTGATGTGGAACTGTCAAATTCCATAGTTTTTGAGATTTGACAGTTCTGCACCGCAGTGACCAAAGGAACGCTCCTGTAGTTTCTCATGTAGTTGCAGACGACTATTATCTCAATGTTATCATTCATTCATCACTGATTAGGAAGAATTTCTCTGTGTTAGACTTGTGTTCTTGGATGTTGGTTGTACATGTTAGATGAGTGGTTTTATGTTATGGTCTTGACTGGGCTAGGTTTTCTCTGAATAAATGAAGTTCTCTATGGGTAAGATATTTACCTTCTTTCTAAGATCTGTACAAAGCTATATTGCGAGTTTAAATGTTATTTGATGCATATTAATCAGAGTGCAATTAATTAGAATGTCCATAAAATTTATATACATATATATATCTAAAACAAATACTTCCTTTCTAAATTTTAGAGTCCACAATACAGTGTTCAAATCGCTTACGGATACCGTACGCGAATCAGAGATAAGAAAACATGATCCCGGTCATGTAATGCGAGAATCTCGATCATCGTAAGTATTCAATTACAAACAAAACCTGCTTTAAAAATGAATTATTGCTTTTGTTTATAAATGCAATCAGAATTTTGTTAACTCATTTTATTGTTTTCATTATATAATAAAAATATTCATTAAATTTTGTTAAAATAATAAAATTCATAACATTTGTAGTATGCTTAGACTATTTTAAATAATAATTAAATTCGTTGTGTCCTCATGTTCTACTTACATATGACTTTTCCCTAAAAATTATTTACAAATGCACTCGTTATATAAATCCAATTGAATTATTTTTGTTTTCTTATTTTAATTTAAAAGTTTTTATTAATATTTTCTTTATATTGTCTCTTTAAATGTGTTCGTATTTACATGCACATCATATGTAAAGTGATACCATCACAGTTCATAGTTAAATTGATTAATAGCCAATTAGCATAGCTTTGGTTCCTTTGTACATAATTATCCTGTAGTGTGTAAGTTTGGATTTCGTTTTCTATTGAATAAAATTAGAAAAGTGTAAATAGCTTTTATGAGTAAACACTAAATTAACTACACAAACATTAACTTAAACTGAAATATTTTCAAAATGACAAAAAGACAAAACCAATCAAATTTATGTATTGGGTATGGTACAACATATTTTATTTGCTTGAAAAAATCCAAAACTGTTTATATTGATACTCTAAATATTTCTGGAGATATCGAATCATCAGTTCGTACCCTATGCCTGTATTCGGATACAGAAACTCATGGTTTCCAACGTAGATATTACATATGTTATGTGTACATTCGGGTGTTGGGAACGTTTCCGTTGTGACCTTTTATGTTACCGTGGTGACTGCAAGAGTTTCACTTTTAAGTAGAAAATATAACTATTACCGTCCATATTTTGCAGATAACACTTGGTCACGTAATGTTACCAAACGACGGATGTCTGTTTTGCATGCAACATTATTTTATTGTTCCAAAGGCACGTATCAAAGTTTTTCTTTCAAGTTTTCTGTGTGAATTAACTTACCAATAGTAATTCATGTCATAAACAAACTAACGATGATTCATTAACACAACAGCATGTAAAGATTATTTAAACTTAACTTTGAATTGCGTGCAATTTTGGATATACTTTAGGTGAAGTTATGTTAGGATTAGATTTAAATTAGGAGGTGATTAGGAGACTTAAGACATTTAGAATAACTAGAAGTGTGTTTAAGTTAATCGAGTTCCACCAAATCAAAGAAATTTGAATTTTATCACCATCACTGGTTTGAAACGAGTGCTTTCTTTTCATTTCTGACAAAACGAGTTCGTTTTTCTGGACATTAGAGCAGACACACCAAATTTACTACAAAATATTTCCATAAAATCGTGTTATTTTTTGTTTATTTTGAATTTGTTATAAAATTAGCCAACGAGGTGTGCCTGTGGGATTGTCATGGCGCAGAACAAATGTCGTAACTCCACAAACTGCCTGGACATCAACGTTGAATACATCGATGCATTTATGACCTTTGCATATCAATACCGGTGAAAGTAACACCGTTGCTGCCATGGGAAGATAGTATAATATTTATCCGAATCCGAGGTGTCTTAGAGACAATCAAACTTGCAGCTAATTGTTAGGTTAAGCTACATATAAGGTTAACAAGTTAGAAATCTGTGATATACCTTCAGTAAGATCTAAATAGATGTAATTAAAACACAAATGAAATTGTTAGCTACTTAAATATTTATTATTTGTATATAGTAGTAAATAATTTGTTCAATGTTTATAAAAATTCTGTAGTTTTTGAGTTTTCACAGTAACAACATTTATGTATCTCTAGTAATAAAAGATTTGAATTGGACGTCTTATATAATTTGACAATTTGTTTTAAAGGAAAAGAAATATTTATGAAATTGTATTCAAGAACCAAGTTAATTGAGTCACATATCAATCATTTATCAAGACTTTTTACATTGTAAGTTTCCACGTAGTTCCAGTAAGTGAAAACCTTCCTTGTGATCAATCATAGAAGATCATTGCTTTGCTTTTAGTAACGTTGTTTCTCGTACACAAGATCAAAGAAAGGCTTCCTACATCAATAATGATGGATTGTATTCCCTGTAATTCTTATCACTTCGAACTCTACATAACATCACACTTTCCGAAGTATTTCATAAGTTACTTTCTTTGATTTCTACAATATTAGCTACCGTATTTTCTTATTTACTTATTGTTATGCACAGTAAATATAGTATTTAGCTATAGCTTTGATATAATTAAGTTATTTACGTTGTTGTTGTGTAATAATTAAGGATACTTCCAAACTAAAATAAACAATTATCGTATAAAAGTAGATAATTTATGGTTTTAGTTGTTAATAAGTTAATGCATTTATTCTAATACATGTGTTATGTGATTTGTGAGCCTATTCAATGTTCCTCAACCTGTTTTTTTAACGCTGTTGTTTATTGTTTGCTCTTTTTTCGATTTAATTTAGTTAATAAATGAAAACACATTTACATCAATACTGTGATTACACTTAATTTAAAAGAAATCTAAAGACGTTTAACACAAAGTATTGAACAAACTCTGGTACATAAACCAAATTTTATCATTAATCAAAAGTTTAACCTAATATCTACGTTATATTTCAAGATAATATATAATAATCTCAATATATTTTCCGATTAATTATCTTTTAAAATCCAAAAAAACTCTATCCAATCTTTCTTAGTACAATGCATGCATTGGGACGATTGATAATGTGTAAGTAAAAAATTAGAAGGATATCAGAAATCAAATAAAACACTTTACTATTGAACACCAAAACACTAAAAATATCACAAATTACCACCGACTCTATTCACGTTACCCACAAAATTGTATATTGTTACCAATTAAGGGTTATTTTTATAAACACTACATGCTATTAGTGGCACGTTCTTCTGAACGATTTCATGGTGGACAATCTATTTACATTCAATTAACCAAAATTGAATTCATAATCGACCACCATGTATATATCTTCTTTAATATATAAAATCCTAATGGTCGTGAAGCAGAAAATGAATTTCATTCACCGGAGAATGGGATTCAGTCTCTGAAAGTGGGGAAAAATTATTTTATGTAGATCAAACAGAGAATGAATTTCTCTCCGCTTCCTGGAAATGGATTTCATTCACTCAAGCGGGGAAAATTCATTTTCAGATATATGTAAGAATTCTAGAAAGAGAAATAATTTAATAATTTTTCAAAAATTGTGCCTGCTCCTGTTTTTCCGGTATAAGCATATTACCAATAACCCGTAGTTACTGGAAATAATGTATAGAACGTCCAACGATTCTTACCTTTTGGTTGGTTCTAAATGATGGAAAATTAAAAACAACGAAATCCAAATAAATCAAACCTAAAACAGACCAGCAACTTGTCATTTTTGATTTTCAGAAACAAACATTAAGAAATTCTCATATTGGTAACAATTATTATCATTTAAAGATTAATAAATAAACTAAATAACAATTTGCACATGATCAAGTAAAATATATAAATCAGTTGAAATCACCTGCATGTAGCTTCTGTCTGTGTGCAAAATGATCTTTTGACTTTTTCATTTAAATATTATATATAATACTTCTATTTGTAAGCTATGTGTTTAAAACTAACAAAGTTATTGTATAACAAAGGAGTTATAAGTACTTTCAGTGTCAGGAAATTGAATAACTAATAGAGGAATAGATTAATATGAATACTAACATTGGCTTGAACCTTGTGTCGAATTCAAAAATGTTTTAATTGTTAATAAGTAAATGAAAAACTGTGAAATGTTTTTATAATTTAAAACGAATTTTTGTTTTTTGTGGATTTTCTGGTGGTTTTTGATTTTTTCATTTAACCTTTGATCGCCCTAATCCCCTAAAAATGTAATTTTGTAATTTTTAATATATTTTTAATAAACAATTTAATTTTTGTGTTTTTTCATTTGATTTTTGCTAATTTTTGTATTATTTTGATTTAATTTTGTTTTATTTTTGTTTCTTCTCTTTTAGTGAACAATTAATGCCTTTATTACCTTTAACTACCCACGCTATATCCTATAAGTCTCTTTGAAACCAAGCACGAGTTGTTTACACTACAAAACGAATTCATTGCGATAATGTAGTCCTTCATAGAATGTTGACCCCTCATTTGGAGTATAAAAGTTTGGTTTTGATTTGATTTTACCTCCGAACGATAAAAACGCGTAACGATTTTAATCAATTTTGTAATAAAGCAGATGTGAAATTATTTAAAAATGTTTCTTTTTTCGTTAACATAAATGTGGAACAAATTTCCATACAATAAACTCAATTACAGATTAACTGAAACTGCTAGACTTCTAAGGAATGTACGTAATGTCTTTACACGTCGTTCAAACACGAGGGTTGATACGGAACTAGAGTTATCGCGTGAGTATATATAGTATTAGAGAAAAACCGACAAATTAAGAGGGTTTCTTTTCTTGGAGTTGTACAATATAAATTAATCCTTGTATAACAATGTTTATAGAATTTGTTTGAATATGACAAAGACACAAGTTTCAATTAATGTCTTGATAATATTGCTAATCAAGCTTTCGTATATCCTGTAACGAAATAGTGAAATGCTATATTTAATTTTTTAATCCACAAAGCACAATTTGTATATATAAAACATTTAATATTTACACGATAAAAGTCGTAGGAACGAGATTTTAACTTTTATCAGTTATAGAATTATTCCTATGGCTTTTATTAAATCACAAAATCAAGCTTGCCTGAAGAAGAGCAAAGCGTTAAACTTACATTCCCACTTTGTCAAAGGATATTCCTTCACTTTGCACAGAAGCACCAACAGCTACACTGGTTTGAATTGAATCCGAGGTGACTCTTACCTGTGATTTGTTAAATAATTTAATGAAATGTTACAAATATTTAAAAAGTACTTCCAAAGAAAGGCTAACTTCTGTTAACTCTGTTATGGGACTGAAACAATAATTTTCAAAAAATGAAAGCGAATCGATGAAATTATACCTTTCAGTCAAACTAGCGATTTTATCTCTTGTAACGAATGGAATTTGTTAATTTAGTTAATGTCGGAAGGAAGGCTAACATGAAAACAATCGATAGGGCTGTTCACGTACAGCTTGAGTTTACTCGCCTGTAAATGAGCAATTCGGGAGGATTGTTCTAAGTTCTCTCTCGTTACTCAAACAGTATTGAGTAACTTCGAGCAACCTCATAAGTGAACATAAACAAATTTGACATTTGACATTGTCAAATGAACCGCATTTTCCTAGTAGCTTGAAGTTACTCGAGCAAATCTCTTGAGTAACATCTAGCACTTTCAAGTATGTATATTTCCTCTTCGTTACTTTTCGTTAAATTCAAACAAAAACGCCAAGTTCGTGCTCAAAATATATTGCAATATGTTCCGAGCAAGTACGCGATATGTATAGTATATCTTATGTGAAATAAAGCAGGAAACATTCAAATTCATTCTACTCCCAGGTCTGTCAAACTCACCACTCGTGACAAGAGTGAGAGCCCCAAAACTAAAACACGCGACCCCATTATCGTTTGGTAAATATTTCTCTTAAATATAATAGTAACTTTCATATTATTAAATTCATTTATCGCTGATTAAATAGAAATAACTTTAATTTACTTTTCTTCATCTTCGTGTGCTGTTTCTTTTTATTTTTATGAAAGCTTTACCGAAAAAATTCAAGGAGCAACGAAAGTCCATTGGCGACAAATCTATTCGATTGTCATTCGCTGTTTTTGGTTAGTTGAAATAAAATTTACAGATTGATTACCTGAATACAAACGATTTACTTGTTTTGAGTTTGACACTCCTGACATGATCGATAAACGCCTTAAAGTAAATAATAACAAGATAAATTTGAACCTTAAACCCTAGAAATTGATAACCCTCAATAACCCTCTTAGATCATGTTGAAAATTGTCTGTAGAGTTTCGTTTTATGGCCAGGATTCAACAATGAAATGAGTTAGGACCTCTGCACACGGAGCTACTAAGAGCAAAGTAAACTGTTTAGTAACTTGCGTTGCAAATTTCAGATGCTAAGTTTGCAACATTCTACAGAATGTCCAAAGAAAGTTGTAAACTTTGTCGTAAGCGACTCGACATGCCGCTGGTGACTGCTTACAAACCGGTTTCCAGGAATCACAAACCAGTTTGCAAACAGTAGTGACGTGTGTGTGGCGTCCCACTTGTTTATATGGGAAGTGATTCAAGGGAAACTGGTACTAATTCGAGTCACTAATCAATTGCTTTCCGGTAGCTCCGTGTGCGGAGGACCTTAATGGTGGTTCATCTTGCATGTATAAAATAAGGGAGCCTCATTATTCATTTAAAGTCTATCAACTTGATTTCGTTGATGAATCCTGAAAAGCAAACCCTTAATTTAATTTAATAAATTAATGATAACTATATAAATATAAACTAAAATGCTAACCATGTGCAAATTGCAAACACACACTGCTTAAAATGAAAATCACCAAAGATACACCGCACAATTTTAGGTTTAGCCTATTAGAAGTTTAAAAGTTTAAAAGTGCTTACCGTACACTGATAAAGACTGATTTATTTTCTGTTTGTTCAATAGAGTAGACCAAGAAACACAAATACACACTTTACAGATGTTAATATGATATTAATGGAATTTCTAATGAATCAATTTTTCTATATTTTCCTGTATCACCTAATAAAACCCACAGATGGATATGCGTTCTCACAAGAAGAAGGTGGCGCAGTACCACAATCCGTTGTCATTCGTGCTTACGACACCAATTTACGAAAGCCAGAAGGAAATTAAAGTCGGTGTGGATCCGTGCAGGTGCAGGAGTCTTACTCAGAAAATTGGTTATTGGTCTGCTGCAAAGTCATCGAAAGCGGATGATAGTTAACAAAAGGAGCTTATTATAGGTTAATCAACTAATTTATATAATTGTTTTGTTCTTTTCCGTTGTTAGTTTTTCTAACTAATACATTTCTAATTAAAGAAACAATAAAATATTAAATAGATTATTTTGATTTTGTAATAAAACTAGAAACAACAATGACCAGGTTCTGTAGGCATTTCATTTGTACTTGTTTTAAGGGACAAATGTCTGTTATTATTTATTTATTGTAACTACTACACGTCAATAGTACAGGCCAAACACGTATTTGTATGTTATTTAATGTAAGTAAATAGTCATTGTGGATATCTAATATCAAATAATGCCTCTACATATATCGTCCTGCTAAACAAAATTAATATGCAAATTAGCAAATATCTATATACCAAGTCTAGACGTCAACAGAATGTAAATTTTGTATGTTGTTATTTAAAAATAAAATTTTAATTTTTGTCGATATAAACAACGCAAATATAATAAATTAGGTTGCATTCAAATCTTAAACATTTCACTTATAAAACCCAACATCACTGCATTCATATTTAGATATAAATGTAATATAAATTTGACAAAAATCAAAATCAACAATCACATTCAATCAAATGTATGTAACATTGCATTATTTCTTAAAATGAATTTTATAAATTTCTAATATTTTAATTAAAAAGTATCACATGTTGCATAAATGTTGAGCTACGAGTACTTGTTGTGTGTTTTATTTATAACCTATTGCCTTGATAACTTAACTGGACGGATAAATATGGATATTTCGAAGAAGATATGGAATGGGACTCATCTCAAAATCAAAATGAAAGACATGAATTTTTGTTTTTTAAGTTATTTCATATTTGACTACTCTTTATTTTACATACAAAAACAAATTTCCGTCTTATAGACGATTGCTTCGTGACAATACGCAACAAAGTGCTAAACAGTATAATTGAAACATTACCTTTATCTTAGATACAAAATACATTCAAGTACATACAGTTGTACATTGGATAGATAAATTTTATATATAATAACTATTATTATATTTTTCTTATACATATTAGAAAAATAGTTCTGAGTCTTGTGATTCACATCGTATATGTCTGTTGAAGTGTGTAATAGGTTTACATTAAAATCTACAAAATACTATATGAGTCTAAAATCTACATTTTCGAAGCAATGTTCGATTATATCGTTTACAATCAACTATCACAAATTATACAGAGTTTATTGTTGAGATTAATATTTTAAAATAACAAATACTAATTGCTCGTAGTTTGATATCTGTATACGTAGTTTTTATTTAAAAAATAATAAATGGAGTTACTAAAAGAATTCAACTAATACGCAATAATTTGATCATCGTTTTAAGTTTTCAAATATAATTGTTTGTTCGATTCACTTTTGAGGACTCTTCAAAACTGGATTCCTTAAAACAAGCTCAGTCTCTTCCGATATGATTGGCAACGAATTTGTCCAGTGATAATTGATCAAATGGCTTATACTATCGAAGATACGATCTTTTGTTCGTACAATCCCTTCGGGATCGATGAGCAACAAATGTTTCGGTGTTGTTCCCTCTAAACCTGTTAGGACATATTGTCCTGGTTTGCCTTGTGATTCTCGTACTAGAAAATCTCCGTCATTTCTCAGGAGACCTTCTGCAATTGGTCGACTAATGGCTGCATGGAACCATGGTTCTGTCATTAATTGTGATCTCTGCACTTCTGCAGACAATGAAAATGGCTCTAAAACAAATAATTATTGAAACAACTAAAATAGATTTCTTCAATTTCATCTTACGTATATCAAAAACATCTCGAAGAGTACTTGAGCTTGTGTTACTATTAGCGTCCAAGTTAAGTTCCATTTTACCAGTTTGATCCGGTGGTGGACTGTTCAAGTCTATTAAGTTACTGCTCAATCTGTCACGAGGTTTCTATGGTAAATATTATTAATAATTTCACTTTTACAATAATTAACAAATTTAATTGAAATTACTTTCAAATTTAATTGAGTTATTCTATTGGGTAAGTCGTTGTCACAAAGTAAATCCGGTGGAAGTTTTCCCGGTAAATCGTTGTAGTAATCTTTCTCGTATTCCTTTTCCATGTTGAAGTTAATGCAATTGCTAAAAATGTTTCCACTAATTTAAACATTGCAATAAATGTTTGTGCAAATATGTTCCTTACTGTGATTTGTTGATTGCATTAAACCTTAGCATGAACGCCTTCCCAATGGTTTGTATTAAGTCTTGTGTTTGTTCTCCTCCACACTCAAGAACGTAACATGCTCGCCATCCTTCCAAGTTCTTTGCAACATATGCTAGAAAATCTAGTGTATCCTGTAAGAGTCACGTGTAGTTAGTAAGAACCGATACTTGAACTCAAATTAACGTACTGTGTCACCGCCTGAAGCAAACGATATCCTTGGCATATCGTGATTTGCAATTATTTCACCTGTTTCGATGCTCACTAAACTCAATGACTTGCTCGAGACGTTTATTGTTACATCTGTACCGGCATTCTCCATGCACGGACGATCTGATATGTATTGATTTATTTTTCGATCTAACCGTCTCTTCCTCTGAGATTTCAATCCAGCTGTTTCGCACACCCGGTTGATGCATTCTCTAAGGAAGATAGTTTCATTGGAAAAGGTTTCACTCAAACGCTATCATCTTTACCTGGCTATCTGTGATCTTGTAGCAAAGTCTAATGTCTTCATCGACGTCCTCACTTCCAGACACCCAATGTACTTCACGAACAATTAGAATTACATTCAAATTAATTTAATTAAATGCTCACCTTACCTTCACATTAAACTGTACACCGTTCTCAATTATGTAATCATCCTCACGGACACACTGACCCTCGGCACCTTTTTGAGCTCTTCCATTGCCGCTCAAGTTGTCAAACCCTCCAGCTGCTGATTCGCTGGTGGTTCGTGGCATTGTACTTCGAATGTTTGGAAACCCTTACAAGTGTTACGAAAACTTCACGATTCCCTGCTAAACGAAATTGTCACGAATTGTATCAAAATAAATTAACGACATTCCAATCTAATTGTCATTCGATTTACGAGAATTTGTTTTCAAATTCTACGAACTAAAAGTTATTCCGAAAAATGAGTCACGTACGCTCTTTTGCCTTAATTTATTCATCAGGATATGTTCAACATGTACGAATAAATGAAGACACTTTCATCACCTTGTCTCTACCAATTTGGATTGAATAAGTTTACTTATTTTGGCAAACAATTAATGTGAAAACATTCAATTGCACAAAAATGAAGAAATTTAAAATTTATTAGGTAATAGTAGGTTTATTTATAAGCGTACTATTGTCAAATAAAAAATAAAAAAAAAAAAAAATTTATTAGGTACATGAGATTGATTCTATGCAAGCATTACAAAACTGCAATGCATTCTGCATTTTTGTGCATAATGCAAGAAACAAGAAAACAACACAAACCTAACAAACTGGATATTGGAATTCTTATGAATTTCTTTTTATGTTTTCACACAAACTTACTGATTTTCGTACTACATGAACCTTCAGATTGCAACAACCACCACTGTCTACAAGGTAACCGGGTAATTCAACATTCAGTTCTTTGATCTCAAACGACAAATTTTTGTTCTTTTGGAATGATTAGGAAATTCTGTTTTTGAATTGCTTCACAAAATAATTAGCATTTAACTGCGATCACAGATACAGACTTTCTCTTGGATTCGTTGATTTCGTTGTAGTTCCTCAACTCTTCATTTTGCACTGCGACTGACACTTTTGACGTCTTGAGCCGAGGAAGTTAAACGTCAAAGTTGTAGATAACAAAAGCACAAGCACAAGTGTCAGAGTGCAGTGGAAGGAATTTTTGGAATGTTTCGGTCGTATTCATGATTCACGTGAAGTCGATACATAAACCAGAAGGCAGCGAGTAGAGAACAAAACCTTTTGCACTTCTAATAACTTAACAGTGTACTAGTTGATGGTAGTCATGTCGAATCAATTATTTTAAGTAATTTTAATTAATTTAATCAATTATAATACAAATGACACGCAACAAAACATGATGTCAGTTTCAATTATCATTTATTGAAGCCAATTCAGAGATCATAATTTGGGAATATCAGTGCTATACTTTTGAAACGAAGAAAACCTACAATGTGAATTTAAATATGAAATTATTTTAAAACAAATTAATGAAGTAACCGACATAATTATACAATCTACAAAATGTTTAGAAATGAAGAATTAAATTGGTGAAGAATTGTGTTTCTTATAAGTAAAATTCGTCTATGTTCTGCATTGAACCTTCTTAATACATCTTCAGATCACAGCATTATAACTTAGCCCGACTCTTTTCAGAGACACGCTCAATCAAATTCGCATCCAAGTGCTTAAACAGCCATTCAAGATATTCATCCTTATGATTCATGTAATGGGATACATGTGCTGAATGATCCCAACATTTCCAAGTGCACTTGATACCAGCTGATTCGTAGTCCTGGTAAACACTTCGATTTGAGTTTTCAGCTCCGATTGGATCGTTTTTCGACAAGAAGAACAAACTCGGCGCTTTCACAAGTGTACTGTGGAAAATTTGACTGGATCTTATGTAGTGAGTTGTCGCTTGTTCGTGGAATGTTTTCATGTGGTAGCTGTATGAAAAGAATCGTATTAATTTGAGTTCATTTATAAATATTTTCAATTTCTCACAGACAATAGTTTCGCAGAGCTTTTTGTAATGTCGGATTTTTGGGAAAGATCGACTTCGGAACACCGACAGGAATCTCGGTTATGTCAGCTGCACTATCCCACACTTGGACAGCGATGCGATCCAATAAGGGAGTATACCTTTTCATATCCCTAGCCATATGCACCATGCACTCACCCCAAAAGTACGCGCCCACAGAGAATCCATGCAGTATGAGTGGATTGTAGCTCTTGTTATTCTCAAGAAAATTGAGAACATCCAGAGCAATCAGCTAAAAGGAGAATGATGCTTGAACCAAATGTGAGTAGATGACATTTATCGATTACCTGTGAACCCTTTGGTGGCCACAGCAACTGCCATGGAGTTATCTCCACTGTGAGAACATCGTATCCTTGCTCTGTATATATTTTTGCATATTTAAACAGATGTTTCTTCTTAGCCAGGAGCCATGACAGCATAATCACTAGCGGTTTGTCAATGGGCTGCTCCAGTCTGAAATCGAAAGCATTTCGTTTTATTCTTATCTGAACCTGAAGTGGACAAAGTAATAATCTTTTATGACACACGATAAATGTATTGTGGAAGATCACGTTTTGCGGCACGTGAAAATTTGAAACATTGTTGAACGCGATTGCAACAGTCAAGTACGTGATAATACGTAGTGTTATCATAATCACCTCAATGTCTTTGGATCCCACTTCACATTCTTTGGTTGAGGAGAGCAGAGGTTTATGTTCTTTGTTATTTCTTTGGCGCTAAAGTTTCGACGTTGGTAGTATGGTGTTGCAGCCATCAAGCCCTGAAAGGAATTTTTGATTTTAACATTTCTTCAATTGTTAGGCAATTACGTCTAAATTCATATCGAAACGCTTTACTGAACAATGAAATTTCATTTACATACATTGTTCAAATTATTTTCAATTTCAATTGCAAATGTAAAATAAAGGTGGAAATCAACGTCAGAGATCAGCCAAAATCGTTTTTTGGTAATTTTCCTAATGATTCACGTGCCGGTATCGTGTCCATCTTGTCTGCGTCATTGAAATGATTGATGCAAATGTCTGAATACTTTGTAGTCACTTTGTTTCAATTTCTGCTGATCATTCAGTGTCTTCAACTCAATTTCAATTTCAACAAACCTCCTGTCATTGAACTGAGATGATCAAGGGCTCATTGATAAACAAACCAGAATTATGAATAATATTCTACAAATTGAATCCGAAATTATTTAGAAATCCAAAATTGTGTCGTAAGAGCAACATACGATTTCGAAAGACCTTTGACCATGAATTCGTTTCGTGGAAAACCGGATTTGTTTTCCTGGAAAAGTTTCACAATCGAGACTTAAAAATTTTTAAATTCAAATTCAAATCAAACGTCACCAATTGAATACGCACTCGCTGCGTTGGATAGGTCGTGAACGCAATTGTTCAATTTTTATTGATACACCCCTCACACGTTCATTGTACGCAAAGAGGAAAGCGTTAATTTATGTAAATCGATTAATATTATTAACAAGTTTGAAACGAATAAAATGTTTAAGCAAACTTTCATTGCAATACTTTACAAGAGACATGTAACCTGTAATTCTCGATTGACTCATGTTATGTTATGTTATGTTATGTTATGCATGACGTTGTGACGTTTATAAATTTTTCATAAAGTTCAATTGAAATTTATTTGTTTCAATTTAAATTGAATGTGTGCTGCAGTAGAGATAAGTGTCAGAAAGCTTCTTGAACTTTGGTTCCCACAATGCATTGGAAATCGATTTTACCATTATCTACAGATAACTACTGAACATATGGATATGCATGCGCTAGTGATAAGATTCTATCTACCTACTGCTATCATTGACTGTTCTTACTTGTTTCGATTGCAAACTGGAAAAATTCCTAATTTGTTGGTTTCCACATAAGCCAGATTGTGCTGTTGCAGTTGCTGCAGTGCTCATTTTATTGCTGTTTGGTGATAATAAATTTGTGGCTGCAGCCGTCATAATAAAGCCTTTCCCATTTCTGGTCAGTGTCTTTCCACTGATTCTTGTTGCAAATGAATTAAGTGAAAAATTTTGATGGGAAACCAAATTGATCATTAAACGAAAGTATGACATTTTTATGTTTATGTTGAAAATTACTTGAATATAACACAAAAATGATTTACAATTGAATGTGTTGTGTGTTCTTTAAATGAAAACTAAAGGAAACACAAATTGATATAAAAAGAACTGACCTATGAAAGTTTATCACTCTTTTGCACAAAATGTATTTATGTTGCTTTCATTATTTATTTATAGTTATGATCACTTGAATTTGATTTCGACACTTTATCCACAAAATCCACTAAACTCTTCTGCAACACAGCTGTATCTCAGAGCACTTAATCCTCTGTAATTCTAATATGAACAGTAGTATCCTACATTTGTTCACCTATTCAATTGTGGTACACTTTATTCAATTTGGGAATTCAATAAAATTCAACCAACGTGAGACCGTATGAAGTATGAACGTTCACAGTAGTTCCTCAACAATGAGACAAATCAACTCAACTCAACTCAGCTCCTTGCCTCACAACACAACAGAAGTATTCTCAATTCGAAAGTTTTCATTTTCGAACATGATGATTCGAATACACTGTCACAAATTGCGGGAAATTTAAAACAATCTTAATTTCGAACTTTATTTATTCAATAAATTTTATCTACAAAAATGTCTAAAAAAGAACATAAATCAAATTTATTTTATACAAATTTTTAGTCTTTAAATAACGTATTCTCTGAATAAGCATAATTCAATGTTTTAATAAGTACACAGTACATTGCGTTTCAATATGCACCTAAATATTTTGTTCATTTCAATTTTAAAAACTTGTTTATGTTACTCAAGTCATATATCATTATGAAATCATAAATTTGATGAAATCTTGCTATTATAAATGTGTGCAATTAAATTATTGTCAAATTGAATACAGCTTAAAATGATAATTAACTTAACAATTAATTTAATAAACTAAAATAATAACAGACACAATTTGGTTTAGACAAGAAATTACCATTAACCGTATGTTATATTTTGAGAAATTTAATGATATAGGTATGTATTTTAAAAACTAATTGTAACACGTATATCCATTCCTTTTCAAGAAATCAAATGACCAAAACCAATTTATGGAAGTTTTCTTCATAAAATCATATATTAACCTCTTAATAACTAAGTTAAGAAAAATGTTCAATTGATAATTCCTCGCATTTAATATTGTTGTGGGAAATTTCTGCTGAGCACTTTACAAAATTAAACTATCAGTTGTTTCATTTCGCTTACAAAAACGCCTAATCAAATCAGTTAAAAAATAAATACTACTTCGTTAAACATTAAATATAAAAATAGTTGCACGACTCCTTCCAATTCCCAAGTCACTCCACTCCGTCTCAAAGGTACTCTGATTATATAATCTCATAAAATTTAGGACGAACTACGTATTCAATATTTTAATATATTTTTTTGTTTTTAAGATTAATAAGTTAGTATAAAATGTTTTATTACTTTTGATACATTTTTGTCATGAAATCGTTCCCATTTCAAAATATCTAATAAGTCTCTCTAAAAGTTTCTATAAAATGGCAAAATGAAATTTTTGTGCTTTGTAAATTTTCTAAATAGTAGTAACCGACTTCAAATTTCTGTTGGAGTCATGAATACTCAATAATGCTAATACTTCTCTCTCTGTTTTTTATACAAATTTTCTTAAATTACACGATATTTTAATTTATATTTAAATGTCTGGCTCAACAAACGATGCTGGAAACAGTCCTGTTTTACTTGTTCTCGCATGTGTACCCTTATACCAACCGTTCTTTTGTTTTCTGTGAACAAAAACAATATCACCAACGTTTAGTTCCAGTTCGAGGTCGCTATTTGGAGGGTATGAAACAATACAACGAAATCTGCTAAAAATTTATTTTGAAATCGTCTAGAATTCATGCAATCTTCATTCAAAAATAAATTCTCTTTTGTACCTTTCCCTGCCGCCATGTACTCCATGTGGTTTATTATTATTTGGTGAATTACTAGGTATATGTGGAGCAATTGTATTCGCGTCTAAGCTTTGAGATTTCCGATGATGCGTTACAATATTCATCTGGGATTGTGGTTGTGGTTGAGGTGGAGGTGCTTGTGACAATTGCTTATGGGAACTCAGCGGTTTTCCTAGATACGAAGGTGGACCAGTTGACAGATTGACATTTGTCCCATCAGGATTTCTGTTACGTACAGTTTCCATTTGTTGTCGAACACTAATCAAATTGAAACGAGACGAATGAATTTCGAGTTAAACATTTTCTTCATATTGTACCTTTGGAGTGATGGCCTTTCTTTGTGACCTTTGATTCTTTGCGATCCGAAAACAGCATTAGGATCAGCTGATGAACTCGAAGCACCCATGTCCACAGGAAGACTCTGGAGCAATTGACTTGGACATGAACCAGATCTAAAATGACGTTTGTAAGTATTGCAACGTGGAAATGGTCAAATGTCAAAAGTTTTACCTAACATGGACCGGATGAGACATAGAAATGTTGAGTTTCGATGATGACGGAGTCGGGTTTACTGATGAATCTTCAAAAACTGGATTATCCATAGAATAACCAACATTTGGTGTATTGGCATGTGTTGGGGACTTTGAACGTTTCATGTTCGTGAGACGTTTCATTAGACTGACAGCAGATGAACTTGATTCCTTTTTATCTTTGTCCCGGTTTTGGACATATTGGTGCTGGACTGGCGAATCTTTAGCATTATTTGAATGATTTGCAGGTGTAGCTTTTGCAGATTCAATTTGCTGTGAATTATTTTCATTTCTTTGTTGACTAGGAGATGATTTCCTATGGAAAAATGCTTCCACATGTTGTCCCAATGGTTTGGCCCAAACCGAAGTGTTTGTAGTGCTTCTGGGTGGTAATTCAGGTGGATGGATTGTTGGTAAATGTGAGATGAATGTGTCTTGAGTATTATTTTGTTGAACATGATTCCCATGCGTTGGCACTTGTTGAGTATGACTCATAACGTTCGAAAGTTTACGTTGATGCATTACCTGTTGCTACATAACACAGAGAGTAAATGAAACTTTTTCAATTTTTGTTATTTTCAGTTACCTGATCCCTGTTTCTCAATGGTGTTACGTAGTTCCCTGGAAAGACTCCAGATTTATCAGCCCAATTTTTCCCTTTGTACCAACCATCTAAACATCTTTCTGTTACGAAATAAACACCTGAAAGCAAATTTAAACACATCTCACAATTCTATCGTGAACAGAAGACATTTACTATCTATTACTCACATCCTTTCTTCAATTCTAATTCATCTGCTTTTCTTGGCTTGTACGGATACAGAGCTAGATATGCCCACGGAAGCTGAGGCATCGCTAGATTGGCTGTAGTTTTAAGTATATTGATTCGTGGTGTTTTCTGTTGTTGCTGCAAATGCGATGACGACTGTAAATCGTGTGACCGAGTATTTGCTAAATTCACAGAAGCATTAGCACTGTCGGAATTCTGTGCAGAAGAGCTTGTGGATTCAACCGGATCAGGTACACTTAATATTTCCGCTGAATGGCGATTTGACGAAACAATACTTAAATTTGTGTTAGCACTGATTGAGTTGAGTGAATGTCGTTTCTCTTTCATATCACGGTTCTTCACAACTGCCTGATTGTGTTGAGGAGAATTCGAATTAGAATTTGATGTTGGACTGCTCGGAGCTGAGTTAGAGCTGGTGGTGTTGCTACTACAAGTGGAATTTGGGCTACTTGTGACTGTTGAACTTGTATCAGTTGAATTGTTTTCGTAAGGTACAGGTGGAAGACACCTTGATGACATTGTATGAGGATTGTGTCCGGAATCTAATACGCGTTTTGCCAAAGAATTCATTTCAACAAAAGCAATAGGAAATATTCCTATAAACGAATTAATTCTTCCCTCTGCCCAATGATGATCAATCCGTCTTATAACATTTATGATAGCACCCTTTTTAAACGTTAAGCAACCTTCTGCCTCATTCGGTCCCATTTTGAAATCATAGAGAGCTACACATTGTGGTGTTGGTAATGGAACAATAATCTAAATTGAAAAATAATTCATGAAAAGCATTCAAATGCAATACATTTTGTACATACTTGAACATAGTTGATAGGAAACGATCCTTCACGTCCATTTATTTCACCAACAAACCAATTTGCATCCATTTTTCTTTTAAGTAAAATAATGTCACCTTTTTTGAAATTCAGATCACTGTAAAAACTTCAGTTCATTAAACTATAATCTTAAATATAAATAAACTACTGATCCTCACCCATTCTCTGTGGAAACAAAATCGTAGAGTGCAAAGGCATGTGGTACAATACGTCTAGTGGAATTATTGCATTGTTCGTTCGGTTGATGAGTTTGAATCTCACCAGGAGTATTCTTAACTTGTTCGTTATTCGTTTCATTATCCTTGATTCCTGGGATTGGGGCGTTCGAATTTAATACATTCTTTGGAAGTTTGCTAATGTTCTGTTGGTTGTTAGACGAATTCTTCATACCTGTCAATTGAAGATTTGAAATAAAACCGGTTTATGAATCAATTTCACAATTATTCGTTTGATTAAAGCATATCTTAACATATTCACTGATGATGAACTCACCCTCCAAAATTCTCATGAGTAGAACATTCGGTGGTAATTCTTCAATTTTCACATCTACCAAAACCCGGCATTCTGGACATCGTAATTCTTGCCGACTTGCTACAATTACCTAGAGAATCATTCATTTTTAAATTTTTATTTTTGCATTTCAACAATTTATTTCAATTAACCTCAAGACACTTTCGACAAAACGTATGTTGACATGGAAGAACTTTTGACGATGTGTCCAGCCTTTCCAAACACACAGAACATTCCAACAAATCATTTAAAGTCCTTTCGTCCATCTTTGTAAGATAGTTTGTTCACAATCAATTCAAATTCACATATGATTGTTTTAATTAATTATCTATGGCAAATTGCACAATATTGCTGTTTTAATTCCCAAAGAACATCTTAGAGAAAGAGACAAATCAAACATTTCTTCATCATCCTACATGTAAAACTATGTACGAAGCATATACCATATGCTGGTTTTATTCAACTATTCCATGGATTTATTCTCTCATTTTAAAATTAACTAGTTTTCGCACTTTCAACTCAATCAAAATGTAGATTTTTATAAAATTTTCGCCTTTATAAATCCCAGTTTTTCAATGAGGCTATTTAATTTAAAGGCACCACTAGCGCAAGAAGCCATCATACTTCACTTCATTTGGTACAGTCACTGTGAATTTCTTCGAATTGTGACTTTGACAAGTGTACCAATGCGACCGAAAGTCTACGATAGCCACTGTAATTGCATACTGGTTCCGATTGGAATGGGAACTCACCAAAATACTTCCGTTTAATTCAAACTTTTGAGAAAATTTAATTATTTATTTATGTCCTCCATACAGTGTGAAACAAAATCATAAACATGCTTCAATAATCTTATAATACCTAGTTTCATTTTTATTCTACTTTCAATCATGGTACGTTGACAATAGTTAGATGTTTATAGTTTGACAGCCACTGGAGAATGTCCAGCATTTGCTGCAAAAGTGTCGGTATCCAACTCCATCCAGTAAAAGAATTTAAATTTTCCTATTAATTTATATTGTGTTTGATGATTAACAAACATTTTGAACTACACATTTTTGAGAATAAGTCAGAAATCAGATGCAAAATTCATTATAAGATTTAAATTTGCTTGCAGTTGTTTGATGTGCTCCAGAGTTTCCGAATTGATTCGTGTAATCAAATCTTGGTCAATTGATTCCATTCTTGTGGGTCGCAACGAGATCACACCGTTTTGAATTGGAATATTTACATTTGCAACTGAGTCTGGGATGCTAGAAAGTAAATTTTAATAAGTTTCTGAATGAGTTTCATGCTTATCCTTACCTTTGAACAACTACAGGACTTCCTGACAAGGAAATAACAGTCTCACCAATCTTTGGATAACGTAGCAGAGATAGCGGTGCATCTGGAACAATTTTTGGGGTAACTGGATTTGTCCGATCAGCACTAGCGGATTTTATGCGTCCATTCAAAGGTGTGCGGAATTTAGAACGTGACGACCGATCATTTGTTTGTGCTGTTAACATACTGGTACCCTTCACAGATGGAGTAACATAGCCGCAGGCCGATTTGCTCCGTCTCAATTTCTTTAATCCACTAAATGTTGGCGGAATTTTCTTGTGCCTCGATACAGATGAAGACGTTGAATTTGTCGCATTGTTACTGTCTTCTGTAAGGTATCCTTTGATGTTTTCGTTTGTTTCAAACAAATTTTACGTAGTGATGTAGATGTGAACATTGTTAATTTGTGTAATTTATGTTTCGCCACCGAAGATTCCCCATTAGGAAGAAAAGATACCCGTTAAAATACAAGCATTACGAATTAGAATATAATGTGTTACATCAATTAAAAGTGCATCTAGCATTACTTAACTAATATAATGCAGAGTGATTAAGAAACTTAGAATGGAAAGATCACCAGGGAAGCATTTACAAACCTTCATCGTCTTTGGTCTTTTTATTAGTCGATCGCATTGTGGACGAGGTAATGTCTGTTGCATTTCTTGATTCTGCAGCTCGTTCTTCTTTCAGTTTGGAATTGACTTCATCTATAGTTTTAACATTCTACAAGAAAAGAACTATTAAATTTGATTGAAAAATGAACGTCTTGTATTGAATTTACCAATTTCTCTAATTCTCCTATTGTCATGGATCGTATGTTTTGTGGTAATTTGCCTCGAATAACAGAGAATTCCTGGGAAATAGCCATCGTTGCTTGTTTAGCAAGAAAATCGAATTCTCTTAGTGTATCCTCCACTTGCATATCGTATCCCATTAAAAGGGCTGTTATTGCTTCATCTTGTTCAATTCGATTTCGCTTCGTGTTCTTTGATAGCTTCGTGCGAGGCATTTTCCTACTTAGTAATTCAGTCTTTTGGACACACAAGTCTTATTTAAATCACAGATTGTTTATTACACGATTTAGAAATATAACTTATAGCAACAATACAGTTAATCACGAAGAGATATATAATTATTCACGACTTTAGCACCCTTCAACAGTTATAGTTTAAATAAATGGAAGTTTGACTTTCCACAACCGCGCGAAAAGTTTACAACAGTGAATAAGAAACTATAAGGAAACGCTATGAAGGAACGAAGTTGAAGCCAAATGTCAAAACCGGCTGGAAGTAGTAGTAAGGCAAGCCATGAACTCAGACTATTTTACTACCCCATAGTCACTATATTTAGGTACTACTAAATATACCATTAGAAACTAGGATAAAGCTAGATTAAGTAGCTGCAAAGCTATTCTATCCTTAGATCATAGAGAACTCTCTATAAGTTTTAACAAAAATAATTCTCATGCCGCCCATGTATTAAACTACAGGATTGTCGTGTTCATATACTAAACGTCATCTCTGTCCGAAAAGTTTGAGATGCACACTAGACACGACTTTTGCTTACTTCATAATCTTGACAACCACAAATTTGTTGAATGTCATTTGGTTCAACAACTTTATGGTGAAATCTGTGGTAAAAGAAATAAAATTAGTTTAAATTTATAAAATTTTAAAAAAACTTTCATCGATGAAATGACTGATTTCTTGGATATGTGTAGACTTTGTCTTGAAAATACATCAAATCTAAGAGATATTTTCATTTCAACATCTGAAAATGAATCCATTAGTGACAAAATACAAAAACACTTACAACAAAAGGTAAAGGAGGTTTCTCACAGACGGTTTGAAATTCACAAGATTCCTCAAATATCCTTACAGATTCATGAAACAGATTTTCTTCCAAAACTGATATGTGATATCTGTGTTACGAAAATACAAGACTTTGATTCGTTTTATCGAATGGTAAAGTAACGTACATTAATTTGTTTGAAATAAAGTTAATATTTTCGATTTTAGGTTGAAACGAATCAAACAAGACTACATTCCCTACTTGATAGTGAGTTTTTAGAAGAACCCAATGATGAATTTGCTGTTCTAGGAGGCTATCACACGGACGAGGAAAGTAATAGAGATTATGAAGGAAATCAAGGAACCGCAGAAACTGAAGAAAATCATGATTCGGTGTATTGTGAAGTAATAACAATTGATGAAACTGACTACCTTGAGAATTATGAAACAAAAGAATCACACCATAAGATCGATGTTGATACAAGCTCAGAATTGAATGAAACTATTTCAGTGGAATATCTAGACTATGATTCGATTATTTCGGAAATATTAAAAACCGACAATAACGAACACGTATCTTCACCAGAACCAACTGTTGATCATTCTTCTAATAGTAGGGAACAGGATGTCAATTACAGGGAAATAATGAAAAATGGACATTTGTTAATAACGAGGAAACAACTGATTGCACGCTTACATGAGTAAACGACTGATGTTTTCATTGACAAAACTTATATTCTGTTTTAAATCGATAGATTTTTCAATCTCACTTGCACACTTTGTGAAGAATCGGCAAAAACAAATTCATTTTCAAAAATGTATGAACTGTTAAAGCATTACACGCAAAATCACCAAGTCCAAGGATATGTTGTATGCTGTAAGAAGAAATTTTTCAATTACAAGGAAATGTCTATGCACTACATTTCGCACGTTGAACCAAAAGCGTTCAAGTAATTAAATCAATTAATCTCGTATTAAAGAATATCACAAAAAATCATATTTTAGCTGTACATTTTGTTCAAGGAAGGTTTTCAATCCATTGTATATGAGACAACACGTGAAATGCCATACTAGATCTAGTTCTCATATTCGTTGCCATTTGTGCAATAAAAGGTTACTAATTGCTTAAATAAAAATTTATAGTATTGACTAAAACGTCAATTAACATTTAGATTCATATCAGAACACTTCCTCAAAGTGCATATCAATAAAATACATCAATATCCAGACAGCTCAGAACCAGAACTCGAACTTGACCAAATAGAACCTCATCCCGACTTCCCTGGATTTCCAAAAACAATAATGAGGAAAGGAAAATTAATAGTTAAAAGATCAGTTCTAATGGAACTCATGTGTCGGTAATGATGAATTTTGTAGTTTTTGGTAAAAATCTATTTTCAATTCTATAATATTACAGATTTTTCAAATTTGAATGTGAGTTATGTGATGATTCTAAGGAACATACAGATTTGACTACACTGTTCGATCACTACAAGGAAGTTCATCAAACGCAAGGTTATGTTACTTGCTGTGGAACTAAATTCGATGTTCGTAGAGCACTTCAGTTCCATATGGCTAGTCATTTAGATCCTGACGTGTTTAAGTGTTCGGAATGTGGAAAACAAATGAATAATCCAAGTCGGTTGCGGGATCATTTTCAAAAACACAAACCCCATAATGAACGGCCATACTTTTGTCCTGAATGTCCTAAAAGATACAGTTCACGAACAGGTCTAGACAAACATCTAGTTTATCACATTCCAAAAGAGAAGAGAAAGAAGCACATTTGTGAGGAGTGCGGTAAAGTGTAGGTATTTCAATTTGAAAACTGATGAAGAAGATGCATGATAGTCTATTACAGGTTTTTCACCGCTAGTGCTCTAAAAACTCATTTCCGATACTCACATTTGGATCAGAAATTAGTATGTGACAAATGTGGTAAGCAGTGTAAGAATAAGCCAATTTTAATGGTCCACATAGCATCACACGCAAAGAAATCTGAAGAAAAACGCAAATTCCGCCGAAGTGACAGTACACACTTGTCTATGGAATGGGAAACAGAATGTTACATTTGTCATATCAAGTATGAAGTATTTGAATATTGAGAAGTAAATCACTAATAGCTCTTGTTGTCTGTAGCTTACATGAAAAGACCAGATTGCAAAGGCACATGGAACAAAAGCATGACGGCGTTGTTCACAAATGTGAAAAGTGTAAATATGAAAATAGAAAATGGGCTCTGTACGCCCGACACATGATTGTACAGCACAGCGAGAAGAAGTTTGTCTGCTATGAATGCGGTCGTTCATTTCGTTATTCATTTATGTTGCGAGATCACATCGAAGTGCATGCTGGCCATCAAAAATATACATGTGAATTTTGTGGAAAGAAGTATGCATCTCTATCGGGATTCTGTCGACATCGTCGTGAGACACATGCCGCAGATTATGAAGAATTGAAAACAAGAAAACGAGAAGAGCGGTCGAAACTGAGGAGGAAAGTAAAGGTTTGTACTCCTGTCAATAATATTGTATCTAATACCCAAAGATCATTATTTCAGAAGCGTGAAGCCAAGGAATAATATACATTTTAAATTAGATTACTGAGATATCAATTTTTATTTGTGCAGTCACACAAAAAGCGTTACAAAAACTTCATGAAAAGTGAATACATCAATTGAAATACGTTATATAAATTTTATTCTAAAGTCTTTTGGTCGATCGAGTTTTCACGAATTATTACCAACTTTCAATATAGTCTTAATAGTTTTCTAAGCATAAATTTAACAAAGTATTTTAATTTTAAATAAGTAGAAGGTATAAAATTAATTCAAAACATTTTCTTTCTCACTGCTGTATATCTTTCCATGTACACATCATATCCATCGAGATCAGTAAATTGTTTCGAGTTAAACAAATTCCCTTCCACAGTTAAATTACATATCTTGGATTCCTTGAGGATGCGAGGTGTGAAAGCTGTAATTTGCAAGCAATTCTCTTCAATGCGCAGAGTTTTCAAACGTGGAGTGTCCGATATGTCTTCAGACAAAGTGGATATTTGATTTTGATTAACATTCAATTCTGTTACTTGAAGATTTTTAACATCAGAAGGTACTACTGCAATTTTGTTCTTCGACAAATCCAGAACATCTAAGTGATTTAATCCACATAACATTACTGGGAACTCATCGATTTGGTTATTACTTAAATTAACTTGTTTTAAATGTTTCAATTTTCCTATTTGTTGTGGAACTTTTGCAATGCAATTATTCATCGCTAAGAGTACTTCCAATTTTGTTAAGTCGCCTAGTACATCTGGTAAACATGTCAATCGGTTATCACTCACATTCAAGTGCTTTAACAACGTAAATTTTGCTATATCATTCGGTAGTGTTACAAATCTATTCCCAGATAGATCAAGTGTTTTTAGAACATTGGGAAATGTTCGCAATTGTGGTGGAAATTCTTGCAATCTTTGGAGAGAAATTTTCAATACTCCTGTCTTTTTAGCTGTCTCAAAATGCTGCTTCACTGTATTATTTCCCATTTTTCATGTCAAATCTTATAAAATTTTGGACGAAACTGAATTTTTACTCCATTTTTCCTTAGAAACAAATCTTTTCCCACAGTTTATTGACTCTATTGAAAATGTAGGTGACTTTTGAAATGTCCTAATCAAATCAATTACCAACAAACGTCACATGAAAGTCAATAAACTCAACAATTGAATGCAACTTCATTCCTATTAACCAAAGCTTAGGGCAAACTGTGCTTATGACCACAAAACCACGAAAATGAGGGCAAGGTAGGACAGCTAGAGGTATATGTACACGTCTTCAAAACATTAAGAAAACCGAGTGCTCGGCTTTTCAATTTTTACACTCGATAAAACTTGGGATAAAAATTACACCACTCTATAGAAGTCCATTTATTGTTATGTAGATGGCACAAACCCAAATTTCCTCTCATGCATTTAATATATTTGGGAAATTCTGGAAAATTAACATTAAATTGAAACTTTTGGGTATTTTAATACGGAAAATTTAATATAAACTTAAAAAAATATAACTTGTGCACTTACGTAGAGAGATAAACATAAAGACAACTCGATAGCTATCCGGATCAGGCATTGTTGTTGGAATACATACAAACACCTATCGGCCTCCAGCTCAACTGCAACTAGACTGAACAATAGAAACTGCAACTCAACTGACAGTATATGTTCCGAAATCACTATCAAGATTTCAAGACACAGTGTAAACTATCAACATGACACTTGACGGCAGCGAACATTTGCTCCTAGTCGACTCCCATTACATAATACATTTTGAAATGTTTCTGCAAGTAGATTTATTTCAAATCCTGTATAATATATACATGTATATATTTTATGTTCTTGTACCTGTAGTATACTTCTTATCAGTTCATCATAGCGCGAAATGTCATGTACATAGAATTATATTGACAAATATGTTAACTTCATTCTTTTCGAAATAAAATAAGCTACAGAAATAAATAAGCTAAATCCTGTCGATTTAGAAACATTTGACATCTATCAAAGTGAATCGCGAGTGTACATCTGACAGTTTCAAGCGAATTAGCAAAGTGGCGAGGCAAAGGAGAATGTTCTAGAATGCCCTGTGATTATATGTCAAAGTGAATTTTGAAAATGAAAATAGTTCATTAGTGAATGTAATTTGATGAAAAATATTAATGTTGCTTTGTTAAATGCGAATTAATTAAGTAAAATTGTTTAAATCCATCAAGAAATTTACCAAACAAAAATTTAAGTATACAACGTGTGGAATTGCCCTTTATTGTATTCAAATCAATTAACGTGTGAGTTGGCATTTATGACAGCTCCGAGTGGTCCTTAAAGCGAAGTAGCAAAAGCATCGTCTGGCTTCATTACTCTGTGACGGTCTAGGATTTTAGCGGTGAAAGAATTGGATTTTATGTTCTATTGGACTTGTAATTTTATTGACCCGGTTGTTTCAAAATTTTTCAATAAACATAAAGTGTTTCAGTTTGAAAAATGCATTTAGAAAATATAAAAATTTTACATAATTAATCGGGTGAAATAGAATAGAAACAAAAATGGCAAGCATAGCTGGAGAAGTATGTAGACTATGCTTGCAGTATGAAGAACCAGTAACAGATATATTCAGTGAAGCTTTGAGTGAAACAAAAATCATAACAAAAATTAAAAAACATTTAGATCTCGAGGTAAGGAAATAATTGATTTCAAGTCATTGGTAAAATTCAATTTGTATACGTTTTCAGGTGCAATATGATACGAAGAAGGCGAAATGTATATGTGCGAGTTGCATGAAAATACTTGATGAGTTTGATTTGTATTATCAGCAGGTTAGGAAGAAGATAATAAGATACCATAAAGAATAGATAAACAATCTATTGTATTGAATGTTTCTCATTTTAGGTTAAACTTAATCAGGAAAGCTTCTTAGAAATCGAAGAAGAGCATTTAGATGGATGGATGAGTGAAGTGGAAAAGGAGTCTGTATGTTCCTCAAATCCTGATATTAAAGATGATTTTATTGAAGTTGAACACATTGTTGATGAAGATGATGGTGGTTTGGAAGAGTTTTTCGAAGAAAAAATACCAACAAATTTGATAGTTAGGAAAGCTGATGATACATTTCTTAATATGATCGATGATATAAAAGTTGAAATTGATGATCCTTATGAGGAAGTAGATTATGAAGAAATCCCAATAAAATATGAAGAACCAGTAGATGATTTTGTAGATGTATCAGATATTGAAGAACCAATTACTTTTGAAGATGAGCTCGAGTTAGAACCAAACGACGATAAAATGCAAGATAGTGAAGTTGTGGAACAAGATAGCATGGAGATAATGGCTGACGACGACGAAGAAACAAAACAAATGTTTGAAGATGCTATTATTGAGGAAGACACAATTGAAGAGGAATTCGATATAGATCAGGACGATTATGAAGATAGCAATGACAGTAACGGTCCTGTAAGAGATTTACCCGAAGAAATAATTAGAGATGGAGAAATTGTTATACAAGGTGCAACATTAGTTAATTTGATTACCAGGTTACTATTCTACATTTATGTTAAAAATTGTTAATAACATTTGAATCGTAGATTCTACAAACTAGAGTGTACAATTTGTGCTAAAAATTCTGATGAAGATTTCACATTCAAGAAATTATCTCATTTAATGGGTCATTTCAAAATCGTGCATGATATAAAAGGATTTGTTAGGTGTTGTAATATCAATTTGGATACCAAAGTGGATATGGCAGTGCATATAGCACAACATATTCAACCTGATGGTTTAAAGTAAGTATTTCCAATGCTTGCATTCAACTGTTTGTGATTATATGATATAATTTTAGATGCAAAATTTGTGGCAAACCATGCTCAAATTTGCGTAGCTATAAATCCCACAAGGCATTACATGCTGGAGACTTACCGGTCGTAGCTTTTGACGAGGAACACGAAAAATATGCTGGATTTCCGAAGACTATATTTAAAGATGGCAAATTACTTTTCAATCCATCTGAAGTATCGGATATGATAAATCGGTAACAAGGAATGATTAGGATATTCAAATGATCAAAAATTATGGAATTGTTTTCAATATAATTTAAGATTTTTCAAATTGGAATGTGAAATGTGCAAGGAAACAGCAAATGGTAAATTAAAATTCCAAAAAGTATCGTATCTGAAGGGGCATTATCAGTTGATACACAACGTTAACGGTTATATTATGTGTTGTGACACAAGACTTAGTAAAAGATATCAAATGGTTGCACATTTGTTACATCACCTTCAACCAGAAGCATTGCTGTATGTAGTTTTGTGAAATAGTAAAAATGTTCGTATTTAAATCAACGAATTATCCTTTTTATAGATGTACAGTTTGTCAATATGAGTGTCCCAGTATCAAATTCCATAGAGAACATATGAAACAACATGCAGAAGGCAAACCTGCAACGATTAGTTTTAATTGTGACATTTGTGGAGTGAGGTATGATTTTTAGATTTAATTTAATTTAATTTATTTCACCCATTCTTATCATCTTCTCACTCTTCTCATTAGATGTGCTACCAAACATTTCTTAGAAATACATAAGGTTAAATTACATAAAAACAATGAAAGTGAATGTTCGGACGAAGAAGATGTTATAGAAAAAGCCGATGAACCGCATCCAGATTTTCCTGATTTACCAAAACGGATTTATAATAAGCAATGTAGGAAAATAATCAAAGGACCAAAATTAGCTGGATACATTAGAAAGTACGCTTACCTTTATTTGTATGAATCTATTCGAAGTCATACAAACTTCTTTCATTTATAGATTCTTCACATTTTCATGTGAAATTTGTCCTGAAAACACAGTTGTTTTCGATGATTATCCAGATCTATTTGAACATTATGAAAAAGTTCATGAACAGAAAGGATATGTTATGTGTTGTAGCACGAAGTTGAAATCTTATCAATATATGACATATCACTTAGCTTATCATTTGCAACCTGATTTATTCACGTAAGTTATCGATAATTATAAGTGAAAAATTGTATTAATAAAATCAAATTTACATAGATGTGCCGTATGCGGAAAAGTGCATACTAAACCTGAAGCTGTACGCGAACATGGACAAATACATGAACCACCTGAAAAGAAATCATATTTTTGTCCAAAATGTCCGAATAGATACGGATCGCAATCTGGATTAAGAAAGCACCTGATAACCCATATACCAAAAGATCAAAGACCTAAATTTCCATGCCAACAGTGTGGTAAAGTGTAAGTGATAGAATCAAATAGTATAAGGGTTGGTGATAATGTGAAATTTATACTCTTTCAGTTTCTCTAACATGGGAGCTTGTCAAACGCATTATAAATACTCTCATGTTGATCAAAAACTTATTTGCGAGCAATGCGGAAAATCATATAAACACAATGTAGCTCTGAATCTTCATCGGAAGTCACATCATGGGCCAAAGAAAAATGATCTTGCTAAAAAACTATATGATCAACGAGAATGTCACATCTGTCGCCAGAGGTATATCCTTCTGTGGTTATGTGTTAAGAAATAAAATATAAATTATTTTATAAAATTTAGATTTCCGACTAAACCAGACGTCTTCAAACATTTGGATGAAGCTCATCCTAAAGTTCATAAGTGCACAGAATGTCCATACGTTGGACACAAATGGATTTTGTTCGAAAGGCATAGAAAAGAAACCCACACTGAAAAACCGTATGTTTGTCATATGTGTGATCGAAGATTTAAATTTCACTGCACGTTGCGTGATCATATATTACAACATAAAAGAGAACATCTTCATTTTTGTGAATTATGCAAGAAGAAATACTATTCCCAATCCGGATTGCGACGTCACCAATTGCGAGAACATCTTGAAGAATATCAGTCTATATTAACTGGACGAAAAGAAAACCGTAAAGGCAAACCTGTAAGAATTTCTTGAATTATTTTCTAAATTTTGAATTTAATTATTCTAACTTTGTTTAATTCAAAGCGACCGAAAGTTCAAGTTCAAGGATCAAAGATTGTAATAAATGGTGAAGCATCTTTAGCCGTGAAAAGTGTCCAAGAAATGCTACTCAATAATGATGAAGGACAAACACTGATTGTTGAAACTACTGACCCAATGATCGATGTACAAAACTAAAAATTTTAAGCCATGTATCATTCATCAAGTTAATTTAGTATTAAATCAATAATGCTTTTGATTTGTTAATCATAATAAATTTGTTCTTAAAGTTTTTAAACAATATCAAAATCTTTAACTTGATGAAGTGAACATTTGTTGGGATGCTTGGATAAATTTAAAAAGTTTGTTTTACTCTAACATTATATTTTCGTTACTATACACAATATATTTTATTCAGATTTTTCAAATTTGCCTCCGTAGAATGGCACGTATTGCAGTACAGTCTTCCAGTCAGTGAAGTAAAGAACTGCTAAACCGGATGCACCTCCGAAGCCCATTGCTGTTGAAATCCTAAAAATTAGTTGGTGCTTCAGTCCATCTCATTACATAATGCTGCTTGGTAGTGTTTTAGCGAAATTAATATCTACAAACCATTGTACAGCTTGTTCAGCATGTTTTTTTCCTACTGGAACTCTCATTTTGTTGATATAATTAAGATAAATCAAGTCGTTTGCAGTTCCAAAATATAAGCAATTTTTCCACTAGTTTTGCTTTGAGTTTTGACAGAGCAGGACTTCACCCTATACCCTGGATATGAAACGTCAAATTTGCAGGTTAAATAAAAAGCTTATTTGTATGCACGAAGTAAACAAATGCCTTAAGTTACCTTTAAGATTATGGAAAATTTTCTGTTTTAACGCATCAAATGATTTTAATAGAAATATAAAATGATAATTTTCAATTAGAATCGCACAAACGATACTTTTAATAAGTTTTGTAATTCATAAAATCTCGAAAATATCATAAGTACTCCAAATTTCATGCAGTTTGTGTCGTGATCAACTTCACGATTGTCAAAAGTTGGATTTTTGGAGGCAAATAAATTCAAGTTTTGGCGTTCAGAATTCAAAATTCTTTTCAATATGGACGAGATTTGTCGGCTTTGTGGACAAAGTTCTCATGAAATGCTAAATTTATACAGTGAAAAGTCTAGAGACTGTAACATATTGGCAAAAATTAGCAGAAACCTACATTTGATTGTAAAGATGTTAAGGTTTTTTGGTTACCTACTTCCAATTATTTATATCTTTCCTAGATAAAAAAGGACGATAAATTAACAAAATTGATCTGTGAAACTTGCATTGGAAAGGTGAACGAGTTCCATGACTTCTCAGTGCAGGTCATTGATTCATGAATAAGTAAAATAACTCAAGATAAATTTTTGACATTGTAGGTAGAGCAAACACAAAACCACTTGCGCTCCATCAAGACTGATACACCCAAAACCTCCATTGGAGCTAATACTCGAAAATCTGTTTCGATTGATTCTGAAAGTATTTCGAATAAAAATAATTTATTTGTTGAATAAACTAAGGAAACTAAAATTTTCTTCTTACAGCCAACGAGCAAAATTCTGATACTAACCCTTTCAGTAGCGACTTTGATACGGAAAATCACTGTGATGATCCTGATGAAGGGAAAGTAACATTCAATGGTCAAACTTATCCTAAACTCTTAAAAGATGGTAAACTCACTGTACGTGGGAAAGAACTAGAATCTCTTTTTGCAAGGTAGAACGTCAGTTAATTCGATAAAGTTTTTAAAAATTTAGGTTTTAAAATTTTAGGTTTTTCGACCTTACCTGTGATGTATGTCAAGTAAAAAACAGAGAAAAATTCACAGACACACGATCTTTGTTCAACCATTATAAAGAAGAACATTCTATAGAAGGGTTTGTGCAATGTTGTGGCGTCAAGTTCAACAAACGTTTGAAAATATATTACCATATGGCCCAACACTTGCAACCAGAAGTGTTTACGTAGGATTTTCATTTGTACATTTTGGCATCTTTACATGTTAATCTTAATTTCCAGATGTACAGTATGTAGCAAGGTACTCTACCGACCTTACATGTTAGAAGAGCACATGATGACCCATCTTCCCGAACAAGAGAAGAAGTATGCCTGTGAAATGTGTCCAAAGAAATTCTCAAATTTGCATGTCTTCAATACACACCAAGCCACACATCTTCCACCGGAAAAACGAACAAAATTTCCTTGTCCTGAATGTGGTAAAACGTTAGTTTTAATTATGTTTCGTATTTTCATGATTAGATGTGAAATTTTTAGTCTTCGAACAGCTGGAAATCTTAGAACGCACATAAAAATGCAACATGAAGGTTCTTATGATGTCTACTCATGTCATGTATGTGGTAAAATTTGTAAGGAGAAGTCTCAGCTTAAATGCCACATTCGAACTCATGAAAATGTACACCAAATGCAGTGTGATATATGTAATAAATGGTAAGTTTTCGGGTTTTCTAAAGCAACTTTTGCGATACCTATGAACATTTTCTACAGGTTAAAAAATAAAAGGCAACTAAAAATCCATTCAGCGATTCATTCCTCGGAGCGGAAAAAGTGTCCCTTATGTGATTACACTTCTCCGAAACAGAGTTGCATAAATAAGCATTTGAAAATAAAACATTCAGAAGACAAACCATTTGTCTGTGAATACTGTAGCCATGCATTTAAATTGAAGAAATCTCTGCAAGTTCACTTAGCTCAACATACCGGAGAACGGAAATATAAATGTCAATTCTGTTCTAAGAGTTTCGCCTCGAATGGAAACTACTTTTCACACAGGAAGCATATGCATTTGAAAGAAGTAGAGGAACTTAATAGAATCAATGAAGAGCAAAAGAGGTAGTAAGAAATTAGTTTGAGTTGTAATTACCTGAATTAATTTCGTTTCAATGTAGGCTAGAGCGAGAAATAGCTCTGGGAAAAAGAACAGATAACAAGACTTAAACTAGTTAAATATAGAAGCCGTGATTGAAATAGATCGGATTGGACTAAATGAAGCAGCAATAAGGTATTCCGTCTAAAAAGACAAAAAATGCATGATTCTTGTCCGGGATATAGGACATGACAATATAGGAAAAGACTGCATGTACAATAACTTGGCGAATTTAATGTTTAATGAAAGAAACATTGAATATTTAAAATTGGTATTTTACCATCAAAGCGTATAAATTAACAGGTTTATTGATTTGTAAATTTTAAAACCAACCAGGCATGTTACTTTCATCGAAGTTCGATTGATTTGGTAGTGCTGTACAAGACTTTTGTTGTCTCCAGAACTCTTGTCTTTTGTTAAGAAATTCAACGGCATCTTTAGCGAGGGCAGATATGTTCTCTGTGTTCGTATCTGCACGCTTCAAATCTGGGTGTTTCAAAAGATTTTCCAGGTACTCTTTATCAACGCACAGTTCTCCTAGTAATTTCCTACTGATTCGTCTTTCGACTTCAGCATGTGTAGGTTTCTTATAAGCCGATCTCGCTAGAGACCTCGTTCTATCACTGCCCGGTGATTTTTTCTTTTGTCTAGCTGATCTGGCAGATGCCTGTTTTGAAGCGCTCGATCCTAGTACCTTGGGGGCAACTCCAATAGTATTTTCAATTGCTTCTTGTGTTTTTTGCACACCAAGTCGAAAAAGTGCTAATTCAGGTCGTAGTCTCAGTCCGCGATGAAAGAACATCAAACTCTGTTCGAATTGTCCCAGATAGTAGAGTGACTCTGCTTTTTGGTAAATTGCTCTAATATTATTCTTATCCGACTTCAAGGCTGCTTCAGCATCATCCAGTGCTTTAGCTGCTTCTCCAAGAAGTAAATAACATTTACTACGAGAAATTAGAGCATTCACATCAGAACTGCTGATTTCTAATGCCTGTAAAAGAAATTGATTACTCTAATACCTAGTGGATTTATCTAGTGGATAAGTGGAAGTGATTTTATGATATGAAAAGAATAAATTTATGCCTTGGAAATACATTGCACAGCGTTCTCAATGTTTCCGTTCTTTAATTCTTTCATTCCCATTGCAAGGAGGGAACTGGGATCAGCTTCTTCAGGCATTAGTGCTGCCTCTGTTCGATCTTGTTTACGTTTTATTTTCAAACTTTGCTTAATATCATAACTCCCAGCACTAACAGCTGCTGCACGGTCCTTGTCAGTGTAAATTTCACTGAAATACTCTTTGGGCTTTCGTTTTTTCAAAGCCTCAGAATCGATTTTCACTCCAAATCTGGTTTTTCTCGATTGTACAGCTTCCTTTAGTTGTTTCGTTTCTTTTTGTTTGGCTGCTGCCTCACCAGGTATGTAGAATTTCGTCTTTGGTTCATCATCTTCCTCGTAATCTTGTATCCCGAATTGTACAAAGCTTTGGAATAGCTCGTCTTCTTTATCCGGCCCCAAAATGTCTGTTACACCTCTCTTAAACATTTTTCTCGGTAAATAGCTTTATGAACACTTGATATTTTATAGAGATTTTCTTGATGAGATGATTAGCTAACGTGAGAACTTTTACACCAAGAGGCGTTGTCCTAGGAACACCGGAACTGAGAATCAATCACCGTAGGGATCATAGTTTTGGCGGGAATCGTTAGCAGCTGAGGATTCTACTTCGATACTTTTATACAATTTCCTTTGAGACTGATTTTAACACCATAATCTCAATCATTCTAACATATTTTATCTCCACAGATTCCTGAAATTGAACAATCCGAAACAAGATATGTATTTACCTCATTGAATAAAGCTAAAGCTTTAGTGTAGTTCTGCACTTTCATTTGGTTGTTGGCATGGTCACATAAAAGCTTTATTTTCGCCTCGGACAGTTCTATGATATCTGCCTTAGATTTGCGTCTAGGCATTTCCGATTTGTTTTCAAGTTAACGTCTGAAACACAAAATTTCATCAGTTGATTTTATCTTATTATCAAATACAAAATGTTATAAATAAACTTAATAATCTCATTATGAAAGCCTGCATCCATACGAAGTTTAATAGTTAGTTGGTTAAAATTAAAAGAATTCAGAAGGTAATTTAAGTCTTCTAAGACTACTTCAAGCGTTATATCCTCTTTGTTATACAAAACAGAATATCGTGATATTGTCAATTTATGCAAAAACATTTCATATCTACATTATTTATTAATAAAATTGTTTAAATTTCTTTTAGGTAAGTCAAAATGTTTGGATTTATTTGTTTAAATTCGTTCGAGTACGAAGAATTAGAGACATGCATGGTAGTTTGCATGATATCAAGGAGTTATTAGAAATTTCAAAACGAGGGTGACTACTTTATTATATAAAAAGGATTATTTGTTGTTTGGTAAGTATTGACTTTTGAAGAATCTTATGACTATTTAATCTTATGGTTTTTTGTAGGTGAAGTTAATGTAAACGAATTACTTATACTAATAACACATTCCTTCTAAATGACGTGAAATGAGGTATTTGCTAAGAATTTTTGAAGGTAAGTGATAAAAATAATTAAAAATATTATCAGTAAAAGAGAAACCAACAAAAACACAAATGGGAATAGCAGGCAGCTGCTGTCTAGTGCTTTGAGCGATTGTTTCGTTTTATGTATTAAGACGAGTAATATCAAAACAAGTATGTTCTAAATTTACCAGTATTACTAAGAACCTTACTGCGATGTTGCTATTAACAAAAGTGTACAAACTATTAATAATTTCAATTGAAACTTTGTTCAAACACATTTTCAAACCTTATTGTTTTAAACACTTGTATTTAAAATCACAATGAGAAATTATTTAAAACATGAAGCTCCATGAAGATGTTGCGACGGCAGTTTAAAGTAATATCATAAAACTTAAACCAGTACGTCTTACACAGTAACCGTTTTCATACTACTGCCATCCAAAAACTTCTTGAGCCCACCAGTTGAGGAGTTGGATATTGAGAGATGTGATAGGGTTTAGACAGCATGCGCATGTAATAGCAAGCCTCCACAGGAAATTCGTTGATAAATTTTCTTATAAAAATTATAAACATACCACATTGTGATGTCGCTCTAATGTTTGTTTCTCTCCTTACCCCAGCTAATCCACCTTTGAATCCCCAAATCATTCTAATGTTTTATACCTTACCAAACTTATCCAACAAATATTACAGAACGCTTTGTCAAAATGTACTGATGCCAAAATTTTTAATGGCAATATTATGCGACGATTGCATGACAAGTTTGTTTTTAGTTTTTTGGATTAAAATTATTTGAATTAGCATTATCTTATCGTACTGCTGCATTAATCAAATATTTTTCAAACTTTTACTTCTTGCAAAACCGAAGCTTCTTCTTGCATTTGAACACCAATCTTATAATACAACTACAAACTACTAATTGTTTATCCTGATTTTGTCCTCACTAGAAAACAAATTGTTGCTCCAACATAACATGAACATATCCACATGAAGAACACATAAATGGCAATCAGATTAAAGAAAATAAATAAAGGAAAGTGTTTCATGTTAATTCTATTACTAACGATAAACATTTCGAATAATATGTTATAGTAGCAATCTATAAGGGAGCTAGTTAGATTAGTCATCAACAATCAAAGTTAATGCTACTCATCCAAATTGCAACCTAGCACGCAACAAACTTTGACCTGTTTTTATTAGGATATCAAAGTATAAACCTAATGTTTAGGTTGAATAAAGGGTAAACATCATTGTTGATAATCGATACATGCTTGTAGAGTATAGAAGTTTGGGTTGATGGAGTTTTTAATTAATGAAAGTTTGATTGAAGGCTTTTGTTGCATTTGGTACCCATGTAAACCGAATCACAACACGTTCATTGTACCTGGAATATTGGATTTGATTGAAATTTTGGATAATTTTGGAATCAGACTAGTTGGCAAGTCAAAATTCCATTGTTTATCATTTTTGTAAATAAAACGGTAGACATTCCCTAAGGCTTTTATTAGAATAGCAGAAGCAACTAAAACTAATTACATCGTTATGATGGAACTAGTTTCAAACGTGTTGAATGCAAAACAAAACTTGTTAAATGTCTTGTACTTGAAACATTCTCTTATAAAATTTCGTATATAAATCGCTAATGATTGTCCAAAATTATATTCATTTCAAATTGGATATTCCCGGAAAAATGTTGATATTAACTTTGTCCATTACGGTGTTATTCGGAACGGCTATCGCCCGAACAGTTCCGGTAAGTGAAAAATGTAGTTTTATTTTTGCAAACATTTTAATTGAAATGATTATAACAATAACTCATTAAATCATGCTCGAACGCACTTCATACGCTTCGATGTACGATCCAATTCACACTTTTCATAAGAGTTACATTTCACATTTCCACAATAAGATCCAGTAGCTGATGAACCTGAAATTGAATTGATTCGTAATTTGTAAAGTAACATTCAAATTGAGCAGTTCTAGTTACCTTTGTATCCTCCAGAGGAGCTACTGCTACCTCCTTGGTTTGGCATCAGACAGGATTTCGAGTTGCAAATATTTTTGCAACATTTGCGTCCCAAGCTGGAACACTCCGTGTCGTCAACACACTTTGGACTGCACGTCAACACCTTTGATGGAAGGGGGCAATCTCCAGCTAAACGAAACGTTCATTTTAATCACTAAGATTTTAACTAGTTTTTCAATTTCAATTTGTTTACCTGCATTAACAACAGCAACTAGAAAAACTAGTAGAGCGATAACCGTGAAAACTGCTATTTTAGCTGAAAGACGATCAAGTTTTTTGATTTTATTTTACTTCCGCAAATATCATAATTCTAATTTCAACAAAAGCTAATCATAGCAAGTGCTTTCATGCACAAAAGTTCAAGATAACGAAAATGGAAGTGGAACGTTTATCAACAATAACAAAACTATTAACAACAATTTTTAAAATTACTTGAAAATTTACCCATTTGTGTCGCAAATCACTTCAAGACGTGAACTGGAAGAAAACTGAAGCACAACTGAAGCTACGGTGCTAGCAAACAAGAAACTTTCATTTTTCTTGGTCATTAAATTCCGAGCAGATTCATTATTCAATGCTTTCATGAACTGGTATCGCTTGAAGACTCTGGGGTTTTCAAGACAAACAAAACCCCCTTCTGTCTAGAAGATAATTCCAGTTAATTGAGTTTTCAAGATCGGCATAAAATTTGCATACATAACAGCACAAAATGATCATGTGGGATTTGTGGAACATTTGTTTACCTGAAGTCTTTTATTTTTTTTAGAATGTTAGCAGAAATGTACCGGAGTCGATTCATGTACGGGAAGCACCTCAAGTGAAGTTGCTTCGAGATGCACTTGATGACAATGAGGAGTTTGCGGACCAAGCGAAGAATGCTTACTACTCGTTCGATGCCTCAGTGGATGACTCTATTATGGACCACTCGATCAAACGCTCAGAACAACGCAATGGCCAAAGTACTGTCGGGGAATACAGTTACAGTGATGGATACGTTAGGAGAACAGTCAACTATGTTGCTGATGAGAACGGATACAGAATTACGCATCAATCCATTACTCCGATCGGTGATGGTCCTAAACCTGATCCCAACGGAAGAGCTGATGTTAGAGGATCACTTATCGGTAGCTATACTATCACTGCTGCAGATATTGCGGGGAATAGGAGACTTCGAACGGAAGACGAATCAACACGATCTGTTGATGGGGATTCTACTAGATATGTCACCGCCGAGTCAACTGACAGGTACGTCCAGCCAAAGTCTGTTGATGGGGATTCTACTAGATATGTCAACACTGAGACAAATGAAAGGTACGTCCAGCCAAAGTCTGTTGATGGGGATTCTACTAGATATGTCAACGCTGAGTCAACTGACAGATACGTCAACAGCGAGTCAACTGATAGGTACGTCCGGCCAAAATCTGTGGATGGGGATTCTACTAGATACGTCACCGCTGAATCAACTGACAGATACGTCCGACCAAAATCAGTAGCAGGGGATTCTACTAGATATGTCAATGCTGAGTCAACTGACAGATACGTCAACAGCGAGTCAACTGATAGGTACGTCCGGCCAAAATCTGTGGATGGGGATTCTACTAGATATGTCACTGCTAAGTCAACTGACAGATACGTCAACGCCGAGTCAACTGACAGATACCTCCAACCAAAATCTGTTGGTGGGGATTCCACTCGATACGTCACCGCTGCATCAACTGACAGATACGTCCGACCAAAATCAGTAGCAGGGGATTCTACTAGATATGTCACTGCTAAGTCAACTGACAGATACGTCAACGCCGAGTCAACTGACAGATACGTCCAACCAAAATCTGTTGGTGGGGATTCCACTCGATACATCATCGCTGAATCAGCTGACAGATACGGCATCACCGAGTCAACTGACAGATATGTCCGGCCAAAATCTTTGGATGGGGATTCTACTAGGTATGTCAACCCTGAGTCAACTGACAGATACGTCCGATCAACTGACAGATACGTCCACCCAAAATCTGTTGCTGGGGATTCCACTCGAAACGTCATCGCTGAATCAGCTGACAGATACAGCATCACCGAGTCAACTGGCAGATATATCCGGTCAAAATCTTTGGATGGGGATTCTACTAGGTATGTCAACCCTGAGTCAACTGACAGATACGTCCAACCAAAATACATTCGTCTATGATATGTTTATGGAAACCCGACTGTTTAACCGAATTCGCTTGACTTAGGTCCATAAGTAAATTTAATTCTAGGTGTTGGGTAAAGTCTTCTTCATTATCAAATCTATCAAAATTGATTCCAATACTTCTCGCTTAGGCAACAGAGATAGTATAGCTTAGCACTGCTGTCAGAGAATCAACCTGCAACAACTTCTCCATCTTTCTATTGAATCATGTAACATTTATTCATAAGTAAATACATCTATTTGGTTAATCAATAAAACAGTTCATTTGATAAATATCTAGTAGGTACTCCTTCGTCTAGCAATCCCTAGGCCCGTTCTCGTAATGATGCACAGTGACCACATCCTCACTAGAACTACTCGATGAGATGATCAGCGCCTTCTCTGAGTCAGTTAAATTTATTAATTTGTTCTGGCTCTTTAGTTCATCTTCAATGGACGACAGTAGGTCCGGGGATTTTGGGCGTTTCTCGTTTTCATAGGTTAAGGTTTGCGTTTCAGATTCGTTGGATGTGTGTGGAGGGTTCTCTGCTTCCTTCGTTGTGTCACCAGTGACAGGCTCATGTTCGATTTTCTTCTTCTTGATCTTCTTTGATCCTTTGGTTAGAAGCACTGCAGCAGGAGATTCTTCAGGCAATGCCTGCATGACAGTTTGAAGTAACTTCGGAGGAGTTTGAGGCTGCGTAGGATTGCCAATCACAATGTCAGCCTCTTTGAGGGCTCGACGTGCTTCTTCGCGTTCACGGGCAGCATTCTTACGTACTAAGCTACGTGCTCTGCGTTTAAGAATAGCTTGTGCATTTGGGTAGTAAACGATAGCTTCGTTCAAGTCTGACTTTGAAAGCACAAACAAATTTGAATATCCCTTGGAGCGGACGTCAGCAGTGCGACGATTTCCCTCAACACCGTTTATAGCCAACAGACTTATTTCCCCGAAGACAGACCCTTCAGAGAGGGTGGCCAAAACCTCATCATTGTTTGGTCCACCCATAACAAGTACCTGACCGACCTTTATGATGTACATCTCCTTCCCAACTTCGCCCTTCCGACAAACGTAATCCCCAGGGAGGAACGTTACAGCTCGTAACTTCAGCACCAACTCCCGCAAAAGGGCTTCCTCGCAATCGGCGAAGAGCTGGACCTTTGAGAGTGTTTGGATGTGAACGGATATGGCAATGTCCGTCTTGAGGTTTGCTGGCAACGAGTCCATGATGTGGCTTTCATCTGGAAGAGATTCAGTTGTCTCATTTGGGCATTGGACAAAATAAGTTATTTACCCAAAGTCCTCTGCTGGTCCCATGTAAATTTAAACCACATCTTCACACGTCTCTGCATGTCACTCGGAAGATTCAATCTCCTCATGTACTCCAGTGTTTCGTCTTCAAGTTGACGATACTCAGATTGGGATCGGGTCGCAGTGCTTATGATGTCCCTGATCTGACCAATCAATAAAGCAAACACGAAGACTCCCATCAACCAAGCTGCTGTCATAAAAACAAGTTCACCTTCTTTGTCTGGTTTTGGATTTTTCCCTAAAACACATTTCCCAAATTACGGTTACGGTATCTATTCAATTCACAAACATACCAATAGATGTCGCTGTTTTCGTCGCAAATGCAAAACATCTTACGTAAGGATGACCTTTGCCACTGAACACCCACCGATTCGTACCCAATCCTACCATAAAATACCTCATTACAATAATTTAAATGCAAACATTTAATTAAAAAATTATTTTCTTCAATAATTAATTAAGCAAACAAACAAGTTATCTTCGGTTGTCATTTATGGATGTCAAATCGTGCATCTTTTGCGGTTAATGCACAAACTCACCTTGATATGCACTGTATGCATAGTAAGAGCAGGCAGTTAGATGAATCATATACAGCATGTAGCACAATGTTTTTCCAACTCGAACCTGATAGAATTGATGTGATGCTCAGGTTAGTCTATTTAATAAAATTTGAATACTTACAAAATGAGGTGATGATATCATTCTATCCAGAAGTTTGAATACTTCCCAAAAACTTTGGATTTTTAAGAAACGCGGAAACCTCCAGTAAACAGCATTGGTCCCGAATTTCAGATAAAACAATTCCAGTGGCAACAGGGATAGTAAGTCCAGCTGAAGACGAATGAATCATGTGAAAGTAAGTTTGAAAACTATTATCAAAAAGCATCAAAAAGTTTAGCAGATTTTACCCGAACATTAAGTTGAATCTAAATCTGGCCACACTGAAAATAATTTCCTACCACAAACGCATATGGCTCACCCTCACGCATAAATGATTGCAATATAATTCAAAATTATTAAGATATTCAAGTGTAAAATGTAAGGACATAATTTATCCAAGACACAAATTAACCAAACTTCAATTACGAATATTTCCACAACTAAGATACATAGAAGAAAAATACAAAGTATCTACTATTTGGGAAGGTATATTCTTTCGAATGAGGTATCTCACATCATTATTGGAAAGAAAAAATTTTTTACCCTAAAAAAATCATGGACTAACCATGGGCGAAATTTTTATGAAAAAAAAAATTTTTTTCGTATCTTAATATTTTGTATCTCGAATAAAAGCATGAAGCTTAACGAATCTAAAACTGTTGATTTCACGGTGATACACCGAATATTCCAGGAGATATCGATTAAATTATAAATATTTTCGAAAATCAATTTGAACTCGGAACTTTCTAATGTGGTCTGGCCATAGAAGGGGTCACAGAATTTATGTTAGCGTATTCATATTATGATGATTTCGCCTCCGTTACTTTTTGTCAAACTCGTGTTCGGAACTTATTGCAATATCTAATTAATTTGATGATATTACCTTGAACTGAAGTTTCCTCATGTAATTCTTCCTTGTCAAAGCTGGATCCTTAACCCAGAACCCTTCGAACAGGTACATCAGTCGATGTTTGAAGAGCAATACATCCAGGATGTAGATGATATCAGCGCACAGATCAAAGGCCATCCAAATCTTCTCGTTTTCTGGGGTTTGGAATGGAAATGCTGATCTGAGTGGGATAACCCATGCGTTATACAGAAAGGACAACGACACAACACACAGCCATGAAATGTAAATGTGTCCTTGAGGATCAAGGACATCACTATCCTTCCCACCACAGTACGATGTCGGGCAGATATGTTTTATTTTCGTCGCTTGGTCATCTGCGACAAAGACTTCTGGATGGTTTTTAGCATTACGCTCTGGCAAGTGGACACTTGTCAAGCTTTGTGGAGGTGGAGATGGGGAACTGGCACTACTCGACGGTGTCGGTGGCATTTCCAAACGTTTTCGCATTTTGCTGGTGCGCAGAGTGAACCTTCTAACCAAATGCCGGACTTGGTCTCTAACGAATTCTTCACCGTCGTTGTTCAAGCTGAAATGGAAATGATTGTTAATGTTACTATCCAGCTGGAATAATAATGAAGCTATCACCTCTTGGAGTCAGAATTGTTCATCTGGTCAGTGCACCCATCATTTGGCTGAGCGCATTCGTACTCTTTAAATTCCGAAAGTTTCTGAGAAGTTTCCTCGTTCATCGTCTCCGGTATCTCCTTGAAACTCATCAGTTCACTTCCCTCAGGCTTGCATTCGTTCTCAACAACTTGCCCAGGTAGGATCACTTCTTCACATTTCGTTTCCGCATCATTGCGATCTTCATCGGATTTCACTTTATTCTCCGAAACACTTTCCTCCATCTCCATGCGAGATTCCAGGAGGATTTTCTTAACACTCTCAGGATTCACAAGTGGCTTTTCATTCTCATACTTGATAATGTGTTTCACTAGAGCGTGAGTACTCTCAATGTTGGAGACATTATGCTCTGCTTCAACACACCCGATCTTACCATTCCGGAAATATAACTTCGAATTACAAAACCTGGGACTACCCGGTTTAGCCCGTTTCACTTTGAAGGAGTTTATTTTGAAAGTTGGAGATCTTAGAGAATTCTTACGCGACAAACTCGGACTTTTCTTAAGCAAAGTTGGAGTTTTGTTTTCTTTATTGGACGTAACACTCTGGCGTCGATGGCGGACACTCATTTCCTTATCACACTCACGTTCCTTCTTGATAACATTCTCGGTTACAGTCAGGAAATCCTCGATTTCCTTGATATCCTTTGAAATCTCCTCCAAACTCCGTCGAATCGATGCTTCCTTGGCTGGATCAGGCTTTCTTCCATTAGGCGATGATGATATCACGTTCGTCATGAACAAATTCTTCTCAAGTGAATCCGAGAATCGCGGAGAACACGGACGGTCCGGAAAACGCTTCGCCGGTGACGTTAACATTTCCCTACTGAACTCGTCATAAGGGAAATTCTCCAAAATATTTGGTGACGATTTCAGCAACGACTCCGATTCATACTGCTCACGATACGATATCGGCTAAAATCAAATCGAAAATTCAATATGAAAAGTGTTGCCTTTGCTTTACTACTATTCATCTACTGTACTGTAAGTAACAAACTTGAAATATCAAACAAGTTGACATTAACATTACCATAAATAGATAAAAACCAATAAATTAATTGAGTAATTCGTGACACAGTAATTGGAATTCAAATTGAACTTGACATCGAATGGTAATAAATTCAACATTTTTCTCATTTCAATTTTTATATTTTGGTTTGCGGCCAACCAACTAGGCACGCAATCAAACATCCAAGGATTGTCTCAGTAGTATTATACTCTGCTGTCTCTTTTCTTTCTACTTCTAATGATTTATTGATTAATTAATTTTATTGAATTTCATTTTGTAAATAGTAAAACATGCACATCTGGCTTGAATTTGTTGTTGAATTTTAAGCAGCTTCATTTCGTTCAATGAACTCCAAAAGTGTGAAATTTCATTTATTAAACACAGTATAACTTCAATAAACGCAACTAGCTGTGACCAAGTAAGGAATATCAGATTTTCTTAGCAAGTAATAAGATACATGTAAGTATGTGTATGATACGTCACTTTCTCTCTCCCTTCTCAGCCATTGAAATGTGTTACTTGGTTATTGCAACAGCCTCAGTTTCCTTTAGTTGCGTTTATCAAGGATGTACTGTAAATCCCAACTGACTAAGTTACCTTTTGAAGAATTCCGACTTGCTCCATCGTTGAGGAGTAATTCAGTTATTTGAACAGGATCTAGGATGAATCCAGTTTAATACAATAAGGAAAGAAGGAAATTACAATTATTTCTTAATTAAACATTAAATAAGATTAAATTTATTAATTTACGTTAAATTTTACGATGCAACAAAAATCTGACAGTAAATTTGAAATTCACTCAGTGCAAGTCAAGACGCGAACCAAATTTGAGTAGAGCCTCAAACAATTTAACCAAACAGTGGTGAGTGAAGCGAGCTTACAAACAGTAACGGCTAAAATAATCCGCCTCGTGTCAAATGACAAACGTGAGAGTGAATTTTTATCCCTACCTCACACATGGAGTGAAGCATCAATCCTTCTCTTTTCTCTCAAAACTTCATCTCTTGGATTTTTGGGGAACTACCTTTTCGGTTCGAAAACAAGGATATGAGCTTTTGTTTTCGAAAGTGAGAACGAACCAAGTGGATCACTTCATATGTAAGAAAGTGACAAAACCCACTTTCCACTTTCACTTTAGGATGTGAACGTTCCTTCATCGATTAATTTCAAATTTATTTTCAAATTTTGCGTCTTCCGAATTCACTTTGCTACGCATGTTAAAATAAATTGCGATGTTGTTTTTGTTATAGAATGTTAAAAATGTTTACTATTGTTAAGAAAATTAGTTAATTAATGCGATATTGATTAAAATTGGTTGGGAACATTATAACTTAGTTATTATAGCAATCACATACTGTCTGATAATGTAATATTGTCCTGAGAGCACCAGTGCGAACAACTTCCCTTCTACATTAACTGAAGCAATTCCACATGAAATTTGACTTAATAATAGTGCAGAATTCCTTCGTGAACCTTTTCCAACCTTTCACAATGATAGTTCTCACCTTTTCCTAATGAAAACTCTAAAAACTTTTCCACCAAAAGAAATTTCTTCACTTTGACATTTGTCTTCCTGTTAAACATTTCTCGAATAACACGCATGCCTCAAATATCCTTTTCCCAATGAAATTCTCAATCAACAGGTTATTGACGAATATTTTTGTTTATCCACTCGTCTATCAAGAACGGAAAGGAGACTCCACTCGTTTGCCTTATTTAGAAAGTTTGTGGCATTTCAGTAATCCATATTAGTACCTACAACTTTTCTTGTTTTAATTGCAAATAATAAAAACAAGTTAAAACACTTAAACAAAATAAAGTGTTTGACCAACGGCCGAGGAATTCCCAAAACCGGTGGTGCGGTGTATTGTAGGCGTACGTTTAAGACTCCATTAATAACAAGAAGCCTTATGCAAATTTGAGTGTCTCTTTAAATGTTCTTTCAATTGCCCAATTCAATTTATTCAACTTGACCGTACTGTCGATGAGATCATATCCGTTGTCTCGGTGCTTTACAAAGGTTTAGAATTGAATAAGTTTAATGACATGCTAACCAGTTATCGTAGTAAACACAATCACATTTTTATTACTCTTCTTCTATCACTTGGTTTCGGAAAACCAAATTCTTGCAAAGTTTATGTGAACATCTGAAAGACGCCTCCACACTGATGAAATTTATTATACAAATCGTCTAAATTGAATTGTAAAAGAAATTATTTATGAGTTGCAAGCACGCTTCCGGTTGATCTGTGGGCACCATATGGCCTGCATTTAGAACAGCAGCTTCATAGAAGTTGTCAGCTCTCTTGATGTAACCCTTGAGTTTGCCATTGACATAGAACGGCTGCCTTTCAGCTTGACGATACTTAACAGCTCCTCTCCATTTCATTTTCTGAAACGAATTCTCTGACAGTGGATATGCTACAATGAAGTCCCAGTTTCCATTGTAGTACAGAATCCTCATTCCTGCGTTTAGAAGTTTCTCGGTCCAGTGCATTGCGGTGGTTAGAAAGTCTGGAATGAGTTTGATGTAAACCTTCCAGGAATCATTGAAATCGTGTGATCCAACATGGAGTGCTTTCCGTATCTAAAGTGAAAGTGTTAATTGTGATTTAATGCATAACACATTGAACTCTATGTGATATCTTACTTCGGGCTGTGTCACAAACTCTATAAAACTTCCTAAATCCATTGCGGCAGGATCTTGAATGTTGTACAAGTTGCTGTAATTGCTGTGATGCGAGAAAGATGCCAAGATGGAATCCCAGTACTAAAAACAAAGACAGGTACTTTAAATATATTTTGGTTAATAAGACATTAATGATTATATTTACAGGTTTCGCTGAAGGAGTATCAAAATTAACTTGCAGAAGAGTTTCGAGGATCTTCATTTCCTGGTAGCCAGTCAATCCAACAAGACCCAGTTGATACGCGTATTCCGAGTACTCGAACATGTTGTAAGGATCAGAGAAAGCATTTCCCAAAGCTAATCCCTGAAAGTGAATAATCATGAATCGAATTAAATTAAACAGAACAAGACTTTTACCTGTAGATTAATTTTAACTCCATTGTTGTTATTTAAGTTTTGTTCGTAAATTTCATTTCCAATTGCGGGAATATACTTTCCAGCAAATGATTCACCAGTGATGAAGAAATCGTTGCCTTTGAGATTTGGGAAAAGATCAAAGAACTGCACAAGACCTTTGTAAAGATGTTTGGCAACTTGAGTCATGTTCGTTACATAACCGTCTGGATCAGTGAAACTGAATCCAGTTCCTACAGGATTGTCGATGTACAGAACTGAATAGTTCTTGTGCCATGAATGTGGATTGACTACAATCAAAAGGATAAAATGTGGATTTGCATTATGACGAGGTTTTGAATTTACGTTTAATTGATTTGGAATCCTTTTCATCAATAAAGAATGGACCGTTCTCTGTAAACAAGGCAAACATTGACGACACTCCTGGACCACCTTGTAACCATAAAACTACTGGTTTTTCATCATCCAACCTCGGTGAGTCGTTGACTTTGGGTCGTTTAACTAGCTTCTTTAAAAACGGATGATCATAATCAGTGTCCTCGTCCTCGCCATCTTCATTGTAATAATCATCTTCGTACAAATGTTCAGTTCCTTCAGCAGGGAAGAACCAGAAGAACAGGTTTGAATTATATTCATCATCAACAGTTAAATAACCTGAAACAAAATGGACTTTATCTCTACAGCCCACTCGAAATGATTTTTCTGATGAAACAATACCCACCAGCGTAGCTAGTTATATTCAAAAATAAACTTTCATCGACTTTAGCAAGCCTTCTAGCTGCACCAGAATTTCCACTCTCAATGTATGGTGTAAGGATCAGAGATTCATCATTCACCTTTGTCTTATCGACTGTTGTCCACTTTGGCAAATTGAATGTTGTCAACAATTGTCCATAAGCTATTGACCAAATAATGTTAAAGACAAAAATTCTACTTAAACAACTCCAAAAGCACTTCATTTCGTTGGATATTGTTGTCACTTCCACTGTATATCATTGACTGAATCTGAAAGAACGAAATGTTGCCGAAGAAACAGGTGAAGTGAACAATTCAAAACAGCTCTCCGTAGTAATCATCCTCTAAGCCAGTTTGATTAGCCACTTCAAGACGTCTGATAATGATTTTATTTAGTATTTTTACTTGGGCTTTTTCGTTTATTGCTTTTTGTGCGGATTTTAAAAGCTTATCGTGGTCATTGCCTCGTCATTTTCAAAATTGGCACACTTCTATGATTCTTTGTAATTCTTTGTAATTAACTACCTGCCGTTTGATAAATATGCTTTCACTTGACATATATAAAGTTTTATCGTTCTTATTGAAAAGAAAGGATCATTAATAACAATTAATGGATGTTTTATCACTACACATATATTTAATGGTAATACATTACGAGATTATTGCTGATCGTTGGGCAAATTTGGAATGTTTGCAGCCATAATTCATGATAGCGGTTGTAAATCTCAATGAAACTTATTGAAAATTTATTGCTATTCACTGATAAACAAGATTTTATCAATTTTTAAGTATGTATAAAGAAGTATTTAAATTTTTTAATTATATATTTATCGCACCATTCACTCCATCATTGTGGTGCAACATTTGTTCATTTCAATAGAGCATTTGTAAGGTTTGGTGCGAATCAATTTTCCTAATTGGGAAGAGTTCTTAATGATACAGAACAAATCCAACTGCGCCCCAATGTTTACATGTTTACATGTTTACATAACAAACGTCAAATCAGACTTGAGGAGGTTATGCTAGGGATTTGTTAAATTAACTGGGAAAATTAATATAATTCACAATGCCTTTCATGAAAGGACGAGCTCCAATACGGAGAACTCTAAACTATCTCAAGACTGGTAAGCTTGTGTTAAAGGAAAGAGTGAAAATATTTAGTGTAAATTATAACACACACGGTGAACATCATGCCGGAGCCAGGTAAATCTGATGATTCTTTAACCAAATTTGTTTTAACACAAAACATTTCCAACAGAGACTTTGTATTTTGGAATATTCCTCAAATTCAGTTCAAAAATCCAAATGTTCAAGTTATCACATTCAAAAACATGACACCATCACCTTTCGTTAGATGCTACTTTGATGATGGTCACGAAATGCTAATTGATGTTGATAGCAAGACACGAGATGATATATTGAATCATTTAGTAGAAGTTGTTGGGAAATCAGAGTATGTTATATTAGAGCGATTATTTGTTTGCAATTAGTACAATTTATGTTCGTTCTAGGCAAGTTTTGCAAGCTGAAGCTAAACTGGCAGAGAAGAAAGATAACCCGGCAAATTTTGGTATTGCATGTGATCGACATTGTATTTGTGAAATTCCTGGGCAAATTCCTTGTCCTGGTATTGTACCACTTCCGAACCACATGCGTGGAAAGTTTAAAATGCAAAAGATGTAGAAATTTATAAAACACTGATGGAATTAAAATTTAGATATTAAAACAAGGATTTTACATGATATATTCTTTTAATTACAGAACAAACACTAAGAACACATGGTTTTCCTTGTTCTATTTGAGTTTAGTAGACCGACAATTTCTTACATTAAACCTAATCTAATGATTATTCGAAACATCACTGGCTTTGATCAGTGTTACAATTTTAATCGAGATTTACTTGATTTGGTTCACAATTGTATTAATTGAAGGAATAAATTGAAATATCCTACTTAACATTGAGTCAATTGTTAATTTACTTAAAAGCTAAAATTAAGTAGAAATGGCTTGTACAGATTGCTTTCTTAAAATTATCGTCTATGTTTTCGTTGCGTTTTACTATATGGTCCGCTAGCATGCCGATGCTTTGTATGTTGATAGCGTGTACTACTTTTTGGCATTTTTCCACTATCTGCAGTGTTTTTATTAAATTGATATTTTTGAATTAATGGTGTTTCACTTGATGTAGTTTTATTAATTTCTAATTCATCTTTTTTAGATTCTAAAATTTTTAATTTTGCTTCAATTGCTTGAATAGCAACTTCCTTGCTAATTTTCTTTTCCGACGAAGCACCCACAGCTAATACAGGAATTTCTATCTTTGGTTTTGGTCTTTCTAGTTCATCCTGTAATTTAAAATGTATTATTCATATGTTTTTAATAGCTCTCACTTGTCTTCAAGGTTTTTCGTTATACATACATAGTTGATATTTTTAGCTAAACGTACAACTACTCGTTTGGTACCTATCAATGCTCCATTAATTTTACCTAAAGCTATGGCGGATTCAGTGGTCTGAAATATAAAATTCAACATAGTATTAGATAGTGAAATATTTTAGAAAGCTTTCTATGGTAATAACATTACATTTGTATATGTAACAAAAGCATATCCTCTTGGCTGTCCAGCCTGTGGTCCACCTTTGTGAAAGAGCATGTCAAACTTTTCGATTTTACCGCATTTTTGCATAATTTTCAATAGTTGATACCAATAAACAAATAAAATACCAAAAATTAGTTAAATTCATTATTGAAATTTTCTATAAATTTTACAAAAATCAATAATTTGCTACTTACTCAGTTATTCTTGTATCTAAATTTCCAATCCACAATCTTCTCTCATCCACACTTGACCCCTAAAATATTATAATTGTTTTCAATTATTTTTAACTTTAATTAAAAAATTTCAACTACCTCATCCGTCATTCTGTATTTTTGTAAACAATCAAAACGAAATTTTCTTGAAAACTTTCTGAAGAAACAAACACTCGACTTGAGATTTTCTCTAAACTAGTGTTTTGCGTACAATCAGAATCCGAATGGGAGGTTGGTTTTTGCGATGTTTTCGGAAAAACATTATGCGAATGTTAACTTGAAGTAATAATTACTAAATATAAATGAAAATTACACGATTTTTCATTATGAAAATATGCTTAATGTTTGGTTAATATTAAAAATAAAATCAAAATTTTCCAAAATCCGAATTAATTTCATTCATAGCATTGCCATGTTAAACCATTGTGGCAACATGAAGAAACGAAAATTTCATTTCATCAATTATTGTCCTGTCATTTTCAATGAAGACAGCAAAAACGAAAATCTGATTTGCGGTTCCCAGTAGCAAGCGTTTTGGTTATAAATTCGGCAATTTTGAAATTTGAGACTGTAAAGTTAAATAATACTATACAAAATGCCATCAGGAGATGTAATAGTGAATAAGGTTATTGTCCATCCATTGGTTTTGCTGAGTGTTGTAGATCATTTCAATAGAATGGGAAAAATTGGCAATCAGAAACGCGTTGTCGGTGTATTGCTTGGTTGTTGGCGATCTAAAGGAGTTTTGGATGTTTCAAATAGTTTTGCAGGTAACTTTTTGATATATGAATTGTGGAACAAAATGTTTTTATCACATGCAACTTATTTCAGTTCCATTCGATGAAGATGACAAAGAAAAGTCTGTTTGGTTTTTGGACCATGACTATCTTGAAAACATGTATGCAATGTTTAAGAAAGTAAATGCACGAGAACGTGTTGTTGGATGGTATCACACTGGCCCGAAACTACATCAAAATGATATTGCAATAAATGAATTGATTAGAAGATACTGCCCAAATTCAGTGTTGGTTATTATTGATGCAAAGCCAAAAGATCTTGGCTTACCAACAGAAGCATATATTGCTGTCGAAGAAATCCATGATGATGGAACACCAACATCGAAAACATTCGAACATGTTCCAAGCGAAATCGGTGCTGAGGAAGCAGAGGAAGTAGGTGTTGAGCATCTACTGAGAGATATCAAGGATACAACTGTAGGCAGTTTATCTCAGAAGATCACAAATCAACTTCAAGGATTAAAAGGTTTAAACGCTCAATTGAAGGAAATCAAGAATTACCTGCTTAAAGTGGGTAATGAGCAATTACCAATCAATCATCAAATTGTCTATCAGATGCAGGATATTCTCAATCTTCTACCCGATATCACATCAGAAAACTTCACAGACACAATGTACGTTAAAACAAATGACCAAATGTTGGTTGTCTATCTTGCATCAATGGTTCGTTCTATCATTGCACTACACAATTTAATTAATAACAAATTAACGAATCGCGATGCTGAAGAAGGTAAGAAAGACGAGGGAAAAGATAAAAAGGATAAGGATAATAAGGAAATCAAAGATAAAGAGAAGAAGGACGACAAAGATTCGAAGAAGGAAGAGAAGACTGATAAAGGAAAGGAAGAGAAATTATCAACTAAAAAATAGCACATTATTTAAATGCGTTGATATTTTTGAATTAATTAATAAAATCCTAATTTTTACAGTCATGTATAAATATTTATGAGTTTTTCTTTCTTATTTTGTCTTATTAATTGTGACTTCTAAATGTACCTAACTTCATGTTGACAAGTCATCAATGATACAGTATAACCTCGATAATTGCAATTTCTTGATAAACGCAAATAGCGTGTAAGGAAACATTGAGATGTGTTAGGTACTTGGTTATTGCAACAACCTCAGTTTCCTTTAGTTGCGTTTATCAAGGTGGTACTGTACTTTCAAACCGAAGGAATCATACAAGACAACTTTGGTTTGACGACAACTGTTAAGATTCAAGTTATCTCCTTGTGATTCGATTTTTGGGAAGTTATATATACTCTTGTTGATGATGCTACTTGCTTTGTATTTGATTTCAACCTCTGAAAACGTTTACAAGAGTTTTATAGCAAAAATTGTTAAAAATAGAGTTTTGGAAAGATAACATTGTATTAAATCTCCTTAACTTTCATCTCCCATATGGTCTAGTGGCTAGGATACCTGGCTTTCACCCAGGAGGCCCGGGTTCGATTCCCGGTATGGGAAGCTTTTTTTTGTTTTCATTCACTATCAAAGTTCTTCAAGTCACGTCTTCGAATCATGAAAATATCCTAAAATCTTCACAGTTCGTAGTATAAAGATTGGGAAATGTCATTCACAGTATTTTAATTTTACTGCAAGAAAATTTCGTTGACATTACCTAAATTGAATTAAATTCACAATTGAAATTTGTCAGTAAAAACCTAGTGTGCGTTGGCTTTTATACCTTTTTTGCTTCTTGAGCAGTAGGTTCTAAATTCTTGATTAAATTTTCCTAAAATAATTTCAATAATTATTCAAATTTAAGTTTAATTATTTAACTCAAATTAAGAAAATTAAATCTTATATCAAAGCTTATGTTTCTCTAGCAACAGACAATTTGGAATCAAGTTCTCTCAATTTTTTTCGATTTTAAGGAAAGTTTTGTCGCCACAGCGGTACAAGTGCACGTACAAATAAAATTTCATTTAATTGGTTACAAAGAATTACCATATATAACACAACAGTATCATACAAAAGTCATATCAATTTTGAGTTACATATGGAGGTCCACTTTTAAGGCGTCTGGCGTTTTTAAGTCCTTCGAGTCCTCGAAGGTTTTGCGAGAGAATGGTGAGAGAGAGAGGGAAATGAAGAAGAGAAATTAAAAATATCAAGTGAAATTAAGTGAATTTTGCAAAATTCGATTGTTGTTAATTTTGAAGTTATCAACACTAACAGAGCCGTACAACTGGAATGTTTGGCTTCTATTTCTTCACAAGCTGGCTCTATGGAATTGAAAGAGCGTTTTTAAGATGAGAATATTGAATTAAATGTAAATCAAAAATGAAATTTAATGAAATTTGGAAAAATTCGATTATTCGTGATTTTGACGTAACTAGTGGTGGGAGAGCGGTACAAATGAGGTTTTTAGCTTCTCTTTCTTCACTACGAGGCCGTGTGGAATTGAGAGAACGTATTGTAGATCATAAAATTGAATTTAAATATAAATTAAAAATGATATTTTGAAAAAATCGACTTTTCTTGATTTTTCTCGATTTTGGTCAAAGTCTTGTCACCGGAGCTGTACTAGAGCTCGGCTCCGGCTCTGTATCTTCATGTCCTCGGTAGTATAGTGGTCAGTATCCCCGCCTGTCACGCGGGAGACCGGGGTTCGATTCCCCGCCGGGGAGGGCAACTTTTTTGCCCTTTTTGGGGCACACTTTTAATAAAAAATTAAATTTTAACTAAAAAAAAAATTTTTCCCAAATTTTAAAATTTTTCATTTTTTCCATGTGAACCACGAAAAAAAGAATGAAATTTGATTTAAAAAAGAATTACAATAAATTTCTGGCAGAGGGCAACTTTTTTGCCCATTTGGGGCCCACTTTAACACAAAATTAAATTCTTACAAAAAAAAAAAATTATTATTAAAAATTTTTAAATTTTTAATTTTTGCATGTAAACTACAAAGGAACAAATAAAACTTCATTTAATTGGTTATAAAGAATTACAAAACATATATAGGAGAGCGCAACCTTTTTGCCCAATTTGGGGCACACTTTCAACAAAAAATTAAATTTTTACAAAAAAAAAATTTTCCGAAATTTTCAAATTTTTAATTTTTTGTTCCCATTACGAAGAAAAGAATAAAATTTCATTTGATTGGTTATATAGAATAACAATACATAAATAGCGGAGGGCCCATTTGCCCATTTTGAGGCCCACTTTTCACAAAAAAAAATGTTCCGAAATTTCCGAATTTTTCATTTTTTCCATGTGAACTACGACAAAACAAATAAAACATCATTTAAGCGGTTGAAAAGAATAACAAAACATATATATGTAGGGGAGCGCAACCTTTTTGCCCATTTTGGGGCCCAGTTTTAATAAAAAAGAAACTACGAAGAAATGAATAAAACTTCATTTAATTGGTTGAAAAGAATTTCAAAACATATATAGGGGAGCGCAACCTTTTTGCCCATTTTGGGGCCCACTGTTGACCAAAAAAATAATTTTTTACAAAAAAATATTTTCCAAAATTTTAAAATTTTTAATTTTTTCCATGTGAACTACGCAAAAAAGAATGAAATTTAATTCGTTTTAAAGATTTACAATAAATTTATAGACGGGGGCCATTTGTTTTGCCCATTTTGGGGCCCACTTTTAACACAAAATTAAATTTTTACAAAACAAAAAAATTTTTCCAAAATTTAAAAATTTTTAATATTTCATGTAAACTACAAAGGAACAAATAAAACATCATTTAGGCAGTTGAAAAGAATAACAAAACATATATAGGGGAGCTCAACCTTTTTGCCCATTTTGGGGCACACTTTCAACAAAAAATTAAATTTTTACAAAAAAAAATCCGAAATTTTTAAATTTTTAATTTTTTCTCCCATTACGAAGAAAAGAATAAAATTTCATTTGATTGGTTATAAAGAATTACAAAACATATATAGGGGAGCGCAACCTTTTTGCCCATTTTGGGGCCCACTTTTCACAAAAAAAAATTTTCCGAAATTTCCGAATTTTTAATTTTTTCCACGTGAACTACGACAAAGCAAATAAAACTTAATTTAAGTGGTTGAAAAGAATTACAAAACATATATAGGGGAGCGCAACCTTTTTGCCCATTTTGGGGCCCACTTTTAATAAAAAAAAAAACTACGAAGAAATGAATAAAATTTCTTTTAATTGGTTATAAAGAATTACCACGGTATTATTAAAACACAACAATATGATATCAACTTTGAGTTTCATATGGAGGCCAACTTTCAACAAAAAAATGTTTACAATCAAAAGTTTTCAAAAATCAAAAATGCAGTTATCAGGATAAACATAAGTAGACTCAGAATGTCCCATTGATAGACTCCACGCCTGACATATGTCATGTATCGGTGATGTTCTCTCTCTCCGTAGCTGGATAGTTACCATCCATTTACTGGTCATCGCTAGCAGTGTGTTCCTTATCTCCGTATCTAGTGGGAGTGATTCAATAAATCTCCTTAGCTGCCAGGTGGTGATGCTATCATAGGTTTTCTTAGAGTCAAACCAGAGGGTGTAGTGGTCTGCCCTCGATAACTTGGCTGCTTGGGTAATGAATTTATCTCAGAGCATGCCTTGTTGGTTCCATTCATTAAATGCGGGGCAAATAAATCCTTGAAAAATCTTTCTGTGTTTTCAACGTCAGGCATTGCCTTGTCTCTTGAATTCGGCCTCACGAATTCCTTAGTGATCGCACCAGTATTTGCACTACAATACTCGTCAATTTTTCCTACTTCATCTTGTTTCCACGTTGCCATGGTCGTCATATAAAGTTGTAAATCGTTTGTGCTCTAGTGACACCCGACCGCTTTTATAACTTCAGAGTTGAACAGGTAGTCAGTAGTTTCAAGTTTGGTTAACTGTAAGTTCCAGAAGACCAAAATGCATTTGAGTGCTCATAAAGAGTTTTACCGTATTCATATAACACAACAATAGTACACAAAAATCTTATCAACTTTGAGTTTCATACAGAGTCCCACTTTTAACAAAGAAATTCAATTTTTCCACAATAATTCAAAATTTTTAATTTATTTTATTAAATCAACCGCAAACGACCAAAATTCATTTGCTCATAAAGAACTACCAAATACAACATATAACAGTGTTATACAAAAATCATATCAACTTCATAGTTTCATAGAAACTCGCAAAAATGTTGAAATTCATACAATTATTTAAAATGAAACATGTTTTCATGAAAATGATCTTATTAAAAATATATAACACAACACTATTATACAAAAATCTTAATTTAATCCTGAGATTCATAGACTTCGTCTGACATAGCCATATTTCGTCTTCTGTTCCGTTGTCGTTTGAACAGCACCCAAAGTAGAATGGATGATAGAGCCACCACAACAACTATAGTGCATATAATGTAGACTTTAGCTGTTCTACCCTCTTTGAAAACAAACAAATACTGCATTACATTTCGGTCGTAGTCCTCAATCACTTCGGTTCCCTGAGAAAAGATATAAGTGACTAAATCCTGAACAATCACTTCAGACTTACATTAATTTCTATCACAGAAGAGTAGTTATCCCACTTATTGAAAATATGCAGTAAATTCCCGGTCATTGATGTCCTGAATTTACGTTTCTTGCCAATGACTATAACCGTGAAGTCGGCATCAGTATCAATGAAATGGTTTGTCGTTTTTGACTGAAAATACATGAAGATAGCAGATGCTGACGAGAACATAGTCAAAAATTCAAAAATTCCACCTTATTCCTCCTTAAGATTCCATGTCCTTCGCTGTCCAATAGTGTTGTGCCATTCAAAAGAACAGGAGCTGTTTTTGTCAAACGGAGCTTCCACAAATTCAATGCGTACGTGTTGTTCAATGTGAAATTGAACACTCCCGTGTAATTTGTGTGATAATGTTGCCCATAGCTCAAAACTCTCTTACCTGCTTAAAGGAAAGCACGTCATAATCATTACTACAGCTTGTATTCTAAAGTACCTATGGTAAACCATTCGGTTTTCTTCATCTGTAGCCTGGTGCTATAAGTTATGTTCTGGATCTCATACCTTATTGGTTCACGTTCCGCAAGAACATCGAGTTCCATGTCAAACAACTAAAATGAAAAACATTCAATTGTCTGTTGTACATCATTGATCCACTTTACCTTTGATTTGTTAGCTAAAGTCTCACATTTTTGTGTCGTTACTTGATAAATGCAGTAATCTTCAATGGATACAGTTGATATGGTTTTACTTGGTTTTGCTATCAGATATACATTCTAGAAAATTTAAAATTAGTTGAGTGATAATCAAGTATTAGATGTTATTTCTCACCGATGTTCGAATCAAATTCGTGTCTTTTAAAGCACTATTGTATGACTCCTTTGAAATCCAGGCGAATTGTCCACGTCCACTACTCTCACAAGTCGGGTGGAATGAATCAATGATAGTGTTGTTACGGATCCTGATGGTCGTTATGTGAGATGAAAGGTCATATTCCTTGGATTCTTCACACACATTATCTAGTACATCCTGTTGAAAGAATAATGAGATTCTCAAATCAAATTAAAGTTGTGATTAATTTCCCCACAAACTTCTGATAACACTATCAAAAAATTTGATAAAAATGTTTCTGCAAACCACGTCTGACGCATAACATGAAATATTAATTAAAAATTTATAATTTTTGCGGTTTGTAATTTTATGTTTCTAAATGTTAGAAGTAAACAAAGTGAAATTTGTTAAAAAATTGTAAACAACATCATGTGCTATTCTACAATTTGTTCCGGTCTTTTGCACAGCCAAAAGCACTCAAAGAGAAAACTTTAATACAAAATCGAAGTTGAAGAGATATGTACATACAAGATACGTTTGCGTTTACACTTTTCTTAGCATTTCACATGCAAATCTTTGAAAAACAAAATGTGGGCCGAATTGACGAACTAAAATTGATCACAAATTACTTTATCAAATTCAAATTTCAATTGAATACTTACTAGTTCATCATTTTCCACCAATATCCCATTCATCAAACACTTTGCCACATCGCTTTCAGGCTCTTGACGGTGCAGCAAACAAATACTTTTCTGACAATTCACGACTGTGTAAAAGTTAACTAAAATAATTATAATAAAGACTCGCATTATTCAAATAGTAGAGAAAGGTTTATAAATAAACACGATCACGAATCATATCCACATTGCCAATATATTACGAAGGTGTCAACTAAACTGAAACGAGCAAATTGTGAAGCCTACAGCAATACTGAAAACCTGGTTTGCTCTTAAATTCTCAAAAAAATTCAAATTTTATCAAAAGCTCAATCGTTAATCGCTCAAGAACTCTTTCAGAGAGCTTTTATATATTGAGTACAATTGGATTTTAATTTCAGTCTCGAATCTTGATCTCGTGTATAGTATAAAAGTAGTTTTAGTAGCAACTGGTGTCCCTGGTAGCCTTGGTTTGCTGTTAAGAACGTGCTTATTATCGATTAATGTGAACTAATCATATACATACCTATATTCGTCATATTGGAGTTGTATTGTATTTCGTGCAACCGGTGGAATTCGTTGATGTTGTCATGTTTGGCTAACAGCAAATCCCATAAGAGTGCTTTGATAAAAATGCTAATTTCAGACAAATGGCACATGTTAGGCTAACGCTTCCACTGGGACGTAGTAATGGACATGATGTAATAGAAACCATGTTCAATTTCATAGTATCTACTGAAGTGTATGAATGTTCAACAAACAGTTTTTCGAATTAAAAACAATTTTATTTCAGTACGTTCAGGACAAGTAAATGTGCATAACTTAGCAATAGCATTGATTGACTAAAGGATATTGTTTACTTTTATATCATATCAGCATACGTGCAAATAGAATGAAATTCATTGGTTTATTATACTCAAATCACAGAAGAATTCGAAAACTATAGAACTATTAGTTAGCACAACAGGTACAATCTTTACAAATCCCAGATTCACATAGATTACCCCAACATTCAGTACAATTCATACACGCTAAACAAAGCAAAAGTGAATTAGTCGATTCTCTATCCTGTCCTCCCCAACATCGGTTCGTACAGCACGCACATAATCCGATCAAAATTACAAAAACCAGTACTGGTATCAAGATGTATGCCAAGTCTGAGGAATCTTCCTCAAACAATGCTTCAGCATGTCTAATTCTTGGATCTAGGACTGCTGTTTCGACCACCTTGAAACAAGGATTTACTCAAAATCATCAATTTTTATGTACTAGTATTACCATAAAAGTTACATTACTGGAATCGTAGTTTGTGTCGTCGTAGTACTGAAATAATTCTGTTGTTACTTTGCAACGTTTCTTCTGTTGTTTCCCTGTGACAACAAAATCCAAGCTACTGTTGAAGTCAACCTGCTTTGTTATTACCATGGACTGTGTTAAATATAAAAATTAAAATCTATTACAATTTTACTGCTAAATGTTATTACCTCCATGATTTCGGTATTCCACTCATCTGATCCAGGGTACAAGGAGTTATTTACTCGCAAATAAAAAGGCACGATCTTCTCCACGGGTAATCGCTCGAGCTTTAGCTTGATTCCTCGCAGACGCGTATACTCTACAGTTGTATTAACTGTCCTCAACTCCTCGTCATCGTTCGTCAAAGTAGCATTAGCTAAAATAAATAGTATTATATTTTCTGAATGATCTTTAAACCTTTTGTGCTTAGGTAGGTACCTAAGTCTACTTCTGACACTTCGAAAACCGTTCCCTTTTCACACGTAACATCCCGAACTTCGTATCGAATTGGCCTTCGCTCTACGAGTACAAACAAATCATGTCTTATTTCCTGTTAAATTATCAGAGAATATATTAAATAAGATTTCAATGCTGTATAAATTTACCCGTATATCTTCCTCGAACAGGACAACACAATTCTCTGACTCTGCATTCAAGAAACAGTAAGATTCCTTTTCAGCCTTACCTATCCTCTTGGCAATGGTGGAAAAATTCTGTGAGGAAGGATACACGTATTTTCATAGGATATATAAAACATTCTCAAAATAAATAGAAGAATTCAACAGATAAACATTTTACAGTATAAAAACCAGCTTTTTAAAACACTACTCTGGGCCAGTTATTTTACGATCAATTAATATGCGCATATTTTGTTAAATTTTATTACATATTGAATGATCTGAACAAGTTGATATGAATTGATAACTAACCTTAACGTAATCATAGTTTTGTGAAAACATTTCATTATTCTTCCATGGTATCCACACTAATTGACCAATGCTACGATTCTTGCACAGAGTACCAAATGATTCTATTCCAATTATTTGATCATAACGCGACTTGAACCACTTCAAAGTGGAATCTCTGACGTCATCTCCATAGAAATCGCATTTACTTTTTAAATTTGTCTAAAATTGAAACATTCTATTGATTACTTGAATATCATTTTGGTGCATCTTACAATTTCAGCCTTGGACAGAGGATCTCCTTGAATTTCACATGTTCTGTTGTGGTCATCATTTATAAGGTTTGAAGACGTTAGCAATTTGTACTTCAAACAAATCTTGTGTTGTTCACATTCAATGAATATTACAAAATGACATAAAATAATTAAATAAAATCCACGCATTGTTTACTACTAAAATAAAAACACAAACTATCTAGTGACGAGATAAACTTTGTACCACAACATATCTTCAGTAACTAAACTATAGTGCTATACTGCTATATAACCAGATGCCACTTTGTTAATGAGATGAAAGACTCGCTTGAAATTTGCAATTCTCTTAACTTCAATGAAGAGTTAGATCGCAAAAGCTTTTGAGAACCAAAACAATGTAGGCTTGCGTGAAAATTCGCGGGAAACAAGCTTTAACCTTAAGGTTAATTCAAAATTTTTAGATTAATTTGTAATTAGTTAATTAGTTCTTTGCAATTTTAGTTCAATACAAAGTAATTTATAAAACAATTAATTAATTTCTCTTACCATAAATTTTGAATTGACCGCCATAAGGTTATCGTCTTCTCGGTTCGGACGAAACTGACGCCAACTTCACACGGATTTTCACACTAACACACTTGCCATCAAAACTTGGCAAGTTCTTTCTATTCGGCTACAGCCAGAGTGTACAGCTGAAATTTCAAAAAGATGAAGGTTTGTAAGAATTTAACGTTAAATAGTGTGTAGAAAGTGTAAATAAGTGTTTTGTTATAAAATTTAAGGTTAATTAAAGTAAAGTTCACGAACTCTGTGGTATAAACTTTCGTTACAAGGAGATAATCTCAGTTGAATTAATCTAACCTCAAATGACACGGGAAACGTGGTTGGTGCATGATTGATTTACATTCCTGTTTTACATTCTAGCTCAACGTATCCTGCCCGTCAACGGGCTGTCAAAAACTATTCGAGGTGGTTGATGAGCACAAACTCCGCATATTCTATGAAAAACGAATGGGAGCACAAGTTGAGGCTGATGTCCTCGGTGATGAATGGAAGGGTTACATCCTCCGTATTACTGGAGGAAACGATAAACAAGGTTTTCCAATGAAACAAGGTGTCCTCACTCATGGTAGGTGTAGTCAAATTGACAAATTCCTTTGAATTTGAGGTTTTGTTTTGTGATTTTAGGACGTGTCCGTTTACTTCTGAAGAAAGGTCACTCATGCTATCGTCCACGCCGTACAGGGGAAAGGAAACGTAAATCAGTACGTGGATGCATCGTTGATGCAAACATGTCTGTTTTAGCTCTTGTTGTTGCTCGTAAAGGTGAAAAAGAAATTCCCGGACTTACTGACACGAACGTTCCACGTAGGTTGGGACCGAAACGAGCTAGTAAAATTCGCAAATTATACAACTTGACTAAAGAAGACGATGTTAGACAATTCGTTGTTCGTCGGCCGCTTCCACCTAAAGACGGCAAGAAACCACAATCAAAAGCACCCAAAATCCAACGTTTAGTCACTCCAGTAGTATTGCAACGCAAGAGACGTCGTCTTGCATTGAAGAAGAAACGCCAAGCTAACTCTAAAACCCAAGCTGCTGAATATGCTAAAGTTTTAGCTCAACGCAAGAAGGAATCTAAGGTTAAACGTGAGGAAGCTAAACGAAAGCGTTCAGCATCTCTAAGAGAATCAAAGAGTTCTGTATCAAGTGAGAAGAAGTAAGGAATATGTTTTGTATAACATAAAGTAAATAAAACCTTAAAAAATCGTAAAGAATTGTGTTTATTAAAGATTAGAGAACTGAAATCTGCACAATAGAGCCAAGTTACATGGAACTTTGTTGACATGAAAAACAAGATTACCTCAATAGTTTCAAGGTTTTAAGGATTTCGAAAAGAATAATAGCAAAATTTTATATTTTAAATAAGATATATTTTTCTACGGTTAGTTAATAACAAAACTTTGGGTAACAAGTATGTGCAAATGTGATGGAAATGGCTAAAAAATCAGTCTTGTGTTTTAAGTAGAACAGCAGCTACTTCCAGAATCATTATTAATGTCAGTATATTCATTATAATGTGACTTCCTGAAACAGTACATCAAACAATTCCTACAGCATTGACACAGGCAGCACCAGTCGACGTCGTTTTGTTTCATCTTGACCAGAACAAATGCTGTTAAACCGAAAGCTATAACAAAAGTCAACGGAGCTGCCAGAATTATCCAGGCATTACTGTATTTGTTATTTGGGTAGTCAGGTATCACTTTTTGATCTCTCTCTCCTGGCTGTTGATCAATAACTTCAATGCTCTGGAATTTGAAAGTTTTCTAACTTTCTTCTTCAAAAATGTACTTTGTTTACAAACCAGGAGTGGGACATTGTCCACCAAAAGTGAATTGTCTTCAAAAACTCGAATGAAATCGATTCTTATTCCACAAGATTCAGTTGTTCTGTTCACAACAATTGATGCATTCACCACTCCGTTTGGATTCAATGTTCGAGTTATTGAAATGTTCTGAAAGTAAACGATTGTTTGTGAATGTAATCAAAAGCATATGATTCTTCTACTTCATGTTTTTGGATGATCCACCCATTAGAAGTGTTTTGTGCTGATTGATTTCCTTGAACGTAAAAGTCTATAGGTACCCCTGAAGATATTAGTAAACTGTCCAAATCCGGCTTATATAGGTGAGTCAAGTTGTATTCCAGTGTGGCATTTACTTCTTGAGCTATTGGACTATGGTTCTGAAGGATTTTATCCGCTTCAAAACAAGAAATTTATTTACACTGGATGCGACTCTGATCTCAAAAGTTTACCAACTACAACTTCCTTAGATTCTGAGAGACTAGAATTTATGTAACTCATATTCCGGAACACATATTGTGTTGGGATTCTTTCCGCTAGAATCTGAATATTTTCCCTGACAATCTGAAAGGAAGGAATTGAAATATTGTTTAATTCGTTCAAGTTGTCAACATTGTCTCACTTCTGAAGCATTTCGAAGATTTTGGCAGTCGCCATCTCGAACGTTCAGCGCACAAATTCCAGTTGTTGTGTTTGAAATGAGGAATGGGACCTGGAAATGGAAGAAGATACGAGAATAGGGTTTCAGATTGTCAATTAAATGCAAAACTCACTGATTGTGTTATGGTGTTATTGAGAAACTTCTTGTTTTCGTTCCATGGTATCCAAGTCAGCTGTTTGAAGGAAATATTCCGGCACGAAATGTCAAAGTGTCCGAGGCCATTAATTTGAGACTTGAGAAATGTAATCCAAAACAAATTTGCATTGCGATAAGATTGGCAATTTCCTTGCAAGTTTGTCTAAATTGAAAGTTTTATTAAAGATTAATTTCTTGTTTACTTTCAGAAATGTTTTTATTGAATTATTTTACTCACGAATTGCTCTTCTGCCAAAGAAACTCCCTGGATTTCGCATCTGTCGGATGTGTTGTCTTCGAAATATTTCAAGCAAATATCTTTTGTACTTTTGCTTTGGACACAAACTGTAACAGAGCAGACAGCAATAAAGACAACACAAGCACGCATCTTCGCAATTTATGACGTGTAAGAATAATTTATTCCTTATTTTCACGATTTATTCCCGTAATTAGTTCTTTAATTCAATTAAAGCAATTGCAAGCAAACTAGAGGAATCGTTCCCGTTTATCACCAGCGAAAAGGGAAAATTCCCGCATTTTCTATACTACGACGTTTTCCCACTGAGTGAAATGCGGAGAGACCACGATAAAAATACCCTTCAATGAGTAATTTCACAAGAAATTGAAATTTTGTTGTATTTATTATTTTTATCTTTAGCTTGTTTACGAACTCCAAAGTCGTTTTAGCCAAATGGAGTTGCAAATATGTTTATGGCATCACTTTGAGCAATCAATACGAGTTATCTTGTGTTGGTCTTATTGCGTTTTGAACAAAAGCAGAAAGCTATCCGCCATCTTCTGCTCTGGTAAAGGTACGCTATTACTTTAATTTTTCAATTGTAATTATAGGTATTTTCTTAAAGAGTATTAAATTTCAAACAATTAGAGTTTAAGACAAAGAAATGGAAACATGAAACTGAAGCTTAGTTGTACGAAACAAAGGGAAACGAAATGAAAACCGAGATGTATTTCCACGTTGTTGTTAACTTGTTCAACGATTAGAACTTATTTAAAACAATTAATTACACGTCACGAATTACTCAACATATTGAGTTCTAAGTCGCAGTGGATTTCATACGAAATGATTGAAATTAAAACGCATTATTGTGACCTTATGGGTTTAATAGGCTCTTGCACACTTCTAAGACATTTTAATAAACAAATATTTCTTTCTTAAATCTAAGTTTGATATAGGTATATAATACGTTAAGATTAAAATGAAAATTTCTTAAATCTATTCATATCTACCACCATTCACGGGTGCTGATTATGCTTAAGGCTAAAAAATCTAAGTGAAAACTTATTACAACATATGTATGTATATAAATGGATACATTATAAAGCCGCACAAATTATTCTACTCTGGTTGATTATTATATTATATGTGAATATTCTAAATCTATGTTTACATTTTATGTGCAATGATTGTAAATTCCACCAAACTAAGATGTTACCACTAGCATTACTCCTGCTGCATAATGCTAGGGTTTTTTGTTTATTCCCTCATGAGATTACTTTCCTTTATTAAGACTTTCGTTGAGCTTGCTGGGCGTACCAGTAGCACATCCACACTTTCCTCTTTCGCATTTGCATTTGTCTCCACACTTTGATGGAGTACATTTGCAATCTGTAATTTGCAAGAAAATTAATTAAAAATCGCTGAATGTTTAAAGAAATTAAATATTTTTACCATTTCCACACCCTCCACACGGCATTGTGGCGTCGTTGATTAGTTATTCCTCTCCAAAAAATTGAAATTTATCCTCCGAGTATCAAACAAACAATACTATCCAAGCTCTTTCCTGAATTGAAAATGTCTTGAGTTGGATTTGTGCGATGTTTTATATACCCTCCCAGGGAGCACACGGCTCAATTCTTATATACTTAACCCCACCGTACATAATACAACGAAAACTGCCGGTTTCTTGATTCCGGTTTACTGTTGTGTTCGGTGGCCAAACATGCGTTCACGAGTTCTTCGCGAAAGTTAACCAACCCCCTCAGCTAAATACGAACCAATTGGTGTCTCTTTCTTTACCATGCGCTTGTGCACAACAAATAACATTTTCAATCGATAGACCAGTACCATACCATGATGGTCTTGCTTCTTCTCCAAAGAATGTGAGTTTGTTTTCATTTTAAAGTTTATTGCGTTGAGCTGAAAAAGCAGGTACAGCAATGACGTTGGAATATGGTAGGAATTGTTCTAGCCAACCACAGATACTTTAATAATAACATTCCACTGTGAAATTTCTCTAGAATCCGAAAGCATGTGCTGGAGATTTTCTTCTTTTTTTCATGCCTAGACAGTATAGCCTGTTGAACATAACCTCCTACGTGCTTAATTGCTTTATCAACTGGATTCCTCACAGATTAATTTTCGAGATTCTTGGCTTTGGTATCTTCAAGACTGACGTAAGACTCGAATATATTCAGTGTTATGTAATACAACTGACAATAGTCTCTGGAACAAAGTAGGTACATTCTCAAAGTTTAACCATACCAAAGAAAACAAAATAATACTAGGTACCTCGTTTTGGCAGTTACAGTTCAAAATCTCGAAGAAACTATCAAAAACAGGTTTCCATCGGACACCTAGCTGTTGAATATACATACATTTAAATTGCGGGGTTTGATGAATGGAATGGATATTGAATCGCTTACTTCTTATCGAAATGTTATCTTGTAGGTAAATATATCATTTAATTTTCAATTTTAAGTTCAATTTCAGCTTTCCCTGCAAATTACCTCATGGATAAAGGTTAACAGTCATCTTGTCTCAAACACCTACTCTGAAGACGCTGTTTTGATGCTAACGCTACGAAGGTTCGTTACAATTTTTAAATCCGATGCTCATTTCGTTTTGTTTTGTTTTGTTTAGGTTGTGGATATAATCGTCGAAAGCCTTGAACTTGTAGTTAGATTGAACCGAGTTTGACTTGTTCATTTGCTACAAATTTTTGTTGTTCAAGATGATGATTAATTTGTTTTCATTTTTGTAAAACAAGTGGAGTATTCTTTCTTCCTCATATGGAAAGTTGTTCGGTAAAGAATTGAAGATGATTTTCTCAGAATAACATTTGTTTTACAAGAATTCACATGGAAATTCTCTTAACTATGTAAATGCCAGACAGAAGCTAAATACAAGTATACAGGGTGTCCCGCAGTTGAGTACATTAAATTGGAGGAACGATTCCTTGACACACTGTCCTTCTCACATTTAAATATGTTTCTTGGGAGGAAAATAGTTCTTATAAAATAAATTTTGTCCTTAATTTAACAGTAATTATCTTTAATGTAGGTAGTTATGAATAGTAGAAATTCATTCCGTTTTATGGCCTGATAGTTATGTGATCACAGAGGCGTTGACAATGAATGAGCAATGACCTCATACCTAATCGTTTTTGAAAATACCTACCGACTGACAGTGATTTATGTAAAGCATAGCACTTATTTAATCATCCTTTGACAAGTAGGTGCCTAGTTACGGATAAAAGTGAGGATGTTTAAGACAACGACGAACAGCATTGAACACCCTGTAACTCCTAAAGCATATTGTGTCAAGGAATGGTTCCTCCAAGTTAATGTACTCAAGTACGGGGCACCATGTATGTAATCGATTGACACTAAAACATAATTCATAATGAATTATATAATTCATCGTATAATATATACGTATCCTTGAATTCGGTCAAGGCTAAAATGAGGAATTATGAAACGGATAGTTAGGCAATCCATTTAGATTTTTATCTTGACGTTTTATTAGCTCAAAATAATTTATAATCTAGTTTTAAGTATTAACTCATAAATTAAATACTTTATTGTATAGGTACAAAGATTTAAGGGATAAATTCAGTATTTCTTAAGAAAAGTTTTAACTCGCGTGCGTGAGCATTCGTTTGAAAACAGTTTAAGAAATTAAAGAATGGTGTTGGTGTTTCATTTAATAAATTCCAATAATAAACAAATATGTATAGATAAAAATTTTAATTAATAAATCCTTAAAAATAATTTTGCAGTTAAGTGCTTAGCACTTCAAATGTTTCCCAGAGTAACATGTACAGTCTTGATACACGTACAGTCTTGGTGCCACGGTTGTTCACAGAGTTAAAAATGCGTATTTTGATGTAAATTACTAATGGTGTTTGTTAATTAACTAATGTTAATTGTTTATTTTATTACACATTAATTGGTGATTAATTAATAAATTTATTATATTTGTGTTATTTGAATATTTGAAAGTTAAAATTTTGAGAGCCTGTGGTGTTGAGAGACTGTCAAAACAAAGGAACACACATGACATGTAAAAGATGTAAGAAAAACTCGGAGTGCTTTTTCGTTCTGTCAGTCGCTTATAAATTGTGTAAATTAATTTAAACAAATAAATTGGGTTAGCTCCAGCAAAACTTGATTTGTGTGAATAAAAGCGTTGTTCAAAGATCAAAAACATTTCATCCATTTTATTTTGTTCGTTTTTATTAATTTTCTTCCGTGATTTTGATTTTGCGCACATTTTCACCCGTTCAAGTTGCATTCCTGGATGCAGAACCTGTGGTCGTGGTCGTGGTCGCCATTTCGCCGTCCTAGTCGCGTTCCGTTGTCCACCACCGTCCAGAATAAATAATTTAATGAAATTTCATAAATATTTTAATAATTACCATAAATGTAAAGTTGTGTTGTGATTTTATTATCATTTCCTGTATCGTTTGAAGTGTTTGGAGCTTCCAATCAGTGTTTTCGTTGCAAAAATTGAGTAAAATTCAAGTGTTTTTCAAGTGAATTTAAGCATTTCGCGTTTTGTGTTCTGTTCTATGTACGAGAGGAAAGGATAATCTCAATTTGACAAAATGTCCCTTTAATCTTGGTAAGTCAAAACGCCATTTTCTTCTCAAAAGCTCTTGGAATGTTCAACATAACTTCCTGAAATGAAAAGTTATCTAATATGGAAAATTTATGGCATTGAAGTGTTATTTTTGTTCAAAAATGTTCTTAGACAAACGTCAAATTCTTTGTGAGTTTGACTTTTCCAGTTGGCAGTAATGGAAAGCTCATTTTCATTTTTGCCAGTATCAAATTGATTTAATTTTGGAAATTATTCTAAATTTTATTCTTAATTTTAAAAATTAAATCATTTTTCGAAAATCTGTAATGAAAGCTTTTCTCTCTTTTCTCTTTGAGTTGCTCTCTTCAATTCTCGTATGGCATGCAAAAACTGCGAAATTCATTTTCGAAATTGGATTATTTGATTTTGAATTTCGAACAAAGCCGCATGCGTGACTTGCACTTGTGAATAGGTATCTCTGTTAACTTGAAACTCATAAAATTCGTGTTACTGTAAGATGAAAACCTCTTAAAAAATCCCGAGAACGAGTCTTTGTTCATTTGAAGGATCACCAGTTCCAGAGGCGTTCCGAAATCCCCGGGTCTAGACGGTTATTGCGACAGCAGTTGGTCGAACAAAAGCGCTTTTTTTGTAGAATCTAAGGTAGAATCAAAGAGTCTGATGACGTGAAGGTCAAGAAAGACTCATGTGTAGCAGCATCACTCAGATGAAATCATAACAAAGGGTTAACCGTCTTTCTGGTTCTGCCACCAGTTTTTTCGTGGTTTTGCGTTACGATTTATCCCATGGTAGCCATGCAACAAACTCTGATCAGCACGTGCACAATATGATTCATGTTCCAATGGAAATTTCCATTCGTTTGCGATTCTTTCTATTCGCAATCGTGACGAAAATGACTATCAAGAAATCGTTTGAGAAAGTGCTTGCAACGAAGTAATAACACGAGGAACGAGCAAATTCAAGTGGTTGAGTATCCAATTTTTGGTTCATTCCATTCCTGTTGTTATGCATTCGCACAGTGCATTGTACTTCAATCCGCTGAAAGGATGAAAATTCAGTTTCACTTTTTACCGCAAATTTCCCTTTGACTTTGATGCATTCCGCCATTAGAGATAAATCCATAAAGAAACATGTGTGCACTTCACACGCTGTAGAATGAGTCGAATGCAGTATCAATGCATACGTTTGTCTCATTTTCGTTTCATCGAGTTTCAAATCACAAAGGTGCTAAAGAAGTTTTCACTTCAATAAAGTATAAAATAAAACGAATGTCAGCTCAATTCAAGGTTTCACATTTGCTTTACCTGGAAACTGCTGACCTCACGAATGCCAAATTAATTCGAGAACAAAACTCATTTTCGGACTGATGATGACATCGCGCAAAATGTCATAATCAAGAATGCAAATCAATTATTTATTGTTCAACTTCCTCGTTTCAAGAGTAATTGCGAATTGTATAATACACGAGCGTTGGCAATTGGACATCATGATTGACAAATGACAAATCCGTGTTAGGTCTTAGTATGAATTGATATGAAAAAAGTGTAATTTTATTAGAAGTACTTTGGGAGTCGTATAAAGAACAATGACCGAGTTACAAGTGATCGTTGACCCGATTTCACTTGTAACAATGAAAACCCGCTCGTTGTCTCGACGTTTCCACCGCAAAAGTCCAACACGCAAATTTCCCAAACAAAGGAAAGGGTGACGTTCTTAAGGGTGAAATGAACGAATGTTGGAATTCCCATAAAAATGTTAAAAACTCAAACTACAACGCAATCAAACACGAAATGTGACGAATTCCACCAGAAGTCTTAGTCCGAAACTATTTTCGTTCTTCAAGATTGCGGGAATCTCTTAAAATGAAAGAAAAATAAACTTTTGTGTTTACTTTATTGTTCGAAGCTATTGACATCAGGGAAAAGTTTATTGTTCGATAAACGAAAGCAACAAAGACTTGAACAATTTCAAATTACTCGAATTTTTTGGTGATAAAAATATAGATTTTACAGCTTTAGCGAATAAGTGGAATTCTAGGGTATTGAGAACATTCACCCGTACGTGATATAAGCAATTAAATTTTGTTTATAATAAAATTTCATTCTTCACTTGCAAAAATTATTCGCAATTGAGGTGCAATTCACTACAAAGTGAAAACCACATGACACCAACTTCAGCTAGAGTGTTGTTGGTGGTCAATGTTCCGGGGAATTCTGTTGATTTGACATTCCATGCATTTTGTTGTTGGATTGCAAAAAATTCTGTTACTGTCGAAATCGGTATTAAGAAAGTTGACAGATTCGGCTTCAAACTGGTTTCGAAAATAAATTCTAGTCAGAATAGCAACGACATTTCATATTGGAAAATTCAAATGTCGGACTTGATCAGAATATCGTACTAAGCCCTGACCAATAACTGATCAGAAGAGTTAATTAAGGAAAATCTGATTGCATCCGAATCTGATCGGAATGTCAATAACCTGATTTTGATTCTAGTCGGGAATTAGGACTGTGTGCCACTTCAAATCATTTCATTTGGAAGCCTCGCTTGTTACTAAAAAAGGAAAAAGTGAATAAACTTACATTATTTTGCAAAAATATCACACTGTCACTGAAATGAAAGCTTCTGGGTCTACAGTTCCTGAGACGCAAACCATTCGAAATTTGAGATGAACATTTGTGGTTTGTTGTGCCCACAAGATGTGAAAATATTTTCGGTGCCATTGGATTGTAAAAGAAACAAAATTCCACAACATGAAAATTAATTGGAAAATTTTCTTGTCAATTTTTTATTCCTGCGGATATCCACTAAAACCAATGAGCATATAAATTACAAAAACTTGTGAGGATGTCATCAAAAATGTATTTTTGGCAAAATTTCAACAATTTCCGATATTTCAATCGAGTGAGAAAATTTGTTATCGATTTAATACAACATTTTCATGAAATTCATTTTGTAGCCAAATGGAAACCCACAAAACATTTAACGGAAGTAATCCTGTCGATATAAATAATTACAAGATGGACATGATATCCTTTCTGATATTCAATCAAGATGAGTTTCGTCAAACCCTGAACTTCATTAACGTTCGGTTCCCTTGACATCCAAACAAACGTTTGCCACACACGTTTGCAATTTTTGTACATGTTGGCGTTCCAAAGGTCATTTCTTCAGAAATCATCGAGAAATTCTAGTTTTGACAGAAAGTGTACATGTTGACCAACATTTGACTCCTCCCACCGAAAGTTAAAAATTTTTGATTTCATCCCAACACAACTTGGTGCATCGTGTATTAAAGTTAGAGAGAAATCCTGGAGTTGAAAGTCACGATGGTGCTATAGGAAACTTTTCCAGGTGTTGACTCTAGTGATCAAACTAATCCTCCTGGAATCAATAAGTAATATCCATAAAACTTTTTTGATTTACATAATCGCATGCAGTTGAACTTACACGTGTGTATGATATACTGTCCTTAGCATAGAAGGTTTCATGTCGATGAGCTATTGCTTGCAGACATGCCTTTGAACTGACAGAAGAATAAATTATATAAGCGTGAAATGATATTGATCCAACCCGCGTGCCTCCAATGACACACTGGCACGAAAATGTCGGACATGAGGAAATAACTCAGCATTTCCCATCACTACCCTGTCGCGATTGTGTAACATTCCTGCTATTTTAAATCGTAGCTCATCTGAAAATGTTTGGAAATGGCGGCTTAAGAACTGTCAAAGTTTGACATTACATTTGAATGGTGATTTTCGTGCGGAAAATTGCTGCGCCCTTTGCAGTTGGCCTTAATTAGCCGCAGTTAGTGTGAATAATTAATTCCATATCACAGTGGAAAATGTCAAGGAATATGTTGAATATTCTAAAAGTTTAAAGGACATGCACTCGTGTGGTAAATTAAGTTTGTTTTCCCTTGATTCAATGTAATTTTCCGGTTTTATTTTCCATTTCAGGCCCTCCGCGGAACGCAAGAATTATTCAAACTGTTCAGGTTAGTTCTGGCAAATTCAAATAAATAAATTGAACATTTCATGATTCCTCTTTGTTGGATGACAGATATGTGTCCACGAGCCAATAAATTACTCAATTTCGAAAATGTCACTTTCACACATATTTCCTTCAAAATTCTGTAGCAATTTGTGGCGCAATTGAATTTGATTTGGGGTACCTACCTATAATAAAATTCCAGGAATAACGCTTCTGTTCCTGAAGCAGATACGATTTGTTGCCGTCGTAACTTTGTGGATTTGAAATAAATCCTTGTGTATTACGAAATGTCGACAATTATGGCGGATTCTAGGACAATAGTATTAATAGCAATTGAAGTAAATTTAGTTAATTCCGATAACGAATTGCTTATTATGTAATTCAGACGATTATTACGTATTTGTAAATTGTGAAATCTTCTCATAATCGACTGTATTCTCATATATTGTACACAATTTGACAGCAGAACTATTAACGTCTTATTCGAACAGCTTCACCTCATGATCGCCAAAGAATAGTCACTTGCCAGAGATGAACGGACTACAGTGAGTTTTATACCAAACGAATACAAGTGTTACAAAATATATTATTGTATATATACAAATATATCAAAATTAAATTTAATTCTAGGGATTCTAATATTCAACATCAAAGCTAACTTAATTCCGTTGCAAGCAACTGTCAACTGTCAAGTGAAATTCAAAGCAAACGTGAAAATTGATTGAGTAAATAGAATTTTGAAATAGAAATCGGTTGTAAATCGAATTTCTGACAAATGTTTTCAACATACCAACGCATTGAACTAGGTCATCAGGAAGTTATTCTCTCAAATTAAACGTATGAAATGCAGCCAAAACACATAGAACTTGTTTTTAAAACATGCATGCTCAATTGACACTTCTTGGTAGTGTTTATTTAATTGTGCTACAATTTATTTATTACCTGGTAATGAACTTGAGTGTGATTTTATTTGATTGCTTCGTGTAATTCCATTAGCAAACTCGTTCAAGTGTCCTCTAATTGGTGGCACTAATTAATTGGTTATTTGTCTTATTCGATTGTAGTCATTTTGTAACACTTGTATTCGTTTGGTATAAGAGTGTAATGTAACAGTGTAGCACTCACTGAAGTCCGTCCGTCTCTGGCAAGTGACTATTCTTTGGCGATCATGAGGTGACGCTGTTCGAATAAGACGTTAATTGTTCTGCTGTCAAATTTTGTACAATATATGAGAATAAAGTCGATTATGAGAAAGCCATTTTGACAATTAATGTTAAAAAATTCACATTCATTTATATTTCATAATTTCATATCTCTCTCAAAGTCAAGGACAAAACTCCCTGAGTCTCAAAGGAATCTGATAAAGTTCCGTCAATTGAACACAATTTTTCCTCTGAAATTTGCATAAAACCACTCCAGCGCAATGACCACAATCGAAACCACTCCGACCTCAGTTGGGAAAACCTAAAAAAGAAAAACGAAAAATTTAATCAATACTCGTGGTGTATTCCCATACATCACCCCCACGTGTTGCGGTATACCCTGTTGAAATATTAATTCTCCGAACTTTGGGCGTAGGTATTATGGTGCAGAGCTTTACATTACGGGCTCGGGGCTACGGGATGAAATGAAAGAGAAATTTGCGATGAAAACATGAAATGAGTCCGACTTCCCTGTTTGTTTTGTATGTCAGTCAGTGGAGCACGAAAGTGTCGCAGTACAGTACACAACTTCAGTTATTTTACTCCTACTACAACCTGGCTTTCCCACCAAAATCTCTCCAGACCTACCGGAACCCAATGAAAGCTTTGAATTACTTCACTGCCCGAGGTGTGTGTCTCCAGTTATTCACTTTCATTCAAGGAAAAGCGAGACACAACAAAGATTCCGTCTCGGTTACACATCCGAATGACGTCAATGCGAGGTTATGTAACACGATACCTTAGTGTCTCCTGGAATTTTTCACTTTTCGTTGAATGAAATCACTATGGAGGAGGTGGATTGCCTGTGAAAAGTCAATTATTAAAAATTCCTGGTATTTGTTCCATCCCCAATTCCACTGAGGGCGGCACAAGAGCTTCAAGCATCCAAGTGTCTTTCAGAAAGTACACTGCCAGTCATGTCGTCCAAGTCAAACGAAAATTTCATGAGGAAGGTTAGTTTGAAAATAAATTTCTGATTTAAAATAAGAACAACAAAATTATTTTGCGTTAAAAATAAATTTAAATGCGTCACAGAACATTGCTGTAATTGTTTCAAGGCTTCAAATCAAATTAAAACACATTTTCCAAGTAAGCAAATTTCATGTAGGAAAACTTAATTTGAATGTTCCATGAAATATTAATATGACTTCGCTGTCCGTCCGTCTGTCACAGGACTGTATCGCTTGAACCATAATAGATAGACATTTCAAATTTTCACAAAGTGTAGCCGCTGTAACGGTACCCTTCGTGTGCGGTTTGATTTTCGAAATTGTTTTTCTTCAGTCAATTCACACAAGAGACATGATTCGATTTTCGTGTGTGAAAACTATTTAGACATTTATTCAAAATTTACCAGAAATTCTGGTGGACAAAGACCTTTAAATCGAGTCAATTCATTTGTGTTTGTTTTAATTAATAAACAGTTCAAAGAATTTAAATAATTTTGAGTCGCCATTTCCGAAACAAAACAAAACTGAACCGTGAATTTCCATATAAAGTGAATAATAAAATCAGAAAACTATTTTTAAATGAATCCACGTTCCAAATTGATTCTCCACACTGTTGGAATTAAATTAGCTGATAGCCATATTGGAATGATCACATGATTTTGACATGCAAATCATATGCGAACAACGCGAATTCATAATAATACAGGCAGGCAGGTTTCATACTTATTAAGAATGTTTCGAAATAGTCACGAGAACAAATTCGCTTCCAACGAAATGGAGGTCGAGCTTGTGCTCCAAAAGTTTTTGAATTCCTAAAATTTTATTTAAGACGTAGTGATTTTTATTTTTGAAAATATCAAGACGTTTCCTGTACATCGGACGCATGAATTTTGTGGAAATTTATGGGAAACGATCATCAACGATCGTGGGCAGGATAATTTGAATTACATGGCGGCACGTGGCAGTTTTTCAAAAATCAAAAATAAAATTGTAAAAATTCCAATTGACTTTTTGATCACAGATGGCGTTAGTTGTACACCGTCACATTAGTCGTCTTCTTTTGGTTGCATTTATTCAGTGCAAATTAGCACTCGATAATAACTGGGTCTAAATGCCTCCATTTGATAAATAGTTAAGCTAGAAATATCCAGATGGCGACATGGTTCATTTTTCCTTAAATTCCACAAAATCACAATTTCTTCATGTTTCAATCAACTTTCTGTCAAATCTCATACATTTATCCAGAACAAATTAGCACTCGATAATAACTGGGTCTAAATTACTCCACTTGATAAATAGTTAAGCTAGAAATACCTAGATGGCGACATGGTTCATTTTTCTTTAAATTCCACAAAATCACAATTTCTTCAAGTTTCAATCAACTTTCAGCTGATTTCATCTGATGCATGTTTGTATGAAAATGGAACTATTTGCTCACAGATGGTGCTAGTTGCACAACGTCACAATAGACATCTTCTTGTGATTACTCCAGTAGAACAGAACTGTCAAATGTCATACATTTATCTAGAACAAATTAGCACTCGATAATAACTGGGTCTAAATTACTCCACTTGATAAATAGTTAAGCTAGAAATACCTAGATGGCGACATGGTTCATTTTTCTTTAAATTCCACAAAATCACAATTTCTTCAAGTTTCAATCAACTTTCAGCTGATTTCATCTGATGCATGTTTGTATGAAAATGGAACTATTTGCTCACAGATGTTAGTGTGTGTTGGTGTCAGTTGTACTACATCGTCACAATACTTCTAGTTCAAGTAAAGCGTAGTAAATGATCGCAAATAGCTTTTCAAATCGCAATAGAATCCTGAACAACAAAGTATCGTCGGTGTTGAGCGTTTATCACGTACAACAATATTTTGAGTCACGGAAGAAGAATTTTCAGAAAAATTAAGATTTCCACGCGGAAATTGTTCATTTGCCAAAAATTGCCAAAATTTAATAGAAAAAAAAAAGAAATTTTTTTTGTTTTGGAAATTTTTCCTAAGAGAAAGTTTTCTTCCATGTGACAATTTCACTTCATTCGACTTTGAGCAATTGTTCGTCGGCGAATTGATCATTTGGAAGAACGTAAAATGATCACTTTAATTTGACCTTCATTTGAGTGAATAATTGAGAATACAAATGAATTAATTAAGTTACTTACAGTGTGACAACATCGAAATTTTGAATGCAGAAAAACTTGTTGAATAATTTTTAAATTAATTTTAATTCTGAGAATATTGAGGATTTTGGGAAACCCAAATTGCGCCTCAGCTTATGTAATTGTGATCTCTTACATTCGTAGATTAACAAGATTTCTTATTTGAAAACACTTTGTCTATTACGACTTTACGAATGACAACGCCATCTGTGATTGATTTGCTTCCTTCACCGTGTACGTACACAAACGACTTCCATTGTCTGATGAATTCCAATTTCATACGTGTGATGTTGAAATCCATTAATGTTCCCGTGGAAAATTTAATTGACTCATCATGTTCATGAGGTGCGAATGAAAAGTTTCCTCAATTATTTTCCTTTCTTCATTTGCAAAAAAAAAATTTCGTTTTTCTTGGAAAAATTTCCACTAATTTGCATTTCAACTCGGGATTAAGTCAATTTTGACACATTTTTGTGAAGTTTTCCTCAGTAAATTTCAGAAAATTCCTTCATGAATGCCACAAAAATTTCGCATTCGAAAATATTTCACGCACAAATTCTTTTGGGAAAGTTTCCATTGAGGAGCAAATTCCTTCTTTCTCCAAACTTTTCAAGAGAAAATTCTACGTTATTCTCCAAATGGACACACACTTGATGAAATTCAGCCTTTCATGTGATAATTTGGGTTTCTTCCTTGCTGAACTTTTCTAATTTTAAGGACATTTCCTATCAACTGTGATTGGATGCCAAGGGAATCGCTAAGGAACGTTCACATTCCAAAATGAAAGACAACGTCAAGGTGAAGGTGCATCAATCCCATCTGTTGGATTTTTCAAGAAGTACTTCTTCGGTTCGAAAACAAGGATGAAAGTGGTTCAAAACCAACATTCACGTTCACGTTCACTTTAACTTCAAATTCTGCTTTCAATTGAATGCAGTTCAGTGGTTAGAGTATCTGTCCGGCAAACAGAAGACACGCCTTCGAATCAGTTTTGTTTTGTCGCAACTCAAACGACAGACGAGTGGAAAATTTATTTCGTAATTTTTCTTGCGTTTCATTTTGACATTTGAGAATCTGGTGAAAACTGGAATTCGAGAATTATTTTCGGATTGTTTGTTTGCTTCTTTGAAATGAATGAATTTTTAAACAAATATTACGATATTTTTAAATTTTTACGATATAAAATTCTTAAATTAGAAAATAAACGGTTTGACATTTGGAGGAACGCCGTTAAATTTTTAATTTTTTTAACATTTGAAAAGAGATGGAAAACAAAAGATGACACCTTTCAGCGGCTCCTCATCGCTGATGTGGCTTTTCTCGTTAGTCACGTTAAATTTATTGTGTCATAATTTGAGAAATTTTTGATCCACTGCCAAGTGAAGACATGACCAGAGTGTTTCATGTAGCGCGCGGCCAATAAATCCGTTGCCATGGCGTCACACTACACATGACATTTACATATCCCCATGGGTTACATTTTGCTCCACTATGATTAAAGATTTAGGGCCAATGTTTGCGGCCATCAAGTGTGCCAATTGCAAGAGAGGCTCTCTCGGCAGGTGGATCTCCGTCAAAGACGCGGTTGACATTTGGCATTTAACTTTGCGTCATTAATTTTAGAATCAGGCGAATTTAATCGCCAGTGGCCAGAGAATATTTTCAAAATTTCCTCCAAATTACTTTAAATGAAATGAATTCTCGTACTACCCAGAGGCTTGGTGGCCGTTTGTTTTTAAAAGAAAAAGTATTAATAATAGTACGACGGAAATGTGTGCCAAGATTATTTATAGTAGATTTTCCGAAATGCTTATGAATATATATTTGAGATTTATATTTTTAATACGATTTTATTTGACCGACGATCACTGAGGAGACCATAAACGGTTGCGCTTTGGATTGGGTGACATTTCAGCAGTTTTCTGAGTCAGACAGATGTTCTCTGGATTTCGAGAAAATAGAATTCGTTTAAATTTTCACCAGAATGAGTAAACAAAACTTTTCACTTTCCATTTGTCAGAGGTGAATGCACAGAATGAAATGCGAAATGCATTTTCACTTGCAACAAAATTGCATTCGTTCTCGTTTACTTTGTCTCTTTTTTTACTTGACAACTGACAGCCAACAGTCTTTCACATGTATTGGTAAAATCCGAAAATGAGTATTCTTGTTTACGAAACATGAAACGTGGGGAATGGACATGTTTAAATTTAACAGTCAAAAAATAATTTCACCGAACCCCGTGAATGTGAATTATTTTTCATTTCAAAGCTCATTGCACTTTTCACGCTGCACTGCATTCAATGACGTTCAAAATGAGTACAGAATTTTTGTTAAAATGTTGTTTGTTCTAAAAATAGAATTAAAATTAATTTAATTTCCCATTGAATCACATTTCGAATTTTTGGAAAATTTAATCAGACAAACAACAGAATTTTCATTCCTATTTTCATCGCATTCTTTTCCTTTTAGGTCAACCGAAACGTTGCAGCCACCAGTTTTAATGATGTAAGTAGCTAAAAAACTTTTAAAATTCTCATTTAAATAAACGACGTATAGATGGCGTTAATACAAACTTTAATAATCTATCTTTCATCTAATCAAAAAAAGGATAACGAACTTTTGATGAGACCTTCTAGAAAAATTCCAGAAGGATATTTTATTCTTTGCAAAATTTCTAACCTTTAAAAACCCGACGAACGTTGAGTTAAGGAGTATACGTGTACACACACATACACATGTACATGTACACATGTGAAAATTTGAAGTGTTTTCCTATTATGGTTCAAGAGATACAGTCCTGTGACAGACAGACGGACAGCGAAGTCACATTGATAGGGTTCCGTTGTCACCCTTTTTATGGAGATAAAAACATCAATATCAGTTCAGGAAATGTTATTATATAAAATGATTAAAGTTTCAAATAACACAAACAAGTCTGTAAAGTCGAACAAAAGCACCTGGAAAGTGATTTAGTGAGTTGATAAACAAGAATTATACGACGAAAGTATGACAAATATTATATGAATATCATGTCTAGTTGACAAACAATGAAATATAAACAAGTTTGAAGTTGTTGTTATTAGCAAAGCGATAATTAACCCTGTGAAAGTCGTAGAACGTTGCTTTGTTGATGATTTGCAGCTCGCAATCAGTTCCATTCCGGATACAAAGGAATTTTACAAAATTCGGGATTACGTATGTTAGTAAAACCGTTTAGAAAACACCAGGATATTCTACCAGTTAATCTCTCTGTCGTCATCACGACGAAATTATTTGCGTAACTCAATCAGCTGTTCCACAGGCCCGTGGCATTGTGCTAATATTTGCTATTAAACGCAGCTTAAAATGATAATTAATTTAATTTATCTTTATTATTGTTGGAGGCACCTGTGGTAAATTAAGAGATTTCGGTTGGCAAACATCCGACATTTCATTTGACACCAGGTTTTGTTGCTAAACGGAAAAAATTCCCATAGAATCCCATTAGAGATGAGGGAAAAGAGTGATTTTCCAGTGACTGTGATTCAAAATTCACAGTGACAAATCACTGTGATTTCGGAACGTTTTTCTCTTAGCCTGGTCCACATCTCATAGAATTTGGCGTTTCAATCGACATTTGAAACTTTAGTTACTTTAAAGGCTTTCTGTTAAGTATACCAACTGTTACGTCGGAGTAAATTTTAATTTCGAAACTTGTTTGAAGCCAAATCTGTCAACTTTCTCAACAGTAACTTTTGCCACCCGAATACCGATTTCGACCATTACTTGGTAAATTAAGAGATTTCGGTTGACAAACATCCGACATTTCATTTGATACCAGGTTTTGTTGCTAAACGGAAAAAATTCAATTCAAAGGTTTTCTGTCAAGAACACCAACTGGGCACAACTTGTGTTCGAATCTGTTACGTCGGAGTAAATTTTAATTTCGAAACCTGTTTGAATCCAAATCTGTCAACTCTCTCAACAGTAACTTTTGCCACCAGAATACCGATTTCGACCATTACTTGAATTGTTTGCAACTGCAGTCTTCAATGAGAGATTGAAGATGGCGCTGGTCAATTTGAATTTGAAAACTTTCGAAACTTAATCAAAGCAAACTAAATTAATCCAATCCAATTCAATTCAATTCAATTCAATTTAATTTAATTTGATTTAAACCAAAACTCCTGAAACAGGATTAATTCCATTCAATTTACAAAACACACACAAACTGAAATGAAATGACAAGGATGTGGTATAGTTTTGTGTCAAATATACGTTGAAATCAATTGTGAATTGACTAAAGTCGGGGCAGGATTTCATCTGGAAATGAGAATTCTCTTTAAATCGTATGAAAAAGGATCGAATTAACGTGGAGAGCAGCTATTCAGGTCCTGGGGATTATTGTTTAAAACAGTGAGTGGTTGGGAAGTATTATCCTTTTAAACTTGAAACCATCTTAATGGCGGAATGAGTAGCATCAGATGTTCAAGGTTAGACAGAGTGGCGTCTCTAAAGGATACACATGCCAGTTCTAGTAGTAGTGGTAGGGAAGGAATCGATTTTTGCTTCTTACCTCTCTCTGGTTGATGGCTTTAATGGTTTTCTGCCTGCAGTGAATGTGTGCCTCTTGCTGAGTAGGATAATGGAAGTCCTTTTCTTTATTTGACAATACTCTGTTTGAATGAGTCCATGTCCTTTTTTAAGTGGTACTCTGCATTTATGCGCCACCGAAACTGCTGCTCCCCGCACACATCCCTCCATCTCTCGGGTATAATAAGCTGTAACTTTCTACATCAGCTCGACATTCACAAGGATTTATCGTTAAGTGAATTTGTGTACCAGAATGTGGCCTTGACAATACCCAAGATCCTTTGGTGTATTCGGGACGGGGGAAATTTTGTTGTGAAACTTCTAGACTTGTCAGGATGTGATGAACAGGAAATGTACCGTATATTGTTGCCACTCAACAAGGACAATGGTGACACGATTGCCTTTTGTGGAATCTTCCCACGAAATGTTTGTGTTCGAGTCGTTTCTATGACACAAAAGGATCAACAAATCAATTTTCCTTTAGGAACCCCAAAAAGCACACAACATGACTATATCCATTCTATAGATTTTAGTCTTGTAAACATCACAAATTATGTTTCAATCGAATCCTTTCCAGAATACACACTCTGCGTGGGTACACCATCTTCGTGTGACGCCATTTTGAATTTCTTCTCTTCACGAGTTTTCATTGAATAAATTCAACAAAATTCTTATCTTTCTTATGTCTTGGACAGACTGGACAGTTTGAACTAGCTCATGACGTCGCTTTTGACACTTTTGAATTGTCATTACTGTTTTGACAAGTAGTAAGTGAGTTACTGTCGCTACTGTTTTGACAAGTAGTAAATGAGTTACTGTCATTACTGTTTTGACAAGTAGTAAGTGAGTGACTGTCGTTACTGTTTTGACAAGTAGTAAGTGAGTTACTGTCGTTACTATTTTGACAGGTAGTAAATGACTTACTGTCATTACTGTTTTGACAAGTAGTAAGTGAGTGACTGTCATTACTATTTTGACAATTAAAATGGAAACTGCGAGAATTCAAATTAGTATTTTTCTTAGCGAAAAATTTGGAAATGCAGTTTTCAAGTTTTCTAGGAATTGTCACTATTATCCAAATGTTCGAAAGTTTCTAGTACAATTTCTCATTTTCTCACTTCTCCGTTTTCTGGAAGATATATGGCGTCAACATGATTCAAAACAAGTTTGAACTGGTTCTCCCATACAAATTTGAACTTGTTACGTCACAAAGACGTCATGAACCAAGGCGTTATGTTAAACATTTCCTTTACCTCATATATCCATGTTAATTTTTTGATAAATTTAATTACAGAAATCTTTTTGTTCGAATAATGAAGATTCACGACACGAACCTGTGATCTGCTGGACTTTGGCTGGAATTAGTTGGTTTATCATAACGAAAAAATTAAGTTTAATTAATGGTGCAACGCTAATTACTGCTTTGTCGCTTTCTCACGTTATTATTGTTGTTAATTTTAATGTAAAACCTTCATGATTTAAAAAACTGTGATATCTGATAAAAATAAAACCCGAACCGCCACGAGGAACCGATCAATCTTCCTGTTTGGCACTTGTATGCATTCAAACATACGTGTTTATCAGCTAGATATCGTTGGTGATAGCACAAAAATTTCAAGTTGATTAGTTCTAAATGAGATTTAGATAAGCTAATTACAGGTAATCGCACTAAAAATAAATAAAAATTCTCCTTACGTTAATCACCCTTTTGGCAAACTTTAAATCCACTCAAAACAAACATTAATTGGAGGATGTCCTTAAAATGAGGCTAATTAAAATTGCCTGCCAAACCAAATCCGCACGAGTCGGTGTAATCCTCGAAAATTAGTTTCAGCTCGTTATGAGGTTTCATTAGGATATTCTAAGGATTTACTTTATTCTGTAATTGCAATTACAAAGTACAATTGCATGCAAACTCACAATCCGTTGCGACGAAATTTAAACAAATTCCTCTAATTAAAATCTTCAGTCACAATTTGAATGATTATTATCCAACAGATGGCAGTGTTGGCGTGAATTCCCCGTGAATACCTTTTCACATTGGCCACGTGCCGTTTGTTGATTGATGCCAACAAAAAGCGAAATAAATGCAAAGAGAGTAACGAAAGGATCAAATGAATTAGAAGCTTTTTCACGTTTTATATTTCATACTTAATGGATAATGATGGCTTTTAGTTGAATGCCTATTGGTAATTCACACCGACACGCCATAAATTTGATAAAATTCGTTACATAATCATGTTTGTCCTGTGAAATGATAATCAAATCCAATTATAGCATAAGAAAAATGATAAGATATTGGAATTGCCCTTGAATTAGGTGGTGGTAAATTTGTTGTTATTGATTATTGTGTTGATGTATATACATATATTGTGCGTCCGTCTATTTTAAGGATTAACTGATATCATCGATATTGTGTGTTCTGCACCATTAACAGACAAAAATGGGAAATCTGAAATAGAATGAGTGAATGAAATTTTGTTATCTACGGATTTATATAGTATGTTGATGTCTCAACTAAATGATGTCCTGTTTGCATGTTGTATTGTAGTTCTTTCCAGTTAATCCTGTTTCGGAATAGTCACGATACACTATTGCTAGGCAGAAGACACTTGGTTGATCCTTCTCTAAATAGAACTTTATTGACGGAGATTTACATATCAAATCCTTTGCAAGGTCAAAAGTGGGTGGAATCATCAGCTTTAAGGATATGCTTTATCCAAATGGTATTTGTTTCATAATGTCTTGTCTCTAATTTATTTCATTTTGCTTATATTCGTTCGACACTTCAGTTCAGTTACCAGCTATTCGGAGACTATTGGGATTGTATGGATGAAATTTAGAAGTAAGGTGTCTCTTGTGAACCGCTAGTACCGCTAGAAAAAGTTTTATTAAGGATGGCACTCCATACATGTATCTGAGATATGCCCGTGAGTTCGTGAGATATGCTCTGCTAAAGTCGTGAAAAGTGTGTCCACTCCGCTATAACTGAAAAAAATTAGAATTGTAGAAATATATAAACTAGAGCTACATATATATCTTGCAGTTTCCAAACTGTTTCATGTCTGGATCGTGAAGCATCCAATGTGTCCACATGGGTTAATCTTGAAGTATCCAGACTATTCAAAGTTTGAGTCTAATTGTCAGGATCCTTGTCAAATTGTTTCACATTGTTGTTTTCTATAACCAGGAATATACAAGAATTCAATCACATTTCCTTAATCAATCAATTAAGTCAATAATTTCCATCAACCTCATTCGAGAAACATCTAAATTTGCATTTGTGCAATTTGCACTGCGAAAAGCTGTCACTTGGTGTTGGGTTTACAATAGACAGTAACTCGCGTGATGCGTTCACACAACGCAGTAAATGACGTGAAAAACGTTTTTGTTTCACTTATCGGGAAAACTACATTCATGTGGTCTAGTTTCCTGGAAAAACTCTACTATTAGTTGGGGAAGGTCGAAAGCGTTTCAAGCTATCATGAAATTTTAATTACCATTTGACTTTGTTCCAAATGTCAAGTGTTCCGATAACCTTCCGAAAACATGAATTTTTTCCGTGATGTTCCTCTGCAAGAGTTAATTATTTAATAAAATTTTGAAAAATTAATCACTCATCTGGGGTCGCCATAGCAACTAGAAGATGTTAGTGACAGATTTTCATTTGTTTGATTCCAGTAATCAAATTATTTTCCATAAAAACGTCCATTGTTCGCCTTGCAGTTTGTTTTTGTCGGAATCATGTCACAAATGTCAAGATTTTTCCTTCGTGTTTCCATGTTTTCATGTGTCTTACGCAATCCCAGCCCAGTGTTGATTTATTTGATGAAAATTTCGTTTCAATTTTTATTCCTTTTTCCGTTTGATGTAATCATCGACACAGAGTGGAAGAGAGAAAAATGACAATTCATTGTGAATGCGAGCGAGATGAGTATAAGTTCGAAGTGGTGATGGCGCTTTTCATTGATCGATTACGAAACTTCTCATGTGGCAGTACTTTTCGAAACCGATTTGCAAATACTCACCAACACAAATTGAAATTCTTACATACACTTGTCGCATTGTTATTCATCGCTTGTCAATGCATACAGAGGGTTGTGCTTGTGTGAGTGTTGTTTTGAAACAAAAAATGAAAAAAAATCGTTCTCTCATTTTCGAAAATTCGAAGTTTCCGAAAGCTTTGAGTAGAAAACCTTCGTGATGTGAAAATTGAGTTCAGTTTCAGTCAAAGGGAGTTAATAGTGAGAGCAAAATATTCGTAGTTAGGTCGTGAGTGAATCGAATTTATTTTAATTACATTAATTTCCGTGGAAAATATATATCAGAAAATCTACACAAAAAGCAGAAACAAAAATCGTGAGTTTACTAATTCCAGAATAGTTCTTGCAAAATTTATATGAAATTCAATCAAATCCAGTGCAAATTGACGTGTCATTCGATTTTCTTGAAGTGAATTAACAAGAAGAAGAGTTTTGTGAAAAAATTAAATTTAATTTTATCAATTTTACCGTGCAATGATTTAGCATTAGTGAATACACATAAAATATTTTCAATAAAAATTTCTCAAAAAGTGAAGAAACGAAACGAAACGGAAGCAACATAATTTAATCATTTTTATGTTGTGTGAACAAAGTTCATCTAAAATTCTGTGGTTATTCGTGCAGGAGAGCACTTCGTGGTGTCTCAAAATTCAGTTAAAATTGAAAATCAGGTAGCTACGAAATTTCATTTTTCTTTGTTCTGTGGAATTGTGTTCAATTCAAAAATAATTCAATTTAATTAATTTCATTGAGAAATTTAGTTTTTATTTTTATTTTTATTTTGATTTTTATTCTCATGTGTTGTGTATTCATTATGAAAGTAGTTCACCTCGATTTCGTGTGAAAATTCAGTATCGGCTGACATTTCGTTCGGCGTGAAGTGCGAACCGAAGCGGTGCACCGGAACTCGTTTGTTGTTGTTTCTCGTGTTAACCAATTCACTTCACGACAGTTAGTGGAATTCCGAAAAATCCCAGTGACTCAATGAAATTTCTCATTTCCTCTTATTCAGCTTCCTGTCACTCTGACAGTTTAATCAAAAAAATTTGAATATTTTTCCCAGAAACGATATTGAATCTAAATCAAATTCATTGGAATCGTTCCAGTCTGCGAATTGGTTTGCTTGTCTAAATTTTGACATTTGGAAATTGGAGTTGTAGAAATTTGTGTTAAGAAATTGTAAGAATTGAAGACTCCTGGAATTAGATTTAGCAGGCTCGAAAAATCACTAAATGAAGAAGTACTAGAATTAGCAAATTTTACCCCATTGAAGGACACGAAGTTGAAGTGAAGGAACTCAACTCCACACGTTTAACAGGTTTTCATTCAGTTGAGTAATCAATTAGCCTTATGGACAGGTCAACTGCGGAAGGTACGGTTAAATGGCATTTCTCAAGTACGTTTCACAATCACCAGCAAATTGCAGTTTATGAATGACATTCACTTGTATTCCAATATGAAAAACTTACTTTTCCCATTGAAACATTTTCAACAAGTCGAAACCAGTTTGTGATGGATGACGAAGAGGCTACTGTACTGTCCGGTATCGGATTCTGTGGAATTGATTACGGTGTTTTATGAAATATGATTTTGATTGGAAAGTCCACTCAGTTCCAGTTCGTTGAATCGCAAATAAAAGTTATTGTTTGTTGTTACAGCGGCCATCACTTTGTGAAAATTTGAAGTTTCTACCTATTATAGTTCAAAAGAACCTTAAAAATGAAAAATGATCACATCTAAACGTGTGGATTCCCTGGACCCGGTTTTATTTTCATTTCCATGCAAGTGAAATTGATGACCTTTGAATTCGTTGAAGGTTATTTCTTATTCGGGAGAAAACAAATTTGGAAAAACTGAATTAAGCCAGAAAGCTCTTGAAGAAAACCATTAAACAAAATTTGAATAAAAAATCCGAGATAAAACACTCCTGGTATCACTTATATTACGTTGTTTTGATTCTAGAAGCTCGTGCCTCCGAAATATCTAAAACCAATTCTCGACGATCACTACGTAATTGAGTTACGTAAACGTCCTGGAAACAATCAATTTTTAAAATTCACAAAATTCCATATCATCATCTTGTAGTTGTGTCATGTGCTAAACAGTTTTGCGTTTTACTTTCAATTCTCCTTATCACGATCATTGTTATCTGGGTTGGTCCGGATAACACTTAGCATAAGCAGTCTGACAGTCTCCAGGAGTTCACTTCAATAACAGCATGTTAACATGCAAATCAATTCCTGTTGAAGAAGAAACGATTTCGATTTGGCGATTTCCCAAATTCAATTCAACTCATTTGAATGATTCAACTTTTCGTCTTGACACAAATACGTCTCTCACAGGATTTAGAGTAGCTGCAGATAGTTGCAGTTAGCTACAGATAGCTACAGATAGCTGGGAAGCACCACACCTTCTTTATTCTATAGCTGGTTGGCAATGTTTTCTAATTGTGATCGTTTTATAATCTATTTTCGTTGTGATACATTCGGAGTGTTTCTTTTACAAGGTAAATTGGTTGAAAATGAAAATTTCTTGATAAGATTTTTCGTCGTTTCCGTTTATGAGTTACTTAACATTCGGGCAAATGACACGCTCCAGAATTATTCAATCATTTCGTAATGTTGTTCAATTGATTTGACACGAGAATCGTTCAACTTTATGTTGATTCAATTTAGTGTTGTTTTGATGCGTCAAGTTCACGTGAGCATCGTTTGCCAAAACAAAGTATGACGGCAGTCGAATAAATCAAGTTCAAACACGATTGCTCTACTTCTAGTTTAATTCATTTTAAATACACTAGTGGAGCTAATTCTGGACACTGAGTTCAACGTAAATTTCTGTTAATTTGTTTTCAGTTCTTCCTTTTACGAAATTGAAAACAGTGCGTGTCTCAAAGAAGCGTATTTCGTTTGAAATTTGTGAGGAACGGCAACAATAAAAAGTCCCGTTATTAATTTTTGTTTGTTTTCTTGCATTTTATGTGTTTGAATTTTGAACTGACTAGTTGAACTGACAGTTTAAGTTAATTCTCTCAACTTTGACAAAGCAGTATTATCCAATTTGCATGAAACGTCAAACTAACAGACAGCCTGTTAACTTTTGCCACCAGAATACCGATTGCAACGGGAATGTCAAATTAACAGAATGGCCTTGAATGTAACTTCGAAATGACTGAATCAATTCAAATAACAGATGGCAGCACATACGTTTGCGTGAATACAAAAATATTTTATTTTCCATGGAAAAACGTTTTTAAAACATTGAAACCGACCCGTGGCTTGAATTCCGAACGCGTTTTGCGAACAAGAAGCAAACAAACGTCGCATGTGTTTGACATTTTCAAAACAATAACAACCTCGAGTCAATGTAAATTATGTAAATAATGTTGTTTCATGAAAGATACCTGCGAAACAGACTTGAACCAGTCAAATTTGATAAGCGTCAGTGTCGATGATATGCGCAGAAATTGATGATATTTTGATGAAAATGTAAATTAGCAAGTAATAGTATAAGAATGGTGATAAATAAATGTTATGGAATTCGAACAATTTTCAAGCGATTCCTCGTTCACTTGAAGTTTACTTGAAAGGCAGCATTGGAAAAATACTCATTTCCGCTCAAGATGAAATGGAATAAATCAGAGAAGGAAAAACCGGACGCTGGAAATGTATTTTTAACTTTATTCAACTGCAAACGAAAAATTTCCAGGTGAAAGTATCCAAAACCATTCGACGATTACACCCATAATTGGAGTTGGACAAGTTTGAGGTTGAACTGTTTGAAAGTCGGAAGTACCATGTGCTGCTAATGCTTGTATCACTTACCAAACCCAGTCACACGTGTCACAACAAAATGGTCCACGTACAATACAAACGATCCTAACACAACACAAACCTCTTTCTATCGATTTATAATCTTGTATAGAAATTTATTTAATATATCAAATAGCATGTCGAACAAATATTGACATTTTGGTATCATATTTATGTTGTAAATTTATTGATTTTAACACAAGAAGTTTTTAAAAGTATGAAAATGTGTCCACAACTTTTCGTTTTCGATTTACATAACGAATACGCCACGTGTGATTCTTATATTAACACGGATTTGTTGAATTATTTATAGTTAAATATTTTGAACAAACTTTAGTTTAGTAAAAATTTTTAAAAAATTATAAAAATTTCAAACCTGACAAATGTTTGTTTTCATGAAGGGAATCGAATCCAACTAAACTTGACAAATGCGTCAACTCCTCGTTTGATGCGATTCAATCCTGATAACAGTTTGACATTTTTGAACTAATTCAACGCCTTGCGTCAGACGACTTATTCTAAAGTGAGTCACTGTCGTTACTGTTTTGACAATTAAAATGGAAACTTTGCGAGAATTGAAATTACTATTTCGGAATAATTTTAGAATTTTCGTAAAAAAGATTCAAATATGAGGTGATGTTTGAAATAAAATATCACTTTCATCAAAATGTCTTCAATGCCACAAATTTTCTCACTTCTCCGTTTTCTGCAAGATGGCGGCAACATGATTCAAAACTCGCTTGAGAAACACTGATTCTTCCATACAAATTTGAACTAGTTACGTCACAATGACTTCATGAACCAGGGCATTCCATAGATACAATGTCAAGTAAACGAAAATATTTACATGAATTGTATGACAGATTTATTTGTTTATTTGCAACTGCAATTTGTGCAGAGAAGGAGAACGCCTGCAGTTGAAGATTTATTGATCGTCAGAACGCAGTTCTAAGAATAGAAAGTTCCACTGCATTCTCTTACGTAGACAATTGATAAAATTAGCAAAACTAATTAATTGTAAAGTCAAACATGCGTCAAGAAAAGTAAGAATCATTTAATCTGCAGCGAAAATATTTTTGCAAGATATCAGATGTTGATAACATTCGTCTAATCAAATTGTTTATCTCGAGTTTTCTTAAATTCACTTCAACTTATCCATTTTCGTATATGATAAGTTAAGCTTTTGACGCACGACAACGACAATCATTTGTTTATTTGATAAGTTTCCGAAAAAGTAGGGTAAAAATTTTCGACTATTATTATTATTATCTTCATAAAGGCAAATGTCCGATCTTGACTTTCAACTGAAATTGAACGAAATAATTTCGATTTTTGGCAGTGAATTCATTTTGTTTTTGACTGAGGAATTCAATGGAATTTCTAATAAAAATAATTTCTTGAATTTTTGAAATTCGAATTTTGGCAAATTGTCAAATGTATTGGTAACATTTTTGTCAAAATCCATACAAAATGACAAATTCTTCGAGATGTTGATGTTGATTCATCGTTCAACTCACACAAGCAGGCACAACTAATTTCAATCTTGCATTTCGCCCAACACGAAGTCATTCTGTTATACTTGTTATACTTGTACTTGTTATACACCAAACATGTTTGTCGCCATTTGGATTCACGTTGATCCGAACGGAAATGTTTTCATCACATCCTTGTTTCATTTTAATTCAAAAAAATTTTAATCTAATTTTAATTAATTGCTCTGAAATGAATTTTCAGTTTTCTTGAAGGTTAATCAATGTGCCAAAAAATATTAAAAATTCTGAATTGTAATCTGCTCCATCTGTTGTTTGTTAGATGAAATGTTGAAAAGTTAGCAACAATCATACAATTGCTTGGGAATTCCTTCACTTTTGGAAACGATAAGACAACGTGTGGCTTGTGCAATTTTTATTGCAATGTTTGTTTGATGATTAGAATTAGGAACGTTCCTCAGATATATGTATAGTTATTTTTGTTAAACATATTCCAGACTTTAACTGATCTATAATTGTTTGGAGACAAAACACTTCCAAGTGTACGCTAATGATTAAGATAACATGTTCCTTATCAACATATTCGCACGTTGCTCTGACTTATCGGCAGCAAATTGCCCGAGTTACGTATTAAAACAATTCAAACAGTCATGATAGTGTTGATAGTGTACACTCATATCACTAATTAATCACATTATAATATCACAGGTTTCAGGTGCAAAATGTCCAGTAGACAATTAGAGTTCATTGAGTTGGTTTGAATTCATACAAATTGCATAATTTATAAACTTATACCTATATCACAGTGAGTCTCATTTGGTTGTGATTTCCGAAGGTTCCTCAATAACTACTAACGGACTGCTTTCTTTCTTTACAGAATTCAGTCAAAAACTCAATACAATCCACGCCATCATCAGTTTCATCGATATCCTAAGGCAGTGAAGAAATTATAATTGATTGACAAAGCATCGGATTCAGAAGCAGAAGAAGCAGAAGCAGCAGAAGCAGAAGTTATAAAAGTGAAAGTGGAAAAATTTGCATGCGTTTTTTTAATTTCATCTTTTATTTTGATTTACTTCGATTGAATTCGGTTAAATTCATTGATTAAGAATATCCGAAAGAAGAGAAGAATCCATTAAACTGTGTGACCTCAAAGGGTATGGTCTATTTTTTGGAGGATTGGGGCATGGGAGATTCTGACTGTACGTCATATCAACATGTTCCAAATATACAACAGCAACAAAGGCAGACACATTTCAGTCCGTTACATCAGCAGCAACAGCAACAACGGATATTGCATCAGCATCATGGGAACACTAGTCTCATAGTTACACAGCCAACACCGTCAAATCACAGTAGTTCGGCTGTTACAACAAATTTACAACAATTGAGTGTTAGTTGTCATAAAGGCAGTGCTAATAGTACTAATGGCAGATCAAATAGTATAGCTACTGCTGCAACACCAAATGAATTTACACAACTTCATCATCATAATCTTCATCGACATTTGTTCGTTAGATCGTCGTCTTTAGTTGGTGGAACTGATTCCAAGGATCTCATTGAAAATGACGATGAAGTTGCACTTCATCCACTTTCAAATCAGGTGGGTTTCATTAAGATTTTTTACATTTAAAAATTATTCCAGAATCTATCTATCAATCATTTAAAATTACGACGGCAAAATGACGATTCCTAATTACTTCCATCAGTGTACGTGTGTCATTTTTGATTGACTTTTGTTCATCTAAGTCAAGAGAAATGACATCAAACTTGCATGAATATGTAGAGCGCACACTCACAAACATGTGTTCCAACTGTGTAGAATAAAATTTCATTACAACGTGATCCCTTAAGTCCAAAGAATGTAACTATTACTTCTAAAACAAGAAAAGTTTTTAATAATAGTATTCAATGCTTGTGCAAATCTTAAAAGTTTAAGAAATAATTCCCAAAACACACGTTGATGTGTCAAAAGTCTACCCTGACCTTGGCAACATCAGAAGAACCAGGCATAAATCGGAAAAATTGCCTCGTCTCGTTCAGCTTTCACGCCACCAGGAAGTGGAATTTCGCTAACAGGTCGTTGAAATGGAATTTCGCGTACTTGTCACTCTTATTTTCAATGAAAAACTCAATTGTGCGTGTAATGTTTCTCAAGGTACATGATAATGACGAAGTTAGTCGCGTGTTGAGTCACATCGTGTGGTTTAGTCATTTCGAAATTTGGAGAAATTCGTTTGTTTTGAAATCTACACACTCGCCAAACATTGAACTGCTGTGGAAACAGATGATGGAATCTATTGTTAGTCAGGCATATCAATATTATTCAAATTCTAGCAAGAAAACGATTCCCTATCAAAAGATACCAGGAAATATGAAATATAAATTTACTAATTTTATGAAATTCTTAATTTCAGGTTGGCGGACATACTCGTCTGTTGCTGCTCAACCAAAGTACTGTAATAAAGCCGTTGAATATACGTGAACTAGACTTTTACCAGAACATTCCTCAGGATATACAGAAGTTTGTTCCAAAATACAAAGGTAAACCAATTATGAGATATTAAAGAAAATTTCAAATTTTTAATTATACATTTTAGAAACCCGATCCTTCATTGAATTGCTTTAGAGAACATGAAGAGTAATAACAAGATAAAGTGTAAAACCCATTACATATTCTCTTTAGCGTAATTCACTGAAAACGCCCTCAATTCATGAACTTTCACTTGTCGCATTTCGTTGCGATGTGAAACGCTACAAAACGACAAGTTTAATTTTCACAATTCTCCGACGACGCTTTGATGTCTAGTAAATGTTTCATTGCTAAGAGAACTGTAAGCGCATTCAACCCAATTCGCATGTAGCCCAAGCAAGCCACAAGGACAATGTAATCCACTTCGGATTCAACGAACCTGAAGATTTCAAGAAGTCTTAAAGCGTTAGAACTATTTTTAACCCAGACCATTATATAACTTAAACGAAAACACGATTTACTTTGTTATTATGTGATAGAAGAAACTGCTTTATTTCAAATGTGATTTACTAGCTTGTAATTTCAAATGAATTGTTCACATAAGTACAATGATCAAGAGCAAATGTAACATAACCTCACAATTTTCAAGATTCAACATTAAGTCTACATTCAGATATTGATCGAACGAGGTTAACCATAATCTACCAGTTTGTTTAACAACAATTTGTGTATTTTGTGTTCAAAACATTCTTGTTTTCCAAAGCCATAAAACTCATGTTCACATAATGAAAACCGAAAAACTCCGTATAGCTCATCATGTTGAGTTGACTTGACTTGTAACGTAAATTCTATAAATAGAAAGCATAAAATGTTAATCTAATTAGTCTGTTCGCGAATAGTACATTATGTGCCTTATGTAATTTATGTAAGCAACACGGAAAACATTCAATTGTGTTTATATTTTATGCTGGCATCGTGGTATCCACAAACCTCATGCTTACGCACTTGGACGTAAATAGACTTTACGCGGAACACATCCCTTGGATTGTAAATATTTAATGGACAAAAGGGCATGTCAAGGTTGTGATTTTCGTGTGGATAAACTGTGATTTAACCACAAAAAGTTCTTAATAATTTCAAACTAGATTCTTTGTTGTTAATACTAACAAACTTGACATTGCAATTATCATTGAATTTATCAGAAAATATTTTGCATGGAAAATTTCCATTTGTTGTTAATTACATAAAAATCACTTGTAAAATTTTATCTCTAATAATATCTCAAAAGTCTGGTTTATTTTATAATCTAAAAATAGTGTCTGTCAATTAGTTATATTTCATACTAATACGGATTGAAACTTTTACCTCAATGGGGTTTTAATATCTTTCACTGTCAAGAACCTTGTTATATTTCGATAGATACAAGTATCAGATTTACGTCATTCTGGAATCTTGAATCAAATCAATTCAAACTTTTATCAATTTCTATCGTGCAAAACCATTCAGATAATGATAGACAGTGATGGGCTCTTAGGAAAATACTTAATCGGAAAGAATGTGGTCAAAGTCTTTGAAGTAATCAATAGCAGTAGTGGCTAATTGTCACGTACCCAGTAGTTAGAACGATTTGTAGTTAGACAATATATACAAAATAACAAGAGAGATTGATATTTCCAGTAGCAGGATCATCCAGACCAGACCAGATCACATTAAGAAATCAAAATAATTTATGCTTCTGATATGATTTAGAGACACGTCTGTAACTGGATAAAAATGATTTTTTTTCCACAAAATTATTGCAAATCACCTACACGTGTCTCTGATCGTTTCGAAAAAGCAAAAAATAAATGTCGATTATAAATCGCTGAAGATTTTTCATAATTTAATTATCTATTTATAGAAGATACATTTTTTTTAAGAATAAAATCTTTTAAAAACATGAAGACCACCATATTCGATTGGAATTGAGACGGCAGGATTTTGTTAATTTATATTATGTTTATATTACAATAAATCAACATGATACTCAACTGGGAATGTTTTCTGATTTTGTTTCAGGTGTTATGCAAGCAACAACTATGGGTAGCACGAAATTAGAAAAGCGATATTCACCAAGTTTTCGTGATGAGCACTGCCGTAAGCCGAGTGCATCGAAAAGGAAGCGTGATGAAGTGCTACGGTTAGTATTTGAAATAGAAAATTTTCCATTTTGTGTTTAACAACTTTAACAAAATAATCTCAACAAGTTGATTGATTTGAATGATGATTATTTTGTTATCGTGTTTTGTTTTAGTTTAAACAATATGAACATGTTTCAATACCCTCTTTTTTAGGAAATTTTGTATTGTAATGTGGTCGTTAGCTCTATTCCTCTGTAACTATCGTTGTGTGTTGTTTAGGGAAATGTTCGTTCGAACTACAATTGAACGATAAATCGATGGAGTTTGTAAATTGTCACAAGAAAAAATGAATAAACAATATAAGTATGAAAAGACAATTTACTTAAAATTTATATTTGTATCTTGTTAATAGCTATTAAGAATGAATAATATATTAATACGAAAGTTCACTGTTTTGACACTCGAAAGTTCTAATCGAAATTTTTTCTTTTTCTTTCTCTTTCAGGATGAAAGTTCATAGGAATGGAAATGCAGCCGATGTTATAAAAAGTATTTCTCAAATAGACAACTCTAACAAGCAATGTTAGTATCTGACACCATAGAAATTGTGATGCAAAAATGCAAAAAATGCCAACGAGATTTACATAAGTAGAAAACGATTGATGTTCATCTATGTCTGTCTCATGCAAAAGCGTTCTGTATATTTTCAAGTTGTATATCACTCTTAAATGAAAAAAAAAAACTTTCACACAAATCATTAATTTGCAAAAATTTCAATAATAACTTCTGTGATCGTGTCAGTTTCATTATTTTGTGTTTTGTCGTTTTAATGTTTTGCTTTCCAACTAAATGCTTCGCTTTAAACTATTACGCTCCATTGAATTTCAGAAGAAACAAACTATATGGAATCCTTGAAGAGTCACATCACTTCCTAATCTAATTGTTGGGTCAAAATCATCCAGTATGAATAAGAATAACATTCAAGAAGAAACTCTGTTTCTCAATCACTGCTCCAAAGAAATAAGTGACAAATTTTTATTTATTTATAAAACCTTTCATTATATCCAACTCATAGAACGTCAATATCTAAGAGAAGATCTTACGAATTCCATACAGCATCCTTCATACTTAGGTAGATTCATCGTTTGACTTGTCCACGTATTTTTGAATACAAATAATGCATGGTTATGCAGTTTCCCTCATCCGGCTTTACTGATTTCTTCTTCAACTGTCCTAGGAGAAGTCACTGACTTCCCATATTAATACTACTATGATGATGACAATCCTGCAGATAGTTTCATCTTCTCTGTACTTGAATGCACGTCAAATTCATGTTTCAGAAAGATACCATACCAAGTCAGTACAACATTGCTTATTCTCTCCGTTCATCGTGTTATTGTTACTTCATTGAGAAAGTTTTCAAAATAATAATACTAACGAGTGTCAAAGAAAGTGTACTTGTTGATCAACGTAAAAACAATTAAAAACAATAAAATTTTAGCTGTAAACATTGTTTAAAGTGCGTTTCTTCATGTTTGTGTTATGACAATCATTTCCATAGATGCGGCAAAAGGCAAAGAGAAATGTCATCCGTTGTTGAATCTCGTTCTACCGCTGGGCATATGGCCGAATAATAACTAAACATTTGCTAATACAAATCTTTCTCTTGTTATCTTGCAGATTTCCTCATGTTGGAAAATATCACATCGCAATTTCGTCAACCATGTATACTTGATTTGAAAATGGGTACACGACAGCATGGGGATGATGCATCTGCTGAGAAACGTTCAAAACAAATGGCTAAATGTGCTGCAAGTACATCAGCATCATTGGGTGTACGTTTATGTGGTATGCAAGTTTATCAAGCTGACATTGATCATTACTTGAAACGTGACAAATATTGGGGACGTGAATTGAATGAAGAAGGCTTTAAACAAGCACTACATAACTTTTTCCATAATGGATATTTGTTGAGAACGAAAATCATTAAGAAAATCGTTCAAAGATTGGAGCAACTTAAACGTGTTATTGAGAAACAATCAAGTTACAGATTCTATTCATGGTTAGTTGCATAAAATTTAGAAAGTTTTCATCATTTTATATTGTATTTCAACTATTTTCAGTTCACTTCTCATAGTGTACGAAGGTTATGAGGAAATTCCTATTCATCCTATGGATGTTTGTTTCCAAGGTGTTGGTGTCAATTGTTGTTTAGGCTCGTTTCGCAATGAAGATGAAGATGAACACGATCATCATAGTGATATAATAAACAACAAAATAGGAAATGATGGATCACGAAGTCCACCATATTGTTATGATGCTGATGCATCAAACGATTCAACTGAATTGAATCTCTCATCATCACATGAAGACAGCGATCATAATCATCATCATCAGTTGCATAGAAATCATAATCGTCGTTTAAATAATATTAGTCATAATGAACATGATGACGATGATGTTCATCACAATCATAGTTCTAGTATTGAATTAAGTGCTGATGCACATCAACGTGGTTTTGGTGAAGCAGCTGCACGTGGTGCTAAGGGTGCACAACCGTTCATTCCAATATCCGAAGATACAGTATTTTTGGATCCAGAGCCATCGGCTCCAAGTATTTCAACATCGAGCCCGCTGTCAGGGGATTCATGGATGAACTACAGTAGTAATAGTAGTGATGACTATTCTGGTCTGTCGGAGCAAATAAAAGCAGTAGCATCAGGACGGCAAACCGGTGGTGGGTGAAACATTCATTTTATTCCAATTCATTTTATACTCATTTCAAATTTGTCACATTTCTTCGCAGGTGACGATAACAGTTCAGATGAAGGTAGTTCAGATTTTGACAGCAACATCATGGAACATACAGAACAACTAATACAATGCGCACAATATGCAGAAAGTCGTAGAAATTCTGGAGCAGGTATTGTTGTTGTAGAGCCATCATCGAATATATCATTACCAACAATTATCGGAACGGCTAAGAGGTTACGTGGTAAAAGTGATGAAGTGACAGCGACAACAATTGTTGACAGTCCTTGTATTGATGGAAAGTCACTTTCAAATCCAACCAGGAGTTCAACAGCATCCTCAACAAAGAATTCAACAAAACAACAACCATCAAATACTAGTAGCAGTAGCAATAGCAGTGGTAGTGGCAACAAGAGGCGACTTAATGATGTATCATCGAGTTCGATGGTGAAAACATTAAGTGGAGAAGGAAACTGTAGTAGTAGTAGTACGACTGGAAGCGGTCGACGAATGTCATCTACATCACCCGTAAACGATACCAATCATACTGGAGCTCTAGTAGATGTCAGAATGATTGATTTCGCCCATACAACATTCGTTGCAAAGAACGGCTTAGGTCTTCTGCCGCCTTCGTCATCGTCAACAGTTTATCAAGGACCTGACAGAGGTTTCCTCACCGGTTTAGATAGTCTCAACAGGCTACTCACAGATATTCTTGCCGAAGAAAATTAACTCGTTTCAAATGTTATTTTTCTTAAAATTTTATAACTTGTATATATTTTTAATTAGTTAAGTATAAATTTGTTTAAAAGTTTTCATTCATTTTTGACGATTTTCATGAACTTCATTTATTATTACAGATTCCGACATTTTATTCTATGAAAAACAGAATGTTACTGTAAAATTTTTATTTATTATTATTTAGATTGAAAAATAATTAAAAATATTTTATATTTGTTTTACTGTTTTATTTCAACATGATTTATCTCCAAGGAAGAAAGACGATGTCCGCATTGTGAAATGAAAACATTTTTAGCATTTAGGAAACAAAAATTATAAAAAAATAAAAACATTTTATCAAAACAAATCTCCGATCATTGATCAATGATTGAGGTTTGGAAATTGTAACGAATAATGATCAACCTCCTGGAGAGGTTTGTGTAAAATTTAGAGTAACTCCTGAAAAATTCAGTATTCAAGTTGGTAGAGAAACTTAATTTTAATCAGGCTTTATCGGATAATCCTTTAAGTGTATGAAACTAAATGATTGAAATCAAACAAAAATAACTATTTATAATACTATTGAACTGAATATAATTTAGTTGATTTGATTATTGTGAAAATTTCACAAGCAACGGTTGAATTTCTTCTGGAATTTGAATTTTACATTTTTAAACTTAGCACGCTGAACTAAGCCATTTATTTTAATACATTTCGTCAATGTTCTATGTTTTATGTAAAGTTCTATGTCCTACGTGTGTAGTTAAGGATAATTTTTTAATTACGTTAAAAACAAGTTCATAACATTTAAGACAAACAGTTTATTAGGAAAACAAATTGAATAAAATACAAATGAACGAAAGGAAATTTCTTTTGATATCCACAAAACAAATAAAATCATAAAGAGTAATATTTAATAACAAACAAATTAAAATTAAAATTAAAACATCGTGTAATAGGTTTGAAACCAAATAAAATTAATTAATTACGACAAAACGAGGTATTCTTTGAGACATGTTAAAGGAAAAATTGAAAATTTGTTGGAAAAATTCTTTAGACTACAACAACCAAACAATTAAAATGTTTTTAAAAAGAAAGTAGTTTTGAACATATAAATTAAAAACATATATATGATTATTATATGAAATGTATAGCTGACATTTGATTTAATACAGTTTGGAAATTATTGTAAGACAGAGGATATAGGAGTATAAGGAATAAACAGTTCTAATGATCAAAGTAGCAATTTTGTTTCAATTCTAACAATATCCTTCGTCCTCCTTTGATTCCTATAACCTGAAATGATCCCTCCAAGCCTTCCGAAAGGATTTACCAACGAAAAATTCCATCCTTTTCTATCTTATTTTCTCGTTTGTACCGAATTTGCTACCCAATGATAGTACACAAGCTACAATACACATCTGTGAAAAAATATTTCCAAAAAATCAAAAAATAGCCGAGATATTCAAGTTTAAAGACATTTTTTAGTGAAGACACAAACCAACCGAAATTCAATTGCGAATATCTCCACAACGGTGCGGCCTAGAGAAAAATGAAAAACAGTGGCATGTTCAGGAGGACGCCCTCTTTTAACTTGCGTAACTGGTTTGTGTCTTGGATAAGTGGTTTGTGCCCTGGCTAAAGAAATTTCTTGAAAATCGTTTCCTATGTATTAATTTTGATGTAGGACGATTGGCGGTGTCCCAGGCAATTGATTTGTGCAAAAAATTTAATTATAGGACTAACGGTTCTCGAGATATTCGCTTTTGAAATTTGGCATGTTTGAAAATTTTCCACCCGTTCCAAAACACCAGGGGCCCAGAACCAGCAGTAGGCAAAAATTAGTGAAAAATTTTAAATGCGATTTTCTCGAAAACGGTGTGGCTTAGAGAAAAATGAAAAACAGTGGCATGTTCAGGAGGACGTCCTCTTTCCTTTGAGCTAAAAATTGTTAGCCTCTGATGAATATTTTGAGTTTAGGTTAAATTTTCTTAGTTATAGTATGCTTGTATTGAACCGATTTTACTACTCAATGATAGTACACAAGTTATGATACACATCTGTGAAAAAACATTTCCAAAAAGTCCAAAGGTAGCTGAGATGTTCAAGTTTAAAGACATTTTTTAGTGAAGACACAAACCAACCGAAATTCAATTGCGAATATCTCCACAACGGTGCGGCCTAGAGAAAAATGAAAAACAGTGGCATGTTCAAGAGGACGCCCTCTTTCCTTTGAGCCAAAAATTGTCCACCTCTGATGAATATTTTGAGGATAGGTTAAATTTTCTTAGTTATAGTATGCTTGTATTGAACCGAATTTATTACTAAATGATAGTACACAAGCTACAATACACATCTGTGAAAAAATATTTCCAAAAAATCAAAAGGTAGCCGAGATATTCAAGTTTAAAGACATTTTTTAGTGAAGACACAAACCAACCGAAATTCGGACTAACGGTTCTCGAGATATTCGCTTTTGAAATTTGGCATGTTTGAAAATTTTCCACCCGTTCCAAAACACCAGGGGCCAAGAACCAGCAGTAGGCAAAAATTAGTGAAAAATTTAAATGCGATTTTCTCGGAAACGGTGCGGCCTAGAGAAAAATGAAAAACAGTGGGATGTTCAGGAGGACGCCCTCTTCCCTTTGAGCTAAAAATTGTCCACCTCTGATGAATATTTTGAGGATAGGTTAAATTTTCTTAGTTATAGTATGCTTGTATTGAACCGAATTTATTACTAAATGATAGTACACAAGCTACAATACACATCTGTGAAAAAATATTTCCAAAAAATCAAAAGGTAGCCGAGATATTCAAGTTTAAAGACATTTTTTAGTGAAGACACAAACCAACCGAAATTCAATTGCGAATATCTCCACAACGGTGTGGCCTAGAGAAAAATGAAAAACAGTGGCATGTTCAAGAGGACGCCCTCTTTCCTTTGAGCCAAAAATTGTCCACCTCTGATGAATATTTTGAGGATAGGTTAAATTTTCTTAGTTATAGTATGCTTGTATTGAACCGAATTTATTACTAAATGATAGTACACAAGCTACAATACACATCTGTGAAAAAATATTTCCAAAAAATCAAAAGGTAGCCGAGATATTCAAGTTTAAAGACATTTTTTAGTGAAGACACAAACCAACCGAAATTCGGACTAACGGTTCTCGAGATATTCGCTTTTGAAATTTGGCATGTTTGAAAATTTTCCACCCGTTCCAAAACACCAGGGGCCCAGAACCAGCAGTAGGCAAAAATTAGTGAAAAATTTAAATGCGATTTTCTCGGAAACGGTGCGGCCTAGAGAAAAATGAAAAACAGTGGGATGTTCAGGAGGACGCCCTCTTCCCTTTGAGCTAAAAATTGTCCACCTCTGATGAATATTTTGAGGATAGGTTAAATTTTCTTAGTTATAGTATGCTTGTATTGAACCGAATTTATTACTAAATGATAGTACACAAGCTACAATACACATCTGTGAAAAAATATTTCCAAAAAATCAAAAGGTAGCCGAGATATTCAAGTTTAAAGACATTTTTTAGTGAAGACACAAACCAACCGAAATTCAATTGCGAATATCTCCACAACGAAGCGGCCTAGAGAAAAATAAAAAACAGTGGCATGTTCAGGAGGACGTCTTCTTTAAACTTGCGTAACTGATTTGTGTCTAATATAAGTGGTTTGTGCCATGGCTAAAGAAATTTCTTGAAAATATTTTTCTCTGCAATAAATTTTATGCAGGACGATTGGCGGCGTCACAAGAAATCGATTGGTGCAAAAAATTTAATTATAGGACTAACGGTTCTCGAGATATTCGCTTTTGAAATTTGGCATGTTTGAAAATTTTCCACCCGTTCCAAAACACCAGGGGCCCAGAACCAGCAGTAGGCAAAAATGAGTGAAAAACTTTAAATGCGATTTTCTCGGAAACGGTGCGGCCTAGAGAAAAACGAAAAACAGTGGCATGTTCAGGAGGATGCCCTCTTTCTTTTGAGCTAAAAATTGTCCGCCTCTGATGAATATTTTGAGTTTAGGTTAAATTTTCTTAGTTATAGTATGCTTGTATTGAACCGAATTTATTACTCAATGATAGTATGCAAGCTATAATACACATCTGTCAAAAAATATTTCCAAAAAATCAAACGGTAGCCGAGATATTCAAGTTTAAAGACATTTTTAGTGAAGACACAAACCAACCGAAATTCAATTGCGAATATCTCCACAACGGTGCGGCCTAGAGAAAAATGAAAAACAGTGGCATGTTCAGGAGGACGCATTCTTTCCTTTGAGCTAAAAATTGTCCACCTCTGATGAATATTTTGAGGATAGGTGAAATTTTCTTAGTTATAGTATGCTTGTATTGAACCGAATTTATTACTAAATGATAGTACACAAGCTACAATACACATCTGTGAAAAAATATTTCCAAAAAATCAAAAGGTAGCCGAGATATTCAAGTTTAAAGACATTTTTTAGTGAAGACACAAACCAACCGAAATTCAATTGCGAATATCTCCACAACGGTGCGGCCTAGAGAAAAATGAAAAACAGTGGCATGTTCAGGAGGACGTCCTCTTTTAACTTGCGTAACTGGTTTGTGTCTTGGATAAGTGGTTTGTGCCCTGGCTAAAGAAATTTCTTGAAAATATTTTTCTCTGCAATAATTTTGATGCAGGACGATTGGCGGCGTCACAAGCAATCGATTGGTGCAAAAAATTTAATTATAGGATTAACGGTTCTCGAGATATTTGCTTTTGAAATTTGGCATGTTTGAAAATTTTCCACCCGTTCCAAAACACCAGGGGCCCAGAACCAGCAGTAGGCAAAAATTAGTGAAAAATTTAAATGCGATTTTCTCGGAAACGGTGCGGCCTAGAGAAAAATGAAAAACAGTGGGATGTTCAGGAGGACGCCCTCTTCCCTTTGAGCTAAAAATTGTCCACCTCTGATGAATATTTTGAGTTTAGGTTAAATTTTCTTAGTTATAGTATGCTTGTATTGAACCGAATTTATTACTCAATGATAGTATGCAAGCTATAATACACATCTGTCAAAAAATATTTCAAAAAAATCAAAAGGTGGCCGAGATATTCAAGTTTAAAGACATTTTTTAGTGAAGACACAAACCAACCGAAATTCAATTGCGAATATCTCCACAACGAAGTGGCCTAGAGAAAAATAAAAAACAGTGGCATGTTCAAGAGAATGTCATCTTGCAACTTGCGTAACTGATTTGTGTTTAATATAAGTGGTTTGTGCCCTGGCTAAAGAAATTTCTTGAAAATATTTTTCTCTGCAATAATTTTGATGCAGGACGATTGGCGGCGTCACAAGCAATCGATTGGTGCAAAAAATTTAATTATAGAACTAACGGTTCTCGAGATATTCGCTTTTGAAATTTGGCATGTTTGAAAATTTTCCACCCGTTCCAAAACACCAGGGACCCAGAACCAGCAGTAGGCAAAAATTAGTGAAAAACTTTAAATGCGATTTTCTCGGAAACGGTGCGGCCTAGAGAAAAACGAAAAACAGTGGCATGTTCAAGAGGACGCCTTCTTTCCTTTGAGCTAAAAATTGTCCACCTCTGATGAATATTTTGAGGATAGGTTAAATTTTCTTAGTTATAGTATGCTTGTATTGAACCGAATTTATTACTAAATGATAGTACACAAGCTACAATACACATCTGTGAAAAAATATTTCCAAAAAATCAAAAGGTAGCCGAGATATTCAAGTTTAAAACATTTTTTAGTGAAGACACAAACCAACCGAAATTCAATTGCGAATATCTCCACAACGGTGCGGCCTAGAGAAAAATGAAAAACAGTGGCATGTTCAGGAGGACGTCTTCTTTTAACTTGCGTGACTGGTTTGTGTCTTGGATAAGTGGTTTGTGCCCTGGCTAAAGAAATTTCGTGAAAATATTTTTTCTGCAATAATTTTGGTGCAGGACGATTGGCGGCATCACAAGCAATCGATCGGTGCAAAAAATTTAATTATAGGATTAACGGTTCTCGAGATATTCGCTTTTGAAATTTGGCATGTTTGAAAATTTTCCACCCGTTCCAAAACACCAGGGGCCCAGAACCAGCAGTAGGCAAAAATTAGTGAAAAACTTTAAATGCGATTTTCTCGGAAACGGTGCGCCTTAGAGAAAAATGAAAAACAGTGACATGTTCAGGAGGACGCCCTCTTTCTTTTGAGCTAAAAATTGTTCGCCTCTGATAAATATTTTTAGTTTAGGTTAAATTTTCTTAGTTATAGTATGCTTGTATTGAACCGAATTTATTACTAAATGATAGTACACAAGCTACAGTACACATTTGTGAAAAAATATTTCCGAAAAATCAAACGGTAGCCGAGATATTCAAGTTTAAAGACATTTTTTAGTGAAGACACAAACCAACCGAAATTCAATTGCGAATATCTCCACAACGAAGTGGCCTAGAGAAAAATAAAAAACAGTGGCATGTTCAAGAGAATGTCATCTTTCAACTTTCGTAACTGGTTTGTGTCTTGGATAAGTGGTTTGTGCCCTGGCTAAAGAAATTTCTTGAAAATATTTTTCTCTGCAAAAAATTTTATGCAGGACGATTGGCGGCGTCACAAGAAATCGACTGGTTTAATTATAGGACTAACGGTTCTCGAGATATTCGCTTTTGAAATTTGGCATGTTTGAAAATTTTCCACCCGTTCCAAAACACTAGGGGCCCAGAACCAGCAGTAGGCAAAAATTAGTGAAAAACTTTAAATGCGATTTTCTCGGAAACGGTGCGGCCTAGAGAAAAACGAAAAACAGTGGCATGTTCAGGAGGACGTCCTTTTCTAACTTGCGTAACTGGTTTGTGTCTTGGATAAGTGGTTTGTGCCCTGGCTAAAGAAATTTCTTGAAAATATTTTTTCTGCAATAATTTTGGTGCAGGACGATTGGCGGCGTCACAAGCAATCGATCGGTGCAAAAAATAGTAATTAATTATAGGACTAACGGTTCTCGAGATATTCGCTTTTGAATTTTGGCATGTTTGAAAATTTTCCACCCGTTCCAAAACACCAGGGGCCCAGAACCAGCAGTAGGCAAAAATGAGTGAAAAACATTAAATGCGATTTTCTCGGAAACGGTGCGGCCTAGAGAAAAATGAAAAACAGTGGCATGTTCAGGAGGACGTCCTCTTTCCTTTGAGCTAAAAATTGTCCGCCTCTGATGAATATTTTGAGTTTAGGTTAAATTTTCTTAGTTATAGTATGCTTGTATTGAACCGAATTTATTACTCAATGATAGTATGCAAGCTATAATACACATCTGTCAAAAAATATTTCCAAAAAATCAAACGGTAGCCGAGATATTCAAGTTTAAAGACATTTTTAGTGAAGACACAAACCAACCGAAATTCAATTGCGAATATCTCCACAACGGTGCGGCCTAGAGAAAAATGAAAAACAGTGGCATGTTCAGGAGGACGCATTCTTTCCTTTGAGCTAAAAATTGTCCACCTCTGATGAATATTTTGAGGATAGGTTAAATTTTCTTAGTTATAGTATGCTTGTATTGAACCGAATTTATTACTAAATGATAGTACACAAGCTACAATACACATCTGTGAAAAAATATTTCCAAAAAATCAAAAGGTAGCCGAGATATTCAAGTTTAAAGACATTTTTTAGTGAAGACACAAACCAACCGAAATTCAATTGCGAATATCTCCACAACGGTGCGGCCTAGAGAAAAATGAAAAACAGTGGCATGTTCAGGAGGACGTCCTCTTTTAACTTGCGTAACTGGTTTGTGTCTTGGATAAGTGGTTTGTGCCCTGGCTAAAGAAATTTCTTGAAAATATTTTTCTCTGCAATAATTTTGATGCAGGACGATTGGCGGCGTCACAAGCAATCGATTGGTGCAAAAAATTTAATTATAGGATTAACGGTTCTCGAGATATTTGCTTTTGAAATTTGGCATGTTTGAAAATTTTCCACCCGTTCCAAAACACCAGGGGCCCAGAACCAGCAGTAGGCAAAAATTAGTGAAAAATTTAAATGCGATTTTCTCGGAAACGGTGCGGCCTAGAGAAAAATGAAAAACAGTGGCATGTTCAGGAGGACGTCCTCTTTCCTTTGAGCTAAAAATTGTCCACCTCTGATGAATATTTTGAGGATAGGTTAAATTTTCTTAGTTATAGTATGCTTGTATTGAACCGAATTTATTACTAAATGATAGTACACAAGCTACAATACACATCTGTGAAAAAATATTTCCAAAAAATCAAAAGGTAGCCGAGATATTCAAGTTTAAAGACATTTTTTAGTGAAGACACAAACCAACCGAAATTCAATTGCGAATATCTCCACAACGGTGCGGCCTAGAGAAAAATGAAAAACAGTGGCATGTTCAGGAGGACGTCCTCTTTTAACTTGCGTAACTGGTTTGTGTCTTGGATAAGTGGTTTGTGCCCTGGCTAAAGAAATTTCTTGAAAATATTTTTCTCTGCAATAATTTTGATGCAGGACGATTGGCGGCGTCACAAGCAATCGATTGGTGCAAAAAATTTAATTATAGGATTAACGGTTCTCGAGATATTTGCTTTTGAAATTTGGCATGTTTGAAAATTTTCCACCCGTTCCAAAACACCAGGGGCCCAGAACCAGCAGTAGGCAAAAATGAGTGAAAAACATTAAATGCGATTTTCTCGGAAACAATGCGGCCTAGAGAAAAATGAAAAACAGTGGCATGTTCAGGAGGATGCCCTCTTTCTTTTGAGCTAAAAATTGTCCGCCTCTGATGAATATTTTGAGTTTAGGTTAAATTTTCTTAGTTATAGTATGCTTGTATTGAACCGAATTTATTACTCAATGATAGTATGCAAGCTATAATACACATCTGTCAAAAAATATTTCAAAAAAATCAAAAGGTGGCCGAGATATTCAAGTTTAAAGACATTTTTTAGTGAAGACACAAACCAACCGAAATTCAATTGCGAATATCTCCACAACGAAGTGGCCTAGAGAAAAATAAAAAACAGTGGCATGTTCAAGAGAATGTCATCTTGCAACTTGCGTAACTGATTTGTGTTTAATATAAGTGGTTTGTGCCCTGGCTAAAGAAATTTCTTGAAAATATTTTTCTCTGCAATAATTTTGATGCAGGACGATTGGCGGCGTCACAAGCAATCGATCGGTGCAAAAAATTTAATTATAGGATTAACGGTTCTCGAGATATTCGCTTTTGAAATTTGGCATGTTTGAAAATTTTCCACCCGTTCCAAAACACCAGGGGCCCAGAACCAGCAGTAGGCAAAAATTAGTGCAAAACTTTAAATGCGATTTTCTCGGAAACGGTGCGGCATAGAGAAAAATGAAAAATAGTGGCATGTTCAAGAGGATGCCCTCTTTCTTTTGAGCTAAAAATTGTCCGTCTTTGATGAATATTTTGAGGTTGGGTTAAATTTTCTTAGTTATAGTATGCTTTTATTGAACCGAATTTACTACTCAATGATAGCACGCAAGCTATAATACATGTCTGTGAAAAAATATTTCCAAAAAATCAAAAGGTAGCCGAGATATTCAAGTTTAAAGACATTTTTTAGTGAAGACACGAACCAACCGAATTTCTATTGCGAATATCTCTGAAACGGAGCGGCCTAGAGAAAAATGAAAAACAGTGGCATGTTTAGGAGGACGTCCTCTTTCCTTTGAGCTAAAAATTGTTAGCCTCTGATGAATATTTTGAGTTTAGGTTAAATTTTCTTAGTTATAGTATGCTTGTGTTGAACCGAATTTATTACTCAATGATAGTACACAAGCTATAATACACATCTGTCAAAAAATATTTCCAAAAAATCAAAAGGTAGCCGAGATATTCAAGTTTAAAGACATTTTTTAGTGAAGACACAAACCAACCAAAATTCAATTGCGAATATCTCCACAACGGTGCGACCTAGAGAAAAATGAAAAACAGTGTCATGTTCAAGAGAATGTCATCTTTCCTTTGAGCTAAAAATTGTTGGCCTCTGATGAATATTTTGAGTTTAGGTTAAATTTTCTTTGTTATAGTATGCTTGTATTGAACCGAATTTATTACTCAATGATAGTACACAAGCTACAATACACATCTGTGAAAAAATATTTCCAAAAAATCAAAAGCTACCCGAGATATAATATAATAATGAGATAATTCTATATGACGACTGAGCAAAGATCCTCCTTGGTTGATGGTTATGACGCGACTAACTCTTTGTTCCTTTGGTTTAGTAGCATGTCGCCACAAAAGCTTTTGCTGACGCGGTCACTATCGGGCTTCAGCTCAACTTCTATCCAGCCCTAGATCAGTGCATAATAAAACACGGCCTATAGCTGTAATAGACATCTGTGAAAAAATATTTCCAAATATTCAATTGGATGTCAGTTGGAGGTTTAAATATCTTTTAGATGATAGATATCTTGTTATCCCCTATAGATACTTTTTAGTGTAAGGCAAGAGGGTTGTGGAAGTTGATAAACTCTACCACAGACAATAACTATCCAGATGTCGCGATCCCATAGATGGCTTCGTACCCAATTTTTTGCAACAGCAGACACGTAAGAGCAGACAAATGACGCATGGAACGTATGTGCTTTGGAACGACTGCAACGTCTGAAGGACAGACAATGCGCTCTGAGAGCGAATTTTTCTTGTAGCTGGTGTTTCATTGTTATTACGGCAAAGGGTCATAGCAATAAGGGGAAAGGGGGCTGAAAGAAATTTTCGCGGAGCAAATAGATTTTTGGATTTTCTGGAATTTTCAACAAAAATAACACAAACAAAAATCATGTGTATGTGTACAACTGGTGAGTAAAATTTACTCACGTACACGAAAATACACTCAAAAATTTCTGTTTTTGGTACAGAAAACGGAAATTTTTGTGTGTATTAGTGTTTTTGGTAAATTTGATAAGAAAATATGCAAATTTTATATCAAAAACCGTTGGAAATTGCAAATTTTATGGATATTTCCAGAAAAAGCGAGATTTACTTCCACGAATACTTCCGGAAAACGCGTAAAAATCAGAATTTTATCATATTCCCTAACTTTTCTATGGACATACCTTTAAAAACACAATTTAGAGAAATATGATACATAGCAAAAAGATAGGAAATGATAAAATAATGGGATTCAAGCATACATATTAGCCCCCTAGGAAGCTTAGTTTAGCCGCTACGAGAAAAAACAAATGAAAATTCAAAATTTGAATTTTGTATGCAGACACCTTTAAAAACTAACGATAGAGGAATATGATGTATGAAAGAAAGTTAGGAAATGTCAAAATAGAAGGAGACAGTCATACATATAAGACCTCTAGGAAGCTTAGTTTAGCCACTGCAACTAAAAAACTGTTAGAAATTCAAAATCTAAACTTTATCATATTTCCCAACTTTTGTTTGCATATTTTTAAAATCTTAATTTAGAGCAAAATGATGTATAAGAAAAGGTTTTAAAATAGAAAGATAATGGGGGTCGGTCATACATATCTCCAAGGATGCTTCGTTTAACCGCTGCGAGCAAAAAACCGTTAAAAATTCAAAATTTGAATTTTGTATGGACACACCTTCAAAAACTCACGGTAGAGGAAAAAGATATATGGAAGAAATTTAGAAAATATCAAAATAGTGGGGGCCAGTGATACTAAGTTGCCCTAAAAGAAGCAGAAAACTGTAAACATTCAAAATCTGAATTTTATTATATTTCTTAGTTTTTGCATACACTTTGGAAAACTGAATCTAGCGAAAAAAATGTATGAAAAAAAGCTAGGAAATGACAAAATAGCGGGGGTCGGTCATACTTATAAGACCGCTAGGATCCATAGTTAAGACGCTACGTTACGAAAACTGTTACAAATTAAAAATCTAAACTTTATCATACTCCTCAACTTTTGTCTGCGCACCCTTAAAAACTTATTTTAGAGGAAAATTGTATATGAAAGAAAGTTATAAAATTAAAACATAAGGGGGGTCGGTCGTACATATGAACCCTCTAAAACGCTTAGTTTAGCCGCTATGAGCGGAAAACCGTTAAAAAATCAAATTTTTTACCGGAAAAACCCCCTAAAAACCAGAAGAAAGTTGTTTAATTTTTGATTCCGGGAAATAATGACGTTTTTTAACATAAAATTCATAAATTTACATGTAATTTTGAATTAAAAATCACCTGCTACGGGTTCAATGACCCAAAATAGTGTTTCAACCAGAGCAAAGGGATTGTTGTTGTTGCTGGAGTGGAAGGAAACAAACTTCGGTTCGAATTCTCGAAAATCGAATTTATGTACCACTACATAGCCAACAGTCCCTTTGGTGGTGTGTGTAGGTACCTTTATGACCCATTTCTCTCAAAACCGGTTCCCATTTCGCTCAAAACCGGTTTTTACTCCCTAAAAATTTAAAAATGTCTCTAGAGACCGAATGAGCGTTGCAGTCACCAAAAACACATACCCTGCAGCGTTTTTTCCATCCGTCATTTCATGACTGCGTCAGAAAAAATTGGGTACACAGTCATGTATGGGATCGCGACATCTGGTAAGTTATTGTCTGTGACTCTACGAAAACAAAAAGCTTAAAAAGCTTGAGACAGAATGAACTTCCCGTTTGTATTACACTTGGTTTGAGGATGAACCCCATTGGTCGTGATGAAACTTTATAAAAATTTTTATCTATTCATCCCTCAAACTAATAAGAAGAAAAGTGTCAGAAGAAAATCCTCAATGCCCAAAAGAAAAGGAAAAGGAAAATAATTAAAAACAATTTCTTTGATTCTCGATAAATTTCGTCATTTGAATTTATTTTTATCATTAAAATTAACTAATCTGAACTTAACAAAATTTACAACAAATTTCCGCTAATTCATCATGTACAGAATATACTTTTACTTTTATATAGTATTTAATAAATACATTGCACTTTTGATAGTTTCCTTTTGGTTTTAATACATACTATAGATCAAGTTTAAACTGCATGTTAAACAGTAACACAAAAACTATACAATATCATGTAACATTTTTGATTTATTTCTAACCTGTTTGCATAAATGGTTCTACTAACACTCCAGTAGGGATTCTATGGACAATAAGTTTTGTGTTAAAAAACGTATATATTATTTTTAAGTATTCGTTATGTTTTAACACAGAATCGAATAAGTTCTTACATTTATTCATAAAATTTAATCACTTTTCAATTGCATATTTAACTATTACATTCACGTTTTGTATTGACATGGCAAGGTTTGAGCTTCGTTTAATATTATATTATATCAACAAGCTATTGTAGATATTTATTTAACACAGTCCAATTTATTTACATCAACGTATACATTATTTATAAGATAAAATTCATTACGTGCCTGTTATTTATTTATTTATTTATTTAAAATGCATAGAATTCCGTGTGTGCAAGAATGTCAACTTGAGTTTTAAAAGAAATAATTTAAACAATTCTGTTCTTAAATATAAACGAAAATGTTCTGATGTTCTCTCTAAACATACAATAGAATCCTTAATGTTAAATAAGTTGCCTACTTTTATTAATTCGATACTAGCTCGTTTTATAATTGAATACGCCTATATTCTTTTGAATGGATTAAAACTAACACTATCTACAATAATTATCATTAATTATTTTCAATTGTTCTAAATTCTAATTTGGATTAGGTACATCTGTATCAATTTTGTCTGATTTTAATTTACAAATTCTCTTTGCATAGGATTTTTGTTCCAGACTTTGAAATTTGTTTTATGATTAAAATGAATATAATCAAAATGAAGATAATTTACTGGTTATTCTTGTTAACACACAATATCCGGTGGCAAGGTAATACTTACATTTGTGTATTTACATATTATTTAATTTCAATTGGTTTTTATTTATATATATATATAATTGTTTAATGCACCAACAACTTCTAAATTTAACATCGATAGTCTCCATTTTGTAAACACGATTTCTAAGTGTACAATTTCTAAAACTGTTAACACGATTTCTTTTTTAAAATATATATTATATTTCATATTTTTTTGTATATTTTCATCAAAATACAGTCACATTTATAAATACGTATATATATATTCTGTATAACATAGTCAAATTGGCATTGCTTGGCACTCAACACACAATTTGATAGCTCTATTTTTATATTATTAAACATTTAAATCATGTAAGAATAAATTAAAAACCATTTTTGATATCCTTAACCTTATAACCATTCCTCTCTGTTTATTTTATTGTCCTTATTTTGTAATTTGATTACTGGGTGGTTTGGGTGACTTAAATATCGATAACAAATTCTCTGTTTTACACATAACAAATATTTTATAAATGATATATCTTTGATATTTAACAAATTTATATAATTTTATGTCAGGTAACTGTAGGGATATCTTGTAGATAAAACATAATTAAAATTTATTTCTTCTTCCATTAATCACAGTCATTTCATTTTAAGTTAACTCACACCATTTTATTTAAAAGAATCTTTTTAAAAATATATTATAAGAAAAATCTCACATAAATCATGTGCCAGTCACATTGAAAGCCTATTAGGACTATTATGCTTAGAATTAGCTTTAAGTAAAAAACAAGCTCGAAGTCGTATTAATATGTTATGTTAGGACAATTTCTAACACAAGTAGCTCCACTCAAAACACGAAATCAATTAAAAATTGAAACATTATAAATTATCCATTTATATTCACTTTGTAATTTATTCGCCCACCTGTTGCTGGTACACTCAAGTATCATCTCTTACAAATAATTTACTCCGTAAGTGCATTCATTTATTATACGTCCAAGACAATCTATTCAGTACAGAAGAGGTTTTCTTTTTAAATAACTTTCGTTGAAAGGAACATAAGATTAACGTGAAGGCTTTGAAGGACAGTTTAAAAGGATATACAGCCACTGTGCTCTTAATGTCTTGAATGGGTTTCTTGTGTTTATGAGTTTAGTAGTAATGATGATTGCAATTGATTGTTGTGATAATAAATTTGATAGATTAATTCTTAAAACTTGTCCTATCCGTAACTTGCATTTCAACTTTTACATCCTTTATTTCATTTCAATATAAATAAATAAACTCTATCACCTAAACATTTATGTATAAACTTCATGTGTACACATATTCTAAAACATTCAACATCAAAATATATATTTTCTATTTACTAATATTATGTTATATTTTCACTAAATATTCACAGTTTCGTTTCTTATATCTATTAAACATCCACTTAGGTATTTATGATACTTATTTATGACTATCTACAAAAATACATACAATCAATATGTATTTATTTCACAGTTTCTTTTTAAGGGGTTAACATTTTGTTGCTTTTTACTTATGTAGGTTGACATTTTGTGCTCGGTAGGATTAATGTTATTAACTTTATCATATTGAAATTTTGTGTTTTATTCAATGAGAAAAAGATCAGAAAAAGACTGATACCTTTTTTGGGTTTTTGAAATTATGTATGTAAATCACATCAGATTCATACTAGATATTTTCGGAAACGAAGATTATAGATATTTTCCAAATATAATTTTATTATTTAAATCGATGAATGATTTCAACAAAGAAATCTTAACATTATCTCATTAAAAACGATCTTAATTCAACAGTTATTACTTCAATAATAATAGCATATACTAATTATAATCATTTTAAAAAGCTCCGAAATAAGGCTTGATCTACTAACGATTTAGTTAACTATATTTTTTCTGTCGCTATGACTATCGCTTAAGCTTTTACTTTTGCTGGTGAATGTTGTTAATGTTTTTGTTGTTGTTTGTGTTGTTGCTGTTGCTGCTGGTTGTTGTTGTGCACTACTATTAGCAAATGTTCCACAAACAGCTATAACATTCGATGAAGCTGTTGCTGGATTAACAATAGTCGCTGTTACTTTTGTCGCGATTGGTATTGTTGTTTGTTCATTAAGAAAACTACCTACACTGTCGTTATAACGAAGTTCGGGACCAATTAATGGTTGTTTACTTGGACTACAGTCCGATAATTGTTTCTGCTTACTTACCACCGGACTAGAATGAGAATTCTTACCACTTTTTGACGTTTTCAATATACCAGGACCAGGTGTACGTGGTTGTGGTTCTACTGTAGCACCAGTAACAACAACTATCGGTGCAATTTCATAATCCTAAAATGAAAATTTTGATTAAAGATTCGTCATTACCTCATAATGTTACCCTATCATTTTGATTAGCACCACTGGACTTCTGTGATGATTCCGCCCGAGGTGCTAAAACTCGTTCTCAGAGTTGGAGCGCCTCATCATGGTAACCATCACTGCCACTCATACCAAGAACGCATGCTCCACTTGTTGGTGAATCTGATGGAACACCATTGACTAGAACACGTGTATTAACACTATCGTAAGTACTACTATCATATTTCATCGATGTGTGAATTGGTCGCCCCGCTGGACCCCATTCAGCAGTTGGACGTAATAATGTGTGGATTTTTTCACAAAACGTTAAATTTTTCGGTGCTTGAGCCAGTTGTTGAATAGCTGTAAGGAATATGACACAAACAGGAAGAAGTCCTACAATCCAACCGACAGCATCTGCCCATAGTGGATAAACATAATGTCCATAAGATGCTGGTTTATATTCTACCCAATTGAAAAATAAAATAAACTAAAAGAAAGTGTTTGTGATTATTGAACTTCCAAATCAATATTATCAAAAATCAATACCAATAATGCTGCTGGTGTTATAAATCTCCACATCCAAGACCAGAAGAAATTCCAGAATCTTGAACGTTTACCAATCATACTTTGAATATCACTTAGAAATCTTTCAGAACCATAAAGCCAAGCAATAAGGACACATTCGGCGATAGCTATAAGTAACACAGACCAATTGGCAGCATATTTATCCATCAATTGTAACCAATACATTCCACTCTGAAGGAAGAAAGGTAAAATTTCATTTTCAAAAATAACATTTTATCAAACATACATTTGTTGTGAAGCCTAATCCTCCGACATAACCGAAAACAGCTACCGCCAACACTACCCAAACTTTATACTGTCGCAAATTTGGAAATTTGTCTAAAATGGCGGTTGTCACGGTTTCCATAAGAGCAAACTAAAAAACAATGTTGAGTGTAATCTGGAGGATATAAGAATATCATCTCACCTGTGAATCCAATCCTAATGTAAGGAGCATTACGAAAAACAAAATCGACCAAACTGGTGATACTGGTAGACGTGTTACAACTTCTGGATAAACGATGAATGCCAAACCGGCACCTTGATCCACCACTTTCTCAACTTCCACATCCAATTCATGAGCCAAAAAGCCAATAATTGAAAATATAACTAAACCAGCAAAGAACGATGTAGCAATATTCGACACAGCCACGATTAAGGAATCCCTGCAAGAACAGATGGTAATTAAAAGTTAAATACATTTAATTGTTTCTTAGATACATAGGTACGTGTATGTCATATGTTATAAAAATTGTTGAATAATTATACAAAAGAAATGTCATGAACGGTAATGGAAACAGGATAACAATTCATTCTATAGTATAGTAGAGATTTAAAGGATAAACGACGTTCATGTTAAAGTGAGTGCACTTACTTGTAGCAATTGTTAGTGAATTTGTTGTATGACGACAAAGTAATTAGACCACCCCATGCTGGGCTTAATGCGAAGAAGATTTGAACAGCAGCATCGCCCCATACCTGGTAAATGTAAATGTTAAGTTTGTTAAACGTTGTTGGGACGTCGTTGAAGGATACGGGGATAACTTGAAGGTAATTAAATATTTTCACAAGGGAATCAAATCTTTCTGCTTATGACATTTAAGGACGTCATGTATTTTATACCTGAGCATTTGCTAATTGCTTCCAATCCGGTGTTAAGTAGAATAAAATGCCGGTCTTTGCACCAGGCAATGTAACACCACGAACGAATAATATTATAAGGACAACGTAAGGGAACAGTGCGGTGAAATAGACGACCTTTCCAGATGATTGGACCCCTTTGCATAAACATAAGAACACAATCACCCAAGCCGCTAGAAGACACAAGGCTAGTGAGATTTTGATTCCTCCTGTCTCCTCTATCCCAGATGATATGCCAAGGACATAATTTCTGTAATTGAGATAAATATCATGAATTGATCATTGAGTCAACTCCATGTCAACTTACGTGAAGTACTCCTCGGCTGGTGGCCGTTTTAATGCGAATAGAGCAATTTCGGTGAGATTCTGTGCTTCGGCATACGAGGTATTGTAACATGTCCGCAAGTAGAACGTTCCATTGTTGGCTTCACATTGATCCGCAATCTCGTACGAGAAGCAGTCTGAAATCGGAAAGTGAAAAGAGTTAATCTTAACTTTTAATATGCTTTCTTTATTATATAAATTTAACATGTGTCATGATGAACTTGTAAATAAATCAGTTCCACCAACTCTCACGTTGTAATCATCTTAATATATAAAATCCTAATGGTCGTGAAGCAGAATTTCATTCACCCGAGAATGGGATTCACTCTCTGAAAGTGGGGAAAGATCAAACACAGAATGAATTTCTCTCCGCTTCCTGGAAATGAATTTCATTCACCGGAGAATTTTCTACATGACGTCTCAAATATCTATCAATTTTTGTTTGTATTACGGGCTTTTGTTTCTAGTATAGAAGTCATAATTACCAACCTAACAGTTTTTATTTGAAACATCAAGACATCAATTCGTTGCTCGAACTACGAATGCCCAAATTGTGTTTAAATTTTGTATTCCATCGCCATCGATAGCAGTTAACTTGCAACACGAATATATCTAGTTCCTATTTGAATTCATAACGAATCAAGCAATTTGCCCTTTAGATACAAAACAATCATCAAAGTCCTAGTACGAGTAGCCGAATTGGCAGTAGAGAAACCCATAAAAATTCAACCCGGAATGGACTGTTCAGAGTCGTAACGATCGGTTAAATTCTCGATAAAAATGTTTTCGTCGTAGTTGGATTGAACCCCAAGATTCAAGGGAGAGGGTGACTGTTTATAGGTGAAAAAATGGAAACTTTCAAAGTATATAACAAGGAAAAAGGAAAAATTGTGTTTGTTTGTATTCCAAACGACTGGCGAATGTTTCTTCTTTATTGTTAGCCCAATTGCACAAGAGTTAGTTGGGAGGGTTGAAGCTGGTGTCCGTGTAGCTTCTACATTTGAATCTAAAACACGAAAAGGAGGCACTCTAGCAAATAGCGAAAACAAGTTGTCGTTGTCGTTGTCGTTGTTTCTGCACATTCATCTCCATCATCATCATTCGTTCTAATAGTTTTCGCTGTCGAAGGATGTCGCCTCCAAGTTTCCTGTCATCCACAATGGTGAGACAGCACTAACCAAAACACTTTTACTACACAGATCAGGTCACCCCACACTAAATCCTCAATGCATTGTGTAGATGTTGTGAAACCTTGAAATTGTTTTGTTATTTATTATCCGCGTATCCTTCTTGCGAAGGAAGGACATTCTGTGCATGTGACCCTGTACGAAGTAGTGGAGTGGTGTCATGTTGAGAAGGTGCTGTGAGTTCTAGTTTTCATTCTAGCCCATGAACTACTTTTCCACCCTTTCACTTTGAACAACTCCATCTAACCCCCACAGCTTTCTAGCGTAATCGAAGGCACTCGATGAATGAAAAATGTGTAAGATCCATGCGATTCAGGGATGTGTTCGTGTTTGAAGGGGGAGCAAAGGTACTCATCATCAAACGAAAAAGGGCCAATTGCTCTCGAAAAAGTTGTGCAACAATGCGAAATGATGCGGAGCTATGTGCAAACAATCGATGTCCTTGAATTTCCTCTGAGCAATCGATAGATCCAGTTTTGTTTCTGAGTTAGATCCTGCCAAGGACTCAATGCGAACCTTGTTGGAACTTGTCAGTTGAATTTTTCTCTTTTTGACAGATCGTTGTGTGTGTTGTACCTACTTCACAAAAGAGACTTTAACTGGAGTACCGTTTTCTTTTTGACAGATACGTTTGTGTGTGTTGTACTTATTCCTATACTTTTCTCATTTTGACAGATGGAATCTCATACGTTTGTGTGTGTTGTATCTATTCCTATACTTTTCTCATTTTGACAGATACGTTTGTACCTATTCCTATACTTTTCTCATTCTGACAGATGGAATCTCATACGTTTGTGTGTTTTGTACCTATTCCTATACTTTTCTCATTTTGACAGATGGAATTTCATACGTTTGTGTGTGTTGTATCTATTCCTATACTTTTCTCATTTTGACAGATGGAATCTCATACGTTTGTGTGTGTTGTATCTATTCCTATACTTTTCTCATTTTGACAGATGGAATCTTATACGTTTGTGTGTGTTGTATCTATTCCTATACTTTTCTCATTTTGACAGATGGAATCTCATGCGTTGTGTGTGTGAGTTTTTGAATTTAATTTCTCACCGCAGTTCCCTTCATGGATTTGTGTGAGAGAAAAACGATTCAATTGTCAAAATCTCGGAACTGAAATTTATCCTTACAAATTAAATGAGTTAAATGAAAATTCCGTTTCCCTAATTTAGACGAGTTTAATTTTGATTCTATTCCGAATATGGTGTTTCATTAGATACTTCCGTTTAACGTTAATAAGACCTTTCACAGACCATCGAAGTTATCTATGTAAAATAGATACTGCCTAAATAATTCCCCCCAGCCCCCAACAAACAAAATTCAACCCAGATTTCAAATGAAAAATTTAACTTTATTCACTGGAATATTTTAATTGAATTAAATCTGATTAGTGTTCAATAAAATGGAAAATTGGTTCATTTTTAGTGGTCATAGAGACAGAATTGATGAACAGCGAAAAGGATAGTTTAGGAGAAACGGAAATTTGTTGGAGTTTTATGGGTTTTTCCAGGAAGGAATTGATGAAACGAAAGATTGCTGAAAAGTTATAAAGTTGAATGGTGGAATATATATGGCAACCTTCAGACTTTTCAATGTGAAATTTTACTAAATTAATTGCAGAAATGGCGAAAAACAAATTTCTTGCTTTTTGCGAAATTAAAGCAACGTAAAGTTATTTCTTAAAATATTGATCAGTTCGATTGGGTTCCCTTTAATTTCAGAATTTTCATTAAAAAGAAATTTTTAATTGAACTCAGCTCGAACTTGTTTTGAGAAATAAGCAAAACAAGATTTATTCACCCGGTCGAAATTGATGTGAAGTTGTTAAACTTCAGACTGCATTGATGTGTGTGAATCTTCAGACTGCATTGATGTGTGTGAAATTTTCTGTGTAGAAATAAATAGCAAAGGAAGGGATTCGAAGGTTTTCCTTGAGTCGAATTGAAGCTCAAGTGAGTGTTTAATTCATAAATGAAATTCAAAGAATTGACACATTTCAAAGTTTTTAATTTCTGAGAATGGATTTTGTATCATAAGCTTTCAACACAATTTCATATCGAAAAGTGTATGATTAACAGTTGAATTCGTGGAAATATTTCACTCAATTACGGATTAAATTTGTTTAATAATGAATAGGAAGGAAAATTTGTTAGCAATAACAAAAATTTTGTATATCATTGAACAGAAAATGATGGCAAATATTTGATGTGGTGTTTCTCTTTCAAAGCGATGTTATAAATTGATATTGAATTCTGAGAATTTGTTCACGTCTGAATGGAGTTCGCATATTAATTGTGAATTTAATAAATTTTGAATTAAATGTTTTTAAAAACAAAAGAAACATCTCATAGAAACTGTGAGTAAGAAAAATTCATGTTACATCTATATCAATTTAAATGAAAATAAAGATAGTTTTCTTCGTATAAATAGATATAAATTGCGAAAACTTTTAAAGAACTTAATCCAAGCCATCGAATGCAATAAGATCCTGAGGACTTCCCTTTAAACTGTCCTCGCAATGGATGTTATCAAATACACAGTGGATATGGAGTGGATTGAACGGAAGGATATCAAATCGACAAGGAATTCCTGATACCAACTGAATGTCCTTATCATAATTGTACGATTTCATATACAAGTATAGATGCTGTGTATGTTTTGTATGGATGGATGGATGGTATGATTTACAAGGAAGTCACGCTGCAATGGAAACCAATTTTATTGCGATTGCTTGTGTTTTAAGGATGATATACGGATGGAACTCTGTAGGACTTCCAGGATGATATCAAAGTGTTCAATGCATCTATCAAAATTCATGACAAAGAATCAAAAGAATTATCTGTTTGTGTATCTTGCTGTGTGTTCACTTGATCCTTGCTACAATAATTTATAACAGTTATGCAAAATGTTTGTTTCATGAATGAATAAAACTTGAGTAAAAGAATTAAGTCCATTATCAAATATTTGAGAACAGAGAAAGACCATAGACAACTGTCAAATTCCATACATACATTTTCATGGTTGCATGTTGTGTTGGGATGAAATCAAAAATTTTTGCTTTCCGGTGGGAGGAGTCAATGGTTTGCCAACACGGTGTACTGTGTATGCATATGTTGGTAGACTTTCTGCTTTCATAAAATTTGCACAATTATTTTGAGGTTGTAATAAAGCTTTTTTAACAAAGCACATTTAACAGACAACATTCCTCAATTTGGTATAGGTCAATGATTCCTTGAAATCATAAAGTTAATCATGAATTAGAAGCAAGCACTTTAAAATTCCCGAAAACAAGATGAAGATGTCCTTCAGAATTTTCAATCAGTTCCAAGGAAACTCGATTTAACATGGTCTGATGACGTGACACTTCATAAAAAGGGGACCATTAACGGAACACGATGAAAGTACAGCCTTGTAGACTAAAGAACAAAATGAACACTCCATCAGGTCATGCTAGAGAGCACTAAGAGCCAACAACTAGAGGTCATTATGTGGCAGTCGCATTTCTCGCTTGTTAAGAGGCCATTCTGTGGCTAAGAGACAGAAACATTTCTGTTAAAATGTCACTCTCGCAGGTTTAATTTGTTTGAGAAAATATGAAAAGGGCATTCGCCTTAAGGAACTGAGTACCAAGTGTTCTTGCCCTTTGACGTATCATCCTTGGAAGGGCTGTGAAAAAATTAAATTTTCTGCCTATTCTAAAGTAGAAAATTTTCCTGTTTGTTCTTTTTGTATTTTAATTGGAAAAAAGAAAACATTTCCAAGAGCCATGGGCTGTTATGATGGTACTCCTAAAATTTCCATCACATCCTTCCTTCCTTCCTGGTCCTGGTGTAAGGCAACAACTTCGTTTCATTTAATTGGACTCATGGAGACGCATAGCAGCCATTTTGTGTTTACGATGAGACAAAACATTGACTTTTATATTCACGACAATTTCCTTAGCTTTTTATTTGTCAGGACGAAAACGTGATTGTACGTAAAACAAGTTCATTATTTATTGCCAATGAAGGTTACTTTCTTGCAGTTCGAAGGATACTCACTGATGGAGATGTGGCTACATTAGCTTCGTGAGACTCCTTGGAAATTGTATTCATAAAGCCCTAAAGCAGAGATGGTAAAAAGGATGTTTAAATTTGATTATTCCGTGATTAAATCAAACATCCTTTTTATGACTTTTTCCAGAAAAATTTCAATGGTCCGGATGTCTCGAGGCGAAGGAACGAGAAACAGAAATTAATTCATGAGTCTAAGGAGGTTTTTTATCAACTTCAACTAGAAACATCCTTGGCGAATTTGGTTCAGTTAATCAGTGTCCCTTAAAGGCTAGAGGGGCCTATTTCAATGTCAAGCAACATTACAATTGCTGAGATAACTTTTGATTTATGAATTTCAAACTCTGAGTTACTTGCCAAAAAATGTCAGGAATGAAATAAATTTGGGAGGATTTTTCTAAGTTCAAAAACGCAATTTGACATTTGTTTGCTTCCATGCTGGCAGTGACTCGAGTGAATTTCAAGCATATTTCCCCTCCGTCACTTTTCGTTAAATTCTCTCAAAACAATTCTTTGAGCGAGTACAAAAACGAGTACGTGACCAGACCTGATAACATTTGTCTTCGTTTAAACCATTCAGCAACAAGTGTCCTGGCATTATTAAACTTTAAGAATATTTCACTACAACTTGTTGCTGTATCATTCACTGACAATAAGGAAAAAATAAACATCACAAAACGTAATTAAAGTCCTTTGCAGACATTTTGAATGGCTGCACGACATTTTCTGGATTTTCGTAACTAAAAAATCTGAATCTTTTCAAAGCTAACATTAATCAAAACATTCAGATGAAACGAAAAACCGCAAATTGTACAGGGAAAGAAGGAAATTTCTTTTAAGTGGTCATTGTGGGCGTAATTAAAAGGACTTTCTGTTTTGAATGAATTGTTCTTTGTAAATAACTTTATTTGAAAAGTATTATGGAAAAACCTGGAACCTTGGTCATTTCCTTGAGACCACAAAGATTCCAGTGGTCATCAAACATTACCTCATGCTTTTACTGGATTATGTTATAACACATTTGATTCAGTTATTATGTAATTAACGAAGAACATATTTAAAAAGGATTTAAAAGGTATAAGCTTTATGGTGAAATTTTACTTACGTTTCGTACTCCACTCTGGTTCACAATTCTGCCATGGTAGTTCTGATGTTAACGATGCAAACATATAAAATATAGTCCATGCTATAATTAAGTTATAGTACAACATAACAATTCCGGATATAATTATCATTCCATATCCTAAACCACGCATTAATGGACAAAAACGTCGATAAACAGCAACTGGCCCAAGTGCTGCATACTGCCCGAATGATAATTCCATGAACATTAGCGGAAGGCCAGCAATTACAAGCATTATCGTGAATGGTATTAGGAATGCACCTGAAATTAAAGAAGAACATTTTATCTCAAGACGAGTATTTAAAGTTTTGCACAAACGATTCAAGTTAAATTGCACCGGAAGACGAGTTGATTCAGGAAAATTGCGATTTACATTTGGCACAGACATTTTGAGGTGAAACGAAATGAACAGGAAATGAGGTTTTATGTGGAAAAGTTTGATTATCACGTCGTATTGCAATTCGGACAAAATTCGGTTCTATGTACTTCCTTATTTCGGGTTGATTGTGGTTCCTATCTAATCTCGCTTTGGAAAAGTCCCAGAAATGAGTTTATTCTGTTCGGAATATTAATCAGGGTAACCTCGAGATGGAACAGTTCTCGATGAATCTTGACCATTCGATAACAGAACATCTGTTTATGTATCAAGGGTGTAAGGTGACGCAGCATGAGTGTAAGGTACTGTCAGTTGAGCGCTACAACTTCACGAGTCTTTGTACGAATGCGGCATGACCGAGCGCAAATGCAGCAACGACTGCAGGAAAGCGTCACAATTTCCTGGCAAGTTGAATTTGAGATTAATATTCACACGAGCCTTAGGGTGTTTGGGAATCGAACACTTTACAGTTAAACGGTAGAAGATATTAAATCATGAGATGAAGAACTAAAATGTGAAATAGTAGTTCATTAGTAGACATTCGAAACCTTCTGGTGGTCATCTAAAAACTGATAGAACCTTCTTACATAAACTAGGTTTGAAGATGTCAAGGTGACTTAAGACTAGTGAACCAGAATCGATGACAAAATTCAAATTATGCTGGATATTTCAAACAGGATAATGTCTAAGTGAAATAATGAATCAATTATGAGATTCAAATTTCTTTCTTGTGTAATCCCACTTGAGAAGGTCCTTTCTTGTACCAAGAATGTTCAGTGTTAGTGATGTTGATGTTGATATTGTCTAGTGATAATGAAGACAAAGTTACTGTAATTCTGAACGTGCACAGGGTGTTGTAGTTGTATGTATGCATGTCTCTATTCTACACCGTCTTCATGACCTGGAAAATTATACGTTGAAGAAACTCATTATCGCGGACTTGACTTTAGAACGAAAACAATTTTATTTTTTTCCATACTTCATTCTACACTGGGATGTCTCCGGTGTCGGAAAAGTTCGTCCACAAAATGTCAGCTACATTTTCATCATACATTTTTTTCCCGTACTCTGTCAGTTTCAAGTTCTAGGTAAATCATAATTAGTGTTCTTTGCAAATTTGCTGGAAATTAAGACTGAATTATGGGAAAATTCAACGAATTAACCTCGTATCGTTAAACAACGGATGGTGAGAGATAGAGCAGGATTACGTTTCAATCAATTTAACTAAAAAATTCATCCTGACTGCTCATTAGAATAGAATATTTGATTCCTGTAATTCTGTGTAAATAATTAAATTTAAAATATTTACAAAAATTAAATTTAGCAACAAGTGCTAGGTCACAAATAAGTTCGAAAGTAAATACCTATTCCCATCCGACCTTGAAACGGCTGAACCGATTTTGATAAAACAAGTCTAAGAACCGTTGCTTGACACCGGCTTTCAAATAAAAAAACCGCATCCAAATCGATTCATCTGTTTGTAAAAGCTACGGTGCCACACACAGACACACATAACGGTCAAACTTATAACACACCTCTGTCAATGTGCACGAACAGATGAGATGAACAGATGAGAACTTGGCTGCGGTTCGACGTTTCGAAAATTAAACTCGTTTGAATTTCGGTTCTGTTAACTTTAATGTCACGTCCATGCAGAAAGTATCCACATCTTTAATATTTTCACCATCTTCGGCACATAGATTAAAGGCTTTCAAAGATGAACGGAAACCTGTGATGCCTGGCATTGAATTTTAAGGACTGACCTCGAACTGAAGTTTTCCTCCATCAAATCACCATGTACTATGTAGCTTTCATTTTTAATCTTTCCTTCCGTTGATAGCATAAGAAAAAGGTTCGAAAACCTTCTTTCATTCATATTTGGAAGAATATTGAAAAAGTTTTTCGTATTCCTTGGATATCATCGTTTTCAACTGCGTGGCATAAAACTTAATATGATATCTACTTGTAATAAGAAAAGTTTGTATTTAACAAAACTTTTACCCAGTAGAAATATGTTATTTTTCTTTTATTTTAAGAATTTCTATGAAACAAGTTAATTGAAGTATTTCCAGATAAATGTTTACCTTTTCAATTTATCACGAAACGATGATTTTTTATTCAGAATTCATAAAAATTTAAATTTTATTAAATTGTAGCACTTTAAGAAAGACAATTATCTTATTGTTAACCAAGATATCTCTGGAATATTTATGACCAAGAACGTGATTTCATGTAGATACAGAATACTGTTAGTTAAATCAGGTTTTGTCAGAATCCCAATTTTCCTAATTCAAAATCATTTTCCCAAAGTTAAGATACGAGGCAATCTTGCTCTGGGTCACGATTGTCACAATAGATTTGGATCAAGTTCGTATTGACATTTCCAGCTTAACCTTTGTCCGAATATATTCGGAACGGGAACGGAAGTGGGCAAGAAACCATTTCGGTTTCTATCCATGAATGTAGCTAAAACACTTCCAAGGAATCCTGTCGATGCCAGACTCTTTTGTTTGTCCACCCAAGCATCCAAGCACCCAAGGGAAGGACGAATCTGCTCCATTCAAGGACTAAAGAAACTCGGAGCAGAAGACCTGTTTAAAGATTTTCACAGACTTCTTCAAGGTGTTGCTTTCAAATTAAGTGAAACTCACTCCTTTGTCAGGACAATACAATTGGGAGGCGTTTATTTACTTCAGTTGGAAAAACTTTTTGCTGTAAATTTTTCATGAAAATATGTAACTCGACGTGGAGGAATTGAATAAATCATTCTTCTTGAGATAATTCATTTAGAATTCTTTCGAAAACTTTCTACAACCACTTAGAATTCTTTCCAATTCTACAACAGACACCAGAACAGGCCAGATGCTGCTTTTATGTTCCACAACTTTTAAGTTATTCTGATAATTTTGATTCTTTCTGATTTACACTCATCCTTGTTCCTTAACACAATAACCATTTTGACGATTCATAAAAGTTTCATTAAATGCTAAAATTAATCAAAAATCCTTTTAATAAGAAATTTTTTAAAACGTTAAGACCAACCTCCGCCATTGTTGTAGCATAAATACGGAAATCGCCATACATTTCCTAATCCAACTGAATATCCAAGAAGGGATAATAAGAAATCAAATCGTCCAGTCCAATTTCCGCGTTCTGGTAACTCCTCCTGATCCCCAAATGTACCGACTTCACTCGATAATGGAGCTTGTGAATTAGCAACGGAGTACTTATCATCTGTCTGTAAGAGAAATGAGAATAATAAGTAAATCAGCAATTTGAGAAGATTTTCTAAGTTCTCTCTCGTCACTCAAATAGTACAGAAACGGATTTCAGTAACCTCGAGCAACTTCATAGACGAACATAAACAAATTTGACGTTTGACATTTTCTACATATTTCCCCTTCGTTACTTTTCGTCAAAGTCTCTCAGAACAATTTTTTGAGCGAGTACAAAAACCATAAATAAAATAAAATTAAGTCCATAATTTAATTGTATTAAGCATCTCGTTATTATCTTCGTATGTATAATGTAACACAAGTGAAAGCAATTTGCAATTCCTGAGCCAACAACAAATCATCAAGATAATCTTCAACAAACTCTATATGAATCACTACTCAAGACGCCATCATTCCCACAAGGATCCCCAAGAACACACCTGAAAAGTATAACTCAATCCGACGTTGTGGTGCGAAGTAGATATAGTAGTGTTGATATCCAATTCCCAGACACAGTTTTAGTGTGACACTGAGATGAATTAGGGAATCTTATCTCTCCGTTTTGTGTCATAATTACATCAACGATACAATGTCACAAGGATACGAGCTGTATCTATTCTGGCGTGTCAACAAGATGCAATGTAAAGGATACACACTTAAATTTATGAACATAAACTCAAGGGAAGGATGTTTACTTTTTATGCTATTTACGATTATTTGAAAAATCCTTTTTGGTATTCCATCGCAGGAAATTATCATGTCACAATCAATGGTTCCTTTCATCGTAGAAATGTCAAGATGTTGGGTGGAATAATGGCGATGGAATAATAACGAAAATAAACAAACAAGGATGTGCAATACATTCTGGTAAGGAAGTGTTGACAAACAAGTGATCCAATAAAGTGTCCTTTACTCATTATAAAACAAAATAAAACAGTTCTGGTGCAAATGCACTGGGAAAAAGTTGTTTGCTACATTCTGTACAACACACACACAAACTCAAAATGCAGTTTACTACAAGAGTATTAAGTGCTGAATAAAATGGCCGCTTTTATGCAAGTGTCATGTCAGATCCTTTTGTTTGACACTTCAAGGAAAAATCCTTGTTTGTTTACATTTCCTCCCCAAGGATTTTGTTTACATTGAAATGGAACTCATCGTTAAAATTTTCACTTGGTTAATCTCAAATTCAACTTTCTACGAATTTGTTGCATAAACTATTGCATTGCGTTGCTGCACTTGCGGTCGGTCATGACGCATTCGTACATAGACTCGTGCAGTTGTAGCGCTCGACTTCGTCTCGCGTCACTTTACACTCTTGATACATAAATAGCTATTAATTAAAATTTCCATATTGGTACAATTGCTCAGTTTTATTTGCTCAATTCATCAGGACATAATAAAACAACGAACAGTCGAGTGAAAGTTTTGATTGATGCCACAAAAAGTTCCTGTTTCCTGGAACAAATGAAATTGAAATAGTCCTGAATCTTAAAGGACACGCACGTGCAATTTGTCTGTGTTCAATGGGAATTGAATTTGAAACGGATTCTGGGAACAGGCTTTCTAGACGTTCATGACATTCTTGAAATGAATCTTGGTTCCGGTGGAGTTCCTTACATTTCCATTATACAATATAACACAAGTGGGCATTTTTAAAGGAGAATTGTTGAAATATATTTTTTCCAGGATTACGAAGAAATCCAATAACAGGAAGCAAACCAAATAATAATAAAAATGTTTTCGTGTTTCAACCAACGAGACTTTATCACATCTTGATCAACGTGGGTTTATTACAAGTTCAGTGTATCTTCAAGCATCTGGTGTATTGTACCGCGTGATGTATCCTTGTACATGTCAAATAACTTTTCAAATCAACTTGTGAAGAGTATCCTGATCCAGATCCGAGACAACAAACTTGATTCTATCACCTTCACGTAATGGACATTCGTCAATTTTGGAAACTTTCCCTTCGATCACAAGAAATCAACAATTCTGTACACTTAATTGGACGATACATCAATTTCAGGACGACGTAGATTACACAAAAAAACACTGCTTATAAATACCAGTATGTACGAAATAAGGAAAAAGGACACGAAGATTTACAAACATTTGTAATTCTCGTGAAAAATTCAGATCACTCTCGGGAATGAAATTTTATTAAAGAAGTTTTTCAAAAACTTCTTCTCAAAGAAATCACTGCCATCATAACGAAGTTACAAAGTTAACATGATAACGTCTAGTGTTTATTGTTGAATGCAGGAAAATTTGACTACAATAGGATTAAGTCTTGTAAAAGTTTTGGGAAATGTTGAAAATTGTGGTTGTAAAATGAAAATTTCGACAAGCAGGAGACACACAACTGTCGTCGACATGCACAAAGTATTGCATCGCGCAGCAACGCACGTAACAAACTGTCACTGGTGGCTTATGCCTTGGACAGACGGAACAGTTTGAACTGGTTCATGACGACAAGTTTGGCATTTTTGAAGTTGTTCAACGCTTGCGACAGGCGACTTATTCTAAAGTGAGTTACTGTCGTTACTATTTTGACGGTTAAAATGGAAACTGCGAGAATTGAAATTACTATTTTTCTTTTTGCTTTTTGCGAAGAAGAAGTGACAAGATATTTGGAATAATTTTACAATTTCCGGAGGAATTTTCAACTTTTCCTGGTTTTCTCGTCAAAGAAGATTCTAGTACAATTTCTGATTTTCTCACTTTCACTTCTCGGTTTTCTGGAAGACGTCGCCAACATGATTCAAAACTCGCTTAAACCCATTTGAACTGGTTCAATTTTGGGATCTTTGAGCCAGTCTTGAACTGGTTCTCCCATACAAATTTGAACTGAAAAGCGAATCATTATACAATTTGTTCTTAATTAATTTGAATGAATAAAATTTTAGCTTTGCTTATTTAAGCTGGTGTAATTAAATGAAAACTTTACAACCCAAATCGATAAGTTCCTCAAATCCGGTTCAGTACAACATCCGGTTAAAGTGAAAAAACTGAAAGTTTGTGAACATAGGAAGGAGAATCAGTAGAATGTTCGTTCTGAAACTGTCTCTCGTTAAGGACGATGCTAATGATGTGTGTAGCCTTTGTGAGGTGGCTTCATAGGAAGTGGTCTAAAAATAGAAGAATCTCGACTGAACGCTACAAGAGGAAGATTAAAACAAATAAACTTTTGTGTGTGAAAGTTTTCCATTGGTAGAGAAAGTTTTTTAGTAGCTACCACCACGAAATGACGTTCTTCTGGTGAAGTTTTGTAGCATTTTAAGAAGAGAAACATTCGAAATCATGTACATAAAACTGAACTATTTGAAGTTTTTGAAAATTTCCAAAAAATAACGTTTTAAAACTTGATTTTATTGCTGTGGAATTTACATTTAGGAAAGTTGAGAAAGTTTTCATTTGGAAATATTCATTCGACACGTGTTGGATGAAAGTTTGTTAAGAACATTTTTCCATGTCGTTTCGAGTTTAATTAACAATCTTAATATCGGTCGTGAAGCAGTAATTCACTGTCTGAAAGCGGGGAAAATTCATTTTATGTAGATCAATCACAGAATGAATTTCTCTCCGCTTCTTGGAAATGAATTTCATTCGCCGGAGAATGGGATTAACTCTCTGAAAGTGGGGAAAATTCAATTTCTACATGACGTCATAAATATCTGAACAAATACTTACATCCCAAAGATCCAGATCCAGTTTAGTGCTTGAATTCTTGTTTCTCTTGATTTTGTCTTTTGATTTCTTCGTCTCCGCCATTTCGTCGGTGTTTATCCTTGTTTCAACAGAGTTTTAAGTGAAAATCTTGTAATCTTGTACTGATGATTTTTGATAATTTAAGATTTTCTATTTTCAATTTTCAACGATTTCAAATTTGAAATTTTCCGATCTACATTTTCGAATTTTCGCATTCAATCGAATTTCAAACGCAACCAACCTCACTCCGTTCGTTCTTATTCAAATGCAATGTAGTGCAACACGAAGTAGAATTTTTCCAATCAATTGACGTAATAATCTTTAAACGGATTTTCATGTACAGTGATTATATCAAATGGTATGTATCGGTATGACGTCATTATTCAAAATTGATCGTTTTATAATTTTCCAGATTAGAAAATGTTTGTTGAATCGCTGCCAGTTTCCCACACTCATTCAACTCGAGTGTTCCAGTTTTGGTTTGAGTTCATCTGATGGCTTCAGTCCCGTGTGTATCATGATGTCCTGCAAATAAATACGGGTAAAAAATAGACTTTAGCCTTATTGTGCAAAGGATATAAATATGTAAATTATGAATTTAATGTCGACTAAACAAGTGACCTGTGGATTCATCATACACGGAGTTGGTACTTGAAGTTCGAATTTAATTAAAACAAACAACTACCACGTGTCAAGGATTTAAGACTCTATAAGGAAGAGTTGTCGACAACAATAACAGGACAGAAAAACAAAAATTTGGTTAAATTTATAGCCTTATTTTCGTACGTCATACTTCATTTGTGTAATCTCAAAGGAAACGTAGATAAATCACAAGAATGTGTTTTGTCTGACTCAAGGATAGGAAGGACGAATTCCGTCTTTACCTCAAGGTGAAATTCTGTTGTTTTATTTTAGGAAATTCGACACGACAAATGCCGGGAATGTCCTGATTGAATGGAATTTTAACGTCAAAGACAAACTGTTAGATGCTCATCTTTTTCTAATTAAAGGAAACATCTCGAAGCACGCACAATTTCCTAATAATACTTCCCCAAATAAATTTCAGCTTTTCAGTATTCATCACATCATGAAGGATGTGTGTTCATGTCTCGAAATACGTATATCCTTTTGTATATTAAACAACACAGTAATGAGTCGTAGAAAATTTTTATTGTCTTAATTGAATCATCTTGAAAATGTCGAAAAGCTGCTACGATTTCTGTGCACGTCTGCACCAGTGAATGACTAAAATAAACAACAGGACGAAACAAGATGGATGGATGAAGGATACGTGTTGGTGTGATGCAATGATATTTGTTAATTAATAGACCTCATCATTATGGATTGTGTGTGCCTTCGGAATCCTACGTTCTCACTGAAGCCTATTCAATGAACAGACTGAAATTAAATTCAGTACGAGATGGATTAAACGGTGTTAATGAACTACTAACTTCGACATAAACCGAAAAAGGATAATGTGAATGTCACATCCTTTACATAAAATGAATTCACAGCATGTTGCCATCGTTCTGTTGTAACAAACTTCTTACACTACTCACAAGCACCAACACGCAATCACGTAATGTGAAATAGTTTAAGGACATTTTCATGTTAACATGTTTTAAAATATTTTCCAGTTGAGTAAATCACATCCTGTGACTAGAATAAGATGACGAATTCGGATTTGCTTCGTTACATAATGTAATACATTAAATAAATTTAACAAATGTGTACTTTGTATGTATCGCTACAAACCCTTTATTGATTTGTTACATAACATGAACGCCTATAAATACTTTGAGGAAAATAAATCGTTTTATTTTCTTTTAGATGATTGATTATCCTTCAAAATTCTAATTCAAGAAAAATTAATAATACATCATTTTAAAATCTACAGATATAAAAATGATTTTGGTAAACTACTAAACAAAGCAGCAGTTGCCCAGATTTTATTCAATTGTTGCTCAACGGTGTTTACAAAAGTGTCAAATCGATTCAAGCACACGCTAACACAGCGGCACACACATCCGATCAACGTGTCGCTTGCCATTTGCATCTCGCTTGCTCTAGAGTCGGAACACGATAAAGATTGTGTCCACTCACACTACAATAGAAAACAATCAAATTTGAATAAAAACTAAATTGGACAAGTGAGAACTGCGTAAGCGATAAAACTCTTTGAATGAGAGTAATTGCCTTGCCCATTGCCTTGTCATTATTCATCTCTGCAAGCTAGAAACTCTGGTTAGTGAGAAACCTCCATAAGCGAAAAAGACACTGCGGTCCCTTGAATATAATTTCATAAAAGATTCATTCTGGTAATGACCCTTGCACGGTTGCATTCTGAGAAACAAAACCTCAAATCGTCTAAATGTGAATGGAAAAATAAACATTTCAACTAAAATTATCGCGAAATCCGTTAAAAATAGCCACAAATTCAACATGTGACTGTCTATGAAAATAAGCAAATTAATTTAATGGCAATTGGAATACGAAGATATCTTATATGGCAACTATAATTTTTGTAAAATCTTTGAAATGTTTATTTTGCAAACCGTCAATAAAAGTCACAAACAGAAAAATATTGTTATCCGCCATATTGTTGCGAAATAAAATCACACAAAATGGCGGTGAAAATGAAATGAAAACTATTTCCAGATTTTTCGCAAACACAATATTATCTTTATATTCTCAAACGCAATTAAATCTTCTGAAATTGAAGTGTATTTTTGTAATTAAATCGTAATAGTGATCGGAATTATTCAAGGCCGTTTGATCGTCTCGCTGAAACACTCATTTGGTTTGCCAAAACGGAAGTTGTCCACACTACAAACGGATGTGAAATGCAGCGATGTGCATAACGTCAACATAACCTCGATTTTTGGAATGGAATTTTCGTGGGGAAAGAACATAACCAAAGAGTTTTTGATGATTTCAAATGATTTCATTAATTAATAATTCTAAAAATAATTTGAAAATTATTTGAGTCATGCATCAAATGATTGATTCACAGTAATGATCATATTTGTGTTAGTGATTTTATCTCAGTGTGTGTGCAACTACTTCACGGCGACACTATTTCACTGACGCAATCATTTCTCTCAAGTTTATGCGAAACTTGAAATTTCGAAACCATTAAAAAAATGAAACGAACCTTGTACACGTGTAAGTTTGAGAAAGCTTTATTTAATTTTAGATTGGAAAAGTTTCTTCTGTCAATGCAAATGCCAGGACGAAATTTCTTTAACATCAGGGAATTTTCCAAACTTCAATTTAAAACAACCTCAAAGGCAGAATGCAATGGCAAAAAAAATAAAAAATTTATATAAGAGATAAAAGTTTCTAATCAACATTTCTTTAGTATATGTTACTAAGAAAAGTCCTGATTGCAGGCACTTGTTCTCAGGACAATTCGAGGAAGTCCTTTTCATGTCATCGTCTTTAATTTATCCGACTTGGATTCGAGGCTTTTATCATGTTGGTATGGTCAAGTTCATGTTATACAAATTTTTCTTAAGAAATGTCCTTCGATGATGTCCTTTAATTGGGTTTCATCATGAAATATTGGTATCGTCCTTGTTCATCAGAATATGATTATTACAATCATGGAAATTATCCTTCGAGAAGTGCGTATAGTTATGTGTCGTGATATACCAGTCCTTTTTAGACCTAAAAATATCCTTGAAAGGAATAAAAATCGATGTGAAGGAGCTGCTTTAACCTTTACAAAAATGAATCTAATTTCATTCCCCACAGATTTAGTGGAAGTTGTTGAGGTTGCTTTCAAATTAATATCACAGTCGATTTAAGGACCTGAAAAAGGATAATCGCGAATTCCCACAAGAAGCGATTCAATGAGCTCAAGTGCGACGTGTACTGGAGGAATTCTCTTTCCACTAAATCACCATTCAATTTGCATAAGTCGATAGTTGAATCGGATATTATATCCTTTGAACACTTTTTAATCGTGTAAAATCCGACGCGGGCAAAGAACGTCTTTATTTGCTTTCATATCTCCAGCACGGTTTTCCCATTTAGTAATTTAAATATTTGTATAATATAGAATTTTGTTTTGATTGAATTTTAAATGAGATATATGGATGCGATTACACGATCATTCTCATCGAAAATTATTTACATTCCAAAAACTGTTTATTTAATTTAACGAATCTCTTACAAGAAACGAGATAAATATTTTTTACAATGTAGAACTGAGAGAAATTGTTCAATTCCATGCTAATGTGCAAAAGTCAAAAACAACTTTGACAGTTGAATACAAAATTGAATGTTGAAAACGAAATGTTCCTTTCTCACTTTGTTCTTAACAAACTATACTGTTGTGAATGAACGACGAACGTCAATCGATTTTTCACAAGAAATGAAATCCGATCCAATTTGCTGTGGTAAATGACATGAATTAAATTCGATTCTTCGAATTTTGTTCATTCCAAGAACTGATTGCTTCGGATAATTAGAAGAGTCGTTGAGACACAGATATTTTCTGTACTTTAATTAATACGTTCCATTTCTTAATTATTTCCCGAAACACGAAAAAAAAATGTATATCCTCTAAGGATGCAACTGGTTTTAATTGGAAATGGGATCTGAGATCATTTTGTGCTTATCAAATATTAAGTTTTTCTCAAAAATAATTAACAAATCAAATGGAATTAATTGTTCTGGTTAACTTTAAACTTGATTTGTGAATTGTTGTGGTTATGAATCTAATGATCTTGAATTTGTCCGTCACAAGACGTAAGTTCTATAACAGTGCAATGAGAAAATTTACACAAAAACGCTAATCATTTCCCGGAAGACGTTGAGTACATTTCCAGTACATTCCATATCATCTAGAAACACTTTGATCTTCTACGAGTACGATATAATACAATTCGTTAGGGATCCTTGGAATTGCTGTATCACACAAATTTTTATGCTGATACATAAATAAAACAATTTCTTAAAGAAGCGAATTCCGGCAGTTTCTAATAAAAATTTTCCCATTCACAATCCTCAAGACGTTTTGTATATAAATAAAACGAAATAAAACGAAAATAAAATAAAATAAACTAGTTCCATCGAATTCGTACGGGTTTCAATCGACTGTATCTCATAAAAAGTACACTTCATCCAAGAGCTTCTCTATGCATACCCGCAAGTGGTTTATATTTCTTGTATCGGAATCCTTTGGCAGTCTTCCCACTCGAAACATTCCATATATAAAAGGATTTTATTCCTATCAAGAATCGTGTTCTGAATGGGTTTTCGTTAAAAATTTATTTCATTTCCTTAAAGGTGCAATCGATTTATAACCAGACACACTTGAATCCCAGCCGCTACATGGGGCTGCTATCAAGGATAACAGTCAGCAATGAATTGTAAGGACTCATAAAATAATCAATTTGTTGCATCACAAAAACAACAGGATGATACAGAATTTTATCCTTTTCTAACACAGATTTCCTTCTACGGATTACCCTCACGCCATGAAAATTTGACGAAACTTTCTTCAACTCTCAACTACACATCAAAATTGAAAATGATAATGAAGAGAATAGCAATGATCTGTGATGCATCAAACCCCTCTGTATGTATTGACAAGCCATGAAGTGAGTTTTGTTGACGTGTGATGTGTGATGCATCACAACCCTCTGTATGTATTGACAAGCCATGAAGTGAGTTTTGTTGACGTGTGATCTGTGATGCATCAAAACCCTCTGTATGTATTGACAAGCCATGAAGTGAGTTTAGGCGATGTATGAGAGTAGTCCAAATGTGACGTTTCATACTTCTTCGATATGACAGCCGGACTACTTTCGTTAAATCATCATGAGTCATCAAGACACTTCGATGAAGTCCTACAAAAGCAACAGGACATAGAAGAAATGCAAAAATCAACGGGTAAATTCCGGCATGCCTTCCGATTCAATTGTGATTGTGAATTGTTTTTCTTTTTGCGAGAACTGTCAGCACTCCGCCATTGTAGTCACGTTCCAATATGGAACAGGATTCAAGAAAATTATTGCATTCAATGCTAACGTAATAATGTTTTGCAAATAAACACAAGACGAACCTTATAACTACAGATACGAGTATGTTACAATAGCAAATGAATTCATTTTGTTTCTATTGACAGGACTAGACGTACTGTTTATCAGGACAAACGAATGAATATAATTCGATTAGTATCCTTTTATGAATTTCGAATTTAATTGATATCTAAACTTTGTGAATTCAATATCCTCAACAAGAAACCACTTCCACTCGACTGTATTCATTCAAATGCAAAATTGTAGGCAATCAAAGCCAACAGGTGAGTTATGCGAATTGAATTGAAACATTTAAGTGTCATTATGTTGGAAAATTCATCTTTCTACTTGATGTAAGTGTTGTAATTGATCCAACAATAATAACACCAACTGGCAATTCCCACCTGACGTCCATTTTAAAGTTTAACACGATTATATCCTGTAGCATTTACATGATAAATCCACTAAAATTGAAATTGTTGCTTTCACTTGCACTTAACAATTCAACATTTTCCACGTGATAAATGAATTTTTGAAATTTTTCCACGTCAACCTGTGGAAATGTACGTGATTTTATGATGCTTTGTCAGATATCCATTTGTCAATAGAGATCCTCTTGACGTAGATTAACAATCAGAAAGTACCTACAATGTTGTTACTTCCGAGTGAGTGACGCTTATTCCATTTTTGGAGCAAACATGTTCTGCTGAAACTACTAAAACATTCATCTGACAAGCGACAGGAGGTTCTGGGAACAATTCATGTCAAATTCCTCATCTGGAACATTTCTTGTGCAATGTCAATTACCACCTGTGGCTGACATGACTTCTAGTCGTGTAAATATTCGTATTGTCATTAGGGAATGCTCACATCCCAACGTGAACGTGCAAGTGGGAGATCTTCGCTCTTCGGAGAGCGATTTCACGAGAACAACGTGAGAGTGATTTTTTATCCCTTCCTCACATATGGAGTGAAGCATCAATCCTTCTCTTGTGATTGTGAACGTTCCTTGTGATTGAATGTCAAGTGTAGTGATGTGTCAAAATGCCAACCAGAATTTGAATCAGGAATTTCGTTGTGCAGTCATTTTTATAACAGTTACTGCAGTCTGTCCATCTCTGGCATGTTACTATTAAGAAGTCCCCTGAAGGAAGTCCTCCTCAGTCAGTCAGAGTTAGTCTGTCAGTCAGTTACAAGAAGCCTTCCGCACAACTTTATTCTCCTTCGGTATTCGTTGTTCTTTGTATTGTTAAAGTTAATTTAAATAAAGGAGAGTTTGTATTTGTCACACTTTTATGACATAACCCACTGTTAAAGCTTCCTGTTTCATCCGTAATTACTGTGAATTGGTCAAGTATCATGTTATTATCACTTCTAAATGAAAATTTCACCTTTTAACTTACAGGTTAAACTGTTATTACATAAATTACATTCAGAAATGTTAGTAATAGACAGCTGAAAATTACAAGAAACTGACAAATAATAGTAGGTCACAAACAAACAAAATGAAGAAGTTGAAGTTTCCGAAACGTGAAACCCTTTCAACCGACTCTGAACTGGGTTACGGATAAGCATATTAAAATGATAATTGAATGAGAAGGAATATTTACGACAAATCAAGGGTTCAAATTGAAGGAGATTTTGTTATCCCCCGAATCATTAAGGATGTGATTATAGTTTATTTGAACAGGATTTAATTTCTGGCCAGGTCAACAGAGGATAAATGGAAGGGATGTGGAGCACAATAAAAGTCCCACATAAAATCACTTTATCCGTTGAGGCGAAAATCTGTCATCTTCATCAGGTTGTTTAAAGTTTTAATGACATTTAACGTCCTTACTATAAACCCACATGATATGAAGTTCAAGAAGCACATATCCAGGACACTTGTGGAACTGTTGAATCGAATGCTAATAAAAGTATTTTTATGAACAGCACAGTACTATATCTTAGGATATTCCCATGCCAGTGCCAGAAAATGGAAAGGATTTATTTGTGCAAACATCTGGAGTGCCAGAAGGTTGGAGATACGAGTATGTAGTTTCTTTTTTTGAACGGATCATGGTTCCGCAAATCCCAACCATGATGTATTGTGTTGCTTGTCAAAGCGTGTAATTTACTTGTTTTAGCTACAAGAAAACTGTGACGAGTTACTAAGTTTAAGAATCTGTTCAATGAAAACAAAAAATGTCTTTTGGAGTAAACATTTCCAGAACTTATACCTTATACCCCCAGGCCCCAAGGAAACTGGGTATAAAGTTGAAGTGCTTTTCATGAACTTTACATTGTTTGATTGTTAAATTTCTTGGAAAGGGTAACTGACTCTGTTTGTTTTTCTGCTTCTTCGGAAAATTCATTTTCTTTTACTTTCAACAACTTAAAATTCTGGGAGGAATTAAAGCACCACAAAACGTTTCTTTTTATTCAAATCCAATTCAAATCAGAATATATTCAAATAAACTCATTGAATTCGTGTTTGAATTTGAAATTCGTTCACAGCCGCCATCTTTTTCGCTGAGTTACATTTCAGCCAATCATCGCGTCAGTCGAAATGGAAGAAAATGACTTTTCCCAACCCAATTGGAGTAGTGTCAATTTGGGGCAAATTCAATTTTCTCCGAGGAACAATTTTATGGAATTTCTTTAAGAATTGTGGAAAAATAAAGACAATTCTCGGGAAACATTTTACACTAGTGGTTAAGAGGAGACTCCATTGCAATTTGTACTATGATTGTTTTTCTCATTATTTCAACATAAATTTCCTTTGAAAGAATTCAAAACAGTGCGTGTCTCAAAGAAACATATTTCGTTTGACATTTGTGAGGAACGACAACAATAGAAAGTCCCGTTACGCGTTTCACATTTTGCTAATTTTTTGTTTTCCTGCATTTTATGTGTTTGAATTTTGAACTGACTAGTTGAAATTAAATAAATGAAGAATTTATAAATGTTTTTTAAAAAGGTCCAGAATTAATTCCACAATCGAAGGTACAATAGAATAATAATTTGAGGAAATTTCCAGGCCATTTTCAGGTTTAAAGTCGAAATATTTCTTTCCGGAAAAGATTCAGGACGGATTTATTACATAAAGGATCTTTTCCATTCCAGGAACAAGGATAATTCGATGAAATCCTCAGCCTTATACATACATGTGGAATATCTGTGGATATTTGAAACTGTACGAGGGTTATACGGTTCAAGATGTAAGCGTTTTTGGTGGAAGTCGTTTTAGGAAATCCGTGATCAGCATACGATGATACGAAGGCAGGACCTACAGTTGAGAAATCAAAGACCATTTAGAGCAATCAGGACATGTGTTTATTTACAATTTCACGTACTAAGAAATTCCCAGAACCGTATCATTTCAATGGGATATGTGTAAAAGCAATTGAGGAAGTACCAAGGACCTCCTGTGGAGACCGTTTCTCATCCAGATCCAGATAGACCCGAAATGAGACAAGAATTACTGAAAAATCCATCAAAATCATTTTCATTCATGAAGGGGAAAAGCTTATTTCCCTCTAGAAAGGAAAACAACAACTTGAGATGAAAATTTTTGATTGGATTTTCTTCCTCTTTACCCTAGAAAAGTCCCTTGCTAATCCTTGTGAATGAATATGATTATTTGACGAATTTTCTATGAGGGTACTTAATGTTCTAAATGGGATTTAGGATGTTTAAGTGTGTTTATTGAATTTAAATTCAGGTTAACATATGTTAATGCGACGTGCACTTGATTTTTGAAAAATTTAAAGGAAGAAACTTCAATTTAGTTAAAAGTCCTTTAGAACTGATTAAAATGCACTTTTTCAATTTAAGAGAAAGTTTTCATTTTAAGCAAAATATTTTTATCATTTGCAGTTGCATAACACCAACCAGGATCCAACTGATTTACTATTATATAAAGTAAAGGTCATAAGCTGCAGTAACATGTAGCACAGCACAAGAAGAAGCATCATCTTCAGGATCCAATAAACCTCCACAAATTCGTCCTTAAACTCAGTTCAAGGAACAATTCTCAATGACACGATGATTTTTAGTGCAACAACAGCATGAAAAAATTATATTAATTAAATGTATTCCATTAACTTTAAATACATTAACACACATGTGTGTGTATCCTGCACATCCTGACGCATATAAACGCATTCGTCCTTCGCATTAAGGATGCATAATACATAATTTAAGTGAGAGTGGTTTGGTTAGTAATTTGAAAATTATAAAACAATCCAAACCTGATGAAAATGTTTGAAGGTGAATTTTCGTTTTCGTTTTATATCCTTTTAAAAAACGCCACAAACTTTTGCAGATACGTTATAATCCTTAAATTCTGGTGTTATTGATACACTTTTGCATCGGATATACACATCCCAGCATATATAACTATCCAACACGTATATAAAGGTGATAACGTCTACAAATATATTTCAAATATTCACTTCAACTATTCATGTATTGCACTCCCACACGATGTATGCATTGGGAAAACTGGAAAATCTGTTATCATATTGAATTACATCCTATTCACTGCGGATTTTATTTAGTATTCATTAAAAAACAAATTTGCACAAATTGTTTTATCACTTCACAATTGGAAATTGAAATTTCAAAATTTTCGTATTGAAATAATTTTTCAAATTTCACTTCTACCGTTAATTAATTAAGTGTTTTTCTTTTCAATTTGAAAAATTAAGGAGGAGCTACCCAGTACGCTTCCGACTGGCACAGATGGCATTTTAAACGAGACTGCTGGATCAGGCTCCCGCTGGAGGAAAGTGCACACTAGAAGATAAAAACACTCACAAATGTAGTTATTATGTGTATATTATATACTAAAAATGAAATTTTATTTCTATAGCAAGATAAATGTTGAGCCTGCTATAACCGAGTTACCTATCCTTACACAATGTTCTCGATGGATACACACCGTTTCGTCTATGGAGCTTATTGTGCAAAGCACTGAAACACATGAAAGCATGTAAAACTGATAATACGAGTATTTTGTGCATTTCGGATGAAAAAGCTTTGATGCTGCATTGATTCCAGGTTTTTCCAAATGAAATTATGAAATTAATTTTTCGTTGTATTTGTTTGAAAGCTCATCATTATCACCCACGTTCAAGCACATGTTCAATCAGCTGAATTGCAATATGAAATTATATTCAGCTGATTGTGTGAAAATGTATTAGTGATACAGCTTCCGATGTGCATCTCTGTGGAAAAGTTTTTGTTCAATGAATGAAAAGCTCAAATTTGTCGTGATGCTTTTTGTATTTGATTTATGTATTGTACATCACCTACATTTGTTTGTGTTTGTTCCACAGATAGACAGCGAATCCTTCAAACATATCAAAACCTTTCATATTTCATCAAATTTACTTTCAGATACTGGTTGCTTTAATTCTTACGAATCATTAGAAAAACCAATTGGAATCTTCATGGATCCTACAATCGCGTCTCATACATAAAATTACATAAGAACGATGCAACACAGTACGTAGAGTATGGAAAAATCTGTTGCATTCACATCAACTCTCTACGGAGTAATGGAAAAAGCTTCATCTACACAGCAGCACCACATTCACGCTTGTCAGCTGAGTTCCATACAGACGGATGGGTACATTCCAGTTTTGGTCCTAATGGACGTCTCATGCATTTGACCTTGAAAGCTTTCCTCCAGATACACACATTTCGCTTATATTAATCATTTACAGATAGTGTTCGCCGGAATTAAAAGTACAAGAACTTGTCAACACTATCCTTCATTTTCGACATATCCGGAATAAACGTTGAATGTTTTCGATAAAGCTTAAAGTATTAGCGTTAGCTTAAATTAACATATAGTTCCTTGTCACTAACCTCCATTTGTAATCCTTCCTGTTCCAGTTGAGGAACATCCAATATGTCTCAACATTTGAAGCATTTTGTATGCCACTGTCAAGTTGCTCAATGTCCGACTGAGCCCTGGTGGCTGTCAAAATCAAAATCAATTGTTGCTCCATTTTGATAAACCTGCAAAAGTGTAAAAGTAAATAGAAAATTTATTTTATTAAATAATGTACAGACCACCAGACACTGACTCAGATGACGATGACTACGATGGATTCTCTTTTGGGGATGAAGTATATCAGTATGAAATTATTGACTGATATTTGTTAAATGCAAAATTTTTAGCGACCGGCTCGAGCAACTGCCTACGAAGTGTTCCATAACCAAAATGATATTGATAATAAACTCTACCGGCTGGTAGTTGATGGGGATCTTGAGGAATTGAAGGAAACACTGTTCACAATAAACTTCGATGTAAATTCACCCTTACAACGAGGTCTAACTCTACTCCATCACGCGGCAAAGTATGGACACTTGCACATGGTTGAACATTTACTTAATGTTGGAGCTAATCCGAATCGACAGGTTGATTCCACAACTCCTCTGATGGAAGCATGTTCATGCAACAAGAATGTCGAAGAAGCAAAACAAATCGTGGAGATGCTCCTGAAAGCAGGAGCTGTTGTAAATATTTCTGATAAATACGGAATGACTCCACTCATGTTTGCATGTGTCAATGGTCACGTTGAAGTTGTAAAGCTATTGTTACCCACATCATCGTTAGAATCATCCGACAATCAAGGCTGGACAGCAATATTCCATGCAATTGAAAACAATCAACAAGAAATAGTACAATTACTCATAAACGCCGGTGCTGATGTTAACATAACCAACCGGAAGGGATACACACCGCGACAGGTTGCACAGTTTCATGGATTCGAGGATATATTAACAATCATGCCAAGGGAGGAGTATCAATACTTTGTTCCACTAACTTTCTTGACGTACAACACTATACGTGACATGATTCCACAATTGTTCCCGCAGTCTGAAGTACCGGATTACTTTCCAGAAATTCATACAACACTCCAACATATGAAAATGGAAAATTATTTGAAGTATTTTGCACAGAACGAAATAACATTCCGTCAATTCCTCACAATGACTGACGATTATTTAAGAGACATCGGAATCAAATTTCCTTACCAACGGAAGAAGATTCTTTTAGGAATATTAAAGTGAGTTTGAAAACCATTTACGATACAAATTGATACAATTTCTCATCTAGTTATCACCTCAATAACCGATCCAAAAAGGCAATCACTCGTGTCAAGAGGAAAGGCAATGATACGTAAGGGAGCTGCATGAGTGTACTTTTGTCCGAAATCTTACAATTAATTTTGTAGATTCTACGATATCCTGGTGCTGGTAGGGAACCAAATCAAAAACATAGTTGCGATCAATGCATCCCTCGAATATGTACAAACAAATTTGAAGGAACAGAGATGCGGAACAGTGGATCCTGACAGGATACTGGAGTTGAAGAGAAACATTGCAAAATACAAGAAGACTCTTGCGGAAGTCCAGAAGACTTCAAAATACGTATGGAGTTTGATACGAAAAGTAAACATTTTTTGATTTAAAACATTTTCTTTCAGCTGGGTAGTCTCAGTCCGGATAGACCACCACTTTATATCGATTACAACGCATTTCTTAAGAAGAATAAGGAGCATCCCGTAAAGAAATATATAAAATATTCAGTTCTGCTTGGCGCTACATTCACTTACCTGTACATAAAGTTGAGGCGATAAATAAAAGACTGCAATCAGAAGTACTTTCAAATTCACTAAGTTATTTCACATTTTTAATTAAGGAGAAAATAAAAACGATTTTTAACCGAATTTTTACTTGATAAAACTTTAGATTGTAATTGAAGCAAAAATTCACTGTCATCTTTCGCCCGCCTTAACCCGATTTAGCGCCATTCGTGTGTTTCGATAATTGTGCTGCCAGACGAGAATTTTTCGATCTTTCTTGACATTTGGTTGTTTTGACAGAAGTCGCAATCTGCCCGGAAAATTAAATTCGGGACTACTGTGCCGAGTGAAATCCAGAGAATTTATTTATTAATAATATTTAACACTTTGAGAGGAGTCACATAAATAGTTCAGACATGCTTAGGCGAATTATATTCTCAAGAGTGAGTGTCAGTACATTTATCCATTAAAGATATTGCGTAACAATTCGTCAAATTTTATCAGACAAACACACTTCGTTGTTTCGCATCACATCAGGGAGGGAATCCTCCAGTTGATAAAAATGAACCGATACCAATCATTGACTTTGACGATCCCAAAGACTTGCCTCTCCCTGTGTATCCTGACAAACTAAATGAACCGCTTCATCAGCGCAAGCAACGGTGAGAAGTTATTAACCTAATAACAATTCAAGTTATCTCTAAAACCTCAAATCTTCAACAGACTTCTGTATCAGTCTCGTAAACGAGGAATGCTTGAAAATGATTTGCTCCTCAGTACATTCGCTGATAAACATTTGAAAGCATGGGACGCAGACAAGACAGCATTGTATGATAAACTGATCAACGGGCCAACGAATGATTGGGACATCTATTACTGGGCTACAGACACGAAGCCTACACCGCCGGAATACGATAACGAAATAATGGGATTGTTAAAGAAGCATGTCAAGAATGCTAGAAAAGAGCAGCGCTTGAGGCAGCCAGACATAGGTGATCCCTTTCCAAAGGAATGAAATGTATAAGGATAAAGGTTTTTGGTTTTTTAAGTTTTAAACTGTTTTAAGTTTTCTGTTTGTACAAAATTTAAATGAATAAAAATACTTACAATTCAGTCAACAACGCTCAAATACTTTGTACAAAGTCGGCAAGTTTGTCAATTCAATGAAACACTTTTTCAATTTAATATCAGGAATGAGACAGTTCTTGAAACCGGGATAAATGATATGTTCTATAATCCATCTGTGTTTCTTTGTTCCTTCTTCAGTGACTGGGAAATATGCATAAAAATTTGCTGTTTCTTGGCAAAATGTTTGGAAACATTCCTCTTCTTCGTTCCACTCAACTTCGGTGGACAATCGCAAAATGTACAGAGGAAGGCGACACATTGGTGGTATATAATTGTCGAGAAGAATCGGAAGTGTTTCTAACTTCCCATTTTCACTTATAGTAAGTCCAAAGTACTCTTTCATTATTCCTGACTTGTCAGTCAAGATTTCAACTATTCTGTCTGCCAATTCATCTTTATCGCCATCGTTTTCACACCATCCACTTTCTGGCGAATCAAGTGCAATAATAGCTAGTTCCTTCAAATCTAGTGGCTTATTGAACTTCAGGACTTTGAAGTTTTCGAAATTGTAAAGTAGAAGTTGATAGAATAAGTGTTCGCTGAAATTATTACGGAATTATTATAACATTAGGATACTGAATAAAGTTACCTCAAAGTCTTCGTATCGACCATAAGCAATCTTGTCTCATGTTGCACTAAAGCATATGTGTTATCAACAACGCCAACAAACACCATATCCTTCAAAATAGCTCGTAAGTTTGATGAACAAGCACTTTCTACTTCTTTTCTCATATTTAAAATACTAGACAATTCAGTGGGTTTCCTCTTCATAACAACGGTTTTGTTCATCTTATCGGCTATTAGGGAATCTTTCACTGTACTAATCAAATCCTTTAAGTCATTTGAAGAGAAAAACTTCTCCAATCTTTGTTCCTTCGAATCAGTTCTTATGAATTCGTTCTGCTTTGGAGCTTTAGCAGCAGGACTCTCTTCTTTTACAATTGTTTCGTCAAAGTCACCTGGTAAACGAGTTTGCTTGTAATATGTTCTTGCACCCTTAGACCCCAAAAGTTTCATTTCAACATGAGCCTTTATTTTCTCAATTATTTCATCTTCATGTAGAAAATGAACTTCATGCTTTGTGGGATGGACATTGACATCAACGATTGTCGGATCTAGAGTGATACTCATGTATATAAATGGAAAATTTCCTTTCGGTAAGTGCATGTTGTAGACAGAATCTAGTGCAGATTTGAGTGCTAAAATTTACAAAAGTTAATAATAGTTGCATTCATTTACACTCGTTACTCACAAGCTGATTCTACAAGCCGGTGGTTGATGAAGAGAAGCATTATTCCTTTTTTCGATGAATAGTTCACATCAGTAATGTAGCCGTTCATTGAAAACTGATGAACATCGTCCTTCAAACTTACACTTGTCAAATCATTTCCGATATTTTTACCATAAATCAGTTTAATGTTATCTATCTGACTACTATTAGGTACTGTCTTCAAAGTTTGATTTTCACCAAACTTTTTCAGGACAAATCCTACGTTTGAATTATGTACAGCATATTTATTAACAACATCCAAAATTCTCTGGAATTCATCGTTAGGAGATTTAAGCACTTGTTTTCGTTGAGGTACGTTGTAGAATAGATCTTCAACGGTTATAATAGTTCCCTGATTACCAGCACATGGCTTCAAGGTACCTTGGAGTTTCCCATTTTCATAAGAGGCTCTAGAAGAGAAAATAAATCTTATAATATCCAAATAAATATACTTATTACTTACTTATAAGCACATATATCTTGTACTGTTTTAGTTTGAATACTTAAACGAGCTACATAACTAACACTCGCCAAAGCTTCACCACGAAATCCGAACGTTGAAATCGTAGAGAGGTCTTCAAATGTTTCCAACTTAGATGTAGTGAAACGTTCACAAACTATGTCAAGATCTTCTTTTCGAATTCCTGTTCCATTATCTTGTATTTGGAGTAGCTTTAAACCACCAGATTTCACTGTTATTTGTATATAAGTGGATTTTGCATCCAAACTTAAAGAGGATAAAGTACAGTCAATCCGGATGAAAACAAAATTTTAAATGTTTACCTGTTCTCAAGTAACTCTTTAAGTGCATTTGCTGGCCTCTGAATGATTTCTCCAGCTGCTATTTTGTTCACAACAGAATCATCTAGTTTCTTTATTTGTCCTGGTTCCATTTTTTCTTCATATTTTCACAAATTTCTTAAATTAACGAAGCGACACATCCGAAACACTGTGAACGAGAAAGTGAGGTTAGAATTTTATTTGAAGTTTGAGGATACAGAAGGCTGCATCATGTCAATTTTCCTGAAATTTTGTTATAATTCTAAGCAATCTTATTGTGTATTCAAGGAAATCACTAAATTTAAACACAATGGGATGAAAACTCGGAAATTACACATCAACACACCATTGGAAGCTATTCAATCAACAATGAATATATTTGATAGAAACGCCAAGAAGCTGCAACGAGAGAGATCAGCTAATAAGTAAGTATTTCCTTGTTCAAACCATAAGTAACGAATGTCTTTTCAATCAGTGCAGATGTTGAACTTTACGATTATTTAAAGGAGGAAGTGGGTTATAGAGTGGCTGACAGAATACTTGATATAAAGAAGGACATAAAACTGGCAGCAGATATAGGATGCAACCGAGGATTTGTGTCCAGGCATGTCTTGGCGGATAGTGTGGAACATTTGTTACTGTGTGACATCAGTCCGACAATGCTTGAACAAGCTCAAGGAACACCTGGGTTAAAAGTAACTAAAAAACTAATGGATGAAGAGCATTTAGAGGTAGCATTCTTGAAATTTTGGTTACAAATTGAATTTTGTCTGTTTCCTACTGTAGTTTGAAGAGAATTCCTTGGATCTTGTTGTGTCTAGCTTGAGTTTACATTGGGTAAACAATCTTCCCGGATGCTTTAGTGCAATAATCAAAGGTCTAAAATCAGATGGAGTGTTTTTAGCTTCAATGTTTGGAGGTGACACTCTGTATGAACTGAGGTCTTCCCTGCAATTGGCAGAACTTGAAAGAAAAGGCGGAATCTCACCGCACATATCACCGTTTACACAAGTAAGACACTGAGGAAATGTTATATAACTTACACTGACGTGAAATCAGTAGATCAGAGATGTTGGTGCTCTTCTCAATCAAGCTGGCTTTACAATGCTCACAATTGATACAGACGAAATCGTCATTGGCTATCCGACTATGTTCGAACTAATGGCTGATATTAAAGGCATGGGTGAAAGTAATGCAGCATTTAACAGACCTGCTCACATTAGCCGTGATACGTTGATGGCAGCTGCTGCAATATATCAAGATTTATATGGAAAGGTGTTCAAGCATCTTCAAACTTTTGTGCAAATTAACTTACAATATTGAATTTTAATTACAGGATAATGGAATATCAGCAACCTTTCAAATTATTTACTTTGTTGGCTGGAAACCGTCACCGGATCAACCCAAACCCCTGCCCAGAGGATCAGGAGAAGTGTCGCTCAAGGATTTGGACAAAGTTATAAAGGGTGAAATAAAAACACAGAAGTAAAAACGCTTAAATTCTATGCATTTATCCTTCGTATTAAATGTTAAATAAAATTGCAAGCAAAGTCAAACAGTTTCAAAAACCTTTCATTTAACCGCCAAACGCTTACATTACAGCCACCTCTCTGTGATAATGTGAACTAAGCTAACGTAGAGACTGCAAGGAACGTAGAAACAACCAATTGAAGTAATAGCCACAGGAATGAAGGTGTGAATTTTCGTTCATTTGTGCATTTAATATCGAGTTTTGAAGATTTTTACAACATATCTGTTCAAATTTACAGCCGACACCCCGATTTTAGGAGAATTTTATAGCTAAAATGATATTTACGAACTAAAATTGCAACTTCTGGTTCACTCATTTGTATGAGGTATGAGATAGAGCCATTCCTGTTGTTATTATTTCAATGATCTCAGGTGACACTTCGACTTCTTGTTTGTTAGTAAAGAAACACCGTTTTAGAACTCCCAGAAAGAAATATTTTGATTTGCCTTTGCATTGAAATGGCGACGCCAGAATAATTTTCACTAAAATAATTGTGAATGAAACTGAAATGGTTAAAAATAAGTAATAAATAAAAGGATTAAAAACAATGTAACCGAAATAGGTTTGTGTAAAAACAGGAAAAATTCACAGATTCATCACGGAAAATTTTATGCGTGTGAAGGTTTCATTTGTGTACGTAGTTGGGTTCTTTTACTCCAGAGAGTAGAAAGTATGTTGTGTGTTGGATTTGTTGGTATTCTTCGTAAAACAAAATTTTGATTTCAGGTAAAAAGACGAAATTGATTTGACGAAAAACGAATTTTCCTTGGATTGGAAGGTGAGAGGAAATGGCGGGAAGTATTGTTAAATGGTGGAAGCATAAATTTCTCGGAGGATATAAACAATTTTCAGCACTTCAAGACTGTGCAACAGATTGTGAAGAAAATGTTGTACCAAACAGAGCACCATCATCGTGTAGTGCACCACCAGATTTGTTGCTTCTCAACGATAAAGATCCATGCCAAATGAATCCATATGGTAATGGTTGTAGATCTTCTAGAAACAAAGAGAAAAATCTGAGAAAACACTACGTGAGACATGATGAAGGTGAAAAGATTTCAAGTAATCACAGTGGAAAAGGGCAGAGTGAACTTACCTGTGACGTATCCGTTGAAGGCGATACGTCAAGTCAATCGTTGCAATTTTCATTTACATTCTACGATTTGGATGGACATCATGGTAAAATAACAAAAGATGACATTACAGGCATTGTGTACACCATATATGATTCGATTGGCAAGTCGATTGTTGTTCCGCATTACGGCAGTAAGACAATCAATGTTCGATTGACTGTTTCACCAGAAGGTGAAGTGAGCTCTAGTAGCAATGTTAACAAACAGATAACACCAGCTTCCACATCTGCTAATCGACAATGTTCTTACCACAGAACCAAAAAATACTCCAAGTCAGACGATGAAGACTACGAAGTACATGAGAGTAGTGATAACGATGGGTTTGTTCCCACACGAAGAGGAACAGTGGCTATGCATCGATTGCATAAGTCGTTGGGGACTCCAGCAACATGTGGTAAAGTTTGTTGTTCCGAGGGACAAGTGGTTAGTTGTGATAACTCACCTGGAGGTATGTTACAGAATTCCGAGGAACAAGTTAGATCGAAAAATCAAGATTGTGACAATGTTTACGAGAGCATTCCAAATTTGCGATTTGTCGGAAAGGATTCCAGAAAACCAGAACGCTTCGAATGCAAGGCACATACATCAATTCATCACGATAAAGTATTCAACGATTTGCGTGGAAAAGTGTTGAGAAGATCGCGAGAACATAAAGAGGAACATAACGAATCGAGGCAACGTAGTTTGTCAGTGGGGAACGAATACTCATGGAAGTTGAGGTCGAATCAACCACGTGTACAAGAACAAGCACGACGGAGTTCTAGAAATTCCCCAGAATGTTGGAACAGTGCTTTGAAACGAAACGATTTAATTGATATTATTCGCGAAAGTCTGGAGAAGAATCGATTATGTTTCCAACCGAATGGAAAATCTAGATCGAAAGAAAACTACAATCGGTATCGTCAACGTTCACACACAGTATCGCGTTTAGCAAATGAAAGCATAGAATCTCCATATAATGCAGGAATCCATCTTCAGCAATTAACAACCAGTCCCATTGTACAACCACACAAAAACACAAATGCAAATTTATGCGGATACGATTCATTCCTGCATGCAACGATTTGTGCATCGGGTAAAAACAATTCATCCTCCCCAAAGAACTACGGAAGTCCGAATAATCTGCAGAAAAGCAGCAGTAAACCACACAGAAACGGGCTACAAACTCAGCAGAATTCACCACAATTTCAAGGATACCAACGATTGAGTTCAAGTGAAGGTGCTCACAAACTCAACACTGCCCTCTTGAATGCCTTAAATCCTCAAATAACAGCTGAAGAGAAATTGAATCGTACAATATGTCATGTTGAGAAATGGTTAAATGAAAAAGAAGATAAAGCACCAGATCATAAATCTAACAAACACGCACTGGGTGAAAAGTTAAGGAAGGATGAGAAGAACTATGATAATTTGATCAATGCTAGATTTGGAGAGAAATCAACAAATTCACCGAAGAAGATTAATAACAACCTCCGGCGCATGCATCACACACAAGATAAGGTTCACACGAAACCAGTAGAAGTATCTGATAATATTCACAATGAAAATATTCTACAGCCTAAAAGTAAATTTGTAACTTTTATTCCCATCAATGTCGATCCAACTGAATGTGAAAACCTCATACATGGTACATCGGAAGAGGATATGCTGTCAGCAACATCACAAAATGATGATCACAAATCGAGCAGAGACAATGGAGAACATTGCAGTGGAACCGCATACTCAAACTGGAATAACTCAAATTCTACAATTCATCATTGCGTTCATGAACATATCCATCATCATTACCATCATTTCGAAGAAAAAGAAGACTGACAGCATATTGTTGGATGAAACGCCTGAACGAATTTTCATTAGCACAACTCAACTCAATTCAATTCATTTTCCAAACTTCTTGCCACGTTAAAGTTAAAGTTAATTACCTAATAAATAAAATTAAAATTATTAATTTAAGAATAAATTACTGTAAAAGATTTTTCATCATGCAAATATGTATACATTTATATTAACGGTTACGTTCCAGTTTCTATGAGACAACTTACAGACAACGACTCACTTTAATTACATACTAATCTCTTATACTGTAATGCTCATATTAGAATTACCTGCATTAAAACTCATATCACGATAGTTTTCAGTAATATTAATGATAATGATAATGATAAAAACAAGCACAATTCTCCTACATTTAAATTTATAGTTTAGCTCTCTACTAGTAGATATATTTACTTTTTTAAGAAAAAGGGAATTTATTTTTTAACTGATTACTTAATATATTTGATACCTTCATTTATATAGCTTTATATAGCTTTGATAAACTTGAACACACAAAACAAAAACATTTACACAACAAAAATAGTATTATTGCAATTTTTATAACATAATTCATGTTTGTTTATTGAATTAATGCATTTGAACTTCAATTAACTACATTATTATGTACCACAATCACTGCAGACTGACTTACATTGATAGTATTATTATTATTACTATTATTTTTTAATATATGTAATAACATTTAGATAGAATAAATTGTATTAACAAATTGTTAAGATTCGATTTTTTGATGGTTTGTAAAGATTTTATAAATCGTTATGATGAGGCAGAGTTATTAGTTAGTAACGTATTTAATTTTTTTTTTATTATTATTATTTTGTATACATAAATATTTTATAAAAATGCATTTTTCATTTGATGTGTATTTGTTTGGAAAATTTGAATAAACTTTTTCATGAGGCTACAGACTCTTATTTACTTCGAGAGGGAAGACATTGTTTGCACTGGATAACATTCACTTACCCATAAATCACAGTGTAAAAATTTGACTGAGTTCTAGTAAAACTCATCACTTTCAAATAAAACTTATTAATTGACCCCATGTTGTTAGGTTGCACCTCCAAACCTTGTACTTTGAAACACCGTTGAAGATCAACATCTGACAGCATCCACATTGACGTCTGGACATCGTTGATCAAAATGTCAGCTAAATTTTGCATTGATAAGACTACGTGCTGGCGTTAATTCATTATAATATTTATTTTAATTCTATATACAAAAATGATTGAAATTACAAAAGAAAAGAAAATTCGTTTCCACTTGAATCACTACTTAATTTTGTTACATAAAAATCGTAGCTGATAAATTTTATCAACTGCGCGAATGTGCTTACTTAATAGATTTCTTATGGAATAAATTTTGATATTACATAATTCATATGTTAATTCAACAATTAATTTTTCGAACTTAAATTATATTATTATTAATTTCTTATCAAATATATTATACTATTCATGTAATAATATTACCAACTGTAATATAACAAAAATTTATTTGTACAATTCAGTACAAATTCCCTAAACAGTAGAAAAGCAGGGAAATGAAAAATATATCAAATCTTTGATTCCGGAATATGATCATGCAGAGAATGATTACTGAAGTGATGACGTGGAAGATGATAATGATGGTTCTGATGATGAAGTATCGTTTAGTGAAGTTGGTCCAACACAATTGCTATTGCTTTCAACATTAGCACCGATTTCTGATATAGAAACTTTCGGACTATCTTCAGGTGCAGGCTCAATTTCTTTTGTAAGTTGATCTTCTGGTGATACGACTAGTAAGTTAACTGAAATAAGTAGTGGATAAACTAATTCTTTATCCATTAGTAGTAAAGATGTTTCTTCATTCTTTTCCATATTAAGAGATTTTATTCCGGAAGTTTGTACGTGTGTGACTTGTCTTTGGTCATTGATGGAAGCCAGAGTTACCCTAAAAGAAATATGGTAATATAAAATTTTATTTTATCACATAATTTGTGATTCTCTTACCTTATTAAGAACTGTCGTTTTGTTTGCAAACTAAGAAGCCTCTCGTGTTCAGCTCTATGGTGACGTTTAATACTTAAAACTCTTGAATCTGTTATAAGAACTAAATCCAATCCAAAATTAAAACCAGTCCATCTCCATTTTTGATATCCTTCTTCTTGTAATACCCTACCACATCGCATACAATTTTGATAAAATAAATTACTATCTATATCGCCAGGACTGAAACAAATTTCAAATGTCAGTCAGTGTTATGGCTAGCAATAAAACACAAACCCTTACCCTGACATTAAGGTATGATCTATTTTAAGTATTGAATTCCAATGTCCCAGTAAATGATTATGAAGCCACTCCTTAGGAATGATGTTATCTTCTATGACTAGTTTAAGATCGATATGATGATTTATTATATGCTTTAAACGAAGTGTTTGAAATGGTTTAATAAATCGACTTCCTTCGCTTGTATGTAAGAATGCGGTTCTGCCTTTTCGTTGTGAGAAAAATGTTTGTGGGGAAGGTTCCTCTGGGTTATTTTTATCCGTTGGATCATATGATGGGAATAATTTTATAAAAAGCCATGTCCGTAATAGTGTGTACAGAGAGAATTCTGTTTGCATCACATACAAATCCGGACTATCAACTAGAGTTGTCATTAGATCAACTTCAATCATTTTTAACCATTTAATACGTTTTGCATAGAAACTGAGAAGGTTCACAAGCAGCCAGTTGAATGCAGTTTTCTTAACACTCTTAACACCATACTGAACAGCTGCTTCATAGTACACTGCAGCAGTCTAAGAGAGTTTTATACGTTATTTAAGAAATTTCATTCATTTACAAATCATACTTCTGCATTTGTAGTTTCTATCATTATCTCAGCACATCTTTCGATCAAACCTTCTAATTGAAAAAGTGTAGCAGTCGCCAGAACTGATGTTATCCCTAATGGTTCAATAACAATTTCATCTAGGTAGAGAGATCCAAAGACTGCATCAAGAGCTGGAATTGATTTAATTCAATAACACTTTCATCTTTATTCAGACTTTATGTGATAGCTAACCTTCTACTGTTATTTTTGGATCTAAAATTTTTATATTGATGAAATTTTGACAAGCCTCTCTCCATGAGCCATTGAACATACTAGCGAAATACGGACTTTGGCATAAGTACACTTTATGAAGATGCCACACTTTACCGTGTGCCATCACAGCTATATCGGAGTTCTTCTGTTCTTTGAATAGAGCTTGATATATGTACTGTGTTGTGGTTAATAGCTTTTTCCTATAATGAAATCATGTGTTATGTATCATTCAAACTTGTCTCTCATTAAATACTTACTTCTTCGGGACATGAAGTGACTTCTCCAGTGCGTTACTTATATCGTCGCAGGACTCATCGTCTTCTTCACGTTTTCTTTTACGTCCTGTTATTATTTCTGTCACACTCCCGGTCGCAAACGACAAGGGCACTTTTATCTTACTCACTATCTTCCCCATTTCTGAAAAAATTATGAAATTTTTATCCTGACATTTACATAAACAAGGAATACATCAATTTCAAACAAGCACTAAGGAGGTTATGTAAATGGAAACTTTCTCTTTTGACTCGGTGCGTAAAGTATTCAATAAAAACAAAGTTAAGTTTAGTTAGATATGTTGAGTAATGTCCAAATTCAGCTCTGGTTATTCGTGTCACATATGATTTTCTTGCATAATCTTCGTTGCCCTAGAAGGAATACAAGTTCCCCATTTATGGTGCTACAATTCACAAGCTAACTCAACGCATTTTCTGTATAGAGGTATACAGTTGATTCCAAAAAAGTAGACAAACTAGAAAATGCCCATGACCGAATCAATCCCATGTACATAGTTTCGTCATGAAATCTTTAAGCCAGATAGATTGAATAAAACTTTGAGGAAACGTGAAATTCATCAATACTTTTCGATTTGTTAAAAATGTTAAGCAACCTACAATGACCTCGTTTTCCGACTAAATTTTTGTTTACAAACATTGAGGAAAAACTGTTGCTTTTAAACTGAAAGTTAATTTTCTTTTCCACGAGCGGAAAAGATCACGGCTTCTTCGAATAACTACAAAAATATGTAAATTTTTACGCGATGACTTCATTTTCTTGCCGTTTCATTGATGATCTTCTATAGAAAACTTAACAAAATACAATCTTATGTGACTCCAGGTGATAGTGAGGTAGATCCGGTTTTTAATTGTCGCCGAGTTTGGTGTGCCCCATTCGTTTATGGCGTCTGCACCAAATTGGGTTAAAACCACTTTTACTTGCAAATCTGTTAAACCGATTACGAGTAGTTGTGAGTGTAATCGAACGATTTCGCATGCTAATCATATGTTCACTCGTTCCAATAACTTAACATGCCTTTAATGCGATTGTTTCGTCTTTTTCTGGGTTTTATTCAATTGTTTCGTGTTATTGATAATACACTCAGCATAGCAATACCTTTTAGATTACATCACTCTCATGTGTTAAAGAAATCTGTGACTTGCATTTCTCTAAACTTTTAAGTTGACTCCATCCCACGATAAGAAGCCTTTACATTTCCAATCAAATGGTTAATTAAATGATTTTCCGAAAACTATTGCCCCAAAATAGAGAAGAAACTCTAGTGGGTGTTTGGAGATTATAGACTTTCCCTAAAAGTTTTAAGTCTTAAATCCAAATTTATGACTTCGACATAGAAATCATCGGACATCCGTTGAGCCTACACAGAGTGGACGGAATTAGACCGCTTTTTGTCACTGCTCACAGAAGCCTTATAAAGCACTCTTCTGTTACAAAGTCTCATTGCAAAGGAATTAGGCATGTGTGAAATGCAGGAGATGTTATTATCATCTTCTCGTTGAATCTGTTGCCACCAGCAGACTATGAAATTCAACGGTCTAGACTAGTCGGAGATGGATAGAAACACTTTGTGAGAATTTCCTGCATTCGGATGAAGTTACAGAATCGAATTACCATTTATTGTTCATTGTAATCTCACAAGAGAATTTCTTCAGTTACATATTTATGAATGTTTTACATACTGAAAGTAGAAAATTGATTAAATGTTAACACGACTTGTTCACTGCCTGTCAGATGAGTTCAATTACCTGAAATCTGTTAGCGGGTTTCTGTTGTTAACTAAAACCGTAACATCTCCTATTCAGTAGGATTGTTAAAAAGAACTAGAAATGCATTTCGTGATATGAGACTGTCTCTTGGGAGCAACAAGTGTCAAACATGTTGCTGGTCAGTGTCACGATTCTGGCGGGAAACAATCAAGTTGGATGACGTTTAATTTTATGTCGTTTTCGACTGGGCACAAAAATCAATTTTTAAATCAATTTTTAAATCAATCTGTATTTACCAGTCGAAAACCACATTAGATAACTTCTTTTCTGGTTTTGTTAATGATTAATTATATTTTCATTGGATAAAGTTGTCAAAACAACTTCTGTTATAGCACATTACCACAAGCAGTCAATTCGTTCCGTCAATATTGAGAAACAATGGAAAAGCGTGGGAAGCTCACTTGTCAACATTCGGCAACACAAATCAATCTGTCACTTCACAGTTCAAGGAAGTAATTGAACTTGATGAAATTCAAATTTTCTGAATCAAAAATACTTCTTTTTCTTTAAATATCAGATCCGGTTGAAGGAATATCACCTTCACCTTCAAGTCATGAGAATGAGTGACCTGAAGGTTTAGCTTTTGGTTTGAACACTAACTACTCGGGCAAAGTGAGCATTCACTTCACGTTGAGGTGTGTTATCTAGCTTTTGCAGCTTGTTGATAAAATAGATAAGACGAACATACTGCATAGTTAAACGAAAACTTCTTCACCAGTTCTTCAAAGGAACATCTGGAAAAGTTGGAAAAGTTTCTTATCTTTCGGATAATAGCACCAGTAAGCAAACCTAAGTCTCAGGTGTTTGATTCGGCTGTTGTCAGCTTGAGTGATAAGCGGTCTGTCTGATATCGTCATGATGTTAACAAATTTCGTGTTAATAAACAAGTAACTTTGTTATCTTAAATTTTCAGACGCGGCTTAAATTAACAGGATTCTCCCATTGAATTGTTTCACTTGAGTGTGAAATAAGCAATTTTATGCATTCAATGGATTCAATGGAAATGAAGCCCAGACGACCGGAAGAAGGAAGTAGACCTCGTGAATGATTGCAATTCCATTCTTGAGAAAATGTATTAATAATAGTAAATTAACTTTGGATTCCCAGTGCGTTTGCAGTTCAATCAACCGCCATTTGACACAAAACGTGTAGCAGAATTCAAGTGGTGACGGTCATTACCTTCACCATGGTCATGGATCACCAAAAACAATTACATACTCGAAAACGATAATTTAATTAATCAAGAGCCTAATTTTTCCTAGATATGATTTCATGTTTAAATTAATCTTCAACAGCCTAATTTCGCAATACGGAACACGAAAATGTGTAGTGAAATTCAAGTGATTACCTATGTATCACATTCACCTTCACCACTGTTTCAATTTTGGACAACGTCAAAGCAATCAATCGTTCAAGAACCTTTCAATTGAATGGATATTGAACCCAAATTGATCAACAACAAAACCGTCATTGCGAAAATGGCAAATATAAACAAAAACAAGAAATTTTCGACGAAAGGGAAAATTCAGTTGACCTCATTTCTCACACATTTCGATGTAACATGGTTAAGTGACGTAATTTGTTTTTATTTTTTAATTTTTTCATAAATTATGTCAGGCAATTATGTCTCCTCAAAAACAAGATGAATGGACATTCAACTCGCACGGCATTTCTGACTTTCAACTTCAATTGAATTGAATAATCAAAAGATGAAGACGACGAATATCATGCTTTGCAAACTACCCTGTACTGTAGAAGATCGGATCGGAAGTGAGTGAGTAACATGCTTTCAATTAGCAGTGCGCAACGATCGTGTTCAAACATGTTCGCATTGAAAGTGACGTCATTTTTGTCAACTTTTAAAGCTTCCAAGATGTAGATAGTATTATTAAAATTTGTTTTATTTATAGAACGCATGATTATAGAAATAATTCTTGATTCTTTGCAGGTTGTTGAAGCTTCTCCTGTGTCAATAGGAATAGACAAGAAGTGACATTTACGCACTTAGCCAAGGGAGAATCTTTGATCAATTAAATTTTCAATTCAATTAAATCTGAAATTATTTTTAGCAACATTCAACAATTCCTCCAAGTAATGGAGCTTCCAAGAATCAGGGCAAATTGTAAATTATTCCGCTCATGAAATAAACAATCCTCGAAGCATTACAAGAAGCACAACGGACACAACGATACCTACAACTCTGGCTAATAGATTCCCTCACATCCGAATAGATGACATCACCCACTTTGAATGCAAACGTGTCAAAATTGTTTGTTCTCAAAATTCCTAAATGTTTCTTTGAAATCTGAAAATTATTTTTAAAATCTTCCCTTGAAGTTTTTCGTTTCATTCGATTTGATGCAACTGTGAGGGAGGTGGATGAAAATTTCATGATTTTTATTAATTAAAATTATTTTATTTCTAAATGTCGTCATTTTATAAAAATGCGATAAAAAGTTGTTTTTAAAGTAAAGATTCAAAGTAGCAATTAATTTGATACGAATTTTGCTATTTAGTTATAAGTGAAACTTGATTATTTTGCGGATTTAAGAGTCTGTTACGCAACACGTAATAAGTTGCATTACAATCAGTTCAAGTAGATAATCTGAAACTGTTTATTTGGATTAAGGCAAACAAAATTCAAACTCAACTTGCCCTAGTTAGCTTGTATGCTATCTGTAACCGATTATTTTTAGAAAATCAATTGGGAAATCATTTCTACTCCATGGGAGGATAGATTCGATATCTTTCTATTAAAAATCAATAACCTAACTTGCCAGGACTCTTTTAGGAATGTTTGAGTCTTCAAACCTTAATTAGTTCTAGTGTTTGTAGCACGCGATGCTCGTAAATTTCGATTCCGCCAATAAGAAACAAACGAATCTGGCACGTGCAACATGCAACATGATCATAACCACCATCCAACCAAAGATTTGTTTATCAATGAAATTCTGCACTTCCGCCAGCTGGATTAAGTGAACCGAAGAGAAATGCAATCCACTCTCGACTAGTGGAAACCACAATTCTCACATTACTCCGATAAGTCTAACGGTTGTGAGTTCTATCCCAAAATGGAGGCTTCCAAAATGTAGAGCTTGATCAACACCACCTACACAAACATTTCTTAATAATTGCTTCAAGCTTCCTTGACAATGCACACCAGCTTTGTTTGCGTTTTTGGTTCATCAACCTTCAGATCAACCTTAAGCTTATCAAAACGGGTTTGATAAGAACGTAGAAATGAATTTCAAGTAGTAATTAGTATTTTTTAGGAGAAGTATCGATTTCGCGGAGTTTTGTAAACATCTGTAGCGAATTACGTCATTGACAAAGGGAAGTTATACATACGACGTCATAGCATCGTCCATTTCCTTTAATCCTTTATGAATGTACACACAACAACTACCATTTTATATAAGGAATTTTATAATTAAACAAACCTTGTTAGTTTTGTTAACAACACCAACTGATAACGCTTGCAATATAATCCAGATGTAGACGATTTCATGCACAATATAGATAAAGAATTTATAAATTTTCAAGTTATTTTCACTTTTGATACGATTTTTGCGCAATTTATCACTCAAAACTGAAGGAAAATGCAAGAAAATATGGGGAAAATTTCGCTTCCATAAGGTATACAACCTTCTCTTGTTTCATTAACTGAACTACAATTTTAAATACTTTAATATGAAACAAGTTGGTTTAGGAAAATTTTAATTATTTTTCACCTCTAGTTATTCCAGGAATTGCATTTAAATGACACTTTTTCAACTTTTCTCCCGATATTCCTCCAGCAAGCACACCGATTCACATCCGAAAACAAAGTGAAGTGATTACGAGCTTCGTACAAAAATAAACAAAGAGATGTCAGAGAGAAGCACGGGCAGCCAACATGACGAGTTGAATGTTACGACTGGACGAGTCCCACCACGAGGTGTAAATGAAAATTTAAATAAATTTTTATATGTCAATTTTTAATTTTCAACGATTCCTTGGTTTTTAATACATTAATCATTAAAACATTGAATATACTTCACAGAAATAAAATTTATTACATTATATTCTGACCATTTAACAAAGCAAAACATATTTCAATAATTCTAGAACACGCAGAACCCTCTCTTGTATCCCTGCACTTCGCAAATCCCTAGTAGTTTTTACAATCAACATTTAGTTTTGTAGGAAAATCATTTAGCGTTGAATTATAACAGCCGGGAGTATAATTGTCATTTATTTGCTATAATATAATCAATTTTTATCGCCGTCTTAATATTCTATAATTTCGCAAAAAGAGATATTTCTTAACCTAACATATAATTCTTACGTATTTTCCGTAAAATTTCAACCTCCTGTGTTAAGATGAGATAAACACAACGAAATTTATATGTACAAAACGATATTCTAGTTTATAGCAATTAATTTTAAATTTAATATATGTATCAATATTTTACGATACAATTTCGTGCGAGATTTCTGAAGTAATATGAACGAAAGCTCAGGGCAAATTGTTGTTTATTTTAAATAACCGATCGTGGCGCAGTTAGAAAGTAGAGTGTATTCGATACTTGATAAGTGATATCCGACAAAGATTCCTTATGAACTCCACCGAACATTATTAGTTCACCATTACCCGGTACCATCGAGGAGAATATTAAACGTTCCGGAGCACCAGATACAATTCCATAATTCTTATATTCTACCCATTCGATAAATGGTTCTGTTGATAAAACATTTTCTATATCGCAAACAAATAATGCTAGAGAATTTCGTTTAGCCCGTTTCGGACTTGGTTCTTCTGGCTTTGGTTCAACTTGAACTAAACGTCGTGAGTTTTGTAATGCTTGCATTTTTTCCTCCATACGTCGTATTCGTTCTTGTTGACGTTCCCTTGAACCATTACGTCGTTCTTCGTGATCATCATTGAATGCAGCCAATTTCATACGATCCTATAGAAATGAATTATATTTAAGGTACACTTAAAGTTGTAAACAAAAACTAATTACCTGAATTGGCTCATCAAATCGTTTCGGAAGCTTAGAATCATCTTCACGACAACGAAGTGCTAAATTTTTCTGTAACCGACTAGCAGCTTCATCTTCATTAATCTTAACATTTAAATTAGCATTATTTCTATTCGTTGGAGGATTATTGTTAATAACATTATTGTTATTATTATTGATATTATTGTTAATATTGTTATTCCTATTATTAGCGTTAATATTATTATTGTTGGCAGGATCATTCCGTCGATGCTGTGGCCTATTGTAACGATTCATTGGAATATCATCGAATTGACGTAAATTTCTAACCCAAATTGGATTTTCTTCTCTAGGTAATTCGTGTCGTAGTCTATTCAATGCTTGAGGCATTTGTTGTTTGAGTGTTTGGAAGTCTGAAGGAAGACTAGGAGTTGGACCTAATACTACAAGTTTACTTCCAACATGACATGCTGGATTACACCACATATGTGTTGCTGCCCATTTTTTGTTCTTTATAGGTACATTACGCCAAGTCCACACATCACCAGACATATTCAAAATCCAAGCATCACTGAACATATTATTTGGACCTCCACATCCACCGATTATTAACAAATTATTATCATCAATAGATGTTTGAAACTGACCATACCGTGGTGGAGGTTTAACATTACCAATTTCTGGTTTATTCCACGACAACGTGTCCAAATCTAAGCACCACACATCATTTGAATTCGAATTCACTTCTTCGTCGTACTGATAGCCACCAAATATTATCATTTTATTACCATGCGTCGAACCAGAATGACCAGCCATTGGTGGAGGTCCTCCTGAATATTGAATTAATGACCACATGTTTTCCTTAATACTGTATAAATGCAGTTCGTCAAATAGTCTCCATGGTTGAAATACTGGTCGCACTGAAATCTTTCTCCAGCCACCAAATAATACTAGGAAATCTCCATGGCGAACAATCGATGCAGAGGCTTTTGGTGATGGATAGCATCCCATTGAGAGTAACCTGACCCATTGACGTTTCGACAAATCGAATTTCCATAAATCATTAAATGTCGTGTCTGTAGATGAGTTTCCTCCAAAAACATACATCGAACTGTCGTGCACTACAGCTGAATGACCAAAGCGTCCAGCAATTGTTGAATTTGTTTCCATAGCATCGATTGCCTTCCAACATAAACGAAAATCCGACAATCCTCTGTTTAAATTCATCGTTGTATGTCGAACAACATCTAAAATTCAATAAGAATGGATTATTTCCCAATAATATAATTAAATTCTATCACTTACTCTCGACTAATCCCTTCCATCTCTTGCAAACAAGCTTGCAATCCGTCAAATCCTTATACGGTGGTATATTACTCAAAATGTATTCGATAACTTCATCAGGCAAGTCATTTATTTCCATGATCATATAAAGACAATTTATATTTAAACAATCACACTTAAGGGTAATTTACAACGAATTTCTTTATTTAAATGCAATGTTTCCTTGAAATCTAATCATGAGTTGTATCACAGACAGCTGCCTTGAAAGTTTCCTCTTCTTGTTTTCTTTTACCAATTTGACAGTTTATTGACTTCTTACTTTTGACATTTACAACTCTACACAAATTTTTGTGAATTGTAAAGGGTTGTAAATTTTTTAAATAAAATCGACATACTTTGATTAAATATAAATATTCAGTTTTATTTTTAAGAAAATTTTAACATATTCCTTAAAGTTAAAAATTTAATCAAATGAAAATTATTTCAACAGACATTTTGACGTTTACACCCAACCCTGCAATTCTAATTTGTTTTTTCCTATTTACATTTCTTGTCTTGTCGATTGGATTTTTGTATAATTTTCAAAACAAATTTAAACAATTTTTATTTTAGTGATTTTAAGTTTGATCACTACAATTATATGTTAAATATTTAATGAAAAGTATCCCGGTGATAGTAGTTATTCAACAATTCAATATGGAAAGTAATTATACAACTTCGGCTTCATAACATAACCTGCAGATTCAAAGGCTATCACGAAGACAAGCAGATAAAGTTTAAAAATTCGTAAAATTTTAGTTTTATAAAATACAAGATGAATATGCTACAAGGATTAATGCCGAGCAGGCTAACAAATTTTCGTTTAATTCCGTTCAAATTATCAACTTCCCAAAAGGTTTGAACTCATTTCCATTAAAACACAATTACATGAGAGTAATTCATATCACTTGAACCGAAACAATTGCTTTATGTAGTATGATTGTATAAAAATAAGTGAAAGTTTTTATGGTTAACATTAGAGATGCTATAAGAGAAATGCTTTTTTACTTATGTGAATGTATAAAGAAACCTCAGTGCATGATATTTTGAAAATGTTTTCGAAGCAAGCAAGTAACTTTTGATTAATTAGTATGATTTGTTAGAAAACACTTGTTTAAATAGATATCTACTCTTAAGCAAACAAAGTATAAGTTTACATTTGAAAATGATAAGAAGTGTTATAATCTAGGTACATGATATCTGACTGAAGTATTTTTATTCAATTTTAGGTTGTTGTTGTTTCAGTCACAGCAAGTGTTGCTCTTCTTGGAATTTTAGCAAAATACTTGAGAAGAAGAAAAACAGCACGCCCTCCAAGACGTCCGAGGAAATATGGAGGTCGAAGAACTCGTAATAGTATGCGAAGTCCAAATGATTTGATATCAGTTGCTGGTTCGAAGACATCAGCACGTTCTGTAAGTCCTGGAGGATCAGTTGTAGCACTGTCTGATCGCTTATCGCAAGCATCAGGATCTGTCGCTACAGGGGTGATAACAATGCAACAATTGACAGCCCAACAACTCGGAGTAATGGGCATGGAAGCATTAGAAGCTGTTATAAATCATTGGGAAGACGCATTGACTGCACACTGTTCTATAGGAGGTGTAGCTACACTTTCAACAGCTGAGGAATCAGAGTTTTGTCGTGAAATACAAAATTTACTAGATATGGCCTATACACTTCAAGATCAAAGTGAACTATTATTTCTTGACGAAAGATCAATTCTATTTCGTGAAGAACAAAATCAAAAAGAAATAGAAAGTATAAGTGAGAATAAAACAAATGGAAAATTGACACGATCCGGATCAGATCCTAATTTTGATTCAGCTGAAAGTTATGCATCTGCTCTTGATCAAGTTGCTAATTTAAAAGAATTCGAAGAATTTACAGAAGCTTTAGCAGAATTTGAACAATACCCTCTATACCAAAGTGCTTTGAGGCATCTGGACGACGAAGAAATACCGTATCGTACTATGAGAACTGAACTAGTTAATTGTACTACGGATACAGAGTATTTGGCTAAATTACATTGTGTTAGACTAGCTTTCCAATACCTGTTTAAGGTAAAATAATTCTTAAAACATATTTTTGAATATTTCCATTAACATTCAATTTTTAGGACCAATCTGTCGGTCAATGGGTTGCCGATACTGGAAGGCAAATATTAACAGACTTACTTTGTTTAGGTGATAAAGATCCTAAAGACTTCTTGGTTGGATACGAAGACATGTTAGTGTATTTGCAAGAGCCAAATAGTTGGCCTGCAATTGAGAAGGAGCTAGAAAAACGAAATGTTAAAGCAATGACATTCTTCGATGTTTGTATAGACTTCATTATACTTGATGCATTTAAAGACTTAGACGCTCCACCAGCTAGTGTGACAGCTGTAGTACAAAATCGTTTTCTTTCCAATGGTTTTAAGGAAACGGTAATTGCTAACACTTTCAATGATATTCTTATAAATTTTTATTAATTACAGGCCTTAACAACGGCGGTATGGTCAGTTTTAAAAGCTAAAAAGCGTTTGCTAAAGCAACCAAATGGATTCATGTCACATTTTTATTCAATATCCGAACAAATTTCACCGCTAATGGCTTGGGGATTCTTTGGCCCCGACGAGAATCTACGCAGTGTATGCAATTACTTCCGCGATGAAACGTTGGGATTCCTTAGCGATATTTTCAATTTCCAAAAATGTCGATACACAACTTTAGAAGAACTTTCAGCAGACATACTTCAGCACATGAAGATTAGAGTTAATAATATTGAGACAAAATTCAGTCAATAGAAGCGCGATATTTGTTACTGTAACTATAAAAGATTCCAATGTTTTTCGATATTCATAATTTAACGTAATTCGACTAAATAGTAAATAACAAAGTTGTTTTTAATAGGACGTAGATAATAGATACAAAGGTTTAAAACCATTCTTTATAATGTTAAATAAAAAACTCGCATTTTTTCGGGATTTATTGTGTACTACTTTCATATATTTTCTATTTATATCGACACTATATTAAGATTTCACTTCAACTTTTTCCAATATATTTTGTTAGAGTTTTATTGTCAATATTACCAAAAAAATAAGACGAATATGCATTTGTTACATTCGATTATTTTACTTTATGTATAAGAGAGAAGTTATTAAAATAATTGTTTCCACTTTTAACAGAACACAACGATCGTTAATAAAAGAACACTTTTTCTTGTTTTTGACGTTTATCACTTTGACCCACATATAGTCCCAGGAAAATCATCCCAACAGCAGAAACACAAACAATTGATATTCCTTAGAAAAATTTATTTCGCTCCTACCTCTTCATTTTACAATTTTCATTTAATACAATATTATATTTAATTAAAATATTAGTAGATTTCTGATTAAATTCTCCTCTCATTCCTTCAGTTTGTTTTTAAAACTTAAAACTTAAAACGAAAACAAAATAAATCAGAAATACATACTTACTCTAATGACAAAAGGATGAAAAGTATGGTGGTTGGTTTTCCAGTTTGAAAGGGAAATGAACTTTTCTTAAATGCTATAAAGTAATATTTTTATTTCTAAGTTATGCTTTAACATCTTAAAACGCTCTTTATTTTTAATAACACAGCCAATATAAAAAAATACCTTCTTCTTAAGCTACTTCATTCATACATTTCTCCCTAAATCGAATCGTTTTCTATTCTTTGATAAGATGTTGTCTACGTCTGATGGGTCAGTGTTATGTATTTTTATATTTAAACACTATTAAATGAAAAGTAGATTTATCTTATCATTAAATATTATATAATAAAAACATAAATATTACACGGATAATATATTTACATAAATAGTAAAAATTAATGACTACTCTTTTTTCTAATACTAGTTATTGATTTCTCTAAATTCAGGATCGTTTTCCGGTCTAACATAGACTTGTCCATACTTTGTCATATATTTCTTAATAAATTCTCTAGACTTGTTTTTCACAGACTCTGTTACAATTAACGAGTGACCAGTGGAATCACAATGTCTAAGTTCTTTTATTAAAACGAAATGCGTTAACTGAAAAATAGAGTGTTATATATGGTTAATTGGTTACTTGTGATACAATAAAATACCTTTCGTGCTAAATGCTTAAAATCATCATTGTTTGTTATTTTTCCAATTTTACAAGTTTCCTTGCGATACGGTGCCAAGTGCTGAACTATAATGCCCGCTATTTCATTTCTAAATTTCTCTTTAGCTTTTCTAAACTGTTGTTTTAAACCACTAGTGAAACTTCCACCACTGATTACAGCAGCTTCAGTAGAAGATTTTCTTTGTTTACTGGATTTATTGGTGGTTTCACTTGAACTAGGAGTTGGAGAATTTGTACTGGAAAGAATACAATTAAACTATGAATTGGCAATAAATTATTATGTTGTTACCTTTTGCTGCTCGTTGTAACATTCTTGCTAGCAACAACATTGTCTTCCTTTACTTTCTCAGTCTCGGTTTTAATTCGTTTTTTAGAATCATTTTTAACTTTCAACGGTCGGACTCGTTTCAATGCTCTGGCTTTATTAAGAGCGTCCAATTCATCTACGATTTTATCACCCTGAACAATTTTATTCATTAGTGGACTGTCACATTCCACTTTCAATGTATCATCTTCATCAGACGAAATTAGGAAGTCTTGTATGGGTAAAGCTATTTTAGTGGGTTGACTTGAGTTATTCGACTCAGTCTCATTCGTAGATTGATTCAATGAAGATTCCTCTTGTTTCAAAATTATTTGAGTTTTTCTTCGTTTTATATCCTCTTTCCTCTTTCGAATCTTTTCTTTGTTTTCACGATAACGTTTTAATTCGTTCTGATTGTAAACTCTGTCTTCTTCTCTACGCGGCTGTAAAACGAAGTAAATCTTAATTAATTGAATAACATTCATTAAACCCTTTTAACATACGCTTATAGTTCTTTTTTGTACTAGTAAATCATGTCGACGCTTCATACTCTTAGTACGTTCTGCTGCAACTTTATCCTTACTAATGGATTCCCCTTCGCCATCTGAAGTTTAAATTAGTTTGAGTGATTTAAACAAAACAATTTAATTTACTCCTCAAACCTTGCACTGCATCATCTCCTGCTGAATCACTTGATGCATCTGAATCACTAGAATCTGAACTAGAAGAATCTTCATTTGTTTGAGTGGAAGCTTCCTTATATGCACGAATTGCAGCCATATGCCCTGACAGAGGCGCATTTTTCGATGGTGGGTCCCATTGTGGTATTCTTATTTTGATGTGATAATAATAAATTCTTCCTCTTTTGTCTATTGCAAACTTCCAACTTGGTGGTAAGTCAAATTTCGGTAAGTAGTATTCTTCTGGGTTAGTTGGCTTCGGTCGAAATTGCACAGGAATGTGAGTCTGAGAATGAAATATTTGCAAATTGTTTCAATTTTATATTAAATAGCATTTACCAGAGCAGGAGGAGTTGCAATTCTTCTTCGATCAGCTGTGAACCATTGACCAGTAGTTTTTCCACGACTTAGCGGCATATCAGAAGGATTCAATTTTACAGGATCTAAACCGAAAAATTTACATTTTACTTCAAAAGTTCGACGCAATTCCATTTGTTTTTTCACAGCTATGCTTTTTGCAACCTAAGGATTCGTTAATAAAATATGTTTATTTAACTTTTATTATATTCAATATACCTGTTCAGCGAACAACTTTCTTCTTTCATCTTTTGACAAATCGGGATTCACCTTAGGCATATCATTGTTCACCTCCAACCTGGATTTTGGCCACTTGAAACTTTTGATTACTTTATTGTTACCAAACCGTTCCTTATTCTTTTGCGCTTGGGTATCCTCTGTATCGTCATTTAAGTTAAGCGCTTTATACTGTCTATCGGCTTCACGTTCATGTTCTTTCATTTGCTCGATTCTTTCCTTCTTTGGAATTCGAAAAACTTCTGGTAAGTTTTCCCACGAAGCAATCAGCTTTGATGAAATGCGCATAATTTCAAATTTGATTGGACGATAGTCGTCTGTATTCAAAGAGGAACCACTCACAGATTTGATTTCTTTTGTACTATCGTTAGAATTGCCATCAGCGTTTGTTGGTGATTCATCTGGTGAAGAAGTAGCTATCATTTTATCCTTAGACCAATTCTGGATAATCTCAAACACTCGACTGTCTTTCAACATTGTTTTATTTGGTATTGGCAGTGCTTCGAGTGTTTCAGCTATTAAAAGTCTGAATTCCAACTCTTCTTGTGCATTGACTGCATCCGTTTCAGTCATCCAACCATGCAACAATCGCAGACCATGATAATCCAAGAACAATCTACGACATGGATTATCTCCTTTGGACAAAATCTTCAGTAGTTCAATTCGACACTTGATCAATTTCGCCCGAACCATTAGTCGACTTAGTTTGAGCGTATGCGCCTGGTTTTTTAACCCACTCTGGGTTAAAGAAGATATCTCTTCTGCTAAATCGAGTTCATCCCGTAGATCTACTTTCTTCTTAAGTCTTGATTCCTTTTTACGTTTAGATTTCTTCAGACCTGTTGCAGATTTGATTTTACCTTCCGATGTCTGTGGTTCTTTCGCCTGTAAGCTAGATAGAGCATCGTTTTCCTTGTCTGGTTTCATCAAACCAAATTTTGCTTCATTAAAGCCGAGTTCAGTGTCAAGCTTGGATGCTTCTTGGTTTTCAGTAAGTATACCTTGCAATTGTTTTTCCATGCCAGAAATATCCTTCCTTCCCAAAGACTTTGCCTGAGCAATGTCTTTTCTAGTGTCAGAACCTTCACTTTCTTCTCCATCTTCATCTTCATCTTCATCCTCGTCTTCTTCTGATGCCGGCTCTTCACCAATCCACCCTCGACAGTTTTCCGCTTCACAAAAACATTTCTGAGCTTCTTTACCGTATCGTTGAAACTGATAGTCAAAAGTTATTTCTTCCCCAGCCATGATCCGCTTCGTACAGAAAAATCCTATTCTGAGTTCACCATTAACTGTCCACTTTTGTGTTTCAGCATTTGGATCACATGAGTGGTTTATGAAACGTGATATGTTACCCTTCGATGTTGCATCAATTATAGCATCACTCCTTAGAGCCATGAAGTAGTAATGTTTGTTTTTGTCAATTGAGTAAATCTTAGCTCTCTTCTCAAACTGTTTCCCATTGAGTACTTCACCAACATATTCCATTATGAATTCACCAGGTAAGATTTCCGAATCAGCCTTGATTCCTATTCCCTTCTTTTCAGTGCGAAACACTTTGCATGGTGAATACAAATTCGTTTGGAATCTTCTGTTTGTACATCTATCTCCGACAATACACTTTTGTCCACATTCAATCATGAGCAATCGATTCAAGCAGTCCTCTCCACATCCAAGCTCACCTCGTTCTTCCTCGTCCCTAGTTAAGAAACAATCACAAACCATTTTCTTCGCTTCCTTACTGACCACTCGCTCACATTTGTACTCGTTTTCCCTTATGGCCATAAACTCCTTAAGTCTCTGTTCTATTATAGTTTTATTCAACGCTTCCATTTCAGGCGTTTGTTCCGGTACAATGGATGTTTTCCTCGGATTGACACTTTCCGATTGTTTATTCTGACTGTCAGACGCAGTTTTGTCATCATCCTTTATAATGAATCTTTCCTTATCCTTTACTAAACCCCGACCTACATTATGTAACTTTGTTTGAGTTTTAATGCGATGAGAACGACGAATACTGCTTCCATTATCAAATTCAAATGGGATGATGGCTTTCAGCAAGTAGTCTTTGCTGTTTTCAACTTCCTTGTCATCAGATTCAATCGATGGAGTACTTACAGGAGTAGTTGGAACTTCTGTTACTCCAGAAGAAACTGATTCTGACTGAGTAACTACGGGCTCATTTGGGAGTAGCATATCAATATCTTTAAAACTTTTCTCTACAGTAGCTACCTCATTCACTTCAGGAGTCTTCAAACTTTTGTCTACCAATTCGATATTCGAGTTAACACTTGGTTCTTCTTTTGATTCTATCACCAACTTATTTTCTAATGGCAATATCATATCAGTTTCTTGTACAGTTTGAATGCTATCACATTGTGTCATACAATCGACTTCCTTAATATCTGGCTCTTCCTTTTTACTATCACTAACATCAACATCCATAGGAACTGATAAAACAATATCTTCTTTAATATCGATTTTCATATCACTTTTCTTGTTATCCTCAACGGGAATTGTTTGATCTGAAGGCGTCTCTGGGACTTTTGGAATATCGTTACTGATATCTCCATTGAGAATCTTCAGTTTTTCATCATCATTTTGCACTTCCATCTTTACCATCATTTTATCTATCAAATCCTTGGTTTCAAATTTATCAATCGAACATGCAGACAGATCCTCTTTTGAAGAATTCAAGGAAAATGACTTTTTGGGTGGACTTTTATTGATGGATTCATCCACGCATACATTTATAGTTGATCTTCTTGGCTTTCTCACCTTTGCGTTTGCTTTACACTTTTCTTCTTTTGAAGGAGTATCGGTGGCCGGAGTAGATTCTACTTTAACATTATCTTCTTCAGTAGGAGCAATGGATAGAGTATCAACAACACTTTCAACTTCATCCGCAATGTTACTAAGCTTTGGTGATAAAGAAGGAATTGTTTCAGTTGGTAGTACTTCTTGATCATTTTTGTCTTCAACCTGCTTTTCCTGATCGAGATTAAGCTCAAGACTCACTTCAGTTTTCTCATCCTGACAAGTGTCGGTGACAGCACAATCGACTTTCTCAGTGATTTCTTCCTTTGGATTATCATCTTTACTGACACCGATAGAATCCTCAATAGGTTTGACATCCTGTAAAGGAGTAGGATCTACAGTTTCGCACTTCGTTTGATCAACATTCTCTTCATCGTGTGTAGGAACATCTTCAAGTGTTTTCTCCTGTTGTTGATCCGTACTGACTTGTGGATCGGTTATATGCACTGTTTCTAAAATAGCATATATCCCACAATCGTCAGTATCGTTTGTGACGATAGGAATAGGTTCTTGAATCTCCTGACATTCTATTTGCTCAATTATTGGCCCATTATCAGTATCTACATTCACTTTTTCACTCTCCTCTTGGTTTACTTCTGGTGGTTCTACAGCGACGACAGTTTTCATGTTTCTTGTTTTGTCTATAATTTCAGTAAGTTCTGCTATTGTCAACGTGTTCATAATATCATTACTTGAATTGCATGCTATACTTTCCCAAAGTTTTGTTTTACTCTTGCGTTTCTTAAGTGGTATAGAACTCTCAGTATTTTCTTGGCCTGGCAGTGGAACTGTTTCGTTCTTGATTGAATTCTTCACTTGTTTAGTAGCTTTCTTCTTTTTAGGTTGTGCTTCTTGAGTTTCTGTACACTTCACAGTTTCTTCAACACTATCTTGCATTACAACAACTTCCTCTGCTACTTGTGGAACATTATCTGAAGGAATTTCAATTTCGTTTATAACATTAATGTTTTCTATACTCGGTTCTTTATTCGGTGGTAATGATATCTTTCGTTTCCTAGGCTTTCTCCCCTTTTTTGTATTGCAAACTATTGTTTTATTTTCAGTTTCTGGGTTTATTGTATTCAAACCCATTTGATTGCACTTGATTCCCAGATCAGTTATCATGTTGGAACTATTTTTCAACAAACTATCAATTACATCGTTTATGGTCGCACCGATTTCAGTTGGTTTACTTTCGTTTTTCTGTACCTCCTCCACGAGAACTGTTTTCTTTTTCCTTCCTCTGCGACGAACAAGTCCTGTTTCAGCCTTTTGCTCCTGCTTCAATTCATTACTAACAGGCACTTCCAAGGGTTTCTCTACTTTCTCAGGACTTGTTTCTATAGTGATTTCTGGTTTCTCAATCATCGTCTCATCGATACTAGGAACTGTTGTCGTTTCAATTTGAGTTGTTTCCTTATCTTGTGGCCAGTTGCAGGTTGCCGAGTAACTTTCCACATGCACATCACTTTTATTTTCCGGAACACTATCTTCCACTTGAAGTTTCTGCAGTGTTTCCGGTAACATTTTCTTCATACCTTTAGTGGGAACTCGCATTGAACCTATTGGAGATGAGTTTGTTGGTTTATCAACACTCTGGATACCTGATGTTGTATCGCTATTTTGATTATGAACTTGTTCGATGACATCTAACCCCTGAATATTGTCACTTGCGACCGGTGTTGGTTCAACCAGGACTTCGGAACTATTTAGTATTATTGCAGTCTTATCAATATCAAGAACACTTGGACTTGTCTGCGGCTTCTCAGTAGAAGAGTTTGTAGCTAAAACGGAACTTCTTGTAACTTTGTTTGTAACAACTTGTTCTAGTGGTACATTACTGGCTTCAAGTAACAAAACCGATTTCTTCTTCCGTCCTCGTTTCTTCTTAATCTTCACAGGGGCTTCCAGGTTAGGAGAATCAGTCTTCGATTCTTCGATACTCGTTAAACAATTTTCCTCTCGTCCTATGTTATCGTCGATCCCAGCTATGAAATTCCCATTCATGTGATCTGCTTCGTCTGGTTTCATTTCCCAAACCGTACTAACCTCAACCGTGTTGTCTTCGTTCTTAGCACCAATGGATTCAATAGTTTTCTCCGAACTAATCTCAGAAATAGTTTCAGAAAGTGTGTCTGCAGGTGGAACAAGATTGCTATCACATTCGGCGGCAGTAAACGCAATTGCGTCTTCTAGTGTTAATTCTATATTTTCAGGTGAATGATCCTTTTCTGCAACCGGTTCACTTGCAGAATGGTTCACCAACGGTTCTACATGACATTCTGAAGGTTGTGGAACTAAATTTTCTTCAATCGGTGAGTTTTCTGTAATTGCCAGAACATCTTGAAATTTATTTTCTAAGTTAACTGCTTCACACGGTGGAGTTTCTGTTCCACTGGTTGTTGTTGAGTTGACTTTGATTTCAAGTAAAACTTCATTAGCTTTTTCATGAGGGCTATCTACATTCGCGTCCTTTTCAGAAACTATTTTAGCTACCTCCGTCGTTGGTGTTATGTTTGAGGTTCTTTTCCCGCTTCGGGTTCTTGAAAGTGGTGCATTGCATGCAATTTCTTCTGAAGGCGTGTCATCTTTCACAATTTTAACAGAATCTATACAATCACTATTTGTTTCAGATTTTGAAAACTTATTTCTAGTTGCTTTAGCTTTATTCTTAACTTTATTAGCGTTCACTTTCCTCTGTTTGATCAACATTGCTTCGGTTTCTGAATTGCTTCGATCTACACTTTCTTCTGTCAGGATAGGAGGAGTATCAAGGTTGTTTTCAGAACGTACTTCTTCAACAGGCAGTTCTAAACATGCGTCCTTCGTGCTGTCATTGACTGATTTAAGACAAGAACTAGAGTTACTTGAGGCAGATGTGTTAATTTTGTTCTTAGCTCGTTTCTTAGACGTTCCAATAATACTCTTTTGTTTTGTATTTTCTTCTAACGTTGATTCTTCACCTTTTGAATCGTTGGACGTTTTACTTACTGTACGACTGACTACCTTAATCATTCCGATAACTTCAATTGGGGATAAACGTGCATTTTTAACACGTTCATCAACGGAAAATTCGTTATCCACAACGTTCTGAGGATCATCAGGATCATCATCATCTTCTATCGTTATAACAGCTGAACCGTGTTCGAATGTCGGTGATTCTGATTCTTCTGAATAAATTTTATTCGACTTTCGATTAACTTGACTTCGTCGTTTGCTATCTAACTTAGAAGATAAGAAATCATTTCGGCTTATGTCGAGTGGAACTGGTAAAAATATACTATCCTTACTTATATTCCCAGAATCTAAGGAAGGTATTTGTGTTAGATCGATTTGTGCAATTCTAGAAACATTTGAAAAATCTGAATTACGATTATTATATGAATTATCCGATGAGAACGGATACGACATTGAAAACATTTTCCTTTCCAATTTCGATCCGTGTTGACTGTTTTTGTGACTTTTACGTGAGAACAATTCCTTCACATCATACTTCTTAACCACTTTCCGATTACTTCTTCTTATCTCAGTACTATTCAACATACTGTGAGATGGTGAGTGAGTCATTTCTCTATTATCAATTGAAAGCTTTTCAGCCATTTGCTGAGGTAACTGAGACTCAACTATTCTTCTATCTACATCAATTTCAATATCCTTCACTTCATTCGTAACTCTTTCAACTTTAACGTCTAAGGACTCAGAGTCTTTGTTTTTCCGACGATTCCCATATGTTCGGACAGCTTTCTTATGTTTACTCTCAATCTCAGCATTCTTATTATTTCTGATATGTACCGCATCAATTGATAGAACAACTGAACCTTCACCACTTTCATTTTCAATATCAACAAGTGTACTTGAATTCTTTGAACTTTCTTCAGAGTTTACATCAATATCCAATAAGTTATCATGACTATTTGAATCGGAAATTTCATATTCATAACATTGATTGTCTTCAACAGTCTCGGAAATCTCAACTTCACCCATTGAACTAACAAAATCTGCACCATCATTTGATTCTTCAATTATGATTTCTTCACATCCAATATAAGATCCTAGGATTCCATCTTGATCATCTACAATTTCAATGACATTCATAACATTTTGTTCATCTTCAACAATGCAATTTTCTCTTGAGTTTGTTTCAAAATTATTGTCCATATTTAAACTAATTTGCCTTTGACTATTACTATCATCTTCGTTTATATTAACAGGGGTTAGATCTCGTTCTGTTGGTTCCGTCATTTTGGAGCGTTCAGCCAGTACTTCTTCTGGTTTAATTTTCTTCTTACGACCCCGAGGTTTTCGTTGTTTCGGAGTGGACGTAGGCACCACTGGTGGTGGTTCCTGAAAAATTACAAATAAATTCAATTGTTATTCATTTATATTATTACACTGTTTTTATTGTTTTTAGTAATTTTCGAATAAATAGTTAACTTCAAACCACAGGAGAACTTTATTTAATTTGTTCATTATGCAAATTTAGTTGGGTCAACGTTTTATAGTCAGTGGATTAAATGCGATATGATATATACGACTTTATCATGTAGCCTTACAATATTCTTTCATAGCAGTTTTGACAGGAATGAATTGTGTCAATTGTTTTGAACTTTAAATAAAATGAATAAAATGTTTTAAATCATAAAATATCGTTTCAAAGGCTTCATGCATAATCGTAAATAAAATATATCAAGCACATATTATTAACAAAAACCATTACAATAACTAAGTAAACTTTCTAGTAAATGAGGAACAGAACTTAAAGGATATAGGACCAAACCAACAAAAGTGAATCAATCATGCAGAGGAAATAATATCAGATCAGATGTAGGAGATGTTTGTGTAACTCTCTTCTTGACACAATTTATTCGAAGGGACTTTTGATACAAAACTTCTCAAGATTCATAAAGTGAAAATTTATATACAATAAGGCTTTTTATAAGGTTTCGCTTCGACATAAGTATCTTTACAAATTGCACTAATTATATATTGAATAGTGAGACGAAAGTATCTTCTGCATTTTATCTACAAATCTATTCGATAATGATTCATTTTGATTTTGATTTCATTATACTTTTTCTTTTGATCCACACAGTTGAATTGTTTGATGTTTTGCCAGGTTTGGAATGATCTGCAAGGCTACATTCACTTTATGTTCCACAGAGTGTTTGTTGCTCTGTTGTTTTAGGAAAGCTGTAATAAAAAGTTATGGAGCAATGAAATTGATATCCTAATTGAAAATAATTAAACTGATTTAAACTGAGGCAATTATTATATATCAAATGAGGCGCATAATTTCTGAATTTTCTTAAATGTTTTGTTCTCAATATATCGCTTATGTTATATAAAATTGTTTTGTAAAACTTCAATCAAATTAGCTTATAATTGGCTGCTTCTGAATCTAACGTGAAGGTGAATATACCTAGGTTTTGGACTCAGGTTTCATATTTGATTCAAGGCTGACAATAGAATGAAAATTTTTATCAAAAAGTGGACATAGACTGTTTTGATTCTATGCGACTCAAATGTATATCACACTTCGACTCCAAATCTCAATTTGAAGGTTATACTGAAGGCTCATCTGACAAGTAAAATAAAATAATATTGGTGATGTTTTTAGGTGATTTGAATAAAAGAACTTGAAGAACAATTGTACGTTCATTGTTGTGGGGTCATTAAACGGACGAATATGTTCTGGAACGAGGGAAAAACGGAGGAAAATCCAGTATGTAGCTATATGTTAATACCCAAATTGATTCTACTATCATATTGAACATATATTATAATACTATCATTCTTCTAGTTGACTGTAATGAAGATTCGTAATTGAATGGTTGGAAATAAGTATACATTTAGCCATTTTTCTATGAAGTTTATTATTATCGTATTCGCTTTCTTTCATGGACAGGTTACGCATGACGTCATGCACGATGTGTGGTCTATTTTTGAACAGAGCAAATAATAGGAATAGGGTACTTGTATGAAAATAGTTGAAATATGTTGTTTAATGTTCTAAGAAACATTTCCAAGTCACAAAATCTCGAAAATCCTCGACAATTTCGTATTATTTCAATTGTAAAGTTTACGTGATTCAATTCACATGCAAGTAACTGTTCGAAAACGAAACTATTTGGAATAAAGAATTTACTCGATGTATAACAGTTATTTTGGTAATTGTTTTTTGTGAATTTTTTCAAGATGGATGTTTAAAAATCAGTAAAACTACTTTTAATGTATGGAAAAATTGCTTATTCTCGTTTATGAATGCGAAAAATTTAATTTTTTAACATTTTAACAATCTTTAATCTTGAACGCTTGCAAAACTGTTATACCACTTATAGAAATTTGATATGAAATTTTCAAATTTTCATTGAGTTTTATTTCTCGAAAAGGACAAGAACTTTTTAAAAATATTTAATATTAAAAAATTTTTTTGATTATTTCAACTAATTTCCGTAATATCGTGATAATAAAGTTACGTTCTAAACTGTTCGAAACATTATTTTAGCAATGTCCTGAACCAATTCGTGGAATCATGTGAATTTCACTCCACGATTAAATTTGCAATTTCCATTAAACTTAAAATTATCTGTCTACACAATAACTTATTCACTAAAATCTTGAACAAATTTTGCTCCTGATAGCATATAGTTATGGAAATAATTAAAGATTTTGCTTTGAACACGAAAAATCACGGAATGTCTAATTGTTTCGTGTGACAGAAAGAGACAGCTGCGGGATATTTCACAACTGGTGGGGTACTGTCTGGACATTTTCTACAACAAAGAATGTTTAAATGTGCCGCCTGGCAACATAATGTGGAATTCTTAAATATTCATAATCCAAAAATATGTTTAATAAAGTGAAATTTCAATAAAATTCTTCTGCATTCATTTCGTCTTGGAGAGATTTTGATTGGTTCATGTCTGCAATGTTGTCAAAGTTACGAGAATAGCAATTGATTAATATTTAAAAACAAAAACGAAAAATCACTATTTTCTATGATATTCATAATGTAAATCATTAATCTCATTAAATATCATGTGAATAATACAAAACAATGTTTAGAATAACACAAATTTTCACAAAAAACACAATAGGAAAGTTATTGTTCGTACTCCATTTCGGTATAACAGTTTTTGAAAATCATCAAATTCGCTTTCGATTAATAACTTTCACAATTAATTCTAATCATATTTGCATAATATTGGCAGTGTAAAATCACTCTGTCTATGAAAACAGCATAATTTCTCATCCATCACTAACATAAATCTAACATATTTGTCATCAATTGAGTAATCACAATACAAAAAATCAAAGTTGGGTGTCAAATGTCGACAAATGAAATGTTAAACATTGCAAGTGTGTTTAACTGTTATAATTTTCCATAATTATATTACTATATATACTTTCGGGCCTACCTTGGTATTCGTAAGACTCCGTCGTGTTATGCGTACTTGGTTCGACTTCATTTTATTATCACCACTATCTGTATCATTTCCGCAATTATCGGATTTCTTTAATAAACCAGCTTGGCTACTATTTGCACCAAGATTTCTTGTACGAACCATTTTTGATGCATTTGTGTTCCTTTAGATTTGCCGAGCTATGAAATTATTTCAAATTTGAAATGATTAATATTCAATTTCAATTCAATTGATCTTTATACTGAGAGTATCTGAAATAATAGAATAATGTATTTACAATAAACAAGAGAATAATACCTTCTGATTTTATATATTTGAATGGTACAATCAATTTATCACACTTTATTTTTATAACACTTTGTAGTGGTAGTAGCTCTTCACCTCTTCACATAGTGCACACCGTTTTTCTTCAATATTTTGTAGCTCCGGAAGAACACCTTGTCTTATATTTGAATGAATTCAGTTCTGTTCCACTTATCAATATGTTTTGAGTTATTTTTCACATTATATTTCTGTCCATTTAATCCACTTTTAGCTCTGCCACTAAACACAAACAACGTGAAAAATTTCCTCAATTCAATCCTCCAAGTGGATGGCGTTGTACTTCTATTAATTTATGGAGTAATTTGAAATGAACAAACTAAGTTATGTGGATAATGCTTCGAGGCTCGCCAATACTTTTATGAATTGAATTAATTAATAATTCTTCAAATAAAATCATAAAAACTTTACTAGGAAACTTTAAAATGCACTTTAAGTTATTCATTAATTTATAAATTCACTGTGAAAATTATCAACCAGTACATTATAAATTGTTTCATATTTTCTTCAATGTTGATTTCTTTATGTGCATCTGTGAACAAAATACAAGTTTAATTGTTTAGAGGCTTGAAACTTTATTTACAAATTAAAATTTAGATGAAATTAATTAAAATTTCAATTCACGCAATTTAGAAACTCGAAACTGTAGATAAGTGATTTGTCGTATAGATGGCAGGGAATTTGACGTTTCATCAACATCCGCTTCAATCAAGATGACAGATTCTTTCCTTTCTAGTTTGTGTGACAACAAAGTGACAAAGCCGCAAAATGGTGAGAATTTTTAATAAAAATCCATAAAATATAGTGTCATCCTAGTTTGTAACAGTCGTATTTGTTCATATTTATTTGAATTGAATGTAGAAATTTTGTTAAAATGCGAAATTTTTCATATTATTCATGTTTTTCAGTCGCTCGTTATCCCAGAGAAATTCCAGCATATCCTGCGTATTATGAACACCAACATTGATGGTAAACGAAAAGTAACCATTGCAATGACTGCAATCAAAGGTGTTGGTCGTCGTTACGCTAATATTGTATTGAAAAAGGCGGACGTTGATTTGACCAAAAGAGCTGGTGAATGTACTGAGGAGGAGGTAAGTGAAAACTGTGAAATTGCTTCCTAGTAACGCCTCAATGAATAATATTTCTTATTGTAGGTTGAGAAAATTGTTACAATTATCATGAATCCAAGAATGTACAAAATCCCAAACTGGTTCCTTAACAGACAAAAGGACATTACTGATGGTAAATACACGCAATTGACATCTTCAAATTTGGATTCAAAATTGCGTGAAGATTTGGAACGATTGAAGAAAATTAGAGCGCACAGAGGTATGCGGCATTATTGGGGCCTTCGTGTTCGTGGCCAACATACCAAAACAACTGGACGTAGAGGACGTACTGTTGGTGTATCTAAGAAGAAGTAAACAATAAATGATGTGAAATCACTTTTTAAATTTTGTATTCTAATTCTCCACCACCACTTTATTTGTATCTGAAAGACATGCTCCTTGACTACTAAGATCTCCAAACATTCCCTTGATTGTATTCAAAGTTCTTTCAATTTCTCTGGTTCTAAAGGAGATTCCCTTGAACACTATGGTCTGTATTCTGTAGAGGGAAATTTAAGGAACTCAGTTGGCTGTGCAAGAAACCCAAAATTGAGGATCATTAATTATTAAAAAAGATTTCGAAGGTACCACATCGTTTCCATTAGTGAAATTATTCAAATGATCATGTGTCTACGTCGATCTACAGACAACTTCAGTGTGTTCCTAGTTTGACAATTCGAAGCTTGACAATTTCAATTTGACATTTGCAACAAGTGGTTAGTAATATTTTGTTGCTAATCTATCAAATGACTAATCAAAAAAACAGCAAAACTTTAATTAAATAAAGTAAATTTATCCTGATAATTAACATAATTCGAACATGGCCTGAAGACGGTGCCAAAGGTGCAGGAGGAATTCATGTTTTTAAGTAGAATTTTATGTGGGTAGCATAGTCTGTGTTTTGATGGTTTTGAAAATGTCAATAAAAATCATAAATAATGTTAATTAGAAACAATTTATTAGTTTTTCCAGGAAATTTTGTGTTCTATAATATCTTGCAAAGCAAGAAGCCTTATATGGTATTCGATAAATGGATCTTCCACCATATTGGAAATTTGCACTCGATGAAAAGGGGAGAATATACTATTATCACGTTAAACTACGGAAATCACAATGGGAACCACCTAAGAAGACTATGTCAATGATTGATAAATCCGTAAGTACAGAAATAAAGAAAGAGTCAGAAGATGAATCTTCTAAAACCGACTCTGATTCTTGTACAGTATCGGAAGGTGAAACGAGTACGGACAAATCGGAAAGAAATAGTAAAATTGTTATTGACTAATTGTTTCCATGGAGTCACGTTGTTTGTTTAAGGTACTAAAGATTCTGATTGTGATGTAGACACCGACACTGTTACGGAAAGTTCAATACAAAAAGAACGATTCAGGGCAAGGAAGCGGAGGTACAATATGTTGGTGCAGGAGCGACCAATTAGTGTGAGTTTAATTCTAAACATTTAGTTTTGAAAGTTTATGCATTTTGTAACATATTTCCTTCAGCCACGACGAGAAGAGGATAGAATTTTCAATCAAATAAATATGAGACGTTATAGAAGAAACAAGGAAAAAATTCGTAGAAGAAGAGAAGAATTGAAACGTCGGAAAATGTTGTCTCAATATAACCCATTGGAACTGGAGCCTTCCACAATTGAAAATGGAAACCATAAAGAAAAGATTCCTGGCATTGCTCTTCCTATTCAAGATTACCTGATATCATCGGATGAAGATGATTCCTCATTGATTACGAAATTTGTAAGTGGAGACAAGATAGTCGACGAATTAGATGCTTTAACTAAGGAAAGACCATTGCGGCGTAGTATACCCTTAAAACCTAAAAACGGGTTGTGTAAAGACCCTAGAATTATTGTAGAGATGCAAAAAGAAAGGTGATTCATTTGAATAGTGAAATATTTGTGGTGAATAACATACGGTTTAGTACTTCCAGTTTAACCTCAACTGAACAAATAGGACCTGAACAAAAAACTACCATAGGATCTGAACAAAACAGCACCAACATCCCAAGTAGTAGTAAAACTTTATTGATTGGAAATTCATTCTCAGAAGAGGAGGAAAAATTCCGATATGATATTGGAAATGTGATAATTGAAGTACTCACTCCATACCGACTGGATACATGTCAAGTTGGAAGAATATCATTTGACGAAGATTTCATATATCTAGCTAAGAAAGTAAGGAATTTGAATATGTCTACCATTAGTTTAAACAATTCGTTTTGTTTTCAGTTAATTAATTTAATATTTCAAAAAGAACTTAAATACTGTCGAGCAGTAGGACAAACAATTCGAGTTTCTGAATCAGTTAAGAAAAAATCAAAGGAGTTCATTCGTAATTATATGAAAAAGTATGGTGAGGTGTATCATAGGCCGCAAAAAGATAAATAATTGCAATTATTTTGTACGCAATCGTATTTATGTGAAAGTTTATATTTTATTTAAGAAAATTAAAAATTAGAAGTCATTCTTGTGTATTTTGTGAAGGATGCTAATTTTGTTCGAGAATATAACGACAAACAATTGTGAAAGAGACAGTTCTGGCTTTCTGATGGATTCCATTTTGTGTCTGTGGGTGCTGGAAACTAAGATCTGTAATCCGTACTTAGTGCTCATAAATCCAACTGTTCAGAAATCTCTTACGTTACTGTACCTGATGACCAAATAATTACTTACCACAGTGTACTTCTCACCTGCAAATGACATTTTCCCGACTCGTCAGCAAATTCCGTTCGCAACCAAACTTACCTTCGACTGCGGGATCATCTTTCCAGACGGTCTTATCTTTAAGTTATGCACATGCTTCTAATTTTTGTTAGTCTTACCTGTAACAATTTATCCTTCGTCAGCACCTTTTTGGTATAAATTCGCGTAATTTGGAATAAATAAATCAGTTGTTAAATTAAACTCGAATCTTTCACTTATCCTCTGCTTCTGGTGTATCGGTCTAAGACCTTTGCACACTCTACTCTAAATCTTGGTGTAACACCTAGATTTTCCCTTCAACTTTCCGCTGAAAAGGAGTCTCTTAAAACTGAGTTGTGGTGATACACCTCAACCAGTCGAAAACAGCACAGGCAAAAGAGTCTGCGCTCAACATTTGGTGACCCCGACGTGATTTACGTCACGCGAACTCCAAACCATTCAAGTTTACGCGAATTTTAACCCGTTCACCGTCGCGACAAATCGTCAAACCGCGAATACCGTCAAGATCGTTTCATCCCGAGCATCCTGAAGAAGAAGCAGCTGAAGTTTCCATCCTATCGACGTCCCTCCCAACGTTCCGAGACAACATTACCTCATTTGTGGCAGTCAACTTACTCAAGCCGCTGTTTGCTCTCGTCGTTCCACTTCGTTAACCTTCAGTAATAACGAGAATGTCCTCTTTGGAAGAACTTGCAAAACAACAGAACGAGACAGGAGGAGAAATCGAGAGGCATATAAGAAACTACAAGAAGGATTCTCCAACACGCAAAGACGACGAATACCTCGTCAACAAGTCCAAGGCCATAACGGAACTCTGGGAGACGTTCCAATCTGTGGACTACGGTATTCGGGCTAAATATGACCTCGAAACCAGTCATCCATATTTCCAGAAACAATACTTTGCCAACATAGAGGAGCTGTACCAGTGGTTTATCGAGGACGTCAAACTACGCTTAAGCAGTCAATCAAGCACGCAATCCACGGAGAATGCATCAAGCAGTCACAAGCCTGAAGATGCCAAGCCATCTAATGCCGCAAGTTCTCCACTTCAGGTCATGTTACGGAGATTGAACGCTGCAATCGTCTCATTAAGGCGCGCTCTGGACTCAGTCCGAAACCTCCCCCCTCAACAAACTGCTGTCGTGTACGAAGTAAAGTGCCGTTCCATTGAACGCCTTTGGGCAAACCTGGAGACCCTGCATGATGCGATCTGGGGAATGACAGACGACCCCATTGCTGCTGGATTTGATCAAGAAGCGTATCTTTTGCTGTCCGATGAAGTAGAGTCGACAATAATAGACTTACAACAACATTCTACACCGTCCACACACCCAGTCACAAGTGATGTTTCGCCCAAGGTTAAGCTGCCAACCATCACATTGCCAAAATTTGAAGGCAATTATCTTTGCTGGAAGCAGTTCCACGACCTGTTCTTGCAAGTGGTACACGAACAAAATCTGGGCAATGCGCAGAAAATGTGGTACCTCAAGACGAGTTTAACTGGTGAAGCAGAGCGATGTATTAGCCATCTGACAATATCCGACGCGAACTATCTGTCTGCTTGGAACCTTCTCAAGGACAGATATGATAATGACAGATTGTTGGTAGCAGCCCTCATTAACAAATTATTGAACCAATCTGTCATTCACACCGAATCAGCCACAGCCATCAAGTCACTCCATGACACAACTCGAGAGTGCCTGCTCAGTTTAACGAATCTCAAAATTGACATCAAAAACTGGGATCCTCTGTTGCTCCACATCCTCATCAAAAAATTAGACGGAGTTTCGCACACGCTTTACGAGCAAGGCCTGGAACATCCTAGGAAATTGCAATCTATGGAGCACTTCCTTGCGTTCCTGGAAAGGCGATTCCAGTCACTAGAATCCCTTCCGAACAAAAACTCAAGAAACGCCGCTAACGACATTAATTTCGGCAAAGGACGACCCCCAAGGGCATTAGCTGTCGTATCCTCAAGGACGCCGTGCTTCGTGTGTAAAGGAGACCATCCGATCTTTTCCTGCCCCAGTTTCCTCAATCACAGTCCTGACAAGCGCCTTAAACTCATACAACGCGCTGGTCGCTGCGTTAATTGCCTCAAGAAGGGACATCGCTCTAATCAATGTCCCTCTGGTAATTGCCACAAGTGCTCCAAGAAACACAATACATTGCTTCATTTAGAAGACAACAGCCCAAGATCTCAAGCTTCGGGCAACCAGTCACCTCCCGCAGTTGACAACCAGCAAGTACAAGCACGCCCAGGTTCAAGCACTAAGGAAGCTGCGTCGCTCAGTTCCAGCACTCCCTCAACTGTCGGCACTTATACTCTGTTAAGTACAGTCCTCATCAAGGTCACGGATAGCTGGGCAAACCAAATTCAGGCAAGAGCCTTGTTAGACTCCGGTTCCCAGCTAAACTTCATTTCAGAAAGACTTTTAAAAAGATTGGGCCTCCAAGAAACGCGACATTCAGTTACCATTGGTGGGATCGGTTCGATAGCACAGAACACACGCTCAAGAGCCAACATCGAAATACATTCCAACATAACTGATTTCAGCACAAGCATAGACGTTCATGTCTTACCAAAGATAATAGCACCGCAACCCTCGCAACACATCGAGAAGACGTCCTGGTCTATTCCTGACAACATAAGGTTGGCCGATCCACAATTTCATCGTCCTGGTCCCATTGACATTCTTATCGGAGCCGAGCTGTTCTATTCAGTTCTCTCTGTTGGCCAAATAAAATTGGGAGAGCAACTTCCTATACTCCAGAACACGGTTTTTGGTTGGACCGTGTCAGGCCGAATCGCCACGCCCAGCTCAGTAACGAACCTCGCGCACTGCGGAATATGTAGCGAAGATGAAACTTTGGACTCCCACATCCAAAAATTCTGGCAGCTGGAGGAAACTGAACATGGCTCAAATAATTATACCGCTGCTGAAAACAAATGTGAGGAATTCTTCATCCAGACTACAAAAAGGGACAACCACGGCCGGTTTATCGTCCGACTTCCGTTCCGATGCGATCCACATGAATTGGGTGAGTCCAGTGACACGGCACTTCGACGCTTCCACTCCTTGGAGAGAAGACTAGCTAAGGATCAAACTTTAAGGCAGCAGTACAACGCGTTCATGAGGGAATACATAGAGTTGGGTCATATGAAGGAAGTCTGCTTCACTATGGTAGAAGAGCCCTACTATTTCCTTCCACATCATTGCGTCCTCAGACCTGAAAGCACAACGACTAAATTACGAGTGGTCTTCGATGGATCAGCGAAAACAACCAGCAATCTGTCACTGAATAATGTCTTGGCAGTCGGGCCAGCCATTCAGGGCGACGTCTTCACAATATTACTACGCTTCCGTCTTCCTCGATACGTCTTCACCGCGGACATCGAAAAAATGTACCGACAAATCCAAGTCGATCCAGTTGATCAAAAATACCAGCTTATATGGTGGAGAGATGATGCTAACAAACCTTTGAAGTGCTACCAGCTTTGCACCGTCACTTATGGTACTGCTCCAGCTTCTTATCTCGCCACGCGTACCTTACATATGCTTGCCGACAATGTGAAGGACCAGTACCCTCTTGCCACTCAATCGCTCAAAAACGACTTTTATGTGGATGACGTTTTGTCTGGTTCAGACTACTTGCCCACCTGCCTGCTAAAGCAAACCGAATTGTTATCATCTCTGAAAACCGCGGGCATAAGGCTTCGTAAGTGGTGCGCAAACCATCCTCACCTGCTTAAAGAAATACCAGCTGAGGATCAAGCAATTGAACTAGACTTCAGTAATCATTCCGACGACAGCATCAAAACGATGGGGTTAACCTGGCAACCCAAATCTGATTCTTTCGCCATTCGAAGCACTTTAATCCCTACGCAAAGGGTCACGAAGCGAACCGCTTCTTCTGACATCGCACACATCTTCGACCCATTGGGCATATTGGCTCCAGTGGTCATAACGGCGAAGCTGTTTTTGCAGAAACTGTGGGAGTTAAAACTCGACTGGGACGCTTCACTTCCACAAGAACTACATACCAAATGGATCAGCTTCAGAGATGGCTTGAGCGCATTAAACCACATAACGTTCCCCAGACATGTATTGGCTCACAAAATAAGCTCCCAAATACAACTACATATTTTTGCTGATGCCTCAGAGAAAGCATATGGTGCTGCCGCGTACATCAGGTCCGTAGGGCGAGACAACGTTGTCATTGTACGATTACTATGTGCCAAGTCTAAGGTTGCACCAATCAAGCAAATAACACTACCTCGCCTCGAGTTATGCGCCGCCAAATTGGCCACACAGCTCAAACAGCGCATTAAAAAGGATCTGCAGTTGAACACCAATCAAATCTTCCTTTGGACCGATTCATCAATAGTTCTCGGTTGGATTAAAGCTGAGTCATCGAACTTCCACACCTTCGTCGCCAACCGCATTGCAGCCATACAGAGGGCCAGCATCCCCGAGCAATGGCGACACGTACCATCATTAGATAATCCTGCCGACCTATTATCAAGAGGCGTTCCTCCTGGGAAATTAGTCAACAACACTTTATGGTTTTTCGGTCCACTCTTCCTTCATGGTAGAGAAGACGCATGGCCTAATCTTAATCCAAACCCAGACGAATGCACTCTGGAGCAACGGACTAAGATTCAATCCACATGTCTCGGATTCACAAAGGACGACGACTTCCTACTCAACATTAATCATCAAAATTCCTTCAGACGTCTTCAGCGCATAGTCGCCTATATTCTACGCTTCACCAAGGCCACGAAACAGTGCTCCAGAGAGAATAATTCACCCGTTCCATCAGTGACAGAGCTAGACGACGCACAAACTCTGATTATCAAACACGTCCAGCAACAAGGATTCAAGGACGATCTCCAGCATGTAATCAAATATGGCGAAGTTTCAAAGGGTAGCTCAATCAGCTCCTTGACCCCTCTTTTGGACCAAGATGGAATCCTTCGTGTAGGCGGACGCCTCGAGTCATCAAACCTCGAGTATCGAGCCAAGCATCCTGCGCTTCTTCCAAATAGTCATCCAATCACCAAGATGCTATTCAATGCGCTACACACAGAAAATATGCATGCGGGTCCTCAAGCTCTACTCGCCATCGCACGACAACAGTTCTGGCCACTCGGCGGCAAGAACTTAGCCCGCGCCGTCGTACAACACTGCGTCCGTTGTGCCAAGGCCAAGCCCAAACTATTGACACAACTAATGGGGAATTTGCCACCGGACCGCGTTCAGCCTGCACGACCATTCATAAATTCCGGAGTCGACTTTTGCGGCCCGATATACGTTCATTTCAAGATCCGGGGTAAACAGCCACAAAAGGCTTACATCGCTGTTTTTTGTTGCTTCGCTACGAAGGCCGTTCATTTGGAATTGGTGAGCGATTTATCAACGGATGGCTTTCTTGGTGCCTTGCGTCGATTCATATCACGGCGAGGACATTGCCGGAAAATTTACTGCGACAACGCCACCAACTTTGTCGGTGCCCGAAATCAATTACAGGAGCTTAATGATGTCTTCAGCAAGAATGCTTCCAAGGAGAAACTACTCAAGGAATGCAGTTCTCGAGGTATTGACTTTCACTTTATCCCTCCTCGAGCTCCTCATTTCGGTGGGCTGTGGGAAGCCGCCGTCAAATCTGCAAAGAATCTAATGCAGCATAGTCTTGCCTCCGCTTCATTGACGTATGAAGAAATGGAGACAGTCATCGTGGGAGTAGAAGCTATTTTGAATTCTCGCCCCATTACGCCAATGTCTGATGACGCCAACGATCTCGCAGCCCTCACGCCAGCACACTTCTTAATTGGTGAGCCACTAACAGCGCTCGTCGACCCTCAGGCTCACTCGAACAAGGCCAGTTTACTAACTCGGTGGAAGCTTGTCACGTACGTCAAGAACGAGTTCTGGAAACGATGGTCGACTGAATATTTGAATCAACTCCAACATCGAGTCAAATGGAAACATACGGCCCAAAACGTCTCACCCGGCACAATGGTCATCATCAAGGAAGATAACCTTCCACCGTTGAAGTGGCCATTGGGGCGCGTAACCAACGTCGTTAAGGGAGAGGACGGACTCGTTCGAGTTGTCGACGTAAAAACAGCAAATAACATCTTGCGCCGACCAATACACCGATTGGCACCACTCCCCATCGAAAATGAAGACGTAAACGACATGGAACCAACCGAGCAACCAAAAAAGAGAACGATGCCTCAACCATCAGTGGACCAAGGCCCCACGCCAGTCAAACACGCTCGCTCCGCTCTTTTCACCGTGTTACTAGTATGTCTCTTCCTGTCACCGGTCACGGCATCTCGGGCAACTATAACTCCGTTCACTGCAAACCCAGGCATATATTTCGAAAACTTAGGCAGAGCAAACATTATTACCAGTGATTGGAATATTATAACATATTATGACATGCAATCATTTTGGAGGGAGTTCGACCTTCTACAAACGTTTAGTGCATCTTTATGTAACTTATCATCTACCATGCCCAATCCGGAATCTCATCACAAAATAGCCAAGCAAATTAACCGTGTAGTGGATGAGCTTAGCCAGACTAATCAACTTTTAAGAAGTCCTACATCAGGTCGAGCAAAACGAGGACTGCTCAACATCGTTGGCAACGCAGCAAACTTTATGTTTGGTGTCCTCGATTCTAAATACGCTGAAGAAATGTCCATGACCATTGACTCTATAAAGAACAACGAAGGACATTTAGCAAATCTGTTGCGTAACCAAACCTCCATTCTAGACGCTACGGTCAACATTATGAAAAAGGATCACCAGGCTATTGACATGGAGTTTCAGAGAGTTGAGTCTGATTTAAATGATTTATCCACACAGATAAACGCAATACACAACGACGTACAACAAGAAGCTCGATCTCGGTCCTTCATCCTATTGTCGTTACAAGCAACATTGCTCGCCACCAACTTCCAAAGGACTCAAGGCTTGATTTTGGACGCCTTAGTCAATATACATCGAGGAAGAGTCAGCAGACATCTTTTATCGCCAGAGCAGCTAAGAACCGTTCTACACACCATTCGGGCTAATCTTCCTTCAAGTTTAAGACTACCACTCAGTCAGGATGATATACTCCATTTTTACAACCTAATTACACTTGAAGGCAGAATGACGGACAAGCATTTCATTTTCAAGCTCAGAGTGCCGTTAATCTCGGTTGAAGACTTCGACCTCTTTCGAGTGGTTCCAGTTCCAGTCAAGATCAACGATAGTTTCGTGGCTATTAGACCATCCTTTCCCTACCTAATGGTTAACTTACATCGGGACCACTACTATCCGCTAACGGAGTCTCAACTGCGCATCTGCAATACGATGAACGGGAGGCATTTATGCAATCAACATTACCCATTGTACAAAATTGGATCATCCATTTCTGCCTGTGAAATCAGCCTCCTGAATCAGTTAACTCCACACCATTGCCAGTTGATGAGAGTAGACGCCCATTCCAGTTGGACTCAACTTCACACACCAAACCAGTGGATCTTCTCCTTGCCAGAAAAAACCACAATCAACATTGTTTGCGGAGATGACATGTCACAGCTGACTCTCCAATGGACGGGTATCTTAACGCTTGATAGCAATTGCGTCATTAAGCAGCCTCTCATCACAATTCGAGGGCACAAGAGCTACTCAACAGTGAGGCACGCTTCCTACGTTCCGGCCTTTAACTTGACTGACCTCATTGACCCGCTCAACATGACATCAGCACTGCATTATCAACACCACTTCGCCCCACACATTCAGGAATTGGAAACAGTCAAGCGTAAGCTTTCAGAAATGGACAGCCAAATTCCAGCATTGATACAGAGACAATCTAACCATCATCAAACTTTGGCCTATGGAACCCTGTCCATCGTAATTATAATCATCATTGGGGTAATCTGGATGGCAACAAGGACTTATCGCGCATACCGGACATCACAACCACCAACAGGCACAACTGCTGAGGATGTTCCAGACAGCCAGGACGCCGAAGAACCCACCGAGCCCTTCACCGTAAACACTTGTTGAATGATTTTCATTCAACGCCGGGGAGGATGTTCAGAAATCTCTTACGTTACTGTACCTGATGACCAAATAATTACTTACCACAGTGTACTTCTCACCTGCAAATGACATTTTCCCGACTCGTCAGCAAATTCCGTTCGCAACCAAACTTACCTTCGACTGCGGGATCATCTTTCCAGACGGTCTTATCTTTAAGTTATGCACATGCTTCTAATTTTTGTTAGTCTTACCTGTAACAATTTATCCTTCGTCAGCACCTTTTTGGTATAAATTCGCGTAATTTGGAATAAATAAATCAGTTGTTAAATTAAACTCGAATCTTTCACTTATCCTCTGCTTCTGGTGTATCGGTCTAAGACCTTTGCACACTCTACTCTAAATCTTGGTGTAACACCTAGATTTTCCCTTCAACTTTCCGCTGAAAAGGAGTCTCTTAAAACTGAGTTGTGGTGATACACCTCAACCAGTCGAAAACAGCACAGGCAAAAGAGTCTGCGCTCAACACCAACCTCAACTTACAAATCTGGTTTTTGAGGGATGCTAACTTGTTTTGAAAATTTCTCGGCGAACGATAGTAAAATGACAGTTCTGACGGATTCAATTTTGTATCTTTAATCCCTACTCAGTTCTCATGAATCCAAGAATCTCACTTACAAATTTCTTCTGGATACACTTTAACAGAAGTAGAAGACAAATTTCACTGGGAACAAATCAAATGAAGTAGTCTTTCTGGGAGTCTTAGGGATTGAGAATCGTGTTATTGCTGACTTGTAAGGGATACTAGTTTCTTTCGAAAATTCCAGGACGAACCATAGTAAAATGACATTTTTGGCTACCTGAAACTAGGATCTGTCATCCGTAGTCAGTTCTCGTAAATCAAACCAACTCAATTTACAATTTTCTTTCGGATACACTCGGTGTTTTCGTTTGGAAGGATTCTCATTACCTTTAGAAATTTCACGGTAAAATGACGGTTCTGAGAGATACTGTTTCGGGTCTGTGTATAATTCAACAACCTTAATTTACAAATTTCGTTCGAAGCACTAGTGTACACAAATGACAGAAATGTACTCCATTGGGAACAAATCAAATGAGGAAATTCTCTTTCTAGGAGTGTCAGGGATTAAGAATTGTCAACATTATCCTTTAAAACCGACAGACTTCATGGACCATCACCTAAGGAGCACTTATGATTTGAAACAGGAACACATTTCAATAGTCTTCCATCAACACAAAGAGAAACGAAACCTTCTTCCATTATCCTATTCAATTTTGCTGATAATCCAAACAACATTCAAGCTAAAATTGAAAAATGAAATAAATGAAGTTTGTAAGATGTTTATTATTAAATTGTTTTAAAAATGATTCTTAACCGCTTTATCATCCTAGAAACGCAACTTCTGGAAGAACCATTTATTTTTGCCAGCCTTGTACCTTTCCTCAAATTTCACTCGAGTTTGGAAACGATGTGTCTTCTTCTTAGCTGGATCTTTTAAATCTTTAGTTGTGATTTTGTCCAAACTAACATCTACTGTATATCTTGTGGGCATCAAATGGTTATAGTTCAAGATTTTGATGAATGGCTTGATCTTTGACTTCTTCTTCAATTTAGCTTTGCCCATCTTTTTTGTTACTTTACGTGGATATCTGTCAATACCAGCTACTAGGGCATGACCAAATTGCTTATCCGTTGTACCATCATCGTAGGTTTTCACGATTACAGCTTTGCGTCCGGCGTATCGTCCACTAAGGACGATCACCACTTTCCCTGCTTTCATAATCTTCTTCATTTTTGATACTGAAAATAGAAAAGGATCATATTAGAACAGCATGTTAGGGTCGCACTTCGTTCAAATCAAACACTTTGAAGGTTATGCACACAAACTTTACGCACAATAACGTATTTTCCATACAACACGCAATTAAAAATTTTTACTTTAAAATTAACCTGCCCCGCAAAGGACATTAAGCATTAAAATTAAAATTTTATTCAAAATTTAAGAACCCTTTACACCGCGGTCTTGTTAATACTGAAGTTGACATTTGTCACTTGCACAAAGATGTTTCATTTGCCTTTTTCATCCAACTAGAGGGCACATATTCGAAATTCACACGAAATTAACATCACAAACATTATGTCGGTTTTATTTTTCAATATTTTCTTATTTAACATATTCCTTCAAAGCGATGATTTCGTATAAAAATAACTTGGAAAATTTATAGTGCTTACAGGTCGTACGGTTGACCGGAAAAAGAACTCACGGAGATTTGTTTTTGGCCGGGGAAAGCTGCAAACTTTTGCTATGAAGTTGGTCGTAGTTGAAGTTTTAGTGGATGTGTCAATAGATGTCAGCTGGATTGAGCGCGTTTTTCTGTTTTACAACCAATAACATCACTACAAATTTTGATAAAGTTAAATAATTTTGAATTTAATAATTTATTAGTGAAATAAAGTTCACATTGGGATATAATATTTTTATTTTAAATCTTTTTCTTAAAGTGCATGCGCACTAATTGAAGGACATGCCGGTCCACTTCCGGTAATTTTCTATTGATAATTTACTCCCACTTAATATTATATTGTATATAATCTGCTCAACCCAATAAGAATGATGTTATTATTAAATTCATATAATTATTTACTTCCAGAAGAACATTTTTAATTAATGCTTTGGAACATTTCGTGTAAACAAGCCACTCGCATGAGTTAACGACAAAATAATGAGAAGTGATATACCAATACTGGACAGATATTCAGAGAAAAACAGATTATAATTTGAACCTATCTTCAGAAATCAATTATCTTCCTTAGGTAGATATTTTCATATACAGAATTCCTAATGACATTCTGGAAACACTAAAGGAACATTCATTGCCGGTAAATTCTTAACTAGTGGATGATCTTAACTGAAATTGTCAAAATAATACATGAATCTTCCAAGTAAGGAAATAATACATACGTCATTTATTACAACTTTATACTTAAAACATTATCAATTTGATTCCTCAAGCCATGTATGAAATATTTCTTGTCTCAATATCATTTTCACAAAATTTTCCTATAATCCTTTCCTCCCAAAGCAATCATCTCACATTCACAATTCAGTGGAATCATCATTCGACAGTCTCGCTCTGATTTCAATAAGAAGTTCCTTTTTAACAGCATCCGGAACAAGAGCTCTAGCCTGAGGTGTTATTGAACTAACAATTTGGTCAACATTAACATTTCCCCCTCGTTCCTTAATCATATTCCTACACAAGAGTTTGACTTGATCACGCCAACCACATTCCGATAATCTACGTCCCAGTAAATCCTTAAGTCTAAAAATTAATTGATTTTTTAGAAAACTACTCCTCTTCACAATTTCCATTTACTCACTCTGGACGACAGCCTTGCAGAATTGTCGCTTGATCCACAGCTCTGGTTAAAGTCATATTGCTGCTAAGTTTAATTATTCAATAACTGCGTTGTGTAAGATCTATAATGTTTGAAACTTTCGGGTTTTCGGTGAATAATTTCACACCAAGTGACTCCGTCCTCGGTACAATCAACTTAATGCTTTGTTGCTATTTTATTGTTAGTCTCTTCACAGCTGTCATTTCCAAACCTTGATTCCGAGCGACATCTGTTTGTGAAAAAGTAAACTATGTTCGTGGTGCTCTGGTACGTTCGGTCAAATGAATACGTTCCACAGCATATCTTACGGCGTATTTAGAACGAATTCTTAAAAATTTCTTAAATAAAACCCTAAAAACTTTAAAAAACTTGATAATTATGTCAATTAAATACTCAACATTAATTTATTTCTTTAAAACAAACAATTATTGAACAAGAAAATGATTTTAAAGACGAAAATATAAAACTTGTTTTTAATTTCTTTTATGTAATTTTTTGTTTTTATTTTATATTTGACATAAAATAAAAAGACGAAAACCAATTCCGAATTTCGTGTGGAACGAAAAAACAATTGTACTATCTCGTTCCAGTTGACATGTCCCTCCTGTGCTCGACGTCGAGTCAGAAATCCATCCAAATCAGTTCACAGCACGCGTCCGCGGAGTAAACACTGTGTCATTGAAGCGTCTAGTTTTCGATAGAATTCAGTGCGTCTTTTGGTGTAACTTGCTCACATTCGAGAGAATCCTGTTGCAGTGATTGAAATTGTATGAAATGTGTATCCTGTGAATATCAAGGAACTGAAATTGCGCGTCATTTTAGTGGTTTATTTTGAATTTTCGTGAATAAAATATCGAAAAAGTTCAAAATTCAGCAAAGTGCAATTGTGAATTTACATTTGTTTTACACGAAATGTTGAGTGAAAATTGTGAAAATTGATTAATTAAACCCTCAGTTTTTGAATTGGATTAAAACAAAATTCTAATTGGATTACCGATTTCCCAAAAACAGTGAAAACTGAAGAAATTTTGAGAATTTCGCAAAAAAGGTAAAAAATTCATTTTTGTTTTTATCAAAAACCTCGTCTTGTTGAAACGATAAAATTTAAATAATTCTCAAAACGATGACATCATGTGTGTTTGGTGGACGAAACTGTTCTGAAAAATGTCACTTTTTGGCGCAATTTCAATGCAGTTTTTTCGGTCCAAAAGACTCGATTTGATTCCTTTATTGTCGAAAAAAATAAATTTATTTGACTCCAGCGAACAGGTTAGCCAAATTGCGTTTTCCCATTCCCTCCTTGACTCGTCAGTCGTACTCGTCCGTCCGTTAATCAAACGAAATTTCGAGTCAAAATCGCAAACCGGAATTTTTTGGGAGTGCAATGAAAGTGGAATTCCTCTTCATGTGCGAAAAGGTAAAGGGTTGCCATTTTGTATGCGTTATGACGTCATGGATTCAGTTCGCTCTGACCTTCTGAGTCATGCATTCTGAAGGACATTTTCTTCATCTTGAATTTGAAACCCTCGCGATGAGAACGACAAGGATCAGACTTTCCACTTTCCAGAAGCAACGAGCAAGGACTCTTGTGTTACAGGATTGAAAGTGTTTTATTTCTTTATTTACTTACTTGCAGAGGGTAGGTACCAGAGATTACCCTCGGGAATTTCTCCGTGTTTAATTTAAGGATAAAATGACTTTGCTGAAAGGAATTTTCGAGATGAAATTGTGATTAATTAAATTTTTGTGTCTACATCCTTCACGTGTCGTATTTTATTTTGTTTATTTGCTGCTCTGGTTCTTGGGAAATGGAACGCACTTTTCAACCCAAGACGCAGAGAGAGGAGTGTTATAAGTTTCACCGCTATGTGTGTCTGTGCTTTTTATTTGAAATCAGTTTTCTATCGCTGGTTCTTAGATTTGTTTTATCAAAATCGGTTTAGCCGTTTCAAGGTCATCAATTTTTTTCGTCAAATTTTTTTCATATTTATTTTTGTGAAGTTTTTTATTAAGAATAAAATTTCGATTTTTGAGTTAAACAAAATCCATCCGGGTAACTACCACAGGCAATCTACTCGCGTACATGAACAAGGGTAGATTGCTTATAGTTTTCATATATCCCTGACCTAGTTTTGTATTTCCATCCCTCGTAGTTTCAACCCTTACGGAAAAACGTTTCTAAATCCGTCAAAACGGCACTGGAGCACTTGACATTTTCTGCTGTGTCGTAAGCTGCTGGTAATTAACACACAAGGTTCAAGTGAGATCCGCCACAACCACGTCCAGAACAAGAAGTTGTCGCATTTCTCAAGATATCCACGTCTCTCACTTGTATCAGTTCATGAAATCAGCTTAGGAAAAATATAAATTAAGTGGAGTTAAGTTAAAAGTGCAACGTTATGGAAAATTGACGCCATTTTCGTGCAAGTACGCTTCGTTATGCGCCATTTTGTGGTGTTTATCTGTTTGTTTTACAGTCTGTGCTGGAATGTTAACAACGAGTGGTTGGTTTAATAAACTCTCCTTCTTTATTATGTTCTTAAATGTTAAGTTTAAGACGTTGTCCGCATTTATGGTAAGTCAGTAACCATTGGTCACAGATAGATGGCGTTGATGGTTGCCTTCGAGGTATAGATTAAGTTCAAGTTAAGATAATTAACTTTCCAACAACTCAATTAAGTTCGGGTTTAATAACAAAATTGTCTTTTGATGTTTGCTTAAATTAAAACCAAACACAGCCTTATAACATCCACAATACAGTCACAGTGTAATACATGCAAATAAATGTTTACCTAAATCAACATTGATTGTGGGAATTTGAAAATATCCAGGGCATTCTGTTAATTGGAGCATGATGGGGTTTGCTTTCGGGGTGAATGCCGAAATGACAGACTTGACAAATCGCATTTCGAATATTTTCAAATTAAAATTAATTAAAATTGAAATTTCGAATTTATTCGGTATTTAGATTGTGTGCTAATCGAATTCGAATGTATTGTGACATTTGATAGCCTCGCTTCGTACTAAAACAGAAAAAAGTTAATAAACTTATATTCGGGGCGATTCTGACCACTCAAAGAAAGTTAACAGAATTCCTTAAGTTGTATTCTGGGCACATCTGCTACGGCGGAACAAATTTTAATTTCGAAACCTGTTTGAAGCCAAATCTGTCAAATTTCTTGCCAATTCCAGGTGGGCATTTATTCAGAAGCAAATCTTTCAAAATTGACATTTCAGTGAAATTCTGTCGATTAGCACACAGTCTCAGTTAATTCTCCTTTCATAATGTAGATGGGGTAAATTGCGTTTTTGAAACGATTTCTTCGAATTGACGGGTTGCGCTTTCGTGATAATGCTATCAGAGTCGACATATTTTTAACTGATAAGGTGATATCGGTTTTGAATGGTAAATGAGGCGATAACAAACTGATAAAACTGGGGACAATGTATTAACAATGTTTTCAATGTTATTGAATGAAAGTAGGTATGATTTCGAAACTCATAAGAATATTATGAAGATAATCTGCAAGAAGAATCTAAGCTCACGTTTAACCGCATTATCAACGACTACCGAACAATAAACCCTGAACAAATGGTAAGAGAAATCAAAAGCAAACCGAATGAATAGAAAACCCATACTGTTTTTGTGATATAAAATAAGTTACCAGATACAGGTAAAGTTATTGACATTCAAAAGTGCTTCATGTACAATTAGTTTGTGTAAGAGGTCAAAGTCGTGAGAAGCACGGTAAGGCTGTACATCATAAAAGAGGAGGAATCTATGAATTCTGGGCTGTTTTCTGATTATGATAGAAAACAGTTTTTCATGTTCATGAATGCATGGTTGCGGTTAATCCACGTTGAAAGGCAACTATCCCGAGAATCAGTAGAATCTGTACGAGGTTCAATGAAACATTCAACGATTTATGATTTTCTATCATATCGAAAATTGTAGTGATAGCAGATATTGAGAAAGGCACTAGCTTTTCTTTAATATAAATTACAAAGCGGCACGAAATTCTGTCTTTCACAAGTTCCATCATCCAGAGATGAACGGGCAAATACCTCATAATCGTAATCGTGGCGGAAATCAATTTTAGAACAGAAACGTCTTGGAGTCGGGAACAATGGAACCCGGATGGAAGAATGCAGAAGTGGTACTATTTCCATTTCACCACTAGTTGTTCTTCAATAGCCATGTATGTATCAAGGGTGTAAAGTGACGCTTTCTTGCATTCGTGGATTGCAGCATGAGTGAAGTCGAGTCTTTGTACGAATGCGTCATGATCGAGCGCAACTGCAGCAACGACTGCAAGAAAGCAATAGTTTGTGCAACAAATTAAGAAAAGGATGAGCTTAGGGTGTTTGGGACTCGAACACTTTACGCATATCGAAAATTCAACTTTCGAAGAATTTAAATTTAAAGAAATCCTCCATAACTTTCCAAACAAACTTCATCCCTCATCTAATGCAAATGCCATAAAATTTTTGTTTACCACAATATACGGCGTCCTTTAGATACAATGTTAAATGTTGATGCTATAAAAAAAGTGTACAAAAGGGAAGAGAAGAAAATAAAGATCCTTGAATCCCGAGGGATGAAAATTGGAAATTCAACATGAACTCAAAGCATAAAGTTATGACGAGACTACGAAGAAGTTGAGGTTATGTACGGTCTATAAAATAACTACGTCCACTAACACAACCGAAATCTGGTTTTGAATGCTTGTGACGGTGTATCCTTGTTCGTCCTGTGGCAGACTACTAGTATAAATAAAATAGTCCTTTTTTGTGGGGTGCAATTATTTCAATTCAATTTTATCGGAACAGATGTCCTGACGCGAACGTTTGCTCTTCTTCGCTTCGCCGGTGGTTCCGAGTCCTTTTTGTTGAATTTTTCATTCGGGATTATGTTGTTTTTTTATGATATTGTGTTTTTGATGTTAACAGAATTGAAATTGGATATGATAATCATGTGAATTAGGGTTACAAAATTATTCTAAATTGTAAATGTGAATTTATACTAACACTGTATCAATTTTTGGGAATTTTCTGCATATTCCATGATTTTCCAAAAGTCCTTTGACAGGATATCAATTATCGAACTCAAATCTGGATGTTCACGACTGAGTGAACAGCTCACGGATTAGGGAAATTCTAGGGAAACTATTTCACTAATCTGTCAATTCAAATGATTTGAAATTCCTTGAACAGATTGGAATCGTTGCATTCCTCGAGGAGCGCGTTTACGGTTCACTTGATATTGGGATTCTTTTGAAATTTTTGGTACCTTTCCAATGCATTTCATGGATTCCTTGCCATCAAATGTGAATTGCCACAATTTGCCACAGGAACCATACTGGAACTTGAATGTTAGATTCATCTGGACGAATGCATATTGATTCCCAGGTAAATTATGGTTTTGTGTGTATTTTTTCATGAAATTTGAGAAATAAAGAGACTTAAGATCATGAAATTATTGTTTTATGGGGAAAAATGTTTATTATTATTTGATTTAAAACATTTTAATTAACAAAACTTTCGTTAAGAACGACAAAATTGAATTGTTTTGATTGAAATCGCCTTGAAGTGTCAAAAATTCAAATTTGAAACAAACGTCAAGCGCCATCTTTTTGTGGTGAAATTAATTTCCGTCTTCGTGTTCGTGTGGAACAATTCGCGAAACGTCAGTTGACGCACCAATATGGCGTTCGTGTTCGATTTTGCCAAAATGTTTTTAATAGTTTCTAGTAAAATTAAAAGGTTTTAAAGTTAAAAAATTGAAAATTAAAATTGAATTTACAATTAAGTAACTGCAAGCAACAAGGTTTGCTTTCAATTCGCACAAAAATCTCACTTGAACTTCGAGATGGTCGTCTTGGAATTTGGAAAATTTAACTTATTTCGAGTTGAATTTCATAGAGAAATCAAAAGAAAACAACTCGAGGTAATGATTTAGCTTTAATTCATTAGAATTTCTCAAGGGAAACAAAAGTTTAATCAACTTTCCCTCTAGCTTTATGTGAAACGTCAAGAAGTAGAAGTGAAATGCAGTGAATCTTGGATAAACAACTTCCTTGAGAATGGCGAATGGATTCGTGAAGTTTAATTTAGTAATTCAAAGTAAATTTCAAGTTGAGTACTTAAAACTAAAACAATTTTTATATAAAATTTGCCTGCAGACAAAGTTTTGTAGTAACACAAAATGGTTTACTACAGGATCAAGGAAAGGAAAACACAACGTCCTTCCGTTAGTTGGTTAACAAGATTGTTTTATGAGGATGCAGTCTTGTCAATGACATTCTTGAGAAATGTCTCCGTCAAACACGAAAAAGAGGATTTTGAATTTACCTTCCGGATTCTACGTCAACATCACTTAACCAGAACAAACAGGAAAATGTTTTGAGTTGAAGTTCTTTTGCACTTGAACTTGACGGAACCTTGGCAGTGAGTAGTTGAAGCTTTCAAAGTGATATACATACACCTCCACTTTTGTGAACAAGTTGTAGGAAGACATGGTTTTGTGTAGGCACGTATCGTACGTATGTGAAACTATCAGGTGTGCTGATGGTTCTATCAATTCTGCTAGTACTACCACTGAATGTGCATACATTAGCCTGTCTGACATGTTGCCTTCTGTGGGGATTTGCAGAATAACATAACATATCCACTAATGAACAAAGTCATCTGTATGGATGGATGTTGAATTTTTTACCTCCAACACCAGACTCGATGATTAATTAGTCCCAGTGAAAAGTTTCATTAAGATGCGACCTCTATCTGCATCATTCGTTATGTGGAAACATAAATCTCAATTTCCTGACGGAAGACTGTTATCCAGACAGTTTGAATCTTGTTAGTTTACCTAGTTTAAGATGCACATCTCTCGATGCCTCATAGGTGAATGGGATGAAGGTGGAGCGACGTGGGTGACCACGAGACGGGAAGCCCTAGATTCTGAAATGACGATCATCGCCTGACATCGTCCCATTTGTAAGAATTTAAATAGTACTAGAAAGACTTCTCTCAAATTATGACTCTTTCAGGTATGTGGCTTGAAAAATGGGTAATTACGACTCATTCCGATAAAATTATTTAATTTGTTGAGCCTAACGAGACCGGCTCCCCTTTTGCCGGAACTGGGAACCGCTAATGGACTTCAGTTGTGTATGTCTTTGCTTTGAATTTGTTCGAAATATCATTTTAATGATGTTTACCTTTGGAAAATAAAACCGTGGGACAATTTTGTTGCCGCAAACACCAAAGCAAATGTACATAAATGTAAAGAGGAATCTCTGTACAAGTTTAAGGTACGTTCAGTGAGAGGTTTCAGAGGATAACTTGCACTTTAACCTTCTGACGTCGATCATAGTGTAGCGAAATTGCAATTAGGGGCGAGGTCATTTTGTATTGCGTTTTTTCTACTGTTTCTCCTTGGAACCACAGAACAGACCAAACAAACTGGAATGCCACCCAGCTGGGCATGATTTTCTACAAAACAATTTCACTTTCAATTGCCGAACTCTAGTCTCAACAAATTGTTAGCAAATAAAACGTATCCCCTTCTGGTCCCCGCATCACAAGTGTTGGGATACTGTTACGAAATGAAATTTGAACATTTCTATCGAATATTGGTCAATTCTATTTTTGGATACCACACAAAACCTTTTATTCAAATGACATCATACAAATTGTTTTGTGGTCCATTGAAACAATTGGAGTTAATCGCAATTAATTTCATGTTCTCTTGATTACCGAAAGAGTCATGGACAAACTTGAATTAGACTGGCAAATCCTTGGTGATCGTAATGTCCTGCAACACAGGACTATGTTAGATCATGTGGTATGAAAGAGGTTTTGATTCATCAAAAGAAAATAATTTTAATTACAAACAATTCCACAGCGCAAATCAATTAAAACGACTTTATTCAATTGAAAATTGTTTACGACTGCAACGAGTCGGTGTAATTGAGTTCACGTTTTGCAAGTGCATGTTGCACTTGGATGCATTTCTTGTTCTAAGAACAATCGTCATGTTTTCATTACGAAACATGGTGTCGTAGCTCATTCGTAATTAACACGTTCAATTTGCATAAAAGCACTGGACAAATGACAAATTGAACTGTAGTCAAATTGACGATGCATCTTTATTGCATACTGGGACAGTAGCTCCCCTCGTTGCTGATAGTGTCCAACAAAATAATTGAATAATGCATTTGCTCCCTAGCTGTAACAACTCGAGGAGTGGCCTTGCGCAACAAATCGCATCCGTTGACAGTGACACTTTCATAACTCCAAAAGGAAGTCATTGAAGCGGACATTTTGATTAATTGATGCATCTCAATGTTGCAACCATCGCAGCAGGATAAGGAAGAGAAGGTTTTCTAGAGCACTTTCTTTATAATGTTCATTGAATCTTAATAGTTTAATGGTGTGCCAAGAGTTTGTTGGCACCACCTCCGAATGATGGTGCCATTCAAACAATAACCGAGCAGTCTGCTGATGTTTAAATGTTTTTATTTTTGCAATTCATATCATAATGGAAATTTGTTTGACTTTGAGAAACTTATTAATGTCGTTGGTGTTCTACACATTGAAGCTTTTTAATTGAAAAAGTTTAAAACAATTGACGTGACACATAGGAATTGTGATTGGAAAGCACGTATCGCATTCATTCAAACCAGTTATCAATCATATCTAGTTGAATCGTTGATTGATAATCTCCTGAAAAGTGCAATAACAATATCAGGATGAGACGATGAGACTGAATGAGAGTAATTCAATTGTGAGCGCTAACAGATTTGTTTTGATTTTGTTGTGTTGGTGTCGTGTGCACAAATTTTGTTCTTGAAACGTTTCTTCGTTTTGTGAATCTTCAAGAGAATTTTAAATGAAATCTTTCAAATTCGAAAGTGGGTCACTTCACTCAAAGTATGAAAATTCTTGAGGATTCAATTATGAATGGGAAAAAGGTTCGTGGGCAGTCATTTTTGGCACAGAAATATTTTCACAAATACAAGAAGGTTCACTAAAAGAAAAACAATTTTCGTTGGTAAATATCCAAAAAAAAAGGTTATTGAGCTTCTCCAAATCAAGTCAATGAGCTTTTGAGAGTGTATTGAAATTTTTTACCAATGTGGACAATCGAAAATGAAAGAAAAAACAAATGTTTTCCACAAAAAAAAACACATCAATAAGCTTTGAAATATTTCATTTTCAATGGATATTCTTCATGAGAGCTTTGAACTTTTGAAGTAGTTTTGTACCCATTGAAGGTTTACCTGAAACGAAATTGTTTTGTGAAGAGGCATGTACATGTCCAGAGATTTGGTTTTTTGTATTTGAAAAATGTTTTTGTTAATCCGCGGGGCGATGAAGAGATAACAATCAAGTAAAACTGCTTTTGGTATAGGATTAAAATGTGAAAAATGTTTTAACCTAAGACTAGGTCATTTAGGCAATTTGGAAAAAATTCAAAAATGAGAATGGAAAATTACAAAACTAATCTGAAAATAAAATTTCATTTTGAAATAAAAAAATTTCTTGGATTGAAGATGAAAATGCGATTGTAATCGTCAGGCAATTCTAAATGAAAGTGCAATTCACAAACAAACATTTCTTCATCTCTTTTACTCTTGAAATCTTAATGAAATGTCAAACGGAACCGTTAGACAGGAGAAATTCTCTTCATTCCATTTACTCTTGAAATTTTCACGCGTTACACGTCAATTGTCACATTTGGTTCGCACAATAACAATTAATGCAACGCCTTGCATTATATTTCCAGCTTGAAAACCAAAAGCTAAATCGATTGAAACCGTCAGACACAGAACAAATGTCTTCATCTCTTTTACTCTTGAAATCTTAATGTAGTGTCAAAGGGAACCGCGAGAAAGAAAGAATTCTCTTCATCTCTTTTACTCTTGAAATGTGTACTACATTCTGATTGCAGACGTTAGATCCAAATTACGAGAACATTTCTGCTCCCCAGCGAGTAATGTCGCTAAATTGAGCAGATTCCATTCACGTGCGATTATTCAATTTTAATGTGTATGATCCCTGTTTAGACCGCCCAAAATTTCTTGGATCACACCCACCCTAATCCAAATAAATCCCTCCACATGCTGTTCCCCCCAAGAAAAAAATTTAATTTATTCATGGAATTTGACACTTTCATTTTGAAAATAAGTTCTCGCATAAACTTTGATATTTTTGATAAAATTTAATTAGAAAATAAACCCCGAAAAGGGCATGTCTACAAGACACCAGGGGATGAAAGGGGGTGAAATTGGTTTTCGATAAGAGAAAAGTTTTTTGCTGATAACATTCTGCTTGCTGTGAAATAAACGCGATAATCCTTAATGAATCCTTGAAGGCTGCGCAATTAGAAGTATGAAAAAAATATATATAAATTTAACATCCCCCAGTTTGGGGTTTGGGATAACCAACACGGGGGCGATAAATTTTCAATCGAAACGATATAAATTGGATACTGTTTGGGTACGCAAATACAATGACGATGGAAGCAGTGGCCATGTTTGTCCAGAATAAACAATCCTTGCTGATCCTTGGGAACGACTCAGTTTTGGATGTTTATTCTGATGTGGATTTGTTGTGTTTGAGTCAATACGAAAACGAAAATAAACAAAATAGTCCTGAAATAAATCAGGATAACTCCGCATCAACAGAAATAATAATTTATTTCATTTCAAGGAGCAATTTCTCAAGACGCAAAATGTCGTGTTCTTAAAAACAGTTGAAGGATTTTCATAAATTTGTGGTTTCAAAATGTCACTCTATTTGCGGCAAATGTAGACAGATGCACTTGGGATTTCGGGAGCTTCAAGGACTCTCTGCGTGTAAATTGAATCAGGAGAGAAAATAAGTTCTGTCAATTGCACGCTTGATTTGTTCGTGTCATATACGAATCAATAAAAATCAAAAGCAGCAGTTCATTTTGTAATTCAAAACTCAATTTCCGTATCCTGTTAAAGAAAATCCCTTACCATAAAAATTGCCCTGGGCATAGTTTTTCTTCTTTCGTTGCGGATTATTTGCTCCAATAGCTTTCACCAAATAAAATGGAAAATGGAATGGAAAAAGCACGTCCTAATCCATGAATGAACAGAATAAACTTGGAATTGTGGAAATGACAAAAAAGAAATGTGGGCAAAACTCATGGAATAACATGTTGAAATGAGCTTATCACCTTCACAGTGCTCCTGTCCCCCTGCCCAAGGGGATAATAGTGTACCTTGTGCTAAGATTACTCAATGCGCTTCAATTTTCCCTCTATGTGCTTTTATGGTGCTATTCCGAATTTTCCATCCCCCGAAAATTGTAATTCAACTTTTCCATTACGATACACCCGGATCCACCCCCACGTATGACTTCTGTGTTGTGTCCCAAACAAAGGAATCAAAAATTGTCCTTTTCAAGAGAAAATATTTCCTGGAAAATCACTAAACATTTTCTTAGAAATGAAAAATCCTCGAAAATCTTCAATTCACCAACGTTTGTTTGTTGTGCCCTCAACTCTGGGTTGCAACCCTGAAAAAATACTGCCTAATTATTGAACGACAAATACGCAATAAAGGGAGGAACTCTATTGTTTCAATGACTGACTTTAAGGTTCACGGAATAAGCACTGGAAGGGTTCACTTTAATTCCGACAAATGAGTGACAGAATGATTAGTACCCGACGAAACAGGGTCAAATCGAAAAAAATGAAGCTTTTCAACCCTTTTAATTGTCGGTTGTTTTTCAAATAACAATCTAGAGAAGAAGTTTAGACGTTAATTTGACGTTTTTATTGCTTTATTGTTTGGATGAAATGTCAAAATAAAATTTAGAGTGATTGCGGACGTAATTTTAAGTACGAAATTTGCCACAATGACGGCTTGGTTCTGGCAAATTTGAAATTGTGAAGAACGGAATGAGATGGGAACAAAAACATTCTCCTCCATGAGAACTTCTCCTTGATATGACTTCGCTGTCCGTCCGTCTGTCACAGAGCTGTATTTTTTAAACTATAATAGGTAGACGCTTCAAATTTTCACAAAGTGTGTACTATTTATTGCCGCTACTGTGTTTTGTCCGACTCGCCCTTGTGCACTTTTTAATTTCTCTTTTTGGTTTTTTATGCGTGCGTTTCAGCGACATAAATTTCTCGCACGTCTTTTTCAAATTTTTGTGCTGTTAAAAAACAAAATGGACGATGGATCGTAATAATTTTCATTTTAGCGATATAATCACGGAATTTAAAATATTCGGGTTAATTTCAAAAGCTATAATGCCTCGAATCCCCTTGAGCCATCTGCCAATGGAAAAGGGTAATTTACCGTGAATTATTAACCCTTCAATTCATTATGGAACATCCAGTGGGTACCGCTGGTTGTGCAGCTTCACACGTTGGGGGGTTTGTTGTTAAATATTCATAAACCTCGGGTTGCACATCACGTTGAACATAAAAAAATTCATATGATATATAAAAATTTGCTGTTTCCAAGTAGTGGAGTAATTTACATAAAAAATATTATTGATTCTACCCCAACAACTCCCATCCCCGCCACAAACCTTTGGGGAATGTTGTCTAGTTGGCGCCAAACAAAAACTACGACCAAATGGTAAATGATCGCTGCACGCCTAACAGAATTACACTCGCTACAATAAAATATTCATTGTGGCAACGTAAAACCAGCCCCACATTAAATGGGGAGACTAACTTTAAGACTTTTACACAAACCTTTGGAGCGGAATTCCTACCATTCCAATGGGGTTTGTTGTTTTCGGGGGACCAAATTTTTTTTACCAGTCAAATAATGATGACTGCCACCCTTTTGCAGATGGCGCTTTTAATAGTTTCGCTTAGGCTCCATTTCCGTGTTCGCATTCGCGTAATTTTAAAAAGCTTTCAAAGTTTCAGTCGTAAATTGTTTGTTTGTTTTTTATTCACTTGGTATCCACTTTCCGACTCTTACTTTCACTCAATGAAATGTAGGAAAATGAAGGGGGATGATGATGGATAAAAATAGTATATTGTTACCCAAGGGAAGAAAAAAGTACTTTTTTGCACGGGTGTAAACAAAATTGTTTTTCATATAATATTATTGACTACAACAAAAAAAAAATAAAGTAAAAACCTAGACAGACTATAGGTAAACCGGCTAAATTTAATCCGGTTTAGGGAAACTAGCTGAAGTTTATCCGGTTTAACCAACATTGCTTGACAGATTAAATCCGGGTTTACTCTCAAAACAACTAATAAGTCAACACTCAAAAGTTGGCAACAAAACTGGGTTAAGAAAATCCTGTTGTTAGGCCAGTAATCTGGTTTAATAATAAGCCAGAAAACCGAGGTAATCCGGTTTAAGTTCTGTAGACCTTTGTTTGGCCTATTTCTAAGGCTACTTCGATCGCCCGATATTCAAGCGTACGTAAAGTGTTGGATACCCAAATAAGTACAACTAGTGCGTAAAGTACAACTTTATGTAACAGACTCGTGTGAATATTAATCCCAAATGCAACTTTCCACGAATTTGTTGCATAAACTATTGAATGAACCGCGGGTGTCAAGCGACGCTGTTGCAGTCGTTGCTGCATTTGCGCTCGGTCATGACGCATTCGTACAATGACTCATGTAGTTGTAGCGCTCGACAGCACCTCACACTCATGCTGCAATCCACGAATTCAAGAAAGCGTCGCTTTTCACTCTTGATACATAAATAGCTATTAACGTTAACTGATAAATGATATCACCACGATAACGATGATTGAGATAGGTTAGTAGGTACTGCGTAAAGTAAATTCATAAGTGGTAGAAGTTGATTGAATTTATTTAATATTAATGTTAAAACAATTTAAAATAATTTCATAAGAAACTTCTGGCTACAAAGTAGTATACTGACACCGAGAAGGCTTAAATTAGTGAAACCTCTGAGGCTGTCAGAACTGTTCTCAGAACCGTTCTCAGAACCGCTACCGCCAGAACCGCCAGAACCGCCAGAATCGTTGGCTCGCTCCCAATATGTCCTAGCAAACCAAATCCAATACATATCGTAGACATTTCGAACATTGATGCCAAGATCATCAATTTCTTTCCAGAATTGCTGCCAAAGAGGCAACACCTTCAAATTTTTAATAAGGCTCTTAAAATGTTTTGAGTAAAACCAGTTTAAAGCTACTGCCATTTCCTTATCACATCTATACCGTTCTTTATAAATTTCGTCAAGTTTCTCATTCTTCTCCGTGGTGAACAAAACATTGGCCATCATTTTCCGAAAATTATCTAAATTTTCACTATCAGGAATCTCCGGTGGCTTATTGCCCTTGAATGCTTCATGCAAATCTGTTTGGGACGATACAAAGTTTTCAACAAGAAATTTCGCATCGATATGAATCCTATCACAAATATATTTTTCTAGTTCTTTGTATGCTTCCTCGTCGTATAATTGACTAAAATTCTTAATAATATTAATCGTTCTCTCTGTGACTTTCCTTACAGAATCGTATTTCAGAATTTCCGGTTGAATATCAGCAGTTAGAAACCTGATTTGATCAAACCAAGCAAGCACATCCCCTTTATTATCTGCTCTTGCACATTTGAATTTGTAATCTATCGAAAATCACTAATAATTATTAATCTTTTCTTAATAATAAAATTTCACCTTCTGCAACTTTTCTCTGACACGTCACGATTGTGACTAGAATTCCAAAAATTATTCCAAAACTCAAATTCATCTTGAGTCCTTTGAAGCTTTAACACCTGCCAATGTGAACGCCCGAAGGAACTGAAGAGGTAAATGAATATTTTGGAAATCCTAATCACCTAAAATATGGACTAAGCTATCAGCGACTGGAAGCTGATAAGATATTCGTGATAAGGAAGCGATTCATTGTCATCCAAATGGTTTTCGTTTGAATTGAATTTTCGAAGTCTGAACCACTCCATTATTGAGATATCAACACCGCGAATACATTTGTTACTCACTTAGGCTAGGATTACTACCCACGCGAATTGGTACGAAAATTTGTTCCGACGAGTACGACAAAAATCAAACCCATTTGAAAGTCCAGTTTGTTCTGACGAGTTCTTGCGTGTTCTAACGTTTTCTTCGCTGCCAGTGTAACCACTCGCATCACGAGGTAGGCGTTTGTTTCTTCGCACGAGTTGATCAGAACTCGGCAGACCAAATTTTCGTACCAATTCGCGTGCATAGTAACCCCAGGCCTTACACAGTAATTTCGCAAATAATTTCTAAAATAACTTTGCTGCTTTCTTAATGCAAATATCACTCTAAAACCAATTCCATACATGCCAAGATGTCGATTTGACTGAAACACTCGGTAAATGTTATATTTTTAAAATTGGGTTGGATTTAATGCAGAAGTTAAAAATCATCCCCCTGTATTCCAGGGGTGTCCGTATGTACAGATTTTATTTATTTTAACTGAGGGTTGCTTTAACACTCATTTCATAAACTATGCACCCTAATTTGCTACTCTTTTTGGAAACATTTTTGGAAACATTTTTGGAAAATTAATTACTCCATTTAATTACGAAGGCAAATAATGCCCCTCTAGGGCAACCAAAATGGCTTCATTGTAACCCTCTAATGGAATCCTAGCAGAGTCTGTCTCATCAGCAAAAGTGAATTTCAACTGCGAACCACGACATCTGTGCGAGAACTTCCAAAGATTCATTCAACTTTCCTCACTGATCAACGTTAATTGGATTCAATTGGAATTGATCGATAATGATTACTGTTAGAATCAAAACTCCAATTAGATTTTTTCTCCAATCAGTTTTAGAACCCTCATGACCTCCAAGGGTTGTGTCTTATCAAACACTCAAAAGGCCAATTGATGAAATCCCGAATCGACAAAATGTCTGTCGATTAATTGAATCGAACGAGTCGCACCCGCATGAAAATGCAGGGGAATGCTCCAATACCCGGTAGTGCCAGAATTTGACAGGTGACGGACAAAAGGCGTTACATGATACAAGACCTCTTGTTGCGTCTGGTAAGTCGACTATCAATTAAAGTTGAATTTCTCCCGCAATTACGCATGACTTTTTGGAAAATTGAAATCGCGCCCACTCGGGGCAGGTGTTTCAGGTGTCATACCCGGTTTGGCTCATATCACATTCAAAGCAGTTACTCGCTCCGACTAATCGACTAATCGCATTTCCATGGGAAAGGTGTCGGAACGATTGATTGTCGCATTCTGTAATCGATTTTCGTAGATATGCATTGCAGGCACCTGCGTTATCGATTCCACATGTGGAAGTAATTAACTCATTTGTATGCAAATCATATGTTCGGCTTAATGACATTTTTATTGACCGCTGCAATGTGTCGTTGTTCATGTCATTATGTCCAAACACATTAAATTTCTTTTTAAAGTAGAGAAACAGTCGAATAAAGCTCGGAGTGTTTTGTTTGAGAACAAATTTCTTTCTCCAAGAATGAAATTTCCCCTGATTTCGGTCTGTCATTTTGGCAAAATTCTTTTTCACATCACATTTGCAACTGACGTACTGGCGCCGCAATGTGTCACAACCAAGGCAAAATCCGAATGAATTCTTTTACTTGATAAGAACTTCCGGTGTGATAGCTGAGTGATTTGTTTATATTTAGACCACGCAAAAAATTATGCAACACTTCCTGTTTAATTTTGATGACAAAAACAAGAGCATATGTCAAAATGGCGAATCCCCAAATTGGAATGACACAATTTCTTGGGGCAAATTCAAATCACGTGGGGTTTGTTTAAAATCCATTTGGTGGCGTCAAATGCAAACCTGCTTCCATAATTATGTGGTTTTATCAGGAAACGAGTCAATTTGAAACCCTTTAAATCGGAGAAAGCCTCGAATAATGGAGGACAAAGAGTAAAACAAAAGGGATTGTGAATGTGACACTTCCTTGGGATACGGGATGGTCTACAAGCTATTCCAGGTGATATTCATGGCAACAGGGATTTTTACGGGTTACTTACAGGAATGTCAACCCTTTTCTGAATATTAAACGAGTTAATTTGCGTTAAAGACATTTTTCTCCCTGGACGAATTGACTCCCTGGAGGTTGTCAAGGTTATTTACACTTGAAAGCTTCCGATTCGACGAAGCTTAGCTTAATAAATAATTTTTTCTTTCATATAATTTTCATCGGATTTCATTTGAATGAGTTTTGCGAGTCAAGTGAAACCAAGAACTCTTCAAAAAGCACTGTGGGATGTTCGGTCTGGTGGAGACTCTGGGAGACTTTGGACCTCAAACCCGAACGTAAACCCGGACAAAGCTCCATGTTCCTTTTTTTGTTATATTTACTCAGTAGATATAGACAAATATTGGACGTTTTGATTGACGTGATATTTGCATAAACCATGAGACTGGAGACGATAGAGTTCATGGTCGAAAAATCGAACACTAATTTAGGCGATTTAACAAGGGGAGGATTATGCAAATTCTATCAACTGACAGGTTTTCATGTGCACAAAATCTTCTCCTTTCAATTCGATGCTTCAACGGGATGACGTAAGATTTTTGTTAAAAGAAAAACGAAAACATATTTCCTGTGTGAGGAGATGTGTGTCTGTGTGTGGTGGGGTGTGTTTGCTCAAAGTTTTACTTATTTTTCTGATTTCATTTATGATTAATGGCTTTCTGTGACGCACAGAATGAATTTTACCAAATGTCGATGGTTGGTGAAGGATAATCTGTATCTTATCAATATCAAGGAAACATTATCTCCAACATTTTCTTAACGTACCTAGAGTTTCTAATGCTTTTCTAATGATCCCGAAACGACATCATCGATTTCTGATTTGTAGAAATCGTTCTGCGTGGGTGTTGGAATATTCTCCGTTGATACAAATCGACATTGTTTCTTGAAAGTTACGAAAGAAAGCTCTTATTTCAAATGACTTTCAACATCAAAAAGTTCTTACGCAACACGAATCTCATGATGACTTGCTGAGATACGCGAAACTGACGTCGAAAAAATAAATTAGATAAGACCTGATAATTGAAAAATCACTTTATTTTTATTTATTCACGATTCGGATTTTGATTCTGGTGATTTCCTGACACCGCCAGAGATCAATATTTTGATACGAACTTCCAACAGACAAACTCTATTTTTGACACTCATCCAGTGAGAACTGGTTTTCTCACATCAACGAAATAAGAGGTATGAGGAAAAGACAATTGATAAAAGATGAAGTGCATCGGCTAAACAAAAATGTGCATCGGCTAATTTTGCATGATTCGTGACATTAACCTGAAATTTGTGATTTTGCACCGCGTCGCCCTAACGACGAGCCACAGAGTGATTCTTGGTATTGATTTTCAAAGTGTCTGGGTAAATAACGATTTTATATTTTCAGGATGACATCACTGGTAAAAGGATGAAAGAATCCCTCTAAAGCACACACCCGGATGCTGTTAATTCACGACACTCCGGTTTCATATTGCATTCGTCAGACATTTTCAATTAAGGATTTTATTTTATTTTTTCTGCTTCTACGAGAAACCATCCCGAAAAAATCATACCTCTATCTATAGCTGCATCGTGTCAGGGTTCAAGTGATCAATTAAAAATGCATTAATCAAATTAGAAAGACCACTGGCCCAGGACAGGGAGAGAGTTGTTGTCTTATCGTCTCCAGTCAATTGGAAATGAAATTGTCGACAAATAACAATTCTTATCGTCCCCCAAAACCTACAGTCCTTAATAGGATTTGTTCCTTAATAGAGATTTTATTCGTGCATAATTTCACACTCGAGTTGAACCCATTGATCAAATTCGTATCATCAGCGCCATCTCGATGTCATTGCAAATAAAACGATTCCAAGATGCCGTACCTGTTGTTTGATTTATTTTTCAAATTACGAAACGAATAAATCACGGTAGAATGAAATAACTGCTCTCGGGTTGTAGTAAAGCAGCAAGTTATGAATAATAACTAGATATCATTGCTTAGTTATTAACTTTAAGGCGTTACTTATTACGCAATGAGGTTTTAAATTGACTTGCACGTGCTCGGAATGAAGAGAATCCACCTGAGGCTGTGGTCTAATTGAAGTAATCATGGGTTCCATTAAATGCCATACCATTTATGAGTTAATGATTAATAATTAAAGAAATCTTTTATTTTCCTCGACATTTTGACAGTTCCATATGTCATAATTGTCAATGACACAAAGTGCAGTGCGTGCATGCCAACGACGACGACATCGTCATGTGCGTTTTTGGCATTTCAAATGACTTTAATTACAGCATGTCGGCGTAGAATTTAATTAGTGACTGCTCGTTCTCAGACGATACTGTTGAAATGGTCTGACAGAATGTCACGATTCGTTCCGAGAAGATGTAATTGCTGAAGATTCATTTCAGTTTAAGGAGCAGAGTTAATCATGAATTAGTCGTAAATGAATTTCAAAATGTCTGCACGAGTTGGAGAGTTTTGGAATTACAAATTTTACGAAAGTAAAAGTGTCACGACACTGAAGTACATTTCAGAAATCAAATCACGACAGACGTGCCATGGAAAATCTAACCTCAACATGAGATTTTGTGTTCCACGTAAGGTCTGTTCACGTACTTGCTCGGAACATATTGCAATATGTTACGAAATTGGCGGTTTTGAGAGAGTTTGACAAAAACTGACGGAGGGGAAATATGCTGGAAAGTGCTAGATGTTACTTGGGATATTTGCTCGAGTTACTTCAAGCTACTAGGAAAATGCGGTTCATTTGACAATTTAAAATGTAAAAAAAAAAAATCTGGAATTTCCAATATGGCCACCATTGACGGAATCGTTTCGCTACAGTTGCGCCTCTTCCGTGAAAACATTGAATCGGATGATTTGAAAAAGTTTCCATGGTCGCCATTATGGAATTCTGTCGAATGTCGAAAACACCGAAATGTCCTTAATGGGGCAGGTAAGTGTAGCGTCACATTCATCGTATCCTGCTCAAATTACAACACAGGGAATCCTCGCAGCGAAGCCCTAAAAAGGACATTCTATGAGGCAAGTAATTGTTATTCGCACGCTCGTAAACGTTAACAAGGATACAATTTCACTGATAGAGTTTCCATTAATAAAGGATACTCTTTCCGTGGCGATATCCTTTAAGGACATTTTCTAAGCGGAGTTAAGGACTACATCAACATGCGTGCGACATATAACCGGAACTATAAATTTTCACTTCACTAAATTAATTTCTCCCCCGCGTGTGATTCGCCATTGCTACAGTGTCCTTATTTAGCTTCTTCGTCCCGGAAGGATAATGCCGAATTTGTAGCCCTTCGTTTTTTAACAAGGATGTCCTTTTGTCTGCCATCACTGTTTCGTTGTATTTATCATTTTAGCGAAATTAAATTTCGCCACGTGTCATTTTAATCCTTAAAAGGATACTTCCTTCTTAAGTGGAAAACTGAATACTATACAGCTCGTTGATTCCGAATCCTTGCCAAAATAATCGAAGGGAGTTTACCCTTAAATTTGTGGATACCATCAGAATAAGATGAATGTCCTTTGAAAAGGATCATGTGAAGGATGACAGTTTCGAATGACAAATGAGTCCAACCAATAATAATAAAAATTTTTCCAAATATTTACTTAAGATCCTCAATTATCTTCCACAGGATATCTTCGCTTCAAGTAAACAAACTGCCGCCATGTTGATCCTGATTCCTGATTAAATTATTTATATTGGAACGAATTTATCAAATTCTGTCAAGTCCTTAAATCGAATTTCATGAATACCTTCATAATTCTGCAAGGATTCCATTTTCGTCCTTGCTGTGGATTGACCATTCCCAGGGGTTTGTTATTGATGGCAAGGACATGGGAAAAAGGATAAATTCAATAATATTCGATTTAATTTGATTTTAATCTGGTGAAAATCCTGACTCTTTAAAAAGGATTCTTTGAGGTACAGTAAATGTCAAAGTGACATCTGTCATTCGAAACGTCAAAATTTTTATTTCCGGTCTTCACAGTTGGTAGACTTGCTTTTGAATATGTTTACTATTCAGTCCATAAATCACTTAACCTTCTACTGGGTTACGATATCACCATGAAGATAACCATTTAAACTCTTTAGCACCTTCGGATCGTTAAAGATGGCGTCTCAATTGCGTCACTTAATTTATGACGATTTGAGTGACTCACGGCTGGCGTCGTTAAATTAAATTTTATTAGTATAACCATTTAATATCAGGTTAAGGAACTCTTTGAAGTACGAACAAATAAAACAAGATGGCAGTGCACTGAATTTCTTTTAAGTTTCCACTAGAAAACACCTGCACCACGTGAAGCTTTTCGAAATTTTTCCACCTAATGGAGTCCATTCCAAGCGTCACTAACAAGCATCTGGTGAAATTCTGATACCTTCCCCATGGATCCATGAATATGCATAGCAATTTTCTTTCTAGATGCCATCATTAGAGATGATACCTTCAACCTGTAAATTGGATGTGGAAATTATTACCTTGTGCATGACCAAGACTGGTGTAATTGCGGCGGACAGTGGTCGTTAGGTAATGCATTTTATGTAGCTTTGTGCGATTTGTGAGCCATGCAATTGTGGAGGAGGAACCATGAGGTGTTTAATAAGCACTTACTGCGATGGTAGCTCTATCTGGCGTGATGAGGAAATGTCCTGAATTCAATTTCTAATTCCGCCATTTTGTTAGCTATACAATTTCATAACGCGTGCCGCGAGAAAACTTTAAAGTTCAAGTTCAAGCTTCTGTTTGCCATAAAACTCTTTTAGAACCGTGGAAATAAATAAAAATTGAATTTTTTGCCGGACAAAAGCTCATTCCGTTTCACTTTCAGTTTTTATGACAAGTTTCTCAGAAACATGTTGAGGCAATTATGCAAATTAAGAAACCGTCCACTTCGGATTAGATAACATTCCGACTCGGCAACAAGATATTGAGCAGAGAGACGATATCATCAAGTCATTGAACGAAACTGGTTTCAATCACTGAGCAGTCAATCGAATGGATTTGGTAATTGCGAAAGCTTCGAAAAAGTGAATGTCTCAAAGTTTCTGGAATGATGTCAGTTCTTGAATTATGCTTCTGGCCAAGACCTCTCAGTCACCTCATTTCAATCAACTCAATCATGACAGGCTAAATGGTTTTATTGATAAGTTATTGGCTCCAGTTGGAAATCCCCCAATTGGATCATGTTTATTTGGGACTGGTAAGATGACTCTTAGCCGAGATGGATTAAGATTGACAGAATTGCGTTGCCAATGGCGCTTCAATTCGAGGTTATGAGCTTTTAAGCAACTGTGTATGCTAACATGTCCATGATCATGATAGGGAAAAGCAGTTCTGGAAATGGCGGACACATGAAAACTTGGAAGAAAAGCAATTTCCCCTGCGGAACGATATAAAATAAAAAGTAATGGTTTGAGTGCCAAGACACGACATACTTCCCAGGGAAATGAACGAAAACAGCAAATGAAGGAGACGAAAAATTCCGAACGAACATACGTACATACGCACACACAGACATCGACTTAAGAACCGTAGTAGTCGACTCTAGGGCGCTTGAAACGTGGAGATATGTCAAAATTTTGGATTCACAAAATCGGAACCATTACAAAAACCACCCTCTGGGTAGTTAACAATGCTTAAAGCTGAAAGCTCAAAGCTCGTAACAAGTCAACACGTCTTCTGTCAAATTGAAGACAAGCGACCATTTTGTACTGGAGTAAACGCTCGTGACACTCAAATTCACACTTCAATTTGAAGAATTCGAAATTAATTAGTCACGTTTTGTTAATTTAAAAGCAGTAGACTAAAACGCGCCATTTTCCAGAGGCAGGAAAACATTCGATTGAAGGAATTTAAATTGTTGACTAATTTTTCTAATTACTCCTAATGCATACTAATTGATAAAGAGTGTTTAGCGAATGTAGCTATTCAAGTTGGATACGTGAGAGTTGATACGGACTTGTTTCGATTAATGAAACCAAGATGGTGCTGCTTCAGCCATTTTGAATTTGAAATTTTGAAAACAACTGGAACAATGGCTTCATTTGTCACAGTTGATCAATTGAGAACAAATAAAATCATCTAGCTATCAGTCAACTTCACACCTGAAATGATACGCCATATTTGGCGTCACAATAAACTCTGTCATGTTGGTAGTCATGGAAATGGAAATAAACAAAAACATTTTCTAATTTTGGCAACCGCGACTTGACCACATGTCAATCACGGACCGTGGCTAATTGATCTTCTCAAGGTGAAGATCCAATGAACCTCTTGTTGAGGTAGCAACTCCACCGCAATGGCGCCACAAATCCACGTGGTGTGCCTTTTTGAAAGCAGCCGCCATTATGGAATTCGATTCTAGTCCATTACTGATTTGTTTTCTAGTACATATAAATAATTTATTCGTCTAATTAGGGCAAGCATACTCGAACCCAGTCCCCCCTAATGGCGGACACTGTCGGTGTAATGGTTAGAGCAGTTACTTAAACGGTCATATTTCCATTAATTCAATTTTCCCTTGTTCAAGGACCCGTGAAAATACAATTGTTACTTACACGAGGACATGTGTGTGTCCCCCAATTTAAGTAATAAGTCTCCCCTCATATGACCATCGGTTTTGCTTATGTAATTCATCAAATATTCAAAAGGAAACGTGGCGTTTCGGAAGGATCACAGTTGTAGTGGTGTCTAATTATACGTTCATGTATCCTTGTTTGATCCTTTCTGGTGCAAAATTTAAGGCAATTCAAAGAAACAATTTCCTGACACGCATAAAAGCAATAAAATTTTTTAAGATGCTTCAACTGCTTTTTGCAAGGATAACAGCTACCCGGAATATGTGTCTCCAGGGTAATAATGTATTCCTCTATCAGAATTGCAACCCTCGCTGCGAAATGTGCATTTTCCGTTACAATGGGGGTCCGTTTTTCCATTCTTACGTTCCTAAGGAAATTTTATTTATTCATTACAGAAACAACCAGAGAAATCGATATCCTTCGGCTGACGTTGCACAAAACACGGTACAAAATGTACAAAGTGCTGCCATCTTTCTTCTAGTTGTTTTTTTTTCTCAAACTAATACAAACGAAAAATGGAAATATTTACAAAATCCCCTCGAAAATTCCGTTTGTTCAGCTGCACCCTGGAGCCACGAGGTCAGGGAGCAGACCCCAACTCCACTTGGCGCAAGGATAATTGTAGAAATAGAAAATGTAAACAAGGAACTTCAGTTGTTGGCTATATCTCAATTCAGGACATTCCCTCGTCTGTGAAAATTCCATGTTATCCTTGTAGCCTGAGGTCCTGAGGATTTGATTTATGCTACGGCAAACGAAGTTCGAGTTCATAGTGCATAATCAAGGACCTGCTGCTTGCTTACAAGTTCATTGTTTTTCTGGGTGTCCAAGCGCAAAGATGTATTTTGCTGCAACAGTCTGGACTCGGGCGTGACTTCACTTGATTATTTCGCATTTTCTCTTGAGCGTGCAAGAGAGATTTTTGAGAGTAATTTAATCGTGTGCGTGCATGTGTGTTTGTTCTTCTTCGCATAAAATTTTCTGGTTTCGAATTTTAGATTTTTTGATTTGTTGATTTAGATTTCGTTAGCATAAAATATGTAAATTTTTTTTTATCTGATTTTGTAAGAGATACAAATAGCACGGACTAATAGTATTCATCGGAAATGTGGTTGTCTTGAGATCACAGAAGCATAACAAAATTTTCTTGTTCGTAACCATGTGTTACGCCATATTGAAACGGTTAACTAACCACAAAGAACATACAAAACATGACACAAAGGTTAGAGGAATCAAAACAAAGCAAGGGCTTCGACAATTCGTTCAGGCAATAGACCAGATCCAGATGGGGTCTTTGATCAAAGATTCTATTTCTTTCCGGGCTTGGGTATGATTGCACTTTGCGGTTAACCTTGCAACTGAACCTATTCGAGTTCACTGCTCATTTATCACTACTTGATCTAATGGTAACGTTTCAAACCTTGAAAGGTTCTACCATTCATTAGAGGAGCCAACAACTGTGAAACTGACATTTTCAATCTTGAACCTTTTTGAGTTCATTGCCTGAAGGTTTTCTCTTTCTCTGTGTGACTGTTCCTTCTTTAGTTACATCATCCATCCGGGAATTGAGTTTGACTAGAATTGTCCCAAATAGGGAAGTTCCTTAAATCAACCGCGACAGGATGAAATTGATAAGATTGTGATAAGGAAATTGGTTATCATAATTCACCAGCTCCATCTGGAAGGTTTCCCGTACAAGGACTTAAGCTTGTTACCGTTTAAGACGGTATCAAGGTAAAGGGATTCGATTGCTCTCATTGATTCCTCAATGTTCTACACAAGAGAAGGCCACTGCTCTTGTGTTCTTTAAGTTGTTGTTTTTTCTGCGCCCCCTCTTCCAAGACGACATAATGGAAAATGCGATTCCGAATAATGTTGCCATGGTAACACCCCCCATAGTGTATATACGAGCGTTTCCACATGCTTGCAAACACCCTCCAGCTGAATGGACTTTCCCTGTGTTAGTTGTTCGTTGTTGGAACCCTCGTGCGATTGCCACCCTTTCATGGAAACCAGTGGAATTTTCCTAGCATTTGTTGTGTCTTCTGTGAAAACAGAATTTTCTTAGTGACTTACAACGGTTCAGGCTCAGGTGAATAATGGTAAAAGACACACTGGTGTGCCATGTATCACCTTTAGTTCACATTCCACGATGTTTTTCAAAATGGGGCTCCCCATCAGCTCCACTACAGCCCATTCAAATTGGACTGCTCTTGAACTTCCTGCCATCATCCAACGGATTTCTGATTGTGGCACAATTTTTTGTGTTTTGTTTTCTGTGGTGCTCCACATTCCTCCATCTCAGCCTACTACTGCTCCTCCTCCTCATCCTCATCATCATCATCAACATCAACGACATCAACATCATCGTCATCGCCGTCGTTATGATAGACTCTCGGATTTCTGGGCTGTTATCATTTTTTATTGTCGTTATTATGGAAATTTTTATTGGCGTTGCTCCGGATGACATTATGTAATCATATAACACATGCTGCGTTGGACATTTATCTAGTGTTATTTAGCTGATATCATGACAAGTGATGATGATGTGATGAAAATCTTATTTAGTGAACATTTCTAATTGTCATCAATTGAAGTGGAGGATGTGACACCTTCAAATTGTCATTTTCAAAATTTTCGCATCGTAAAAATAAATTGAAATGGATTAGCATCGAAAATATTTGGCACAATTTCAAGGTTTTAGGTTAAGATCAATTTAGCCACTTGTAACAATCAGATTCAGACACCAGGGCAGGGCATTTAGTCATCCGAGGCAAGCGAAAAAAATATTCGGAAGAGCGTATCAAAGCAGAATTGGAAAAATGGGAATATAGGTTGAAATCCGCACACTGCAACAATGCTCAGCAGGCTAAGCGGCTGTTGGACTGGTAGTACTGTGAGGAGAACAAACTTTTACATCTCAGCAGAAAAACAGAGAATCTGAAGCACTATCACAAGAAACATCAAAATCATTCGGCAAAGGATCACTGATCCCTTTCTTCAAAGGGCTGGAGATGACCAGGATAATAGACTAACTAATATCCTCATAGATATCCTTCAGGTCATTGTCCTTTTGGAAAGGAACTTTTTGTTTCCCTTGCATGTCTTCAAGAAAAATGCATTCACCCTTGCCAGCCTGAAGGGCATGTCCCTAAAGTCACACGGAATCTATTGATTTTCCACCCTGCTCGGAGTGTTTCTTGGACACGACATTCACAAGAGTGAAAAGGACAAATGACATTTCATGAAAGAACTCAATTAATTAGAGTGTCCGGGCTTAACTGTTCCCATGTTGAGTGCATTCGAGATACAATATCTCATAACATCCATCTTGCTATTGTGTCCCTGATGGGCTTATCCGCTAAGATAGTGTTGTGGTGGATTTCATTCGGTCAATAGTGGAATGTGTCGGTCCAAGCACTTCGCGCTAATCCACTTACGGCTTTGTCCACATTTCAATAAAAGGTAAAGTCAATTACTCAGAAACGTAATGCAATTACGAATGAGCCCAGGGATAGATCCGTTGTGTTACGAGGGTTTTGTGCTTTTCATTGTGGTATCAGGTCAAACTGGCGATGAAACTTTTTTAATCTTCATCTTGAAAAGTATAATTAACTTTTGTTATTACCCTCAGACAAAACTTTTCAAATAATTTCCAAGAAGATACTCACATGAGTTTTGATTGCACATCAAAGTCAGGTTATAAAATAAAGTTTTCTTTCTTTATTACAACAACTTCTAATTTGAACAAACACTTTCTTGAGTGGAAAAGTAAAATTACTCACAATTTCCTGGTTAGCCGGAATCCACCCAATTTACAAGGGTCCAAGGTTAGATACATAAATGCATGTCAAGCTGTTTGTTTGACTTTATCTTCCGTTTTTAGTGTACCTTCTCAGTTGGGGGTCAATTTACTCCATTTCGGTTCGTTTTGTGGAGACAACAAAATTTTATCGTCCCGGAAGTGTGTAAGAATTTATTTACGAAATTTTCATATTCACCGCAAAAATTACGAAGGGATTCAAAAGAAAATCAGAAGATTTAAAAGCTTCCATGTAACGTCACATGTAAAATCATTGCAATGCTTAAAAGCTCTTTATCGAAGAACACATTTTGACAGATGTGAAAGCTTTATTGTGAAAAGCTTTTAATTAAACCAAAACTCATGTCATTTGAATGTATAATAAATGGCTCAACAAAAGCAAAAATGCTCATTATCCTGAATGTCCTGTGCGTGATGAAAGGTTCGTTTCAACTACGTCAAATAGGTTCAACCTTGAAAATCACCTTCGAAAAATGGAAAAGGTAAAGTCACGGAATACCTTAGTAAATATCCAGAATGGACTTAATTTTGTTATATAACATCGTTTTACCCGATTAAAATTTGACGTGCTAAAGAGGTTCACTAAACCATGCAGTGGGCTCGCAGCGAGCAAAAGTAATGGTCAGCATGATAAGGATATTTCCTTAAATCTCTTCATTACTACCACGAGGATATCCAATGGAAAAGGTTAATATCAATAAACATATTGTTGATATGGCCAGCAATATCCTCGAAAGGGCATGATGCCATGAAGTTGGATTGCCCCACATAACTGGGTTCATTATACCAACATATCCCTTTCAATATTCGGACATTTATCCATTTGTCAGGAGTTTCCCGGAACGGAAAAATTTCTGTTCAATAAATTAATTGGGAAATAATTCCAGGGAAGACCCACGTATCCTTCGAACCCACATTATCCCTGCAAGTAATACCACGTCATCTGTATAATGGGGCTATCGTCTAGACACACGTTGTACCAGACATACTGCATACAGTTGCCAGACTTGGTGGCAAACATGAAATCTTCCCTTTTCCCTTCCTCGGAAGCCCCACGTCACCTAAACTCGAAGAGATATCCCCGATATACAAGAGGAAAAATGCAATTCAGACTGTCAGTCCAAATTGCAATTTAATGCATTTTATTTTGGGTACATTCCTTGAATTTATTATCCAATTTAAAGCTTTTGTACAGACATGGTCGTAAACATTTCGCTGTGTCTCTTGTATTCTATCCCTTATTCATTCACTCGTGTTAATTCGATTGTAATTTGAAGTGAAGAATTTCAGAATTTCAGAATTCCAGATTTAAGCTTTGCAATTAAACGTGACAGTAAGTTGTGTAATGAAAAGCTTTCATGAAAAATGACATACGAGCACACGAAATGATTTAGATATCACGAAATTCACGCACGAATACCGCATTGAGGTATAAATTAATTTGGCGAAAATATAAAAGACCCGGAGATTCATGGAGTTCAGTGTGGCATGCCGGAACCGATCACTGGATGAACTGAACTGAAATTGTGAAAACAAAAACCTCACGATATCATGCTGGCGTGGATTTTATGGAAATTCAGAAATCCTGGTTCTATCTAATCCGGATTTACTGTACAAATTCACTCATGTGTGCTTCCTGCCGTGAAGCTTTTTGTCATGTACCACCTGCTGGAGTATGTTAATAAGCTGCTTTCATTCCAAAACGGGAAGGAAAAATGAAAAACTTTCCATTCCAAAATGGACTCCGAAATGGCTTCTGTAACAGATGCGGGAGAAATAGAAAATTCTGGTAAATGGTTAAAGGTAACTTTACTTCACTTCACTTTTTCCGTGTTATTCAAATTCTGTACGTGATTCTATGGCGAAACGAAGTTCAAATGTTTGCTGTGGAGGAAGTTTTTCGTGGTTGATTATGACTGAATGCGAAAGACGGAAATTTAATTAAGTCGATCCACGGCGAATCGATATGGGGGGCATGGTGGACCGGAAGTTCTGGAAAACTTCGTCTTCTGCTGGTGACGTGCATCACAAGTCGATTCTCACCTTTGTTGAGATGAGAACCTGCTGTGAATTTCAAGAAAATCAGTGGAGGAGATGAATTTTCTCCTTCAGAGGTGTGGGCCAATCAGACGGGGTTGAAGTTTTCGTTAGTGTAATCGTGAGTAATTTTCGAAAAATGCATTTGTTTGTGTGCGCTGACGTTGTTATTTCTGTCACGTACTTTCCGCGTTCACGTTGCTTCCTCAATTGTGCAACTGTCCACTGCAACTTGTCAGCTACAGACAAGGAAACTGGACAAATAGCTCGCCAAAGATGGAAAGAAAATTGAATTTCCTGATATCACCAATTGACTTTCACTTTATCTAGAAACATATTGCCATACAGATCTGGAAGATATTGCGCAGGTTATCTAAGATAAATCCCCTGTAAGCTAAATACGTTCACTTGAAATGTGAGAAAACTACTCAAAAAAAGAACATAGTTGTAATTGATACCTGTGCATTAATTTGTAGTTTCAAATGTGAAAAAAATGAGTCACGCCAGAGTGCAGAGCACACCTGAAACCTGAATGCCTGAATGCCTTAATGCCTGAATGCCTGAATACCAGAAATTCAAAGTTGTTAGGCATGCACAGTGTCGGAGATAGTCATAAAACTATGATTACGTAATTTCTATAAACGGGTATGCCAAAGAGTCACCTTTACTTTTAACGCTTTTATCGAGGTATCTGACAAGCGACGCACTCAAGACGGTGCCCACTGTATAAGGCATGAGAGCGTGGGAATTTGAATGTCTTCAGGCACTCGTCACGATGCCGGGTTTCCGTATATGGCAAGGACAATTGACCGTGACTTGTGCATTTCGTGGAATATACTGTATTGCAGCGGTACTTTGTTCCAGTCACACTTTTTCGATTAATTGCTCAATAAATCATTGAAACGATTTTTAAGCCCACAATCCACAAATTTGTGGAATTTCATGGCACGCGTCGTCATGAATTTTTAACCGACTCATTAAGTGATTTGAGTTAAAGGGCAATTTGTTTGAAAAGCAAACAATATCACTTAATTAGAGAGTGTTTTATCACTTTGTAAAACATCAAGCAATTAGGTTAATCGCTCCATGGGATTAGGTATGCCGGAGTCATGATGGCGTCAGCGTTAATATTTGATGATGATGTGGGATACGGGGCCACATAAGGTTCTCTCGTGAAATCAATAATGCCAAGGAGTTGAATCCTTGAATGAATCCTTGAAGGATGCCACAGGAATTAGGGTTGATGCATGTGTGATTGTTTCAGAGAATATCTCGTCATAAATCCCCCCACTAATTTTGTGGAACCCAAATTCACTACAATTCCATTCACTTCCAAATGAAGTTAATCATACAAGTCCCTTTTTTCCTGCAACAACTCTACTCTACTCTACTCGCTACACATGACATTAGCAACGTTTTGACTTACTCCACAACTGCCCAAAGGGGGATCCATTGAAATCATATACCTTGCCATTATTTCCCCATTACTCCGACCCCCTGGCAGCAAACATTCGAGCCCCGAAAAAGATTACAGTAATTTATCAAAGGAAATTATGTAGCTTAATCAACTGGCTTGGGTTACAACACGACTTATGGAGTTTGGGGACTGGGGAGCACGCACACATGACCTGGTTTCATTGCAGATTTACTTCAGACCCATTCATCATAACTATATTTGTTTTCGTGGCTTCTCGACTTTATTTAAGGAATCCTTATCACACACATTCAACATATCCTTTCTCTTGTATCTAATCTAGACAAAATTCAATCAAAATCCTTTCAGTCCTCGATGACTAACAAGGGACAAAAATATGGCGACTTGTTGTTACCCACGAGTATCGACATGTCGCAACATGTCGTGGCATTTGCTCGCATAGAAACAAGAATGTCCCACACTCAAACCACAGTCGCAAGGATAATAAAACTCGGTTTATTTGAGAGCGACAGGAGAAAGGACAATTCACTCGACGCCATTTTACTTGGCTCCAATTTGGTTTTCTACAAAAATTTGTATCGAACGGCGCCGAGTGAATGGGGTATCCTTGAAACAGGACATTCTCATTATGAAAAACGTTGTATAAAATTGAGTGTCCTTTTAATGAATTCTTATTAGCGAGTGATTAGGTTCAATTCATTTTATTTGTTTGTGATAAATTTTGACGGTTTCAAATCAAATCAAATCAAATCAAATAAAATTTAACTCCTCCAGGACGAATTTTCCTTCCCGCCATCTTGGCGTCTACAAGGAAATCGTGCCAAGGAGGTGTTTGTTCGTCATCCGTTTTCAAGGACTAATTTTTTTACGATTTCGTATTCAGTTCTCCTTCATTGTGTAAGGATAATAAATATGAAACGCAAATACGTTTGAGTGCGGCTTGTGGGGATGGGGTTGGGGCACTAAGTGGGGCCAGGGAAACCGTAATTAATTCGTTTGGAAGCCAAATTAATTCGTGCGTGACTTCTGCACTTGAAGTAATAATTTGTGTCGGAAGTGAAACATGGAACGCGTTTCCTTTGAAAATGATTTGGTTAACCAAAGAACTAAGGTTGTGAGGAATGGACAATCGTTGCTGGATTTGAGATAAAGAAAAATGAAAAATTTCGTCCAAACCTTGACGTTCTCATAGGGTCCTTAAATTAAAATGATTGAAAAGTCATTAAGTTTGCAAAATGTTTTGATGACCCAAAGAACTAAGATTGTGAGGAATGGACAATCGTTGTCCGATCTCAGGAGAATACTGTGGAATTGTAGGCATCTTTTCTTCAGTTAGAAGACAGTTCTAGACTTTCTCATAGTGCCTTGAAATCGTTGATTGGTTGAAAAACAGTTTGATGAACCAAAGAACTAAGAAATGCCAGGAATGGACAATGGATATCCTATCTTAGGAGAAAACTGTGGAGCTGTGGTTAACTTTTGTTCAGTGAGAGAATATCCCTACTCGTTCTCCTGGGGTTCTGAAAAATAATTTGGCAGCCCAAAGAATTAAAAATTTACTGGAATGGATAATTGCTGTCCGATTTCAGGAGATTTCTGTGGAAACCTAGTCGTCTTTTGTTCAATTAGAGGACAGTCCTAGCCCAGGAGAATGTTTAAGCCTTTGGCTGGTTGAAACATGATTTGGTTAACCAAAGAACTAGAAATTGAGAGGAATGGATAATCAACGTCCAATTTCAGGGGAATACTGTGGAAGCGTAGTCAAGTTTTCTTCAGTTACTGGTTAATCCTTGAATTTCTCCTGGTGTTCTGGAGTCCATAAGTGGTTGAGAAATAATTTGGGTAACCAAAGAACTAGGAATTACCAGGAATAGAGAATTGATTTTGACATTTTCAATCATCTGTCATCTACGCACAGGATAAGAAGTCCTGGGATAACCTAATGCAGTTCTTCGATTTGGAATGAATGACGTCGTAAACCTGGACGAATCTGTTCGAAATCAAGGATCAATTTGTCACCCTTCCCGGAAGCAATTGAACGCTTCACGAGACCACGAGATTCTCAAACTTCCCCCGACCCTCGAACAAATCTCCACATTTCCAAACACCGGCTACTAACTTGGTTGTTTTCCATTCAATTGATCCCCAAATCAGTTAAAATGCTCCCCTCAAAGAAAAACAGAAAAGAAAATCATCCACTTTGACTTGACTCGAAGAAAATATGAAAAATAAATTTATTTCCTGAACCCTGCTCCAATCATTTTTCATCCCCCCTTCAAGGCACAAAAGAACGACGCAATTTTTCCAGGACTACGTCTTAAGTTTTCACATCCTTTACCAAATCCTTTTTTTGTGTGTGTGAATTATAGCCCGGGAAAGGAATGATTTCCATCCCTCGTTTGCTGGGTCTCTCCCTCGCCTGCTTTGAGGGTTGTTCCGATAAGACGCATCCCACCCCGAGGAAACGGTGCTCAAAGGATTTTAAAGGATTCCTTTGAATATCCTTATTTTCCACTTGCCTTGAATGTGCCTTCAAAGCTACTTAAACGAGCGGAATTCAGGATTCTTTGATGGCAACGCGCGATTGGGAGGTGCTGCTCGTGTAGCAGACGCCATTTTGTTTCTGATCTTCCGGATGATAGCTTGGACCCGTGAATGATTTGAATTTCGTCGTAAGAGTGCCATGAAGTCATGGAATTAAGTGACTGACTCAAGAAGACCGGAAGCCTCCAATCAAGAGAAGTGACTGAACTTCATGAGAAAGAGTTATTGGACACTGCACAGCGTCGTCACCTACAAAAAAGTCGAGAAACATTCCTCGGAGATGTGTCATCTTGACGATGAAGATCAGCCTCAAGATGTTTGCCAATTGATCGTACAGACGACAATGGGAAGTGGTGATCTCAAAGTGGCGATCAAGTGGTGACCGCGTTCGAGATGATCATTATGCAATGAACATCTGGTGACCAGAGAAGCAAGCGTCAAATGAACAGTTTGTGCTCGGGATACACCTGGACGGATCCGTGAACTCGGCTTTGAGTGAAACCTCAATGGGGCCGAACGATGTAATTGTATCCCATGGAGCTGGAGGCGAGTTTTACCGCTTCTCTTCTTGTGGTCGTGTGGTTTAGTGATGCCTCAACTGCAGAAGAAGTTCTGTGGAGTAACGAGTGTCACGTTCAAGTGAACCACAATAAAGTGTGAAATTGCTGCGACATGCCGACGACATGACATCACTGAGAGTATTTGCGTGAAATGTCGCACAAATTCAAATTCCAGGTTCCGTCGTTTTGCCGTCAATTGTTTCACATTCAACATAAGTCAGTGTCGGACCAATGCCACTTCAATCAAGTGGACCAAGGCGATCGTGAGTAGAACCTTCTCGAGGTATTTGTGTTAACAAGGTGGAATGGACACGTTCTCTTGACACTTGATGACTCAATTTACAACTGTGCATCCACTAACTGGTTTCTGACTCTGCTAAAAGTGGAGGCACGCCATGTAAATTACAGAGATGTCCGAATCGCAATTAGACTGTAGCCGCACTCGTTACACATGGCGCCCACAGATAATTCAAAAGCGCGCTTTCTCACGCTTAAATAAACGCAATTACAATTGACATCATGTTTATTTCTTTCTCTTTGGGGTAAAAACTAGAAACATAGATGGCGGTGTAAAAAACGTCAAAACATTATGCTATCGGTTTATCTAAATGTCGCGTAATTGCTGCAATTTGATTCACAGTGTCCGCGCATAATGAGGGCAATTTGGAACGGCAGACATGGGCAAACACGGGTTTTTCCTACAGTTTTTGTTTCGGGGTCATGTTGTCGAAACAAAAGTGTGACACATTTCGTGTTTCTTGAATTCATGTTTCGGGAGTATGTATAATTAAAGGCTTCCACTCCATTTACAATGTTCCTCACACTCATTGCCATTCAGTAATTCATGGTATTGCTGCAATCAAACTGTTGGCATCACTGAGACAAACTTCGCTTATTCAACATGGCTTCCATTTTATTTGCAATGGTCCACTGTAACTGTTATTCATAAATTCATGGTATTGTTGCATTAGAATTGTTGGCATCACTGGGACAAGCTATACGCGTATTGCTACTCATGAATTCATGGTATTGTTGTAACATAACTATTGGCAGCACTGGGACAACCGTCCCAAATTCAATATGACTAAATTCATGGTATTGTTGCATTAGACATGTTGGTATCACTGAGACAAACATTTCTTATTCAACATTTGCAACGTTTCACCAACTGCTACTTATGAATTCATGGTATTGTTGAATCATAACTATTGGCAGCATTGACACAAACGTCGCAAATTCAATATGACTTCCATTCCATTTGCAATATTGTCCACTATAACTGTTATTCATGAATTCATGGTATTGATGCAACATAACTATTGGCATCACTGAGACAAACATTTCTTATTCAACATTTGCAACGTTTCACAAACTGCTACTTATGAATTCATGGTATTGTTGCATTAGAACTGTTAGCAACACCGGCATGAACGTCCTAGATCAAATTTGAATGTAGCCTCTGTTTCATTTACAACGTTCCACTAACTGCTATTCATAAATTCATGGTATTGTTGCAACCAAAGTGTTGGCATTGCTACTACGAGACTCTGTGATGAAGTCATTGTACTGTGGAAATGTCCTAAACGTTCGGCGCCACTTATGGATTCACGGAATTGTGGAAATGGAACTGTCTTGTATTTCATTCCTGTCTTATTGACGCGAACGATTCAATTTCAATATGGCGATTACCACGGCGTCAAGATAACCAAATTGATTCGAGGTGCTATCGAACGTGATTTGATTTTAGTGCGATATAACCTCAACCTGCAATGTTCTCTGCAACAACGAGTACCAGCCGCCAATTTGAAATCATTTAACCGTGCACAAAGTGAATGAAGATGATATCAACTTGTATGTTGGCTGATATTCATTGAATACCTCGTTATCCGCAACTAGAATGTAGACAAACCAATTACGCGCAGTTTTATAAGAGAATTTCTAGTGGAAACATTTTATAATTTACAATAGTTGTTTTTGTTGTTATCGTTACATCTCTAATTATCCTCATTTTTCTTTTATTTACAGGTACGTTTTATGGTTATCTGGTTAATATCGGTCAAAGAACTCATTTCCCAGTGGATGTTTGATCAAAAACGTAAGTTACTCGAAATAATTACGTCGATTCAATTTGAAAAATTTCAATTTCTTCATCGCCATCAGAAGGAGAAACTCAGTTGTTGAAATGTTGTGAAGAACAAAGTGAGAAAGGAACATTCCCCTGCCGACGTTTGAGTGAAAATATTTTCATCAAAATGTCAAAACTCTGAAACCGATTCATCCACTTGGAATAAGTGGAGGCCACAAAGTCCCTCATATTGTTTGACGGAAACTCATATTTCCTAATCCGTTCAGAATTCATTAAAGTCGGAAAAGACGAACAAATCCCTAATAAATGGCGCTTAAAATAACGGGGAAAAATGGCGTCGTTTCCAACAACAAAACATTTGTCTTGAACAAGAAATGAAAATGTAATTTGAGTGAAGGCTGACGACGTCTTGTGAATTTTAATATCTGCTCGTTTCTTGCTTATTTCACACGTGATTCAGGGAAAATATCAGCAAAAACAAAATGGAGGAGGGAACAGCAACTCCTTGGTGCTGGCAAGGATAATAAATTGGGAAACGTGGAAATAATAAAAACACTTTTTAGGGAACTTTTAAAGGTACTAGAAGCGATGTTGAAGTTGTGTCTGGCCATTAGCAGGAGATAATCCATTGAATCCTCCTTAAATTTATTGTCCTTAAAATCGGAGAATCCTGGAAAATTACTAGCACTCTTGGGAGTCATTACCAGATAATTCCTTGGAAGCAGGAAGATCTAATTAAGAAAGTTCTGGGAAGAAAATATCGACTTCTACTTCCTGAAATCAATTCGAACCCTTCACAGAACCATCCCAAATTGAGTCAGTGAGTCTACCTTCATCAGGCTCATTTATCCAATGAACAGAAAAAAAATTAACTTAATTAAGGAAAGTCTGTTATCAGTTCATGATTCAGTTCTCGAGGAGATTCTAATCGAATCTGAACGAGACCAGAAGACACTCGGAGATTCCATCATTCCCAGATTTAGGGCGATGATCTCATGCGAATGTCGGGCTCGGGCATAAACACGAAATGCCATTAAACGCGAAAATTTATCGTTGGACTGCATATCAATTCATCGGTCAAGTCTTTGGCTATTCACATCAAATAAGCCGAGCGTACTCTAGCTGCATGTCGCCTGAATGATGATCCAATAAGGCTTTATTGTTGATACTGTTATTGACAAACCATTCAAGCTAAACTTCCTCAATAAAATGTATGAGACAAAGATGGCTCCAAATAGCTTATCCCAACCCTGAGATGATCCAGCAGTTTGTGGCGGATTTTCAGTTTAACAAGAAACCCTCATCTAAGGGAATTTATTGTCCCGAATTTAACCATAGTTCCGGTCAATGATCATTACCACACAGAACAGTCTGGGAACATGACACCGTGGTGAAGTCAAGACAATTTGAATGAAGTAACTTGCAGTGGACAAATTCGGGTAATTCGAGTAACTCGACACTCAGCTAGGGATATCATGTTGCTTTGAAAGTGATAATCAAGTTAAAATTCAAATGGAAATTATGAAGTGCTACAAATGAAATTTGGCCACTTTATGCTGGTTTGCTTGTACTGCCCTTAAGAAGACATACCCAGATTCGTGAGTCATGACAATTAGAATTTCCTGATGAACTTTGGACCCATGGTTACCAATCGAAATTCGAGGTATTGGTTACAAAATCGATGAAATCGTAGAAAATGTTGTTTTCCTTCTTCAATTAGAATCGCAAATTCAGCGTTAAATGGAGTTTGTTTGTTTGTTTGTTTCGTTTAATTAAAAACACGACAACAAGCTAAACCGATAAACAAATAGTCATGTGTGTCCCGAAAGATGAAAAGAATCTTCTAGACTTTTTAAACACTTTTCAAAGAATTCATTTCAAGAAAAACTACGCGCCATGTTACGTCAGTTTTCAATTGATTTAAGTGACTTGAAATTAAGATAAAATTGCTGCTTCATTTCAGCCACATGGAGTCGGGTTTTTGTTCGGTATCGAAATTTCGAAATTAAATAAATCAATCGAAGTGGCACCATTGAAATATTTAGGCCGAAATTTTTGTTTCAACCGATTCAAATTTGTATGAAATGTCAAAAACAAAAGGAGGGGAAATTGGCGGAGGAACATTTTCACGTTGACACACACACACACACTCTGTTACGTACGGTAAATAGTTTGTCATATGTTTGCGTATGTTTTGGTGTCGTCTCGCAATTGGACATTTGGAATTTTGCAATTTCAATTGGAACATTGCGAATTGTCCGACTCGTATCAGTGGCGCGTGGAATACAAAATGGTGGAAATCCATTCTGCTTGACATTTAGCGACTTAATTTAAATTTAAAATTGAAAGAAAGTAAAACCCAAACCCGAGATCAAATAAATCGTGTTCTACAAAAAAACAAAAAACAGAAAAGATTCCATCAATGTCGTCGTTGCCAGTAAATGTCAACGTTGATGAAGAATTCATTTGAGATGGTCGTGAATAATTCATTCCGTATTCAGTTTTGAGGAAAACGGGAGAACACTGAATCTTAAATTCCTTATTTGGGTTATAAGCGAAGAGATAGAGATATCGATTTAATGTTGATGTTTTCAACCCTTTTGTGAAAGGTTTCCTAGTAAGTATCTACCCGGACCATGTCATTCTCGGGTAACGTGGCAAGACCTTTCATGACACGACACATTTGTAACCGCTCAAATAACGTTTGACGTTTCTGAGAAGCATTCATTGAAATGAGGTACTTATTGCTGGTGCTGCCAAGAATAGAAGAACGGAATGGGACTGCTTCTATTTTAAGGCACACAATGGTATGAGGAAGAGACACAATAGAAATCACATGCTGGCATAATTTATCTATGGATGAAGATCAATTGACCTCGCATAACTATGGGAATTGTGACGGAAAACTAACGCCATTTGCATGTGAGGGTTTAATTGTTCGATTCGTGTTTGGAAAGTTGCCTCTCATGTCCAGGAATGTGCAGCTACATAATCGAGAAATGACAGACTTCCCTCAAATCATAACCAATAAAGATGGCGGCTAATGAGGTGTCGTTGGTGACGAACAACCCTCTTTCATTTTTGATGAGGCAATCAGGGATTTCGTAATGAGTAGCTTTAGATTATCAGGGAATTCGGTAGTTTAGATAAGAAATGAGACACGATTAGTGGATTCTCGTGAAGTTGGGGGAATTTTACGATCGAATTTGTGAGTCATTTCGGGGAAATGCAAATTTTAATTGCTCATAATACGTGGGAATGTCGTTATCTCCTACACATTTTGAGTCATTTCGATTCATCATGAAAAACCCTCAAATCAATGAATCCCAAAGTCATCATTTTAATCGGAGGTTAACCAGAAAGTTTCATATGACACAATCGCAATTTTAGTGGGTTAGACCCGAGGGGCAGGATTTGCCTGCATTTTGCGGTTTCATGAATCCATCGGAACCTTGTCCCAGGGCATGAAATTTAACCCGAACACGAATTTGTTGTGGTTTCGATACGAGGCGAATGTCGGAGACTGAATTGAGGATTTCCCCAAAGAGTATCGATTGCCAACGAAAGGCATGAATGAAGTCATTAGATTTACGAGGATTCTCGTATCAGACTGCATCACAGATAACCTACGGTGCCAAAGACCGGATTACGGGTACAGTCGTTTGACTGAGACTAGTTTGAAGTCATCGACCTGATGTTGTTTGTGTCGCCAGGAGTGTTGTCTGCATTGAGATGAGACACTCTCTTTGATTAATGAGAGATAGATGAATAGATCTGATAAAGACCGCCCGGTTCGAGGACAAACTACACTCCACTGATGCTTCCGTTGAGTGTTGTCTTTGCATAAATTACCACATCACGTTATCTTCAAGATTAGATACACTTGTCCCGGACCAGGCATTAATTTGTCATAGAAGTGCATGGTCAATTTATGTGACACATGTTTCAGGGAACGAGCTGGTCTGGTTTGGGTTTTTTGGTTTTAGCCAAATTCCATTTTATGGCATCATCGTGTAACCACAAGCGTGCCTTTGAATGGTATATCCCTATCATCCGGATACTTCTGCATGTCACAGGACATGGTGGTGAAAGGACGATGTCAGGAAAATTTATGGTCATGTCATGGATATTTCCATTTTTCATTTATGACGACTTGAATATGATTAATAACGATTCAGCCATTCTGGATATCCTTCAGTAGCTAAAGAACACTCCCAGAATCTTCAGAATCCCGAATCCAGTCCATCCTGGGAAAACTCTGGAATGGACGAAACCCGGACTAACTTTATTCGGGAATCAACAAAAGGCGTCAAGCATTTTGGATATCCTCCAGTAGCATTTCCAAAATTCCATAAAAAGGTTTCAAATTTACGTCATTTTAGATTCTTGAAATCTCCCAGATACTTCAGAATCCTGGATCCAGTCCATCCTGCATGAACTCTGGAAGGTGTCTCTATTTGAGTCAATTGCAAAAAGGGACCAAACCTGGAGCAGCCCTAGTCACGAATCTGCAAAAGACGTCTAGCATTTTGAATGTCCTCCAGTAGTTCAAGGAATTGCGCCAACAGTTTGACCACTTTGGAAACTTCCAGAAACTTCAGAATCCAGTCCATCCTGGATGAACTCTGGAAGGGACAAAACCCGGAGTAACTTCCAGAGAAAGCAGAGTTTATTATACTTCGATTCACCAATTTTGGATGTCCTCCAGTAGCTCAATAAAATCCCAAAAAAAGGGTTCCACGTTTCGGCCATTTTGGATTCTTGGAACCTTCTAGAATCTTCAGAATCAGGACTCCAGTCTCCAGCTTGTGCGTTTGAAAAGGTGTCTCCATTGGACCCGACTCAACAAAGGGACAAAACCCGGAGCACTTTTGTTTCGGGAAAGCGTAAAAAGTGAAACCCGAGTTTATCGTCCTTCGACAAACGAGGAAGGACAATTTATTAAGGCTAATTGTGTACGAGCCTGAATAAAAGTGTATAAAAGCTTTTAGAATTCCAGAAAGTGGTTTTTCTTCATTGTGCCCCGTTTCGCTTCATCAGAGCAGGCACCCTTACAAATGGATGGGGGACGAAAAATTTTACCTTTTAACAGGAAGGAAATGTTGTATCCAGGAAGAACGAGAAATACAACGTTCCGGGAATTAAGTGGAACATTTTCGTTGGATACAAACAATAGAAGGATAACAAACGTTTAAGGAACCTGCTGGCGTCTCTCGTCTGAATCAGGGAACAAGTGTTACGTTTTGTCAGAGGGAATCCCTTGGAATGTAGGGAAGTTTTGTTCCACCATCGGTGGAAAGTTTTCCTGCTTCGTTTTGACGGCTTCGGGGTGAGCATTTTGTGTTTTTGGAATTTCATAAGACCGGATGCTGAAATTATTTCAAAATTATTGAAGTTCTAGAAGTGCCCGCTACTATTACAGTGACCTAATTTCTTTGGGGGTAATTATCCGCGAATTAATTGATCTGAAACTTCAAGGCGAACAAAATTAGCTCCTCATGGTAATCGAGTTTTGAGTAACCAGGAGTCATTTACCCTTAAAATAAATGCTGATGTGATGTTTCCGGTATAACAACAAAAACCCGTGTGAATGACCACTTCCTAAAACTGTCACATCCTTTCTAAATTTTTATCGCATCCTGTCACATAACTCCAATTTCTCTCTGGTTTATCCTTAAAATGGGAAATCCCGATCAAGCACCGCATTTTGTATAAAAATATTTTTTGGCAGAATTACAAGTTTTTTCCATGCTCCACTTCACAGACATTTCATTTTGGGGATGTTCCACTCACCCCAGTCTAGCTCTTTTGGGGCAATCAATATTCACATGGAAAACCCTATTTATCAATAACACGACGTGATACGGTTCTGTCATGGAGAATGATAAATTTTTTGGTAGATCAGCGCTCGGAGGAGCGTTTTGGGGATATGGAAGGATACCAGCAGAAAAAAGGAAACGTATAGGTATGTTTATCCTGTTTATTGTATTTATAGAGCCGACACTGTCTGGTCGATATCCTTTTTTATAGTGTCAGCGTCTTTCTGGAAAACTACAAAATACAGACAATGTCTCAGTCTTCAAGTTAGCTTGAAAGGATACAAAAAGGACAATCAAATCTCATTAAAAGAAATTCAGGACATTCCCAAGGGAACGGGTTAAATTACATGGAAATAACGAACAATTAAGCGTAATGAGCATCCGTTGAAGTAACAGTTTGCAAAACTTTAAAAGAAACAAAAACTTTTCCAAGGATAACAAAATGGCGGACGTGGAGAAAAGACCGAGTCAAGGAAATGCATTTATATCTCTGTGGAATTGTGGACGAGTCCTTGTGCAGTTTGTAAATGTCGTCTATGATGGCTCTGTGGTATCCTTAAGATGATGTCACATGTTCTCGAGGAACAACTCGACACGACTCCTTGGTAGTTGGTACCACTCACGGCGTCGTGTCACGTACAGTAAATGTCCTGGACGAAAATTTACGACAAGGACTTCCGACATGATATTCAAATTAACTTGCAGTCATCCCCTGGAATCCGTCCTTAATGAGGAATTGCCTGAGAGATTTTTATTTTTGAATATCACCACAACAGTCACTTGACATTCTTTCGTTTATCACATAAAAAGTATTGATTAACACATAAAACCACCCTTGTTGTTATCATAAAGGACAACAGTTTAACTTTCTACCCCAATCAGGAGAGACGGTGGGGGGAGGTAGCTAACAGTTTCACCTCACTGCCATCAGGATACTAAATTTTTCTTGTGCTTTTGAGAACCTGAGAATGTATAAGACTATAAAGAAATTCATTAAGGGATACCTTCTCCACTATCGTGTCCGCTAAACCCCTCAATGGCGATTGAGCAGAGCTAGGCAACTTAAAGTCGTTTTGTATAATGAGGACGTGGAGCTTTGGATGGTATCCAATTAGACAGTAAATCGATAGGTCAATAGGGCATACATACACCTCTTTCTGTTGTTGTTGTTGTGGGACACGTTAACAGACACGTCGAACCGTTCCATTAATAGTTCATGACATTCGTACGCAAGTGGATTGCCTTAATCGAAGGCAATTTGTGTCACGTTTGGTTGGTTGTTTTATTTTTATCCTTGTTTTGTTACATAGTATACTAAAAAGGATACACAAAGGATATTGTGAAAGTCCTTTTTACTGTTTTTCTTGGAAAATATAAGTTCAGGGATAATAGCGTTAACGATATGGACATGTTGTTAACTTTCCTGTAGCCAGCTGAGTTGAATGGATTCGTAGGTTTTTAGGTTCGGGTTTCTGTAGTGAAAAGGATTTTGTATAGTTCGTAAAAGCTTCTGTCACCATTTAACCTATCTACATTGAAATGAAACAGGAAGTTCACAGTTTCCTTTCTCTTTCAGATTCTCCACTCGTCTTTATTTGGGACGTTTAATTTATGAGGAATTTGAGAAAGCATTCAGAAGATTTTTTCCACACTTTCCGTAAAGGTAAGCGAAGTTGAAAATTTGATTCAAGAAAAAGAAAAACCGAAAAATCTTCTTGTGCTGATTTGTCAATGAACGGAGTTTCCTTTGCGCATGCCCGTGACAGTACATGAGAAAAACTCGTTGCAACTTAAAACGGTCGCTTCTGTGTGTTAACTGTTTTCGTCAAGTTTCCTTTGCGCATACGCGTGACAGTACATGAAGAAACTAAAGGCTCGTGCACATGAGTAGGAAATGCCTCTCATGTCTTTGAAAATTGAGTTATGTCAGTGGAGCGATGAATCCATCATGGATTTGCAATCAGGTCCAATTAATTATCAAGAATTTTATTTTGACATGACTAACAGAGTTAACAGGCTGCGTTCCAATTCCACAGAACAACGTCGCCATTTTGGAATGCATTCTCCGATGATAGAAAATGAAATTTGCATGTGAAATTGAGTTCGAAAAATGAAATTATTTTTCCAGTGATTACACTAAATGCTGCGCAATTAAGCGATGGGAAATGCCTTGGGAACAAGACATCAAACCTCGTGTGCTTGAGAGTAATTAGAATTTATTGATTCGATTATATCAATGAGTCTTATCGGTTTAAGGTTATTGATAGAACGACTGGGTTTAATTAAGACTTTATTCATTGGAATATGGTAGAATGTATGAGCAGGACTTGTGCAAACACAGACTGCTCAAGGGTACATTGAGTCATAGAAATGATTGTACAAATATTTGACAGTCTGACTTCAAAATGTCATTATCCTTCAGAACCTGAGTTTATTTGAAGCAATACATGATAAAAGGTCAAAGATTCAAGATGAAAACTGGACAATGAACGACTTCCTGATTGTCTTAGATAAGTTTCTTGCAACGAAATGGCCGACATTTCCACTTGGGTTTGATGACCACCGAAACGAGGAAGACGCTCATTAACGATCCGAGTATCAATTGCCAACTGTCCGAGTGGATATTGTTGCAGATAATCATGTGGATTGTGTTTCATAATCCGAATACCCGCAAATTTGTGATGAACTTTTCGTCATTTTAATTTCCAGTTCTGCAATTGCCCCACATACGCGAGTATACATGTGCAACATGATTTATGATTTCTAACAAATGCTGCTGGTACAACGCTATGTGATAACACTTGCGTTTGTTTTATTCAAATTTATGCATTTCAATTTGACACTGCAAACTGCACTTCATTTCGGAATTTTTCCATTTTATTTCGTTTCGTTTCCGCTGCATTTAAATTGCAATTCGTTATTTTGAAATGTGGCTCAATATAATTGAGGGTTAAATATGATAAATTGCAGCGAATGCAAATTTCTGGAGTGATAAACCGATACTGACGTTATCAAATGCAATTTCGAGTTTGATGCACTTTCCGGATGAATTTTTCGGAGTGATTTGTATCTCCATCGGTCCTAAATCAACCCTTGGTCAGTGAATTTTCATGTGTTGTTAGCTCATGAATAAATACACGATTCCAATTTGAAATAGGTTGTAACTGCCCCTTGTAACACGTACTCTGGAGGGGCATGTGGCTAATCCAAGGTGTTACTAATAGCTGCAAAACGTGTGCTTCTATGAACAATAGCCACGCGTTTAAACAGATGCTTTGTTGAGGAATTGTTTTGGGAAATATTTGAAAAATGGTGGAAATAAATTTCTGGTTCGGGGGTGATTTTGATTCATGGGGTGAAATTAAATCGTGCGACGACCAGGGACAAAACGCAAAACAAACAACTCAGCAAAATCGATGCAAAGAAAAATTAAACGAAAACACAAATACCAGCACACGCACACTCGCCAGTCACCGTTACATAATTTCTCCATCTCTTTTACTCTTGAATACACGAATGGCCAAAGTGTCAAAGACAAATCTGAACATCCTAATGCCGTGGGCAGACGGGACAGTTTGAAAGATCCCAAAATCGAACAAGTTCAAAGCGAGTTTTGCATCATGTGGGCGCTATCTTCCAGAAAACGGAGAAGTAACAAAAACAAAACCAGTTCTAACTGTCCAAGGCGTTAGAAAATTTTTCCATCTCTTATACTCTTGAATACACGAAATGGCCAAAATGTGAAAGAAAAATCTGAACATCCTCACACAAGGACCTTTTCAATTATGAAAAAGTTAATTTTGAATTGAATGTCCTTAACCAGCAGTTGGCAGAAGTGTTTGTGAAATCATTAATTACTTGGAATTTTAATAAATTATAATCCTTGAACACATCCTGAATTCCAATTAGATTGAGAGCAAGTGCAGTTCAAGGTGATTCCACTAGAGGGATTTCTTTCGTCATTCAATTAGATAATTCCATTGAGTGGGCATTCCAATTGCAACTCACTCGTTGTGCATCTCCTTCCGGTGGCAATGGAACTACATTTTCCTCTATTCGACTTCCGGTCAACTAGCTACCCATTGAATCAAACGCATTTCCAGGTGATGTCAATCTATTTTTGTAGAATCTCGGCCATTTTTGTCTTGTTCTGATTGTAATCTGTCGTTCATTTTAATTTTAGTCACGTGCAACTAATTGAATCATGTCCGCGACGTCGACGAGCATTGTCACATGAATTCGTGCGGGCAGGGGTCGGACACTTGTTTGTCTATCGCCAAATCGTCGCCATTTGCATTCATGCAACGGAATAATTTTAATATGCAAACTTGATCGATGATTACGTGAGTTTCTCGTGTTTTTCGGCAAACTTAAGAAAGAAATTTCTTTAAGGACAATTGAAATTCCAGACAGACTTGTAATTGTCACAATCAGACTTTAGAAACTTTACGAAGAGATGTCGCTTGCATCTTCTTCCACAAAATTCCATTTACACTGGCAAAGCACTTGTTTGGTGGCAATCTACACGCGCACATGCACACAAGTAGACCTCACTCCTTCGTGCTAGTGGTAGTTACGCGTCACTGTATGGAATGTGTAGAACCGAAGGGACAGTGAAAAGAAAATTCATGTTAGGTTTTGCCACTTTACCGAATTCACCTTGGAGAATGTAACGCAGCAAATACTAATTTTCAAAATAATTTGCAATTCAATTAAGCATGAAATTAACAAAAATGTTTGCCCTCGATTTCCTCCATTCCGAATTACATAATTTATCCTTTATCATAAAACGCAACAGGATACACTCGAGAATTTATTGATAATTAGCATTGAAATAGCTGTTTACCGTTTGTTAATTAACGCAATTTCTCCGGAATTATAGAAACAAACTCCAGAAGGACTTCAGCTGGTACTTAATATTCAAGATCCTTGATAGGAAGGCACGTGTTTCGGGGAATTTCGAGTTCTTAGCACAATGTGTGGCTAAAGATTCAATTTAATTAAGATTCACGGAAAATCCTTTTGGGTGGATACCTTCAAAGTCCAAGAGTACTCTCAAATTAATAGCCCTTCAACATGCGATAGAGTTCCGAATCCTGATTCCCAAATTCTAATGGAGTTGTTCGGAATTCCTTGAGGGTATTTGTCAAGTTCCTCAACAGATGGCAGAACATGCATTCAACCTGAAACCCATACAAAATCCTCTTCAGACTGTCGGTTATTTGATGCGAAACAGTTGTCATGTGGTATTGAAAAGCATAACAGACGTGATATTATTACATCAAATGTAACACTAGCTATATCACCTACTAAAGCCAAATACAATTCCAACATCATCTCGAATGGGATTCAAGAGTAAACATTCCATCAGCTTTCATTCAATTTCATACAAATTGGAAAATGATATCATTGCAGTTTCATCATCAACGATACACAAGGATACACAAGGATATGATGAGGCTATGTGACCAAAGTGGTTTAGCATTTAGGTATGCCAAGCAAACATATGTTTTCCAATTGAATTATTCATACGTCCTTTGTTTTGTGTGTGGCTACGTAGAAGTAAAACTTCCAACTTGAACTTTTAATAACCACAACAACGTCCCTCCTTCCCCCATCGTCAACGTACACCTGCTCCACGATCTACGATTTCAATAAACGTGAAGCCAGTAGCTCGGAAAGAGGATAAATTTGAGTGTCTTTTTATTCCAGGATTAAGGATGAAATGTGTACCCACATGAGACCCTTTCCTTCAAGGGAAGATTTACGACTTTGATCAATGAAATAAGGGAAGCTTTAACCAACTTTTCACGATAAGATATACGAGTTCCTTGAGGCTATACTTTATTTCCTTAGTTTCTGGTGAATGGAAACTTTGTTTTTCTTTTCGATTTGTGGATGACACGTCCTTTTCCTTGAAGATGCCCTCGAACAAATTCAGAAGTTTAAATTAGTCTCGAACGATTCGTGCTGAAAAACTCCTGATGAAGTTGGCCGATTCTGTATGCTGGACGGGAGGTGTCCAAAGATTCGTCCCGTCATCGAGTCTAGACGAGGAGCCGCGGGTGGAGACAACTTCAACCCAACGTCGAAATAATTAAAGCAATCGAAGAGTGGAACCCAAACAAATTCAGTACAAAAAAGTCGAATCAATTGTCAATAAATCATGTACCAAGTGCCAACGACTCTTCGGATTCGCTCTGGGTGTGAAGTGGACAAATGGTTTAGAGATGGTGCGACATCAGACTGTGCAGCCATGGAGGAATGGATATGGAGTTAAAGTGTTACAAGTATCACCCACGCTGCAGAGCTGCTAATTAAATCAGTTAAACTGAGACAACATGCAGATGGCTTTTGTTCAATATGCCACTAGTACTTCCTGGCCATGGAGACAACTTCCGGGAGTAGAATTGGAATTCAATCAACACGATTCCATCAATTCGATCTCATTGTTCCCAATGATTCCACCATGACGACATGACCAGTTCACTTCCTGTGGTGTTTCGCATTCCTTCGACATTCTTTTGTTGAGGAAATTTCAGGAATTTTCGCGAAAATTCAATGTCGCTTGGAAATGTCATGTTGACATTTTTCAAATTAAACTGAAATTAATTTCTCGAATTTTCTGCTTTCCAACCTCAAACACAAACAAATCACGAGTGGAAGAGAGGGAAATGTCAAATATTTCCTTCCAATTTCATAATTTCCTGCCTCACAATTTCACTTTAACTTTAAATTTCTTAACGCAAATTTCTGCAACTTCAAATCTCAATACTTCCAGATGTCAAAGTTGAGACAAGCAAACCAATTCGCACAGCTGTCTAATGTATTGGAAACTTAGTGGAACGATTCCAATGAAATTCCAATGAATTACATTTAGATTCACACACACCCTAAAATTTGTTTCGACGTAACCAGAATACCAACTTGAAGAATTCTGTTGAAAACCAATCTGTCAACTTTCTGGACGGAAAACCTGTTTACTTTTGCCACCAGAATACCGATTTCGACCGCAACAGAAGTTTTCGAAATCCAGCAACAAATCTGTTGCGTGTAGCCCGAATTGCCCCGATTGACACGATCATCTGGTAAAGTGAACCGTGCTTCCTCACATTTATTTATAGAATAAAACATGACAAAACGGAACAATAAAGCCGCTGTCATTAAATCATAATTAAATCGTACGTCAATCGCAAATGAACCATTGACACATTTCTGTCATACATTAATTCAATATGACAAAGTTTTTGCCCGGAGAAAAGGGGAGAAATCCTGAAGGAATACGAGTTCCATATCCTGGTAATGATTCCACGTTACTGCGAACAGGAATGACATGACTTTTGTAAATGGTTAACATAAAACGAATTTCCTTGGTTTATATGACACGAAGTTATTATCACGTTGACAACTATCATTTTCTACTATTTGGGAAGGTGTATTCTTTCGATTTCGAATTTAAATGACAGCTATATAGACTAATTAAGGTATTTTTGCAATAATATTTGCAATATAATTAAAAATTATTAAGATATTCAAGTGTAAAGTGTAAGGACATAATTTATCCAAGACACAAATTAACCAAACTTCAAATACGAATATTTCTACAACTAAGATACATAGAAGAAAAATACAAAGTATCTCCTATTTGGGAAGGTACATTCTTTCGAATGAGGTAACTCACATCATTATTGGAAAGAAAAAATTTTTTACCCTAAAAAAAATCACGGACTAACCATGGACGAAAATTTTATGAAAAAAATAATTTTTTTCGTATCTTAATATTTTGTATCTCGAATAAAAGCATGAAGCTCAACGAATCTAAAACTGTTGATTTCACGCTGATATACCGAATATTCCAGGAGATATCGATTAAATTGTAAATATCCAAGACACAAATTTCTCTCTTCGACAATACTCTTTTGAACATGCTCTTATCAATGCAACAACAAATGCACTGAAAATATTTTTATTAATTACGGGTAAACTACTTGACCAATTTCAATCAAATGTATATTCTGCACATCTTTGACAAAATATCTCTTAAATTGTGCACTTTTGTTGAAATCGGGGTCACAAAATTAATGTGAGCGTATTCATATAATGATGACAAAGTTTTCCCCGGGAGAAAAGGGGAGAAATCCTGAAGGAATACGATTCATTCGGGTTTAATATCCTGGTAATGTTTTCACGTTACTGCGAACGCGAATGATATTACTTTTGTAAATGGTTAACATAAAACGAATTTCTGGTTTATATGACTCGAAACGTTATTATCACGTTGACAATTAACAGAGTTTTGAAGATAATGTTAATAATTTTGGAAGACTTTTTGCCGTTTATTATATATTAATGGTTATTTCATTTACAGAGTAACAACATCAGTGTTTCACTTGAGGACACAGAGTCGCGGTATAGGAGTAAACATGTGGACGCGAAATGATTTCGGAAGTCTACTGAGGAGTGGCAGTAGTTTTGTTAAAATTGCGATGCTGATAGCGAGTTGTCTAGTTCTACAAACCAATGGAGATTCGGTTATGACGTACAAGCAGCTATCACCAACAAACTATCAACTGGTGACATCAGACGCTCTGTTCTGGGAGACCTTCACAGGTGATTCGAAGCAGCTGGAGTATGCAGTACAGGGAGCAGAGTATTTGACAGAAGATGAACACTACACGATATTTGTCTGTCGAGCAGTGTTCGATGGATCACACGCTTGTGGACACACAGAGAAGAGGAAGCAGAAGATAGTTTGTGTGGTAGCTCTGCTCATGGAGGTGAGAGTATTCCAGCAGTTTGAGATTCTTGTGAATCGTGGACATCTCGGCAAGTTGACTTGGAAGCCGTGGAGCAGATTCAGTGGTGGTACACCGAATGGTACAGTCAGTGCAACTGGAAAGAGAGTCAATGACCTGTACGTGGCTAGACATCGTTCCAAGCACAGCAGCAATCATCCACACCATGATCCCAATGAACACCATCGCATGGGAGCAGACTACAACTTGGGACGGTTCAACCCGGTCGAACGGCTTGGCAGAGTGATCGTCGTTGAAGATGGCAAAGAGAGAGAGTTCGAAGAAGGAGAATTGCTCGTCGAAACCGAAGCTATTGGGTACGAGCTGCGTGACATCAAAGTTGACAAGATCAAGGGAACCAGAAAAGTCAACACAACCGAATTGGGTAAGTGCTCTGCGAGAATAAAGAATTTTCATTTTCATTTCCATAATTCAAAAATTTTCACAGGCTCAGCTGTTCTCAGTAATACAGGATACGAGCAGGACACGACCAACACCATAGAAACCGTCATCTCGTACAGATACGACAAAGTCCAGTACTACGGATACGCTGAAGGAGTAGCCCGAGGTTTGCCCACAAAAGTATACGATTCTGGGCGAATGATAGCCGACATCTTGTGGGCATTGAAGAAAACCGAACGTATTGTCGATACGAAAGCAGTCAGCACAAGTCTGAAGCCAGGAACTGCACTCAATGTGACACTCAGAGGAAACTACACAACATTCGAAGCACCATACACAGCTTCCCTGGTTACCTACTATGCCGACAACGAGAACAGTGTGTCCCGGCCAATATCTGCATTTGTAAGTATCAATCAGTAACATCTTGTTAACTTTATTTCAATAGGATACATAGAATAATTGTCACATTATGGCAATAAACGCAGACGTGCCTTATGAGTTGCTTCTTGGATTAAGTACTTTAAAACAGAAAGTAGACTTTAGTTGGCAATCGAATCCATTAACGTGGGTTGTACACAAGAAGATGTTGTTAACAATCTAATTTCAATTCCAAAACAATCTTCGACAAATTCTCGGAAGCAATTGTTGTGAAATTTCGTCTTAAAGACATTAAAGCGAATCCTCCTCCAGAAGCTATCGAGTTTCTATCTAACAATGTGACGTGGGAACAATAGATAAATGTACATAGATGATATTGTTTAGTAAACATCTAGTCATCGAGAGACAATCTATAGAAGACATTCGTTCTTGTTGAAATTGCAATTCGATACGTGATTGTTTGTTATTATTGGATATAAAGACGATTTCAGTTTGTAACGAGATTTTGAGACAAAACTTTCATATTTCCTTTCCTTTGAAGCAGAAAATGAATTTCATTCACCGGAGAATGGGATTCACTCTCTGAAAGCGGGGAAAATTCATTTTATGTAGATCAAACACAGAATGAATGGGATTCACTCTCTGAGAGAGCGGGGAAAATTCAATTTCTACAAGACGTCACAAATATCTATCAATTTCTTTCCTCAATTTATATTTATTCACTTTCAGGTACTTGAAGCAGGCCTGTCTGACTTCAAACTAGAATTCAGTGGAGTCTACTTCCTGAGCAATGGTAGTCTTATTCCCACAACAACCACAACGACTACAACAACCACAACCACAGAACCAACATCGACATCAACAAGAGAACCAACACCAGTCTTTTCGCCGCCTGTTGTAACACATGGTGATCCTGGATCATCAACATCATCCTCATCATCATCATCATCATCGTCATCTTCGTCACGTAATGAAGGTGGCCTCATATCACATCCAAAAGCCGAAATGGATGATATGATGAATAGCAATGATATAGCTGCTGATGAGAGTCGGGAATCAAGACCACTAGGCAGTATCGATCGGAAGGCATCAACATCAGCCTCGAAATCGGGTTGTCAGCAAACGATCATGGTGTCAGGCGTTCTAGGAATTGTTTTTGCAGCTTTCAATTTAGTGCAGTATTAGTTGTTGTCGTAATGTTTCTTCTTTTTATATAAATTTAAATATGAAAATGAAAATAATGAAAATAAAAATATATATAAAACACACATAGAAATATAAATAAATATTTTTTTTCTCAATTCAAATTCAAATTCAAAATCAAAAGTAAAAGCAAAACTTGAAATTCATTTTTAATTTATTAATCAAATTAAATTAAACAGTAAATCTTGTTTCCGACTAAATAAAATCTTTTTATTTTTAAAAATTTATATAGTTAAGAGAGAACTATGATTTGTTTTTTATTATTTTTTAAATAATATATTTCTATTTTGTAAATTTTGTCTTTACGAAAAACATTTCTCACAGATTTATTTTGAGACGAGGCATTCTTTAATTTAAGATAAACAAATTAAAACTCATTGCAATGGAATAAGTACAATAAAGTTAAATTAAAATATTTTGTTTGTTTTCAATTAGAAAGTTGTTTTGATTTCAATTCTATAAAACACTTCCAGTTCATTGTTTCCACTTCCAATCATGCAAGAAGTCGTCGTTAGGAAATTATTATTTTATGGAAATTAAGAAGTTTTGAAGCGATAAAACTTAATTAAATTAACAATGAAATGATATCGCGTCAGTTGTTCTTTGAAACGTTCATACAATAACGAAATGATATGATAAATTGACAAGCCTTAAGAGCACGAATTTGATATGGTTTTATGATGCTGCGAATGTTCAGATGAAGTTCCCTAATGGGGTAGCTCCATGTCTTAATGGGGTAGAACAATGTTATGTGGATTATTAATTACTTTCTCGTTTTAATCACATTTCCTGTAGTGTACAGATAAAGGGAAGCTATCGTTTCGTGAACAAATTTTGAGAAGCTGTTCGTGGTTTTTAATAAAAATTTGAATAACACGACTTCTTGGCATGATAGGAAACTTAGATGTCCTTCACTGTGTTCACAAAATACCTTCAATCCTGGCACAATTGGCGTCGTTACAATTGATTGAGAAGAGCAAGGATACTTCATCACCCAGTGGTGTGTGTCAGGATGTTGTTTTCTAAATTATGTGTTCATTGCTAATAAGTATTAATGTGAAATGAAGTATTATAACACAGCAACCACTAATTAAAATTGTTGCGTCACTGCTTAATCTCAGTTTTCTCTAACTAAATCATTAAACATTTTGCAGAAGCTTGAGTGGAAAAACTTTAACAATGTATATTAGATTGTGGAAGAAATATTTATATTGAAGCTATAACTGGTGGTAGCTTATGTAAATAGGTATGAGAAATAAAATTATAATCAAATTGTTTTATACATTTCCCTTTGATGGTTTTCCCGTAATAATTGAAACTTCGACGCTAATTGCCGACATCACTTATGCTTTAAGTTGTAAACTGTTAACAAAATTACATAAATTAACAAGAAAACAATCTAGCTGTAGTAGGAACTAAGGTCTATTGATGTAAGATAACTTTAAATGGATACAACTAATAATTATTATTTAATAAATAAACATAAACATTGAAATTCAAAGTGTATTTAATAATGAAAAACAATTTAAATAATTATAAATATGTCCAATTGAAATCAAAAAATTACGAATACATTTGTGCATTGATAGAATGATGAAACGAGACTTAGATGAAAAATGTAGAGCCGATACTATTTTTGTAATTTTTTAAGCAATGCCCCGTTTGAATATCTTCAATATGTATGATAAGGGTTAAATGTTTGTAGTGAAATGTAAGTAGGAGCTATCGGATAAACATCCGTCAAATCTTTCCAACAATTAACCCAAACCATTCCTTCCCAATAACCAACCCCCACACAGGTTTCAATACACATTTTTAAGGGTTCACAATTTCATTCACAGATGACTCTGAACACAGCAAATTTCCTTCTCTGTTTTTGCGTACTCGTTGTGAATTTTCTCTGTGACATTTCTTGAATTGAATGTCTTTGCACTAAGTAAAGCAATTTTGTTTGGAATATAATGTTGATTGAATAAATGCAAAAATTACAAGAAATTTACACAATTTGAAACAGTATTTGAAATATATATATGTCGAATTCACAGTAAAACAAGTGATATCAAATCTATGTTACAATACTTTGCATATATTAATTATATATTAAACTAGATAATGAAAAAATCAAAATTCTCATTTGTGCTGTACAGCAAAACCTTGTAATCCTTCTCAAATAAGCTTTTGAAATTGAGATAACATTAAAAAGAATCAAAACTCAATGCTGTAATGTAAATATATACACTAAAATAAAGACTCTTTGAACAAAGGATACAGGTTGTTTCTATTCAATGCGAAAAATCCATCCAAAAAATTTCAGAATTAACGAAAATATTTGAATCAGACACAAGGAAAATCAACGGTACGTCGCCATTTTACCCCTTCCAACGATTTTTCGTTTTTCTTTTAACAAAAAGGTTTTGCCATTTCTCCAACTCTAATTGGAAATTTTTTGACATTCGAAGAGTGACATAACCTCACGAACAAATTGTAGTTGAACTATATGGAAAAAGAGTTCTAGTGTTTGTACTATACTCGTAAGTCTTCAGGTTCAGGCAAATATTTAGAAAAGCCATGGACAAACAGTCAAGTGAAGACGTACTCAACCGGACATGCAGCAATTTGAAGTTTTCTCAAGCATCTTCTGTCGGAAACGTGTAATTTCCGGCTCGAATCAAGTCAAACGACGCCAAGTCTTTGACAAGTCAGTTAGAGATGAAAGTCATGTCATCTCCACCGAATGTTTGGCATGGAAAAGAGGTCGTAAATGAGGAAAACCCCATGTACACTTTAAACTTGATTTCCACTCGTTTGTTCACATGATTAAAGCTAATGTTCTCATAATTATGAGCGCAAATGACGAAAATTTGACGCAAATTACGGTCCACAATTGGATTTGAAAGTCGCTCGAATCTAATTGCAATTGATGACCTCAGACGAGGTTAAGTCGAGGAAGCATTCACATTTGCATGAAGATGACCTCAGCGAGCTTGATTCCATTATGACAAGCTGACATTTGCATTTCGCTGCACACAGGCAACCCATTACGCCATATCCGGAGAAAAGCTTCCGGAATCAAGCCGCGACGTGGGAAGAGCTGAAGTTCAGGCTGCAACCTACATTCATGTTGGAAATATTTTAGCATGAGTATGCACGGTAGCTTACCTGCTGCCATTCCTATGCTAAATAGGGTATGATCTGTGAAACTTCATGGTAAATTCGAAGAAGTACCATCGTGAAACCAACAGTTCCGTTCAACAGATCAGCTTTTGTCATTTTAGTAATAGTGTTAGACAGATGTGTGTTAGAGCTTGCATACTATCATTGAGTAGAAAAATCGGTTCAAAGGAAGCATACTATAACTAAGAAAATTCAACCTAAACTCAAAATATTCATCAGAGGCGGACAATTTTTAGGTCAAAAGTAAGAGGGCGTCCTCCTGAACATGCCACTGTTTTTAAATTTTCTCTAAGCCGCACCGTTGTGGAGATATTCGCAATTGAATTTCGGTTGGTTTGTGTCTTCACTAAAAAATGTCTTTAAACTTGAATATCTCGGCTATCTTTTGATTTTTTGGAAATATTTTTTCACAGATGTGTATTATAGCTTGTGTACTATCATTGAGTAATAAATTCGGTTCAATACAAGCATACTATAACTAAGAAAATTATACCTAAACTCAAAATATTTATTAGAAGCGGACAATTTTCAGCTCAGAAGAAAGAGGGCGTCCTCCTGAACATGCCACTGTTTTTCATTTTTCTCTAGGCCACACCGTTTCTGAGAAAATCGCATCTAAAGTTTTTCACTCATTTTTGCCTACTGCTGGTTCTGGGCCCCTGGTGTTTTGGAACGGGTGGAAAATTTTCAAACATGCCAAATTTCAAAAGCGAATATCTCGAGAACCGTTAGTCCTATAATTAAATTTTTTGCACCAGTCGATTGCTTGTGGCGCCGCCAATCGTCACGCACCAAAATTATTGCAGAGAAAAATATTTTCAAGAAATTTCTTTAGCCAGGGCACAAACCACTTATCCAAGACACAAACCAGTTACGCAAGTTAAAAGAGGACGTCCTCCTGAACATGCCACTGTTTTTAATTTTCCTCTAGGCCACACCGTTGTGGAGATATTCGCAATTGAATTTCGGTTGGTTTGTGTCTTCACTAAAAAGTGTCTTTAAACTTGAATATCTCGGCTACCGTTTGATTTTTTGGAAATATTTTTTGACAGATGTGTATTATAGCTTGCATACTATCATTGAGTAATAAATTCGGTTCAATACAAGCATACTATAACTAAGAAAATTTAACTTAAACTCAAAATATTCATCAGAGACGGACAATTTTTAACTCAAAAGAAAGAGGGCATCCTCCTGAACATGACACTGTTTTCCGTTTTCCTCTAAGCCACACCGTTTCCGAGAAAATCGCATTTAAAGTTTTTCACTAATTTTTGCCTACTGCTGGTTCTGGGCCCCTGGTGTTTTGGAACGGGTGGAAAATTTTCAAACATGCCAAATTTCAAAAGCGAATATCTCGAGAACCGTTAGTCCTATAATTAAATTTTTTGCACCAATCGATTGCTTGTGACGCCGTCAATCGTCCTGCACAAAATTATTGCAGACAAAATACTATCAAGGAATTTCTTTAGCCAGGGCACAAACCACTTATCCAAGACACAAACCAGTTACGCAAGTTAAAAGAAGACGTCCTCCTGAACATGCCACTGTTTTTAATTTTCCTCTAGGCCGCACCGTTGTGGAGATATTCGCAATTGAATTTCGGTTGGTTTGAGTCTTCACTAAAAAATGTCTTTAAACTTGAATATCTCGGCTACCTTTGGATTTTTTGGAAACATTTTTTCACAGATGTGTATTATAGCTTGTGTACTATCATTGAGTAGTAAAATCGGTTCAAAGGAAGCATACTATAACTAAGAAAATTCAACCTAAACTCAAAATATTCATCAAAGACCGACAATTTTTAGCTCAGAAGAAAGAGGACGTCCTCCTGAACATGCCACTGTTTTTCATTTTCCTCTAGGGCGCACCGTTGTGGAGATATTCGCAATTGAATTTCGGTTGGTTTGTGTCTTCACTAAAAAATGTCTTTAAACTTGAATATCTCGGCTACCTTTTGATTTTTTGGAAATATTTTTTTACAGATGTGTATTGTAGCTTGTGTACTATCAATTAGTAATAAATTCAGTTCAATACAAGCATACTATAACTAAGAAAATTTAACCTAAACTCAAAATATTCATCAGAGGCGGACAATTTTTAGCTTAGAAGAAAGAGGACGTCCTCCTGAACATGTTACTGTTTTTCATTTTTCTCTAAGCCTCACCGTTTTCGAGAAAATCGCATTTAAAGTTTTTCACCAATTTTTGCCTACTGCTGGTTCTGGGCGGGTGGAACGGGTGGAAAATTTTCAAACATGCCAAATTTCAAAAGCAAATATCTCGAGAACCGTTAGTCCTATAATTAAATTTTTTGCACCAATCGATTGCTTGTGTCGCCGTCAATCGTCCTGCACCAAAATTATTGCACAGAAAAATATTTTCAAGAAATTTCTTTAGCCAGGGCACAAACCACTTATCCAAGACACAAACCAGTTACGCAAGTTGAAAGAAGGCGTCCTCCTGAACATGCCACTGTTTTTTATTTTCCTCTAGGCCACACCGTTGTGGAGATATTCGCAATTGAATTTCGGTTGGTTGGTGTCTTCACTAAAAAATGTCTTTAAACTTGAATATCTCGGCTACCTCTTCATTTTTTGGAAATATTTTTTCACAGATATGTATTATAGCTTGTGTACTATCATTGAGTAGTAAAATCGGTTCAAAGGAAGCATACTATAACTAAGAAAATTCAACCTAAACTCAAAATATTCATCAAAGACCGACAATTTTTAGCTCAGAAGAAAGAAGGCGTCCTCCTGAACATGCCACTGTTTTTCATTTTTCTCTAAGGCGCACAGTTGTGGAGATATTCGCAATTGAATTTCGGTTGGTTTGTGTCTTCACTAAAAAATGTCTTTAAACTTGAATATCTCGGCTATCTTTTGATTTTTTGGAAATATTTTTTCACAGATGTGTATTATAGCTTGTGTACTATCATTGAGTAATAAATTCGGTTCAATACAAGCATACTATAACTAAGAAAATTATACCTAAACTCAAAATATTTATTAGAAGCGGACAATTTTTAGCTCAGAAGAAAGAGGGCGTCCTCCTGAACATGCCACTGTTTTTCATTTTTCTCTAGGCCACACCGTTTCTGAGAAAATCGCATCTAAAGTTTTTCACTCATTTTTGCCTACTGCTGGTTCTGGGCCCCTGGTGTTTTGGAACGGGTGGAAAATTTTCAAACATGCCAAATTTCAAAAGCGAATATCTCGAGAACCGTTAGTCCTATAATTAAATTTTTTGCACCAGTCGATTGCTTGTGGCGCCGCCAATCGTCACGCACCAAAATTATTGCAGAGAAAAATATTTTCAAGAAATTTCTTTAGCCAGGGCACAAACCACTTATCCAAGACACAAACCAGTTACGCAAGTTAAAAGAGGACGTCCTCCTGAACATGCCACTGTTTTTAATTTTCCTCTAGGCCACACCGTTGTGGAGATATTCGCAATTGAATTTCGGTTGGTTTGTGTCTTCACTAAAAAGTGTCTTTAAACTTGAATATCTCGGCTACCGTTTGATTTTTTGGAAATATTTTTTGACAGATGTGTATTATAGCTTGCATACTATCATTGAGTAATAAATTCGGTTCAATACAAGCATACTATAACTAAGAAAATTTAACTTAAACTCAAAATATTCATCAGAGACGGACAATTTTTAACTCAAAAGAAAGAGGGCATCCTCCTGAACATGACACTGTTTTCCGTTTTCCTCTAAGCCACACCGTTTCCGAGAAAATCGCATTTAAAGTTTTTCACTAATTTTTGCCTACTGCTGGTTCTGGGCCCCTGGTGTTTTGGAACGGGTGGAAAATTTTCAAACACGCCATATTTCAAAAGCAAATATCTCGAGAACCGTTAGTCCTATAATTAAATTTTTTGCACCAATCGATTGCTTGTGACGCCGTCAATCGTCCTGCACAAAATTATTGCAGACAAAATACTATCAAGGAATTTCTTTAGCCAGGGCACAAACCACTTATCCAAGACACAAACCAGTTACGCAAGTTAAAAGAAGACGTCCTCCTGAACATGCCACTGTTTTTAATTTTCCTCTAGGCCGCACCGTTGTGGAGATATTCGCAATTGAATTTCGGTTGGTTTGAGTCTTCACTAAAAAATGTCTTTAAACTTGAATATCTCGGCTACCTTTGGATTTTTTGGAAACATTTTTTCACAGATGTGTATTATAGCTTGTGTACTATCATTGAGTAGTAAAATCGGTTCAAAGGAAGCATACTATAACTAAGAAAATTCAACCTAAACTCAAAATATTCATCAAAGACCGACAATTTTTAGCTCAGAAGAAAGAGGACGTCCTCCTGAACATGCCACTGTTTTTCATTTTCCTCTAGGGCGCACCGTTGTGGAGATATTCGCAATTGAATTTCGGTTGGTTTGTGTCTTCACTAAAAAATGTCTTTAAACTTGAATATCTCGGCTACCTTTTGATTTTTTGGAAATATTTTTTTACAGATGTGTATTGTAGCTTGTGTACTATCAATTAGTAATAAATTCAGTTCAATACAAGCATACTATAACTAAGAAAATTTAACCTAAACTCAAAATATTCATCAGAGGCGGACAATTTTTAGCTTAGAAGAAAGAGGGCGTCCTCCTGAACATGTTACTGTTTTTCATTTTTCTCTAAGCCTCACCGTTTTCGAGAAAATCGCATTTAAAGTTTTTCACCAATTTTTGCCTACTGCTGGTTCTGGGCCCCTGGTGTTTTGGAACGGGTGGAAAATTTTCAAACATGCCAAATTTCAAAAGCAAATATCTCGAGAACCGTTAGTCCTATAATTAAATTTTTCGCACCAATCGATTGCTTGTGTCGCCGTCAATCGTCCTGCACCAAAATTATTGCACAGAAAAATATTTTCAAGAAATTTCTTTAGCCAGGGCACAAACCACTTATCCAAGACACAAACCAGTTACGCAAGTTGAAAGAAGGCGTCCTCCTGAACATGCCACTGTTTTTTATTTTCCTCTAGGCCACACCGTTGTGGAGATATTCGCAATTGAATTTCGGTTGGTTGGTGTCTTCACTAAAAAATGTCTTTAAACTTGAATATCTCGGCTACCTCTTCATTTTTTGGAAATATTTTTTCACAGATATGTATTACAGCTTGTGTACTATCATTGAGTAGTAAAATCGGTTCAAAGGAAGCATACTATAACTAAGAAAATTCAACCTAAACTCAAAATATTCATCAAAGACCGACAAATTTTAGCTCAGAAGAAAGAAGGCGTCCTCCTGAACATGCCACTGTTTTTCATTTTTCTCTAAGGCGCACAGTTGTGGAGATATTCGCAATTGAATTTCGGTTGGTTTGTGTCTTCACTAAAAAATGTCTTTAAACTTGAATATCTCGGCTATCTTTTGATTTTTTGGAAATATTTTTTCACAGATGTGTATTATAGCTTGTGTACTATCATTGAGTAATAAATTCGGTTCAATACAAGCATACTATAACTAAGAAAATTTAACCTAAACTCAAAATATTCATCAGAGGCGGACATTTTTTAGCTCAGAAGAAAGAGGGCATCCTCCTGAACATGCCACTGTTTTTCATTTTTCTCTAAGCCGCACCGTTTCTGAGAAAATTGCATTTAAAGTTTTTCACTCATTTTTGCCTACTGCTGGTTCTGGGCCCCTGGTGTTTTGGAACGGGTGGAAAATTTTCAAACATGCCAAATTTCAAAAGCGAATATCTCGAGAACCGTTAGTCCTATGATAAAATTTTTTGCACCAATCGATCGCTTGTGACGCCGTCAATCGTTGCGCATGAAAATTATTGCAGAAAAAACGATTTTAAATAAATTGCTTTAGCCAGGGCACAAACCACTTATCCAAGACACAAACCAGTTATGCAAGTTAAAAGAAGACGTCCTCCTGAACATGCCACTGTTTTTCATTTTTCTCTAAGGCGCACAGTTGTGGAGATATTCGCAATTGAATTTCGGTTGGTTTGTGTCTTCACTAAAAAATGTCTTTAAACTTGAATATCTCGGCTATCTTTTGATTTTTTGGAAACATTTTTTCACAGATGTGTATTATAGCTTGTGTACTATCATTGAGTAGTAAAATCGGTTCAAAGGAAGCATACTATAACTAAGAAAATTCAACCTAAACTCAAAATATTCATCAAAGACCGACAATTTTTAGCTCAGAAGAAAGAGGACGTCCTCCTGAACATGCCACTGTTTTTCATTTTTCTCTAAGGCGCACAGTTGTGGAGATATTCGCAATTGAATTTCGGTTGGTTTGTGTCTTCACTTAAAAATGTCTTTAAACTTGAATATATCGGCTATCTTTTGATTTTTTGGAAATATTTTTTCACAGATGTGTATTATAGCTTGTGTACTATCATCGAGTAGTAAAATCGGTTCAAAGGAAGCATACTATAACTAAGAAAATTCAACCTAAACTCAAAATATGCATCAAAGACCGACAATTTATAGCTCAGAAGAAAGAGGGCGTCCTCCTGAACAAGTCACTGTTTTTCATTTTTCTCTAAGCCGCACCGTTTCCGAGAAAATTGCATTTAAAGTTTTTCACTCATTTTTGCCTACTGCTGGTTCTGGGCCCCTGGTGTTTTGGAACGGGTGGAAAATTTTCAAACATGCCAAATTTCAAAAGCGAATATCTCGAGAACCGTTAGTCCTATGATAAAATTTTTTGCACCAATCGATCGCTTGTGACGCCGTCAATCGTTGTGCACGAAATTATTGCAGACAAAATACTATCAAGGAATTTCTTTAGCCAGGGCACAAACCACTTATCCAAGACACAAACCAGTTACGCAAGTTAAAAGAAGACGTCCTCCTGAACATGCCACTGTTTTTAATTTTCCTCTAGGCCGCACCGTTGTGGAGATATTCGCAATTGAATTTCGGTTGGTTTGTGTCTTCACTAAAAAATGTCTTTAAACTTGAATATCTCGGCTACCTTTGGATTTTTTGGAAACATTTTTTCACAGATGTGTATTATAGCTTGTGTACTATCATTGAGTAGTAAAATCAGTTCAATACAAGCATACTATAACTAAGAAAATTTAACCTAAACTCAAAATATTCATCAGAGACGGACAATTTTTAGCTTAAAAGAAAAAGGGCGTCCTCCCAAACATGTCACTGTTTTTCATTTTTCTCTAAGGCGCACAGTTGTGGAGATATTCGCAATTGAATTTCGGTTGGTTTGTGTCTTCACTTAAAAATGTCTTTAAACTTGAATATCTCGGCTATCTTTTGATTTTTTGGAAATATTTTTTAAGATGTGTATTATAGCTTGTGTACTATCATCGAGTAGTAAAATCGGTTCAAAGGAAGCATACTATAACTAAGAAAATTCAACCTAAACTCAAAATATTCATCAAAGACCGACAATTTTTAGCTCAGAAGAAAGAGGGCGTCCTCCTGAACATGCCACTGTTTTTCATTTTCCTCTAGGGCGCACCGTTGTGGAGATATTCGCAATTGAATTTCGGTTGGTTTGTGTCTTCACTAAAAAATGTCTTTAAACTTGAATATCTCGGCTACCTTTTGATTTTTTGGAAATATTTTTTTACAGATGTGTATTGTAGCTTGTGTACTATCAATTAGTAATAAATTCAGTTCAATACAAGCATACTATAACTAAGAAAATTTAACCTAAACTCAAAATATTCATCAGAGGCGGACATTTTTTAGCTCAGAAGAAAGAGGGCATCCTCCGGAACATGCCACTGTTTTTCATTTTTCTCTAAGCCGCACCGTTTCTGAGAAAATTGCATTTAAAGTTTTTCACTCATTTTTGCCTACTGCTGGTTCTGGGCCCCTGGTGTTTTGGAACGGGTGGAAAATTTTCAAACATGCCAAATTTCAAAAGCGAATATCTCGAGAACCGTTAGTCCTATGATAAAATTTTTTGCACCAATCGATCGCTTGTGACGCCGTCAATCGTTGTGCACGAAAATTATTGCAGAAAAAACGATTTTAAATAAATTGCTTTAGCCAGGGCACAAACCACTTATCCAAGACACAAACCAGTTATGCAAGTTAAAAGAAGACGTCCTCCTGAACATGCCACTGTTTTTCATTTTTCTCTAAGGCGCACAGTTGTGGAGATATTCGCAATTGAATTTCGGTTGGTTTGTGTCTTCACTAAAAAATGTCTTTAAACTTGAATATCTCGGCTATCTTTTGATTTTTTGGAAACATTTTTTCACAGATGTGTATTATAGCTTGTGTACTATCATTGAGTAGTAAAATCGGTTCAAAGGAAGCATACTATAACTAAGAAAATTCAACCTAAACTCAAAATATTCATCAAAGACCGACAATTTTTAGCTCAGAAGAAAGAGGACGTCCTCCTGAACATGCCACTGTTTTTCATTTTTCTCTAAGGCGCACAGTTGTGGAGATATTCGCAATTGAAATTTGGCTGGTTGGTGTCTTCACTAAAAAATGTCTTTAAACTTGAATATCTCGGCTACCTTTGGATTTTTTGGAAACATTTTTTCACAGATGTGTATTATAGCTTGTGTACTATCATTGAGTAGTAAAATCGGTTCAAAGGAAGCATACTATAACTAAGAAAATTCAACCTAAACTCAAAATATTCATCAAAGACCGACAATTTTTAGCTCAGAAGAAAGAGGGCGTCCTCCTGAACATGCCACTGTTTTTCATTTTCCTCTAGGGCGCACCGTTGTGGAGATATTCGCAATTGAATTTCAGTTGGTTTGTGTCTTCACTAAAAAATGTCTTTAAACTTGAATATCTCGGCTACCTTTTGATTTTTTGGAAATATTTTTTTACAGATGTGTATTGTAGCTTGTGTACTATCAATTAGTAATAAATTCAGTTCAATACAAGCATACTATAACTAAGAAAATTTAACCTAAACTCAAAATATTCATCAGAGGCGGACATTTTTTAGCTCAGAAGAAAGAGGGCATCCTCCTGAACATGCCACTGTTTTTCATTTTTCTCTAAGCCGTACCGTTGTGGAGATATTCGCAATTGAAATGCGGCTGGTTGGTGTCTTCACTAAAAAATGTCTTTAAACTTGAATATCTCGGCTATCTTTTGATTTTTTGGAAATATTTTTTCACAGATGTGTATTATAGCTTGTGTACTATCATTGAGTAATAAATTCGGTTCAATACAAGCATACTATAACTAAGAAAATTATACCTAAACTCAAAATATTTATTAGAAGCGGACAATTCTTAGCTCAGAAGAAAGAGGGCGTCCTCCTGAACATGATACTGTTTTTCATTTTTCTCTAAGCCTCACCGTTTTCGAGAAAATCGCATTTAAAGTTTTTCACCAATTTTTGCCTACTGCTGGTTCTGGGCCCCTGGTGTTTTGGAACGGGTGGAAAATTTTCAAACATGCCAAATTTCAAAAGCGAATATCTCGAGAACCGTTAGTCCTATGATAAAATTTTTTGCACCAATCGATCGCTTGTGACGCCGTCAATCGTTGTGCACGAAAATTATTGCAGAAAAAACGATTTTAAATAAATTGCTTTAGCCAGGGCACAAACCACTTATCCAAGACACAAACCAGTTATGCAAGTTAAAAGAAGACGTCCTCCTGAACATGCCACTGTTTTTCATTTTTCTCTAAGGCGCACAGTTGTGGAGATATTCGCAATTGAATTTCGGTTGGTTTGTGTCTTCACTAAAAAATGTCTTTAAACTTGAATATCTCGGCTATCTTTTGATTTTTTGGAAACATTTTTTCACAGATGTGTATTATAGCTTGTGTACTATCATTGAGTAGTAAAATCGGTTCAAAGGAAGCATACTATAACTAAGAAAATTCAACCTAAACTCAAAATATTCATCAAAGACCGACAATTTTTAGCTCAGAAGAAAGAGGACGTCCTCCTGAACATGCCACTGTTTTTCATTTTTCTCTAAGGCGCACAGTTGTGGAGATATTCGCAATTGAAATTTGGCTGGTTGGTGTCTTCACTAAAAAATGTCTTTAAACTTGAATATCTCGGCTATCTTTTGATTTTTTGGAAATATTTTTTCACAGATGTGTATTATAGCTTACATACTATCATTGAGTAATAAATTCGGTTCAATACAAGCATACTATAGCTAAGAAAATTCAACCTAAACTCAAAATATTCATCAAAGACCGACAATTTTTAGCTCAGAAGAAAGAGGGCGTCCTCTTGAACATGCCACTGTTTTCCGTTTTTCTCTAAGCCGTACCGTTGTGGAGATATTCGCAATTGAAATGCGGCTGGTTGGTGTCTTCACTAAAAAATGTCTTTAAACTTGAATATCTCGGCTATCTTTTGATTTTTTGGAAATATTTTTTCACAGATGTGTATTATAGCTTGTGTACTATCATTGAGTAATAAATTCGGTTCAATACAAGCATACTATAACTAAGAAAATTATACCTAAACTCAAAATATTTATTAGAAGCGGACAATTCTTAGCTCAGAAGAAAGAGGGCGTCCTCCTGAACATGTTACTGTTTTTCATTTTTCTCTAAGCCTCACCGTTTTCGAGAAAATCGCATTTAAAGTTTTTCACCAATTTTTGCCTACTGCTGGTTCTGGGCCCCTGGTGTTTTGGAACGGGTGGAAAATTTTCAAACATGCCAAATTTCAAAAGCGAATATCTCGAGAACCGTTAGTCCTATGATAAAATTTTTTGCACCAATCGATCGCTTGTGACGCCGTCAATCGTTGTGCACGAAAATTATTGCAGAAAAAACGATTTTAAATAAATTGCTTTAGCCAGGGCACAAACCACTTATCCAAGACACAAACCAGTTATGCAGTTTAAAAGAAGACGTCCTCCTGAACATGCCACTGTTTTTCATTTTTCTCTAAGGCGCACAGTTGTGAAGATATTCGCAATTGAATTTCGGTTGGTTTGTGTCTTCACTAAAAAATGTCTTTAAACTTGAATATCTCGGCTATCTTTTGATTTTTTGGAAACATTTTTTCACAGATGTGTATTATAGCTTGTGTACTATCATTGAGTAGTAAAATCGGTTCAAAGGAAGCATACTATAACTAAGAAAATTCAACCTAAACTCAAAATATTCATCAAAGACCGACAATTTTTAGCTCAGAAGAAAGAGGACGTCCTCCTGAACATGCCACTGTTTTTCATTTTTCTCTAAGGCGCACAGTTGTGGAGATATTCGCAATTGAAATTTGGCTGGTTGGTGTCTTCACTAAAAAATGTCTTTAAACTTGAATATCTCGGCTATCTTTTGATTTTTTGGAAATATTTTTTCACAGATGTGTATTATAGCTTACATACTATCATTGAGTAATAAATTCGGTTCAATACAAGCATACTATAGCTAAGAAAATTCAACCTAAACTCAAAATATTCATCAAAGACCGACAATTTTTAGCTCAGAAGAAAGAGGGCGTCCTCTTGAACATGCCACTGTTTTCCGTTTTTCTCTAAGCCGTACCGTTGTGGAGATATTCGCAATTGAAATGCGGCTGGTTGGTGTCTTCACTAAAAAATGTCTTTAATTCGTAATCTAACCTTGATTGTTTCCAGTATCCGAATTCCATATTACCTAAGTGGTGCGTCCTTTCACTAGTTATCCTCCACTAATGGGAATCTGGTCCTGTTGTCTCTCATGTTGCAAGCTGCACTCAGCTCCTCTGCTTATCACGTTGTTGCTTTTTCGGTTGGAGCTTATCAAGCGGCTCAATGGTCTAGGGGTATGATTCTCGCTTTGGGTGCGAGAGGTCCCGGGTTCAAATCCCGGTTGAGCCCGTCTTTTTGCATTTCTCCGTCTCAGATGAACTGACTCATTCACGAGGCAACTAAAGCTTCACCAAGTCAACGAACTTTTTATCGCTCCTTCCGGCGATGAATTGACACCGATTTGTCCCCCCTGGCTCCAAGCAAACTGCCATCAATGAAGCCTTGAACTTTGGAGACTGTGCGAAACTTGTCGTTGGCATTTGTGAAGCTTTTATCGTTTGAAAAATTGCAAATTTCATGAGAAACTTTCTGGCAATCGACCAAAACACACAAATGACTCACGGAAATTCGCAGAAGTGACTCCATTTCGCTAGCTGCCCCAACCGGTGGAGACATTCACGTCATCCAACTGAGAAAAACAAAATGTCTGATTCACACAAGTAACGGATCTTGTTTCTGCAAAATGCACTTGTCCTTGACTTACTGGCAAATGTCATCTGCATGACAAGTAGATGAATTTGATTCCCGCGAATATTTCGCTCCACATGTGGATCGTGTTGCTCCACGTTGCATAATGGAGAAATTTTATTTTTAAACTATTCACCAGATGCTGGGGTTTGGCATTTTGTTTACAAAAACATGTCACACGAACGTGGTATTTCTGGTAAACAGTTGACGCCATTTTTATGTTTTTGTGGTCAAACCAAACCAGGATCCACGAGGGAACCACAACGCAGCGTCTTTCGACGCCATTTTGTGCAACCTGTGCACCTGAGCAGGTCACTTTCGGAAGAGCTTTCATCATGACGGCTCAATGGTCTAGGGGTATGATTCTCGCTTTGGGTGCGAGAGGTCCCGGGTTCAAATCCCGGTTGAGCCCATTCATTTTTGCGTTTTGTCATTTTGACAGTTCAATGAAAGTTGATCAACTTTTGTTTTTTGACTCTGTAACTTATCCTGGACACACTGTGACTCATGGAAAGTTGTCTACACTAAATCGACTCAGAGGAATTTGAATTTCCTCCATTTCATTTTGAATTTTTTCAAAATTTAATTACAACAAGTCAATTGAAATTGAAATGAAAGTTGATCAACTTTTGTTTGTTGACTCTGTAACTTATCCTGGACACACTGTGACTCATGGAAAGTTGTTTACACTAAATCGACTCAGAGAAATTTGAACTTCCTCCATTTCATTTTGGATTTTTTTCAAATTGAAACATCAACAAGTCAATTGAAATTGAAATGAAAGATGATCAACTGAAATGGAAAATATCTTTCGTTTTGTTTTGTTAATGACTCTGTAACTTATCCTGGACACACTGTGACTCATGGAAAGTTGTCTACACTGAATTGACTCAGAGGAATTTGGATTTCCTCCATTTCATTTTGGATTTTTTTAAATTGAAACATCAACAAGTCCTTGAATTGTAACACCAGTGACATCATTGAAGTGTCGCAATGTATCGCCATCAAAGTCGCAAATAACCCTTAAAGTTGTGCCAACTGTGTGTGCCCATAAAGTGTATTGATTAACCCAGTTAACTGAATTCCACAAGAACAATCTTAAAGAGATGACATCACCCGGTTGAACATAGTGAACGTGTTATAACCGATCAATGATACCATCATCTGATTTAACTCGAAACGGGATAATGGCAAGCAGTTAAATTATTCCGAAGACACAAACAAATTTACCAAATGAGAAATGTGGCGTCTCCATGTCGGCATAGTCTCATATAAGAAACTGGGACAAGAACTGACATCATACCACGGAAGGATGGGGATGTGCTACAGAAATCTACAGAAATTCCAAAAGGAACGAGTCACGTCCTCATTGATGCTCTCATAGCTTTACTCATAGCTGCACGTAGCAAACAAACTCAAACTGTGTAAGTGGGTATTGGAATTCGTTCTCAACTTCTTCACAGTTTCGGGTTTCTTGGGCTCGAAACAATTCCACAAGGACGACATGTTAAGCCATTTCATGTTTGTTATCCTGTTACTCGTGTTGGACGATTACACAGATCCGCGAAAGGACTTTCATGGAATTTTATTGAGAAAGTTTTCACTTGTAATGTGAAATGTGAATATCCTGCTAAGTCTCCTGTGAATATTAATTGGATTTATGATCCTTTCCCTGCATGCTGCTCATTCTCACTAATTTCAAGCACAACACCATCTTTCACGATATAAATTTCAATTTTATTATCCTTAATAACAGGAGCAGAATTAAAGTTTTCAAAATTAACTTAAAGCCAACGTGAAATTGAGAATGATTCCTTAACGTTTATGCAGATGTATTCATGTTCCAAAGGATGCTCATATCCTTGTTCTGCCCGACACGCTATTCACATTCCGTATTTGTGGAATTGTATGAATTTGTTAATTATAACGTGGATTGTTCATTTACAACTTAAAGGATATCATGAGGATTTTGAAAGTTAAAAATTAAAATTAAAATTAAAAAAATTAAAAAAAATGTTTCGCCCAACGTGGGGCTCGAACCCACGACCCTGAGATTAAGAGTCTCATGCTCTACCGACTGAGCTAGCCGGGCTGTTACCAATTAACTTTTCAAATCCTTACTTCACCACATCCCAGATGTTCGTTTCTGAAAATAGAATCTTCGAAACACTTGAGCAAATAAACACTTCAACAGCAGTTTTCACTCTCTAAACATTTGAATAGAACTTGTCGAATCTCTGAACCGAAGCAAAACTCAGAAATGGTGTGGAGTTTCACTACGTTCTGTACTAAAAGTAACGTGGTTCTTGTCATCGCTTGGTGTCCATTTTGGAGTGTTCCATTCCAAATTGGTTCATACGAAAGATTTGAAACGAATTTTAAATAATATTACTGACTAAAATTGTTTATTAGTTATACAGCAACTGGTGTTAACCATAGAACCCTTCCAGTTCATTTAAATTAACCCGTCAACATCCGTTGAAAGGAAGTCAAAACTCGTTTGGGTGAACCAACAGAACTGTCCTCCTTGACCACAAACGTTTATATGAAAAAGGACGAAGTCAGGTACGCCACATTATCCGGTCACTTGTAAATTGTACTTTTGGTTTTTCACATTTTTGCAGAATTCATTAACGAAAGCGAAATTTTATTTTAAGAAAGGGTTTCGTGCCGTTTGAATTTGTTTAGACAAGGCAGTACAGCGACTCCAACTCCGGCAGCACTTCGTCCCAGACCAGTCAGTCGCGTAAATCGTGAAATCAAAACAATATTCGCGTGATTTGGGGTCGTATTAGTGGAATTCATGTCAATAATTTGTCTTGTATCGGGAGTGGGTAGAGTTGTTAGTTCAGGTGTGAAAGGACTTCCCTGTTGGTCAACACACACTTCCGTTACGATTTCGTTGTCCTGGTCACTGGGGTTCATTACTTATTGACGACCTGGACGGATCGATAGAATACGCGTCCCGATTCCATGACCAGCGATTGAATTACGTAATTTTTGTTAGTTGTTTACGTGGCGCGCTTTTTCCTTGCCGACTCCCTCCAAAACACAAAAGGTTCCTCAGGCTTTTATTTACTTGCCAGGGTTTCAGTCGTTCAGTTCTGGTGTATCAGTGCATGGTGTTTGGGTTGGTGCTTTCGTGCTCAGTTCCGAATTGTGTTTGTTAAAAATAAAACTTAGTGACACTCGGTCAATTGTGTAAGTTTTGTCATTAATTTCAAATTTGCACGATTTAGTTTAGAATTTATTTCCTCTAACGAACAACAGATGGTGCTCGGTCCACTTGAGTGGATTTGGAGTGGGCATAAGTGCAGAAGTGCAATTACAACCCTTTCCTTCTAATTACATTTCACAAATTACAGAGCAACATTTCTGTCCTAGATTGACTGTCGTTAAGTTGACTATTTTTAGAAGAAGATTTTTATCATTAATCACTGTCTATAGAGAAGCACTAGCACGCGATGTGAAAATTCCGTTGATGGAAAGTCGAGTTCTGTAGATTTTTCTGTAGAAATGAGCAACCATAAATTTCTACCTAGATTTCTTATCGCATTAATCAATGAGATATTTGTGCTATGTGGCGTTGTAGCTAAGCTACTCAACCTAAGGACAAGGTGCGTGGTTTACTCATCTCCCAAATTAAAAATACCTGAATTAGGTAACTGATAATGGCGGGCCTGGCATGGAAACAATAGTGTTCTCTTGAAATCCTCAAAATTTTCTATTGCATAACACCACACATTTCCATAGAACTAACGTTTAACTGCAACCTTGACCTTGGTAGAGTCTGGTAGTGGAGGTGGTATGTCTGTAAACTACCCAGCACTGACTGGAGTAGTACAATTGTAGCTACAGCAACCTTAAGTACAGTTTAATTAATGTAATATCTACATGTACGTGTGCTACTGCATTACACAAATCAATTGCGCAGTAAACAAATTTGAATTGCAATCAAATTGCTTTGAGTAACAATAATTCAATGCAAGTTGAAAATTTATAAGACGTTAGAAGTTTGTCATCTCCTAGTTATTGAGTTAATAAAATTTCTTTTCACATTGAATACCTTTTGATTACAAGACGGCACGCCACGACAATTGCGTGTCATGCCACTATAACAATTTTGATTTTATGCAAATCGGGTTAATAAATTATAAAATTCATTGATTTAATAAGTTTTCATTTTTCTGAGGAATTCACTTTCTATAAGACTCATCTGTTCCATCTATCTGTCCACTCATCCAGTTTGTTTGTTGCTAAACTTCGTACAAGTTTCTGATTTATCAAATCAAATAAAACCGTTTTTACTCCATGATATCCCATAAAAGTAACACGTTATAGTTGTAGCTAATCAAAAAGTAATAGAATAAATTCAATCGAAGTTCAATGAAAGAATAATTCCAAAGAAATCGCCGTAAATCCTTCATGAGTGTCACGTAAAGCTTCTACTAAACACGAAAAGCAATTTCTATTCTTTATTACGAAATAAATTATATTTGTATAGTAAAGTTTATTGAAGTTCTGCAATAATAACGTCATGTGTGTTGAATTTTATAACTAGACTTTTATTTTCCCAAAGAAACGAGTTCTTAAAGTGTTCCCACATCAAGTTAAGAAGCTTTATGGAACAACAAGGATCCACCAGTGTCCTGCATGTGTAAGTGCGAATGTGAATCCCATTTCAAAGCAAACCAAGTGACAAAATCTTTAATCTAAAGTACATCACTGGAAAATACAAGAGTCAAGGTTCGTTGCATACTAACTGACATAACCAATTAACAAGCAAAAACTCCCATGTCCTGGCTATCGGCTAATTTGGCATTCGAGAACTTGCCATCCCATCCGCCCACAGATCCAGAATCAGAAACCGAAGCTAAGAGATATGAACGACGTGAAGTTGTAGCCGAATGGCGTATCCCAGTTGAAGGGAAACTGTATAAGATCGAGTTTGAACATGGTACAACTACTGGACGTCGAGTGATATGGGTCAATGCTGAGGTGAGTTGGAAGGGAGTTTGTTACATGCTCCATTAGATGTGCATCTATACGTATGGTTTTCACTCGAATCTCAACTAACAATCTTATATGGTTACTGTTCTAGGAAGTACTCCGACGAGAGTGGATGTTCAAATTGGTTGGAGAGGACTTTTTTAACATTGGTAAAGTCCGATGCATCATACGTGTAAGTACATAGTGTTTCAATCTGATTAGAGTTTTATTACTTAACTGAAAATTTTCCAGGTTGATCCTGCTTCTGGATTCAAGTACAAGTATCTCTTGTTCGTTGATGGAAAACCTTTTCAACAATACACAGAGAAACAAGCTAAAGCTCACAAATCTTGGGTGGCCACTTTCAATGGCAACGAATATCGAGTTGTTCTGGGTGAGTGCTTCTCTAATTCACTTGATTTCTTTCATATAATATTGTTCCTTTTTAAAGAAAAGGACACTATGAACATCTTCCTCAATGGGAACTTACGGGAAGAAGTGGTGAGTTGCAAAACAAATTTTTCACTTTTCTTCACTTCACTTGTATCTTAAACTGAAACTTGATATCTACTTGATTATCTCAATCATGATTAATCTTCTTTAAACAAAATAATAAATGAATAATTAAGTAATTTCCAGGGCGATTTCACTGATGGTGGAACTGACACAGAATTCACGGAAGACGGTCTAGTGTTCCTTCTCATGGCACGTGTAAATGGTAATAAACATGACTGCTTTACGTACACCCTGTTTGTTAATGGAATAGCTGTACCTGAAGAGAAGCTTTAGCAAGGAATTAAATTTTTTAAAATCGACTTTTAACGAAATGTTGTTTGTCCATGTTCAGGGATATTGTAAAAATTATGTATTTGTATAAAGTGTGTTGCAATAAAAGTCTCAAATGTAAAGTAAAATTGTGTTTCATTCATATGTCTTATATCCATAACCGAGCTCTTCTTGTTTATCGGATTCACCAACAGTTTTGAAACGAATCAATGACTTTCAATTCATATAACATTATCTTAATATATAAAATCCTAATGGTCTTGAAGCAGGAAATGAATTTCATTCACCGGAGAATGGGATTCACTCTCTGAAAGTCCATTTTATATAGATCAAACACAGAATGAATTTCTCTCCGCTTCCTGGAAATGAATGGGATTCATTCAAGCGGGGAGAATTCATTTTCTTGTCGAATTTGGTTACTCAAATATTATCAATAACCTAAATAACAAATGAAAACACATTTTTCTTCATTTTTATTATGTGATTTTATTTTTGATTTTGAAATTTAAAACAGAATCAACACAAACACGAATCGAATTTTATTTTAAACATTATCGAGAGAAATCCAACATGTCTAAGACAATGAAAAAATATTTACTATTGCAAATAATAAAATATTGAATTTTTATAATTATTTGTTAGCGCACTATTTTGTTTGTGGAAGAGTTAAGCTTTAAATAATCTATTTTCGAGTATTTATTCATTTATTATAGTGTTAATAACACGTTAGGACTTATGCTGTTTCTTCAGACAGCTTTGGAAATAACATTGTAACATTTGAACGAAAGTGATAATTGATAATTTTCTTAAAAGTTATAATAATTCATGAGTTTTAACTAGCAACAATATACAATCAGTAACGAATGATACGATGATAGTTCATGGTTAACAAGTTTGCTTTGAGGAAAATGATAAATTTGTTAGATTATTATGAATTATATAGATAAAATAACAATTTTACAAAGTAGTATTACTAAAAATCATAATAGTACATCGACAATATCTGCCATAGAAGAATAAGAAATGATAAATTTAATTAAATTTAATTTCAATCTCATAGTTTTGTTCATAATTTCAATATAATTTAGTATAATTTTCAAATTTATATACAACACATCCCTAGTTCATTGCTCTTTATTTAAGATTTTTCATTAAGAGTAATTGATTACGTTTGTTAATTTAAATGTTTTATTTTTTAATTTAAGATACGTTTGTTGTTGTATTTTTCATATTTAAGTTTTATCTACAATTAAAATATAAACTTAATTGTTGTGCGTTTAATTTTAAAAATATATCTCTTTGTTTTATTTAAAGAATATACAGTGCATATTGAATTTATCATTTAACTTATGCGTTTATATATTAAGAGTTAACATGCATTCATATAATAAGTAATGTGTTAATGTGTACATATACATATAATACAATGTTTAAGAATGAATTATTAATTTATATTAATTACTCTACTGTTCTTATAAATAATACATTTTATATCAATTCAAACTTCAACTTAGTATTCTTTGAAATAATCAATAAACATTCAACACAGAAAATTTTTATATTCGAATGAATGATTTCAAGTGGAAGTCGCTAATATTATATAGTTGTAACAGATAAGTTACATGAAACAGAAACTCAGTGAATTAAATTGCGAATACTATCTATAAATGGTTAAAAGAATTGTGACACAATGCCACGTTAAACGACAGTATGAACGTAGTATAAAATGTAGCAGCTTTAATCCACCTTCGATCGTTACAACTTGATGTCATATAAATAAACATGTATCCGTTCATATCAGGTTTAAATTGAATTCAATCCTTTATTAAAAATAATGTCTCCCTCATATTCATGTCCACGCCAATACATTTTTTCCAATATTACCTTAACAAATTATCCAATTTCCAACTGAATTAACATACTTTTTTATACATATTTATAAAGGAATTTAATTAAATTTAGTAATTACACATTACAATAACAATTATTGACACTTTACGTTATATTATACTTTATTACTTTGCCGTTCTTTGTACATGATCAAATGAAATTTATACAATATCTTTTTTTTTATATAATTTTTACTCAATTTTTTTCCAGATAATTATAAAATTCTTTATTTCATATTTAATTTTACAGAGCTCTGTACTGAAATCAATATATTTATCTCTTATATATACACACACACCTTATGTAAATTTCTTTACTGAAGTAATTTAAAAGTTAAACGAGTCAATTTAATAACAGAATTGTAGATTCATTATTAATTTAGTTAATTATAATTGCGTTATATAAATAAGACCAATTGAAAATCAGTTTGAACTGAATATAATTTGTATTCTTCCATGGCTGTTGGGTTAATGTTTATCCAAATTCATCAATCCAATGATCACATACTCCTTCTGAGCACTGTGTTTTGAGCGAAGTGTTTCTGTTTGGTGATCCTTAGGCTTATCTTCTTAAGAGTTATCATGGTTCCATAGAACAGGTAACTCTTCTCAATTCGGATCCGAGGTACTTGACACATAGGTACGAGGTACTTCCTTTCCGATTTACAAATTTATGCGCTCCATTAAAAAATGTTAACCTTTTTCAAAGTATATCAATACAACATTTGTTTGAACGATTATCTTGAACCAAATTTAAATCAGATTAAAATTAAATGGCCAATCAAAAAAGTATTAATTTAAATTTTATTGGAATTGCGTAAATTATTGCTTCACATAAAAATTGAACAAATCGAGAGGAAAATTGTTGAAGGAAATCATTGTTGTACCAAGGAAAATAAGCAAATAATATAAAAAAAAACATATTTTATTTGAAAGTAAATACTCGTTATTAGACAAATACAATTCGATATTCATTTGATAATGTAATAAAAATGAAATTTATATAAAAAGCTATTAATAAAACAATTTAATGAACAAGAAAATTAAATCGAATTGAATGAAATTGTTTTGTTTTCAAACGACGGAATGTTTAAATGTTCATCTCAAGAGATAAATAAGAAATGATATTATCTTATAAAAATAGTGAATAATTAAAATTAGCATAAAACATTTTTAAAATGCTTATGAAGAATACAAAAATTTCAATACATTCGTTTTTAAGTACTGGAATGATAAAATTACGTTTTAATATTAAATATAATTATGTTTAACAAATAAATTGTGATAATTAACATACATACAATAATTATTATTATAAACTTTTTAAGTACATAATATAATATTATTTTGTTCTTCAAGGATATATGTGACCATTTTAAATTGAGTCTTTGTAGTTTAATTTAAGCAAAATATAAATTCAAATAAAAACAGAAATATATTATTTTATTTAACAACAACAGAAACAGTTTCCAGTGCATTTTGTTTCACTTAAAATTATGTCATTTTTAATGTGTTCACTTTAATTTAATTTTTAATCTATTCCATCTTACATTCTTCCATTCAAAATAACATACTATTATTAATTTCCCAGTTTTTCATGTATTTTACCTCGATAGAGTCGTTAGTTAGTCGTACATAACTATAATTATAATTTAAACTAATAGAATATTTTCAAATTGATTTTCTAATTATTATTTAATCAAATCATATTTATTTCTCTCACTTTAATTTTAAAATTCATTCTCATGCAGTTTAATTTTAATTTTTATCCATTCTTTTAGTATTAAAATTTCTTGTTAATTCAAGTTGAATTTAATTATTTCCTATAATTTGTTTGTCTTTTGTGTTACATACTTTGAATTGGAATGTTTTAATTTGTTTATATTTAATACTATTTTTTACGTGTTTATATATATAATATATCTGTGGTGATCATGTAAATCCTGGAACGCTTGTTTGAATGCATGCATTCACGGTAGATCAGTGGTCAGAGCATCTGCTCGGAAGGCAGAAGGAACTTGGCTCGATTCCCAGTAGAGTGCGCGCATTTCTTTCAAATTCATGGTGCAAGACTCTGCGTGACTTGGGTTCATGACTTGAGTCGTGAATGTACCAGATTTGATATTTCTGATATTTCTGGATTTTGGATCAAACGTTTAAATAATAATCGAACCCAGGACCTTTCGCTTTCCGGGCAGATGTTCTGACCACTGATCTACCGTGAACGCATGCACTTTACAAGTGTTTCAGGATTTGAATGATCCCCACATATCTGTTGTTGTCTTTTAAAGTCATCAGATCTTTTTAATAACTCCTCGTTTTTAGTGATATATTTAATTTAAATTGTTTTCTAATCAATGAATTTCAGTAATTGTTGTGTTTCAGTTTATGTTTGTTTTATAAACTTTTATTGAATAATAATAATAATAATAATTAATAATTTTTATTTATTTATTTATTTATTTTTCTTTTTAAATCTTCTTTCTTATATTTCAATTTATATTTCGCTTAATTCAATGGAAGGCAAAACATGTGCTGAAGTAGACTTTTGGATGGTGGAGGAGGTAACTGGAGAATGCTGAGATCATCAGCTACAGAATCATAGTCACTAGAATCGTCTCCGTATAGCTAAAAGAATTTTAAAAGTTAATAAATTTTGTATAAATCTTTAATAACTACTTATTAAATATTGCGAAAAACTAAAATCATATTCGTGTTTTGTGTTCTGAAATAATAAATGCTTCTGGGTTGTTCTCACAATAAACTTTATATTAAACGTTATACGATATGCAACTATGAGCTACAGGCTTTAGCATATACAATTCCTGATATCTTTAACCTTTTAGATTTTAGTTATGCTTATATACTATGAAAGCTGCAAGCCACTCAGCAAGCCACGAAAAGTGATATCGATTACTTGTAACAGATATCAGTTTGGTTTATAGCAAAATATTAAATTCAAGATATTTCTTTAATTGAATGATATCTCTATAACATGGAATGAGATAATGCGTTAAAATGCTGAAAGCGATTATTAGCGTTACAAAACTCTAATATAAAATCAAATAACCATGTAAGGCAAACAGCTTTAACGGAATGAAAAATACCCTTACAGATATTTGAAGCGATATATCAAGTGATTTGCGAGAAGCAAAGCTTATAAAACCGTACGTGCTAATTTTGAGATGTTATTAGCAAACAACATTATAATAACAGTAGTGCGTTTAATAAATAAAATTACTTTCTTATTACGGTTTTGTATAATCAGTTTGTATTTATGTTTGTATTATCATTATAACACATACCTAAATGTTCGTTCTAAAGCTGGTTGTAGTATGTGTACTAGATTTTTTTTTATAAATGTATCTTGGTATTTTTCATTTATCACATAATTATAATTTAACAATTAAGTGTGAAGTAAATTTGATTTGTGTACATCAAACTTACCTGCATGTTATATGGATGCAGCTCACAAGATGCGTGGTGTCAAACGCAATCTTCTAAGGACATTAGCAATGGATTCACATATTCGAATCCTTCGAATTCGGATTGATCAATTCTATCGATGACACGACTGTGGGAGAATTAGAGAAGATATTATGTGATTAAATTAAATTAAATTTGTTATTTATAAAATATACATTTAATAAAATCAACAATATATTAGCAACAACATTTACATAATACATACGAGTATATATTGAATAATAAATGAATATAAAGCATTTCGTTTATTACTGCAAATATAAACATTCATATAAGAAAAGCTATAATTAATATCGGTTTGGTTGAATTGAATTAATAATTTTTATATAATTTATTCAACTTACTCATCGTCTGGTGTCAATTCAACCGCCTCATTTGTGAATTCTGGCGGGAAATTAGCCAAATCTCTTTCGGAATCTAATCGAGGCTTAAATGGAGGAGTGACTTGTTTTTGCTCTAGCTATAATTATGGAAAAATATGAAATAATAACAATAAAACGTGAATTATCAACTTAATCGTGATTATGGATGAGAAATTAATATTATAAATTTTAAAATAATATCATATAACTCGCATAACAAAATGTTTCCAACAAATGAAGTAGAGATGTCGTTGAAGACAGTGAGTGAGAAATTCATACACTAAAATTAAAGTATAGTCAATCATTCTGTTAGCGAGTTAAGCTAGGGTTACTATGCACGCGAATTGGTACGAAAATTTATTCTGACGAGTTCTGATCAACGAGTGGTTACACTAGCAGCGAAGAAAACTTCAGAACATGACAAAATTCGTCAGAACAAACCGGTTTGATTTTTGACGCACTCGTCAGAACAAATTTTCGTACCAAGTCGCGTGCATAGTAACACGAGCTTTTAAAATATAAAAATGATATTATTAACATGTCAATAATCAACTCAAAAATAAATCGAATTTAATGATAATTTATAATGTTTCACCAGCTGTTATACATAAAAGGGTTTTCTATGGTTTTATTATAAGAGAATCCCCATTAACTATTGCCTCTTGTACACATTTGTTTCTTACCAACAATACCAACAAATACAACACCAACATTGTCCAGCATTGTAGTGCTATCATTTTTATGTGATAATTTAAATACATTCCATGGATAGGATATACGATATGATATTGTAGCAAATCATGGTTTAGTAACGTTTTATTGTTCGAATGTATTTGACCATTTTCATTCGACATATGCGAATTATGTTGGTATCCAAATTGCCTATTATATGTTATTTAAACATCCTTTAAACGATAATCGATATTCCAGTTCGGGGTAATAAAGTAACACACAAAAACGGATAAAAACTATAAACGTTCTTATAAGGATTATTATTTTCGGTTTATACGAGATATGACTTAATTTATGGATGAACCTATTTAGGTATGAAGGTATGGTTCAGCAAGATTCATGACCTTACGAGTTACTAAACAATTGTCTGAAATTATGGCCAAGGACTTCATCATTCCCTTGTTCTGGTTACAACAGTTGAGAAATGTTTCAATGTCACGTAAGTGTGTAAGATAAATTGTTTTGTGATTTTGTGTATGAGGGAGACGTGCTGCGAGTCAAGGAGACGATCATCTACAGTTGACACAAGCAGAGGTTGATCTCAAGTCACGTACCAGTGTGAGATGAGTGTGTTTTCGATTGTCAGTTACTACGGAAACTGTGTGCGTGTGAGAAGTGTTATGCACACAACTCGAAGATGATCTCAAGTCACTGTGTGAGATGAGCTAATGTGTGTTTTCATTGATGCATCATTACGGAAACTGTGTGCGTGTGAGAAGAGTTAGGCACGCAAGTGGCGACGATATCTAGTCGAATTTTCATTTTTTAAATTTCCTCAATTCATTTTGTACGCAATTTTCCACGATAAATTAAGTTAAACCCATTTGAAAGGGATATTAAAAATAAATTTTTTGTAGTTTTTTAATTAATTTTCGAATTATTGATATTATGATGATTTAAAAATTTTTATACGAAAAATAATTGCATTTGTTTGCCTTTATCCCGAATTTTATTCTTATTGCCCGCAATTTCACGGGATTAACGATGTCTTTTATAATTTTCGGAATATTGGAAAAAAATGTTATACGATACTTTTATGGATCATCAAGTGATAACGTGACGTTGATAATAAGATGAAAATTAAGTTTGTTTTATCGCTGGAAATGGATTTCGCGATAATAATGATAATTAATCTATTTACAAGGACAACGTCTTCAATTGAAAACTTTCACGATAACACGTTCCTTTGTATGAAAATGCACTCACACGTTAAATGAAGCTTATTCAGAAAACATCAAATTAACATTGTTCTGATTCTATTATTGGAAAACTTTAATTACTTCCGAACAAAAACCCGTATAAGACAAAAATAATTATAACGTCTTCAACACGCTGGAGGTGATATCGTTTTCATCTATTTAAAATATCTGGATACGATGGTACGTGCATTCGAAATGAAGGTAATTCGAGAAAATTAGTTAAGAAACTTTTAAATGGGAAACGAAAAAGACAAAATCAAAATGGAGGTTGCGGCTCCATTTTAATTGGAGCACGAGCATGCAGTTCCAATTGATTTCGCAAGGACACTAATTACTGAAGGATGGTACTTGTGCAAGAAGACAACAGCGTGACTTCAACCAAACTTTGACAACTGGAAACTCCACGGAGTTGGTAACGCTTCGAGCTTGACTCCAACCAGTTTCAAGCCTCGTGTCTGCTTTCACTCCAACTCAATTCGAAACTTGCAGAGTCAGCGTGTTTTGAAAGTTGCTTTACTTTGCATGAAGTGGAGCTTGTTGCTGTGACCCACATTTGGCGCTTCTTGTACACACTCCAGCCGATCACCTTCAAGCGGCTCAATGGTCTAGGGGTATGATTCTCGCTTTGGGTGCGAGAGGTCCCGGGTTCAAATCCCGGTTGAGCCCATTCATTTTTGAAATTGAAAATATCTTTTATTTTGTGAGTTATGATTCTCTCCGCGTGGTGACTCTGTAACTTATCTTAGACACACTATGACTCATGGAAAATTGTGTACATTAAATCGACTCAGAGATCGTCTTTTTTGGAAAATTTTTCCACAAATTCAAGATTCATGAAAAATACAAACATTTTCGTCATGTTAGGAAACCTACGAAACCTTTTAAAAATTCCTTCGAGATGGAGAATGAATCCTTGTAGTCTGGACAGATTGACAACTGATGGACACTTTTGGATGCTGTGACTCTGAAGAATTCCCAACAAAAGTAGTTAATCATCCAAGCAGTAAAACACAGAAAAGGAAATCAAATCAATTGCACAGTGCAGAGATGCAGCTAAAGTACATATGACAATGAACCACAAATCAAATTCATCTCCACCATTGACCGCATGTAATTTAAGCTCCATTAAACGCATTCGAGTTTGGTTTTTGAAACAACAAGCGATTTTTGATGAATGATACGACATAAAATCCAGGCAGTTTTTTGTTGTCTCCGCATTTTATGGCTCCAATTCCAAATCCAACCTACTTCTGTGGAGACTAAATCACTGCCGTGATCCAAGCAAATTGAATAATGACGGATTTATTTGTGTCGTCCATTCTGACTCCATGATGTCTGCTGCAGGATGCATTTTTCACATGAAACACATTCGGATATTCAAGGATATCACCTTTAAATGTACACTACCATGATTAGCATGAGGCTCAAACAGTCATTAGCCTTCAGAGAAAGAAAGGAAGATAAATAAGTCTAATTAACATTCAAAGTTAATGCAAGGATCTAGATTCTAGAGGATACGATTTGTTGAGTACATAATCAAACAAAAGAAAATCCTACAGAGTTTGAGGGTCAAAATGTAGAGGAACATTTTGCTCCCTAATTACTTGAAAACTTCTTAAGAATATTTTAAGGATTCAAGTATGAATCTTCATTCTAGAATTGACATTCAAGTCATGCTTGTGTTGGAAAATGTGGAAAATGTGGAAAGGACATTTTTTCCTCAGTGCAACTTTAAAACTTCACAATTGCACCACATCTACGTTCGTAATGAATGGTTTCGTAAAATGGAGTTGGAGACAGGCACAAGTTAGTCCTGATAACTTGAAGACAATGAAGGATTTTCATGGAATGGAACTTTCAAGCAAAACTCTGTAACTTGGAAGTTATGAAGAAATTTTCCGGAATTTCATAGAAAAAATAACTTTAATTCAACGAAATATTTTACACCCCCAGAATTACCTGAAATAAATGATGGCATTTACCTTTACCCCAAACCTATAGTATAGAACTACCGGAACACCAGGGCATTTTACCGGGTCGTTACGTCCAATGATAAATTTCATGTCAGACTGTGAATTTTAGATACTAAAACATTTTTTGTCGTCCATCTTTTCTGAGTCCTGTCTGAATTATTCTTCTAAGATTTATTTGTGTTGGAGTTGGTATTTAAGGGATTGTGAATGTTTAATTACAGATTTGTGAGTCCTTTTCATGAGCGATTGATCCGTAATTAATAAACAAATAAATAAAACTCACCTGAATGATGATAACCACTCATTTCTGGTTGTTTTCATAGTGATATTATATAAAAAGCATTTTAAATATTACAATGAGACAAAGCAAATCAAAAGCCATTCAAAATACAAAAGGGCTTTCGAACAAGTTGCATTCAAACATTATTATTATTCATGAAATGAAATTGATTGAAGTAGAATAACGAAAATAAACTAGAGTATGATGTACTATATGGTATATGATGTGGAAGATTAATATTTATCTACATGGGTTATAGAACTATAGCTGCATTCAATGAAACTTGTATAACAAACAAACGAACAAAACTATAACTAAATATTTTCATATAAACAGCAATAGACGACAAATATCAGCGTAAATTGTCATAGATATGAACTTGGAAAATATTAATATTAATAAATAAAATTGATTTATTAATTTATTAGAAATCGCCTGTCCGCGTTCCACTTACGGATCGTCTGGCGTTAGATCAGCTGGTTCTCTTGTGAACTGTGGGTCAAAGTTTGATGTGAAATCAGGATCGCCAGGATCAAATGTTGGTATATAAGGCGGTAGTACCTCCTTTTGAGCAAGCTGGTTTATTTAATTATTATTATATAAATCAGATGTTATATCAGAGAAGAGAAGTTTCATAATTTTGTATAACAGCGGTTTGTTATGGAGATATATGATATATAAATTCTTTATATTATTTCTATAACACACTTACCATCTCCCAGTCAATACTCTTGAAAAATGGATGATTCACAATATCCATAAATGCTGAATCACGATGACATCCTAGACGATCAGCTGGATTCTTATTTAGGAAACCTTTAAGTACCGAGGCTGCTTTAACACTTAACGAACGTGGTATACGTATGGTTTTCTCCAATATAACTTGGAACAAATAATCTTCAGTATTCTGAAATGGAAAAAATTCGATTAAAGCAATCCATAAAATCAATGTGCGAAAATGAGAATCACGAAAACTTAAAAGTAGGGGAAACGATATGAACTTCCCCTCTGTCAGAAAAATTAACAGAAAATTTGAGAGATTTTAAAAGAAATTCGATTCAGCTTTTTATGAAAGCTCCACGTGTACGAAATTTAAATTAAACCAAAGGAAAAAGCTTTATTTACGATTCTACGCAATGATTTATTTTGTGTTCCATGGTAAGTGTTAATGATTTTGACACTTCATGTTGAAATTTTATGTTTCATTTCAGGAAATTTCTTTTAAATGTCCTGAAAGGATATTTCGAAGATTCTAGAATAGAAAATCGTTAACCTTCTTTCAATATACGAATTGCCAATGACTTGATACATTTGGAAAGCCACAAAAAAATAAAATAGTACAATGCAATAAACTTTAAATTTGGCAAATGGATGTGGTTTTATTTTGTGTATTGTAGAATTCAGGATAATGTTTCCACAAACAAAAAACCCTGCATATTGTCTTGACTTTTATGGTCGCATCTTCTTTTATTTCCGCTCAAAGGTGAGCCTCGTTTTCATTTTTTTCGGGTTTAAGTATTACCAACCGAATGACGAGCAATAAAATTCTCAATGTGATATTGTATTGTGGTTGCTTTCTTCTTGACAATACAATACCACAATATAATCTTGCTTTAAGGACATTTTTCACGTTTTAAATCGTAAAAGTTTTTTTTTTAAAAGTTCAAATGACTTGGCTTTATGCCCGCCATTAAACGTCACGTGTTTATTTGAACCTCGACTTTTTAATGTTATTAAATATAAAAGGATGTTCTCACTGATAACTTACCTGATCAGGGTTTTCAGAAGCACCAGCAATGTCGAAAGGACTTCGTCCAGCTAACATTTCATATAGGAGTACGCCGAGTGCCCACCAATCGACAGAGAAGCCATAGTCCTCGCCACGAAGGATTTCCGGGGCGATGTAGTTGGGCGTACCGCAGAAAGTTGAAGTTGTGTCACCAGGACGAATTCCCTCCTTACACATTCCGTAATCGGTTAATTTGATGTGTCCCTCGTGGTCCAGAAGGACGTTGTCCAACTTCAGATCACGATAGATGATCCCTTTTTCATGGAGGAAGTTAAGGGCTAAGCTGATCTCAGCAGCATAGAACCGGGCATGTTCCTCAGGGAGGCGCCGTTGTCGTTGCATGTGGAACATAAGATCACCACCACGGACAAACTCGATGACGAAGAATAGACGAGATGGTGTTTGGAAACAGGAGTGCAGTCCAACTAGGAAGGGATGATTCGATGCTGTCTCGAAGACATGTTTCTCGGTCTGTACCCAATCGATATCCTCGTCGTCAGTGACCAGAGCCTTCTTAATCACTTTCATGGCGTAGATGCGACGAGTCTTCTTCAGTTCCACCATCAACACTTTAGCGTAGCTGCCACGACCGATAACTCGAATCAACTCGAAGTCATCCAGAGAATATTGTCTCTGAGAGCCAGGCTCCAATTGCTCCTCCACTGTTTGATTAACTTCAACCGCCACAGACTCACAGGGTTCCGACAATTCCGGTGGATAATCAGGCGCTGGAGGAATTATCTCCGGTGGAGCTTCCCCATTCAATTCATCCCTGTCTTTAACTATCGGCTCCACATGCTCATTCGTACAAGGCTTCTGGACTAATTTGTGGCACTTTTTATGTACGAGCAACTTACATTGTATACACTTGAATCCCTGACGTCCAAGTCCCCAAATACGATCTTGGCAATAGGCACAGAAGGCTCGCTGAAACGAAAAATGTCAAAAAGTCAATATTTTTCCCTTTATCCTTAATTCACAAAATGATTTAAGACAAAATTACTATTTACTTATACTCGTATATCATCCCTTATATTTCAAATATCTCTTCCCTTTTTCCCTTCATTAACTTTCTTCACAAATGAACGATGATTCGAGTAACGTAAACGAAGATTTTGTGTTTATGTGTAACCTTGTCTACCAATTCGATGACTTCAAATACGATTTATGTTAATTGAACCGTGAATTCGAGATAATTAAGTATCAACTTTCAATTTTGTCTATTTAAGTTAAGTTTTGTATGTGATTTTGTATGGCGCAAAGTGTATGTCCTTAATGAGAATCCTCATTTGTAACGTTAGTGCACTTCTATAGTGTATTTCATAAGGATACTGTGTGTCATTCTACAATGACAATGTAAATTTGGTTTCATTAATGAGTCACCTTATGAATAAAAGACGAATTTTATTAATAAGGAAAATGTTAATAATCTGGTAATGCTCCATTACGTGGCCGCATCTGTTTCTAGAAAGCTTGTTTTGATTGTTAATTAAGTTTTCAAATCAAATAATCATCAAATGAAAATAAGAAATCAAAAAGAATTAAATTACCGAAGAATCGACGTTTAAGAAACGCGCGGAAATTAACCAGCACACGCACACTGAGACAAAATCACTAACATCAAGTATTTGTTTCTACCTTCAAGTTAATTGTCATTTCCTTTTGTTTCGCTGTTCGTAGAAATTTTAAAGCATTACGAACGAGAAAAGTGACTCAGAAGAGAGTTGACATTTTGGCAACGCAGATACCGTCACAAATGTGTGTGTATTCATGATGTAATACCTTTTACACGCACATTGAGACAAAATCACTAACATAAATTTGATTAATTTCAAGTATTTGCTTCAGACTTCTTGTTGATTGTAATTTTCTTGTGTTTCCTATTCGCAGGAAGCAGCCATGGAGAGATGGACGGTACGTTCTCGAATTTTTTCCAATGTTTATCTGTCACAATATTTATCTTGTTCTTAAAAAGTTGGACAATCTGTAAATGTGCAGAACACATTTCTGGAATTTATTCCAGGACTCCAACTCAATTTCAAAGCAATCCGACATTTTGTAATTGAAGTGATTTATAATTTGATTACAACAAAATAGTAAAACTTTAATTTATTTGAGTGTATCCTTTAGCAAAATTAGATGCGATAGTAAATAAAGAAACTTTCAAAACTCAAAAACTATCCCCGAGGAAAATTTCAGAATTTACAGAATTGTACGTCAAGTGGTACCACCGGAAGTGGATACAAATGTTTCGAGAAGCATCCGTTCAAAAGTGTCCAATGCTTAAGTTTTGTCATTAGAAGGAAACTTGTTTTAAATTTAGTACACATTTTAGTACATTAAAACGTTGTATTACATCGTTGTATCCTTGTAAACCTGTGGAAGTGTACGAAAAGTTTATGGAGGAACTTGAAGATTTGTAAGACGATAGAAAGGTACGTTTCTCTGGGAATAGTTTTCCAAAAGAATATTTCTCAAAATGGCGGATTTTCATTTTTCTCGTGAATGTGAAACTTTTTGAAACTCGAAAATAAACTGAGAATTCTCTTTAAAAACTTTGAAATGATTTGAAAATTTCACTTGAAATTAGTTGCAAGGATTCTAAGAAAAATTTTAAATTGTTTACGATTATCCTTTAAAAACTTTAACCAAACTTCAAATGGACGTAATGCAAATGATTGCGAAATTAGTTCCATTGCAAGTGCTTAACAAAAATTTGAATTTCTGTCAGCGAAATAAGGACGAAATATTTACTACAATAAAACAGGATCCTTTTTAGCTATTGAAAAAGTGTTTTACATCAAACAAAATGGATTTGAAAACTTTTATAGCTTCTCGAAATATGAAACGATTTCTGCATACGAAATTAGACGTCCTGGCGTGGCCGGGAGAGATTTATCAAAAAAGGAAAAAAATGGGGGAGAAAATAATGGCGGTTCTAGGATGACCTGGTTTCATCTTGTTGTAGGTTTGCCCCCCAAAAATTTTATGGATCTTCCATTCCATTTAACACAGATGTTTGGTAAATTCGCCTTCAAGTGATATATGCGAAAAGTTGGTGGTGGTTTTAAGATGAACACTAACTCCTTGCTGCTCCGTCCCTCCCAAAGAAGGAGGCTTCTACTTTAATATGTATGTCCTTGATTTGTTTGAGGGCTCAAACTTTCAAGGCTTGCGTAATTGCAGAAGTTATGATGTGATTTTGTTTTTCAGGGAAGTTGACGACGAGTTCATCCCGGAATCCTTGAAATGAAGGATCGGTACATCATATTCTTTCTTGGATTTAAAGCACAGCATGGACGGTTAACAACTTTATCTCATTCTCAGAGACCTAGAAACCATCATGAGTTGCTTCAGATCTACCACTAACATGAGGAGTGTCCTTTTCATTCGGAGAGATAATCCTTAGAAAGTGTAGCTTCTACGGTGGCCAACTATCTCAGAACAAGGAGTCTTAGCGACAGGATATGAGAATGGATCTTCAGGAGACATTAGGAGTGTCCCTATGATTCGGACTCATTGTCCTTGGGTGGAGTGGAACTGACTTCAAAGAAATGTTAGACACCTGACGAATTGAAAGCAGAGCCATCAGTAGGTGGATATGGAAACGATGATGAAGTTATTGCTTCCAATCTTCTACACACATCAGGAGTGTCCTTTTCATTTGGAGTGATTATCCTTGGAAATAGTAACTGCCACGGAAGCGAACTGTCTTAGAACGAGAAGTGTCGGTGTCCGCTTTGGGTCGCAGTGATTGTCCTTGAAAGGAATGTAACCTTGGAATGCCGGGGATGGATTTCTCCCAGAACCAACAAAAGGAACATTCCACCGGAACATCCCGAGTCTCTGAGACCTGACGTGTTCAAGACAGGACATGCCTCGGTCCTTGATCATCAATGAATGAATGTGGAAGTGATGATGAGTGAGATCCTGTCACAGATCTACCAGAGCTATCAGAAGCGCCCCTCTGACTTTGAGTTATTGCCTTCAGAATGACTGTCTTGTACAAATTCAAAAGGGAGTGACGGAATCCTGAAGGATGCAGACTAATGATGCGCTTTCGATGGATCTATAGATATCCTGGTGACAGACTCAAATATGAATTTTCTCAAAACAATATCACATGGAGTAGATTCTCGTTATCCTTAAGAACGAAAATGTTTTATAACGATATCAGCAAGCAGAAGAAGAACGTTTATCAGAAAAGTTTCAACGAGTTTTTACTGATAAAAACTTCAGGACAATTCGTTGATTTGAAGGATATTCGAGTAAGAAACATTCGTCCTTCAATATGTTGCCGAGGAAAAATTTATTTGTTTTAAGCAAAAAACTTTCTCAACGAAAAATAACCGGAAAAGCTTAAAAGATTTTATTTTTATTTTGTTTATTTCACAGTCGACTTAACTTTTTCGAAAAAAGGAAACTTAAATTAATACCAAAAAACAACTTGAAAATATTCAATTTTTACTTGAAAGTCATTTGTTTGTTTGTTCACCAGATAACAATCGAACAACACCGGAAGGATGTTCAATAATCCTTGAAGGAAAACTCATGGAAAACTTGAAGGAAAACTTGAGGAAGATTTTAAGAAACAAACACAAACTGAAAATCTACACTTTATCCCTTTAAAAGGGTTCAACAACTCCTATTCCCCAAAAATAGCGTGAGTGTCCTGTTTACCAAAGAAAACAAGCATCTTCGAAGGACTCGAATTCGAATTCGAATTTGAAAATGAAAAAACTTCGAAAACTTACCCGATTAAATCTTTTTGCTTGGAAAATGTGCCCGTTGATCCGGTACAACTTCCTCCATCTCCGGGCACCACGCCGGTATATGCTTCCTGTAAAAATGAAAAATAAAAATTTTATTAAAAATTTTATTTAAAAAAACAAATTTAATTTTTTCAACAATTAACTTCGTCCTTGTGGAAGGTCCTTGGGAAACTTTACCGGATTGGATTAGCTACAAAACTTTCTGAGGTTTCTTACGAAATTTGCATCATTAAATCGTCTTTAGACGTACTTAAACCAAATTGTAATGGGCTAATGTCACATTCCACATACGTTCCACAATGTTATATATGTTGTACATGTAGACAAGGATCCAGTTTTCGGATTTGTTGAATTCAAACATTTTGGGGAAAAGTTTAATTACAGAATCACTAATTTGTGTTGTGATTATGGAACTCATTTGCGGTTTATCGATTTGTGGAACGTGGAACGTGAAAAGTTTCCATGAGTTAATGAACAATGACATTCGCATCTTCACATCGTGGATGAACAAAGAAAGAGAAATCATTTTAACAAGGACTTCTCACAGCAGCAGGGCAGGACTGACAACTGTACAAACAACTGGATATGCAAGGACATGCAAGGAAAAAGTGAATTTTCTTTCACATCACATTAAGACAGTAAAGCATCTTGAAGTCACATTCACATGAGATACAATAACGATATGCTCCTTAAGGACGAATAGAAAAACATAAATGTAACGATCCTTTTCGTCCTTTATTTGTTTGTTTGTCAGACAAGTGGAAAGTCAGCGAAAAAAATAATATGAAATTAGAACGAAAATTCTTCATATTTACTTTACAATGACGATATCATGTGAATTTCGTCCTTAAGTTACAGTTTAAAAAAGGATGTGACACACAGTGACAAAAACCTTTTGAGTTGTTCTTAACTTTAGACAGGATAATGAGCAGAAATGTCTTAAGATGGAGTCAACGTTCATGTAAGTCAACTGTCCTCATTATCCTTGAAAATCATTACTTTCTTTTTGATCCTTGAAATAACAGCCAAGTGTCACGAATCACTCTGTGATCAATTGTTAGTCAAATTCTGGTTATGTTAAAGTTGGTGGCGTTCAGCAGTACTCTGTGTCACAATCTGCAGACACGCAATCAACTCTTAGTGTCAGTTGATGCTGTTTGACATATAGGGGGCTCTGACTACAATCAACTTTTATTCTATTCAATATAAATAACAGAAACTGTTAAATGACAGAATATGTTAAGTAACAGAAAGTGTTAAGTAACAGTGAACTTCTGTCACTTCCTTCAGGTTTGTTAAATATTCCACTAGATGTCTCTGTATGATTTCCAAAATTTGTTTGTGTAGTCATTTTGTAACACTTGTATTCGTTTGGTTTAAAAGTGTAGTGTAACAGTGTACCACTCACTGTAGTCCGTCCATCTCTGGCATGTGACTATTCTTTGGCGACCATGAGGTGTGGCTTTTTCATCAGCGCGTCTCGAGTCGGACGTTAATTGCTCTGCTGTCAAATTTTGTACAATATATGAGAATAAAGTCGATTATAAGAACAGTTCACATTATAAGATTTTTCTTATTCTTACGGCGTTACTTTGCTCACCAAACTTTCGACAATCTTTGCGTGTCTTTCGTACATGGCTTAAATTCGCCCATAGATGTCTCTGTATGATATGCAGAAATATCTTCCTCATAGCAATAATTTTTTTATCGACATGTTTAATAGTTTCTCTTAATTGTAAATAACATAAAATGAACATTAGCATAAAATCCAGTCTAATTAAAATTTCTATTATCGTAATTGGAAACAGTGAAACATTTCTCAACAAATCTGCAAAGTGTAAATATTCAATCTTATATAATATTCGTATGTACGACCACATTTACATCGAAGTTGGAATATCTTTTAAGTTAATTACAATTGACAATCCTAATTTGCATATTATGGAAGTGTATCTTCGTCAAATATATTTGAAAATGTTTCCTGAATTCTGTAGTATCTTATATATGACATGACACAAATACATGCAGACATAAATCCTTGTCAAGGTTGTATCACTATAATTTGATGATATTTAATTTTAATTTTCTTGTTTTATTTACAAGCTATTCCATCAAGGATAATTTTATTTTTTTGAATGTTGATCGCAACGACACGTGGCAAATGCTCATGAATAATCAAATTCGAGTAAGGATTTTCGAAGCAGTTTTATTCATTTTAGCACAACGTAACAAGGATTAAATTCAAGATAGAAGAACGATTGCAGGCGGATTGTGATTTACATTCAACCAAATCCATTAGGATTTGCAAAACATTTAAGGATGAAGGTTAATTCAAATGAGGATCCCTGATAAATTAGCCAAAAAATATTCTTACTTCGAATCTTAATGAATCTCTCCAACGTCACGTCCTGCACATGGAACATCCTACACCAGAGATTGCAATCGCAATTTCAATAAATTAAATTTTCTACCATTTCTGGGTTTCAATTGACGCCATTTTGCTTGTCCTCCATTTTGAAGGAGGTATAGTTTACCATGTGTTGTAGGATCCTATTCCTATTTGACCTGGTGCTATAACCTCCTGGTGTTATCTGATTCAATGGAAATTGAGTTCGATGGAATCTAGTGATACGAGGACACGTTAAATGTAAATTAAGGACTTATCTTATCAGCGAGCAGAGACATCCGTGATTCCTGAAGGATTAATGGGAACAAACATTGTTTCCCTTTAAGGAATTAAAGACAAAATATCTTTCAATTCCATCAGTTCATTCCTTGAAGGACATACAACTCCTGCGGGAATCCTGATATCGGGAAGAAGTGAGGATTATAAAATTAACCAGGACGATGTGTGCTGGGGATTTATGGATGAGTTTTATAGATAATAGTTGATGAGTCATCCGCACAAGGACGAGGCACTTAACAATTTCGACCACGAAGAAAAAGTGTCAACACAAGAAAGGAAAACTTCCTGTCCTTCTTGCGTTTATCCCAAGGGAATTACTCTCTTCTTTATACTTTTATAAAGTTATATCCTTTTCCATAAAAATAATCGTATCAGTAGCAATGCAATACAAATGTCACTGTTTGTCGCAGGATAACTTTCACAAGATAAAATGCACAGAAAAGAAACAGGAAACGGAAGTGAAACAGCAACAACAACAAAATACAGAAAAAAAACCCTCAAATGTCAAAAGGGGATTCACCAGAGAAAAGTGTTAATACAAACCCAAAAGCAATAACAACATACACACGAAAAAAGGATATTCCCAGATTCAAGATAAAGTTGTTATGGAAAAGGACGAGAGGCGAGTATTAATTCCGTCGAATAAAAGTTACTTGGATTCGGGTTTCAAGGATATTTCTAGCCGCTAGTTTATGAAAAAAAAGCAACAGAAAAAAAAAATCCTTCCAGAAAAGTTTGAGTCCTTGTCTTTCTGTTTTATTTATATATTTCTTTTTTTAATCCTTGCAAAAGTTTTCGCAAAAACTTGACAAAATGAAAGGCAAAAATTATGAAGGAAACTTTTACTTCTTTCCGAAGAAAATACAGGACATTCAAGTGGCTTGACTTTTGAGTGGATAAAGTTTTGTGGGATATTGTATGCGATATTGTTGTGTCGTTTTAAGCCAAAAGGTTGTAATTATCAAGTAGACCTATGCCACTGAGAGTCCTTAAAATATTCTTTGAGTGTCACAGTGTTGTGGTATTCTCGGAACGAGCGATTTTTGGCTAATTACAAACTGAAAGTTTCCTTTGAAGGCCGCCATTTTGAAAATGTCGATTTATAAAATTCAAAATAATTATTATTCATTAGAAAACATTCTTGATACTGTAAAGAAATATTTTTCAGTTCAAAAGCTCACGGCGTTAGAAGTGAAACTTCATATGGAACGACAAAAATATCGCCCAAGCGGCTATTCTCGCCATCTTCTCTTTGTGCGGATTTTCGTATATTCTTTCTGTCTCTCTAGTAGCGGAAAGTTACCACTCGAACAAAAAACTTGTAGTACAGATAAATAAGCGAAATACCTCAGAGATGTGTCAAGGTACTAAGTGTGACGTTTTAATTGTGACAGGAAGTCAGAAGGAATTCAAATTATTCTCTCAAACAATTTGAAATATTCAAGATATCCTTAACAATAATAATAATGACAATAATGTAATGCAATTCATATGAAATGTGAATGTAAATTTGCATGTGGAACAGTCCCACTTCAGTGGAATTTGTCATTGAGAGTTTGAGAATGATTTCGTCGAATATAATATGTACACGTCCGTTTAAAATGAACTTGTTTAGGTAAGCATTTAGTAAATTAAATGAACACCAGGACACTGGAAAAAGGGACATCACTGGTAGGTGAAGTAGCAACCAAAGATAAGTCAACAGGAATATGCTTAGCTAGAAGACAGACTACCGAGTCGTATGGTAAATTGTCCTGGAGACAATGGAGTCTATCTCCTTTCTGTTCAACTCAAGATATACCCTCCATTTTCCTGTGGCTCATTTAAATGCACTTGCAATATGCATGAATGTAAATTACTCCTTTAAATTTAAGGCAAGCAAAGTCATGGAGTTTATGCAAAAATGATGAACACCATTTCACACCTTACAAGGACACAACTACTGCTACTGTTACTACGAGATAGCCAGGTAAGTCAGAGTGTATCCTTTGGGAATACCCTTTTTCATATGTCATGACAACGACTCACTACTTTGAGGTTGTCTTGTAGACTTTTTGGTTTTTCGGGATTCGAAGGACGTGTGTTTATTCTTGTTTCATCTTTCAATGTTGGCTGCTTGGAATAAAGGATTTGAAATAAAGGATTTGCTTCCACTGCATAAATCCTTAATTATAGTGTTCGTTTGTTTAACTGTGTATGCACAATCCCATTCATCAACTGACTGTGATTGTGGTGTTGCAATACACTATTCATTTTCCTTTACTTTTTTTGGCATGTCCTTGTTGTGTTATATTACCAACAACACTAGCATCAGCACCACCGGCATCAGACGAAGGACTTTTGTTTATCCTGAAAAGTGTTAAGGCATATATGCAAATTCTGCTCCTTCGTAATGCATTTTCTCGCACAGCAAACAAAGCAAACAACAAATATACACGAAACGAAACGAAACGAAACGAGAGAGAGACTTGTGTAAAAATTCACACAAAACAAGGACAACAATGAAAAATCCTTTTTCAATTTTTGCATATGCCTGACATGAATAAATTAATTTAAAAACATTTTTCCACAATTTTGAAATGTTTTCTTTTCACAAAAATTCACAAGAATCATGTTATTTGTGATAGCCGGAAAAAAAGGACTTCTTGGTAGTACAACATCAGAACGTCCTTGTTACATGAAACCATACAGATTCGTTTTATAAATGTCCTGTAGAATTATATTTACACCAACAACCTCATATAGCTTCATAACCAATTTTTATAGTCAATTTTCGGAAAAAAGGTCCTTAGAGATGAATAAAATGTTTTTGTATTTAAATAAATTCAAAATGACTTATACAAATACAAACACACTGAATGAACAATAAATTACACCAGTTAAAGGTCCTATAACTTATTCAATTTATGTAGCGATGGGGCAGTTTAAAAGGATATTTCCAGGATCAAATACGAATTAAGATAATTTATTATTGCAGATTTACTATGAAAGTGTGCCAATTTACTGAGTTTGTTCAAATGTTATATATCGGATATGTTATGCCTAGTTAAACAAAAATTCTACATTGAAATGTATCCTGGGACTTTTCATATTATCCCTTATCCTTAATACCTTTTTACTGGCATCAACGTTACGTCCTTTTCGGTTTCTCTCGGACGTAAGAAATATTTAATGCCCATTAATGAAGTTCGTTGGAATTATTTGAAAAAGGGATAGTTTCCTGAAAAATGGTAGACATTTTTTCTTTCGTCCTTTTTACCAAGTTTCTTTTTGTTTTTTTGTGGGTTCAAACAATTTACCTTTTACCACGTGGTTTTGTGTTGTCTAATTAAGAAGGGTTTTTCTACTTGACAAAACCTTTTTAACAAATTTTTCCAATGTGTTTTTGTGTGTTTTGTATTGTAAATGGCAAAAGGATCCCTTTCACAAACTTTCATAACAAGTTCAATTGTGGAGAACCTCAATGAACACACCTTTTGAATATCCTTGTGGCATCGATATCCTTTGAATGAAACAAAATTCAGGACTTTGCTAATTTCAAAACGAAACATTTTTAAAGCCACTGTAATCTATTTCCAGAAAATATATTAAGGACTTTCCACTGAAACCTCATTCATCCTTAAATGAAATAATTTTCAACATTCATTAGATGAAAATATGACTTTCATTTTGAAATAAATTTGCATAAATACTTCAAAAGATTACGCCTTAATGAGAATCCTTAGAGAAGACAATGAGTTAACATTAAAGAATATTTCATCATCCTGGTTCTGGGGAAGAAATAACATTTCGTCCTTATGGACAGACTTAAGAAACAGAAATGGAAAAAGAGACACACGCCAGAATAACGAAATAATTTTAATTGAAAATTATCTAAAAAGACGGCCGCCAACAAAATCATTTAAAATAATAATGTCCTTCAGGACGAAGGATCTTAAAATGTTTCGTGTAATTCTGAACAAATCCTCAAGATGGCTTGAATGGAAAAAATATCGCAATTAATGTCGTGTCCATTTCATTTTAATTATACACTTGAAAGAAAATGTCCTTTTTTTGTGTCCCGAAAAAATACAAAAAAAATCTGAAGGATCATATTTAATAATTCCTCAAATAAAAAGTCCTGTCAAGTGCAAATTGCTTCGGAATGTTTGTCAGATGAGCCAGGACAATTGCGACAATTCCTGATTGTCCTTATTTCATATCCTTGCAAACTGTCATTCACTAACAATTCACAATTACACTCGCCAATTTTTTGACAGACATTCACCAGAAAATCATGACTTGACTGTTTCAAGGATATTTCGTCTGAACAATAATAGGTGGAACCATGATGGCATCACGTGCCATTCGTCCTGAAGGATCTATTTCACATTAAATGCGTTTGAAATTTGAGAAATTTTGCACTTGACAAAAGGATGTGGGAATTTTTTTCTTTCGTCCTTCTTGCTGCTTGTGGTTTTGCTTTTCGATGCATTTCTCATGGTTCTAATTGAATTGTGAGAGGTATTCTCTATAACCGTGTGGGATATCCTTGCAAGGATAATGACTTTTCGTACAAAGCATTTTGCAGACGTTCGTATGAGATGAAAAATGCCACAAATGATAACGTTATAGCTGCTCTCCAAAAAAAAAAAAAAAAACTAAAGGACGAAACACTGGAATGAGGATAATAAGAATTGTGCAATTATCCTTACTGGAAAAGGACGAGAACAATTTCAAGTTTCCCTCCAACACCAAAAAAAAAAACACATCAAAATCAGATCCAGACGGAGGCGTCAGCCATTCGCACTCGAATCGTCCTGGAATCATCCTGCAATCGTCCTGGAACGTTGAAACTTATTATTTCATTAGGTTTCATGTTGAGAATCCTTCAAAAGGAAAAATGGTTTCTGGTCGTACAAAATATTTATTTCATTTTTGTTCTTCTGGTCCTGTAATCACCGAAGGATAACGATTCTTCTTCTTCCTCTCATTCGTCCTTTTCTTTATTGCTTTTGCCTTGTTGTTAGCCATTAAAACTAATTTTTAAAGACAATTTACGGTTTCTCTAGAACTAACTTTTTCCATCTTCTACGTTATCCTTATCGTTATCCTGCACGACAAGAGGTAATGTTATTATCGCAGGACTCTCCACTTCACAATGAAGTCCTTTTTTTTTGCAGTGCATTGTTCTTTTCAATGTGTCGTAAGTAATGTGTTTCGTCAGGACACGAAACTTCTGGTTATCCTTTTTCAGGGAAATTCAAAAATCTTAAAGCCTACAAATTCAATTTAAAGAAAATAATGAACATCCTTAAGGATAATCGATTCCTTATATGATTGAATTGAATTGAATCCTTTCAGCAAAGGTGTTTTTGTTTTGAATCCATTCAGGACTAAGATGATTGCTTTGTGATCAATCAAAAGGACACATTTTCATTAAACAAGAATTCAATTTGACATAATCAATATTCTCGTGGTCGTAGTTATCCTGGAATAGGACATAACAATTCTGAATATCCTGTCAATGTAAAATGCATGTTTATTTGAAGTCCTGAATATTTGAAATCAATCTTCATCCAGTTGTTCCTCTTTTAATTTAAGCAACGAGAACTGTAATCTTATAGTAAACTGTGTATTAAGGATAATTACTCTTCAAGGATTATTGATTGCTTTCAGCTTTCAAAGGATTTTCACTTCACTCCAGTGTCGATTCCATCCAGTGTAGAAAAAGGATTTCATTTAAGGATGTAACATTTCAGAATGAATTTTCATAAGAATCTCAGTTTGTTAAGTTTCTAGGTAGTGGGTATTATGTATTAGGTTTTAGGTTTTAGGTTTTAGGCTGAAAATAATGAGAAGACTTCACTTAAGATACTCAAATACCAAATTTCAATTAAAATCCTTCCAAAATTGCGCAATTAATTATTCCACTTTCGTTCAAGGACTTCATTAAGTCACTTTTGTGAAATTTGTTTGAAATGAATGTCTTGAAGGCGATATTTGAAGAATGACTCCTTAAAGGACGACAGATGGTAAATGATTTTCTAAGGATTCATTTAAACCCTCTTTAAGTTTCGTAACTCCTTCATTATGGTTTCGAATCAATTTCAATTGTGTCCTTTATAGGTAGTTGCCGGTTCAAAATGAAGTCAGTGTTAAGGATTTGAAGTTAATAAAATAAAATTTCATTGAAAAGGACATAAACCTTTATCCTTTAATTTCATCAATCAACATTGGCTTTTCAGGATATTGGTAACATTTTGACATTAAAACAACCGAAAATGTCCAAAATTCCAATAATTCAATATCAGAATCATGCCATTGTCCTTGCAATCCTGCACAATGCATATATCCGTATCCGAATAGATTGCAGCCAGTGGTTCCAATGGAATCCTTTCGAAACAGGAATAGAATCTAGACACATGCGGATACATACATTTCATATGGAAAGGATACGATTATCCTGAATAATTCTCTTATGGAAATTGGTAGCACTGAAACACCACTGGAATGCAGTCTACCACCAGGACCAATGATGTCCTGACATAATATGGGTTATCCTGTATTATGAATTATAGAGTGTACACGTCAACAAGGACATGCAGTCCACCAACAAGGATAACCTCAATTTTTATCCTGAATCCTGGTTACAGTCAAACGTGTTTTCCCAAGGATAATCATGATGTCGTGTGGTTTAAAGACAATCCTACATCAAATTCTCTACGAATTCATTCTGAACGCACCCCATTTTTTCCTATTAGATTTCATTCATCACATTCCCGGTGCCATATTGTTTTCCAAAATGTCTGCCGTTTTTCAAACGACAATAATTGAGATAACTTTATGCATTGGATTTGTGCTTGAAAACCTTTTTTCCAAAGGAATAAAAAATATAAAACAGGGAACGTGTTAACGATATCAAAACCTTCTTGTTCTTCAGGATATCCTTGTAAGTGTATAGTATATATAAAGATATCTTTTAAATTGGATATCGCATGAATTATTTATGGAGTGTCATGTTAATGAGCCGAATCGGTTTTTGATTTCTTATGCCTTCAAGGATCTCGGTTAAAGGTTCTGTCATCCATCTTGTTTTTCATCTCAATTTTGTTTTGAAAGGGAATAAGTTTTCAATAATCGTAATTGGAATGAATTCTAATTCTAATTTTAACGATAGCAGCGCCGTTCTAATAAAAACTCATTTTGTGTAAACGTTGGTTTGAATGTTGGCTTTTCGTGACAATGAGAAATTGACGAAAAGGTGGCGCAAACAATTTCTAATTGACGATTTATGAATTTCTCTCTATTTCATGAATGAGGGAAAAATAAAATCCACTTTCACGCTTCACATGAAAAGAAGATTTTTTTCCTTATGATTTTATCAAGGATATTATCCTGATTTGTGAACTGCCATCTTGAGGAATAAATTTGAAAAAGTAAAAAAAAACACAGAACTCAATATGGAAAATGGAGTCGATTCACCCTTATTTTTTCTCTCCATCTTCCAAGGAAGTTATTTAAGATGTTGTATCCTTTACAAGGAAACATTTGAAAGAGGAAAATCCTCAAGAATATCATGAGCTGAAAATTAATTACTGGATTTATTGAAGATTATCCTTGAGTCCTTTGTAGGTTTATGGTCTGTTTAGTTGTCGAGAGATTTTAACGTTCCTCCGCCAACAAGGACAAAACGGATTCGAATCAGAGTTTTTAGATAAACACAAGTAGATATGAAATAGAGAAACGACCAAAACAATCTGTCTGTAAATTTTCATCCTTATTTTTTTCCTCGTCTTCCCTCTGTCATGGCGTTATCCTTTGACAAAGCTAGACTGCTTAAATTAACATGTTCTTGATCGTTCGTGGGTGGATTTACTGTTTATAAAATTTGTTGATTTGCAAAAATAAGAATGGTGATATCCTTTGCGAAGGTCATCAAAATTTATAGTGTTTCCACAAACATTTCTCTCGGAGAGAATCCTTGAAGGATTGAGGGACCTTTGATTCTAAGGAATCTTCCTCACCTGAAGAAGGTCCTTGAAGAAGTTTCTTTGAATTTCCATTCAATTACCACGAGTTGCGTCCAACCCTCATTGATGGTTCAGTGAATTTCTGAAAGAGGTCGAATTTGCCGAAGTTTTCGGAGAAAAATTAAAATTCATTCGGAGAAAAATCGAAAGGAAAATTCGGAACGTGAGAAACTTTCCACCATCCACGAAAATGGAGTCAGGTTAATTGCCTTGAGACTATATCTACTACATCTATCGATCGACGTAGATGTGTATCCTGGAAAATGTTTAATTAAATGGTGGTCATCTATAAATTCTAGTCGCGTGTCTGTCCTGATGATGGATATCCTAATGAAGTCAGAATTTATTGGAATTAAAGACACGGAATTGAGTTGAACGTGGTCTGAAATATGTATACGTGAGGAAAAGGACGAAACCCACACGTGCAAACACTTACAAGGACTTTAATTGATTTCGTAACATTTTGTGTTATATGAAGTGAAGTATCCTTTTTTTCTGTTCCACTGTCGTTGACATTTGATGAATATCCTTAAGACTCTTAAAACTTGGTTTATGCTTCATGGACTTTCGTTCGTCCTTTTCCTTGACTTTTATTAAACACTGAATGAATTACACAAGAAATCCTTGAATGGTTCATTTCCCTTTAACAAGAACAAGACCAACAACAAGGATTCACATCAATCTGGAAATGATGGATCTGTTGATGGGGTAAGGACTAATTCAATGGTGAATTCTTAGAGTGTTCTTTTAATAGAGTTGCAAGGATACGACTTTATGACGTAAGGATCGTAGAGTTTACGACACACTTTCCATTATAGTGTCACCATGGATAGTCCCCCAAAGGACACCTCCTGCTCGTATCGTGACATGAAAATGACCAACTCAAATTTCAAAATACAACGGAAATTCTCTAAAGGATTAACATCAAAATGATCCTTAATAACAATTTTATCGCTTGTACACCACGAAACGGTCGTGTATAAGTCCGGGTATTTTCTATAGCCCGGAATATAAAGCCCGGGTAACAAATTACGAAAAATATTTTTGAACTAGTTCATTCATGGTCTCGTTTGAATAGCCTAAAATGAAATTTCCCACGAGGACTAATATTTTCTATAACGAACAGTGTACAGCGAATCCGGATACAGGACCCATCCCATAATCCAGCTGCCATTTTTGGCTATCATCGTTTACTGGGTTATATTCTAAACTTGCTTGTTGTTGTTGTTGACTCGTTTATTTACAGGAGACATTAAACATACCAGAAATTTGTTGTTATCCTGTAGATGTCCCAGAAGAGGACGTTAAGGAGATGGAACTGCCCAGATAGGACTCACGATCCGGGACTTACAACGACAGCAACAATAGCCACGAAAAATTTTTGTTGCGCGTTACATTTTTTCTTTCCCCATTTTGTGGCTAATAATTTCACACTCAAAAAAGGACACACACACACAGGATGAAATGCTTTTAATAAAGCTATCATCATTACACAACTTGCGCTAATATAAACATTTCAAAAACGGCATCGTTTCAAAACATTTTAAAAGGACATTTAAATTCAAATGAAGTGTTAACGTCAGCCATTGAGCCATTGAGGCAAGTGCACCTTTCAATGTGCAGGCAGCATATCCTTAATAACCTAATTGCGATTCACTGCTTGCCACAATCAGGGATTCCTTTAAGGACGAAACGACATCGGATGTGTCGTTATATGCTTGGGATACATGTGAATCCAATTGAAACAAGGATGTTATTCACGTGTGGATGGGTTTTCCGACGTTTCACAACGTTTCTAAGGATCCTAATAAAATCATTCTGAAACTCGCGTACCAAGATTTAAGGACTCCCATTCAGACAGGCACGAGAACAATAAACAGAAGACTTGAAAGGACACAAAAATTAACCTGAAAACTTTCAGTCTGACCTCTAATAGTCTCGAGTGTCCCTCATCCACAAAACAGTTAATCCTTTTCAAAAGGATAACATTTCCAAGGATGGAAAAAATTCTGCTCATTTAACAGGATTTCCAGCAAAGACGCCATCTTGTTTGTGTTTGTTATGAAATAATTATCTGAGATAAATTTTATTTCATTAGAAAATAAGAACGGGATGGAACTAACACACACAAAGAAACAAGGATAATGTATAAAAGGACTTTTAATAATTTTAATTTTCCTTCTTTCCCTGGTTATTTTCAAACATCCTTTCGTGTATTTTTCACATCCTTAATTTCGCTTTTGTTATTTCATGTTGATGAAGCTTTATTTTGTTTTTTGTCCAAGATGATGTTTATGATGATGTCGAACAACAAAAATTACAGGATATACTGCTATAAGGAACAGGGACAGGTTAAACCCAGTACCAATTAAATTATTTCGGTTAAAGGACTCTTCATGAACATAAGAGGGATTTACTTATAGTTTGCACGTTTCAAACGACATCACGGGAATTTAAAGCTTCAAGGACTCTACTCTGCAACGATGGCACTTATTAAATTTATTAAGGACAATCGAGCGAATGTTTTTCATATTTATTACATGGTAAATAAATTGTTATAAAAACATAAAAAAAAAACTTAATCCATATAAAATATCCTTTTTCAAACTTACGATCTTCTCCCACACAGGACATTCCAGGCGCAGATGGCACATTTGGGAAAACTGTGAAAGAGAATAAATTGGAAAAGTAATTATTAAAAAATTGTTGTTTCACTGGAATAATAATAAAATGGCGGAGGGTCCTTTAAATCATATTTTTGTATTTTTCTTCAACTGATCTCGTGGATTATGAAGTCAAGTCTGTGTTATCCTGCAGGCCATCTTGGAAAACTGACAAACTTAACAGCAACTTAAAGGGACAAACTTAAGGATAAAGTTTTAATGACTGTGAAGGTAAACGAGACATAGTTAAAATTTCTTATATCCTTTTAAGGGACAATATGCAAATGAGTCCTGATGGTGCAAAATGAATAAATCACGATTTGATTGTGTCCTTTGAGTTGAGTCCTTCGATAACAAGGAAGTTGAATTCCGCATTTTAATATCCTTGCCAAATTAAGAGTGTCCTTTTCTGAATCCTTTCTCCGATTTGGTAATGATTTACATTTCTGTTGCGGCAATTAGGGAACGTGCCAAATGGTAGGATTGTAGCGACTTATGAGAGGTCGCCTGATCGTCGCGATTGACTGGCACATCAAAACCGGTTTGGTAGAGTCAAACCACTCTGCTGATCGTCATCCCGTCGACACGTGATAAAATACAAAGTATCTAAACAAATAAACTTTTATTTCCCAATGAAATAAAATAAATTTTGCAAAATTATTCACATTCGATCGAGTGGATATTATTAATTTTCCATGATTAGGGAATTCATGCAATGCATTTTGTAATTTCGTTGCATCAGGATATTTTCAGAATGTATTAAAATTATTTTGTTACATGTTCATTTACATGCTTCATGTTTAATTGGGATGTTTTGTAAATATTTTGTAATTTATCGATGTAAATTTTGTGAAACTATTTTGCTAATATGAATAACCCTTCTAGGGATAATTGAACTGTGCACCAGTTGTTTGGTTAACCTGCATTAATTGTTGTCTTTAATTTAGTAGAAACAATTTGAAAATTTCTGTACAATGTGATATCCATGTTATCGTAATATTATGTAGCGAATTCAATTCACCCATAAAAGCCACAACAAACTCCTCCTCAGGTGAGTAACCCGGAAAAGTGTTTTCATGGTTCAAATACGACAAAAAAGGCATTCCTCTAAATTGTAATCGAAGTCGACAACAAAACTTCCATTCCACTCCATCTGTAGTAACGCAACATACGTTGGAATCTATAGAAAAGCATTGTGGAAGTATTCTACTTTCTACTTTCCATAGAGAGAAGCCATTGTCAATAGGCTCACAATGTCGAAATCAATTCTGTTGCTGAACAATGATTCTTGATGGAAAATCGTTATAAGCCTTGAGCTGTTCTTCTTCTTGCTCAACAGAAACGTTTTAAGTGATTTTTCCCATTTTGAACGGATATCAAGTGAATATCACCTCAATATCATTTTGGAAATCAACTGGAAATGATTACAGAAAAAAGACGATTTTTCACGTAATTACTGTGATGACAAGAAACAAGTTCCACAATAACAGCGAATACGTTCCACATGAAGAACTCCTCATTAATTGCGTGGAAAACAAACAAATTCCAAAATGGATTCACGATATAATGGTGGCCGTGTTGCGTGACGAACACAAATTAAACCTAAACAGACGACAAATTCATGACGTACCCGGAATCGGGACATAACCCATCCTTTGACAGATGTGTGACAACACAGTCACAGTCACAGTGACAGTGACAGTGGCGAACGATGAATTCCGCAAAAGTGGTCTCATGTCAGACAACTTGTCATACTGCACCCAGGACGCTTGACCCTTAACCGGGTTCTGGGTTTTGGACGGATGGTATCGCGTGCTCATCGCTGGTTACCGCAAATTTCAATTTCAGCAACAGCTTTTGAGTTACCCTGTAAACAACAATTTATTCATTAAAGGACTAAAAACCGGATCTACTCCGGCTTTGACTACATTCATTTGCTATTCATGTTGATTGCGAAATTGCTTTAATCACTACCGCTGAACGAATCCCTAATTTAAGTGAATTCCATCTAGTGGAACCCGTTTCCGATTCAAGGATAACATACCCGCCATATCCGGGAGTACAGCTTTGTGCGGTATTAAATGTTACAAAAACCCCATCAGACGTTATTTACTTGTAGCACTCAATTTATTTGATTCATTTAACTTCGCTAAACCCGAACCCGGTTGGGTCGAAATGCGGGTAAGAAGTATTTGCGGTTATATCGAATGGAGTCAAGACGTTTCCGATTCAGGATGACAACGACACTGGTCAGTAACTGGATGTATCCTTTAGCAAGGAAGTGAACTGAAATGGCTACCAATTTCCGGGCAAACAAGGTGCCTGATAGTTTCTAAAAAAAGTTTTATTACCCAGCAACCATTGATGAATCCTTGTACCACACACGACTGCAAAAAACGGAGACAAATAATAAAAGCGTATAGAAACCACCAACACACAGGAGCAATATTTTCCTGTCCCTATAAAGATAATACAACCGGAATTGAAATGATAGAACCCGAAGGACATGATGCTTCTATTATCCAAATTCCCATTCACAGGATTCCGCTAGGATTCATGGCACTCATCCTGCATCCATCGAATAATGTTGGAATGTCCTTTTTTCGTCGCCGGGTTTTTCTGTGTGTTCGTCCTTTTGATTTATAACTTTTTGACTTTTGTTAGTGAGAAATATGTTTTCCTGAACTGACAAGGCCAATGATGGCGACATTCCACCATTTTGGGTATGTTCGTTAACTAAGTTACATCACTGACTCCTCGCTCGGTGCATCACAACACTCTCTGGCCCCAAATATGTCACTTCGATGATTTAGTATGTCAGCGACATTTTGGTTTTTTTTCCGTGAATCCTTTTTCATTTGCTTTGCACCTGCAAATGTCCTGATGCTTTTGGGGTTTCATTAGACCTCTCTTGTCCTTCTGTGTACAAGAGGACGAATTCAGCGTTTTTGTCATCTCAAAGGAACACCCAATGGAATCAATATTGTCAGCATCACTTAGAAGATGATCCTTACAGGACTTCCATCTGCATGCAAGCAATGCTGGTCGTGTTGTCTTCCAGGTATGTTTTGCATTTTCTTCAGCTGGACGAAGTGGCGTCTTTCGATTCACAAGGATTTCTCAAATGTCCCTAAACTCCTGAGTGTCCTGTCATCAATATCCTTGCTCCAGTATCAACATCCAGAAGATGATCCCTCCAGGACTTTTCTGTACGTGGTCAGGATCCTATAGTGGTCAGGATTTTCCATATGTGTCCCACAATTTTCAGGGAGTATCACCTGGACGAAGTGGCGTCTCTAGATTCTCCACCAAAAAGGATTTTTCAAATATCCTTACACTTTTAAGTGTTCTGTCCTTTTGCATAACTCTCATCCACTCAAGGGAACTTCCATGGAACTAATAACGTCAACATCCTTGCTCCAGTATAAACTTCTAGAAGATCATCCTTACAGATACCTTTAGCTGTACCCCAATCTTTGAGGAATCTCACTTGGACAAAGTGATGTCTCTAGATTCACCAGCAACAGAAATCCAGTGAGGAGAGAAGAGTGCCCTGTCCTTTTTTAATCCTTGAGAATATATCCTCACATGGCTCCAGTGACAAAGGGACATGGTCCCTCTTCGAGGACCTGTACCTTTATCTTTAAGGAATCTCACTTGGACAAAGTGGTGTCTCTAGATTCACCAGCAACAGAAATCCAGTGAAGAGAGGAGAATGTCCTTTCAAGCTCTCAGCTCTTTTGTGGCCTCAAAGGAGTTTCCATAGAATCAATAACTTCAATATCCATCAGATGATCCTTGAAGTCATGTAGTCCTCAGAACAATCCATCCGAGGTACCTTCAATGATTCAAGCATTAGAGATAAATCAGAGCTTCCTTGGATGTCCCTCAATTTGTAGGGAATCTTACATGGGCAAAGGGATGTCCTCGCTTCGCCTCAAAGTGGAGAGAGTAGCTGGGACTTTTATAATCCTTGAGAATATATCCACACAAGGCTCCAGTGACAAAGGGAGACGATCCCTCTTCGAGGACACTGAATTAAGTGTCATGAACCGTGACGGGGACATGTCAAAGTTTGTCCAAAGAAGAATAATAAACTGTGACTTTTCCCCAAAAGATTTTTGTATCCAATTTCAAAGAGCACAATTTGCAATACATGTTTTTTCCTAGAAAGACATTCCCCCCGTACCCTTGTTCCCCATTTCCCCCTTGGAAAAAGAATTCAATTTGAATTTTTGTCAAAACTTTTCCATGACACGAGCAAACTTTTCCTCAAGTGGAATGCAAACATTCTTCAATCAATTGTTGTACGTCTTTCAATTCTCTATTTGCAATGGAATGTTTGTCATCCATAGAAGAAATACATAGATATATATTTTCTTTAGATTTTTCAATAGATTTTCTGCAAAGTCTGCTGCATTTATTGATCATACTGCAAACAATACTGGCACTTTTGTGATTGTTTGCAATTGCATCAAGACATATTTCAATGAAATCAATCCGGAAGAAAACTTTTATACTATATAAGAATGTCTGGATATAACCCGGGTTATGAATGCACCAACCAAATGCTGAGACTTGTGCTGACAAAGTTTAGTTGTACACCAAAGAGGTCATATACAGTCGTCATATTGTACGAGTTCACAGGGGGCACAATAAAAATTTCCATATTTTTCATTTGCTCAGTTTCGTACGAAATGCAATAAGGACTTGGCAAGGATTTCATGTTTCGGAACTTCTTTCAGATTCAATAAACCGACAAAAGGTGGCACTAGTTTCATTTCAAACTTTTGTTTAAAATTTAAAAAATTACTCAAAAATCCCACACAACCTCACGACAAGATGGCGTCAAAACTTTTTCATCCTTCTCAAAATCCTCGTGTCATTATCATGTTGTTCGTCACTTTTGTGAAATTAATATTACAAAATTTGCTAAAATTATCCTTAAGTTAAAAGGCATCATTTATCATGAAAAATATCCTTAAACTTTTATCGCATTTATCTTGTACAGGATATCCTTTCAGTGTTCGAGAGTTAACCTCAATCCCTTTTTGTTGGTTGTTGTCTTTCCATTTTCTGGACAATTACTTTATTTGCACTGCATCACCGACGAGATCCTTGAATTTTCTTTGAAACTCATTTGATTGATATTGTGCTGATGAAAAAAGGACACTCTGCCCGAAATGAATTTTTGTAAGTAAAGGACACAGGTTCGGGAAGTTTTGATTAAGAATTCAATTTATCCTTGCAATATCCTCGCATCAACTGCACGATGTGGTTCAAAGCAAAACATCCAGAATCCTTAGATGTCGGTTACATGGAAATCCCTTGTATGTATAATATACCTGAACATGAAGTTCATCTCCTTGTCACAAGGAATTACCTTGTACCCAGGTTCGTTTAAGGATAAATTGCATTGCAACGTGGCACGTTCAAAATTAAAACAGCGACGATGATAAAGTAGTGGGAGTTTTTATCGTCCCTTTTTTTGCGTTCTATACCAAGGAACATGTAAACATACACCAACCGTGTACAGGACTTAGATGGACGACCAGACTTCATTTTTATCCTTTAATCCTTTTTCCACCGAACGAACGAAGACGTTTTTGAACTTCACGTACACAAAATAAAACGACAACCATTTTGTATACGATCCAGCAAGGACATGGTGAACTGCAAGGATTTAAACAAGTTTTCACTGAAATATGACAAAATAAAAGTAAACTTTTCTGTCAGTGTTTGAATTCTTAAGTAGATTGAGATTGTGTACTGACGGAGAGAAACTGAATCCTTTCTGTGATGTTACAAGGACATTGGAACTTTGACTTTTCACGCGGTACTTGACCGAGAGTCAATTGACTTTTGCCGGATGAATTCTGGGAAATTTTATATGAAACAGTTTGTTTTTAAGGATAGGTGCATGATCCTTAAATGTTGCTGTGAATATTTTACAGGGATGAAATTGAACTTTCCTGTATTATAGGGATGTACAATAACTTGTAGCTCGTGGAACTTCATCTAGGGATTTTAATGAAAATTCCAAATAAATTCCAACTACAGACAAAGGACAATTTAGGGATGATCCTCAAATCCATGTCCTTCGGAAGTTTGAAGTTACATTCCGTGAAAGCATTTTTAGAAAAATCGTTAGCCTTGATCCTGATTGGCGGATTTTAGGAAGGATGCAAAGGAATCCTTTGGAACGTCCAAGGTGCTAGTCCAAATAATTTAAGATTTACAGGAGACCTGACATTAAAGGAAGCCTTTCTTCCATGGATGCTCATGACTGTCCCTTCTTACTTGAGGGAAGACTTGGAAGGGACAGTCAAGTGCTTCCACTATTGTATTGGTGTAGAACTAAACTTTGTCCCTTGTAACTTGAGGGAAGATTTAGAAAGGAGTCAGATCACTTCCACCTGGACGATGCTGAAGGTGGAATCTTCCCGTCGTTTGGACGTGTAGTACTTTCCAAGAACACGTTCCTAATGGTAAAACCAGGGACGCAGTATTGAACACTCCCCGACACCTGATTATCCCTTAAACAATTTTTCAAATGCAACGATGCAATTTGCATGCATCAAAAACATGATTCATGTGCCAGGTAATACAGCCAAGTCCTCCATCCCCACATCTCCATAAAATCCCCCGCAAACAGCAATTTATCGTCATTACGGTCGTTTTAAAACCCTCTTATTAAAATGCCATTTGGATTATTTGAAAATTTGCGTGTACGATTCAATTAATTTGGCTTAAATCAGGACACAAAGTGTCGACACAATTACGTCAAAAGTACTTAAAGTTCAGCGCATTGAAATATCGACCGGATTCAGGACATGGCCGGGTACATGCCGGAAGAGCCTCAAAAAGAATGAGTTCAATATTTTCCACGGAACGTACATAGGTTTAACTCAATGCACCCCATGCCCCATCTTTCAACCCCCTTCTCATAGAACTTGGATTAAGGTTCCAACACCGAGGGTTTTTTACTCGGGTAGGTTGGCACGCTATCCGTGTAATGACCTAAAAGTGATTTAGGTTGCCTTGTAATGATTGCAGCTTTGCATATCCCATAATGACCCAGAAAATGCAGGCCATATTTGAGTTGGATTTGAGGGAGAATTTCGATGAAGGGTTGGTAGTGGGTAAAGGGGGATAAATTTTTGATCGGTTCCGCATTTCTTTCATTTAGGGAAAATGTTTGCAAATTGATTTCCATTTGCCAAATGTGCAAATAAACTAGTGGCATGTGTTGGTGTTTGGTGTTTGATATCAAGGATAATATTAAGGATAACAAACACATGTGGGTGCCATTAATGGAATTAAAAATTTCCCGTTTTTATCATGCACTAAAAGATGAAGGATATTCGTCCTGAATTGCACAAACACATTTAAAATTTAATGATTGGTTCGCATTCGCCGATAATGAAAAATGCACATCCTGGCCGATGATGGCAAAGGATATACACAAGGATTCAAAAGATAACAGCATGTTGTAAATGGGCTGCGACTAATTATAATTGACACGAAAATGTTCACTTACTTCGACGCCAGAAAAAAAAAAAATTATCGCGGAATTTCGTTGTCACATTTACAAGGATACACCTCTCTCCCTGTCTCCCACAAAATCTACCCAACATGGTGTCCTTGCCAATTGTCCTCAGAGTTAGTTATCACTTACCAATTTACATTTTTCATTTCCTACTTCCGTTGTATTGTGTCCCGTGCCATTTATTGGTCCTTGTTGTCCTTGTTATCTTGTATCTCTACAATTACCCCATTTTTTAACATGAAAGGACATGCAAAAACTCGTGGTCCTTCAACAGAAACAAAATGGCGCATGTACTTTTATTCGAAATGACCACGACAAATGCAAGCAATGCTTGTTATCCTTTTTTCCATGAATTTATTTTTGATGTTCAGGTGTCGGAAAGTACCATTAAAAATTTGTTCCTTTTTATTTGCATTCACTTTGACAGTTCAATGTTTCAACTGATTAATACAAAATTTCAAATCCAACAAGGACTACAACATTTTACTAGGGAAAACCTCAATTCGACGTTGAGGCAGGATGTTAAATTGATCATTAAATGTCCTTAGACGTTCAAAGAAAACTCAAAATTATATGTTCCGTCAAGATCAAACAAAATGTACGACCTCTAATCCAATTAAGTCCTGAATTTGGTGAAAGTTCCAGGACATTAAACAATAAACCCACTTCAGGGAAAGGGATAAGTTTGTAACCGTCGTGTATTTCATAGAAACACCAGGTTAAAGGCAGGCAACAAAATAAAAAATAAAATAAACATCCTTGAATGACTTCTATTCCAAGGATATTCTTGGGAAAGTTTAAGGTTCACATTCGATAATGTAATTTTCAAAATTTTCGGTTTAATAAAGTTCTCCTTGAAAGCTAATTTCGTTTCATACAAGGATAACCTTTTCCAAAATGGCGAACATTTTGCTTCTTTGGTTTTTTGTTACTCGCATAAGTAAATTACAAAATCTTGGTAAAAATTTTCTTGAGTGGATTCAAATTTCAAAATGAAATCTGGGAAATCAGAAAAATGATAAAACGTCAATCTGTCATGCATAAGCCAACGAACACACCCATGAGAAACCGGTTTTGAAAGCGGCCTTAGCGCCCGCCCACACTTGTATTCGAAACAATTCTGTGAGGAACAGTTGGTCAGGTCAAGGTTAGATGAAAGTTACACCTTCCATTCGTTATTAATTGAATACAGTGTGACAACAAATATTGTGATTGTGGTTTAATGAAATCATATAACAGTAGCAAATACAAGATAACTTTGAATGCTAATTAAGTCCTTTGTCACTTTTGGTGAAAGTTTATCAAACAAACATTCATAGAATTCTTTTGTCTATCACCAGAACAATGCAATCTACACGACGACGACGAAGTTGCCAACTCCAATAACTCGAAGAGTTACTGAATCTAATATTCATTCCTCAAATAAAAACACCCCACATATAACAGAACAGGGTGTACATGAAGCACCAGCATCAACATCAACTTGAGTAATGTTTCGTAATGAGTAAATAATTCAATGTGAAGCATTTGAGGTTTTTATCAAAAACACATGTGTGTAATAAAGGATATTTCATAGTTATTCACTAGACAATGAGGTCCTTTTTCTTGTCTTTTAATTGTCTTCAAGTTAAATGAGGAAAATTTTGTTAGACTTTTGATGGAAAGTTTTCTAATGAAATTTTCCCTTTCAAATCAACAAAAATCAAATCTTAATAAGAAGGACAAAGAAAAGGATTTTCGAGACAAATTTATGGATCAAAAAGACAATTCTCGAAACCACATTATCCTCAGGATACAGGCAGGATATTTACCCTTTTCTAATTAGGGATAGTTTCATATATCATGAATGTAGGAGACACTGTATTTGCCCACCTTTGAGTTTTTGATGATTTTAAAAAGGACATCATCCCTTATTTCAAATGAAAACTTTCAATGATTGCAGCTTGGTCAGCTAAAATGTCGAGCAAAAATGTGTCCCTCATTTATTAGAAATTCAAGCTCGTTCCGTTAAAATATTCCAAACCATCCCCTAAAACACCTGAACTCCATTTTCCAGTTAAGTTAGCTCACGTAAAATGTTGATTTGTCCCTATTTTCGCTGAATATTTCTTTTATTTTTATCGAATATTTATTAGGGATCGAATCAAAGTTACAAAGTTCTCTAAAAATTTTGTCCTTTCATTTATTCTGTTTATTTTTCCGCAGGATTCTCGTTTTATTAAGGTTCATTGCATGATATGTCCTAGGGTAAAAAAAGGTTAATATTTTGTTCAGTCAATAAACCCTTTTTTTTGAATCAGTACACATTTTCCGACAAGGACTGCTTGTCTCAATTTGTCCCTCAATAAAATAATAAATTTGCATTGAAATTTGAAAATTTCCAGGACTCGGATTTCATATGCGTGACACAGACGCAAGGATGTCAAATGAAGTCCTCTCGTTCATACATATCAATTCCAGCGGGAGAAGTGGAAGATTCGGTTAATTTGTAATCAAGGAAATTGGTGTATTACGAAGGAAATGTTTTCAAGGATAATGCCTTAGATCAGGTGAAGCAGAAAATTGTCATTTTTTTCATTATCACGTGATAATCCTGATGGAGAAAAAAATGTTTGTGATTAGCATCAAATACAGGAGAGATGAAAATAAAAAATATCCTTTCTTAATGAGAACGACAAAAATCTCAAGTGATGTCCTGTTGTGGAACAAGAAAATCTAGGATAATTTATAGTACAAAATAGCCTGCCATTCCTTATATACCTTGTGCTGTGATAATTTATAACCACTAACGTGTGTATCTAAATCTATTTATAGTAACTAAAACCCATCGAAGGTGGTGGTACAGTCAAGATTCGTCCTGAATAGAACATGATAGATTGACGACATCCTTGAGAAACATCCCGAACAAGAAGTGGAAGAAGAAAAAGATAGAGAACAAAATGTGGAGGTAACAGCAAGTGGTACGTATAACCGTATGGTGTCATCAGTACGAACAACAAAAAAGAGGCGATACATTTATCACTTACACCATGAGATACAGATACTGGGTAAGATGGAGTCCTTGATGGAGGACACAGATCCTGTGACGCATTTTTATCGTTTTCATTCTTATCCATTGGTGGTCTTGTCAAGGATTCCTTCCAAAAGCTTTATTACATTCTCGATAAGGATACAAGTGAAACCAGCACGTGAAGAAAGAATCCTTATTTCGATTTTTTTCCCTTCCTCTTACCACCAAAACTTTTATACGTTTCGAATTGTTCAAGGTGTTTCGGATAAGGTAAAAAGGATAATGTTACTAACGTATCGGCATTGGCATTCCAAACACTTTCGGGAACTCATAATAGTTTGATTAAATTACATAACACGAGTTTATCATTTTCTAAACTTGCTTGGAAGATAAAGGATATATGTACCAGCAGAAGAGTATTTTTGTTGAAGGACGATTATCCTGTCAGTGATAGTGTTGGAATCACTTCAATTACACAAACTCCATCTGTGTGGCAAAAGTGCAAGTAAATGAAGGAATTTTGAAACTAGGGAAGAAATGTTACTTTTAATGTCGTCTTAGTTCCTTCAAAGGGATTTTTGTCATAACTAAGGGTTGTGTGCCCCTGTGGCAATGAGGGCAATAGTGAGCCCTCATTACATGCCAGTGCAATTTCATTTAATTATTTAATTAGTACAGAGTGGAAGTTTACGTAAATCTGCATTCCACGATTTTTCCTTCTATTTTTACCACTCCAAATGGGTCTCGTAGGTTTTGAGGGATTTTTCTGGGTTTTTCCGTATCTTAATTTAAATTATTTTGCATACCACGTAGTGGTACCTATGTACAAAAACACACTCACATCCCAACAAACACTATCCCCCTCATTCTCATTGTGGAAGCAATAGAATTTAATGGTTAAACTTTGGTGATAAACAAATATTAACTTCAGACTTTCTTGATTAATAGTAATTAAAAGTTTAATAAGAAACTTCTGCGTAACGTGGTAAAGTTACGTGACATCATACATGTCAACGGAAAATATATATTTTCAGAAACACAAAAATTAAAATACAAGACGTCAGTTGGTTAAACTTTAAATCGTGCATCTCACTGCGTCCGAAAGGTACACCACAGACAACTAATCAGATATCTCATTGCCATGCAACGACTTCAAAACCGGTTTCATTCCCAACAAGCGATGGACCGTGAACCGGGTTCAATGCGAAAGTGTGCTAAAAATGTTTTCTTCCTCACTCATTCAAGCAGTGAACAAATCGGATATAACAAAAGATTGTAGCTATTCTCATATCCTGAAACCTCATTTTTAAATAATGAAATCATAACATTTTCGTTAGAAATAAATTCCCGCAAAAAGGACATCATTAAACTGAAATAAAAGGGTGACAAAACTCGACTCCGATGATGAATGAGCTGTCGACAAAGTCTGCGCCATTGCCATTGGTCCTTGTCGAACCAGTTGTAGCAACATGGCAACAAAAGGAAAAAATAACAGAAAACAGTCAATTTATCAATCAATTAACTAAACAAATTCTTATTGAGTAAAAATGTTGGTAACTTGCCTAATGAGTGGTCATGAGTTATCCGGAAAACATTCATTTTTCTTTCCTTATTAAGAAAAGGACGAAAAGGACGAAAAAATGTTTTCACTGTTTATTATTAAAGTTATTTATTTGCTGTTGGAAGTTGGTTAGATTTATTGTGTCGAGGGAGAATTTTCAAAGGTATGAACTTTTTCCTGTCCTTTTTGTTTTGTTCAAAGGATAATTTCGATTTAAGAAGGTTAGAAAGGTTTCTCTCAAAATTTCGTTTACCTTTGACCAAACTTAGCACGGACTTCATTTTGTTTGGAAGTGGTGTCATCACAGGAAAAAGCAGCAAAGGAAGGAATACAGTCCCAAGGGAAATTTCCTGGTTTTGTAATGTAACGCACGTAATTCCCTTCCACCCGGATGCTAGCTACTGGCAGTGCTGGTGGTGTTAAGTGGGATTTTCTTCATTTTTTCCTTAAGAATAATCTGAAGAAAATTGAAGAAAATGAAGAAAATTCCATTTCCCTTTTGTATTTCCGATTTGTTTGCCCATTGGACAATGGTTCCTCATTTAAAGATGAATGGATATTGATTGTGGGAATTGTGGATTGAATGGAATCATAATTTTCTGTACGAAGAATTCCAACACCTGACGTCGACATGTTTAATTTTTTTTTTTCGAGCAAGCACCAAACTATGATTAAATTTTATTTCTTCAGAAAAACAGACAAACCCATCTTCTTGTTGCACCACCATCTATGATTAATAATTAAAAACGTGTTCGAACTGTTAGATTAGAGATTAATCAACACCACTGCCATCTGTGAATCAATAATTGAAACATGTACAGGGTAAACGTTGGCATGGGAATTGGATTTCTGAATTCAATTTCTTCACAGTAACACACTCGTCTTCACAGCAACGCCATCTGTGAATCAAGAATATAAGGTGCCTTCAGTGTAAACGTTGGTCAGAGAATTGAATTTCTGAATGGAGGAAGTTTTCTGAGCCACCCATGTCTGATTCAGGGTCACCACTGATTTTCACTTCTCCAGAAGAACAAGAATGTCCTCCTTTTCACAGCAGTGCCATCTGTGAATCAAGAATTAAGATATAAACCACCCTCAGTGTAAACGTTAGTTTGAGAATTGAATTTAAATTTTTAAGACCGCCATATTCGATTCAGTGTCAGCATGATTCACTGTCGCTAATTCTGATCAAGAAAATCTTCCTCTTCACGACAGTGCCATCTGTATTTCAATAATTAAAAGTGTCATTGTGTAAACGTTGGTTTGAGAATTGAGTTTCTGAGTAGAGGAAGTTGTTAACAGGGCCACACACGGCCATGCCACTAATTTAACATTCTTCAGAAAATCTTCCTCTTCAGAATAGTGCCATCTGTGTTTCAATAATTAAAAGTGTCATTGTGTAAACGTTGGTTTGAGAATTGAATTTCTGAGTAAAAAAAAGTTTTATGACCGCCATATTGGATATAGTAACGGTATGAATATCACTTGAATTGAAACAATAACTCAAAATAATTTTAAATTGAAAATTCATCATAATCCTGACAAGTAGCATAAATTTCATCCTCTCGAAAATTTGTGAATTTGAAAAATATATCAAATCCTGTGTACGTGTATAACATTAAAGGATAAAATAAAATGGCGGCTTGTTATGCCTGAAGGTAACATGAAATTGAATTCTTTATTATACAACACAGCCATCATTTTACATGGTTTTTGTAAAACATTTTTCTACATATATCAACCACAAATCATTTTGAACACCTTTAGGCGATATCAGGTAAAGAAAATGATTTCATGTAATATATTTTGTTAACATAAAACTAACGAAAAATATCTTAAAGGATATCGACCCAATTTTAAAAAAGGTTTTCTGCACTTTAAGGTTAAGTTTCCGAAACTACTTGGAAACCGTTCAAATTAAGGACGAAACTTTGACTTTCACATTGAATAGCAGGTCGTTAAAGTTTTCGAAAGAAGAAGTTTCGGAGACATTTTCACAAAATCATATTTAAATCATCTACTATTAGTAACATACTTTCAGCACCAAAGAAAAATGGCATAGCTGGGCCATAGTAAAGTGCAGCTTCAGTGATTCCGTTCCACATGTTTGTTCGTTTATGTTTATCTAATCACATAAAACACTTGATATCAATAATATTTAGATAACGATAAGCACTACTAGGGTAACAATAACACATGAATAACTCGAATTTGAAACAAATCACAAGCATATGTCACTTGATTTTCACACAAATCCAAAGTGATAACGATATCACATTGCGTCCGATGGGATATTCGTATTATCTTTAGTTAATGCTGATTCATGAAGGTTCCGAGGTTCCATCATCACTCACGACAACGACAAGCGACAATGCTGTCCAAAATGGCGAACCAAACTAATCAAAATTCCAAATTCGTTTGGCATTCATTTCTAACCCAGCCGTAATCTATTAAACTGATAGGGGTGTAGTGGGGTAAGTGATAATGATAACAAGGGCGTGGATTGACATGACTCAATGATGCACTTGTCAACTTGATCCCTTCAAAAGACATGGACATGTCGTCGAGGGATTTTGTCAGTTTATAATAAACCCATTACCAGAATAAAACTTTTCTTATATAGTATAAAAACAAATATAATACAAAAGTAAAAGTTTCGTTCAACTTTTATTCCAAGGCAGACATCTTGTTTTCTTTCAGGACTCTTTCAGCAATAATATCCCCAAAGGAGTGGCTCAAATTTCATATTTACCCACACAAAACCAAACATTGTGGGTGTGAAATATATTGATTCACGTGGAATTAATACTTTTGGCCGTGGTGATGATTGCCTCAATACAACTTTGACCTTATCGCCATTATCGGGATATGATTGCTTTATCTTAAGTCAAGCTGATATCAGTTATGACACACAACTAGTATATGAAAATACAATATCCGCTTTACCCGAATCAGTCTCAAGGCAATCTGCAATCTGTCAAGTATTATATTACATAACAACAGTATAAGGATAACTTTTTATAAGACATCCATCTTTGGAATGATGATGATGACGATATACAATATGATGGAGATATCAAGCCATGTCACTGTACTCGTTTTTTGATGAGGGATACTTTATGCTTTTATTATGTACTACACTTGATGTGGTTTTACGAACTTTTTAAGTGTCCTTTTAACACGCGAGCCTTCATGTAAAACTTCTTCCCCATTCACTTGTGGCAGAAATAAGGATATTGTGTCAACAAAAACCACAACTGCTAGATATCTATCCCAATGGATTCCCTTTTAGAATTTCAATTAAGTCATGTTTCAAAGTCCAAAACTCACACAGATCCTGATCCTGTACGGATTAATGAAACCGATTTCAGGATAAGAAGCTTAACAGGATACAGACATTCCATACAAAAAACAAAGAAACATTCGACAATCTGATAACCAGGATGCTTGGATCCTGGATTGTCCTCAAACTGGTACCACCATATTATTGGAATTAGAGGAATACAGGAATATTTGTTTAAGGATACCCATCAAGGATACACAGACATTACTGCAGAGTAGGTTAATTTCATTCAGGATAGTTTTGTATGATGACCTTTCGACTCCACAAAAACCGCATTCGTTTGTACAAGTTATCCTGGGAGAATACAAATTTCAGGATATGAAACGTGTGTACGTGTGCTTCGGTTTGTGTGGGTTTCAATGAGTCCTTGTTGTCATATTTGGTCTTATCTTCATTTTTGCACTACTCCAATGCGCATTTATTCTTGATGTCCTTGTTTTGTTATTAACTCAACCAAATTCATTCCCTTCTTTTCGTCCTTTTTTTCTTCTCCTCTTTTCTATTTACGGACATCCTTTTTGAGTTATCCATCAAACTGAAATGATACGATCCCTGAATCAAAAATGTGTACAATGAATTTTAGAAAAGCTTTCAAAAAAACACTATTAGCCTCAACGAATTTGTACGTGATGTGCTATAGTCCTTGGAACGATTACAAAAGGATACCACTTAGCATTTCTCGGTTTTTATTACCACAGGGATTTTATGGCGACTCCTCCTTAAAATTCAAACTTGTTGTATTGTATGAGTCATTATGGATCCTCATAAACTAAAAAGGATATTTTCGGGATGAGTTTGGTGTGTTAAAGTGTGCCTAGCCAGGAGGCTTCAGTGATTCTCAAATTTAAGATTTGTCGAAAAACAGTTGAAGGAGCTATGTCCATTTAAGTGTCGCTTCCAGGGACACTTGGAATTTACAAGGTACTGATTAAAATTACATTTAGGCTCTTGTATGATTCATGATACCTTATAGACTCAAAAGGATATTTTCGGAGTGATTAACATAAATTTTAGTTTGCTCAACCAGGAACCTTCAGTGTCTTTTAAGGACAATTGTCTGTTTCAATCTCATTTGGTATTAATCAGGACTTTGTCATGTATCGTGTATAAGACTTGATACCTTATAAACTCACAAGGATATTTTCAGAGCGAGTGTTGTACGCCAAAATGTCCCCAGCCAGGAGGCTTCAGTGCCTCTCAAACTTGGTATTTCTAGAAAACCAATTAAAGAAGCTATGCCCGTTTTAGAGTTGGTTCCAGGGACAGTTCTCATTTGGTTTTAAACAAGACTTGATATTTTCAGAGTGAGTGTTGTACGCCAAAATGTGCCCTGAGAAGAGTCCTAAGTGATTCACAAATTTGAGGATTTTGGGAAACCATTTAAAGGAGTTACGTCCTTTTTATTATCCCTTCTAGGGACAATTTTCATTTGGCTTTAATCAAGACTCGGAAATTGAAGGATTCCGTCTGAAATCTATAGAGTACTTCGTACTCCCATATCCGGGTTAACCAAGTGCACTATATCCTCCCAGAAAAACTGCAGCACAACAAAATGGCTGCCTATAAAACAACAGGAAGTTCAAGAAAACTCATGATTTTGTGTGGTTTTCCCTCACACGAATTTCGATTTTCCAGACTTCGTTCATTCTTGCCAAAAAGGATATTCCCAATTCAAGTGTAAGTAATACATTTTATTCCCTTCCGCCAATATTGGAAGGACCAAGAGAAAAATCCTTGTGATGCAATTTTTGGTTTTTCTGATTTGACCTTTTTGATTTTGTGCCAATTTCAATTAATTTATTGTCCTTAGAATCCTTCTCATTAAATCCTTGTGGTGAAGAGATCTTTAAATTTCTTCAAGTTTCCACTATGACTATTCCGCTCCAGTTAATTCTAGAAAACATCACAAACACACCGTTCTTTTCAGGACACAGAAGTGCACCTTTTAAAGGTTACCACGCGGAAACGAGTCCGACACAAGGACGTCTATAACGGAATTAAGGATCTGGAAAAGTTTAACAAGAATCACTCAAGGATTTTCATCAAGGCAAGCGTTCATTTTTTATAAATAATTATAATAAGTAAAGCAAATAAATAATCCTTTAAAAGGGATTCTAAAATCAACACGATGTGTAAGCCAATTTTATTTGAGTTCATCTGATTCGCGAGAGAAAAGGATTTTAAATAAAATGGAAATGGCGAATGGTAGATACGAGTACATGGAATAAATTCAAATCGATTTTCAATAAAATAAATAAAAAATTTAATTGAAAATTTATACACAACAAAATATCAGTAGGTGCTAACACTGAAATAGCACAATGTCAGGAATGGCGGCAATAGCGGCAATGGCGGCGTTCAACGTTAAAGCTTATCAGGACATTTTGAAGGTAGCACAATGTGGAAATGTAGGACATGCAGAATGCAAAATTGATGTGGAATAAAAATAAACGGAATTGGATTGAATCCTGTTTCCAATTAAAAATAAACGGAAGTTGTAAAAATAAGGATTTCATTTCATTTTTTCCTGATTCAAACAAATCCAATTGATAATGGCGGCGGCTTTCATCGATTTGTATATCCTTGAACGGAAGATATCTGTATCCTTTCACAGCATGTCATCGGCACACTTTCGAGGTGGTGTATCCTATTATCCTTTGTGTATCCATATTTTCCGTGGCGGTTTTCTAGCTCTAACAAGCTGGAAAAAGGAACCCCGTGGGTCCTGGTGTTATGAACACATATTCAATTTCTTTCATTTATATAAAATTTTATTGAAGTCATATTGATTTTCGTCCTGGCAACAAAACGTCACTATGCAATTTGTCAAATTATCCTTTTGTCTCGTCATTAGCGCACGACAGAAAAAAATTTCAAAAAAAGGACGAATTCATCCCGAATTACTTATTACAGGAAGTTGAGTATGTAATGATTCAACTCATTCCGCCGTCTATTTCCACTTCCGGTCGATTTCAGAAATGCACAGTTAACTCTGATATGCAAATTGGAATGACTTTGTCGAGGACATCAAGGATAGCAAGGATATTGTGATGTTGTTCATGATGACAACGATGACGATGAGGATGATGCTGAGGGATAAAAAAAAATGTGGAACGTTGATTTCACTTTGTCCCACGGTATTTGCAAGGACAAGGACTTCAAGAACCACAAGACTTCAGGATTACAAGGACGAGACTGAGAATTGTGTCTAGGGACAGAATGTGCTGTGATGGTTGCAATTAGTCTCTACTTTCCCCGGTCGTCCTTCGTCGCTGGAAATGAATGCTAATTTAGTCTCTAGTCCTGAGTCCTTAAAAATCGCTCAAAAATTCATGAATTGCATGAAAAATTTGTGCCTTAAAGGGACTTTTCGATTTTTCTAACTCTATCAAATTGACAGCAAACTAAAAACCACATCAAGTTGAATTAAGGAATTATCCTTTCGTGTGTCCCCCAACACCGACCACCCACACAAGTCGAATTGAAAAGGACGACAAAATAAGCACATCTTTGACTTTATGTCATTAAGTAAACGTGGCACGTACCATTTCGGTTTATCTCTTTAAAATTTGATCCAAAACGATTGGGTTGAAGCTAAACAGAATCTTATCCCTAATAAATACTCCCTCATTTACAAGAGACTTGGCCTCATGGAGTTAGTATTCAAATGAACAAAAAAAGGATAAACGACATCGAACTGTGTAAGGAATATTAAAACTTACTTTAATGCTATTAAATTTTCATTGACTCTGTTAATTAATTAGGGATAAATCATCATCCTTCATCATGAACATTGTCCACCATTATCAAGAGGATGTTGAACGATACTTAATCCTTAAGACAAGCACCTGGAAATCAATTAAAATTTTAATAGCTCCAAGGATGGATTTGTTGCCTTCGTCCTGATTTACTGATTTTGTTCATTTTTTTACCCCATTTTGATATTTTCCATTAATTTTAAATTAATTACGAATAATTTTATTAATTCTATTTTAACTCACTTCAACCGAACAGCCACTAACGAGGACTATCCAAGTTGAAACGAAATATTCTCTTTTGCTCATTAATGAATTTTCTGATCAACTAACAATGTCCTGCAATATCCTTCGTTCTTAATTACGAAAATAATCACTGAGTTCATATTGATTTAATTTCGTCCTTTTCACTTTCTTCCAGTAATTTGGAGGAATTGGGTGTGACACTTATAACCAATCAATGACCAATGACCGGTTTCTTTCAAATTTCGATACTCAATCCCTTCCACTACACTTGCAGCTTCACATGACAAGTGAAACTCTTTCCTATTCTTCCTCTTCCTCCTTCGCAGTCAATTTTTTAGCAAACAAAATTCTTGACACATTGAAAACCAGTTTTTCACATTTTGCGCACCAGACCAGACCGCCACGAACGTTAATTTTTTAATTAGAACCTTAACCAAGTTACCTTAACTAAATGAAAACGCTGTCAAACTTGGATACGTACCTGAAAAGAAATTTTAAAAAATTAATAAATTAAAAAATAATTTTTGCATTAAGTTTTAGTTGGAATATTTTTAAAATTCTTTTAAATATAAAAGTTTTAGTTTCAGTAACGAAACATTTTTATTAAATTTGTGGAGAGAAATTTCATTTACAATTTCAAGAAGTGGATTATTTTTGAAAAGGTTAAACTAAAAACTACTTGGTTGTCTGCTATTCATGGGGTATTTTTTTCTAAATAAAAAAACATATAGTTAAATTAAAAACAAACTTTTTTCGCATTTTATTAATTCAATTACAAGGAAAAAGTTTTGATTTCGGGGATTCCCGGCATTTGAAAGTTTCAAGAACTTTTACAAACATTTCCAACGCAATGCACTTGAATGGGAAAATTTATTTTTATATCTATTGCTTTTTAAAACTTAAAAAATATTTTGTTTTTATTTTGAAAAAGTTCAAAACCTTTTCCGAAAAATTGTATTTATGAAATTTCAGTGTGGATGAAAGGACTTTCATTCAACAAAAATCTTATATGATGCTTTCTAGTGTGGACACGCGATTCAAGGATTAAAGGATGAATCCTGAAATGCGCTAGTTAAAAAGTTATACCCCCAGGGAAAACAAAAAACGGACTTTATTTGATAGTTACGCGGTTGGGATTGCATGATGCATGCAAATTGGGAAAACCCTTGAACGGATCCCGTTTTTCCCAGGATAACGTGAATTATGCATATTTCAAAGGACACGCATATTCAAATATGAGTGAAATATGCAAATTCTGGTTATGGTTTGTACAGAGTTGCAGAAACCGGACAACAGGATTTCGTGGAACAAAAATCATGTATTAATTCTAAGACTCGAAGGATTAAGGACGATTCAAAATAAAAATGAAATAAAAACTTTTAATTATCCTGCCTTTAACTGCAAGTTGTAGATGGCATTTGAAGCGTTAGATATTGAATTAAATTCAGAAATGCCTCCAGGACCTCCAAAGTTTTATCGTTTTTTTGAAATCCATATCAGAAACAGAAACTTTGTTGATCAGATAATTTTGTAATTAAGAATTTTTTCCAACTTATTTTCCTGTTTTAAGTAAAATTCCTTTTTCGCGTTTTTATGTGGTTATTAATTTTTTACACAAATTTCTTTATTTGGAAATTCCACCAAAAATTCTACAAAAAGATTCCAACGAAATTGTGGGCGAAAAAATGATATTAAATTTTATGGAAATTATTTCATTTCCCGCGATGCTCACAAAAGGACACATCATAAATCCAAGGATACACAGCCGGGAAATGCAGTTGGAATGCCAGGATTTTACATATTGATAATAATTTTACAAAGGATCGTGCTTTCAGCGAAAGCTTGTCTTCAAGGAAATTCCATTCCTCAACACAGACCAAGATGAAAACCCTCCCAGAGGTCCTAGAATTTAACAGTAGGTATAACTGAATTTTTTTCGATTGACAGGATCATTGAAAGAATTATGGTTCATCTGAGTCCTGCCACAAATAAGAGTTCAAACAAAATTCTGCTTTCCCCTTATTGAATCAATAAAAGGATATGTACGATTCCTTGAAATCCATAGAACAAATAAAAAATATTTTGTTTAAATAGCAAGAAGAAAATTGGATAAAACAATATTCCAGGATACATAGAAACCAGAACATGATGAGATTCATGACATTTTGTTGTCCTGGCACAACATATATTTTGTTGAATTTTGATCCAATCAAACAAAATCGTATTGGGAATTTGAAAGGATCCACCAGGATGCAGGACGATTCCACGAGTGTTAATTCAATAAATCGAAAATTCTACATGATTTGAGTAGAAGGACATTTTGATCCTGATTTTAGAATTCATGTCTGTGGTTGAAATCACAAAATTTATAAACTTGTCAAGATGAAATAAATCAAAATCCACAAGTTCCACAAATGAAGAGCTGTAACAAATTTAATGTCTGTTTGGTTATAGGATTTTATTGAAATGTACCTGTGGCATAGGCTGGTTCCACTTCCTCTTCCGAGTGTATTTGTGGTGGTGGCACAACTGGAATAGGAACCGGAATCGGTAATCGTTCGTAATGCATGCATTCATGGTAACTAATTCCACTGGGTCCACCCATCATATCAGCAAGGACACTATTACGTCCACCACCACCACTACTGCCACTACCACCGCTGATAACACCTCCACCACCACCACCACCACCACCTCCTCCTCCTCCTCCTCCACCACCACCTACACAATCTCCACCGCTACCACCGCGACCACCAGTCAAACCCATACTTGTCCCACCACTACCACCGCTGACACATCCGCCAGGACTTGAACCAGAACCAGATCCATGACCAGAACCACCAGCAGATCCAGGACGTGAGCTAGTCAGTCCCATAGCCGAATGTGGTGGAGTCACCGAAGCTGTTGTCTGCATATAATGATGCGTGTACGGATGTGGATGTGGTACATCATAATCTCCTGTATCAGGTAAACCAACAATCATTCCACTTCCACTACTACTCCCTCCACCACCACTACCACCACTTCCACCAATTCCACCTCCACTACCACTGCCCGAACTTCCAGGACCGCCTCTCAACGATGCACCACGTGTTAATGTGTTATTTGCTGATTGAATTGATGATACAGTTGCACCACGGCATAGGATATCCGATAATTGATTTGCCTGTATGCCAAAATCAAAATCATAGGACTATATCAAAATTTATAGCATCCGTGATTTCAAATATTATTCATGTTGCTGAATTATGGACGAAATGTGGATAATGTTCTTGATGGCTAAATACAAAACTCAAACAAACGTGATGTTACAATCTAATTTCATTGCCATGCATTTGTTAATAACAATAATAATAGTAATCAGTGCTTGAGGTATTCATTCAAATTCTTAAAAATAAAATAGGAGCATTCACAAAATCAAAGGAAGGAAAAAATATTTTTGCACTCGCCAGTCAAACCGGTTTCACCATGTTCACCATGAAGCATTAAGCTATGACTATCTTGATTGAAATTGATAACGAATAACGTCTGGTGTCACGTAACCACTTGTGAGTCAATCCGCTGAATTCATTGAGTCAATATTGTCATCAAGCAAACCCTAGTCACATTTATTTACCCTCAAGGGAGTAAGAGTTACCACCCTCCTCCTCCTCCACTCTCCAAGGAAAATTTAATGTCGCCAAGACAGGAAATTGTTGGAATTTTTCAAAAACTAATTAGGTTGCTTAGAACCTACAAGTAACAAGATTTACGTGCCTGTTTTTGGGTTTTAATTTATACCCCCAAGCAGTGGGGGAGAAAACTTTAAAATGGTGGCGCCATAAATGCGAATGGAACAAAAACAGAAAACTTCCCAGTAAAGAATTTATTTATGACGTCGAGCGCAATTGAACGATTAAAAGAGAAAAATTTATTTTTCCAACTTTCTCCACACTTCCGCACCTTGACGTACCTTTTGAAACCTTCGAATTTATTTGTTTTTCCCCCGAAACTACATGCTGCTGTACTTGTGCCTTTGACAGTTAATTAAATCGAATTTTACAAAAAATCGATTATGTCTGATCGGTTTGGTTTTGATCTGAAAAGGTTCACCCTTTCGGGTAGAACCCTTTCAAACCACACGTATCATATAACATACACACAATACACAATCAATTTCATTTGAGATATCCTTAAGGAATAGAGTAATTGAAAGGATAACAATAACTGGATACATTTTCGTATCAAATGACATTTCCAAAAGGTTTATTTGTGAGGTTTGTTGTTAATGAGGGTTTCTGTGTTCGGGACAATTCCTTAAATTGATTGGGTTTCATTTACATCCACAGGGCAGTCATAATTCATTTCGAATCGTAATGAATTGGTTCGCCTGCATCTATGCTACATGGCGAACTGCAATTTCATTTGCAGATTGGAGAAGTCATTACCCCGCTTTTTCTCTATCAAATATATGTGAGCAAATTTTTCCGCAACGTTTTCTTTTGCTTGTGTTTGTGCAACGACGTTATTTTTCATTATTTGTTTTCTGCATTTCCGAACTATCAAAATTTCAATGTGGAGTTTTATAACTTACAAACGTACAAATAAATAATAATCAAACAATATGTTAATTATGAGAATCAACACAAAATGTTGATGTTACTCGGAAAAGGATTCTCCAAACAATAACAAAATCATAAATCTCTTGTATGATTTAACAATACAAAATTGTATGTAGTTAACATGCATTAAAAGTTTGAAATGTTTGTTCTGCTATAAAAGCAGATAATTATAACCGGAATAGAATTGTACGGTACACCGTCAGATGCCGCATCATTGACACAAACACGAATAAAGTTTTAATACGAAGGGAAGGGTGAAAACTTCTTAATTCCATGCATATCTCATACACATAAATAATACCAAAATTTTCACATAAAGAGAAAACTTTTTAACTGCTATTTACAACCCTTAAATGCAAACGTTCAAAATTATCTCGAATGGGATTTTCCAGGATTATACGTATAAGGAGTTTTGTCGGAATCGAACCATCAAAATTTATTTGGAATTTTTCGGAGACACACACACACATGATAACAAAATGACGCCATCTTCTTTAAGGATATTTTAATTAATTGAATTTTGGTATTAATTTTAATTAATGAATATGATTTTGGCAAACATACAAAAACACACCAAGCACGTCCTTCAAACCGAAATGAAACCGATTTAACTTGGAAAAATTGCGCTCGAATATTTAAACTTAAGTGAAAAATGTAATTTTAGTAAAATATATAACATAAAATTGTATCAAGCATCATTAACATGCTAAACACACCAAAAATTTTCGTCCTGAGAGAATAGAAATGTCAGAATTTCACCAGAGCATATACTTTTTTGGGTAATTTTTGCTTCTCAAAATTAATTTTCGTCCTTTCGGAAAGGATATAATGTGATGTCATCTGGTTGTAGGAAGTGTATTTTCTTAAAATTACTTTTTTCTTATCGTCCTTTTTTTCGTAACGATTTTAAGTGCTTCTCTAAGTAACTTTGTGTCCAGGACATTCTTGCTAATGGACGCAACAACAATTTATGAAGTTAACAATCGAGCAATATCAGGTGCTAACACACTTGATATTGAATTTAATATTGAATCGAAGTGAAATTCTATTTTCCACAGGACTCTTGTTGTAATGGATGCACTTTCACTTCGAGTTGTGTAACAAATAAAATTTACTTTAAGGACATGAAAATTTTAAGCCACGTGCCAAGTGTAAATTTGTATGTGTGTGGGTGTGTGTGTGTGTCATGTTCAATAAATCCTTATAAATTCCAGTTCAATGACAATTTTCCTTGGAATTGAGACATTGCACTTTCCAACCCATGAACATTTTATCACAAAGTTCAGTGCATTCGAAGTGAATTTATCTTGTGGAAGCCATAAGGAATCCTTTCACGATGCAATAAAGTTTAACTCGTCCTTAGAATTCATTGAACTGAAATTTTGTTTTCATTTTACGAGTAGAAGTAGTAAAAATAATTTTATATAATAAACTTATCAACCATTTTGCAGTCGGAAGGATATTTTATTTGATTTATATGAAAATGTGAAATATTCCTTTATGACGTGAAAATTCATTATTGAAATATTGAAATATTGAAATATGAATAAAAAGGATACAATCAAATATCTTCGATTACACTCGAATCAACCTTTAATTTCAAGGCAAAGCAAGGATATCTTTGTGAATATGGGATGAATCCTTTGAACACAAGCCTAATATCACCATAAAAAATCACATTCAATTTTCATCCTTGAACGAATGAATTTTCATCCTTTATCCATTTTCTTTTCTTAAGACAGTTTCGATCGTATTCAATGGAGGAAACCTTTAAATCCTGAAGAATTCTTGTTTCAAAAAGAAAATAAAAAAAAAGGATCAAACAGGACATTCGGAAAATTTGAATTCTACCATTTGGAAAATTTTTGTCGATTCTATAAATTTGAATCAGAAATTCAAGCCTTCCAATATTGAATATCACAAATTTACGACCATTAAGGATAATACAACATGACTACCATACATTCATTCACACACGGACACACACACACACATGTGTCTTACACTCAATGAGGCACATGAAATGGGGGCACAAGGATGCATGCAAATATCCTGTAAACATGAACAATTTGTGTGTGTCTTATATGGCTTGTAAGACGTTCCCATTGCAACATTTTGTTGCTTATGGTCGGTCATACATACAAAATGGCTGCCTAATATCCTTAAAAGCATTTGTATCCTTGGGTAGTTCTCCAGAAGTAAATAATAGTTGGCTTAGCATGGATTTGTAACATCTTCATTTTCCCAGGACCAATCACACAATTGCAAGGATTCGTTTGAGTTGTCAATAACTAAATGGAAAAGGATACATTCTTGTTTAAGGACATTGTATTGAAATTCATCATTCAAATGTCAAATATTTTTCAACCAAATTCAAACTGCAGTTCGCTCCGGACGATTTGATGTCCTTTTTGATGGACATCCTTTTATGGTCCTTCCCATCCTCCATTTTCAATTGCTCATAGAATTTTCATGATGTCTCAAAGGATTTTTCCATAATTTCCCTTCATATCTTGTCCTTGAATAAAGTTTTTCCTTATTTTGATAAGAAAAGTTCCGGGGCATGAAACATTTTTCTATTCCTTTTTCCAGGACGAAGGAATGGTTGAATTTTATCTGTTCATGTTTAAGTGACGTTTTGATTCGAATGATGAAGAGTGTAGAATCTACTTTTCTCTACGGCAATTGTACCTTCTAGAAACTTCTTTTGATAAGAATCCTTTGTAGACAAAAGGTTCCAGGAAAAATATTTTTATTCAATTTTCCAAAAAGGGAAAATGTGATAAAATCTCAACAACAGAAAAAGAAAAAAATTTGTATCAAAGAATTTTCCAAATTTTCCATATCACATGGTGAAGCCATCAAATTGTTTTTCTTCTTTTTCATATTGTATATATAATACTCCTCTACTTCACTTCAATGGAATCAGTTGCTCTACACAATTCGTCAATGATGTGAATAACGAATACAAAAATATGAAAAGTGAATAATTTCCGAATTTTCCAGGACACAAAAGGAAAATTGATTGAAGATTTCCAAGGTACTCTTTTCAAGGAAAATAGGAAAATAATTCTCTGACGACGAGACGAGGACGAAGACGTGGATGTCGTCCTTTGGAAAAATCGAAAATAGTTCGAAGAAAAATAAGGAAATTTCCGAACGTTCGGGAATATCAAAATGGCGTCTTCATTACCGTTTGAGCGATAAATTTGTCACTCATTTTTCTTTGACAGATTTTCCAGTCTTTTCTCTTGTGAAAATCATTTTCAAAATGAATCGCTTTGTGTTGTGGAAAAATTGGAAATTTTATTTACTGCAGCAGAGAAATTTACTGGAAGATATTTTGCATCGCGTCATGATTGAGGAGAACTCATTAGTGCGAGATGCTACCGATCAGGTTTCGATTGAGATTCAGTCTTTTTTCTTCAGTCGATGTCAATGACTTGCTGGGGAAATTTCTCTCCTCTTCAGCGTCTTGTGACTTTTCATTCACATGAACATTTTAGCAGATGCACAATTTTGCTTGGCTGATGCACAATTTTCTTTAGCAAATACTCAGCAATCATAGCACAATTTTGAAACAGATGATCAAGTTCTGAGAGCTCTTTGACTCACAACTCGTAGTTGCTTGGTGGGAATAAATCTTCATCTTCTGGCAATAAGGATATGAACAAGAGGTATCTTTCAAATTGACGTTGTGTATGAAATTGTTTTGTAGCTAAAAATAAAAATATCACATAAATTATAAGAATTATTGACATGTTTTCGTTCCATCGAATACTATCTTTAAAATTTCTAACAAATAAGAAATTTTCTGCTGTTCCAAGCGTTACAACAAACTAACAACGAAGACATCTTTCATACTTTCATGTCTTCTTAGAAACAAATAAATTATAATCAACCCTTTTATTGTTGAGAAGAAAGTAACACAGAAAGAAAATTTATTGTACACAAAAGTTAAAAGACGCCATAAACAGAAACAGAAACAGAAACAGAAAAAGACACATAGAAATATATTTATATACGTATGGGGGAAAGGGTGGCAGCACTAGGGGTTTGTGTAAAATAGGGATGAGGAATAAAGTTTTCTTTTTAACTTCAGTGTGTCAACATTTTATGTATAGTCAACACAATTTAAAATGTTGACAGTATTGTGAAGCCCTAAGGAGCATTGAAGATCCTTGTTGATTATGAGTGTTTGAGATTGTGAAATGTTTCCTTGTTTCGTTTTTTCTCTCACTTCTCTATACCTTTATTATGTTGAGAAATAAGTTTAAAATCGTGAATCCAAGTGATGGATTCGTTCTAAATTCGTTTCTTTAACATCTGCTCTACAAAAGTACGCCTCAAGTGAACATCAATTCACCGAAGGACACATTTTAACTCTTACTTCTTCTTTGTAGAATACATCACAAAGGACATGAGATTTTCATAATGGAATAGTGATGCTTTTACATTTGCATTAGTGACTCAACATTTTATACATTTTTAAAAAAAAGTTTTCAAATGAAATTAAGGAACCGAGCTTATACGAGTATGTGGTTTTCTGAGGTTGATATCGATTGTTACATTCCAGTTGACTTGTCGTAATGCATAGTCATTCATTAAAACTACACCGTAATGTACACATCCTAATTATACGAAAATTAACCATTGAAACTTGTGTCCTTTCACGTAACATTGTAGAACATATAACATCAAGCCTGTATGTTGTATAGAGCCGCAACAAAGTATAGCAACTTCAATTTAGTATGTGGTTATCAAGAGGGACACATTTCCACAACAAACTTACACGTCTACAGACACAAACAAAAATAGAATCCTCGGGTTTCTGTTGGGATACACAGAAATGTCACGTAATATACGCATTTTGGATAAAGTCACATGATATAGTCATGCATTAAGTAGAAGTTTACAAATTTGTTTAGTGAATAATTAATTCTATTGCCAACGTCGATGAGGTTAAACTTTAGTCAATTTGTTGAATTTTGTTGGATGTCTGATATACCGATTAAGTAATTATCCTCAACCTTGTTTGGTTGTTTTCAATGTCATGTGCTACTGTTTCGATGAAGTTTGTGATACTAATTAATGAAAATTTATTTAAAAAATAAAAATAATCAAACAAAAATCACAAACGCAAAAATGAATGAAGGAAAACGAAAGAATCGAAAGAAACCAACGCACACGCCAGTACACAAAAGCACACACACCCGAAAACACGAATGTTGTGTGTACAACAAAATTATCTCTCATCACAAAAACACTGAGTCGCTTCAGAGAAACTTCTCTCAATTGATTCGCTGAAAATTTATTTACTTAAAAACATCAAAATAATTTTGTTGAATATTTTACCCAAGCACTGATAGAAATTTTTAATAAAATTTTTAATTAACAAAAAAATTACTCTACTACACAGTGAAGAGTTGAAAGGAAATATTGATGATTGATTGATTGATTGAATTGTGAGAGAAAAAGTTGATTAGGATTGAAAAAGAAATTGATGTGCATTTCGTCCATAATCGCGATTATCAAAAAACATTGGTTACATTACCTGTGGACTGTCGAGACGATCCAGTGATGCTCTTCTCGAATAATCATCAGATGACATCATTGATTGTGATGCGATTTGTTGCAATTGTGACTGTTGACATTGTGATGGTGGTGGTGGCTGTAATGGTGGACTAATTGATTGACAAGGACTATCTGGACATGGACTATGACAAGGACTACTGCAACGACTCCGACATGTTGGACTGTAACATGTAGTTGTTGGTGGTGGCGGCTCCGATTGTGGGACAGTATTTACAGGAACCGATGTGCATTGGGTATTGCGTCGTGGTGATCGGCCACGATCAACTGTTGTCGCACTCCAATAGCCCCAAGCCATGTTTTATTTATTTATTAAGTTATTTGTTATAATTATTCACTTTTTCAATTTCAATTTATTTCACTCTTATGTCACTCAATTTAGTAGTCTAGAAAAAATTTTATTTTACAAACGTGTTCTCTATGTTCACAGTTCTATGGTTTGTCTAACACTAAGTTCTACTACTTTATAATATCCTCGATGAAGGCTCCAATGATTCTGTTTTATATATAGTAACAAAATCTCTTATACATATATGTATATCATATACAACGTACAGGACATTTTTACAAATACAAACTCTCAAAGCGCATCGAGTACTGTCTCTTTTTCTTTTTGAATTTAAACATAAAAGGATCATCTAAATATCCTTTTCTCACTTAACATTCTAATGAGTTTGACACTTCCTTCCTGAGTCTCTCTCAAAAACCAGGATAAACACTTTCCTTTAGCGATAAACCGCTGTCATTTAAATGTTTAGATAGATTTCGTCCTTACAAAGGCCAGGAATCAAGGAATACATGAATCCATGAATCCATGAATCTTAGAATCAAGGAATCAAGAAATGCAGGAATGATTTTCTCTCTCCCTTTAGTATCCTTTTTATTATGATAAAAACTACAACACAACCAGAAAGAACTATCACTTCACATTCAATGCTGTTCAACCTTGCAGGCACAAGCAAGGGTATATAGAATGCATTTTCATACTACTTCCAGTTCTAGGATAGTTCGAACAGGATAACGGATAAACAAACATACTGTCATGGAAATAGAAAGAAAAAATATATAAAACACAAATCCCGGAAGTATCCACAATTCTGCAATCCACCTAAAGGGCTAGTGATCTTTTCTCTATGTCCTTTTTATTATGTCGTAAAAGACTTGAAGGATAACACTTTGAATGCTTATACTCTATCATCTCTAGAGAATAATCAGAAAAAAATTCTGTTAGGATAAAGCATGAATTGTAGAAGCCATTTTATTTTGCTTTCATGTTTTTAATTACTTTCCCTCAAACCATTTATAATAGAAGACAAGTTTATTCAAGAGTTCCACATGAGTTCCACAAAGATTCCACAAGAAATCCGCAACGCAACACTATCATATTGAATTGGATAACTTTACATGATTCACAAGGATCTTCTCCAGTGACCGGGTCCATTGGCTTATTTACTACAAAATTGTTATTTGAATTCCTTACCTAAAGCTATATTGTACGAAACAAAAGATGAACGACATTTTGAAAACTAAGCTAAACTAACAAACATGAAAATTTTCTTATCAAACTCTTCAATGCCCTTAAGCTTTAAAGTCACAGCACAAGTTCATTTTATGAGAGCAGAAATAAAACTACAAAATGTATGTGTTTCATTGCTTTGGGGCAACAGATATTAAGAATTCTTAAAGTTAATAGCTACTTGTGGTGGGTTTGTTTGTTAAGGAAGTGATGTGACATCAAAATTTTTCACATTACATTCGAATCAGTAGGTAAAACTAATTAATTTCCACATTAGCATTACGTTAAAACACTCTATAGAGTACTTGTACTTGTAATGATGAAATCTCAATGTTTCAGAAAAACTTGTCAACATTTTGACAATTCTCGGTGTCTTCTCTTTGTGCGGATCTTCGTAAACTTTTTCTGTCTCTCTCTAGCTTGTGCAAATAGTTTTACAGATTTTGTTAGAAACTTTTGGTTGTATCCCAGTCACGAAAAGGTATTATTTCAATCAACTGATTTTGTCATTCTTCAATTGTCAAAATTGACCCAGAAAAAGGTTAAAAACTTTTACCACAAACATTAACCAGTGTCGGTGGTGAAAATCATGACTTAATCCTTGCAAGCGGATTCTCATATCTTCTTAACCCACGGAATTTGATAGGGAGAAAAATAAGAAGAAAAAGTAAAGTTACGCCCTGCCGGAATTGAAGCTTTCAGCACAAGATAAACCCTAATACCACAAAAAATCCACCCTTCATTCAAAGGATCCCGGGAAAATCCTGAATTTCATTCTTTATTTTTTTCTTTTTAAAGTCGACATAATCAAACCAAAATCCAACAAAATTCGCTTCCATAACGAAATTGAATGTCGTCAATCATAGGCATGTCATCCTTAGGCAGTCATACCTTAAAGGATAAGAAATTCTAAAGGGGAAATAGGATGAAATTTAAATAAGGACTAACCGACAAAAAAAAACTTCATTTTCAAGTATAGAAGGAAAGCCTAATAAAAACCTAATCCAAACCATTAGGCATGTGTTCACATGTCCTTGTTGGGAAAATCTTATTAACTCAACAGTTTTCAGTTTTGTGTCAATGGCATTTTGGTTGTATGTATTAAGGACATGTGTGGATATAGTGGGGAGACACATAAGAGGTTTAATGTGTCTTGGGGAAAAAAATTCCTCCATTCCTCCTGGCCTCAAAAGTTCAGTGGAGCTAAAATAATGACAAACGCACCAAAATGAAAATGAGTGGGTCAACGTGGAAAAAAATTTATTTAAAATTAAACCTTTTTTTTTTTTTTGAAAACCTACCCTGCCCGGACAATGTACCTTTTAATAAATTACCTTTTTCGAACCCCATCTTTTGTGCCCATATCCTTTTGTACCTTTTGTTCAATTGGTGTAAAAAGCAAACATTTTACACCAAGAAATACCAACACACAAATAAGAAGGATGCCAAATATCCTTCCACAACGGGATAGCGACTCTCTGGAGTCGGAAAAACGTATCCACGTGTCTTCTTCTTTTTGTTGCAAAAGGATACTTTTTATATGAATTTTTTGGGATGTTTCAAACCGGATCTTCTAAATTAGACGAACTTTCTCTCACCCTCTCATCACATCGTCAACACACACACACAAACACAAACAACTAAATTAATAAAAAAAATATCCTTCGTCCTTTCCCTTCAACCAAAAATTGATTCGTGAATATTAACAAGGATTAATGGGCAAATCCTGTAACAAGGAGAACGTGAAAAATTATCAAATTTAATTACATGACAGAGATTAAATGTTAAATTAATAACGCGGTTACAAGGATCTGTTTGTTCCCGTATGTGTGTATATGCAGGGTTGTGTTTGTTTGTTTTTGCACAACGACGATTGCAGGAAGTTGATGAAAATATTAAATGAAAATTTTGTAAGGATAAACGGGGATTTCCCTTTTTTCGAGGGATATTTCCATGAAATTGACGAATTTATTTTTCTTTCCTCGAGCAAAAGTTTAGACGCACACAAACATGAGTTAATGGTAATGTGTCCTTAAAAAGGATGTTAATTAACTTTTAAATTGTCGTTTATTCCTGAGGGTTAAAAACTGGACGTTACCATTTATGGCCACAGTGATTCGAGTCGCAACTGTTAGGAGTTGGAAAAAAAAGGATTCTTCTTGGAAGGACATTTTAATTTGTTAACGTGAAAATGTCCGTACATATTGTGGTAACTTTTAACTTTATTTTGATTTTTTGTTTTTGTGAAAATTATGATTATAAAGACTGCAGGATATTAAAAATCAAAGGGATTTCGTTAATATAATATATTATCTCGTATATAACTGAAGGGATCAGCACAATATAAATTTTTAACAAAATGGCAGCTTGTTGAAAAATTTCAATTTTCGATCAAAATAAAAGAACTCAAAATTAAATTTGCAAAATGGAAAACATTCATCGACGAGAAAGAAGGATTGGTCAACTGGTAAAAAATTTGGGATTGATTGGTAGATCCAGTTCCGAGAAAACTCGTTCAACGACTTTGGAACTCACAAACAAGCACCACATACACATGCGTGCGTGTAACTGCGAGAATACTTGTCAGATTGACTTGAAATTTTCTGTGTATATACATGAATATATGTGTTTGAAACTTTAAACCCATTTCAAAAAATCACAAATTCACGAAAACATTTTTTATTGATTTTCCACCATGATGTTTTCAGGATAATTAAAATTTGGTCATGTAAAAGTGCGACACGTGCAATTGACAAAAATTTGCTGGCACAAAATTAGCCACACATTTTAATGAATTTCATTGAAAATTGTTTTTGAAATTCACCCTCATATTTTTTGTGTTTTGTGTGAATTCCACCCTCATTTTTTTTTATTAACACGGATCCATTCAAAATTGTATTCAGTCATGCAAAAGTTTTAATTTTCAATTCAGGATTACATGACCGGAATCCGGAAGAGGGAAAATTTTAAAATGAAATTTTGTGAAAATGCAGAAACAGACAATTTTCAAAAATAAACAAATAATTCATTTTGATTGTATTGTATTGTTTTAGGGGAGTTTTGTTTATTCGGAGGGTTGATGGATGAATTTCTTGTCTTTGATGATTTCTGTTTGTTTTATCTTATGTACTTGGCACATTCACAGAATTCAGGATCATCAAGATGATGAGGGAATTGTTGATTATTACCAACTTGAGACAAGGCAAACAATTTCTAAAATTTCTTGTATCCTCTAATTCAAGTTCAAATTGAAGTCATTATCCTGATAGGAACCTTTATCCCAACATCCATATTGATTGATCCATTACACGAATTTTTTCCATCAAACATCTGGGAACGAAGTGTTTCATATCCAGTTTAATATGGTTGTGATAAGGATACACTGTTGAAGGATATGATGGATGACCTAAGCTTCTTGTTCTTAAATTACATGACTCTGGTGGAACATTTTGACTTTTAGGAATCCTTTTGTCAATTTCACTGTCTCACTTGATCGTTTCCTGTGCAAGGAAATGCGACAAATTGAATCGTGATGAGGTGCCGATGATGATGATGACGATGATGATGATGATGATCACCTTTTATGGCAGTCGTCATAAGAAAAAGGCTTAATTTCCGTTTCACTTAACTACGGAAATCGAATTTTCGACAACAAAGGGTTCTCAACGTTAAAAAATAATGCCGACATAAAAGCCGAACATATTGAAGGGCACTTCCAACAATGTCATAGTTCTAAAGTGTTAACCTATTCTCAGTTTTGTATGATTCCATTGTGGTTATACTCGTATCATCTGCTATACAACCCAAGGAGTACATTCCACATTCGGATCTTAAAATATGAAATATGAAAAATGTAAGAGAGGGAACAGGTGTTTCGTTATTTGCAGCCGAATTCACACCTAAAATAGCATCCACACACAAACCATCTGGAAAACATAAGTTCGGGTATATGGATTTATGATGATGATAGAAGATACAGGTATACACCACCTCTGAATTGTGTGAATTGTGTTCGTGCTATTGTCATAGATGTGGAGGATGCTCTTATCAGTACACTCGAGGGAAGAGCAAGAGTTCATAGCGTTTTTTATTTCATGAGAAGGTATCTTCATCGACTACACATGATACAAAAATATAATATCAGTATTCAAAAGTATACTTTATTATATAACGCTGTGATGATAACAAACAACCAACAACAACAGCAAAAAAATATATATCCACATATTCTTTACAACATCGTTTTTCGGGGATATGAAGGTGATTCTACCTCATTTGGGAATTCAGTTCTTCCAAACGCAACCAGACGTTAGACGTTGAACTTCTTAAAGAAGATACTTAATTAAAAAGAAGAGTATTTCATGGAAGATTGAATTTGTTTCTTTGTTGTTGAATTTCTTGAATTTATGATCATACAAAGTACATACTTTCAACTTGAACAAGTACTTTTCAATTATGATGTTGTATAAAATGTGAAAATACTTGTAAAGTTCAAGTATTAGTTATGGGAAATATGACAAACTTTTACAACAATCACCAGTCAGTCGGTTAATCATGAAGTCTTTTATGTCATTTTCATTTTAGGACACACTCGAAATTTCCAATGGAAAAATCTGGACAAGTGCGATTCGGATCCACACATGTAGGAGTTCCGTACCAACGTACAAAAAAAACTTTTGTTTTTTATGATTTGTTTTTGCAGCGGCCATCATAGTACACACTTTGTGAAAATTTGAAGTATCTATCTATTATGGTTCAAGCGATACAGTCCTGTGACAAACGGACGAAAAGCGAATTCATACATTTTGTTAATAGTGGCGACAAGTAGATGTCGTTAAACATGAAATGTACAAATTGAGACATCGTCTAATACAAAGTAAACACAAAACTTGTTATTATCAGTTAGCATTTGTTTGCACTTTCTTCACCGGAAACGTAGTCATTTACAAATGAACAAGGTTTGTGATAATTTCTGTGTGAATTCCAACAACTTCAATGTATCACTTCAAGATGAGCTGAAAGTCACACATTCTTGAGATTAACAGATGGAGTCAACATGCTCTACTAATGAGTCGAGATCATCGACACACAGACCACAGTCACAGAACCAAAAACAACTAACGATTTGTGTACCATTTCTTGAGCAATCTTTGAGTTTTTATTCTTTTATCATTTTTAAATATGAATTACGAAGCAAATTTTTTAGTTTAACTAGAGATTATCTGATACAAAGAGTACAGTCTGAGGGCGGTCTTTGACACGTTTTCATTTGATACTCCCAGATGTGTATGATCTCAACATCGTTGCCTTTTTCGTAAGGCAACATATGCTGGCCATTTCCGGATATAGAAGTTTCACAAATAGAAATGAAATCATATTGTGGAGGTGATCTGCATAAATCAAAGGTTCCACTTAATGAAAACTTTCGACAGTGCATGTACCAAGAATTCAAAAATGATGGAACGCGCCAAAAGTGCCTTGAACTTGAGAAGTAGAAAAACGAAGCAAAAAATAAGTGAGTGGAGAAAAAATGACTCCAAAATGGGGAGAAGAAACTCCATTTGATTCAATTGACAATTGTTAGAAGAAATTCCAATTGAAATTCTTGAAATAAACGCCAAAATTTCGTCACATCTCATCCGAAATAAAATTCAATTGACTTGATTATTTGACATAGAAATATAATGTAGTTTTGTTGTTTGGAAATGAAATTTTCGTCAACGGAAAAACAAATTTTTGTTAGATTGTCATTTTGTCAATCCATCTATCATTGGAAATTGAAAAAATTTGAATTTTATTCAATTTTCCAGAGTAACTTTATGTTCTGTTTTAGTCACAAATGTATTTTTTAAAAGTCATGAAGGAATTATCATCTTTTCGCTAATTCCCAATGAACTACAAGTAACAAGAACAAATAAATTGAATTTTTGATAGAAATTTTATTAATTTAACAAAATACCTTTGAATTTATTCCACATTTCCCACACAGTCGAGTCGAGTTCAATATGAAAAATTCATAAATAAACCGATTAATTTCACTCTAACACACTTTCTTATGAATATCAATAAGTAATTACTTCTAAAAGACATAATTTAATCATTTTAACAATTCAAAATCAACTCTAAATCAAATAATAAATTAAAAATTTTAATTTTTGTTTATTTCCGACAACCGTAAACAAAAATCGCTTCAAACGTCAAATCTCGTGTCGTTTTCCCCCCGAAATCGTGACACCGAGAAGAAGAAGAACATTGCCTACTGAGTTCTGCCTCTTTATCGATCTGTGTGCCATCTGGATGTCAACAAGTTTATTTTCTTTCCCACACATTCGTGCTGTCAGTGAAGTTTTGTTTACATTTTCCGGTCTGTCAGATGAGTTTGTTTTAAAATTAACAAAATGCATGAAATTAATTTAATTTTACTTTAGAAAATTTCATTTAACATCATGCCACACCCAAGAGATAGTACTCAATTTGCTCGACTTTGAAATATTTACCAGTTGATGTTCCGGTTTGATGGAGGAGGAATCATCTTTGGAACCTGGTATTGGGTAATGTTGAATTCAATATGAAATATATTTAAGGATTGCAGGTTGAACCAAAACCGAATTGAGATGTGAAGGAAAATTTGAAAATATCGTAATTAATCTGAAAGGACTATTTTGAATGATTCACTTTATATGATTGTATTTTTAGAAGCAGCCGAACAAGGGTGACAAGGATGAATCAAAGTTCATTAATCAATAGGGAAAAATTGGAAAAATCGGAAAAACAAAATAGAGAAACCGTAATAAAACCAAAAGCTAATTTAGCGTTGTTTGTAGGATGAAGGACTCAAAGAATGTTTTGTAATCTCTTCCAGAGATCAGGCTGGATTTTACTTAACTCACACCTCAGATTTGATGCCTTCGGGGTTGACAATGTTTAAGACGACAACGATGACTGGATTGTAAATCGATAGGAATTTTTATAAAATAATGTTGGATTGGAAAAAAGCTTAGAGTTTTCGATATCAAAGAACTTGAGATTCCGATAAATTTATTTTCCATTTTCTTTTGGATCCTCGAAGCAAGTTTGAAGACTTTCAACTACTAGCAGGTTAGATAAGAGGTTTTTCCTTACTTCTTGTGGTGTGATTCGTCTAATGGAAGAAGTTTTCAAGACTTGTTTAATATTTTAGGGAAATGGGCCTGTTCGGTGTGAGAGGTTCGAATAAAACAGATCGACTATCTATGATACACGTGTGTACTTCAAATGGATAAATCTCTGAGTTCTCAAGAGTTACCACAGAATACACACCTTGAAGGTTAGCATTGTCTTTCGTGAAAAGGATGGTAATGTAATCCATCTTTGACACGAAGATGTTCCCGAAAGAAAGTTAGATTCAAGAAAATCTGTTTGTGTCAAAGAAGTACGTGACAAATTTGTGCAAAAGTTTTTCGGGTTTTTTCCATACTCCACAACCAAAATACTTTAACTAATTTGTTTTCTTTGATTTGATCATATAACCACCAACGTTTGACACAGGCAGTGACAAATGTGCTAAGAGATAGGTTGTATTTCGTTTCATTTGAAATTCATATAACCACATGATCAAGATATCAAGGAAATTGCTTTGTTTCTTGTAAGATATCTCTTGTCTCAAGTTACTATCATGTAAAACGGCACGTGTATCCTTTAAGAGAATGAAGGATTATATAATTTCGATTCAGAAACATTTTGATGATTAGGACGATTGGTTCAAGGGACAGGACAATGTTTCATTTCGTTTATTAAATCTAGAAATTAATTTTCCTTGTGACAAAATGGACACCAGTTGTTGGAGGAAAACGAAAACGTAAATAAGTTCTTATTAAAATATCAACTTATGACGTTCGTTTTACGTAGATTTATTAATAGAACTGAGTCATTGGGCATTTGTGCGTGGATTGGAATAAATTTATTATCAAATTAAAGTGTCGTAAATTTTCCAAAATTAATAACTTTCATAAAATCGAAAGACTTCATCGACATTTTTCGCTGTCGATTTCACAAAATTATCAAATCCATCTCAATGTGTTTGAATCCTTGTAAAATTCTTTTTAGACCAAGATGTCTTGTCACTTCTAGAATCCCTTTCTTGTTTCACGAAGGAGTGAAACAATTTTTCGGATCGAAAAAGTTCTAACTTTGTATAAGTTAAATTTCTGAGTTATTAGGATATACCAACGATTGCTAAACATTGTTGTAAAAGAAAATACATTAAACGCAAAATGTTCAAAACGATGAAAACCAATAAAATCAAAACTTTTCGTCGTTTCACTTAGCTTTTCTTGGTAAAAGTTTTTATGAAAACTTCAATTCATCTTAGGACGAAAAAAAACCAAACTTTGTTAGTTACCCAAAATCGAATATCCTTGAATCATATACAAGCTGTGGGAAAATATAACAAATAATAGCTAAACCCATATTTGGTACAACATATTTCACTTAAACTCCATTCCCTGAAGGATAATGGCTTTTTATGTCTGGACAGTCTTTTATCGTTCTAGAGCTGTGCAAAGATTACATTCGATGGACATGGACTGAACGACAAACAACAGAAAGGGGTACTTCCAAAGTAAATTACACAATTGACCTTTAATTATGTAACTCTTAAGGCGTGGTTGATAATCATGAAAGAAAGGTTAGAATGAAAGGAACCTTCCTTGATTTATGGCGTTTTCATTTTTACTCTTTTTTAGGAAACGGACCAGATAGAGTGAGAAGTGTGGGGGCTTATTTCCACTTCACTGAATGAAATGAGAATTTTGTACAGGACCAGACAATGGTCTTGGAAAATTCTCAATGCGTACAGGACAGGATTCAATGTCAGATGGTTTTTAATGATGGAACAGAATGTTAACTGGCATCAAACATGTGGGATGTGAACTTAATTTATTTATATCTCACACAACTTGTACACTCTCTTTATGATATCCACTCGGAAGTAATAAAAGTACAACCATTAAAAAAGTTGGTTATGTGGGCATTGGATTGGATTGGGTTATATAAAATTTTATGACGTTCAAAAACTTTTATACATAATTTAAGGAAACCACTTCAACTGGATGCATCTTAAATTAAGAAAAATTACAAGTAACAATCAACTTTTGAAATTATAAAATTAATACCCATTATGCATTTTAGATCCCTACCGCAGCTAACAAAAGAGCTGATGAACTTGAAACGGCTGAACTGATTTTGATAAAACAAGTCTAAGAACCATCACTAGAAAACCTGCTTTCAAATCAAAAAACAGACAAACACACAGACACACATAGCGGTCAAACTTATAACAAACCTCATTTTGCGTCGGGATTCAAATATATTTTAAATACAAAAATCTCATTTTGAAATGAAATTGAACAAGTCCTCATGATTACAAATCCATTTTAATTTCCTCTTCATATTATTAAATGATACTAGAAAGTCCTTCAGCCAGAAAGGACTAAATTAAACTAGATTTGATTTGCATATTTTTATTTGTCCTTATTGAGTGATTTCCTTACGAAATGAATTGAGTAAATTTTATTGGATCCACTTGAAATAACCAAAACTAAATTTAAATGGTAATTAATTAAGTAAATTTTCTTAATAAATAAAGTAAATGAATAGAAAAGCATAAGGAGATAACATAGAGAGGGAAAAAAGTAGTCATTTGAGAAAATCCTTCTTAAACTTAAATCGTACATAACAACATAGAAAACCCTTTAATCCTAGGAAAAAGGATTAAATCTTAGCAACAATGAACACGAGTAGTATAACACAAAACTTCAATAGGATTTAAATGTATTTGTATAACATTTACAGGATAAGGCCTACTCCATGGTAGGTGTTATTGTTTTTCAGTCCCTATAATTCCATGTAATCTGATTGTGAACACTCTGTTTCATGTATTATTATAGCTCCATACACTTGGTACCTCAGAAAATCTTGTATAAATTTTAAATAATTAATAGAATTTTATATAAGATTGTTTTTAAATTAAAACCAAATACACATGAACTCATAATAAGATCAACATGAAAATATTTTAAGAATTCCACTCCACTGAAAAATTTGTATTTGGTTATCCTTTTCATATCCTTCATAAGACTGAGCTATTAGGGAACATTCTTCAATTTTTCAATATTTTAAAACAACAAACTGACGAATAACATAAATCTACATGATATTATAGAAAGCAGACATTTAGGAAATTTCCGACAAAATATTATTGAAAAAAGGATATGCTAAGGGACAACTCCTTGGAGAAGGGAAATTAAAGTTGAAATGTTTAAGCGTTAAAACGCGGAAAAATATAAAAAAATAGACGTAAAGGATACATATAAAAATTGTGCTGATGCGGCAAAACAAGGATTAACTTTATTCATTTTTTCTTATTTTTCTTTCAAGGATCCAATAAGGAGCAGATCTTCTTCGACAAAACATACTCGTATGTGTTAGGAATGGTAATTTATTCCCTAGAGCTGATATTAATGAATCGTAACGGATTAGATGATGTACATTTATCAGATAATAGAGACCAGAATCGAATACTATACACAATCACACAAACACAATCATCTCGACAATGTGTAAGGATAATGCAATGACTATAAGAAAAATACTAAGAATATAATACTGAATATAATACTAATCCTTAGGTAAACCATTTGATGGCAAGCACCAACAGTAGAAATATCTCGTTTGTGACTTGTGGAATTTACTTGGCTTTTGTTATATAAAATGTGTATATATTTTTTCTTCTTAATATCATATCTACAACGATCAAGGATGGCTAACAAAAATCCTAGTTGATGAATATGAAAATACAATATTATGTACTAAGTTTGCGGTGTTGGTGTATGGAAAAAGGACGAGAGGAAAACCTACTGATACGCTTTCTTATTTGTATTTGTAAAATGTCCTGTACTTTATTATTCACGTTTAAAATATAAAATTTATATAATTTTTTTACTTTTTGATAGCAACAGCAATCGTCGAAATGTTTTATATGAATTCTATAAACTGACACGATGCAAAGGGATGTCATACAAACTAGTCGCCAACTTTCATCAACGCCATCTCGATTTCATTAGTGACGTGTGAGGCATTACAGTCCACAAATTTGTTCGGATAAATGTATGGGATTTGACAGTTCTGTTCTATTAGAGTGAGCAAAAGAATACAGCTAATGAGAATGATGATGATGATATTACACAAACTGTTAAGTGATAATTTCATCCTGGAAGACGACGCAGGATACAACATTGTCCTAATGAGCACAGCAGTCCATTGAAGGAGCTTCTAAGAAACACCCGACACGTGTCACGAATCCAAGAGGATAATTTGATAAACAAAACTCAAATTCATATTTAAAATCCTTGGAAACCTTGGAAGGTTTCTCAGGTATTCGATACAGATAAACAAATTTCAAATGTGCGTTGGGTAGGCCAGATGTAAGGAAACATCGAATTCCATGGAAAAACGCCAAATAAACAAATATTTTTCCCTCGAAAATAGAACAACATGATGAATAAACAAATACTATCCTGTGTGACGACTCGTGTATGACTTTGCATATATGACGAAAAAGGACATCAAACTTTGATGGAAAAATATTGAAAATATTGGAAGAAATCCACGTGAATTTTCCACGTACCACAAACATTATGGTATGCCTTTGTTTGTATTTAAAATTTACCCACCAACCATGATGAATCCTTGTGTATCCTTATTTGATTAAAAAATGAATTTCCTTTTTGTTTTAAAGTTTCATTTTTTCATTTTTTAGGTAAACATTAAATGAACCCAACAAAACTTTAACAGTTGACAACTAGGCTGGTCCACTGAGACATGGTGGAAATGTCAAAAAGGATTTTCACAAATACATGCACATATGTATGTATATGAAAAGGACAATGAGGAGAGTGTCAACGAAAGCTTTTTGTCAAAGGACTGGTTCAGTGTGTGACATTTCAATGCGGTAATTTGACATTTGCACGGTGGAATTTTGTTTCCTTTTCATTTGTTTTTCAAGTTTAAGGACATTCGCTGTTGCTGTTGCTATCATGAGGAAAATGAATTTGCAAAACTTACATTGCGATTTTAGTCCGTTCAATGAAAATGAATTTTTATTTTAATCACTAATCATTAATTTAATTTTTAATTTAATTTAATTTAATTTAATTAACCATCGGACTTGCTTGTGATTTGATTTAATTTGATTTAATTTGATTTGATTTGATTCGATTGATCGGTGTATGGTTTTGTTTATAAATTTTCTAATGTTTCTATTATTTGAAATTTCCCTTTCAAATTAGTTAATTAATTAATTAAGGACGATAAAATTTTATTTATTTATTTATTTTTTTAAATCCTTATCTGAGTGGAAAATAAAAATAATTTCTCTTTCGCGAGAGGCAAAGAGAGATAGGAGAGTGACAACGCGAAAGAGAGTTTGTTTTTTTTGGATATCACGTTCTTTGAAGAGCTTTCTGTATTATATTTATAATATATATATAATTATATATACTGGTATATAATACACTATACAATATATTATACACTGTATTATGTTATATTCTATTTTAAATCACAAAATCACAGAAATTATTATATTATTTTTATTCCTCTATAAATATATTTTAGCTTGTATATAATATACAAATACAAATAACACAAAAACACTAATAATTATTTACAATATTTATTTATTTATTAATTTATTAATTTATGTATTAAATGAATTCAATACTTTTATACACTTTTTTACACGCGTGTCTTCCTAAATTTCCCTGTTTCATACTGAAATTGATTTAAGCGGTTTTTCGGTTTTTCGGTATTACTATGGTGTGTTTTTTTTTTAAGGTTTAAGGTTTTCTGGTTTTAGGTTAAGGTTTTAGGAATTTTATTTTACTCTTTAACAACACCCTCTTTGCGTGGTTGTATCTATATGTATGTTAGTACGAAGAGATACAAGAGACGGGACCGGATTTTATTTTTGCGACTTTAACCTTAAGACGAGGCCGTTTTTATAATTGGAATCTTAATTATTTTGTTCTTAATTTAATTCGAATTTATTTAATTAACATTTCCATATATTGCACATTGAAATAACTGAATTAAATCGATTCCATGTATGATTATTTACGCAGCAAACTTAATAAGGACGAAAATATGCCGTTTGACTTAACAAGACGCAACAGAACTTAACAGAACTTTATGTTTTTCGCAGGACACTTCTATGGAACTTAACTTGATAACCATTTCCTGTGATTAATATCTTCACTAGAACAATCAATTAATCATTTCACTTGTCGATTGTTAATTCATAAACTTTCACTCAATTGCTTGCAGTAACTTTTCTGACTTAATTCCATATAATTTTTAAAAAAAATCTGATTTTCTTTAAAGATATTTGGACAATAACTGGAAAAAGGATATAAAAGCTCTAAAGAGCCAGCCACCACTAAAACTCAATAACTAGTGAGACGTTGTGGAAACATTCGAAGGATATGAAATATCTACTACTACGGAGGAAAAGCTTTGCACAGGACGTCGGCTTCAGATTTGGCGTCCAACGTCGTCCTTTTTGTGTGCGCTAGTGTTTTATGTATCCGTATAAAAAATTTTTGTATGTGTTACAAAATCAAATTGGTTATGGCGATTCTAAGTTTTGAAGGATAATAAAATCCTTTGAGTGTATTGCACAAGGACATGCTTGTGTTGTATGAAATTTGATGTTTATTTGAATTACGAATGAAGCTGGAAGCTTTCAGGATTACAGCACGTCGTGTCCTTAAGAGAGTAAGAGTTCACTCACTGTCATATTGGTTGTTGCGCGCTTTGCGCATATCCACATAACACGCATGTCCTTTTTGAGTCATTCAGAGGAATAAAAACAAACTATTCAAGTAATTTTTTGCAGTATATCCTTTTTGGTAAGAGAAACATTTCTCTCTTTATTCATTCTACAAGGACTCCCAATTTCATTCAGGATTTTTGGACACACACAAATGGATATTTTTCCTTTTTATTCCGACTTTCCACCTGATTGAAATTCAAACTGTCACACAATGTTCAGTGTTACCCTATGAATGGATATTTCTTAAGGACACAATTTCATTTGTGAATATAATTAAATAAATTTCTGAATTAATTTGCTAATTAAAATTTTATCGTAATTTTTGTGAAAACAAAATGAGAAAAATCAGAATCCAAATTCTAGTCACCGAATAACGGTGCGATGATCGACGCGCCATCGACTCACACACACACGAGAAGTGAAATAAAAATTTTTGACATTTCGCTTGTCTGTTGCAAAATTTTCTCAAACAAGAAACATTGAATAACCGACGGGTTACATAACACAATAAGTTCGATTGCATAAAACACACTTCCCACAATTCCAAATCAGATCAAAGTTTTTACGAGCTTTCACGGTTCACTTATCGTGCATCAAAGCATCAAAGATCCTTTACTCTTAAGTACCACCACGAAACAGGATTCGAAGGATAGTTTTTAACCAACACTTAAGTTGATTTTTTTTCCATTTTCATTTTCACTTCATACTATCTACAACTTGATATCCCTTTCCGTACCTAAACTTTACATCTTTCCACTTCCTGTTTCCTTCGCCATTTTGTTTTGTGTTATTTGCACGCGATTGAACTTTCCCATTTGAGTGAAGTAAAGTGGAAAAACTTTCATTCCAAAGCTAGAAAGTATTTTTATTTCATTTGTTAGGATTTTACCAGGTTTTTTGTTTTCTGTTTTTATGAGGATTATTTCTTTTTTCTTTTGTGTCCAGGGTTCGAAACCTTTTTTCCCAATCAGTTATCAGATAGCAAGGATAAAAATGTAAAAAGCCTCTTATAACGACCAGGTACAACTGAACTTCTAGCTACGATACCAGCATATCTCTGTTGTAATAAAGGATATAATAAAAAGCACTCGATTCAGGATATAAACCAGATATCAGACAAAGTTTATTAGCTACAAGGACTTGAATGCTGCAGACATAATTCGATTATCCTTTGAAAACCACGTTTACTGTGACTTAAACTATGCAAAATCATTATTTTCCACTTTCGGAATATTTAAGCCTCACTGAATTCAATGGATTCGTTCCCTCTACGTTTTAGAGATCATGTTGACCAAATAAATCCAAAATTTTTTCCCCGAAACCGCTGTAAAAACATTGGAAAACGTGATTTAATTTCATTCGAATTGCGGTTTCTCTACGGAATCCTGTATAGATCTACAGGATTATTCAAATTTCACTGATGGAAATCCATTAGGCTGGACAAATATTTGTTCGTTTGCATATATTTTTCTCACTGCACGATACTATACGATTCACGATAGTTTATGTGGTTAAAATAATTTTTTAATCATTTAAAAATTTCATATTTTAAATTACCATTGATTCCAGTCGCCATGTTTGGACACACTTTCAGTCAAACTTACCTGAAAATAAAACGAAAATTTCATTAGAAAATTGATTCAAAGTCTGAGTAACACACAGTAAATCCTATTACAGAAAATGTGGTTTTAATAAGGACAATGTCCAAGGAATGTTATTGCCATCCGGGACAGGTCCAATCCCTTAGAGACAAAAGGTCACAGGTTACAAGATGTCTTCTTCTGAAAATTGTCCCTCAAACCAAATTCATATTGAATTCAGTTTCGTATGTACACAAAAAGGGACACGTAAGTAAGGATCTGGAGACACAGACCAAGAGATATCCTAATAAAGATAAAGCCAACCTTCATAATTTTGGTATCATTCTGGTGTGATTGGTAAGTAAGACATTGTCCCAAAATTTAAAAAATTATGGACCAGGGATAACCTAGCCAAAAAGTCCCTAATTGATTCAGGATTGCTACCACGGGGAAGATTGAACTACCAAAATTCTGGTCCAATTCTGGGATAATCTCTAAAATCTCAAGGGAAAACAGATATCCACCACCTGTTCTTGGATCCTGACCATCATCACAAAGGCAACTTGTGACAGGCCTGTTCCAGAAGTTAGAACCATCACAATACTAGGCTCATTCCAGGATAATCTCAAAGATCTCAAGGAAAAGGAGAGGTCTATCAGCTGTTCCTGGAAATCCTGGGCATCATCACAAAACCAACTTATCAACGCATCCTTGATGCAGGACAGTTCCAGAAGCTGGAATTGTGACCAGAGGGAAGGTGAAACCTTTAACAGTATGGTCCCATTCTAGGATGAATTCTAAGATCTCAAAGAAGAGCACAGTTCCGTCTCCTGTTCCTGGAAGTCCTGGCCATCATCACAAAGGCAACTTGTGACTGCCCTTTTCCAGAAGCTGGAATTGAGACCATAGGGAAGGTGGAACCTTTAACCCTATGGTGCCATTCTAGGATGAATTCTGAGATCTCAAAGAAGAGCACAATTCCGTCTCCTGTTCCTGGAAGTCCTGGCCATCATCACAAAGGCAACTTGTGACTGCCCTGAATGCATCCTTGGTGCAGGGCAATTCCAGAAGCTAGAATTGTGACCACAGGGAAGGTGGAACCTTTAACCGTATGGTCCTATTCTAGGATGAATTCTAAGATCTCAAAGAAGAGCACAATTCCGTCTCCTGTTCCTGGAAATCATCACGAAGACAACTTGTGACTGCCTTGAACGCATCCTTGGTGCAGGCCAATTCCAGAAGCTAGAATTGTGACCACGGGGAAGGTGGAACCTTCAAAACAGCAGTCGTATTCTAAGATGATCTCTAAGATCAAAATTCAATCCCTTGTTCCTGGAAGTCCTGGCCATCATCACAAAGGCAATTTGTGACTACCTTGAACGCATTCTTGATGCAGGCCAATTCCAGAAGCTAGAATTGCGGCCACCAAAATGCTGGTGCTTTTCCAGGATAATATCTAGAATCTCAAGGAAAAGGAGAGGTCTACCACCTGTTCCTTGAAGTCCTTGCAGCATGTTCTAGAACATGAATAAATTGTGACTGCCTCGAACGCATCTTTATAATGCAGGACAACTGAAACAGGAAGAGATTTGCAACTTTCAATTCGCATTGGAATCGTCAAAGTTGAATTGATGAAAAAAAAGGATCTGCATGTCCTGCAGCTGGAAAAGTTTCTAATGCACAGACACACAAAAAAAGTGAAACTTTCCCAGTTTATCATCTGTTGTCCCCAGCAACACAAGAAAAGCCACTTAACATGGTTTTGTTTTATATTTGTAAAGGATATTCGTTTTAAAGTTAAAACAAACTAAAATATTAAAGCCAAGCACATGGAAAGGACTGCTCCTTGTTACTACTGTTCTTGTTAGTTGAAGAGATGACTTCCAGGGAGGATCCCTATCTTAAAATCATGACCATTTTGCTAGTCATGCCTCTGATGTGACTCTGGTGAGGTTTTTTAACGAATAAAATATCAAGAAGAAGATGGAAAAATTGAAAAGAAAATTAATTTTGAAAATTGAAAACTTTAACTTGAGAAAATTGTCAAGTTTTTCTGTTTTTTTCTTTTAGCCAAAAAACAAAACAACGAAAAATATATCCTTGGCGAGTTGATGTTTTATTCAATTCGTAATTTTCCAGGATATGAAGAAGAAAATTCCCATGAAAATCACAAGCAACTCAACTTAGTCTGGTATATGTGTGTGTTTATATATTGTATTTTCCCTATATTCTTCACATCCTGATTCAGTATAAGGACGAAAATAAAGTTTTCCTTTTAAGTCTTGAAAAGATGAAAGCCAAATGAATTTTCTATTCTTCTTCTATTCGTGTAGATTTTGTTACATCTTGGAGTCTTCATCTTTAGCTGTTTTATCCTTGCAACAATCCATGCTTCCTTGTAACACAACAGCAACAAAAACAGCAACAATATCCTTTCAAGAAACTTTCATTACCATTCATTCCCTTTAAAGTCTATGAATTTATACTTCATACCTTTTAGAATGAGCGGCGAGTAAAAAGGACACCATAATCCTTCGGCTTCAACTCATCCTCGTTTGTTTCCGGATAAATATCTCGACGACGAAGCAAGGACGAAGAAGCAACTCCTCGAGGTAAGTTCATTTCCTTACATATTTTTGGATCCTAATATTTCCGAATAAATTCCCTACGGATGGTGTCCTTATCTTCGGTAATCCTTGGACAGGTGACAGCGGTAGAAGGAAAAATTTTTTTTTCTTTACATTATTAGAAGGATTCTTGGACACATCCTTAAGGAATATGAATCCATTCTTCTTCGCACTGTTTTTATACATCTATACAACTTCGTAAATCATCTGATATGGGTATGGCATCCAATAAAAACGAAATATCCTTTTTTCATTCTACTCTCCCTCTCTCGACGATGTGTAAACAAGAAAGTCAAAGTTTATTATATAAGAAAGCTATCACTATATTTTCCATTTCTGTCCATTTTCCAATGTATTATTTCTTAATTTGTTTCGTAAAGCATTGTTTGATTTATTCCAAGTCCTTTAAGTATGCGAAACACTACTTTTGGTGTGATTTATTTCGAAGATTGGGAAGCTGAAAAGTGTCATCCCTATATCCATGGATTCGTCCTGATTTCTGGTTGTGTATCTGTCGCAACAAGGATTCAAGGGTATTCAGTGGTTTTCTCATTCTAATTTTGTCTCGTTATTTATGACAAACAGATGGCGTTCAAGTGATATTGTGAATGGAGCGAAGGTGTTGGCAGTCAACTTTTCTATAAGATTCCTCTAAGTCACATTTGAATAAGTGACCTTTAACCTTGAACTCCTTGCTTAACTTTAACGTGAACAATGCTCTTCCACGAATTTGTTTTTAACCCGGAAACCAAAAGGTTTGGGAAAACAGCCAACGGAAAAAAAATATTTTCCATTTTGCCTGTGATTAAAATAAAAAGGGAAAAAGTTGACCTTTCTTACTCACTGAAATTCAAATGTGACATTTACCTCGAATCTTAAATACAGGAGAATAAATGAAACTCTTTAAAAAATGAAAGAAGCATCTGAGAAAAATTGAGAAAAATTACGGCGGGGAAAATCGAAATTGTGAAATCGGAATGTTTCTATCTCAAACATGACAAATGTGTCGCATGTCAAATTGTGAAACCGGAATGCAGCTATCTCAAATCAGAAATTATGAATTTAGACCTTCATAAAAGCCAGTCATGTAACCCAATCACGTCATGAGCTTTAGCACAAATAAAGGATTTAAAAGTTTCGTAATATTGAAAACGTGTTGCAATTTTGCACTTTGATATCTTCATTGCGCGGAAATGATACCACCAAGCAAAGTGGTAACTCTCAATTGGCATAATATCCCATCTCTCTCTTTCTCCGTCTCTCGTTTTATTTAAATATACAAATAGACTTCTTTCAAAAACTCATATGACGAGCGAGAAGATGTGCCCAACCTCACTGGATACAACCTTAGCACCTGGAAGGCCGTGGAACATGTTTGGAGATTTTTCTCACGTACTGTTGGCAATCTGCATATTCCGTTCCACTTATCCTGTATATTTTCCAGGACATACTCTACTTTATATTTCCCCCCCAAGCAATTCTACATATTTCTACTTGGATTCGATATTTTTTCGTTAGTCTCTGATTTTTTTTCACCCTTATTTTCATATTGACTCAGTACTTTGTGTATTTACTAATATAACGCTGAAGGATGAAGGACGAAGAATGAATGAAGGACGAAAGACTTGGTGGTCCATACAGCAGGAAGAAAAATGTCTTGTTCAGGACATTACTTTAGCACTGCTCGCAAAATGGCTATTTGTATCCTGTATTTTATACAGCAGAACTTGCTGCTTGAAATTCAAAATACTCTTCGTCCTTTCTCTGGTCTCCTTATTTTATGGTTTCACAACATATTGGATTCAAATTTACATAAATATTAGTTTAAATGTTGTTATACGGCTGTACACTTTTGCATCGGACAAACTTGAAGAATCTACTCCAAGTATCCTTGTATCCTTCTTCTGATAGTGGTTCACCGAAAGTAGGATTTCCATTAGAAAAACAAAAATTCATTTTTTTGTATTTTCTCTTTGTATCCTTGCCACCATGGATAGACAGGTGTGTCATTATTATGTGAGTGTATCTAGATCCAAGACTGGCCTCGTCTAGGATAACGTCCTTTTTTCTTCTCGATTAAAAAATATGCAAATCAAAGTTAGTTTTCCATTTAAATTGAAAAATTTTCTCAAAGTACCTTTTCAACGCTCAGTCGAACTCATGAGAGGAATTTAATAGTATTGAAGGAACAACATTTTGCAAAAAAGGACTTTAATTTTATGTAATTTCGTTTGTGTAGAATTTAAATTTAAAATTTTTTAACCAATGATCACAAAAATATCTCCTTCTAAGGTAATCCTTTACACATTCAACATTCACATGCTTACATGTAATGTAAGGACTTGAATTCCTTGAAAAATGGAAATATGCAGATTGATTGCTTCAAATCCATTTCACATACGACCGAAACGAGCGGAAGTGTGGAATGATGGAATAACATAAAAATAATATAAGAAAACGGAAGTGAAAATGTATGAAAAATTCTTTAGTGTAATTTAAGGAAAGCATCCTTACTGTGTTGTAAGTGCAACTTTACACTTGATTCATCCTGAATACCCTTAACTGGATTAAATCGCGAAGGAATTCATCATGTGGAAGTGGAAATAAGTTTCACATCCTTGCAATTGTTGGAAGTTTCCTTTAAAGGGATGGAAAATAATTTAAGTGTTGCATGATGCAATTCACTAAAATGGATAATGCATTTGCTGTTGTTCGATGTGTAAATAAAAATGGCGGACGTTTTTAAGCGGAACGTGTTGTTGAAAGGTAATTGTCAATTTGTTATTTTAAAAGTCATTCAATGGACAATCGCCTAAAAAGTTTAATTTTGAAGTAGAGATGTCGCTCAAGACAGTTAATTGTGAATATTTGATTTCCAAATTGCAGTTTCATTTTCATTCATTTTATTCATTTACGATTGACGTTTACACATTGAGAGCATACTAAATTTTGAAGTAGAGATGTCGCTGAAGAGAGTTAACTGTGCATATTTGATTTCCAAGTCGTAGTTTCATTTTACTCAACTGCAATTGAAGTTTCAACATTGAGAGTGTACTAAATTTTGAAGTAGAGATGTCGCTGAAGAGAGTTAATTGTGAATATTTGATTTCCAAGTCGCAGTTTCATTTTCATTCATTCTAATCATATGCAATTGAAGTTACAACATTGGTAGTGTCTTTAATTTTGAAGTAGAGATGTCACTCAAGAGAATTGAATCTATATAATAATTGCTCCAAGAAAATCCTTTTGACAACACCATGAGTGATGTTAGTAAGAGAAGATTATCGATATAATTAGAGTATAAATTTTGTCTTCTCCATACAAACGTCAATTACATGATGAATTAATATTACTAGCAAGTTGCATAAAGTATAAGTTAGCTGTTTCATATCAAAATTATCTTGAAACTCCGTAGATTACCTCCATAGAATGAGACGTCAAGTCTTTGGACTTTATGCAGTATATACGAAAATCCCGCAAGAATCTGTTAAAGCTAAACAATAGAATAACGTGAATCATAAATCATATCCATGTGCATAAAATAATTCGTCCTTGTGAAAATTATAGCACATGCTATAAAGACTAGAATATATAACAAATGCAGGTTAGATATTTCGCATGTAGAATACGTAAGTATAAAGCTGTAGGGAGTGAGAGACGAGTTATGAATTAAAGATTCACAATTTTGTTCAACATGGGAAGGACGACGTGGTATCCTGTAATAAGGAAGTTGAGAAAGATATTGCTTTTATTTTGTTATTGTTCATTTGATAGAGCTGTCAGAAATCCAGAAGGTGTCCCATGTGAATGTCTAGTCCACTTACTATTCACTGATGGGGATTTAACTGGATTTTGACGTGTGGTTAAATGGCACAAAACTTGCGACGTATGATACGTGCCTCCTTCAAAGGAAGAGGATATACAAAAACGTTCAAAGCATATATTTTAATTTCTCCTGTTATGCAGATATTAGGGATGATTTGTTCTGTCTACTACGGAACTGGAGAATCGAGTTAGTATCCTTGGCATCAAGATACTGCAGGAAGCGCTAACTGACGTAATACTATTAACATCGAGCTACATTTGATCTTGTAAAACTTTTATGAACCGGAATCATTATATCCTCATGGCTCACGTTACACAGCACTTTTACAGAGTAAAATGTATATACTATATATATCCTGGCTATTGTCTGTCATGAATACTACAATCAGCTAAAGATAACCGCAACCACACAGTACAGTAAAACCTATAGAATATTTTACATTAAACGAACAAGGATACGTAATTATGTATTGAATTTCATAAAATTTTACCCAACAAACAAAAACACCAAGGACGAAACAAAACAACGATAGCCTTCATCATGGCCACAGGGTACAAACCCGTAAAGAACATCGTTTTCCATCAATAAAAATACTTCTTCGATAATTTATTGAAAATTAGGGCTCTAGGAATTATATTAGGGCCAGTCGATGGGGAAATGGGTAAAAAAAAAAATTTCATGAAGGATAATTGGAAATAAGGACTCTTGTCTTCCAGGATATTCAATGAGCTGGAGAATAGTAATTGGTAAAAAAAGTGAAAAACTTCTTTTTGAACCATTCTCAAGGATTTTTATTACCCCAATTTGAAGGCATTATTTTAAAGGACTAAACAACGATGGACTTGTAAAGGGATTTAACGAGGAAAAACCAATTTTCATGAAACAGGAGAACCTCAAGTGCAGGCAGGACCTAAAATATATGTTTGTTCGAATAAATCCATCCACAGATGAAAAAGGACTATTCAAACAATTTGTCTCGTTTCCAGGACCTTCGATACAATTTTTATCGTTTTGACATGCTTCACTCAAACAAATTCGGTTTTTCTCTTGATCCAAGGGTTGATCCTGTATTATTTTTTAAAATATTTATAACAAAATTTCTATCACTGATAAGATAAAATACATTTTTTTTTTGGCTTTTCTGATTGATTTGTATCCAATTTTTATGGGAGACATGTTTGACACTTTTCGTTTTTTGTCTATTTTTTGGTATCAAGTTAATTTTAAAAATTGATTGAATATTCGGGGATTGGATTCTTTGGATTCTTGTGAAAAAGGTTTAATAAATTCAGGATTGAATTTGGGGAAAAGGATTTGCGTTGATCAGAACCTTGAATTCATGTCGACCCGGCTGATATTCCAACTAAGTCTCTTTGACGACATCTCTACTTCAGATCTGAACCTTTAAATCACGTCGAACCAACTCACACTCACACCAAGTTTCTTTAACGACATCTCTACTTCAGATGAGAACCTAAAATTCACATCGAACCGACTCAGATTCAAATTAAATCTCTACCAGTCAAATTCGAACTTAGCCTCTTGAGCGACATCTCTACTTCACAATTTGAAAGGGTTTACAATGACTAAAACCTTGAAATCCGATTAAACAGATTCGCATTCAGACAATGTCTCTTTAATGACATTTCTACTTCAGACAGGAATTTTGAATCTACATCCGACCGTCTAGCATTCACACTAAGTCTCTTTAACGACATCTCTACTTCAGAATTTGAAGGAGTCTACGTTGATTGTAACCTTGAATTCATGTCGAACCATTCAGACAATATCTCTTTAACGACATCTCTACTTCAGAATGTGGAAGAGCCTACAATGATCAGAACATTGAATTTATGTCAAATTGAAGGAGTCTACGTTGATTGTAACCTTGAATTCATGTCGAACCATTCAGACAATATCTCTTTAACGACATCTCTACTTCAGAATGTGGAAGAGCCTACAATGATCAGAACATTGAATTTATGTCAAATCGCAACTCACATTCACACTAAGTTTCTTTAGAGATATCTCTCCTTCAGCATTTGAAAGAGTCTACGCGTTGACTTTAACCTTGAGTTCCTGTGGAACGGATTAACATTCACACCAAGTCTCTTTAACGACATCTCTACTTCAAACTAGAGTCTTGAATCGACGTCTAACCGCTTCACATTCAACTTAAATCTCTTCAGCGACATCTCTACTTCACAATTTCCAACCTGGATCGCTCATTAACCCGATCAACTAGACGGATATTTTCAAGATTCCCGTGATGCAAGTCGGGTGTAATGCTATCCTGCTTTGATACGGTGATGTGAGGAGGCACCGGGTCGGAGAACTTTTGAGTTTACTTTCAATTTGTTGAGGATCTCGTCCTTCTTCCTTGATGAAGTCAAAAGTAACATCATATTTTTTCTAACATTCATGATTCCATTTCCGGTGCAGTCTTGTCATGAAAATGAACCTTTGTATTTTCATGAAAATGGCGGACAACAGCAACAAAAAGGACTATCAACGCAGCCATTCTGTAGATAACGATGAAATATTATTCAGCGTTTTGCAAAGTTTTCAGTTCATTGTAAATGTAAACATGATGAATGAGTGCAGAAAGAAAGAGAACAAAGATGAAATAACTATAGTAGTTACAGTACAGTGTGATGCATAAAAATTGCATTTACTATTTTTTATTTTTAAGTTTTTATTTTTGTTTCTGAAGTGAAATGAAATCGATAAGATTCTAGCAATGCACACAGTCGAGTCGACGAAGAAGAGATATGAAAGTCCTGCAGAATCAAAAAACATGAAACGTAAAACTGCCAAAAACATGAATAATACACGAAGATAAAAGCGTGTTTGTCTGACAGGATACAACCCGAAATCCACGTTGAATGAATGTGGAATGCTGTAGATGAACGAGAAGAGAAGGAATTATCATTTAGGCGAAGGACACACAAAAGTTTCGTAATAATAAATTATAGTAACTGCAACATATTTTCAGTATCAGGTCTAACCGGATTCCTGCACAATACAATACGATACGATGGGATACGAGTATCACTTGAATCCGGGTAAAAGTTTTCTTAACTCAAATCGCATTCTCTGAGACAATTTCTTTGGTCTATTTTTGGATTCAGGACAAAAAGTGTAATTGAAGTTTGTTCCTCTATTATTTTTCGGTGCCTTGATAAATAATTTATTAGATTGATATATACTAATACTTATACTTTGTTAAATACACAACAACAGCAACAACAACAACAACAACAAGAACAGAGAACGTTATGTGAATATCTTAAGTATGAAAGTAGCACTTGAACGTGTTATACAACTTCTTATAACATCAAGTAATTTATATGCGAAAACTTTTTTATCCGTTTATCATTGTGTGGCAAATGGTTATACGGAAACCACTACCATTGAATATAACAGCCTGCCATCAACATTAGCTATTTCAAATGATGGAAATAGAGGAAGGGATGAGGCGAGTAGTGCTCACTCGTTGGAATGTACTTTTAGCCACTTGGATTATATAGTATAACATGAAGTTTCTGGATCGATCGGATAAACGCTTAAACGCACATGTTTTTCGTCTTTTAATAATTGAACAGTTTTTCCTAACTTTTCCTCTTCATCGTTTCGTCCTTTTTTACAAGACTTCTTTTCCTCCTACTCCTCTTCTTCTTCTTCTTTTTCTTGTTCGAGTTTGGTTCTTTTATAAATCCATGTACATTTTATGGACACTAGAATGAGCAAAACTTTATGATGCTATTCTCATTTATCACACACTGAGAGTAAAGTGTGGCATGATGATGGTGGTGCAGGATGCGAAGGAAATCTGTTTTCAGAATTTTCCTTTTTTCCGGCAGTAAATAAACGAAGAGCTATCATAACAGAGTCATGCGTTTCATACGCTCGATTGTGATTTCAATTGGATGTTTCTAAGTAATCATACTTGAACCCGATAAATCACTTATATGGCTTCTATATCCTTTGATAGCATGACTTCATATTGACTAGACGATCCTTCCTTCCTTCCTTTGGATCTGAGTCCACATGGATTTCACGATCTACAAAACCGCATATACAAAATGTTTAGAGGATCTATACAAATTTACCTGATATCTCGATTATCCTTATTTCCTTATTCCATATCCACATCGTATTAATTGGCAAAACTTTTGAATAAAAATTCAAAAAGAGCCAAACATCCTTGGCCAACTAAATCACCATCAGTCCATAGGTCAAGGATAACTCCAGCAAGGATATTGAATATTTAAATTTGATTGGTCAGTAGCCAAGTAAAAAACCGCCTCTAATAAATTATCCGATAATTTTTGGCTCAATGCTGAAACATAAAATTTATCGTCCTTGAACACATTCTAAAAATGTCCTTGCACCAAAATTCTACTTTTATCTGCAAAGTCTGTATTTAATTGCTATTCCAGTTAATTACATGGAAAAATAGCTTTATTCTATTTTGTCCTAGAGGTCATTTCAATAAAATCATCTTGTCTTTGATGTCCTGGAAAAAGGAGTTAACATGTGGACTGAAATTGACCAAACAGTATAACCCGAAAATTATCTAATTTCGGTTGAAGGTAATTTCAGGATTTTATCCCAATTTAGGATTCGTCTAATACTATTTTTTTTTATTTCCTTGCTCCTACCAAATCCTTTCAGTCCTTGGCTCTCGTCCTTTTGCACAAATGATCCCAGAATCGATATGTAAATACAGTAAATCCAATGAAATCTTCAATGATTGAGGATAATCTAATGCAGGAACAGTATCCTTGCACAGAGTCCTTCATATCCATTGATAAACATGGTCATATATACGAATCTACAATGTTCAGGATCCTTCAGTATCATCAGCACAGTCAGAGGGAATTACCAGTGTCAGTTTGAGCTTGAAAGTGATTGATTAAAATGTCCTGTGACACACTAACACTTACACATTTACACGTTTGGAACAAATCAATTTGCCTGTTTTTGTTACAGGATAACAATAATAACTGAAAGTACATTTTTTCCTCTCTCTGTTCTATTTATGATCTACACTTTTTTCCATGTGAAATCCTTAAGAAAGGACATTCCATATGAACATATTAAGAAAATGTGATTTTTTTTTGTTTGATTTTTGTATTGCTTTTAGTGTATAATAAAACCAGGATATATTGGACAACATCGACAAACCGAAATAGGAAAATCTAATTTCCTGGAAGAAATTTATTTTCTCATCGAGGTGTGACCATCGGCTTAAGGGACTAAAACAACGAAGCACTGAGTTGTTATCCTTAATTTAAAAATTATGGAACAATGAATTGTTCACTATCACCCCAACAAATTTAAGATTGAAAATTATCCATTTCATTGAGACAAAAATTCGTTTCACGTAAACCGTTTCAGAAAATACACAAAAAATCAAGCAAATGTCTGAGGCGCCATCTGTATTTTACAAATTACACAAATATTCTCGGAATCATGCAAGTGTGTGAGTCGCCATCTGTATTTGAATTTAGAAACATTATTGATTTCAAGTCATCCGGCCAAACGATCTTCAAAATCCTGTAGATGGAACACACGAAGCACAGAGTTGTTATCCTTAATTTAAAAATTACGGAACAATGAATCGTTCCCTATTACCCCAAAATGTGTGACAGGAATCTTGACACTTCTCTGTCGACTTGATCCTTTTAAGGATTAAACGAAATCCTCGCATGTGTGATACGCAGCTTTAAAATCTCAGGAAAACATCTGACATCTCATTATTTGAATGAAGTGGAGATTTACATGATGTAAACGGTTACAAAATTACCACCTGCGGAAAAAGGATACTTCTCCCAGCCTCTGTCTGTCTCCACCACGAAAGGAAAAAGTTAATCTTTGTTTCAAGGAACGTTCTCAAATAAATCGTATTTTCTTTGACAAAAACACGAGCCCCAACATTTGTGGAATGGAGACTGGGGGTTTTAGCATCGTTTTGAATAATAAATCATATTTTCTTGTCAGCGTGAAATTCAGTTTTTTATTTAAAAGAAGAAAAATAAAATGGCAACTCCCCTTTCAATTGGAAAATTCAAATATTCAAAATTATCCTCAAGTTGGAGGCAATGCAATGGTGGTGGATCACTTCCATATTCAACTCGTTCACTCGACATTTATTCAAAAATCGTATTTTATATTTTCTTCTGTTTTCGACTGAGTATCCTTAAAGCATTCCTTCAAGATTCTTCTCAAGCATGTTTCTGTGTAAGAAAGAATTCTAAGGATATTCAACTCTGAATTCAAATCATCCACCATTGAAAGGCTTCTTGCAGTTGGCACTTAGCCAGAATCATACAAAATCCTTTTGCCGTTTACTTCAGCAAGGATTCGCTCGTAACCGAGTGGCGAGTTAGTTTGTCCACACAAAAAACAAAACTTACTAACCCAAATAATTCCAGGATTTTTGAAGAAATCCCCTAGGGAATCGTCTGGAAGTTAAGACAATAAAGGGAGTGTCCCCATTTTCAGACGGGAAATATTTAAATTAGAATTAAATTATGGATAAGATCACTTTATTTTGAATTTTTAATTTCAAATACAAAATTCTAAACACATTCCTTCCTTTATAAAAATCAGCGGAAAAAATGTGAAAATCCTTTTTGATGTAACCAAACCAGAAAAATGGAATTCCCAAAAGAATGTCAGTAAATTAGAGAGAAATTTTTCATTATAAAAATGAAGACTCTATGAATATCCATTAAGGCTATGGGATAAGCTTCAGGATAAGGCGCGAAAGGAGTTAATAAAATATTTGCTAAAGTAAAACAGAAATTTCCTGAAGTGAAAATGTGAAAATCTCTTTTACATTCGGGGTTTGCTGGTTTTTGCGGTTCAGTTCATTATAAGTTTGAGTTTGATTAAATACACTTTTGAAAAGAAATATTTTCTTTTTATTTAAGGAATAAAGAATATTTAAATGAATCCTTGATGCTGTACTTCATTTCTTGTTTCATTTATCATTCCGAATGAACTTAATTATTAGGAAAATTCTGATAAATGAATAGTCTTCTTCTCATTGTCATTTCAGTAGTTGAAATTTTCGTAATGAAGAGACATTAATTTTTGGGGTAAATAATTGAGTAAATTTCGGGAGACTGAATCAATCATCAATCAAAGTTTTTGAATTGATGAAATCCCCCTTAGGGGGGTCCTCATTTTCGTTATAATTATTCGGTTTTGTTGCTTTTTAATTAATAAGAAATTCGGGCAATTTCAAACTCGTTATGGAACTGAATAAACTTTGCAAATTACTAATTGTTGAGATTGAAAATAATTCATTTGATTTAGATAAAAATTTGTTTCACGTAACAAGTTCCGGAAAATACACAAGAAATCATAAGCGTCTGAGACGTCATCTGTATTTTACAAATTACACAAATAATCACACAATCATGCAAGTGTGTGAGACGCCATCTGTATTTTACAAATTACACAAAAAATCACACCATCATGCAAGTGTGTGAATCGCCATCTGTATTTGAATTAAGAAACTTATTGATTCCAAGTCATTGACACTTGCCTCCCCAATCGGACAGAAGCGAAATTTCGTGAATTAAAATCATATCAAACTCAATAACCTCTTAATATCAGGTAATATCAATAAGAAAAACCTATTTTGGGTAATAAAAAACCTCAACAACCCGAAAAAAACCTATTGTACCTTGGGAAACTTTCCATAATTACGACTAATCATGCAAACTTTTGGTTAGTTTAACTACAATAGCTGATATCGTTTTAATTATAGCTTGAAGTTGATATTTTATAGCACATCAAATTGTGGCATTTAACATTAATCGTTTTTTGAAATTGTTTCTTTGATTTCAGCACAGATGGCGTTGTTTCGATAGAATTTATTCAATCATAAAGTTATCTTAAGAATGCATCAACCCGTAAACGTAAATTTTTCTTATGCCAGAAATTTAACCAACCCCAATAGGGTCTAACTAATCCTCAACAAAAATAAACAATTAATTTTGCAATATGTACCGAAGAGTCCTTGTTAAATATTAAAACCATGTTCACAAAAATGGATCCCAGTATTCGTTCCTTTCTTCAATGTTTCTATTCCTTGCCCTGGAACCGGGTCAAAGGCAGTAGGGAAAAAGCCCCAAACAGTCAAAACTGTAACGTCGTTTAAAAGAAGGCAAAAAAATAAGCTACAAGCAAAAAGCTCCTGTACAATTTCAGTAAAACTGCATTAAAGCGTGCACAAGACATAAATAAATAAGGTAAAAACTGCAGAAGACCCTGGGGTAGAAGTTGGCTTGGTAAGGGTGCTGGGGCTGTTTTGCACAAATGCAGGCTTTTTGTTGTTGAGTTTCAAGCAATGATACGAACACTTAAGGGTACCAACTCTTGCACAACTAAACTTTTTCGGGAGCAAAGTAAAGTTTTAACGGATAGCAGAGTGAATGGGGGGCCGAACAGCAACTAGGAAAAATGGCTCCATGTATTGTTGTCGTCTCCCTTCTGAAATGTTTACTTCTAAAAGCATAAATCAGTGAACAGTTTGAAAAAAATGTTCGGTGTACAAACCTTGGAAAATGTAGAAAGTAAATAAACGTAACTGGGGGGACGGGGATAAGGGGGAAAGTATCCGAAAAAGAATAATCCGACTTCCAGTTTTGGTGCACTGAGTTAATTTAATGAAACTGCACAGAGAAAAAAAACAGGACACGAATAACTGAAAAAAGGATCCAACTAAGATCGAAAGGCAATTTTAGAAGTGCATGTCCTGTGAATAATAGCGAACGGGAATAATAAAGTGTTGCACTTAAAAATGATTAAATTAGGAAGTGCACAATGGAGACGAAGGAGAATCCATTGCAGTCTCCACCGATTTGGTCGAAGCTCTCGAACAGTTTTTACAAAATTAATGATTTTAACACCAACACTAGATGGTGTTGTGTGCAATTAAGTGAGTGTATCAATCTTCCTAATGATCCTTAATTTGAGATCATGAACTTATCAAGAAATGAATGTGTCAATCTTCTAACGATCCTTGATTGGAGATCATGGATTTGTCATGACGAAGGTAAGATGCAAAACCTCTTGGTAATTAATTCAATACCATCAACTTGTGATTAGTATGATTTGAAATGAGGAGAGTATGTCAATATCCTTGGTGATTCTCAACTAGTGATTGTGTATTTGTCACGAGTACAATTCTTCACTCCCTAGAGAAGTTAATGTGCTCAGCTTCTTAACAATCCTTAATAAGTGATAATAAACTTGTTATGAATATGAGTCTATACTTCTTAATGAAGGGATCGTGTCTTAATTTCTAACGATAACTAATTTATCATCACAAAGTTATCACGAATATATCAAATTCTTTGGTGATCCTCATTTCATGATCATCAACTTATCATGAATATAATTTTTAACTTCTTAAAGAAGGGATCGTGTCAAACTACTAACAATATCTTATTTATGATTATAAGCTTTCGACTGGTATAATTTTTATCTTGGTAAGTCCATCTGGTTTCTTGTAAAAGGGATAACAAAAAAACCTGTCGCCTATTTACATATAGATATAAAAATATCTAATTCATCATTGAACGAATGTATCACACTCTTTGGTGATCCTTAATTCAAGATCTTGCCACATATATGATTGATTTGTCATGACTTAACTGATATCTCTTAAGCCTAAAACCTTATGAAACAAATACAATTTTCAAATTAATGATTTAACTATAATTAAATGTAACTCACCATGAATAACAAGTTCAGAATCCCGATTTGCCTCATACAGACGAATCGCCTCGTTCAATTCAATTTGCGTAGAAAGGGTACACGGATCATTTTCCTCGTCGACCCATTTCATAGTGAAAACCTGGAAAAAGTCAAAACAAAACATGAAAATCCTTATAATTCATTCACCATTTTACATTTCATCTTACCTGATCAGGTGAAAAACGGCATATTCCACGAATTTCCCTGCATAATTGTTCAAACGTTATATTCTCATCGATGTAGGTTATCATAACTTCACCATTATAAGCGGTTTTAACTTTTATCTCAGTGCTTTGAGTATTGCTTCCGGTAGCAACTGGCGTTGTCGGCACTTTTAACATTTGGATTCCTGTTAATGGCGTAGAAATAAAACGAGAAATTATGGATTTCAATTGTAAAATTGTGAAATGTATAAAAGTGAATTCGAATATCAAAGGATTGCATTGAAAATGAATTCAGTGCAGGAAATGCATTCAGTGTCCTAGATTTGTTTTTGCATTCTGTAACTGGAACTGCTACCCATATTTCATAAGCGATATACCAAATCGTGTATGACCTTTTCGTACTAAAACCACATTACACCCCTTCGCACAGAGCCAGAAAAGGAATATTTTCAAAAGACTTAAACACCAGAGGATGATGATCCATAGAAAGTAAAAAATATAGAAGAATATCTGATACAGGGTGATTGTAAATAATTTATTAACATTTTCATTTTTCGTTGAAGTTCAATAAATGAATGAATGCAGTAGCAATTTCCATCTCAGTTGTGCTCCAAAGGAATTCCCTGAACGAGAAACATTTTTTGGGGGATGAAAATCAGGTCATCATACAACTAGGAACGAATCGTTCTCAATTCTTTTGAAACACAATAACCAATTTAAGATGAATTGAAGCGTTCAAGCACAATCCAGTAGATTGTATCCAGTGGAATCAATTCGAGACTTTCTTCATAGATTCATCATCATCATCATCTTTAGTAGCAATCAAAGAAATTAATTTCAATAAAATGCAGAATTGATTTTATTTATCAAGTTGATTGGATCTGATTTGAGTGTTAATAAATTTTATTCATCGATGTCAGTGTCAATGAGTTCATGACTTGACCTCATGGACGAATCATTGAATGTTTCACTTTCCTTTACCCGACATAGTCGGTTCACTTTTCAACAAGATGAAATCATGATGAGGACAATGTTGCATTGTCTGGTTGGGATTGGATGTCTCCTCTAGGGATTATTGTGATTTATTAATCTGGGTTGTCTCTTATTAATCGTTTATCGTTCATTATTGATTAATTGACAGAGAGCTTTGATTAGTACCTAATAACTGGGTCAATCACTTGATGAGTGCTAGAGATAAATGATGAATCTAAGAACTTCTATGAAATTTCTACGAATAGTTTTCTACAGAAAGTATCTAGACGATTTACTGATTTCCATAGAAACAAACCCGGAGGTAGAACCCCATCGTTGCATGTTTCTACCGTTCGATAATGTATCGAGTTGCAGTTCAAGTAGACGATAAAGTGAAACCAATGAACTGATATAGAAGTTCTCTACGTCGATAGGAAGCACTGACGTCACAAATGCTAATTCAATTTTTAGTTTCTGGAGCTAGACGGGCGTACCGCGTTACTCAAGAAAGGCTTATCATGTTGTAGTATGAAAATGGGCGATGGCATCGATTTAAACTGGAGTTGTTGGCTTGTGAATCGATAAAAATTCTTGATTTCAGGAAGGTAAATGAGTTCAGGTGAGAATGTTTTACACTCATTAACCATAAATCGTTGGAGCATGAATCATAGAATCTCAGTCGTCATAGAGTTATTGCCATCTCACTTGGAAAGAGAAGAGATTTTAATGAAAATGATTTAGAGAAAAACACATTTACCAAACTCGAGGAAATCGAACAGGTACCTAGGTACTACTCACAGGTCAGGGAAAAGTCATTTAAAACGTCCACAAGCCCACGAAACTCCAGCACAGAATCACTGAACCATAAACACGAGGTGGGTCTCATTCGGATGTAAACAATGCCTTGGATACCGCAACCTTATTAATCAAACAGGTGAGCAGTTTTCCGGGAAATTTACATCAAAATGACAACATGGAATGAGAATTTTCCCCGGGAAACCAGGACATTGTTGTGAGGAGTTTTCGCGGCATACTTACGATTTTTGACAACTGGTCGTGATCCAAATTTTCAATTTTTTGAGACTTTTTGCTCCACACGAGTGCAATGAACGCACAAAATAAGGCACAATTAATTGAAATGTATTTAATTTGTCAATTTTGAGGCACTTCACGTTGAAATTTGATGTTTTCAAAATGATATGTTCACGATTCGCAATAGACGCGCGTTTATTCAGAATTTTCGATATATTTCAACTCGAATTTAAGTAAAACACAAACAATTAAAAACAATTGAATGGGATTTAATTAAAATAAATAAAATTATAAAATAAAAAACACAACTAAATGAATTTCAAAACAAAATTTTTCACAAATTCAACATCGAATTTCGTCCGAACCGACTTGACGCGCCACACATCAAAAGAAACTTCAAAATGTCAGCGAAATGTGCGCGTGTGTGTGCCACAGGTTTTATGCAATCTGATTTGACAATTCTCTTGAGGGGAACGAATTTTCCAGATGCAGGTGGCGGTCGTGGTGTTTGGTGGGAAATTTTACTAGACAACCTGTTGCTTCGCGCCTTTACTGGGATTTGAAAATTCTGAGAACAGCTGATTTGGGATTTGGTTGGGATTCAACAGGTTATCTTCCATTTAATTTATTAATTTTTATACAATTCATTCCAGAAATTTCATGTCAATAACAATATACGAAGCAATGGAGACTCATATAAAAGAATTTCATATTTTTCATAATTCTGGAAAGGTAAAATTACCCTCTTCAAAATATACCAATAAATTATGGAAATATAGTCAAAAGGTATAAACTCTTAATATAAACATTAGATTTTTGCAAAGAATTACAAAACAAATTTAAGTATTCAATTAAATCGGTAATCCATTTCAGAGTTGTAAAACAATTACGAAAGCAAATAAGAAACTTCTAAGGCATGGAATTGTGGTTATTCCCAGACCATCATCGATTTATATTCAATTTTTATTAAATAAATATGATTAATTTTGAATTCCAAAACCTTTAAGGAATTGTAATATGCTTTTGGCTTAAGTACGAATTGTTAAAATGCTAAAATAATTCCCACAGTAGGTACCATTTGCAAACTCTTCTGAGCAATGAGAAATCTGCAAACAATGGAAACGAACATGGACCACTCATATAAGAAAAAAACACTGGGAATGTGCATCTCAACACTTTAAAAACTACAACCTGAACATATATAAAACCTAGTTTAGTATATGGAAGTTTTCCCTACTATCAGACAACAAAAACTAACAGAAAACATTTACAGGCATGTCAAAATGAATCAATACGACAGATCCTCAAGATACCATGGTACTTTAGGAACACAGGCATTCACAAAGATCTAAAACTCGATATGATCGTCAAATACATCAACGACAAAACTCTCAAAAAAGAGCAAAGGTGCGAAAAGCACCAGCTCAACACAGACCACAGTTCCTAGAGCCAGACAAATTTGCAAAGTCCTACCATCATTTGAATATTCAACGAAAAATGACACTCTTTTCATCATAATTTTGTTCATTTGAGTACAGCGAATCCGAATAAAGTCAGAAATCCTGCATTACCAACAGCGTAACATAATTAATGATAATGAGGAACAGCATTAGAAAGTTTTAAAATGAATAAAAACTTAAGAATATTTAAAATTTTAAACTTACATAGACATGTCCTTAATTTGCATCTTTAAATTTTCACAAAAATCTCTTAGATAACTTACATCGTGTGTGCATAATAACGTCGTGGTGCATCATTCATTTGCATGCACTACAGGTGTGGAGCTGTGCTGCGTTTTATCCTCTTGACGAACACTTTCCTAGAAGTTCCTTTAACCGGAAATTAATATATTCAGATTAAGTTTAATGACAACGTTAAGTAGGTCTACTCAAAATTACCTTAAAAACGTGCAATGGAAGAATTATGAGTGGATTTTCATTATCCAACAAGAGAAGACTGACTGCTAACGTAATGAAGAGGATGTGCATTGAAAAGCAGAAATGTAACTTTAAAGGACGAACTTGTGCTGTGTAATAAATGGGTTTGATGACAAAAAATTTGTACGTTAAGTAAATCCAAAATTATCTCATCTCTTAGAACCATGGAATTCCACTAAGTATCCACTTGTTCCAAACTGAAATGAAGACAATTTGAGTTGGATAACTCGCAAAGCAACTGAATTAGTCAACAAATTAACTCTTTTTCCAGGATGTACTCAACAAATTTTGATTCCTCATATGTCCATCCAGAACCATATCTCTGGTCTACCTTCGTCACACACCGTTATCTCTCTCCAGTATAGACTTGTCACTATCCAAAGCCTCCATAGAAGTTAATTAAACACTTTCGGATAAATTCCATGAAGTTTTCATTAAAAGCATTTGTTGATTGTAGATGAAAGTGCACATTTTCCAAATTGGATTTATGAGTAGGAGGTTGTGGTGGTGGTGAGTTGTTAGCATTTAAGGTTTGCTAGGTATTTACCTTTCATTTTTAGCCCATACCTCTGGCGTCTAGACACCCGCACAGGAAACTTTCAACTGGGAGAAAAGCCAAAAAACATTTTTTCGTTTTTCACTTTTTTGTTGTAGCATCAAACAACCCAACAGCCAGTGTTTATAGCTTAAACAATTTTAACTCTTTTAATGTTATCATAAAACCAAATTTTTGTGGCTAATCTAATTTTGTTTTTAGGTTTTTTTGCCCCAACTGTTATCCAGTGAAACTTGGCTCTCATTGCGATTGTTATTATTGGATTTATGGAATTTTTGCTTCTTCTGGGCTAGGTGAAAATTACAGTCAATTAACAAGTTTCTCAGTAGGGTTAAATATAATTTTGATGTTCGTACATTCCAGAAAGTTTTACTCATTTGTAAGGAAAATATTTGAAATTTTCATGGTTTACGTTACAATTAACACCTGAAAATCTGTGTTGTACAGAAGAACTTTAAAAGCAACTAAATGAGTTATGGTTCAGGAAATTATGTACTCTTAAACTTTGTCCAGATGGCTATTTTCACTAAAAGGACAAAGTTTCCTGTGAATGTTCCAAGTTAAACATCATTGAAAATATTGAACTATAACTTTTAGATAAATCAAATATTCAAGGATGCCAAAAAGATGTCCTTTGTGTGATGAAAAACAATAAATCTCTTGGCAATACACTAACTCAACAAAATAATCCAGAATTCATTGAGAACAGCCACAGAATAATTTCAGAAATTTTTAGATGAAGAGGATATCCTTGTGTATTCAGGAAGAGAAACTTGAATGTTCATATTCTCATCACTATATATATGTATGTATATTACATTCACAGGACTAGCACAATTCTCGAGAATATTCACAATGTTCAATGCAATTCATATTCTATCCATGTTTGGTCATTTCTATCTAGCCATCGGATCTACTGAATCCATTCAATCAGCTCAAATTGTGTGCAGATACGAGTATCTAATTCAAAAGCCCGGAAACGGAAAAGTTTAGCTTTACGATTTTTGCAGTGTCCAAAAACTCAGACAAAGAACATGATAACATGAGTACGAAGGTTTTTGTACACTAACATTTTGTAGGATTTGCAGGATATTCTAGATTTCAAGTTAAGAAAATACCCAAATGGCCAACTGGTAAAGGACTCTTTAAATGTGCAGTTTATATTCGGGGCAGGAGCTTTGAAAAAAGTTTCAAAAATGAATTAAGCTGCATAAGTGAGGATAGTGTGAAACATGTGGTCATAGTACATTGTATACCAAACATATCCTTCCAAGAAGGCGGTTAATATTAGAAGGTGTTACGATAGCTTTCGTGCTTGGACTTGAATCCTTTTCGTATTCGAATCAGAGCATATGAATCGATTGAAGCCTCACAATCTTGTTTGCGTTTGTATGGTGATATATATGTAGGTATATCTAACATACTATAGTCGGATTCGATGGAATCTTCTTACTTTGCTTAATGGCAGGATCGTGCTATGATGTTTGTTCCATTTTCCTGCCTGTGAATGCAACAAAAAAGATGGTATTCGTAAATAAATAAAGGCATAGAAAGGAAGGGAACTCACAGAAATGATGTGGTAGTGTGAAGGCAAAGTGCCAAAAGATAGAATTTGGTTCCACTTTTTCCTTGTTACGTAACTATCAAGCACAGAACATTTCTTGTGTCATCTGATGAGCCTAAGTACCTTTGCAGCTTTCTACCATGGTACGTGATACTACCAACACGATAGCCCTTCGTGGTTAAACAAGTAATCTTCAGCAAAATACCATCGTACCTATTGTACACAAGATAATATGACCGAAGGTAAGTTGAACGATATACATTTCGTCCTGAAAATGATTTTTATAAAATAATATTTTAAAATTGCAGACTTAACGGAAAGGATGTTCCTGCAGTACCTACCTATAATACTATGCTGCAATTGAAAATGATTTCAGAAGTCAAGTCAAAGACGGGTTGCTGAAATTATTCAAATTGCATAGCTGGAACGAGTATCTGCAGTTTAAGGGTTAATATTCCATTAGTGTAAAAGCTAAAATACTAAAAGCTGTTGTGTTTGTGAAACGTGCTTGGGAATTTTTTCTTTCTTCTATATCCTTCTTCTTGTTTTTCAATCCTGACTTTGCAGAATTTCCATTGAAGCAGTTTTAGACAAATGTAAGATAAAACAACAGAACAGAATCTGAAAGTAATGGCTGTTTAAATTCTGTTTTCACACTTAGTTTACAAAATTTTCGGTTGTCCTTTGTACTTTTTATGCTAGACAGTCAAGAAACTATCTGTTTGTCCAGCAGATTTTGTGTATTTTTAATAGTAATGGCTGTTAAATGGAAATTTTCTGTCGAATAAGCGAATCCACAGATATGCAGCTGCAGTTTCTGCTATGGCAGCTACAGCAATCAGTATTCTACAATATTATATAAAATCAATATTCTATATTTCATTAAATTCAGTCATCACAACATAGTGTCAATTTTATGGGGTCATCCATCTTAACCTGGCGTGGTCATCTGAGTCGTCTGCTATCATCATGACTGCGTCGGTTTTGGTGTGTCGTGATTATGACAATTCAATCCAACTTCACTTCAATTAATGAATCAATTTTTCACATTATGTGGTTTAAAGCAAAAGCGGAAAATCTCTTTTGATATATTTTTATATTTTGTGGGTTTTTATGAAAATATCTGCTAGTCGCTAGTGGACTAAAAAATATCCCCGAATGAGTGCAATCAAAGCAGGCTAATTTTAATGCACGACGAAAAAAGTGGTTTCCCTTTAATGTCCCTCGGACACATTTCAGTATGTGGTTTAGTGAGGATATGAGCAACTAAACGAAAAAAAATAAATGAGGATAACCAGCAGATTCCACAAAATTCTGAAATGATATAATTATAAATTTATGACTGCCTCGGAAACGACAATGGAGCACATTTAAAATGTTATTCAACAACATTCGCTAATGAGGAAAAAGCATGTGGGACATTGAAAGTTTTCTTTCCTCACATAATGAGCATTGTATGTATATGCTGCGTTAGGTTACCATATGTTCTTCATTATATTCCCGTCTGTTTGGTGTTATACATTCACCTACATATCACCCATATATCCTGCAAACAATTCTTTCAATGTACAAGAGGAGGCAGTACAATAACATTCATATTACAATCATCATCTCTGGTGGATGGCCATGTTTCAGTGTTTCACTTTTATATTCACATCTCTTTTTTTTTTTGTAGCTGGAAGGTGCTTTTATCCTTGATGATACTAAACTGAACCAGAAATATGTCCTGTATCGACAAGAATTCCAGTCTAAATGGACATTTTTCGTAGCACATATTGCAACTGATGTTTGACCATTAACAGTAGCTTCGAAGACTAAGTTTTTGTCATTGCCATTTTTGTTGAGAAGGACTTCTGGCATTATATTTGTTTATCAATGCGAGAAACCAAACGAGAGTGTAATGACCATTTAATGAAGGCTTCTGCTTTCTGATACTTGTTTTATTTTTGAACGGCATTGGATTTCTCATTATCTGCATAAAGTTTTATTCGCAATTATTTTCGCATCATTACGAATGTCCTTCAATATATCGTCCTCGGCAATGTGTATCTGGGTGAATTAAAGTTTTTAAGTATTCTTTAACATACTACAGATCATTTACTATATGATTTATCTGTATTTTCAGTATGTGACACGTTTCATGTCCCAAGGCAGTAATACGAACTAATTCAACTTCTTTTCAATTCCAGGGCTAAAACTTCCGTTCCGGGAGTTAAAAGCAAATGTCCAACTCGATAGTTGAAACTTTTACGTTACGGAGTTCAAAGACTTTGTATAACTTCTGTATTCCCTAGAAATTAAGTAAATTTGCATTTAATTTCAATATAATACAAACTTTATATGGTGTTTTACGAACGAATATCCTCTGGTGGTAATATATACTGTTTTGTGATTGGTCTCATCTTACAATTAGTTGTTCAGCACATCATATTTAGTTGAATAACATTAAAATTGAAACAATACCACAATGTTAGTTGATCCAAAGTTAACTAGAACTTGACCACAAACCATTTACAGTTGAAAAAGTCTCCATTAGCCACAAGCATATCCTTAAATTCATAAATTACTATCTAAAACATTTACTAAACTTAACAAATACGACTTTGTCACGAAATATGGTGCTTCTCTGGTAAGGACAGAAACTAACAAGACCGTATCATTCATTCTTCCGGCCAAAATTCATTGTAATGGAAAGTTTTTGGTGAAGAATTTTCCAATGTTTGAATAAAAGATAGTCATAGACCAACATAAAAATAATGTAGTGCAGGATGTAGCTGCAGGATGTTGAAATGGAAACTTTAAAACACGAACTACATATTAAGGATACATACGTCGTGTGGTTTTCTTACTTTAACTTTTTGGCAGATTTATGTCCATTTCTCTGTGCAACTTTCAATTAGCTGCATATAACGATGAGGATTCTCCATGGTCTGTGGGAAAATTAAATTTAATGAAATTTGTCTTGTGTAAAAATGTTAAATTTAACAATTTTGTACCATCTTCTCTAGTAGATTCTACAGAAAAATCAGAAGGTAGTCACAATGGGATACTGTCTGGAGAAACTTGACTCCCAGGAGAAGTTGGAAATACTGAAATTCTTGAAATTTTTTAAATTATATATTGTTAAAAATTTTATTAAATTTTATTAGAAATACCTACTTCCCGAAATGAATTCGATTTCAGGTCATATTCACAGGTCACATGTGAAGTATAGCATATGAATCTTCAATATCCAACAAGCAGAGTGGCGCAGTGGAAGCGTGCTGGGCCCATAACCCAGAGGTCCGTGGATCGAAACCACGCTCTGCTATGAGGGTTGAAATTTTTTTTTGCTTCCTATATGAATACTACCCTCGTGGAAATTGCCAACTGTAACCGGTTAACCACAATAAATGTTAATTTTTAAATCATCAAATGGATTTAATTAAAGTATAAATTAATTTTCAATACCTATAATTTTAATAAACACAAAATTAACCAAAATTAACAAGACTGCCTGTCATACTTACCTACTTGTCAAAATGAAGTTGTACGTTTTGGTACTAAAACCACAAAATTGCAGATATTTTCACGATTTTTGTAATTTTAATAATTGTTTTTATTTATTTACTTTAATAATTGTTATAATTATGTAAAGTAAATAGAATTTTAATTAAAATTAAATTTCTTCAACAAGTTGTTAGTTTGGAAAACAGATGTCACTGGTGATCTTTGAAAGACATTCGCAGCGCACACTCCCATTTGCAAGGAAAACTTTCTGTTTGACATGACGTCATTGATTAACCTGTTGCCTTCTTTGGCAGACAAAAGCGACTAATATTTCCGACGTCTGTCAGATGACCTATTGACAGTTCCAGGTAAGTTAGCCGGTTCCAGAAATACAATATTCAATAAATACGAATTGTAATTGAAATAAATTCAATTAATATCACTAGGTTATGGCATCTCATACATTCAGTCAAAAGAAATTCATACCAACTGCACCAGACAAAGGGAGCTTTCCATTGGATCATGAGAACATTTGCAAAAAATTAATGTTGCAGTACATGAGTTGTCTTCGGAAGAATAACGATAGTAATACTAAGTGTCGAGAAGAAGCTAAAAACTACTTACAGTGTCGTATGGACAATCAGTTGATGGCACGAGAAGATTGGTCCAAATTAGGTTTCGACACTGAGAAAAAGGAAACCACCACAAAGTAGAAGAATTGATAGTCGTCATAGTTGGAAGAGACAAGCAATTTATCAGGAATTCAATTATTCGTATGAAACTAGTAAAAGATTTTCTCCAAAATTTTCCGGTGTTGTGATTTTCGAATCATCAGTAGCACGAAATAGACCATCCTGAAACTATTATTTTCCGTAGACAAGAACACAACACATATTGATTTCATCCTGAGGCAATAGAATTTTCTTTGATTTATTTATATTATTTTTATACATTTCATAATTGATAAATTGAAAGCAATTAAAAGTCATTAGTCAGTAAAGCAAAATAGACTCCGGCAGGATGAGTAAACCAACTAAAAATATCATAATTGGTTGTACAGGGAGTGTAGCTACAATAAAGCTACCGCAACTTATTAAATTACTACTAGATAGTGAAGCGCCTTATAAATTTGTGGTAAATTCAAGAATAAATTAATCATTTTTTGTATAAATATTTCATTTATTTCAGATCAAAATTATTGTAACAGAACGTGCTAAGCACTTTTTTGATTCTAAAGACATCCCTCTTGGAATACAAATCTTTACAGATGAAGATGAATGGAAAATGTGGGATAAACGAGGTGATCCTGTTTTACACATAGATCTGGGAAAGTGGGCTGATCTAATGGTTATTGCACCATTAGATGCAAATTCCTTAGCAAAAATGTCTACAGTATGAAAATTGAAATTATATTAAAAGGAAAATTTGAAATTATAGAACTTGTATCTTCTAGGGATTATGCGATAATCTTCTTCTGTGTACAACACGTGCCTGGGATTTATCAAAACCACTTCTATTTTGTCCAGCCATGAATACTAGAATGTACGATCATCCAGTAACTAACGAACAAATAACAAAACTCCGAAATTGGGGTCATATAGAGGTGCCATGTATTTCAAAGACACTCGTGTGTGGTGATGTTGGTAATGGTGCCATGGCTGAAGTCCAAACAATTTATCAAGCAATTGTCAATTGTTTTACGTGAAATAATAATTATTCTAATAAGTATTTATGCAATTTTACACAATACGTAATCTAACATTGCTATTATCATTTATTATATTGTTTTGTTTCATGCATATTTAACATAATTTTCATTTATATAATCATTTTGTATTCCTATTAATGTATGAAAAATATTTTTATCATATTCGGTACTACTATTTTTCTTTTATTGTTAACACAATATGAATTGAAAATATACAAAAATATATTATACATAATAAATTGCTGCGCTTTTTAGAAATGTTTTATAGAAACACAAAATATTCATTGCCGAGAATTATATTAAAATTATATACTTATATAAAATATTTGAAGCATTAAATAGATGTTTTTTTTATTGCTTTTAGAATCTTGTGTTTTATTTAATAAAAATGTATGAGAAGTTTTCGCTAAAAACATTAGCAGAAAAAATGTCACTATCTCCCAGGACAAGTGACAGGGTCAATTCACAGAAATGCTCGCAAAGGAACTAAATCAAAAATCAATGGGTTCCTTCTTCAAAAGCGGGGAGAAACTTATTCTTTGAATGAATATTCCCGCCTTTAGAGATTGATTCCATTCTCCAGTGAATGAAATTCATTTCCAGAAAGCAGCGGAATTCATTCTTTGTTTGATCTATTACATCGAAAAGTATTGGCCGTAAATGAATGTTCTCACTTCCAGAGAGTGAATCCCATTCTCCGGTGAATGAGATTTATTTTCTGCTTCACGACCATTAGTATTTTATATATTAAAATGATTACCATCAACTGCTGCTTGATATCCTTGTAGCTTTGCATCAACAGAATCATTGTTCTAATGCAAACATACTTACCATTATTGTAAATTGTCTCAATAAAACACAACTTGCAAGTAAATATTTGTATTTCTATTATTTCATTTTTTTCTGTTTGTTATTATTCTTCCTAAATAAAAAATCTTTTTATATTTTTTAAATACATATACACTACAAAATTCTGAAAATCTTTTTCTACATACACAAAATAAATCTTAGCTATAAAGTAAAAAGTAACATCTGGAGAAAATTCAAAAAGTAACATTCATATCATCTTTTTAAAGTGTCAAGGAATCTCAAGACACATCTAATTATTATTATATGAAATTCATAAATTTATAATTAACAAATGAATTGTTTTGATTTGATTTAATTTGATTTTATTGAATTGACCAAACTTCTGTTGTATGGGCAAAAACTAAAAGTTGCATCTTCAGCTCTTTCGGATCAGATTTTTAGCCTAGAAATAAAAGAGGATCACTTCGTAAGCAAGGTAACCAAATATTATCAATCAAGGAGGAGTATCAGAGTGATATAAAATCAAATTTTTGGTTTATCATAGAAATGAGGATCAGAAAACAGCTCGAAATGTTTCAGGATAAGGGCAGACTGGTGAATATAACAAACAAATAAATAATGTAATAACTTTGAAAACAATTGAAGACAATTTTTTTCTTTCTAAATAAAATTAATAAATACAAATTTTCTTAAAAATAAATGTACAAAAACTTTACAAGCAGAAGTTAAGCCTTAAACCTGTTTTCCATAAATCAGTGATGTTTTTCGTTTTTTTCAAAATTTTCCCTTTAACATTGAAACAATATATAAAATGCATAAATCAAATAATAACAATAAATCAATGAATGATTAATATTAGTAGATTTTTGAGCGAAATATATAAAATTTTACCAATTGATTATAGTGTTAACTAGTAACACTAGACAATTTTATCTATACGGATTATTTGTGGTTTAATTCAACAATAATATATTCTTGGGTTTTAGTTAATTAGTATTACATTCTTTGCATTCTATTTATAATATGTCGAAATTGTAATTTATATTTCAAAGGGTAACAGTTTGGTTTTTAGTGTGCCATTTCATTAAATACTAAATTTGGATATAGTTATTGCTTTAATTTAAGACAGGCTAAGCTGATTGTTAAATTTTCATATAAATAGCCTTTTTTGTTTTTATATATTTCGAATATATTTAAATTGAATATATTATTTATATTAATTTCAATTGATCGGAATAAATAAATTTTGTTATATATTTTTATTTTCGCTTTTCGATTGGTTGAGATGTTACAGAAATTAAAGTTAATTTTCGAAATGAAATTCATTTCTATATAATATGTGGTATAAGAAGAAATACAATAAATTCTCTTTTCATTTTGTTTTGTTTGTTTTGATGTTTGAATTAATATACAAATTTTAAATAATATTTTTTCACAACTAATATCTTATTCACTGCAACTTATTAAGTAATATTCAATGTTCATTTTTATTTAGCTTTTCATTTAATGTATAAAGTATTTACAAATTTTCGTTTCTATATATATATATATATATGTATAATTAAGCAATAATATTAATTATATTATTATATAATTTTAAGAGAAATTCAATAATAGACATTTTATATACATAAAGAGCAATAGTAATACAGAGTAGAGGAAAATTTATAGAAGGTATTATAGTGAAATTTATTTAATTCTAGTATCGAGACTTATTTAAATAATGAGGAAAATCATATACACACCATCACAAAATGATGATGAACAAATTATATAATTCAAATTGAAGTTTGTGGAAAAATCGTATTTTATATTTACATACTGTGGGGAAGAAACTATTTATAATAACGAAATAATCAATTTATATTTCCACTTAATAACAAATAAACTTATCCACGAGTATTTGATGCACCACCAAGCTGCTAGTAGTAGTAGAGTAAGTGATATTATCTCTTACATAAATTAATTTGATTTGATTCAATTTTTTGTGTTTTTAAATTTTTACCTTGTCAATTCAGAGCAACTTAAAATGTATATGTAGTCACATATTATCCATATCCTAATTATTACTACAATTTTATTGTTCAATTTATTTTTTTGTATCATTTACCAAATATATTAAATTTACCTTTTCAAAAGTGTTCTTTAAGAAAAATTTACTACTTTTCTGATCTGCCTATAAATCTTATAAGGTAAGAACTTAAAGTCATTTGCATTTCTATTTGAATTGATTTCAATTATAATAATAACAATAATTCAAATAAAATAAATTTTGTTCATCTAATAACACATGATACACATAATTTCGAAGGACTAATACAATCATCATGACAAAATGCACCACATTGTTGGCATATAACCATTGCATTTAATGAGCAAGAACAATTTGGTGGTGTATTTTCACCAGCAATATCGTAATTTTGATGATTTGGATCCATACTAACATCACCATATGATAATCCTAAAAGTAAAAGAATAATTTATGTAAATTAGATAATTTGTATAGGACTGAAATGGGCAAAAATTATTGGACATACACTTAGACACATCTTTTTATAAAATTCAGATAATCTCGTTGACAATTCACAATAACCGAGGTTTTAACAAAAGGGATTCTTATCGTTGAAAGACACTCATTCATTTTTATCACTTAAATTTTGAATTGAGCTGTAGCTAATTATAATAACCTTTATCTTGTGATAATGATTCTATACAAGGAAACATATGTTCAACAACTGTACATGGTTCTAGATAAGTTTAAATATATGTATAAACCAAAATATATAATAATGATATTGTTTTATCTAACCACCAAAGAAGTACCCAAAGGAGAAAGTTTCAAAGCGATTTCAGTTTCCCAAAATAAATTAAATACGAAAATGAATAAATGTTTTGTGCAAATGTTCGTTAGTAATATTAACACAATGTGATTATTATATTTACAGGATAATTGCGATTTTTGTATTTTTTGTATTTTTGTTTTACTTTGCTAGCGTAACAACAGCGTTTTGCAGTAATATTTTGTTTGGTTTATGTTTTCTGTATAAAATTATACCTTGATTACCAGTTCTACGTGTAACAGCTTGCACCCCAGGATTGGGGCCAATTAATTCGTGTATTGATGTGGGAGATTCAACATCAGCAGAAGCTAATCGTCCACGACCACACATTGGTACACCATTAACGCCATGAATTTGCTACGAAAATATAAAAGAATTGTGTAACTCATATTCGTGTTAAGGGCTGAATGATTTGAATCTTACTTGATTTTGTGCTGGTGGCGCACTGGAAGCTCTAGGTGCTTGATTATCAGCAGCACCAACATTTGCTCGATGTAAGAGTACATATTGTCCTCCTTGATGCTGTTGATCACAGTGAAGAAGACCAGTTTGACCACAACCAATTGAATTGTTTGTGCTCGGTGGTGTAGAATAGGAATGACGGACTAGTGTCGGAGAGGGTTGTCGTTGTACGAACTTTTTCCTAGGAAATCCTAATCGAGGACCAATTACCTGTAAGAGGATAGATTCCAATTACAAAATAAATTTGATGAATTGTCGATTGTATACCGTGCGACTTGATGAAGTTACTAGTTGATCATCTTTCTTGATTGTTCCGGGAATGTTATTCGTTACGGGTACTGTTCCTGTTGCCGCTAATGGTGGTGTATTTGGTTGAGTTAGCAATGAAGGTGGCGGTCGTAATTGTGCTGTTAATTGATGTCGATTCGGACTACTTTGAATCACTGCTTGACATATTTGATAACTTCTTTCTAAATTCACAGCACCGGGAGGTAATTTGTTCGACATTCTTCGACCCTTATTTGATGATATCTTAGGCCTCTGTTGTTGAACTGATGTGGGGGCAGTGCTATTAATGTTTAGATTTGGTATGACTTTCAATGGTTGGGAAGGGGATAATGAAAGGTATGCTGATGGTGCGTTTCTTTGTTGCTGTTGCTGTTGCTGTTGCTGTTGTGACTGAGATTGATTTGATGTCATATGTACATTGGAATTGTTAAGTGTCTGAGTGTTATCAATAGTATGTTGCATTAGCATCTGTTGTTGCTGCTGTTGCTGTTGCTGTTGCTGCTGATTGTGATGATGAAGTGTATTGTTCATGTGTAATGCATTGTGCTGGGTTTGATCGAGAAATGTCTGATCTTGTTGTTGTGTCTGTTGCATTTGTTGCAAATGTAAGTGTTGTTGTTCTTGTTGTATTTGTTGTTGTATATCATGTTGTTGTTGCTGTTGCTGATGATGTTGATGATGATGATGATGATGATGATTTTGAAATTGTTGCTGTTGCATTAATGATTGTTGTAGTTGAAAATTTTGTTGTTCCTGCAATTGTTGTTCGGGCGAATGTTCCATTGGATGTGTATTGAAATGAATTTGTTGTGTTGAATAATCATTCAATCCCTCAATTGTTTGCCCTTGCATTAGTTGATGCTCTTGTTGCATATTCTGCTGAAAAGCAACATTTTCAAGAGTTTGCTGCATCACAAAAAATGAATTTTGTGTTCCTACTTTATCATTTAGCTGCCCAAGATCGTTAAGACTTTGGTCGCTACTATCATTTGAATTATTCGAAGTGCTTGCTACCGTACTTGTTACTTCCATTTCAGCAGCATTCATTTGTACATCGGAATCAGGTTTCATCTAAAAACGAAATTTATTTAAAAATTGTCTAAAAACAATAACATTGATAATTTCCAACGTAAACAATAAACAATTCACAATAACTACAATCAATGACAAAACCCTGTCAATTCAAATTAACAAGACAAAATAGGAAACGAAAAAACCCAATTAATGAATTAATTATTAATTAAAAATTATCGAAACAACTTGCCTGTGATGTTTCACCAGTACTACCAACATAAGACACTTGCATATCTGGATGATGTCCCACCAATAAATTATCAGTTGTCCCAATCATTCCACCATCAACAGTTCCACTCAATCCATTGGCACAACTATTCAATGTATCTGATACAGTACCTTCTGTTGAGGAAGCCATTTGATTTAAGCCGCTTTGATTTGAATCTAATTTTATCCCAAAATTCCAATCATGTGCAACATGTAAATAGATTTCATCCTTTGCACATTCAGGCACTGTTGAATTTGCAGCAGACATTGATGCCAAAGGGGATGCTGACGATCCGGACATAGATACGGACGATGTTGGCATTGAATTAGATGATTGAGAACAAATCATTGCCATCTGTTGATGATCTTGATGTGAATGATCTAGTTGTGTGTGATCTGGTTGCAATTGTTGATGGTGTTGTAACTGATGATGATGATGATGTTGCTGTTGCTGTTGATGGTGGTGTTGTTGAAGATGAAGATGTTGTTGCTGTTGCTGTTGATGATGATGATGTGTATGCTGCAAATCCTGATGAATATTTTCAATTGTTTCACTATTAACTCCTGTTAAAGTGCCAGTAACACTTGTCGATGGTAATACTGTCAAGAAAGATAGTCGTGTATAGCTGGAGATTTTGCTATTTTTCTTCTTCTACAGAACCAACTGAATGAATGATCAATTACGCAAAATAATAAGCAAATATCAGACGAATATCAATAACGATCATTTCATTAAATCAAATTAAACTATATAATATACTAAAACATGTGTTCGGAAAACCTTTTACGTGAACGGATTAACTATAACTGATTAACTGAAACTGACTTGACTTGACTGATCAAATGAGTCAAAAAATGTGTTCCGTCACCAGACCAGGCATTGGTGGTGTCCCATTACAAAATAAACAACACTGGTACAGTATGTTGTATGAATACCTTCTGGTGATCATTATGCAGACATTGAATTTCAACTAAGCTCACTATACTGATAAGAAGATATTCGTCAAAACGAATAGAAAAGGGATCACCAATGAATGAACCGGCAGTTTTGTGACAATGAAATTTCAATCTTCACTGGTTCCCTCCTTTATTGGCTGGACCTGGTATCAAGGGTCGACTGGGCAATTAAATTTTAGTTTGGGTTTGACTTTTATTAATAAACCGATCGTAAATCAACAGAACTTCATACAAATTATTTGATGATTGCTAACTGTTTTGAGAACAAAATTTGCTACTTGTTTCGTATTTGAGTTTATCTTGAATAGATTTGAAATGTTTTTGTGAAGGAGAAAATTAATTTCACTGAAAGCGGGGAAAATTCATTTTATGTAGATCAAACACAGAATGAATTTCATTCACTAGAGAATGAAGAAACACTCTGCATGACGTCATAATATTTTGATTTTTTTGCCCAGGCGTACTGACTGACGGAAACATCTTCGAAAATTTTGTGATCCTAACGAATAAAACGTTATAAAAGATTTTCGTAAATTGGCTTTCTCAGTATGAATTGCATATATTATGTATATAATAAAAATTATTTGATATATAATATTATATTCCAAACGTGTATATGCCTGTGAAAAATAAAATTTAATTTTTATCTAGAATAATTTGATAAAAACAATTTATAAATCATGCATTGTATGTGCTCGTGTGTAAATGTTTAAATGCTTTATATATATTGTATAATATATTTAAATAAAAATAAAATATTTATTACATAGTTTTAACAAAGTGTTTTTCACCTTATTTATCCCACATTTGTTGAGGTTAAAGCGAAATAAATACATATAATTTAATAAATAAATGTTAGATAAGCTGAAATTCCCAACAGTTAAAATTAGATATTGCGCCATAATCCAAATGAACCAATTAGCAAAAATATTTTTGGTGAATAGGATTAATAAAGGATTAAAGGATTGTAAATTGCTAATATGATGTAAGCAAGAACATTTGCACGTACGAATATGAGTTTTATGATGAGTTTTGTATTAATAGAAGATGTTTTATGTTATGTAATAATGAAATACCACTATCCCAAGAAAATATTTATACATACGAGTATAAGGAACATTATATAACTTGATATTTTCGGTCTTCATATTTGAGTGCAGGTAATAACCACTTGTTTCTTTCATTTCATTCATTTATAAGGGTACATTTTGACAAGAAACATATGTAATACAGACGTTTTAATCAACTTCAACATATATAACATATATATAGAATATTTGAGGAAAAACATTTACTTCTTTTTAGGATAATCTTCAATTGGCTTACCTTCAACAATTGCATTTGTGAAGAGTTCTTGTGGTATATCAGTGGTAGCACCCATTTTGCTTGGATCATTCATTGTTAATGCATTTGTTTCTAAAAATGAATAAAATTTTAATTAATACAAATTAGTACAATAATGAATGTTAATTAAATATTAATGTTTACCTCCACTATCAGCACTCATTTCACCAGATTCAAGTACATAATTTTCAGCATCTGCAAATTTTTGTTCAATTGGATCTTCATCCATTGGGATATTTTGTATACTAGGTTCTAGTTCTTCGACAACAACATCATTTGGACTATTATCACCACTGCAATCGACTAAACCCGATGTGCTACTTGTTGTTTCTTCAGAACATGTTAACATTGCTGCTACTCCACCATTAGCTAAATCAGATACAATTGAACTTTGGACAATATCCTGTGAAGATGTTGGCATTTGATGATGTTGATGTTGATGCTGATGCTGATGTTGATGTTGATGCTGATGTTGATGTAATGTTTGAGGATCTGTTTGATGTTGATGATGATGATGCTGCTGCTGCTGCTGCTGATGTTGTTGTTGAGCATAAATTGTATTTGGTGAATGTGCTTGAAAATTAAATGCATTTTGTAATAAACCATTGAAATTTTGTAACTTGTACATGTCATCAAGTAAATTCTCTGTTGTCACAGAACCATCATCAACATCAGATGTTGCTTGTTGACTAGCATTATCCATATTCTCTGAATGATGATAATCATTTGATATTAATTCATCAGCATCATTTAATATAGCTTCCTCATCATCTGGACTTATTTCAACTTTTTCAATTGTTTCAATATTATTACAGATCTCAGATTGGTTATTGTACAATAGATCTTCACTTAATTCTAACTTAATTGCTAAGTCTATACTATTGCAAGTCTTTTCATCCAATAAATCTGGATTATCTGGATCTTCAGAATATTGTAATTCAGTTAGAAGTTCATCATCTTTTAAATCATCACCACCACCACCACCTACTACTCCACGACACGTTTCATTTTCATGTTGTACTATATCTGGTGATGTTGTATGACTTAAACCTAATGTTGTTACATTATATTTTACATGTTTTATTTGATTACAATCAACTTGATGTGGACTCGATGAACGTTTCTGTCCACGTTTCAATCTATCATCAACATCACAAACAATATCATTTATATTTACATTTTGATCTGAATCAGCTTGCCGTATTTCAACTTCAAATGCTGGTATTGGATTATGATTTGGTTTCAATGAGACCAGCTCATGAGATTCATTAAAATTTTCTTTCTTATTATCAGCCTCTTTTGGTTCTTTTAATTCTAATGAGTTGTTCCTTGCTAATTTCGATTGTCTACCATAATGACCATAATTATCTGTATATTGTTGTAAATGAATATTGTATTTATCCATTGAATCAACATCATCTTTTGATATTGTTTTTATTGGTACCAAATCTGGTATTGGACTTTGTTGTGGTGGTGTTATTGTTGCTACTGCTGCTGCTATTGCTGCTGAACTAGTTGCAGCTGCTAATGAACTCATTGTTGAATTACTACCGATTTGTTGCTGTTGTTGATGATGATGATGTTGTTGTTGTTGTTGAGCACGTGTTACAGCACCAACTGTTCTTAATTTTGTTGGAAAACTAAAATTCATTGATAACGATGGTGATGCTGATGGTGATTGTGATTGTGATTGTGACTGGGATTGTGATTGTGATTGTGATGATGCTAATTGTGATGGTGATAGCATTGATGGTTTCGTTAAAGATGTACTACTTAATCCTGAATTTGATATAGCTGCTGCTGATGACATTAATGTATTACCACCTAATGTACTTGTTAATCCTACAATTCCAGTTAGTCCAGTACATGTTGTATTTGTCTCAGATGATATTGTTGACAAACTCGAACTAGTTGTATCTGATGTTACAGATGTACTACACAACAGATTCGATTCTGATAGTAATGGTGGTGTATTTGGTCTTAAAATAGTTGCAGGCTTAATTTTGATTGTCGTTTTTATTGGAGGTCTACTTGATTTTGTCGTACTATCATTATGTACAGCAGCTACAGATGTTGATGTTGATGTTGCTGTTGCTGATGCTGATACTGTGCTTAATTTAGTTGTTGTATAATTTTTCTCACCCCATATCGGTTCGAAATGTTTCAATTTCCATGGATCTAATTTACTCTTCTCCTTCTCAGCTTCCGATTTCAGTTTTACCTGATTTTCTGGTGTGAACTCACCCTCAGCGAGTCTCTCTCGCCATTCAAGGCAAGCTCTGGCAAAGAATTCATTATTTAAACTTGAAGAACTTAAACGAATAGGTGCTGTATCACATTCGATTGTCGGACGATCCACACTTGGTAGCAGTTGAACTAAATTATACTGATAGAGAGGAGGTAGCATTGAAAATGTATGTTTATTAAGTAATGCACGTAGATTTGTTCCAACTAAAACTGAATCTGGTGTTTCTAAATCAATTTTACCATCTTTTGTTTGTTCAATTTGTGCTGCTGTTGACATTTTCTTATTTGATCTTCGTCTTGGTTTCGTACTAAAACCAGGTATCGATGCTAATACTTCACGCATTGTTGAAGCTTTTGCTGATAATGATCGTGTTGGTTTCTCAATTTTCTCAACAACATTATGCGGTGATGATGATGTGGTGGAATTTGTTGCTTCTGGTATTGCTTTAACAACAATCCGTGGAACATGCCGTCTTAAACTGTGTGTATGTTTTACTAATTTCGATGAACCAGAATTCGATAGACACATTGATTGATCTGATGGCACTCCATCTAAGGCTAAAGGATCTTTTTCTTCCATTTTAAGTGATGTTTGTCCATCATCGTATTTCGATGATACTCCTCCACCAGTTCCATGATGATGATGGTGTTGATGCTGATGTTGATGCTGTAATTGATGTAGAAACTTTTGTTGAAATGATGTTTGTTGACTAAATTGTTGCTGATGGGATAAATGATTTCTTGATTGAGACGACAGCCCTCTGTATTCCTCTCCATCGTGATTCGTACTTGATATTCCAGCATCTGATCTTTCCGGGGTCACGTCACATTCCATAGCGAAATAATTTTTTGCTGAAATGGAAAAAATTCAATTATTTTTCGAGTTATTGAATTCATTTTATTAGCTATTGCTCTAGTTAACTCCTTACCGCATTCTTTATTTCCTCAAAATCTTTTCAACTAAATCTATTCACTTGGAGAGCACTAGCAGCTCAGATTGGGTGTAGACAAACGCATAAGGCTAGGAATGCTATGCACGCGAATTGGTACGAAAATTTGTTTGAAAGTTCAATTTGTTCTGACGTTTTCTTCGCTGTCAGTGTAACCAATCGCACGAGTTGATCAAAACCGATTTGAAAGTTCAATTTGTTCTGACGTTTTCTTCGCTGTCAGTGTAACCAATTGCACAAATTTTCGTACGAATTCGCATCTACAGTATCCGTAGCCTGACACTCATTTGGCATGCAATTCATATATCAACATGCAATAACTATGAAAATCATTTCGATGACAGTACCCTATCAAATCCTAACCTATCTGAAGTTCCTCGTGAATCTCATTTCTGACATGATATCCTTATTAACTAACCTCTGATCGGAATAATATAAAACACAAAGTGATATGTACACGAGTTTTTGTGCTAAACGTAAACTTGTGCGGTAAGGGGTTATAACCTTTTTAAACATGTACAATTCAAAGAATCAAATAAACAATGTGGTATCTGGTGTAAGGTGGAATGTCTCATATCAATATCAAGGTGATATCATGAAAATTATGGCAATTTATGGATTCTAATGAAATTTTGATTAATAATGGCTCTGTTCAAATGCTATCAATCATTTCAATGGTATATATTGTAGTTATCAGTAAAACTAAACATTTATATATAGTTATATAATACAAATTAGTTAAATTTCAATATGTTCTTATTAATTGGTTTTTGTTTTTCATCATTATTCTTTACCTATTCGTCTATTTAACTTCCCTTGGTGGTGTTTGTTTTCTTTCTTGTGACTCATTTTTTGTTCCACCATAACTTCTATGCCACTGGTCCAATATTATTAATAATAGTTGGTTCTGTATAGGATATATTATAGTTGGGAAGTTGAATGTATGATGTATTGGCTTTGGCATTGGCTTTGGCTGGCGGAAGTTGTCCATCAGCGGGATATTGTTGTGATAACCTGTTTGAACGGTATATTTATATATAATTCATAAAATTATATATATATGTCTTTCTCTTTATTTCAATTTATATTATTCAACACTCATTTATATAATCTACATTAATTAGATTAGATATAAAACAGCCATAATATCATATTAACTCAATCCCATTATAATACATATTATTACATTGAACATTATTATTATTATTATTATTACTGTTATTATTATTATTATTTGTTAAAATTGCCATCATTAAACAAAGAATCGAAATTTAAATGATAATAATATCAAAATTATAAGCGGGTGGATATAGCGATATATTGATTATATGTACATATATCTTCTATTACTTCTTGTGTTAAATGTGTAATTAAGCAAATTTATGTGGTATCGGATCAAATGTTTATCTGTAATGCCACCATCTACAATTAATGTGCTTTTAAAGTTTTCGTATTTTGTTACTAGTATAACTAACTAACTATACAAATGTGACTTATACCTGATACCAATAAATTTCATATTCTAAATGTTATAGCAAAGCTACCACTATGGATATTCTTATTAGAAATCTAATATCTGACAAATTGGAGCAAATAATCACAATGTGATAAAAACAAGGATATCATGAGGAACATGACTATGACAACTACTTGATTCGAAAGTCAATAGGTTTTCTTGTAGGCATTTTTCAATGGTAAATGGTTAAGCAAATACAACAACTCATTCAACAAATTTCTGTTTACTTTAACTTCATTTCATTTCACATAACACAGAGTCCACACCAATCTTTCACAGCATTTAACTATAAGTTTAAATATGTGACCTCAACCTGAAGAATGTTTGTTAAGAGAATTTGGTTAAATAAAACGACAAAACACTCTACAATGGGAATGTGAAGCAATTAGTAGGTAAATAAGTTATACGTTTTCTACCCTAATTTACATATAAAACTAACTACAAAATAAAAACAAAAATACTCTTAAGGTTATTGTGATCATTATGATTATGATTATGATTATGATTATGGTGATAATGTATGATAAGAGGTTAAAACGAAAGTTAGTGTTCTCTTTTCCCTTGTAGATATCAGTACAATCAGTATCAGGGAAAAAATAGCATAACACTAGCCGTATTCTCTTGGTCATCAGGAGAACAGCCCGGACTTGCTCTCGATAGATGACAAACTTCAACCAACAAATTCTGGACACTTTTATCATTTCCACCTTACTCAATTCAACTAGTCAGTTCAAAATTCAAACACATCAAATGCAGGAAAACAAAAAATTAGTAACGGGACTTTTTAGTTTTGTCGTTCCTCACAAATTTCAAACGAAATATGCTTCGCTGTGTTTTCAATTGTTTCAAAGGAAAAACTGAAAACAAATTGACAGAAATTCAGGTTGAAATAATGAGAAAAACATAACGTTTTGCAAAAGTGTCCAGAATTAAATCCGCAAATTTTCAAATTGCAATTTTGTGGAATTTAAAGAAATCGCCAGCTGGATATTATCGAGAGCTAATTTGACAGTTCTCAGTGCTCGACTGGAGTGACCAAAAGAATACGGCTACTTTGAACAAACATCTAACCTACAAATACAAAATGTGAAATATTTTAAAAATATTACATTTAATAATGAATCAAACTTACACAGCAAAATTGAATTCATGAGCCATTCATGTTTTGGGATGTTGGTAATAAATAGTTGCCCCACGAATGTGAGACAGGATAATTCCTTGTAATTTTTATTTTATAATTTTCTTAAATAAATTTTTGAAATCGCCGCTAACTCGATATATTTTTGACTTACACAACGTGTGAAGTTGGTATTGCTGTTCACACGATCCGGTGTTTTTGTTTGTGTATTAAAGGTAAATTCACTCACAAATGTTTACTATTTTCTTTGTTGTTTTACTATTTTCTCTTCGAAATATATATACTTCTTGTACAACTTACTTAAAATTTTTCACTCAACACACTATCGAAAACACAATTTACGGAAATATGCTATCTGCTCAAGGATATATTTCCGAAATTCACTTCCGGACACGGAATACCATAAAATTTCCATTTGAAAACTCGATGAAAACCAAACAAAATCGAAATTTTCCTTTTCGAAAAGTCAATTTCCTAAGCCAGCTTTCATTGTTTACGTTTATTTGTGTGTTAAAACGTTTCAAATGAAATTTTTTTTTTTCGAAATGAAATGCGCATTTGCATGCATGTGTGAGAGAATTAGAGAGAAAACGAGAGAGAAATTCGTCACATTTCTCTGTATTGAATATTAACGAAACGTCACTTTTTCATGCATGCGTATTCCAGAGCATGTGGGAATTATGTCGTGCATGTAAATAAAACATAAAAAAATGTACTATTTTACACAATACTTTCACATTTAATTCACTTATGTATGCGGATCTCTTTCCTTTTCCCCCTTAAATAATAATATTCCTCCCTTTCATTTTTCGGGTTTAGACAATTCGCAATTCAACCCCGTTTCACGAAGATGAAAACGAAAATATATGAAATAATATGTATCAACCCATCATTTTTTGGTTATAATTTCATAAATGATCCTTTCAACTGACACAAATATTCTCTCATTTCGACATTTGCGAAATTTACGAAATAACACAACCACAATAAGAACACTTCTTTGCTTTCTTCGTTTCTTCGTCACTCTTATAACATGCCGCTCTACCTTCTGCTTCTGCTTTTGGTACAAGCAACATTTTCATTTTCACTCTAATACTATTTCAATTATGATTTCATTCAATTATTTTTACATAAATTCATTCATTTACTATTCAATTTTCCCTTGGTTTATTAATTTTCATGATTTTCAATCATTATCACACTAAAAAACGCACGTTCTCAAGGGAAGTTTCACTATCGTTTCGACTCTCATTTTACACTTTCCGAATGAACACACGAAATAGCCATTTTCGAAAACAAGCCCCACTAAGTATGGTTCGTTTGTCAAATGTAGATAGCACTAGTGTCGTTTAGTGGTGTGATGTGTAATTTTGAATATTTTACAATAAATAATTAAGAAATGAATAATATTAAATTGCAATTCTAATTAAATTAATTGAATAAATTTTAACACAATAACATACAAACCTTTATTCCTTGAATTTCAGTAGTTCACTTCCATATGATCCTTCTGTCAAAAACATCTGAATTTGAAACAAATTTTCATTAATTCAAATGTAATTGAATTGATTAATACCAAATATTTGGATATCTTTCAATTTTACTCGTGTTCAAGTAATTCACGAATGAAAATTTAAAAATTACAAATTTTTGCACTTCGTTCTAGATTGAAAGTTCAGCATTTTCAAGTAGGTATAAATTCAAAGTGTTTCTATGATTTGTATGGTAAAACATAATTATATATCATATTAATAACGTAATAAAATAATAAAACTTGTTACACAAGGAATTCCAAAATTTCAAATTGCGAAGTATCAGTCCATAACGACACTAGCACCACATAGTAGTGATTCAATGAAACACTGTGAAATTTTCGTGGCGCATGCAAAAGTGTCACTTTTGACATCTGTCACACGATTATCAAACAAATTTTTGTTTACAAACATACGAAACCAGTGACTGTGACGCTGAACTGAAGTGAACGTGTGCTTATTTACATTGAAAACTTTCGGTTTTCAAATTTTTATTGCTAAAAAGTTATAATAAAAGCCGCAAAAACGGACGCCCAAATAGCTGAAATGAAACCAACAATTGTTGCAGATGAAATGTTCCCCGAAGGGGCGCATTTCATCGATTTGGATGAGGTTAGTTTGGTTTTTATTTTTAATGCATGACAAGTAGTTTTTCAATGTCAACAACGAGGTTTCTCTTGACCACGTTTAAAGTGAAATTTATTATTTTTAACTACAGGCTGGCGGGTCTTCTGGGCTTTTAATGGACTTAGCAACTAACGAGAAACACGTTCATGCTGATTTCTTCAACAATTTCGATGATTTGTTCGATGAGGAAGAGGATCTTACAGCACCAGCACCAGCGAATGAAGTACCCAACCCTTAATTAAATTGTGATTTATTCAACATTCTCAATAAAAACATTTTGAATTAATCATTATCAGTCATTATTATCCTTTTAAAACAATTCCAATGAATCATTAGTAGAAAAATTATGTAAAACTTCTATCAATCTGGAATGGAGGCGTAGATGAATTCCATTATTTTGTATTCAAAACAACTGGGTTTGTAAATATCTCATTTGCAGTAGCAGCTATTCGACATCCACATTACAACTTCATATGGGAAACAAATGAGGGATAAAGACGTGTTGCTTTCAGTAGGTTGTAAGGTTAACAAGCTGTTAGAAGCCGAACCAAATATTCCCATGAAATCTAAATGAAATTTTGGTCAGGTCTCTCGGATTAAATAAAAACCACAATCGAATATATATTTGCTATATATACATTTTCACTTCATTATTAAAATGACAATTATTTTATAAATCATGTCAAAGAAAAATATTTAACGCAATCTTCATCATTCCACTTTCACAGTACATGTTAATTTCGTTTGTTTCAAATTTCCTTGACCTCTTAAAAGTTACATAAGAATATTACACTTTGTTTTATTTATTTTTTTGTTTGTTTTATTTTTTGTATATATAATAATATAATTTTCTTCTGTCTTCGTTCACTTTCGTATTACAAATTGATTTTAAACTCTTCCTTATTATCCAAATGTTCTTACATTTATTTTATTAATAATAATGATAAGGTACTACACATTTGTTTTTTATTTATTTTATTTTGCATGTTTTAAAACAACATTTACTTACATATGTTTTATGCTGTTAAAACATGTTTCATTTGATTTCATTAATATATAATTAAGTTTAGCTTGCTGTTTTTCATTTACTTCTAATGACATCGAAAATGTAGAAAAAATTATTATTTTTATTTATATTATGTGTTTTTATCATTTATCAATTAGTGCGAAAAGTGATTTTATGTAATTAAGATTTATTATTTATTTTGCACTATTTCACTTTTGCTTTATCTAGAAAAATTGGATATATTTAATTAAATTTTTTGTGTTTTTGTTATTTTTCGAATCCACATAGTGGTATATTACATAAAAATCAAATGTTCTTTGTGCAGGTAAAGTAAATTTTTATTAAATATATAATATATTTGATGGCTAATTAGCTTATGGACTTGATTTTATTTAAATTAATTAAAAATTGTGTTCTAATTTATTATAGTATTGTTATTTTATTATGTTCTACAAAATTATTTTCGTTATTTATTTATTATCTATAAAACTATTATATTCTTTTTTGTATAATGTAGAAAGCATTTACACTTAGCGTAAATTAAGAAGATTAAAATTTCATTATTTCCTCATTTTCATAATAATCGTTGACATAGAATTGTTATTGCATGATCTACATATATAAATTTAATTTTTAAAAAAAGAAACCTAAAATTTTTATTCAATCAATTAATTATAACTCCCTTCACATTTGCACAAAGAACACATTTAACTTAACAATTGCATCTTCATTTTTTCAATGTCAAATCAAATTAATTAACAATTAATAAAGCACATGAACTATGTGTTGAAGAAAAACAAATATTATTTTAAATAAATTGAGATTTATTAAAGTTTTAACTTGGTTTTCTGTTAAAATTTCTCTCACATTCTTTTCCAAAATAATATTATTTTTATTTACAAATCAGGGTGCGTCTTTCAATACAATTATTATTATTATTATTATATGAAATGAAATTAATAATATAAGAATGAGACTGAACTCATAACGTTTATTAAACAAAAATATATGTACGTGTGTCAAAAATAACAGGTAAAAAGCAAATTATTTTCACTTAAAAATTGCTAAAATTAAAATAAATCCAAAAAATATGTTTTCCTCGTCACTTCCAAGAAAACGTGCAACAGAAAATTTCGATTAAAAATCAAATTAAACATTCTCCTTAAATATTGTTTGTTTTTCTAAGCACAGAAAGAAAGAAAAAATTAATCTACTAAGCTTAATAAATCATAATTAAATGATTTAAAACTTAAAAATGATATTTCAAGCTCGTTCAAAGCATAATTTTGTTGTTTTGTTTTTTATTTCTTAATATATATATGTATTTTTTTGTTTTGTTTTTTGTTTTTACTTAAAGTAATATATATATAAAATAATTGTGTCACAACAATAATAATCAGCTCAGTCGACTTCACTCGAATCTGATAGCAATGACTCCTCTTCCATTTCACCATGATCTGATGTCTGATCTGTTCTTGAAAAATTCCCTGAATCTACTGTATCTACATATGATATTTCCCAGTCTTCTGACAGGGTATCGTCTTGACCTTGCCCGTATTCTGTTTTAATTATTCATTAATTATTGGATATAATTCAAATTGTTTTATTACTAACTTTCTACATATTTATGGTACGCTTTCGGTACCATAGATTTCGCCTTCTCAATGTCTTCGTATGTGCACTTCCCCTTATCAAGGCCTGGAAACAGTTTATTATCATAAACATATTAAAATAGATAGATTTGTTGCATTACCTAGTAGTAATCCCATTCGTTGCAAAACTTCAATATCGTCGTGAATTTCAAATTTGTCGTTGAAGTTGAAAAAGTATTCTGATCTGTGAGAGGATAATTGAATAATTTAATAACTTTTATATAAGAGTAGGTTTTTTATATAGGACTAGGCAGTCCTTCGTCTTCATTCCGTAACGTGCATTCTGAACAACTGAAACGAAATTATACTTTAATATCTAGTCATACTTACTTATCAGCTGATACACTGCAATTAATTTTAGATGTTTTGTGCGTGTTTATTATAATAAATGGCAATTGAACGGTCGAATTTGCTGCTGGGACAAATCCTCGTCTCTCACTGTCCTTATTGCGTTCTACTAAACTTCGTACGGACACTTGTTGTAAAAGTAACTCCTTTAATTCTTTCTGTTTCAATGCAATACGTTCACGTCGTTTTTGATTTTCTTTTTCAATTGTGTTACATTGCTAAAAGATAGAAGCATATTAATATGAAATTTAACGTATTAAAATGAAATTTACTTGAACCGAATTTGTTGGTAAACCAATCCAACGTATTTCCTTCTTATCTTTTGATATAATATTCATCGCCATTAAAACATTTAAGGCATCATAGACACGACGACGAATATTCTTTTGATCACAATTAGCCGAATCATATGTTTGACAACTTTCAACTTCTTCAGCTACTAATTCATCCGCAACTTCATTATATGTTGTTGTACCTTTTTCTTTAACCTTTTCACAAACCTTCATTGAAAAATGTCGTAAACCCTTACCAGCTTTATCGGATTTACGACGTCGGGATATTGATGTTTGTACTGTATTATGTGTGCTTGTATGACTGTTAAATAGATTTCATTTAATTCAAAATTATCCTTTTAATTATAACGTAAATTATAATTTACGGTTTTGATTTTGTTGATGAGCTATTTGACTGTGATTGACAACTACGTATTGTATATTTTTGGCCATCTTCTGACTTAATAGTTGTCTATATGAATATTCATCAAAAATCCAAATTAACAAAATCACTAAATAATCATTTGAATTTTGTTCGTTACTATTTACCATATGAGGGCTTTCGTATTTCATTGTTGAATGGTGTTGCCTTGTATTACCGCTTTGTGTTGATTTGTAATAGGACGAATCTGAAAGTGATTATTTCATAAATTTTTAATTCTATCCTTTAATTTTTCATTAATTCATACTTCCAGCTTGTTGGACGTTAAAATTATTCTGTAGTCTAACATATTGCGGGCCATTTGTCGTATCCTGCAAAAATATTTTACATCATTTTATTTTCAATCATTAATCATACAAATTACCGTCGTCTGATTGTAAGAAAGGATAACCGGTGATGTCTCTTTCTTAATGTCTTTATGATGCATTATCGTAATTATTTTGGCTGAAAGTATAATTAAACATTTTTATTACGAAAAGTAAAGGTAACCTTTTGGAAAAATTTATAAATTCTTCATTTATTTGAACCTAACTCAATTCAACTAGTCAGCTCAAAATTCAAACACATGAAATGCAGGAAAACGAGAAATTAGAAGAAAGTGAAACGGGTAACGGGACTTTTTATTGTTGCCGTTCCTCACAAATTTCAAACGAAATACGCTTCTTCGAGACACGCACTGAAATTAACAGTTGAAATGATGAGGAAAACTTGAAGTTTTACAAAAGTGTCCAGAATTAATTCCACTAGTGTATGCAATAAATAACACAGGAGGACAAATTAGAAAATCAGTTTACTCTCTTTGGCTACAAGATTATCTTAGTTAATCTTCTGAAAATAAAATTATTTTGATTTTCCTGAGAAAATGATCTTTGTATGAAACTTGTGGTTTAATTGAAGGTTTTATTGAAGTGAAACTTTCTACAAAGATAGTTCTGGTGATTATCCAGGATTCACATCCAATTAAAGCGTAATTTTGAGAAGCAGGACATACGAATGTGTTTTGCGTTCTAAATAAAATATAAATATCGATTCGATTGTGCTGGATTTGGTTTCGAGGATTTGTTGGTTGTCATTTAAATTTCATACCGACACAAGTCACAGTTGGTACAAAAGAAAACGAAATTTTGATGTAATAAAACATGAAGAAAATACGCAGCAAATTCTGGGTTTTCCTTTCATAAAAGTATTCATGAGTTTCTGGTTAACAAGAAAATGCATTTCCAACGACCTTCATTTTGTGAATTTTCCTATAATTGGATTCAAACACGCTATGGGCTTTTTAAAATCCCAAGATTTGCATGATTTCGCCCTTTTCTTTTCAAATGGAAATCACCCGAAATTCTTCGATACAAAGTGTTCATGAGGAGATATAATCAATGATGTGTTACGCTTTATTTCCAAATCATGTACAAATAACGCAATCCATTCTTATATACACTTATGTATTACAGTTGTTAAATGATCAATAAAAGTTTAACTCGATTTCTTATTGTTCCGAGTCACTCAGTCGTGTAGGAAAAGGGCACCTTATGTAACGCCACCTACCTATTTTCAAGATTCCCAAATTGTGGTTTTTTCTATTTCAAAACATTCAACCTAAAATTAAATTAAAGAAAATGAATGGTCTGATTGCAAGGTCCACACGACAAACTTCCCTGGGTAATGAGTGAATGAATAATAGTGAAAACGAAATCAGGTTTAATCAGTTACGAAATTATGCGTCGACTGAAACTAAAAAAATCCAAACGAACATACGCACACACACACATCGACTCACAGACCATAGTAGTCGACTCTAGGAAGCTTGAAACGTGCAGATATGTCAAAATTTTGGATTCACAAATCGAACCCATTACAATAACTACCCCGTGGCAAGTTGAAAATTAAGAATGTAACCAGGTAACAAAAGTTGCAAAACTTGCTCTGCGGGATGAGAATTTAATTAGAAAAAAGGAAAAATGAAAATTAAAACATGAATTTTCCTTTGAGAAGGGTTAATTAAAGTTTGATGTTATTATTTAAACAATTTTATTTTAAAAAAGATGGTTAAAAACAGATTAAAGTCAGGGTGAACGGATGCTTTGAGAGTTACTTGTGCAAAATTTTTGAATTCAAAGTGACTAAGCATGAATTTTTCCACTTAAAATAGAAAGAGTTAAAATTAGATTGTGATAACACAACATCACATGAAAAAGTTTTTATTTTTCTTCGCTTTACAAATTCCTCATGTTGGGGTTTGGAAGGTACGTGATTGACGGAAGGTTTCATGCGTTACATTTTGTTGTGAGTCAAGATGGAATCCAGTTCAAGGATAAGGACTTTGGAGCTGATGGTACTTGAAGTGATTTGACAGCACTATAATAACTCTATGATCATAGCTCAGCTTTGAAATTTATTTCATCCCTTCCTGACAATGCCAACGTTTCTTCCAATTTCCGAAACATTTGTTAAACTCGATTTACGGAATGGCCTTGAGCGCCTAAAACCACTTTTCAAACAAAATTTAATCCTCTCATTTTGAAAATCGAAGAATCAGTTTTCAAAGGCAAACGTCGACAAGCTCAACTCATGAACAAGTGACACTACTACAAGTGCCAACACAAGAAAATAAAATTTGATCTTTAAATTAATTAATAAGTGAGAACTGGGTAAGCGAGAAAACTCTTTAAGGGAGAGTAATTACCTACTCCCGTTATTATTCATCTCTATGAGCTAGAAACTCGGGTCCCTTGAGCTCTCACTTGTCCAGGTTCTAAATCCTGTTTAAATCTACAAGATTTACCATAAATTTAATCCACTCTAAATCACCATCTAGTGCTGAACATTTGTTTAATTTTTCGTCCCACAGCACAATTGAGTACTTTTTTGAATTTGTTTGATTTCATTATTTGGCGCGTATTTTGATTTTGAAAATTTCAAAGAAGAGCATGGACAAAACACTACAGAACAAAACATAACAATTTCACAAAAAAAAATGTCGAACTGTCAAACTAATTCGCCTCATTGGCGATTAAAGATTTATTAAATCATCTCACTAAATCTACTAGATTCAGGTCGGAGGAGGTGTCTCAAGAAATATTGACTGGACTCTGACGTAAACTCGAAGATCAAGTTCAGTGATCGTATCGTTTGATTCTTCTTTAGATTATCAGGAAACTCGTTTCACCGACCTTTCAGAGACAATACAAACCCGAAAATGTCTTTGATACCACATGTAGCCTGTAAAAAAGGGTCTGTGTGTTGCAGCCCTCAGCAAGGGTGCATTTCCATAAGAACGGCGTGTTACCCAATTCATTTGAGAGTTCTCGAGAAAAACAAGGGCCACAGCATGATTGCAGTAGGTACAAAGAAGGAAAATCCTTTTAGAAGATTTTGAAATGAATTTCGGTTGTATGGGGTATGTGTACCCCATGTGTGAGGTTAATAAGGAAGGACGAAAACGACGCGTTACCACATTAGGTTTGTTTCAACTTAGTGATTTCTAGGAAATATCAAACATTTTCCTTGGAACCAACATTTTGGAGAAATTCTTGGAAGAGTCCAATGACTTCAAGAAATCAAGAAATTCCGGCTTCTGTTCTGAGCTTGAGAAAGTGTCGAGTTCAGGGTAAAGAATGCATTTGGCCATCGTGATTATGATGAATCTATGATGTAAATTTGAATATGTTCCCTCAACAATGTTGAGCAGCTACATAGAAATACAAGCACATGGAGAGAAGAAATTCGAATTGAGCAAAGACGAAAAAATGAATTGAAAATAATCGCAAAGTTAGGCGGGTTCGGGTATTGAAAAACGCGTTTCAAGGTTTTGGTTACGAGAGAGATTCATGGATCCAAGCAAGATTCCTGTCTTGTTCGAGTTCGAGTTTTAGTTATGCTGTTATGCTGGTATGTAGTCATGAGAACGAAGGTGTACGTGGAACACCTAACCTGAAGAATAACGTCCCTTACCTTAAATTTTGAAATTTTTCATATTTCCAGCATGAGGAATTTTTGGCGCGCTTCCGAATGGATAATGCTCCATGTGGATGTAGGTGAATTTGTAAGGATAATTATATGTGAATACTCATTTATGAAATTAATTCAATTAATCATTTAGTAACAAATTGAAAGGTAACTACTTCGGGTTATTCCCGAAAAATTTTCATACGTCACACAGAACTGAAGGGAAAATTTTTTGGAAAGAAAATCAAGAATTGAAAGTTTCTCAAATTCCTCATTGATAAGAAAAGAAAATCCATATATCACATATTGTGTTGATGTTAATAACTTGATTGGGAAAAGTACCTCCCCGAAAAATTTTCTGTTTTGATTATTTTTACTTGAACGAAAATTTATCACACAAAAATGTAGTAATTTGAATATCTACGCATTTGCATTAATTTCGAAATTGTATTAATTAATTGATTTCACAAAATTATTCAAATAAATCAATGAAATTTCCATTTAGCAAACACTGATTTGCGGTAGGAAATTTTGCGAGGTAAAATAATTTACATCCACTTTTCCTACTTTTTGGTGGCACTAGCCAAAACTTACCGCCTTCATCTTCAATTAAGTAATCCAAATCACCACTTCCATGTGCCATTTTGAGGATTATTTGTTTAATTAGATATACGTATTACCTATGAATTATCCTTTAACAATTACTATTGAATTATTGAAAAATCGGATAAAAATTTTAAAAGCTTATTTAAAAAATTTCTTGACACACGGCGTTACAAGTCAAAATGGCGAGAACTTTAATGTTTTCCACTCAGTATGTAAGCATATTTTGAAATTGAAAATAAACTACTTTTATTAATTTGGAATTTCATATAAATTATACCACTATAAAATAGAAACTAGACATTTTCGAATACAATCATTTAATTAATATAAAATCTAAACACTTTTACATGAGATCAACACGAATTTGTAGTATTTAATGCAAAATTTTAACTTTAGTTTATGCTGATGGGTGAAGTCGGCGCGGTATTTCTTACGACAGCTGATTGGTCGAAGCCCGCCATTCACACACAACACATCACGACTTCATGTGTGTGAAGTCACGAAATTTCACTTTGTGCGAGGGGATTTTCCAGCGTTCAGATGGCGCTGCTGTTAGGTTAAAGACAGTACATTCGTCCGTTACAGTATTTTATTACATATTATTTATCAAATAAACTTCAATAAAACATAAATTATTCAAGAAAATAACATAATTTCATCAATAATTCATGTTTTCATTCATTCAATTGCAGTTTAACTTCATGTTAACACAATGATCAGTTTCTTGGTTCAAAACAAGTTTTATACTTATACTCAAGCTTATAATGTTTTAAAACTATTAAAAAGGTAAAATTAATCAATATTAAACTTGATTTTCATTAATTCAGCTCCTTTTTTCAGGTAAATCCTCCAGAAACACATTTTAATGGCAGGAGCGCATTGACCAAATGTCAAAACAGCTGATTTTGATGGGGTTATTGTTGGATTAGAGATTCTATTTTCATCTGTTAAACAATATAATTATCAATTATTAATTTGATTAACTCTATTTCTATTTAAATTATATATAAAATCAATATCTGTATCAATTCACCCGCATTCAGTTTCAGTTGATTCCAGTTTATATATGGCTGAGTTCGTAACAAGATTTGTAGCTACAATTGAATTAAATATGGTTTAAAACTATTAAAAATGTTAAATTAATTAATATTTAACTTGATTTTCACTAATTCAGCTCCATGTTTCGATGAATATCTCCCAAAAACACATTTTAATGACAGGAGCGTATTGGACAGATGTACCTTAACCAGCTGATTTTCCCTTGATGGTACCAACTCATGTAAATCTATCTGAAATAAATGAAAGTATATGTTATAATAAGCAATAAATGTTAAGGAATTAAGTATTTTATATAAAGAAATATAAGTTTGTTAACAAATCACACTTTTAATAGTATTTTAAGGTACAAAAAGTAGATAATCTGTAACGATTTGAACGCAATGTGAACCATTAGAACATGATTTTGAACATGAAAACTGTAATTTTATTGTAATTTGCATTGATACAGAGAGTTTTTCAATGTTAAAAGATTATTAAAAACTTTTTGTGTTATAAACTTGCAAATAGGTTATTCATACTAAAACATTTCTACCCTTCAGGTTGCACCAACAAAGTGAGGGTGGTTTTCATGTTTTACTAGGTGAAAATGATAATTTGGTAGTATTTCTGATCATCCCCAATTCTTTTTAACGGCCACAAGGAATAGGATATTCTTGCAATATCACATCGTGTAAGGTTTCCATCCCCTTATGCCTTTCGATGACGACATTTCGAAACGAATTTGACAACTGTCATCAAATTGTCAACAACCATCCCTTCTTGTGCTCAAAAGTCAAAGTAGTGTTTATTGTTTAGTGATTTTTTCCAGTTTATAATAGAGATATTGTCGGTTATATTGATATAAGGATAACGAAAAAACGATAAAATGTATAATTAAGGGATAAACGAACTTCAAACGAAACATTTCCACTCTAAACGGAGTTTAAATACTCCGAAAAACCACTTTCGATATCTTCTGTTGTCTCTGCTGTTGGACAAGAAATCGAATATAAAAATTTTTAAAATCACCCAAAAATGGATGAATGTATCGCATCACAATTACCAGATAATGTGCTAGAATTAATCTTTTCATATTTGGATCTTTCGGATATCAGAAGTTGTATGGTTGTATGCAAAAACTGGAATCGTTATTTGAATGATGAAAATAGCGATGTTTGGAGATTACAATGTGTACGCAAATTGGCCGAAGAAGCTTTTAAGTCTGATTTATTAGCTACAGTGCCCACATTTAAAGCAAAACTACGTGCATTCTATCATGCATGGAATCCAAATGATTGTTCAAGAAATGTTTATATCAGAGCAAATGGTTTTACATTACACAGGTAAAATTAGTTTATTATGATTATTAGAATCTAACCTCAATTGAGTATGTTCTTTTAAAGAGCGACAAATCAACATTATCTTATTGCCGAAAAAAGTTTAACTTACAAAGCCAACCATTACAGGAATCCAGTTGCACAGAGTACAGATGCGACAAGAGGTAAAATTGGCTTTCGACATGGCCGACATGCCTGGGATGTTATATGGGAGGGTCCTTTGGGTACAGTAGCTGTGATTGGAATATCAACAATAGAAGCTGCATTACAATGTCATGGTTATGTAGCACTATTAGGTTCAGACGATCAAAGTTGGGGATGGAATCTAGTCGATAATCATTTATTACACAATGGTGATGCACAAGGAAATTATCCTTTGTTAAATAATCCACCAAAATATCAAGTAAATAAATATTAATCATTATAATTCAATTAATTTATATAATTCTATTTTGAAGGTTGGAGAAAGAATTAGAGTAATATTAGACTGTGACGATAATACGCTTTCATTCGAAAAAAACTATGAATTCTTAGGAGTTGCATTTAGAGGTAAATCGAATTAACAATTGAATTTGTTTTAATAACAAAAATTATTTCCAGGCTTACCTGATAAAGAACTTTTTCCAACAGTATCAGCGGTTTATGGAAATACAGAAGTATCAATGATATATTTGGGACCGCCGCTGGACGGCTAATTGGACATAGAATGAATGAAACACAAAAGTGTCATATTAAAAACACCAAAAGAAAGTTAAGGAAAGTCTAAATAACATTCCAGATAATTTTTATCGTACTCAACCAAAAGAGCAAGAAAATATGAAAACTACTTTAGACAAATTATTATTAAATTGATTTGCTAGCACACACGACAACACAGAATTCGTAGTTCTATAATTATTTGAATCTTCTTAAAACTTGCAACAAAATGGACAATTTTCAATCTGCGGTCAATACGAATGCTGTGAATATAATTTAATTAAAACATACCTTAATGCAAACATTTCACTTGCACACCATATACAAGACAGTATAAATTCTATAACCAAAAATTTTTTAGTTTTAAGAGAAAACAGTTTATTTTGTGTTCTGTATTAGTCTTTTTTTCTGGAAGGATAGAGAATTGTGGTAGCTGTAGTTAGAATTGGTTAGGAAGTGTGTAAGCATAACTAAATATTTGTAAACTTTACAAATATCATAAAGCCTTGTGTCTAAATCCCTGTTCTTTACGCGTCAGCCTTGTAAGCGTTGAACAGAGCGTTCGGTTTGTATTATGGATGTATTACGGATAGGGATTGTTTTAAAATATGTAGACAACTGTTGATATAAGAGCAAAAAAATGTACTAAAAATGAAATTTTGTAATTACTCCTTGGGTAGGGAACACGAAAAATATTCACATCCAGTTTTATAAAAATGAAAATATGTTTTATTTGAAAATGTTTTTAGTAAATAAGAACTGAAAAATTGATAAAAAGCTTTGATACCTTAATGACAAAAATAAATTCACATAAATTATAAGTCAATTTAGTGCTCTTTCATAACAAAAAAAGTAGAGATGCAGTTCTCGTTTGTGATTCATATCTATCTAGTTAGTTCAAAAAGCTTGATTCATTTATATCTAATACTAAAGATACGCATTTATACATTACATTCGCACGTTTAATTTTTTAATAATTTTGTACCTAAGAAGATTTGCTGGAAAGTATTTTTTATTTTCGTTTTGAGTTTGCATTTAACAAGTGACTATTTTTATTAGAATAAAACTTTAAGGAACCTGATATTTTTAGTTATATCACAGCAATATTCATAAAACAAATTAAAAAATATAAAATGTTGGATATTCTGAATAGTTGTAATTAGAATCATAGAAACTTTCCTATACCTTTCATAGTTTAATATAGTTTTAGGATAAGTGAAAAAATAATTTAAAAATTTTATTTTTATTTAATTTTTTTTAATAAATTTATTATTTATTTTAATTTTAGTCAATTAACATGGACAAAGTGTTTATCCATCCAGTAAATTTAATTCATGCCTGATTTTTGCGCTTTCGGTTTAAGTTCGTTATTGTATTGAAAGTTCAATTTATTTAACAAAATATTGTTATTGTAAATTATTTCATGCTAGTCAGAATTTTTCATAAATACGTAATTTTAATTAATCATTAGTCATATTATTTACTTACTTATTTTTTATAGTTGTAAGTAATAATTTTGTTATACGTGAAAGTATTGTTTATATTCCTTTATTCAATGCCAGATATCACCGTTCATTAATAAAACATTGTACATATGAACAATTTTATACTTTTTATTGAATTATATCCATTTATCTCATATACCGAAGTGTCATGCACAGCAGTGAAGAGCATTCCTTACATCGCTATACATATTACTAATTCATTCCGTAGTGGCTGATATTTCCGTCCATTTCGTCCAAAACACCATCTCGTCTTAAGCTTTCAAACCAAAACACTTTAAACTTTTAAACTATCCAAACTTAAGTATAACTTGAAATGTTTCTGTTAAATAAAAGAGTCCTGTAAGTTAAATGTTCTTTTAATTTCAAATATAAGCCATAAACTGTTAGTTGGTATACTGGTGTACTGGATAATCTACAGCAGCTGAGGTATTAGGTTCATTGGTAAGGATCTGGGAAATAAAAGACAATTTTTGAAATTTGCCAATTTCTTTTTATATAATTTTTTCAAACAATTTTGATCATTATAACAATTTCATTTTCAGTTGTTTGTACAAACGTTATTTATTATTATGTGATTTTTGATTTCTCATGTAATTTTACAATTCTATTCGGTTTTGATTTCTAAAGAAATGTTACTAATAATTAAATCTTCACTCGTGTAGTATACATATATGTAGTTTATTTCAAACCATTCGCAATATTTAAGTTTTCATATTTTAAAACTCTTCAAAGCATTGAAATAAGAAACGAAAACAGAGAATTGCTTTATTAAATTATGTTTTAATACAAAAGTGAAGTGTATAGCACCTTCGTGTACGTCTGAATAACTACGTTTAGAACCTAATATCAATGGTGGTTTCATAATTGAATGCTATTATTACATATCAAATATTCTAAGTTTGCAGTAACAGGATAGTTTTTGCTAGCAATTCAAACAAATATATTCTTTTTATTAAAATTTTCTTTTGATTATTTATTATTTTTAATTAATCCGCTACCGCTGAGAAGCATATTAGATAATTATTACTTGCAAATTTTGCAATATTCGTTGTTTTTTTAAAGTCTAATCATAAAATGATAAAGGCTGAAAAGCAGATTGAAATTTTATTTCAAAAGTTTTATTTACTTTTAAAAGGCACCTCATACCGGTTGCTTTATTTAAATTGAAATTTTTTATAAGATAAATTAAAGTTGAACTTGAATTGGAATACCTTCTACAATAAGGTGATTGCACCCACTAGTGGACAGTACAGACTTTGAGAGCGATAAATAACTGAGAAAGCTTATAGGTTAATGTGGATGCAAGTTGATTCATTCGGTTTAAAAATTGTTTTCATTTGTTAATTATTATTTGTTCTATTATAAGTGCTATTTCTCTACTGATGGAATGTAAAAATATCTTAATTTATTTTGTTGCTATTTTAGTATTTCAAGCCACTATTTTCAATAAAGTTTTGTTAATTCTAGTATTTAATGCTTAAGGAAAAATGACTCGTTTTGAATTGTTTCAGTTCTACTTACAAGATTTTATATCTGCTGAATTTTTCAATGCAATTACTTTTAAAGGCTTGTTAACTATGACAAATTGAATAAGTTTTATTGTTTTCTACGTAATTTGTAAGAAAGCTCAGATAAATTGAGATATTGGAGGATTATGTTCATAAGGATTTACTAGTACTATAGGTTAAAAGGAACTGATGTCAGCGGTTATTCTTGGATTATTCTTGAATTTCAAGTAAATCTGGTAAGTTTAAAACAACAAATCATTCGTTCTATGGAATTATATGGAAAGTTTTGTTTAAAAATCATCAGGATTTGTTGGCAATGGAAAATGAAGTCATTAAGAACGTGTTAAGCGGCCGTAATTGACTTGATTCAATTAACTTATGTTTCTACTTGAAAATGTGGTAAATTTTAGTATTCATAGTATAGTTTTTTAGACAGGGTTTAGTTCTAGAAGTTTCAATGATTTCAAATCCGTGTAACAGAACTAAGACAAAATTCACTATTTTGAAACAATGTTAAATAATGTTATTCTGCTTGTTAATATTTTAAAAATAATTTTCATTTACAATATAAAATTACCCTTCAGGCATAAATATTGATTTATTTCATTTTAATTTACTCTTACAACCGAAGTACTTATTAAATTTTATTATCACTTCTAGATAAAATTTTTACAATACGTTATTATTAATTAACTTTCTATATATCGACTTCTTTAAAAGCTGCTCTATATACTTTTCAAATAATATTTTCTTTTCTCAGTTTTTGGATGATACATTCCGTTTAATCGATAATTTTCATTATTATTAATATAATAATTTATACGCTCAAGTATTATCAATAGTATTAATAATAATAATTGCTTTCTACTTATAATGTACTAATCAATTTTTGTTGTCATTATTTGATCATCATAACGACCAGCTAGAGTTGCTGCTGCCATTGATGATACACCAGCAGCAACTGGTGTACCCATCGATTGAGTATCATAGTTCTTATATAATGCTCGATTATTTTCAATCGATCTCTTAATATCTAGTTGATTTGTTGGTTTAAATAATACACTAAATAATTTACATAGGAATGGACATAAAATTGCTTGATGTATAACGGCACACAAACGATAATTGGGTCCTTCAAATGGATCCGATGTTGCTGCACATAGCATATGATTTAAATTGACATTAGATATCTGAAATTTTGAGTATTAAAATAATTGTAATACAAAAGTATTAATATATTTCCAACTTACCACTGACATTATTTGCAATACTACAAAATGATATATTATTAAAAGGGTATAACCAATAATATTCCATTTGAAGTCTGTAATGTCTTCCATTTGGTAGGCACCTAAAAATTTTCCATCATTATATTCAAGTTACTAATTGAAGTGTATAAATTTACCTCCTAATCTTAACAAGTAAATAGTTATTATAAACATTAGGCCATGCTGTATCCAATATGTTGTTGCCTCCATCGGTAGTAAACGTGAATCTGCATCTGGGAATACAAATGCCAGCAGTGGTCCATTCAAGTAATTCATTTGTATTCTAAATAAAGCTGTAGCAGTTTTGCTTGGTTTCGCTGCCAAAAGATAAATCTGCAAAATGTAATATCAATATGATATCATTAAAGAATGGAAACAGTTTTTAGATATAAAACTAATTTGTTTCATAACGATTAACTTCTTCCATCAACAGTTTGAGTGGATATTGTTGAACAAACTAATTAAATAATCCTTGAAACTTAACCAGTATGAATTGTTTCAAAACCTCAAGGTTTTGTGGGAGATGAAAACAACAAAAACCTTTTTCTTTTATATAGCGTGCGTATACGATATTAATTACCCAGATATTCTGAGATTTTGGTTAATGTTTATTGGCTTTATTCCAAAACGGGAGGAAGAACTGCCAAAACCATATGGTGTGGTATTAACTAATGACTAAGTTTTGTCAAAAGATAATATAAAATGGTTAAGAATATAACATTGTTGTATGTATTTTATATACTTTGATAGAAAAATAAGAACTTTGGGAAAGTTATAAACCGCAGAAACGTTGGATTTTTTCCTAACATAGCAAGAGTTTTCCAAATTTATGTGATATTCTTAATTCACGATACAGTTGGGATTGTTTTATTACAAAGGTTCTAATGTACATAAGCAAAAGTTTTTAATAACAATGAGTTGTTGTTATCATTTTATTATTCATATCGTTGTGTAGATTTTAATATTTCAACAGTGGATTATGCTATCTACATAACGTTTTAATAAACTTTGTAATATGTTTTATTCATAACATTCCCATGAATCCACATTTCATAGCTCCAAAACACTTTTATATGAGGTAATATTTCGCATTTTCATCTAGATTAGTGTCAGGAGAGTAAACTAAAACTCGAAAAAATTCTGTAGGGAAGTTGGATTGAATTGCCATAAACATCAGTATGGCCAATCACCAATTCACGCCGCACCGAGGAATAATAATTCATGATGACTAAGATGACTCAGATGACCACGCCACGTTAAGATGGATGACGCAATAAGTGTGAAGACGATACAATTGACATTATATTGTGATAACTGAATTGAATGAATTGTGAAATAATAAATAATAAACCAGGATATAAAGTAAAATAATTATTTCAAATGTACTCACTTGAATAATTGTCGTGATATGACATGGATTAAGGGCAAATATGACCGTTTTCGTAGCCAATTTGAATCCCATCTCCATTCCTAAAATGAATGTCATAGCAACAAGTAAAAATTGTTTACCAAATGGTGGTGATGATGGTGGCGGAGCCTCAGGGTGTGATTGTTGTTGACTAGTGATTGGTTGTAATCGATTTACACTCCATTTTAATGCTACTAAACACATGAATGTAACAACAACACCTTCGAAAATTTTTCGTTTTGTTGATATAAAACCAGCACATTGTGGACCAGTTATACGTGGCATCTCTTCGGTGATACCTTCAACAGCCCAACTCCAATCCATTGTAAATGTTTTGATTTGATAAGTTCCAGTCTACGAGATTTTGTGTGATGGTGTCTTCTATTTTCTATTAACTCCAGTAGTATCTGAAAAAATTAAATAAAGTTTGTAAAATTTTTCCCAATTCAACTTCCTGTGAAAGGACAACTCAAGAATATTGAATATAGAATAAAATTATTCCCGAGTTTATTTAAATCCCTAAGGATTATTGGATTTAATGGAAAGGAAACGGAGATAGAAGAAAATATTAAGAAAGTTTCAACGTGATCCTTTTTTTGGAACTTCCCAATTATATAACACGAAATTGTAAGGATATATGACACTTCGTTATATGATAACAAGTTCACGCACGAAGATACCCCTTAACCCAGAAAGAATTATGAAGTTTTCTCAAGGATAACAAAATCGGAATTATGGACGGTCACACCTTCATTTAGGGGAACCATCACAAGAAGTATCCACTTACAGACCCTTTTCCTTGTTTAATTTTTTCGCTCATCAAAGGTCAGAGGTCAATAAAGGAAGTTTAAAATTTAATGAGAATCGGAGTAAAATCAACTTCCGACCGGAAGCTGAGCAAATACGGATAACTTAATCCGAAGAAATATAATAAAAATAAATTAGGTACTTTGGGTAAGATTCATGTTTCCTTGCGAAAGAATTATTTTTAATTTGACTGCTTCAGGCCGGGCTTAATGCAAATAGGGTTTTCACAAAAAGAAGGATTATACATTAAGGATAATGCCTTGAGAAACTTGTTTAAAGCGTAATAGCTTTGGTGAAGTTTCCAAGAAGGTGTCACTAGTTTTGCGGTAATTAGGTTTTCGTGTGAAGGACTTCAACTCAAGCGAGGATACGTTGATCCTTAAATAATTCATATGTGTCAAGGGGGGAAATTAGCGAAAATAATACTTGAAAACTATATGGAAAGTTTCGTTGGGTTAATTGGATACATGTACGTGTATAACATTGTGGTATGTGTAGTTTTAAAATTTAAATCACGAAATGAATCCTTTGACATTTATGAAGCGTCTAAACAAATTCGCTTTGAATTGTGGCAATTTAAAAAGGATATAAATGCGACTATAGCAGGAGAATGAAGAAAAACAATCAAAAGTCTGAGGGATGGATCTGTTCCATTGGTGCAGCTATTAATCTTACACTCTCATGGTTGCACCAAGTGCAGGTGAAACGTTATAGCTGTAGCTACGTTTTATGTGGTTTATGTGTTGTTTGTTGATCACAAGATACCAAGAGTCTGGAGGGAAACGTGTAGAAGTCATTTGAAGTACATAAAAGTGCATCTTTGATTCCATAGCGACAATGAAGGAAACAAAAATGAATTGGTTTGTTTCCACAAGGAAGTTTGATTATCCTGTTTTCCAGATTTTCAAGTTGTGCTTCAAGGATTCTTTGAGGAATGATGATACTCCAGTGGATTGTTGGTAAACATTCTACAGTCAACACAATTTCTTCCGCTACATGCAAGAAATCACAAGCAATAAAATGTCCTTCCTCCACATCGTCCTTCTTCATGTCTCGACTTTAATGTTATTTATTGAGCTTTCCTTAGGGGTTTGTCCGGTCGACCCTTTGCCACTCATGTATGATGAAATCCATAACTTTGTGAACCACAACCGTAAATTCAAAAGTTCATAAGGACATATTTTATCCTTCCTCGATTGGCATTCAACCATTACAAACGAATGGGAATTGTTAGAGTTAATCATAACCACATTGCCACTTGCAGATACTATCCGGAATTAATGTTAACCCATAAAAAGGTCGGATTTGGAACGATTCGTCCTTATACAGGATAACTGATTGATTCAATATGAAGTTTACGTCCAATTATGGCAACCTGCCAAGGATTACCACCTTCTGCTTGATTCATTTGGTTGTGATAAATCGTGGATAATATTTAATAAATTCCAACAGGATTTCAGTGTGATAAATCGTACCTACAAAGGTTAAAGGACTTAAGTCATGAATTCGTTTAAGGATACTTTTAATTTGATTTTCTTTCCAAATTTCGTAACGTCATGCAGTTATTATGTAAGTAACAATAACTTGAAATGATAAAAGGACATCCAACAAACGAAAATGTACAAGTCACGTTATCATAAAAGGATATTAAGGTCAGTCAAAAACATTCTGTAGAACTTGTAAAGAAACTTTTATACATTTCTTGTAATGCATGAAATTGGAAAACTTTTTGGCATTCAAAGTAATAATTCAAAGGAAAACTTCCGACAAATCGCTTAAAGTTTACCACGTAAATTGCGATGTGGATAACGTTGCGAAAAATTGATCATAAAAATGTCCTTTGAATGGTTCAGTCATTCCCAAATCAATAAATCAATCTTCGAGTTAATGAAGTAATTTTGAAATATTTCCTGGAAGTATTCTACGTCAAGGACGAAATCATCCTGGTTTCCCTGGAGTCAATTATCACATTTTCCGGTCGATCAATCAAATTGATCTAAGAAAGTTAATTTGAAATGCAGTTCTGCTGTTCTGTGATGTTTCCGAATATTGAAGTAGAGATGTCGCTAAAGACACTTAGAGGGTGTTTGGTGAAAACATGAATAAGTGTAGTTCTGTCTCTTTTGTTTTCATTTCACAACACAATAATTGATTTTTCTGCCTTACTGACTTCTCAATTTGTTGTTAACACAAAAATCCACTTAGAGTAAAAGTCCTTAATGTCCGTGTAAGACATGAACAAATGTTGACAATTATTCATTCATGAGCAGAAAAACCTTTCTCCACTTCATTAAGGATACGATTATTAGTTTTATTTTCATTGTCCTTGTAATTATTATTCAGTGATTAGTGTTTGTAAAATGTTTATTTGTGCAATATGCGGCAAGGACATGTGGTGTTGTGGTAGCGTGAAAAAATCCTGCAAAACTTGTTTTTCTTCTGCGATAATTTATTGGATCACAACATGTTCTGCATAGGTTATCTATTTGTCCTATAAATCCAAGCATGCCCAGGTCATGTCCCATTATCCAAAATAAAAGGAAATTGGAGGACAAGCAAAATGTAAAGGGAGTCATTTGCCAACACCTTGTTTGCAGGACTAATTTATCGTTGTTTTCTGGGGTAAAAGTTTATTAACAAACTCGACAGGACATTTGGAGCGAAACTTTGTTTGAAAATTTTTGGCACTGGATTGGGAAATGCCTTTTACAGGACACTCCTAAATGTTTAGAATGACTTGGAAGAAATTGTGCCTATTCAAATTGCTATTAAGATCCTGTCACACAATTAAGATTCATTTATGTTAAAGTTATCATAATTCAAAAGCTGTAATTAAAATAGAAACAAAAGCAGAAATTAACACGCCACCACTTGACAAAGAACAGCGTCCCATCCTTGAAGAATCCTAAATTAAGCATTTCAAATCCTTAGCTCTAGGATAAATGTCCCCACATAACACAAACCACTTTATGTTTATCGCTTTAGCTTTCGTAATTTGTTAAGAAATTAAGAAAATATCCCCACAGATTTGGGGATCTCGAAAAAAGGGAAACACAATACAAAAATAAGGACAAATGATATCTGCACAAGTAGATGCTTTTAAGCAATTTTCAATTACTCGAATGGAATTTATATTTGCAATCAAAAGGATTCTAGCAGAATATAATCTGAAATTAGGACGAACAGCATTTATCCTTTTCTCAACTCGTCCTTAAGTTGGTTGGTTTTGTGTGCACGAGGGATTTAGTTGATATGTCTCATAGACGATGATGAAAGAAAGTTTCAATTGGAAAAAAATAACTTTTTAAAGGACATCCCTTATTTTTGTATGTATCCTTCTTCATGTTTCTGAAGTAGATGTATGTTTGTATTGGTGGTGCTTGATTTGATTTTTCAATTTTGAAAATTTCTTTTCTATCACACAAACTTTATTCTTCCTTCAAGAAGTTTTCTTAAGAAATGTCCTTTTTAAAGTTATTCTATTCAACGACTTTCAAGAGTGAAATAACAGAAAAATGTCATTTAATGCTTTGACGTTCTAGAAATCATTCGCAGTATACTTGAACAAATGTCATTGATTGCTTTGTTTCAATTGAACTGAGATAGTGACACTCCGCTCTCACAGGTTATCTTCCATTCTCTTTCCTCCAGCTTCGTTTGTTGACGTCGTTAGGTGAAGATGAATTTCGGATTTTCTTTGCTCAAATTCGACGTTTATTTAAAAATATCGACGTGATCCTTGTTTAACATTTGTATTGCATTCCGAAACAAATCAGGACATCCATAAAATCAATGAAGATGAAAAACCAATATGATTTACCCATTTCAACCCGTTCCATCTGTGATTTCATGTGCAAACATTCTCACCATGGCTAAAGGATTTCCTACTTTGTCGGAAAGTTAAACAAAAATTTACTACAGGATTTTCCACATCCTTCCCATGAATAATGCTGGTAATCAAGAAGCATTGAACCAAAGCACCCAAGGAAGCTACAAAAGAGTTATTTCAGTCATAGCGGAGTCATGAGGAAGCTACATCATTACATCAATGTCTGCAGAAGATCCTTGTTTGCAGAAGGATTGAAAGTTTAATAATCTGCCAAAAATTTTGCATTTCGCTCCAAGTTATGAGTTATGGCGGAATGTCGACAAGTTGCAACACACGATACACCATTTAAAAAGGACACGTTCATGTTAGAATAATTTTCAACAAAAATCCGTTGAAAGGACACAAAAAGGAAGCAGCTTGAATCGATGAAGGCGACACAATTTAATGACATTGAATGGGTACTTGATTTAATCCTTTTTCCTGCATTACATGTACACGAACGATATCAGGACTTTTCAATCTGTTTAGTATGTATTTTGTGTTGTAATGACCACTTGAATGTCCTTTTTGAACAAATGTTGCTTTATAAAATCAATATCGAGTGGAGAAAAAGGACAATACGAGTTGGAAGTCGGTTAATTGGATATTCAAGGGAAGGATATTTCTTTCCACTCCACTCCACTCTAAATCGAATAACTTCGTGTTGGTCACGCAATTTGTGTTTAAGAAATGGCGCCAAAAATGGACGATAAACTTCCATCGAATTCCTGACACGACTTCAAGGAGCTGGCATTTGGGAATGGAATATCATCGACACGGGTTAATCAAATTCAAATTATCGTCAGCACCTTGCGCTAAGGGGAACTGATTTACAAGTGTCATTGTCCTGTATTCCACTTTACCAGGATACTTTGTAAATGTCGAGGGTAGAGGTTTGTTAATGTCAGTAGCATATTGATGTTGTTTTCGGTGACTGGTCTCAATGTTTAAAAAGGACAATCATGGAATCAACAGAGACGATAGAAAGAACTCATTCAGACATGTCAGCCTTTGTGTGTCTTTCACATCAGATGATGTCCTTTTTACAAACGCCCACCACATGAGCGTGGGCTGTTGCTCCTGATACCAATCGAATTGATCCACACGGACAAATTGAAATTGATTCCATACACAAGGACGATTTTATTTTCAGCTAAAAACTTTTCAATTATCCTTTAAATCCTTAAACCACACCATTTTGCATTCGTTTTTGTGAATCATTAAAAACACATCGTATTAAATCGTGTGTGAATTTTTGTTCATTTCCTCCGTAACAGCATTCATTTCCGGTGCAATTTCACAAGCAACTCCTTTGCAGACTCCCTGTTGCCATTTTGAAATGTGATTTCAGCCATGTAACCACGAAATGGATTGTTGCAATAAAATTTGAAATTCTATCAAAGGATATTGCTTGAAATATCCTGTTGCGAGTCAGCTAGCTAAATTATTCAATGTCCTGTAAGTGGAAATTTCAACAAACTTCAAGGATCAATGAGTGCCTTACCTGTGGCTACTTGCAGCGGTCATTGAAGATCCTTGAAACACAAACTAAAGAGACGTCAATGATGAATGAGTTAAGGACGCAGCAAAAAAACTACCATCGTGACACGAATATATCCTTTGGAAAAAGGCTCAAAAATCAATAGGTTAATTACGAATTAATGCACAATCGCATAAGGACGAATGTAGTTCCTCCTATGGCAGTATCAAGTCATGACAATTGAAATGAGTCCTGACAAATGTGCCAGTTACATCACATCCTGTTTGTTAAAGAAAACGCATGTGGCACCATGGATGTTCATATATGCCTTGAACGTTGGAATGTGCTATACCCCCAAGTTGACATCAACACACTCGTATGACATTGCGTGACACATGTCACTGGGGAGCATTAAAAGGAACGTCGCCATTAATAATGAATTACTATTTTTGACAAAATGTGAAAGCTGCGTTTAACGACACACACTTTTGGGGGATGAGCCTTTAACTTTTTAAGAACTGGTATAAAATAAACTAATATGGGACACATCATGATTTTACGGCAATTCCTTTTCAATCAGACTGAAGTAGTCGCTGAGGATCTTGTTAATAAAAATGTATTACAATTTGGAGAATTCTCTAAGGACGATGGCGCCACATGCTCCACTTCAAAGTTAATATGAAAAGTCAAGTATCCACTTGAGTCAAATTTAACAGTCTGGCAGGCTCCTTATGAATAATAGAATCCTGTGAATGGTCATCTGGGGTGGATGTTGATTAATACTTGCAACAGTAATTGATTTTCAATGTTTGCAAATAACCAATCAAATATAATGCAATCTGAGTAGCTATCAAATGTCAGATTTTGTATTAAATTAATTTTCAAGAAAAGAACAGAAGCGTAAAAGCGACGGCGGAAAGTGTTCAGGGACTCACACAAGCACTGAATCACACACTGCAGTAATGTGTGTGGATCGAAGTGAGCTAGTCTTCATGTCAGTCCATTCGTGTGACCACGCGCCAGCTGTGTATTGATATAGTTACTGTACAGATACGATAATTACTAAGTGTGATAAACACTAAGAACAGATGAAATGAAATTAATTTCACAAGGTTAAGCCAAACAATTGCGTATTCGAAAATCGATCAATGAGAATTGCGAAAAATCCTGTAAATCCTTAAAGCAAGGATATACACAGAAAGAAGAACATTTAAAAGCGTAACAACAGTGAGCATTTGCTCGTATAAAACCATGAATTCAGAGGATATAATGCAGTACTTAGTGAATAGAATGGAATTCTTTCACTGACTTTTGTTTCTCCTTCTTGAGATAAAGGACTTACAGAGCTAGTCATGCATAGTATGGATTAAGGATAATCCTTTCTGTATCACTACAGCAATGGGGCTATAATGAATTCTTGTTGGGTACTGCATAATTCTGTAGGAATGCTAAATTGCAGATATAGTTTGGGTTTTGTGAATTGTAAGTTAAAAGTATTTTCAGACCGGGTATGCAAAGTAGCTGGCATGGCACCCAGCGGGTTTTGCTTATTTAGTTCATTTTAAATTATTCAAAATGCATTTCATGTTGTATGTTTTGTTTAGCTGCAATAAAATGATTTTTAAAAATTTCAAAAACCCAATTAAAAATTCACAATTTCGCCCTGTTAAAGTTAATTATTTTCCCCCCATAAACTATACCTCTCCATGGGGTCTACAAATTTACATAACAAAACAACGTCGCAGCAAAAACTAGTAAATCCATATTATTGGCGCCACTTAGTCTTTTCCATGTCAATAGCATTTAGAATATCACGTGGTGTGATACAGTGTTATAAAAACTTGAAATGAATTCAGTTCAATGGTAAACAGCAGTCACCTGATTATGAAATCCCCTGCGGAACTAATTTTAATGAGTTATTTACATGATACTCGTATTCTCAGTAACACATGCCCTAGAACTTACGTACGTTGAGAGTCTATCGATTCTAGCTGAGAATCTGTAAAGAAAACCCTCAAGTGTGTTAGAGATATAAACTTAAAACACCCCACATATCTCCCCGACTTTGATTGGATGGTTCGATGTAATCACCACCTGTTGATATCTATTACGTAAGGTTTGTAGAAGGTTTCTAGATATAATTAAATAAAATTTTCTAACCTTAAAATAGATTTGTCACGTTGGCATTCCAAATGGCATTTGGTATCGATACCATTTCGTGAAGGTAATTAATTTAATTACAACTTCTTTAACTGAATAAGCTTCTTCAATATCAGGTGATTTTAATGTGAAATTCGAAAGTCATGAGTCAAAGCTAATGAATTCTACATAAAAAAACATTGGTTGTCTGTAAAGTCGGTTTACGGATGATAATTTTACGTGATAACGTCATAAGAAAACATTGATGAAAAATTGCCTACTTCTATGAATTGAATTGAATTATTTTCACTGAATTATCATTATTTTGTATAATACAGAGAAGGAGCTAATTGACAATGTAAATTTTTTCAATCAATTTCTTTACTTAAATTATGCAGATTAATTATAAGTAACAATATGCAATTTATTAACAATTTATTTATTCGTACATTAGTTTGGATTCATGAGAGATTCGTACATACGCGTATGAGATTGGATTCATGAGAGATTCGTTCATACGCGTATTAGTTTGGATTCAAGAATCTCTCATGAATCCAAACTAGTGTACGAATCTCTCATTCGTCCGCTCAGCTCAGGCGGAACGTGACAATGAGTCACGATTTTTCATTTGTGCAGCCGGCCATCGATTTATAAGACGTTATCACGTCAATAATTGCTAAAAGCCAATTTCAAATTAACAGGATATTAGCACTTTGTGATAACGACGTCAAGTAATAAACGTTTAGTAAAAAGTCCAATTGTGAAAGGTTCAATTGTCCGGTTTGTAGCATGTTAAATCCCAATTTACTCGGGGCAATGTGGGTAAATGCCTGAAGAGTTGTCATCATAAACCTATCTACTAGTTTACAGGATTTCTTGTTAAAGTCGTTACATAACACTACTGTGTGGACTTTGTGTACAACGTCACGTTCTAGGACTCATGGCTATGCAATGAAGGCAAACACTAGACTGTGACAAAAGGAATGTTTATGAAAATGGCGACAAGAAATGAAGTGTCCTAATAAACATATCAGTATGAAAACGTTAGGGCTCAGTAAATTTGTCAACTTCCACATTTGGGTACTGTAATCAGGACAGGCACATCTAGGACCTTTTCTTGTTCACACAAAGCTGGTTCTTTTTAAACTTTAACATATAAAGGAACATTGTTGCAAGGACCTACCATAGCATGAAATTCTTTTTGTAACTTGAAGGATAATTTATTGTCTTATTCATGTAGTATCCTTGGCAGTTGCAACATATGCAGGGATCATCTTTTGGTGTTTGAGTATCCTTGAAAAAAACGAGATCCGTTTTTACAGTTGAGGTGTTTGTTAATAGAGTGTTGTTGAATGTGAAAGTTGTAGAACAACAAAAGGACCATCGCATCCTACTTCGTCCTTTTGTGGAAAAATTTTGTTTTATAATTGACACATAAATCATGCAGGCTTTAAGCTACAGTATCCTGTAACAAGGAATTGTGATGCCACGTTTATTTTGTAATTACCCGCGAACAATGAACAGCTACAGTGGAACCATTTTGGATTACGAAGAACTGTGGACATTTATCCACCCTTAATCACTTCACTGAAAGCGTAATGAACTTTTAATGGAGTCATCGTTAAATCTGGCACTGGAAACCCAAAACTGCAATTCATTTGGGAAATAAACGTTGGAGCCACAACAAACGGAATATGGGTTTTTATTTTTACCCTTCGGTGCAGTGGGATTTGTTATTTTTTTTTAGCTCATAAAATTTTCACAAATTAAGTACTTCTCATAATGCACAGACGAAATTTAAGGGATGAAATGTTGCTTTTTAAAAAACAAAAAAATTAAGACACTTTCCACTTTTCATATCCATTAGCTGGAATTTTTATAACTCGCCAAAATGGAGCTAGACACTTTGTTACGTAGTTGAGTACATTAAATTGGGGGAACGATTCCTTGAAACAAATATTTCATATACTGATTTATGCTTGGTTCATCACTAACCTCTGTAGTTATGAATAGTAGAAATTCATTCAGTTTATGAACACACACAAGTGACACAGAGACATTGGCAATGAATGACCTCATAATCGTTCATTCTTCTTTGACAATGTTTACTCACAGTAAGATGAGGAAATTCTCTTGCAAGTTGGTAATGAGTAATACGATGACGACCAAAAATATTGAACACCCTGTAACTCCTAAACGGTGCATGTTGCCCTCATCCCAGCAATAAAATTGTTTACTCCCCTTGTGTCAAGGAATCATTCCCCCAATTTAATGTAATCAACTACGGGACACCCTGTATATGACGCACCTCGTGTACAACTTTATATGAATAAGGATACAACGCTATCCTGTCACTCTTATTGCATACATTTGATGTTCAAATTTACGGAAGTCTTTCCGCACCTACGACAGTTTAGACAAACGACACTAAAAAGGACATTCCAAGTCACGTCAAATGAAATACGTAAGGACCAAGGATTTCCTAGAATGCCATAAAAGGAGCCTTAAGTGAAGACATATTTCTGTCACATACCATCAATCTACGGTGACATTCAAAGCAGGTCGAATGAAAATATGACGTGCAGAAAGGAGCGCGAAAGTTCAAAGTGACGTGTTTGATAAATCAAGGATTTAAGGATATTTTACAAGGAGATGGTGTTGGAAAAATAACATCAGATTTGATGGAGACCCAGGTGTGTTGGTGTGCGTGATGTTCTTATCAGGATTCATAATGTTGTGGACTTTTGCTCTCCTGCACCGGAAGTTGTATGTGTTAATGAGAAGTAAAGGAGCTTCTCTCGAAAGCTTCCTGCTTGACATTCTCCGAATACTATTTTGCGTTAAAACTCACAGCAAGGATTTCCAAGGCAAACAAGGATTTTAAGGTGAAAAAGGAAGTAAACAAAAATACAACAGGACTATTGAATACTTCTGCGCAATGCCATACAACCACAAACGCAACGAAATGTTTGACGTATGGTAAAAAGGACGAAGACAACAGGACATGGTTATATCCTAGGAAAACGTGTACTGCCGCATCGTTTGCGAAAGTTGCCAAAATCGAAGGAACTATTTCAAATTGTGTTAAAGGATACAATATCATATTGGTTATACCTTCTGACTTGCTACACTTGAACTGTGATCCTGGAAAACTTGAAAACATTCATGTCACTTTATCACTTTGATTTTATTAATTGAATTGATTACGTTATGGTATTGTAAATCACAAACACATTTTCAGAAATAAAACAGGACGAATCTAAAGGATTTCACATCACCTCGTACAAAACTACAGCAAATAAAAACTGGGATTGTGCGTTGTCCAAACAAATGCGTTATAAAACCATGCCCTTGCACTTTTGAAATGCATATTTACTACCCTTAAATTGGGGGATAATTTGTTCACATCAAACAACTGTCAGATGCAAGGATCAAACAACTGATAAAGAAATAAAGCTCCTGATTGTTTTGGTTGTTACGGTTGAACTTCACATTATCCAAGGATACAAGTGCGCGATATTAACCAATAAGGAGACGTGACATCTGCTTCAAGAATCGTTTCCCTTTAAATTCACATTTGAGTCCTTCGATTCCCATGCAAATTGACCCGAAGAAGAATCAAAGTTTTCCACAATCACCACGTTATCGTAGCAACTATTTAACGAATGATACTAAAAATCAATTGAAATAAATCACCACCGGATATCAGGGAATACCACAAAAAGGGGGAAATTGTAGACAACTTCCTTGAATAGTGCCAACTTGTCCCGGAACTACAGCCCGAAAACGATGTTGTCGTTTGAACGGTTACTGAACGATTGTCCAATAGAGGGTTTCTATGGAATTTTACATATGGTTTTTACATTGTGTTGATACAAACACATAGAACATTTGTGGAACTACCCCTGAAAAGCTTTTCGGTGGTGAGTGTTCTATTTGAGTGAGTTCACAACACAAGGACTGCGGTGGTATCACATCAAATTGGGGGTTGTCAAATCGTGTAATGCACTTCTACCCTCAATCAACAACTTGAACTTGAACAAATCTTATCTAAGTTTGTTCAAATTCTTAAAATATTTATAATATCTCCAACAGATTATTATATTTATTCAATGTAACAAACAGAATTACTACTATCACGTGTTATCAATAACTACAAACAATTTGATAAGCCCAGACACTTCAGCTGAGTAGTAGGCAACCTACATTTACTTTTAAACAATAAAACAATTTTTAATTTATAATGAATTTGTTTAACAACAAAACACAAAAAACTGTTTTAATTAAAGAATGAATGTACGACTGAAACCCAGATGTTTGGAATTGAGTTACACTTTTAACTTTTTGATAAATATCAGAACAATCACCAAAAAACCATCACCCACAGAAAGCAAATATAAATCATATGAAAATTGTTTGCAAAACACCTCTAAAACAAAAAACTTAATAACACTAGAGTGCTGTGGTTTACCTCAATTCGCTAAACTTTGAGAAAAATGTTGCGAAACCACAAAACCGAGTTTTGTCTTTCGTGGAATCACTTTTATCACTAGAGATTAACAAATCACAGATGAAACATGTTCAATATCCCAGTGAACTCAATCAAAACTGTTCAATTAGATGTGATCGATTGTTATAACCATATATCGGAGTTGAAGAGACTCCGAGTGATAGCACTATCGGACTGATAAGCGACCGTAAGAAGACAAATGAACAAAATGATAAAATGGAATTGTTAATTGGAATAATTGAGCAAAAATTAATTACGTTTTAAGTGCAACAGCAGTACGGCCAGTCAAAGTTCACCGGAACCGATTTCGAGTTTTGAGTCACGAGTAGTACCATGAGTTTATGCGGACCTGTTTAGTAGGCCGGAATCACTATAAAAATAAAACAGCACTACATTTTCACATGTTCTAATGTTTTTTGCAAAACTTTTTAAACTTTGTCTGAATTATTTATATTTTGTTTATGCTGATGTTGAAGTATTTTTAGAAAAACTGTGTCAATTCAATGTCTTGTCGACGTAATTTATCAACGTCTGCCTCAAATGAAATGAAGACACACAAGACTCCCTTCAATTAAATCAAATCGAAAAGCGATGGCTACAATTCAAAAATATTCAAAATTCATGCTGACGACGAACAAAAACTTGACCAATATTTTCTATTAACGCAAATATTTTTGGCTTTTATTTTCAGATGAGAAAAGCTCAATTTCGTAACACTTTTGGCTGTGGTTGCCTTATCAAAAGCGACATTGAAAAGATTTTTTCGTTTCAGTGGGACCTTGGAGCAATTAATTTTTATGTGTGCAAGAATAGTGCAAGTGGGAAAGTGGCACATAATTGCTTAAATCTAAATTAATGCTAACATTAAGTGATGTGTAATTACCTACCAAGACAAAATTGGAATGCTTTGATCATAACTTTGGTCTCAAACTATACATTTCTATGTAAACCAAGTGTTCTACGTAAATATCTTGTCTGAACACATCAGAAGGCCTAAAATTGTAAGAATAGTGTGATCACTGTCCACATCTCTATCGAATTCAATGAGTACCTGACTTAATATAACATTTCTATGGTGCAGCTTCTGTAAATTGCTTTGTAGTAGCCAAGTGTTCTACGTACATATTAAGACTTCTTCCCTGAAGACATTAGGAATCCTAAAATTGTAAGAATAGAGTGATCACTAAGCACATCTCTATCGAATTCAATGAGTAGCTGACTTAATACAACATTTCTATGGTGCAGGTACTGCAAGAATCCGTGGTAGTAACCAAGTGTACTTCATCTTCCTTGAACACATTCGGAGGGCTAAAATGGTTATAATAGTGTGATCACTAAGCACATCTCTATCGAATTCAATGAGTACCTACCATTTGACTTGAAAATTATTCATTTCTATGGTTCAGGTGGTGGGCGACTCCTTTGAAGAATCATTTTGGTTCGTTCTTGTAGTTGTAAATAGAGTATTTGCAAGCAGGATTAGATAAATATGCTACAAAACAGATGCTAAATAAATGAAATAGTTAAATCGCTTTAAGAAGATACCATTGCTATGTTTTTATCCTGAAATGAATTTGTAGAAGAATAATTAAATTTTAATGTAATTGCAAGCAACGCCGATGAACTCACTGCAAATGAGCAGTTTCCCGCCACATTTTGACACATCCACTTTAAACGAAACTGTACTGGGCACAAGTGAGCTTCTAGAACCTGCGAACAATAGAAGGTGTAGAGCCTTCTTGCGAGCTATCATGATCAAGAGGAAGAAGTTCAGCAAATGTCATCAAGTTCGATACTGTAGGAAAAAAACAGAAAAACATCTGTTTCCTGTAATATTTGTAATTTAATATCACAATTCGTTGACAAATAACAAAGATCTACTTTTAGTTGGAAGGAAGATAGCACCTAAAATGGAAGAGAGAACAAATGGTGCAGTTATTAATTTCAAAACGGATAAATACCCGTTTTGCCTGGTGTGGACACCGATACCAGTGCTTACCTGGTTTTTCCCATTCGTTGGTCACATGGGTATAGCATTATCGAATGGAGTGATACGTGACTTTGCTGGACCGTACTATGTGTCTGAGGATAACATGGCATTTGGACGGCCAACACGCTACCTGATTCTGGATCCCAATAAAGTGGACGGAGGCTCAATTGAATGGGATGAATGTGTCTCAAAAGCGTCAGTGGTATATGGCACAAGGATGCACAATCTGTTCTGTGACAATTGTCACTCACATGTTGCAATGGCATTGAATCTAATGAAGTACAAAAACAGATCGAATTGGAATATGGTCGTACTAGCATTCTGGCTATTCTTCTGTGGTCGGTACGTCGGATTCTGGGGCACCGTGAAGACTTGGCTTCCATTTGTCATAGTTTGTTTTGTGTGCTCATTGTTTGCTTACTATCTAGCGTAAAATTTAGTCTAATAAGTATTTATTCCTTGGAGCAAAATTGTGTGTACATGAAAACGCAATTTCAATTGATTTTTCTACTTTACAAAATGTAACCAGAAGTGGGATTCTGTTTTTATTTATAGAAAAATTTATGTGGACTCTTCTGTTTTTATTCGTGAAACTTATTCTATCTATTTAAGACTCGTTGTGATGTGTTGAAAATCTATTTTATTTAATAAAACATTCAAAAACCCAAATGAAACCTGGTCTAAATAAGATCCACGATCTTTCTGTTCCATCAATACTATCAAGGATAACATCTCGTAACAAAAATGAATCGGAATTTTTATTCAAGTGATGTACATTGCGCTAATATTAAGAAATGCATAAATGTTCCCTTAAATACATAAGCGAGCCTCAATGTAGAGCTGCCTGCTTGACTTCATCGAATATTTCACCTAATTTCGTGAACTGCTCCATGGAAAGTGATATACCCTTTTTGCCGGGAAGGACTTTACCATCTTTCTCGTAGAATTCACGGATATCAATTCGTTTGTTTCCACGGAATTCGTTGATGCTAACATACCGCATCTTGTCCAGTTGCCATCGACCTTCCTCGTCTCTTTCTGAAGCTTCCTTCCCTTTGGCCTTTTTGACAGGAGTCCTCTGAAAATGTAAACAATCATAGAAACTTTGTTTGTACATTATGGTAAACATTGAGGTACGTCTTCTGGCCCAGAATCGCTGCTGCTGGAAGAGGATTCCTTCTTGTGCTTCGGCATTTCAAATTTTCTTTGTGGTTATGTTCGATCTTCCTCTTGACCAAAATTTGTTCACTTCTATTAACAATTCTATAGCACTTCGATCAAACAAATCGTGTTGACGCTTGTAACAAATGCTAGAAGATTCTATTAATAAATAAAACGAAACACGCCGACGTGAATTCCAAACCAAAAATCACTCAAAAATACCACGATTGCGCCAATTGCCGACAACTCCACAAGTAGGAACAACAGCTGTTTGAATCGAATTCTGGATTGTGCCATCTACAGGGCAGCACTGGAAAGTTTCTTCAGTGGTGACACCGAGTTCTCAAAACAGCAAACGTTCTGGAAACAGTACAATTTTGCTATTGTATAACCTGAAAAGGCTCATAACAAACTATTCGTTCCTGAAGGATAAATTATAAAAATGTATTAAAAATTAATTATTTTCGGTTTTTATTTGAGGTTTATTGATCAAATGTTGGTGAACCTAGCTGTGGCTAGGCACAACATGAGTCTCACAAAGTGACACCAGATGGCCATCAACAATTTACCTTTCCCGGTCGAACATCCGTCGAGAGTCGTGTTCGTTGCACCAACTGCAGCTAACTTCGTTGGACAAGAAAATGTGAAGTGTCAAAAAGTCGGTCAGTTAACGAACTATGAATACGATAGTTCGAACGTTTAGTTCGTCGGTTTTAAGTGGTTAAACGCGAATTTTGACGAATTTCAAGTCCTTTTCTTAAAATGTGTCTTGAAATTCAACAAATTTCACTGTTTACAAATCGCGATTCATGCGATTCATGTTTCAGTACCAATTTCGTTTCAAACCGTTTCATACGTTAAATAGTTTGTGCAAATTTAGTTCACTGATCGAACTAGTGAACTAACTTCTAACTAGTGAACGGAAACGTGATGTTGACTTCCATATCCGGCATTCATCCCATACGTCATGTCCGTTAAACTGTCATGATTTGATGCATTTCGTTTCCGAATCGTTTCTTCGCATTTCGGTGTGTGAAATCAATGTGAACGCATTTCGGTTGTTAGGAACGTGGTGACATAATCTTTAGGGAATGGAACTGAGGTGCGATCCTCCATTTCCGACATTCAATGGCACATCGAGCACGCCATGTCAGTCGCCGCAAACTTTTTGTGTTTTTAGTGGTAACAAGTGAATTGATTAAACTGAAATTGTTAAAATTACGTTATTTAAGACTCGATTAACATTTGTGAACAGTGCGTTGTGTCGGATTCGTGTTTTTAACTCCGAAATTTACGAGGAAAGTGTTCGTCCTCCGGGAACGTGTCAAGTCGCGAATGTCCGCCATTTGGACACCGTCAATTCGCGATCGTGTTTTGAGTGAAATAAAAATGAAAATGTGTAAAATTCTTAAAAATTGTTTAATTTTAGTGCGATTTTCGATTTTTAGGCCAAGTGAGTGTCAAAATTCGTAATTTAAGTGAATTTTGTGAAATTTTTAAAAATTTTATTTTTAAATTTAATCGTTAAATGTGTCAAAGTGAAATTTTGCAAATTTTCATGCATTTTGTGATTTTTATTCAAAGTGAGTGAAGTGTTGGTGGAAAAGTGGAAACTTTCAGGATCTTGCAGCCAGAACTGGGTGAGTACTTTCACAATTTTCCAACTTAAGTCGCATTCTCTTGATTCTCTTGACTGACCAAACTCCAGTGGAACTGTCAAATCCCATACATTTATCAAGTGCAAATCAGTATCAAATTTAGCGTTTAAATTACTCCACTCGATAAGTAGTTGCGCTGGAAATATCCAGGTGGCGACATAGAGTTACAATTTGAAGTGTGAGGAACATGCGCAACCATAAAATGTGAAGTGAAGATGGTTGCAAATCCGTCCTGTTGTTTTGGGGCATCGAGTGGTGTAGAACTGTCTAATCCCATACATTTATCTAGTGCAAATTTAACTCTCGATAAAACTTGGGCTTAAAATTAAACCACTCTGCAAAGCAAAGCTGTTTAATTTAGTATGCAAAGCCAAGTAGTTTTAACCGGATTAACTTCACCTAGTTTCCCTAAACCGGATTAAGTTAAGCCGGTTTAACTATAATTTTGTGTTTTTTTTACGGTAAGGTCGAATTTAGTCTACAAAGCCAAGTGGTTTAAACCGGATTAACTTTACCTAGTTTCCCTAAACCGGATTAAGTTTAGCCGGTTTAACTATATTTTGTGTTTTTTACGGTAAGGTCGAATTTAGTCTACAAAGCAAAGTTGTTTAAACCGGATTAAGTTTAGCCGGTTTAACTATAATTTTGTATATTTTGTTAACAGTAAGGTTGAATTTAGTCTGCAAAGCAAAGTTGCTTAGAACGGATTAACTTCAACTAGTTTCCCTAAACCGGATTAAGTTTAGCCGGTTAAACTATAATTTTGTGTTTTTTTTGTAAGGTCGAGTTTAGTCTACAAAGCCAAGTGGGTTAAACCGGATTAAGTTTAGCTAGTTTCCCTAAACCGGATTAAGTTTAGCCGGTTTAACTATAACTTCTTTTTTTTTTGACAGTAAGTCGAATTTAGTCTACAAAGCCAAGTGGTTTAAACCGGATTAAGTTTAGCCGGTTTATCTATATTTTTGTATTTTTTTGACAGTAAGGTCGAATTTAGTCCACAAACCAAAGTTGTTTAAACCGGATTAACTTAAGCTAGTTTCCCTAAACCGGATTAAGTTTAGCCGGTTTAACTATAATTTTGTTTTTTCTTGACAGTAAGGTCGAATTTAGTCTGTAAAGCAAAGTTGCTTAAACCGGATTAACTTCAGCTAGTTTCCCTAAACCGGATTAAGTTTAGCCGGTTTAAGTGTAATTTTATAATTTTTTTTTGACAGTTAGGTCGAATTTGATCTTCAAACCAAACTTGTTTAAACCGGATTAACTTCACCTAGTTTCCCTAAACCGGATTAAGTTTAGCCGGTTTAACTATAATTTTGTTTGTTTTTTACAGTAAGGTCGAATTTAGTCTAAACCGGATTAAGTTTAGCCGGTTTAATTATAATTTTGTTATTTTTTGACAGTAAGGTCGAATTTAATCTGCAAAGCAAAGTTGTTTAAACCGGTTTAACTTCAGCTAGTTTCCCTAAACCGGATTAAGTTAAGCCGGTTTAACTATAATTTTGTGTTTTTTTGTAAAGTCGAATTTAATCTGCAAACCAAAGTTGTTTAAACCTGATTAACTTCACCTAGTTTCCCTTAACCGGATTAAGTTCAAATTTTCTGAGTATTTCGGAAGGATTTTGAATTTATTCAAGTGTAGTGATGTTTGCCTACTACCTGTCTGAACTTCTGTGGGTTTTTGAAGTTTTGCCTTTTCTGTAACTGCTACTCGTATTGGATCGTTTTGTAAATTTCTCTGGACTTTTGCTCAAGTTATTGACACGATTACCAACAATCACATATTATCGAGAGCGAACCAAAGTCCAAATTTGCAAGAGAATACGGCTTAAGTGTAGTTGTAGTATTGAAATTAAATTATGAACGAGATCATGGATCATCATGGAGCAGATCATGGAATTCGGTAAGTCCACCTTCTTTTTAACAATTTTTGATTTCTACAAACATACTATACATACATATTTTCAAAACTAGTTACTTCTATCTTGTTTCGTCACTTTTGAAAATACTTTTTTGTTTTATGTAGCCTTACAACTAGATCACAGTAGTCTTACAAATGGGCCAAACGTGGCCAAATAGAGGTCTTACATATAGCGCAAACAGATTACAGAACTTAAGCCGGTTTATCTCAGTTATCCGATTTATATTCGTAGTCTGTACGTAACTGGATAAAATTAAACCGAATCACCAGCCTCACAACTGGATTTTCTAAAGTCAGTTTTATATAATGGATTAGCTGGTTGCAACCGGCTTGTTGCCAACTTCACCATCCATCATGTATGAATGTTTTGACAGTAAAACCGGATTTAGTCTGTCAAACTAACCTGGTTAAACCGGATAAACTTCAGCTAGTTTCCCTGAACCGGTTTAACTAAAGTCTATCCGGTTTAACTAAGTCGCATCCTCTCCTGATTAGTCAAAAGTGAAAGTGAAGTGTTTAACAGTAGTGATAAATATTCAAAATGTAAGTAACTGTTTTGACTTAATACTTGTATATAACTTTCATATATCATTTTAACTTTAGATGGCCTTTTGGAAGAACTGCCAAAATACCATTCAATTGTCATCATATCAAATTTAATAAACACTCAACAGTGACTCAACCTCAACGCAAAAATTCTCAAAGTTCCGCCATCGATACGTAGGTGTCGCGTCGATCGGCAGTGGTAATACTGGCACTTGCCCACGGAAATCGTAAACGTAGTTTGCCTATCTGTGACTAGGGATAACTTGTGTTTCACAAAGCGACACCAGATGGACATCAACAATGTACCTTTCCCGCTCAAACAGGCTGCAGTTCTGCGTGCCTGGTGCCAAATCTTCATCTCGAAATTGAAGCTCTTGTTCAATTGAGAAGATTTTCGCGAATTTTCGGTTTATCCTTATTAAGGATTAAGGAAGATTCCTTAGGTATATCACCTCAAAACAAACTCCGGGTTTTTATAAATTTATTGTGTTTATTTGAATTTTTTCCAAATTACTTTATAATACATTCAATTTAGTACTTGTCATTCAATGGTTTTTAACAAATATTCTTTATTTTATGAATTTTTAATCATTTTGGAATCATGTGGAAAAAGGTACGACTTCAATTAATACACGTACTATTCATATATCAACAAAACATATTTTCATTAACTAATATTTTGTAAATGTTTTAGATATTGTGTTCAAAATGCAGAAATATTTTTTCTTGCTAGGAGTAACTGTGTAAATTTGGGCACATATAAGTCACATTTGGGGCAGTGACAAGTAGCAAGTGATAGGTAGCAGTTTGCCAACCAAAACATGTTAAATTAGCGCAATCAAATGCAAAGGATTTGGGAAGATTTGACAAGATTTGACAAGAAGACATTGAATCGTTCGGGGATCTATTCTAGATTTATACGTAAGTACGAGAGGTTTCCGACAAACTTTTCTTAATTTATTATACCTGTATGTATACTTAATTTATATTTACACAAATTTTAACTTTAATCAATTGATTGAACAATATTTCTGTATATTTTTCGTCTATTGCATTTTTAAGCTGAGTCAATTCTTCGTCTTAATGCTATGAGCCGCGGTTACAGTCGGGATTGAATGTTGTTTGCTTTAACAGGAAAGCCAAATCATGAAATAATGTAAACTAACAGTGTGATTTCACTAAAAGGACCTGTAACCCATTCCACAACTCATAGCACTTTTGCAGGTATTTCATTCCATATCCTTAAAAAGAAACGAAACAGATGAAACTTATATAGCACATAGCAATACCAGTAAGTGTATAACTAATACAGATATTCAGTTTCGTTTGTAGATATTGCACATCTCGTATAAAACAATCGCAAAGAAGCGGTGCCGCATATTTTTTCAATTTTCATACAAATAAAAGCCAATTGGTTAAAACAAAAAGGATTTCGATATATTTTAAATATCCCAAAATATTCAATAACAAAATTGTGTTAATTTTCTTCCACTTAATACCACTTAATTTTGTTAATTTTGTTGTTTAATACGAATTATTATGTTTTACAATCATTTTTTTGCAATTAATAACATTTATTTTATTTTACAAATAATTTTTTTATCATATTTTTCGCTTTATTTGTGTACAAAAACTATAAATTGCATAAAACCTATGCAATAAAAACATTTACTCTTTGTATTGTTAATATTATATTCATTATATCTTATATTTTACAATTATCAATTAATTATAAATAAGAAAAAGACAAAATTAAATTATCATTTTTATTTTATAAGATTAAAAATATTTTTGTCGACAAACAATTTCAAAATGTTATTGTATTGTATCAATGCAAAAAAGAGTAATTTTATTTTAAATTTAATTTTTTTTAATTATTTAAATAGGTATAAAATTAAAATTAAAAAACTTTCATTCACTTTATATAAATTGAATTTGTTTTTAATAAATTAAATTATAATTTTTACATGCGACTACCCAGTTTAGATGTGTTTATTTCGTTCTGTGTGAAATTGTTTGATTTTTATTTTTCATTTTAAAACTAATTATTTATATCCTATCAGATTTAATTGGTTTTATTTGTCTATCCGTTGGTTTTAATATTTATTTCTGTCAGTTGAATTGCTATTAGAAAAATTATTCGTTTCTGTTCAAAGTCTTAGCCCGTTCAGTAGAAGAAGGAGGAGATGTTCTTCGAGTTTATTAAGGGTATTCATTTCACTTCGTAAACACTTCGTATTTGTCGTAAACGTCGTGTTTCGTAAAATTTACGACGTTAAAACTGTCGTATTTGGCGTATTTGGCGTATTTCGTATTTCGTATTTGCTGTCAGATGTCAGTTTGTGAATAGATTCTCATTTTTATTTAAATATATTTTTTTAGTAATTATATTATTTATATTAAAAATTATAAGTTATAACTAGATGATTTTACTTATTTGATCCAAAATTAACAACTTTATCGTGTAGGAATTTTAAAATTTTCTGCATTTCCATGGTTTTGGAAATTGTGTTAATTCAAAAAAGTTAATAAAACAAAACATTTTAATTTTGAAATGACAAATGACATAAAATATGACAGATATTTACAAAGTTTACGAAGAAAACAGTTTGGGGTGTTCACATCGATTGTGTTTGCGACATTTACGATTTACGACATTTACGAACTTACGAAGTGAAATGAATACCCTTATTATTTAGTAGGTATTTTGTTTTAAGAAATTCTGTATTTGTAAGACACTTAATTGTTGTTCGAAAGGGTATTCAGTTGTAAAAGTGTTTGGCTCGTTGTAAAATTAGAATTAGAATTAGATGTAGACAAAGTAACATAATATAGTATAATAAATGAAAAATTGTTAATGTGTAAAGTGAATTATTAGTCAATTAATGTTAATTCCTCGTTAAAATGTTAAATATCATTTTAGACATTACAATAAAAGACACTTCCGATACATTCTGACGACGGTAGGTTAAGCTCAATTGGTTTGAAAACATGATCAACACTATAATATTCAATTTATAACAACTATTACGTATTTAAACATGTTAATAATAGTTGAATTCTAATTACATTATAAAAATGAAACATAAAATTGATTTACTCTTGTTACTTGTTCATTTAAACTTTCAGTCTTACATTCATGGATTTCGTTTTAAGTTATACATCATCTACATTTACTTGTTACAAATTACAACTGAATACCCTTATAATTCTACCAATGCATCATGCGGATTTGATCTATAATTCTCTGTTTGAAGAATGCACCTAACATCCCAAAAACAGTTGATACAGCCGCAACACCCATCATTGCTTGCATAAGACAATGAAGACCGGATAATTGTTCACTAGTTAATCTATGACGATGTCTTTGACGATGATGACGATGATTCTCATGGTGATGTTTCAATTGGTTATCGAAGTTCTCATCGAAATGCGGAATTATAGCTAAATTAACAACTTCCGTTTTGGATATGATATCAGATGTTGATGCAGTCGTATCGATTGAATTCATATCAATGAGATTTGTGTTTTGATTATCATTATCTAAACGATTATCTGTTATTCGATAAGGATCAATTGTAGCTGATGGTGGTAATCTTTGTGGCTCTTGAGTGGTTGTCAATTGACTGTCTTTGATACGGAACTGCTTGAATTGATTCTTTTTAATACCTAAAACTTCTGATAACGGACGATTTATCATTGGTAATATTGAGTTTTCAAAATCACCACTTGTACGTGGAGATTGTGATTGTGATTGTGATTGAGGACTACTCGTTGATGTTGTTATCATGTAATCGTTCCCATTACCATTATCATTCGTTGTACTATCACTGGTACCGATATTGTAGTTAACATCATTACTATTCGTATCACTACTATCGCTATCATCTGTTTTGCTAGCACTTGTCTTATTGTCATAATTGAAATTATGTGTTACATTCAGAAGTGGCTCGTACTTTGTGTTCTCTGATGCACCACGGTACAGGAGTGCTACTTTGCCATCAGCTGTTATGACTGGTGTTATCCTCTGATGTTGTGTTCCACTTTGAGGCGATGTGTCCGAAGGATAATTCAATTTTTCACTGTTTATCGACGGTGGTGGCTTCAAATCGGTTTGCTGATATACAATACCAACTTTACCATGTGGTGTTGATATTATTTTAATAGCATCATTGGTATTCTTTCGAAAATATTTATTTGTTATTTTACGTTTCAATGGAAAGAAGCTTTGATCGTCTTCATCGTCGTCATCGTCTTCGTCATCGTTGTGAACATCGTTAAAACTACCACCACTCCCTTCATGATAATGCCGTATCGGATGGACTTTTCTTCGTCTAACACTATCATCATCATCTTCATACTCATCATCATCATCATCATCATCATCATGATCATCATTTGAATTTGTTCGTGATGGTGGCAATTTTTTATACTTTTGGTGTCGATATTTATCTAAAAAGTCTACTCTAAAACTATTTTTATATAAAATATCTTTGTATTTACTATCATAGCCTCCACTACCTTCCTCGTTCATAAACTCTTCCTCATCGTACAAGTCGTCGATATTAGCTTTGTCGTTTTTATTTGGTACAACCACATCAATTCCTGAGTGTTCATCATCATCATAGTCATAGTCATCATCAACATCATCATCAAAGAAATCTATACTTGGACTTGATAACATTTTCTCATCCTTCTCATCATCATCAGTACCTTCAACGAATATATCCTCGTTATGTTCTTCATCACTATTGTAATTTCGATCAAAGTCTACAGTTGGTTTCTCTTCAAAATAATCATTCTCCTCAACTACCTTCACTGTTTCTGTTTCTGTTTCAATTGTTTTGTCACTATCATGAATATCGTCCTTACTATAACTATTATCATTATTATAACTAGACCTACTATTATCCTTATTATCATTTAAATTATCATCATAACTACTTATTAGCTGTGCTTCGCCTACATCTAAACCTCTACTGCTATTACTATTATTTGTAATATTTATTTGGGTAGTCGCATCTTTCAGTCAGTAGCATTTCTTTGTACATCCACACTTTCGTACTATATCAAGATTTTTAACATATTTGGCATTATTACTGCATACCATTCGTACCTGAAACAATTCGTCCAAAATCAAAATTCATTCGAATCACTTCAATTATCATATTTACCTTTCTACGTCGAACAACTTTCGCGGCACAACATTGATTACCACATCCCCCAACACATTTGGCATATTTTAAGGGTTGTCTTGAACGACAATCGTTTTCTGTATAGTATTCTCGTACTTGTTCCTTCCGGCACGTAGATGCTGCTATTCACAAAGGGATGAAATAGAAGAAAAAAATATTTTCGTACGTGAATTGAAATTCAATTGAAAACAAAATTTTGCGATTTAGTATATTCAATCTGACCAAATCGACATTTTATGAACATCTTCATCAGGTGAAATGAACTTTTCGAATAGATGATATGAATGAAATAATGTACAAGATAAACTACAAATAGAATAGATATTGTCAAATTTTCATATTCAAGTGTGGGAAATATGAAAATTCACAAAGAAGATATCCCGCATTCACAAGCATTTAAAGCGTTTTGCATTAATTAATTATTAAACATTGCATGAAAGTACGTATGACTAGACTAGTGTGTAAAACTAGAATGTTATTAGTAAATGGAGATTAGTATACCAGTGGTTGTGGGGGGCTCAGTGATGCTGCCCTCACCTTGGTCGCAATAACGTCCCCGTGTGCCATGTTTGCATTTACAAGTGTAACCATCTTTGGTGTTACTATTCGGTATACATCTGCTGCCACGACGGCATTTGTGATTTTCACAAGGATCCACCTGTAATATAAAGATGAAGGGATAAATTTCATATTTAAGTTTGTATAAATAAATTTTTACTTCTCTGTAAAGATGTGGAGTCTCATGCATAACTTCCATGTCTTCCTCTTCATCGTTATCACCTTCCAACAGGGCACAACCTGGAGTTATCTTCTGCAGTCGTGCAGCATTACCGAAATCAACAAGTTTGTGGTTAATCCACACTTCCTTCATGCATCCCTGGAAACTGGTTAAGTTTCTAAGATGCCAATTTTTGAAAGCTGTTTGACCTGGTTCAGGTGCAAGACCACCAAGATACATTGGTGTCGATAGTTTCAAGTAATCCTTTGATCCTTCGTTTATAATGGATCTAGCTAAACCGCGGTCAACACGTAGTGTAAAGTTTTTCTTGATAGCAAGTAATTCAACTAGATGGTATTTGCCATCGGCAACCATTTCAAAACTATACATAGTCGATACGGGATAGTTTCCAACATCGTAACTAACACGTATCCTACCGTTGAAAAGTTCCACTGCCAAATGTTCATTTTCACCATCATAGACAAGAACTCCATTTTGTTGTGTACTACTAAATACAATTGTAACATTTGCTTCTGGCTTCGTACGTAAGGGTTCCATTTCGACAAACGAGTTATTATGAACAAAACTGATGCTGGTTAAATATTCACACCACTTGCCCGAATAGCCAGGATGACATTTGCACAAATAGTCCGAACCAGATGGATTTGGTTGGAAGCACATTCCATGTTTACACTCATGATTCTGACATGGTGATGTTTGTGGATACATCAATGAGACCATTGGAGCACCTTCACAGAACCTTCCACTGTACTCAGATGGACATTTACATATGTAATCATTGATTCCATCGATGCAAGTACCACCGTTTTGGCACATATGATTCTGACAATCGTCAATATCCTCAGAGCAATTCTCTCCACGATATCCTGATGCACATTCACATGTGTAATGTGTAAAATGATCAATACATTTTGCTCCATTCACACAAGGATTATACTCTTCTGTACAGAATTTTATTTTCGAACCACAAAATTCACCTGAAATACAAAATAAAATCAAATTCATTTTTTATATTATAAAAATATTATTTTAATTCTTATGCATAAAGTGAGTCCTTTTCACGTTCAAAGACTCCTTTCTAAACGTGTATCTGACAGTTTTCTATATAATACTACAGGTCGAAGCTATTTTCTATTCCTTTGTTGCGATTCCACTTTATATCCACTAGCAGATTTTTATCTACTAGATACTCCCTTTTAACATTTTCCAACCGAAACACACACATATCCATTCGGATATCTTTAATATTTAATATTTATTCAGGTAACTTTAAAAAGGTAACACAAGATTATACCGAAATTGAACTTCTTCAAGGGTTCGTGCAGATATACGAGTAGATCCATTGAGATAACATAAAATTAGGAATCGATTTTATATTGTATATGAATGAAAGTTTTATATTTTTTCTACCGCAAAATGTTATTTAAATAGCTTCCTTGAGGGTATTTCAAGGTACAATCAACTTTTATTGCTCAACAAAAACTGATAACTACTATTATACAACGCGGTTTTGTACACTAACTTATTCTATGATACGAAAGGATATCCAAAAAGTTTACTTGTCAATAGAAAAACTTCTTAATTTACAAGATATACTCCAATAACTTATTCAATAACCTAATAAATTTTCCCTTGATTCCTGCTATGAATTTTAAAGATGTTCTTTATGATTCTCATCCTTGAATCAATAAACCAAAAATATCCTTTATCACATCCTATTTTTGTTAACAGAAAAAAAGGCAAACTGAATATCCATTAAAAGGATATCAATAACCCGCAATCCGTAATGACATTTTGTTATGCTAATTAAATTCCATTCATTTTATCCCCAGGACCTGTAGACGGTTGAATTTTTAATTACACTGTTAATTAAAAATCATTAAAAAAAAATGCCAACAAAGATCAGGACGAAACCCTTGGTAGGAAAAAAGGACAATGTGATTTTTCATTTATTCAAATTTCGATTAAATTTTTGGTGTTTCTAACGTATTTCCTTCCAAGAAATCAGGAGTGATACAGAAAAAAAGGATATAATCGCAGGAACGTAAAGCCACTGAATGTCCTTTTTTCTGAAATTTTCTCAATACCTTTTTGCAATTTGATTTTAATTAAAGGCGAACCCCAAGCAGGACAAAACGTTTTGTCACAGAAACGTGACAGGACACAAAGCGGAGGGAACATTATATTTTCACAATCTTATCAGTTTTCTCAAGTCCTTTTTCAGATCCTTTAATGACTTTGACATTTTTCGATAATTGACAAGAAGTTTTTAGTTTTTTAATTAAAAATCAATTTTGCGCCACCATTTAAATTTATCGCTATACCATGATGATCAACAACAAATTGATATTAAGGAAGCAGTGATTATGCAATCTAACAGGATATCGTGTTGAAGAAATTAACAAAGGAAGGAAGCGTTCAAAGATAAGAATGAATTCTTTGAAAATTTCATTTCAAATCGAAGGATAAGTTATGTAATAAAGGAAAAAAATTGCTTTGCTTCTGACAAGCGCGTAATTAAAAAAGTTTTGATCCTTGAAAATGAAAAGGCACAACTTCAATGAATGGAAATTAACAAGAATCAATGTTTTCATTTATCAGATTAAGGATCAAAGAGTTATTGGATATGAAGATATATCGAAATTATTGGTTATTTGCTTAGTGATATCATCAAATCACGAATGCTTTTGTACAACAAAAGTAATTAGGCCATTTAAACAGAAAATAATCGAATAACAACTCGAATAACCAAAGTGAAATGTTTAAGCATGAATAAATTTTGAAAATTCCATTTCATGTAGGAGATATGAGAATAGCACAAACAATAGCACTTGACCAAAAACTATGAACCCAGTTAAATATCCATGAAATTTAGTTTTTGGCAATCAATGTAAATCCAAAACACAACAGGCTTGGGTAATTATTAACCACATAGTAGTAGATAGATATCTATGTGATATTACATATATATTGTATGCATGACTTAGTTGGATTTAGGATGTAATCGTATTAATTATTATTGAAAACCGCATGGTATTAAGTTGTCTGATACTGTAATTAGAATTAATTTTCAAGTGTTATATAGTTAATCGATAGCAATTAGATATTCGATTTGAATCAATTAGATATTATCGAAATGAAATAAGAAAATGTTTTTTGACTCACCTGTAAATCCTGGTTGGCAACTGCATTTATATGATTCAACATCATCGATACATGTTGCATTATTCAAACATTTGTTCTCAATACAATCATCGATATTCGTTTCACACCGGGCACCTGTATACCCGGCAAGGCACTGACAACTGAATCTTCCCTCTTCTAGTACAGTACAAGTGGCATTGTTACGACATGGATTACCATAGCAAGCGTCAATCATAAATTCGCAATGTTTCCCATGATATCCTGGTTGGCACCTACATTCATATTGACGTTGTGCTAAAGGATAACATTTTGCCTGATTCTGGCATGGGAATGTATAACAGGCATCGCATTTCGAAAGGATCTCGTTACTAACTCTTTCCTTGCACATAAATATATGGGATGGAGTTGAACGAATCAATTTGCCTTTCATTGATTCTGGTTCAGCACACTGGGCAATTCCTGGTTCAACTTTACCTAATTTGATCCAATCAGAGAGCCACTTCAGAGAACAGTCACAGTAGAGTGGATTACTTCCAAGTGCACTGTGAATAAATTTTTATTATTTTATATACACACACAGTTCTTCTTCTACTTTTTCTACATTTTATTTTTCAATATTTTCTATGGTCAGCGTAAAGGAAGTTTCTACAATGAACAAGGAACAAGGAACAGGGAACAGGATATTTCTCTGGTTTTTACTCGGTGCAAACTTACTTCCATTCGCATAACAAGATTATCTACATCAATAACCATTCTCTTATATACACTTCATATCGTACTTACATATTGGTTGAAGGTTGTAGATCCGCAAAGGAACCTTCCGGTATCATTGATATTTGGTTAGCATGCAATGAAAGGACATGAAGGTTCTTTAGTCCTGTGAGGGCATGACGTTGGACACATTGTATACGATTGTATGTGATGATTCTGTGGATCAAAAGGTTAATCTTATTTAACAAATTATTATTTAATTAATCTTGAAATTTATTTATTGACAGCGACTAATATCGGCATCTTCTCTTTGTGCGGATCTTCGTAAACTTTTTCTATCCATCTCTTTTTCCCTACGTTTGAACGAGTTGTGTTCAATAGCAAGTCTACTTAGATGGTTATTTCAATTTATAAAAATATATTTTCTATTTTAATTAATTATTATTTACTGTATCATGTAACTCCATTTCAGATTGCTAAATTATATGAATAGCTTATACAATTTTTTAAAAGATTTAAAACCTTCTTGACGTTTTATTGAAGCATTGAGTGAATCACAAAAAGGATATTTTAAGAAGACGTTCATTTCAATTTATAAAAATACATATATCTCCATTGAAAGATTCCAAGATTTACGTCTCGATTGATTTTAAAATGAAAAAGTCAATTTTATAACCTTATATCATATATAACATCCCACATGGAACACATTCAATCATCTTTAAAAGTTAATAAAAAGTGTAAAAATAAAATTCACTCTGCAACATGTCATGGTGATGAGAATAACGTGAACAGGACGAAGAAAAGGACGATGATAAGGTGTTGCACAGAAAATGAAGTATTTAAGGAAACTGAAACGAAAGACATCGTTATCCTTTTGGCAATACCAGAAGGCATATTTCGATTGAATGTGAATATGAAATGAAAAGGATAATGTTAAAAGGATGAAGAAGTTCCTTTTATCCTCGTTTTATGTATGTATATTCTCCGCCATCATCTTATTCGTCTTAATCGCAATGAAGATGTATTGAGCGAGGGTAGTTGAAGTTAAAATCCAGGTGAAGAAATTTCCAAGGATAACACGAACATATCCTTTCCGCTTTAGTGGAAAATGGAACAGAGCAATTCAACTGAGAGTGAACTTCTTTCTTAAAAGGATGTCATGTGTCTGTTGTTGTTGTTGTTGTTGCATCTATGTATGTGGATGATCTCAAGTCAAGATAAAGTCCTGTGAATCACATGAAATTCAATAAAAGTCACATTTGACGAAATTATAAGATGCTAGTGAAGTTGTTCGTGCTTGAGCATTTCTTATACATTTTTTAAAAGTCCTTTTCCTTTTTTATTTCTTATGTATTTATTGTGTTGTGGTTGTTCCTTGGAAACAACTTCAAAACTCTACAACTTCGCACAATACTTCAATGCAATTTATTGCACATCAAGTATCGTCACGAAAGGACTGTTTTAAGGACATACAATACACATGTACATATATATATATATGTTAAAAGCACAAGGAACTGCCAGACATCAAACACGGAATTGCTTGTATCCTGAATCGTGGAATAAGGAACGTCTTGAGGAAACACATTATAATTTCAAGGAGTTCTATATTAGAATATCCTTTTTAAATTCAGCAGAGACATTATATTGGTCAGAAACAATATCCTTAAAAATATTTATATATACTTACAGAGTAGATAATTTGCTGAGGTTGGCAAATGTGTAATTGGATAGAATTGATATTTGATTGTTGCTCAAGTCCCTGAAATAACAGAAGAAAGAATATAAGGATATTCAATAAGGATTCAGTTTATTATACTTACAGTAGCGTCAATGACTTCAAATGACTTATTCGATCCATGTGAATCATAGTGATTTCATTCGAATCCAAATACAATTCCGATGTTTCAGCTGGTATACCACGTGGTATATCCTTTAATTTATTATGCGAACAACGTACAACAGTCCCTGTACATGTACACGATGGCGGACAATAACCTTCACCAAGGCATCCCTCATCATAGTCACTAGTACATTTAAATTCACGATGCGGTAGATCCTTGATTTGTACATCACGAACTTTTGCTGGTGCAGCACAACTTGGGCCAGCCCCAGATAGACCACGTTTTCTTAACCAATCAGAGAACCATGCAAGATGGCAATTGCAGATAAAAGGATTCGATGCTAGATTCCTGGAAGAAAATGTATTTCTCTTTAAGAAATTCATTACAATTTATTTGCTAAGTTAACAGTTGATGCATGAACCATGTCATTGTCCATGCTAATGTGTGGTTATGAAATTTGGTTATAAAAATCAAAACCATTAAATAAACAAGTCTTTTTGATTTTTTTCTCCGTCGTAATCAAATCAACTCTCCCTTCTTGAAACGATCAAAAGTGCGTAAATTTCGTCCTTAAAATTCTGCTTTTAAGGATAAAGATATGCAAATGAAATTAAACCAAAACCATTTTCTCCATCGCAATGTGAGTCCTTTTTCGTTGAAATTATTTCAGCCATTTTTACTGGTAACATTTTATTTTCTTTGCCAATTTAAAATCCTTATTTGAATTATTTTGTTCCCTGCTTTTGTAGTCAAGCCTGATTTAGTCCTTTTTCAGGACGAAGTGAAAATCAAATGTGGCGGAAAGAAAAATTACAGTAAAATGAAAGGAACTTCTGTGAAATAAAACAGGGATGACTTGCAAGAAAGAAATGTGTGGGGTGACAAAACTAAATAGAAAATTTCAGTTTTGTATAAATTTCAGCATCATCGTTACGACGCGACAAACCCAAACTAATTGTGACTTTTATCACGCCATTTCGGAACCATACCAGTCTGTGATTTGATTGTGACAAATTAACATTTAAAAAAAGGACATTCTGTAATATGGTGTGAATCAAATTCAAAATAAAATACTTTCATCATTCTCATCCTTCGAAAATGAAATTAAATTAATTTTTAATTAAAATCACTAGTTTTTGTCATGGCGCCACGCTACAACGTCATTTCGATCGTCATGTAGTCAGTGACGAAAATAAAATTAATTAAAATCATATAGAGTGTATTGTACTATATAGTATTGTACTCGTATAGTAGTAAAGTTTATTACATTCACTGTTGCTTTTGTTATGTAATAAAATTGATTACTAGAACGTGTGGCGAATTTTTATGGATATAAAAATGTACAAAATACATATAACACTAAGTTAAGCTATAAAGGATCATTTGCTTTTCAGGGATTTTATTTTGTAGCAAGTATAAAATCCTTAAGTTGTTCATGTTACAAGTTATTATAGTCATTTATCAGTTTTGTTAGCGTTACTGTTGTTTCATTCATCTGTCCGTTTTTTTTTTTTTTTGAAGTACAATAAATGCGCTATAAGGATAACAATATCGCCTTCTTTACGAGAAATGACGGATGATCCTTGTACAATATTATAGACATGTGTGTGTGTATCCCTATATCGAATGGACAACATATTTCATTTGAAAAGATTCTCGTGTTTGAATACAATCAAGAAAATTTATGCTTTTAGTTTTCCTCAATATCATATCCAATATCCGTTTATTTAGTTGAAGTGCTACTGTCAGTAGATAAGGAACATCATATAAAACACGTGTCTATTGTTATCGTCCTTTTCTTTATTGATTTCAGTACATCGATATCAAGTGGACTTTCTTGGAATAAGGATATATCCGTGACATAAATATCCTTTTACCAGCAGTATGTCTTTTGGCATTGCTTTGAAGGGAATAATTTTGACGTTTCTCAAACATTGCACTTTGCACACTGCAACAATATGCAGTATGTCTTTTGGCATTGCTTTGAGGGGAATAATTTTGACGTTTCTCAAACATTGCACTTTGCACACTACAACAATATGCAGTATGTCTTTTGGCATTGCTTTGAGGGGAATAATTTTGACGTTTCTCAAACATTGCACTTTGCACACTACAACAATATGCAGTGACTCACTGACACAATTTTCCAAAACCGGTTTTACGACTGCGATGTCGTTGTCTTATTTAGACCGCTCTCTTTCTAATTACATGAGAAATTCATTTTTATTGATAAATTGATGAACTTTGACTTCCGGCTAGTGTCATAATTTTTCGACTAAAAAAATTTCAAATCAACACATGGCAGGGGATAAAGTGAAAGTCAAGTCGTTCTATTTAATGTCGTGATGCATTTAACAGCGGAAGTGCATGTTTTCTCAAATATAATTGAGTAATAAAATGTAATTTTTATGTTTTTGTAGTTTTATTAGAAATTCCGTTTATTTAATTGGTGTAATGTCAATAAAATGGCGCCACATCTTCATGTGATTTAGATTTGTAAATATTTGTTAAATTGAAAATATCTTTCACCTTTAATTATTTCTAGACAGTTAATTTTAATAATTCCATTACATCTTAATTTATTGACTTAATCCAATAAGTTTTAAAGAAACTTGGGGTTCATTTTGTTTCGAAAATTAAAAATTCGATGTCAGCTTAATTTATGGCGATAATTCCTTAACACTTTAGGGTGAAAGATTAAATTAACCCTCTTTCAAACAGTTTTCGTTGAATAATTTATGGCATATTTTGCGTATAACTGCAATTCACTGTTTTCTTATATTAACACACAATAATACGCAGATGTATCTATAGTACAGAAATTTGTAGATTTGTTCAATTTCATGCTTTAATTATTCAATTAAGGACATGTGCTGTAAGTTACTTTAATAGAATAGAGTCATAACGAATTGCAGGAAAAGGTATAAGGCGAAAATTAAAGTTTGTTAAACTTGTAAGAGAAAATCTCACACACACATAACCGGTTCTTACGCTCTTTCTTGCATTTGATTTCTTATGAGATTTTTTCGAATTCTGCTGATGCAATGAGAGGCGCCAAATTATACAAACCAAGTCTGGAAGAGATATGATAATGGAACGTGATGGACAGAAATTCGAGACAAATTGTGACAAAAACGTGAAGCAAGCAAATGTTTGGAATGCAAAAGATCAAATGAGTTCACAAATATTTACGAACTGCAAGTGATATTGATATCACATAATATCTTCTTCTCTTCAATCAAACAAACAAAACAAAATTCCAATAAACATCAATAACCCCGACATGAGAAGTTCAATTCAGTGGTCATCTGGGTACAATATGCCTATCATGTGTCAGTGTGTCACTACAAAATCTGATATTACTATCGCCGAAAAACAGTGGCGCAAATCAACTGAAAACCAGTTTACTCGTATAGTGAGTACAGCAGCTGTTCCCCCTTGTGTTGCCCCAAATCGCTGAAGAATTTCAATAAAAATTTTTATTCAAATCAAGTTTTGTTTAACGCATTTTCACGTACTCGAAATGGCCCCAAGCGTTTCCGGATACTTTTATTCATGAAATTTCAATGAAGCACTTCACCCTCCAGGGGCTCCACTGTCATTGTGGTGGCGCTCATCAATGAAACCCACAAGAAAAATAAGTCGTCCCTATTAGAACCAAACTTCAGCTTTTATCTCATGTTCAAATTCAAGAAATTAACAGTCCATTTTCGAAGGTATCTGATAAGATTGTTATCACCAGCCAACGACTCAACATCAACAACTCAAAGAATCGATACTAAATGATTCGATTTATCAATTCGATTTTATTCAAATCCGATCCCAAGTCAATTTTAGTGAATAATTTCAAGATACCAAATCAGTAGGAACCCGAATTTCCAAATTTCCGGGTAACAATTCAATGGAACGCCTCGGAATCGGGTTGAATTATTAACGTTTATTGGAAACCCTTCATTGTACCCATTACCCTTGTCTACTTGCTGGACGGAAAAGAAAAAAATATATTTAAATATATCACAGAATTTTTTCAAAAATAAAGAATCAAAACAGAAAAATTTATGACCCGTCTGATACGATACGAAGCCGGATCCACGCAGAACCAGACCCATTCAACAGTTGAAGGGTAAATTTGAATTTTTATTCACTCATTTGTATTGAAATGAGTTTTTTCTTTTGTTAAATATAGTATATTTTATATTCAAAATTAAAGACGTCGTTCTAGCGCAGCTCATCAGTCAGGTGCATTTCACTAAGGAATATTTTATGCAAATTGCATTTTCTTATAAGTTTTGAGATAACTTCGTTTTTGAAATGTCTTAACGAACACCAAATGGTTAACTGGTTAACGGATTGTTGAGATACTTTCTTCCGGTTTATCACATTCAATAAATCCTGTTGAAATTTCAATGTCTCCATTTGTTACGGTTCTTCATGCGGTTGTTTATTACGTGATTTTATCAGAGAGTTATAGCGCATTATATCTTCTGGAATTCAGTCCTGCAGATCCTGCAGATAAATTTTTGAATCTCTTGAAGATGTCTGAACTTTTTCAAATATCTCTTTGATTATGATGAAGTGATCAGAGAGTTAGTCGTGAAGCGGAAAATGAATTTCATTCACCGGAGAACGGGATTCACTCTCTGAAAGCGGGGAAAATTCATTTTATGTAGATCAAACACAGAATGAAGTGCTCATGTCCGTCCAAACAAAACCGGTTAAACTGGTTATTCCGTCGGACGGAAGAAACTTATCGGACACTTTAACATGTCATAATTTTTCAACTTTCGTTTATCTCCTGATTTTATCAGAGAGTTGTAGTACCTACTTAATAAAAGCAATTTCAGTAGTCTATCATATCTAAACTGATTTGTTGATAAACTTTTGGATTTAAGTTCGTCACATGATTTCATTAAGGAGTTAAGAACATTTCAATAGAGATATTCCAACTAGACTTTTGAGATATCATGCAAATCTCATATCCAAATCATATCAGGTCAATCGGATGATGGTTTATCACAAGAGTTGAGGATATTTCAATCTTTTGAATAAGATTACGTGATGTGATATGTGTGGTTAATATAAATCCGTTCAAGATTGAGTTATTAATAAAACAAAAATGTTTTCTGGTAAATTGAAGTGTTGCGATTTATTACCGTGTTCAAGATATAATCACAATACAACATCGTGTCGTACTAAAAGTGAATGATTTTGATTCATAACCCAACATTATATGAAATGATAACGAAATCACATTATCATTCTGGTAGCAACATTGAGCCATACATCCAAATGAAAGGATATAAAAATTTATGAGCACAATTAGTGTCTATCGGTTGATATAAAACACATTATTCACCTCGATTTAATTCACTTTTCTTCTGTGGATAATAAGAATAGCAATAAGCAATAAGAACAAGAACAGAAACACGATTAATAAGCGAACGCGAATGTGATGATTTACAATCAGAAACACTTTATATGTTATATTTTTAAATCCAATGCGATATTCAAGTGTAGGTGATGTACATTTTTTAATACCAGCATCGCAGCAACAAAAATATGTTAATAAATAAATAAAAATTGTTAATAAATCCGATACATTTCCATGTACTCGCATTCGTTTCACTGAATTGTATCGAATAATAATCGGGTTTTATAGCGAGTCGTGGCAGTTTTATACGGTTTTTATCGTTTCAAGAAAGTTGTTCCTTAATTGAAGAGAATATAAAATAAAATGAAATAAGAAGGTTGCTACGTGGTTAAGTTAAGGATAAGAAAAACAGAAACTACAGTTCACTTCACTTCGTCTTACACGATTTACACGATTTTGTAATTTACCACATTTGGCGGCCTTGGTATCTTTCCTTAAGGCATTGCAATAGCGCACCTCTAGATGCAGAAAAGTGCATCTGATTTATTGCCTTACTTCACACTGAATTGTAAAACCATATAGTGGAATTCCAACACGTTGTGATATCGATTCAGAATGTGATAATTGATATTGTAGTTGTGATACTTACAAGGTATGCAATGAGGATAAGTAGTCAAAGGATCCAGGCATAACACATGATATCAAATTGTCATACAACGAGCTGAAATAGAAATTTTTAAATTTTTACTAAAATACTAGAAACAAAAAGAAAAATTGATAGATATTTATGACGTCGTGTAGAAAATGAATTTTCCCCGCTTGAGTCAATCCCATTCTCCGATGAATGAAACTCATTTCCAGGAGAGAAATTCATTCAAATGAATTTTCCCCGCTTTCATTTTCTACTTCACGACCATTAGGATTTTATATACAGTCAAAGTGCTCTAACTTGAAATCGCTGTTGCCACTGAAAATACTTCGAGTTAGAGGAACTTCGAGTTAAAGAAAGAGCTAATGTGTGTATGAAAATTTGAAGGGGGCGCCAGTCTCTTAAGAAAAATGTCAAGTTAGACGACTTCGACTGTATTAAGATTTTTAAAATAATTTTCATATTGAACTTACAGTGTTTTCAAATTATGCAATCCTAAAAACATTTTGTTATGCACTTCCTGCACTTTATTCTCGGATATGAATAGCTCTAGAATTTTGCTAGCACCTTCAAATGCATTTGGTTCGATTCCAGTTATTTGATTTCGCCGCAAATCCAATTTCATTAGATTTGGTAGACGTCCAAAGAGTCCATCTGATTTGATACGGCTCAATTCGTTATCGTTCAATAGCCTTTTTTCAATAATCAATGTATCGATACAATCGATGTCGGCATTCATTGATTAATTGATTTCAATTTCAATTGATCGTGGAATGTTGAATTTTTGTTGATTACGGAAATAAAATGATTTATTTATATAAAGATAAAAATAGTTTTTGTAAAAAATTCATATTACAATTCTGTCGTGTAGAGTGGAATGTCTCTTGGTATCTCCTTGAGACCTCGTGCTGAGCAGTCCACTGTTGTCCGGTCACAGTGACAAACTGCTGGGCAATCTGTATCGATGCGGCATTCGCCAGCAAACTTTGTACGGTATTCATCAGTGCCTGGAAGTCAAGTTAATCATATTAATCACATTGCTACTATATGAAAATCTTCAAAATAAGGATTATTGAAAGAATCCGAATCAAGTTACATATACCGGTGTATCACATAACACAATTTGTCCAAACGTTTTAGCAGTTTGTAAACTTTTAAGACTTCCCATAAACTTGTGTAAATTATTAACAAAATTTTATGTTTTCTCTGACATTTTTGTGTCGGCGTTAGCCCTTATCATGGTGATCGCTCGAATTCCAAACGATTTGTCTTCCGTTCAAATGGGAAAAAGGTTAAAACCCACGAAAACATGAATATATCGATTTTATAGAAATCAGTTAATTGAAATCGACAAATCGTTTGAATCGTTTGAAACGTTTTAAAAGTACCTTCACTTTTTCCACGTGTGTCACAAAGAAAAACCATTTCCACGTGGAGGTCATTGAAATTTATCATCATGTCATTATGAAACAATTTCCAAACTTCAATTCCAACTTTTTATTAATAAAACATGAACAAATCGATAGTCGTTCTCCATTTTATATTACATGAAAACCCGATAAATAACAATTAGTTTAAAAGTGTGGAAAATTTTGTTAATTTCACTTCAGTAACAGAATCGTGTTGCTTTTCCTGAAATATATATCAATTTTCTTGATGTGAAAGAAAATTAAAAAATTTTCTTAGAAAAAAAACTAATTTACATTTTAATAGTGGCCTTTGAGGTGATTTCGATTTGTTGTTTATTTAGCTGCGATTGATAACACCAACGTTTTTATTTTTAAATGGATTTTGACTTCATTATGTCTTGTATAGAATAAATCCGAATTTGGGTACGACCAGACGAGGCGTTTATTCTCGAGTTCATTAAAAACTGATCAGTAGGACCTGTTAATGAATTATTAGGAGAGATACAGTGGTTGATGACCTCGAGTGGGAGGAGAAACCCAATATCGATAACATAACGATGAAGAGCTAAAAATTCTAGATTCATTCCATTTGGTTTCGATTCGCATTTTTGCTTAGCAGATGCACAATTTTGGTTAGCGGATGCACAATTTCGTTTAGCATTACGTCATTTTCGTGAACATGATGACAGTCATTTTGTTGTTTTCATTTTTCTCTCGGTTGATTTAGAAAATTTTCAAGACAAAACTCTTTGAATTAAAGTCACGGTTGACTGAAGAACCTTCCAATTTTGTAATGAAACAATCAAGAGGATGTGACTGTGATGAATCACATTGTGATTTAAAAACATGACAAGCAACATTTGGCCCGGAAGATTCATCAAAACCACAACATTCCGAAGACAATGAAACAAGAACTACAAAACACCAAAGAGGGTTACCTACAATTTTCCAAGCCACTGCACCTACAAATCTATCCAGGAAACTAACAATTTGTTGTGCTACTTGAAACTTCCCAAAAATTATGGACCCTTTAACCAATGTTATTTGAATTCCATTTGTTCGTGTTAGCAGTGGAAAAACCTTCAAAATTTTATATGTTATAGAATAGGATACCTGCGTATTTAAAAGGGAAAAAGCAAAGCCATTAGTAGTAATTTGATGGTAATTTTTTGTGTAAACAACTTTCAGCACGGCCTGTATACAATTAGCGGGTATAATCGCTTGACCAGTTCGATGGTATATGAAATTTTCATAAATTTTCCTACCATTAACCCCTGACTCTCTCTCTCTCTCAGTTAGAATCAGAAGCTAATGCAATAGGATAAAATAGGTTTTCCGTGTGTATACAACATGAATTCATAATTAAATAAAACGTCAACAAAACCACATCCCACAAAAATGTTAGTTTATCCACTACGGCCGGGTATATATTTTCCGGGTAAAACAAAAATTTGTTTGTTTTTCAGATGAGGAATTTGAAATGTTTTTCCATTTCGGAATCCACTCCCGGACAATTATCGGAGTCATCAATTAGGTCATATCATTCAATAAGACCACCTGGACTGGGTTGAGTTGAGGGATATACAATTGTTGACTTAGTTACAGGTGATTTGTGTTAAGGGAAGTAACACTTTTAGTGCTTTTAGCAGACATATGTTAATGAAATGAGATTTCAAGATATTTCCCTTTACAAATCTAGATATCCTTAAAGGAAAACTTCGTGAAACGTGAGCAAAAACTTGACCAGAATTTCGTGTCCTGAAAGTAAAACTTTTTTGCACGGCGTGTTGTCTCAAAGGAAAATCTCGTGTTAAAAAATATTTCCCATTAAATGTTTGTGAAAAACTTTTTCTTAGGCTTTATAAAAAAACTTTCCCAAACTTCGCCAAACTTTTGAATTTCGAGTTTGTCTTGCTGCTTGTGGTGGAGCACAAATTCAAGGACAAAGAGCTAATTTTCACACATTGGAAAATTGTTAAGAAACACAGAAGTAAAAAAGTAAGAAGCATTCCTTGCGGGCCAGGACCCAGAAGTGGATACAAAAAAATAAATTCTTCCTACTAAACAGGATTTTCAAACTCATTATTTGCACTAAGTGGAAAATTGTCGTTTAAGGGAAAAGGAAAAAAGTTTGTAACTTAAATGAATCGATTAAGTTTTGTTGTAAAAGCTTCCGCTTTCATGGCATTTGGGAATTTTATTTTTTATTGGGAAAAATCGTTTTGTCCTTAATATTTGTTGGAAAGTTTCAATTTGAAAAAATGAACACGACATGAAAGTGGATTTGGATTTGGATCCGGATTTGGGGAATTAAAGATTGCCACGTTGGTTAGGATGTGATAATGGATATTAAGTGGATATCAATGAAATTTACAGAAATGTTAAAAACAACATTTATATTTTATAAAACCAAATTTACCATTACGTTGAAATTAACAAAACAAAATTTCATCCCTTACACACCTGAGGGCAGGATATATTTGAAATCCTATTATATACGCACTTTACATTTTTAATTATTTACACCGACCGTGACCTTTCTAAAGGGTTTCAGATTTTAGAGAAAGGTAGAATTGGTTTCATTGAACGACACTTCCAGAAACTTCTTTTCCAGCGGCGTCTTTCACGCGAAAGTGTGTGCGGATCTCGTGACGCTCACACACTCAGAGCCTTGGCTCAGCAGCAGCAGTACAGTGCGTACAATGCGAGTATAGTGAGAGTATAGAGAGTTCGTGAGTGAGTTTCACTTGAACCGAGTGTCTTAGTCAGAACCAGTTTTCTTTTTCCTTAATATCAGTTTGTTGCTTTATGATAATGAAGTTTATTTGTTCAAACAAATCCCGATATGATATACAAATTGAAGTAGACATTATTCCCACATACGATGTGATAAAGTTCTGGAAGCTGCACAACAAACTGTTGCTTGGGCTGTGGATAAACAAAAGCAGAGCACATCTTCCTTATCTTATCAGGAGATAAATGAACAGCCACCTCAGTTGCACAGAGTGTTACAAAGAAAATGAAACTTGTTATCCGAAAACCAGGAAGAAGGTTCTTGGCAAGAATCCCAGAACTTTCTATTTTTCCCGACAAAAATTCTCCAAGCAATGATTTATACGAACAAGAGGAATGCATGGAGTCTGTGATCCCAACTCTAAAAGTTTCCATAAAATGTTCATGAATTTGTATTCACTCCATTTGTTCATTCCAATTACGCGAAATTAATTTTCTGTGAGCTTGTTTACCAGGAGACTACACCCAGCGATTATACGCCGAGCACCTGTCAACAAATGGCGCCGGAATGTGACTCCAAATCCGACTTGGTCTAGACGGAAGCTGGAAAATCGATGGGAACAATCAAATCCGTGTAAAATTCGGGATATCACCATATACGGAATGAGTTTGTGGTGATGATATGGACAATATCACAAACGGACAACGACAATTATATTAAATTTAACCAAATCAAATGTCATTTTGTGAATGCGTTAATGATAATTTCAGGTCATCATTTCACCCTTCGAATTCTAATTGCCCAGCATTCCATTCCCAAATGCAAAATTTCCGTTTGGTGATATTTGACTCTATAAAACTATGGGGTTTCCGAGCTAAAGACGATCCCCCATCAAATTGATATGGGATTTGTGGGTTGCTTTAATTGGAATCACCCAGCCATGGTGTCATTTCGCTTCATTGATATGGTCTAGACTAGCTAGAGTCAGCGCCATCTATTTTTCGTTAGTTGAAAATGAATGAAAATTTGAATGTTCTACTTACATTTGAATTTCTCATCACGCAAAGCTTCGATCCTTCTGCGGTGCATCCGTTTCGGTGCATCACACCTAGCTCCACTCGTCTCAATGGGGTTCCTGTGCAAATATTCGGCCAACCACTTCAGATTGCAGTCACAAATGAAAGGATTCCTCGCCAGATGTCTGCAAGGTGTTCACATGTTAAGGAAGAGAAAGAAGGGTTTTCATATGTAAGACATGAAGGATATAAAGGATAACTATTAAAATCTAGAGAGCAGAAAAAGAAAAACATTTTTGCGGTATGCATGGTACAAGGATTCTATCATTCTCATGACAGTCATTGTGCCACATTTCAAAAACAGTCCTTTTCATGGAAACCAGAACGACAGCAGCAGATAGCAGCCAGTTAAGAGTCCTTCTTAAGGAGACAATGCTAAGGAATTGTTATAAGAAGGGAATGCATTTCTTTTTCTACTACTAGTATACATGTGCATCCTGCTGAGACAGCAAAAACGCCTGAAAGGATTCCAATTGAAAACAAAATATAAAAAATGAAAAACTTACAGCGTTTGAATGCTCTTCATGGAGTCAAATGTGCCATTTGCCAGTGACTGAATGTTGTTGTCATACAAGGATAATAGGCTCAATGTGTGCAAATCCCGGAATGTATCCTTTCGGATACATGATATTTCATTAGCATTCAAAAGGAGCAATTGTAGTGATGTTAGTCCTTTAAAAACCCCAGCGGGAAGATCTTTTATTTTGTTGCCATACAGTACTCTGTATAAGAATTATGATAAAAATGAATTGTTTTATTTTAAACAAAACCATGTTTAGTCCTTACAATGTTGTTAATCCTTTCAGTCCGGCAAAAGCATCGTGAGCAACACGTGTTATATTGTTGTTCGACAAATCGATACGTCTCAGACGCCGGAAATTTGCAAAAGCCTTTGGCGGAAGTTCAGTGATGTAATTTTGTTCCAAACGTCTATGGAATACCAATCAATCAATAACTCATTTCTTTCGCATATATATAGTTGTATATCACTATCAATATCACTTACAATTCTGTTGAATCCTCTGGTAAGGATAATGGTACATTTGTCAGACTCTTCTCACGGCAGTCCACTATTCCATCTGCACAACGACACGGGTGCGGACAACTGTTGGTCATTCCACATTCCATGGCGGCGTTTTCTGTCAGACCTGAAGTTTGTTGCGGAATTAGAAATATGTCAGATGGATAATTGAGAAAATTACTTAAATTCCTATAAATTATTTTTATCCTTTTACGGAACACGAGATTTATGTCGGCATCATTTTGTCTTTCATGTTCTTTGTTATTTTACTTTAGTAGAAGAACTAGTTCCCGGTTGTAGGTCAAAGACAAAATTAGGTTAAAGTGAGTAAAACACATTCCACATTTCAAATTTAAACATTTTCATTTGTACAGTTTTTGAAATTAAAATTTTAGAAAACTCAAACACTCCATGACCGCCAGACAGTTTCTCTTGTATGGAAAAGAGTTTTTAAAACTGACGGCGGCCATTACTGTCCAGAGCTTTCATGTGTGGCAACACTAATAACTGATAACTTCCCAAGGGTAATGGGTCGGATTTTGTGAATCCCAAATTTTGACATATCTCCACGTTTCAAGTTCCCTAGAGTGTACTAATGTGGTTCTTAAGTCGATTGCTATGTGTGCGTATGTGCGTTTGGTCGTATGTTCGTGCGTTCGTTTGGAATTTTTCGCCTCGATTATCTCGAGATCAGAAAGTAATATCGATGTGGGACTGGCTTCATTGGGACGTTAGTCGTGTGGACCTTGCGGGTCACACTCAGACCACTAATTTTTCGGAATTGTCTTTCCTGTCGTAATACGGAAGTCAAGAATTAATTTTCTGGTACTGTGGGAACTAGTTCTTGAACTATAAGGCTTACAAATAAACCATGTAAAAGCATTTAACCTAACAATCTTTCTGGAAAAGTGTCATAGAGACACTTGTACAATAATCCTTTCTGCAAAAGATATCCTTGATAGATTTGTGCAGAAGTTAGTAAAAGCTTATTCTGATTCTGAATCTGGATAGAAGTGCATCCATGTCTGCTGACATCACTGTGACGCAAATCACACGAGAATGTGCCAAGTCACCTCGAAAATTTCGATTTCATACAATAATTACAAGAGAAAATTTTTGTCGGAAATGCACATGCACTTGCTGCTGCAATTCAGATTCAAATATCTCAAGGCATCCATTGTTACAGAGTTGGTTTTAGTTCGAGTTTAGATGAAACCTAAACCTAACCCCTTTCGTTTTCATATGAATAAGAATCCTTGGAACGGAGTGAACTGATGCCAGCCAGGCTGATTTGCATTTTGATTGAATGCACTTTCATGGTGCAACGGTTGCATATGAATAGAATTGACAATATTTGCATAGGCAGTAAAGGAATGAATGAATCACTCAATCATGGAGTCCCTGAATCAAAATGGCTGCGGCTTTAGTTAATAAATCTCTCAGATCGATCGGAATATATCGATGTTTGTCTGATTACTACAAAACAATTTGTGATGGTGTCTCCCCATGGGGGAAAACATTGAAACAATTGTTAAGATTTGTTTCTTAATAACTTCAAAACAAATTGGTTCAAAGTTTGCATGGATGAATGCATTTTGTTTGCCATCGGCCAGGGTATCCAACTCATCGCTCCATGCTCGAGTGGAGCTCATATTACAAAGTTCTATGGAAATCGAGTGCAACCAACCCAGACAATCCACTTTGTCTCACTTGTATGCAAATAAATCGAGTGCCAAATGTAATTACTGTGAAATTTAATTCAACTGCTGGGTTTCAATGTGTTGCAAATTTGATGTTTTGTGGCACCCTGTATTTTGTGGCTTTTAACGAAACCGAATTATTTTCAATTTGGTCGTGGGAAAGTGTTAGAAACACCTTTAACTTGTTGTTCACGTACTTTTTAATTTTATTAGAGAGGTTTGATACGATTTCGCTCTGTTACTCAAAAAGTAAGACAACGCTTTCGACTACTTTGACAGTTGCCAAATTTGTTAAGTAAAATTTTTCAATCTCGATCTCGTTTCCCCTCCATGACGTCACGCGAAACTCTCTCAAATGCTTGAGAAAGTACGCGAACAGACCAAATACAATTCCACTGGAATCACGTAAGAATTGAAAGGTTGATGTTAAAGCATCGATAAAAATTCTGAAGAGCTTATCAACTTCAGCATCAGCATCAGCATTTACGGATTTCTTATCGCCACACAAAACTTTCCTCGTCTCTCCTCTTTAGCAGATAGCTTCGTGTGTAATTGGTCTTTGGATTAAGGAATCTAGGCAGAGGTAAACCTAAACATATCAAGCTCTTAGATCATTATACGCTTTGAGCACGCAACATAATTGTGATTATGGACGGTACGGGTATCCCCGCAAGTAAATGGTGAACATAAAATGTAGACGGTAGCTACTATGTACTTTCCCCAATGGGAATGGGCTTTTGGATTGAATTGGATTAGATAAGATTAGGAGTGGAGACCGTTATAGGAATATTTTTTCTTATTTTTCTTAATTACTACTCAACCCGGACACTTGATTGACAACATCAACCATTGGTAAGTGACGTTCATTTCACTTATCTCTGATGATCAAATGTTCTTCGAAGCGTTTTCATCATTGGGGACTTCGTGATACCATCACCACAGAGCTTAGAGTTTCTGGTGGTAGAGATAATTGGAAAATAGAAAATTCGTTTCATAGTTTTCGGGGTAAAATAGAATTTTTATTAATTAATCGGAAAGCAATCATTCAGTCTTAATTGGTAATTAACTACAAAGGGAGACAGACGCCTTCATAACTCTGCACGGGATCACCACCCAGAATAGGATCGTCTGGGTCTTGATCTTGTTTCTGCAGATTTGATTGATTGTATTGAACAGAAAATAAAATGCCCACACTGATCACTGATCACTGATCGAGACAACGTTCTAGACCACACTCGAATCGCGAATGCAGTGGGATTTATGAACTTTGAATTGCAAAAAAGGGAATCAACAAAAGGCCATCAAAGGGTAAACAATGTGGAATCGATTTTGTCTTTGAATTTTTCAAATTTCGCGACAATAGCATACCTGAACATTTGAACTCCTGATCGTGGAGATCAGCCACGTTTTGTCCTTTGAGCTGACTCGGTGACTGACATCTTGTGTACGGGGCTAAACGTGGAGCACTGCGTAGAAATCTGGAAAGCCATGATAGATGGCAATCACATGCAAATGGATTGTCCGACAGACGTAGTCCTCGAAGACGGGATAAACCATTGAACACGTGTTGTGGTAGAGTTGTTAGATTGTTGTTATTCAACGTACTGTAAGAGATACAAAAGGAATAGATGAATGTCACACTTAGATACTTCACTTGACAATTGATGGATAATAACCAAAATTATTACACGATTATCACGAACTGATATATACTTACAGTATCTCGAGATCAGCAAGTCCCTTGAATGCCTGCTCGTCCAGGCACATGATTTGATTATTGTCCAATTGTAGACTTCGAAGGGATTGGGCTCCTTTGAAAATTCTACGTGGTATCGTTGTGATTCCATTATGAGATAAATCCCTGTGGGGTAAAAAATTGTTTTGTTTTCTGGTTTTATTCTTATATTTTTCAAAAACAACAAGAACGGGAATAACTTTAGTGTATATCCTTCGAAATGAATATCTATAGACTTAACTCTACAATTGTGTCTTGTGTGTCTTGTGTGTTGTGCTGTACAATATAAAGTTATTGATATAAATTCGAGTGTTTCATCATCATCGGGATTCAACACTGAAGACTCATGACTAGATATCTTCTCTTGGACTTTTAGATACAGCACTGCGGGAATGGGATTTTGAAATTTGGGTAAGATGTCTGGATTCATGGTTCTGCAAAAATGTTTCCATGGATTTTGATTTTGTTTCGACACACAAAATGAACTTGAAATCCATAAATCCAGTTAACAAGGTATCACTGGGTTTCGAAGATTTTAAATGGTTCAACTTTAAATTAATGGACTTAACGTGAAATCAAATTCTGTTGGGTTATTCAATTAAATCATATATAACTTCCCGGTGTGGGATTTTGAATAGCGTCCGGATATGATTTAAGATCACCGCGTAAGTCGGGTTGTAGAAATGTAATAACAAACAGGCTCTCCGTGGATGAGAAATAAATACATAACACAAAATGAAAAGTTGCTATGTGTTGGTTCCGCGCGGCAGTAAGTCTGTAATCGATAATCGAGAGTTGTGTGCCGCTCAAACAAAAGACGAATGGGCGAGAATTGAAAATCGCGTAACTTTGTATTTGTGTTTTTGTTTTTTTTTGTGTTTTGTGTTTGTTAGTGTTATTGAAAAGTAAAACACACTCTTAAGGAATGAAATTAGTTAAAAATTGTAAGAAGCAAAGACAGAATTTTATCGTAAAACTTATCAACTAAAAACATTAACTACTTACAATCTCACAAGATTCTCAGAACTTCCAACGAATCCTTCAGGAATCGCTTTAAGACGGTTGCTGTTTAAGCGTCTGCGTGCACATACACAAATGAATTTGTAAATAAATAAAAAAAAAGGAGAAAATATAAAAAAAAAAAGCCAATTTGAATTTTCATTTAAGCAAAAAATATTTTCCATTTTTCAAAATAAGCTTTTTTCTTTCGGGTAAAATTAGCAAAACAAACGAAAATATTTCATCTGCGAGTGAGTTGGAATGAATGAAATGATTGATGTCTGGGCGATATGAATTGGAATCGATTTAAATCAAATCGGTTATTGGGAATGATAACTGGATCAAAGGATTCTCGTATAATTCGTTGGTTAAATTTGCATGCAATGAATATGAACAAGGGTAATGAGCAAAACCGTCACAGAAACGCTTTGTTTGTACTTACAGCCGTTCCAGGGATATCAGGTCCTGCAGGGCATCCTTCTCGATTGTGTGGATTTGGTTATCGGTCAGTTGTCTGGAAGGGAATAAAGTGATATTGAAAGTCTTGTTAATAGCCTTGTATTGCAATTCGCGACAACATCAAGATGTCGATTGCACTTTCAAACTTTGCACAATTTAAATAAAATTGTAAATGTCCCCAATTCATTTAGGTACTTGCTACTACCTGTCACTAGACCAACACTGGACAACGTTTAATTGGTTTTAATTTACGTTTCTGTAATTGAAATAAATTCAAAAATTTTGTAACGAAACGTGCCAATTCCTTTCACTGCACAACAGCTGCTATGTGGTTTCTTATCAAACATATCATGGGAATTGCAATTGTAATTATCAAAAATTTTATGAGAAACATGAAAATTCCATGATTTATCCATCAACGAGTACTACATCGTGACGAAGTGTGTGTTGCAATATGTAGTATTACATAAATTATACATGAAGCAAATGCACTCAACGTGTTTCTTCTGCAAAAGTGATCAAGTAAATTTGCCGCTGGATTTGCAACGAAATAATTACAAGTCTAAGTAAACATTTGGTGTATTCTATTTCCATCTATCCCTTTATCATAAACCAGACTCTACCCTCTCGTATAATAACCATAATAAGAATAGTAATAACAGCAGCACCACCAAAAGACGCTTCTGGCTTTCGACGATATCTCTATGGGTTTGCTATAATGAGTCCGATGTAACGCAGCCTATCTTAATTAAGATTTTCTTTTTATAACTCCAACTACCAGTACACTTTACTCTGGCTTCACGATAACCTGCACTCTAACCAATGATCGTTCTGAAGTTGGCAGCATCATTTTGAAAAGCACAAAACTTGAAAGATCACTTGTAATTACACGACATGGTGTTCTTTATCGGTTAAAACCATCTACGATTATGAAACCACATACTTTGAAGTTCTAACGTGTTCAACGTGTAATTTCTTATCGGATCTAATTTCAAATTTTATTTTTATTTTTTCCAATTTGAAAATTTAATTATAATTTTAAATGAACTTACAATATCCGCAACTTGGTCAGATGCTGGAAATCTGATTCGAAAATCACTGAAATGTTGTTCCCTTGAAGTTCCCTGGAATGATAAAGAAAATGTTTGAAGTTATTACATGTTATTTTTAGGTAAATTTTATGAATTTCTCCCAGCTGAACTGTATAACATATCGAAATTTGGTGAACAGGATTTCATCAAACAACTCTTTAACAATTTTTGTGGATAATTTCTAAAGCTATTAAGGACAAAATGGCGACTTGACAGTGTTTTTTCCGGTGACACCTTATTTTTATACTAATGTGTGGTCGAACCAATAACTTTCGTACTTTTAAAGATAAAACCATAAACCGAAAAATTCTTGATGTGATATCAAATCAGCTATAGAAGCAGGTAGAATAATTTTTATTTTAGTGATTTTTGAGATAATGGCAGGATTTTGAAGAAAAGCCAAAAATATCAAAGACATTTTCAGAAAATTATCAATAACACTTAAACCATATGATATATAATAAAAAGTTCTTCGAACATTTACTAGCAAAACGTATGAGGATATCATGTGAAAATTTCAAGCGAATCGGTTTAGGTTTAACTGAGCAAAATTTTGTTTCGAGAAAAACGCGTTTAAAGTTGATCGTCCCCAAGAGGCTCAGGTACATTTTGTAAACTTTACATTAAAAATGTGAGCACTTACAGAGCTTTTTCATGGATGAAACTTTGTGACATTGTTTTTACAATATTGTAAAGTGATTTAAGTGAAAAAAAAATTTTTTGAAATTTTTTGTGTTTAACCACTTAAGACGTTTTCGAAGTTGAACGCATCCAATGCGGTTTGATTGATTTTCAAGGAATGAAGGTTAACAAAAACCATTTCCTCACTTCAAATGGAGCCATAAATCTCTCCGGGATTACCTAATATCATATTAGAAACACCAATAAATCACGGAATGTACAGGTTCTATCAGAAGACGCCTCAAAGTCGAAGTGATAAGAAATCCAATAAAAATTTTTCTCACATTTTCAACAATTCATTGAGTCAAAATTTTCATGTTGAAACGAATAAAAATAAGAAAGAATTTGTAATTTTGTTAAAATTATAATCATAAATACAAAAAGATAATTTTCATTATGCAAATTTCCCGAATAAATTTGAATTTTTTCCTTTACGGAATTTTATGCAAAATAATTTCAAACAGTAAGTGACAATAATGAGTACATCAATTTACATATTTATGTTTTATTATCTTTCGCAGCAAGTTTGTGAGCAGCTTAGCTTTATATTGTCGTATTTATTATTCTGTGTAACAATAGCTGTCTTATACAGTTTAGAATTTTGAAATTTGATAAAAATTATTCTCATTCTTCGATGTTGAATCAACAACAAACGTTCACGAGTCTTAAAAGTTTAATTACAGAACCCATTTCCCGGGTAAATCTCTTACATAACACATATTTTAATTTGAAAAAATTCCACATTGTGGACATGAACCTATTTGCCTTTTCCACGTGAAGGAATCCAACGTTGAAACAGAAGAAATTCTTGAAAATTTTGTTTAACCACGTTTCCATGTTTCCGGGTCAGCGGGTACTGCATTCTTTTAAAAGGCAAACAACAGAAAGTGCATTCATGATATTCCGCATTCAGTTAAAACGTATTCAGCACATTTCGACGGAAATGAGAGATTGAGAATTGTGCCAAATTGACCTCTTGCTGCGGTGTTAAACACTTAACAGTCTTTCCGCTCGTTAAGTACAGTGACAGCCAGTCAAACTCTCTTGTGCTACAAAATACCGTCAGATTTCTACCGCTCATAACTACGAGACTAATAATGCGACAACAACGGTTGAGGTCACAGTGGATAGAGCATGTCTGTATTTATTTGTCGTGCAGCGTTCGTTTTCCCCGTGACATCATGGGGCTAGTGCAAGCGCCTCCGCGTGATTTTTATTAATTAGCGTTGTGGTAAATTATAATTAGCTTAGCTAGGACGTTGATTCGGGTGTCATTGTAAATTTGCGCCGAATTGAATAAAACGCAAATCAGAGAAAGATCGCATCTAAACGAATTTAAAAAACCGGAAAATGTCCACGGTCGAGTGAATGTCAGAGCTACGGCAGCATCGAAGAAGAAATGAGAAAACGTCGCAAAACAATACACTTGTGATTTATCTGTTCTGTAACCGTCCGACTGAGTTTCGATCTAAGTACATACTAATAAGAAACACATGTTGTAATTTAATCCCGACGTTTTTACGGAAAATCTACGGCGCGGACTTTGACTATGCCTTTCGGTTTTTGAGTTATCAATGTTTGAAAGTTTTGCCAGCTCTACGAGTACATTTACCTCGAGGTAAATTGAACTTTTCGTCATCAAGAAATTTGATGCGGACATTTTGATATCAATTTCACCTTGGTGCTATTGGTACATTTGAAGAATTCCAAAGTGCTAAAGGCAATATCTCAATAAACTTGATAGAATTTCATGTTGTGGAAAAAAACACCGAATTACGGTGAAATTCATTAAAAATAAACTTCACAAAAATAACCTCCAGGATAAATATGAAATTAGCTGGAATATCTTAAACTTCCGGTTTTTATTGAGATGACTTTATGTACTTCCCAGACAACTTCCGTTGCCTTAAAGCGATTTTGGATATTAAAAGCTAAGAGGCTATAAACAAAATGGTTTTATTACTTTTTTGTATCACGAACTTTATCTCGATTATAAAGTGACCGAGATATTTTCGGGAGAATTTTAAGATTTCCCAAAGTCATTTCTTTAATAATATCTTCAGAGATTTATGAGAAGGTTTTCGGGGATTGCGAGGTTCTCGTTAAGCACTTTGATGGACAAATGAGGCGAAGATGCTTTGATTGGTACTTTTCAAATCGATGCATGTCTCGTGTGTTGATGGCGTTACATAAAAGATGCTTTATGCTTTTCAGTAAAAACTCAAGGATAATTTTGGCGTCATCACAAAAGCCATCGAATATCTCGGAATTTATTTCACGAACCAGCTTAAGAAGAAACGAAATGGTATAAAATGAAAAGTATGGCATTGTGCATATAACATGTTGTTGTGTATTGTATCACCATTGAATAGCACTTCGGTCACATAACGTCTTGCATTTGAATGCAATTTAAAAAAGTGCATTTTGGTGCTTCAAACATTCCGCAAAGTATTGTGTATTGAAAAGTGTTACTAACATTTATTTATCGCTTATTTTTGTGTCATAAATCACTGTCTGGTGGACCTACCCCATTCGTCAAATACACGACTCCATGAGGTCGTTTTTTGCATGACGATGCAATGAAGACATGGCGAAACCGCGAAATTCGTTGCATGCATGCATTCGTGGTTAGTTAGTTTATCTGTAGCTATATATCCATTTAACAGCACATACACGTATCTACATCCATTGAAAGCTCTACATATCATTTCAATATGAGCGGATAATAGCAACAAATCACTTGTCATACAATAAACCTGACGATAATATAAATCCCGACAGAGGCTTCTCTTTCGGACCGTATGGATTTATATGGTTATATGGATGTGGAGTAAAAAAAATAGGGGAGTTCCGAGTTCTACTCTGCAGAAGAGGTTACATCAACATTGACTGGGATTGATCCTGCAGGGAACCGCACATTGTGGTGGAGTTCTGTTAAAGCAAACTCAACTGAAGAAGGTAAAAGTCATAAAGGCAAAAAGGACAATAAGAACAATACATGAGTAGAACATGGAAATAAGGTAATAACAGGATAACATGAGGTAAAAGTACATTTCATTCACCATTAACCATGTAATTTGTAATTGTCTACCAGAAACTCCAATGACAAATGACGTGGAATTGAATAGATAACATCGAATAATTGTCCTGTTTGATTACAAAGAAATGTTTTCCATCATCGGAAAGGATACAGGGATCAAAGTTAATCATTTAATACAACTCAACATGTACTTGAAGTCAATATGTTTTGTGTGTACCTATTCACTTTGGTCCAGGTACTGATTGATGGCAGAAAGGTATTCCAACAAAACCATATCAATCACATGCTTAACCTGAATAATGTCTTCTACTTTCAAAATGGTTCACTTTGGGGTCATGCTACCCCATCAACTCATGTGTGTTTCAATTCGAGTTGTGGTAACTGTGGTGTCCTCTGCAAACAGGAATGTCCGCAATATCAAGACAGAAAAGTTTTTCAATTGGCAAATGCGAAATGAATACATCGCGCGCTCTTTCTGTCAAATGCAGAAGCTTGTCTTTGTGACATTTGCAAATTTTCTCTCAATTCGCGCCACACGATGTGTATCACATTTGAAGTCAATTTGAAGTCTTGCAGTGGATCTGTATGGACTCATTTCATGATTTCGAGTAAATATTAAGTACAGAGCAAATGTTAGTGATGTACCGAACAATTCACAGCTTTACATGACAAACAGAAAAATTTTAGTTTGAATATTAGTCGCAAGTTGGAAATTTTTATGTCAACAATTCAACTACAATTGAAACAAATGCTACCAACCGTCACGATTTTGTAGACATTATCAAGCAAAGGTTGTGTCACATGCCTGAGATGGTATCGTACTTGATCCGGTGCTAGACTCTAGTGTACACTCAAAGGCTCTTGTAACAAGCATAGCTAGAAGTGTTTACACACTTCGTTAGAAGCTGTAGATTTTTAAGCTAAACAAAGTGCAGCCCTTCATTGGTTGGAAGGCGAGTTGCCGGAAGCTCCAGAAAGGTATACAGTATGGGCATGGCTCCATAACATACCCAAACAGGTTGAGTGCTAATTGGGATGGTATTGTCGATGTGGATTATTTCATTTGACAGTAATTATAGTAGCAAGATAACAATCGGCTAAAATGGTTATTGTGACACAATTTTAGGTTCGGATTCGTTGCACCGTGACTCTTTGCCATTTGCATGTTACCAATTAAAAAGTGGAACAAAAATGAAAATATGCCGACAACCATCGCGTTATTAAGTACGTGATACCAGATCCGGGAAATTATTCAAATGACAGAATAATTAGGAGAAACGGATACACTAATAGCTTCTAGAATTTATTGGGTTATCATCAGATTTCATCGACATGCATGCTGAACCAGATGTTTGCTAAGGACTTAAGGATTGTATTCCTTAACAAAGAAAATAACATTTGGTTATTATTAATAATTAACATAAATATTTGTATATCCTCGAAATGATTCAGATGCAAGGATAAAAATCCAGGATGAATGTGAATCTGTTCATCAAACCACACAGTTCGAGTCCTTTTCAATTACGTTCAGTTAAATCTACAAATTGTTTGTGCAGCACATACAAAGATGTAGGGAATGGAATTTCGGTAAAAGGATAATCTTTTGTTTCCGACATTTTCAATGGAAACATACCCTTCACTACAACCACCATTTCAACCAAGCATTGCCACCATTTTAAAGGAAATGTCTTTAGAATGACAAACGCAAAAGGATTTCAATTCTGTTCACAAAATTATTTAGATGTGTCCTTGTTTTCAACAAAAGGATATTTACGTTGAAATTAAGACACATCGGTTAGTGTTGATGCGAGAAAGGTTAGACACACCGGGTAACTTTATGTTTCTGTTTGGAATGATGTAGAATGATGTTCTTTAAATTTATCCCTTCCTTCTTGTGATTCCTTCTTATTATGGTTTCTGAGGAAATCTTGTGTTTACTTATATCATAATAAGAGGGATTCAAATGTTTGTTAATGTTAGTTACAGGTTTCCCTTTAATTGATTTATTCCGCCTTGCGACAGACGTTTAATCCCATCAAAGAAATTTTTCGAAATTAATTATTTAAATGAAGATTGACTTAATGCAAAGTTTAACTATTATTAAATTTATATATTTCAAAAATTCAGTTACATTTTGTTTCGCATCACCATTTCCTTGTCGAACGAGCAAATCGCGATTTGTGACATTTGCAAATTTTCTCTCAACCAAAACAATTCGAACCGACTTAAAAGGAAAATCAAAAATGCATCGCCACCTTCTGGTGAAACGATCAAATTCCACTTTGTGACATTTGCAAATTTTCTCTCAAACTTGTCTCACATGATATTCGTCACATTTTGCGCACGGACCATGTGTGGTCTCAACCAAAAACGCAATTCGAACCGACTTAAAAGGAAAATCAAAAAGCATCGCCACCTTCTGGTGAAACGATCAAATCTCACCTTGTGACATTTGCAAATTTTCTCTCAAACTTGTCTCACACGATATTCGTCACATTTTGCGCACGGACCATGTGTGGACTGAATTAAAGTTTTGCATTTAGCAAAAATGCAATTTGAAAGGGATTCGTGCTGTTCTTTGATGTGCAAAAATAATCCTTGCATGTCCTTCAGTGGAAAAGGATGAGAAATCAAAATGCTGCCATGTGTGGAGGAAATTTAAGTTAATTTTGATTATCTCAGCAAATATCCCTTGAAGATATTCAGCAGTCGGCAGTCTGGCTCGGACATTAATGGCGAAGGGCAAATGTTGCGCCTCAAGTGGTTTGGAAATCCCCAAATAAAAAGGGAGAATAAGAAGGCACTTAAAATAAATTAAATGAAATCAATTTGAAAAAATAACAACTGAATTGGAAACGCAAACAGAAATTGAAGAAATTGTTATCCTGTCGTCGTCCTTTTTATAATTAAAAATCCATTTTGGTAATAGTTGAAGTTCTAGTAATTACATTTAAAACGCAAGACTTGCTGATACCCCGCGCACTTGCGAGGGTGGTAGGTGATTAACATTGGACTTGGATAAAACCACAAAAACTCCACAATTTAGGGTATTCTCCCTATTAATCGCTTAGATTTTAATCAATTCCTTCAATTCTCTCCAACATTCAAATGTCAGTTAGACAATAATCGATTTTTTCTTGTTGGAATTGAAGCGACTGAAGCGATAAAAGCGTCGTCTACATCACCATCACTTGGAGAAGTTATCCCATCTATCCATCCATCTGGCAGCAATTGAATGGGAATCAATGTTAAAGGATATCATACGCATCAGATAAGAGCTTCCCTTTTACAAATTCTCTATGTATTTTCATCCCGCTAGGATAATCTCCTTCAACACTATCGGAACGATTCTTATGAGAACAACAATTCTGAAGACAGCATCCAAGAAGATAGCATGGTTTGTCTTGTCTTGTCTTGGCTCACATCCGAATGGTATCATAAATGGTAATGTGGACAGATGAGGAGAAGAGATGGCAATCAAGTAAGAAAAGAAAGAAAGAAAGAAATAACACCCAAGGGAAATAACCAGGGGATCCTTTTTACGATAATACCAAAACCGAATCCCTGTCTCTCTTCAAATTTGTGGGTGAGACGAAAGTGGGAAGATGGACCGAATGGAAGGTTCATTGAAATGGAGTAGCTGAAATATGGGAAAATATTTGTGGGATACAAGAAACGCGTTGTCCTCATCATCGTCGTGAATAGAGTCCAACATCGGTAAGGGTCTCTTGAAGAACATGAACCACTCAACACCATCACCACAAAAAAAGAGGCACGTTTTTCTACAGATCAGCGAACGCATGTCAAGGAGATAAGATAGAACGTGTTGATGCTGTTGTAGCAATAGCTGGAAGGAAGCTATATGTACATGGATGTTATAGTTATAGGGATGAAGGGAGTTCTTCTTTTGATTATTATTTTGATTGCGAGAAAAAGAAGTCATCGAAGGAAGTCCAGCATCAGTCGAACGAACACTAATTAATGCACGTTCCAAGGAATGCATTCGGTTTAGTCGGGTTTGTCGGGTTGATCCCGTCCTGGTCCGGTCCAGTCCAGTGCGATGGAAATTGTTTGGTTTCCAGGCATTTTCATTCATCAGATTCATTGATTGTGGTGCATCTTGAAAGAGATTTGATTTTTTTGGTTTGGAGAAAAACCAGTTGCACTGAAGACAGGAACTGCACACGTTGGACTACATGAACCATTCACTGTCCATCTTCAGTAGAACTGGTCTGGAACTTTGTTGGCATGAAGATGAAGTAATACAGGTTACATGCCTTTCTTTCGTCTTCTCATGCTACATCGTATCATTGTTGTTTTTATAGTGCATCCAGAAACGAGTGCATCTTGATGAGCTGAAAAACAAACATTCCCAGAAGATGCAGAAGATCTTCCAGAAGTGATCGGCAAGATGTACAAATCAAAATTCAAGCGAGGTTAATTGGGCGTACTGTATTGTACTCGTACAGTCATTGTCACTGGTATTTTGGTAAACCTTCTACATTCCTCCCAACATAAATCACACGTAACCCATACTAAATTCATGCACTCATGCGCAAATGCAGCTGCACTGCATGAACATGAATGCACCATGCAATTGCACTTGGAATTATTGGTTTAACGAAGAGTAAAATTGAATTTTGCGCAGGTGGTGGAAGGCATTTCTTGAGCCGAAAATATGAAAATTCGAAAATTCATCCACTCCCCTTGTATTTAATAGAAGCACTAATACACTTAATAGCCCTTTTGGGGGAGTTGGAACGACAACAGTCAAAATATTTAATGAAGAGAAATCGTCCAATGAGGGAAAGTGGCTCCACAAGACCCCCACAGGACATGGACATTGGTCAGTGGTACATTGAAGTGGGGAGTTCGTTTTATGTTCACATTAAACTTATTCGGTTCATAAATTACGAATTTTCTTTATGTTCATCGTTATGTTGTATTGGATCCAAGCCATATACCGTCCTGTGTCTGGGATTCTGGTTATGTTGCTTCACACAAAATAACAAAAATAATTTCAATAATGAAACTCAAATTAGACTTGACCTCGTGTGAAACACGATTTCTATTACACAAGAATCATTTTACAGAAACACGTCTCGGCCACGTCTTAAGCCAATTCGAATTCACCCATCTACGGAGTATCTATGGAACACGGAAACACTCATTTCTAGCAAACAAATGTACTCTGTAGATGCAACGGTCTGGTCTGTAGAGTAATCCAACTTGGAGTCAAGTCAGCCAATGGTCCCATGCTCCCAAGATGTTATTTACTTAACAAAGTGATTAATGGATTACACCAAACGGTGGCTTTGTTTGAAACGGATTCTAATTCATTTTATTTTTATTTAACCATTCGAAATGACTACACTACATTTCTATTTAATTTTATTAACAAAAAATTAAAATTCATAAGCAAATCAATTTCACGAAATGCCAGAAGAAACCACAACGAAAAAGAAGTTGGGAAAAACGTAATGGACACTTGCATTTTGTCTGGTGATACTGGTTCAGCGAAAATGGGAGAAACAGCAAACGTAGACATAGAACTTTGACGTTGATCGAAGGCGCAACGCAATGCGTCAACACATTGTTGAAAAGTGTGGTGTACAGATAATACATTTATAACATACAGGATATATTATCCTCCATAGGATTCGTATTCATTTATAACTTCAAATATCAAGACGAATGTTATAAATAAAATATTTATTATACAAAACATGGAATGTCATTTAATTAAATAAATTAAAATACTTGGGAAGAAAAATGACAAAAATCAATTGCGACAGCGAGCGAACGGTGAACGCTTGGCGAAGAAACAAGTATTCAATATCAGATGAATAGCACTTACAATCATTTATTAGTGATATTAATCATAAGAGATAATCATTAGATAGTTGACAAAGAAATGGTGTTAATCTTGTGGCCGGCTGAAGCGAATTGGATCGATCGATCATATTTATCAGATGGAATTTAAATTGATAAATAGTATATTTTAATTATTAATTAAGTTATTAGTGTATCTGGTTAAAGTAAATATGATAAAACAAATATATGAATTATAACTTACAGCCTTTCGACATCGATCGGTATCTTTCTTGGCACCTGCGTTAATCCACGATGAGAGCAATCCACTGCTTGTCCACTACACGTGCATACCCTCGGACATCTTGATTCACTAATACCAATACTACTGCTAATACCACTACTACTTAAACCACTTATTATTCCACTGCTGCCAATGTGTATTCCAACATTACTGCCATACGGTTCCGATCGAACACCCTTCAAATAATGAGGCGATAACAGTAGGAGGGTTGCAAACAGAGTGGCAACCAGAACCACCCCATTTAATGGGGTTGTCGTCTGCGACATGCTTCACATGTAAAATGTAACACAGTGTGATACTGAACAAAAAAATTTATTTCACTTCAAAATCACCCTCTGGTTTTCACTCTATCTCTTTCTCGTGAGCTATTCTCAGTATGCTTCCAACTTGCTCTTTCACCACTACAGGGTGCTCATGAAATTGTACTTAAGCAGCTGCTTCAAATATACACTTTTTGTATTCTAGCTGAAATTCAATTCACTCCCAATCACTTCGAATTACGAAAAAACTATAAAACGCGAAACCGAAAATTCGAAATCGAAAATCAAAAAAAGGGTTTTAATTTTTTGTGTTAATAATTTTTCACTTCACTTCAATCACAGTCTGTTTTTGTGGTGATTTCTGCAGTGATTGTGATGGTAGTTACCCTCTGCACTTCAGTTGCACTTGACCACAGTTAGGTGCTTAACCCTTCAAAGAACCGGGTACACATCTGAAACAGAAAGTGAGAATCATCAAAATTTAATTAAAAATAAAATATTTTTCAATTGTTTTAATGCGTTTTATTGATGTTTTCAAGATGTCGTTTGTTAAGTGCAACGAATGCAACGCTTAAATCATTATCCCGTACAGGTTACAGGTTTTAATATCCATTAAACTCAAACCCGAAATGAGTCTTTTGTTTTTCGGGGAAGAAATAATGAAAATTACAAAATTTTCAACCACAAAGAATGCATTTTTCAAATTTCCACAAAACAACCCTCGACTGGGTGGTGGTGATTGAAACGGGGGTTGACAATTGTAAGTGGTTTGTTTCACCCTTAGTCATGTGATATTTTCTATAATTCCCGAAATGTGAAATTTGCATATCACTCTCGTGGATTTCGTTTTTAATTTTTCAAAAATTTGAAAAGTTCTTTGAAGATTTTTTAAGAATCCTTTAATGGTTTTCCAAAGAGTCCATTAAAATCGAGTGGATTCAACAAGATTTGGAATGAGTCAAAAGTGACACAAAGAAAAAAACTTGTTTTGCACACGAAAATGATTCTCTCCGTTTTGCACATGTGTTAGAAAGAGAAAGAGCGACAGGAGTTTGAGAACCAGTATGGAGAACATGAAAGGAGAAAAATGTGTAATGCTTGTGACCGGGAATCGAACCGCGGACCTTCCGCTTGCCGGGCGGGTGCTCTAAGATATCCTGAGCACATTTTCTGTTACTTTCATGTTCCCATATATTGAGTTGCCACAGTTTGGGATGAAATTTCAAAATTCAACTCCATGCTTTATGGTTAAAGTAGAATTTTGTCATTTACCCGCACGTGAATAGTCCATAATTTTCCCCAGAGTATCCTGCAGAACATCCACTTGGCACGCATACAATTTTATCAAGGAAAATACGGAATACATTAAGCCAAACATTCCAACGATTATATTATAGTGATTTATGGTTAAATAGGGCCATAACTCGTTGTTGATTCTTTCATGTTTTAAGTAGTTAAGGAAATTATAGCAAGATTGTTGGGGAAAAAAAAGTGGGAATGAGTCAGAGTCGAAATTGTTTCACATCTTTAACAGTTCAATTATGGCGGCGAGACCAATCACTATAAAACGAGGTTTTGTCAAATAAGCAGGAGGTCTGAAGGAGATAAGGAAATGTTTAGTCAGCACCTTTGAATCCTTGACTGTAACGATATAATTACGGATGGGTTCGAACCTTATCTCTGAACCCACTTCCACTTGCCAAGTCCTAATGCGTTTCTTACCTCGGCTTACTTGTGGTGTTCCTCCGCAGACGATGATAATGATAATATCCCTGCTATGTTGCATCCATATCGACAATTTGTCGCCTTCACTACTGCATCCGTAAGTGATTTGTCTGATATACCGTCTTCGAGTTGGATTGATTTGTTTGTTTGTGTCTTCTGTAAACAAGAAAAGAATGAAGGTTTAAATCAGATCAGAAGCAGAATCAGTAAAACAACAAAATTAAATTTAAACAAATTCACTGGACTCCCACTGGAATGCAAGTGATAACGTTTGCAAGTAAATTGCATTCTGGTTCGGACCCCCCAAAGACCATCACTTCAATAGCCATCTGTGACCCGTATTGTAACAAGAGCTTGATGTGGATGTGGACATCATCATAACCACAGTGTTGTGGATTTGTAAACAATTCTTAAAACTTGACCCTTGGAAATGTTCCATTGCAAAGCACTTGACGTCGTTTAGCCCAGGAAGTGCTAATTGACAACAGAAATTCTTCTTCTCCATCTTGTAGATATCACTGACTAGTGATAAGTGACAAGTGATTTCGTGGAACCGGAAGAGTCACTTAATGGCGCTACTGATACATACAGCCACATTCAATACTCTCCTCAAATTATTAATTTGGCAATTTGGATCATTACCCGGAAACCAGGTTGAATAGCAACAGAACAAAACGTGACACAGACAGAAGTGTCCAATTTGGATGGAATTTCAATTATCCCCAAGAGACGAGAGTGGGCTGGTCCAATTAAAGTCCACAAACGACATAACCTTGCGTCATGTCAGGTCAATGATAGAAAGTTCTCACCTGTGGCGTGAAATCAAAAATAATTAATTTCGATATATCGATACTATCGAATAGAAATCGGGTTAATTAGTTTCCTGTTTTTATACGCCGAGCAATAATGCCCTCGAAACACGAAAACTCAATTGAGGAGGGTTTACCCGTTGATTAGTTAAACACACTAAACTCCTGACACTGATTTAGTAGCCCCAAAACGTCATATCATCTGGAGGCGTTTATGGTTCCCTTTTTCATCACAAACATCCGAATTCGTCAAGGAACCCATAAATCTTTGGTTAAATTTAGAAGACGCACAAAAATGGCGGCGACTCATGAAAAGATCATTTCTCAACAAGAACAAAAAATTATTTTCAAAATTTGATTTAAACTTCCTGACAAAGATCAGATTCGTTCCATGGACTGCCTGCAGGTGGTCATCCCATGGACTTCATGCTGGTTTCGGATTAGGCGATACTCCTCTGTAGGTTATTTTGTTTTAATCGATTTAACCAAATTAAATTCGTGTCAGAGATACACAAAATTTGTTTTTTAATCGAAAAGGGTTAAATACCCGGGTATAACTTTCAAATTTTTTGTTTAACAAATTCACTGCAATTAATTAAATTGAAAAATTACGAAAAGTTTGTGAAGGAAGTTGTGAAGGAACGCACAAATGAGGGTGAATAAGTTTCGGGATTTTTATAAAAATTCCTGGACAATTTATTACCCTTAAGTGGGAAGTTCTCCTATCCTCCTCTTTCTCCAGATATCACTCCGCGAATCATAGTCAAAGGAGAAAAATGTTGAATGCTCGTGACGGGGAATCGAACCGCGGACTTTCCGCTTGCCGGGCGGATGCTCTAACCACTGAAGTATCTCGAGCACGTTTTTACATATATTGAGTCGCCACAAGTGAATGAAGTGATCTTTGGAAACTACATGAGTGAATGCTTCCATGAATCCCTTCAGAACCAGATGATGATCCTCACATTCAAGGAAGGTGATACAGCGGCGATAAGGATACTTACTGGAATATCTTCATGAATAGTTTCAGAAGTCAGGGAATACCCCTGACAAGGATATCTTAAGCATGAACGATATCACCTCTCGAGTCATAGTATGTTCTGGAGTATATGAAAGGACTCTGGAAGATGATCCTTCGAAACTACATGAGTGAATCCCTTGAGAACAAGATGATGATCCTCAGCAAGTTGATACAGTTGCGCTAAGGATACTTTCTGGAATATCTGCATGAATGGTTTCGGAATTCAAGGAATGCCGCTGACAAGGATATCTTAAGCATGAACGATATCACCTCTAGAGTCATAGTAGTTTCTCGAGTGTATGAAAGGATTCTGGAAGATGATCCTTCGAAGCTACATGAGTGAATCCCTGCAGAACAAGATGATGATCCTCAAATGATGTACCCAGGAAGGTGATCCCCAGCAAGTTGATACAGCTACGCTCATAGGATTTCCACCGTTTTCGAATTAGAACCTCAAGGACTAAATTCGAGATTTTAAGAAGAGACAAGTTTCAAGAGGACACAATTCCAGGAAGGTCTAGAATTCGATTGGTATTGTTTATTCGCCTTAAAAATGATCCGTGCTGTTTCAAATTTAAGGACGACTGAATCCATTCTCTCCTTCAAGGATGACTGAATCAGCAGCGGAGTCCATCCTTGACGTGTCATATTTCTTTCAATTTCCAAAGAACTCCATAATCCTTTAAGGAGCTTTCAACGAATTCAACTTTATAACATTCGAATTGAAAGAATCACGAACGTCTTAGAGGAAGGAGGACGTGGAGTCAATGTTGAAGTTATTTAAACTTTTTAAGGACGAACAATTCCATTTTTATTTGAAACACTCAAAAAATATTACCACCGAACAATGGAAGGAAGTTAATCTTTTTCATTTTTCCGTTTTGTTAGTCTATTCACAAACCGGAAGTTAAATTTTTGATGACTGGCAGATGAAAATTTTAAGAATTTATGAAAACCACAAAATCTGACTTAAGGTAAGACAAGGCAAAGCTTTGTCTTTTAAAATGGCGATGAAACTTTTGGTGTAATCCCCAAGTATGAAGTATCCTTTTTCAACCTGTTGTCCTTACAGTAGACGGTATCAATTATTTACGTCCATGACGCACTAATAAACACCTTTACTCGTCCTAATGGGCTGTAATTAAGTCTCCAAAGGATAGACGGCGCGCAATGGCGGCAAAACCATCATGGCGTCTAAGGGGAGAACACCATAGACATGTGCTTCAATGTGCTGCTGATAAAATGTGTAAGGGAAGGACAGGGTTCTTCGGGGTGAAGGGAAGATAACAGCTCAAACACTCTTATTAAACGACACGCGATAGTTGCGTGTAGGAAATAACTGCTTGTGGAGCATATCATCTACAAAAGGCTTTTGTTTCAGGATTTTGCCCCCAACCCATGGGGAATGGGATGAAGACTAGTGGACTGGAAAACGATACTTTCCTTCCTTCCTTAGGCACAACTTTAAACGGTGCTGCGATGTGGTTAATAGCTTTTGGTGTTTTAACTTTATCGATTTGCTCATGATCCTTGATGTGTTGAGGGCTCTCAGCTCGAGGACATTGAAAATGGGAAGGAATTCCTAGAAAGATGAACCAAAAACAGCACATGCCAGATTGCATGGTTCAACACTAATCCCCTGCAAAAGGTTCTTGAACAAAAGGACAATGTCATGGTTCCAGAAACCCAAATTGAAATGTGCAATTGTACAAAAGGTGAATCGTCATTACCTCGGACACATTCTTTGAAGAATTCTCGAAATAAAGGACGAACAATCCGCCCACTAATAACCAGACAACACACAAAAAAAAAGGACCTGGGATTGATACCTTTAAGGGAATTAAAGCGAAACTGAAAAAGGTTTCTTGGGATGCTTTGGCACGTCGTTGGATTGTAACTTTAATTCCATCTCTGACTGGTAGGAGGCGTTGCAAATTGAAATTTATTTCCCAAACGGATTCGGGGTAGTAATTAAATTCCATTTGACCTCGTTTCATGCTGATGAGGGCCATCTATGTATTCGAGTTTCTCCGCTTCATGTGAGGGAAATTTTTCATTTATTGAAATTTCCGGTTCAGAAAAAACTCCAGTTAAATGTGATTTTCAAAACCGGAACAAAATAATTAACCACTTTCTAGAACCGCCACTAGTCGTGTTGCAACTGCACTATTTCCTGGTCGTAATCCAAGCTCGACTGGAACGTTCTCCTGGACCAAGTAAGAACGACAACCCTCTACCGAAAGTCAACCCTTCTACAACAGGAAGTTCATGAATAAATAATTACGATCAGAGTTGAGTTAATGAAACCCATAAGTCAGGGACAAGACCCTGCAGTAGGCGTTACAGTAGTTTCCTGAGGGTTGCGTTACTGTTTCACTTATATTTATGTACGTGAATGTATGTTTATCCAGTAGTTATAGCTCTTGCAAGGAGGTATCGAAAACAGGATAACAGTCTGTCGTTTGGACACGCAATGACATTTAAAAAATTTATGAATTTCATTCACGATTACGAGGGACAAATGAATCGAGGGTTGCCATTTACTGGTCCACAAGTTTGTCAAGGGATGGACACATTATATGTGCCTTCAGGTACAAGATAACAATCAAATCAAAAATTTAAAAAAAAACCCCAAAGCTACAAATCGTACCTACCGCAGCTAGCAAAAGTGCTGATGGCCTTGAAACGGATGAACCGATTTTGATAAATCATATCTAAGAACTACCGTTAGAAAACTTGCTTTGACACACCCAGACACACACAGCGGTCAAACTTATAACTCCACACTTATAGACGAAAATGTCAAAAAGCAAGAATTTTGTGACTCAAATTGGGACAATACCCGATTAAAAGCCACATTTGCGTAGGTTATTCGTGATTGTGTTATGAAAACATTATCCAAATCGATGATGATAAATGATATGTGTGTACATAACACTGAGTTACAAGGCTTGAACGTGCTAACGCCCACCTGTGACTGTCTCGACAAAAATTCAATTCTGCAGAACTTCCTTGTACCAAAGACAACGATACTTTTCGAGGGTTCCTGTAGTCTAGTCTAGGACATGTGTATGTTAGGTGTTTGTAAAACGCGAAATTGAAACCATAAATAAAGACATAAATATCTGATGGGACTGGCATGGAATGTGTTATTGTTACGTTGACATATCCAGCATGTACTTTATGAGCTATACCCTATAGACTGTAGAGAGACAAAGAATAAGTTACGATATCGACAACCTGGACTTGGATATCACCAGTTAGGAAAAAACGAATTTTCGACAAAAGGTAAATTTCATCGACGATATAAACCCATCCGACCTGAAATTTATTGTTATTACATCTTTGACATCGGAAGTAATGGGCCACGACAACGATTACATGGTGTCGGCGGCGGATACACCGGGAGATTCCATCACAACGTCGCTTAATCCTCGGCTTTGCAATAAGTCTCTGATGTCTGTGATACCGACAAGACACATGCCGATATGAAAATTGTGGATGTCAGAGGAGAGGGAGAGTTATGACAGACGGAATCCTTCTGTGGCATCCATGGTGGGTTTACTGCTCTGTGGTTGTAATTAAGGCTGAAAACTTTTTTGCCTTTTTTAAAGTCGACATGTTTCATGTGAATCGGGGGAAAAACCCTGACCCAATTTTATTCGGTTTAATTCGAAATTACTGTAACTGGAACGCGTACTTTTTGCGTGGAAGTGTCTAGCACTTTGCTAATTTGATTCGGAAGCAAATGGTTCTGGTTTCAAAACAGTGGCATGCCCTTGACGCACATGCAGCGGATGACCGGGACGCGAACCGTGGATGCTCTAACCCCTAAGCTATCCCGAGCACATTTTCTGTTCCTTCCATGTTCCCACACATATTGAGTCGCCAATTTGAACAGTATCTTTAACCAATGAGGACACATCACTTACTCCCAACATTCCATGGACGTGTCCTCAACAAAACTACGAAAATTTCACCATCTCTAGGTTAAGTAAAAATCAATGAAATCCAAGCACAGCTCAAGGCACGTAATGAGATTATTTTTCCCAGCTGGCCATTTTCGACAGAAGTGACATGCAAAAGAATGTGTTTCCCAGAGAACATGTCAAACGTATTCCCTCCCTTAAAATTCCTAACAGCCCTCAATTCCTTGGAACTAGTATGTACTTAAACAAAAAAGGTTCAAACACTCAATGAAGGTCATCCTGGCCAGCGATTGAGTACAAGTTTTCCATTTTCCCATTTTCAAAATGTCACTCTTGGAGAGAGAAAAACGAAACCAGGCCAGGTCTAATAAATATTACTACACTTTTATATATTTTTATATTTTAACAAACTTGTACCCATCATAATAAATTCAGCTGACCATGACAGGTTTTCCCATTGAAACTTTTACGCCACTTCCTTTCGTTCGTTTTCTTTTCAGGAAGTTTCCGAAAGTGATAACATGAACGGGCCGTTAAAAAATTATTTCCTACTTCTTTCTAAGGATATGTATATATACAACAACAAAACTGTTGGCAATGTGTTTGTTATGGGATTTACAATTTAAAACACGCAATACCATCACAAACGGAGAAATTTTGTGTGTCATGTGGCTTCAGGAAATGTCATGATCGTAATAAATGAAACGTAATAAAATCCGAATATTTTATGATGGGAATGTCCTTTCTGCAGGATAAGTGTTTCACACAAAAATTGACATGTGACATTTGGTATCCTGTGAGGGTATAATGAGTAGTTTCCGATTTCAGTAGTTGTGAGTCCTTACAGATGTTTAATTAAAATTTTGTAATTCCTTCGAAACGAATCACTTCCAGTTCAAGAGCACAAGGTTGATGACAATGACCTGCTGATCAAATATTTCCCTAAGATATGAAGTTTGAATCGTTGTATAGCTGATAAGTCTTGATGTTAGGGTACGACCTGTAACACCTTCATTACCATGTTGTACCTTCGAAGTTCCCCATCATTCAAGTTTTGTTCAAATATTGAAGTTTTGATTAAAACCTGAACAAACTCAAATTGAAACGACTTTCAATTTCAATGAATTCCCAACGACATTTTCTTGAAATTTTATTTTCCAAAAGATTTTCCATGTTGAAAACATTTAACACAAAATGCAAATACGAAGCAAAGTGATGGTAACAAGTGAAGGGACAATGAAAACGGAAAATCAAAATCCAATTCATGTGCAGCGACTATGATATATGTGCGAACATGGAAGGAAAAGAAAATGTGGTTAGAGCATCCGCGCGGCAAGCGGAAGGTCCGCGGTTCGATTCCCGGTCACGAGCATTCAACGTTTTTCTCCTTTCGTGTTCCTACAATTGTGATTTGCTGAATTGACCAGCTGATACGATAATTTTGGATAAGATTTATCACACTGTCAAGTTGTTTTGTTTCGTGATATCTCCATCCGGTCCTTACCTGGTAAAGAAAAGACAATGGTGTTTAACTTCTGTATCTTTATCCAGAAATGTTTCCTTATCTAGTTCCCGCAAATAGTGATAGCTTCCAGAAACAACTCTGTCGTCGAATGAAAGTTACCGCAGGCTCCTTCATTTCTTGAGTGTTTTAAGAATATTTTAAAACGTCGTCTTATGTTAAAAATACAAAATAAGGCAAAGTGATGTTAAGACGGTATAGTGCACATGGAACCGTTTAAACGCGACGTTTTCATGGAGAATTCAACAAAAAAATAACGTCGACAAAAGATGGCGTCGTACTTCATAAAACAATTACTTGGAAAAGCAAGAACGACTAAAGGACCAAAGGACTAAAGGACTTCCAGGATGTTGGATAACTTTCACCAAACAAGGTTTAGTTGTTTTGCGATATTTTATTATTAAATAGCGAAACTCTAGGGGGATGAATGTCATATTGTTGTGTGTCAAAGACAACTTCAGCCCATAACTTCATATCTTGAACAAAGTAAACTTTAACGAACTTCTACTAATTTGTGGATGTTAAGGTGTGCTCCACTGCTGTTTGCAGGGAGCAAATCCAAGGATATCGTAAATGTGAAAAAGGGGAGCAACAAAACATTTAGTAGGGAAAAAAGAATAAACATTTCCATTCTTTTGACTTTTCACTTTGACGAGGTTCTCCATCTGGCAGGGGGGAGCAGAGGAACGTTGTTAAAATGTTACGGTAGAATAATTTTATTCACTAATTCATGGAAATGAACGCGATACATAAACGTGGAGGGCATAAATAGAAACGTCCGGATTCCGGCGACATGAGTCCTGAAATCAGCAGGAGACGTTTACATGGATTCATGTCGGGTAATTCCATCGAATCCATGAATATTGAAAATCGTTGTTAAGGACACACTTTCATGTACTTGTACTTGGAGACTTGTTGATGTTCCAATCCAAGTGGCATGTGCTCTTTTATTTCGGATGTCATGGCATAATCCATTCACACTCGAATGGACACGTATCGAATTCTCAAATGAATCTCAAGACAATGTTTGTCTACAAATTGTCCTTCAAAGGACACAAGGATCAAAATCATCTCCATCATCTTGAATGGATCAAATTACTCCCTCCTGCTTATTAAGCCAACATTGATGGACTTGACATCCTTTGTACATATCTGAGTGAGGTTTCTTCGTAAGAAGGAAAACTGATATCATCTCGAGATATGTCATCAAGGGAAAATTTTCCGTGGCATCATGAGAAATGTCGTCGAGTTTTGAAAAATGATTTTTCCACAGACAACACGAACTCCTGCTGATTTTATTTATGATTTCGTTTTGTCTTAAATCAAAAACACAAGATTACCTGAACTGAACTGAACCTTAACCTAAAATCTGAAGAGACAATTTGTTATAAAAATGAAAATTACAAATTTCATATTTTCGTGTGTTTTTTTGTGATAATGTCAGGTGAAATTTTCGTTTTGGACATGTCGAAATCATTATGTGGTTTTGGTGACCACCTGTGGCTATGATGGTTATATCTTTGAGATACTATCAAAGACGGAAAAGATTTTTATTCTTTTCGTTTCATGGAAATTGATATTTTAAATGGCGCTGTGAATTTATGATGAGACGCCGACGAGTGACGACTTCGAATCAAAGAAAAATTTCCACGTTAAATGAAGATGGGATCAAAGTGATGTGGGAGAGGGATGTGAAATGTACAGTGGTGTGCCGTATTATTAGACCCATTTCAAATTTAATTACTAAACTTACTCTCTGGCAATGAAACGGAACGATCACGATCACACAAACAAACTAGTGTTTTTTGGGACTCGCACATTTCCAAACATCTGCACACATTTCCAAGGTAAGAGTCCATGAAACACAGCGAAAAAGAAAAACACAAGAATGTAGACATAGAACAGTAGAAAACTTTCTCTCAGAATTCATTTGAAGACGGGGTGGGTCTAATAAAATGGCACACCACTGTATGTTCTCGGATAGTTTAAACATTCACAAACACAATGAAATGGCGGAGGTATTCGTCGTACTTTCGTTTTTCACACCCCAAATTCGGGGGAGTAATGTATTAAGCGATTCTGTATAAATGCAGTCACTTGCAAGTCCTCAAAAATCAAGTACACTTTCTTACGTCCTTATCTAAATCCTCCTTTGAAATTAAACCGTCCCTGTTTATCCGACATTTACCCGAAGAAATACCTAATTTCCCAACAGAATAAATGACACACATTGAAATGGTTTTGGGGACACAAATGATGGAGTGGTTAACTGAAACCTTAACCTAAATGCGTACTCCATTATGCACGTGCAGCTCATTTCACAGATGAATCATAGAAAGTGTGTCGTTAAAAGGACTTGTGTTTCTACTTGATTCCTCCCAATCCATTGGACAGGTCCTTTGTTAATGTTTTAAGAACTTCACAAAGATGACATCTTGAAGAAGTCGAAATTACCTTTTAGAGGCACTCAAAGTGCTGCTGCTGTCGCGGATAAGATTATCCCAATGGAATGCGTTTCGAGAATTTGTCACGAATTAGGCACGATATCAGGCCACAGAAAGGTATTTTCTCAAAACCCCGATGCAATTACCTATTCGTCTCGGTTGTCACTTGGAGTCTCAACACTCAGGTTAGCATATCACCGAAGTGGATTCCATTTCACACTCGGATTGAGATAGTTAAACGTTCATTTTGTACCTTGAAGTGTCACTAATTGATCGAAGGTTTGATTGAACCTGAATTAAATATGCAAAGTCACAAGGATGCACTTCACATCCTTGAGATTAAGACTCCTTTTGAATCATGGATTAGTCGGAAGACAGACCTTTCCTGGCACCAGGTATTCAGGATTGTGTTCCTTCTGTGCGTGTGACGCCAGGTGACTATAACACAAAATTATCCCTCACTGCGTCGTACAACGAAAGGTTACTAATTGCTAAGGTTAAGGTATGCATGAAGGGTCTGTGGGTTTCTTAACATTCCTTACCTTGACAGGAGATCATAAGCAGATCCTTTCATTGTAAATCAAAGGGATTTACTTCGACAGAAATAACATCAAAGAAGGTACCTGAAATACCTGGAAGACCTAAGCCAGGTATTCGGGGTTTGAATTTTTTTCCCATGCCTTTGTGGAAGACGTTGCTCAATTTTTAGGTTCTCGTTGTTGTTGTTGTAATTTTGCAGGTGCAAAATAGTTTTTCCTCAAAGAGTGCATTCAAGTCATTTGCGGAAGTGTATCCTTCGCCTTCCGGTAGAGGAAATCCTTTTGGAAATGAATTCAAGATGGAGGCACCAATCGATGGATTCCGGAAACCCTTTTAATTGCCGTGATAAGTCAAAAGTCACAAGGTTTTCCCAGGAAAATGTTTAAAATTAATTTGGATTCCATGGCGCCATCAAAGAATTTTTGAATTTTTATAGTCACCGAAATTTCCGTTTAGGCTAATAAAAAACATTTCAAGATGACACATTATCCCATTCGGATCATTTGTATATCAACAAGTCAATAAAGTAATAAACAATTTCCAGGGAAAACCCGGCGTTTCGTGTCAGAAATTGAGAGGAGACTTTTATGCGATAATTTCGTTTCGAAAGCTACATAGTCTAGCTTAAATTTTTTGATGGTTATTGGGTTATCTGGAATATCAAAAAATGTTCCAAGAGAGGTGGACGATGACAGATTTACTGTTCCTGGAATGCGTTTTGTAATAAAAATTTGCGCTCTAATTAAATTCATCCCTTCCTGACCTACACAGGGAGGGTTTCGGAAGGGAATTCATAGACCAATTGATTAAATTTCAATAACAATTTCGCCTGATCCAAATGAGGGATTTAGGGATGGGTTTACCTACTGTGTACACAAAAGCCACAATAGGGTGGACAATTCGCACGTTATAGATTTTGAGGGTGAGTTGTATTGTAATGGTGTCACGGTGGGTTTATTGACAAAATTTCGTCCAACATACGTTTCTTATTTTGAGGGTTTTTCCAAAGAACAGTTTTTCGACGACGTATATGTTACAGACGTATATGTGTGAGAAGGTTTTCGTTGACGGCAAGCGGTACCATGAAATCATGTTCGGTTTGTTTTGGAAAATTTTTAATTCAAAGACAAAATATCCTCCTAAAATTGACAAGTCGCAGTACGCGGAAGATTTCTGCAAGTTCGTTAATAAGATCCATAGCTCTGAGATGTACAAACGCTCCCGGGACATTCTAGACGACTACACCGCTCACGATGCATACGCCCAGCTTGGGATGGAGGAACTCCATTCTGATGAAATGAAGAAACTGATCGAGGACGTGATGGCTTCTGGCCCATTCCCGGAATTCTTCAAAACTGTGGCGAGCTACGGAATCAATCCAGATGATGTGGTAGACCTCTTTGTGTATTTCACGTTATCGACCTGGGATTACGTCAAGAAGTAGTTTAGTGCAAGTCCAAAATGCGATTTCAACATAGTTACTTTGATTTTGAACCCCCGACGCAAAGAGAGAGGAGAGTTATAAGTTTGATCGTTGTGTGTGTCTGTCTGTGTGTCTGTCTGTGGCACCGTAGCTCTTAAACGGGTGAATCGAATTGGATGCGGTTTTTCTTATTTGAAAGCGAGTTTTCTAGCGGTGGTTCTTAGATATGTTTTATCAAAATCGGTTAAGCCGTTTCAAGGTCATCAGCTCTTTTGTTATTTTCAAATATATGTGTGGCATAAGGTTTGTTGCGTTGGGGGTTTTTTAAATTTTGAATTTAATTGTTATTAAAATAATTTCCGAAATAAAGCTGTTAAGAGTTAAAATCAACTGAATCGACTGAATCCTTTCAATAGTTTTATTCTATTAACTACGTATAGTGTTTAGTTAAGTGGTAGATCAGCGATATCAGCTTGTTGAAAGTAAGTCCAGGTTTATAAAACACTCGATTGACCTACTCGACGCATGAGGTACTTGTAGCTATGTATAAATATACCCAGAGTGGAAGTTGAAAAAGACAGTTTGGTGATAGTTTCCTTCGAAGATGAAGCGTCTAGTGGTTCTAGCAGCGGTTCTAACAATTTGCAGCGCGTGTGGCCCATGGAAGCCGTATGTGCCGGCAGGTTCGTCAGAAATTCATTGAATCAATAAAATCAAAAACTAATAAAGTGTTTTTCAGTGGAATCTTTCGACTGTCCTGCACCAAACGGTAAGGGCTTACAGGCTGCTTTCGACGAGTTCGACAAATATCGCGCCGAGGATCTACCGTCTTTGGCAGATTCTTACGCTCTGCGGAGACTTGCAGTTGTCTTATTTGATACTCTATTAGAAGCTGGAAGAGAGTCGACAGAAGCATATGAGAGTTTCTTTAAGTTTTTGTGTGAGAAGGTTTTCGTTGATGGCGAGCAATACATATATGGTGTCTTGGGAACGTTCCTTTTTAATATTCAAAACATAGAGTCAAATGAGCCAATGCCTCCAATTGAAGAATCGCAGTACGCGGAAGATTTTTCAAAGTTCGTCAACAAGATCTACAGCTCGGAGAAGTACAAACGCTCCCGGGAGATACTAGACTACCACATCGCTCACGATGCATACGCTCAGCTTGGGATGGAGGAGCTCAATTCTGCCGAAATGAAGAAACTCATCGAGGACGTGATGGCTACTGGCCCGTTCCCCGAATTCTTCAAAACAGTGAAGAGCTACGGAATCAATCCGGATGATCTGGTAGACCTCCTTGTGCATATCACCTTGTCGACCTGGGAATACGTCGAGAAGTAGTTGGAAGTCCAAGAAATTTCGAAATAAAGATGTTGAAAGTCAAAATCAACTGAATCGACTGAATCCTTTCAATAGCTTTATTCTATTAACTACGGTCACGTGTATAAGTGGCATGTGAAGTGATGCTGGTTGATATCAGCTTAAAACACTTGATTCAGTTTGTTTAGTCATGTGACAGTTGCTGCTAAGCGGTCAGTTTCTTAGCACTTTCAGTGAAATGAAGAAACTCATCCAGGACTTCATGAGGAACTGGATACCGAAGGTCGTAGAGAGCTACGGAATGAATCCAGATGAAGTGGTCGACCTTCTTGTCGTCCTGGGAGTATGAGAACAAATACAGTAGTTCCTTCAAAATCAACTTGTTGCCAAGTAATGGGACATTTTGAGTCACTTGTTTCTATCCACTCAAGTCTCCCTTATCTTCCTCCAAAGACTCGTCATTATCCACAGACGTCAGGAGTATCCACTTACGCTTCCACAATTGTGCTTAATGTCGGTAATTACATTCGATACTTACTCAATGAATGTTAATTGTAACAAAAATGTGAACAATTTGTGCGTCATACAGAAGTGCGACACCATTTAGCGTCATCTGTTGTAAATTTGTGTGACTTTTCAGTTTTCATTGATAATGTCCGATTTTAAATGGAAGCAATTTAAAACAGGGTTTCGTTGGAAATTGGTGTTGGAAATAAATAAATTTTAATGAAAATGTCGACACAAAGTCTGTGACTGTACGTTGTAACTAGGAAGTTGTATTGGACGTGTGTCACGGAGACAGGGAAAAGTTTGAGAAAACTTTTAAAACATGACATCAAACGATAAATTTTCTCGTAATTGAACATGTCCATGGTTTGATGTTTTACATAGAAACAATTGAAAATTCATTGAATTCCCACAAAATGGAGGAAATCAACTTTGATTGACAGACACATAATGACGGAGGTATTTTGCAGACAGAATCGTGTCCCAGAAATGTGTGAGACTTGGACTGGAAGTCATTAAGACTGGAATAGAGTTAGTTTTAATTACTCTGCAATTTTCCAATTTTCCAATTTTCAACCCAAGACACTCGGACTGCACAACCTTGTTATCCAACTGCTAGACTTTCTTTCTACAGCAAAACGCTGTAATTACCATGACATCAACCGCACGTCAGTGTGATTAAATTAAAATAAACAGAAACGCGTTTGGATCCAACTCCAAGAGCTCCAGCAGTCTGGTCTGGGAAAACGTGTACTTCAAGAACTGGTCTTTGAGTGTGGTGTGTCTAACAAAATTCTGGGCTTAAGGGATTGCGTACACTCGGTCTTGTTTGTGACTTCCTCTTTTGCACAAAAATAAAATACTCACTCGACCAGATTGAGTTTGTTTCCGCCAAATCAGCCCCAACTCACTTCTATCCCAGTTTGTGTCCAGTTGGCGTCTTTAACCACTCTCATGCGGTTTTGTTCTGTGGACACTGAGTTGAGTGATGTCTGAATGGAACCGACATTAGGCTTGATAGATTGACCTCAAGACCTGGAGTCAAAGAATCGTATGGATCAACGAAGATCAGATTCTCATAATTCAATGTCCAAATTGACACTGGCTTGTTATCAAGAACTGACCACTAAATTAAATTCTTTACAGTCTGACTAATCTTGATCGTCGTAACTTACGCGTCTAGAACTGAAAATTCAAAATTCTTTATTATTTACGACAATATCTCTATCAGCTCTATTACACCATACAAATTATTCATATCCAATTGAGGGAAATCAACTTTTAAATAATTCAATTTTTGACAATTGAAAAATGCATTAGTGTTGGTTTGGGCTACGAATTTTTTGAAATTTGATTGACCACTTTCACACCAAAGGGAATCTACTGAAAGCGTTTTGGGGTTAACTACAAATCCGGCATTTGAAATGCAATAGAAATGCATGAATGTATGATGCGGGCTCTTATCAAACCATTAGTGACCCCCATTCCAAGGGGAATATACTATATATGTGAACTACTTAACCTCTGCCACAAAATTCTCTAAAAGGTTTTATCCAAATGATTCTTCATTCACACATGAATCACGAGTATAAGAAATGATTGGAATTGCCCGCCGAATACTTTCGCCATTTTCTCTTTGTGCGGATATTCGTATACTTTTTCTAATAAAACTGGTTTCGCCAGCACTAGCAGCTAACTCTTCCCTTACCGGATCGACAGGTGACACCAGTAAATTAATTACAACTCGATAAAGGGAGTGATAAATTTTAAAAATAATTTTATTTTATTTTAAGAACTCTAGCAAGACAGAAACCACAAGAAAGTCTCCTCGCGTCGGGGAATTGTCCCTGAGTTGTCAATAAATTTTCGAAAAACAAAAAAATTTCATAAGAATAACTTCCCTCGTTCCGGAAAACCATATTGAGGACGCACCCTTGTAACACTGGTTTCAGCATCACTGGGCACCCTCACTCTTTTGTATTTTGATTTATCACATTCCAAAAATGTCTACTGAGGCTTGCTCCAAAATGATCGAGGGATTGGTATCGGCAGAGATTTAAGGAAATTATCTTCTCATCCAGAAAAAATAAAGGAAGAAATTCTGGATAACATACCGTAGTCTTGTTTTATTACTTACTGATGTTAAATAACCGAAACACCCATAAATTCTGGATTTTTTCCCATTTCCCGGTTTATCCAGTCTCGGCTGGTATGCTGTTCGTGTCAATAAATAAGACCAAATCATTCCCTTTTATGTAAACAATTTAAAACGCAGTCAAATTTATCATTCCACAGACTTTGGCAGTCTTGACAAATCAGATGTTATTTAGGAGGAGTTACTAAATTTTCTATATCCAAAAATATCCTTTCTTACTCTGAGGCATTTTTGAGAGGTGCCGTAGTCCTATCGTCCTCAAATTGATAAATGTGGCAAGTGTCCTTAATTTAGAATTCCTGCTCGCACGTTCGAATGCAATCAATCAGTGAAAATAAATTTAAATTAAGGACAAACACAAGTACGCAGTTCCTTATTGTTGAATAGATTTTCCAAACACACATCAAGGAAACATTTCCTTTGAAGACATCAAATCCTTGGAGTAAGGAAATTTGCCACTCAATTAGGAAATGTTCCGAAAATAAAAATTTATTTTTGCATATTGGGAATTTTTCACTTTCATCTTTCGTTCTGCTGTGGAAGGTCCTTTTTCAGCAGAAAATAAAAATCCATAGGACTTGTAACGCGACGTTGATGGGAATCAATCTGAAGGAAAACGAAGTTTGAAAGGACCAAAGAACTGTGAGAGTATCCTTTTCAGGGAATTTGGAAAGGTCGATTTGTTTCCATTGGATTTGTCCCTTCTAAATTTGTCCTTAAACTTTTCCGCGTGACTGTTTGTATTCGCATTTGATTACCTGCTATTTGCATACACCAGATAGGTGTGACATGCATGTATCTTATGTAAGCTCATAAATTCTATACAAGACAACTTGAGAAAGATGACGACAAGCCTACGCGCAGTCAAGAAGTGTCACTTGACCACAGACATGGGCGTCAAATGCTCCGGACATTGTGATGCTGGTTCTATGGTCAAATCAATTCCAGCAAGTGTGGTCCTATCTTTAAGAACACGATCCCAGTGTCGTAACTCGTAAGAAACTGAGACTGAAATAAATCAATTCGAGGAACCCGAAAAATTTTTATTTTACTCAAGACGCTAATAAATTAAACGGAACAAAATTATTAATAAGTGAAGAAATATTTTGATAAATTTCATTTCATTCAAGACGTGATGAAATTTTCTTAAATTTTATTTTAAAATTACGATTTGAACGCAGACAGCAGTCAGTAGTCAGCAGTGGCAGTTAATTGCTCAGCATCCCACATATGCTTTCGCAACTCCACCATCTTGATGTACTTGGAGCCACAATTTTGTTGCAATTGAAACAATTCCCTGTCTTTGCTAGGTGAGACACCTCCACGGGATGAGTCTCATGAGACGCTTTCACTCCACTCACAACACAATGCTAATGACACCCGCTTTGGGTTATTATTATTAATGACGGACATTTTTTCGTGCTATTATGAATATCCCAAACGGTTAATCGCTTCAAATTTCTATTACACGCTAAGCGGCCATCAAACACGTAATGGCTGCTGTCAGTTTGAGGTGGTTTTCGTGCAGTTCTTGCAGACCACAAGACACATAATGGATCTTCTGCACAGATTCTTAAGGTTTAGCTTTAGAATTCACAAAATGCCGGATATTGTCTTTCCGACAATTTTTCAATTTCAGGCACAAATTCTGTTTTCTAACCCCCGACGCAAAAAGAGGCGTGTTATAAGTTTTACCGCTATGTGTGTCTGTGTGTATCGATTTTGATGCAGTTTTTTTTATTTGAAAGCAAATTTTTTGGCGGTGGTTCTTAGACTTGTTTTATCGAAATCGGTGCAGTCGTTTCAAGGTCATCAGCTCTGCTAGACGCATAATTTGTATTTACTTTACTTTCAAACGAATGTGTTACCGAAAATTTGTTGCGTTGAGGATTTTTTAAATTTTTAATTTAATTTTAGGCAGAAATTTAATATTTTTGTTTATAACTCCTTTAGTAAAAATGATATATAACATTTCTGCTGTTATATCCACTAGAACAGAAGTCAATAGAAGAAGCCTAGAAGCCTCAAGGTTTGTATGGAAATCACAATATGGCAACTACTGCATGGAAGGTCTCCCAAAAATCCTGATTTTGAGACAGAAATTTGATGTTTTGGTTAATACATCATTCAGAGGAAATGATATATAACGTGTCTCCTGTTATTTTAATAACAACAGAGGTCGATAAAGAACACCCTCTTGTCGGGAATTTATTATACTTTCACCAAATTTTTCGGTTCGAATTCAAGAATTTCGTTTTAAAAGAAAATTTATTAATAACTTGACGCATATCAAAACAACCAAAGCTCCATGTGAAAGCTTAATTTTTCAATTCAAATTCCATTTAGGAAACATTCGAAAATCCGTTTTAATTCGCTCAAGAAAAATCGCAAATGAAACCGAAACGACACACTGAATGTCATCATTTGTGGTATTCATGTGATTTTAAGGCATGTTTTGTGAATAAATTTTAATAAAATAATTAAATTGTTGTTAAATTGTTAATTACACTCGTAAAATTTGTTAATAAATTGTCACGATCCTGAGAAAATTCGGAGTGAAGTGAAATTTCTTTATTTTTCAAAACAAATTTTCTGCATCTTTAAACAAGTGCGACGTGGTTTGTAGCTAATAAACATGGTTATTTATAGAACATATCGTTTGCAGCTATTTATAGTAGGTGATATCGATTCAATCTGGTCACTGGAGGAAATTTGAGACGTTCCAGAACGTGTACAACTGGTCAGGAGCCGTATATCATGTTTGATAGCTGATAGGATGTTTCAAAAATATTTCGCAAAACTCATTCCAATTACTTTGATTAATTATTCCCTAAATGAATTGCGACCGTAATTGACGTTGATTGGGGGCGAGAAGTGAAGGGTTTCGTGGCACACGACCAGTCACACTTGGGGCTAAAATTAGACCCCAGACGTTATGATGGCGTTTGTGGATGGTACACTTTTCGAAGGCGATAAATTTCGGATTCCAAGGCGCGGCAGACCGGATTCCCACGCATGGGAAGAGACGAGCCCAGAAATTGATAGAAACGTCTTGAAGGATTCCTTGAAGGAATTGAGGTGAAATTTGTCAAATATTGAAATTTGCGTGAGAAACCACAATTACAACCAAGAACACAGATAATCGATTGACGATATGAAAATATGCAAATCACTTGGGAAGTCCATCAACTCCTTAAACTTGAACTCCATCGTGTACATGAGAAATTGCGATTTAATCGTAACAAAATTTGTTTTACTACTTTTGCATGTTAATCGAATATTTCTGGGACAGTTCAAGCTCAACTTCAATAAAACTTAGTGCAAAAAGTGTAATTTCAATTTGTGAATTGAGTAATGTCGCTAATAAATCTTGAGTTATTACAATTTGATTTTAGATACTAACAAGAAATTAGGTGATTTGCATTCAGCTAATGTTGCTTTTTGTATTTCATGTGATGGTGATCTTTTTGATAAAGTTTCGTGAACACGCGATTTTTCCTTGAGACTGTTTTAACTCGATTTTCAGTAAGAAATTAAGGAAAATTAAAATTAACGAAAACAATTAACGTAATTAACGTTGAAACTTCCTCAAGGAGAAAATCAATTCGATACCACTTAAAAGTTCGATACTTCAAGTATAAGGTATACCTGTATCACCTGAAGTTTTAAAATCAATTTTTTTTTTTTTTTAATTAAAAAACTTGATGGAGCTTTTGGAACACCTTGTGTCGTTCTATATAATTATGATAATATTTTTCCACGAAACTTTTTCGAAAAATATCGCTTCAAGATAACTTCCGGAAAAGTCTCAAGTTTCATCTTTAAGGAAAATTCCGTTTCCTTGGTACTGGAAAATAGAAAAATCGTTGACAAAATGTACACCAAACCCTTTTCACCATTTGATGAAAACAAGAAAACAGGAAAATTCATGGAAAAATATCGTGTTTTTCTTCAGATTTCTTGTGATAATAAAAGGAAAATTTTCCTGTCGTTTGTTTACGATTTCAAATAAGTGTCGGATTTCATTGAATAACAAGACACAGTTGGGATTGGATCCAGGACTTGTTTCAATCAACTTCGATTTGTAGACGGGAATCCTTGGAATGACATTCCTTCTTAAAGGATAATTATGCAACTCTGTTGGTTCTTGGTTGTTGGTCGAAGAACACTTGCTGAATTCGAAGAAATGCAGTTGGAATTGTGGACGCAACAGTTCACATTTCAAGCGAAACTCAACATTCGTTCGAGGAATGAAGGAATTTCTTAGGAATCAGGGACGGAATGTGAATGAACTGGACAGAGGATTGACCCGACATGAGTCGACATTTGTAACTACGTTTTCATTTTGGAGAACCCATCAACACCACTTTTATTGCATGTAATTCACGTTTATTCACAATTTCCCAATTTGAATTCGTTGTAATTGTTAAAGAAGCGCCATAGAAACGTTCATCCCTGAGGGCAAGAGGGAGAAAAACGTTTCCTACCCTTAGCACATTACACAGCAGCAAAAAACGAAGAAAACACGGTAATAACAATGGAAATCTTATTTAAGAGGGGGAGATATAAAAGTGAAATCATCTCGGGAAGAATTGATGGTCTAGAAGGGATCCACCAACACTGCCTAGGAATGCAAAGCGACCGCCATTAAAGGGAATAGAGACATTCTGCCTGGAGGTGCAAGAGATGGTCATGAAGGTACATCATCTTAAAGACGATGGAACTACAAAAGAACCAAACAACTTTTCCTCACCGTTTTTCCTCGAGTGATTCCTTCAATTCCGGGTAAACCGAGCGTATCCTTTAGCCGATGAAAGTAATCCTTAATTTTTTATTTTCCCGAACTTTTCACGAATTTTCACTTAAACAATTGAATCGAGGAAAATGAAAATAACTGAACAAACTTGTTGCTAGGAAAAACTGAAAATTTTCACGGACTTGAGAAAAACTTGAGAATTTTCCTTCCAATCAATAAGGAGTAATTTTATTTCACTTTGGGAAAATTCATTTCAATCAAAATTGTACGGAAAAACTTCACACTTTTCCGGGGCACTTTTCTTAACGACGAAACGTGGAAATTTCCCTCTCGATTTCTTGTTGGACAAGGAGGAAAATTCACTTCACTTGTATTACAGTGTTATGGTGGAAAATAATAAGAAAATTCAAAACACTTCCAAATCACTTTTCACAAATCAAAATTGTGTGTGAAATTTTCATTGAAACTTTTCCAAAATCATAAAATTTTTCACGCGAAAAACACGACCTTACACGACCATCTGTCAACACGAACTGATTCCATTCGAACGGCAGTCGAACTGAGTAGGCAGCGACCTGGCGAATGCGAGTGAACGTTTTGTTGAGGGAAAAGTGTGGAAAACTCGATGGAAATTGTTGTGGGAATGCAGTTTAGTGTGTGAGAGCGAGAGGGAAGAGGAAAATTTCTGTTGGAAGAGAGTCGAAATTGCGTGAGAAGAGTAAATTTCATGGAAAACCACACAGAACTGTTCAGTTCGACTCTCTCCGTTCAAGCAAGAACTGTCAGTGTTGCGTTGCTTGGATTGGAACAGTCGACGAAGAGAACCAAATCGAACTGGATCTTCGAATGTTCGAAAGAGAATTTCTCTTCATTGAATTCGAATCGAATTTCGAAACCAAGGAGAACGTTTTGTTTACTTCGAAATCAGAATTTCGAATTTTGTTTCCCCTCTACACGTGCGTTTTCATTCGAATTTTCATCAAATTTTCTTGAGAAAATTTCCAAAATTTTCACATTTTTCATATTTTTCATATTTTCATTGTTTCCAATTTATGACATCATTGACCCGGAACAGTCACAGTTTCATGGTGAAAACTCGATTTTCATTTTTGAGTTATTTATTTTGAAAATTTTCATTTTTTATGTCGTTACGAAAAACACGAAGAAGCAGCTGGGAAAATTTCGTGATTTATCCAGGAGTTAATTGAATTTTTTGTGAAAAGTTACGGGGACATCATGGCGTCTTTTGAAGGCCTTGAGACCGTTTTGATCCCGGGTTCAAACTTGTGAAGTAAGGTTATACACTCTCTAGGGAAACTAGAATCTTAGAAGAGTGTGATGACTCAATGCGAGCTAGTTCAGTGGTTAAAGCGTCTGCCAGCAAAGCAGTGAGTCGAAGTTCGAATCCCCGCCATGGCTTCTATATGTGATTCTATTTGATTCAGTGTCATCCATGTTTTGAAAGAAATATTTTTGAATTTTTGAATGCAGTACAACCGTGATAAACGAAACTAAAGGAAACTGTGGCTGTTGCTATAACCAAGTAACACATTTGACATTTATAATGTCGTTTTATACATATACATATCTCTGTTATCACTCTATATATGATACATATACATGAACAAATCTGAAATTTTCAACTGGGTTTCCTTACCACAGCTAGTTGCGTTTATCAAGGGGTTGCAATTATCGAGGTTATACTGTATAAAAATGTTATCAGATTTCGAAAAGAGTGATGCCACTTAATGTGCTCATTATCGCAGTAAAACATTTTGAAACATCTGTTCCTTATCATTATCACCTTATCTGTCCACAACCTCCCTCAACAGTGTGTTGTTAATTTGAGAAGTAGGTATACCTCATTAAAAGCGCCAGTACATTTTGGATTTATTCGTGGAAAGAAAGTGTTCCAGAGTAAATATTTACAGAAAGCAATGTGTTTTTTAACGACAAGCTTAACTCCAACACCTTTGAGTGGCTATAGCCGCAAAGCAAAAGGTATATCCTCGGAAAAGATAGTGGCATCAAAATTTATGGTTTCAGAGCGAGTTTGGTAATTTACAATTAGTTTTATGTGTTTTTATTGTGCGTCGACTCTTCATGGCTCAATTAAAATTTATGTCCCCTATTTGGGGTCATAAAACTACGACAGTTCACTGATAGAATTACAAAGCATATTTCTTCCCTTTAATGTAAATTATTTACGTAATGATATACAAAAAGTTTTTGTAAACTTAAATTTAAATCGACATAAACTATGGGACCTATGAATGGATGAATGAATGGATCTGAAAGTCATCCTCCTTGAGACGATCTCGAGATGATCGCCAGTAAAAAAGTCAACAAAATTATATATATTTTTTTTTGTATTTCAAATATTATGTCGACTTTGGCATTGTTGAGCAACCAAAATGTCGCCTCAAACATGTGTAAGCAGCTCAATTTATTTGATTGCCCTTAACTATTATGTGTCACATTTCGGCTATTCCGGATCTTGAGGTCATGAAAACACTTTGAGACTAATTTAGAGTAGCACCACGGGAAGACGACAATGTCGCCGAACTCTGATCAAGACTGTTTACTCTGGGAACCCAAAGATATAAGAATTACAAGGAAAGGTTGTTATCATATTTGAGGCAAATCCCTGAGAATTATCCTTTAGAAGATGCAGCAGCTCGGAGAGGGAAGTGAGGATGAAATCAAAAGTATGAAACATAAGAACACTTGGCAGATGAAAGTGGGTCCAAGTCAAAGGGGACACCAAAGAACTAAGAAGTACAAGGATGGGCAGTTATAAGGATTTCTGTTTCGCAAGGCACAGAGAGAGAGTTGTTGGCGATGTATGGGGAAAATCTTAAGGGAAGTGCCACGGGTCTCCAAATGTCATACAAAACCAAAGAACTAAGAATAACAAGGAACGGCAATTCAGATCAGATGTGGATTAACTTCTAGAGAATTCTATTTCGCAAGGCGCAGAGGGTTGTGGAGGACGTATGACGGAAATCTTAAAAATTAAACATTAAATCTTTAACGGATTGGCTCAGGTCGCTAAATGTTATACAAAACCAAAGAACTGAGAATGACAAGGAAAGGCAGTTGAAGTCAAAGTTGAGACGATTCCTTGAGAATTCTTGCTCGAAAGGTCCCGATGCTTGAAGCGGAAAGGAAAGAAAAGGTCAAAGATAAGGAATACATGGAACATGCAAATGTATCCAATTGAACATAGAAACCAAAGATTTAAGAATTACAAGGAATGGTTCCAGAGAATTCTATTTCAGAGAGGTGTGGAGGACGTATGAAGGAAATCTTAAAAATTAAACATCAAATCTTTAAGGAATTGGCTCAGGTTCCCAAATAAAACACAAAACCAAAGAACTAAGAATTACAAGGAAGGGCAGTTGAAGCTAAAGTTGAGACGGCTCCCTGAGAATTCTTGTTTGAAAGGTGCATCAACTTGGGGAGGAAAGGGAAATGGCTCAGATCCCCAAATGAAATAAAAAACCAAAGAACTCGGAATTACAAGGAAAGGCAATTCAGATCGGATGTGGACCAACTTCCAGAGAGTTCTTTTTCGCAAGGCACAGAGAGTTGTGAACATTAAGAAGGAATTGGCTCAGGTCTCCAAATGAAATACAAAACCAAAGAACTAAGAACTACAAGGAAAGGTAATTGAAGTTAAAGTTGAGGTGATTCCCTGAGAATTATTGTTCCAAAGGTCAAGCTTGTAGTAAATGGAAGCTGCTGAAGAGGCCAAACCAAAGAACGAAGAATCACAAGGAACGGAAAATCCACAAAAGCAATTATTTAATTTTCCCGGAAGTTGCAAATGGGTCCAAATCCGAAGCGGAATGTGACATGTCCTCAACAAACCTCCACATGTTTGAAAAAAATTCCGAAATTCGATATCGAACTCATTCTGTTAATTGATTTTCACTTTGTGTTGTTTAAAGTTTCAAAAACTTGTCAAGTTGTCAATTACCCGTCGAGTTGGGGGTCTGTGCCAAAAGTTTATGTGGTCTATTTGTCAAGAATTTGACACGATCCACGGTTGGAGTCTCTGGGAGGATGGATCACAACCCCGTTCATGTTGACCTTAAATTCCGAGACAAGACATAAGTTCAGACAGTCATCCACTTGACACCACTTGCTAGGAATGTAACCTGACCCGGAGTCGGAGTGCCAAGGATGATTCGTCTGTCAGTGAGGTGTGACAACTGTGACCGACATTTTTGTTTTTCCAAATCGTCCAAGCACATGTTACCCAAACACGATTCAAAAATAGATCAGATGCAGCCCATACAACATGGGTTGTACCTTGAACAGTGTCATCAAAGGAAAGTGGATTCTCTAGAAATGTTTCGAAACAGGGAAAGTGTAACTATTTTGGAATTAACAAAAATTCCAGAAACGCCTTTTCACTGTAAATCGCAAAAGAAAATTATCAACTAAAATTAGAAAATGAAAACCAAAAAATTTGAAAAAGTTTCCATCTTCCTGCCAATAGCATGTGGTCCATCTATCCACAACAGACACGTCCAAGCATTCAGGCATCAATCATCTCTGGGTATCCCATAAAAACCGGGAAACTAGTAACTACCCTCCTGCTGGACATGTGCTAGACGTTTTGTAAAACCTTCATTTTCGAAATCGTGCAAAGTGAATTGATTATTGGGATCAATCCGAGAATCTGGGGATAACACGCACTTCGGGCCTGGTTTGTTTGTTTGTTTCCAAATGTAAATATGATCCATGGGGAATAATTTATAATCGATAGACGCCTGCCATACACCACAGGTTCGGATTCACAGAGAGTAGAGTCCATAGGAATGTCTAGAATTGAGTCTTCGGGAAGGTAAGTTGGGACACATGGTGCCACGTTTCAGGGAGACTTCGTTAAAAACCCATAAATATGCATAAATGAATTGTTTGAATTTGAAAACTTACAGCTGGATATTTGTGGGGAATTGTGGGGCAATTCTGAAGGTGTTTGTTTTTATAGCGCAAAATTCATGGATTTATGACACGATTTCACTTGGTTCGATTTGAATTTCAGATGCTCCACTTAGGGATTCTGGAAATTTCCAAGGTGAGACTCCAGTGAACTCACACTGAATTGAGCTATTTGAGAATTGAAGCGATTTCCAAGAACTTACGACTACTACCTGCCTGCTGCTACTAAACAAACAATGAGGAGTTATCCACTTTGACTCCAGTTATTGCCCTCACTCAAGACGAAGACAAACTCCGAGATTATGATGAGGATCCGATAATAAATCAATCGATGCATGATTGATGGGATTTTCGGAATCTCCATCCAAGTGGAACCTATCCGCACTTCCCCATCAAGGTGTGGCACTTCTCTCAACAAGCTCGTGTGGTCAATCAAAAATTCTTGACTCCTGGAAACTGCTGCATCGAGGTTTCCTAGAATTTCCGAGGCAATTAATCAGAAGCGCTAAAACTGCACGTTTAACGAGGCCAACGTGCTGAGATGATGCCAAGGTTACCTCAATGTCTACTCCAGGTTTTGCTGGGAATGATAATTTCTTAAAATTCGCTCAGCCTTAATTACTCCCACGGAACTGGTTTCAGTCATAACACTTGGTGTTTTCTTGAGAATCTCTAGAAATTCTTAACTCAAAACTTTTTGTCACCACCTCCAGCCCACGTAGGATTCCCAAAAGTCTCAAAATGGCTCAAAAAAATCCATTGTAATTTCGTCGTAACATCCGCGTTACAATATTTTTTGTAATTTTTTTTGTTAAGAAACTTAACAAATCTGAACGACGCTTTGGATTATGTCATTAGCGTTTTTTTCTTTGAAGACTTCCCGCTGGGCTACAGACGTCTTTATTCCGGCTGTTCTTGAGCCCAAAGACGTTGAGTCGAGTTTTGAAAAATGACCAAAATTTTGTTGATGAAGTTTTGTTGGGGATAATGCTGAAGTTGTTGAGGGAATCACTTCCATAACATCACAACAATAGGAGGAGAGACATTTTGAATGTCTACAGTTTAGGATATTGACATTGAGGTGGCTCTGGTGTTGTAATTTGCTTTAGGAAAATGACGATGAAGTTTTGTTGGGGATCATGGTGAAGTTGTTGGAGGAATTATTTCCACAACAAAAGGAGGAAAGACATTTTGAACGTCTACAGTTTAGGATATTGACATGGAGATGGCTCTGATGCTCTTATTTGTATCAGGAAAATCCTCATATTGTTGATGTTGAAGTTTAACCGGGAGAGACTTCCATCACATGACAACAAATCAGGTAGAGACATTATGAACGTCTTCTGTTTAGGATATTGACATGGAGATGGAAAATCCTTATGAAGTTCATAAACTCCTGTTGAGGATAATGTTGAAGTTGTCAACGTAATCACATCACAGCAAATCTGAGAGAGATATTTTGAACGTCTCCTGTTAAGGATATTGACTTACAGATGGCTCTGATGTCGTACATTCACCAGGAAAAATTTCATATTCAAGAAATTCTGTTAGGGATACTGTTGAAGTTGTTGAGGAAATCACTTCCATAAAATCCGAACAACACTAACAGTGACATTTGTAAGATCTCAAGTCAAGGATGTAGAAAATCATGAAAATGAAAGGAGAAAAAGTTGAATGCTAGTGAGCGGGAATCAAACCACCGACCTTCCGCTTGCCGGGCGGATGCTAAAACCACTGAGATATCTCGAGCACATTTTCTGTTCCTTTCATGTTCCCACATACATACTGAGTCGCCACAAATTTATTAAGAGTCGTGGCGTGCAGATGTCATTCTTCTTCTGAAGACGGTCATCAAATCATGCCGTACAGATGGCTCCGAAGTCGTGTTCTTGAAAAACCTTCATTTACCGTCAAGTTCGCAGCACGTTTCGGTTCGGAAATAATCGATTGATCAAAGGCCATTAATCTCCGATTGAACTAAAACCGATTTAGCTAACCTACATCAATTCCGGAATCATGTGGCTAGTTAGAAATGGCGAATGTTGTTGTTACGTTTTCTGTAGCTATTGCTGAAAAATATCATAAAAGGCGATTGCGATAAATCAGTTGGCGTTTGTAGAAAGAAGGAAAAACTAAAAGTAGTTACGTGGATTCACGTGAAATCACGTGAAATCGTCTAGAAATGAATCGGCAACACAACAAAAGTGTAATCGTGCTACCCTAAAAGGGATTAAAATGGAACTAGACTGTCCATTAATCACGACCGCAGAAAATGCGGTTACCATATTTTTTTAAATAGAAAATTTCACTGAAGGTTTAAAGGGTCAGTGTCACACAACAAGAATTCCATGGAGGAACGTAGCATCCATAAAAGGATGATTTTTGTCTCCCATCAATCTTAAATCTTCAATACCTTCTAATGACATCCGGATCGAATTATGTCCACTGCTACATTTTATTCATAAGCTGTAATTTACAACTTATCACGAAATCCCCCCAAAATTCTTTAAAAAAGGGAACCATCGCCGAAGAAGACTCTGTAAAATCCCGTCCAGCCATGAATAATGCCTAATCCCTTCTGAGCCTCGAATCCCTCGTACCAAGACTCAAGAGACATTCGAATGGACACTTAATTATGCATTTTTATTTATTCGATTTTTTGCCTTTTAAGTTGTTGTCCCTAATGCGATTATCGCGATTTGGAAGCTCTTTCAGTGTATTCGACAACAAAATGATCCTATCAGCAAATCCATTGATAGCTCCTCATATGACAACTGCGTTTTTCACACATGACTACATCGGATTAAAATTTATAAAAATATATTATAGACTGGGGGACAAGTCTTTAGGTTTAAGATATTGAAATATGTTCCAATCGGGGCATTATCCTGTCACTGATAAATTGAAATATTGTCCTTTTTCCTAATCGCATTCAATTCGTTCCAGAGGGATTAGAAGAGGAGATATACATTCCTTATAAAATTTTGTTACATTCTACACTCTCAAAATTGTCCACGGATACCTTCAACTCATTAAGACATCAAGAATATTGAGGAAGTCATGTTGAGCAAAACTCAATTGAAATAAATTTTTTGGCTTTGAACATTACGAGGTAATTCGAAAATTTCCATCTAATTTTATCGTACTCGAACCCGGACGATCTGTGACTTTTATGTCTTCATTAAAAAGTAAAGGACTCTAGCTGGCATTGAGTCACCTGCTTGTAGTGCACGTTTTTCTAATTATATATTTTTTCATATTTTTACTATTTTCAATTTTCAATTTTTAACTCACGACTCTGAAAGATCTTAAAGAGATTCCTAATTAGGTACAGACTCAATGTCTGTGCTAAACATGAGGTCTTGTTGAATGGGGGAATGCTCAATAAATTAAAATTTAAAATTAACTCATTAAATTGTGCATGCTATTGACTTCTTCTGCTTCTTCCTCTTCCTCTTCCTCTTCCTCTTCATCTGTTCGGTTCTGTGGTACCACAATCCAAGGTTCAGGTTCAAGATTTTTGTTCGTCTTCGCCTTCAAGTCCATCTCATCAAGTCACGATTTCATTCAAATTGTATTGAGGAAAATCACAAATTTTCGTACAACGGAAATTATGTTAAGAGTCGTGTTTTTAGTAATTTCAAATTAATTTCACCTTTGACCCCGTGGGAATGTGTACAGGTCTTGAATCGAAAATTCTGAATCCAGACCGCCGGGATTTCAATTAAAAGACATTCCTTAATTGAAACCCATTCAAGGCTGTAGTGTCATCAAACGGAGAGGGTAATTCACTTCAAGTTGTCCTCCATTCTGATTTACAAGGGTTGGGTTTCCGGTTCAATGCAGCTAATTGCGGTTGACCACACAACTCCAATATCTACTTCATGAATTGCCAATTTCTTATGTGATATGCAAATTAGATTGGCGAAACCCTACAAGATTCAAATCATTTCCATTTCCATTTCCATTTTGGATACATTGCCAAGGCCTCACTGTCAGGCCAGACACTGTCAATTGCGCGGAATTAGTGTTCGATTTCAATTAAGCTAACAAGATAATTCAATATCTAGTGAAAGTGGGTTTGAGACAACTTTATATAAGAAATGATTTTGTCACATACAAAACGAGGTACAAATCATTTTTATTGCATTTTGTCTGTCCCTAATTCATCGTCTTGGATTTGAAATTCTCCCTGAATTATTTATTGATGCGGTTTCTTTTTGTAGCTAATTTATTAGCTTCTAATGTGACTTCTTTCATGTGAGTGGGTGCAGGTCACGCGAGAGACATTAGATATGATGGAAGTCACAGTTTGTGCCATTGACATGGTTTCGAGATGGGAATCATTTGGGATTCAGGTCGATTTTGTGCCCCAGATACTCCACATTCCAGATGGCTTCATTTCAATTCAAAGTATCCAATCGTGTATCCGTCAAATTTGAATTAGGGACAAATTTGTCCTTCAAATTGAAATTGAAAACATTTATAATGTTAGAAATCTAAGAAACCAAGTCATGGCATCCTTGCCTTACCGGAACATCCTGGCCGTCCTTATTGGAATTATGGACAAATTTGTCCTTCAAATTGAAATTGAGGTCATTTAGAATTTTAGAAATCTAAAGTACTAGGGAATGGTATCCTTTCCTTACAGGAACAAATATGTCCCTCAATTCAAATGGATGTAGTTTTAAGTGAGTTTTTATTATTATGTCAAACGAAAATTCTCCAAGCGTTATATGTCTCAAAACAAATGGGTTATCCCTATAAATGCATCCCTGAGAATGTGCGCCCATAAAACGCGTCCCTAAGAAATTGTCATCTCTAATTGTGATGTTTAGTTGGTAAAATTTAATTATTTCCAAAAATAAATCTAAGGGAGTTTTTCTTCCCTAATTTAACGATGCCATTGCCTCGTTTAAATGCAAAAGCGCCTCCAATTTAACGAGCATATCTTCCTCACAGCATCCATTAAAAGAACGTTACAAAAAATCATACGACATGTAGCATAAAAACATTTCAATTTATAACCCTCTTAAACCATCCCTTTATTGGTAATTTTTCCACCTTTGCTGATAATTTGTAAATCCCATTTAAATTAAATGTAGTGTGCATTATAAGTCCGTTGAACAGGGCTACCATCAACCCTGCAATATGTCAGGGATTAAGGTTGGAAGTAAGCAGGCAGAATAGGTTGCCTTAAAAACATCCCTTTTATCCGCTACTATTTCTGCTACTGTAACCGTTATTGGAATATTCAGATGAAACTGGTTGAGGGTGCAAAATTTTGAGTCAATATTGATTAATTTCGACGCAACACATATTGGATTTGGGGTTTGACCAAAGAGTTTACCCTATTTTCAAATAGGGACATTTCTCAGTAGATGTTTGAATGATTCAAAGTATCTTAATGATTTTAATTATTTCTTCTTTTGTGGGTTAAAAAGCATTTCCGTTTGTACAAAGAAGGTGTTATTCTCCAATTGAAAAAGGGACAATCTGGAACTTTGAAAGAGTCACGCTCTAAATGTCGTGAAATGAAAGAATAAGAAAGTATCCCCGGATTCTTAAGAAATATCTCTTTCAAAAACACCATCCAACATATGGAATGAAACCGAACTAATAACCCAAACCGGATGTCCCTTTTTATAGATGGAACAAAAGCTACAATAGCCGTTCAACTTCCGGAGGGCAAGAATGTTTCTTAGAACGAACGATTTTGTGCCCTTTAACCATATAAAAAGTTCCATCGTTTCAGTTACAATTAATCTATTCTATCTAAAGCACAATGGAAGCTATTAGATCCAGAGATTTCTTCTGTTATCTCTTAAGCTCATAAAGGGACAATTTTGTAGTTTTGTCTCTTCCCTCACACATGTGTGTGTGCTTTTTCATTCATTCAATTCGGGATGAAAGCCTTAGGCCGGAAGTTAGCCAGAAATGTTGCGTAAATGATACATGAAGTTTATAATAAAAAGGGAAGGAAGTGTTCTTTATTTCGAAGATATACAAAACACTTATGTACATAAATAGAATCATACTTGACAAATCAATATCCTCATGATGTCAATAACCTATCGCGATTTGTAAGTTGAAACCGGGGAAATGTTTTTTTCTTCTAATAATTTAATCCACTCCACGGAGTCAATGTCTCCTACTAGGTGTTCTTTATCGTCTTGGAAGACACTGGAGACAAATATTTGTTTTTCTTCAAATTGGATTAAGACTTCTCTTCCGCTTCACCTTGACATGACTTGTGGGGTATTAACGTGGTATTACCCTGATATCAATCACTTGCACTTGTACTCGCCGTAGAATGGACGGGAGTTGCTTAGAGGTGAGTTATTGGAAATGTATCTGTTACAATTTGTTATAGTTATGCTGAAAGTAGTACAAATTGTAGGAGCTTGTATCTCGTTATTAGAATTAGAAAAATCGAGCAGCGCTGCATGCGTTGTATGCAACTGGGTGGGCTTCAAATTAGTTTTGCAGTGATTGCGTCACATAGGACCTTTTGTTGTGCTCTCTTCTGCTGCAACACATTTTGTGTCCAAGCGACTACTGACCACTTGAACCAATGCGCTGAGATTGAAGATATCCGTGGCTAGTATCAATGCGGAAACCCTGATATCAGTTGCTTTTAAAAGTGAGCTATTGGCAATGTATCTGCTACAATTTGTAGGTACAGTTAAACAGAAACACATCTACTAGTTATGCTGAAAGTAATACAAATTGTATGAGCAGGAATCTCGTTATTAGAATTAGAAAAATCGAGCAGCGCTGCATGCGTTGTATGGAACTCGGTGGACTTCAAATTAGTTTTGCAGTGATTGCGAGCGTCAGATCGTTCAGAATTTTGCTGTGTTCTCTTCTGCTATTTATCTCCAAGCGGATACTGACCACTTGAACCAATGCGCTGAGATTGAACATTGAGTAAACGTATGAATAAAATCTATAGGTTAATTTCATTTTGAAAAACCTGACGCCTACTCATCGTCCGGAGTTAATCTCCAGTGGACGCAATAAACAAGCCCATTATGAACTCTGTCATCCACCAAAATGAGAACTTCTAGAATCCGATGATGGAGGAACGTCTGTCATCTGATTTATGACTTTCACCTTTTTGTGATCGTGTCTCTTACCTGACGTCCAAGTAACATTTGGATGCACAACACCGAATAGTAGTGTCATTAGAAATGCATTCTTCGTGCTGTCACAGATCATTTATCACTCAGAGAATAGTGACATAAGTGTCAGATGAAAATTCCTTTCAATCAAAACAAATCTGTCTGTGGTGTCATGTGAGTGTCAGCTAATAGACACAAGTTATCTTGTTAATTAGCACTTCTTTGTATGTGGAATAGATAAATAACTGACACTCAGTAATCTTTCAAAATAATAAAACTCCAAATCCAAAAGGATATGCCTGTTGATATCCTTTCAGATTATACTGTATGATTTGTTGATGTGAGATTATCTCTTGGAATACTTCTTGATTTATCCATGGAAATCCTTCTTGAATGAATTTGTCACATTAAAAAGGATACATGCTTGTGTCTCTCTTCATTGAATATTAAAATCTTCATTGTCCTTAAGTGATTTTTATGACGGCTATCCGCAAAAGGATTCTCTTCTTAAGGCAGAAATCTAACATGTCAACTTTAAGTTTTAAATTTATGGAAACAGCAAAGAGAAACAATATCAACCAGACGTTTGTTTTATCAGGAAAATCGGCTTAAAATCGTTTTCTTGTGGTTTTCTTTGGAAATACTTTTGTTCCCTCTAAGTGTCATGTCTGTTCTGCAATTTTGCTGTGACAATATTTCTAGAATTTCCATAATTCCAGTACGTACCGTCTCTGGGCGTTCCCAGATCCATCATGGCTAATACACGGAAAAGCGCTTTAAGGAGCGGAAGAGGCTTTCACTGTTGCATCAAGCTCATCTGTCGAATGGAGATTTAACACTATCCAACTGTTATTCTACAATGAAAATCTTAGCTATAAATTCTTCCTTGTAAGAAATGCAACGTCTTCTACAAAATTCTATAAGAGAATCTGTTCCTAAGTGAATTCCATTCAACAGTTTTAGTGGGTGGAATTTTAAATGAATTTCTGTTTGTGAATTATTGCATCGGGGCTTGTTGAATGCACAGAACTGCATTTCACTTGAGATTTTCAAGAAGATGCATATCAATGTTTCCCTTGAGAACATGCTAAGAGTCTCACCTGAAATGTGGAAACATTTTTCTAGATACGAATCGAATGATGAAACACAAACTGTTCTGCTTATTTGCATAAGACAACGTCATACATTTGCGGGCCTGTACTCTTTATTTAGAGTCTCGAATCGCTGCAAATTGGACGTGGCACAAAATTCAATCGAACATCAACAATTGCATATTATATAAAACTATAAATGAGGATAATTTCTCTTGTACACAACCCCAAGAAGGATTTAACGAGATATCCTGATAAGAAAAGAAAAGTTTTCTCCTCATTTAAGATTATCTGAGTTGTCATCATCTTGAAGCAAATATTTGAATTCTTTCTTAAACTTTTTACAGTTTTCCTTCTTCATTTTGTTTTAAAGGATATAAACTTGAAAAGTTTTTAAGCAAAATCATCAAGTTTTCTACTTTAATTGAGTTGCAAATCTTTCAAGTTTTATTTATCTTTTGCATCTACTTTGGGAATGTTCTGGTATGATTAATTTTTGAAAAGTTCACAGGACGGAACGATGTCCGCAAAATACAAAATCATAACCTCAAGGTTGTAATTCTACAAACAGGACGGTGGAGAAACAAAGAATGCAGGAGAAGAGAGAGATTTTTCATTTTTCTTTTAACAAAACATTTCCGAGTTTCTGAAGATGACGCAACATCATGAAAGATTTCACAGGAGACAGGAGAGAGATTTTTCATTTTTCTTTTAACAAAATATTTCCGAGTTTTTGAAGATGATGGAACATGATGAAATATTTCGCAGGAGACAAGAGAGAGATTTTTCGTTTTTCTTTTAACAAAACATTTCGAAATTGCTAAAGGTCAGGCAACATTCTGATTTGATTCCCTGGCGTTTAAATATCAGAAACTATCGTCTTGTCCAATTAACTTTCTGATACTGTAGACATTCTGAAACGTGCATTGAAAAACTCCCAATTACACAATGTAATTCATGTAATACCGCATTCCTTAAATGCTCACCTGTCAAATGTGCCTGGAACCATGTTGTCCGTGTAGCATGTCCGAGTTGGTTTCATGGTTTTTTGTTAAAAACATAAAATTGAAAATGGTTAATAACCTGACACCATGTAAATGCCGGTATTAAAAGAAACAATTCGAGGAATTTATCATAAAAAAGTCTGTTAAATTTCAAGTTATTCCCCAACAGTCTTTGCAGAAAACGTCGAACGCCTGCACCTTAAAAATGCCCAACGATTTGATTGTCAAGAATTCCGTCCAGTTTATCATGGAACTGGTTAGACAACCTGACACCACTCGGTCCAGTATCTCTGTCATATTGAAGGAGGTCTTGTTAACACTTCAGAGTGAACGCCTGCATTGCACTGTACTTTTGTAATTGATTGATTATCCGATGCACTTTGGTCAGTTGCATTCAAATCATGACACGACATTCGTCTTTAAATTCGGTACACAGGTCAAAGTAAATCCTGGAAAAGTCCTTTAATTGGCATTGACGTAATTAGGGACTGAGCTAAATATCCTCGGGAGAATTAAATCCGTTTCGGATGTGATGTGATATTGGATTTAAAAATTGGATTTAAAACAAAATCCAACTATGAATTTTAAAAAAAATCCTTTTCGAGCAACAGGAGTCCAGTCCCAGGCCTGCAGTTGACATAATTAATTGGTCACATGCAGCAGGATGCCATGAATGCGAATTCATTTGTCCTGCACAGGATGAAATGTCCTTTTCCAATGTGTGGTATCACTGAAATATGAAAAATGGGGTTTTGGTTTGATGAAAATTTAAAAAGCTTTTCTGCAGGTCAAATGTCACGTTGAAATGGACGTGGTCTGTTGTTGATTCTCGCTAATTAAAAAAGCATAAACAAAAATTGAATTCCTCACTTTGTCATCACAACCCGGTTTTACTTAACTTTAAGTTTTCTTAAAAACTATCAAAGACAAACGAGCTAAAAATGCCACCAGTCTAATGAATGGCGAACTAAATTAATTGGTGGCCTGCTCGGCGCGGACATAATCGTAAATTTAACCAAGCAACCCGTGTTCTGGATGCGATAAATTCTAATTGATATGATTTACCCTGAATTACTCCACTTTAATTCTGGGCATAAGCGTAATAAGTGCGGCCCATTTGTTAATAGCTCCCTCGTTTCATGTTCGGTACAGAAATAGACACATGTTGGCGTCAAGAGGTATCATCTGTCCAGTTGCAGGTTTTCCCATCATTTTACAAACCTAACTGATAACTTGTATAGTTTGTGTTAAGTTTGTCGTCTGGTCAAGTTACTGGGAACAAATCTATTAAAAACAACAATTAAAACATTCCGCTGTAATTAAACATGATTTACAGATTGTCTTGGAAGAAGTTTAAACCATTCCATCCATCCATCAAATCGTGGAGGATTTTCTTGGAAATTTTCTTAGAAATAAAAATTTATTTTTTGCTAAGAAAAAATTCTTTTAGAAAAATTTATCTTAGAAGTGTGTCTGGTTTATGTCTTTCGTTGCTTTCTACTTGAAACAACCTCTTCAGATAATTATCTAAAAGTTTAAAGTGATTCTTAGAAATTTATGGAGAAAATAACCAAATCACTTTGATTCTGTGCAAATTTTCTAATTAACAAATTTATATTTTTTCCTACACGGAAATTCTTTAACCATGTATGTGTGTAGGTGTTGTCAGGTTTCGAAATAAATCCTGCTCAATGCGAACAATAGCTGGTCCTTTATCCCATCACATTTTCTATTCCACTTCCAAAACACAAAAGGCCATAGAGCAGAAGTCATACAGCAGATGCTCGATGAAGGATTAAAAACCTCCTCGAATCCTTTAAATTGTGTGCCGAAAGGATATTCAGGTTGTAAGTGTTTTTCTCAAAATAGAATAGTGACAAATAGAATTAATACCTTCAATTGAATGTGAACATCCTGTGCCCAGGATCAATGCACGCGCTGTTGTCTGAACAAAAGGACGAAGGATTTTTCGCGCTTTTCAAATGAATGATTGAGAAATATGCAAAAAAGGGTGCTGAATGATTCCTTGAAATTTAATTTTTTTTTTGTTATTTACACGTGGGAATGCAAATAAGGATTACTCGAATAAGGTATCAAGAGGACATTCTGTCGAGTTGAGATTTTTCGAGGACATATTTTTGAATGAAATTTTATTCAGGTGAATACCCTTCGAAGGACACTTACATGATGACCGTGGTAATGAAACCAACGACGAATTTGTGAAGGACTCATGTCCTTCTCAAGGACTCTCAGTTGGGAAAAGGGATTCCACTCGAATGCAATGGCTATTCCTTCTTTAATCACTTTGGTCACACTTCTTCTTAACCCCGACGCGAAAAGGGGCGTGTTATAAGTTTGACCGCTATGTGTGTCTGCCTGTGTGTCTGTCAATAGCACCGTAGCTCTTAAACGGGTGAATCGATGTGGGTGCGTTTGTTTTCAGTTGAAAGCAAGTTTTCTAGCGGTGGTTCCTAGACTTGTTTTATCAAAATCGGTTCAGCCGTTTCAAGGTCATCAGCAAACATATGTGTGACCTAGAGTTTCTTCCTTTGGGGGTTTTTTAAATTTTTAATTTAATTGTTATTCAAATCCATATCCCAAGAGCTGGGAATCTTCTAGATCTTTTCCAGCATCCAGGCTCGGTGGACGAGTGATCTCTTGGACACCAGACTGTCTGTCAATAGGGAATCTCCTTCATTTTGATACCAAGTGTAGCCTGGATACTTTCCTTCTCCACGAGTTGCTGGGGCTCAAAGTCATTTAAAGGGAATCTTCTACATTCTGGTGTCAAGATCCCATCTGACGTGGGTAGCCTGGACTCGGGCCTGTCCCACATCCACTGCCCACTTAATTTCTCGATTCAATGAATCAATTTGTCCAATTTCCATTGATTACACGAAACAGATTGACATATTGACATCAATATCTCTTAAAAAACAAATATCTCCATTTGGATTTACCAGTTAACTCCAGCATGGAGTAATAAAAAAAAAGATGGCCCTAATTATAAACCCAGCAGCTGAAATTCGATCTTAATGAAGGCCCATTTCGGGCCAGTATTTCATCAAACCAGAATTTGTTTTTGATTTAAATCTCATGAAGACGCAATTTTCAAATTCCTAAAGTCATTTTTCTTTCTGTTTTCTACTTTGTATCTACATGATTCTACTTGACTCTACGTTTACAGTACTCGATTCCACATGCATGTACTGGTTACTTTTACTAGAATTTTTGAATAATTGATTTCAATTGCACGTTCACTTCCAGAAGGGATCAAGATTTATGAAGACGATTAGTGGCAAAATAATATACTTGCCACGTGTCAAACTTGCTGGAATGTTCTGCTTCTTCTTCTCATTCATTTTTTTCCACAAAAACAACAAAAAATTTCCCCCGGATTTCATGAGGGCAAAGGGGATTTGAATTATTGAATCATATTTGTCAAGAAATCTGATTTATGCTCATGATGGCTGAACAAAGGAACTAGGGAAGACTTTTACTTGATTGAATTTTGATTTATGAAGATTTTGTTTAAATTAGGGCTTAAATTCTAATTAGAAAAAGTTACTTTCAATGTTTCTGTACATTATTTTCTTACCAGCAGCAGCAGCATATAGCACACGATCCCCATGAGATGTTTATTATAATAAAACAGTGAAAATATTTGCCCAGACCTTTTTCGAGGGTAAATTTTTAGCTCATTTACAAAATTTACTACGGTTTCGACAACGTTGATGATGGGCTAGTGGGTTCTCGGGTGATCTAAAACTTAACTGATACACATTTGTTACTTACAAGTTAAAGAGTTAATCCAGAACAGACCTGAGGCTGTAAGTGCCCCATTTACACGATCATATCCGTTTCAGTTCAACTGACATGTAAATGGCAAAACAGAAACGGAGAACTGAAACTGAGACTGAAACTAATGCAATTCCCATGGAACAGCAACAAATGGTTGCAACTGAAATTTTTACAAAGAAGAGCTACGCAGGCACGTTTGAAAACGAAAATGAAATGAAAGCATAACTGAAGAGAGATCGTTCGTGTAAAAGACAACGACTTTTCACCGAACTGACTGAAACGATCGTATGATCGTCTCAATGAACTTTAGATTTATTAGTATATCCTTACAATTGCCAAGACATATTGAAAAATGCCAAGAAGAAGTACGGGTAAATCGCGAAATACTGATCGATGGACAAATGCATGTCCTCCAGCTTTTGGAGAGGAAGTTTGAATTGAGGAAGCTCAAAGAATTTCGAGACCAGTTCATACATTTCCTTAGAAAATATCAACCGACTTCCCTGAAGAGCATAAGGATCAGTTATGACTTGATATTGTAGAGCCTTGACGCTTGTCTGGAAGCTTAGAGTCTGGTAGATCGTTAGAGAGCAGCGAGTTAGTGCATCGACATATTTCGCACTGTCCTGGGTTAAGCTAGTTCGTCTTTGTATATCAAAATCATGAAGCGCATACATCAAATGGTCTGTGTATGGCTCAATATCCACATAGGCTTTGCAGAACATCTCCTTCATATCTTTGTATTCTTGAGTCTCCTTGATTCCCGTGTAGTTGCCAATAAACACTTCCAGTATTTCCACCATTAAAGGCTCCTCCAAACAGATAACCTCGTCTTTTGTCCAGACGAATTTCGAGAGAGCTGCCTGTAATCCGCCGCCATTCGGGGCCTTACATGCAAATTCTGAAAGCCAAAAGATTTCTGTTAATTTCAAAGTTCGAAAATTAAAAATTAAAACTGTCTCACCTTTAGGAGGGTCTGGTCGATCTGCTAAACACGCTGATAGCACTGCAAGGATAACGATGAGGCGTTCCATTCTGTCCAGTAATTTCTTTCCAACTAACATTCTAGACAGAACAAGCGCCTTAAATATAGTTCGGGGAGTATCACATGATTCAAGAGGCTACAAAAATAGACAATGATAAGCTGTAATCTAGTGATAGCTGGATCAATTGTCAAGATATCAGTATCGAACCGTGATTTTCAAGGGTAAATTTTTAGATCTCGATGGTGTTGATGATGGGTTAGGGGATTCCCGGGTGATCTTAAACTCAACTGATACATATTTGTTAGCAACAAACTAAAGAGTGAATTCAAAACATCCAAGGCTGCAAGTGTTATAGATTTATTAGTATATCCTTACATTTGCCAAGACATATTGAAAAATGCTATGAAGAAGTACGGGTAAATCCCTATAATGTGATCGAGGGACAGACCCATGTGGTAAAGCTTTAGAACGGCATGTTTCAATTGAGGAAGCCTGAAGAATTTCATGTAAAGGTTAAAACTTTCGTTAGAAGTTATCAACCGACTTCCCTGAAGAGCATAAGGATCAGTCAGGACTTGTTGTTGTAGAGCCTTGACGCTTGTCTTGTAGCTTGGAGTCTGGTAGATCGTTTTAGCGCAACGATTTATTGCATCGAGATATTTCGAACTGTCCTGGCTTGATTTGGTTCTTCTTTGTTGGCCGAAATCTTGAAACGCGTATATCAAGTGGTCAGTGTATGGCTCACTATCCACATAGGCTTTGCAGAACATCTCCTTCATATCTTTGTATTCTTGAGTCTCCTTGATTCCCGTGTAGTTGCCAATAAACACTTCCAGTATTTCCATCATTAAAGGCTCCTCCAAACAGATAACGTCTTCTCTTGTAACGACGAATTTCGAGAAAGCTGCCTGTAATCCGCCACCATCCGGGGCACGACATGCAAATTCTGGAAGCACAAAGACTTTCTGTTAGTTATAAAACAAGTTAATCTAAAACTGAAAATTGTCTCGCCTTTAGGAGGGTCTGGCCGATCTGCTAAACATGCTGATAGCACTGCAAGGATTACGATGAGGCGTTCCATGTTGTCCAGTAATTTCTTTCGAACTAATAGTCTGGACATCACAAGCGCCTTAAATATATTTCAGGGGAGAATCACATGACTTGAGAGGCTTTAAAAATAGCCAGTGATAAGCTCTAATCTCATGATATCTGGATAGCTCTTTCCGGGAATATATCAGTATCGAAATTTTTAGCTCATTTGCAAAACAGATAACATACAAATGAGTGGAAGTTGTGACGTCTCAAGGATGTGACGCAAATGCAATTTGTACCTCTCATTAAATCGTGAATAGATCTGTTCACGTACAGCCTGAGTTTACTCGGATGTAAATGAGCAATTTGAGAGGATTCTATTAAGTTCTCTCTCGTTACTCAAATAGTACAAAAACGCATTTCAGTAACCCGGAGCATAAGTGTACATCAGCAAATTTGACATTGTCAAATGAACCGCATTTTCCCAGTAGCTTGAAGTTACTCGAGTGAATTTCCCCTCCGTTACTTTTCGTCAAACTCTCTCAAAACAATTTTTCGAGCGAGTACAAAAACGGCAATATCGTGTTCGAAACATATTGCAATGTGTTCCGAGCAAGTATGCGAACAGACCTAATATGAATCGTTTAGTATCCTGGCTAGCACATGACAAAGATTGATTGGCATGCATCGCACAGGACGATGTCATCAAATTATGATATTGCACACACTGGATGCAGATGCATTTTTCAGTTTCACAACGTGGAATGTAATAAATGAATATCACATAAAATCAAATATCCTTTTATTTTTTGCATTTTACAAATCCAATTCTAGTGAGTCGCCATTTTGATTTCACATATTCTGGATTGGATTTACACGTGGCTCAAGTAAATATTTGATGATGGCAAATGAAATTTTTCATCATATCAGAAATTTAATATAGTTAACGGTTACCAGGGAGACCTTCTGAATTTGAGGTTAAGTGGTACACACCTTCGAACACGTGGATGTTCTGGAAATGGACGAAATTTGAACCTTCAACATTCTGCACTCGAGGATGTTTGGCAAACAGGAGTTTGTTTCAAGGATGTGAGTGTTTGTTCAGCTTTAGTGTCTAGGCCAAGTTTTTCCGAATTATCCCATTAAGGATGTTTCACATGAAGATGGGAATCTCTTGGTACAAATGTAATCCTTAATCCAGGATGCATGCGTTGCAGCACGTTCGTTAAACATTTCCCACAAAATGCAGCAGGGAGTTGTTCATTTTTGTGTGTTGAACGTGGGTACACAATGGAACCGCACAATTTTAAGGACTTTTTCTCGTCCTTTTCGCATCACGTGACAATTGCTGTGGAATGCAAGTGACACGTCTGTCAAATTAGAAAAGTTAAATTCAATTGAATCGATTCACGTACAGATGGCGTTGCATACGTTCGCATGAGAAAAATGTTTTAAAAATGAAAGTGATATGATTAATGATCGTGTCTCGAATTACTTTATCACATAACCAAACAAACAGCAACAACTGATTAATGCGTGCCATAAAACCATTAGAGATATCAGATCATTTAGCTACAAATAACTCATTTTAAATTCACACCCTCCATTTTGTGGTTGAATATCACCATCACGAATCAGACCGAAATCGTGTCTTGTGGCTAAAGTTTTCGATATCACCACAAATTCGAAATAAATCAATTGGATATAGGCACTCGAGTAGGTGGCGGTTATATATTGTTTGTGACAAATCCGGAGACATTTATACAACAAATCTGATTGTTTTGGTAGTGCAATAACTGCAGTAGATGCAAAACGTCCTCCTGTAGGCGAACAAATCACAAACAAAACAACTTCAAACCTGATTCCATTTGTATTCATCTTGTTAATACGATAATCCCATAGTGTTGGGGATAATTAATTTGAGTTTTTTCCTAAATGAAAATTTTTATGGTTAATCATGATAATTAATACAAAACAACTTAGGACAGACCTTTGCGACATGGTACTGGTGGAATGCATCAATTTGAAAATCATTAACTATTTTTTCGGATTTTTATCACTTGAAATTATAACAGGAAAATTATAAATTTATATTTTATTGAAATTCTTGTAGCTTTAATGAGCTTGACACGTTTATCTAAATACTTTGAACACCTCCGAGGAATAAATTAATGAACAAATCAACAAAAAATATTGTTAATCAGGAAATTAGTATGCGTAAAAATTTTGTATTTTTCAAATTTCCTAAATGATTATTAGTTGTAACTCATAGTTATTAGTAATAACTTGTTTTTCCCGTCCGACAAACATGAAATCTCATCTTGATTTCGACATGATTTCTACGGTCAAGAACGTTTTGTGACAGGGTTTACCAACAAAAGGGACAAACTTTCGAATTAAGCAAGGGTAGGAATTTCCTTTCAACATGACACGGTGTGTGATATGGTAACTATTTGGCGCATGTGACAATTTTTGCGTTAATAGGATTAACAGACGGGCAGTTTGTGATTTAGCATTTGAAAACTAAAAGAAATGAGCTACAGTAGCAGGACAGGAAACATGGAACGCATCTGACGCATGTGGCTGCATTCATTGAAGGGATAAGCCGGAAAACTGGATTTGATAGACCAGCTCACGTCCAAGACTTGATTATCTCGTTGTCTTTGAATGGATTCCCTGGATGCTAGTACGAGTTGTGGAATATTTTAAAGAATCACAAAGTGACCTTCTGGCAACATCCTGGGATGCATCTCACACCAGATCATCGTGTGGTGTCACAAAGGCCAGGAAGTTATAAATTCATGTCTGTATATCATCCACGCAAATTTGTCATGCCTCCACGTCGATCGATCACAATTAGATATGCAAATCAAATTAAATTGCTAATGATTTAGAAAGTAGTAATTTATATAAGAGAAATTATCATTATTAGTGTCACCATAACACCTCCTACCATAACCCATAGAAATTTAACAATTTTTGATACCATAAATCACTTGGCTACATGATAAACCACAACTTTCATATCAAAATTTGTAGGAGTCCAACAAAACGCGATTAAAAATACAAAATTTTTTAACGATCGACATTTCTCATTTCCAGCAAAAGAAATCATTTTTCCGTTGAAAATTTTCCCATAGTAACTGTTAGTTAATAATGCTAATGTCCGTAGAAATTTATATTATCATTTTCTGAGGTATGGATCCGTTTATTTTGAAGATTCAAATTTAATTTCCGGTTGTAAAAGACAAGTCTTCCGCGATCATCAAACAGAATTCCATCACTTATCATCTTACATAGCAGGGATGGTGGAAAAATTTTAACGTGGCCCGTGAGCGAGCATAGTTAATCGTGTGCACGGTTCCACTTTTGCCAATCAGAGCCGAGGAGGCCAAGAACAGATCAATGACAGACTTTTCACGCTGTCCTACAAATGTAGGGGAGGAAGGGAACAACGAGGAAACACCAAGCGTGGACGAGTACGTTGTCAGCCAGTCTGAAAGCCGATGACCGTTCGGGTTGTAGTTAACTTCACCCCATAGGGTGTATCTAGCATTGTAATCACCACCTACTGTTACTCTTGTTGTTTCGTCCTGGAGGAAAAAGAGAAAGTCGAGGTCGGCTCTCGATTTATCACAGGACGCAAAGTACATAGCGACCACGATGATAGAGATGGCCCTACAGTGTAAACGGACAGCGAAGTAGTCTTGATTGTTCAGATCATCAAGCCCTTCCGAAGTCAGGAAGATGTCTAGAAGTTTGAAGTGACCGTCTATTAACTACTACGGTCTAGTGGTTAGTTCAGTGTTAGATCAGATATAAGAGACATGTGAAGAGTTGCTGGTTGATATCAGTTTGTTGAAGATAAGTCCAGATTGACAAAACAATGGATTCCGCTTATCTAGTCATGTGACACTTGCTGCTCCGTATAAATATACCCAGAGTGCAGATTGAAAGCGCTAGTTTTGTGACACTTTCTTTCGGAGATGAAGCTTCTAGTGGTTTTAGCAGCGGTTCTAACAGTTTGCAGTGCGTGTGGCTCGTGGGTGCCGGGAGTGCATAAGGGTTTGTCGTAAATGAATCGAATGATTTAGGTCAAGGACTAATATTGCAATTTTTAGCGGTATCTTTTAACTGTCCTGCACCAAATGGTAAGGGCTTACAGGCTGCTTTCGACCAATTCGACAAATTCCGCGAAGAGGATCTACCGTCTTTGGCAGATTCTTACGCTCTGCGGAAAATTGTAGCTGTCTTCTTTGAAAATTTTCCACAAGCTGGAAGTGAGTGGACAGAAGCGTTTGAGCGCTTACAGACATTTTTCTGCGAGAAGGTTTTCCTTGACGGCCAGCAATATCTAAACGACATCTTCGGCGTTGCCGTTTTTGATATTTTAATCATAGAGTCAAATGACCCAATACCACCAATTGAAGAATCCCAGTTCCGGGAAGATTTCTACATGTTCGTCAACAAGATCCATAGCTCGGAGAGGTACAAACGTTCCCGGGAGATACTAGACTACCACATCGCACACGATGGATACGCACAGCTTGGGATGGAGGAGCTCAATTCTGCCGAAATGAAGAAACTGATCGAGGACGTGATGGCTTCTGGCCCATTCCCGGAATTCGTCAAAACAGTGGAGAGCTACGGAATAAATCCCGATGATGTGGTAGACCTCTTTGTGTATTTCACCTTATCGATCTGGGACTACGCCGAGAAGTAGTTTAATGAAAGTCCAAAGTGCGATTTCAACACATTTTGATTTTTTAAATAATTTCCTTTCCCGTTTCGAAATAAAGATGTATATGAAATTTTCCAGGAATTTTCCCCGCTTTCAGAGAGTGAGTCCCATTCTCCGGTGAATGAAATTCATTTTGACTTTTATACATTAAAATGTTATGTGCCTCTGCATGTGCTAGAGATCCGTTCGTACGCTGTCCGTCAGTCTGTATCTCTTGAACCATAATAGGGGGACACTTCAAATTTTCACAACGTGTGCCATTTCGCCTGACTCGCACTAGTCTGTGAGAATCACTTGAGATTGATGAAACTGTATATCCTCTACACAAGTAGATATTCCACAGATTTAATAACATGATTTTCTCGACTAATTTTCGTTACTTCCATTTCGTGTCTGGCTCATTAGGCAGTGCAGCCAACCATTGACAAATCGAACAAGAAGAAGAAAATGTGGAAAAAAGTGAAAAACACGAATTTGTCGCATTTCTGAAGGGCTAATCTGGAAAAATAAATGAAAGTCTGGGAAATGTGAAAGATTTTCCCATTTGAAAATCATGAAGAATATTTCAAGCCCCAAAGGCAGCTCCAAATAAAATATTCACTTCGCGTTCTATGAAACTTTTCATTCATTCATTTTGTACGTTTCCTACGAACATTATTCAGTATGGCAATCTTCTGGAATGTGGCAGTACCAAACAAACCGCATCAAATCGAACAATAAGACTGCATTTTCAAAAAGCTGTTCAAACTTTTATTCGTTTTGTTGCCGGACTTTAAAAAATGTAATTCAGTTTTTCAATTAGGTGAATTAGCGTTTCGATGCAGGATTGCCAAGTTAGATACTAAACCAGCCAGAGGGTTTACGTCTAAAAGGTTTACGTCGTCATCCATTCAAACCTTTCGTTCATGATTCCAACTCTGGTCTTCTTGTGTCTTTTGGTAATATAAAGAACCCTCGAAGCTGGATCGAATTTAATGGATTTGGAAACGCATCAATTACGCCAGCATTGGTCACGAATTCCTCAACGCTTCAATTTGGCCAGTTTTAGTAATTCGAACGATTTCCCTTAACAATCCGGGGATAAGATAATTGCCCTGTAAATAACACTTTCAGCAAGTATTTAGTACAACACGAACATTGAAACAAGTGAAGTCTCATCAAGATTCTTGAGAGATACTTCTTGGAACTGGAATCCCTCAAGTGTCGTTAGCTACTGTCAAGGTGTTCAGGAGATATTCCTTGTTACCTGTTCAAATATTGACCCAAATATTAGATGTGTATCGGAATCTGGTTGTTTATAACACTGATTGCCTTGGACACCCAAAAGGTTTAGGGCAGGTGTAGTCCTAATCATATCACATAAATATCAAACCTTTCCTTGTCTCCGTGGGGGTTATCCAATTGATTTAGGTTATAAAGAACAACGTGAATAGACGTAAAACAAAAAGTTTTCGATTTCGATTTCGAAGATGATGATGATGATGATGATGGTCTGGTGGTCTTACCGGGTGGTCCTTCTTCTAGACAACATGGAATGTCATGTTACCTGAAACGATTTACACTCGTTATCTTAGAGTGGGAACTAGTAGCTCCTGATTTACATTCATTAGCTTCAAGTTAGAGAATGAATCAGTGAGAGATACAAAAACAGGGAGTATGCCTTTGGTTGAAATTTTTATTTATATATCGTCCGGCAGTCCTTACATTTTCCAATGCGTGTTCAAATAAGACAAGAAGAACCACAGATAAACGTTATAGTAGTCAACGAAGGTCAATCCTAACTCATGTAGCTTTTCTAAAATGTGAGCTGTTTGAGGAATTGCCAACAGACGGTAGATCAGTTTCTGAACTTTGGGCGAAGCTATTAACCACGCTCCATGCATGGCATAAGGATCATTGAGGATTTGATTCATTATAAGGTCATAGTTCTTCTGGTAGTTTTGAGTACTTTGGATCTTCTTCAAACAACGGTACAATTCTTCACGGTATTTGGAGTTGTCTTTTGTGAGGCTCAATGGTCTGGGTATGTCTTGGAAAATGTAGATCAAAGCTTCCACGTAAGGATCAAGATCCAAGTAGGCTGCACAAAACCCGTTCTTCAAATCGATATACTCTGGAGTCTCTGTTAGGTCAGTGTAGTTGCCGTTAAGGACGTACATTATCTCCAGCATTATATCTGATCCTATACACGCAAAATCCTCTTCAGTATAAATGAGTTCGGAGAAAGCTGCCTGCAGTCCGCCACCATTCGGGGCAGGACATGCAAATTCTGGAAGCACAAAGTTTGATCTTTAGTTGGAAGGAAAATTAGATTAGAGGCAGAAGCTATCTCACTTTCTGGTGTGTATGGCCCGTTTTGAGCCATACATGCTGTTACCACTGCAAGGATTACAATGAAGTGCTCCATTTTGTTCAAAGATTCGTTTGAAACTGATCATCTGGACGAGATCGTGGGCTTAAATAGAGCTTCTGGTAGAATCATATGACTTGACGAATCACATGAACAACCAGTGATAAGCCCAAATCGAATGATATCTTCGAGTATGTTATCAGTATCCGCTCGGAAACGAACAGAAAAATTGAAAAAATTCAGATTCAAGGAAGGTTCACATCCCACCGTGAACGTGCAAGTGAAATCTCTTCGCTCTTCGCTCTTCGGAGAGCGTTTCCACGAGGACAACGTGAGAGGGATTTTTTATCCCTTCCCTTTGATTTTTCAAGAAGTTCTCTTTCGGTTCGAAGACAAGTTTGTTTTCGCAAGTGAGAAACTATTCAACATTTACTTGAGATGCCATATGAAGGAAAGGGACAAAATCCACTTGCACGTTTACGTTGGGATGTGAACCTTCCTTCAGGATTCCATACTTACTGGAAATGCAGATACAAGATATCTTCAAGTTTGATGATTTCCCAAGGTGTTATTGACGGTAATCAGCTAAACAAATAAAAGTTGCTTGGAGTTTGGAATGTTTCGAAACCACATTCACTTTCCGACAAGGCAGGCAGGCAGGCCCTTGAAGACACATCGGCGTCGGTTGTCTTGGAATGATGTTTTATGATTTGTTGTCTTAAGCACTGAATCTGTTTTACTGAAATCTTATGGAAAAATAAAATCACTTAATATTTTAATTACAACCACAAAAAAAAGAGCTTAAGATAATTACAGAACTTGCTTTAAACGCGTTTTTTGTGTTTCAACTGAAGAGCTGCGTCATTCCAAAAGTGGGGCATTGTTGGGGCATCTGTTGAGGAAATTTCTTGTTTTTTTGAATACTCAAAGATCAAAGCTTGTTTAGTGGAATCACTTTTAACCCGGAACGGGTTAGACCCTGAAGTGCGTGAACGTGAAATAAATCATTCAACGAAACGAAATTTTTAATTATAAAATTTTTATTTTTTGGGGTCATATCCAGCTCAAATGCCACACTGACCTTTTGGATTTACGTCAATCAATGGTCTTGAGCAATTCTGCAATTTTTTGAAAAGTCTTTTGAAGTTCAGTTTGAGTGAAAGACTTTAAGCAGCTGCAGGTCATGAAAACCCACTTGGAGTACGGAAATCTTTCCAAGTCTTCCATGATCTACAACAGAAAATTGGATTTTCTTGAGATTCAAAGGATGGAACATGGCAAAACTGTCACATCCACTTCCGTCCTATTACTTTAATTGGAAGGATAATTTTATTAAACACTTCTTAAACAAGTTTAAGTGGGTAAATTTTGAAGAGGGTTAATAACAAACTTATCAGGCGAAAGAGTCACCTACAAAAATGCACGTATTTGCTGATTATCCCGTTGAATCTGAACGGAAGTCGCGTATGTGATAACAGGGAAAATCATGTGATATCAACCTCGTGACGGATACGGAAATCATGAGGTGTTAGTCCTGTGATTGATACGAATATCTTTTTAAATTTATCACAAACGATTAGACTTTTGTCACGAGGTGATATCACGAGGTATGACCTGAGACAAGACGGCAGAGTTTGAACTGCTTCATGACGCCACGTTTGACGTTTTAAATAAAATGTCACTTTCTAGTACAATTTCTGACTTTCTCACTTTCTCACTTTTCTGTTTTCTGGAAGATGGCGCCAACATGATGCAAAACTCGCTTGAACCCATTGTTATGTCATAATGACGTCATGTCCGTGACACGACTGAGAACGTTTCGAATGTGATGGTAAGGAATGTTTCGCGGATTCAAGGTTGCACAGTTTTCATTTCTACGATAAGATACACACTGACACTTTGCATCAGTATCCATTTCCGAATTGTAAGTGCGAAATCCATTCGTCAATAGATGGCGCAACATCGTTCAAGTTAACCTGTTACATATTACGAAAACCTTGAAAGTGTTTTCAGAAAGAGGTGAGTTCCCTTATCAAATGTTATCATATCAGTTTTATCAGAAATGAATTCCTTGTTAGTGTCTGTTCTATTTCGTATTGTGGTCACTTACCACGTGGACGCAGATAGATAACCTGATAGATAACCAATTAGATAACACTGCGAAATTGTACATGAAGCATTAGACTTATTAGAATGATTCGTAGATGATTCAATCACTGATTCCTGGAAATTTCATTGAAACAGATTTATAATCATTGAGATATTATCAAGATATCTGATTGAGAACACTAACCGAAAGCGTGGAAGCCAGACAGACGAACTGTGTGTAGCCAGCAGAATGCATTTAAATGCATAAATTACCCGAAACTGCATAACGCGAAGTGAATTATATCGACCTAAATCACCTGCAATTGACCCGTTTTCCAAACAACCATTCAAACCAGATCGCTTATCACGAACAGGTGTAAGAGATTTATTACAATAACAAAATCCAAATTTGAATAATACAAAATCGAATGCTTTTAAGTTATTTAAAATAGGTTTCTGTGGTTTGTAGGCGTTCATAGTACAAACCTAATCTGCAATAAAAAGGTGTGAACATATTTTTTCGATTTCCCTTCAAGATAACAGTGATATTGATCTGCTAATTTACATGTTACACTGCGTGGTGTTTTGAATATCTCAACGTTAACAAACATATTCGAATGCAGAGAAACTATTTAATCCATTAACCTCTACTGCTGGCTGATGTCTTGATAGTGTCCTGAGTGGCACATAAATCCCACAGCCAGGAATCTGTTCCACTGAACGAGTAACCCACTATGGCTAAATTCCATTTAAGAATATCCACTCGGAAGGTGTTGCAAAACATTTGCAATTCAAAACGCTTTCAATTCGAAAGGATTTCGCATACCGTCACGATACCACGAATGTCCTGTGCAGCAGGATGTGGTCGTAAATTTTGAAATTTTTTAATTCCGCTTTTAATTGGGTTCCATTTAAGTTTCCACACTGCCATCTGTTGTCTTGAGTTGGAAATAGAACTGAAGGAAACGATGTCACTTGACACGGGTGCAAACACGTTAATTAGCGGAAGTGATGACATGTTTAGCATATTTCATGCAACATTAACATGTAATTAAGGAACATCTGTGTTTGGATGTTTGCAAATCTGATCTTTTGACATTTTCAAATGCGAAATTGATCAAGGAACATTCTGGAAGGTTTGCAGCGAATGCATTGCCGGTGGGATTTAAGGGATTAAGAGCTGTGCAACAAAGTAACAGGCACGTGTTGTATTGCATTGTCAACATGATATTGCAATTGCATTTTCCAAGATATTGATATAATTGCTGATAAGGGTTTGACTAGAAAACGGCTGAATCCACAGTGTAACCTATTAGTTCTTCATTCGATTGGCAGTCGATCACGCCTACAGCTTGTACCAACTACAGGATTTTGAAACAACAGAAGTGCATTCAAAATGAATTTTATTTTTGGAATAATTTTTGGAGTTCTTGTTACAGTCGTGACGAGTCAGAGACAAGTTGGAGAAAGTATTATAAAATCAAAATTTTCACTATAATATAGTTTTAAATATTAATAATTCTTGATAGGTTACAAATTCCAATGTGCTACTTCAAATAATGAAATGGATTTCCTTACTTTGTTTGATAAACTAAAGTTTGTAACTATTGCTAATAAATTGAAAGTGCTCGAATACGATTCTGTGAGGAAACTAACAGAGAAGACGGATAGCACTGTTAAAAGATTTAGTGAACTCTACGACCAGGAAGCGTTCAAAAACCTAGAAAAATTCCTTTGCGATAACATGCACATTGATTTAAAGTTTATATTTGAAAACTTTATGGCGTTCCACAAGTATTTGAGTGAAGAATTCAAAAGTAAGAAGCCGCAAGAAATTCCAGATGATGACAATTTGGGAAATTTCGGGGATTTAATGAGCACGGTTATATTCTCAAAGGAGAACAGAGACAAGTTACAGGATGTTCTAGTAGCACAGGTAAAGGAAGATCCAAAACTGGCTGATGGTGTGGAAGTCATTGAGTCACCAGAGTTTCTGAATCTGACTGATGAAGTCTTCAAGTTGCCTTTGTTTCGAGAATTAGTCAAAAACGTTGCGGATACTGGTATTGATGATGCGTACGAAAGCTATGCTATTTGGTTTGGTGCTACATACTGGGATCGATCCAACGGTGCTGATAGCCTCAAAGGCTTCAATCATTTCATCTTCCTCAGTGCCAGCGTATTACTTTGTAGCCAGAATTTTTTTATGAAATTGTTTTAAATTGTTTTTAACATAAAAAGTATAAAAATTCAATAAAATTCCATGAATTCTTTCTTTTATACCACTTGGCTATATACAGTATTAGTATATGTAGAAAAATTCGATCACGATCACACAAACAAACGAATGTTATTGGGGACGCAGTTGAAAATCAAATGTTTTTCCAGAGACAGCTGCACACATTTCCAAGGTTAGAGTCCGTGAAACACATCAAAAAAAGAAAACCATGAAAATGTAGACACAGAACAGTAGAAAACTTTCTCTCAAAATTCATTTGACGACAGTGGGCTCAATAGCATGGCAAACCACTGTAGTTAACCTTGAATAATTTTAATACAAAACACATTTCGACAAAAATGTACGAATTTCGTAATGAAGTTTATAATTGTATAAATTTTAGTATGTCCGAAACGGTATCAACATCTTGATAAGATAGTGTTTTATCGAACGTTTCATTCAAATCAACATCTTGGCATATATGGAATTGGTTTTAAAGTGATATCTGCACTACGAAACCTGCAAAGTTGTTTCGAAATTATTTTCAAAATTACTGTGTAATTGAGTAACAAATCTATTCGTGGTGCTGGTTAAGACTTCAAAAATTCAATTCATATGAAATCCCAAATGACAAACTCTCTTTCATGGATAAAAATGAATCGCTTCCTTATCATGAATATCTTATCTGCGTCCAGTCGCTGATAGTTTAGACCATATTTAAGGTGATTAGGATTGCCAAAATATTCATTTAACCCTTTAGTTATTTATTCAGTTGGCAGACGTTCACATTGGCAGGTGTTAGAGCTTCAAGATGAATTTGAGTTTTGGAATAATTTTTGGAATTCTTGTCACAACCGTGACGTGTCAGAGAAAAGTTGCAGAAGGTGAAATTTTATTATTAGAAAAACAGTAATAATTATTAGTGATTTTTGGTAGACTACAAATTCAAATGTGCAGCAGCAGATAATAAAGGGGATTTCCTTACTTTGTTCGATAAACTCAAGTTTATGACTGCTGATGTTCAACCGGAAATTTTTAAATACGACTCTGTAAGGAAAGTCATAGAGAGAACGATTGACATTATCAAGAGGTTAAGTGAATCATACAACGAACAAGCATATAAGGACCTTGAAAAGTATCTTTGTGACACGTTTCATATTGATATTAAGTTTCTTCTTGAAAACTTCATATCGTCCCAAACAGATTTGTATGAAGCATTCAAGAGCAAGAAGCCAGAGGAGATTCCTGATAAAGAAAATTTGGATAATTTTCAAAAAATGTTGAACACTCTTTTGGTCACAAAGGAGAAGAATGTAAAAATGACCAAAGTTCTTACAGAACAGTTTATAGCTGATCCAAAACTGGCAGAAGCTTTCGACCTGATAGAATCACCAGAATTTCGGAAATTTTTTGGATATTTCATGGAGTTGCCTCTTCCGGGGCAATTTGTGGATGAAATTCGTGATCTTGGCATTGACGCTATCTACGAAATGTATCCGTTTTGGTTTGCTACTACATATTGGGAGCGAACCAACGGTGCTGACAGCCTCAGAGGTGTTACTAATATCATCCTTCTCGGTGTCAGTATACTACTTTGTAGCCAGAAGTTTCTTATGAAATTATTTTGAATTGTTTTCAACATAAATATTAAATAAATTCAATAAACTTCTACCACTTACGAATTTATTTTCCGCAGTACCTAATAACCTTGGCTTAATATTGTGTGTACGTTATCGTGGAGATATCGTTTATCAGTTAACAGAAACCGAGGTTTATAAAATATAATTGTGTAGAATTTAGTACGTCTAAAGTGATATCGATATCTTGATGAGATAATACATAGATAAAGACTCCTAATGAATGTGTCAGTCGAATCGACGTCGCAGACAATATTGCCTAGGTGATACTAAAGTGATACTTGCACTGAGAAAACTTGTGAGTCGTTTTTAAAATTAATGAGTTAATTATGTTAATTTTTATAATAATTAACATGTTGCAGACTCTTTTCTGAATGAATTAAAATTACAAATCGCAATGAAATTGTCAATGTTATCTGGTTGTGTCACCGAGTTATCGCAAACTTTTACTTATCATTAAATTGAGTAACAAATCATTTCATGGTATCAATATCTGAATGATAAAATTCATTTTAAAATATCACTCGAATCCTTATCAACTCAAAATGAATTTCTTATTAATTTCCAGTCAGCTAACAAACTATTTTTCAAATTAAGCTACATAATAATCTTATCAATTTCCGAAATTTACCCAAAACGACAAAAATTCCGCAACTGTCCTTCCAATTGAAGCAAACAACACACAACGTTTATGACGGCTTTTAGCGATAACAATTGAATTCAAAATTAAAAAACCTCAAACGCAACAAATTTTAGGTAACACGTATGTTTGAAAGTAAAGTAAATACCCATTATGCGACTAAGAAACCCTACCGCAGCTAACAAAAGAGTTGATGACCTTGAAACAAGTCTTAGAACCATCGCTAGAAAACCTGCTTTCAATAAAAAACAAAATCGATACAGACAGACACACATAGCGGTCTTTTTGCGTCGTGGTTTAAGAATGACGAAGCAGCACGGAGTCACATATCGCCTCAAGATGAGGATGTCTGTGTCAAGTCCAACAGCAACCGAGGTAGCTGGAACAAATTGAATCAGAAGAGGATAAATTAAAACGTTGGCCAAACTGATGTGGATGACAAAAGATGCAATTGGCGGTGGGGTGTAGTGAGGTATTGGAGTTTAATTTTAAATAAATCCAGCCACGAGACGACACTTTAAGATGACACCAGACAAATTGGAGTCGACATCCACCTGTTGGGCGATTATTTCAACGCTAATTAGGGATTTTCTTGGATTTCGTTGTGAGCAATTTGTCAAGGAGATGAATTACTGCAATTCGTTATCCTTAAAATAATAGTGATTGTAATTTTTGAATTCGTTATGTTTCGAATTGTGACATTGAAATTGAATAAATTGAAAGAATCAATTCAAGGACATGACTTTCAGAAATACAGGCACGCAATCGTAAATCCTGAACGAATTAAACGACTTGACATGAATAAGGACAAATTGTGTCGTATATCATAAGTCAGAGACGAGAATTTCAAGGAACTGGCAAAAAGGATGTGCGCGAATATTTCATGAGCATGTAAATTAAGTGTGTCCTTTTGACTTTTATTCGTGTAAGTTTTGTGATTTATATGACACACAAGGATAACGTGACACAGAAGTCTAATGATGATGTCTTAGTCCTTGAGTCCATGAAGGAGTAGTAAATCATTCCTAAGTGGATGTTTCCATGGAGATTACATTACATCTGGACAATCACGACTTTCCACCAGTTGCTCAAAATTGATCCATTATTGAGTCGCTCTTATCTCTAATTAAAAAGATTTTGTCCCATGTAAACGTTCAACAAAATTAACGTCTTCAAGCTGTGCAAAGACTTCCAATTAATTGGGATCTTGTTTGGTGTGTTGGCAAGCCTGCAGCAAGTCTACTTTGCATTATCGTTGAGGTACCATTTTCCATCCAAAGGTAAATGGATCTTGATTGCTAGACAAGTCATACACGAAAGATAACTAAATGATTGATGGAGACAAACCCGGCAATTTTGCATTTTCTAGAGTAGATCCAGTTGAGTAAACAAACGACGGTGTTAATTAGCACTTAACCGTTTTCTGGGTGATTATGCAAATGCTACTAACGAGTTAATGACATTTGATCTCTCCCAGTTGACCCGAATTCTCACCTATTTAACTAATTAATATTTCTTATTAAAAATACATCATATCCTAGTAACAATCAGAAACTTATCCAAAACACATAAAGTAAAACTCTCTTGAAACTCTAGACAAACTTGGTTAAATTGAAAACTTGCCAAGAAAAACGTCCCTAAAAGGACTAAAATAAAATTCACTCAAGTAAAACTTTCTATTCCACACTGGGAAAGTCCTTGGAAAACAATCGAAGGAGGACGACTCAACCAAAAAGTTCGATTGCCCTAATCAATATCGAAGACTATCGATTATCCCTGTACATATACTACAAGTGATATTGGAGAGTTCCTTAAAGGGATTTCATTGAGTTAATCTGTCATTGAAAGATGTTTTATTGGACCCTTGAGACACTCCCAAACCATCCTGATTTGGGGTTACATTTCATCGGGATAAATGAGGATATTATGGGAATGTATGAGTCATTTATAAGACTTAATAATAATGTTGTCATATTTTTAAGATCCTTGTGTCACTAGCAATCACGACCACTTTCACTTTCATTTTCGTTTTCATTTTCATTTTGTCTGGATAATATCCCTTAAAACGTATTTGATTAATTAGACCAAATCCCAACTGGACAAGTCCTATTTATTTCAGTACATGAAACGATTTACATTCTCCAGACTTCGGGATAACTCCAGTATAATGGAAGAGTCCTTTCTGGGTTTAATATCCTTTTACTTGTGCAAGTGCAGAAGTTCAAGGGTAAATTAAATTCACCTGCAAAAAGTAATTAGTCGAGGATTAATTTACCTGAGCTGTAATTGTTATTCATAATCCTTGGTTGTATCCTGACCAGATGTGATACTCATGTAATTTATGAACTTGTGTTGTTGTTCATTTTCAATTCTATTGCACACTTTTGATAACTTTTAACTTTTAAAATAACTTTTATCACGTTGTTATCACTGTTAAAACACTTTTAATTTTATAACATGTTACTGATACTAAAACGCTCGCATAAAACTTGATAGCTGAAATGGGAGTCGAAATTTTCGGAATTCCAGGATAATGAGGTCTTCAAATTTGACTTTATGCTAATTTCCACGAGGTGTTATTGCCATCTAGTAAAATAACGAAGTTTTCTTAACGATAATGCTAACAACAGCAACATACCTTCTGAAGTCGGGTGTGAGGGTTTCGTTTTATTAAACAATTTCACAACGTTTCTTCTAAGGATACAATTTCAATTTTATTGTCGGAACCAAGATGCAGCGATCCAATACCCCAATACTTCCAAAGCTTCAATCATTGGGAAACCAAGGCTAGTCAGCTTGTCCACCTCAGGTTTAAGCGCTGGGATGCTCAGAACATCCTTCAAAATCTGCTTCATGTCAGCCGAGTTAAGATACTCCATTCCAAGCTGCGCATACGGATCCGCAGGGATGTGCTTGTATAGAATCTCCTGAGTTTTTCGATAGAATTCGGTCTGATACAGCTTTCTAGTAATGTCCAGGAAATCTGAACGAAGCTCTGAGTCTGGAGTTTTCGGAATTGCCATATTGTTAAACACAAGCATTGTAAATACGTTATTGTACGTGTGAGGGTCAACGAAAGCTTTTTCACACAAGAACTGTTTCAATTTTTGAAACTCTGATGATGAAGTTATTGCCCTAATATTTATATACAACAGATGCGCTATGCGACCCACCGAAGCTGAGGTTCTGTGAAACCGTAGCAACTCATCAAATGGTAATGTACTGAATTCCTCGAAAACTGCCTGCAGTCCCTTGTTATTTGGAGCGGGGCACCCAAATACAAAGTCTAGAAATGAAAAAGTTACTCTTACTTAAATAGTTAGGGGAGTACTATTAGGTACCTTTCTTCACAGTTGTTCTGCACCCCGAAGAAATTGCTAGCATTGCGAGGAAAACTACCAAACGCTCCATCTTCCATGTAGATTTCTGTACAACTATTGTGACTTCGTCGAATCGTAGAAACAAACATACATCATTCAACCACTAAGATACCGTGCAATCTGCTGTGATAATTTTAAGAGCATTGATAGAGTCACAGAGAATAAATGATAACAGGACTTTATTGCAATCCTCAATTTGGATTGATAAGGAATTAAAAGGAAAAGTTTGAAAGATTGAAAATTGACACTTGATTGAATGCTGTGATAATTTCCACGAGGTGATCTTTGCCAAATGATAACGAGAACGACGCAAAAACGTCCTCCATTGAAGACTTCTTTAATAAGACACGTTTAGTGTTATTAGTGAAAAAATTTGTGAACGTGAAGTGAAAGATCTTGCTGGAAAGCCGGTTTCATTACCAAGTACGTAATTGAATGAATGAAATCCTTATGTTCGTGAAGCAGAAAATGAATTTCATTCACCGGAGAATGGGATTCACTCTCTGAAAGATCAAACACAGAATGAACTTCTCTCCGCCTTCTGGAAATGAATTTCGTTCACCGGAGAATGGGATTCACTCAAGCGGGGAAAATTCATTTTCTACATGAAGATATAAATATCTACCAATTTTTATTTTTTGTCCTGGTTGAATAAATAATAGAGTTTCATTTAATTGAATAATAATTTTACACTGAATGATACAAACAATTTGCCAGCCTACAACTTGAATGCATTTGCAATGTTAGAATGCTAGTCAGGCGAAAATCAATAAGAAAGCCAAGTCGGAGCCCTATCAGTCCATAGTTTCCAGTCCCACTTGATATCTTTGCGAGTCCAACTTGAGACAGCCATATACGCAAAGAGTTCTATAGCCTCGTCCACTGGGACGTCAAGGTCCGTGAGTTTGTCCACCTCCGATTGGATAGATGGGGTGTTAAGAACTTCCCTCAAAAGTATCCTCATTTCAGCTGAGTCAAGGTACTCCATCCCGAGCTGCGCATAGGGATCCGACCTGATGTGCTTGTAAAGAACCTCCAGTGATTTTCGATACATCTCGCTCTGGTACAGGTTTCTTGTACAGTTCAAGAAATCTGCACGAAGCTCTGAATTTGGGATTTCTGGTACGTGAGTGCTAGCAATGAACATAACAATAGTCCAAAAGAAGTCCTGATACTGGGTAGAGTCAACGAAAGCCTTGTCACACAAGAATTGTTTCAAATCTTCGTATTCTGGTGATGCTAATATATCTTCATGATTCTCGTATAATAGTTTCCCTATGCGATAAATCGAAGATGAGCTGTTGAGAAAGGATAGCGACTCATTTTTTGGTATTTGCATGAATTCCTCGAAAACTGCCTGCAGACCCTCATTGTTTGGTGCGGGGCAACCAAAAACGAAATCTGGAATAAAATAAAATTACTTCCGATTTGAGTGTTAGAAAACTTTAGAATGAAACCTGTTGGCACGTTCGTAAAGCATCCTGCGCAAACGGTTAGAAGTGAAAGAAAGGCGACGAAACGCTCCATCTTCAATTAAGACGTCCGTATAACTATTTTGGCGCGACCAAGTAGCTACATTATATAGTGGAATATCATGCAACATCCTGTGATAGCGTCAAGAGCAATAGAAGATAACTGTTTCCATAGCCGGCAAATCACTTCAGGCAACGAGTTGTATTGGTGGAAAGATTAGAAGACGTTTGTGAAATTATCAATTTGCATTGATATTAAAACTCATCGTGGCAGCAAATCAGTAAGATACCATACAATATTTCGTGACAATTGCGAAGATATCTCCTCCCGTGGTCAACAAAACACTTGAGAAGTTTCTGGAATCCTCAATTTGGATTGATAAGAAATTAAAAATAATCAGTTTCCGATTGCATCCCCGAATCAATATTCGTTCTCGAACAATTCAACCCTCGTGGAGTCACCACGTAACACATGCGAAAGAGTTATGCCGGCTGTACAACTCGCCGAGAGTCTCTCGTCGACAGTCAGGCCGAGAAGGCTCTCGACGAGAGCATACATGTACACACTCGTTGTTTTTTGTTTGTTGTTGTTGTTTTCCTCTCGATTTCCTTTGACTCGGGCGCAAAATACCGACACGGAGTCGAGACCACCGAGACGAGAGTCGAGAGCGCGGGACGAGACGAGAACACCATGTACACACTCGCTCTCGGCCTGTCTCGGGGTGTCTCGGCGAGTGTGTACAGCCGGCATTACATGTAACCGGAAAAAGCTCGGAAGTCATGTAAACTGTACATGACACGGAACCACCCGCAAAAGGGAAAACTTCAGAATGAACAGGTACAGGTGTATCCAAAGCCTCCCCTTGTGTAATGGAGCATACATGAGTCGTGTAACCCTGCTGCCCTTGCATGAACGTGAACTGAATTTCAAATGAATGTGAAATAAAAATTCTGTTTAAATATAAAAAATTACATTTAATGATAAAATAAAAGTGCAACTTAATAATTCAATCAGTTCGATAAATTTAAAAAGGTTATCAATATGTCCTGGTTCTGTTCAAGGGTTGGTATCAAGTCAACCCTTCCCGCATTCGAGTCACGTACTGCAGTACTTTGGAAGACACTTGCGCGTCTCATGTCGTTTAGCAGATGTTCAACGGAATCTCATTTTTATGGACAATCAATTAGCTTGCAAGGAATAAATTTTGGAGAAGGATTCACATTTTAGTGACCCACATAGTCAGATGAATCTCGTTCCGTATCGTATCAAACATAAATCATAACATTATTCAAAGAGATATTGAAACGTGATTTATGCTGGAGCAAATTTGAAAAATCCGAATCTCTCAAACGCTCAGACATCATTCTGTCAACGTTCTCGTCTTTATCACGGAGCAATGATCTTTTGAACTTGGACTATTGATTACAAAACAGGCCATAAGACTTGTGGTGGCGGTTATTTTTTGTATTACAGGAAAAACTTTTCGTCGAAATTATTATCAACGTCGACACATAAATGTAGATAGACGTCGAACGTAGAACGTAAACAAGGCCAAGTAACATTTCCTACCCGATCGGAGTAGGTATAAGTCGATAGATCCGAGCGAGCACCTCTGGAATACAAATTAGGTTTACCTAAATAGTGAAAAAGTAAAAAAATAATTACCTGTTTATGCGTGGAATCGTATAAAAGGAAGTTGAACCTAAAACGCGTTTTCGAGTTGAGTTTGGACGGTTCCAGCGATGAGTCCAACGCTCACACGTTCAACACGAGATAAAAGTAAATAATTTGTTTAGTTATTAATGTAATTCACTAATAATTATTCAGAGTGATTTGGTGATTTGCATTTCCTATAATAGTTTCGGATTCGGCTTCCGGTCACATTGTATCGAAGTGTTATATAACGTTTTGGTTTTTGTTTGCTGTTTCAGTGATAACTGTGGCGACATGTGTTCTTTTATATTTCGGCAGTGCTTGGTCACAGACGACTTCAGTTTCTACAGAACGTCCAGAACATCTGTCCGACTTGAATCACAGACTTCCGGATTCAGTGCGACCGATCCATTATGACTTGTACATGAATCCACTGATGGGACAGAAATCGTTCAATGGGAATGTCAAGATCCTCATCAACGTGACAGGACCAGTATCAAGGATTGTCCTGCACTCGAAGAACTTGAATGTCCATGGGACGAAACTGGTCACGGCTGAGGGTAAAGTTCCGGTTACCATCAAAGCGTCGTATCCTTACGAGACTTTTGAATACTGGATAACTGAGCTGGAAGACGAGACACCTGCAGGATTGTATGAGATCAGCATGGAGTTCGGCTCTAGTCCATCTGATGACAACAAAGGTTTCTACCAGGTTTCCTACAAGCCTAAAGGAGCCAAAGATGAAAAGTGAGTTGGACACGATTCGGGGTGTTTCAGTTTAATCGATTCATCCACTTCCAGGTGGGTAGCATCCGCTAAATTCGAACCAACTTACGCTCGTGCGGCTTATCCTTGTTTCGACGAACCGGCTCTGAAGGCGACATACAGTATTAAGGTGCAGCACCCGAATAGTGAGGAATATCATGCTCTTTCCAACATGGATATTGAGGTGTTATAGCTGTAGCATATTGTTTAAGGGATTGTCCAATTAGTTCAATTTAGAAAGTTGCAGATTTCGGAAACTATTCCGTGACAACGTTCAAGAAAAGTGTCCCAATGAGCACGTACCTGGTGTGTTTTGTTGTTTCTGATTTCGGATATCGGAGCATTCAAATCGAGCCCAAGCAATTTGGACATTCCTTCGAGATGAGAGTTTATGCTGAGAAGAACGCTCTGAACAGAACCCAACTGGCATTGGAGATCGGCAAGAAGATCACTGAGTTCTTCACGGATTATTTCGGGATTCCGTACGCACTTCCAAAGTTAGGTGAGTTGCTCCGCGTTCAAGATCTGTGCTGCAAGTGATGGTATCTTCTCCTAAAGACATGATAGCTATCCCTGACTTCCAACCTAGTGCCTTGGAGACGTGGGGCCTCATCACGTACCGCGATCGGATTCTCTTCTACGACGAGAACGACGTTTCATTCCAAATGAAGGAGACAAGTGGGGCTGTGATTGCCCATGAGCTGGCTCATATGTGGTTTGGGAATTTGGGTGAGCACCCAAGGATCCACAAAACCTCGTCTCAATTCTTTACTCAATTTCAGTGACCATGTGCTGGTGGAGCGACATTTGGCTAAACGAGGCTTTCGCAAGCTTCATGCTATACAAGGGACTGAACCACGCATATCCGGAATGGAAAGTGGTAGGTAGCATTAGCCTCAAATGAGTAGCATCAAACATACAAGACTATCTTCTCTTCAGGATGACCTATTCATTGTCAATGAAGTGTACAATGCTCTGAAGTTCGACGCAAGTCCAGCTTCGCATCCAATCATTCAAGACGCCACTGATCCCGACAGCATCTTTGCACTCTTCGATAGTGTAACGTACCAGAAGGGATCATCTGTCCTTCGAATGCTGGAGAATGTTGTGGGACCGGATAACTTCCAGAGTGCTGTCACAAACTACCTCAAGAAGTATATGTTCGGGAACGCTGAAACTGATGATTTCGTAAGTGAGATCGCCAGAACTGTTCCTCACATTGAAGTCAAGTAAGAGATATCTCGAGTGTTAGACCAATCCTTAACGCCTCTCCGTCTACAGAGAACTAATGGCTACATGGACTCAACAAATGGGATATCCTGTGTTGAACGTCATGAAGTTCGAGGATGGAATGTACGTCTTGACCCAGAAGCGTTTCTTCTCGAACCCGGACAACGCGGCGCAGAAATATAACGACTCCGTGTTCGAGTAAGTTGTGAATGAACCTTCGAACCTTTCCTTTGACAGACCTTCATTCCAGCTACAAATGGATCATTCCAGTGACGTACTTCTCAAGTGAAGACTCTTCCTGCAAACTGGTCTGGATGGACAGAACCGACAACGAAGGTTTGTCTGTCGCTCTTTTCTCTTTCATCATCTGTAAGATGATCTTTCAGTGATCATCGACGTCCCAGGAGCTGAGTGGGTCAAGTTCAACAAAGACCACATCGGATTCTATCGCGTCAACTACCCTCGGGTCATGTGGATGAAGTTTGCTGATGTCATGATGCAGAATCGCTCGGTAACGAAAATCGACTGCCCCAAGATTGATCCGAACTTTCTTCCGTTTCCCTCAGAAATTCTCTACTCTTGACAGAAGTAGCTTCTTTGGAGACGCCTTCTCGCTGGCTGACTCATCCCAGTTGGCGTATGATATCCCCCTGGAGTTGTCCAAGTCTTTGGAGAACGAGACAGACCAGGTGATATGGTTCCTTGGTGGAAACGAGCTTGGGAAGATCATGCATCTGCTTGATGGTGAAGAAATGGTGGCGTTCAAGAAATTCGGAGCGAAGATTGTCAAGATGGCCTACGAGAAAGTGGGCTGGAAGGTGTACATTGACGACTACGAAGCGTAGGTTTCCTCAAATTCATTTCTTTGAAAAGCTATTCTATCCAATTCCTCAGCAATTACCAGTACGCGATTTTGAGATTCGCCTGTCGAATGGAGTTGGAGGACTGTGTGTCACGAGCCAACCAGGAGTTCTCGGCATGGATGGAGAATCCAGCAATGAAACCAAATCCGAATCTGAGGAGCATCATTTTCGAGACCAGTCTGAAGAGCGTCAACGATACCGAAGTGTGGAACAAAGTCTGGGAGCGGTATGTAAATGAGGAGGAACCACATCTGCGTCGGACATACTTGCATGCTCTAGGAGCTACCAAGACGGACAGTCTGCTTCAAGAGTGAGTTCTAGATCACACCAGGTCCCGAATGATTGTGAGTCAAATTTTCAGGTACTTGAGACGCGCTGAGAACGAGACAAACGTTCGTCGTCATGACTATTTCGACGTTGTTCGGGAAATCTCCAGCTCCGATCCAGACTTGGCCTGGCAGTACGTTCGGGAGAACTGGAAGCAAATCGTCGACCGTTTCGGACTCAGTGACCCAGAACTGGCTAATCTAATCCCAATCATTTCAAATCGATTTTGCACCGAAGATAAATTGTCCGAACTGGAACAATTCATCCAACAGTATCCTGATGCAGGTAGTGGTGTCTTGGCTAGACAGAAGGCCGTCCAACAGGTAAGGAGCAACATCAAGTGGCGCGAGAACAACATGGACTCCATTTCTGATTGGCTACGACGGAACGAGTTCCTATAACTTTCCCTAGATTCTATTGACGATGCGTTTGTTGTGTAAAAATTAAAGATTTCCATGTGATTTCATTATCTTTTCATTTGCTACAAGAATTTGTTTGAACTTAGTATGGGTTCCGAGGAGTCATCTCAAGAAACTTGTAGATTATCGCGATTTGATGGGGTTTAAGTCATCGGAAGTTTGTGAAATCTTCATGATTTGATTGGAAACCCTTCATCATCCAAAATCCCGTACAGATTGAAACATTAAATCAAATTTTTTTTGGAGTACTCTACCACAAAACACCGGACATCTGTGATTCTTAACGAGTTGTGCAATGACTCCCTTTCACCCTTTGTTACTAACAAATATTTCTGTGAATCCGAGCAGGTTTCCAAGGTGGAATCTCAAGAAATTTGTAGATTATCGCGATTTGGTAGGGTTTAAGTCGTCGAAAGTTTGTGAAATCCTCATGATTTGATTGGAAACCCTTCATCATCCAAAATCCCGTACAGATTGAAACATTAAATCAAATTTTTTTTGGAGTACTCTACCACAAAACACCGGACATCTGTGATTCTTAACGAATTATGCAACGACTTCCTTTCACCCTTTGTTACTAACAAATATTTCTGTGAATCCGAGCAGATTTCCAAGGTGGAATCTCAAGAATCTTGTAGATTATCGCGATTTGGGGGGATTTCGATGAGAAAGCTTATGAAATCTTCATGATTTGATTGTAAACCCTTTGTCGTCCAAAATCCCGTACAGATTGATACAATACAATACAACGAGTTATGCAATCCTTTCACATTTTGTTATTAACAAATATTTTTATAAATCCGAACTGGTTTCCGAGGTGTTAGCTCAAGAAGTCGCATAATTTCTTATATATGAACTGGTTTTGATCGAATTTTTAATAAAACAAAACACTTTGTGATATCAAATTACGCCGCTTTTTAATATGAGGCGCTCAACGATGATTCTCGCGAGAGTAGATGACCGACGCTCTTACCCCTAATAATTCCCCTACGCTACGCACTGAGCTCATCTCTGGGGTGCATGCTCACATAATTGGTGTTGCCAAATATGGTTTTTGCATAATTCAACAGGTTCGAATTATCAAAAATAAATCAAAACGCCGCATAATTCAATAAACAAAATGAATTTTTTGTGGACTTGTCTAATCTGACACGACTTGAATTTCTCCAAATCTCCACAAAAAAAAAAAAAAACAGAAACGCTTCAAACAGGTCAAATCGTTCATAATTAATTTCTCATTTTCCCATTTCGCCTGGTTAAGGCCACGCAGAACCTATTGTATGCATCGTGAGCTATTAATAACCGACATGACATGAGCGGAAAAAATTTCAAATTTTCTGTATAAAAGCAAAATTAAATCATTAACAAAAAAAAAGAACCTGGAAAAAATTTGGAGAAACTTTAAGCTTAATTTAATTCTGAAAAGTCGCTCTGGTCGCTGGCACCAAGATAGTCGTCCACCAGCAGATCGTACTTGCGCAGCTTAGGAAGCTAAGGTCCAAGTTCGAGAATTCACTGATGATTTGCATATAAATCACCTGAATAGCCAACCATTTTTATTAGGTTACTATGAAGATATGATGAAGATACAGCATATACAGAATTTTCCAAGCTCTCGTTGTCTTCTAACTGGACACAAGCTTATGATTTGAAAACAAAAAAAATTTACCGAATCTCATTCTGTGGTGGACCGTTGCCGGACAAAAATCTGTAGAACAATTTTCGCTTCTACAGAGAAAAAATGTTAATGTTGCTCTATTTTTTTTTTCTACAATTTTTTTCTAGTTGTGTCGTTTTTCATGTTAACCTAAAGACTAGGTCACTGTGCCTAAGCACAATTCGCTTGTTAGCCTGAAAATATAAAAGACCTGTCACGGTTTTAACGGATTTCAATACTAAAAATTCTTTCGAAGTGGATACTGGTACTGGACGTAGATCATCGTCGTCCGTGGTTTTATTAGAAGTGAGTGATAGAGGAGAGTGTTCATTGTTGGTCATGGTGTCATGTCTTTCTAGTGATTCCTTTGAGGATATTCGTGTTAACGCTTGTGCTGGCGACGTGTGCCGTGGAGGCGAAGAAGCGGATTCACTTGGAGTACGGGGCAAAGATTCCGGATGAAATCCGTCCAGTCAACTATGATTTGACTTTGTTCGTTGATGGAGCAAAGAAGTCTCATTCTGGGAAAGTGAAGGTTACATTCAACCTGGCAGGTCCTTTGTCATACATTCCGATCCATACGCGAGACTTGACGATCACTGGAGTGCAGTTGACACAATGGCCGGATCATGAGAGGATCATCAACAATGGAACGTACTACGTGAGGAAACACGAGCTGCTGGTGTTCAAGTACGCGGATGTCCTGCCAATTGGACGTTACGACTTGACACTGACGTTCGTCTCGTCGTTCTCGGAGAGTCTAGCTGGTCTCCACAAGAGTTCCTACTACGACCCCAAAACAGATGCTAGAAAGTAGAGTAATATCATGGACTAGGTGGTCATGGAATTTAATTGGTTTCTTTCATAGATGGTTCGCTGTGTCCAACTTCTGGCCAAGCTACACTCGACGTGTCTTCCCTTGCTTCGACGAACTACACTTGCTGGCGACGTTTGATGTAACCCTTCAACACGAGACGAAATCTGGGTACAAGGCGTTGTCCAACGGTGACGTTGAGGTGTGTATCACATGTTTCGGTATATCACCACATCATGAATTCATTCGCTTCTAGGAAGTGACCGTCAACAGCGAAGTAACGACTACATCCTTCGAGAGGACGAAACAGATGAGTCCTAACATGCTTTCGATCTTTGTATCTGACATGATTTACACGCCAGTTGTGGCCCGCATTGACGACGACACCTTCGAGATCAGGCTGTACACTCAGCGCTCTCAGGCATCAAACCTAGACTACGCTACAGACGCTCTCAAATTGATATACGAACACTTAGGGGATTACTTCGAGGCTCCATTCCCGATGTCAAAGCTTGGTAAGTCCATCACCTCTGGTTTGACATTGAGCAGATCGTCACTCTTCCACATTTCCAGATGTTGTCGCAGTGCCTGGATTCCGACCGAACCGTGGAGCAAGTGCCGGGCTCATTTTCCTCCGTGACACAGATGTGGTCTTCAACTCAGCCTTGGATAGCGTCCACGATCTCCAGAGAATCTCGAAGGCTATGGCTAACAAAGTGACTCACTTGTTCTTTGACACACCAGTCAAGTTCACCAACTGGTCAGACATTTGGCTAACAGATTCTCTTGGGGCATTCATGGAGCACAGAATCCTGGAAGACATCTACATCAGCGCGGATTACGTTGGTTCCTTGAATGTTGTAGATTTTGGTTTGACTCAAAATGTTTCATCTGCAGGAGAACCAAATCATCCCAGAAAAACAAATCCCTGGTCTTGAGGTGGATGCCAGTCCAGCATCTCGTCCGATTGTTATGCCAGTGGACACCTTGGACGACGTGTACGCTCTGCAAGACGACGCTGTGTGGAAGAAGGGTGCTTCTCTGTTGTACATGTTGGAGTACGTGGTTGGCCGGGAGGTATTCCGCAGTGCGATTGTTAACTTTTTGACCAAAAGCTCCAAGAAGACTCAGGCCACTGTCGACGACTTCTTCTTGGAAGTCACTAAGGCTGGTGCCCACTTTGATGTCGCGTAAGTCTTCCTCCTGTTTGTCTCACAGTTAAGTCTGACTTCAATTCTGTTGCAGAGGAACCATGTTCACTTGGATCCGTCAAATGGGATATCCTGTCATCACACCAGTGACCCTTGACTCGAAGATTTTCCAGATCACCCAGAGCCGATTCCTGCTGAACACGCACTATAACACGACCAGGTTCACTGACTCCGTCTACAAGTATGACTCAAGCTCGACGTCTCATTCATTTCTGGTTCTCATGATTCCACATTTTTCAGATACAAATGGAACGTTCCGACGACATACTTCCCAAGCCACAACATCGAAATCTTCAGAAGCGCGGCACGAGATCTTGAAGTCGAATCAAGGATGGGTTCCTCCAAGAAACTCTACATGGACACGTTCTCTCTGGACAAAAACATCCCACAGTGTTAGTAGAAACTTTGTGAATGCAGAATTTATCTCCTCAATGATATCCTTGCAGTCACACTAAACCTCCCCACCGAAGTCGGATGGGTCAAGTTCAACCGCGAAGGAACTGGATTCTACCGTGTGAACTACCCTCATGCCATGTGGGATACTTTCGCTGCTGTGTTGGACAAGAACTATGCTGTAAGTTAATAAAGTCGATATCTCCTCTTGCTGCCACTCACACCACCTCCAGCTCTTTTCAGAAGCAGACCGAGCTAACCTCATCTCAGACGCGTTCGCTCTAGCTGAAGCCGGACAAGTACCCTATGAGATCCCATTCGAACTGGTCAAGTACGTGGAAGACGATCAGTCCTCTATTGTTTGGGATACAGTCACGAAGGCGTTTGCACGGATCATTAGACTCATGAAGTACCAGGACTCGATGCACGTCATCAGATTCACCCAGTCCTTGGTTGATGGTATCTTCAACACGAAGTACTTCCAGGATAAAGGGCCCATGATACAACAGTAAGTCGAGGAAAGTAGTGAGATCGGTACCTTCATGAATTCTCCTTTCCAGACTCCGTAAGGCACAAATCGCACGATTCGCTTGCATGAACCTGAACAAGATCTGTCTCGAAGAGGTGAAAGACAGATTCCTGGATTGGTACGAAGACAAAGAGCACTTGCCACCGTCGCATCTGAGGGAGTTCATTTACTACAATGGATTGAGGATGGAAGGAGACGAGAAGGTCTGGAAGACAGTGTGGGACAGATTTGTGAAGTGCAACGATCCCAATGAGCGGCAAAGGCTACTCAACGCTTTGGCCAGTACAACCAACACTGACCGTCTGAAGAAGTAAGACCACAAACCTTCTTGATTTGATTTGCTCACAAAAGATTTCTCTAGAATGATGACACTGGCTGAGTACGAGAACTACGTTCCGAAACAGGATTTCCTCCCATTCTTAGCATCAATTTCCGAAGCAAATCCTCACATCGTTTGGGGCTATCTGAAAAAGAACTGGTCCAAACTGGTTAACAGATTCGGTATCGATGACATCACATTAGGCAAACTACTCCTGCGAGTCACTAGTTACTTCGCCAATGAAGAACTCCTTGGAAACATCAAGAAATTCTACAGAGTATATCCTGATGCCGGACCAACAGCTCTTCTCCGAGAGCAGGCTATAGAAAATGTCAAAAACAACATCAGATGGGCAGAGCAGAGTCCACCGAAAATTGTCGAATGGCTCAAAGCGACTGAGGAGGAGAATCCTGATCAGGAAACTGAACCAGCTTTGTAGATGTCCTTTTAAGTTTCGTTTGTAGATTATTTATTTAAATTATTTTTACAAATCTGCTTTTTATTTGGTTATTTGTAAGAAAAATTGTTAGATATTTATGACGTTATGTAGAAAATGAATTTTCCCCGCTTGAGGGAATCACATTCTCCGGTGGATGAAATTCGTTTCCAGGAAGCGGAGAGAAATTCATTCGTTGTTCGATCTTCATTAAGTGAATTTTCCCCGCTTGAGGGAATCCCATTCCCCGATCAAATTCATTCGTTGTTCGATCTACATTCAATGAATTTTCCCCGCTTTTAGAGAGTGAACGCCATTCTCCGGTGAATGAAATTCATTTTCGTTTTTTATATATTAAAGACTCCTCTCGTCAAGATTCCCGGGAACCAAACAAACTTTCATCTCCTGTAAACATGTTAGTCCCTTACCACGACAACATCACACACAGGATCTTAATTATATTCACTGTTGAAAGGATGATGTGTCACAGGGTAAGTAAAGTGAAGCTAACTTCATTAAAATGAACATTCAAGAGACACAGTGAATAGAAACCAATTATTGAAAGACACTGTCATGTGTTGGCCCCCAAATTGTTGGGTATCCTTGAATCCTTGAAGGATGTGCAGATGATTCTCTTAACTAAATTGGAATAAATTTTCATAGGTTTGTGTATCCTGTGGATAATGAAGATAACTAATCCTTAATGTTCAGTTGATTCGTTATTCATGCACTTTCATGTAAATAATTGCATTGGAATCTGGAATGCATCCTTAATGCAATTATCATCAAGAAGTTCTTGTTAATTGAGTTAAGGGTTATTCCACAGTTTAAGAAAATAAATCATTCTCAATGACTAGATATCTGACAATAAAGTTTTGGAAAAAATCAACAAAACCTTTTGGCAATTTTCCAATTTTCATCAAAGTAAACAAGCTTCCGGGTCCGGTATTAAGCAAACATGTTTTTCAGTTTTCATATTCAACCCTTTTTCATTTGAAAACATTTCAAAATGTTTCGTTGTTTCAGAAATCTAACAAAACTCAAGGTGATATGGGGCGAACTAATTCAATTTTCTTGTCGTTTGTAAATGAACCCCAGCTAATAGTTTGATGGAAATGTATTTAACATGTTCCACCTTGTTCAGTCGTATTATTTATTACAGAAAAACCTACAGCAAAGAAGGGTTCATCCCGTCTGCTAGTGATGTAGCCACCGGCTGTGCTTCCAGATTTATCACAAAATCCAGAAATACCGTCTCACTGAAATGAGCAATTAAAGATGTTAATGTGACACGTGTACATGAATCCATCCTCGAAGTGAATCCGAAGGTGTACATGATGCACTCCATGGCACTCATCACCAAAACAAATCATTTGTAATGCAAGAAAATGCATTTATCCGAGTGCAGGCAATTAATCAAAACACAAAGATTGTTTATTGCATTTCACAATCCTTTAAAACCGCATCATGCTATCCGGCAATCCGGCAACTATGAAATTTATGATGAATTTAAGGAATTTTAACGAAATACTTTCACCCGGCCAGAAAATTTACATTAAACAGGGAACTGGGAACTGGGAACAGAGTACTGGCAAAGAATAGCGTTACCCACAAAAACCCAAAAGGAAACATTCGTGGATTTTTATTCAACTGAAACTTGGCAATGATCCCAGGGATAAGTTTATAAAACCGGGTAGGATGTAAACAACCCGGTTTCTTATTTGATTTTTCCTCTTTGCAATTTACAAAAGTTAAACAGACTCCGGTATTTGAACAGAAATAGACCAGAATTTAACCATTCCAAAGTCGCTTCTAGTGTTTGGTAGCGAAGCTTGGAAAATGAAATTTTCAGGTTATTTTCCGGAATCGGGTTATTTTGACTTCTACACTCTGGGTAGTTTTGATTTATGAACGGAGGAATTATTTCAGCGTCTCAAGAAACACTTTTGACAACTTGCTAATGTGCTTGGATTTAGCGGCTTGTCCGAGTTTATTTCTTATTCTGAGTTTTAGCAGAAACATCGTTTATCAAAATCCGGGATAACCCGTTCACAAAACTATCACAGACAGACATTTAAATTTAAACGCATCACTTCGTATTCATCGGAATAAAAATTTTAATAGATTTCAAATTCTAATAAATGAACTGGATTAATAAGTAAAGAATTCCAATAAATCCAACTGGAACAATCCCTATAACCGGGAAATGTTCCCTCAAATTGCTGGAGTGCGATAAATCACAAATTTTTGGAATACAAAATGAGATACAGATGTCGTTAATTACTGGAAGTTTTGAGTTAATGAAATTTTGTTTTGATATCTTGTGATAAACACTCGGAATAGGGAAGCAATTAAAATCAAATTTATGAACGAGTGGATAAGATATACATATCTCAATGGAAATCTTCAGAAAATACAATTTGGAAACGATTACAAGCTATCCACGGTGTTATCATGTTATATGACAATCATTGTTATCGGTTACTGGCCGCGGAATTTCCGAATTTCACCAAATTCACGAGTTCCTCTTATCAAATGATAAGTTGGTGCTATCGGAGCATGCTACACTCGTGACTTGAGTGGTTTATCTAATTAAGTTGGATTTTGGTAAACAAGATGTTTAATAACTTCCTGTGAACATCCCCAGATATCAAATTGACGAATTTCTTTTATCACATGATAACATTTCATTATCAAAATTTGTTTACTTTATCTCTTAAGTTTGGTTAAAGAAGATAACCAAATTCAAGGAGCTTCTCAGGACGACACCAGATTCTTAATGTTATCGAATCTTATAAGGACTGAGTCCACTCATGTTCCACTTGTGATTAAAGTGCTTAACCCATTTTAGACCATTTGCTCCTAGTTACAAGTTCAGATAAGAACATTCTGATCTGAGCGCGATCAGTTTGAGGATCGTTGACACAATTGGTTGTACCCATATTCCACTTTAGATATAAGTGGTTTATCCAAATCAAATGATTAGCACTTCATTTCAATCTTCTTTAATATATGAAATCCTAATGGTCGAATATCATTCATCGGAGAATTGGATTTACTCTCTGAAAGCGGGGAAATTCATCTTTTGTAGATCAAACACAGAATGAATTTCTCTCCTGGAAATGAATTTCTTTCACCGGAGAATGGGATTCACTCAAGCGGGGAAAATTCATTTTCTACACGACGTCATAAATATCTATCAATTTTCATTTTATTCTAGTATGAAATAAACAAGATATCGAAATTTAAAAGTGTTTCCGATTTGATGAGTGGATGATTCCCATTTGAGGATCATCACCACAAGAAACAAGAATCAAAAAGATTAACGTCGTGTTAAAGACATAATCAATCCGAAGTTCGTAACCTCATAAAACAACTGTTTACCCCATCAAACAACTGAATATCCTCTTAAGCACCACAAACAAGAGCCAATTAAAACCACAATTTGCCATATGAGCCATACCACATGTGCTATGCCATAAAGTTCACCTGAAGCTTGACAAGTTAAAGTAAATTTTATGCAATTTCGTGCTTGATATGCTAATTAATATGCAATCTGGCATTTGGCTACGTTTGCGTCATAATTAACGAAAATTACCGGAGAGACTTCATGGAGAAGTCGTTAATGGAAATCAAATGAACGTTTTGTGGTTATACAGGCAGGTGCACGATGGATTTGTCTTTGAAGATCATTGAAGAAAGAGGTTTTATGATGTGGTTATGACATGATAACACTTGATCTGTAAGTTGTTAAGAAGGAAATCAGCGTTTTCGTGACACTTGATTTGTATGTAAATTACAAGCAAAGATAGATCTTCAAAGAAATTGATCACTGATAGCAACTATGTGTGTCTGCATAACATTACGAGAGGATTTGCAAAACGGATTTCACATTCTGTCTGAGGGCATTCGAATCCCTATTGTTACCATCTCCAGTTGTATTTGTCGAAGAGCTCAGATATCCCCAAATGAGGTGAATCAGAATTCATGAGATGCTCGAGCTCTCCACTTCAAGTGGTGTACAAATAAAGGCATGTTTGCCAGCAAAATATCAAATCAAGCAGACAACATTCGAGGAGTTCCAGCTATTAAAGAGGTAACTTTAACAAAGTGGCTTTGGCATTTCAAAAGGAAAAGGTTTATGGTAGGAAATTGTCTGGAGCAGACAGTGGCTAAAATTCAATGAGCTGAATTAAGGCAAGAATTATACGAAAATTTGAATTAGGGATGTGATCCACCTGAATCCACGTGAATTGCCTAGTCAGCAGTACCTTGTAGAAGGGTATAAATCAAAAGTGTCAATTAGGGAAGGTTCTGCCATAACGTCTAGTCGTGAAGTTTATCAGTGTCATGAGTGTTGATATTAATAAGTAATTAGCAGGAGTTAATTGAATCAGGGATCATAAACAACTTTGACTAATGGCACAAAATGTGCCTCTCAAAAGTTACACTTGAATGATTCAAAGCGACACGAAGCACTTTTACCGGATTTACTTCCGTCTCAAAGTTAAGGGATGCTATCCATTCCTTGAATTTCACATCAAAATGGTATCAAAACTGACGAAGCGTTTAATATGACGATAAGTTTTTTTGGCAGTAAAACCTTGTGATTTTGTGTCACGTTTGAACATTGAATGTGATGCGACAAGTGATCCCTCAGAAAAATTTCATCCCTTAAACGAAAGAGAAATCCCTTGAAGTTTCCGCTTGGCTAATATAAATGGAAACACCAAAACTGTTAGTTTTTTTAGGGGAGAAATCCCCATTTCAAGGACATTTCACACTTTCAACTTATTGGGTAATAGCTACATGCTACAAAGCTGCTAGAAATTGAAAAGAATTACATTTTCGATAAAAGGATATTTTCGATGTCCTTAATTAGTTTTGGTTCAAATAGATTTATGGATTCTAATTTGTAAGGAAGCAACAGTTGTTACTTGCACAACTGCAGTAATCAGGAAAAACGTGATTTACAAAACGAAATGATTTGAAGCACGTTCGTCCTTTCTGATTGAAAATATTTCCATATCCTTGAAAATAAGCGCAATTTGCAATTTTCCATTGAATAGGAGAAAATTTAATATTGATCACACCAAGAAAGTCGTGAAATCAAAAATGCATTTGAAGCAAGTGTTGCATTCAATTTGCCAGACAGTATTTGGGAAAAAAGGGAAGTAGGAATTCAATATTTATTGAATCATATTGAAGAAGAAGGACGAAAGGATGTTTCCTTTGAATCCTTGTGAATGAGCAAACGTGCCATCATGTTTTGCAAGTAAGTATTCATGCATTGTACTGAGGAGACACCAACTGTTGAACAATAAAAAGGATATTTTTTTGATGGGAAAACTTTTTCCATTTTCAGTTTCTCATAACGAAGCCAACATTTCTGATGGAGTCCTTTTTAGCTTGGAATGTCTCACTGAATTGTTCCCAATCATGTCTTCATTTTGATATGAGAATCCTTAAGGGAACATTGTTACTTCTCTCAAAAACTTATTGAGCTAATTGTGACAATGTTTCCAGGCCTGGAAATTGTGGAAAATTTTATATAAGAACATGCCCTCAAGTGTCAATTTTTCTTCGGTAACATTCCTTAAGAAACATTTTTCAAAAACTCCAAAGGACTCCCAGAGGCAAATAACCGATAGAAGAAAAATTTATTTATACATTAAATGGGATAAATCTGGTGTGTTGGACAGTACACAAGAAAATGGAAAAAAGGATGAAAAGGATGTTGGGAAAGTGGGAAACAAAACTTTGGCCGATTTGTGGGTTTACCATGAAAATGTCGGCACTTTTCTTTGGATTGGGGCTTTTCTCTTCATCTGTTTTTCTTCCTTTTTTTAAGGATAAGAAAAGAAAAACAGGAAGAATTTTTATTGATGTGATTTCGGGTCCATTATGGAAAAGCCTTTCGGGATTTTCTAGATATTTTTTCTTCCCTTTTTCAAGGACTTAAGGATAAATTTCCTTAAATATTTTATTTGAAACAGTTAAACGTATTAGACCCGAGTCTGAAAACGGTTTATACCTTCAATAAAAATTCATGTTTTCCGGGGATTTCCTGTTTATATAAGGCACATATGTACTTGGAGTAGATTATGGTTGAGAATTGTGTCACAAATTTGCCGAAATGACCAGATTTCTGATGACTCAAGTTCGGATTTGGAGGAGATAAAAATTTCAAATTGAAATAAAATCAATTTCAAATAGTAGATTTAAGTATTTCAAAGAGTTATCAGTTAATTTCAAAAAAATTAATTTATGAACCGTCTTAGCTCTAATGAGTTCTGATCAACTCGTGCGAAGAAACAAACGCCTGGTTTGCCATGCGATTGGTTACACTGGCAGCGAAGAAAACGTCAGAACAAATTTTGCTTTCAAACCGGTTTGACTTTTGTCGTACTCGTCAGAACAAATTTTCGTACCAATTCGCGGGAATAGTAACCCTAGCCTTACGTGACACTCTCATGTGCATCCCCTGGTGCATTCTGAAGATGAAGAATTCATTAGCCTCATTGTGTACACCAATTACCATTATTGACTACCAATGATTGTGTGATTGATTGCCCAGGAAGTGGTTCAACCCTCGTAACAAGTTCTGACGCTGATTTGAACAATTGTTCACACCTCGTCTAGGGAAACAACTCTGGTGTCCAAAATCCCAGAAATGCATCCATTACAATTGAATTGTAATCCCTAATGGAAAAAGGACGTTCCCTAGAACGCCTCGGAGAAAATGTCGCCTGAAGGAATATTTCCTCTTAAGCAAATGCAAAAATTTCAATTTTAATTAATTGAAATCGCGTCTTTGTTCACAAGGATTTAACATACAATATAATAAAATCGAATAAAAAACGGACAAATCGGGAAAAATTCAAATTGATAAGTCACAAGAAGCAAAACACTTAAAGGACGCACCGAAATAAAAATAAGAAAAGAAAGGAAGGACGTCCCAAAAAAAAGAACTGACTTAAGTAATGGCTCCATCCTGGGGAACGCAAATTCCATTAGGATAATCCTGTTCGAATAAGAATATCCTTTTAAAATTAAATTTACACTCACACCATTTGATTTAAGTGCTATTCATTGGCTCGCGCAATTAGAATTCCAGACATGTTTATTGGGGGAACAGGAAATGCTCCCGAGGGAGCACTTATCGGAAGTCGATAAGGATAGGCTGTAGAGGGTAATCAATATGCAGCAATTTTTCATGGCATACCCTTAGAGGAATTCACAGGAAGATCCTCTGGTACAAAGGCCTACAACACTTTATGAGTCGGGAAATTTGTAGGGATATCCTTGGCGATATTGGTTTGATAGAAAGACAGAACCATCAAAATCAAGAAAATCTCATACACATCCTGGTGCAGGGATAACTTTGGTCCATTAGCACATGGACGTGGTTGCACAAGAGTTAAGCAACAAAATGTACAGATCATGTCCTTGCGGAAGTATAAAGGACTAAATCACAATCCACTCTTAAACTTGAAGCAACAGAGATAGAGTGGAGAAAGTTTTGAATCAAAAAAAATTTTCCCGGAGTTATCCTGGAAAATAGAAAAATCCAAAATACACATGGACATGGACCACATCCTTCATTGTCGTTAGAAAAATCCCTTTAAGCTGTAGAATAAAAATTACACCGACATTTTCCTTTTTTCCTTTCCAGCATTCACTGCGAAAAACGTCAAAAAGCTCAATAGCACGAACAAAAATTCAATCGAATTGGAAAAATTCCGGGTTCGGGTAAAATCCATCTCACGTACGAGTCATAACTTTGAACAATAGGGAAACTTTGTCTTCAAGTTCATCTTGGCAAAGGAGTACAGGATCCCACAACGGGAGAAAAACAACAAAATTAATAGACAACTCGAAAAGGCACTATTTGTCAGGATATTTCAGGATATTTTTGGTCTCAGACGGAGTCAATAACAGGAAGCAGACGTTACAGCCCGTAGTACAACTTAAATTGCCTGTCGAGTAGCTTCACAAAATCCTTTCAGAGATCCTGTGAAGCCCACATTTGCAGTTTAGGAATTTTATATTCCTGTGAGACGTACCGCCATTCCAGGACACTGGGTAATGGAAATGGAGACATCCAAAAAATGTAATAGACTGTTGTTGGATATCCTTTAGACATATTTTTTAATTTCGTCCTGATTTTACGTTATACATTTACTTCCATCAACCCCCATTTGAGTGACATAATATACTCCGCAGGACATTCTTCGATGTCCTTTTAATGCACTTCGACGTCACTTTGTGTAGATTTTTTTGTTGCCGAACATCTTCCCTTTATTAATATATAAAAATACTTGGAATTCCTTTTTATATTACCTAATGCAGGCTACCCCTATTTCATGTGTCGCATGAGTTGGTTTTTTCATTTATTTTAAGGATACACGACCCTTCCGTGTTGAACGTCTCGTATGAAAGGGACATTTTGCTAAAAAAGTGTCCTTGCAATTTACGTACCACAAACTTGAAGTGCCCTGTCACATCCGTTGAGGGACACAATTTAGAACGTAGTTCAGGTAAAAGGACTCAGTGACAAGTGACAGGGTTGCTTTGCTCTCCATTCAGGTGAGATGGTCCATAGGATCGGAATGTTTCTTAAAGAGTCATTTAAGGGATTCTCAATGAAGATGAACCAAGGAATTGAAATGTTCAGTAGAATTCGATTGACAGCTCCTTGAAGCATAATTGAAAGGTTTCTCTCATATTTTGTTCAGATAGTCCACAGGATCAATACGTTCCTGAAGGTTCCATCAAATGAGAGCTCTCTGACATTTTGCATTGGATTCATGTAAGATGATTCACAGGATCAACACGTTCCCCAGACGACCATTCAGAGGTCTGAAATATAGGGTCTAAAACCTAGGACCCTAGGGTCGAAAATAATCCTTAGGGACTCTTTTGAAGGACTCTCTGTTGTTCTGGAGTCTATACGTTCCAACCATTTTGCACTTGTTCCAATTAAGGTGCTCCCAGGATCAACATGTTCCTCAAATGCCCGTTCCTCTTATATTGTGCACCCCATCCGGATAAGATCCTTAAAATGCAAAGGATAAAAATGTTCCTTAAAGCATCATTAATTCGAATCCCCTAATAGAGTTTAAATAAAACATAGGACCCACAAACGCCATAAAAATCAGGTATTCATGAAAGTAAATGAAATTTAATGTGATGTCGTCTAATAAATCCGTGTCAGTGTCCTGCTGCAAGGAGCAGAAGAAAAAATATAAACTTATAGCAAGTATCCTTTCGTAGTAAACGCAGTAGATAAAATTTGTTATCACCCTATGAAAGTATAATGTAGAACAACCTAATTGAATCATCCGCTACCTTTCGTGGACAACCACCACCATCACCGTCACAATATTGGTTCATGAATGAGCTAAAACAAGTCTGGAAGTTTTTCAAAAATTACTTTTACTACAAAATGCAATTTATAATCACTTTACATGGTTCCACAATCCTGAATGTGACTTCACCCGCGGAATTGAATTTACGATCCCTTTAAGATGGGGATCCTTGCTGGTATCCTTGGTGGTATCCTTGTCTTGGGAGCATTGTCACCCAGTCAGAGGTGTTGTGTCGTCTACGTGTTAGAGCAATTTGCATAAAATCTTAAATGTTATTAAAGTGAATCTTATCTACCTGAGTTCATGGCACAGTCAATGTCTGTTCTTCTTATAAGATTATTACAACTACTATATACACTATATACGATATACAAAAGGATACACAGTATCCCTGTGACTCCTATATGTTAAAGTAGACATTTGAAATTCCGTAAACGAATGTAAAGTGAAGGATAACAAAAAGAATACCAAAACCCCTTTCGAACATGCAACACAAAACACAACAAAAAACGGATCCTTCACAGTAAAAAGGATATTTTTTTCCAAGAACACACCAGGATTCATTCCCTGGGGTAGATTGAGGTTATGTTCATGCTGTGTAAAATACAAAGAATGGTAAACACTTTAAGTGTTATCCACGAAAGTACCTACTATCCCCATCGTCGTATGTTGTACATTCAGTTTTTCTTGTAATTTGAAATGGATATGAGAATGAAGAGATAAACTTGATTATATCCTTCAAGTGTGATAATGAATATTTAAGGATTCGCTTCGTAAGGGACTCAAATTGGTTCTTGGTGATGCACCTAATTGTTGCTAATTTCTATGGTAATGTGAACAGGATGAAATATCCTTGAAGGGAACGTCATGACACTGGAGTTATTTGATTTCTGTAAAAAGGGATCAACATTCATGTAAACATTAATTTCATAATCCTGTTGTTCCCCGAAACGAAATTCCTGCATTGTCCTGCCAAACATAGGCTCACCCTAAGCATTTTCTAAATTTGAAAATAAAAAAACTTTTTCTATATTATGCCCCACAGTCACAGGACATTGAAAACACGGAAAAATATGAAAATTTGAAACTTTTTCCTTGTTTGTCCTTCAGAAAATTTCCCTATTTTCCGTTGAATTTTCCTCGACTTTTCTTTTCAATAAAGTCGTGTTGAAGTTGGTTCTGTTTGAATTCGTTGTTTGTTCAAACTTGGACCCTGCCATGCCTGTTTTATCCCTATTATTTTTTTTCTTATTAAATCCAACTTTGTTTATCCTGTGAAAATTTGTTGTTAAACACAACATTTTCCTGTAACAGGAAGTGATAGTCCCTTTTCCTTTTCCAATTTTTTTTGGCTTCTTAAGTTTCCAATCCATTCAAATTTATTCTTTTTTATGGAAATTTTCCATGGAAGATGAATTTTTCCTTGGGGTGATTACAGGACACCATCGTATTCTAATACCTTTCAGGATTTGTTTGCATGTTATACACAAGAAGATTCAAATTTTTTCCCTTTCAACAACTCCTCAAAGCAATCGTTCTGAATCGTTCGATGATAATGTCCTTAAATGACTTCGAATGATGCTCTAAATGATATCCTGACAAACACAGACGTATTGGATAAACCATATATCACTTATTTTTCTTCTGGCAAATAACCTAATAAAAATATTTCCTTATCAACAATTCAGATAAGAGGAATTTCATGAGGCAAAATTTGTCGCATTTCATGAAATGATTTGACACCGAAAACAACAACAATAACAACGAAAAAAATATAAGTAATTTTATTATATAAATCAGAATTTCGCGCAAATGGCATCATAAAGGGCCAATTTTTGGTTATTTATTGTGTAAGAGGGTAAATTACTTTCATTGCTCTTGTATAACAGATTTTGTAAATCACGTTATTGTGATATATAATATATTTTTTTTTTCAGTTAATAAATTGGAAAAGTTTCAACGGGAAATTGTGTTTTATAATAAATTCTTTTATTTACTCCATTTAAATAAATTAAACCCTGATTAAAATTGCTTTTGTTTCCATAACTGCTTTGCTTTATAATTTATTTAAATTTATTTTTCATTTTAATTCAAATTTCAAAATGAAAATTGAAATGGGAAAATTAAAATTGCGACCCAACGTCTCCTTTCACTCCAAGCGAGTGTGTCCACGCTAAGTTGTAAGCGCAGTAGAAAACCAATTAATAGCAACGACAAAAACCTGAATTTAGTAGCACTCAGATGATCAAAATCAAAAGAAGGAACACACCTAGAACAGCCAATGAATCTAGAAAACGGATCCTTCCCACAGGACACTGCTCAAATCAAGTCGTGTGGGATTTGTTTTGTAGACCACCTTTAATGGAGGATTATTTGAAGGAATAAATCACAATGATCCGGAAACCACAAGCGATAGAATTGTGGTGGTGTCACCATCATGATTTGGAAAACTAAACATGGCAAAAAGAAAAGCGGGAAAAATTTGTCGTCAGCAAAAATATTCTTCTTCCTTTTTCCAGGACATCAGCATTTTGCACAGATTGCCCCACATGACTGGGAAGGATGTGGAACCCGCAAAAAAATAAAAGTTTTTCTCTAGCTTATGGGTGTGTTGACATTCTCCCTTAAGGATTAGTTGTTTGTTTATTTTCCATTTTTCTTCCTATTTTTCGAGAACAACCATTTTCCAATGAAGTTGTCCTGACAGGACCAAATATTTGCAATTCGGTTCAAGTGGTAATTTCTTTCCGAAATTTGGGTTATTATGTCTCATCATAAACTGGAGTGAATAATAAATCGTTCTATCTAGAAAATGTGAATGTTTGAAAAAAGGATTCTTCTCCTTGCTATCGACAATCATCACTTATCGACATCTCCATTTCAAGAAGTAACTAACAAAAACTTCCAATTTCCTTTCGATAATGCAACAACGCTTCCTTGAATTGCTCAAGTCTATATATCTTTAAAAAAGAAATTCCATGAAATGGCAATGAGCATCCTTACAAGGACTCATTCGTCTGAAAGGAAAACATTCGCAATTACCGTAAACAAGAAATGAGATATTCCCTCCTAACTGAACTGAATGAATTCATTGATTCAATGTTGAAAACGTAGAAACATCGATGAGGGTCCTTTTTGTAAAACGCAATCAAGGATAAAACATTTCCGATCACAAGAACACATCATGACATGGAATGTTCCAAGGGGGTGCTGTGTGCTATTCAGGTACAAATGATGTCCTTGTATCCACGAAATTTAGATGATATCTAGAAAAGGAATTAGTTCCTTGAGGTAGATATCCCAGTGTCCTTAAGAATCTTATTTATAAACTGTTGCTCCTGATATCCACCTTTTCCGACATGATGGCTTAAGGATCAAACTTCCTGCTACTCGACAAACAAACTTTCTAACACTTCGTAAAAAATTAACTTTTTCTATTTACATATAGAAGCCTGAAAAATATATAAGAAATTGTTGAAAAAGCTCAAAAAATATCATTAGAAATTCCATTTCCATCATCTACATTTTTTAAAATTGAAAAAGTTTTTCGTGAATAAATTGTTCAATTTTCTGCGCTCAAGGAAATAAAAAGGACTTACCCTTGTGGACTGTTTGAAAAGTCAGGAAAAATTTTTTAATAAACTGATTGAAAACAAGGGAAAAGTCAATCTGGGCAATTTTAAAATTTCCCCGTTTATCCTTCGTCCTTGGAGCAACACTTGAGCCTGGCTCAAGATCTGATGTTGACGCAAATGCTGTACAAAAATGAAAAGCGAAAGGACATGTGCATTTTGGACGAAAATTTTTCAACTGCCTTTATTCTTGAAGGATCCATGAAAAATAAAGATGTCCTAGAAGCAAATGTCAGGATACAAGTAGGTCAACTATATAAGAAAATAGGACGACACAAAAAAACTCAAAACTATCACTTCCGTCATTTGACTTTACCTTCAGGACTCATTTCCTCCATCAGGACGAGGAAGATTTTCTTAAGTTCCTTCCCGTCTTAACGAGTAATAAAATTGAAATAAATTATTAACGTTTCGCAGCTTAAAGCTCTTTAAATTCGAGTAGCTTTAAGGATATTCAACCGAAGGATAATGAAATCCTTTGAATTTGAGGATTTAAGGAATTTATGAAAGTTTTCAAATCCTTAAAGCGTGTAATCTTGAATGAGACACCATTTCATTTGGGATGAATTGTTATGTGAAAGGATCAAGACGTGTCCTTAAGAATTATCTAGTATGTGATGTGATTTGTTAAAGATACCGAAGGATGTTGTTTTTTTCTTTTTGGTAAGAAGTGTTGTTTAAAAAGTTCTTGTTTCTTATCAAGAAACGATTGGTGATGTCCTTGCTACAGGACAAACTTTCTGAAAACCAAAAGATTCTATCAGACAAAACAAAACACCAGATGATCTTGAATAACTTATGAACAAAACAAATCACTATAAAGAACTATCCGTCATTTAGATAAATGGAAAGATATCCCTGCACAGAATGATGGTGAAGTCCTTGAGACACAACTTTGGTCTAGAGTTGCAGAAGATTCAGATTTTATGAAAATTTCCATAAGCTCCAGAAACATTTGTTAACTTATGAAGTGAGTCGTTGTTGTGGCATGTTCTCATGTTTCCACAAAATCGTCGTTGTTGTATATCCTTCTTCGTCCTTGACGTCCTTGAGAGATTTGAGAGATGTATCAAGTTGAAATTTTATTTAATAGGGAACAACACGATATTCCTTCTCATGGTCATGTAATTCCTTGGCTAGTCCTTCGAGACAAGTTCCATTTTATTTTAAAATTTAATGTTAAAAATATTTTTCTATTGGTCTACTTAAAAATTTCTTAACACAAAATGAAAAAAATTATTTCCAACTTTTTCTCATTTTCCTGCAAAACATTTCTGCACATGAAGTTAGCTGCAAATGATAAATGATTCCTGCCAGGATAAAATGACAATGGCCACTAGGGAAATGAATAAATCTTCATTTTTTCCGTTAGTGTTGGATGAAAATTAATTTATTATATACTGACATTGAGTGACTTTTGTTCACACAAGTCTGGGAAATCTCGGAAAAATTCAGAAAATTCAGAAAATTTGAATTTATGACTACATCCTGGGACTGGCGCAAAAGGACAACAATTACTCTATTACAATCAATATTAAATGCAACAAACTCCTGTTCATAAGGATCAACTTCTGAAACGTTTTAGAATATAATAAACTCAGTAAGGATGTGTAAAAAAGGACTTAAGTCAAAATGAAACCAATAATCGTTGAATGAAAAACTGACGAAGAAACAAAAAATGGAAATAATGAGCCTTTGAACAAGGATATCCAAAAGAAAGGAAAGACTCAAAAGGAAAGTTTTTCCAGAACGGAATCAAATTAGGGAACCAGGAAGCTTCAAAGCGCTGCCATAATTTGAGATGAAACCCAAAGAAAAAAAATGATTTCCCTTTATACTTCGTAAAACAATTTTCATCCTCGTTCTTCGTCCTGATCCTAGAAGTACATTCAGTGTAAAAGTTTCTTCCTTATATCTCGACATACTCACTCACAAAAAAAGGACTCTTTTTATCTTGGGTTTATTAACACGTCCCAAAGTTGGTCGTCTGAATTGATGCTTCTTCTAAGTGAGTTTATTAGAGTGTCCTGGAAGGTCCTGTCCGAGGAGAATTAAGGATCTGTGAAAATATCCAACTTCTTTTTTTGACAATGAAACAATGTTTTATCGAAGAGAAATAATCAGGACGAGTCAATTTCAGTTCATCAAGGACATTATTTGATACATCACTGGGACACAGAGGTTATGCTCTTTTCGAAAAGGATTCACGTTTCATGTAAGCAAAGTAAGAATCGCAAAAATTTCCACCATTTTCAAAATTTTCAAACGCAAAAATTCAAATCCACTTAAAGGACATAAAATCCCACGGCTCGAAAAAATCCTGTCACGTCGTCTACCGTTTAACTTTTGATTTATCCTTGAAAGGGAAAATTTTCAACATTCCATAAAAATTGTTAAATTTGATTGAAAATGTTTTTTGGAAAACGATAAAAATTTCAAGGATTTCTTTTTTTTATTATATTATCCTTGTGGAGTTAGTAAATTTAACAGCATTTGAAAGTATTTCTTTGTGGTAGCGAAATCTTCCTGTACACGAGTTGTGTCATAAATCCTTTTTTTGAAGTCATGAACCGTGACTGCAGGAGGATAAATTTCTTTTTTGTTTTCGGATGTTGGCAGTCGTGGGAAAAGCTTTCTTTGTCTGAAAACTTTATGGAGCTTTGATTTACGGCGTTGTTAAGTGAAATTTTATTAGAAGAAAGTTATGAATTCAGGGTGCACTCTGTGGTGCGGAAAAGGACATCATCACATTCACCACTAGCATATCCTTAATGAAGGAAGTTTCTGCATAGAAGTGTGTCCTTCGTGCCGGAGTCTTAAATTTCAAACAAACTTGATAAAGGATTCTCACTGAACTAGGGATAACCATGAGGCTCCTGAAGGAACTTACGTACTCAAAATGTTAGACGTATCCTTTCTTAAGAATCACATCCTGATATAGGACACTCAAGCAACAGAAACCAACTGAATCTTTCGAAATCAATTAAGGCACAACGAGGTTCCCTGGAGGCTTCCGTTTGGGGAAAGTTTCTCTTCGTCGAGAGTTATCCTCGAATATGAGATGCTCCCAGAATATCCTTTTTTAAGAGAAGACATTTCTCTTGGATACAAAGTGTGTGATTTGCATATCACATTCAGTGTCAGTTCATTTTCATGGTTTCTGGGAAAAGCATCCTTTCGCCAATTGACGATTTTCGTCCTTACGAGCTGAAAATGGTGACATCATCGTGTCTATTTAAATATTCATTGACCAATAATGATAATAACAATTTTGTGAATTTATTCAATCAATTTCCATAAAAATAACAATCGAAATCAAACTTTATCCCGAAAACGAGTCGTAAATTTCATGTCAGGACATTCTTTTGATGTCGCACACAGAATCAAACAATAGAAAATGCAAATGATACAATAAAGAAAAGATCCAAGTCCTTGTTATGAGGAGTTTGCAAAATTCTAAGGACATTCTCCCCTTTGATGTTGTTTCTCAGGAATTTATGACTCGAACTTTGTGCTATTGGGAAAGTTTCCGAGTGAAAGTTCATTTGAAATTATGTGACCACCAATGAAGAGACAAACATGAACCCTTGGAACCCTTTTAGTTTCATCCGATTGTCCTTATGCTATCGTACCATCAACAAGCTAGGCCCAAATGGAACCGACACTAATCCGTTGGCCAATGATCCCAGAATCCAGACTGCATAAAATTTTAGTGTCGTTGCAACTCAAAATTGATTCATGCAAATGTGAATGGGGATAATCGATTAATTCATGGCATCGATTGGAAGCAGCTCCAGGAATCAAGGCGCCACCATCATGGAAAACAAAATTATCAGTAAATCGGATTAGTATCTCAAGATTCCTCAGTACCTACTGTCTACAGAGAGAGATGCCCTTTTTAACCTGTACAGTGCTGTGAAAATATTTTTCCAGATTAACGAAAGATTTGTAAATCTTTGAGGATTTGAGTAAAGAAAACCTTTGGTTCGTGAGATGGAACCATGTCTGGTTCAATGTTAATGAGGACACTTGAAAATGGGAGCACCCTTGGTTCCGTCACCCCAGGGATCTTTGAGTACCATTGAGTCTATAAATCATAACGATAAAAGTTTTAGAGGTGAATTTGTGGCCTCTCATAAAACGTGACGGAATAATTCAGAAATAATGTCCGCCTCATTATTCCCACAAAAATGATGAATGCCAGGCTGGTTTTGGGCATTGAACGTCTTAATTTCCATCATAACTTTATGAAGTGTAATTAATTAAAAATTTTTAGAAACAATCCAGTGATTAATCAATCACTTGACCAATTCAATTGCAAATGTTCCACAAAACCGAAGTTCGACAAAACTCCACAGCGTGATGGATTGGAGTTTGGTACAATGTCTTCAAGGTGTGCCAATGACATCCAGTTTGAGGTTCACTAGTGATTAATCTACAAGAGTTTCTCGAATCCGATTTGTATCCCCTATCTGCATGTGAATATTGACAAAACGAATTACTAATTTAGGTCATCATGTAGACACAACCTACAGAAGCTCCTACTGAAGCTTCATTAGATCTAATCACCTCCAAGGCGATAATTGCTTCGTTGTGATTCTATTTACTTGACTTTCATCCTCACTCAATTAGAACTGGTTAATGAATGTTGAAGTAAACAAATTTGCTAAAATCCTCATCCGTCAATCAGATGATGAGTCCACTATCCTGGTTGTTCCATCGTGTTTGTTCTGTAGGCTCGCTTGTGTCAATAAACTTGCGATGCCATTAAACTTGTCCCAGATTTCTGCCCTTTCCCTTATTTCCTCGTGTTTGACTTTATGCAGATTTCTCATGATTTATCGATCTCTCTCTCGTATGCATCGCCCATAAATCATGAATTTTTCAAAAGTTTTGTTCATGTTTCCGGTGTTTTTTGGCATTCAACCAAATAAAGAGCAACACTAATCCTGGTTCACCATAAGTCGAAGTGGGTTAATGGTGTCTACTTCTGCACTTCATTGCTCTAGAAAATTTCATGTGTTTCGATTTGGAGAAGGTTCCTTTGACTCATGAGTCTCAATGGAATGCGGAAAACCGCTCTGGACTTGAGACACTGAGGAGGAATTCCTCTGGCTCATGGACCTCAATAAGTGATAAGGTTTTAGAAGTTTCCACAAATCACAAACTGTCAAATCACATACATATAAATAGTTGAGCTAGAAACATCCAGATGGCGAAGTTGATTGAAGTTCGGAATCTATCGAGAGCGAGTCCGGGCTGTTCTTTTGCTACTTTTGATTTGCTCTCGATTTGCTCTCAGTAGACTTGTCAGAGACGTGCAAAACAACTACACGAACGAGAGGAATAAAGTAAACGATGAGATAAACGACTATTTGAATAACAGCTCGTTTAAAATGCACTGGACAAATGAAAATAATTCACACTTTGCTGTTTAATTTGAAATAGTTTTAGTAAATATTGGTTTAAATTGCGTAATCAGTGGAAAACAGAAAATTCTGTTTGCTGCATGTCACGCAAAGAGACGAGGGTGAAATTTATTTATCGAAATCGTATATCACAAAACAGTAGCATCATCTGCAGAGATAATGTCATATATTATATGTGTTGTACACAAATGAAACAATGTTGATACAAAGGCATTGCCTATAAATTCTGAATCCTGCTGAATCCTACTGAATCCTGTGTGGTTGCCTCTGTGGTGTTATCCTTGATGCATATATTCGAGACATGTATAAGGTTATCTGTTTATGGTATGAATGTATAATGGTTCTGGTTCTGGTTCTGGTGGTTATATCCTTTCATATTTTGATAACAAATGAAATGCGAATCAAGAGTCGATTTCGTTAATATTCAAAATATTTTTTTAACTCTTGAAATCATTCTGCTGTGGGCAATCCTGACATCCGAGTAGACATGATCCTGTGGGAAGGACATGCATACGGAAATGTCATTTGCAAGCACTTTACAACTTCGTATCTGAACTGTGCTCCCTTTTTTGGTTGGTGTACAGTGTTTGTTCAGGTAATAAATGAAGTGTCAAGGATATCAGATGTGGCCACTAGATATCTCGTGTTACACTACAACGTGCTACCTCTTGGTGGTGTCATAATCGTAATGGACACTCGAATGAATATGAAAGAAGTCATTTTAAATTTGAATTTTTTGTTGATGAATTAATTTTTGACTTCTGTGATTTGTCTGTCACGTCGTGGACATGAATAAATGAGGAACAACTTCTGGTAACACTCAGTTAATCAAACCCCTGTTAATCTGGACCAGTAGTAGCTAGGCTGTAGTCAAGCAATCAGTGACCGTAATGAAGCCAGAATGAACAGAACCATTCTGTGTTTACTCAAATCCTTCGAGTAACGAATAAAATAAACACCTGACTTTGAATGTTTGTCTGGTTTCCAATGAGGTAAACTCTGAAACTCTGAATCTGAAATCTGGATTCTAGAACTGAGGAACGTCTAGAGTGTTTGTGAATATTTTGACTGGATTAGAATGAACGTATCTCGAAGATGCTAACAAATTTACTAAGTACCATGCTTCAGTATGGAATTACATTAAGACCTTGCAAACATGACTTGCATTGAAACGTTTAAATGCTTATGCTGTCTGTGCCTTTGCCTACATAACTCTATTTGTGTTCAGGATAATTCCTTCACGTTCACTGTGGCTCAAAATCAATATTTTTTTATGAAATCTGTTTTTCTATTTGGCAATATGCTTCTCGAAACGTCTGTTGGCTGAACGTGACCTTCTGCAGTCTCGACGGAGGTTTCTTGATAATGAGGGTATTGTTGGAATTCATTGCATTATGGAAGGTTGGAGTTTATCACACCGTGACAGATGTTTTCTAACACTGGATAGAAACGGAATCAAACATCTTTCCACTACACAATTTTTTCTCCAGACTATCACATAAGATTGCACTGTATCTCACTGATTAGGCTGCTATATAAGAGATTCGAAACCTCGCTGTTTTGAAATAGTTCCCTATAGTACTCAGTCCATGGTGGAATGTTTAGTAGTTTTTCTGTGGTTTCTAGTGCGAACTTGTAAAAGTGTAGCTCGTATGAATGGTCAAAACATTTTTGAAACAAAACCTTTCATAACGACAATCGGCTGTAACGACTAGTTTCTCGCGGTCCCCTTAAGGTCGCTAATGGCACTGTAAAGAATTACACACCACAAAGGCATATCTACATATGACTCACCCTCACGCATATGCATTGCTCACGTTCTGCATGATTTGCAATATGATTCAAAATTATTAAGATATTCAAGTGTAAAATGTAAGGACATAATTTATCCAAGACACAAATTAACCAAACTTCAATTACGAATATTTCCACAACTAAGATACATAGAAGAAAAAAACAAAGTATCTACTATTTGGGAAGGTATATTCTTTCGAATGAGGTATCTCACATCATTATTGGAAAAAAAAATTTTTCCCCTAAAAAAAGTTATGGGCGAAATTTTTATGAAAAAAAAAATTTTTTTTCGTATCTTAATATTTTGTATCTCGAATAAAAGCATGAAGCTTAACGATTCTAAAACTGTTGATTTCACGGTGATATACCGAATATTCCAGGAGATATCGATTAAATTGTAAATATCCAAGACACAAATTTCTCTCTTCGACAATACTTGTTTGAACATGCTCTTTTCAATGCAACAACAAATGCACTGAAAATATTTTCATTAATTACGGGTAAACTACTTGACCAATTTCAATCAAAAGTATATTCTGCAAATCTTCGACGAAATATCTTTTAAATTGTGTATTTTTATTCAATCGACTCGACTCGAGTTCGTCTCGCGCCGCAATTTCCCCACTCGTTTTTAAGCATGCGAGAGTACCTTGCTCTCATGCTGCAATCCACGAATGACAGTAAGCGTCACTTTCCACCTTGATAACACATTGTCGCAAACTCAAAAATATTCTTTGAATTTCTTATCAGCAACGTCCTTTTATCTTTCAACGAACACAACTTGTTGTTTTGAGCCTTTTTATTTGGCTATTGAAACGTTTATCTTCTAGTGTTTCTGGTTAGTGTTTGATAGCTCTTGACGCTTTCACGTGATGTTACATAATGTTCCACCTGCTGAGAAACTATATAATAGCATCGGTAAGTCGTTGCGCCAAAGCAGTTATACGGAAGTCTTAATTCAAGATGGAGCGTTTGGTCGTTTTTCTTTCCATCCTAACCGTTTGCGCAGGATGCTTTACGAACGTGCCAAAAGGTTTCATTCTAAAGTTTTCTAGCACTCAAATCGGAAGTGATTCTGTTTTATTCCAGATTTCGTTTTTAATTGCCCCGCACCAAATAGAAAGGGACTGCAATCAGTTTTCGAGGAATTCAGTAAAATACCCAAAGATCTGCGCCTTCCCAAATCATCTTCGATGAATCGCATAGCGAAACTACTAGAGAAGAATCGTGATGAAATATTTGCATCACCTGAATACGAAAAATTGAAACAGTTCTTGTGTGACAAAGCTTTCGTTGACTCTACCACGTACCACAACTTCTTCTGGATATTTGTGGCGCTCATTTCTCACAATGACGCTCCCGAAATTCCAGATTCGGAGCTTCGTGAAGATTTCTTGAATTTCACAAGTGAGCTATACCAGAGCGAGATGTATCGAAAATCACAAGAGATTCTTTACAAGCACATCCGGTCGGATCGCTACGCGCAGCTTGGAATGGAGTATCTCCACTCAGCTGAAATGAGGAAACTTTTGAAGGAAGTCCTTAAGAGGCCATATCTACAACCGAACGTTGACAGTCTCATGTGTCTTGGCGTCCCAGTGGACCAGGGTGTAGAAGCCTTGGCGTATATGGCTGTCTCATTTTGGACTCGCAAGGATATCAAGTAGGATTGGAAACTATGGTCTAAGAGGGGTCCGACTTAGCTTTCCTATTAATACACTGAGCTTCTCACATTGCAAATGCAGCCAAATTGTAGGCTGGCAAAGTATTTTTAATAGTCAGTGTAAAATTATTATTTAATTAAATGAAACTCTATTATTTAAAAAAATAAAAATTGATAGATATTTACGACGTCATGTAGAAAATGAATTTTCCCCACTTGAGTGAATCCCATTCTCCGGTGAACGAAATTCATTTCCAGAAGGCGGAGAGAAATTCATTCTGTGTTTGATCTTTCAGAGAGTGAATCCCATTCTCCGGTGAATGAAAATCATTTTCTGCTTCACGATCATTAGGATTTCATTCATTCAATTACGTACTTGGTAGTGAAAACGGATTTCCAGCAAGATCTTTTACTTTACGTTCACAAATTTTTTCACCAATAACACTAAACGTGTCTTATTAAAGAAGTCGTCAATGGAGGACGTTTTTGCGTTGTTCTCGTTATCTTTGAGCAAAGATCACCTCGTGGAAATTATCACAGCATTCAATCAAATTTCAATCTTTCAAACGTTTCCTTTCAATTCCTTATCAATCCAAATTGAGGATTCCAATAACGTCCTGTTATCATTTTCTGAAGTGTTTTGTTGACCGTGTGAGCAAGTATCTCCTATTCTCTATCAATGCTCTCAAAATTATCTCAGAAGATTGCTCGGTATCTCCTTGTATGGATGCTATATCTACCTTTGATTCAACGAAAGCAAAACAGTTGTGCATAAATCTGCATTGAAGATGGAGCGTTTGGTAGTTTTCCTAGCAATTCTAGCGGTTTCTTCGGGGTGCAGTACTACTGTGTCAAAAGGTAATAATATTCCTCTAACAATCAAGTCATAAAAGATTCATTACTAGACTTCGTGTTTGATTGTCCCGCTCCGAACAACAAGGGACTGCAGGCGGTTTTCGAGGAATTCAGTGCATTACCCAAAGATGAGACGCTGGCCTTCCTCAACTCGTCTTCGATGAGTCGCATAGGGAAACTTTTCATTTATAAATCTTTTGAAATAGTTTCATCACCAGAGTACGAAAAACTGCTAAACTCCTTGTGTGAAAACGCTTTCGTTGACTCTATCAGTTACGCCGACTTCTTCTGGTGGTGCATGATGTACTCGTCACGTAGTACTACCCCAAAAATTCCAGATTCTGAGCTTCGTGCGGATTTCTTGAGCAGTACAAGTGAGCTGCACCAGACCGAGGTGTACCGAACAACTCAGGAGATTCTATCCAAGCACATCCCGGCGGATCCGTATGCGCAGCTTGGAATGGAGTTTCTTCACTCAGAGGAAATAAAGCAGATTTTGAAAGATGTTCTGAGCATCCCAGTGCTGAAACCGGAGGTGGACCAACTCAGGAGTGTCGGCGTCCCAGTGGACGAGGTAATTGAAATGTTCGCGTATGCGGCTGCCTCAATCTGGACGCGGTACTATAAGTGAAATGTTTGTCAAACTCTTTAATAAAACGTTTTTCGCTTTTGTCTCAAGTGTTTTGTTGACCACGTATACAAGTCATTCCTATTATCTTTCAACGCTCTTTATTTTATCGCAAGATATTGCACGGTATCTACTGATTGATATTTCTATCTTTCCACGAAAGTTTGCAAAACTGTTCTGCTCGGTATTAAAGATGAAGCGTTTGGTAGTTTTCCTAGCAATTCTAGCAATTTCTGCGGCGTGCAAAACTACTGTGGGAAAAGGTATGAAGGTGTTCCTCTTACAGTCAAATTCAAACCAAATTTTTCATTTCTAGACTTCGTGTTTGGTTGCCCCGCGCCAAACAACCAGGGATTGCAGGCAGTTCTTGAGGAATTCAGTGCATTACCCAAGGACGAGACGATAGCCTTTCTCAACAGCTCGTCTTCGATTTATCGCATAGGGAAGCTACTATTCGAAAACTCTAACGAAATAGTTTCATCACCAGAATACGGAAAACTGGAACAGTTCTTGTGTGACAAGGCTTTCGTTGACTCTACCACGTACCAGCAATTCTTCTGGGTATGCGTGTGGTACGCTTATAACAGTGCTCCGCCAGACATTCCAGATTCAGAGCTTCGTGCAGATTTCATGAGTTATACAAGTAAGCTGTACCAGAGCGAGGTGTACCAAAGATCACAGGAGATTCTCTACAACCACATACGGTCGGATCCGTACGCGCAGCTCGGGATGGAGTATCTTGACTCAGCTGACATGAGACAACTTTTGAGGGAAGCTCTCAGTATCCCAGTGCTGAAGCCAGAGGTGGACAAACTCTCGAGCCTTGGAATCCCAATGATTGAGGCTTTGGAAGTGTTGGGTTATGGGGCTGCATCAATTTGGTCGCGAACCAAAGATTGAAATCGTATCCCTGAAAGTGGTATTGAGTAAATTTGTATCTCTGAGTCAATACAGTTCGTTGTCTGAAGTGCTTTTATATCTTATCTAACTGATTATGAGGTGTTATACGTTATTTTGATTCGATCAACTTTTCCATGAATTTGAGTCAATTCCAGGTTTCCCATGATGAATTGCCGAAACTCAAAAACTTTCCATGACAGTCGAACACTAATCAATCATTAATCCGATTCGATTCGTCCTGCGGTAAACAAATTTCCCTGGAAACTTTCTTCTCCACCACATAAAAAATGCATTAGCGTCATGTGCTCACATTCCCACTTTCTGGGACTTCCTTCAAAGTAATCCTTCAAGGACTCGCGCTCATTACTTAGAATCAGAAGAAGTTCCTGAGAATTGTCATGTGATAATCAAAAATGTTATCCTTGTGGCCAACTCACAAGGACATCCCAGTCAATGAGACTTCCGTCTAATTGAATTTCCGGCAGATTAATTTTGTTTCATGTGTTCAAAAGTGCATAACCGTTTAATGTTTGCTCACGTTCGAAATCATGCATGGAAATACTTTTAACCAGTACCACCAGTTTGCTCAGAATTCATAATAGAATGTTGAGGCACACACACACACAATCATGCACGACTACACGTTCTCGAGGAGGAAAAGTTTCCTTTTATCCTTGATGTTTGCAATACGTGATACAAGGAATCCGCATCGAATTAAAGGCTCGTCCTGTACCCTGTACAAAGTTCAATTGTATATTATATGTATTTTTTTTGCACCACAATTGCACATGTTCTACGGCACATGGTATTTACTTTTTCATTATTTCCTTTTACACAAACCGACGTGTTTAAAGTTGAACATACGAGTATGTGACTGAAATATCCTGGCGAAATTCATTGCAGCAGAAGTAGCAGCACTACTACAATTTTTGACAACTGATCTCGCAGTGAGTCTTATGCCGGCTGTACACACTCGCCGAGACAGGCCGAGAGCGAGTGTGTACATGGTGTTCTCGTCTCATCCCGCGCTCTCGACTCTCGTCTCGGTGGTCTCGACTCCGTGTCGGTATTTTGCGTCCGAGTCAAAGGAAATCGAGAGGAAAACAACGACAACAAACAAAAAACAACGAGTGTGTGTGCCTTCTCGGCCTGACTTTCGACGAGAGACTCTCGGCGAGTGTGTACAGCCGCCATTATACACGTATAGTACTATACACTTTGCCTCGGAATTGATAAGAGCAAAATTTACTTCCGATACGCAGTGATTCGATTATAAATAGCACATAACTGGGTTATAGTGTGAATTATGTAAATACGAAGTGATACAAGATAAGCTTTCACTTCAAACAGCCGCCCGAAGGTGGTTAGATCTAGCCACAGTGTCAAAGGTTAAGTGATAACTTCCTTCACTGTTTTCTGGAGTAAATGATTGAAATGAAAATTCGTTGTTGCTCAAAGTACTTCGTTAACGTGACACGAACTTCACGGTCCGTTTGGAGAGAGTGTAAATATTGTTAGTACATAATGTTATTGAGTATCACGTTAATAGCTATATTTATAAACTTGCAAATTGTGTGTCATGACTGCGCTGTGTTGAAAATTAGGCCAAGGATGTTAACGAAAAATTGGGATTTGGACTGGGAGTGGGACATCTTGTCCAAGAAAGTGTGTGAATCGGAGGAGTGTGCTCTGGAGGATAAACCAATGGATTCGAATGAGGTTGAAATGGAACACGAAGAGAATTACTTGACTGAGACGAGGCAAAGTGATAATGGAGGTGAGAGACAAAAGTTGATATACAATCATTTGATGGTTATGGAACAGATCATGGACCGGAATGCTGATCCGTGTGAGAATTTCTATCAGTACGCTTGTGGGAACTACGAACGAGTGTTTAGTGTTCCGCAGCACAAAAAGATCTACAACGTATTCGACGTTTTACTGGACAAACTGTTGCACAATTTGAGGGATGTTCTGGAACGGAAACTGGATTATGACAAAAGTGAGAGGATATACGAGAAAGCCTGGAATCTCTATGAGTCGTGTATGAATGGAGAAGCTATCAAGAAGAGTGGAGTATCACCTCTACTGAAGTTCATCGAAGCAATTGGAGGATGGCCAATTCTCAAAGGTGTCGTCCCGGAAGACAGTGTACCTTGGATGAATGTAGCTGCGGAATTGGGACGCATCGACTTCAATTTCCTCTTCAAGCACTCCATTGAGATTGAGAAGAAACGCGGCAGTGAGTACATGATCCGGCTAGAACCGCCGATTTCGACAACACTCAGTCTGGGTTCGGACAATCACATAAACATGACGCAAATTGGAAAGTACCGAATCTTTGTGACAAACATTTTGGAGTTATTGGGGGCAAGAGGTGAGATCGCTGCTGATACTGCTGCGGAGATTGTTGATTTTGAAGAAGCTCTAGCTATGATCCCTGAACTTGAAACATACAACACTAGCAAAATCATGAGAATTACTGAATTACAGAAAACATTCCCTGGAATTGGTTTTGCGGAATATTTTCGTCTCATTTATGGAAATCAAATGGATATGACGCAGGAAGTTGTTTTGTATTCTGAGAAGTACTTCAAGCATCTCTCAGAGATGATAAATGACACAGAGTCGAGGGTTCTAGTTAACTACATACTGTGGAAACTCACTGAGTTGTACTTTATCATTTTGGGGAAAAATTTTGAAAACTTCGAAGACAATTTGGACGGTGAGATTTTCGAGGAGAACTCCTGGCTGGAATGCGCTTCTCTGACAACAAACAGTTTAGAGGAAATTGTCCGCCAAATGTATTTGGACAAATATTTCAATGAGTCAAACAAACACGACGTCACAGAAATTGTTGATGATTTACACGAGTCATTTGCTTCCATGATAACCGAATCGATTTGGTTGGATTCATCTACCAAGAGCGCTCTCCTGGATAAGCTGAATGCACTCAACATACAAGTAGGATATCCTGATAACATGATATCGAGAGATCAACTTGCTAGAGATTACCTTCAACTAGACATTTCACCAGAACAGTATTTCGAAAACATTTTAAATATCAATCGGTATAGTGTAAGAAAATCCCAGAAATTCCTCGGACAGAAATTCAACGACAGAGATATCAGGATAAACTTTATGAGCACCACAGCCCATTATAAATTTTCAAAAAACTCTGCTGTTATCCCTGCAGCTCTTCTGCAACCACCACTGTATCACCTTTACCATCCAATGCCACTCAAATTGGGAGTAGTTGGATCCTTAATAGCCCACGAAATTACCCACGGATTCAGTGGCAACGGAAGATACTTTGACTATTCGGGCAAAAAGCAAACCTTATGGAGTGAACCTTCGATCAGAGGATATGAGAAGCGAACACAATGCTTCATCCAACAGTACAATAATTATACTTTTAATGGACATCCGGTTAATGGTACTTCATCAGTTGGCGAGAATATTTGCGACAATAATGGCCTACGGATGTCTTATCGTGTGTTCAAAAAATGGCTACATCAGAATGGAAACAGTGCCGCAATATGGACAACCGACATCCATCCCAGTTTTAATGTGACCAATTCACAACTTTTTTTCCTTAGCTATGCCCAGTTTATGTGCACCAAAGTCAAACCGGAAGGGGTGTCCACATTCATTAATTCAGCCAGACATCCACCACCGGAAATACGGATAATTGGAACGTTATCAAATCTGCCAGAATTCGGTATGGAGTTCTCTTGTCCGCGTGGTTCGAGGATGAATCCAGTTAAAAAGTGCAGGATTTACTAACACGCAGCATTAAATTTATTTTTGTACTTACATTAAGTAAAGTTTTTAAAAATTATAATCTCATTTCTCTCATTTTGTTAAAAGAAAATACGAGAAATCTCTCTCAAGAATTTTGTTAAAAGAAAAACGAAAAATTTCTCACTTTCGTCGTGTGGACTTTAATCTTCAAGTTTGCTTTGTTCGATTTCCAATTCTCAATTAATTCTCAATTCTTCGAGTGTGGAAATCCTTTCACCTACTTTCCTGAAAATTCGGAGCAGGATTCAACAGGATTAAAACAAAAGTGTAAAATATTTCAAACTATGCACACATTATCCTTTGAGGATTCAAACAGGATTATCCATTAATTAATAAAATTTTCCAGCTTTTAGTTAGGTATATCCTTCGGAAACTGGTGTATCTTTTGAAATTTTCCAGATAAAAAGTTTTGTTTCATCCTGTTTTCTGGCCACTGGACCATTGCTTTTGGACTTATTGAAGTTAAATTGTTTTGAAGTTTTAATTAAGAGGAGTTATGGCATGAAACATGAGCATGGAATTTGGAATTTATTTCTTTAAAAATTTCTTTTCTTTCATCACATTTGACTCAACACTGTTCTGTCAGTGGCATAAAGTTTAACTATCCTTATGAGGGATAGAGTTACATTTCCTAATGAATCCCTCTTCCCTTGAACTCCGTTTCAATTCGCAAAGGATATCATGAATAATGAATGAAAACTGTGTTTGTAGAACTCCTGTTTTACAGCATGAACTATAACATTACCCTCCTTTTTCTTTTGAGGTAAAACAGGATTAAGGAAGTTCTAACTCACCAAGGAGTCATAAACTAAGAAACACGTACCGCAAAAGTGCGTAACGTAGAAATAAAAATTTATTTCTGAAAAACTCCTTTTGGCTAGACAAGCTACTGACTTTTATATGAACTTCCAACGTTCCATATAAGAATTCCCACAGGGCATTATAGAGTCTATATAAAATGCGACTCTAACGAGGAACAATAATTTAAGAACCAAGACTACCTACCACCATCTAACATCATCTGGGGATGCGACCCTTATTTGAAAATTTAAATTTCCTTCAAGTGAATAAATAAACTCCAGATGAGCTGACATTTTCACTTTTCATCAATGGAAATTTAATAAATGACTTCAACTGTCAGTAGCACAATCCTTTAATCCTGATTCTAAGTTAATTACACAAGGAACCATAGAACAATAGCCACAGGACACAGAACACAAGACACACGACACACGACGCACGACACAGAAACAAAATTCCACTTTCATGGAGATTATCACTTTAAGGACGAACCTGTTTTCATCCTTACACAACCACATGCGTTTTAGATAATCAGCTAAATTTTGAATTGGAAAGGACAACAACATCCTTTGCAGTCAATAACATCGAAATGAGTTAACTCTGAGCCAAGTCCCTGGGGTGGTTCAAAGTTCAAAGGAGACAAAACTTTCCTCATTTTTCCATCATGTGAGTGTCCTTTTTGTGCTGGTGCTTGTGAACTTAAAAATTTTGCAACTCATTTAGAAGTGCTTACTTGGTGTTTTCAAAAGGATAATTAGTTTATTTTGCTTTACAACTTCACTAGAAGTTATTGAAACCATTTCAAGTGAACTGTGACCTTTTCAAAATAGAATGCAAATCAGATACACTCCATTCAATGCAATTCCTTTTTTACCGATTATCCTTCCATAATATTAAGAGTATCACCAGTTCATCGTTGCATTTTCAATTTCAGTTTCAGTTCCATAGAGATATCTGCCGTAGAGATGTTCGTGACGAGCAAAATCCCATTCTACAGAATGAATAACTGCTGGTAGTGTATTGATTTGAAGATATTGAAAGGAGTGCAAGGATTCGATAGAAAATATTGACTTCATGTGCAACAATTCTGTGGATTCCATTTATCGAAAAAATGTTGAGATATATAATACAAAAATTCCAATATGATGTCTCCGGCTTGCATCAGTTCTGTGTGTATTAGTTGATTTGTATTGTGATTGACAAGGACACTAATATGGATAAATCTGAATCATTCCATTCAATCGATGAATCGATTTTATTCCAGGATATTCTGGAATCTGTACTTTTTGAGGGATCAATAGTTGCCCTATATCTGGACCTGACTTCGTTGGGGATAGATTCTCTCATAATCCAAGATAACTGGTACCAGAAAATCAATTTCAAGTCACCAGTCATGGTCCAGTATTTGGGACACTTTGAGACTACAAAATTGCAATTGAGGAACAGACTGCAATGGAGATAGATTCCCTCATCAGGCAAGAGGTTGGTTCTCAAATCATACTTTGAGTGATCAATAGCTGACGCACATCTACACATGACTCGAAAATGGAGGAAGAAAAATCGAGAATCGAACCGCGGACCTTCCACTGGCCGGGCGGATGCTCTAACCACTGAAGTATATCGAGCACATTTTCCGTCCTTTTCATGTTCCCGCATGATTCAAGACATCTGGAACCAGAAAATCATGTAGGAATTTGTGACACACTTTGAGACTTTGAGTTTTCAAAAGGATATCTAATATGATAAAGTCAGAAAATTAGATTTCATACATGTCAAATCATTAGCATCATTACAAAATGTAAGTGAACATCGATAAAATGTTCCCTCTTAATCTAATTACGAACAAATTTTCTACATTTTATGCAAAATGCACTTTTAGTATAGTGCACTTAGCACATACGGTACATTATCTCGAATCGAGTAATTAACATGAGAATGTTAATGAGAAAACTTGCACCTGCTCTTTAGATAGTTGAGAATTTCACTTAATTTACGTGAACTTTATGTGTGTGTCTTTAGGTAAGTAGGTTGTGATCGGTGCCTTGAACTATAAAACCAAAATGCAATTGGAAAATTCAAAATGTAAAATGCAGTTCAACTGCATAACCACCAATGTGAAAGGAGAAAGTGTCTATCTTAATTGAATTTCAACTTTATCACTTCATTAACATGAGGTTTACCTGAATGAAACGCACTCAAAAAGGCAACAAATCATGTGTTCGTGTAGTTGTAAAAATTCGTTTAGTGTTAGAGCTACACAAATTTGAATATCATCAGATATCCTAATTCAAATCATCTTCAAGCAGACCTTCTGATGTGATAACTTCAAATGAAACCACACAGAACAAATTACACATAATCTATAACAGAGGTATGACAAAGAAATGACGGATATGGTATTTTATAATAAAACTTTACCATCTTTACCCTCTGCAATATCACCAACGATAGCTGGAAGTTTCGAAAGGGGGATAAACTCAAATAGAAACTTTAATAAGAACAGTAACCCTAACTGGATGACATAATCCCCGTGCCCCCGTGTGGTGGTATGGTGATATTAAAATAACCATCCGATTTAGCTCCCCTTCATATTAGATAACGCCGCCATGTTTTTGGGGTTTCAAATTGCATATGAAATGATTGATATGAGCATGTCAGCTTGCATTCAAATCCAATCAAAGTTTCTTGTTCGCGTTTCTGACAAATTGAATGCATAATTAATTGTGCAAAAGGATACAATTCATTCTGGGTTATCCTTGAAGTAAAATGAAGATGGCGTCATCTTTCGCAGCAACGGAAAACTGAAATGAAACGATTCACTTTGGATTATCCTTTTTGACCAGATAAAAAAATAAATAAGGATTAAAAAATATTTTCACTTCACCAAGTAATTTCAACATTATCATCACGTCCTGTCCGCGCTATTGACAATTCAGTGGACATATTTTTCTGTTGCGAACATCCCCTGAATGTTAATATTTCAAAATAATGCACATTCACAAGGATGACAGTAGTCCTACTACGATGAATGCGAAAAATATTCCTAAAGGACATTCTTTTTTTTTGTTGTTCTGGTGATAGTTTCACTAAAAATGGTAGCAGGAAATGATTTGTTGTAAAAATAAATCACGTACATGTTTGGGAATGTGCAGTGACATTATGAAAAAGGATACAACTTCCTGTATCATATGTGTATCGAGTAAAGGACGAAAATATTTCATAAATGTGTAGCACATAACTGTGAAGTTTTTCCGAAATAATTCACTGCATTACAAAAATCGTTATAACAAGAAACAGGATATCATCGATTTCGTGTCCTTTTATTCATTTGGAAGTCATGTCCTTATGCTTTGGAAGCTTTTAAAAATTTTGTTGAAAACCACACGGAAATGTATTCTTTATCCTTTTAATAATGTTGAAATCTCATAAATCAGGACAATTTGAATGTGGTTTAACCATTCGCTGCATTACAAAAATCCTTACTTCAGAACTCATGTCCTGACACTTTGAATCCTTTTGAAAATATATTCTCTTTCTAAGGTCTTTTCGACTCTGATATGGACAATTTGATAATTCGAAAATATTTATTTATGTATCAAGTGTGTAAAGTGACGCTCTCTTGCATCGTGGATTGCAGCATGAGTATGAGGTACTGTCGCATGCGTACATAGACGAGTGGAGAAATTGTGGCGCGAGACGAAGTCGAGCGCTACAACTACACGAGGCTTTGTACGAATGCGTCATGACCGATCGCAAATACAGCAATGACTGCAAGTAAGCGTCACCTTACACCCGCGGTGCATACAATAGTTTATCCAACAAATTCGTGGAAGGTTAAATTTGAGGTAAATATTTACACGGATGTGTTGCATAAAGTTGGCCCTTACGCCCTGACATGTCCTGACATGTCCTGACACTTTGAATCCTCTTGGAAATTTTGATGAAAACTTAACCTTTTAATAATCCACAAACCTCATCAATAAAAACAATTTGAATGTGGTGTCATAAGTAAAAAGGGATTTCATCTTTCAAGGATAAATCACGTCAATTATCCTTTAAATTGAATTGATTAACAATTTACGAGAAAATTTCCTGAAAATCAGGTTGCCTATTCATTACCATAAAACGTTAATCCATTATTTATAATATTGCCCACTTCCAAGGATAATATTAGGTAACTGGAATTAGAAAAGGATTTACAACGGACATCTAAATTGAAATCTAACCCTTAATTGACAATAATTAACTAGTATTCAGGGTATTGAGTAAACTTTGTAGCTTTATTACGTTCCATATATTCATATTACATTCGGGGAGGAGTTATTGATTTCAGATTACCGCAAGATATCACTTTGGTAATTTCGGATTTTAGACATTTTCCATTTTTGTCCTCCAAATACGGTGTCAAATTTATTCATTTTCATGACACCGATTTATGGATTTGATAGCTTCATTAAGGATATCCTACCGGGTTATTATTCCATGAGGTTTTGTTATTGAGATCATGATAGCTTAATGTGACAATTATATCCTAACTGTGATAGATAATTTATAAAAGACAAAATATTTACATAAACCACGTAATTGCAGGACATTTCGAGGATATTACATTTCTGTTTCTAGTTCATTCTCCTTGTTTATCGTAAGGACACTATGAAAATATTGTCCAAATTGAAAAAGTACATAAATAAGTAACCGCAAAACAACTGCAATTCATTCATTATCCTTCTTTTATTCGAATAAAAGGAAAATTTTCGGTTAATGGTGGACTTCAGTAGTTTTTGTTTCACCAGGATAATCACCCGCAAATATCCTTGTCTCAATGCAGATAAAGAAACTTTAAGAAAAATTTTATATTCGGCTCCTTGAAGTCGTGGAAAATCCTTAGAATATCACACAGGACACGTATCTGTTTGCAAGGATCCTTGGTAATTTATTTCATGAAATATGCGAACGACAAATACAAATTGAACTTGGTAAAGCTAATGCACTTTGCGGTTGTTAGTAGTGTCCTTATTTTGCCTTATTTCGCCATTATTATCCTTTCATCTCATGTGGTACAGAGTTTTGTTTTTGAGTATCCTTAAAATTGTTTGTTTTCTTTTCTTGAATCCCAACACACGTCCTTCGGATTCCTTTATCTTCCCTCGACCATATTGCGCCGGTTCGTTTACTGGACACTCACAAGGACTTAGAGGACACAAAAGTCCTTATAATCACCCTGTTACTGTAGCCAAGGATATTTTAGTTTTGTTGTACGATGTAATTAATTGCACGTGGTACCGCTTGTGGATTCGATATCAATAGAACTTGGCAAATAAGGACACCATAAATATGTGATGGTTACTTTTAATGAGGTCCTAGCCGGGTTTGCTTGGGAGAAAATCAAACGCAACATGTTTGTGTCGTAACATTTTGCTTAGTAAGATGTTCAATTGAAACCACCCGCTAGTCCTATTCACAGGACATAGAACACCACATACTGAGTCCTTGGAGATTATTAGAATTTTTTCCTGGTTTTTCGTTTTGGCGTCATTAAGTTTGTCAATAGTCAGTGTCATCAGAATGGTGGATGATCCTTCTTTATCCTCAAACTGAAACAAGTGAAAACTAATAATGAATTTCTGTTGTGCAGCCAACTTCAGAAGCTACGAAAATTGCGATGTCAGAAGATGGTAGGTACAACAAGGAATCCGTCTGCATGTATGCATGTATTTGTGGCAGCTTCCTGCTTTATTTGACAGGAAAATTTATAACGTTCAAAGGTGGAAAATGGAAAATTCGTTTGGTGAAATCCGTCCGCCATTTGCTATAAGTGCAATTAGCACCCACAAAGGGAAAACATGAGTCTGTCTGGGAGGGAAACAACGTTTTAGTTTCAATAAAGCTAGGCTCGCCGCAGGCAATATTGCATCCTTCGATAATAAAAGAAACTTATAACAGGAACAGTATCCTCATACCATTTGATTTACCCAAATTGTGGGGGATTCAACATCCGCTCTTCGTATATCCTTTGTATATCCAGTTCAAAGTGGATACAGCCCATCCCCCAAACATAAATGGTATCCTGTAAGGACAAGGAATATTTTAATAAGGATTTTATTAAATTATGGTCGGTTCATGGTGCTAATTAAATCTTTACTCGCATTAGAAAATTTGCTTGTTTCTTTTCTGGTTCGCGTTCTTATTAGCACATTTAATGAAATTTCCAGGGAAAAATGTTTGCTTTAAAATGATTTTGTTTATAAAGTAATTTGTTTAATATCCTCATCACTTTTTGTATCTTTACATCTTCAACTAAATAAGCATTTTAATATCTTAGTTACTTTGAAAATTGCCCATTTTCAGGTCATTTGCGTTCGTAATAACAGCGTGAAGTGATCAAATATTTACAAAGTCACATTAAATTTTATTTAAAACAAAATTCATGGAAAATTGAAACAGAAAAATTATATTCTTAGGCTAGGGTTGCCATGCACGCGAATCGGTACGAAAATTTGTTGTGACGAGTTCTGATCAACTCGTGCGAAGAAACAAACGCCTGCTTCGCGGTGGGAGTGAAGAAAACGTCAAACGTCAGAACATGCAAGAAATCGTCAGAACCAATTGGACTTTCAAACCGGTTTGATTTTTGTTATACCAATTCGCGTGAATAGTAACCCTAGCCTTAAACTCACAGGATCAAAGGTATCTCTTATTTGAATGAATCAACTCATTGGTTAATCCTTTCGAAAACTAATTTCCAACTTATCTGATCTGTTTGTTTAGGCGGACCTGAAGGAAAGGTGTCAATACTCCCACAATGAAGTCAATGGAGTCTTCTCCGTCCAACGTTGAACGAGAAATTCAATTAAATTTAATCCGATGTAGAACAAGAAATAAATTTCAATCAACTGAACTGGATACCGTACCCGCACACAAGATGGTGTAAATAGAAATTACATCGTTCAATTAATGTCAATTATCGGCGTCAATCATGGGTTTGAGGAAGTGAAATCCCAGTGCATTTTAGGGAATAAGGAGAACAAGAAGAGTTCATTAACTCAGATTGGAATTGGGTTTCGTTCTAACTCAACTGAATAATGTCTTATCTATGATAAGAGAACTCCCTTCATGACTTCACTTTAGTTCGGCTGCAAACAAAAGACTTTGATCCTATAAACTCCTGATTTAGTTTGCACAACATGAATCTAACGAAACGAGACTACTATACCACCAACCAGACGTGATGTTGACCTAAGATACTTTCCGAAAGACAATAATCCATTAAATTGTGTTGAAGCACTCAATTTTATCCTTCAAGACGTTCAAGTGTATAATTTCACTGCATTATCTCGAATATTTTATTCACGATTCATTCAAGATGATCCAATTCCAATTCAATGTATGCCCTCTCATGACTCATAGAGGGATCCTAACCCTTTATTATCCTTTTGAGAATGAAACAATCAAGGTGCACGTGCGATAATTGAAGCGGTTTGTAAGTAATCCTTTTAATCTTCAATACATCCTTAAGACATCTTCTCGATTCAATCACTTGGTTTATTGGGCTGAAACAACTCTCACGAAGATGCTCATTTGTTGCAATAACGTGAAACGTCTTCAGGATGTCAATGGGTTGTCTTATAAGACACAACCCATTCTTGTATCCTATTTGCATGGATGACTTCGGATGTTTCCTTCGTGAACAGTTTTATTTGATTACCATCAACCCACATTCGTGATGTGATGGGATACACTGCATGTATGGTATGTACTATATGTATATCATCACTTCTTAGTTTCTGATCAATTTACTTACCACATCAGCTCCATATCGACTTCTAATGAAATTTCATGGAGCTGTTCATGTCGACATCTTGTATCTATACTTGACTCAATTTGGTTAAGTGAATTCGGTTTTATTTATTGAAACGCTCACAAAACGCTAAAACGCTGAAACTCAAACTGTGTTTTCTAACAAATGATTCAATTAATTGTAATCGCTTAGAAATACAGAATTGATTTTATTTACGTAACAAAGTTGTTATCATACGAAATTTCATGAATATGTATAGTAGATGGGAAATTCTTCCGGAAGTTTGGAGACAGTAATGGACTTAAATTCGTTCTATATTTTTGCTACTGAGATTTCTCCATAATAGGTAATAGGTTATTGGTTTTTAACACAATACAGTAATACCCCGAACTTACGTGATAGGTGGGACTGAGCGATGACCGCGTAAGTCGGGTTATAAAAATGTAATAACAAACAGACACTTCGTGCACAAGAAATAAATACATGAATACATACATAAATGCATTCCGCCCGACACGTCAACAGTGCGTGTAAGTCTATAATCGATAATCGAGAGTTGTGTCACGCTCAAACAAAAGACGAATTGGCGAGAATTGAAAATCGCGGAACTCCGGATTCGTGTAATAAAGAAAAGAGAATTTTAGATTTAATATCAATCAAATTTTATATTTTAAATAATTATTCTTGGAACTGTTGATTATTTAAATTTAAAAGTAAATTTGATTGAGAGAAAATTCAATATCATAATCAACAACAACATGATACCCGGTGCAGGTTAATGTGTTCGAATATAAATAATCGATGCAATTTCTTATCTTACACCAACTTCATGAATATTCATCCGAAACGAGACGCCTTAATGCATTCGAAAGCCGCCTTATCAAATGGAAAACCTCATACGTTATCACTTCCTCTGACAATTTGAATTCACTCCACTTTAATTCGAAATCACCTCAACATCAACTCAAGATCGTCTCAGAGATGTAACACCATTTTCCCGGCGTGCACTTATTTACAAATTAAATGCATCGACTTTAATGGATACCACCTGAAGGCATATCATCTTAAAAATAACCCTCTACACCTTATCGTACAAGCAAGTTTATGTTAAACCAATAACACTTACAATAAAATGAATCACCTGTTGGTACAGTTCAATAATATAACACACATACAAAACACGACGATAATTTCTTGATCGATGGTGATTACCTGGAATTCTGTTTGTTTTAAAACCTGCCAATTTACCTGGCACATATAGAACAAGGTAATTGAGATTTTTACATCGAAGATATGCAAATTTCATCTTAAGATTTTTACTATAGGTAGTATGATATTAACCACATCACATCCGAAACGTGTTTGTTCACTTCATTATGGAGATAACCCACGTCCGTCATAAGTGACACTTTAATTTGCATATTTTCAACATCATCAAAGTGCTTTTTATTATTTCTATAAATAAATATTTGCCACAAGTAATACCAACATGACCATTATCTACTGTACAACTCAATTCAAATGAACTTATAAGACTAGTATCTTATACAATATATTATTATTTTTCAAAGGTAAAAATTTTCCCTCGAATAAATTCGATTCGTATCCTGTAATCTATTTCAGTGTATCCTTTTATGATATGACACAACTCCATACGACGGCTCTGTATGTGCCTTCATGTCCTTTTTATGGATCGGTATGTCCCTTCATGTCTCTGTACAGCAGCTCCTGCAGTGTACTTTACCGTATGTCTGTAAAACCTTAAAAATTGACAAAGTTTTTTTACAAAAAGGTTTTGTGAAATTGAACATTTGCTACTAATGCAATTTCCGTGTGCTCAAAAGGACTCGTTTTTTTGTGTTGTGAGAAAAAGGACTCGCATTAGTTTTGATTCGATACGATAAACTTTAAGTAAAATTCAAAATTGCAAAGAAACTTGTCTTTTATTGAATTTTTATTTAACTTGAAATATTTATAACTTCAAATATAAAAAGGATATTCAAAGGCAGGATGTAGTTAATCCATCAAATGTCCTATCGTTGAGGCAGGTGATATAGAAAGTTCTTTTTGCTTTTGCAAAACTTAGTTTATACTTTATTCCTACCCTCAAAATGGAGTAGAGAAACTTTATATTGCTTTGTCATCAACATTAAATGCAGTTTATCGAAAAGTTTCTGTAGAAGTTTCCATAGAAAAGGAATTTCTCTTTTGGAAATTCTTGAGTTTAATTAACTACCAAAGTCATGTGTTACAAAAAGGGATATAAAAGGTGATTGGTTAACCACATGAGTGTATTTTACAACGACGCTATGCTTGAGTGCTTTCATCGTGCATTATTGAATTCTTGAAACTGCAATTTACAGGACTTTGCAAGGATGCGATGCTAATGAATAGCTCTAGCAACTATGCCATAACCTCACAATTATTCCATGTTTTCTAAATGAACCTTTATTGCTCGCGCTTTCAAACTTTGACTACTGCTGCGCGTCCTGGATCCTTTGACATCGTTCCAACACTCATTGCCAATTTACGGCTCAATTTATTATTAATCACATTTCGAGACATTTTGCATTTTCAATGAGCCACTGCAGAGCACACCAGACGGTGTCCCATCGTGAACTATTACAGAGGAGTCCTTCACTTAATAGATTCACCAGACAAGGAGTTTTGTCTCTTAAAAACGACTTTCAGCATGTTCCTTCAAACAGATGAATTCTTTCTAGGTCACGCGACCAGTGTGTCGTACGCATTCGGTTTAACCAACCATTGACTCCTCCCACCAAAAATCAAGAATTTTTGATTTCATCCCAACTCAACTTCGAACCGTCAAAATGATTGGCCAACTTGTCCACACACAGTACAACCTGTATGGGCCCGGTAATAAAACTTGTTCGTGCATCCTGAAACGTGTAACCAAAGTGTCAGATTCTGTCCCCCAAAATCTTACTCCACGTTAATTATAAATTTTAATTACAGTGTGTATGCACGTCCTTCAAATGCCACGTGAGCTAGGTTTGAAACAGGTAAAAGTGAAACCCATCAGTGCCGGAATGTCAACCGTTTGTTTGTTGTTTTATAACAGCACACTGTTGCTGTCACCATGTTTGTACGAGTAGTTGGACATTTTGTTTCCGGGAATTTTCCATTCGGATGACATAGACATGGCAAATATGACAACGAAACGAGATTTTTGGAATTATTCCGGATTAATGTGGTTCCGGATTAAATAGCTGCAAAAATTTTGTAGTTATATGCACAATCGAATATTTGGAATGTGAATATTTTTGGGATTCCAGGATATTCATATCCCATACTGTGGTATACCTATTTTCTAGATTCAGATTCGTGTACTGGTTATCCAATATATTTTACAGGGTTTTGGCGTTTTTGATTAATCAATGAGGAATTTTAATAAGGTATTCAGTACAATTTGAAGTGAATAAATCACAGACCAGATTAGTATGAGAGATAGCTTATCACACAAACAGGGAAACATGTGAACTAAGATAAGAGATAATGAAATCAAATTAAGAAATTTTTCAAAATTAAGGAAATCTCTGAAAACTCAAAAATGTTGATAACACGTTAGTGGCGCATTGATAACGACAACAAGTGCTGTTCAGTTCAAGTTAATCGGGTTAAACAGCTTCACTTGAAAATTTCTTTAGTGTAAATCGGTTCAAGATTTAGTTTAGTGCTATTTGAAGGAAAGTGCATTCAGTATTTTGTCCCGAATTCTAATAAGAACCTGAGAATCAAATTTGCTAGGTATTTCAAAGGGCAAGTTTGAATTTCAGGTTCTTCTTAGTGGGTTTCTCATATGTATTTGTGCAATTAATCCAGCTATCAGTGAAAAATTGCTTAATTAATTCCAACAAAGTGTCTTACATTAAATGAAAGTGAAAATGAAGTAAAACGTCTGGAAAAATTTACGTGTTTCGTTAACGTCTTGAAACATCTTGAAACGACAAAAGGATACCAGACAAACTTCCTGTGTTTGTTTTAAAACAATTTCTAGCCATAGAATATTTGTGGTCATTTCGTAAGGGTGGCAAAACTATTTGATCAACAGCACAACCCACAACAACCACGACAGGGAAAACTTTCCCTTCTTGTTGTAATTAAATGTGTCCTCTAAGAAGAGACACTGTCTAGATTCAGGGAAGTAAATTTTCATTAAGTCCTTTGATTCCCTTGGAGTCGTTCTTGATAAATGGAACCCATCCAGGATTTGTGTGCTTTATGTATTTACACTTCTGGACTTAATTAAAAATCGAGAGCCTAATAAGACTTCCTGTATGGCGTAATATCCTTTTTTCCTGTTTTTATTAATCCTTAATTCTGCTTCTTCTGGATGAAAGTGAAATTTTGATCTTGACTTCAAGCATAAGGGCGCGTTTCAAATGCCAGCTTGGAGTGGATTGGATTGGCTCACATGTTCCGCTCGTTTCGCACTCACACACTCCGTCATATGCGCCTCTTGTTCAATCTGTTCTCACAATTTCGTTTCTGTTTTCGTTGGCTCTCAAGGCAGAGCATTGCACGATAAGACACAAGTGACACAAGTGACTCTCGTGCTGCCTTATCTTAACACACGGTACACTCTAATACTTTTCGTGAAACTCGAGGTATCTCCAGATAAAACGACACCACATTGGAATGTTATCACTTCCTCTGTCTTATCCCTATCATAGTCAAACTAGAAGAATCTTGGAAATATTTTCTATAAAGATATTGGTCTTATCTCGAACCAGAGAGCCGCAATGTCTCTGGTGTTCGAACGATAACAGTCAGCTATCAAAGGTTTGTTTTAATTACATAAGGAACATGTTGGAAAGTTTAACAAAGTTTTAAAGGCTTTCGACTGGAAATCTACAACCAATTGTGTACATAACCTGAACCTTTACTTGTCCAGGTGAATAAAATTTTGTTTGAATAACCTACACAAAAACCCAGTCCTTAATTATACCACAGAGTACCGTTCAAAGTGTGTAGCTTAAAAGGACTAAAATTTCCAACGACACAGAAAAACGCTCATCAAAGTTAAGGACACGCTCTGATGATGGGGAGAAGTTTATAATTTTTTGTGGAGCAGCAAAAGTGCAAACTGCAATAAAATCTTAGTAACAGGAAACCACAACAAAAGCCAATCTCTAGAGAGTTCCAAGTCAACCCGACCCGGCTGGGTTTAATGTTTAACACGAAGCTATGATGAACTGCTTACATACATAAAATTTTAAAAGCATCGAATACATGACGACGTTCAGGTTGAAGGTTCCTGAGTGTAACCTGGCTCTTTGCAAAAGGTGTAATAAAAATTTATAATAAAACCTTTTTAATTAAACCGTAGAGGCCTCAACGGGTAATGTGTTGTAAAATCGGTGGCAAGGCTCTGTGAACATTTTTAAGGGTTAACTCGAGTTTTATTGAGAGTTAAAATTGGCTAGAAAATTCATTGTGTTTCGCTTCACGAAATCTTGGTAGTGCCATGATCAAGAGTGCCATGAAAATTCCTGGAAAAAATTTCAACAAGAAACGCAGTCGTCCCATCCCATTCCATTCCAGTTCAGTACAATTTCAGCTGCGAAGAAGACTAGACTAGACGTCTTGGACAATCGGAAAATGTGAGTGACAAATTTTTGATAAGAAGTTGATGATTTATTATTTTTATTTCCCACAGGGTTATATCCGCGAACGACCAAATACAGCCACGTCCGCCATTCCAAATTCATCTTCCGAACGGAGTCATCGTGGAACCGGCAGCAAAGCCTAATCCCCCAAAGAATCCAGCTGCTAGACAAACGAAAGACGTTCTTGGGAAACCCGTGATTGATAGGTTCCTGGATTGTTTGGTCGCACAGGCGAGAGATGACCCAGAAGCCACTAGACTGTCACAGGGAGTCGTACTGGAAGAGATGTGCTATTTGGCTAAACAGATTCAGAGTTACGCGCAGAACAAGTAATTCTACGAAATGTTATCGACGATTTTGTGAGGTTTATCAAAGGGTTTGCATAAAAATGTTAGCAATTAACCCTTCAATAAATAAATGAAAAGTTCAAAAGTCAAAGTTTTATAGAACATTTTGCGTTTCATGTTCAACGAAACAATGCACAAATTTTCAATTTAATGTTGTGTACAAAATTTTCAATTAACGCTAGTACTTTGTTGGTGATGTGAAAATAATAATTATTGGATGAAACTGTAGTGGGGGTAGTGGAACCATTTACCCTCTCATCTGGTTCAATTGTTGTAGTTGCTTTTAATATGGATGTAGCCCATTCTGGATGGTGTCACTAGTTCTGGTTCTGTTCGTGGCACCTTGTTTCAGCAGCTATTTATTGTTGTTCATCTTCTGCAATAGAGTCTTTTAATTACAAATTGTTAAATGGTTTTCTCTGGGTTTTGTCATAGTTTTTCGATTAAAATCCGTTTATGCACAAAATGTTTATAATTCACAAAGTTGATGAAGTGGAAGTCATGGCTGAGATTCACATTTAAAATCATCCGCAAAACAATAACCGAAAACAAGGTGGTGGTTTTTGATTTTATGAAAATACATAAATACATGGTTATAATGAAAATTTATTAAATGCGATTTTATGTTCTGCAAATGAAATGTTAGGACCTTTCCAGTTAAACGATTCGAATTAATGAAGCTGAAGGATTCATTTTACACTGCACACATGTATTTGATTAACTAATTTTTGAAATCATATCAACTGCAATACATTTTGTTTTTGCTTAATCATATTGTAGCATCCCCTGATCAGAAGTCGCCTGATCAGAGGATCAAATTTGATGGAAATTTGACAACTCTCATGCTGGACTCATTTTGCGGCGAATTCAGTTCTCTCTCTGCCAAAGCTGAACCACCTTCAAGTTTCGTGCGGAAGATTTTCTTTTTCACCATGAATGCGTTCCTTGTCGCATCGTTCAATTTGTGGATCGTTTCAAAAAGTGCGGCAGATTCACGACGAAGGAATGAATCACGAGCAAAGATACTCTCTTATTCACAAAATCTTGAATTCCTGTAAAGATAAACTTCACAAAAATTAATTATAATTTAAAGTATCACTCATAACCTCTAAAATAGTAGAATATCTATTGATGCGATTCTATAGTTTCTACAGTCTCTACAATTTCTCAAATTCATTGAATCAGCACTTTTCCGATGTCATGATATCGAAGGGTTCTTATAGATCCAGTGCAATTTCATGAAATCCCTTTTGTTTGGATTACGTAGATTTCGTAGCATGTAAAGTAAATATTTCTTTATCCTGAATATAACACCCGCCACACCGGGTATACCATTCCCACATTGCAATTTAGTTTTGTCAAACAAAACGCCCATAACGTCCTGTTCAAGGGATTCCCTATAATGTGCTAGACATTTATAAAACGCTCTTTATCTAAACGTAATTCAGAACACATTTTCGTGGTATTGCCTTGTAACTACATACGAGTACTGTCCGGTAATAGGATAAACGTATGTTGTATGCATTTCTGTGTAGCCTACATTTGCTGGATTTAATTCCCAAAGGATTCTTTCCTGCACGTACCTACTCTTGGCTAATAGGGTAGATTTACTTGTACTTCCAAAATAGCAATGGTCCTTGTTTCTCTGTTACATTTCGATTTGATACTCGTACGTTGGCCATTTGTTTGGTCACTTCAAATGCATTTCAGAATGCGTTTCGTATTTACCCTGTAGATTTGCTGGATCGAAATGAGTGATAAGACCCAGTCGATGGATTATTTTGGTGACTTAATTTTGTCTGGTTTTATATAAGAATCAGCACATTGAGAATGTCCAGTGGTTGGTTATCGAAATAAATCACTTCCGTTTGAACATTTTTTCGTGAAAACTTTTATTGCATCTTTCCTGCACATGTGACCAATTAATTATATCGACAACAATTGTTGGTGACATCTTTTGTACCGGGAAACTGGGAAAATAGGAAAATAGATTTTGAAATAAAAAAATAAAACCAATTGAACCGAACAGGGAGACGTGGAAAACTGGAGAAACTCGTGGTGAACCACGAGTGGATCTGTGTCCCAGGAACAGAACAGTGTGGACGGAAATTTTTGTCATGACTAATTTAAAATTCATTGGACCCAGTCTGAGGTGTGGCGGTTAGGGAGAAAACCCGGAAACAATTGAATACGAAATTATTTAAGAATTCCATGTCCATTCCCAATTTTTGCTTTGGCTGAACGTGACCAAATCAGAAGTAGGCGATGTCGTTATTTTGTCTGAACAAAAATTTAGATCAGGGTGAAGGGAATCGAAGTGTGGAAGAGTTTTAATTGAATTTGAATACGAATTTCGAGGGATCGAGTAGAACTTCAGTCGAAGTTCCAATGGTCTGGTCAAGTGGAATCATCAAATGCTTCTAATGGCTTAGGGTGAGACTTCACTGATTGATGAATCCTGTCACGGTGTGTCAAATTGTGTCTAATCAAACGAATGATTGGAAAAACTGTGTCCTGTGAATTTGTATGGCGAAAAGAAAAGGACGAATAAAGGAGTGTTGATTGTCTTAAAATGCGAACGTCTGTTCGTAATTAACTTAGGAATTTGATTCAATTTCGTTGTAAAACGTTCCTTGTGGTTGTATCAGTCGTATATTTACCAAACACTACAAGTTTCAAATGGATTCATTGGGGAGCCCAAAGGACATTCGTAGGCTTCTGCAAATTCTGGCGTTTTCGAGAATATCTCGAACATCCTCAGCTCCATATCACAGTAATCGTTGTTTTCCAAGTCGATCCACATGCGGCTACCGCCACACATTGTTTGGGCGTAAGAGAGAAAGAACAGTTGCGATGTGGTCATGTTGACGTCGATGAATGTTTCTGGCCGGAATGTGTGCAGATTGTCCTTGTTGTCATGGAGCCACCTCTTGTACGCTCTGTAAGATGCTCGCAGTCCTCCAATACTCGATATGATGTCTGATACGAATGTGTTGTCAGTAAGATTCCTCCCACACAACTCGATGTCGTGGTACTGTCTGTGGAAGCAATCGACGCGCTCGTTGTACTCAGTCAAGGAACTGTTGCTCCACCACACATTACCGAGTTTGATGGAGTAGTCCGGATACAGATTGTCTCCCTTCCTGAAACTGTCCGCAAGGATTGTCCCAACCATTGATCCAACGCTGGCGTACTTCACGAATTCCGGGAAGTAGTAATGGTAAAATGGCGATCGCAGGACAGCAACTGGGAGGAATATTTCGAAAGAAGGACTCGATCGTGGGGCAACGTCTTCCATGAAGTATGACACACTCCAACTGAGTTTGATTGGTCCACTTGGTGTTTCCTTCTTCTTAGAGAGATCATTCATGAACCGCTCAATGTTGAGCACATTCTCAAAGAATTCCTCGTGTGACAAGTTGAGATTCTTAAACTTTTCATTGACTTGAGCCGCAGGGAACAAATCGTTGTAGTCCGCTTTGATTTTCACGTGACTCAATTTGATGCCAGCCAGAAACTTCGTTGATTCATCTATCCAAGTCTTCTCACCGAAGATGCTCTTGAATGAATCCTTGACATCAGCTGCTACAGGCAGCACATCTTGATCAAACACTTCATCGTAGTACTTCCGCATGTACACAGTCACGAATCCTTCCCGGAGTGGTTGTGGCATCATCAGCAAACACTGCTTCCATCTTGGAGTTTCCAGAGTTCGGAGTTTAGGTTCCAAGGTGTCCAGGAGACTGTTCCTTGGGTAGTAGAATCGACTGCTCAAATAACTGGTGTATTTCTGTGCAAACGTCCAGAACATGTAGTTGGCCAGGATTCTCGGATCTGCTGTAGTCATCAGGTTGGATAGATGCCGGAAGTAGCTCACCGGGAAGAGGACAACTTGATCACCTAAACGTGGTCGTTCCCCGAGTATGATCTCGAGGTACTGGAACCATTCAATCCCAGAAATGTTCCGGTACAGTTCAGCGACTGTGGTCTGTAACGTTTCATTCTCCAACTGGAACGATCGCTTCAAGTAAACTTTAAGTTTCTCTGCTTCCATCTCGAAGTCAACGATTTCTGCAGCTGCAACAGTTGCATTCTCTGTCGCCACTCCAAACTGTACCAACATATGCTCCACATACTCCCTGTAGAGATCCATCTGGGTTGTATTGTATCCACCAACGGAAAACGATTTGTTGACGACTTTGTTCGTCTGCTGGAAGTATATCGAATGCCAAATGATCACATCGTACTCCTTGTACATGCGATACGTGACATCGAGCCAATCAAACTGCTCTGGCCTCCAGTCTGAGTTCAGCACAGGCCATCCACCCAAGGAGTCTATTATCCTCAAAAGAGGTTCAGCTCCACGCTCATTGAGTCTATCGTCATCCATGCACGACGCGTAGAATCGCTTCGCCTTCAATTCAAACGTGGGATTCACACTTCCAACTGTCTTGCCTTGCAACTCCTCCGGCTTGACATCCTCCAGGAGGTTCTTCAACACCGAAATCAACTTCGTCTTAAGATTCACCAGCCACATGGGATGGAACGAGTCCCTCCTCTGATCGAAGTTCCGCACGTAGTTCCCACATGCGAAGTAGTAGAAACTCTGACAAGGATCGTACTGAGGATTCACGAACCTCTTCGTCCTGTTCAACAGGGAATTCATGACAGTCACGATATTGGGACTCACCAAGTCCACCAGATCCTTGATGTGTTCATTCTCTTTGTTCACCGTCTTGTTCGGAGGCGGATCGAATATCGTACTGGGATCAAACACTTCTGGAGACAAATCCTCCTCGCCTTCAAACAGCTGTTCCAACGAGATGTTGTACGCCGCTAATACCTCCGCCACCGTCCTGTTCTCAAAGTCTATTTCATTCTCCTCTCCGAACGCCAGTGCGATCAAAACAAACAAAACCACATAACTTTGAACCGAAACCATTGCGGTATTTTCGTTTTTAATTATTTTACTTTCTAATTTTTACATAAGCTATAAATTTGTTTTAGGCAAAGCTGTCCGAAATTTTGTATCTTCCGATTCACAATACTCTCTCTCCAACACCGACCCGGCTCAACATGTTTTATGACGTTCGTTATGCAAAACAAAATATGTTATCAACTTTTCACTATCACTTCCTAAACAATTTTGCACTGTTCAGTTTCAGTTTTCAGTTTTTCGAGAGACTTTCCCAGACGATCACTAAATTCTACTTTCTTCCAAACTCAAAATATTCTTGAATCCCCAACAAAACCCTGATCAACGTCTTATCAGAAGCCGTTTGTTATCCCCGGCTTTATCGGAATTTCAAAGTCACCTTTGGCTTTGCGCGCTCAACTTTGTGATTCACTAGTTTTTGTTGGATTTCTGAAGTTCAACAGTGCTATCTCCAAAACAGTATCCCCCCTTTGGTCACACTCGCCATTGGATAGTAAAATTTTTCAAGAAATTTAATTTCATAACCACGTGGAGTAACCTGATTCTGGGACTTCTTCAACATTCCTCGAAATTCCGTCATAACTCTGTTAGACATCAGGCTTTAAAAATTTCATCTCTCCCCGTTTTTGGCAGTAATAATTCCATGTTCAACCCATAACACTTTATCACTTTGTCTCGTCGAGGCTTTGGCTCTACAAAAACATTCCATTGCAGGTTTGCCAACTTATTGGCTATAACATAAAATTTTATTAGCTAAGCATGCGACAGTATCATTTTACCTTTTATCCTTTTCATTATACCATAAGCAGGGATCGTGTACGGGTTTGGGGGAACTGTTCCTGTTCCTGTTCTGGGGTTTGTTACGAAATTTTTATGCGTGCTTCATGGTTGGTTGTAATAAATTTTTGTATGAAAATTGTCTCCCGATAAAGTCGATGTTGCCGGCATTACTTTTAATGTGAATGTCCCTTGTTTGAAGGACATTTTGTCCATTTTTTAAAATCAAATTACTTATACATCCTTGGAGTTGTGTTGCTCAATTGGAACATGAAAGGAGAAAAATGTTGAATGCTCGTGACCGGGAATCGAACCGCGGACCTTCCGCTTGCTACATTTTCTGTTCCTTCCATGTTCCCACATATATTGAGCAGCCACACTCAAGCAAAAGTACCTCCTATACGTGTATTTACTTTTGGTGTTTTACAAACTTTACGCACGTTGATGAAAACTCAAATATTGACGTGAAAATTCATAATTTTTTGAATAAACTAATTTTCCGCTTATCCGTTTGGGTTTTCCACGTAATTTCATGTTCAACTTTTGCGTGTGTATGCCGAAATGGAATAAGGGATGGAAAAGTTTTCTGTTTGACTTTTTGAAGATTGTGTTGTAATTGTTTTATGGATTCTGTACTAATTAAATTAAGAAACTTAATTAGAAATTACGAAAATCGGAAGTTGAAAATTTCACTGATTTTTTGTTTGTCTTTAAGGAAAATGTTTGCTCGCGAAGTTCGTTATAGTTGAAGAAGATACTCATATGCGAGAAATGAAAGGGTCGTGTGAGGCTACGAAAATTGGTTCTGACGATTACGTCGAAAATGAAACCGGTTTGAAAGTCCAATATGTTCTGACGTTTTCTTTGCTGTCTCTGCAACCACTCGTATCGCAAAGCAGGCGTTTGTTTCTTCGCACGAGTTGAGCAGAACATCGTCAAAACAAATTTTCGTACAAATTCGCGTGCATAGTAAGCTTAGCCTTAAAGGTCGAAAAAGTTAAAATAAATTTTAAACTGTAATTTGCTGTGACATTAAACCGTAACTCAAAAATACAGCAGAGTCATTTCGAATGTCGTGACTTTAATAGGTTTTGTCCATTTCGTCCATTAGAGTTAATTGAATCACCTCGACTACAAACACGTAGGTAAATCTACATTTAACCATCTACAGAACATGTAACACTTCCATAAAATTTCATTATTCATCAGCTTGACTTCTGGTTACTAAACTTTAAGATGCCAATAATGCGGACATTATATCCAGAACAAATAGCCCTGCCATAGAGTGGTCTTTACACAAATTGAGGATTTGCGTGTCTGTGAGTACTATACGGATTATGTGACATTCATTGTACAGCCATATTGTTATTAAGGTAATCCTTATCTTGAGTAGTTACCTCTGTCAAGACAGTTGCCGAAAGCATGAAAACGCCAATAAAGTGTTAGTGTTATATGGGCGACAATTTACTCGGATTAGATCTGACGTGACTTGAGTCCTGCAATTTAAAGTTATCCTCATGTCTGTGTTCAACAGATAAAAACGCAAGGTGTACCTGTTAAAATGGTAATCATATCCTGAACAGGAATTCATTTCAGGTTAAAACGTCAAACCTTATGACATCGAACCCAGGACAAAAGGATAAAAGTGCATCAGCAACAGTCGCTGAATTAATCGGAAACGGAAGAATGAAAAAGTTCAAATGAAAGCCAACAAAAGAATTGCATTGAAAGTGCATCGGAAATGGTTATTTGTCAGGATTATTCAGAGGTATATAGAGGAGTCAATTGCATTTTTGAATGACATTCTGAGAAAAACATTTCTTTTACTTTTTCAAAAAGACGATTGAATGCAAAAACGGATTGCAACCGACAAATGCATTTGCAGATATTGCATTCAAATGCAATTACAGATGTTAATTGAATTCTCGTCGAGTATTAAAGTGAATCTGTTGCCAGACTGGCTGTCACAGCCCATGATCGCCAAAGGGTTGTTTTTGCGGGAATAAATTGACAGTTGGACAAGAGAATAGTGTCTGGATGCCAATCATCTTCGTGTCTCTGGCAATTTGCAAGCGATTCTGGTTGACACTCAATCTCAATCCCAACCAGTTTCATAGTTGCTCGTTCCTCGTTTCTCGTTGCTCTAAATGAAATTCCATTTATCCTTATGGAAAAATCAAGATTCCATTTGATAAACTGAAGACTCGTGTCCCAGAAATTACCACATCAAAGGTGTCCACTTCTATCACAATTCACGGTCCATGCGTTGACAATGCTCCTAGTGTCTAATGGGAAACAACTTTTTAGCTTCATCCTTTGACAAAGTTACGTTTCCTTAATTAAACGTTGGCGTCATACAGACCCGAAGCAGGAGGGTGTATTTAGCATATAAATTGGAAAACTTTTCTCTCTGGAATTTTGTTAATTTTGTCACATTCTATACTGTATATAACAGTCTTACCACTGAATTGTTGTACTTCAAACCACACGCTCAACTGGTTTCGTATGCATTCATTTATCAAAACTTTCCATACAACAATCTTCTTTGGGGTTGATTTGCAGTTGACACTTGTTCTACTTTAAATACGAAATGAGTTCTTAGTTATGTGACGTGACACATGACTAGAATGTCCAGAACCAGGTGACATCAGGTGACAGTGAATTGTGGAATTGTCTCGTTGACTCACAAATGTTTTGTATTTGAAATGTAAATCAATAACATGTCATCATGAACGATTTCTAGTTTGAGAGAGTTTGACGAAAAGTAACGGAGGGGAAATACGCTTGAAATTCGCTCGAGTAATTTCACGCTACTGGGGAAATGCGGTTCATTTGACAATGTAAAATGTCAAATTTGCTTATGTTCGCTTATGAAGTTGCTCGAGGTTCCTGAAATGCGTTCTTGTAATAGGGAACGTAATAGGGAATTAATAATAGGGAATACTTTAATTATCTTCAATTAATTAAATCTCTTAATTTTAAAATAGTGATAATAAGGTCACATTCAATGTGTGATTCAGTTTTCAAGGGTCATCCAACCCGACTGGGGTTGTAGCTATAAATCTTGCTTTACAACAAGACAGTGAAAAAAGATTACCTTCAAGAGATGCCATTCACAAAACAAACTTTAACCCTTCTCACGGAAATGCCATTAAAAAACGAACCCAATTTTTCTTGTTTCCCGGACCATAACCCTTTTTCCGGGTTTGGCGCAAACAACAAAATTCAGTGGTTTGTTAAATTAGCAAACCTTTTTTTGTCTGGCCGTGGTTCATGTTAACTGGTAAATTGGATTTTAATACGCGAAAAGTGTCAATCATCGAAATTATCTTATTAAGTGATAATTGATGTGATTATCAAGTGACAATTTCGAGTGTTAAAATTTATCACACTCTGTCGAGCATATCAGCTGGAACGTTATGAAGTTATCAAATTTAAAATGAGCAACACAATAAACGCCCTCTTATTTCCAATAGATTTGCAAGAGATTAAGGACACATTGTGGATATGACAAAAGGATAATGATATCTTTGAAACAATATAAAATTGTCCTCCACAGGACATAACATTTTGATGTTCTGAAAACACTCAAAACAAAAATTGAGTGAGAATAGCGCAAACGATGGAAACAATAAAAACAGGATCAAGGACCCAGACCGAGATGATTTTCCGATATGAAAAGTTCTTCCGTTTTATTACCCGTCGAAGGAAATTCCCCCTTAGAGATATCACGTAAGGATATTTCAAACAATGTCACAATATTGTACACATGCCGATGAAACGTTTATAGTTTTTATTAGGATATTTTAGTGGTTTAATTTGGTGATATTGTCCTGTTAATGTGGTAATGTTATTAAATATACTTTCAGTTATAAAAGATGCAGCATCTTTTAGTTATTAGTCAAAGATTTCATCTAATTACAAGTGTAAGTGCTTCTATAATTAAATCATTTCCCTTCAAAGTGCAAAAACCTTAACCGAATTTGGTCTAAAATAATTATTAGACTTCATTAATGAAATTTTATTAGAACCTCCTGCCGAACCACAGCTTGGGTTCGGGTTTAATTGAAACAAGAAAAGGAATTTAATATTGAAAGACTTTTTAGAACGAAAAAAAAAAAAAAGAATTAGGTTATTCTCATGTTGGTGTTGGTGTTGGGTTTTGACTCCGGTTTGCTACAATTCACACCAGTGATGTGGTAATGAGGGTGAAATTCAGAAACCTCTCCACATTCAGTGGGTAGTATTCGTATTGTAAAAAGCTGTGAACCTTTTGTTTTTTGTTCATACCCTCTAAAAGGTTTATTACAGCACTCTTGTGGAAAATATTTTATGAATTAAGCTTAATGTACGTGTGGAAAAGTTCTAGGAGAAAAACACCAGCTAAAGGTTCATAGTTTTCAATTAGACGAGAATTTTATTTGCTCGGGAAAAAATTCCGTAATCAAAATTCATACAAAAATGTTTATCAATGTCAAACATATCTTGGCTCTGGGACTCCCCTCTTGGCTGGCAAGGTGGATCCCCTGAAGTGAAGTTATCTCTCAGTCTGAGTTGAAGACTCAGTCGCTATTCAACGCTTGAGGCAAGATGAATTTTTACAGCAGAATCATTGTGCTGGTGATAGTTTTTGTGGGTTTGTGCCGAGGTGATTGCCAGGAATCTGGACACATTTGTGCTTGTGAAGGTCTTGTGGCCACCAGTGAGGAACCTTTCAGTTTGGACTCATCTGTGTTTTATGAGTGCGACGAAATGATGATCTTCAACTCGTATTTTGAGTTCATACCTAAAAATGTATTCACACTGTCCAGATACACAAGAAAATTGTCTTTGGGACACAACAATATCACTGTCGTTCGTGGGGATGACTTCAGACACATCGGTGCCATCGAAGACTTGAATCTGAACTCCAACGCTATCGATTACTTGCCTCCAGACTTGTTTAAATATTTCACAAATGTGACGAAGTTGTCGATAGCTTATAACCGAATAACTCGTTTGGATACAGTGGACTTTGGAGCTCTGAGAAACATCAAGTCATTGAGCTTTGCTGGAAACAAGATCAAAGTAATTCCGCCGGGGATCTTTTCGCAACTACAGAAATTGGAGAACCTTGATCTGGGAAGGAACGAGATCGAGTTTCTTGATGATCACACCTTTGACGGAAACGGAAATTTAAAGGTCTTGGATCTGCAAGGGAACAATCTCAAAGTGTTCGCTAGTAGCCCGTTCCTTGCAGAGTTGCCGAATTTGAAGACACTCACTTTGTCCGGGAACGACGTTCAGCGCATAGAGAATGGAACTTTCCAGTTCAACCAAAAGCTACAAGAGTTGATCATCGCCAGAGCAAACGTTTCGTATTTGGAGAGTGGAGCTTTTATGAACCACAGGAACCTGACAGTGCTACACTTGTCCTTCAACAACCTGGAGACCATCGAGGTAGACCAGCTGATCCATATTGAACTGATCGACATCAGAGGCAACAAACTGACCGACATCGCGTATGATAAACTATACACCAAAACGGGTCCATTCCATGTTCTCTTGCGCCACAACTTGTGGAGTTGCGCTTTCGTCCAAAGGTTCCGGAACTTCACAACTGCCCACAACATTGGCTGGCTGAGGTATCTTCAACTCACTGACGATCGTGACGCTTTGGAGAAAGACTGTAAAAAGCTTGAATTAAATAGTTAAAAAGTTTTCGATAAACACGTTTTATTCTCTGACTCATTCGATTTGCGTGTGACTGAATACACATTTTGATCCGGCGTAGGCTTGAAGCTAATCAAGCTTTCACTTGTTTACCAAGTTTTCAAGAATTCTCTTATTGATTCAGCTTTCGAGAAATTTATGACGTCATGTAGAAAATGAATTCCCCGCTTGAGTGAATCCCATTCTTCGGTGAATGAAATTCATTCTGTGTTTGATCAACATAAAATGAATTTTCCCCGCTTTCAGAGAGTGCATTCCATTTTCCGGTGAATGAAATTCAGTTTCTGCTTCACGACCATTAGGATTTTAAGATATTTTCGACATTTTGTTTTCTAGTTTGCTGAAATGTGAGGCATGTTGTTTAAGTCATTCTGTCAACTTTCATTATAAAAATTCAGCATTATGTGACTCATTTCTCGCCGAATTCTCTAGAAATTTCAATTTTGCAGCAGAGTTTTGCTATCAAGCGACACTCTTTGACCTGGAACGCCTGTTATCAATCTTTGTTGGCTCAGGTTTGTCTCAAAACGATTTTTCTCATATGTTTACTAGCGTTTGAATAATTAAATTGATATAGAACGAAATGAATTTTGTTAGTAATATTTTGGTTAGTTTGGCGTTTTACGTTTCGGTGTGTTCTGCAATTTGCAGAGAAGCTGCCTCAGTGTGTTCTTGTGAGAAAGTTGTGTCGCAAAACTTTACTATTGACAAAACCGTGCATCACAGTTGCTCGGTGGTTTACTTCACTAACTCGAATCTGGAGGTGATTCCGCAGGAAGTGTATTCGTTTTCACAAAACGTCATCACTGTATTCTTCAAGAGCTGTAACATCAACCAAATCCATGAAGATAACTTCAAGCAAATCGGAGCTGTCCAGAATTTGAATCTGGACTACAACAAAATCGAGTTCTTGCCATCAAACGTCTTCCAGCATTCGTCAAATTTGAGCTTTCTTTCGATTTCGTACAACAAAATTTCGAAAATTGACGCTCTGTCCTTCTGTCACACGCGCAAACTGAGGGAGTTAACTTTGAACTCAAACAGGATAAAGGATCTCCCAAGTAGCGTCTTCCATCCTTTGGAGTTTTTGCAGATCCTCGATCTGGGGAAGAACGAGATCGTCTTTCTTGCAGACGACGTTTTCTTAAGGAACAAAAATTTGAGGGTCTTGCACCTCCAAGACAACCAGCTCAAAATCGTTGAGAAGAATATAGTGACGTATCCACGGGGGTTGGCATTGATTCTGGATGATTTCCAGCCAGATACCAAACTTACAAGCACCAGATTCTTAGTCGGATTGTCGGAATTGACCAAACTCACTCTGACGGACAACTACTTCGCGTACATAGAGAATCAAACGTTTCAATTCAACCAGAAGCTACAAGAACTGATCATTGCTAGAGGAAACCTTTCGTTCATCGAGAGTGGAGCCTTTGTCCACAACAGGAACCTCTCCTTGTTGGATCTGTCGTACAATGAACTCGAGACTGTGAAAGTTGATCACTTGACCCACATCAGGATCATCAACTTGAGAGCCAACAGACTGACTTACATCGACTACAAGACACTGTTCCTTGGAGGTGACACTACCAACGTCTACTTGTCGAGGAACTTTTTGAACTGCAGCTTTGTGGACGGTTTCTTACGGTTCACACAAGCAAATAACATTTCTGTGGTCAACTACACTCACGCATTGGATACAAGGTTCATTCTTCAGGAGGACTGCAAAGCCTCAGAAGTAGAGTCAACATCAACTCCAGCAGAGACATCCACGCGTTCAAAGGATACAAAATACCGAATCAAAGTCCAGTCAACAAGTACCATCAAGGTTTGTGATCGGAATGGAACAGACTCAACTGCACTCATGTCCTCTGGAATAGTTTTGTGTTTCCTAGCTGTGCTCACACTAGCTGGTATAGCCCTTCTTTTCAACGCCTTCTTAACTTGGACTTTCTTTAAGAAATTTTAATTGGACAACCAGCGGAGAAGATTCCTGCATGTCACCGATGACATCTCCTTGACGTTATTTATACGCATAACCACATCACAGCTTCCTGGCGAATTTATTTATAATTTCAATTGCACGCAATTGCAATTAAAGTCCTCCCTCAAGTTGGTGATACTGATGAATTTCTATTTTGTAATGCGTCAGACTGAATTTTAATTGAAGTAAAATTTTTGGGATATCTAGACACACGTGTATCGATGACAGTTTCCCTCGTCAAGAGAATAATTTTAGAAGTTTATGCAAAACTTGCAATACCACCAACATCCCCCCCTTGAAGTGCTCCATCGATTAATCGCACGAGACGATCGCTTCCGGTTTCTTAGACTTTCTACAAACATTCACGACATGTCTATCTTTCTTTGAGTATCACATCATCTTATATACGAGTACACGAAAGGCATTAACAGAACCTTGTCTGGAAATGTGTAATTTATTGTATCACGGAGTGATAAAATATTCTTCCCCAATGACCCCTCGTGTCTTTGTCCCTCAAAGAATGTGCTTGTGGAATTCTCTTAACCAAACGTGATGTGTTCAATAATTTAAGTTACATGGCAAAAAGTCTGCGAACATGATGTTCAGTTGAAGTACAAATAGTACCTTAACATTATCGCCTTAACCTAGCCAGGTTTTTACAGTTTGTTGAATCGAGTATTTTTGAAAAATCTCACCTTTGCCATGAATTCAACTTCAACTAAAAACCTACACTAGTCGTCTGGTTGATGATTCCTTCCACCTATGGAATCTATTGATGGGAGTGGAATCATGGGCTCGATTAAAATGATTTAGTGGGAATAACGAAACACTCAATAATGGACAATGAATATTTGAAAGTATCGTGATCGTGGTACCTTCATCTTCTCATGATTTACGAGCAGGTATTGACTGGAGGTGCACCTAGAGAATGAAGCAGGTGAAAGATAGATTTTTGCAGAATGAGGGAAACCTAAGGCGATTTCAAAGAACGTGAATATCCGGAAATGTCTTTGAATCCCTCAGAACCAATATCGTTAAGGGATAGAAATCTATCCCTAAAAACTTCACAAAGGGTGGGACAACACTCGAAGATAATAATTCCACACAAAACGCAAAAGTAAAGTGTCTAGGGGCGGAAATACGTTTTCATTTCAACGCGCGTTATTCTCATGTTTACAAGCTCCACAAGTGAAGGAGTGGTTCCCCAATTCTTATATAAACTTCCACACATTCCATTCCCTTTCTCTTTAAGGGTTGGATATCATGACAAAAACGAGATTTATCTCTCGAGGGCGATAAGCAGACAATGTCAAAAAAGCGTGTCATATATGATGTTAGTGCTGTCGCAAGTCCTTGAGGCATCAGATTTCAATTTGAACAGTTCAGCTTTTTAAGGAGACAAGTGTTGTAAGACGAAACTTTACAAATTCACGTCCAACCTGGGTTTCTCCCAAAAGGACATAAGTCATTTGCATGGCAGTGAAATTAATTTGAAAAATTTTCCAAAATTTCATATCACATAATGATGTCCTTGTTTATTCAAACAATCCTCGGTAGTGCATGTAATAAAAATATAATTAAATTCAACAATCCTTGAAGAAGAATATAAAATAAAACAATTTTCCTTGAAGAAAATTTTCATTTTAAACAACAATTTCGTAATAAACAAATAATGAAAAATAAATTCCACTTACTCAACAAGGAATCAAGCAGGACTCAAATTTTAATGTCGCTAGAGACTCAAAATTTGTTTAGAAAAATAAATAAAAATTCTGTGGAACAAAATTATAACTTCAAGTCGTTTTCCCCGGTGATCCTTAGCATTTCATCTGTTTGTTACCGGGATATGGTCCTTTATTATTTCATTATGAGTTACCAGTACCTTGTTTTCTTGAGCGTAATTTCATTTTCCATACACCAACCAAAATATTTTGATTACTTTTGATGAGTTACCGAAAAGGATGAGGAAATCAGCGGTAAGAAAACAGGGTTCATGAATAATTTGAATATGGTTGATTCTGAACTTCTGCAAGGATAGTGTTAGAACAAAAAGGATTTATTTTCATTACTAGTTTGTTGTGAATTGAGTCCTTGCAAATCAGGAGCACACTTCCTTGTCTCAATTAAAACTTTTCGTGGTGCTATTGTCGAACAAACCATCAAAAGATACAAATAAAATCCTTTTTCCAATCTCTGATTTCAAGTCAACGAATAGTTTCTAATCCTTTTTTTCGAATTTCAATGGATCGTCTACAGAAATTAAACAAAAATTTGTATAACCGTTGAAAACTACTAATTTGTCTGCTCTGTAAATTTATATAAAACAAAGTTTTTGTTTATCTTTGTAGGTATGTCTATTTCAAGGCTCGTCTTAATTGAAAAATTCCAGTGAAAATGAAACTTTCCCAGATTGACCAGAGGTCATTGCAGCCGCATTCATTCTATCCACATTGATTTGAAAGTCGGTAGACTACCTACAAATATATGAAAAACAAACCAATAAGGACAATTCTCGGTGCACTAAGGAATTGAAACATTTCCTTTTGACTCAAACTTGAATCTTGTGATGAACCTGCTCAACATTTCGGAACAAATAACAATACAGTAATACCTCGACTTACGCTACTCCGACTTACGCGAAGTCTCGTCGATTCGTCTTTTGTTTGAGCGTGACACAACTCTCGATTATCGATTATAGACTTACACACACAATTGACTTGTCGCGCGGAGTGTATTTGTGTATTGATGAATTTATTTCTTGTCCACGGAGTGCCTGTTTGTTATTACATTCTTATAACCCGTCTTACGCGGTCATCGCTCAGTTCGGGGTATTACTGTATATAAACAAATATGAATCCAGAGCACCACATACAGAATGCTAGTAAACTTAACATAACCCTTTATCACTTTATTGTAGTACAGTGCAATCACTGAAGAATGCAATTTCAAGTCAAGAAAATGTCTTCACGACTCAATAAACGCGAAATACGACGCAAAATATATCCTTGAATCCTTGCCAATATATGAGCATATAACACATAATCCTTGGTACATTGTTAGCATCATGAGCATTGCACTGAAAAGTGCATTTTCACTTTATGAGACGTCCGCCATTTCATTTTGGAAAAAACAGAAAAACAAAATGAATTCCAGGACCCGTTTATTGTGTCATAAACCATGAAATTGCTCGAATGTTATCCACAACAGGATTTTTAAAGAGAAACCGGGTTAAGATCCTAAACCCACACACGTTTGCAGTAGCTCAAGGAAAGGATGACTCCATAAAAGTGACTTTTACGGTGGATATCCTTAAATGAAGGAGTGTGTCGTTAAAGTTAATGAACCGAACATTGTTTTAAAACTTAATTTGAGTTTAACGTTTATTTTAAATTTATATATCATGTTGACTTGAAAGGATAACAGTAGTGAGGATTGATAAAACACAACAGAAATGATTGATTTAAAGAAAGTTAAAGCCGAAAATCCTTAAAGTAAATTTCTATATCTAAAAAAAAGGACTTGAACGGATACAGGATAAGAAAAGAACGACAGGATGAAGAAGTGCTATTAAAATATTTCACTCGAACGATTTCACTTTCACGATGACGACATTAATTATGGAAATTTTCAAAAGAAAGTCCTTTTAAATGTAAGACAGGACTTGAGGATCACAGGACTAAGAAGATGACTTTTGAGTTGTCAGCTTTTCCATTCTTTTTGCATTCTTTTTTTATAATTGAACAACTCCATGTTATTTTGGTTCGTGAGTGGATGTAAAGTCCTTTAAGGATTTGATTCTGTACCTACTAGTTTTGTCATGTAATGCAAAACCCTTAGAATACCTCTGGTAATTTCATTGCAATAGTGCATTAAAGTAATTGATTATTCCCATTACCCCAACAATTTCTCAAGTGATATCCAAGTGGTTATCTCCGCCTGGTCACTGTTAGGTAGGTACTGTAAATGCAAATTAATTTTTGATCTGGTTACCTGTTGGCTGTGCTATTAATAACATCAATAAAACGCAATGAAAGTGAATAGTTTCTCTCACGATTATTCGAACAAGTATCTAGTTTGAAATGTTATTCGATAAATAATTCGACATCGATTTATTTCCACTATCGATTCTTTTAAGACGTCAAGATATTAAGTGACTCCTGTCTCCGGGTCTTATAAATTTTGCTTAAGACGATTCCAATGAGATAAACCTGGTTTTGTGCTATCATGCTTTAGAGAATTCGTGAAATATTTACTGTACAAAATTTAGTGCCATCAAAGGGTCAAGTGTCAATAAAGGAACCTGCTAATGTCCTCTGTTTGACTACAGTAAACTCATGAATATTTAAACACTAACAAAACTATCAGTTTGAACCGGGTCAGTCCCAGAACTTCAAGTCAAATGTGAAATAGAGTCCTTGAAATTAGCATTTGTGTCCTTTGGTTGAATTTAAATCACTTGGACTGACCCTGTTTCTCACAGAATTCATGGACAAAATGTCACTAAACTTTTCTCAGCAAATAATTGCTCCTGTGGGGGTCCATCGCTTTGTAAATTGGACCCCCATGAATGGAAAATTTATTAGAAGTGGATTTTGAATGAAAATTTAAATTCTTATTTAACAGGGAAATTTGTTTTCCATCCAAATCATGTTTTTATTTTCCTGTTCTGTTCTACATATAGTGGTGTAACTTTAACCATTCAATAGCTGGTTTGACTATTTTCGAGATCTTGTGGACATCTTCCGGAAGTACATTAAAATATACATAATCACCGCGTTCGTCAATGGCTTTGTGGTGCGTTTCGTATATAGACGCCACTGCGGACAAATTTGGTTCAGGATTGGGAAGGTTTGCAAAGTATATGCTGATTGCGTTAAGGAACGTATACGTCATATCCTTAAGAATTAGCTCTGAGACATGTTCCTTGTAGTAGTTGTAAAGGAATTCAGGATGATACTTAATAGTGGAATCGTATAGTTCAAAAAGGATAAGGCGTGTTCCTCTGGTTGTAAGAAGTTTGTCTAAAAGACTGAAATGAAATAAATTTCTGGTGATCTTCGCACCTTCGCAAAGTTAATAAAACTTACGCTTTCACAATTGCTTCGTTCTCGAAACCTAAAAAGGCATCAACCAAATTTTGGAAGTCGTCCTGTATTGGTGTTAAAGCTTCAATCTCTTTCATAACTCTGTCTTCCGGCGTTTTTCTCATGGCAGTCAAATAAATGAATTCATTCAATGGTTTCTTGTCTTTTTCAGTGCATGCTAACCACTCTGTGTACAGTTTGACGGAACGTTCAATACATTCGTTGATGCCAACTTTACATGATAGCTCCACGAACTGCGCATAAAACGTACTAAAACCAAAATTTTAAGATGCAAATGATAGAATAGAATGTACCAAAACCTTACTCTTCGAATATGAATGGATGTTGCTCCCAATTAATGTAGGTGTAAAACTTCCCCATCACCTTAGATGCGAATTTCTTGTATCCAATGAAGGATTCAAGAATCAAGTTTTCATACAAATATTTCATAGGTTTGTACGCCACTTCCCAGACCTTTGGATTGTCTTCAAATTCCAGGAATTGAAGGAGCTCCATCATAACATCCGTTCTCAAATCTCCATTCTCCACTAATGTCCAGGCATCTTCAAGCAAGTTGACTCGACTGTAAGGGCTCATGACCTTTGAAAAACTTGGAATATCTCTTATTTGTGAATCAAGAAATTATGATCCATACCGTGTAGTCTTCCTTGAGAAGACTAGCGAATTTGAGCCACAAAGCTTCGGTGTAGTTTACTCTATAAAATCCTATGCGGTACATATCCTGCTTGGTATTGAGCATAATCCATTCCAACTCTGGCTCTTCGAACGTAACTAACGAAAGCATTTGAATTGAATCTTAATACTATCAATTTGCAATTTTAGTTACATCTTTTAGTTGCAAACCATAACTCTTGAGTTGTATGGGTAGGTTCCTTGTCTCCAATTAAGTGAACTGGAATCCAAGATTTGCTGAAACTAACTTTTCTTAATTAAACCCAGTCGAATGATTTTTCCTTTCGGTTAACATACAAGAGCTTGTAGTCTGAATCTGATGTGTAGGGTTTTAGCGTCAACGAGTATTTACCTTGAGCAACCTCTTCTACGCTGACCAACGGGAATGCAAGTGTTGTTGTCCATATTTCGATAAACTTGCTTCAATTGTCATCATTTCAACAAACTACTGTTTTCAAAAAGTTCAGCAACACTAACCTAAGCTTTCCTTCAGGATAAATGAAGTCTAGTTCCGCGCCGAAATCGGTAACGCTAACTACTCCAAATTCGTTCTTCTTTAAGAACATAGAAATTGCCTTCTGGAAGTTGCAGGTATTCATTCGATCCTCAACCATTTGAAGAAGTCCGTAAGCCTTCATTATAGTGTTTTCATCTGAAAGAAATTTCAGGGAAGAGTACGGCAATTCTATTCTAGGTGAAATTGTTGTAGTGTATTTGTATTCCTCTGTTAGAGCTTCCTCCATCTTAGTATGGAAGTACCATGGAACCTGTAAGATCAGATCAAATAATTAAAAACGGACAGTGGATCCAATGGCCAATGAACTTACATCTGTCCAGGTTGGTCTCATCTTGTGCAGCACTTTGTAGCTCAAGTACATCGGGAAAGCGTTCAAGAAGTTCATGTCCGACCACCACTTCATAGTCACTGTAGTTAAGTTTATTAGTAACACCTTACTGAATAAATAAGTCACTTATTACCCAAATTTCCAAACCACATCGTAGCCAACTTCATAGCCAACCTACTAACTCCAGTTCCTCTAGAACACATTTTAAAGTTATCGTAGGTCGTTATGCACTTTGGGTCCATAGTTGCAAGTCCCATAGTTTCAAAATCGTCATAGAAACTATACTCTTTACTAACAAGATCTTAAGGACAATAAGATGTGTCAACAGAACACCTTTGAACAAATTCAAATCCTTACCCATGTGCGGAAGATAGTATGGAACTCCTGTATACTCTACCATTTGTTCCATGAACTCCTTCGCAAAAAGCAAGTAGAAGTCAGTAAAGTTGACCATGTCTTCCTTTACGTACATGGACAAGACGAAAGGTTTCCCGTAACCCATTTGAGGAACGTCTATTGACTTTCGCTCGTAGTCTGTGGCAACAATTCCAAATTGGAAAGTGCTCATTGGCAGAGTCTTCTCAAACTCGATAACATCACTACCCTCAATTTTCCGGATAGTCTGTGGAAGAGAACCAAATGCTAAACAGATCATAAGCAAATGGAATCACACTTACCTTGACGGCCGAGGCAAAGAAATAGTGCTTGAACTGTTTCTCACATTGCACTGCTAATTGGAAAGTGGCCTTAAATTGAGGCTCATCGAAACAGGGGAACAGCCTCCTAACATCAGCTGGAGCCTGTCTTGTGTTTATCATGGATGGCGATCCATAGTGGGATTCAGGTTGGAATTCCATACTGATCTCATACTTTCCAACTGGAAGTGGTTCACTCATCTCTAGAACCCAAAATTCATGGCTTTCCATGTAGTAGTGCTTGGAAATTGGAATAATCGTTCCATCTGTGCTTTTTACCATATGCATTAATGTTTTGAGACCTTTCGAATGGATTTTGATCGAAGGCACAGGCTTCGTCACCTCGAAAAGAATTCGAACACTGCCTGAACATACTGTGGGATCGTTGGTGAAATTCAAGTACAGTTCATAGTGAATCGGGACTATCTCTTTAGGTAGGCGATAGTCGACTTCAGTTGTGGCGATCGCCTCGTCAACGACATCCTCAATAGCCGGGATAATGGACAGTCTAACTGCAGGCACTACCAACAGCAGCACTCCAAAAATGTATAGCCTATTCACTGTGAAAACAAAAGTATTAAATGTTATTATTTAGAACAAAAATATTCGCAAAACATGTTAACTCACTTGTTCGTGAAACTGCTCCAACGAAAGCTTGAAGATGATTGACAAATAATGCGCCTTTTTATACTAGTTGGTATAAACAAATTCGATAACCTTTTACTGAATGTTTCATTTAATTGCCAAATTTAGCTGCGTTTTTTTCTCTTAGTCAGATAAGGTCGAAAACAGATTGTCGTCTTCTAATAGTTATCCTGAGGTGCTGCTATATGGTTGCTTGAAGATGATCCACATTTACTATTTTCTCCCGACAAGAAAGAACAATTATTTCCGAAGAACAATTCCAGCTATCATAAACCTTACGAACCACAACGGTTTTTGCGATATCTCTGTGTACTTCTAACTGATACTAACTTATTAAACAAAGTCTTACCAACAAGGCATTTCAAGACAACAAAATATGCATTCATATTAGGTCTGTTCGTGTACATGTTCGAAACATATTGCAATATATTGCAATATCTCTAGAGATTGGCGTTCGCGTACTTTCTCAAGCATGATTTTTGGTAGAGTTTCGTGTGACGGCATGGAGGGGAAACGAGCTCGAGATTGAAAAATGTTACTTGACAAAATTAGTCGAGTAAAGTCGGGGTGTTGTCACTAATGTCAAGGTTACTCGAAAGCGTTTTTTACTTTTTGAGTCAAACCTCTCATTTTTTCTCGAGTAAAGTCTAGTAAACTCTAGTAAACTCGAAGAGTACGTGAACATACCTATTTTATTGCACCGAAATATTTTAAACTTTCATATCTTGTTTCCAGCTAGATAGCGCTTTCTTAACCTTTAACCCAATTTTTATTCTATAAAAGCTGCGCAAATCTCTCGAACATAAGTCATTAGCTAACAGCACTTCATATGTGTTTCATGAATACTTGCTATTGGCTAAAGTTTGCACTAATAAAAGTTTGCAGGCTAATAAAAGTCTGGCGAACAACATCAGGATCACTTTCAGAAATTTAGATGAATCCACATGATCCTATGATTCTAGGAATCAATTCTTGAAACACACATTTCTTTTGGGCTATTTGCGCAAAGCTGGAGTCTATTACTCATATCAGTTTATGCTGAATACTATAAAATGTTTAAAACTTTTGAAAACAAGTTTATTATTTTGGAAAGGTTATCAAGCTAATACTAGCCCATGACCCGTCCATTACATCATCAAAGCTATAAGAAGGAAAATTTAAATTACATTTTTCCATAATTTAGTAAACCGGGTAAAGAGTGAGTTACATTTCAAGTAGGTAATCGAACTATTTCAAAAAATTTGTGTTCTTTCGCAGTGAAATTCTTCATTTTGTGCATGCTGCTGTTGGCAGCACCTACAGTTATAATGTCGGTCATACCTTCGGACGACACAGCCAGTGACCAGATAGACGCATTCAAAAATATAACACCAATTCACTATGAATTGTTCTTGAAGCTTTCCGAAGGGATGAGCTCTTATGAACACTCAGGCAGTGTTAAAATCCTCTTTGAGATCACCGAAAACGTGCAATTGATCAAGATTCATGCAAGAGATTTAACGATTAAAGAGCCAAGTGTGACAAGAACCACCGATAACACAAGCTTTGAGATCAAAAACAACTATTCGGGCCGCCAAGAATTCTGGGTAATAGAAATGAGTGAGATCGTTCCACCTGGGAAATATGAGTTAAGTCTGCAATTTATAAGGGAACACTATTTTGGAAAAATGTTGAATGGAAAAACAGACAAATTGATGTACACTTATCAAAGGAAACGTCATGCCAGAGCCATGTTTCCATGTTTCGACGAGCCTAGCATGAGGGCCACTTTCAGTATGGAAATTCTAATTGACACTCAATTTGAAGTACTTCTAGCTCCAGGAATCAAGGTGAGTGACCAAAAATTTATAAACTTTCTACCAGCTATTCCCTGTTTCCCAGGAGTCCGCAAATCGAGACTACAATTTCACAGGCTCATACGACAGATATGTCTTCGCAGAAACTGTTCCAATGAGCCCATATCAAATAGCATTTGTCGGCACGAATTATCAATCCAGATCGATTACAGTCCCTCAAACCGACTTCGGCAAACCTTTCAAAGTTTCCATATATACAGACAACTCCAACCTCAACTCCACTGATTTCTTCTTGCTCTTTGCCAAGGACTTCATGGAGTACATGACGGCCTACACAGGAGTACCTTATCCGCTGTCTGAATTGAGTAAGATTAAGAACGTAGTGCAGATATATTGTTAACAATAACGTACCTTTATAGATATCGCGGGGTATTCTGGTTTCCTCGACGATCATTTGGTCAATAGCTTAGGGCTTATAATGATTAACGAAGAATGTCTCAACACGGGAGACATGTTCGCGGAATGCCCAAGAAAAAAGGCAGTATATGAACTGGCCATGAAACTATCCCAGCAGTGGTTCTCAAATATTGGTATTGATCTGGTCTTAACATCTTTCGATATCTAGATATTTTTTAACTAGTTTTTGCCTTTAGTTACAGTGAAAAGTTGGTCCGACGCAAACTTCCTGAATGGACTGTCTTCATTTGTTGTCCAAAAGGGTCTAGAGCACATAAGACCAACATGGGAAGATGTACGTTCACACAACTTCGTGTAGCCTCTTAACCATCTTTAACAATTCTATCACACTAGGTTAACTGGTTCTTGCACGAAAAAGTTAGCAGCACATTCCTGAATGAAGAGCCTGATTATATTTCTATAATAATCAAAGATGAAGAAATGTTAGAAATACTCGCACTAAGGGCTCATGGACTCTTCAGGATGATCGAGCAGACGATCCAGCCTGAGATGCTCCAAGAAGGAGTTTCAAACTTCTTGAAAAAGTATCAGTTCGGTGCCGCTGGGATAAATGAATTCAAAAATGAAATAGAGGACACATTCACTCGTACCATGATTGAGTTCTGGACAAACCGGGAAGGTTATCCAGTTGTGAACGTCAAAAAGTGCCATACCCAGCCACAGACGATAACAAAAACATGTAAAATAAAAGAACATTAAAGTTCGGACAAGATTTTAAGAAAATTTACTTTCCAGGAAGTTTCCGCTGTCCTTAAGCTACTTCACAAGTGAGGATAATTCGAAACATGTTTATCGTTGGACGAATACAGATGAACCAGGAAGTGGGATACTTTTAATTTTTAGACACTTTATAGATAAATTAACGTTTTGTTTTATATTCAGGACTCCAAGTTCCAGAAACCACGAAATGGATAGTTTTCAATGATGATCGCGCAGCTCAGGCGAGAGTGAAATACACCACCGAACTTTGGCTAGAAATTGCTAAAGCTCTTGAGAAAGATATCACGGTGAGAACTAAGTCCCAATTTTGTAGTTTGAATCAATTCAGTTAGTTTCCTACAGACTGTCGATCCCCTCACCCGCATTGTTTTATTGGAAGATGCTTGGGAATTTGTCCATAATAAGGACCTGAAGTTCGAGATCCTCCTCGATCTGCTATCGTTCCTCGTTCACGAAGACAACCCGAAAGTGTGGGGAGCAGCATATCGTCCTATAGCATTTTTGTACGACAACTTGTCTGGGGAGCCCTTCAAGGTTTTCAATGATAAAACTGCTAAACTAATGGCAAAATTCTACTCCTCCATTGGCTGGCGGGATAACCCATCTCTAACTGAGGAGTAAGTGGCTTCATTGAATGTGAAGATAATCAAATTCCTAACCTTTCTTCAGCCCAGTTTACAAGAAATTTTTGGAGCTCGCTTGCAATGTTGGTATCCCCGACTGCTGGAGTCAATCGAAGGAAATATTTGAGGAATGGATGAAGGTCGAGGATGAAGGAAAGCCAGCACTGCCTTCTTTCATCTCCACAGCAGCATTGCTGCAGATGCCCGATAATTCTACCTTCAATGCTCTCGAAGATGCTCTCATGATTGACTATTATAAGGGTCGTGATTTGGTACAAATGTACTTCGACGCATTGCTTGCCTCCAAGGATCAAAATGTTGCGGAGAGGTTCGGTTATTCAGTGAACACGGTTACGATGTGACATTTCAATTTTCAGAGCTATCAACAAATTTTTTGCTGTATCAAGGGACAGATATTACCGTTTGAAAGTCATTCGTCTTATTACGGTCAAGAATCATCCCGAATTTACATTCACCTACTACGTGGATAACTACTCACAGGTCACGAGGCATGGCGATAGCTTGAGCTTCACTCACGCTATTGTAACTTATTTGGCAAATCTTCCAAGTTATGACGATGAACTAACCAGGTTGAATCAATTGGGGATCAAATTCGGGCTAATTAAGCCAAATTTTATCAACTATGAAGGCTGGAATATCGACGGATATTTTCACAGAAGGGTCAAGAAATTGGCTCCAATCATCTCTTCAGCGATCACACGTTTGGAACAAGATAAATAATTTAAAGATCATAACAATGTCGATGACTGTTACTTCTGGAATTTCGCATCACCTACGAAATTAGCACGTGAGGCAACTCGTCCCACTACCTAGCTACCCTGACAGATTTCGTTCTGTCAAAAGTTATTGGCCTGTCGCAGTCAGTAGAAAAACATATAAATAAAACGTATTTCATAGTGATCACTTTATTTATTGATTTAATGTATCAATTGATTACCTGGCGCGTAAATAAATAAAGCTGACGGCGACGCGGGAGCAGGCTACATACAACTGTCCATGAGAGAAGCATGGGTATTCAAGATTAACGCCGCAAACACCCAACGACTGACCCTGAGATTTATTTATTGTCATAGCGAAAGCAAGCCGCACTGGAAATTGTAGTCGTTTAAATTCAAACGTACGTCAGTTGGTACCAATGCGATTCGAGGTATCAACACTTCTTCTCCCTTATATTTTCCCTTTAGAATGGTTGTTTCGATCACATTGTTCAGTAATTTTTTCACTGCTAGCCGTGTGCCGCTACAAAGACGCGGTTGGTTAATATTTCGCAACATTATGACCACCGATCCTACTTTTAGTTGAAGATTATGGGGCGGCAATCCTGGCAAATCCAGTGAGTTCAAAAATTCTGGTGGATAGTTAACGACATCATCTTGGTTAGTTGCGCAATCAACTGATTTGTATGTCCTGAAATCACCAGCAATTTCATTTTGGATTTTTAAATTTATTTCATTTACATCCCTATTTCTTGCAGCTAATATAGCTCGTTCACTCAACCAACAATGATCTCTGTAATTCTGAGCGACGTTTTGGAACACATTTTGAATAAGCTCAGTTTTTGATTCGGTAAACTGACAAAAATTGGTAGGAAATGTAATGCAGCCTGTCAAAACGTCTACAGGGATTATGCCATTACCAGTGTCAATGAGTTGTTTTGAAAATATCTCTCCAGATCGATCATTTTGCAATTCGACACGCATATTCTTGCTTAAATTAAGTGTCTTAATGTCTCTCCACAAAATAGATGACTTCAATTGAGCTCATCCGCTTGCGTTGACCGTGGAATCACTGGTAATGTTTGACGAAAGTCTCCTGCTAACACAATCACTGCTCCACCAAATCGGTTTTGATTGTTTCGCAGATCTTTCATAGTTCTGTCTAATGCCTCCAAAGAGTTTTTATGTGCCATCGTGCATTCATCCCACACTATTAACTTACAATGCTGCAAAACCTTTGCCATTGCAGAGTTAAATTAAAAGCATCGTGCATTGGGCGATTAGGCGCGGCCATGCCTAATTGAGATAATACTTTGTTTGACATCATCAAGCACATGTCTTCAATTGATATCATAGCCTCGTTGTAAATTTATATATACTGTTCTATTGCGCATTTGATGCAAGATATCGTCACTCATATCATCTTTGTATTTGATCCATAAATCAATTGTGTTTGACGGAAAGCATTTTGATATAATTATTGAAAACAATGTTCGTACTTGGTAAGCTTTTGATGAAATTATAGCATCACTTAAAGTTTGATACCAATGAGCATCATTTTCTAACAGTTGCAAACGCTGACAGGTTTCTCTGTAAGAGCCACGTAATTCACCGTTAACAGTTCGTAAATGTTGGAATGATGTCGGGCCTCGTACATTGACTAATAGTAATCTCAAATAAAAACACTGCTTGGATGGACTGAATAAATTCGACCAATTGCATCGGATGGAATATACATTCGGGGTAACCCGGAACTGGTTTTCCTTGTTTCCGTCGTTGAAATTTTTTTGAGGATTGATTCCAAGTATAATATTTTGGAATTTCTGAGTATAGCATTGTTCTTGTTCTGGCAAAATCATCATTCTGACAAATATAAAAAAAACTGGTTAAGTTTGTCGACGGTGGTTGAATAGCTCGTTGTAATACATTCTAGTGTATGGCTGGCTAAGTGAAAAACAGTGGGGTGTGTTTCATGAATAGGAAAAGAAAATATACGCCAAATTGCTTCATTACTGCTAACATAGCGGCCAGTTTTGTATTTGGTATCTTCACCAATGGAACTCTCAGCACCAATTCCAATCACAGCCATATCACTTCCTTTTGTTACATATTTGCAAATGTATTTTATAGATTTGACGGATTTTTATAGATTCGATGTGTGCGTTGAAAGTCTTTGATAGGATTGGCGAAAAGGGAACAATCCAACGATTATCAATTTCGACATCTTGTTGTTTTAATTTTACAATTGTTGATCTTCCGTTGTCAGCAGTCGATCGGCGACGATTCAGCGGATGACCATCATTCCCAGTAATCGTTTCTGCTACTAATGCCCGTGGATACCGTTTTGAACATTTGCCATCCACCATACACAGTGAATTTGGATTAAGAGTTCCACAGGGGCCATGAATCATGTTTTTAATAATAATCTCATGCAAACCACGATCTACAATTGTACATCAGAAATTTCAGCAAATATGATTTTATCAACTTCATTTGGTCTTATTTTCTCATTCAACCAAATCAAGATATGTGCATGAGGCAACCCACGTTTTTGCCACTCCACAGAATACGTCCAGCAGCGCGTCTCGCCAAAGACGCTCTGTTTTACAATGAAATCCATTAAAGATTTTAACTTTTGTCGGAAGACTCTAGCTGTAATATCATGCCGATCGATGGGTAATTGGCCAGAGTATAACTGCTGTTTGATTTCTATCCACTTAGGATTGCATGTCAATCAATTTCTTCTGATGTATTGCCCATGAGATAAATTTGCAGGAATTTATAGCCATCTGTCACTGGTAACAGCGAACCTGCTATATGATATATTTGGCCTTGTATCTGCAAATCAGTTTTATTTTTACACAATATTTCAGATTCATAGATCCAATATCAACGCATTGATAGGAACTACTGTTAAGGATGAATAAAAGGTAGTCTCAACTATTTTATTAATTTTGAAAGGTTTTGTGTGAGACTGTAAAGAGTGAGTTTTCTAGCATTGGAATTGTTGGTCACTGTAATGATTCCCAATAGGCGAAAGTACTGATAGGCTGGTGAAGCGATAATTAGTTGAGTGTGTGACGTCTTGGAGTGCGGAAAGTGGTGAGTTCCTCTGTATAATTTGTGTGCTAAGCTGGAATAAGGGAGAAACGGGTTGTTTGGGATTCAAGATCTGTGTGATCTCCCCTTTGAGTCTGTGTGACTCTCCAGGATCTGTGTGATCCACCAGGATCTTTGTGATCCAACAGAAGGATCTGTGTGAGGATGTCGTTTAAGTGTGTGAGTGAACGTGTGAACCGGATTCTATTAAACAGCCTCACTGAGTATCCATTAGTACTCACTTGCGTTTTTAATTATTTGTAGGTAGACGTGATAAAGAGGATGGCTGCAGGCCCGGGACGCGCTCATGATTGGTCATAATACTATAGCAATTGAAATACCGTAACTGAAGGCCGCTCGTGAAACAGTGAAAGCGTGATTGTGATACTCTAATCCTTTCAATTTCATTTCGCTCTTCACGTTGCTGTGCAGTCCGATTAGACTGAAATAAATTAGCTTGATTTATAGCGTTTCGAGTTCTTCCCCCGAAATGGGTAACAAATAACAAATGTAAACAGTAATGTAAATACATTCAACAAATAAACACACAATTATATATATAACATCAGTTATATTTTATTCTTTTTTTATAAACACACAATTGGTTTTCGATAATATTTAATTTAATTTTTCAAGCGATCATTTAAAAACAGCCAACAAAATGCTACGCACAGAAGAAACAATGATGACACGTACGTCAGTTATTTTTTTTCTTTTGAAAATTACCGCGTTTGGTTTTAATTAACGTATCAACTTTACCGCATACTAAATATAATTTTTTTGCTAATTGACGTCAAAGTGGGAACAAAGTGGTTTATATGGGAAAAGAAAAGTGTTGTTTTTATTATTTTGCTCGTAATTTTTAGTTTTTTTCTCTCCATAGGAACCTTCTTTGTGCCTTAACAAAAATATGAAAAAAAAAAAAATTTGCCCAATTTCGAGTTTTGCGCTTAGCAACACATTTGGCGATTCATTTTTATTTATATTATTGCTAAAACAAATCTATTCCTGTTTTACATATAGTGGTGTACCTTTAACCATTCAACAGCTGGTTTGACTGCTTTCGAGAGCTTGTGGACATCTTCGGAAAGAGAATTGAAATATAAATAGTCCATGCGATCATCAAAGGCTGTTTTGTGTGTTTCGTATATAGACGCCATTGCGGACAAATATGGTTCAGGATTGGGAAGGTGTGCAAAGTACACAGTGATTGCTTTCAGAAAAGAGTAGGATATATCCTTAGCAAGTAGATGTGAGATGTGCTCCTTGTAGTAGTTGTAAAGGAACTCAGGATGATACTTGATAGTGGAATCGAACAGTTCCAAAACGTAAACGTTTCCTTCGACCGTAAGAAGTTTGTCCAAGACACTGAAATGAAATAAATTTCTGGTGATCTTCGCACCTTCGCAAAGTTAATAAAACCTACGCTTTCACAATTGCTTCGTTCTCGAAACCCAAAAAGGCATCAACCAAATTTTGGAAGTAATCCTGCTCTGGCGTTAAGGTTTCAATCTCTTTCATAACTCTGTCTTCTGGCGTTTTTCTCATGGCAGTCAAATAAATGAATTCATTCAATGGATTCTTGTCTTTTTCAGTGCATGCTAACCACTCTGTGTACAGTTTGACGGAACGTTCAATACATTCGTTGATACCAACTTTACATGATAGCTCCAGGAATGACTCATAAAACGTGCTAAAAATCAAAATTTTAACATGAAAATGATAGTGCACCAAAACCTTACTCTTCGATTATGAATGGATTTTGCTCCCAATCAATGTAGGTATAGAACTTCTTCATCAACTTAGAAGCGAATTTCTTGTATCCAATGAAGGATTCACCAATCAAGTTTTCATACAAATATTTCATAGGTTTGTACGCCACTTCCCAGACCTTTGGATTGTCTTCAAATTCTAAGAATTGAAGGAGCTCCATCATAATATCCGTTCTCAAATCTCCACTCTTCACTAATGCAAAGGCATCTTCAAGCAAGTTGACCCGACTGAAAGGGCTCATGACCTTTGAAAAAATTGGAATATCTCTTATTTGTGAATCAAGAAATTATGATCCATACCGTGTAGTCTTCCTTGAGAAGACTAGCGAATTTGAGCCACAAAGCTTCGGTGTAGTTTACTCTATAAAATCCTACGCGATACATATCCTGCTTGGTATTGAACATAGTCCATTCCAATTCTGGCTCTTCGAACGTAACTAATGAGAGAATATTAAATTTGAGGACTATCTTCATAAGACTTTAGTTACATGTTGGAAGGGAAGCTTCAAACCATAACTCTTGAAGTGTGTGGGTAAGTTCCTTATCTCCAATTGAGGAAATGGGAATGAAGTACTTCCTGAAACAAATCTTTGAGTCAAATTCAATCTAATCGTCTTTTCACTTAACATACATATCCTTGTAGTCTAAATCTGATGTGTAGGATGTTTGCGTCAACGAGTATTTTCCTTTAGCAACCTCTTCAACGCTGACCAACGGGAATCCGCGTGTCGTTGTCCATATTTCGATAAACTTGCTTCAATTGTCATCATTTCAACAAACTACTGTTTTCAAAAAGTTCAGCAACACTAACCTAAGCTTTCCTTCAGGATAAATGAAGTCTAGTTCCGCGCCGAAATCGGTAACGCTAACTACTCCAAATTCGTTCTTCTTTAAGAACATAGAAACTGCCATCTGGAAGTTTGAAGAATTCATTCGATCCTCAACCATTTGAAGAAGTCCATAAGCCTTCATCATAGTGTTTTCATCTGAAAGAAATTTCAGGGAAGAGTACGGCAATTCTATTCTAGGTGAAATTGTTGTAGTGTATTTGTATTCCTCTGTTAGAGCTTCCTCCATCTTAGTATGGAAGTACCATGGAACCTGTAAGATCAGATCAAATAATTAAAAACGGACAGTGGATCCAATGGCCAATGAACTTACATCTGTCCAGGTTGGTCTCATCTTGTGCAGCACTTTGTAGCTCAAGTACATCGGGAAAGCTTTCAAGAAGTTCATGTCCGACCACCATTTCATAGTCACTAAAGTTAAGTTTATTAGTTAACACCTTATTGAATACATATCTCACTCATTACCCAGATTTCCAAACCACATCGTTGCCAACTTCGTAGCCAACTTACTAACTCCAGTTCCTCTAGAACATGTTTTAAAGTTATCGTAGGTCGTTATGCAGTCTGGGTCCATAGTTGCAAGTCCCATAGTTTCAAAGCCGCGGTGGAAAAAGTACTCTTGACCAACAATATCTTAAGGACAAGAACATGTGCCAACAGAACTCTTCAAAAAATTCAAATCCTTACCCATGTGCGGAAGATAGTATGGAACTCCTGTGTACTCTACCATTTGTTCCATGAACTCCTTCGCAAAAAGCAAGTAGAAGTCAGTAAAGTTGACCATGTCTTCCTTTACGTACATGGACAAGACGAAAGGTTTCCCGTAACCCATTTGAGGAACTTTTATTGACTTTCGCTCGTAGTCTGTGGCAACAATTCCAAATTGGAAAGTGCTCATTGGCAGAGTCTTCTCAAACTCGATAACTTCATTTCCCTCAATTTTTCGGATAGTCTGTGGAAGAGAACCAAATGCTAAACAGATCATAAGCAAATGGTATCACACTTACCTTGACGGCCGAGGCAAAGAAATAGTGCTTGAACTGTTTCTCAAATTGCACTGCTAATTGGAAAGTGGCCTTAAATTGAGGCTCATCAAAACATGGGAACAGCTTCCTAACATAAGTTGGATTCTGTTTTGTGCTTATCATGGATTCTATATCACCCTCAAATGCATCATAGTTGCCATCCGATCCATAGCCGGATTCCGGTTGGAATTCCATACTGATCTCATACTTTCCAACTGGAAGTGGTTCACTCATCTCTAGAACCCAAAATTCTTGGCTTTCCATGTAGTCGTACTTGGAAATAGGAAAGATCGTTCCATCTGTGCTTTTTATTTGAGGTGCAAATATTTTGAGACCTTTCGAATGGATTTTTATCGAAGGCACAGGCTTCGTCACCTCGAAAAGGATTCGAACACTGCCTGAATATACTTTGGGATCGTTGGTGAAATTCAAGTACAGTTCATAGTGAATCGGGAATATCTCTTTAGGTAGGTGATAGTCAACTTCAGTTGCGGCGGTTTCCTCGTCAACGACATCCTCAATAGCCGGGATAATGGACAGTCTTACTGCAGGCACTACCAACAGCAGCACTCCAAAAATGTATAGCCTATTCACTGTGAAAACAAAAGTATTAAATGTATTTAGAACAAAAATATCTGAAGCTCAACACACTTGTTCGTCAAACTGCTCCAACGAAAGCTTGAAGATGATTGACAAATAATGCACCTTTTTATACTGTTTGAATTAACCTCTGCTATATAAAAAAAAGTTATGTTTGGTATAAACACATTCGATAACCTTTCATTGAATATTTCGTTCAATTGATATGCGTCTGAAATTTAGCTGCATGTTGTTGCCTAGTCAGATAATGTCGGAAGCAGATTGTCGTCTTCCAATAGTTATCCTGAGGTGCTATTCCGAAGAGCATCATAAATTTTATGACCCACAACGTCTTTTTGCCATATCTCTGCCAGTCTGCCAAATTCTAACTGATACTAAATTATATAACAGAACTTTATCAACAAGGCATTTCAAGGCAACATAAACAAGTTTTTATGCATTCAAATTAGGTCTGTTCGTGTACATGTTCGAAACATATTGCAATATGTTTCCATCTCGACATTCGCGTTCGCGTACTTTCTCAAGCATGATTTTTGAGAGAGTTTCGCGTGACGTCATGGAGGGGAAATGAGATCGAGATTGAAAAATGTTACTTGACGAATTTTGTCGAGGTGCTTGAAAAAATCTGTCACAACTGTCAAAGTTACTCGAAAGGGTTTTTTTACTTTTTGAGTAACAGAGCGCAATCGTGTCAAACCTCTCATTTTTCGTCGAGTAAAGTCTAGTAAACTCGAAGAGTACGTGAACAGACCTATTTTATTGCACCGAAATTTTCTCAATTTTGAAATTTTGTTTCCAGCAAGATAGCGCTTTCTTAACTTTTAACCCTTTTTTTATTCTATAAAAGCTGCGAAAATCTCTCGAACATAAGCCATAAGCTAACAGCACTTCATATGTGTTTCATGAATACTTGCAATTGGTTAAAGTTTGCGCTACAGCCTGCAAAGCTGATGCTCCAAATTTCTGGCGAACTGATGTTGATGTAGGATCACCTTCAGACATTTAGTTGAATCCACATGATCCTATGATTCTAGGAATCAATTCTTGAAACACACATTTCTTTTGGGCTAGAGTCTATTTCTCATATCAGGTTATGCTGTAGACTAGAAAATGTCTAAAGCTTTTGAAAACAAGTTTATTATTTTGGAAAGGTTATCAAGCTAAAACTAGCCAATGACCCGTCCATTACATCACTGAGATCGGCTCAAAGCTATAAGAAGGCAAATTTGGAATTAAGTTTTTCCATAATTTAGTAAACCGGGTAAAGAGTGAGTTACATTTCAAGTAGGTAATCGTGCCACAAATTTCAACAAATTGTTTTCTTTCGCAGTGAAATTCTTCATTTTGTGCATGCTGCTGTTGGCAGAACCTACAGTTATAATGTCGGTCATACCTTCGGACGACACAGCTAGTGACGAGATAGACGCATTCAAAAATATAACACCAATTCACTATGAATTGTTCTTGAAGCTTTCCGAAGGGATGAGCTCTTATGAACACTCAGGCAGTGTTAAAATCCTCTTTGAGATCACCGAAAACGTGCAATTGATCAAGATTCATGCAAGAGATTTAACGATTAAAGAGCCAAGTGTGACAAGAACCACCGATAACACAAGCTTTGAGATCAAAAACAACTATTCGGGCCGCCAAGAATTCTGGGTAATAGAAATGAGTGAGATCGTTCCACCTGGGAAATATGAGTTAAGTCTGCAATTTATAAGGGAACACTATTTTGGAAAAATGTTGAATGGAAAAACAGACAAATTGATGTACACTTATCAAAGGAAACGTCATGCCAGAGCCATGTTTCCATGTTTCGACGAGCCTAGCATGAGGGCCACTTTCAGTATGGAAATTCTAATTGACACTCAATTTGAAGTACTTCTAGCTCCAGGAATCAAGGTGAGTGACCAAAAATTTATAAACTTTCTACCAGCTATTCCCTGTTTCCCAGGAGTCCGCAAATCGAGATTACAATTTCACAGGCTCATACGACAGATATGTCTTCGCAGAAACTGTTCCAATGAGCCCATATCAAATAGCATTTGTCGCCACGAATTATCAATCCAGATCGATTACAGTCCCTCAAATCGACTTCGGCAAACCTTTCAAAGTTTCCATATATACAGACAACTCCAACCTCAACTCCACTGATTTCTTCTTGCTCTTTGCCAAGGACTTCATGGAGTACATGACGGCCTACACAGGAGTACCTTATCCGCTGTCTGAATTGAGTAAGACTAAGAACGTAATGCAGATATTTTGTTACCAATAACGTACCTTTATAGATATCGCGGGGTATTCTGGTTTCCTCGACGATCATTTGGTCAATAGCTTAGGGCTTATAATGATTAACGAAGAATGTCTCAACACGGGAGACATGTTCGCGGAATGCCCAAGAAAAAAGGCAGTATATGAACTGGCCATGAAACTATCCCAGCAGTGGTTCACAAATATTGGTATTGATCTGGTCTTAACAACTATCTATATTGTTTTAACTAGTTTTTGCCTTTAGTTACAGTGAAAAGTTGGTCCGACGCAAACTTCCTGAATGGACTGTCTTCATTTGTTGTCCAAAAGGGTCTAGAGCACATAAGACCAACATGGGAGGATGTACGTTCACACAACTTTGTTTAACCTCTTAACCATCTTTAACAATTCTATCACACTAGGCTAACTGGTTCTTGCACGAAAAAGTTAGCAGCACATTCCTGAATGAAGAGCCTGATTATATTTCTATAATAATCAAAGATGAAGAAATGTTAGAAATACTCGCACTAAGGGCTCATGGACTCTTCAGGATGATCGAGCAGACGATCCAGCCTGAGATGCTCCAAAAAGGAGTTTCAAACTTCTTGAAAAAATATCAGTTCGGTGCCGCTGGGATAAATGAATTCAAAAATGAAATAGAGGACACATTCACTCGTACCATGATTGAATTCTGGACAAACCGAGAAGGTTATCCAGTTGTGAACGTTAAAAAGGTTGACGATGGGCTTTTTGAGATAACCCAAGAGCCATACCCAGCCACAGACGATAACAAAAACATGTTAAAATAAAATAACATTGAATTTCGGACAAGATTTTAAGAAAATTTACTTTCCAGGAAGTTTCCGCTGTCCTTAAGCTACTTCACAAGTGAGGATAATTCGAAACATGTTTATCGTTGGACGAATACAGATGAACCAGGAAGTGGGATACTTTTAATTTTTAGACACTTGACAAACGAATTAACGTTTTATTTCATATTCAGGACTCCAAGTTCCAGAAACCACGAAATGGATTGTTTTCAACTTTGATCGCGCAGGCCAGATCAGAGTAAACTACACCACCGAACTTTGGCTGGAAATTGCTAAAGCTCTTGAGAAAGATATCACGGTGAGAACTAAGTCCCAATTTTGTAGTTTGAATCAATTCAGTTAGTTTCCTACAGACTGTCGATCCCCTCACCCGCATTGTTTTACTGGAAGACGCTTGGGAATTTGTCCATAATAAGGACCTGAAGTTCGAGATCCTCCTCGATCTGCTAGCGTTCATCGTTCACGAAGACAACCCGAAAGTGTGGGGAGCAGCATATCGTCCTATAGCATTTTTGTACGACAACTTGTCTGGGGAGCCCTTCAAGGTTTTCAATGATAAAACTGCTAAACTAATGGCAAAATTCTACTCCTCCATTGGCTGGCGGGATAACCCATCTCTAACTGAGGAGTAAGTGGCTTCATTAAATGTGAAAATAATCAATTTCCTAACCTTTCCTTCAGCCCTGTTTACAAGAAATTTTTGGAGCTCGCTTGCAATGTTGGTATCCCCGACTGCTGGAGTCAATCGAAGGAAATATTTGAGGAATGGATGAAGGTCGAGGATGAAGGAAAGCCAGCACTGCCTTCTTTCATCTCCACAGCAGCATTGCTGCAGATGCCCGATAATTCTACCTTCAATGCTCTCGAAGATGCTCTCATGATTGACTATTATAAGGGTCGTGATTTGGTACAAATGTACTTCGACGCATTGCTCGCCTCCAAGGATCAAAATGTTGTGGAGAGGTTCGATTATTCAGTGAATACGGTTAAGATGTGACATTTAAATTTTCAGGGCTATCAACAAATTGCTGGCTCTACCAAGCGAGAGATATTACCGTTTGAAAGTCATTCGTCTTATTACGGTCAAGAATCATCCCGAATTTACATTCACCTACTACGTGGATAACTACTCACAGGTCACGAGGCATGGCGATAGCTTGAGCTTCACTCACGCTATTGTAACTTATTTGGCAAATCTTCCAAGTTATGACGATGAACTAAGCAGGTTGAGTCAATTGTGGATCAAATTCAGGTTGATTCATCCTGACTTCATGAACTATGAACGCTGGAATATCGACGGATATTTTCACAGAAGGGCCAAGAAATTTGGTTCAATCCTCTCTTCAGCGATCATGCACTTGGAACAGGATAAATAATTTAAAGGTCATAACAATGTCGATGACTGTTACTTCTGGTTATTACAATAGTTTGGAATTAATTCTCTTGCAAATCGGAAAATTGTGAAAATAAGGCTACCAAATTTATGATTGTGTCTTGATTTTATTAGAAATTATTCTTTGGATTTCAGCCAATGGTCGAATATTTCCACCCACTGCCAATAACGTTTGTTCCTTTTAAGCAAAGTCGGCTTGCTAATGCGATGCTTTACCGAATTACTATTCAAGCTGGATAATTCCTGTAGTTTGGACTCCACAGCTTCTGGCGTCAAAGTTTTGATATATGAATTCAATAGGTACATGTTTGACGAATCGTTGTCCAAAGATTCTTGGACGATTCGCCACATGTAATCGGGATTCAAATGGAGAATGTCATGAAGTCTCGAGTAGAAATGCCACCGTGCAATTCGAGAATCGTTCGAAGCTCTTTCTAGAGTTCTATGAGAAAAGGGATTAGACTCAATCTAAAGTGGTCTCTTACAAGTTACCGCTCGAAAAGAGTCACATTTGTGGTGCTCGTGAGTAAATTAAATGCCTCAGCACTTGAGGTCTCGTCAAATAGGTTCCACAACTTCAACCACACTCTCTCGTCAGAAGTGCCACTGATGTCTGTCACCCCAAATATGTCAGGCAGGCTCTTGGCATTCTCAGAAGAGTCAATCCAAACTTGAAGCTTCTCGTTAACCAATTGCTGACATTCTGGAAGTCTGAACAAACAAACGCTTTCCACAATTGACCTGTGAAAGGCAGAATTAAATTTTTCACATTTTTCCATACAATGATGTTATTCACCTGTCCACATCGCCTGTGACTTTGTGCCACGTACGGCTTCGGAAGTACGGTTGAACCAGTTTCAAGGTAAACTCTCTGAATTTAGTCCTTATATCCCCATACAAATTCTGATAGAAGGAAGTCAAAATTTCAAGCCCAATAAACCAGACTCTAGAGTCTGTCTCGTGCTTTAGAAATTGCACCATTTCCAGGATAATATCTTCCCTCAGCTTGCCGCTATTGATCAAGAAGCGAGCATCACTCAGAAGGCTATACCGATCCAGAGGCTCTAAGCACTGTGTACGTTTTGAGTATAATTTATTGCAATACATTATAGCTTACCAAGATGTTTTCTTGAAGTTTGGTGGCCAGTTTTACCCACAAAGTTTCTGTGTAGTTCACTATATAGAATCCAAACCCATCCTTCTTGAGTTTGATCCACTCCGCCTCTGGTTCCGTCAAATCTATTGAACTACCGTCGAACCAAAGTGTCTCCACAGATGAACTATTGCTGGTCACGTACGTTACAGGGATCGTCCATGTACTACAGAGAAAGAGTCTAAGTTGGAAACATTTGTAAAATAACACATACTGATTGGTCGTGTATGGCGATGCCTTAAAACGCTTTTGTGTGAATCTAAAGCCACCAGAGTCAATCTCCTCAACAGTGATCAGAGGGTAGCCACTTTGCTGGGTCCAGGATTCAATGAAGCTCCTGTGGCGATTACATGGTCTAGCATGAATTTTCAGAGAACAATCATGAAAACTCACTTGACACTTCCTCCACTTTCAAATCTCTCAAACTCTTGGATCAAATCCGCTGACGTAACACTTCCAAATTGATAGCGTTTCACAAAGTTAGAAACAGCCTTTTGAAAGTTATCAGTTCCTAAAGCATACTCCAGCATCAGAAGAAGACTCATCCCTTTGTGATAGGTGAGGGATGAAAATTGTGATTCAATCGACTTTATGTCCCTGACGTCGCGGACTAGTGGCCGTGATCGTGGTCTCGAATCAAAGATCATGACTGCGTTGATATTTTTCAAAATTGTCAAATCCAGCTGGTTCATGGACGAGAAGAGTCATTAAATTCATTATAAAATAAAATGTGTACCTCTGGCCAGTTCGGTCTCAGAGAACTCATCACTTTGTAGCTCATAAAGGAAGCGAAACCTTCACTCAGCCACAGATCATCCCACCAGGACATCGTTACTGAAATGATTCGAATGAATTTACTTCCTTAACAAGGATTAATTTAGCTACTCAGATTCCCAAACCACATGTGTGCAGTCTCGTGAGCTAACAGCAAAAGACTCTTTGGCCCTAAGCACTTTGAGTCACTTAAACCATCGTAAACGAACGCTTCGCTCATCGTTATTAAGCCCCAGCTTTCGTAACCGTGTAAGTTGGCAAAACCAGGAATGACAGCGACATCTGTGCAAATAAATTTTCAAGAGAATCCTTTGCATCCATAAAGACATTTGTCTCACCTAGCTTGGGAAGGAAGTACGGGACGTCTGTGTAGTTAGCCATGACCCGCACGATATCGTTCACTTTCAGCAGACAGGAGTCAATCAAATGATTGTGGGTCTTGTGCAGATAGAATCCCAACTCAAGTGGCTCTCCAGTCTTATCGTTCTGGACATTGATCCTCCTGTAGTAATACCTTGAGACGAGAATACCAAGCAAGTAGGTGCTCATAGGAGGGCTCTCTTCGAAGGTTGTGGTAACTTTGGTGCCTTCATCCTGCACATTCTAAGGGAGCACGGTTATTCAAAAAGGACTTCCTGCAAATTGATTCACTTACCTGGACTGGTGTGTTCGATATGGTAAAATGCCCATTGCGCTTTTGATGTCGCACTTTCAGCACATACTTCGCCTTCAACGCAGGCTCATCGAAACACGGAAACACCGCTCTAGCTTCGGTTGGCTGAAGAGCTGATACCACAACCGACCTACGGAGAAAAATTCACCACTGACACTTATTTATCTGAGACGACATACTCTGAAGAATTGTCAAACATTTGAGGAAAGCCTTTGAGAGCCGGAACTCCATAGAAGAACCCATCTGCCTTGAAATCTAAAATGATGTTATACAACCCTGTTTCAAGTTCTCGACTCAACTCAAGGATCAGGAACTCGTGTTTCTTTAGTTCAAACCATTCTGAAATGAGAACTTCTTCGTTCTGTTGATTGTTCAAAACTTTTATTGAGAAAATCGTCAGATTTCTCGAGTGGAGAGTGATGGACGAAGTGCTTTCCGAGACATTCACTAGAATTGAAACGTTTCCACTGAAGTAACTCTGTTCCAAATCCAAGTCCAGGAACAGATCGTAGTGGAGTGGTTTTATATGTCCCGGAAGCCGATGACACGACACGTCATCGTGAGTGTTAATTTCATTGCTGGGCTCCAATGCTTGTAAAACTCCTAGATTTGTGGACAGGATTATCACTGTGACAGCGATGACCAACACTGAAATTAAACTTTCTGAAACTGATCTTGAAAGAAATTCAAGGAAGTTCACTCACTTTTTCCACACTTCCAATGAGCACCCATGAAACTGTATTATGTTTAGCGTGAATTCCAAAATAACACTCCAACTCCAACTTGACCTCTTGAACACTCTATTACGGTTTTGATAAGAACAATCGCAGAAATAGTTTATTGTCATGACTTTGATAAGATCGCATGTAGTTTGAGTATATAACGCGTTATTAAAAAGTATTCTGAACTCTCCATGATCCATTCAAGAATGTCTTCAAGAGCTGTTCTTTCTGACGAGTCAACACGATCAGAGTGCGTTATGAAAGTACCTTTCTCAGGCTAGAAAAAAGTTCACTTCCATGCTTGCAAAATGCTCAATTCCTGATTCTGCATTTTCTCAAAATAAAAATGAAGCAAACTTTTTCGTAAGCGACTCGACATGCAAGTCCGCTTGAATCAAAAACCAGTTTGCGACCAGTATCGCCGTGTGCGCCTTTGCATTTGTTTATATGGGAAGTGACTCAAAGGAAACTGGTTACTAATTCGAGCGTCGAATCAGTTGCTTTCCGGTAGCTCCGTGTGCTAACACATTTATGAGACAATTTGTGTTGCAGAAGTCATCTCAAATAGGACAAGGAATCATCCCGTCGTGGTTTACTTGCTACTTACCTGCAAATTGAATTCAATAAAACTGAAACTAGTTGTATAGTAGTCAAGCAATTTGTTACGAAGTTGTATGTGATATTGAGACATTGGAAGTCGAGAAAAGTAAATTCAATTTATTTACCATAAGAATATTCAAGTACACTTCTTACTCTTAGATGTTCCTCTCCTTTCCAGCGTCATAAGGAACAATTTGAAAAGGATATCTTGCAGGATATGAAGAGAAAATAAAAAGATGCGTCGATGAATAAACAACGCAAAAATGTACTCCTGGGAAATATCCCCCCGAAGTGTATGTCATGCATTTAAAGTACATTTTGAAATTTTATTGAAATAGTTTACCTCCAAACATGGAACAGTTTTATCAAGTCTTCATCGTCTCATAAAATGATATTGAGGTCATTGACTAAAGGTGCACAGTAAGTAATAAAAACATTTTCAATTTACCCAGTTTTGTTCATATGGATACAACCCTGAAGGGGTGTCTGCTGTATAACATGTATTGCATGATGAAAAAGGAAAAAAAGGAAAGGTGTCAAAAGGATGTGACTCAATGTAACACATAAAAAGGGTGCAAAAAGCCTTTCAATTTTTTATTTTCATCCTTTTATCTGATTTTTGTTCTCTTTCTAGTGTGTTCCATTAAAGTAATTTTCTGTAGATTTTCATAGTGAATTATCCTTAAATAGATTTGAGTATATTTTTAAATTCAAAAACTCGATTAAGTCGCAGATTTATTCACGGATTTCAACGAATATCCTTTTGTTACATACTTCTTATCTCCTTCGTTACAAAATATGAAACCACAAATCCTGTCCCATAAACTTATTCAGTGATCTTCAGCCAACCATAAAAATAATTAAAATGCACGCCAGTTAAGATAACTTCCTCATTACGGCGAGTCTTCTGAAAGTGTCGTTTGTGTTGTCTACGGCAATTGTTATATAACAACAAACCTATAAATTCTAGGCTATATCAGGCGAATTCTTGAATTCCTACTGTTATTCCATCTTGAGTTAGCCGTTTCCCTATTTCCCTTTCCCTTTCTATAAACGAATTCCAGTTTTCCGCCGAACGGATTACATCCCAGGGATTCTCTGGGCTTATGGCAACTACCAGAATGTTATCTTAATTTATATTAAAGTGTTTTATTGTCTAGAATGCCATTTTCGTATTAAAGACAATTCGTTATGTGCCTAAAAAGGCTTTTAAACCGTCTGGATTTGTTTGTTTTTCGGAAATCACAACGAATCAGAACATCATTTCGGAAACCTCCCTTCCAACTTTGTCTTAATTTGAATATGTCGGCAATTTGCCATTTGCCTTAATCCATCAACAAATTCTTGAATTATTAAGCTGCTATTTGATGTATAAACAATTCCAGGATTAAAGGACACCTTTAAGTCATACAAGTCCTTATATCACTTTGGAATGAAGATAAAATTTGGCTTCAAAATCAAATGAAATTCAGGACAATTAAAATTCCGAAAATATATTCAATGAATTTTGAGTGGTTTTATCCGCAGAATTTTGTTTCACAACCATTGTATCCCATTCTATCATGTATCCTGTGGAAAAAATTATAAAATTTTAACTATTTTGTAGCACGATGCATAATATTTTGTCACACAGAAACAATGCACACTTACTGAATATGAAATTTCCAAGAACAGATGGCTTCAATACTCCTAATACCCTTTGTTACATAATATTCATCCCTTCAAGGATGTCATATCCTTATCTATACCACGTGGAGTAACATATAGATAGAAGGTAAGGTAAGGATATTAAGGATATCACTTGCATTGCATGCCACTACAAGGAGTAAAATTAAATCGTATCAAGGAAAATCCAGAACGTGTTTCAAATACCTTCCATGTTTCTTGTTCCTTGTTCGAGAACAAAATATTTTTGGTATGTCCTTCGTGTATAGTACAATATTTCACTTGTACAATGAAGTCAAAATATTTGAAACAGCAACTTTGAAGGATTATCCACAAATTTCAATGATATGCGTTGACTCATAAATAAGGGACCAGTTGAATTTGGGTTGTCTCATATACGTCACATGATGACAACTGAATTAGGTTAACTTTTCCATATCCTTTTAGAATGATTTATAAGCAACGACCCGAACATCTTCTCCGAAATTGAAAATTTACTTCTGATTCATCCCTTATCATCCTGAAAGGGAAAATCTTTGAATGAATTTTTAAATTTGCTTATTTCAACCGCAATTCATTCCTTTTTCAAGATGTTTTCATCAAAAGAAAAATTATCCTTTACCCGAAAATAAATTTTCTTGAAACTTGGAATTTCGTCCTTTTTTCAGGGAAACTCTTTGTCTCGTCATTTTGTCACTGAATAAATTATGATTTTCCGTTTAAGAAATTTTTAAAGAGACAAAAACATTTCACATGATTTCGCCAGCACATATCATATCAAGTCCTTGAAAATGTCCTGGTAGCTGGAAACCGGATACGACTCGGACACTTTTCATCCTCGCCCACACAAAACGGGAATAATTGCCTCCAGAATTTTATGGCATTTAATTTCCCTTTGCAATTTCCTGTAGAATCCTGTGAAAAGGCATTTTACCAAAGGAATCACTCTCAGAGGGAGGTAGATCCGATCCAGAACCCTTTTTTAGCACTTCCTATTCATCATGTCATCGTTTTCTTCTTGTGACTTCAATTGGTTTTATATTCAAATCGAAAATGCCTTCGACTTGGAAAAGGACTTCGGCAAAGAGAGAAAAAATGCGCAATAAAAGGAAATGGACTGAATCTGTATAAGAAATCATTCTTCAATAGATTTTTGTCGCCGCCAGAAAAGTCCTTTTCCTGGTTTTTCTGGTTTTTTAGGAATTGTTTGTATTTTGTGGCTGCCCAAAAGGACTCTTCGGAAAATCATTTCCTTGAAAATAATTTCTCATTTTTATGAAAGAAATTGTCGATGGAAGAAAAAGGATTTCAATGAACTTGTCTTGGAAGTTGATAGTTCCCTGGAGGACGATTTTATGGCGATTCTTTATGTTTTATTGGCATTTGGCGAAGTTTATATATCGGTTAAAGTGTTATATAGTATAGTGTTGATATCATGTTGTTTTTAATTATAATTCAACATCCCCAGTTGAGTTAATTTATTCCGCAACAAGTGTTCAATTTAAACTTGTAAAGATATAATTTAATATTATACAAAATGTATGAGCTTTATATGGTTAAATGAAATTCAGACAAAATTTTACAGAAATTCATTATTCATTCAATTCAGCTGATACCAGCTCACTGTAGAACTATTCCACTAAAATAGAATGCGACTATGTCATGACATAGTGTGGTTCTATCAATCATCCCTGACAACATGTGTAAGTCAACCCCAAAAACAGCACATCTGATTCAACAAAACAGAACAGAATGTCATGGATATTGTACTGTGGGTTTTATATGAAATACAGGAGCATGTCATGAGATACGAGTAGTTCCATGAGTTGTTCTGTAGTTTAATATAATCCCGAAAGTTTTAGATATCTTTATAGGAATACAACAGCTACAACGTCTCCCTCAAGGGATATGTTCTGTGGTTCGCGTTATGTAGTGCGTATATGGCAAAGGTTTACCAGACGATTATCTTAAAATCGTGGTACTAGACGCTTCACAACATTCACAAACCTTATCCTTTTGGCTAAAGGATAAAGGATAAATAAAGACATATCCTCACAGGTCACACAGACATCTGGAGAATTTTATTAATATGCAAATTTCATATTATATAGTTCTATTTGAAATTTACACTCAAATGGGGAATGAATTATTTGAAATTTACATACATTTTTCGAGATATTCATATTTAAATTAAGATTATTATGTAAATTCTCCTGTAACTAATGAGTATTTGAATTTTATCGTCTTTGATTTAGGCTTATGGAATTTGTCAAGTGGAACCAACACGTTTCATGTGCTTCGTAGGTTCCTCATTGTCCTCAAAAGCTTAAGGCGTGTTCCCAATGCCAGCTTGGAGTGGAGTGTGTTGACGTTGACTCTGGCACTCGTTTCCCATGCCAAAGTGGATTTAGAATTTGTGTAACAATGACATTCATCTGTCAAGCATAATTTCTAATATAACATAATTTCAACTAATTTTACTATAAGAAAAAATAAAAATTCGTCGCATATTTCGAACGATCTCGTCGCGGCCACCTGTGGAAATCGTTCCGAAATAACATTTCGAAATTTATTTTGCCACTTTAGACTTTTTAGCCACGCTGAGTGCAGATTGCACGAGAGACCCATATGGCGGAGTGCGTGGGTGCGAAACGAGCGGAACACGTAAGCCAATCCAATCCACTCCAAGCTGAAATTGGAAACACGCCTTTATTCTTCCAATTCCGGTTCATAAGATTTGTCAAAGTTGAACCAACACATGACTTGTTGTAGCTTGTAGGTTTCTCAAATACAACAGTTTAACTTCTCACAAATCCTTGCAATAAATTTCGGTGGTAGTATCATCACTTGAAACAAGGAAAAGGTTTTAATTTTTTTCGCGCAATTAAAATTGAAAATTAATTTGAACCACTTCGGATAAAATCATCATCACTATCATCGCTAGTACGCGGTTGTCATTAAATCACTTGATTCCGGGATACAGTAAGGGTTCAATATCCATATCGAAAAATGCATTTCAACTGGATCGAAATTTAAATGCACATAAGTGTTGACAAAAATGCAGCCGAAACCACCCCCAAAACTTGATGGATAAAAGTAATTAATTTTGAAACTTTGGTACCAGATGCGGTTCAGGGTAGTTTATTTTTTTGTTAAGGGTAGTTGATGAAATTTTATTGAAAATGTAGTCCTGTTGAAACTCTTCACCCTTCACCATCTTCATCGTCATTATCATCATCAACATGGAAGTAATTAATGATCTGGATGTGATATGGAAAAGAGTGTCATCAATATAACTTTTAAAGTTTTATTCGAATAACACTTCGTAAAGTGATTTGAAACTTTCGTTTTAAGTGATATTGTCTTTTATAGAGAATTTCTTTGTTCTGTCTAGACCATAAAATTGCATTGCGTTATTAAAACGTACAAAATTCCAACACTTAATTTGAAAACTTCATTGCGTCATGAAAACTGGCAAAGCTTTCCACAAATTTTCTAGTTTTTCCTGTTGGTGCTGGAGGAAAATCCCTGATGAATCCGATTAGGAATAGTTTTGTGTGTTTTGTTCTGCAGTTTGGTTGGAATTTCTATTACATTTTGAACTTTTGATGGAAAATGTTTTGTTAAGGATTATTTTGTGATTTTGTGTGACATACAACAATTTGTAAATAAAGTTTTATTACATAAAAACATGATTGCAAAATGTCACAATGTCAATGTGATAATAGATGGAAGTGGATATGCGACATGCTTTAAATTCGCAAAACTTTAATCTTCTTTATTTATCATGCCAAAATTCGGAATTATCCCCGTATCCTGGTCAGGACATTTTACTTCACTTTAAATTGAAACTGAAAATGTCAAAAGGTCCGAATCGAATTTCTCCATGCCACATTTAGTTGGGGTTTTATGGGATCATGAACTGGGATACCCATGGGATAAGGTAGCAGACCTATTTTTCAGATGAAATTGTTGAGTTTAGTGTCTGCATTTGAAGGATTTGCCCAAAGAACTGTCACTGATTTATACGTTATCCTTATGAGTTTTGCTAAGTGCTATTAAGAGAATAATTACCCTTTTGGTTTATTAGTCATTGGAATAAACCCAGAATTAACTAAAAGGATATTCTATTTCTCACGACTCCTCTTGAATTAATTCACAAGGATACGTCTTAAGGACATTGAATTGTTTTGAAGAATTAACGCTTATTCACTTGTTTACCTCTTAACGACAAAAAGTTAATTCTTCATGGGAACGGAAACATCATGTCCAGATTATCATTTCAAATTATTCCTCAAGGAATTCATCCTTAAGCTGTATAGTCACATCGCATCACAGAAATTAGCATAAGGATGAAGGATAATGGAATATTCATCAGTTTAAAATTTTCAATAATTCCTTTTTATCTCAAGTCAAACAGCATTCAATTAAGGCTAAAAATTTTACCTTCTCAGAATGCTTTACAGCCTAATTATGCAGTCTCTTGGCTCATGGCTCGTGGATCTTCAATGTTGAGTCTTGAATCTTGAGTGGGAAAACAAAACTGGAACAAATTGAATTTTTAACTTACCGTCATCTGTCCTAATTTGTTTATCGTTTGTTTATAATTATAGCAAATTTCTACATAATATAAATCCTTATTTATTATGCTGATCAATTTTAGGTGCTATTACAGGAACAGGTTTTTTTTTGGAGCGAAAGCATGAATTATTCAAGGAAGACCATTTTTTTGTTTTACGTAATCCTTTGCAATTAGCAACGAGTCCTTTTTTGATTACGTGACTTTCTATATCCAGGTCCTTTCTTGAATTTTCTTTTTCTACCAGCTGTCCTTCTTAATTTTTTCCCACGATAAACTTTCGAATACAGCTATACCCCGAACTTACGCGATAGGTAAGTCGGGGTATAAGAATGTAATAACAAATACGCACTCCGTAGATAAGAAACTGATACATAACAGAAAAGAAGTTTCACGCGACATGTCCGAACATTTACATTAAGTGAAGAATTGTGTCGGGCAGTATGTCTATAATCGATAATCGAGGGTTGTGTGACGCTCAAACAAAAGACGAATCGACGGGATTTGAAAATCGTGTAACTCCGGGTGCGCGTAAGTCGGATTTCTTTAGAAGTCCATTCCTTGCAATTTTGAAGGACTGCTAGTGGAGTCACCGATGTGATATTTCGCGTCAAGTCAAAATAACTGAATTTTTAAATTTTTAGGTCACACGTGCAAGGTCGAAGGTTTAAGAGGGATTTTAAAAATTCATACATATTTGCATCGCATGGAATCAAAGTTTACATACAGAAGGATCAAAGGACCTTACACCGAGTCAAACATGCTGGGAATGGAAATTCAAAAAAAAATATTCACTAAAAACTGAACACCATTTCACTGGCTTGATGTGCACGGAACGAAAAATTGAGTGCAGATTTTTATAAAAGTAGAGGATTGAAACCATGCCAAATCATAAGTCCATATTTTTCAGCGCAACAAATGCCCTACTTTCAGCAGAATATTGAATTTATCCTGGTTGAATTTATGCAAATCCTTCAATAAAGTGAAGTTCCATTTTATTTCATCCCTCGATTCTAAGGGAAAATCGTAGAAAATTGTGGAGATCAAATAAAGGCCAAGGATCAAATATTCGGTGTTGATTTGAATGAAGCTTTGATAGTCGAACTTAAATGGAATGGAAATATTGTGGAACAAATTAAAGGAATCTAAGTTCGTTATGCAACTCCAGAAGGGCTGTGTAATTAAGACGCATCTTTGGAGAAATTTAAAAAGGACACCCTTCAACATGACACTCAGAAAAGTCACAAGGACTAAGAAACTTAGAAGGGTGGCCAAGAGTCATGCGAAAATGTCAGACAAGCAGCAGCAGCCGACATGCAAGGAATACTAAATATTTATTAAGCAACGTAAACGTGCTTTAAATTATTGAGGGACAAACTGAAATGCCAAATGCCATCTTTATACACCATCCAGATGTGGATATTCATATGCCTGCCCTTAAGGTGTTCCATGGAAAAAACGTTCATATTCCGAGCACTCTTTGTAGGAAAATGAAAAATCGAGTGAAAATGTCACTTGGGAAATGATATAACATTTTTAAGTCTTTGTTTTAGTACTGAATTCCATGGAAAGCTCTTCAAATATATATATTTTTGGGGTTCGTTGAAATGAAATTGATAAAAGAAAAATGTAAATTTCACTTTCATGAAAATGAAAAACTGTTTTTAAATTAAAAACGTGAATGTTAAACGTAATGAATTTATAAATTTTTCAAAATTCATTTATTATATAAATGCAAGTCTGTAAATTTTGTTTTAAGTAAAATTATTTTGAAAATTCTAAAAATTCAAAGTAGATAAATAAATAAACAATAAATCAATTTCAACTCACTTCAAATGCATACACTACACAAATCCTTAAGGTATTTCATTGGAAATCCTTATTTACGTGTACGTTATTTGATGTAAAAGAGGTTGAAGGTGGAAATATAGTCTCTATATCCTTCACATCTGCACTAGAGAACTTCGATTTGATTTGTGATTTAAGGCTTTTGAGGAAAAAATCCAAAGTGATATAAAATTTTCCAGGATATTTTCTACATCAGCATAAATACACACACACACAGTTAAAGCTAAACTTCTTTATTTCAGGATTTATGCAAACATGAAAAATGTTTTCAGGAAATCGAAATTGTGTCATTGATGTATTTACATGATCCCAGAGGTTATTTGAAGCAAATTGATAGAATCCTTATATGTGTCACATCCTTCGACTTGAATTTTAAGGACTTTTCAATGAGAATGTGAAGAGCACTTGAGGATTTTGTAGATATTTTTTTGTGTTAGCAAGTTTCAAACACCAATTTAGCTTATTTAAACACAAAAAGATAACTTCAATTTAGTTTGAATTCAAGTGTTGCCAACATTCCTCTGTTGATGTGTAAACTGCAATTCATGTTGTAAAACATCAGCAAACATAATTAAACTTTCTCTTTTAAAGTTTGCGCATAACTTGGTCATAAAATTTGTCCAAACAAAATAGGGAAAGTTCAACAGTCGTCGTTTCATAATGGTCAGTTGAAAATTATGCATTTGTGCAGTAAGTGTCGTCTAAGGACTAAAGGACAATAGAGAAATCACTTCATAAATAAGTTTTAATGGACATGTGGCACAACCTTTCACTGCGGCATTTCTCTGGGTTGAGACTTTCTCTGCGACATTCAGTGTCTGGATAAAAAGTTTCCAACTTTCGGTTTTACTTGAACTGCAAAAAAAGAAAATAAAGGATTAAAACAGACGAACCATTACTTCCAGATGCAGTTCCATGTATCCTTGCACATTCCACAGTTCCACAGAACCAGTCTGTTCGTGGTTAGAAATTCTCACAAAACTTTTTACATAATGTGAGTGTCCTTGCAATCTTTTAACATGCAACAATGAAGACATGTCATGTTTACTCCATGTCACGAAAAAGGACTCCTTAATGGAATAGTAAATGCGTTAATGAAGCATCAATTGGCAAAATAAAAATGTCCTGAGTGTTTTAGGCTAGTAAGTCCTGGAACATTTATAATGATATAAAAACAAAAATAAAAGTCTGTCTTCGAGTATCCTTTCAACATTCCATTAAATAAATAGACTTCGAAAATAATTTACCCTAGTTTATGTGACATTTCTATGAGGTATTTTCAGGACATCTTTTCGTCCTTTTTATCATGATTGACTGAAAATACTCGCAAATGTGACAGACGTCGTAGATTTTTGTAATAAAATTACACGTTTAACTGGTATAACCCTAATTCATTTTGTTAGGAATGTCCTTTTTGAAGTGATTCCAAGGATAAAATAATTCTATGTCAATAAAATAAAATGATGTTGTTGACGAAAATGTCTTAAATTATTTTATATCGACCTTAGTGTATGCTTTGACCTTGTTGTTTTTGCGAAATGATTGGGAAAATTGAATTGAATACCTTAAACTTGTGGAAATTTCTTAAATCACAACACACACTCATGTGCATACACATACTTCGAATAGTCATTCAATGAATGGCAAAATTTTCATCTCCACTTTTGGTGGTGACGTTTCATACAATTTTCGTTGAATTTCAAAAATAGCTCACGTTAAAACTACGTTAATAAATCTGTTTTCGTAAACAAATTTTTATTATTATTACTATTATCTTTATATCACTCCATAACGTTGAAAAGAAGCAAAGTTATTTCTTAAGTCTCTTGGATTTTGATTGGAAAATGGGGGAAATGGAACATTTCGTACATTTCAACTCCTAATCAAATCATTCACTGCCATCAACATAAAATCGCAATGTCAGCTTTTGATTTGAAAAACACCACTATAAATGACATCGAAATATAAATGTATATCAAATAATAAAAAAAAATGTTTATGACAACCACAAATGAAATGAAATTTTAACGATCGATCAGTAATAAAAATGTTTTATTCCACCGCCATGTAGTAGACATACTAAAAAATACACGAATAAGACATACCTTCCTTGTATAAGACGGATTTCTTGAGTTATTGCAACAAAATATGGAGGGCATTCCGATATAAGAAAGATATCACTTGCGTCCTGTGTAATGGTGGAGGGAAAAGGATATTTTATGGGGCCACACTTCTGATTGTTCGCGGAATTATATAAAATGAGGGTGTCGTAAATGTGACGATTTATATATCTTCAATCGATCCGTGGTTATTACTTATATACCGACCATATTTCAGTGTTCATTAGCTCTTGACAGCATATCTCTGTTGAGTTAATACGAAACGTAATAAAGTTAATTTGCGTTCCAAGATGAATGCCAAAAAAAACAATTTTCACTTAATCGCGGCGTTTTCTTTCATTCTGCAATTCGCATTGGGGCAATTATGCAAACCATTCATGCTTGCCAACTCGTAAAAATGTGCTGATTGTAAAATGTTGTCATCTTGGAAACAAACTGGCAGAAAAACACGTAATGGAGTCGATGACGAAATTTATTTTTGTTAAAAGGAAAACGAAAATCTCTCATTTTGAACGTTGCTAAAAAGAGATATGTGATATTATTCTCTTTCTCTTTTGTTATTCATAACATTCTTTTGATCTTAACAAAATTATTTTCATACTGACTAATCTAATTTCAGCTTTAATAAAAATTGTTTGAATATCACAAACCGGAAACACGAAAAATCATATATCCTCATACATTGTATTCAATGTATCCTAATTCCATGTTATCTAATTAGTTACGAATTTGTTCCCAACGAATGACTAAATCATCATTTATGAGCACTAATTTGTCTTACTTTTATCTAAAGATGGAACCATCTAATTAACATTCACAGAAAGATACTTATTAAGGAAACATTTCACATGTTGCTCAGTTTTTATATTTTGTAAGTCTCTTGGGAAATCAATATCCTCAGATTGAGGAAGGCATTCCAAATGAATCAACTAAGAATAATGCAAGGATATGTAAGGATTATGAGATTTTTGTGTAGTTTTGTATGTTGCTTTAGATACGTTTGAGTTTACTTAAGTTTTGGACACTTTTGTAAGAGAAGATTAAGAGAAATTGCTACATAAACTTCAAGTTTATCTCATACGATTATCTTTGAAGTCTGACAAGAATCTTAATAAGGGTAAATAAAATTCCATGAATTTTTCGATGAATGTAACCGTGTATCTCTAATTAAACCTTCGCACACGGTATATAAATAGCTTCAAAATTTTGTAATAATTCAAGGAATTTGTAATTTTACGATTTAAACTGTTGCATGTTCTGTATTGATCGGATTTGTTCCATTTAATTTTTGTTAAAAGGGAATTAATCAAAGCAAGAGTTCATGATCTGAAGTTAAAAGTAACCTGATTTAATAAAGTAAAAATGCTCCCTTTTAAAGCCTTTGTTTGCTCTAAAACATACAAAAACCCGCAAATTCTAAAACAAAACCTTTTTCCACCAACATTCTATCATTAATCATTCACGGAACAGGTTACGAACAAGCGTTGCGGCTCAATTAATCAAATCCCACCTAAAACCTAAATAATCCAGTCGAGCAGACAAACATATTTAGGTACTCCCAAACCTATAACAACCAGGTTTCGTGTAACATTACAGACAATTTGTTTACATTAAACCTGAAATAAGTACCTCGCAATGGGAATTCCCTGAACAAGGTTCCCTCTTTAAGTCGATTTAGGTAAAAAGTCATTCTTTTTGCTGAATCCGGAAAACAAATTGAAAAAATTTAATTACAGCATTTGTCCATTCCTTCAAATCGCTCTTCATGTCTTGAAAAAGTGCTCCAGGGAATTCTCATAGAATAAACTTGAGAAACTTTCCGTCCCACTCCAAGGATCCTAAACCCGTTCGTACTTTTGTTTCCGTCAAACCATAAAGATATTTCAACTCCTGAAGTCGCTGAATACGAAATAATTAAGACGAGACCAAGACGAAAAATTCCTTAAAACCTTAATCCGATTTTCAGATAAAATTTGTCTGGAAGGATTTTTCTTCCGGGTTTTTCATATTTTTCACTTTTTTCCCACTATCATGGGAATATCTTGAATAAATAAGAATTATATTTCATTTCTAGAATTTCGTTTGCTCATCAACTTTAAAGGAGATACTTGTAGCCCTTTCGCTTTTTCTCAAAACTGGGAGTTTTCCTGCCTGCTTCTTGAATTCAATTTTTTCCCTGATTTCAGATGCTTTAATCCTTCACCATATCTCCATATGCACAACAGGTTGACATTGAAACACTACTGCACTTTGAGAGTGCCCTGAATCAAATCGGTTTTTGTGAATGAATAACTCAATTTGTTGTACTATAAAAGTACAAATCGATACAACGAAATAAGGGAAAAACACCTTTTAATTTCATCATGACAAACTACAGTGGCTTGTTATTAAAATAAACGTTTGCCGTGAATTCCAGTCCCTAAATTAAGCCAAATAGCAGTCATTTGTCTTGACAGGGTTTAATAAATTTAGCAAGGTAACTTTTTTTCCGTTTCCACTATGTAGCATCCCTTACACTGAGGAATGTATGTAATACCACTTCTACATGTAATTGACTTCAATAAATGGCATGAAAGGTGTTTAATAATGAACCAAATTGGTTTCGTGCTGTTCGCAGCAAAACTTCCAATAACCATAACGAATCACCTGTTCCAGTATATTTGAGGTAAATTGTTTATGGGCTAAAAATAAATAGACAAGGGCACAATGATTGATTACAAACACTTTTGTTTCACTGTGTTTGTCTATTATCGTAAATTTTTACAAAAAATTATGGTAAAAGTGAAAAATTCACTTAACTGCTCATGTGGGAGTGGTTATCAATCGATTGAACAACACACACTAAATACATAAACTTCTCTTGGGGTTTCTGTAAGTGCTGTGTTTATCCATAATTTATTGTTAAAATATTTTCAACGGAAGCAGAGAAATTAGGTTATTGCCACGTATTTATTACCAACTTCCTGTGTCGTTAACTGGATAATATTGTTAACCCAATTAAAATGGTTTATCAAATAATTAATCTGAAATTTATGACATCAATTTCGCCAAGTAAACAGAAAGATCCTTTCTTCGATATCCTTTCTACTCAATTTTGAATTTGAAAACACTGTCAATATCACGATGCATCAGGTTTTTGTGACAGATTTTTGATATTGCAATCATATTACGAATGCAACTAATATCACATGATAACAACATTTTTATATCCTTCAAATGTATACTACGTTGAAGTTATATGAAATTAATGTCGTATCCTCCCATCAAATCGAAAACTGTCAACGCCATCAAATCAGCAAAAATATTAGAAACAATATTTGAATAAGGGTTGATGTCCTGACATACCTTCTTCGTTTTGATTTACTGAAATATGTAATATATGAATCCGTAAAGTTTAGTGTTATGTCGATATGATATGCTTATCCTTAGTATTATCGACAGAAAGGGACAATAGGTCTTGTGTGGGATGATTAAGGATCCTTGTGTCTTGATGAATATTTTGAATATATCCTTTTTTGATTTTAGGTTGTTTTCGTTTAAATGACAGAAACAAGGAATATATTGTAACAAAATATTTTAACAAGGGTTCATAATATTGTGTAGTTGAACATAAGTTTTGATAAATCTTTGAAAATTGTTTTCTTCTCATGAGAAAATTTGTTTTGATCATTTGCAGACATTGTTTGATAAAGGATTTTAAGTTAAATTCCTTTAAACATAAAATCATGATACAAATGATAAATTTCTAATCTACTCATGTGCTGACTTAATCAATTAATCAATGTCATATTGTTCTATGATTTATGAAGTTTACTTGACCGTCATAATTAATGTCTGACTGTCTGTAACCAAATGCATGTCCAATTGCAACTGTTGTAGAACGAGATGCTTCTATTCAAGCCACTGGAAATGTACAACCCAAATTGGATATATTCAAACATACGAGTACTCGTACCTTCTACAAATTGTGGCAACGTGTTATTGACAAGGGGATAAAGGCCTGTTTGTGCTTATACTGGGTAATTATTCACGTTGAACTCAATCACATGTGAAATATAATTGGCTGAATCCACAAATTTTGTAGGTTTGTCTAGATTTAGGAATGTCAATGAAAGGTAGGTACCTTTCCAATTCAATGGACTCAATAAACATTACAGGGAAATTTCTAGTTATCCTTTGATATGAGGAAATTTTTGAAATCGAGTAAAGATTCTGGTTGTCAATGAACCAAAACCAAGCTAAATTTTATACTATACTATATTATATCGAAGTTGGATCAATAAAAATCTCGTCCTAAGAAACATTTCTTTCTAGCCTCGTTGAGTGGTCCTTAGAAAAGGTTCCATTCGATTTGTCGTGGTTCAACGAGTAAAAACCTTCTAGCCCTTGCAAATATTGCACATCAAAGATACAATTTCGACATTCTGTAAACATTTTTCGTGTTTACATAAATTCCAATAAATGAAATCAAGAGTATATATTGTACAAGAAGTCACAAGACGAAAATTTTCTTATATTGCGATTTATTTGAATTTATATCTACAATTTCGGAAGATAGTACAAGAAGTAGAAAATCTTGTTTACTTTTACATACAAATTGTATAATATATTGATCCTGTTACATGTGTTCGTAACATCTTAAAACTTACTCGAGGTCAAATGAAAAGGAAACAAATAAAATCCTTAGCATATGTCAAATCAACAAGGATATGACCTAAACACTCAAGCTTAAAGGGAGAATACATACTTCTCGACGCGTTCTCATTGCGTTTGTGTATTTTGGTATCCTTGGAACATTTTCAATATGTAAAATATTTACAAGTTTCCGGGAAGGTCCTTTTGTAGTTTCTTTCTTACAATATAACAGAACACGTCCTTATTGGAACTTTACGATTTCCTTCTTCGAGCATTTTTACTATCATTTGTAAATAAATTGTTTTGTCCTTTGTGTAATTTCACGAAAATGGTTCCATAAAAATAGTTGTTTGTGTTACTTATTAAAATCATTCATTAATTAAATATTAATTAATTCGAAACGAAGACATAAAAGTTATTCTTAAACTCTCCATTGATCTTTGCTTAACGCCGTCCGCACACGGAGCTACCGGAACTGATTAGAGACTCGAATTAGTAACCAGTTTCCTTTGAGTCACTTCCCATATAAACAAATGGAACGCTGCACACGGCACACACAAACCAGTGGACTTGCATGTCGAGTCGCTTACGAAAAAGTTTGCAACATTTTCGTTTTGAGAAAATACAGAATCAGGAATTAAACTTTTTGGCAGCCGCGGAAGTTGAAAAACGGCCTGTGTTACATAATTTTCAGCTTCCTGGGTATTCAAATTTGAATTCTAATTTGAGCAATTGTGCGGAGCCTGGTCGCTAACAAGTCAAGAATTGATTTGTAATGCAAGCTACCAAGCGGATTTAAAGACAGCAAATTGTTCAATCCCTCAACAAGATTGAACGTGACAAATTGAGCTTTATTTGAGAGTATTATCCAAGTAACATAAAACCACAATAATGTCTGATAAAGCTCTGTCAATGACATACCAAATCTCAAATAGCTGGTCTTACATGAATGCCAATTGCCAATTGGTTGTAGCCAAAAGTCAAGTGTAATTTATAAGAGTGTTAACTGACATTCAAATTACAAACATTTTTCTTTTCACACAATAGTAGATAGAATATCCAACAATAATGACCAGTGGAATCTACAGAGTCCTTGTAAATAGCTGACCTCAGTGACAAGGACATATTGTTGTCGTTAGTTTGTAAGTTATCCATTGCAAAAGAGGGTGGAAAAGTGCAAAGAACCCAAGTCTTTTGTAAGTTGACTTGTTAAACTGATAATATTTGCTGTATAGTATAGTATACTCCACCACCCACTACAACATTCATTTTGGAGTTTGAGTAAATTCTATCCTTCCTACCTTCTATCAAAGTTGATTCCTTGTGCAAGTCAGTGGTGAATGAATTAGGGTTGGGAAACTAATTTTCATTAAGTTTATATCATTTCTCATTGTCTTGTCTTGCAACTATCACCAGCAAGTACACTCATCGACAATTGTGTGGTATACCCTTAACACTTCTCTCAGTTCCCTTGTGGTTCAATTAAATCTGATATAAAATGTAAAAGCGAACAAAATGAAAAGGAACTTTTACCAAAGACAACGAAAACTTAGAACAATGAATATTGAAAGTTTCAGGATAATAATAAGGACGAGTACCTTGGAGAGAAACTCTGATTTTATGAATTCCTAATTACATTTTTGGGTGTTTTTACTGGTCTTTGCTGGAATTGAATTTTCTTTTTAAGTTGTTTTTGTGGTATTGTCAAAGATTTCGTAGATTACATGAAGAGCATTGAGCTAAAGATTATATTCAGGACACATAGTTTTCATTTCATTATAATACGTTTTGATATTCTTTGAGATATGAATTAAATTTCTTATTCTTGTAAAAAGAAAACTTTTATTTGTGTTAAATATCAGTAAGTTTAATTTTTTACATCTTAAACTGTTAGTATTCATTCAAATATACCACAATGGAAAATTGTTGCTCTTTTCACTAGCCTAAGACTGTTCTCCACAGATTATACTTTAAACTAGTAACGCTAGTACAAATCAGTGTAATTAGCATTATTACTAAAAACAAGTAAAGCAAATCAGTTACACTAAAACTTGCACTATAAAATGTGTATTATATATAAATTGTTATTATCATCTTAATTATCTGCTGTTTGTGTAGATTATTGCACATTGAGCACAGTTTTATTGGTTAATTTATTTCAATTCAGTTAGTATTATTTATGTATAAAGGTGAAAATGACAATCCAATTCCATTTCTTAATTAACTTTCTTCAATAAAGTACACAATAAATTCAGTATTTAAAATAATTTACGTGATTAAGGGAACTTTAACGGATGAAAGCATGAGGTTATTATACAAAGTGAGTGGTTGAATTGAGTTTCTGTGTAAAGGTAAAGGTTGCAATTGAAATGATAATCTTAACTTATATAGGAATTAAACTGGTTCAGTATTACTTATTACAGTTTGTTGGGCAATATTTTTTGAAGCTGCAAAATAAACGTTCTCATGCTGTTCAGTCTTTCATGATGTTGAGGCTACTATAAAGATTGGATATTAATTATATTTAATCAAATAACAAACATAATCCACTAGTACTAAATCACTAAAATTGACAGAATTATATCAAGTAGCTTTATACAACACGCAACAAGTCCATTAATGTAATATGTATCTTTCACAACACCTTCTTCCATCATACCTGATCGAATATTTTTATTTATATTTCATATAATTTAAATGAATTAAAAAACCATTATTAGCTTTAAATAAATACATGATTTAATTTTTGAATTTTGTGATATTAATCGCATGTTATTGAGAGCACCAAGGTTTAAAATTCATCTTGAGTTTTAATTATCTAGTTAATGGATATAATTTATAATTTTCATTTGATAACGTTTAAATTTCTCGCATTTCTTTCAATTAGAAAAGGTCTTTTACAGTCTATATATAAACATAATATATGAGTTATTTACTTTATAATATATATATATTTATATTTGTGCTAAAATCAATTGTTTCTTTCGAGTTTTCTAAAGAAATTTAAATAATATCATAATCATCTTTTGGCGTACATCAAGTCACCATTTAATAATGAATCACAACTTTTTCAATTTTAATAGAAACTTAAACTATATTAGATTCTTGAGAATTTTGCTACATATAATAATAAAACACAGGAACAATAATATGAAATAATTCAGCTCTTGTTTGACTTAACAAAGTAATATACAACCATCAAGATCTTAAAATAAAGTAAAGTCCCTAAGAGGATTTTCCAGAAAGGTTATTAGAATATCTTAAGGTATGAAAATGCAATCAATCTTTGTGATTCATTATTATTCTTTCAAAGAATTATTTTCTATTCGAGATTATCTTAATTTTGTATACAACATTCTTTTCGTAATTTCAATTTTAACAAAAACCATAAATGGGATACAAACACAAAACAATTTGAATAACACATAAAAATTGAAAAATTATCACATTATAAATAAGAAACTAATTTAAATTGAAATTGTTTGAAGCACCTTTTCGATTTTCCTATGAGGTTGGCTTTCAAATAAAGCTTACATAATTTATGCACTTGTTTAAACTGGATTTGATAAAAGCAATATCTTCAAAAATAATATCTTGTTGTGAAGATGAAACAGTGGTTTCTGTAATGAAAACAAATCGACATAAAGTAACATGAGGATATTCTTATAAATAATAGCAACGAGATCCGTATTCAATTCATGGATAGCTCTTGACTTCGGGAAGTGCCTGTCACTGATTTAAGTCATTCATATCCTTTTTACGATTTTCTCTTATTTCTCTGGTTTAGTCCTGATTTTTGCGGCTTTTTCGGCTTTTTTACTTCTGGGTAAAGTTGAATAGCTTGCTGACATATTTTTTTCCTAAAATTCAAAATAAAAATAATTAGTAATATGATTTTTTTATAAATAACTTGATTTGTTATTGATTGAAAACTGAAAATATGTTCCACACTATGGTATATCACTGATATTTAGTTAAACAAGTGCAAAGTATGATGATGCATTACCAGAGAATTTTGTTTCACTTGTAAGTATAAAATAAGTAACAAAGTTTGGCTGTTTCTGAAAACATCAAGTCAATTTCTCTTGCTGTTGCACAGATCCACTTCAGTATGGCTTCACAACATTATTTTAAGCAAGAAAAGTATCGTTAACACTCAGTTTAAGATGTTCAGGATTCAGAGAAGACACAAAGTTAGACTACAAAACTTTAATTATTAGCATTATGATTGTGGCTAAACGAATGTGGAATGGACATCAAAACAAGTCACACGACAATTCAAATAAGATACTAAAATGAACTAAAAGAGGTTGAATCTACAAAACTTCCTAGAACTCACTAAAAGCTGATTAGTCTTAATGAAATCATTCAAATAAACGATACTGAATCTTGCCACAAAAACAAGAACCTTACAAACACTTAAGAATTTTCTATATTTCAGTTTCTTTAGGCACATCTTCATTGGATAGTCTTTCTTTGGTTTCATCTCTAGCTTTGGGTGATTCTGATCGAAATATTGAAGGAAGATAGCTTCGAAACAGACTTCGTTTGGATTTTTTAGGTGGTTCTGGCGTAGTGTCTCTAACGTCAGAAATAGATGAAATAGATGGCTCAGGTGTAACTGATTTTCTTGTTATTAAATAGTCTGAGTTTTTAGAAGAAGGTGTGATATCTGATTTTGAAGAAGTTAAAGATGATATTGATGCTGATACACTTTCTGATAGATGTTCAGATGGAGTTGAACTTGGTGTTGTTATTGTCGTATTTACATTTGTCCATGAAGATGATGTTTTTAGTGGATATAATTCTGGTGGACTTGGTGCTTTCCCTTTACCATGTGATACAGGACGTTTTAGTAGTGAAGTTTCATTTTGCAATTGTACATTTACATTTCTCACGAGATTCTCTATAGTATGCAATGTTATTGACTGTATAGTAGCTGTGTTTTCATTAATGCTAGTATCTTCTGCAACAGTAGACGACTGTGTTCGAGATTCATTTGGTTCCACAGCATTTGTCATTATGTCTTCAACACGTATTGTTGGATTTTCAGTTTTAGGTTCTGCTATCACTGGCTTATTCTCATCGGTACCATTAGCATCAGCAAAAACATCTTCATCTGCACTCTCCTGGGAAATCGTATCCAAAAACTCTTCATCTTCACGGAAGGGAGGTACTTTTTCTGTGGTAACATCTACATTTTCTGTTGGAGGATCATGTTTATCTTTGTCCTGGTCTTGTTCGATGCTGTCACTTTTCGCCTTTGACTCCGTGATTAGCTCGTGTATTATTTTGCTCTGTATATCACTACTTTCAGTAGTGTCTTCTTTGATATGTTTAGGTTCTTCTATCAAGATCCCTTCAAGTTTCTTTGTGTCTTCCTCCTCTTCTGGTTTTTTCGGCATTTGCTCTTTGCTTTCAGGAATCTCATGACTATCTAACCATTTACAAAACATAGCATACTTGTCCCTCATATCATCCGAAATATTAGACGGTCTGTTCTCGGACGACCGTTGAAAGTATCTTTCATTATCTAAGAACGCCTCATCTCTATATTCTTCAATAGCGTTCGGTATGAATTCAGAATCAGAATCGTACAGTGGTCGTGGTCGTTCATGATTCATCAACTGAGGATATCCATATGGAACAGCCTCTACAGTTTCATATTCATCACTTTCTAAATATATTTCACCCTTTGAAATGACGATGAGAGAAAATTAAAGAAAAATAAAATAAACTTTGTCTCTACTAAACTAAAATATAAAACATAATTAACTCAAGAGTAACGAAAACTTAAAGAACTTTATCAGGTATCCTCTAAAAGATAACCTCATAAACTCACCTCAGCTCTCTTCGCTTTAATTCTACTTCTGCTAGCATTTGTCATGGATGATGTACGACTTAATCCACCTGAAACAGGCTCCGCACTCGAATATCCCGAACTAATATCCTCTGAAGAACGTATGTAACTAGAAAGTGGAATGGAATTGGTTTGATTTGTTTCTTATTCAAATTAAAACCATAACAAATGAGTAAATCAATCGAAAATAAAAATTTTAAATCAAACACAAAATTATCATGATTCTCGTACTTGTAGTTAGGCGTTCCAGTCTTTGGGGCAACATCGACTTCTGAAAAATACATGTTCATTTGCCGTCCACCGGATGATGACCTCGCGGTCTGACTTCTAGGCCTTAGAAGTCGTTGAGGTTTTGACACGGTGTCAATCTAGTTAATTGAGATATCAACAATTGTATTATCTTTGTATAGTAAACTGGAGTAGGTTTCTTGAGAAGTCTAATTGTGTTCATGAAAGCTGAATACATATCGGACCGAACGTTTTCTATTGTTCTTATGTCTTACACGAGCTATCCACCAGCTATGTATGTTTATCCTCTAGCCATTCGACTTTATTCCTGCTAGTATTCTGAAGCGTTGATGTTTTCAAATAAAAATGTCTCCTTTATATATAACTTAGAATAAGACAGTTTCCTGACTCCCAATTCAAATCATCTATATACAAGAATCGTTCATAATGCTTTCAAGATCCATCTTAACTTAACTTAGATAAATTAAATAAATTTCTTTAGCCAATAAGAAAATAAATAAAACTGCTGCTATAATGTCGATGATTCAAAGTGCAATATTTCAGATGATAACTACAAAACCTACTTTAGTTACCTTTGGATGCAATCCCAGAACATTTCTGTTGAGATCAACACCACACCGACACGTTGACGGTCCGATATGTTTCGTGTTAATGATAGTATTAAATAAAATAAAACTTTTAAGATAATATAAAATATTTTTGTTTTAACTGAAGATTATATGTATAAACAAGCTATTGTATTATTTATTTTAAAGTTCTGCGGTCTGTACACACAATCTAATACTCACTTCATCCTGAGTCCGTTGAACATCAGGTTCTGATAAATCACTTAAACTATAGCTCCTCCTAATGGTTTGAACTAAATTACCACCACCCTGGAATTAGATTAATATAATATTCATATAATATTCACAAATACGATCACATCTCTAATAATGGTTTTGCTCATATATTTGCTTTGTTCCAACATATATTTTCCATTGCTATTGCTGTGTGAACTGTTATATAAAGTAACATTTAGCCAAGGTGGTTAAAAATCGATTTTGTAAGTCCAACTAAAAAACTAAGCAATATTAGCATTTGTGATATGTTTATTGTTAAAAAATAAAAGATGATTTTTTTTTACATAAGAAATTTAATTTTATTTGAGCTGAGTTTTATGAATGGTAACAAAAATTTCAAATTTACTTAAAATAACACAATAATAAAATGATAAAACTGAGATTTAGCTAAATTAAAGAATCATAAAATGGTTTAGGCTATAGCGAGCACACAAAACGTAATATAATTTTATTTGTAATAATCAATTATCCGTATAATAATTCAAATTTAAACAGTTAATTGAATAATATAAAGTAAAGTGCTTAAAATAACAAGACTCATAGGATGTAAATCATACACTTGTAATTTAAAACAAAACATAATATTAGCATATTGTGACATGAGATGTTATCATGGAATTATCAAGTTTTTAAGTATATAAAAGATATTGTTTCTAACAGTCTCGATAAAACAGGAAAGTAGGATTTGATGCGTCTAAACTATCGTTTTAGGAAATGCTTAAAATGAACTCAAGCAGTCCAACAAATATGTTTAACTAATTAGTTCATTATGAGTTTGTTTATTGTATTATTAACAAACAAATCCAATGAATTTGCAGACTAAAAATTTGGCCACTTCTATTTAGCTTCTACACCTATTCAATATCAATATGATCTGATTCGGGAGTATCTTTGATTCGTCTTCGTCCTTTAACATTGACTGACTTTGTTTTTTTCGCAGCTGCAGTTTTTGTTTTCCGTTTTGGTTGTTCTCTAACACGTGCTGAACTTTCGGCTATAACTTCTTCAGCTTCTTCCTCTTCACTAACTTCCATTATAGATGCTGGTTCTGGTCGTAATGGCATTGTAGATTTAATGTCGACATTTTCATCTTCAGACGAACCGTCCAATTGATTCTGATATGTTATTCCCGATGAATATGTCCGGGATCGTGACATTCCACGATCAGATACATCATAGCCATGTTCGTTATAATTGATACTCCGTGTTAAATAGGTATTAAGGGCATAATCAGATCTGCTTGCTTGAATCATGGGACGCGATGATGGTGGAAGTTGAGCTTGAAATGTCTGTGCGTAGAAATGATGATTTTTTGATATTTATACAGATGAGCTTTGCTTTATTTCAATGTGATGAAGTTGTTCTTTGTAAATTGAATAATTAAAATATTACTGACTGACATATGACGATGATTTTCGTTTAATCAAAATCAAATTTAATTTATTGTAACACAAATTGCTTTATAAACATTCAAATATTTTTCTTTAGATTAGAAGCTATCTAGTCAAAATTGAAAATAAACCTCTATCAATAACTGATAATTTCTTTCGTGAACATGTATTCATGAACAGTGATAAGACTAAATTCATTCATAGCAATCCTACAACTGATAAAACTTCTATCACTCTGTGTGAAAAATCAAAACTACATTTACGTATTATAGACTCAATACTTGTACTACACAGTACGTCTTAAACAGTATTTACTGGACATGAATCATAATGAATGCGACTAGACGACTTTAAAAGTCAATAATCTCAACATTTTAAATACAATCAAGGCAAACACTATTCCAGGAAACAAATGGAAAATAATTTATCTCCTACGGTTTTACCTTTTACAGAATAAATGTACAATAAAATTTTTAATAGTTTCCATTCAGAAAATCAGATGCAAATTTTACTTCCGCAAAAGAGAAGTGATTTCGTAATTATAAAATGGTTTATGTAAGTTAGTTTACTTTACTACAAATATTAGGTAAGTATAACGTATGGAAGTTACATGATATCTACTACTAAGATAGATATGAACCATCTCCTGTTGATTTACAACTCAAATTTTACTACTAACAATAAGTTACAACTCTAACAGTACATGTATAGAGCAATTTGTGTTACTTTTCGTTAAACAAAAATAATGTTCGCATTTAAATAAGTTAAGTTTTTAAAATTATGGAAGAAATAAAAACATTTAGAGGAATTAATTTGTGCTTTTTATGAGAGGAATTAAGAAAAGCAAAATAAAATAAAAAATAATTTAAAAAACATGTATTCAAGCGTTCCATTTACAAAAGAAAAACAACATTAATATTTAATAGTTAACTTAATCATTAGTAATAATTACATGAAAAAAGTTTTATCTGTTTACGTGTTCGATAATAATTATTAATTGATTAGAGCTAAAGCTTGTTTCATAGTTAACGCTGTGTTAAGAAGTGGAAGGTGGTTTATCTTGTTCACTACTATGTACCTTAAGTGCTGTCTGCATTATAACATTTGTGGCATAATTAACACCTTTCGATCCTAATTGTAATACTGCTGTATATCCTTTTTCTTTAGCTTGATTAATATATTCATCGATTTCCTAAAAATATAATTCAATTAAATTATTTCTTTTAATATTAAATATGAAATTCTCATTTATACCTGTTCACGACGTGTCAGCATTGGATGAACAAATTTCCTGTACAATGTTGAGCTACCTTTTGTTGCTGGTGATAGCAACCATATAACAATGATCACTTTAACTTCATAGTAGAATGGAAACCATGAGAGGAATATGTCTGTGAAGGTTTCTGTGCATGTGAAAAGTGCATATACTATCCAGTACATCATCCATTTTACCTGAAAATATAGTTTTTCATATCATTATAGAGTAAATGAAAACCTAAGCACCATGACCAGTTAAACTTTGACACAAAAACAGAACAGTTTTGTCGCTTGAAACGGAAGTGCGCGAAACTGCTTCAGTTAATGAATGTTTCCAGATATTCATGAAAACGCTAGGCTGGTGGTTGTTGTTTCAATATCTAAATATCTGTAGGTGATTTAAAGCAATTTTTATTGTCGCGTGTACGAGAGCTCCTGGCATTATTCAATTTGTCTGTCTGCAAGGTCGCTAGTGACTTTGATTAATTTTCGCAATGAAGTCTTAAGTGTATGACGCAAAGATTATAATGAGGTTTCGTGTGTGACATGGCACAAAAAGTTGATACTTGGATGAAGGTTTCAGTGGAGCACGAGTCTGTAAACTGAAGTTAATCGGATTTTTTTGGACAAATTGTAAATAACTAAATTGCAAATCTTCCGTTTCTTTGTTTATGAAATAGTTTTTCAAGGTGAATTGTTGTTATATAATTCAATATCTATATTTAATACCTTCTCATGCAATTTTTCCGAACCACGTGAATTTCATCTGACGAGGAAAATTTGCATTTGTTAGTGAATGCACTCATTTGCATCGGTCTGCTTCCTGTCTTAGTCAATTAATCTCGTTTCAAATTGATTAGAAGAGATTATCCAACTCGTTTATTATATAAATATTTATGGCACATTCGGTTTTCCAAACAAACTTTAGTTTCTACCCTGCATTCTTGAGTTCAACTTGTTTTTGATATGAAATGTTAAATTTTATCGTAATTCCAAACAGATTTTAATAGAAACCCGATGCATTAAATCTCATATTGCAGCGAGCAGCTGCTTGGAAGTTGTAGATGCATTTTATGTGCTGCAATCTGTGGACGGGAATTGGAAGCACATGCTGCCGAGCATGTTAAAACCAAAAATAGCATATTTCTTCATTAACACATTTTGATACATGAAGGAGACGATTAACATTTCCTTTAAGATTTCTTCAAAATAGATAGTACATGATGTGTTCTAGTAAACTTGTGTAGTAAAAGGAATGAATTCCTATAAGTGAACGAGAACGAACTATTCTGTTGTACATATCCAAATTGGTCTTTTAGTACTGTAGTTTCATCTCTCACACCGACATGACGAGAGCAGAGAAACACACGCATGCGCAGTCACGATTATCGCTTTGTTTATACTGTGACAAAACAATCTTGATACTCCGATGTACTAAAATGTACTAATTGTACATTTGAAAGACTGTACTAGTTTGGAGCGAACACTTCACTGTCCGAACAAGAACATCCCTATGTTCTAGTGGATTGCATCATTCTCTGATTTGAAATTTTCAAATAATTTGTTAAAGATTTAAACAATCAAATTAATTAGACATTCATTTAATTCAATAAAACCCAGCTCAAAGAAACGTAACGAAACTGAAACAAAAAACTTCGAAATCATCGAAGAACTCAACGAAGCGAAGATGAACAACGGAAGCACCTTATTGAGTTAATTCCATAGCTTCAATGTTCGAAGAAAGAACACTCGCCTGGTTGCGTTTTGACACAAGTGACATCGGAATTGCTATTGTTTCTTGTACAACAAAGAAGCCGTAGCTCATACTTAATGAGATATCGAAGAAAACTGAACGGATTGACATGAGGAATCATAGTTCTATTGACAATAACTGCATGATAGCTGAGTGCTATGTCATTTTGATTGCATTCGCTGAGGGCAAGGTTAATTGTTGAAAGATATTCAAATAAATTTGCATTCGTTGCAATTGTTTATTGGCGAAAATGCAAGCTTTCATGTAAGATTTTATCCTCAACATAACTGCGAACAAAAAGGAAATTCTTCTAGAAACACTTTCACTTTTTCAGCTGAAAATATTCCCAGAAAACACACATCGTCTTGGATTTGTCATCGTATTTGACCAGAAAACCTACAAACTAGAACGAGATGATTACAAACTGGGAGAGCGATGTACTATAATTAGCTGGGTTACGAATTTTATGCTGAGGGCTTTTGAACAATATTTCCGAATTACGATTTTGATATAACTAGAACACTCAATATATGAATAATGAGATTTGTAATTAAAATGTTTGAGTGGTTAAACATATCAGGAATTCAATCGAATCTCAGAAATACTGAAAATCTTCTTCACTTCAACGGAAACGAAATTTAATTAAAATTTGTGGTAGATACGTGATACGATATAAATAAATTCTTGGTAGTGCGACTTCATAAACAAAAATAAATCTTAGTGAGTGAAATTGAATGAAGATAAAAATGTTTTTAATAAACAAAAGAAAAGAACAAAATATATTTTGCTACTTACGTATTCTTTGACATTTTTCGTCCTCACAGCCTTGTATGATGCGTATGCTGGATAAAGTGTCCCGAAGAGTAATCTGAAAGCAGGAAACAATAGTAATTCACCGATGCTTCGTGGACAGAAGAAGACAGCCACCAGGAAGGAGATTCCCATTCCAGTTACAGACATTCCAAAGAAAGGGATATAAGCGAATAATTGTAAGAGACGACCAACCAGACCCATGGTAGCGGTCAATTGTTGGCTATCGATGTCGTTCATTGTTTGAGCATGATGACTCTTCAGTCTGTGACGTTTGTCAAGATCATGATCGTATGTGTCATCTGTGTAAATATCAGAACCATCCAAAGAGGTTATAGACGATACAGTTGACCCATGTTGCATCAAGTGTATCGGTCTAGATGTGAATCTCGTGTATCCTCGTGTATATCTATCATCAAAACTATCACCACTGTCATAGATCCTTCTTCCAAACATATCTCTTTGCTTCACTTCAAAACTACTGATCAACTCACTGACATTTTTCCCAGACGAAAGATGTTGCGAATGTGAATGTGGTGAAATCCTTCGAGAGACAAACGAATTTGAAATCATTTTTTAAAACAAAATTCAAATAACACTATTCACTTGAATTTATATTTACTTATTATGATCAAATGACAACCTATTGTCAAATAACGCAAACACATCAAAATCACAATATACCAAAATCGATCGTCACAAAAATATTTCTCTTCTCTGCTGTTCGATGCATTTTTCGTCGAGCATCCGAACCGAGCAAGATACAAAAATGATATTTTCAAAAATAATTTTATCTGAATCTAAACGATTCATCCGAGAGCCCGATCAGAACTGTTACAGTACTGTTCCGACAAAATCTGAGAGATCACAGAATCTATCTCGAATCTCATATAGCCTCATTTCACATGTGTATAACATTAAAAAATGCACATCAGCTACTGAACTGGTGTTGGCTTCAATTAAGTTTGATCTCGGCTCCGCATTTTGTACCAACAAAAGCACAGGCCCGACCAACTGGCACGCGTTATGGTCTAAAAATAATTCCCCGAATAACAGATCGCCGCACTCTAATCTGTGGTTTCTGGCGTCAAAATCAGCTCGTAACATGAAAGATGTTGGGTGAGATATGCTATCCTCAGACTGTGATTAATACCAGATATTCAGAGGGATACGAGCTATCGTCCCTTTCTCATACGAAAATAACTGCGAAATTAATTGCACACAGTTTGAACGTCAACAAACGAGTGCAACTTATAATTTTTGTTAAATTTATAATTTAAATTAACACTTGCATGAAGACATTGTTTACCGAAATAAATCCGTTTTGACGTAACCACGCTACTACGAGTGTGTGGCTAACATTCCGACGACAGACGATGAATTATGCGGCTATTGTTGGGATAATTTTGTCTAAAAATTTGGGACACTAGTAACTAAAATTACCTTTGTGGTTTTGAAAATGAAACTAGATTATTCCATTTCCATTGAAATGCTAATTAAATTTCCATTAACCTGTTAATTTCACAAATGCTAAGTAACCATCTAAGTACGTTGCATAATCCATATATCCACTTACTATAAGTACATAGTGGTTTAACCTTTTTAGAACTGTGTCACATAACAATGTCTTATTGAAACGTGTTCTCTTCAGTACTTGCATGCGTGTACGTTTCTTTATTTATTAGGATTTAATTATTTATATAAATCAACATTTCTATTACCCGTTGAAGTTTATTTATAAAACTGAAGACAGTTATTAGTGCGACTTTCTTTTTAAGCGGATTTCTAGTCAAGAAGAAGTGGATTATTATTATGAACGTAGTGCCTTGGACAGACGTCATTACGACGTAACAAGTTCAAATTTGTATGGGAGAACCAATTCAAAACTGGTTTTGAATCATGTTGGCGCCATTTTCCAGAAAACGGAGAAGTAAATTGTACTAGAAATTTCCAAACATTTTCGTCTCATATTTGTGTCTTCTTTTACGAGAAATTCTAAAGGAGTCCGAACGACACTAGAGTGGTTTATGTAAATATGTATTTAGAAAACTTGTCAAAATACAAATTTCATCAAATTCGTAGTGGAGTTATCAGATTTGACATGGAAAAGTGAAACCACACTAACTAACTACTTTCTTCGGTGACTATAAAAGACAGATATCAAGTTACTGAGTCATTCCACTCAACACTTATATATCTCTTTTTATCGTCTCGACGCCTTATTAGATATCACAACAGTTAGGGAAGTTGCTTAGCCTTAATTTTGCGGTTTTATTATTGCGAAATTCACTCAGGTTTCACTCAACTCGAAACAAGTTCAGCTCGAATTTGCACTGATCGTTTTGAATAAACCATTAATCATTAAATTATAAATCCCATCCACAAACTTTTGTTCAAGAAAACAATACTAATTTTAATAGCATCATCAATTAAGTGTAATTTGTTGTAAAACGATACTTTACGCCTCACTAATTCTTCTTTTCTTAACTTTAAAGTTCAAGATCAACATAATGATAATGCTCTATAAAAATTATTTGCTCAGATCATATGACACACCCACTTGTCTAGTATGAAGAGCTTCAATAACAAACAAGCCTGGAATGTTTTATCATAATTACGGAAAAGTTTATTTATAGAAGCTATCCGGTAAGAGTTATGTTTTCCGAACAGCATGACTCCAATTCGAAATTCCTGTGCGAAAGCATTTGAATCACCTTTGTGGATTTATCGCCGATCCACTTGTGGAGGAATGTATCCTAGATTTTGCTCCCGAAAATTTGAAAATTGATTTGTGGACTAATTTCGACTTGAAATGAACACATTCTTTGGTAGAAATATCGTCAAGGATATGAAACCTGCATACTTCAGTTAAATGAAGACAGAAATAAAATGAATCTAGAACGAAAGTCGAACCTGGGTAGGCGAGAAATCTCTGTAGATGAGAGTAATTGGCTGGTCCCGTCATTATTCATCTCTATGAGCTAGAAACTCGGGTTGGTGAGAAACCTCCATAAGCGCAAAAGAGATTGCAGTCCCTTGAACTCTCTCTCTCACTTAGAAAGTTGGTTGAACTTTTTATTTGGAAAAAATTATGGAAATTTTGGATAAAACTAAATCACACACGAAGCGTGTCAAATTTCAGAAAATTAGTCTTTCCAAGCTTTATTTTCCTAGTCACATTTCTATAAATAACAACCAAAGATACGTGAAGACGTTGACTTCCATTCCATCTAACAAAGAACAGTTCTGGACTTTGTTCCAAGGCATTTCCTGTGAATCAATCAGCTTCAAATGTATCCCTAAATCTAAATTTATAACACAACATTTTGTTTTTCTTATGGACTCCACATAAACACAGTCTTCTGTTGCAATTGGAAACCCATCGAAGTTTTATGCAATCCACAAGACAAATTTCTTTGATAGTTTCGCAACGCGCTTCTAAAATAACTTCAATATTTGGTGCATATTTTTAGAGCACACAGATCTGGAGATGAGTCCCTAGTGTCAGAAGCAGGCACTGCGGGATGTTATGGATGCTAACCCACAAAAATCTGGAGGAGAATGACGCAACTTGTCATGGAAATTATTGAGAAACTAAAAAAATAAAAATTGATAGAAATTTTCCCCGCTTGAGTGAATCTCATTCTCCAGTAAATAAAATTCATTTCCAGGAAATTCAGAGTTTGAATGTTCCCCGCTTTCAGAGAGTGAATCCCATGCTCCGGGAATGAAATTCATTTTCTGCTTCACAACCATTAGCATTTTATATATTAAAGATTCAAGAATGTCAATAAGAAATCAATTCGTTGAATGCCAATATATCCATGGATTGGTGTGGCTTCTTGAGGTTTCTCGCATTCTTGATTACGAACCTTGTTGCTGAAGTGTCCAAGCAAAGTGCAAATAAGAGCCACACACGCGTTAATGTTCTGCAAATTGATCACAATTGTTTCAATAAAGAGATGGGGTCATTTATTCTGATAAACCTAAATCAGATTTATTGCAAACGCGTGCTGCAGTACCATACCGTTCTCAAATTGGATATCATGAAATTGAAAGTTATTCCTAACGAATATACCAATATATCTTTACCTGATAACGACCCGAAACACTTCCGCGACGAAAAAGATAAGGCGAAACGAAGTTTGTTGCACTAAAAACCAAAAAACCGCTCAACCAAAAATATCCAAAGTTTTGAAAACGTTTTGTGAAGGTTATAGTTAGTGAAACGTTAATAATAATTACACAGAGTGTTATTGAAGTGATTTCCCAAACCAATCACGCTTGAAACTGATCTTTCCTTGAGGTTTTGTGGCAAATGTTTCCAATAAACAACATCATCCTGGCAACCAGGTGGAATATCCTGAAAACTCAATAGAGAGGAGTCATCGGTTCAATGGACTCCGTTCACATGACAACCTGTAACCTGTTTCTGTAAACAATAACCAAACATGGCTCTCTCCCTGTGGACATTCTTTGTTCTGGTGTTATAAATTTGAGTCATGTTACGAAAAAACCTGGAGCCACCACCCACTTGTGCGGTTTCAGTCCACTTGAGACCTCATGTTCATGCCAGTCGCACATTCCCAGCCCTGGTCATCACCTCCTCACATCAAGTTAATCGTCTAATTGGTCCCATGTTCTTCTAATGAGACTCACACAATGCCAGTGGCAGTGACTTTCAAACAAGACTACCAACCACGCAATGGCATGACGTACATCGTTCTAATGACTCCACTTGTTTGCGACATAAATTATTATTCTGTGCAGCATTTCCCTGGAGTTCCGGTCGCTACGAATGATAAAACTAGAAACACCTGACTGTGTTCGAAACTCTGCTCGTCAAATTTGCATTTTTTCATAAATGAAATTTCCGGTAATAACTTTCATACCTCACACAAAAACTAGACATTAAAACTTTCACAAAAAGCTATCGACACTTTTTACTGACCTTCGAACTTTTGCAACGGTATTGTATAAAGTTTATTCACTACAATTTGGGCGGGTTTTCTGCTATTCGTATGTCAAAACCAGAAACCGGAATTTGCGAATTTGTCGCCTTCGGATTTTGTGGGCACAAAGTAATCATTCAACTCATCATTGAGTAGGTGTTTAGCACTTAATTCAAATCCACGCCTGTTAGGCTACTCAGTATCAATGCAAGTGCAAACTCAGCAAAACTATAGAGCAGTGTGAAATATGAAGAACTGTAATTCGGATCAATGGGTCAGGTTAAAGGGTAAGTGTCGAGTTGCTCGATGAAACATAAAACCTCATTAAGAAAAACTAGATCTGGACGAGCTGATGAAAAATACAGTAGCTTCTTGAAACCACACACAACTCACGTTTAATTACCTTTTATGGCATAAAATGTTGTGCTTCTTAAAGTGCAACTAATAAAAATTGTGCTTCTATGTTTCAGAGCGAATTTATTGCGGAAATAGTTAAGGAAAATTTGCACATAAAGTCGGTAAATCAAATCAAACTAAGCAACTGTTTCTTGGTTATAGCGTAACAAGGTTTATCTTGTTACAAGTGCACCAGTTCTTGTTGATTCTCTTCGATTTGATGTGTCACATTGAACGGACATGATAAAGAATTTTAATCTCAAATTCAACATTCCACGAATTTGTGACGCTATCTTGCAGTCGTTGCTGCAATTGCGCTCGGTCATGATGCATTCGTACAAAGACTCGTGAAGTTGTAGCGCTCGACTGACAGTACCTCACACTCATGCTGCAATCCACGAATGCAAGAAAGCGTCACTTTACACCCTTGATACATGAATAACTAATAGAGGAGACACGTGGAAGTTTGAGAAAAACTAAGAAAAACGAAAATAACAGGGCAATTATGACGGGATTTCCTTTCAAAACAGTAGCAAGTGACGCAAGTACCACGTAATTATACCCTGAATAACATGTAATTTGTCGCACGAAATTTAGTGCGTGTCCAAAATCGAGGACAAGGCTACCAAAAAATTTTCCCATTCATGAAAAATGAATTTTCCTCCGTACAGTTAATGGATAATTTTGGAAAGTGTATCCATCGATTTTCGTAAACATTTTATTGAGTCGAAAGCATTACCATCGATCCATTCTTGATTCATCATCTTCAGCTATCATTGCCCTGAAGCAGAAGTAATTACTTTCATCAAGTACTGGCCACCACCGGTTTTGTAGGCCTTTTACAGAAGCTGCGTGGTTCACTAAAACATTTTTCGAATCAGACTCTGTTCCGGTCATTGCCAGTGGCTGTGTTATTCAACTCGTTGAGTTGAAATGAAATTTTGCGCTTAACTGTTAAATAAATTGAAGTAACAAACGAATCCGTAAATCTTTAAAAAGGTTCTTTAACGACATGCAAACCTCCTGCCAGTTTCCACAAGACGAGAGTATTAAAATGCCCCATGACGCCTGAGTGTCTCAATGCCACGACGAAATGCTCCACGTTTTTCGGATGAGACGTTTATGGCGTCTGTAACTTGGCGTAAAAACGTGAATCATGGTTTTCGGGGAAAGTCGATATAAAACAGCAACCAGACGACAGTGTCTGACCAGGGACGGAACCTTTTACGAACTTTTTGAATCGATTGACGACAGGTTTAAAAGGGAGAAAACCGGATGGTTAATTATTCTACAGAATATTACTATTACGTCACGTAACATATGAAACATGTTCTAAGAAACTTTATCTTGAGCCACTGATGAATGAACATGTTCAACTGAAACGAGTCTCTAAATCCAGTCTTCATCCGAACTCGTTCCAGCAGCCTTGCCCCTTTTAAGGAATTGTCAAGTTTGATTCGCCAGCTATGGGCAGAGATTTCTTCTATTTCTCGCATAAATTATGAAAAAATTAAATTTAGCAATGAAGATCTACAGTGGAGTGGGTTGTTCTCTGGCTTACCTGGCTGTGCAATGACCGTGAAATGATAGAATGCCTCAAGTTTAGCAACAGCAAAAAGCGTTGTTTATTGCACTTTGATTAGCTATTAATAATACCATCAACTGATTGATTTCATAACAGTGAGCGGTGGTCTGGCTCAATATTACATTCAGCTCAATATGGTGAAATCTTGAATACGTGCTGAGTGTCTTAGTAGTATCTACTTGAAGTTCATCTACCCAGAGTCGGGGTGATAAAATCAATTTCTGTTCTACAAATCCAATATGTACCATGACCCACTTTCCGTGCCAGAATGTATTCAAGGAAAATGTGGAAAACCAGGAAAATTCCTTTTGCTGATACCCTCTTTCTAAAAATTACATAATCAATGACCTGGAAAAGCTCAACTTAACAAGGATTCATTTCAAAACCTCCAATGCAAGTTTATATAATGATGGGATTTTAACATTATCCACTCAATCGATATTCAAGAAAATACTTGAAGAATACTTGTCCTAATTGTTGAGGAAACAATTCTTGTGTTTGATAATGAAATCAGAATTTCACAACAGATGGTTAATCAGGAACTTGTTTTTAATCAGTATTGCCATGTTTCCTTTAATTTGTAAAGTGCCACTGAGGAAGAAAACATATAGTTGTCGAAACAAATTTGTGGAAAAGTGAGAGTTCAAGTCACCGCAGTCTCTTTTTCGCTTATGGAAGTTGATGGGTCCAGGATATTAATTTCTCTTAAAAATTTTTCTCACTTATCCAGGTTCGACTGTACCTAACTATCCTTATTTCTAAAAGGATATCGTTTACTTTAACCCAATGAATTATAAAAGTTGACAACCATGTCAGCCATATGCAAACGTTGTTCAACAAAAGTTGAATTCAAATTTGACAGCTGCAAGTCCTGACAGGACACCAGAATCATGTGACTGACAATTTTAATCCTGGCTTAATGCCAATGAATTGACGATTAAAGTATTAGTAATGAATTTTCCAACAAAATGAAAATAAACAAAACAAAAATTCAATTTGACGTCTCGTTGCGGAGCCACTTGTCAGACTCCACTCACACGAAAACGCGAACTACACACGCACACAGAAGTCGAAGTTGATAAAAACAAAACGACAGAGCAAGGGAGAGGGAAAAATCAATTTCGATTGAATTCGGATGCAACGGAGAATGGGAATTTCCTTCGAGAAAAGCTGGAAAATTTAAAATTTCAGCAATTTCCACATTAAACTTACATAACACACCGTGAAATTATCGCACTAATCATTTTCACATTGATTTCGTTGAGCACTGATCGAATTTCACTATTCCTCAGACATTACTTCGTTTAGAAAAGAATATTTTCCGCGTGGAAATTAAATGGAAAACACCACAAATTGACGACACTCGCACTGAATTTCTTTGTTCAATCAAGTCGATTAATTGAAAATCACTTTTTGCTGATAATAGAACGAAAACGAGAAATTCCTTCTGCAGTTTCAACTTCTTCCTTTTGGATTCAATTCAATTCGCAGTTCAACGCGGACACACGCAACCGCGCAACGCTCCGTTCAAATGTGACTTTTCTGATTCAGATCCTTCTCCTGTAGCACGGCGCCGCAGTGGGAAATTCGTGCTTTTCACTTTTCCGAAAATTTTCCACTTAAAAACAATTGATGAATTTCACAACTTTTCACAACTCTTCACTGAATGTCATCGAAATAAAATCAAAAACGTGTTCCAGCCTTTGTTTGAATCAATTCCACGCAAAAATACAAAGAAATACTTTATCTCCGCGAAGTAGTGCTGCACACGAAGTCGTTGCAAACAAAAACTTGAACAAACGTACGTCGACTCGACTGACAGAACGCGAAAATTGCTGCGATTTGGAATAAATCGAAACAGCTGAGTTAATTCGCCGCAATTCTTATGCAATTCGCCGGTGATTTTTGTGTGGTAAACAAATCTGACGTTTGACTGTGCTGCCATCGTGTGGCAAGTAGAAAAACCTAATTTTTCATTCAAACAAGTTGCTAAAATTTTACTTTTAAATATATAAATCACATCAATTATGAAAGTTTTTATATAAATTTTATAAATCTCCATTTTCATTAATTAATTAATTGGAATGAGTTCAAGTCTTCAGATTTCCATCAAGCAAAGACAGAATCGGTTGATTTTTTTCCATGTTTTGATAGACGAAAGCTTTCGATCTCAGTTCACATAACTCGTTTGGTATCTACTTACTAATATTAAAACATTTAGTGTCTTCTTTAAGATTCAAATTGATTTTGACTTCAGCAAATCGTCAGTAAAATCTCTATCCAAAACGAATTTTCCTAATTTTCAAGTATTCTTTTGCTTCACTTGTCTGAACAATAAGATCGGGTAGTACAAGATATAGTACAAAATATAGGGGGAGTATTACACATTGAAAAATAATATCTAAATACTTTCATTATTTTAATAAACCCTGTTTTTAATTAACTAGTTTTGATAAACATTTTCAGAAGACCTACATTAAACATCGAAATCCAGTGTCGTCAAATAAAGTCATTTCCCGAGGTTGTTCTATGTAAAGCCTTAAGTCTCCCATGGAATAACATGGAAATCATAACGCCGCGCAGTCCCAAGGGTTTTTGCACAGGAATTCCAGGCCCACTCATGCAAAACGTAAATTTCAGGAACAGAATATGGATTGCATTCCCAAACATGAGACCTACAATTAAGTTTTTGGATGTTTTGTTCAAAGAAAGCCTCTAAAGAAAATTCGTTACTACCAGTCCCTGCTTTCCATGAAATTGTTTGAGCATTTCTTTTTAAAATCTAGTAAATACTCCCGATACGGATAATCATAAACGCCGTCCATTACAGTTTTATAAACAAACATTTTGTCGCCCCGTACTACAGCAGAACAACTACCAGATAAATCCGGCAAAGTGGCATACATTTCCCAATAACCTTCACGAGGATCATATCTTTCTATTGTATTGCATTTGGTTCTTCCATCATTACCACAGCAAGCGAAGAGACTACCTCCTGCAAACAACGAATGTACCATTACATAACTTTGAACATAGTAAACAAACTTACCATGAGTGCAGAGTGCTGGATACCGTCTTTTACATACCATATCTCTGAGTCGAATTTGTTTTCCGGTCTCAATATGGCAAACGTGAAAGGAGTTTGATGTTGTTTCCTGTGCGATATTGTACCCTCCAACTATATAAATTTCATTCGACAAAACACATGCCGCAGCATCTCGCCGACCGAATTCCCAATTCAATTCTTCCCATTTTCGTTTTCCACTATTGATTTTCATTGATTTATTATATGCTTGTCCTTCGTACTCCCCACCGAGTAAGAAGACGTTATCCTTGTGAGAGCAAGCACAAAACCCTCTTATATCTTTTGGCTTTGCTGTTAACTTGGTAACATTTTTTGCAATGGTATTGATTGAAAATGAGTCATCTTTAACCGTATCTATAAGAAGCAGAGCATTACACTTTTCGTTACAAGAAATATTTTTTGTAGCGAATCTCTGATGAATTTGCTCGAGCAACCACTTATAACAGTCAACGCTTTCTCTCATAAGAGGCTCAGTCAGTAAGTTCTCCAGCAAAAAGGATTGTTTCAATCCTCTTGTAGAAACAATTTTCACTAAATCAAGAATTAAATCTTTTCTATTATCCTTATCGTGGGTGATCCATTGAAATAATGCGTTGAACAAATGCTCCGAACATCCATTATTTGCGTTGTAGCTTAGGATTTTGACCAACTAAAATTTGGAATTGAAATTAAATACTTTCTTTGTAAATGCATTTCTTACCTCGCTTTGACTAAGATTACAGAAATCATCGGTCTTCGAAACATCTTCAATGTTTGTAGATATAAATTCCAGCGCCTGACACCGATATTCGTCTTTTAATTTGTATTTATCTAAGAACGAGTTCTAACTGGTTTGCAACGTTCAGAATAAATCTTCACTTACCTGCTAACAAAAATCCGAAAACACAATTTTGCCCATCCATTTTCTTCTGTAGATACTCCGTACAACACAATTTTAGTTCATGAACGAGGAAGTAGTCAGCTAATTTGAGAATTCCCTCGATGTCTTTCATGGAGACCACGACACTTCCATAATAGAAATATCTAAGAATTTTTTGAAAGTATCCAGGGTCGATTTCTTCCAACTCTATCAGGCTTTCCTTTGCTTCAATGTAACGTTCTAATAGCACATGCAATGAATGTTAATGGTTAAATTAAAAATAAATTCATTATTTCGATCTTGAGTCTTTACGTTGAGGTTATGTTTTTCAGTTCAGTTAAAACTTTGAGAAGCCGAAATTATATATTTTATTTCAATTTTGTGTTAAAATTAACAACATATATTTACCTTCAAGCAGCATATTTTCAAAATATTGGTTCTGCGACACAAGCAAGAATTTATGAACCTTAAACAGGGAATCACCCACTTTCAAAGTCAGATCGCAGAGCTTTAAAAACAACAAAATATATATTAATGTAGAGATCAATTTGTAGTCAAAAAGTTTTTTTGGGGTCTTACGACTTCCTTTTCGAATAAAGATTGAATTTTCGAAAAGCACGATTCTGCGTGTTTTGTGTTACTAATTTCCACTTGATCATCAACCATTTTAAATTCTTTCATTTGACACTGCATCACGGCCATCTTTTCAATTCGATCTACCACATTCGACTGCCACTCTGACTCAAACCTCCGTGATCAGAATTTCTCGGCTCCAGCACTAATTAGTTCTAAGGGCCTGTGCGAAAACGATCTAATTCTAGTACATTCCATTCTAATTCTAGGTCTTTTCCGTTTAGCAATTTTTTGAGCTTCAATGGACACCACTCGGACTCGATGACCAAAAGTACCATACTGTAATTATTGCCCAAGTTAATAAAATTAAATATTTTCTGGAGATTTTACCTTAAATAACTCATTGAAATCCAACTGTCCAAATCAGACAAATAAAAACAGATCGTTCTGAACATGAATCTCAGAATCTCGAGGTTCTTCCAGTTCTCAAAAGAATGTTCATATAATTTATTCAAAGAAAATTAATAAAATTTACTTAAACAGAAACACGAGACTAGTATTATTAAAACAAAACTTGCTTAGAGATAAAAATGATTCTTGCAAGGTAGCAACAGTAGCTTGTTATGACTCTTCATGTAAATCTTGCAATTTCCGTTTCAACAAGTCCACGTTTAATCTATGTTTACACAGAAATTGTCCATTCAAATACAAAACCGGGATATCATACCGATAGAGTTTGAAATACTTTGAATTCTCTTTTAATGAAATATCGACCTTTTCTAATACAATTTCGTTACGAAAAGGTTCCAATTCTAGAACGAGTTCGTCACAAAGCGGGCACGGGTGCTTCGTGAAAAGCGTCAGAACTGGTTTTTGTGTATCACCAGATGAACGAGTTGATCTGAAAATTTAAATAAAGGTAAAAACACACGCAATACGAGTATAAAAATATGTTTTATTTAATCCTTAACATTTTAGGAAATATTTCATTGTAACAAATCAAACAATTACAATTCTTACAATTTCTGAATGAGCATTGAAGATGCGCCACCGCCTCCGTTGCAGATCGAAGCACATCCATATTCGCCGGCTTTGAGAACATGAGCTAAGTGAGTGACAATACGAGCACCGGACATACCAATGGGATGCCCTAGAGACACAGCACCTCCATGTACATTTACTTTAGCTGGATCTACACCTAGTTTTTTGATGTTTGCCAACACGACCACTGAAAAGGCTTCATTGATTTCATACAGAGCAACATCATCTTTGTTGACTCCAGCTTTTTCGAGGAGTTTTGGAACAGCAAATGATGGAGCAATTGGGAAATCGATGGGATCAGTCTCAGCATCTTGGAATGCAACTACTCGTGCTAGAGGTTTGCACTTGTGTCTCTCAGCAGCCTCAGCAGTCATTAGAACAAGAGCTGCACCACCATCATTTAGAGTGGATGCATTACCAGCTGTAACAGTCCCATTCTCACTTTGGAAGACAGTTGCTAGTTGGGAGAATTTTTCAAAGTTCACTCGTTTGAACTCATCGTCCTCACTTACTGTAACTGGTGGCTTTCGTTTCTGTTGTACCGTCACAGGAACGATTTCAGCATCGAACACTTTGTCAGCCCAGGCTTTTGCTGATTTCTTGTAGCTGTTCATGGCAAATTCATCCTGTTCAGCTCGGGATATGTTCATCTTCTTAGCAGTGTTTTCAGCACAATTTCCCATATGGAATTTGTTGTACACATCCGTGAGACCGTCAAAAACAATTCCATCAATCAAATTGACACCACCGTAAGGAGTGGCTCCTCGTTTCAGGTAGTACGGCACATTAGACATTGACTCCATTCCACCAGCAACAATAACATCACTTTGTCCCAGCATCAAAGTCTGTGAGGCCAGCATGATTGACTTCATCCCAGACGCACAAACTTTGTTCACTGTTGTACAACACACTGTGTTGGGTAGTCCTGCGAAGATCGCAGACTGTCTTGCTGGAGCCTGTCCCAACCCTGCTGAGATAACATTTCCCATGTACACTTCTTTAACATGTTCTTTAGCTATTCCAGCTCGTTTAATAGATTCTTCAATCGCTACAGCACCAAGCTGAGTGGCCGACATAGGTGCAAGTGAACTTTGGAAACTTCCCATTGGGGTACGTGCTGCTGACACAATAACAACTTCATGGAGCTTGGTACTGAAGCTTCTTACTCCACTGGTAAATTCCTACAAAAACATTCATTTTATCAAGTAAACATTAACTCATTTCAACAAATTACCTTGACCAGTGTCATAGCCATTGCCATTTTGTCTCTAGGTACAACGAACGCAAAACTTAAAAAATTCGTGCAACTAGTGATGAGGAAAAGTTAACTCAAACGGAAAACCTTGAGGTAAAATCACCAAGAAGACAAAACTTCGAAATCAGAATTTTTAATTTTTAAGAAAAACTTAAAATTTCAATTTCAGACACAAGTCACACCGCTATCGTCCGGCACGGTTGGGATGACACGAGACAATTGTTGCTAGTGTTGCAAGGAATTCTTGTTTCTTATCGGAATCTTGCTCTACAGTGACGTGCAAAACTGAGAATATTCAATCAATTGACGTCAAACTAAAGATCAAAATTCAAACTGTTTTAACATTAAACTTATAAAATTCACTTTTATCGCATTTTGTGACAGCAGAGCAATGCAAAAGTTCTGAAAAACACGAAAATCGAACCGGAAATCTTGTGGTCGTTAATTTATAGTGTCACATATTCAAAAATTGTTCATTATTTAAATTAGATTCAATTAAAATACATCACGTGTCCTAAGAATTTACTACGAAAAGCTTAAAACAAATGATTCTTCTCCGGTGTTTTGCAATCAAAATATTAAATAGCGAAATCAACGTCCTTCAGATGGTTTTGCTTACATGCTTTTAAACCAGAATACCAAAAATTTTGAATAATTATTAGTTTTATATGTGGAAAAGCAGAAAAATAAGAAGAACTCATGGTGAATTTCGTAATTTCCAGTGGAAGTGTGCTGTTTCGCAATTGAACAATTGTTGTTGTTTGAAAACATTCCGCATTTAGAAGCATCATTAATCGCACATCTGACATTTCGCCGAATTTTTTATTCGCTTCATTTCGACCGAAACCGAGCATCGCCTGTGGTCTGTGCTCTGTGGTTGGTGAGAGACGGTACTTGGTCTGGTAGTTGTCTTGCCATCAGAAGATTGTCAAAACTAGAGGAAGGAAGGGAAGAAAAGAATTTTTCACTGGAAAAGAAGTTTTTCTCAAAAGGAAAGAAGAAAATTCACAGTACCACCATCAGTATGAACGATTTCGGGAAAAATTTTCTATTTACGTGGAAATAAAATTCGATTACGTCGTCGTGGTGTTTGCAAACAAGTTCTGTCCTTAACACTCGTTTTTGGCAAATTGTCATATGTAAATAATTGAAAGAAAAACAAATTGTCTTAAGAAGATTTTCATGATCAGTGAAATAAAAATGTTGTATTTGTGAAGATTGTGGGGAAAGCAAAGAGACGTGCAAAAGATTCACAAATTGTGATAAAATGTAAATCAAACAAATTTGTGTAAATAATTTGAATCATTTTTATTTTATTCAACAGAACCAGAACCAGCACTAGACGTGAAACACGATGGCAGACATGAATCTCGAACAGAATCGCCTTCAAACGTTTCATTCCTGGCCAAGTAATGCACCAATCGATGCTGAACGCTTAGCTCGTGGAGGGTTTTTCGCAACTGGTAATTATATGGAAACCCAGTGTAATTGGTGTCTTAAGAAAGTATCAGACTGGCAGTACGGAGATCAGGTATGATTGTGAAATAGTTTCGAAAGATGATACATGAATTCAATATATTCTAGGCAATGATACGACATAGAAGACTGGATCCATTATGCCCTTTTGTTATAAACCCAACAAATTCTGGAAACGTTCCAATATCAAGTTCCTCAAGCGTTAGTAATCCCAGTGCGAATCAAAGTGTCAAACAAGATGATCGTCTACAACCTGACCTTAAGAACGAAACTGTTCGTTTAGCAACGTTCAAAAATTGGCCAGTAAGTAGAGCTAGTAGCTTTCAAAACAAGTTTGAACAAGTAGAAGGTCTATTCTATTGTATTTAATTTTTGAATTAATTAAAATAAATTTGTCGATGAGCTTTGCACCATCGCAAAATCGCAATTTAGTGATAAGGTTACAACGAGAATCTTATCAAACACCTACACTATACCAATCATTGTATTACTTTGTGAACACGATAACGATATTGATAGTTCAAATGTAGATAAGCCTTTCACAAATTGATATGTTCTCTTTACTTGTAGAATCCACATATTTCACCACAATCTCTTGCCAAAGCTGGGTTTTACTATTTAAATAGATCCGATCAAGTCAAATGTGCATGGTGTCAAGGAGTAATAGCTAAATGGGAACAAGGAGAGAATGCATTTGATGAACATCAGCGTTTCTTTCCAAATTGTCCACGTGTTCAATTAGGGCCACTTATTGAAATAGCAAGTGATGGTATCCGTGATTTGGGGATTCAACAAATTAGACCACCTAAAAACGCTAAATATTCATCGTTGGATGCACGACTTAGAACATATTCGAATTGGCCACGGAGTGATATACAGAAACCAGAAGTTTTAGCACAAGCTGGATTTTACTATCAAGATTTGGACGATCAAGTGAGATGCTTCCATTGTAATGGTGGTTTGCGATCGTGGCAAAAAGAAGACGATCCATGGTTTGAACATGCTAAATGGTTTCCGAATTGCCAGTTTGTGCAGCTTGTTAAGGGGCAAGTTTATGTTGATTTAGTACAGGAATTGGAAAAACCCACACGGGATGCATCAGGAGAAGGTAGAGTTGGTAGTGTTTCTGTGGAACAAACACTCGAGGAGGCAATGATGTCTGGGCCAGTTAGAACTGCTTTGCAAATGGGTTTCAATGAAGGGCGTATTCGTCTTGCTACTAAACGACATTTAGAAACTTATGGAAAACCTTATGACACTGCAGAAGATCTAATTGAAGTTGTTCTAGGAGATCTAGTCGATGAAGAAGAAGAAGAATCTAGTGAACAAAGTTCGTCGATCGTTCGAGAAGTTTCACAAATCTTAAGCAGCATATTTAATCCGCGAAATTTTTCAGCAACATATGTTGATATTGATGAGAATATCACACCAACAGATGAAGAAAGCGCTTCCAGTGGCGGAGCTGTTGGTAATAATGGTGATGGCCAATTAAGTACAAACGCTCTATGCTATACTGCACAATGTAGTAATAATAGTCCTGAAATTGTACCTGAATCTGTTCCATGTGTGACCCGGACAGAAAACAATTTAGAAATTAATGGAAGTTTAGCTGCTGGACCATCCACACTAGGTGATTCACCTTTAAGCAAGCAAATTTCACTCGAGGAGGAGAATCGTAAATTGAAAGACGCACGATTATGTAAAGTTTGCATGGATGATGAAGTTGGAGTTGTTTTCCTACCATGTGGACATTTGGGTAATACAATCAATGAAATTATTAATTTTCATTTAATTAAAATTTTCCTTTTTTCAGTCACTTGCGTTCAATGTGCTCCCGGTGTCAACATGTGCCCCTTATGTAGATCAAATATCAAAGGATTTGTGCGTACATTCTTGTCATGAGCTAAAAGCAACTAATATTATACGTTCGGATTAGCGTACTACGTGTCAAAATTATATATATTAAATGTTACACACCCAGAACAGAACGTACTTTAAAATCAGGAGATGTCAGTAGTGTATGTCGGGAATGCTATGATTTCGAATCTCCTTCAGATAGACTTTAGATATATCCTCGTTTTCCTGTTAGATTTTAAGAAAATTATGTCAAAAGTGTTGAGTATAGAACCGTTCTATGTAATGAAGTATTTAAAGAAAGAAATATAAATTTAAAAAACATTTACTTTATAGAATTTAACTGCAAGTCGAGAGTCGAGAACTGATCACCAATAAAAACTAAACTGGAACACATTTCTTAGTGATTTCGAAAGTACAAGACAAGAATAAGTGGGTGCTCTGTTCTCAACCGCGAAAGACCTACTTAAGTTGAAATTGGAACTTTATTTCGACACATTTCGTTTCGAACAAATGTGGGTACAATAAACTTCCATTACGAATTGGTGGATAAAACAAGATGAGTGAAACCACCTGTAAAATAAAATATAATTCTTATGCTCCAAAGAATTCAGTGACTGCATTGAAACATGAACAGTATGAGGTCACTGACCACAATCAAGAAGAACATATTGTGATGTCTATTTTCATCCCAGGTGCCAGAAGATTCATCATGTTTGTATGGTGGTGGCAAGAGAAACACTACAGTTTTTTGGTATTTTTATAAAAATCTGTTGCTGCTTTCTTGTCTGCTCTTGCGTGGACGGAATGTTAAAAAGTTTTTAACTCATAAACTGTAATGAGGTTTACCCATTCACGAAATGAAGAAGCTCTGTGTGAGTTTATCTATCTTGAGTAAAATAAGAAAATTTTTGCAGGAAATACAAAGATTTTTTATCTGCTTTTCTTGACGATATGACCAGTCAAGCGGTGGCTACTTTGTGTTACAGGAAGCGAGGTCATTTGGAAATGATCGTTTCAAAATTCGATTCGCGATTAGAGGGTACATTTTTTCCAACTTCCATGAAACTCCGTTGGTGTTGTCAATGAAGGCAAAGCTATACTCTCAAGTTGAATACGGCGTGAACCAGTTCTGTTGTATGTTGATTCGTTCGATGAAGAAACCATTCAAACTGACCAACTCGTGCAGATTTTGATTATCATCCAAGCACGATCGAATTTCGAAGTTGAAAACTTGATTCCCAAATTCTCGTTTTGAAACTCACACTCGCATGATGTTTTACCTTAACGAGATCAAGTACTATTATAAACAAAAACGAATGTCAGACGGCAACAAGTGGTAGGGTTCTTTCCAGATCTGCAGAACCAAGAATCAAAATTCAACTCATGAAACGACAGCAAGGGCTCTAAGTGTGTTTTGAGTCATTATTAAAGAAATAAATTGAAATTATTAAATTGTTTTATAATTTAGGAAACCGCAATCGTCCGGTATTTGGCGGTGTGCGAGCATGAAACCTACCAGCACCACAGCACAGCCACATGGTAACGTCTAGAGTGAAAAAATAAACAAGAAACGACGACTGGTGGATTCAATTCAAGACGGAGCGGGAATTGACACCACAACCACAACCAGTTTGAGTTGAACCGTCGAATTGAACGCAACGATACAACCGAGGCACGTTCAATGCTCGTCGTTCGTTGAATTGAACGCGTTTTGTGAAGTGATTTTGAAAGACTGTTTAGTGTTCAAATAATCCCCCGTTTTTTTAATTTTTAAGGGTTAAAACAAACCGGGATTGCTCCGTCACACAGATTCGTGCCTCATTTTAATCAGGGGTTGTTTAATAAGTAAGAAATTTGAGAATCCACCCTTGCATGTCACAAGTGCATGACGTTAGGGTAGTTTGCATGAAGTGCAATTTGAAGTGTGCAGTGAAATAAAATTGAAAATTATGTGCAATAATTTTGTAAAAATTTTGTTTTAAAATCAAGAATGCATATAGTGTAATGTGATTTAGAGTTTTTGTGGAAATACAATTTTGCAGCTGAAGGAAAACAAAAACTGGAATTACAACTTTAACATTAACTAACATACGATACATGGTACGCCTTCAAAAATAAAATTTATTAAAAATCATAAAATCATTTCGCAAGGTATAATAGGTACACATGCACATAATTAAAATCAGGTAATTTCGTTTGGAACAACAATAGGTTGAAGTCAAAAACTGAAGAATTCTCTTTCATCAGATATACTTCCTCAGAAGTGCATTCTGTGCTGGATTAGCGAATGTCTCTTGCAAGATCACTTAACCAATCTATTCTGTTGGTTGTGTACGTGGCGAAGGCGATAACACTCATTCCGCTTTGTCTTTTTCTAGGCATTCCATTAAATCAGGCGTCTCAGTTCACTAGTACAGAATGAATGCACTTTAGTGCAACTTTCCACTACAAAAATTCTATGCTTCTATGTTGGTCGTTGGCCTTAAGCATATAGCATTATGTCTTGAAGTCTTAAGACACTTGAGAAAACGTTTTCGTCGAGTGAATGTACTACGATTTTAATTCACTAGCATGGTAATTGTTGGAATCGGGTTCATCTCGTAAGTAGGTAATTTATTGTGCCTTTTGCGCCTACTTTCGTGATACTTCTCTGGTTTCAATTCAATTCTGTTGTCATAAGTTAATTTTCATCTTTTCTTTCAGCCTACCAAAATATAATTCTTTTTGTGGAAGACGAACTCCATAGTAGGTCGATTTGTGTCTACAACTTTCAGACTTTCTAATCTCCAGTCTGTTACCATGTTGTCTGAAATAGGAAACAAACAGTCGAAATGTTATTTATTTGCCTTATGCCTTATGACTCGACCTGAAACATTATATTAACCCTTTCTGTGTTGTAGATTTTGTGTTGCTGTAAAGACTTCCAACTGTTTTCGTTATGTTTTGTGGAAAGATGAAAGTTGAAATTATTTTAATTACAAAAATTGTTTCAAATTGTTCACTGATTCTAATCTGGAAATGAGATTGAACATCATCTTCCCGGGTGAAAACACCATAAGTGGACCTTTATAAAAAGCCATACAATATTGTATCACTCAAGTATGATTCAAGAACTTTAGGCACTATTGAACACAAAAAGAGTGTTAAGGGTAACGCATAAACACTTCTCTCCTGCAAAACAACGTAATCCCTTACCAAGGTGTCTATGTTATAAAGTCTCAAACACCTTTTGTACAATGTAATAAAATACTTTTATAAGATTTGCAAGAAAGAAACTCTACGCATTCCTAGACTGCCTTGAAAGTTCGTTAACCATTTTTGCAGGCATGAAATTATCTGCTTCTAATGAAAATATTTTGGAATTCGAATGGAACTCCTTTGTCTGTAGCTGGTTCTGTTAACTTCCTTCTTTCGATAAAACGATGACCTTTTGTTGCAGCTTTGAAACAACTGCTGGAATCACTTCCGCTAATGCTGGAGATTGATAGCGTTGAAGATGATACAACTGAAATCACTTTCTTCATACACGGAAGTGCTTCCTGAACAGTTTAATTCTTTTCGCTTTATTTAACACCCTCCAAAACTATTTGAAAGGAAAGTTCATTTAAACCATCTGCTGGTGTTTATACTGTATGAATTGATAAACTGACCACATGTCTGGAACTTCAATGTCCTGTTTGCAAAACAATGTTGAATATTTCAAAAATGTTCTTCATTATCTGCAACAAGTCTGTTACGAAGATGTTGGTTTTATCACTTGAAACTGTTTATCAACTGAAACTTCCTGTAGTTTCACAAAATTCTGAAAATGTTTTCCATAGCATTAACCTGAAAATGTTTAATCGCTTTTTGTCATCTTTTCCGCATGAGGGTCTTTCGAAACCCAGCGATCGTGTCTATCATCCAGGTGTTTTCGAACCGGATATATCACAAGAAAAGAAACAGTCAATGCATTGAGTTCGTGTACCTACCTAAATTCTGATTGCTTGGTTTTTGGTTAACGATACAAAAAAAGAAATTGGGACATTGACTTGACATCACTTGCAGGTGATATTGTCACATAAAATAAGTCGTGTCATGTCTGCACGAGGTTTTTAAATAGAATCACAAACAGTAACTGTTAGATTAATGACACGCATTCGTTGTTTACCGGTTGAACCGATTCCAATTTCTTTGTCAAGTACGCGCTTGGTCTACTCAACGAAATGAAAACTATAATTTTCAGGTGATTTAGAAAATGTTTTCAAATGTATGTACATTTTCTTAGTACATTTGTCCCTAATTTCCATTTTCCTCGACATCATGGTATCATATGGATTCAGACGCAACGATGCGTTTAAAATTTGTGGAAATGAGGGAAATTGTAATTTAAGTCGGGTGTGTCACCCTGGATTTTTGTTGCTTGGAATTCCACTTAGTTACGGATAACGGAGTGATACGGATATTTGATCAATTTCTTCCCTTCCGATCAATAACTCAATAGACTGTAACCAGTATGATGATAATTAAAAAATGTAGGAGATATGACTGATTTAGACACTTTGAATAACACTTTGATTTAAAGCAACATTTTCGTTTATCAACAATGAGTTATTTGTGTGTCGGCTGCTTTTGGTCAACTTACAAACAGTTGATTTATCATATATCAATGTAAATATAATTGAACGATAATCAGTTTGTCAATATTGAACAAACAACTGTCACAATTTACAGTGTTATCTTGTCTCTATCAATAACAACTTTTGTTTGAAACACGAATTTAGGTCAAAGTGTCTCAGATTGTATGTAATAACCTGATAACATATTGATACTTAACACTTTAATTTTGTATTATTCTAATGTAAGTTTAGATTTTTAATTACTATTCGCTAAATTATTGCTAATTCAAGTTCAGAAAGCACATGATATCATGAGATATGTGACATTAAGTAAATCTGAATGCATTACTCATGAGATTAACCACTTGTTTTATAAAAACATGAACAATTTATGAGATGAACCTCTTCTTGGTTTTGTAATAAGTGTACTGCAGTTGCTGTTAATGACTAATCATTGCAGCTATGACTTTATTCACTTGAACTTGAAACTGTGTGGTCTTATATCCAATCATTTATACATAACTACATTTTTATTTCTAAGGCTACACGGGCTTCCAATTAAATAGTGTTTGTGATATTTTTCAAAACTCCAAAGGCTTCGAAATGAAAGTGTTTTGAGTGAATCATTAATTTAAGCCAATTTAGAGTCTTTGGCAGAGGACCCTTCATAACATTTGTATTCATGGGACATTTTGAAGTAGTTATCTTCCAATTGATTGAGTTTTTAAATTTGTACCACATGGAAGTGAAGTTATTGTTTAGAAAATTGTTTTTTCTGAATAAATTTACGGAATTGGTAAACTCATTTAGGTCAATTAAGTCCGCATTTAATTGACAAACACCCAAAGTCCAGACGGGTTCCCAGTGTTCTTGGCAAATTCTTGATGTTTTTGATATAAGTGAACGAGAACGAACTATTCTGTTGCAGAACGCCAACTCGGTCTTGCAGTTCTGTGATTTCATCACTCACAGCACGAGTGCATCATTCGCCTGACGAGAAACACACGCATGTGCAGTCACGATTATCGGAAGAAATTATTCCCGCTTCCAAGGCATTTGAAAAATTGTACTAGTTTGGAGCGAACACTTCATTGTTTAATGAGAACTTGTTGATGTGAACCCTTGAATTGGAACTGATAAGCCCTTTAACATAAATGTAGTGTTAAACTTAACTACATGAATGATATATTTTCAATTTGGAAATGTACGTGAAGAAATGAAAACATGTGTAATTCATATATGAGTACATCTCAACACCTGTCCAGTTCAAAATCAAGTTCAAGTTGAGTTAAACTTTATTTTGTAGCAGATAAAAGTGAAATTCACTTTCGAATGTGTTTTATAATCTTCGTTTTGTATGAATGTAATTTTGTTATTAACTGAAAACCAATTATATAGCAGTTACAATTTGCAGTTTACCTACCCACAAAATTGTAGTAACTTCTGTTCGTACTTGATAATGAAATTTTTATTTGAACCTCATGATGTGCCATAAAATTGTGTTTCACAACGCCAAGTTTGGCTGAGTTCGTGTAAAGAATAAAATTTAAATAATTTATGATAATAATAGTACGTCAATTGATGGATTGTGACAATTGTAAAAATAGATTCTTAACCAAACTTCCGCAAGTCTTTGCACGAGCTTCAGTTATAGGTTGAATGGAATCGAGGTTATTCTTGAACCCTCGTGGAGAGAATCCTGATTTCTGAACATGCTATAACTGATTCTGGAGATAAACTATTTAAAATGAATTGTTGGAACTTCATTGAATTAACACTTTGTGAAGACTTTGTAGAGTTTCTAGACAGTGTCAATATTTTTATAAGAAAATGTTTGTTAATTTGTTGGTAGTTTTTAAAAACAAATTTTGCCAACTTCAACTCAAACTCACTTTCTTCGAGTTAACTACGCGAAAAAATAAGGTCAATTAAAGGTGAGTACACGGATTTCCTGTGTACAGTAGTACCAAGATGCACGTTGGATAAAACGTTTCTTATATATCAATTCTATACTATTATTAATTTATTTTAACAAATATTACATCGTGTACATCACAATAACATGAAAGTGAAAGTTCACACGATTTTGTTATGAACTCACGGATTTGCTGATACCGTCATTACTTGAATGCTATTCTAGCATTGAGTCCAAGTGCAGTTTTTCATAGCTCGGTCACATTTCTCGTGCTAGAGAAAAAGTAAGAGGTAACAATTGTCTCAGTTTCCCCATATCTCATGGTCTGACACTTTTCGAGAGGTGTTTCCTTCATTGAGTTACTTACTATAGCACTCACGCAATCCAGATAGTGATACATTCATCCAAAAGAGGTACATAAGAAAATTGAATTTGAAGAAGCTCTACTGAATTGCGCAGATCCAAAGATAGCCCCAATGAGCAATCTCGCAAATCTCTTATGCTTCTATTGTAACACACTGTGGTACGCAATTGCCACCATGGAAGCTCGTAATTGAGCTTTGTGTGGGAATAGAAATGAAGACTATCATTGAATTTTAATCTAATAACAATAGCCAAATTTACATAAGACCAAACCCAGAGAGTTGGAATTATAGTCACGGCTCTATGTTTTAATGAAACTAAGAGGAAATGAAAATGAAAATTTCAAAATTCCAATGGATTCGTGAGAATATAGGGCACGTGCATTCAACATGAAACATCTACACCGAAAGTGTCTTCACTGTGTCATTGATGCCTTGTGTGTTTACTTGGTTTGAATGTGTAACAATATGTGTGTGACAATTCTAGCCCTACACACTGAGCTATTCCCCATTTTTCGATTTCCTATTCTTTCTCTTCTGTCTGAGATATATTTTCGATATAAATTCCATGAGTCATTGATGATGCACCCATCTATCCTGCCCACATGTATCTATAATGAGTATCATGTGTCAAATATATTCCACCAGATTCGAATGAAACGAGATCATTCACAGATCTGTTAGAGAAAATTCCAGGTTAACAACCCATAATGGATCAAAGAGGCGACACACATAACTCACAAGTGGATCAAAGTGAAGATCTATGCACACTGTCATTATAACCATTTCTCAAGTTGCATCATGTCGTCACGGAATGTCATTGTTTGACAGACACTAGAAACGAGGTCATGCCCAGAACGTCGAGGAAATGTGATTAATCAGCTCGGGTCAAAGTTGATTGACTCATAAATAATAATAACTCATTGCCATTCATGGTCGGAACAGATCAACGGGCCAAGTAAATTCTCCAATTTCGTTTGATTACTTCATTCGAGGTCTGAACAAACAGAACTAACTAGCAGGAACTGAAAATAAAATTACTGTTGATCGTGAGAAGTGTGACCATAACTTTACATGACTAACTCCATACGACTCATGACTCCCTATTAAAGTTAGTTAACTATCATGGGCTTTTGCACAATCTAATCCAATGGTATTAACTGCAAAACCAAGGACAGCCTCTAGTCTAGCGGTGAACTACCTTTTAATGCAATTGCAGCTATATTCATGTCACTCCCTTCCAACTGAACCCATAAACTCGAAACACAACAGTTCCGGAGTGATCAGATTCAATTACTCAGTTTATTAAATTTCGACTCATTTTTCCACCACAACACGATCGTATTTCGTTCATGTATATTATTTGCATAATTTTATTTAGTTACTGTGTTTATTTAATTCATGATTTATATATACTTTAAGCACTTGGTAGAATGTGAAGTAAATTTAATTCGAATTTGGATTCAGTCAGGAAGTTACTTGGGTTCCGTTCACTTTTGTTGCACTTGAAGGTCGATCTTTAACATGATCATGATCAGTAGCCAAAATTGAAATTTTTACTCGTGTCATTTAGGATCGCAAGAAAACACCATCGTCATGTCACTGATCATTCCTTGAAGCTTTCAATCATTGATTGGTGGCGACTAAAAATATGTGGGAACATGAAAGGAAAGAAAATTTGCTGTTGGTAGCTCATTGGTAAGAACATTTGCCCGGAAAGCAGAAGGACGCGGGGAAACATGATAATGTTCATAGTCCAAAATTGAAATTTTTACTCGTGTCATGTAGGATCGCAAGAAAACACTATTGTCATGTCACTGATCATTCCTTGAAGCCTTCATTCTTTGCTTAAAGAAAACGCTTAGTTTGTAATGTTTTCTATTGATCGAATCAAACAAAAGATACATTTTCAAATTTGTCTTTAGTGAATAAAACAAAATCGGGTCATTCATTAACGAATTCACTTTGTTGCCAAACTAATTGACCCTGAGACCATGAAAACGTTGGAAAACGAAAAAATTTTTATTTTTTCAAAAAGTTAATTCAACTTGATTTGATCGAAGATGTTGTCCGAATTCGATGCCGAAATTGCGAAAACAATTTTTTGATCATTTTCATTTTGCAACTCATTTTCGAGCTTGTGTGGCTTCAAGAAGCACAGAAACCTTAATCCATAACTTTGACAAGCAAAAGTTCTTGATTTCTCAAAGATTCATCATGTGTGGGAAAGTACCATATTCCGCATTTCTTCCAAAAGCTAGAAACTTGATATGACCTAATGAAGCCCCATTCACCCAGAAGATGGTGTCATCATGGAGTCAATTGTTAAATACGTGCAAAGTAAATATTTTCAAACAAATACTGTAAATTTTGAATAGTTAATTTTGGTTACGACCATGAAAATATCATCATCTTCATCGTGCATCAATTACATAATATCTTGATGATATAAAATTATATACACAAAAAACCAAACTTGTTTTATTAGCTAGCTAATCAAACGTTATTTTATAATTTGTTAGTTATGGAATTGCACAACGTTATCATGTTAAAAAGGTAACTATTACCTAACTGTGACAGTGAATAAAATTGACCTTCATTTTTAAAGGCGTCGCTTGACATAGTTTTCAGGTTCCCTTGACCTTAAGTTATTAACCGAAAAATGCAGCTAATCCATTGTTGAATCTTTTATCATTATTGAATGTTACCAAATCACCCAGGTTTCGACGAGATAGGACACCTGAAGTCCATGTAAATTCTTGGAATTCAGGAAACACTTAATCCGTGTAATATTTACATATGAATGTTGACTTCCGTTAATAAAATTCAATAAAATAACAAATTAAGTTATACAAAACAATATCTCAAGGTATGAGGAAGCTACTATCGTTCACAACAAATTTATAACTTCATTTCGTGAAAATTCAAATTGTAATCTGAATAAACTTCAGAAGTACAGTTAATTCCTTTTGACTGTCGCCAGCGTCATCTCGCCTTCATTAGTTGAAAATACAATTATTCAAAATTCGAACACAACCACCAGCAAAATTGAAAGTAAATGCTGAACCAAATTCGCGTGGAGTTAATATTATTGAAATTTTCCAATAGCTACAAACTAAATCAGGTTAAACAATACCCCAAAGCGTTAAGCGTCCAACTGACAATATAATCACGAAAACACGAGGTAAAATTACATTTTAATTTGGAAATTGGTTTCTGAAAATCTTGATTTTTCCTACAATTGACCATCGATTGATTGTTTTATAATAAGTTTCATTAATGTTAATGTTAAGTTATGAAATGAAAAAGTTATAAAATTTTTAGAAGGTCTCAAAGTAGAAATAGAAAAATTAAATTGAATTGTTGTGATTTTGTGATATGTTACGTTTGAATTTATTTTAATTAAGGTCAATTCACAGCGTCACAATGATATCACTTCACTCAGTACCTAGTATCAATATTAATTGATTAACTTAAGTTAGTTGAAAAATTCGTTCTCCTTGACGGTTTACGATGGAAATGTAAATGAAAAGTGAATTGAAAAACTTCCTAAAAATTTGTCATACGTGCGAAAAATAAAAATTGATAGATATTTATGACGTCAGGTCATTTCCAGAATCCCGTTCATTTCCAGGAAGCGGAGAGAAACTCATTCTGTGTTTGATCTACATAAAATGCATTTTCCCCGCTTTCAGAGAGTGAATCCCATTCTCCTGTGAATGAAATTCATTTTTTGCTTCACGACCATTAGGATTTTTTGCATTAAGAAGATAATGTGGTTAACAACAGTACAGAAGTGATTTATGGAAGATGATTCATTTAAAGAAAACAGTAGAGGCGGTTTTCCAATGTTTGTTCTTTGAGTTATCACCCCATCTGTTGTGCTACTTTTCTTATTAAAAATTCTCCTACTGTTAGAATTGAAACCTACGTTTCTAAGAAATTACCTGTTAATTGAAAAGTTAATTGTAATATTTGATTCGCGAGGTTTGGAGTTGGAATCGAATTCAATCACCTCACGATCACAAGTACCTATGTGACCCGGCACACGTATGAGGTAATCCTACGCAATTTGATCGCAATAAATTTACAACTTCTCGAAACGGGCATGTTCGGTAAACATTTGTTAAGAAAAAATTAAATTTTTTAAGCAATCACCATCAACTCACAAAGAATGTTGCAACTTTTCGAAAATAGTAAATAGAAAAAATTATTTATTCAAATATGGTGACCTTAAGTTGTTTGAAAAAATTTTATTAAATATTCAAAAATTCAAAAAACTTTAAAAAAAAATTTTATTTACTTTTTTCAGTGTCTTTAAAACACTCTAATCTGGGTCGATTCCTCATTAGAGTGCCTTCTCTGACCTTTGTCTCGGAAATCTTTCGTAATTGTGATGTCTTCGATTCAAACTCAATGACTTTGATTTACATCTAATAAAAGACAGTGTAATTAACTTTAGAAATAACACTGGGTTTGATGACCGCATTAAACACTTTAACACGTTGCAATTAAATACGTTGAGTGAGATGCTTTAATCATTAACTATCAGAGAAATCAGTGGCACACTTCAGAAAGATGCCAGCAAAAGTAGGTCCATCAAATGCTGGAGGACAAATCAGTTCACACATCTTGTGCATCCTGGAATCAATTAACGTTTGAAAACTTTCCGCATACCGCTGTAACTCAATCATCGTAGGCGCTTTAATTAGAATTCATAAAGAAGGTCGCCAGTGTCACATATGACAAACAATCCGACAATGTGAAACTAACTAAGTTAAACTAGACCATGATCTTTAGGTGATGTGTGATATTTAACAATTGCATGACACACGACGATCACGTGGTTTGATAATATATGCAAATTGATCTTTTCTATAACTGCATGATATCAATACAGTCTTAAAGCTTTAAAATCAATCAGTACTCATCAAAGCTCACTTGCAATTGAAGTTAGTGTAGAATCACTGGCAACATTGAAAGTGATATACTTTCGTATTATATTAAAAAACAAAACAAATTATTAAAATTTTTTACCTTCTATAGTGTTATCTAGTGGATTAGTACGTGGAGCAATTACGTGATAACCCGTGAACTACTGGAATTTTTTGTCGGTTTCAGTGCAAAGGTTAAGACACGCTTAACTTATGTTTATCAAAACAATAATATTCACTTCCATGTCAGGTTTAGCCACAATAACTATATAATATATTTTATTAAATCATAGATACTACATAAATTAATTGATATTTTGATTACGTTTGATCGACACTAACCTGCCTCGTTTGCAAATAACTTGAAATGACGTAACTTTTCGAATGGCATTGAAACTCGAAATGTTTTAGCTTGAAGCTAATGTTTTATTTCGGTTGCTTTTATTAATACGAATATGACACTGCCTGAGTCAGTGCAATTGTTAACACGGAAATTTAATATTGCTGTGTTATTTTGTTTTAAGTTAATAAGACTTCGAAACCCTGGCGCACCTTCGCTAGTTAGTTGATTGTTAGAAATCAATACTAATTACATAGATCTGTTCACGTATTTGATCGGAACATCGAGAACGAAATTGGCGTTTTTGCAAAAATATGGAGAAATATGCTTGAAAATGCTAGATGTTACTTGAGAAATTTGCTTGAAGCTTTTTGGGAAATGCGGTTCATTCGACAATGTGCTTGTGTCAAATTTGTTTATGTTGACTTATGAAGTTGCAGTTGTGTTTGTACTATTTGAGTAACGAGAGAGAACTTAGAAAAATTCTTTGAAATTGCTCATTTACAGTTGAGTAAACTCTTGTAAACTGATATGAGATAATTATATCTTCTCATAAATTCTTAAATTAAAACCTTGTCATGCCCTGATCACATTTTTATTTTATTGTTTCAGATCATTTACAAAATGCAGTTTCACTTGCAAAAGAAATGACAAAGCAAAATCTTACGAAATAATTGAAAAACTAAAAGATCATTTTGATTAACAAGATCAGTTTATTTGAGAAGTGAAAATTTACAAAATGCGATCAGAAAATCGTAAAGTTGATAATAAAAGATCAAATTCAGATCATCAATCAATGGAGGCTTGTGCTAATGATAATGATGATGAAGATCACACATCAAGAGTGGCAGCCTACTGTACCCTGAGATCGAAAAGATCTAATGCAAGTCGTACGGTGATCGACGACCAGCCGAAAGAGGTCACTTACAAGGAGAATCGAGCTAATGAGTTTCCAACGTATTGTACACTTGATAGGAAATTTCTAAGATCCGGTATGAAGTCGAATGTTGTAGACAATTGCAATTTGCCATACAAACAGTTGGAAAATGTTACTGAAAAAGAATCCCCATCTCTGTCGTCTTCATCATCCACAACCTCGTCGTCTTCAATTTCACCTGTGGATACATCGAAACGAGCAATTAATAATTGTGGTTTGTCCAATGATCTATCAACGGAATCGCTGAAGAACGCTTGTGATTATTATGAGTTTAGTGATGATGATAATGCAGGTGATGGTAGGAGTTCAATTCTGGAAAAGATCGGAAATCAGTTGAGTAACTTCAAAAGATCTCCATTCCGTGCGTCATGCAAGTCGGCCACATTCGATCGTGGCACAAAGAACTCGAAGCAGTTTCATCCATACTGCACAATGCGACGTGATAACTATACAAAATCTATTGATAAAATTTCTAAAGCAATTGCAAACAGATCACTTTCAAGATCATCAGTCAAGAAGAGTCAACACAACAGTTCGTGTGATCTTCCAAAGGAAGAAAAGGATTGTGGAGAAAAGTATAGTAGCATTGATTCTGCGGAAGCGTTTAACATTCTTAGCGAACTTGATGCAATACTGAAAGATCACGAAATGCAACAAGAGTTGCAACTAACTTCGTTCTCCTCAGCATCACTCCATAGCAGTGGAAGTGAACATGAGAAAGTAGAAGACTGCCTACTGGAGTTGGATGCATATCTTGAAGAGATCGATCGGATTTCATGTGAGAGTAAACCTAATGAAGACGATGTCAGCCATCAAAATGATACAAACGAATCACAGAACCAGGCATTGCGACATTATAAAATTTTCAACGATCTTTTAACATTGCGAAGGCAAAGAAAATCTGAAGATTTCCGTCGAAACTGTCAAACATTGCCAATGAAACTACATTCAAAAGGGAGTCAGCATAGCAGAGTTCAAAATGATAGCCACCTGACTGATCAAGAGGATAAACTCTCAGATCAGGATGCATTAGAACGTGGTAGCAAGTTCCGAAATACTATAAGTGCAACACGATCATCACGTCTTGATCCATCTTGTGGTTCCAGTACCAGCATTAAAGGTATGTGGTACAGGTTTGATTTTATTGCGACAAAACCATTTACGCTTTCTTGATTTCTGTCTTAACCGTGCTTTCAGCAACATTCACCTGAAGTCTCTGAAGTGCAAAAATGAAAGTCTGGTTTTACTTAAATTATTAAATTAAATTCACAATAGCCTATCGTAGAAAATGATCAAGATACAAACTAATCTTTGCAAGATGCTTTCTGAATCCGAACCTTTAAAACGTGGAAATAACCCGAAACAGACATGCATGGAGAAATTGTAGATAGTCGTATCGTATCATATCTCTTGTATCTTAACTTTATACAATATAAACTACATGAATTCGACATTTTCTCCAACATGTCGATGCTATCAGAGATATTGATATCAAATCAAAGGAAAACTCAATTATGATCAATTATTTGAACGCTTCAAGGTAATCAGTACGAGAAATTACAACAATTGAATCAAACGTAGTGTTAACAGGTGAAACAAAAACTATCAGGATATTCAATTATGACTAGGAAATATATCGGTAAGCTGTTAATGTTATTAACCTGTAGCTTTATGTCCTGTGGAACAAATAATAAATGAGATCAATAACCATACACCACAATAAGTTTCCAGTTCATTGTAAGTGCCTGTTGAATACACATTGCGAACGGTCGTAAACCTTGTTTACATTGACAATTAACAAAATAATTAAACAAATTGTTGTTTCTAGTCATTCACCTTGTTGATAGCCTTAATGGTAAACATTTCATTCAACAAAAGTTTAAGTGAACCCAGGATTTGTTTCACATTTTATAGTAAAGTTTCTATTCAAATTTTGTATAAGAGTTCACCCCTTTTCCTTCAAATTCTATAAGCTACCACTGTGTTGCTTAGAAACAAGTTTGTGTCTTTGAAAGGCAATGTCCGAAGTGATTGGAAAAATTCAAATATGTTCATAACGCTGTGTGTCATGTAGCACGAAAGAGCTAACGTGAAAGTTTTCAAGAAAGTAATTCATGTAATAATTGCAAAACGTTAAAAGTTTAACATTACATTCATGTGATTAATACTATTTCATTCACAGAAAAGAGAATCAAAAGCCACAATCGGAACTTATCATGGCGGCGTAATTCAATGCGAAAAACTTGTCCGATAGCTTTACCAGATCAGCAAGAGGCTACGAATACAACAGAGACTAGTGTGAGCAGTTCACCGATAGAATCTGCCTCAACATCACTATTAAATAATGCGATAATTGTGCCAGCAGATCAGCAATCATTAACGGAAGACGTTGAAAGCAATTGTACATTTGAGAACAGGTCAAACAACACAAAATCGAATTTGTATGATGGACGTTTATCTGGGGAAACAAATGATGTTAACAATTTAACGGATTTGGATAGAGAATTATCAGATGATTTAAGACTACGTTTGTCTCAAGTTGATTACAATTATCGTCATGAGTTGAGTCATCTTGATATAATAAGTGATATTCTGTTAGCATCAAGAGAATCTCGTAATTCACACACTTGTGAATCCCAACCTAGACAGATGGGACGTCGCGCTGAGGCACATCCACGAGTTGTCTCTATTATGTCTGAGACGAATGCTTTAGGAAATCAAAGAATTATTGTAAATCACGATAGGCCATTGAGTGCTCCAGCAATTCCAAATCGGCGTAATGCAATAACGTCAACACTAACTGATACCAGGACACTAGAGAACAATCGAAACGTTAGTTCTGAACCAAGTTCAGTTTTCTCATCACGCAATCCTAGTCCAGTGTCTATAGCTAGCACAGCTTCTAGTTCAATATTCTCAGCAAGTGCAGATCAACCTGCTGAAAGGTAAATTTTTAAAAATAAAATTAAACTACATAGAAAATATTAAAACATTTTCAATTTTAGTACACGTCAACACAATGCGTCTACTGAAGCAGACACAGACAACCATGAGGACAGATCAGATGGCTCAAAGACCTTACAATGGCCTAATACCTTCAGTCGACCATTGGCACTGTTATGTTGTACACTAGGCTTGTTTAACATATCACGGTTTTCAATAATTAGTATTCAATTTGGCGCTAATTTCTTAGTGCAATTTTTAATATTATCAATCGTTTTTGGAATTCCAATGTTATGGCTACAAATGTGTCTTGGTGCGAAAATAAAACATGGACCTGTTACCATGTGGAAAATAAGTCCGATATGTAAAGGGATTGGAATATCTCTTGTATTAGGACAGTGTATTGTCGCATTATATTCGACAATTAGTCTTGGATGGATATTAGTTTATTTTCGAGATTCGTTTGTATCACGAAGTGAACGATATAGATGGCAAGAAACATTTGAATTATATCGTGGACCAGGAAATAGCTCCAACAAACTAGCTGAAGCAGTTGCAGATTACTTTAATGGAGTTGTACTACAAAGATTTCAATTAGGAATTGCTGGTAGAATTAATGCTGGTGGTGTTCGTTTTCAGGTAAAAACTGATTTTTAATTCATGTGAGATCATATTATTCTATCTTAAAATACTTTAACAGTTAGCGTTTAACTTAGCGTTATTGTGGACTTTCGTCTTCATAGTCCTTTGCAGAGGAATAAAGTCATTCGGAGTGTTCGTGTTAGGTCTTACTTTGTTTCCAATGATACTGTTTCTAGCAGTGTCATCAAAACTCTTATATCTCATTGATTTCACGAGTGTGCAGGTAAAACTTGTGTCTATTAATATTAACTACTAAGTAACCAATAAATTTTACAGAATATATTTCCGGCAACAGATTGGGGAGAGTTCTTTGTCAATTCGAGAAGTTGGTTATCTGCAGCTCAGGAAACTTTTTTAACCTGGGGTCTATTAGGAGCATCAATTATATCAATTTCAAGTAAACATGCGAAGAAAAACGAAGGGAAAACCATACTGCGAAGGGATGCATTGCTAGTAGTTATACTAACACTTTTTGGTCTCTTTATGGCAGCAGTATTTGGAAATGCATGCGTGCAAATATTGAAAAATAAAGGATATTATTACTTTCCTGGATCATATGGTATATTAACAATATTCTCATAAATATAAGGAATATAGTTAACCTAATACATTATTTCGTAGAACAAATGGAAACGTATATATTCCTTCATCCAGTTAATTCATTGATTGATCCAAAATTGATTTCAACACCAACCAAATGGCTTCCGCGATTCTCTACTGTAATGGGAGAGTACTCACATCGACCTGGGACAAACATGTTAAAAGAAAGCGGTTATCAAGCTTTGAGAATAGTGACGGAAGTATTTCCAGCAACAGTAGCTGCTGCTACACAAGAATCAATTTCTCCCGTATGGACAATTTTAGGATTCATAGCATTACTTATGTTCGGATTAGGGCAATTGTGTGCTATGTGGAAACCAATATCAAGCGCACTTGGAGCATCAACAAGTTCTGTTTTATTAAGCTGTATCACGGGGTTGTTGTTAGGCATTCCATTAGCTACAGAAATGGGTATTTCCATAATATATTATTTGGATATCCTTTTCGGTGGTGCCTGGTGGACTTTCATACTTTGGTCTGCACAAATATTTGCCATATTTTTGATACGTGGAAGACCATACAATGGTGATCATCTTGTTGGTGATTTAAAACTAACACAAACATTATCAGCGTTTTTAGCCTTTTCATGGACTGTACTCTTGCCACTTGGGCTTATTGCAATGGCAATTATACAATACAAAGCTTCAAATACAAGAGAATTCTTTCATTGGCATGCGAATTCTTATTTCCCGATGTGGTCGAGAAAAGTTGGATGCTTTATCCAAGTTTCCTTCCTGTTACTGGTACCAGTTGTGTCTATCATTCAAATATACCGATATTTGAGTAAAGGACCTCCAGACATTTTGATTGTAAGTCTCATCAATACAATCTATATAAATTTTTTAATTTACTTCTTATTACAGCGAATACAAATGTTATATCGTCCATCACAATCTGGTCAATCAAATGAACGAGATAATTTACAAGTTGAAGGAACAACTTTCTCTGCTAATACATCTCCTGGTGGAATGATGATTGGCAATATTGAATCCCAACGGGTGCATGATGATGCACCACCTAAATATACACCTCCACCATCTTATACAACAGCAACTGGTGCCAGATTAGCAAAAATATTCAGACAAAGCATACGTAGAAGTGTCAGAAGGTTAGTATTTGTATTAATTTAATGTATTTCATTTTAAAAACAAATTTGTCAATGAAATTTTAGAATATTAGGTGAATCTAGTCGACCGAGACCATCTTTACCCATGAACGGAAACCCAAGTGTTGATCCACTCACGAATAATGACAATAGTCTACCTCCAGCTTATTCAACAGTTTTAATAAATCCGTCCGGTGTAAGCGATAATGATGCAGAAATAGGACCACGTTTACTGTACAATAGTCATACACAACGAACATTATCTTTAGAAAGAAATCGGCAACGATCTTCAGAAGTTAATCATTCCGAACCAGCTGATATTAATAATACACAACAACGAAGTGCCCTAACATTTACAGCATTCGATGTTGCTCAACTGTTGAGATCATCAGGCCGCCATGAAAGGAGTGCATCTACTATAAGTGCATGTGTTGATCAAATGTTGAAAGTCTCATCACATCGAAAGAATCATTCTCGTTCAGCTGAAAATTTAGTATTAAACGCTGCACCATTGGGAGAGAGCAGTGTGATCACTTTAAATGCAACAGAATCTATAAATAGTGACGAAAATACGTCTGTGATTTGATCGATAAATAAAATTAGAAACAATTTTATTAAAGTTCATTTTTCTAAAGCTAGAAACTAGTGAATGGCTTGGACCTTTTATTAGGTTCAAATAAAACCATAATGCAAATTGTAAAAAGAAATGATAGAAATATAAGGGATAAGTAATAAGCTTGTATTAAACATAAAATATAAATATTTACGACTAAATATATTCATAAAATCAGCATGCATAACCAATACAGATTTATTTTAATTATGTTTCATTGAAACACATGATTTTTAGGGAACATATTTTATTTCTTTTATATTTTATATAAAAATTTACGAATTTTCAGATAAACCATTTTGAAGGGATGTGATGGTTTCGTTAAGGCAATTCAATAAATGGAATTATATATATTTTCGTGGATAGAACTAATAGTAGTTCTTCATTACATAATTATTTGCTTGTATAAATATCAAGCATTTCAAAATTAGATGATATTTTAACAATCATAACATTGAATAATTATTATTTTTTTTAAATTATCAATATAATTTTCAATTGCATGCATTTTAACTATGTACTCTATGAGTAATTATAACTAAATATATGAAAATAATTTGCTTCATTTATGTTTTATGATTCTTGCAGGTTCTTCAATGCTAATTTAGCGGCTGCGATTTTTGCTTGTTCTTTATTCTTCCCAAAGCCGGAGACAACATGAATCTCGTTCTTACATGTAAATTTACATTCAACTAACACGACCTCATCCTGTACAACAGGAGCTGAAAATTGTGGATTAACTTTAGATTCGTATAGACGGCGTACAATGTTAATTGGCGGATCAATGATGTATTGTTCAATTTCTTTCGACATCAAATGATATAAAACATCCCATGTTATTTTTAAGTTATTATTTGAATCCAAGAAAACCGCACCAATTAACGCTTCGAATATATCACCAAGTGATTTGGGTACTTCAACAAAATCACCCATTTCTAATGGTTGCGAATCCATTTCAGTCATTAGAATTTCTACTTGATCTGTAACATTGAATTTTTGTGTTTTTTGGAAATCATAGAATTGTTCAATTGCCTGTGTCAATGATGCATTCTCGGACAACATATGTTTATGAAAATTATAACGAACTGAGAGACATCCCAATGTTATATTATTCACTAAAGCTGATCGCATGTCAGTCAATTTACCAGGTGTTATATTTTTACAATTTTCAAAAATGTAACACGTAATTAGAAAGTCAATAATTGCATCGCCGATAAATTCCAATTGTTGATAGCATCCTGTTACTCGATTTGTTGGAAATGATGGATGTGTTAAAGCTTGTAGTAGATAGGCACGATCGTTGAAAGTATATCCCAGACTTTTCTCTAAATCTTTATAATTTATTAAAAACTCATCTACATCAGAATCTTTCGCATGAGCTTTCACTCTTGGACTACCAAGTTTGATTTGTAGTAAATTTTTAAGAATTGATGTCTGCGGACATATTCCTAACATACCAAGCACTTCGAAGGATTTTTGAATTCCAAAATTCTTAATACATACGCCAATAAATGATTCCATTGCATCTGCACATGTTTTGTCTGGAACATATTGTTGACCAACAAAATATGCATATCCTGGTTCTGATTCATCAATTTCAAATTTATTTATATATTTGTCCAAAGTGCCTGCTTTACATATTCCTTTATTGAATTCTTCTTCATCTAATTTCAAATTTGATAATATATTTGATGAAATTTTATTTTCAACAATTAATTCCATGATTGATTGAGGCACTTTCATTAATGGTGGTTGCCAATCTCCTTCAGCATCAAATTGAGTTACATTCAAATATGAAGGTAATTCTCTTAGTATCGCATGATATAGTAAATTACGATTACTAACCATAGTACCTTTAACAGTGGTTAGTTGTCCTTCATTCCAATTTCTATGATTTTCAAGTAAGAATAAAGAACAGCCAAATTTCAAAAACGAATCACCAAGAACTTCAAATCTTTCCAAATTGAAGTGATCTTGTGCTTTAGCACTAGTTATGCTCATTATGATTTCGTTTTGTTCAATTAAATTGATGTTTTCGTCGTTTATACCAATTATGTGTATTTTCTGCTTTTCTTTCATCTCGACATCACATATTGCTGGAACTTTTTCCAATAAATGGAAATTTTCTGCAGTTTCTGATGATTGATTTAAGTTTAAACTATCCAACTTATGACTTATGAATAAATGATAATAGTCTAATTCTATTTTAAAAATGTTATTCAAGTTACGTCCAACATCAACCGGCTCTTCATGCTCTGCCCATCTTTGGGATATTGCTGAATCATAACCAATCTTTACTGGTACTTTAATTGCTTCAGTTTTATTAGGGTTTACAATTGGTGGAAGAGATGATGGTGGTTCTTCGTAATCACGTTTCAATGAATAATCAATCATTAATGGTTTAGGATTGTATTCTCCAACATTTATATTAAGAAAACTATTTAAACCAACTCGAATATTTTCAGCTAATAACAAGTAATGTAATCGATGCAACATGCAAGGTATAAACCTGGCTTTTAGCCACATATCACCTGGAAATCTATAATGGTGGCACAATTCTGGGATTAATATAATAGGATCCATTTTCTTGATTTTCTTTTTTCCACCCATTTCACCCATGCCATAACTGAAACGATCTAGATGAGTACTAACTGCCTTGCATTCTATTAAAAATTGATCCTCTTGTATAACATTAACGTTGTATTTTGATTGAAAATAGTCACTGAAACTTTTATATGATGAATTGGGAAAAGGACTTTCCGGAGTCAAATCAGTTCGGACTTTTGTCACAACATAACGTACATTTACATCGTTATTATACCATGGTATAACAACACTGTTTTCATAGTGTTCCGCAACGAAGTCCATATTACAACGTTCAATTTCGGAAGTCCTACGACATTGTGCAAGGCGTTGAAATCTTTGAACTAAATCCCAATAAATCTCGGTTCCATGTTTTGTTGTAGGAACTACCAAGTATGAATTTTCTTTGTTTGACAAATCTTTCGCTAGATAATCTTTACTTGTACTCAACATATCCTTGAATAACATAATGTGAAAATTGATAAGTAATTCCAAATCTTTTTCATTATCAATTTTCAATTTAATTGGCTCCCAGCTAAACATTCCATCCACTTGACCATAGGTTAAAAATAATGGCATTCGTGCTAGTTTAGGAAGTTTCTTCGATGTTAAAATTCCAAAATGAGTTTGTGTACTTAGCAAATCACATATATGCTCATTGAGATCATTTCTTTCAAAAGCCGCATTCAATTGTATGATATATAAATAACACTCTATGCCAATTTTTGGCATGGCTGAATATGTTTCATCAGGATTTTTCAACTTGTATGGACGTCTGTTTTTAGTACTACCAGCTATAGTAGCATTTTCTAAAGAAAATTGAATGTTATATTTGAAATTTTGAAAATAATAACACAACTCACCATTTGGAAATTTATCCCAATGAGAGAAGTATGAAGATCTGACAAGATCCACGGACATTTTCTTAGTTATAGGTAATAAATTATCATTCAATTCTCCAGCTTCATATAATAACCTACACGCTTTGAATGCAGCATGTTTTTGTGCTAAATTCAAATTTGATGCCGGAACACCCTAAAGGAAACATTAATTGATTTGCTAAATAAATGCAAAATAAATATAAATGTGTTACCACGATTTCTTCTTTGACTGTAGATTGTAATGGTAATTGTATACCAACTAAATATTTCCCCCCTGAACAGGGTATATTTTTCCATACAACAAATGGTATTGCAAACATATCTGACGGAAGTGCCATGCAATATCTATTTAATAGTGCAAGTGATGCTGCAAAATCCAAAATTGCTCCAGTTTTACTTTTGAATGGTGGTGGATATTGTTCAAATTGTTTTGAAATTTCATCTGGATGAGGTAGAACATCTATGGTTCGACTCATAGCATATTGTTTAAGTCTCAAATCGATCTGTTGGTATTCATGCAGAGCTTTACAGTAGTCGGTTGCAGATAATTTATCTATCATAATAACGAATTCACTTGTATCCATACGTGCACGACCTTTCATTTGAACATATGAACGGAAGGTTTTTAATTGATCGTAGGCAATAACATAATTGCATTCCTGCACATCGATTCCTTCTTCAAGTACACTTGATGCCACTATTAAATTGCATTTATTATGCTTAAATTTACTCAACGGCTAAAATAAAAGAAATTCTTTTTCACTAAACTCTCATATGTTTGTAACATTTACTAATAACTTACAGATTTGTTCCATTTTTGGTCAAGAACACTTTCAATTGAATCAGGCATTGACTTTGTCTGCCCAACCATAAATTCTGGAACAATTGGATATTCGTCCTTTCCATCGAAAAACTGTTTTATTATATAAAACAAATTCTTAGCAGTTAATCTTCTCTGAACAAAAACTAAGCATTTCAAATCGAGTGGAGTTTTTCCTTTTGAAATTTGCTGTAATTTAAGTAGCAATTTTTGCACTTTTGGTGTTGAATTTTGCATTATCATTTCACCGATGTCGTCATCATCATCATCCATAGTGCTATCGAGATATTTTACTAATATGTGACGAATATAATCTGCTTTTGTAATACAAACACGCAACATATTACGTATCTGTATTGTACCAGATGATCTTTTCATCAATTCTAAATGCACAATAACACTTAGTATTGCAATTGATGCACCATATGCACCAAAATCTTTCAGTTGATACAAAAAATCATTGAACAGTTTAATCGTGCCACTGGAAGCAGATGGTGTTCTATCACCACGTAACTGCAGTTTTGCAGTTGATGAATCCTTATCAATTCTCCACATTTCGACTTTCTTTTGCAATCCACCTACGACGTTTCCGATCATTATAGATAAAGTATTATTGTCTTGGTTGGGAAAATAATCAAGAATAAACTCCTTGGGTTTGGTTGAATACCTAGAATTAGTAATTTCAACAATTTACTCGTTATAATTTTGTTCTTGGTTATTGCAGATACTTACAATAAGACATTTTTTAGTTCCGCTAGATCACGAACTGTTGCAATTTTCGCACCAAATGTTGCCTCCAATGCTTCTAAGTCTGGAATGATTTTGGCCGCTGAACCAGTTGTAATGAGTAATCCAGTTAGTCCAACAATTCTGGGTCGCGTAGCACTTGGACATTTATGATACAAACACATCAATTGATGCATTGGATGATTTTTTCGTGCATGGTGACACTCATCGAAAACAAGTAAATTAATATTTTGGAAACTGAAGTATCCATGACGTATGAGATCTAGGATTATCTGGCAAGTAGCAGTTATGACCTAATCAATGTAAATCAATGTTTAATTTTAAATTATTCTTTTGATTGCTTGATTCGTATACCTGACACCCTTCAATTTCGTCATCCCATTTTTGCTTATTCCAAACATCAACATTCATATCACCAGTAAAGACTTTACACTTGAATGGTGTTAATTTTTGGATATATTCATGCTGCTGGTGTGCTAATGCTTGCGTATTTGCTAAGAAAATTGATCGTTTCGCACCTTCATGTATTGAACTACAAGGAAAACATACTAATATATAATTAAAAATATTATAATAGATTTAAATACCCTGATACGTCTTTCATCATTCGCATCATTGCCATTATAGCAACAAACGTTTTACCCGCCCCAGTTGGTAAGTATATGATGGAATTTTGTTTCAAAACCCTTTCAACAAGTAAACTTTGATATGGCCTTTCTTTCAAGGCGCACTCATGGGGCTCCTGAAATAAAATATAAAATGCAATTCAATTTGCACCACTTAGCTATTTCACAACAATGTGCAATTGATTGTCATCGTAATGATAACCAAAGAAAATTCCATCGAAAAATTCATGGAAATTATTCAACTAGTATTGCTTTAGTAAATGTAAAATAATATAAAATATGCTCTATGAATTACAACACAAACCTCCTTTTTAATTTCCACTTCCATTTCTGATTATCGCCTTGATATCTCTTTGTATTTTCCTCACTAACAATATTCAATGCAACCTAATGAAGAGATTGCACTTGACTGAAAATACAAAAATTAAAATTATATTGAATAATTGGCGATTTGAGACACGTCACCTCTTTTTCTTGTATGCGGGGAATACTCACATTATAAAAATTGGAAATCCTTCTAATCAGAAGATACCAGCCTGCTTTGATCTAAGCCGGGTGGTAGCTTGTTCCATAAAAAGTGCATCTTAACACGAGGAACTACACAGCAGTAGAGGTTGACATGGTTTTGTACTCTGAACTTTTAATATGAATGCAATGATATAGAAACGTGATAGAAGCATTTATTTAACTAACTAGATATAAGTTAGTTTTCATGTTTTATAACTTATTTCATTTTGACACTTATGATCTGGTCGAAATTGCACCCGAAATGAGCCGCAGGAAGTGAATAGTATAAGACCATGTTATTCCTCCACTGAACCAAAATTTCATAGTTGCAATGGCTCCCTTCAATGGTAGCTAAAGAGAAGTGTGAGAAAATGCCAGGCGTGATTGGTGGTTAGTTTGGATAAATTCATTCCGTTCTAATTGCATTTGTGCAGAAATGAAATAAATTTTATTTAGTGTGAAAATTAATTTATTCGTGATTCAAAAGTTGGACTTAAAACACGCAGAAACTGTATTTAAGTTTTGTTTGTGAGGTGGCAAAAAAAGGGAATGGCAATTATTGAAAGCTTTCAATCAAAGTTATTGATTTAAAAATAAAGTATAAATAATTTCGTGTGGAATGTTTCCGTCAAGAACAAAATTCTTATTTATTTTTAATCAACAAAATATCAATATCTTTCTGATATGGAAACTGAATCAGTAAAATCAGAACACAGCGGCAGGTCTAGACGTTCGCGGAGTCACAATAATAATAGTACGGCAAACAGTGGTGGTGGTACACTTGGTAGTCATCATCACAGGGATCGCACAAGGCATTCACATCGGAGTACTCATTCGAAAAGTAGTAAACGCAACGAAATGGCTCCGTTTCAGACAAGTGTTAATATCACCGGTAAGATTTTTGCTTTGTTATTATCAGGTCATTGAACTAACTGTCTAACTTTAATAACCTCTTTGAAAATCTCAATTTCAGGTGAAGACAATCGTGATGGACAAGAGATCATTGAAGTACAAATCTTACCACAAGATGAAAATTGGGGTGAAAATACGACGGCTGTAACTGGCAATACATCAGAACAAAGTATTTCAATGGAAGATGTGAGTAATACATGGAATCGTGATTCTGAATCCCGTTTGGGTTTTGCGTGCCAACGTTATATAGAATCAACATTATCATTGATGTTGAGCTTTGTAGCATTCTTCTCACCAATAGCAATGGTTATGATGCCAAAGTTAGGATTTTTTCCATCAGCATTTGATAATGCAGATTTAACTCCGATTGCAAAGACTCAACTGTTAGCATGCAGCAGTGAATGTAAAGGACATTTAGTATCATTAACAGCTAGATTAATATTACTGGCATTGGGTTTGTGGGCTCTATTCCTACGAAGACCTACAGCAACACTTCCACGGATATTCTTGTTCCGAGCAACTGTTCTGTTGCTGGTTGTTGTTTCAACATTTGCTTACTGGTTGTTCTATATAGTACAAGTAACAAATGGAGCGAAAATTGTGGTAGAAGGTGGTGAAGCAGTTGATTATAAGTCTTTAGTTGCTTATGCAACTAGTTTTGTAGACACATTGCTCTTCATCCATTACATAGCTGTGGTTCTACTTGAATTGAGACAAATACAACCAACGTACTATATCAAAGTAATACGATCACCAGATGGTTGTAGCCGATCATATGCTATCGGTCAATTGAGTATACAACGTGCTGCAGTTTGGGTTTTGCAAAAGTACTATGTTGATTTTCCAATATTCAATCCTTATTTGGAAAGAGTACCCATATCCAAATCACAACGCAAACAACTGACATCCAGTTTCAAGTATTACGAAGTTGATGGAGTTAATCCTGCACAACAGCAAAGTCAAAGTCGAGCTGTGCTAGCTGCAAATGCTCGTCGAAGAGATTCATCTCATAATGAACGTTTCTATGAAGAACATGAATATGAACGTCGTGTAAAGAAGCGTCGTGCACGTTTGATTACAGCTGCTGAAGAGGCATTTACTCATATCAAGCGTATACATAACGAACCAGCTCCTGCAATCCCATTAGATCCACAAGAAGCTGCTCAAGCGATATTCCCTTCAATGGCTAGAGCATTACAAAAGTATTTACGTGTAACTCGTCAACAGCCACGGCATACATTCGAAAGTATTCTCAAGCATTTAGCACATTGCCTTAAACATGATTTATCTCCACGGGCATTTCTTGAACCATATCTAACTGAATCTCCAGTACTGCAATGTGAAAAGGAACGTCGTTCAATACATTCTTGGTCATTGATATGCGATGAACTACTATCACGACCAATTTCAAATAACACAACTTTCCAGTTGATACAAAATGATGTTTCATTAATCGTATCAGTTTGTCGTTTACCACATTTTAATATATCCGAAGAAGTTGTCGATCCTAAAAGCAATAAATTTGTATTAAAACTTAATTCAGAAACATCTGTGTGACGCTTTGTAAAATGTGTTTTCGGAAATTTACACAGAGAATTTTATCGATTCACTGATTTAATGTATTCGTTTAATAACAATGCAAACAAAAATGCAAAGTTAGCTGATGTTTAAAAAGGCTTCTTTCTTCCTTGTACTATTTAATTATAATTTAAGTCACTCATCGTAATTACTTAATTTATTGAAATGCATATCATTTTAGCAAATTTTCATTGTCAAAATTGTAATTTTCAATGTTTTGTCTTAAATGTATATGTAGTTCTATCCATTAGTAAGGGATATCTCTACGAAAAAGGAACATGAATCATGCTGTAGGTGTTCTTTGAGTCTTCCTAGTATCACAATTTCCTTAATTATCTATTAAAACTTACTATAGTAAAAACACTTGTCCTTTCGCTGGGTGTAATGGCCATTTATGACGTTTATGTCTTCTTTATGTGCACGAATCGCCCTCGTGATAATCTTATATGGTATCAATACCGAGTATAGTTTATACTATTAAACTCTTATCAATATCCTAAATAAAGTTGCTGTTTGACATTTAAGACTTAACATTGAAGAAATAAATTTATATGTGAAACTTCCGACATAATACTGCAAACAGAAAGAACGCACACTCAATATAAGTACTGTGATTGAAAATAAGCGAAAATTTAAATATGAATAAGGACAATAATTACATAAATTTGGGTCCTAATGTAATGAATCCTCAGCAGAAACTTAACGAGAATTAATTTTGATAAGACATCGAAAATAGTACGCACACTATATAGTGAATTTCCTGACTAAACTATGTGGTATTCTCTGCCCATGACTTACAATATGCATTTTATATAATTAATATTTCGAATTAAATTAATTAAAAGCTAAACCAAAAAAAGTATTGTATATTAGGATAGCTTTTTCATTTGCAAACAATATCATTAGGTTAATTTTATTAGATAAAATTTTATGTAATTTGACTTGAATATCTTTTCAGAAAATTTTGTAATGAAAACAAAATATTATATCATGGAGGCAACTTGGTTGTTCTCATTCTCATTCAAATCTGTATCACACATGTACGCAAATTTAATAAGCTTTTATGCTGTTTTCAAGACTACATTTTAGCTATTAGTTTAAGACATAGTTAGTAGAAATTATATTTTATCAGACTATAAAATATTTCATTTAAGTTTCCTTCCATTGAGTTATGAACATAATCCTGTTTACGAACCCATAATCAATGCAAACTATTAAATATTTTATGTTTATATTTATTATTGTAAATAAGGATGTTAGTAAGATTTAGTTAAAACGTTGTTTTCCACAAACCGAATTCCTACTCTACACGTGGAATAATTATTGAAAACATTTCATTTAATTATTCAACAAAAATTCTTTAGTTCATTTAAAAAATGCTCATTAATATTGCTCTCTTGTTAAAGGAAAAAGACTCAGTTTTGTTTTTACAATAATTTTTATAAAAATTTATTTCATAAAATGAATTATTTTTAACAATGTTTTAATTGTTTTGATAAAACACAAAATAAATTGAATAAATTCTTTTTCAAAATAAATCAATAAACAATCTCATCAAAATGCTCACTTTAATACTATAATTATTAAAACAATTTGCTTGTAAACGTATTTTATAACGCATTTTATAGTGAATATTTATAAAGTAAAACAATTTTAACGAATAAAACATTTACTATTACTGTTTAATGATATTAATTAGAGAAACTTTTTCATCTTTATAATGCATTTATATATAAAATATATCAATGAAAACTATGTTAATGTAAGGAATCAATATATAAGGTAAAGATTTGTATTAAATGATACTATTATATGTATTATATTGAATTAAATTTTGCATTCGATATCAATAACTATTTAATAAAGTATTTGGAGGTGTTTCCTTGTTTCAATTATGTGACTGCTGTGATAAAAGATACATCGTCGTGATCATGGGATTATATCATCAATTTTGTGACCCCTTTTTTGGTAATAGTTTTCAAACTTTATTCTTGTTAATTTGTGTCTTGGATAAATTATGTCCTTACATTTTACACTTGAATATCTTAATGATTTTGAATTTTATTGCAAATATATCTGCATAAATACCTTAATTAGTCTATGTAGCTGTCATTTAAATTCGAAATTACTGTGATTTATTAAAATATTATAGAAAGTCGAGAGTTTAAAGTGATTTTCGAAAATATTTACAATTTAATCGATATCTCCTGGAATATTCGGTATATCACCGTGAAATCAACAGTTTTAGATTCGTTAAGCTTCATGCTTTTATTCGAGAAAATTCATTTTCTACATGACGTCATAAATATCTATCACTTTTTATTTTTGCCTTTATTACGGGCTTATTTTTCTAGTTAAAAATAATTTTCAAAATGAGCAACATGATAATGAAGAGTTTTCCAAGCTGGCAGTTCTCTTAGGTTCGTAGTCTCTTTCGTGAGAGTCTCACGTGGATAAATTCCACGTGTTTCTCTATTGTCTGGTCCTCATCGACGTCACTGTTTCATGTCTAGCTGGCCAATGTCATAACCATATCTGCTCAGTGTTAATACGGAATGTGAAGGTTTAACAGGTGTTCGTCAGTTCAGTTGTGAGTTATCAAATGTTGTGGATACTGTATGAATTTTGATGTTAACAAGGATATATTGAAGATAACATATTGCTAGCAATTGAAGGTTGTTGCAGTACAAATTGTTGTTTGTGATGTAATGTCTAACAATGAAGACACATAACTGATTTACATTGTGAAATTTATTAGAGAAATTTTGTTGTTTGCTATAAATCTCAATAAAATGGAACAAAGATATGTTGCACTAATTGTCATTGCATATCTTACATAAAGTTTTTGGTTTTCTTCCTTTCAAAAGTCGATTGCTTTTAATGAAAGAAAGCAGCATAAAAGTTGACCACTGTTTCTGGGTACACTTTTCCATGCAAGTAGCTGGTAAACGACCAAAACCTTTGAATCATCCAAACTTTCTCTTTAGCCAATGTTACATGAAAAGTCAACAATTCGGATTTTTATCACATACGTTAAGCATTACTTTTGTATTTTTGAAAATATAGTAACAGATTTCGTTTATATCATTTCAGAAAATATGACACAATGTTAAGACGAGTGATAGCATACACAATAATTGGGAGTAGTGCTGTTGGCACCGGTCTGAGTTTACATACAAACGACTACGATGTTAATTCCTTGGGTATTGTTCGTTTGGGTCGAGCTGGTCTAGCTGTGTACGATGTAGCGCTAACATATAAAAGAGAACTGTTCTACAAAGAATGGGATAAAACCACGATAGAATATGAAAACGAAAAGAGTCGTGTACACAAAATCGCTGCCCAGAAACTACTAGAACTAATGTGCATCAATAAAGGAGTGTACATAAAGGTGGGGCAACATATTGGTGCTCTGGAATATCTTCTCCCGCATGAGTATGTCCAAACCATGAAAGTTCTGCACAGTAACGCACCTAAAAATCCTGTCGAAGACTTGTACAAAGTGATTAGGCAGGATTTAAAGAGAGACGTGAGTATTGACTAATCTATAGGTGCACATAAGTACCCACTAAATGATCTGTTACATTCCAGCCCAAAGACATTTTTGATGAGTTCGATCCAGAACCCTTGGGAACCGCATCGTTGGCTCAAGTTCATAAGGCTAAACTGAAGACCGGAGAAGTAGTAGCAGTCAAAGTACAACACCCCTATGTTCTCGGGAATTCTCGAGTTGATATGAAAACGATGGAAATTTTAGTTAAAATCATGTCGAAGGTGTTTCCTGATTTCAATATACAATGGCTGGTTGACGAATCAAAACGTAACTTGCCACAAGAGTTGGACTTCTTGAATGAAGGAAAAAATGCAGAAAAAGTAATGACGAATCAATTTTATCTAGTAAATGGTTGAGCAATCATTTTGTTTCAGATAGCCAAAATGTTTCAAGAATACAAGTGGTTGAAAGTACCCAAAATCTATTGGAATCTGTCAACTAAACGTGTCCTAGTCATGGAGTATGCGGATGGTGGCCATGTCACAGACTTGAACTATATTCAAAAGAACAAAATCGATCCGTTCGAAGTAGCTAACAAAATTGGTCGTTTATATTCGAATATGATATTTTTACATGGTTTTGTGCATAGTGATCCGCATCCAGGCAATATATTGGTTTATAAAAATCCGAAAACCGGTAAAACGGATATAGTATTACTCGATCACGGTTTGTACGCTGACTTAAGTGAGAAATTTCGTGTAGAATATTCAAAATTATGGTTGAGTATCCTCCGCGTTGACCGGGAATCAATGAAAGTACACTCCATGAATTTAGGAATTAAATCGAATTTATATGGGTTATTTGCCTGTATGGTTACAGGAAGACCATGGGAGACTGTGGTAAGTGGCATAGATCGCACTGTTTACACTTCAGCTGAGGTAAATCTTAAATTTAAAAACTATTCAAAACAAAATGATTTACCTACTACATATTTCAGAAAGCCGTCGTACAAAGTAACAGCGCACTAGTATTACCTCATATTGCTGAAGTTCTAGGACAAGTAGATAGACAAATGCTTCTCATTCTAAAAACAAACGACTTGATTCGCAGTATAGAATCAGTTCTACAAACTCAAAACCGAATGACCGCCTTTTGGATAATGTCTAAATGTTGTGTGCGATCGGTATTCGATGAAGAGAAGAAAACGTCGATAAATAGATACAGACGGTTTCTAGCATCGTTACGTGAAAATTGGGAAATTTTTAAATTAAATGTTTATTACATTTTCATCGGTTTCATTAATTTCGGGTTAATAACATCAATCAAGCAGATTTTAAGTTGAAATTGTATTTTGTCTGTTAATTTTCTTTGTTACCATGTCTAATTTATTGTAGGAGGAAATATATTTTTGTTATTATTTCATAGCTCACGATGTATTTATGTTATCCTTGAGTCTATTCAAGTGGAAAGTCATATTTGTTTACTCTATTGGAAAATCTATCCTGACGCTGTCAGTGCATGTTAATCATGGTCTGTAGGAGTTCTAATTATAATTTGGGAAATTCTTTCAACATAAAGACGAAAATTTTGATATTTCACTTTATTATTCTCCACTGCATTATGAGTTGTAAAAATGATCCATTTAATAAAATTACAAGAAATATGTTCTTGGTTTACGGAACGAGAATAGTTTCCTGTTACCCTTATGATGGACTCTTTGTACCAATGGGAATCTGATCGTCGAATCATGGAACTGTTTAACATGTGGCCTTCTTGTTTTACTAGCCTTAACAGCTTCTACTTTAATAATTTGTATTGAATGAGCACGAGCACGATGACGGGCACCCATATCACGATAGCATTGTGTTACAGCTCCACCAACAGTCAAATCACGATACTCTCGGTACATGTTGTGTGTACCTGAACGTGAATCGTAACGTAACCAAATTCCAAAATTCTTTATCTTAATTGGTGTTGTCTCGTAAACTTGTTTAAGGGAAACAATTTCTCCTGTTGTCTTCTTGAACTTCTTCAACTGCCTCAAGAAATACCAAAATCTTGATTTTGCTACAATGTTGTCAGGGGCAAAGATCCTCATCTTGTAGAGAGGAGTTTGGGGCTCCTTCTCTGTGGGCAGTTTGCGCCCAATGACTTCGTATTCTTTCAACTAAAAAGAAAACATTTCATGAGTAAATTTGAACAAATACAAAATAAAATGGTTCAAAAATGTTCCACCAAACGTAGCCGCTCACTGTACGTCAACATGTTTTGAGGTTATGAAACAAACCGAAAGAAAACACCTCCTGTTTCTAATAAATTCTAATAGTTTCAATAAAATTGAGACTAGAAGATAAACTTTAAGCAATTCCATTAACAAAACCATTGAAAATTGTGCAAATCGATTAGCTACTTGAAATTCAAATAACATGTGTATAATACTCTGACTTCTGGTGACAGCCGCACTATCTGTCGAAGAATTTACAGAGTTTCACGGATCACCCAATGGAAACAACATCAAAATTACATTTTCACATTAAACCGAGTTTCACTCGCTCCTCGTGAACACTTTTGAACCATTTTAAAACACATTTTTCTCATATTTTCCAATTTTACCTGCCCTTTAGCTTTCATTTTGGCTGTGTTTCACGGAAAAGGAAACGGAAAGAGTTAGTGCAATTCAGTTCTGTTTCCAGTTAGTCTCTCGTTCACAGAACTGTAAGTGCGTTTTGATTGGGTAACATTCTGCTTATTAAGAATGTATTCCATTTCAATGCTTTTCATCAAAATTGTAAAATTATCAATTAATAAACCAATTTTAATTAAATTTAACGTTTAATTATTAAAAATTTAAGTTATTTTGATACCAATTCACCTCTGGAAGTAACCATTTCCTGGTGAGTTTCACAATAAAATCGAGTTAGTTTGAAGATTTTTACATTAGATTAATCGTAATCCTGCTAATTTCAGTCTCTTATAAATTAAAGTAAATTATAATTAATTTATATTTTATTTGTTTTATTTGGAAAATATATAAATCCCACCGGAAATAACAGTAGCCGAGACTATGACCATTTTCGAAACAACAATCTAGCAATGTCTCGAATGTTCGCTCCATGTTCGAATTTCGGAAACGATGTGTCAAAAAATTCGAAATACAAAAAATCCCGTGAAGTTTCGAACACCGAGAAGAGGCATTACACAGCAGCGTACGAGAAGAATTTGTTGGTTAAAGAAGTGAATTTTGCGGTGAGCATTTTGATCAAGTGCATAAGGAAATTGCTAGAAATTTCCCATTAAAAGTTATAAAACAAAGTGGTTTTGGAAAAGTTAAAAAATTAAATAGTATTTCCACTGTTTAAACGTGGTTTGGCGAGTCATTGCTTGTACTTAGTTACCAAGGAAAAGCGATTTTTATAAAGAAAATATGGCCAAATGGGGAGAAGGAGATCCACGATGGATTGTTGAGGAAAGACCAGATGCAACAAATGTTAACAACTGGCATTGGTCGGAGAAGAATGCAACTCTGTGGTCAAAGGATCGTATCAAATCACTTTTTGAAAATTTCGTAATCGGTAGGAAATGAAAAGATTTTGTAACAAATCGATTAACCTGATGCTAAACAAAACCCCAATAGTCTAATATGATTCTTGTTATTTTAGCGTCTGATGGAGTGGAATGCAAAATAAATGAAGTTGAGAAGATCGAAGGAGAGGCAACAGCTAACAATCGTAAAGCGAAATTAATTTTCTTCTACGAATGGAATCTTGTCCTGCAATGGACTGGGAAGCTACCAAACGAGAAGGATTCTCATAAAGGGAAAATAACCATTCCAAATTTATCAGAAGAAAACGATTTAGATGAAATTGAAATAACAATAACAATTGACGACTATGATTCCGAGTCGGAAAAATTAAAACTTTTTATGTACAATAAAGGACGTGATGCAATTAGAAAACTACTCGGGCAATATGTTAAAGAGTTGAAGGAGGAGTATTCAAAAGATTTGATTTTACCCTCGAAAGATGGAGAAAAGCCTAAACTTGATAATGTTACAAAGAATGTAGCAAGTGGATATAATAAGAAAACCCAAAATAAAGCTACAACAGAAGCAATGAATCAGTTAAATGATGTTAAATTAGGATGTAAAGTCGATGTTCAAACAATTACACTAGATCATGTATTCCAATGTCAGTCGCATGAATTGTATAATGCACTGACTAAACCTGAAATGGTTGTAGCGTTTACCCGTGGTGAAGCTAAATGTGATGCAAAGAAAGGCGGAGAGTATGTTTAGCAATGATTCAATACAATATGGAATATGTCTTTAATATAATCTTTTAAAACAGATTCAGCATGTTTGGAGGTAATATCTGTGGTAAGTTCGAAGAACTCGTCCCTAATAAGAAAATAGTACAGAGCTGGAGATTGAAACAATGGCCTGCTGGTCATTATTCGAAAGTAGTTATGGAAATCAAAGAACTGGTAAATATGAAATTTTCTAATTTAAGTTATAAAAATCAATGCTCACCATGTTCTAGGTGGATCACACTGAATTATCTCTAACGCAAACAGGTGTACCAGTATCTGAAGCGGATGCTACCTATAACAATTGGCAGCGATACTACTGGAATAGTATTAAACAAACATTTGGTTTTGGTTCGCCTTTAGTGTAGAGAATGTTCGTAAAGTGTTAATCAACAAAACAAATGTAGGAACAAAAAATGGCATAACATTCATTCAAATATACACTTAAGATGCGCTTTTTATCAAGTTGATCGACAAAAGCAGACTAAAACCATTTTCATTTCTTGTTTGTTGATACTCTATTTATATCGGTTTATCGCATTGAAAACACAATAGAAAATAAAAATTGAAATTAGCATTTCTTAGTGTTCCAAAAAACAAACGATTTATTGTAATTTAAAATGTTTCTCGATTCATTTACTCAGCAAATGCGAATTGGTTCGTCTCTAATCTTCAACGATTGTATTACAATAATTTTGTAAAAGTAAACATACGAATTTTTGATTTACTTAAAAATATTTGTAAGTGAAAATAAAACGCTTAAAATTTGATTTACTTATTTCGTGGTGTGATAATAGTATATTAAGAAGAATAGTTTAACTAACCAGTGACATGGGAAAGACACCAAGTGTTAAGTGGAGTCAGGATTATGGTTTGAATTCCACTAAATGAGCCATGACCTCTTCAGATGGAGTATAAAGTTTCAAAACTTCTAAAGAGACATGTAATTTAGCCAGAACTGTTAATGCGAGCTAACAAAGCTCTGGAGCATCTCTTCCTCCATCAAGATATTCTGATGAGATGATGAGACGCTAGTATTTAAAAGCTTTCGTACTGGCTTTCGAGAATAACATATTGCGCTTGCCTGACGCGCCCGACAACCTTATTACAGAATAGTATATAAGCTTTTACTAGCGTTTTACGAAAATGACAAGTTGTCCTTTGGTGTGATAAGTCAAAGATGCATTTGTAGATGTAATTATATAAGAAGTATATACATCCTCGGTCTATGTGTAGGAAAACATGTGGCATGATATTTGAACAGAATCCGAACTGGAGCAAGGTGGAGTAATTTTCCTGAGATATATAAGGTGTCCATTGAGAACTCCACATTATACATATGTGAAAAACACGACTGATTCTGGGTGTTGCCATATATCATAGTCTATAAGATTTATTTTTTATTTTTACAGATTTTGTCATCTTCCTCTCCTGATAAGCTTTTTAATTCTGAACGTTAATTAGAAGGTTTTGTTAATGTTTGGTAATAAACTTGAAACTGATAATTGTTGAATTATGTTTGCTGGAATCTGATATCAGTGAAAGCTTGAAGTTATCCTTTAACAGATAGAACAGATACTGTGGTTTCCAGTTGGCCTCTATTCTAATTCTGTACTATGAATATTATTCCAGCTATTAATACTGCGCTTGTTGTAAGAGCAGCGTAAACGGAGTGGACCAAATACTCACAACTACAGACCGGATGGATTTTCTCCTGAAATCTCAATTCAATTTTCAAGAATACCTTGCCTCCTTTTTCGGTTTATCCGATTCGATACACTGACATACATAAAATACAAGGATCATAGTAATTCTCTTCTCATTGAACTGATTCTCGTCCAGATGAAAATAGAGAAAGCTCTGTAGGAATTCCGGAAAAGGATGCTGAAAGCTCATCTTAAAGTATTGGTGTAAGGTTGTTATCATTATCCACCAGGACATGTTATGAAAGTATTGGTCCTGTTGTTATCCAGTTATTATATCAAAACGAGAATGTATCAAACATTTCTTATTTTCCTTTTTATATCCTTTGCGTGAGTGTTTCAGTTAAGGGGTGAAATGTAAAGCAGAGAAAGAAATTTTGAATACGAAGAAGAATCTGAACTAAAAAAGAAACTTTCACTCTGAAATCAAGGATTCTCATGTCCTGGGATGTTTGTTGTTCACTAGCTCAGTCCCGGACGAGAATTTGTACTGTAAGCTTATTCGGTAAATAAAAAATATATATATATTTCATTTGCTATAATATTTGTGTGTTTTCCGAAGTAAAACACTTTATAAAAGTTTTTTCATTTTGGTTAGAAAGTTTAAAGAACATTTTTAATAAAATTAAATAATAAAATAAAAACTTATTTAACAAAATATATTCGATTTTATACGAAATTTCGATGGAAAGTGCTAATGACTTGGACTTATGAGTTATTGTGAAGGATTTAAATAAAACCATAAAGTTTTTTTATATTGCAATAAAGTGAAAATATTTAGTATTTGTTTGGTAGAAAAATAAATCCAACAAATTGATGTTACAAAAAAGTGCTGAATTTTTCCAATGATATAATTTACAAAAGTGTATATTAATTTATAAATCATTTTTAAACGATTTCACTAAATAAATATGTTCACATAAATGTTAGTGTTTAATTTAAAGAAAGAGTTTTTATTTGTTGCAAATTTTCCTAAGAAAGATTTCAAAAATCCTTACATGTGTATATAATGAAAAATAAAAAAGGAAGCTTATAAGAAGTCCGAAAGTTTGTATACTATCCAGAATGGGAGTGTATGTGTGAGTGTATCTATTACAAAGAAACACATAAATATAATTATATTGTATTGTACATACATTTATGAAATCTGGTACTCAGTTCGCTACTGATAAGGATATAAACTTCAAATGATATTATTTTGATTGTGTTTTTGTGAAATTTTTAAAAAAGAAACCATTTGATTTGATGATATACCTAAATGATGTGTACGGTATTGGCTACCTATTGTAATATAAATTTGTTATATCGGTGAAGTTACAATCAAAGAATAAATTTTTATAATTTGATTTATTCAAAATATGCTGAAGGATACAACGACAGCTGATATACATTTATTAATTCATGCACAATATCATATACTTGTGGATAACATATTTCGTTAAGCACATATCTATATATGGTTTATATACTGTATTGTATATATTTTTTATCAGTGTAAATAAAAATTTGTTTAATAAATTTGTGTTGGTGCAAAAATTTTGTTTTATTTATTCAAGTTTGTGAGATTTGTGTTAATTTATTGAAAATGAAATGAAATTTTTATCAATTTGTTTCAATGTAACATCATAATTCGTTAACATGTTTACATTTTGGTTACATAAACTTCAATGCGTTTGAATAAATTATTTTATAAATATATAAAACATAAGTTATTGTGTATGATATGTAATGTGCTCAGTGCAATGCAATAGTTATTTTTACTTTAATCTGTTATCATTCAACAAAAACGAGAGTGAATACTATGAAAAATTCTATAAATGTTTATGTTCATTTGTTTAAAAGGCAAGTACCATATATGATAAATATAATATAAATAAATAAATTAAAAATAGAATAAAAATAAAATTAAGTTGAATGTAATTTAGGTAAATTTTATTCGACTCCGTTTCGTGTGTGTATCCAGGACCAATTTCGAGATTCTTCGTTTGTAGATAACACAACTCATATTGTTATATAATGATTGTGGGTTCATAAAAGTGTGTATTTAATTTGAGACCGGGTGCTTTGTACAGTGTACCGGGTGGATTACTGATTTCATGTTGTTGTGCAAGTGAGAATGAACCCATTTGGATGTAGGTAGACATGGTTTAGTTTGGGTGTTATTCGTACAAAAGCTAAATGGTTTTTCATGACTTAACGTAGGATTTTGGATAATGTTATTACATAATTTTTGGGCATTTAAACAAGCAAAATGAGTCTTTCATGCGTTTGCGCTTATGCCTATTATAAGGCCGTACTTATCATGTGCTCATTGCAGATAACCGGAAAGTTTGGGGCTTATGATATATAATTCAAATTCACAAAATAATTATTTTCAAAATTGAGAAAATTAAACCAGAGCTTCTCTAAGGTAGTAAGTTGTTGAGAGGGTAGTCGAACAAAATAGCAACAGTTTGAGTGCAACTGGCGTAATTAAATTTTGACTTTCTGGATAAAGCCATTTTCTTGATTTTTCCCGTTGAAATTCACCTCTACGTGAACTCGTTACACAAATTTCACACTTTTACATATTTAATCGCTTCAAAATTTTGACTAAAGTATAAAATTTCAAAGCACAAACGAAATTACAAACACTAAAATCGTCTTTTACTCGGTAATTTGCATAAATTGTACAAGGTGCCAGAGTGAATAGAAGGAAAACCATTTTTGACACCTGTTATATTCACATTTCCCTTCAATGTTAGAGTTTTATTTATTTCTGTACATATTTTCACAAAATATCATCCCGACATATGCCTAGACTGGGAAAATTTTCCCAAGAATTCGCTCTCATAACGAAAGGTTCGAAGGTAAATAGATAAGTTGAGGTGTGGGAAAATTTTTCAAAGATGTTTTTTATACAAATGTATGTACGTGTTGGTATATAAAAAAGTTTATTGTCGAATACAAAAATATTACTTGGGGCAGGTGGAAAGAATGAACCATTATGGAGTGCTTTGAACGATAAGAAAATATAAATTTTCTTTTTGAAAAACGAGGTGAAAGTTTGTTGTGGAACGTCTGTTTATCTAAAAACGTATAACATGTTTTTGAAGCTTTTACATAATCTAACATTGAATGGTTGAAGTTTAACTATTCACTACATTTTCAAAGTATCTAACTTTCAGAATGTTTTCGTTGTAAATACATTTCTTTTGAGATACTTAAGAATTTTTACTTTCCCAAAAGACACATTCCAAAGCTCAACAAGTTGCATTCATTTCATTTACATTAAATGCGTGGGATGTATGACATCATTGCTGACGTCATATTGGTAGTATGTCCCTTGGGCGGAAGTCACATTCTATGCGTTGGTGTTTTCAAAATCCCATTTAATAATAATACCTACTAATAATAATAAGAGAAAAATGAATTTCTTTTTCATTTGAATTAATTCTGTATTCATATTTTAATCATACTACGTTCTTCAATTATGAGAAAACTCAAAGTCATTGCAGGATTTTCTTCGTAAATACCTTTGCAGATGAAGGTTGACAAGCTTAATACGTTTTATCCTTTTAGACATTTCGTTTGATAAAAATATTTTAATTTCAAGGGAAATATTTCTGTTTTGAGGAATTGTAATTGCGCTGGGAGATAAAATTCAAAATGTATAAAAGGTCACGTACAGCTTGAGTTTACTACTAGAGCAATTTGAGAGGATTCTTCTAAGTTCTCTCTCGTTACTCAAATATTGCAAAAACGCCTTTCAGTAATCTCGAGCAACTTCATAAGCGAACATAAACAAATTTGACATAAGCACATTATCAAACGAACCGCAATTTCCTAGTAGCTTCAAGTTGCTCGAGCAAATTTTAAGCATATTTCCCCTCTGTCACTTTTCGTTAAACTCTCTCAAAACAATTTTTCAATATGTTCCGAGCAAGTACGTGAACAGATCTAATATGTTATAATTGTAAGTCCTGTTTTCCAACGAAATGCATCCATACAAGATAACATATGTTAAAGTTAACTGAAATGAATAAAATTTCATTGTAAATATTATAATCCATTTTATAAACGTCCGTTTCGTACGTCAGAAGTCCACCACTGTGAATAATAAATTCATAGAAACCATAGATCTACGGACTTATATGTGGCGACGACAATCCCATTCGTATGGAAATGATAAAACAAATACGAATAGCAAGTGGCTGCCATGCAGTAGAATGCACTTTGAACGCATAAAATTGCAATTTTTGTAAGAAAAATCCCTAGATTCAACAGTATCAACTGTAGAGAATGCAATTATAGTGCAATCTATCGTTGTACTAATTGTACTTCATGTTCAATTCAGATAATAGTAGAAATTTTTTCATTGTTTTAAAGTTTTGATTGGATTTAAATTTATCCCTGCATTTGTATTCTTTCATGTGGAAATTGGAAAGATTAATTTTGAAAGTTTTTATTAGATATTTGTATAAATTTGAAAGTTATCACACCGGAATTATCAAGGATTAGGATAAATCTTTTCCAAGTCATATATAGATGCTGTTGTTTCCTTAACCAGATGGAGTTAATTAAGATCCAGAAGTTGTTGACCAGTTCATAATTTCGATTTAGTATTCCAGGCCTCTCGACTGATTCCATTTGCATTTATCGAACATGTTTCCATAATTTTCGTAATTGAATTGCTCCAATTGTTGTTTTTAGCAATTCTATTATATAAAACCCACTAAAAAACGTGTTGAACAGAATATTATTTCATCAGTTATTGAAGAAACTTTATTAAATTTGAATAAATTTACAAATTTTACTTCCCACAAGAATTTCATTTCCAAATACAAATTCGTATATCGACTATTAGTTTCGATATCGAAACAGAAACGAATCGATATGAATAATTTAGTAAAAATTACGTTTTTTTACAAATTCGAAAACACTTTCAATAGTCCTTGAGTTGAATCAGTTGAATATATTTTACATGACTATATGTTCGGGTCATATCCTTGATTTTGTGGGCGTAGGTTTTTATTTGAATTTTTCTTTGGTAGGTATTTGTATTTTCACTATGAAGCGGAATTGTTGAAATTCCAAACTTTTAAATTCAACTCCACAATATAATATATAAGACATCAGTGAATATCAGTTCGATATCAATCGATTTACGTTCCATTCCATGAAATGTTGTCGTTCTGTTTCTGCGCCTCATTGAATAAAGATATATGCAAATTCATAACTCCTGTTTGTTTTACGACGTCCTAATGGAATTTTTCAGTTATTCAGTATATAATATACTGAATTCCAATTGTGAATTCTGTTTGACTTCGTTTAATACGGCACCTGGAATGTTATGATCTTCAAACACGATTTCATCGTTGGAAGATTTCTTGAATTACCATATGCCATGCGAATTTTTTGTTGATTTTAATTAATGAAATGTAATATAAATTTTGGGAGACCAACCCTTATTAGGTTGTTAGAAACCATATTAAATCAAAAGACATCAATGGGATGAATCACTTGTATCCTTAAAATCCATTAACAGCTTGTTCTGGGAGTCATTGAATTCAAAAAATAAAATTTGTCTGTTCATTGTCCTTTACTTCGGACAAAATGCCATTTCTATATGAGTTCATTGATATCACCACTGGGATATGTTGTATCTGTCAGTTCTGGTCACGAGTTAATATATTTCATATGAGAAACGTTTTTTAACATAAACACCAACATGCTATATATCAAAATAAATGAAAATTGTTATGTTTGTTCTCTGGTGATTTGTGTTGTACCACAACACCCAAGTCAACGTTATTAAAGTTGAGTAAAAGCATGAAAATTATTAATTTCAAATGTCTCACAAGATATATGATTCATTTGGTGATATTGTTGTGGTCGTTTTTCAAATATGTCTACAACAAACAAAAACTAAAACATCTTTCTAATCTAGTATATGATATAGTAATGGCTATTAAGTTAATACTATATCATCATATAATGTGAAATCACTTAATATCTTCATACATGACACCATTTCATACAATCTTTATTAGGTGTCACGTCTGGGGTTTCATAGATTTCCTTAAATCCTTAAGTACACTTTAGTCTATCCCACAAGATTTAAAATTTCTGTCCCGCAAATAAAAACCTTTCCATAGATACGAGTATTAGATAATAATTGAATTTACCACATAAACCAATCGAGCTGAGACAAAATTTATACTTGAATATGTAAATGAGGTGATAAGAACCGGATATTGATAGTCTGCCATTGTGATTTGAAGTGATACTGGTGAAAATCTCAATAGGTTTTATGGATTATGGTGATAAGGTTTAAGTGATTGAGGTTTTCTTTTCATTTTTAAAACCTGCACACCTTGATTTTCATTTATATTTTAGAAACTAATCAATTGGAAAATAAATCAACTAAAACGATTTTATTAAAGTGGATCCACTTAAATCGAAATTCATTGAACAAAAGCCAATTATTTTCTTTCATTTTATGCTTCAATTATATTTTAGCTATTGTAATTACGATACTCCAAAAACGGGGAGGATAATCAATGTCGTATAAAAACTGAAGTAACTGAAGCGAATTTTCTTACTTTACCCGATAAAATGGACAATGGCATGAGCATCTTCTTGGATAAATTGCTTCGCATCCTTTTATTGCTGAATTCAATATACAAGGGATTAGCTGGAGAGGAGAATATCTTATGATGTTATTATTATTGAAGATATAATATTATCTTTTTATGATTGTATAAATAAAATCTCGATACTTATTAATTCCGGGTTGGGTTTTGTTTGTGAGAAGGGCTACAGAAATTATTGTAATAAGTTAAATAGTTTAATGATTTTCATAAAGGTACTTGTATCCAATTAGAAAATAAAATTGAAAATTTAATTCGACGTAAGATATTTGGCTTATCAGTTCACCTGGAAAATGTAAATTTATTGTTGTTCATTTTTCCATATTTTCCATATAAACTCTAGCAGGTTTATATTGCGTGGTATGTATATGCATCCATTAGCAAGTTGTCAATTGCACTGTGTAGGAGTTTGTACAAATACCACTATGGTCCGGATATGAAAAAGAACTTTTACGAAACGTAGAAAACGCTCTGATGGGTAAATAGCAGGTACTTGACGATAGCGTGATGTTTTATTAAATGCATGTCCTGTTCCTGTTCCAGTTCCTCTTGTCTGCTTGTTACTAGGAAAAGTCCTTTCAGGTTGATATGATAAACATGAATTCTAAAAACAACAAGTCAGATTAAGTGTATATCATGTTTGATGCTATAAAATGGAAAATTGTCACGCAAAGTTACGGTTTTAGGATAATAAACGTAAATAGGATGTTGTGACGTCAATCCTGTGTTAATAGATAATGAAGATAGTAACAGATGTCACATCACATGAAACTTATCAACTCATATTAATATATTTCAAACATTTTCTTACAGATCACACAATTACCGAATCAACTTTAGTACATGATACTCTATAAGGATAATGAGAGAAACACGATGGGCGTCATTGAAGAAGATATTGAATTTAGACAATCTACGAATGCCAAACTGGTGCTGAATCCTAATTTTCGTTAGTATAAAACGATGATAAATATTAAATAATATTATAAATAGAAAGTGATGCCGCGTAAATATAGTTTCAATATAAACAAAAACAACGAACATATTTGTACTCTAAAATCGATTACATGCACTTGATACGCGCGTTGAATTCGATACAAAAGTGACTTGAAGTGAATTTATATTTATTGCATAACGAATAAATAATATAATATAATATAATATAATATACATGTTTATCAGAATAAAATCAACATTTACACATACGTGCGTTAGAACTTTTATATGACGCGGAAATTTCATCTAAATGGAGGAAATATTAAAATGTTGTATCACAAGATAAAATGGAAGTATCGAAAAGGATGCAATATGGATATATGATAAGGTAAGGATGTGTGTTGGTAAATATATGTTTTTTGATATTTTTCGAATATGATTTTCATGTTTAGTACGAGTACAAATTGAATTTAAATTGCTTGAATATCTTATTGCAATGAGAGCTATCGTGTTAGAGTTGAGAGTCATTTTAAATATTAAGAGGTTATCTGGAAGTGATATACACTTGGTTTGAGCATATTTGAGTTTTCAAAATGTGATTAACTTAAATTCATATAAACAACAATAATTCATGGCAATTCATCATGACGGGGTAATGAAAGCAACTTGTAAGGATATCCATATACCTACATAGTCATATCATAATGTAGGCGTTTCTTTGATGGTACCTCTAACTCAAAACGAAAGTCAGTTCCATTCGTGTTATTCGTTTTGCTGTTTCTGGATAAATAATAAATGATACTCATCAATCCAAATTGTGCTTTCCTTTTGATTTATAACACTTTCTTGAACCGAAAATTGGAATTCTCTTCTGTCATATTTTCAAAAGAATATTTTCAACAAAATAATAGCTTTTGTGATATGTTTGTGATAAACACGCAGCATGCAGTATATATTTTTTCATTATCGTTTGACTTTGTTATAAAGAATATGGTATTGTTGACGCGATATCAATTACAGCATGTCTTTGAGGTGTGATAGTATCAAAACGTGTTTTTCTCACACCCCGATAGAAAACTCCGTTTTGCGCATCGTTATCAAGGTGCGAAGAAGATTCATCAGGTAATGTGATTATTTTCAACGGATGAGTGTGTCAATAGTATATTCACTCGCGAGAGAAAATAGAGAACATTATGATAATGCGAGTATTTTCAATGGGCGAGTGTGTAAATAGTACATTGACTCGCGAGAGGAAATAGAGAACATTGTGACGCATTGAACTTTCGTTCCTGGATATCGCACCTCAAACCGGAATTTTCGACGTGGGTGTGTGTGTAAAACAAGTATGCTCACCTTGACAGAACAAATACAATAATTCAATTGAATGTTTGCCTTCTCCATGGTGACAATATACTTCTTCATCATTAGTGCTAAAGGAACTTTTGTGTTTTCTTTCTCTCAATTCAAGTGGGAGAAGTTATAATAAGTTTAAAAAGTCATGAATAATAACTCATTGAATGACTGCTATTAATGAGATATTGAAAGCTTAATACTTTCAAAAACAAACACACCCTATTTGACTGTCGCCAACGAAACCCTTACAGTCAAAAGGGTCTTATTAAAATGTCAACAGCCTCGGATAAGTTCATTTTGCGACAACCCTCATTTAAGGGTTTCTCTCATATCTGGAGATTATGAAAAACGCCTACAAAAATGTTATAAGAAAGACGCAGCTTTAATGAGGTAATACGTTTACGTATAAACGAGATCGTAAATGGTCCATTAAATGAAAATGGCATTTCATTATAAGAAAAAAGAAATTTTCCGTTTTTCTCAAGTAAATTTTCTCTTCTCAAAATAAATGAAAACTTTCTATAAATAATTACAATTGCATTAATTTTTTGTGTAAAGTTGATTTTATGAAAGCCCTTCCTACATTCATATATCCTTCCATCCATCGTGTACGAAACCTTCAAGAATCCTTAAAATCTCTCAAAGGACATCATCCTTTTGCTGAGATAAATAATTCAATTAATGAATTTTGTAGAAGATAATAAAATAAAAACGGTTTAATATTTTCAATGTTGTTAGGTTCCGTATTCGAGTTTTAGTTGTGGTCTGGTTTGGTTAGGTTTGGTTTGGTTGGATTATCCTTGTTCGTTTTGTGAAAAATATTTTTAAAATTTAATTTCTATTTTCTGTTGTTGTTCTTCAATGTGCCACTATAACCAGACTTCTTTAATATAGAATCATGTGGAAAATAGCACAGAGTAGAGGATGAAAAAATTATTTTTTCTTTTGTTCTATTTATGTATATAATAAAAGCCACTAAAACAAATTCAAATGGAATGTTGGGAATTATGAATGTTTCAGTGTCCTTTCGTCCTTCGAAGAGAATTATTTGCTACTTGGTTTTTGCTTTTTTGGTTTTGTGAAACAAAAATAAATTTTATGGTTAAACTTGTTGTTTTGTGGGTAGCTTTGAAATTTTTAACGCTTGTAAATGTTGAATAAACCTTTTTTAACAAAATATTAGTGACCTGAAAACTGTCTGATTTGTACAATAGTTTCTACTGTTTCACTTTTGGGTGTCCTGGAAAGAACCATGACCTACGGCGTCACTAAGGAACCATTTAATTTCAGCATCACGAACTCATATAACATTTCCGGTCAGATGCGACGTTTTATTCGCTCCGCGTACAACATCCGGTTCCGTTTTAACTATTCGCATCACGAACAAATAAACGAAGAATTAATGTAAAATAACCATTTGAATGTGGGATAATCCTTGATGTTGCAAGTGGAATGGTTGAATACAAACGGAAGTGGATCCTTAATGGTTGAATTTTCCAAAACGGCCGACATGTCTGTGATGGAAATTATCTTTTGAACTTTTCATGTAAATTTTGTGTGGTTGTTTTTGACGATGGAAAAAGGTTTTTTGTGTACCAAAAAACGAACAAAACCAAAAAATGAAAATATTTCAAAAATTTATTTTACAAGAGTTTAATTCCTTCAAGGAATTTTTAACCTTTCTTGGAAAATTTACTTTAACATGACGTGAACAGCAAAAGGTCAACTCTACCTTCTCACATGGTAATTGCGTCAAGGTCCAGAGGATTCCATCTCCACGTGGTTTCATCGAGTACCTAATCCTTCAATTTTTTCACCAACTAAAAGGTTTGATTTCGAAGGATTACTCCACCAGCTTGGAGCACTTCCCATTTTCGAAATTTATGGATAACCATGATAAAAGTATTTTCGGTGAATTTAAGCTTTTTGAAATTTGATAAAGGATTTTCTCCATTATATGCAATATCCAATTGCGAAAAAAGATTATTTAAGCTTCAGGATTATCCACAGGATAATTGTGTTAATGTGTGAAATTTATGGATGCATAACGTGCCCACAAGGATGCTACTTTAATCATCAACAAGTCTTAATTAACGACTCCTTTCGAAGTAATCATGATTTGTCTACAGACGAACCTTCACATCGAATCAAACTTTTTTAATTAAAACTTTTCTCACCATCAGAAAATTTCCTTGGAAAATTGATTGGAATATAAATACGAATCAAGTCCGTTTTTAAGGATAACTGGTGATTCGTCTAGTGTTTCTTATCCTTTTGACGTTTCTCATAACTGCTCTCTTTCTGCTATTGATTTCTCTTTCAACTAATGAAGTAGAGATGTCGCTAAAGCTGGTGAAACTGTAGCGTCCTTCTGACTCTACAAGAAATTTGTGTAGTAAAATGCAGAAATACAACAATCTTTCTTGAGTTTATTCAACCATTGACAAATAATCCACAAGAACTTTCTAACTGAGATTACAAGATTGATTCGGATTGATGTCGCGCTAATTGTCCGTCGACCACCACGTTTAGTTGTGGAGTAGAGAGAGGAAAAATGTAGGTTAGGTGATGATTGTTTCATGGGAGTTGCTCAAATTTCGGTGCTGCCATGTCAATGCGGCTACAAAACCACGGTACAACATTCGAGTTGGTGCACACCTAATATTCATTCCTGGATTAACGTTAGCCGGAAAAGCAAAGTTAATTTATGCGAATGAATTTACGGAACATTCCGTAAATTTGCGTCCGTAACTAGAAACAGATTTTTATCAGTTATTCATCTCCACACGAATATCACTCGGTTTCAATGTGATATCCACATTGCACATCATATAAATCTCATATAATACTCTAAACCGTTTTCATGGTATTATCAACATTAATGCACTTTTGCATTTGAATTTTCATGTTGCACTGAAATCTCGTTCTCGTGCAGCATTAATCATAGAACATTCTACTTAAAGTAGTTTTACTGATAATTCCATCATATGAGTACACTAAGACCTGGGCTTTATCACATTGTGATATATGAACAACGTTTTAACCTTTCAGTAATTATGCAAATGCATGTAAATGGCATATGCTGTTATGATTGTACTCTATGATATATGTAGGTATGTATGTAGGAGGTGGAATGTTTTTCAAACATATTTTGCAATTATGAATTGATGCGAAATTCTGACATTTGAAATGTATAACTAATAGTATGACTAATTAACATACTTTAACCTCTAACTGTTGTTTCAGACTTTTACAATCATTAATTTGTCCTGCTGTGAAACTCCTTACAGTATCCATCAAGTGGTGTGTTATCAAAATTCCGAATAATGATTAATTAATTATCTACTTCGTCCTGTAGGATGATTCAGATTGTATCTCATGAAAATATTCAAAGTTTGAATAATTTTAATTGTTAAGTCGATGTTGTAAGGATGTTGTTATTCCTTTTCGTATTATCTTGTATCTGTCATGTTGTTTGTGAAAAACAAATAAAACTCAAGAAGTTTAGTAATGGACGTAGAGTTTAGTAGAAGTGATGGAAAATAGAAAATGAAATAAAATGAAGGTAATATTTGAGAAGGACTCAAGAAAACACAGAAAGGATATACTGCAATTTATGTTTGTAATGCAACAAACGAAGAGAGTTTGTATTGTTAATGAAGAAGAAGAAGAAGAAGAAATAAAATATCCTTACAGTGACATATGTGGATTTGTATACTGTTATACATATGTGCATGTTGAAAATAGTCCTTTTGTATGAATTACACTTTTGCTCAGGGAATAAAACGTGCACATGCAATAGTTTTCTTTGTTATCCTTAGAGACATGCACCGAAGGATGTGCTCGAATGAAATGAACTTAAACCTGAAAGGACTCTTCAAGACAAGTCTAGATGAGGATCTCATCATGAAGGAAGGAATTATGTTTTCGTTTAAATTTTTCCATTACACTGAGTGAAGGAAAAAGGATCGTATTTTTTTTTTTTGGAGGAAAATAAAACATTTTTATTTACTGTAGTCCTTGTCTTCAAGTCCTTTTCATATGCTCAAAATTTTTGTAGAGCTTTTCTTTGCTTCATTCATATAATGATGCTACTTTCAACACTTTCCAATCCGTCTTGTTGTGACTTTAAATGTACAACACATTAAGGATGTGTTATAAGGAAAGGACTGAGGAATCATTTTAAACCGTTTAATAGATTTTTAGTTTTAAAAAATTCAAAGGACAATACTTTGTTCTGTGTGTGATCCTTGATTTTCCATCAGACATCAAGACAATTTGAATAGTTAATGAAGCATATTTCGAGAAAGGAAATTGATGCGTTAAATTTGCAGACTTAAAAGGAAAGTGCCTCAAGGAAAGCGCCCTTATATATTTTTCATAAATATGTATTACTGGTGTGTGCAAAGTCCTGTGAGTGCTTTTTGTACATGTGTGTCAAGTTTTCCAGGATTTTAATTTGAAGAAAAAAGTAAAATTTTGATTCATAATAACACCTACACTCTGCTAAGGATACAAGCGAATCCTGACGAAATTCATAAAAAATGTTCTGTTAATGAAAAACACGTACATTCCTCCATAAGAATTCGTGGATTTTTCCCTCAAAATTTGTATAACAAGGATACAACATTTTTACTTGACATGTAAGTGTATGTCACACTTGAAGGAATAAAGTGAGATGTCAAAGTAAGTTGAAAATTTCCATTTAAAATGATTTAAAATAATTTCAATGGAAATATATATTTCCCTTTTATCACATTTAGTCCTTGTCAGACGCTTCCATCGAAAGGACACAAGTGAATTTATGGTTATAAATAGAAATTAAATTTGTACTTTGCATACAAATGCTTTTCGCATAGGTAGGTACTGATAAAATCTAAATTTTCGTAATTTTATTTTTTATATCATATTCAATTTGTGTTAAGGTTTTCTGTTTATCCACCAGAAATCTTCATCTTTGCAGAATCTTACTTTTGGTTTAATATAAATTCCATTCCTCTCTTGGGATTATGTTAATCAAATAATCTTGAGGAATTTCTAAGATAATGTTCTCTTTAAGTTTAAGTTAAACAGGTAACTATCCTTATAAAAACAAATTTATTAAGTTCTAAAAACATCTCAGGGTTAGCATTTCTTAACACATTAACACTTCTATTTCGAGTACAAATTTGACAGAAACTTCAAAATGTTTCAATACAACATGAAAGGGTAATATCCCACGCATATGAATATATAAGTTTCAAGGATATCCTTTCAATAGTTTTGGAGATAACTTCGAAAAACTGGGTAAGGATATTTCAATACAAAATTCACCTTTGATTAATATCTTCTGGAGTATTGCGTAGAAAGAACACAAATGCATTGGGAATGTAATGTCCTTAAAGCATCCCTTAGGGACAACAAGGAACTTGTTCAATTTCCTCAAGACATTCGTTAACGAAAATTTGCCTCTTGAAACTTTTCCAGTTTGTTGTCGAAGGGTATTGGAATATTCAATTCTAAAATAATTTGAAATATGCAACTTATCGCCATTAGAAACGTTTTCGAAAAGCCTCTAAAAAAAGGAAAAAAGGACGAAAAAGAAAATTTCCATAGATACAATCCACGAGGGACAGACGATACTAGCAGAAAGGTTTCCTTGTTTAAGATAAAACTTTCAGAGTAGAAAAATTATATTTTTGTAGATAAAATTTTTTGGGACTACATCCATGGCGAGGGTGAATGTTATACAAGGAGTTAGAGGGAGTAGAAAGGAGTGGAAAACATAAGAAAAACAAAAAACGAGTGAACAACAAAAAATATAAAATTTATTTGTTATGTAAGAAGATAAGATACTTCCGAAAAATAAGGTCTCCAGCAAACAAATAAATACACAACAGACTCTTGTCTCCCGATACAAAGGGATACTCCTTGCTCCTTGAATGGAAAAAAGTATGAAATCGAAAAGGATAAAGCAGACGAAAAGGGTCATTTCAAGGAAATGAAGACAAACTTTATGGCAAAAGAAAAGCTTGTGAGGCTGTGAAGGTTTTTAAGAAGATTTTGATAATTTTCTACTGTTCGAGGATTTGTCATAGAAAAAGGATTCTAGGTGGATATGTGTTGTATTGTGTTGATTGTACAAAATGAGACTGAATTTGCATTATCCTGTTTGATTTTATCGATTTCGGATTACCTTAAAGTTCAAAGTCCTTAAGTGTTGCGCAAGGACATAGGTCACAATCCAAGATATTGTCCTTAATTGGACTACTTAAAATACATTTGTCATCTATAAATCCGCACAAATACAATAATAATTTAAGGATTTGCAAAGTTCCTTTTTTTATCGAAAGGACACGTGCCGCAAAAATATTTCCAACTTAAAATAAGGACAACGTCCAGGTCACGTAGAAGAGATGGAAGGAAGTCTGTAAGTAAATCAAACAAGGATAACAAGACGTTCTTGTCCATAGAGTCGATTTAATACTGTCCTGAATCCTTGGATCCTTAGAAGAGCGTGCAAATCAACAAAAACGTAAAACACACTTCTTAAGGACAATTATACAAGTAAATAGGGAAGAATATGAATGTTTGCACCAAACTGGAGCTACGCTTTCAGGTGAAGCATCAACCACTTGAATTTAGGGAGTGAATTTGACACGTTCTGAGTGTTGTTGTGCGGTTATCCTGACACTCTAATGCTTTAAGATGAGATGTTATCCGACCACATCCAAAACACCTCTATCCGCATATTTCATTGTCTTCATAGATAACAGTGGCAGGACGATGTGAGGACATGAATGACACTTCAAATCCTCTAGTGTTGGGATTGGAGGGTGTCCTCAAGTCATCTGATTGGAACAATTTAAGTTAGAAGTTCAGTGTGCAAATTGTGATGTTCCGAATTCAAGAATTTAGGTTTTGCAAGCCATTATACTTTTACCTGTAAATCACAAATTATTCTGGGGATCAACATGAAACTCACACATATGAATAAGCAAAATCGAGGCTTTCATTTAAGATGCATCGTGAAATCATCAGTTTTAGATTCGTTAGGCTTCATACTTTTATTCGAGATACAAAATATTAAGATACGAAGAAAAAAATTTTTTTACATAAAAATTTCGCCCATGGTTAGTCCATGATTTTTTTAGGGTAAAAAATTTTTTCTTTCCAATAATGATGTGAGATACCTCATTCGAAAGAATATACCTTCCCAAATAGTAGATACTTTGTATTTTTCTTCTATGTATCTTAGTTGTGGAAATATTCGTAATTAAAGTTTGGTTAATTTGAGTCTTGGATAAATTATGTCCTTACATTTTACACTTGAATATCTTAATAATTTTGAGTCAAATTGCAAAGCATTCAGAGCATAAGCCATATTTAGATATGCCTTTGTGGTGTGTAATTCTTCTCAGTGCGACCAGATTTAGTCGAACATAAAGAATCTTACTGGCTTTTTTCACAAAGGTGTTTCATTGCACGATTGAAAGTACTATGTAATATCAGTCAAATATTATTTGTTTCGATATTCCTCGCCGTTGTTGAGAACCAAGTCACGTTGTAGACATCCATTAAACTGATATATTTATGTAGGTTTTGATTTCCCAAAATCCAGTTTTAATTTGGGATGCTTACTCTGATGCAAAGATTTGACTCAATCCTTTTTGGATTTTCGAAGCACAAAAGCTGTTCACCGTAAGTGTCTTTCCTTTTTGTGAAGGAAATCGGTGTGGAGAATGCATACATTGTGAAGAGATTTTGTTGAAATGAATCCATTAAATTTGTCCCATCCAAAGTCATTAGAAAATTCGATTAACAGGAAAAACTCTTGACCAGAGAAAATATTTACCGTGCATTCACAGAAGATGGAAATATCCACTCGAATTTAAACGGACATCGTCAAGTGTTATTTACACAGAAATGAAGCTTTCTAGTAATGAGGACAGATTTCATGACACCAGACAACTCATGGATTTGAAGCTTTGCAATTTGACCTTTTCCTCAAACATGAAAACAACAAAAGCTTCAACTTCCTAAAATTTCTACACAGTCAAAAACTTTTGTGGACTTCAAAAACATTCATTTGCACAGGATCAGACCATTGTCAAAAGGTCCTGTTCAAAGGATTCTTGATAATTATCAAAAACAGAAATTTTCCTGCCATTTTCAAAAGAGGCAGAAAGTTTTTGAAAGTTTGGGAAAATTTTCAGAAAAAAAAATTGTGTCAGGAAAAGGTCCTGATTCAGGACATTGGGAATTTCTGAAATTCAAGGACTCAATTCGATGTACCCCCACGTAGTCGTCTTGCATGTGGTAACACTATAAGTTTATTTTGATCAGAAAAGGTTATTTTTAAGGTTTTAAAAAGGTTTGATATGTTCATAATATCATATTTGAAGAGGTTAAATAAAAAACAAAATATATTTTCGTCCTCGTTATACATCTGCAACGTTAATAAGACAAAATCATGTCGAATACCTAATTTAGGCTTTTGAAACAAACAAGGGACGAAATGTTAATACAAAATATTATATAAACAACATGTGAACGTCGTTTACATATTAAATTTCCGTTGGGAACATTTCTTTTCTGTCGACATTATCATGTTCGTTTAATAGGGAAATTTTTTTCTTTGTTTAAGTATTGCAAATAATTTAAAAGGCTTTCCAAATGTTAATGTGTGCCAAAAGTCGCCTTAACCCGAAATGTAACCCAGTGGAGGTGCTATTTACGATATTACCCTCTTGATAGTGATTTTATTGTTAATTCAGTCGACAATTTTGTCCTTTTAAGCCGATAATCGTTATTTAAGTGTCCTTCATTGTTTGGCATAGCAAATGAACATGTTGTCGTGTTCGGAACTTTATCAGACGAAAACCCCGTGTTCTTGACCAGAAAATCTGCTTCAATTCAGAAGTGTACACACACGAAATTCAGGTTTTCTCCTTGCCGAACAGATACTCTAACCACTGAGCTACCGTGAACGCTTGCACTCCTCCTCATGTTCCACCACAGTAATCTTACACACATCCGATTCGATGAGAGGTAGTGACTATTGCTGTATGTTTGCTGCCAAGATGCAGTGCGTCGAATGAGTATAACTGCAGTTGAAGTGCCGTGAACGCTTGCATTCCTCCTCATGTTCCACCACAGTAATCATGCAGATATTGATGTATAGTACCTATGCGAATCGATGAGAGATATATTGGCAGTGCGTCGAAGGTACGCTGAACGTTTATATTCCTCCTCATCTGTTGACACAATAAACCTTGTTAGGGATAATTTGGTGCACATCCCCTAATTGGGTCGTGATAATTTTGATTATATAAAAGACGTCATTAATATGCTTGAAATGAGCATATTCCGAAATTAACGACGGCTCATCTCAATTCTTTATGGACAATCAACTGTTAAATTGTTCCGGTAATTTGGGATAATCCCATTAATTCCGGCATGTTTGCAATTGAAATTATTACAGCTATTCAATAGTATATTGAATTTGAAAACGATAAAATTAGATAATGGTGCAAAAATATATGAATTATCCTGCAATACTTTGGTCACGTACAAAACGTACGTTCTAAATTCATATTTTCACGATTTGAAATTTATGCAAAAATATGCACTTTCCATAACTGCATTAGTGTTTGTGCACGTTCTGTGGAAAATGCAGTTCCTGCACAAATTTGGGCATTTTATCGAGATGTTCCAGATTATCCTTACTGCCAGGGATACATCCCTTAAGGTGTAGAAATGTTTTCATTGGAAATTTCTTTTTAAGGACGACTGTGCAAGTGACATTCAACAATGCATTTTCGAGTGTCATCCATTCATGTTACACGCATGTCATACGCAGTTTCATGTGCTTCACCTGGAAATAAGGACAATTGAAAGGATTTGTTGAACAAAACCAACATGTCCTGTATTGATTTACAGAAAAAATATAATTAAAAGTTTAGTGTACCGCAATGAGCTCATTAAAAAGTATAGTTTGATTGTAGTATCTTAGTTATTAAGCTATTCCCTTTCACAATTGACTCCAGTACGAAGTGACATTGAAATTTAATTAAAATTGCGGTGATTAAAAGGACATTTATCCTTTCTGTAAGGACACAATGAAACGTAGTAATTTGTGGGGCGTCGAAACTGGCACTATTTCATATTGCATAGTTCAGATATTCATGTTGTTAAACATCTACTACAATATAACATCTCATGTTGATTTCAAAGTAACACAGAACATGGGAGAGAAAGGATCCAAGGGAATAACGTTCGTATCCTCAGGGCTTTAGTTGTGATCTTTCATCGTTCATTTGTTGCTAGCTGAATAACATTCCATCGTATCCTTTTTTCGCTAGTTTATGATGTTATAAAGGCGTATTGTATCACCTACCTCAAGGGCATAAACTCATATCCCTATTTACCAAGAATTTTTTATTCACATTGCTTCCAGGATCTTTTCAGGACTTAAGCATTTAACGTTCTTGTAAAATATGTGAGAGACTTTAAAAAGTTTTTACAAGGATATTGTTTTTTTTTTTTTTCATATTTTATATCAGTAGCTCCCCTCATAACATTTAAAACAATTTTTCATTTACTACAAGTTTAAGAGTGTTTAACGTTTTATCCCCTCGAACTCGCATGTTATGGTAGAATACCTGATAGGCTGTAAATAACACCGACATTTTCAAATAATATACCTACCTATTCCCAGCAATATCCAGGTTGGAAACACTCAATATTCGAGTTGTAGGAAACCTTTAGGGGTTTTTCAGATCTTACATTTTTGTAAGTGACAGTGTAATGGAGTTTTTAAGAATTAAATAGACTCACTTTTGTGCCATACAGCGCATTCTTATTGTATAAGTAATAATTCATTGTTGAAGTTTTTAAGGCAATTAAATGAATTACAAGTGGATATAAATTTTCAAAGTGATATATATTAGAAGAGAAATTATTTTAATAGCTTTATATAATTCTTGAAAATTTTTTATTACAGCACTATCATCACCATCATCACCATCATCGGGACACGTAAATCATCACAAAAATATGGAAGTTATGTATACAACAGCAACGGATGTCCCATCGACAACCATGATGATGGGAATATCTGGGGATACATCTGGTTTAAATGTGTCCTCAAACGAAACGGATTTAGAGCCACCCGGGCTAAGATATACCATACCGCAAATGGTTATATTAGCAATAATAGCATCAATTTTAAGTATATTAACAGTGGCCGGTAATGTTATGGTTATGATATCGTTTAAAATCGATAAACAGCTACAAACAATTAGCAACTATTTTCTATTTTCATTAGCGATAGCTGATTTTGCAATTGGCCTAATATCAATGCCACTGTTTACAGTAACAACGATATTAGGTTATTGGCCATTGGGTCCTTATATATGTGACACATGGTTAGCTCTAGACTACTTAGCATCAAATGCATCTGTACTTAATTTGCTAATAATTAGTTTTGATCGATACTTTAGTGTTACAAGACCATTAACATATCGTGCTAAAAGAACAACTAGTCGTGCTGCTGTTATGATCGGTGCTGCTTGGGGTATTAGCTTATTATTATGGCCACCATGGATATATAGTTGGCCATATATTGAAGGAAAACGTACTGTACCAAAATATCAGTGCTATATTCAATTTATTGAGACAAATCATTATATTACATTTGGTACTGCTATAGCTGCATTCTATTTACCTGTAACTGTTATGTGCTTTTTGTATTTTCGTATTTGGTTGGAGACGAAAAAACGACAAAAGGATTTACCGAATTTACAGGCTGGAAAGAAGGATTCATCGAAACGTTCGAATTCCAGGTGAGTTTAAATGAAACAGAAAATTAAATTTTTATCTAAATAAAATTCATTTAATAATTTTGTTTTTAATTTATTTAATTAATTAAATTATTATGATGACCAAAATATTTTTAAATTACAGTGACTTACTATAAATTAAATACAAAGAAATTAAATTTAATATTTTTACGCATAAATCATATAAGAGATTTTTAAATCAAGTAATGGTAATAATTATTTGGTAATGCAAATGCAACATCGCAATGACACAAGACGAATCGCACACTGCCGGTAGCACGAAACCAATGTCGTGATGGGTAGCGGACAAGTGCGAGTCGCTCTAATTATTTGTTGTTATAGCGGCCGTAATAGTACACATTCTGCGAAATTTTGAAGTGTCTACCTATTATGGTTCAAGAGATACAGCTCTGTGACAGACGGACGGAAAACTAAAATCACCATTTCGGCTTGTGTATTCTTATTATCTGTATAATAATTAATTAACACATGTTATCCACGATTGGGATACATGCCGATATCTCATCCTGACACATATAACTTCAACATGAGAATAAATTCACTTTGATTTGTGTACAGGTAAGAAACCTACGAGTGTAGGCACATAACCTAAGAAATAAAAATGAAATCAATAAGCTCACAAACGATTCCTTCGATTGTGTTCCGATTTCCACCCGAGATATTCGAATATTCGATAGAGGAAAAATTGAAATCGTTCGAGTAAAAATTTCGTCTTATCTTTTGAATCATCAAATTTTATCGGAAGTTCGAAGAGAGTTTATTGGAGTTTCCACAAGAAAAAGAAATATAAATATATATGAACGAAGTAGAAGTAACTTCAAATTTAAGATGAATACCTTGCGAGGGTGTTGGAAGATTCTGTGTGCCAGCAAAAAAAAATTCCAGGAAGGATGTATCGGAAAATTCGATGATAAATCGTTTACGTTAATAGAATTTAAATGAAAGCATCTTTCTTTAAGAAAACGTACTTAAAAGCGAATCCCACTGGAATTGGAAATTCATTTTGATTCCATTGGAAGGAAATTTCTTTCGTCTGGATGGAAAGATGTAATGTGTTCTAAAGGACTAAACGTAATTAATGGAAATCGATACGAGCTATTAGTAACATCACAAGGCACGTCTGGCTGTCAAAATTCTGGGTAGTTCATATTCATTTCGTGATATAATCAAAGATGGTAGCTTCTTGTTGGTTTTTTTTGGGTAGTGTATTACAGCACGTACAGGAGACTGACGTGATCCTTCATCACATTTGAATGAGTCCTTCAAAGTTAAGCAGAAATTAATGCAACTACGACAGTATGTCGTATAACATGTACGTGAACCTTGTGGGTTCTAACCCAGAAACATAAATTTTGAAATTTTTCCTTATCTGGGCACAGGTTTCACGGTACGTCATTTGCACGTTGGTTCCGGTTAATGGGACGAAACTTTTGACAGGATGTGCTTTTTTATGTGGTGTACGTGGAATTTGTTCAGCTGGATGTTGGATGATGGACCGCATGAAAGCGACATGAGTCTGAGTTTGGTGTTGTCTGATGTTGAAGAATAGAACCACAATTCGCACAAAGACGTGTTCAATCAATAAAATTAATTCAATTATATTCATGTGAGTGATATTGAAGTGTTATCGATATCATGTGCCAAAACACGCATATACATCAAGGACACTGTTGGTGTTGTAGTAGTGTCACAGACGCAACACTCAGTACAAGAGTTTTGTAAACACAACTCAATGAAGCGGAAGACTTTATTTCGACACTGAATCCACAGACAAGGACATCAGTCTTCTATTATGTGTGCCTCCTAGATGTGATTAAGGATAAGGTGTTGGGTTTTGGATTTGTTCCATTTCATGGTCAGATTGATTCAGCAAATTAAGTAGATTGCATTGAGATATGCAACAAACAAGAAACTTTCAAGTGCATCAAGAGTCCTTTTGGAACTTCTGTAATTCTATTTCAGACATCAAAGTACTTGATGTAATCCTTGAGAGTAGAATAAATAAATTGAAACAAACACAGAACAAACACTGCAACGAACTCATAAAAGTGTTTACAAGAACCCAGCCATTTTTGTTTATGAGGGTTTGAGTGCGAGGTAAACAAACATTGTTGTAAATTTTGTAGAATATGTTACACGCACACACGCACACACACACAGAAACGTATTTTCATTGACGTCATGTTGTAAATCTAACACAAACACAGCGAACACGAACAAAAATTTTGTCTGTGAAAGTTTGAGGTTATGTTTATGACTCAAGTTTGATATCCACCCACGGAAGAATAAAGTTTAGGTACTCCATGTTTTTCGGAGCACTTTCATCATGTAATGGGGTATGAGAGACGAGGATACTGGTATTATTGGTCTTTTCGAATATTACTCAACTCATTATCCTTGGAGCTACGAAACTTTCAAATTAATGACTTTGTTTAAAGCGATAAATGAACACAAATTTCGAGCTTAAAAGGGCTCACAGTGTTTGCTCCTTCTTAACCTGAAACCGCAAACCTGAATTTCATGAATCTTTAGTATTTGATTCCTTCAAATCAGATCCAGGAATAGACTTTGAGTCGTCTCAAAAAATTTGGTGTAAGAATTTTACAAAATGTGAAATATGTCAAAGACAAAAGTTGATGTTGAGAAAATTGTCCTGTCAGCTGAAATGTGATATACACATTCGCGTATATTACATACGAGATAATATATGAGATATAAAAGAAATGTAGAGAAATGAATCTTCGGTGAAGTAGTTGAATTGGAAAAACTAGAAATGCCAAAAGCAAGCACAACCATTTCCTTGAAGACGATAGCCATTTTGTATGCTGAAAAGGACGCGATGTACTTTGTTATCCTGTTCCAGTTCCCGTTCCCGTTCCCGTTAACGTCCTGTTACATAATAAATGTATATCCCACTAGAAGTAAGTTCATTTATGTGCTGATGGTGTTCGTATGTTTTCCTATTAAAAAGAAAAATTGCCTTCTTTAGTTGAGGTAAATTTTAAGGGAGAAAATTTTCCAGGGAACTTACAGGGTAACGATGTGAAAAACAACCAAATGGAATATTTTTATTTTATTTCATTTTATTTTGTAATAAAAATTTCCATTTTCTCTTCATTGTATAAAACAATCCGTCACGGTTGGATTTGTGGATCCAATATTATAGTGTTCCCTTAAAAATTCCTGTATGATTTGACCAAACCATCAGAACCGGGGCCACCCTCATGGGGATCATTTTATCTCTGATTCAACTTGTTCCACGTGCTGTTATCAAACACATCTGAACGCCAGTGTGTCTGACATTCGATATATCCTCGGAGAAGGGTTCAAAATTTATGGACGTGTTTTTCCATTTGGCACTCATATATAAATATATATATTTTTTTGCTGGAACAGAGTTAACCGAAAATGAGTGCTAAGCAGAGATTTTCCAGTTCACAATTTGGCACACCTCGAAGTAATCCTTTGAAGTGTATCTGCTGGAACGTACTACGAAACTTGAATGGTTGGTTGTGTTTAAATAAGGATAACGTCAACTCAAATTATTCTGATGAAATCAAATCCAATCCTTAAATGGTTAAAAGGATAAAATTTATACTTTTCTTTAGTACACGTGTAAAAGTTTTCTTTATTCGTGCGAAAGGTTATTGTCTAAGTCATCTTGTATATTTGATTTAATTTTCTTAAATTGTATATCCTTCCCATTCCGGTTGTCTTGACTTCCTGGAAAATTCCTTTCCTCATTGAGCCCAGTTTCCTTTCTCAGAATATACTTTCTGTATATCACATATTAATGGTTGTTGTGTCTCAAGGAAATTTCGATCGTCTTGACCTCAACTTGTTCCCATGGATTCAAGCACGTTTCGATACGAAAAAATTAGGGACAAACTGAAACTGAAAATGAAAAGATTTTGTTACGAAAATTTCCTTTCAAAGTGACACTCCTGTCCACTTTCGGAAACCTATAACTGCATGATATTCTCCGCAAATCCCTTCGAGGAATAAATTCTTTTCTATGTTTGGTTCTACTTTTCACACTTTTCTCCGAGGGATTCTTTGAAGAATCAGAATGAAAAGAACACTTTTGTGGTAGTTTTATCTAAGTGAAACACATCCAACCACCAACCAACCCGTTCAGACTCAAAACGCTCAAAGCTCCAAAGAAAAGAAAACATAGAATGAAGGAGAAGCACAAAATAAGGTTCGATGCCTGAGGAAAATATGATTTTTCCTTGTCTTTTCAAAGTTTTTCCATTTCCAATTTACCATTTTCCATTTTCCATTTTCCAATGAAAATTGCTTGATTGTAGTGTAGAATTTTTCGTTTCGTCCGTTGTCTTTTGATTGAGTCCTTCTTATCATCTTAAAGTCTTACTAATTTCAAGGAGGGTACTTAACATGAAACGGACGTATTTATTAACGAGACCAGATCAAATTTCTTCATCGTCCTTTGGCATTTGTCCTTGTTACGATGAAATATAATAGTATGAGTAATTCACCTTTTTCACCATCCTTTAAGTGGAAAACCTTCGTGAAATATGTAAATAAGACGAAGATAATTCAGAATCCTTTTTCGTCCTTTCGGATGTCATCTAATTACGTGAAAGAAATTGTGCAATTTTAGAAGTTTGGTTATGTTGGTTTGTTGTTCAGTATCCTTGAAGGGATAATTCTTGCTCTATATTTTGCCAAAAGGCTTTGTAACTTTACATTCAAGTTATTGTAACTTTATGCCAACAAACTTTGAGTGACAAATAAAACAACAACGAACAAGTTATTTACGACGAAGCTATTTTCATCCTTGATTGTGGTCGTCCTTATTTCGTGGAAAATACGTTTCCATAATTTACAATTCGCTAAACAAAAAATAAGAGAGAAAACAAGCAAAACTCCTCTAAGCACATTTTCCAATTAATATTCTGAGGAAAATGTGAAATATAGGAAACATAAAACTTTGAATTACTTTGATTGGAAAAGATTGTTTTGAAAGTTTTAAATAAAGAAGGTCGCCATGGTTCATTTCGAAAGCTCTTCTTAATAATTACATCCTTAAGATGTTGTCATGTCCTTAATCAAAATAAATCCACCGTGGAGGCTGTTGCCTTCCACGAAATTTTCTCTTAAGATCCGTGAGACATCTAACACTGAATTTTAGTTGAATCAGATTTAAAAGTCCTTGAATTTTCTTGGAACTTCATCCCAGATTACCTTGAGAAGTTTAAGTTTAATCCACTACAACATGTCCTGGTGACACGTACAAGACACACCATGTGCTTGCTTCAGGAAATGGTTTTATGGAAAACATGAAATTCTAAAGTACAACTTTGCAATAACTTCAAAACTTTATTATTATCTCCTGATCTACGGATGCAGTTTACCCGCTTTTATTAATCCTCAGTTGTGCAGTTTTGAAACAAAAATAAATTTTCAAGCAACCACTACATAACCAGAATATGTGCTACACGATCTTGTTCTATACTATATCCTTGTAAGGTAGACGTTGTGTTAAACAAAAACTAATATCACCCGAGTGTCTAATAAAATATGCATTTCAAGTTCGTTATATTGAAACTACATTCGTATACATGCATGCATATATGTAGTGAATCCTGAATCAAGGATTCCTGCAGTTTTCAATTTCTATTCTTGGATTCTTCCATTAAAAACACGAAAGTAATATTTTTCTCAACGTTACAACCGTCAATCCTGAAAGAAATCCTGAAAGGATACGAAGGTGTGCTTTACAGTTCAATAAAGCCAATTCAAATCAATAAGGAGTACAAGTGCAAAATGGAATTGTACTTCATGCTTTTAATGGGAACAATCCTGCAAGGACTAGAAACGGAAATGGATGAATTCAACGAAAGGATAGTGTATCCCTATTGAGGGTAATAAGTTATTGAATACCGACCACATTCAGTACAATAAGAACCAGTATTGAAATTTATGTTGCAGGATTTCGTGCAAGTCCTTTTCTCATTTTTATTTTAAAATATCCTTAAAATTTCAAGACAAGAACCGTGAAACTTGAAGTTACAACACGGAAAAAAGTTACCCAATGAGGGTGTTTAATCAAGGACATGAAATTGTATATCCTGTTAAAGTGATATCAATTTAAGTAGGGCACAAAAAATGAATATGGGTTTGTTAAACATAAAAACGCTGTTAACACACTCAAAGCGTAGTAACAATAAAAATGTGTATAGTATATTCAAATATCGCATTTGGATTAGGTGGTGGCATCCTGCGAAAGGATATCATCTGTGATGGTACCAGCAACGTGGGTTGAATCCTTTCACAAGTCCTTCGGCAATTTATTTCTGAGCAGTAATTTGTGTGGGATCACAAAAACGGGAGACTTTTAAATATATGTACTACACACTTTGGAATGTGATCCTTGTAAATATGGAAATGCAAGTGACTCCATTCGTCGCAATTCGCAGGATAAATCTGAACGTGAAACATACCTTGTTGTGTGCGACAAGTACAAAATCAAAACCATGTTTTTGGTGAAAAATTGGAAAAAAATAAAATGCCACCAGCAGTATGAGTCCTGGAAACGAATATTTTACAAAGTTTTATGTACATATTTTAAGGTTCATCTTGAGTAAACCTTCCCCATTCACATTCACCATTTGCATTTACACCATTTGCCAAGTTCACCATCGTTCCTGTTCGCCACGACAAGATGGTGGCATGATGGTGATCTGTATTGAAAATGGAAATAAAGGAGTAAAAGGATTTTATTCAACAAAGTATTGAATTGTAAATAAATTACATAGACAGCGAATGTTTCAAGGCATTTTTATGCCTGTCGTGTCGCATCATTCACTCCATCAAGAAGTACTGGAAAGTGTCAGGTTTTATGGCATGTCGACGTGGTGTGAACTATACTCGAATGAGGTAAAAGTCAACAGGACACAAATGGCAATTCTGATTATAGAAAAACTACTGCATTTTTATGAGTATCCCATTGCGCTATCTACTATTTATTTTAGGATTTTATTGTTCTGATACCGGCACAAATTTGAAATTCGATTAAATGCGAATGGACATTGAGTTTAACAGAGGTAGGGTGTACATTAACACAAATTATATGAGATCGTACTGTGCCAGAAAGTATTTTGTGGGCATTCATCCAAATTTACAAATTCTCATGGCTCAAGCATCTGCTACTAGCTTGCGCCAAGTTTATTTTGCTTGGATCTGGCAATGCCATGCGAAGATAACATTATTTTTGTATGAAATGTCACTAACAAAAGGAGGAGAAGTATTTCGTGGGGAATTTTCCTCTTAATCACCGCCATTTTCTTGTGGATTTTTTTTTAAATTAAATTTTTATCATCTGTTACCATTACTTGAAAAACAATTTCAAATCTCAATTAATCTCTTATATGTGGAAATGCGTTTAAATTAATTAAGTTACAGAATATTAAACAAACTTATAAATAAACAAATGAAATAATAAATAAGTTTTATATTTAAAGTAGTTTAAAAATAAGTTAAACTGATAAATATTAAATGGAAAATTTAATTTGTTTCAGACACAACTAAATAAAAATTTCTTTTCTAATTAAATTAATGAGTGTAATTTTTTAAGTGTGATTAAATAAAGATATTTTCTTAAAAAAACCACCTTTAACTTGAACAGCATTTAAAAAAAATAATCTCAAATTGAAGCACTTTTTCTGTAGTTAGTGTTAAGTAGAACGAAAACTCTTGGCTCCTTGTCTTCAATTTGCACTTTAATTAAACGACTTTCGCACAAACGTTTTCTCGTCTTGAAGATTCTTAAGTAGAAGCGTTAACTTAAAGGACTCTTCTCCTTTCCTTCTGTCACTTGTCAGTTTGGCAGATATGATCAAATCTATAGTTCCTCAAATATCCTCTTCTATGTCGATCTATAAATGTCCAATTCTTGTTACAAAATGTGAGAGGATGCATCAATTAAAGAGACGCCGCAGAAAGGATATTCTAATGGAACACACTAACATTGTCCATCTGTACGCAGGAGGTAAGGAGGAACCTGGCTGTTGAATAGGTTTCTTCCCATCCCCAGCACTTTACTCCTTCCTCGAATCCACATTTCGTAAGGATCACTCGCAGGATCCACTTGTCTTGAGTCTTTGTTAGTTTGTGAGCTTGTGCCACTCGGCGTTTGTTCTAGAGAGTGCCACTGATCGTGATCGACGTGGGTTTGATAGAAAGAAAGGTTAGTCTGTAAATAGTTTTCCCACCTCACCTACCTACTAGTAGTTACTTCTCTAATAATTTTGATTTACTAATTTTCACTTAAAAATAAATTTTAAAAAACAACTTTCTCCTAAAGTAGAAAAATTTTAAATAAAACTTAAAACCGCCAAAAATTGGTCAAAATTTTTCATTTCAACTATTTATAATTTTTCATTTTATTATTTAATATTTTCTCAAAATTTAGTTTTTCCATTTCCAGAAAAACTAAACGATGAAACTGTAGACTTTCTTCACTCATTTTGTTCGAAATTTTCATTTTAGCAATGTTTCTCAACTGAGGAGTGACTTGGGACCCTTCAACATCCTTAAAAATATCCTGATGCTGGATGCAGGCAGCGGAATTAATGTTACCAACCCGTGAGAAAAATTATTTTCCCATTTTTGTTTTTTGTTTTTATTAAACAAAAAAATCACGAAAATTTTTCAAAATGTAGTTAACTATTTTTCATTTCAAAAAGAAAAGCTTTATTGATAATTTTTTATAAAAATTTTTCATTTTTATTTTTGCTAGTGTCGGTGTTAGCAAAGTGTTATCGACGTGCTTTTTGCGATAAGAAAATAAAATAGAATAAAATTTTTTTTAAATATAATTTCCCACGCAAGTTTTTGTTATTTTTGTGTGGTCGTTATGTGGTAGTTAACACCAACAAGACGAGGGTATTAAAATTAGAGTGTTAATAGCTCGTAAATCTAATTGTTGTCCTTTAAATGTGTCTGAAGCATTTGTCTTGTAATTGCAATTGTTGATAAGGATCAGCTACAAACATTTTTAATGATGTTACACAAATTTTATATAACAGAAAGAAAACAAGTTAATGTCGCTTGAATCTTGTATCTTTTAGGTATGTAGGCATTACATTTTATGGATCTGATTTTCATGGCTTTTCTTTGTGTTTAACTTAGGAAATGTTTTGAACAAAGGTTAATCTACAAAAGTTCACTGTCCTTACTTGAGGAAATTCTGTGCGTGAAAAATCGTAAAAGAATTTTTCATTTTCCAATGTTATCCTTGTATTTTATTTGACTGGCTTGACTTCAAACAGATACGGATTGAAGAGTATTTAAATTTTTTATGACAGGATTTGAAAACGGTTTTGTTGGGATTAAAGGGGAAAATTGTTAATTTTGTGGATATTCTGAGAAACTTTCACTGATTCCAAGGAGGTGTTTGAACCTGATTCTAATAATCGAAATATATAATTAACCCAAACCTAAAAAATGTCCCTAAATATTATTGATAAAGTGTCACCGAAATTTTAATTCAATATTTCATTGACATTTTCTTCAATTGCTCTTATTTTCAGCAAACCCACAAGAGAGAAACATAAATTTCGGTAAGCCTTTTTTTAAAACAATTAACCCTTAAGTGATCCTAACCCTTGAAAATGTTGCCCTTATTGAAATTTTATTTCCGATCCCAATTTCATGGATGTTACTCCCGTTTATTTGTTAACAGCTTAATGTCACATGATTGTGTGTCGTTCAATTTCAATATCATTAGTATTTGAATATTGTATACTATCAAATTATATTAAAACAAGGATATGTTTGAACACGTGTCACCATGCGGAAGAAACTTATCAGATTTCCTTAGAACACCTACATGGAAGTGTCACAATACACCTTCTTATTGTCTCGAAATTCCCTCGAAGATATCACGCTCAAAATCACTCGTAAAGCCTAAACAGAAAAAATAAATTACGAAAAACAAAATTAATTGAAGGCAATCCAATATCCAAAAGTTAAGGTCCTTTCAGTCCCTTCAGGGTAGTAGTGTAGGGGCGGCTTTTTTCACACTCCGTAACGCTTAATTAATTTGGAAAATTGAAAGTCACCAGAACCTAATCAAGACGAAAGGAAAAATCTGAGATTTTCTTTTATATAGGTATATTAGGTATACATATTTAGGTGTAGGTACTCGTATATAAGAAAATCTGTTTAAGTATGTATTTGTTTTTCCTTTCATTTTCTTTTATTTATTCGTCCTCCATTTGTGCACGTGGCAGATTACACAAATTTCTAGTCAAATTTTGTTAAATTTCCTCAGAAGTAGGTATGTATATCCATTTTCCAATATTCACTCAAGTTGAAAATGGTTTTCTACTTTTCCGCTTATCTTAAATTCAACGAAATTTTGATTTTGATCCACAATCACTTTGACTGAGACAATTAAAAGTTGTCGAATCAACAGAAAGTGCTTGTTAAATATTAAAAGCATTCTAATAACTAGAATTTTAGTGGCAGAATCACATCAAAAGTCATCCTGAATTCAGGACACTGACAATGCCACATCGGATTTGATTTGAAGTTACTTCGTTTAATTAAGTTTTTGAATTGCGTTGAAAGATTGCGAGGGTCAAAAGTTAATTGTCATTGAAATCACTAAAATGAAAAAAATTCTACGAATCAGGATAACAGTCCACATCTACAGGCATTTTCCTTTTGTCATTTGAAAGACAATGAAAAGTGTGGGGGACATTGTGACATTGAAAATTGTTGAAGTCACAATTCTGAAATTCTAAATCCTGAAATCGTGAAATCCTGTTAAACGAAAGGGTCTCTTCCTTCGGGTAAAATTCAAATAAGTATTTCCACTTAAATCTACAACAGTTAGGATTAAGTAGAAGAAGAAGTAGAAGGAAATTCTATTGGAAAATGTGATGAAGTCAACAGAATTTCCATTTGAAAAATTTTCCTGCTTTCACTTGAATTGAGAGAGATTCGGGAAAAATTTCCTTTAACGTTTGGCTTTTTCCCAAAGTTCATTGTTCAAATTGAGGAAGTTGTTACACACAAAAGCTTTTTTTGTCAAAAGCCAAATAAAAAATCACACTAAAACACCATGGAAATGTTGGAGATATTAGATATAGAATGGAGATATTGTGGGTCAAAAGATTATTGTAACAGGGACAGGTAAGGTACGAGTAAATCTTTTAGTTATTAATCAAATCCTGATTGATACATAAGGCGATATTGTTATCACATAAAATTAATAATAACAACAACTCGAAATAAGTGTGGGTTTCTGTGTGTATTACTTATATTTGTGTATTTAGTAAGTCACTGTAATTTGAATCCGTCTCTAATGTGTGTGTCTGTTATCCATAATGCTAAAATGTAATCAATCATATATTTGTCATATAACAGATACTAAAAATATATAACATTATCTTGTTGGCTTGTTTGCAGTGATGAGACAACAGCTGTCAATCATTCTGGTATGGTTTCTGTTAGTCAAGTTGGTGGAAGCGACCATGACGGATGGCGTCGTCCAAGATCAGAGTCATCTGCTGATGCTGAAAGTGTTTATATGACAAATGCTGTGCTATCAGATTCTGGTTATGCCCATGGGATTCCATCGAGAAGATCAAGTGTAAGTACATAGTTTAATTCTTTTCAAATGTTTATCTAAAAAAAATGGTATAGGATAAAGAAAAACAAATAAATTATCCACTAAATTTTGGACGTCTGCCATAATCTGTTTTAGGGTTTGAGTTAAATGGTTAAATTTTCTTGTTTACCCCCTAACTTTGATGTGATATACAAATCGATTTTCGATTTATTTGATTAAGTATCCAAATTGGAAGTCATATAATGTGGTCGTTTGTTTTATTCAGAAACATAGAAACTTCTTCTCATTTCCATATATCATATGATATTGATTTTGAGTTTCGTATTTACTACACCATATATTAGAGATTATAGATTTTATTTTGATATGATTTCAATATCTCTTACAGATAACAAATACTGGAGGTGGTAAAAAATCAAATAAATGTTTTGGTGGCATTAAAGAATGGTGTATAGCGTGGTGGCATTCTGGTCGTGAAGATTCTGAGGATTATGGATATGAACAAGAGGAACCATCAGATTTAGGGTATGCAACACCTGTATCCATAGATACTCCTTTACAAAGCTCCGTATCCAGGTAGTAAAACCAAACGAAATTAATTGAAAAAAAACCAAAAATCAAAAATTGACACGTGTTTAAGAGAATGAAAACCACAAAACAAAAATGATTCGCACTCTTAATTAATTAATTTCCCATAATGTACCCAGTATTAGTTAATTTTTTATTTTTATACAGTACAACCTTGATAAACGCAACCAAAGCAAACTGTGTTCATCACAAGTTCAAACGTGTGGATAGAGCGTTTTGCTTGGCTTGTGTAGGTTTGCAGGCGTTTCCATAAATTGTCGGTTACGATTGTGTTTGCACTTTGCGACAAACGCCAAACGTATGGATTCGGCATTACACTCGAAGCTTGGCAACAGCTGGTTGCGTTTAGTGTGGAGTTGCGACTATCGAGGTTGAACTGTATTTTGTTATTTTTCTTTTTTTGTATTTGGTAGAAAGAAATTTCATTTTGTAGTAGTTGAATGAGTAGTTGATGTTATTTTGAAAAAAATATTTGAATTGAATTAACGAAAAATTAATTTGATTATTTTTCATTTTATTAAATTCATTACAGATGCACATCACTCAATGTTATACGAGATCCTTATGCACCTGGTCGTCCTGGAATGGTTAGCATAATACCAGATGTTTCACCACAACCGCTTCGACCACCATTAGCGCCTCTATCACAATTACAAGAAATACCGGGACCACGTGATTCACGTTCATTACCAAATAGTAATCGTCTTGGTTCACGTTCAGTTAGCCAAGATTCTGTTTATACAATATTAATACGTTTACCACCAGATGGTGGACAAGGTGATGAACGTGCACCATCAATTAAAATGATACAAGATGATGTTCCTTTACCAGTTATGTCAGTACCACCGAGAAGGCCATTACCATCTCGTGATTCTGAATATAGTTTACCATTAGGAAGGCGAATGTCACATGCACCAGATATTCGTATACCTTTAAATGCTAAAATCATACCTAAACCATTATCTAAAGCTCAAGCTCTGACAGCTCGCCAAGCTAAGAAGAAAAAGAAATCACAGGAGAAACGTCAAGAGACAAAAGCTGCTAAAACTCTGTCCGCAATTTTACTTAGTTTCATTATAACATGGACACCATATAATATTCTAGTTTTAATTAAACCTCTAACAACTTGTGCTAAATGTATACCACAAGAATTATGGGATTTCTTTTATGCTTTATGTTATATAAATTCAACTATTAATCCTGTTTGCTATGCCCTTTGTAATGCCTCCTTTCGACGGACTTATGTTAGGATTTTAACGTGCAAATGGCATACACGAAATCGTGAAGCTATGACACGTGGTGTTTATAATTAGGTTTTAATTTTTGTCTTTGCGAGAAAGAATTTTTAAAAATTTAATTTTTAATAAGATATCATTAGAGATATACCAATATCTTGTCAGTACAATACATCAGATCAAACAATTCTCTTAAATAGAATTCAAGTTTATGAGTTATATCAGTTAGAAATCTACCCAAACTTAAAATACTTTGCAAAACCGCAACCAATTTTTAACTGCTTTTCAAATTACTATAATAAATTTAACTTATTACATTGATTTGCGTCAAGTGAAGATGTCCTGGAAAATGAAGGTAAATCAACGCGAGGTGATTACCAGGATTTGGTGAGTCGTTGAATATTTCCAAATTACCAAATAATTTGTTTTGAGATGGGTTAGTCAAGCAAGATTTTTGGGATAATTAAATAATTCTTAATTTTAAAACTAATAGCTTGTGATAAAATTTTTACCCAATTAATCCCTGTTTTGCTTTAAACATTAATTTGAAATTGAAGAAAACCATTCCGGATTGATCAACGTTCAGTCGTTCCTCAGTTATCTTATTATATAAAGAGATATGAGATATTTAAACACATGTTTTGTTATGTAGAAATAATTTATAAAAAGAAAATATATGCCAGTCAAAAACTACTTATGTTATTCGAAAACTATCAAACAATGCCCGGCGACTATTCTCGGCGTCTCCGCTTTGTGCGGATCTTCGTAATTCTTTTCCGCCTCGCTCACTCTGCTTAAGTTAATGGTTATTAAAAAAAGACAAGGATTTTAACAGATTTGTTAGCTCTACGAGTTGACTCTCATGCCAAAACTCCTATAGTGTCCCATAAAATGTTTCACTTCAATAATATTTCTAATAGTTTATAATAGAGTGTTCATTCAGAGTACTTCCGTTTTCTTATAAACATGAAATTGTTTGACCAAATTTCAGTAATTTTTATCACTCATAGTTCGTAAACGTATTTAAATCCAGTGAAATTCCTTTATCGTGTGAATGTAAAACAACATTCCTTCCATCGTCTCGAAAGTACGAAAACCGTCTGCACTTCAGTTGATATCAACTTGAACAGGAAATAAAAAAGCCATTACTCCTCGAAATTCATGAATCACCTGCCAAAGGTGTTCTTCGAAATATAAAAAACACGAAAGCTCGGAAAGTTCCAAAAGAAATAAAAAGAAACCCAAAACCTTCAGCTGTAACCCTTTGAAACGTTGTTGGCTCCACGCCCACAACGACAACTTCACAATGAAAAGTTTCGAATTTCTTGAACAGTAACTGAAGGAAAACTTTTTAACACGTGGAAATTTGAATAAAACGAACAAAAAGAAAAATAAGGGTAACTTTGTTTTAAATAGAAGAAGAAAGTTTGTTTTTCAAAACGAAGAACAAGAAGAAGACGAAGGGTTTTTTTTACCCCATTGTTCTTTAGGAAACTTACCATCTCCTGCCACAGATCCTAGATACAACACTTCTGCAAAAGGTTTTCCCGCAATATGCTAATCATTTATTTGATATTCGATGGGTTTACATACGCATACCTCGGAAAACCCTTCATTCCATCCTGTTACAAAGCCGTGTCTGTTGAATAATTCAAGGATAATTTTTGAATATTTGAATAAACACTTAACGATTCCTTAAAGTTTCCTTTTGTTTCAATGGTAATTAATGGATTTTTTATGGATAATCTCGGCTTGTCTTGAGTGACATGCAGATTTTTAAAATTAAGGGTTGAGGGTGAAATTCAAATAAATGCGTTTTATTGTAGCCAGTCATTGTTTCCACATGAAACCTGATTAATCATGATTAGAAAATTGTTTTCTCAAAAACAATAGCTAACCCTTTTGCGGATATCATGTACGTACAAAAAAGGATATTATCTGAAGGTTGTGTAAAACCGAGAAAAGGTCATAAAGGTTCTGTTTTGTTTATTCGAACTTCAACTTGTCAATGAGATAATAAACAAAATTATAAAAGGATTCAAAGTCAAGTGATATATGAATTAAAGTTTTTTGTATTGTGTGGTATATGATGAAGAGAAAAAATATCAGGTTAGCTAGTGAAATTTTTGAGCAAAAATTGATTATCCTCTTTGAACGAACAAAATCACATAAAAGGATCTAAAGGACAAAAAGGAAAATGTTTTGTAGATTAAGATGAAGATATGTCTTAGACAATAATTTCGTCTTTGTTGCTCACTCCTTATATGATGAAAAAGAGCTTTTCCTTCCTGTGACATTATATTATCCTTAGACGTCTTAATGAAATTCTTTGAGTCTTATGTGTCCATGACTGGAATCCTTAAGACAAGAATCATATTTCATTCTATTTGTTCGTTCACTGCAAGATTGAGGAAGTCTTGTCGGAGTCAGTTGAAAGGATATTTCAGGATATGAATCCGAGACATATTCAAAATGATTCGAGCGAAAAGTCAAAAAAAAAAAAGGATTTGCAATCATCAAAGCTAAATTTCCATGAATTTGCCAATTTATTCAGGGCATCGAATTACATGGCCAGTTCCTTATCCTGACATTCCTTCGTTCCTCGCCTACACTATCTTATCTTTCTTTACTTCCACTGTTGACTAAGATTTCATGACATAGAAAAAAACGGATTCAATCTGATCCTTTTGGCTAACATGCAAGACGACACTGAACAAAAACTTTCTAATGTAGAACAATGGAAAAGGACGATAAGAGATTCGTGGGAAATAGAGTAGAAAAGGATTGTCTATCGTGTCCTTTCTATAAGGTGTCCACATAGACAATCCTGTGCTTGATGTTGAACAATAATTTTGTTAAGTAACCTTAAACGCAGAAGAGTACATAAATGGAAAATGAGAAGGACGAAGGAAAATAAGGACGAATGGACGTGGGTTGAATGCACAAAACTGAAATCATTCCAAGTGTCCTGTCGGATCCGTAGATAAACTCAAGATTTCACAGGACACAAAGATACCAAAGGAAAAAAACAAACTTCCGTCACTACACTTTATGAAAAAAGGATCTTCAAGTTAAATCTGTCCAATGTCCCAACTACATTCATGTTGAATCTGTTTTCGTTACTATTTCAAAAAAAGGACATTTAATTTGTTGAGTTATTTTTATAAAACTTTCTTCAGTTAAAGTCCTTTTCAACTGAAGTCATTCGTTTCAATTTCCGTTCAATTTCTTCAAATGATGTCCTGCAGTCTTAGTCAATTGAAAATAATTTATATTCTAACGAACTTTTCGTTTTTCATTAAATGAGTCCTTTGCTCTATTTCCGGCTACCGGAAGATATGAATTTTATGCTCAAAATCCCATAAGCTTGTCTATGTCCGGAGATTTGTCCTTCTCGAATTCTAGAATCGTCAGGACTCTTTCCTCCGACTGCATTATTCACAGAGACTCATCTCTAATCCTGGAGAACTCCAGTTCTCACACAAACTGAAGTCCAAAGGTGAGTTCTTTCATGATCCTTGGGCTGTCAGGACTAGTTCCTCCAGATGGATTATTCACATGGATTCATGTTGAGTTCCGGACTATCTTGAATTCTAGAATACTTGCGCAGACAAATTTTTGTTCCTCACATTGGTGTCCAGAGGTGAGTCCTTTCGGGATTTTTGGTCTGTCAGGACTATATCCTTCAGTGGCATTATTTACATGGAATCATGTTGAGTTCTGGAGTATCCTGAATCAATTCCTCATACACGGAGAAGCGAAGTTCAAGAATCCTTGACATTGGTGTCCAGAGGTGAGTCCTTTCAGGATTCTTAGATTATCGAGACTATTTTGTCGAGTTTCGTTACTCCTCGAAAGTCATCTCGAATCCTGAAAAAGCATTGTGTTGCTTCCAAGATTACTACCTACACTTGCATTATTCACTTGGAGTCATCTTGAATCCGGGAAAGGACACGCTTCAGATACACTGAAGCAAAGTGCAATAGTCCTTGCACCAAACAATTTGTAAAATTATTATTATCATTATCCTGTCGGAATAATTGATTGCACCAAACCAACGAATTGTCAGTTCATGTAGTGCCAATCATTTTTATATCCTTATCAGCATCATATGACAATGATCATCCTTCACATCATGATGCGTATCAGGCTAATAATAAAGACTCGAACAATCCAACACGATGTCCTGTGAAACGCGCTCACGTTTATTTGCAATAATAAAATCCACCTGGGGCCATGTTGGTGTTATTAATAATAGCAAACAATATTTCAACAAATAATACTACATAATTTCTCGTTTCCTGGATTAATGTATTTTTATTTAACAAAATACATTCTCTGACACATTGACAACTCCTCGGGGTGAAGTTACACAATGAAACATTGCCTTGTCGTTGAATTAATTGAAGAAGATACCATCACCTCAATGTGTCCGGAATCAGAATATGCGAATTTCAATTGCACTATAACAGTTATACAACAGACAAGACAGACAACAAGCTGATTACCTTTTTATCCTGTATCCTGTATCCCATGTATCCTGTATTACATTTATTTTGTATTGCATTTTTCTTGTGTTTTCATTATTTTCACGTCAATTTACTGTAGAAGATGTTGGTACTGGGGGTATGTAGGTATGTGTCGGAAAAACGTGAGATGAATTTTCCATTTGGGGAAAGGACTCCTTACGTTTCGGAAAATATTTACAGAAAACTCATTTTTGTCGGTTGATTCGTTCAAAATGATGTAAATCCTTCTTCAGGGACAGTTGATGGTGTTTTTAGTGATCGGTTTCCTTGTTATTGTGTTCCGGATATCCTTCGGAAAACAATAAATTCTACCTCAAGGGATTAAAACTCCATCAATTCTATGGAAGTACTTGGTGGTATTCCCTGGGAAATATGGAAAATTTTTCTACTCTTATTAAATACAATTCCAATTGATTTATTGAGAAAAGCTTCAAAAAAGTTAATTAAACATTTTCAAAATGTCCGTTTTGTGGCTCAAAGTATTTGGGAAAATAACAAATTTTTGATATATTATCATGTTGTATATCATTAAAGTTCCCGGGATTAACATGATATTGACAGAGTTTCAATTTGAAATCCTACCACCATGAGTTCTTCTCCGAATCTGAATTAAAATTCTGTAGGAGATATTGTAGGTGTTACAAGGAAGTGAGATTCCTTTGGAGTCTTAGAAAGATAAACAGAATATTCTGCTTGTATCTTATAAGAGAATTATGTGCTACACTCTGTAACACCTTCCAACGTCTGTCAATATTTAATCCCGATTGTTGAGTGAATATTCAAAACAGATAACAAATAACAGATAACAGATAGTAGATGAACAGATGAGGGAGAAGACACAAAATGGAATTTGAATTTCGTAATTTTGCTGTAATTTTCATACAAAAGTGAATTTAAATTCATGCTAAAATAAATTTATATTACAAAACATGTACAAGATATTGTATTGTTGTGAGGATATCATGTGATACATGAATATTCAATGTGATATCACTATGGTATGAATAATTTTTTTTGAAAAATCATAACTCCATCTGACACACATTCAGTGTGAAAGGACGAAGAACTTGAAATTCAAAAGTTTCCTGTGAAATGGGTCAAGAACCCTCACCGCAGACTCTTCTTTGTCCTAACCTGAAGATTCATGGGAAAGTTTTGAGCGCTTTATGGAGCTCAAAAAATGTACCAATTTTGTAAGGTCGCCATCCTTGTAATCCACACACACACACTGTAGGAGTAATGCAAGTTTGTAGCCAGTTCACGGAGATTAACCTAATTATGGTACATGATATCAAGTGAAAAATTTTGAAATTTGAAAAGTAGAATTTAGAAACAAAGTGTTGTGAATTATACGTGTTATAAGGTTATTTAAAAATTAAAATAATTTTAATTTGCAACTGCGTATGATTGTGGAACGTGTTCGTGGATGTAGAGCCCATATCCCGAACACCTCGACTACAGTTTATATGATTAGCAAATTACACAAAAGGATATATGATATATGATGTAGTTTATATAATTATAACATATTGCAAATCTAAATGTTTGTTCTTTCAAAAGTTATTCAACTCAAAGTTGAAGTGTTTTCATAAATGTTATATAAATGTTATTGAAACATACAAAGTTGATGTTCGTGTTGTGAGTTTTATCATGTGTCAAATTTTAAAGTTAATATTGAAAAATATAATATTATATTTAACGTTAATCAATTGTTCAGATGTTTATGTGATTTAGCAGTAGCTTGTGTCATGTACTATTTGATGGTGATGAATGATGATACTCATTCAGGATATTGTAGTCATGCAAAGGTTTATAGAATGATCCTTTTGATGGGGAACGTTTCATTTTACGGCTCTCAGTGAAATCTAAATTGCATTTTTATGGAAGATGCTCTTTAGAATGGAGGCTTCATCTGTTAGCTGTAAATTGTAAGGTGTAGCTGTAAGGAGGATAAAGTCCTCATGAATGAATACATGTCAGTTCAGATCGGGTTTGTTGTGGATTCAAGGAGAATGATCCATTTGAGTCTTATAGAAACTGGAAGAATGTGTGTTGAGGAGATATTCTAATAAGGAATCAATAAGGATTAGGTACATTCTGGACATTCCTCTGCTGATATCTCGAATTTCTTTAATTTCTAAGTGGCCTACAGTAGCTCTCTGTGATTATAATCCATTGATCCTCAAAATATAAATGACTTTGATATCATACCTTGTCAAACTTTTTGATCCTGTACGTACATGTTACTAAGTGATCGAGTAGTTTAACTACTTTCTCCATGGCAGGACTTCCTACCAAGTTTCCTCTCGGGTATGCTGTATCCCTAAATTGATATTGTTGTTGAATAATATTCCGTCTGTTAAACTTGTAAAATTAAATGATCTTGATGATTTGATATCTACTTTGGAACTATTTCCCAGCTTTCACTGGATTTGGATTTGAAAATGAATTTTTATTCCTATTAGACTGACTTTATTAAAACGTGAAAATTCATGAAGTCTCAAAAATCTTGCTTGAGTTGATCAATTTCAATTTCAATTTAATTCATTTTGGGTATTTTCTGAATGAAATTTTACATTTAAACTTGATTTTTAACACTATGTAAGTCTTAAATAAATTATTTTATTAACAATACTGTCTACTTTCTCGCAAGACAAATGAGTGAACTGTTGAAGAAAGGCAAGTGGCATGAAAATTTTGAATTATTTCTTAAACAAAAATACAAACAAATCAAAATCATTGAAAACAACACAAACCATGTAAATTAAAAAACGAAAATTTAAAAAAAAAATAATCTTGTAATTGGTGTTTGTACTTAGAAAATAAAGTAAAAGTTAAAAAATTTATAAAAAAATTGAAATTTTAATCTTAGGAATTTGTACATAAACGAAAACTGTTTGTGGAATGTTGAAGTCTAAGCGAATTCTAAGTGTAAACTAGAGAAAATATTTAACAGAAAATGAATTAAAAATATTATTTGGAAAAACGTTAATTTACGATTTTAGTCAACCCAAACCCAGATAATTATGGTTTTTCATTCATCACGTCCATTTATTATTGTTTAAATTTTTATTATTTTTAATCGTTTTAAACTTAAAATAACTCAAAATTTTTAGTTACTGCAAATGCATTAATCATTTTTGAAAGTCGCGGGTTGATCGTAAGAATTGATTTACGATCATCATCGTTGCATAGAACCAGGCGACAACTCTTTAGTTCATTTTGGAAATAGAGAAAAATTACAAAATTTAAAACAATTTTTTTAATAAATTCATACAATTAACTACTAGACATCGTGCATCCGGGAATATTGTTGTAATTATGTGCACCAACGGCCTAAAAATAGTTTAAAGTTTCGCACATATTACTTCGATAGAATATTTTGCTATGAAATATTTTGATTTAAGCTTCTGAAGCATTTTTAAAAATGATTTCACTATAATAAAAATAATTTAAAACAAAATTCATAATACCTGTAACAGTTTATTTGGTTTTACATGTGTTATTAAACTATGAAACGAATCAAACCCCATTTGAATAATTTATTAAAACAATTTTACTATTTTTAATTAAACAATTTTTAATTTTATACTCAAAAGAGTCATCCTAAATAAATAAAAAATTAATTAATCATATTACTTAAAAAAATTAACTTTAAAAAATGAAAGCTTTAATAAATTATAATCTCAGTATTAAGTGTTTAAAAATATTAACCCACGATTTTTGTTTGTTTATTTTTAACGTACTTTTTTAAATTTAATAGTAATACAAATGTAACTACAAATGTTTCCCTTCGTGTGTTTGACTATTTTGTTTTAAAAATGGTTTGAAAACTGGTTAGTTCTTAGGAAGGAGCTGGAAGTGATTGTATAACCAATACAATATCCTCATTTCTAATAGAATCTCGTTAGAGAAACACTTCTATACTATAACAGTTTCTTTTTATTTCATGAAGAATTTTTGTTAACGTAAATGAGATATAAACGATTGAAAGCTTTGTGGAGCTTTTTGAAGCTTTTTAAAGCTTTTTGAAGTTTCGTCCGTATCGAATGTCATTTTTGATTTCAGAATTCAGAATTCACTTCCAGTCCTTCTCTGAGAACCTTTTTCTTAAAAATAAACTAAACAAGGTTATTGTTAAAACAAAGAGATTAAATGTAGTTAGAGAAGTAAATAAAAAAGTTTGTGTAAAAAATATTTGATAACCAAATAAAATAAAATAAAAATAAATAAAATAAAACAAAAATTGATACGTTAAACGATGTACTACCACGAAAGTTAAACAAATTTTTAATACAAATTTTTTAAAACAAAACTAACAATTTAAATGAAATTGGTGAAAGAAAACTTAAACTTTCTCTAAAATAAAGATTAAAACTAAAATAATATTATTGATTAAAATTCTTAAATGCCAAGAAAAAACCAAAAATAAATTAACGTAAAAAATATTGAAATGTTTTCCTTTAAAAATAAAATTTTATTTAATGTCATTCACACTTCAAATTTAACTTAGAGAATAAATTTTATTTTTAAAGGAATATAATCAAAGCTAAAGTATTGACAATAATTCCATTTTTTAATAATTATTAGCCGACATATTTGCGTATTGCCAAATGATTTGTTATAATTTTATTAACATTTTATTTTTCAGTGTTTTTAATGTAATTTGAACTACTAAACGATTATAGCTACTTGTAGATAAGTAAATTGGTGTTGAACTTCCGTACAAGAAACACACTCCCCGTTATTCTACTGGCAGTCCTTTTGAAGTAGCAACATTTTCAAATTAAAATTGAATCCTGAAATTTCAATCCCACGTCCTTTATTCAAAGTAATCTGGCACAAAAGGATCCACGTAGGTACATTCCAAGCCTTAAGGCTTTCATTCTTGTCTCAAGATTCCTCCAGTATAAACCTCCGTCTGACAATTTTTCAAATGCTGAAATATCAAAGGCTAAAAATTTTATTTGAATTTCACAAATTCATTTCGGAAATAATATAAATTTTCATTAAAACAGTCGAAACGTAAATTTTTATGAACAAAATCAACAGTAACTACATGCTACTCAACAAACTGATAAATATAAATAAATAAAAACCAATTAAACGCACACATTTATAGTTGTTATCAATCGATATTGTAATGAAATACAAACTGGTATTAAAATTAAGTGAATAAAAGAAAAACCATAGAGAATCATCTACGCAGTTATTTAATTAAATTAAAGAAAACTTAATAGATATAGATGTCGACATTTACTGTATAAACTAAAATGATAAATTTAAATGTATAGCTAATAGATACACTGAGAAAATCAACTAAATCATTATAAAATTGAACATAATATCTCCTAAGAAATATTTCAGAGTCACAAGAAACCAGAAGATAATTGTAAAGAAAAATTTAATTTTTAAGAAATTAGTTTTTAAGTAGATTAAGGTATTTAGAAGTTGTTAAATTATTTGATTTGTGTTATTGCAATATAATTTAATTGTACAAAAATTAATTCAGAAATTCCTATGTAAATTTCATATCAACTTGATTTGTGTTTTATATAAATCACATTGAAAACATGAAATAAATCCGATAACACATACAATTTAATAACCCCAGATCATGATCTTAATATATAAAATCCTGATGCTCGTGAGGCAGAAAATGAATTTCATTCATCGGAGAATGGGAGTCACTCTCTGAAAGCGGGGAAAGTTCATTTTATGTAGATAAAACACAGAATGAATTTCTCTCTGCTTCCTGGAAATGAATTTCTTTCAACGGAGAATGGGATATCTATCAATTTGAATTTTTTGCCCGGGCTTGTTTTTCTAGTATTCAAATAAAAATTAATCGGTTAAAGAATTGAATAAGTTTAAGAACACAAACTTGTTATGATTTGAAATGAATTAGAATTTATTTTATATATGATTTATATTGAATTGAATGGACATTAGAACTATTGTGTATTATATAAGATATTATGAAAAGAAATATTATTAAATATGTGTCACTATGAATGTTAACATTAAGATATTTTTTATAATTTATTTGAAAGTATTTGATGAAATAATATAATAATTGTATGTATACAATTGAATGTAATAAAGCCAAAAAAAAATAAACAAACTTAATAAATCGAATAAAACGAAATATTTCTTATAAATAAAACAATGAAAAAATACATAAAAAAATTTAATAACATTGACTAGTAGCTGATAATCTTAACTAATAAGTTTAACTGATCAACAACAATAATTTAATATTTCATAAATCATGAATCATTATATATGAAATTCATCTGAGTGTTATAATGCAAAAAGTACATATAATATATATATATATAGACGTCATGTAAACGAATAAAACAGTAATTATATGAAATATTTATGAATGTTTGTCAATGAAAAATGACAACAAAACGTTTATAGAATTATATAACATTAACTTATTGTAATATAACGATATTTGAATGAATCTAAAACTTAGAACTGGAATATAACAGAAGAAAAACAAAATATAAATTTAAATCATATTTAATTGGTTATTTCGTTATTTTGTTATATAATTTTTGATTTGTTCATTTTGTCAAATACAATTTTATATAATATACATTAAAAACATTATACGGGTATGCCAAACAAAAGTATATATTTAACAAAAAAAATGAAATATATATGTATGTTTATTTAAACCAGTGTGTTTTCATTTCATTACAATATGTAAATAACTCATTTTGTCCAACGTCAGGTAAGTGTTATTCTAAATCAAGTAGATACATCAACGTCAAGTTCCAGAATTGAATCGATCAACTGCAAAATCCTGATCCTTGTGGAATCTAATTTTACGAGACATCTATTTGGAATTTAATAACACCTTTGATGACTTAAAGATAAGGACATTTTTTCTTCAACAAATAATGATATCTGTTTCCTGCAACATCCAATTCAAAGAAAATTCCTTCAATATTTCACTTTAAACTGACAACACTAACACAATCATTCAAGATTACCCTCATAAATTATTCGCATTCACCTGAACTCTGCCGAACCTTCACGTCCTGATTGACAGACGATTTCAATGATTCGTCCTAAACTTGTATTTTTTTTTTTTTTTTTGTGAAAACTGTTTGAGTAGAAAAGGATATTCAGAAGAATATCTTCGAATCGAAAGAAAAGGTCTTTTTATTACGAAACAGTTTCATTTTGAGTGTAATCCATCTGACCTTCCATATAGTGGGCTTATCTATTCGAAAAACCCAATGGGATACAGAAGTCTCCTTGGATAAATGTTATAAATAAAAACTAATTTCCCTCGAAAGTCCTTCGGAATCGTTCACTCATGTTATGAAAAGGAAATTTGGGAGGATTTTTTTGTACAAGCCCCAGCAAACCCAGATAGGAAACTTCAAAGGATATCGATTCGATATCAAGTCAAACGTTTGCTAAAGCAGACATCAAGACGTTGCCAGTTCATCTGGTAGTCTTTAAGGTATACCTCAGGATTCGCCATGAAACTTACCAGCAGACAATTCAATTAAAAAATAACTCAAGGATCAACATCAAGAGGAATCCTCTCAACTTGAATCGAGTTGTCGATTTGACATTTCTTCAAGTCGCTCGTCGATCGGGATCTAATTCAGGATTTCATTTATTCAGGGCAACAGAAGTTTGTCCATTGAAACAGATGTGTCCCTAAACGTCGTTCCAACTTTCAATTCAATAGCAAACAAATTTTAAAATCTCCAACGGAAAGTTTTTGGGATGCAAAATAGAAAAACGTGAATTTCAATTTTCAAATTCGAATCCATTATTCAGGTCACTACAAATCTCATCTGCATACATCAGGATAATCCCAAATGTATAAGAGGAATACTCTGGACAAAGAGTATTCCATCTGAATCCCATTGACTAGCAGATAATCCTTGGCAGTGGTAGAATGTGTTTGTGTATCCTGTGTGTCCCAAGCGATATACTATATTTTTCTTTTCAATTTCGTGTCTTCAGCAAACAACAAAAGTTTGTCCCATTTGTGACAGCCTCGATGTTCTGCTCTTCAGGATAACGAATCAAAGTGGAATCACACAGCAATCGAAGGACAAACTTACAGGGAAGTCCTTTCTATTGACCAAAATCTGTTTTGGCACAAACCAGACACGCAACCAAAGTTCACTTCTTCGGTGTCGTGCCACAAATCTGTGGGTTAGATTAAAGATTCATTAACAGAAGGCATATTAATCGGGGGAAAGTCTAAAGATCACCGGGAGTCCTTGAACAAGGTGTGATATATGCGGCTCGTGCGTGTTACGTCAAGGACAATTGTTAAGTTTCCCACAGTAATTTGTTCGTCTTTGAAGTCACTTTTCAACACGTGAGTGGGATCGAAGCAAATGCCAAGAGTTCACTCAAGGAAAAAGGATGTGAAAAGGGTAAGGAACTCAAGTCAATGTTGTTTGATGGTAGATATCGTCCACGTGCAATAAAGTTTGTTCTGTGCACGTGCCTGAATTGGTGTTTCATTTACTTGAACCCGTAGAAGTGGTTAAGGAAACTTTTCAATTCACTTAAAATCAATTACAAGTTCCACTGTTCGTTTTGATGAAATGGGTCAATTATCCTGACAATTAGCCTCACACTTGGATGCAAGTGGCACAAAATAATTTACTGAATTGTGATTCCACCTTGCGTAAATGAGAGTCACTAGTTGAAGGATAACGTAATGGCTAAGAATCAGTTTGTGAATTGTGACTTCAAGAATCACTTGCTGAATAGCCACGCCTGCCCATTGGACTGTAATCCTTTCCCTAATGAAATAAACTTATGTGGGTCCAATTCAACTAGCTGCCCTTTGCTTACCAGACGTCAATCGCGAGTGATGCCAGTGGATACGTTGGATTGGATTTAATTAAATTTTTCATTTCAGGATCATCATCACTATATTAACTTTCTATAATATTTTAATAAACCACAGTAAATTCGAATTTAAATTACAGCAATATAGACTAATTAAGGTATTTATGCAGATATATTTGCAATTTTCTTAGTTATAGTATGCTTTTATTGAACCGATTTTACTACTCGATGATAGAACGCAAGCTATGATACATATCTGTGAAAAAAATATTTCCAAAAAATCAAGAGGTAGCCGAGATATTCAAGTTTAAAGACATTTTTTAGTGAAGACACCAACCAACCGAATTTCAATTGCGAATATCTCAACAACGGTGCGGCCTAGAGCAAAATGAAAAACAGTGGCATATTCAGGAGGACACCCTCTTTCAATTTACGTCACTGGTTTATGTCTCGGATAAGTGGTTTGTGTCCTGGCTAAAGAAAATTCTTGAAAATCGTTTCCTTTGTATTAATTTTCATGTAGGACGATTGGCGGTGTCTCAGGCAATCGATTGGTGGAAAAAAATTAATAATAGGACAAACGGTTCTCGAGATATTCGCTTTTGAAATTTGGCATGTTTGAAAATTTTCCACCCGTTCCAAAACACCAGGGACCCAGAACCAGCAGAAGGCAAAAATTAGTGCAAAACTTTAAATGCGATTTTCTCGGAAACGGTGCGGATAAGAGAAAAATGAAAAACAGTGGCATGTTCAGGAGGACGCCCTCTTTCTTTTGAGCTAAAAATTGCGGGTCTTTGATGAATATTTTGACTTTAGGTTAAATTTTCTTAGTTATAGTATGTTTTCATTGAACCGATTTTACTACTCAATGATAGTACGCAAGCTATAATACATATCTGTGAAAAAATATTTCCAAAAAATCAAGAGGTAGCCGAGATATTCAAGTTTAAAGACATTTTTTAGTGAAGACACCAACCAACCGAATTTCAATTGCGAATATCTCAACAACGGTGCGGCCTAGAGCAAAATGAAAAACAGTGGCATATTCAGGAGGACACCCTCTTTCAATTTACGTCACTGGTTTATGTCTCGGATAAGTGGTTTGTGTCCTGGCTAAAGAAAATTCTTGAAAATCGTTTCCTTTGTATTAATTTTCATGTAGGACGATTGGCGGTGTCTCAGGCAATCGATTGGTGGAAAAAAATTAATAATAGGACAAACGGTTCTCGAGATATTCGCTTTTGAAATTTGGCATGTTTGAAAATTTTCCACCCGTTCCAAAACACCAGGGACCCAGAACCAGCAGAAGGCAAAAATTAGTGCAAAACTTTAAATGCGATTTTCTCGGAAACGGTGCGGATAAGAGAAAAATGAAAAACAGTGGCATGTTCAGGAGGACGCCCTCTTTCTTTTGAGCTAAAAATTGCGGGTCTTTGATGAATATTTTGAGTTTAGGTTAAATTTTCTTAGTTATAGTATGTTTTCATTGAACCGATTTTACTACTCAATGATAGTACGCAAGCTATAATACATATCTGTGAAAAAATATTTCCAAAAAATCAAGAGGTAGCCGAGATATTCAAGTTTAAAGACATTTTTTAGTGAAGACACCAACCAACCGAATTTCAATTGCGAATATCTCAACAACGGTGCGGCCTAGAGCAAAATGAAAAACAGTGGCATATTCAGGAGGACACCCTCTTTCAATTTACGTTACTGGTTTATGTCTCGGATAAGTGGTTTGTGTCCTGGCTAAAGAAATTTCTTGAAAATTGTTTCCTTTGTATTAATTTTCATGTAGGACGATTGGCGATGTCTCAGGCAATCGATTGGTGGAAAAAAATGAATAATAGGACAAACGGTTCTCGAGATATTCGCTCTTGAAATTTGGCATGTTTGAAAATTTTCCACCCGTTCCAAAACACCAGGGACCCAGAACCAGCAGTAGGCAAAAGTTAGTGCAAAACTTTAAATGCGATTTTCTCGGAAACGGTGCGGATAAGAGAAAAATGAGAAACAGTGGCATGTTCAGGAGGACGCCCTCTTTCTTTTGAGCTAAAAATTGCGGGTCTTTGACTTTAGGTTAAATTTTCTTAGTTATAGTATGTTTTCATTGAACCGATTTTACTACTCAATGATAGTACGCAAGCTATAATACATATCTGTGAAAAAAAATTTCCAAAAAATCAAGAGGTAGCCGAGATATTCAAGTTTAAAGACATTTTTTAGTGAAGACACCAACCAACCGAATTTCAATTGCGAATATCTCAACAACGGTGCGGCCTACAGCAAAATGAAAACCAGTGGCATATTCAGGAGGACACCCTCTTTCAATTTACGTTACTGGTTTATGTCTCGGATAAATGGTTTGTGTCCTGGCTAAAGAAATTTCTTAAAAATCGTTTCCTTTGTATTAATTTTCATGTAGGACGATTGACGGTGTCTCAGGCAATCGATTAGTGGAAAAAAATTAATAATAGGACAAACGGTTCTCGAGATATTCGCTTTTGAAATTTGGCATGTTTGAAAATTTTCCACCCGTTCCAAAACACCAGGGACCCAGAACCAGCAGTAGGCAAAAATTAGTGCAAAACTTTAAATGCGATTTTCTCGGAAACGGTGCGGATAAGAGAAAAATGAAAAACAGTGGCATGTTCAGGAGGATGCCCTCTTTCTTTTGAGCTAAAAATTGCGGGTCTTTGATGAATATTTTGACTTTAGGTTAAATTTTCTTAGTTATAGTATGTTTTCATTGAACCGATTTTACTACTCAATGATAGTACGCAAGCTATAATACATATCTGTGAAAAAATATTTCCAAAAAATCAAGAGGTAGCCGAGATATTCAAGTTTAAAGACATTTTTTAGTGAAGACACCAACCAACCGAATTTCAATTGCGAATATCTCAACAACGGTGCGGCCTAGAGCAAAATGAAAAACAGTGGCATATTCAGGAGGACACCCTCTTTCAATTTACGTCACTGGTTTATGTCTCGGATAAATGGTTTGTGTCCTGGCTAAAGAAAATTCTTGAAAATCGTTTCCTTTGTATTAATTTTGATGTAGGACGATTGACGGTGTCTCAGGCAATCGACTGGTAGAAAAAAATTAATAATAGGACAAACGGTTCTCGAGATATTCGCTTTTGAAATTTGGCATGTTTGAAAATTTTCCACCCGTTCCAAAACACCAGGGACCCAGAACCAGCAGTAGGCAAAAATTAGTGCAAAACTTTAAATGCGATTTTCTCGGAAACGGTGCGGATAAGAGAAAAATGAAAAACAGTGGCATGTTCAGGAGGACGCCCTCTTTCTTTTGAGCTAAAAATTGCGGGTCTTTGATGAATATTTTGACTTTAGGTTAAATTTTCTTAGTTATAGTATGTTTTCATTGAACCGATTTTACTACTCAATGATAGTACGCAAGCTATAATACATATCTGTGAAAAAATATTTCCAAAAAATCAAGAGGTAGCCGAGATATTCAAGTTTAAAGACATTTTTTAGTGAAGACACCAACCAACCGAATTTCAATTGCGAATATCTCAACAACGGTGTGGCCTAGAGCAAAATGAAAAACAGTGGCATATTCAAGAGGACACCCTCTTTCAATTTACGTTACTGGTTTATGTCTCGGATAAGTGGTTTGTGTCCTGGCTAAAGAAATTTCTTGAAAATCGTTTCCTTTGTATTAATTTTCATGTAGGACGATTGACGGTGTCTCAGGCAATCGATTAGTGGAAAAAAATGAATAATAGGACAAACGGTTCTCGAGATATTCGCTTTTGAAATTTGGCATGTTTGAAAATTTTCCACCCGTTCCAAAACACCAGGGACCCAGAACCAGCAGTAGTGCAAAACTTTAAATGCGATTTTCTCGGAAACGGTGCGGATAAGAGAAAAATGAAAAACAGTGGCATGTTCAGGAGGACGCCCTCTTTCTTTTGAGCTAAAAATTGCGGGTCTTTGATGAATATTTTGACTTTAGGTTAAATTTTCTTAGTTATAGTATGTTTTCATTGAACCGATTTTACTACTCAATGATAGTACGCAAGCTATAATACATATCTGTGAAAAAATATTTCCAAAAAATCAAGAGGTAGCCGAGATATTCAAGTTTAAAGACATTTTTTAGTGAAGACACGAACCAACCGAATTTCAATTGCGAATATCTCCGAAACGGTGCGGGCTAGAGAAAAATGAAAAACAGTGGCATGTTCAGAAGAATGCCCTCTTTCAATTTACGTTACTGGTTTGTGTCTTGAATAAGTGGTTTGTGTCCTGGCTAAAGAAATAACTTGAAAATCGTTTCTTATGTATTAATTTCGATGCAGGACGATTGGCGGTGTCCCAGGCAATCGATTGGTGGAAAAAAATTAATAATAGGACAAACGGTTCTCGAGATATTCGCTTTTGAAATTTGGCATGTTTGAAAATTTTCCACCCGTTCCAAAACACCAGGGGCCCAGAACCAGCAGTAGGCAAAAATTAGTGCAAAACTTTAAATGCGATTTTCTCGGAAACGGTGCGGCTTAGAGAAAAATGAAAAATAGTGGCATGTTCAGGAGAATGCCTTCTTTCTTTTGAGCTAAAAACTGTGCGTCTTTGATGAATATTTTGAGGTTAGGTTAAATTTTCTTAGTTATAGTATGTTTTCATTGAACCGATTTTACTACTCAATGATAGTACGCAAGCTATAATACATATCTGTGAAAAAATATTTCCAAAAAATCAAGAGGTAGCCGAGATATTCAAGTTTAAAGACATTTTTTAGTGAAGACACCAACCAACCGAATTTCAATTGCGAATATCTCAACAACGGTGCGGCCTAGAGCAAAATAAAAAACAGTGACATATTCAGGAGGACACCCTCTTTCAATTTACGTTACTGGTTTATGTCTCGGATAAATGGTTTGTGTCCTGGCTAAAGAAATTTCTTGAAAATCGTTTCCTTTGTATTAATTTTCATGTAGGACGATTGACGGTGTCTCAGGCAATCGATTGGTGGAAAAAAATTAATAATAAAACAAACGGTTCTCGAGATATTCACTTTTGAAATTTGGCATGTTTGAAAATTTTCCACCCGTTCCAAAACACCAGGGACCCAGAACCAGCAGTAGGCAAAAATTAGTGCAAAACTTTAAATGCGATTTTCTCGGAAACGGTGCGGATAAGAGAAAAATGAAAAACAGTGGCATGTTCAGGAGGACGCCCTCTTTCTTTTGAGCTAAAAATTGCGGGTCTTTGATGAATATTTTGACTTTAGGTTAAATTTTCTTAGTTATAGTATGTTTTCATTGAACCGATTTTACTACTCAATGATAGTACGCAAGCTATAATACATATCTGTGAAAAAATATTTCCAAAAAATCAAGAGGTAGCCGAGATATTCAAGTTTAAAGACATTTTTTAGTGAAGACACCAACCAACCGAATTTCAATTGCGAATATCTCAACAACGGTGCGGCCTAGAGCAAAATGAAAAACAGTGGCATATTCAGGAGGACACCCTCTTTCAATTTACGTCACTGGTTTATGTCTCGGATAAATGGTTTGTGTCCTGGCTAAAGAAAATTCTTGAAAATCGTTTCCTTTGTATTAATTTTGATGTAGGACGATTGACGGTGTCTCAGGCAATCGACTGGTGGAAAAAAATTAATAATAGGACAAACGGTTCTCGAGATATTCGCTTTTGAAATTTGGCATGTTTGAAAATTTTCCACCCGTTCCAAAACACCAGGGACCCAGAACCAGCAGTAGGCAAAAATTAGTGCAAAACTTTAAATGCGATTTTCTCGGAAACGGTGCGGATAAGAGAAAAATGAAAAACAGTGGCATGTTCAGGAGGACGCCCTCTTTCTTTTGAGCTAAAAATTGCGGGTCTTTGATGAATATTTTGACTTTAGGTTAAATTTTCTTAGTTATAGTATGTTTTCATTGAACCGATTTTACTACTCAATGATAGTACGCAAGCTATAATACATATCTGTGAAAAAATATTTCCAAAAAATCAAGAGGTAGCCGAGATATTCAAGTTTAAAGACATTTTTTAGTGAAGACACCAACCAACCGAATTTCAATTGCGAATATCTCAACAACGGTGTGGCCTAGAGCAAAATGAAAAACAGTGGCATATTCAAGAGGACACCCTCTTTCAATTTACGTTACTGGTTTATGTCTCGGATAAGTGGTTTGTGTCCTGGCTAAAGAAATTTCTTGAAAATCGTTTCCTTTGTATTAATTTTCATGTAGGACGATTGACGGTGTCTCAGGCAATCGATTAGTGGAAAAAAATTAATAATAGGACAAACGGTTCTCGAGATATTCGCTTTTGAAATTTGGCATGTTTGAAAATTTTCCACCCGTTCCAAAACACCAGGGACCCAGAACCAGCAGTAGTGCAAAACTTTAAATGCGATTTTCTCGGAAACGGTGCGGATAAGAGAAAAATGAAAAACAGTGGCATGTTCAGGAGGACGCCCTCTTTCTTTTGAGCTAAAAATTGCGGGTCTTTGATGAATATTTTGACTTTAGGTTAAATTTTCTTAGTTATAGTATGTTTTCATTGAACCGATTTTACTACTCAATGATAGTACGCAAGCTATAATACATATCTGTGAAAAAATATTTCCAAAAAATCAAGAGGTAGCCGAGATATTCAAGTTTAAAGACATTTTTTAGTGAAGACACGAACCAACCGAATTTCAATTGCGAATATCTCCGAAACGGTGCGGGCTAGAGAAAAATGAAAAACAGTGGCATGTTCAGAAGAATGCCCTCTTTCAATTTACGTTACTGGTTTGTGTCTTGAATAAGTGGTTTGTGTCCTGGCTAAAGAAATAACTTGAAAATCGTTTCTTATGTATTAATTTCGATGCAGGACGATTGGCGGTGTCCCAGGCAATCGATTGGTGGAAAAAAATTAATAATAGGACAAACGGTTCTCGAGATATTCGCTTTTGAAATTTGGCATGTTTGAAAATTTTCCACCCGTTCCAAAACACCAGGGACCCAGAACCAGCAGTAGTGCAAAACTTTAAATGCGATTTTCTCGGAAACGGTGCGGATAAGAGAAAAATGAAAAACAGTGGCATGTTCAGGAGGACGCCCTCTTTCTTTTGAGCTAAAAATTGCGGGTCTTTGATGAATATTTTGACTTTAGGTTAAATTTTCTTAGTTATAGTATGTTTTCATTGAACCGATTTTACTACTCAATGATAGTACGCAAGCTATAATACATATCTGTGAAAAAATATTTCCAAAAAATCAAGAGGTAGCCAAGATATTCAAGTTTAAAGACATTTTTTAGTGAAGACACCAACCAACCGAATTTCAATTGCGAATATCTCAACAACGGTGTGGCCTAGAGCAAAATGAAAAACAGTGGCATATTCAAGAGGACACCCTCTTTCAATTTACGTTACTGGTTTATGTCTCGGATAAATGGTTTGTGTCCTGGCTAAAGAAATTTCTTGAAAATCGTTTCCTTTGTATTAATTTTGATGTAGGACGATTGGCGGTGTCTCAGGCAATCGACTGGTGGAAAAAAATTAATAATAGGACAAACGGTTCTCGAGATATTCGCTTTTGAAATTTGGCATGTTTGAAAATTTTCCACCCGTTCCAAAACACCAGGGACCCAGAACCAGCAGTAGGCAAAAATTAGTGCAAAACTTTAAATGCGATTTTCTCGGAAACGGTGCGGATAAGAGAAAAATGAAAAACAGTGGCATGTTCAGGAGGACGCCCTCTTTCTTTTGAGCTAAAAATTGCGGGTCTTTGATGAATATTTTGAGTTTAGGTTAAATTTTCTTAGTTATAGTATGTTTTCATTGAACCGATTTTACTACTCAATGATAGTACGCAAGCTATAATACATATCTGTGAAAAAATATTTCCAAAAAATCAAGAGGTAGCCGAGATATTCAAGTTTAAAGACATTTTTTAGTGAAGACACCAACCAACCGAATTTCAATTGCGAATATCTCAACAACGGTGCGGCCTAGAGCAAAATGAAAAACAGTGGCATATTCAGGAGGACACCCTCTTTCAATTTACGTTACTGGTTTATGTCTCGGATAAGTGGTTTGTGTCCTGGCTAAAGAAATTTCTTGAAAATTGTTTCCTTTGTATTAATTTTCATGTAGGACGATTGGCGGTGTCTCAGGCAATCGATTGGTGGAAAAAAATGAATAATAGGACAAACGGTTCTCGAGATATTCGCTCTTGAAATTTGGCATGTTTGAAAATTTTCCACCCGTTCCAAAACACCAGGGACCCAGAACCAGCAGTAGGCAAAAGTTAGTGCAAAACTTTAAATGCGATTTTCTCGGAAACGGTGCGGATAAGAGAAAAATGAGAAACAGTGGCATGTTCAGGAGGACGCCCTCTTTCTTTTGAGCTAAAAATTGCGGGTCTTTGACTTTAGGTTAAATTTTCTTAGTTATAGTATGTTTTCATTGAACCGATTTTACTACTCAATGATAGTACGCAAGCTATAATACATATCTGTGAAAAAAAATTTCCAAAAAATCAAGAGGTAGCCGAGATATTCAAGTTTAAAGACATTTTTTAGTGAAGACACCAACCAACCGAATTTCAATTGCGAATATCTCAACAACGGTGCGGCCTACAGCAAAATGAAAACCAGTGGCATATTCAGGAGGACACCCTCTTTCAATTTACGTTACTGGTTTATGTCTCGGATAAATGGTTTGTGTCCTGGCTAAAGAAATTTCTTAAAAATCGTTTCCTTTGTATTAATTTTCATGTAGGACGATTGACGGTGTCTCAGGCAATCGATTAGTGGAAAAAAATTAATAATAGGACAAACGGTTCTCGAGATATTCGCTTTTGAAATTTGGCATGTTTGAAAATTTTCCACCCGTTCCAAAACACCAGGGACCCAGAACCAGCAGTAGGCAAAAATTAGTGCAAAACTTTAAATGCGATTTTCTCGGAAACGGTGCGGATAAGAGAAAAATGAAAAACAGTGGCATGTTCAGGAGGATGCCCTCTTTCTTTTGAGCTAAAAATTGCGGGTCTTTGATGAATATTTTGACTTTAGGTTAAATTTTCTTAGTTATAGTATGTTTTCATTGAACCGATTTTACTACTCAATGATAGTACGCAAGCTATAATACATATCTGTGAAAAAATATTTCCAAAAAATCAAGAGGTAGCCGAGATATTCAAGTTTAAAGACATTTTTTAGTGAAGACACCAACCAACCGAATTTCAATTGCGAATATCTCAACAACGGTGCGGCCTAGAGCAAAATGAAAAACAGTGGCATATTCAGGAGGACACCCTCTTTCAATTTACGTCACTGGTTTATGTCTCGGATAAATGGTTTGTGTCCTGGCTAAAGAAAATTCTTGAAAATCGTTTCCTTTGTATTAATTTTGATGTAGGACGATTGACGGTGTCTCAGGCAATCGACTGGTAGAAAAAAATTAATAATAGGACAAACGGTTCTCGAGATATTCGCTTTTGAAATTTGGCATGTTTGAAAATTTTCCACCCGTTCCAAAACACCAGGGACCCAGAACCAGCAGTAGGCAAAAATTAGTGCAAAACTTTAAATGCGATTTTCTCGGAAACGGTGCGGATAAGAGAAAAATGAAAAACAGTGGCATGTTCAGGAGGACGCCCTCTTTCTTTTGAGCTAAAAATTGCGGGTCTTTGATGAATATTTTGACTTTAGGTTAAATTTTCTTAGTTATAGTATGTTTTCATTGAACCGATTTTACTACTCAATGATAGTACGCAAGCTATAATACATATCTGTGAAAAAATATTTCCAAAAAATCAAGAGGTAGCCGAGATATTCAAGTTTAAAGACATTTTTTAGTGAAGACACCAACCAACCGAATTTCAATTGCGAATATCTTAACAACGGTGCGGCCTAGAGCAAAATGAAAAACAGTGGCATATTCAAGAGGACACCCTCTTTCAATTTACGTTACTGGTTTATGTCTCGGATAAGTGGTTTGTGTCCTGGCTAAAGAAATTTCTTGAAAATCGTTTCCTTTGTATTAATTTTCATGTAGGACGATTGACGGTGTCTCAGGCAATCGATTAGTGGAAAAAAATTAATAATAGGACAAACGGTTCTCGAGATATTCGCTTTTTAAGTTTGGCATGTTTGAAAATTTTCCACCCGTTCCAAAACACCAGGGGCCCAGAACCAGCAGTAGGCAAAAATAAGTGCAAAACTTTAAATGCGATTTTCTCGGAAACGGTGCGGCATAGAGAAAAATGAAGAATAGTGGCATGTTCAGGAGGACGCCCTCTTTCTTTTGAGCTAAAAATTGTCCGTCTTTGATGAATATTTTGAGGTTGGGTTAGATTTTCTTAGTTATAGTATGCTTTTATTGAACCGAATTTACTACTCAATGATAGAACGCAAGCTATAATACATATCTGTGAAAAAAAATTTCCAAAAAATCAAGAGGTAGCCGAGATATTCAAGTTTAAAGACATTTTTTAGTGAAGACACGAACCAACCGAATTTCAATTGCAAATATCTCCGAAACGGTGGGGCTTAGAGCAAAATGAAAAATACAGATATGTGTGGGCAGACGTACTTTTTATTTTTGTAAAATTGGTTTGTGTCTTGGATAAATGGTTTGAGCCCTGGCTAAAGCTTTTTATTTATTCTTTCGATTTCTTAGCTCGTTCTACCACCAGATGATAGAGAATAGTCATACGTAAACAATGGTGAAAAAAGTTTTCCAATAGGAATAACGGTTTCCGAGATATAAGCTTTAGAAATTTTTCGGATTTGAAAAAACGCGAAAAATTTTTTAGGTCTGATACACCAGGCGCACAGAATCAGCAGGAGGCAAAAATTTAAAACTTTGCAAGCCGATTTCTCGGAAACGGTAGGGCCTAAAGAAAAAATAAAAACAGTGACGTGTTTGAGAGGACGTGAGCTTTCATTTGAGATATACCTCATATAAATCGGAGGCCCATTAAATATTTGCAACCCGATATCTCAAAAACGGTATGGCCTAGAGAAAAAATAAAAATACAAATATGTGTGGGCAGACGTACTCTTTATTTTTGTAAAATTGGTTTGTGTTTCGGATAAATGGTTTGAGCCCTGGCTAGAGCTTTTTATTTATTTTATTGTTTTCTTAATTCATTTTATCATTGGATGATAGAAGGCGGTCATACTTAAGCAACGGTGGTAAAAGTTTTCGAATATGGCTAACGGTTTCCGAGATATAAGCTTTAGAAATTTTTCGGATTTGAAAAAACGCCAAAAATTTTTTAGGTCTGAAACACCAGGCGCACAGAATCAGCAGGAGGCAAAAATTTAAAACTTTGCAAGCTGATTTCTCGGAAACGGTAGGACCTAGAGAAAAAATAAAAACAGTGACGTGTTTGGGAGGACGAGAGCTTTCATTTGAGACATACCTCATATAATTCGGAGGCCCATTAAATATTTGCAACCCGATATCTCAAAAACGGTACGGCCTAGAGAAAAAATAAAAATACAGATATGTGTGGGCGGACGTACTCTTTATTTTTTTTGAAATTGGTTTGTGTCTTGGATAAATGGTTTGAGCCCTGGCTAAAGCTTTTTATTTATTTTATTGTTTTCTTAATTCATTTTATCACTGCATGATAGAAGGCGGTCATACGTAAGCAACGGTGGTAAAAGTTTTCGAATAAGGCTAACCGTTTCCGAGATATAAGCTTTAGAAATTTTTCGGATTTGAAAAAACGCGAAAAATTTTTTAGGTCTGAAACACCAGGCGCACAGAATCAGCAGGAGGCAAAAATTTAAAACTTTGCAAGCCGATTTCTCGGAAACGGTAGGGCCTGGAGAAAAAATAAAAACAGTGACGTGTTTGGGAGGACGTGAGCTTTCATTTGAGATATACCTCACATAAATCGGAGGCTTATTAAATATTTGCAACCCGATTTCTCAAAAACGGTACGGCCTAGAGAAGAAATAAAAACAGTGGTGTGTTTGGGAAGATGTGATCTTTCATTTGAAATATACCTTGATGATGCTAATAAAATATTTGGTGTTTTTTTTTTTAGTAAAGAACAAAATATAATAAAACTCTTTGTTTATTTATATGCATGGCTCTAAAAAGTGCCTTTTGTTACTGGAAACTATATTTTGCCATTTCAAGAAACGAATTTTTCTTCTCAAAACTGCATGCATCTGTACGAATTTTCTTGAACATTCGATGATACTTTCGACGAACATTCGATGCCACACATATTAACAAAAATTAATTAAACCCTTTATTTATATGTTTATGTGACCCTGAGGATTTTTGCTGTAAGATGTAATCATTTCTTATGTCGTTTACTTTGACTTGTATATATGGTTACAGCTTTTGTTCCTTCACTTAGAGCATGTTTTGCCAATTCACCTGGTAATAATAGACGAACAACTGTTTGAATTTCCATCTGTAATGGAGTATTTGGCTGCTGAAGTGCTTGAATTGGCTGGAAATGCAGCAAGAGACAACAAAATGACAAGAATTATTCCAAGACATCTTCAATTAGACATTCTTAATGATGAAGAATTGAATAATCTGCTATTATAATTGCTCAAGGTGGTTTACCATATATTCAAGCTGTACTTTTATGTACCAAAGAAAACAGAAAATAAAGCTTAAGTTCAGTGAACAATTTTGTGAAACAAAAAAATCAAAAACCCGTCCTTTTCAGGACGACCAAATTTATTCAAAAAGAGTCAATTATTTAATGTGTTCATAATTTTCCTTTCTCCTTATCTTATTCTTTCCTTCATTTATTCTTTCCTTCTACGTATCTTAGTTGTGGAAATATTCGTAATTGAAGTTTGGTTAATTTGTGTCTTGGATAAATTATGTTCCTACATTTTACACTTGAATATCCGGATGTCTAAAAATAAGTTTTTACGGATTCCTTGCGACTGATACTTTCGAGCAGTGGAATTTTCTATTTTCCAGTAAACTTGAGTCTTTTACTTTCTAGTCTATTTCCGACTGTCACGGGCATTCCTAGTGATTCTTAAGTACCTACCTGAAGTGACGGATGTAACCACTATAGCCACGATCCATTCTTTGGTTTACAGCACAAACCAAACATTCCCACAATCCCCAAGTGTCTGTCCCCATCAAGGGGCTTTTCCCAAACAACCCCATCCCTTGTGTCACATTCACTATTCAGTGTAATTTGTTTACCGCTTAAATGTGTGCGTCTCATTAATTAAGTTGTGGCGGAATAATTTCACGGAAATCAGACAACAAGCAATAAATTTCCATGTGAGTTTGTCCTTTTTTCCAGGATGAGGCTTATTAATATTTATCGATTTGTTGAAATGTATTGTAAATTGAATGTGTGCGTGTTTATTTACGCATTTATCGTTGTGAGGGTGTGCCAATTGGGGATGAGACTCGAAAGGCACCACATTTCAAGGATTTATACAAAAATTCAAGTTTTACGAATTTTCCTTCGACAAACAGGAGCCACAACGATTATCCTTTTCAATATATATGATAGACATAAAGAGATATATATTCAAGATGTTTTTGTTATCCTTGAAACTATCGAAATCCTCGAGAATCAGGAATCGTTCTTTTGGTGAACTAACGAACTGTGGAGTTGACTTCCATTTAAGACAGTCAATCGAATAAATTGTTGTTTTTGTAATCGATTGAATATATAATCGATACTTGGGGACATGTATCGATTAAGAATTCATAAATTAACCATAAATCCGAGTATCAATTGAAATTTTTTCTTTTATACCAAACCATTTACGTTTGGGGCCAGTACATTTTCATACCGTAAATGGTACGAAAGATGGCACTCGTTGTCTGTTGTTAAGCATAAGTAATAACCGATCGAAGGTGGTGATATTGGCAACATGGCAAATAAAACATGCAGTCAGCTCGGCAGGAGGCCTACACAGAGTAACCTCTTCCAAATTGTCTTCAAGGCACTTCTTCATTTTATTATTGTCAAATGAAAAACCGGAACTTCCTTATTAAGTTTGAAATTCATTAGTAATCATTCATGATAACTACACTTTTTAAATTGTATTATATTATATTATGAAAAAATCGGCACATGCCACAAGACACCATTGTGGAATTTGTGTCATTGGTATGAACTTGGCGTCGCATCGTTATCAAATCAATAAAAATTTGTTTTTAATATTTTCAATTAATTCAGTTTCATATACTTTCCATTCACCATTAAATAGTATCTTGAAAAGTCCTTAAAACATGACTGGACAAGGGTTGAAATCAAATATGGAAATTTACCCTACACAAATTCCAGGGAACAAACCTGTTGTGATAAAAATTTCCCCAGAATCAGTACTCGGAGGCTGAATAAATAAATGGCAAAAGGACATGAAACTGCTTGTACAAATAAATTAATGTCTCAGCAGGTTAGGGCGTAATTAAATCAATTTTAATGACATTTAGCAGGAAAGGACCATAAAATCCTTATTGCGCTGAAATCCTTAATTTACCAAATCGTCTTACGTTTTGTGATAAATTTTATAAGGTTTGTTGCTGTTATTGTTTAGCTACTTGGTTTTCTTTTCCTCCTGATATGCCTGAGCACATCTTTATTGTGTTCGACATAAAGTCGTGTCCTTGTGAACATCTCAAATTGTCCTCTAATTTGGGCATTTTAATGACGATTGATTTCGATGAATTCTGGGCCATGACGCAGGACGAACATTTATTTTCGGATATATTTAGGTCCTTGTAAAGGATACATGGATCCAATGATGATAGAATCACTCACAGGATAATCCTTAGCGGAATATAATAGTTGCTCATAAAAGTGTGAGATGAATAAATCATATGAGGATATGATCCCTGAATATCCTGTCACATGCAGTGGGTATCAATCATCATAAAACCACATGAGTTCTCTGAATGGAAATGAAGGCAGTGACTGAAGTAGCGAAACATGGCCCTGCGTCAAATTATGTGTCCTGCAGACGATCGCAAGGATCTACAAAAACCTATCCACCACACGTTGATAGAGAGCAGTAGAATCAAAGCATACAAAATAAATTACCAGGAATCATTGAATTACAAAAAACCAAAACGAATAAAAGTCCTTTGAATTCTACGGAACATGTACATGGCAAAAATGTCAGACACACAACCCTGAAATAAAGTCCTTTTTCCCTTTAACACATAGGTAGGTATACCGAATATCCTGTAAACGAAAAATCGTTATTTATTGACCTGCGACACGTAAATCATACACGAGTCCTTGCTCTGTTGCTTCTGGTTTTTGTGACATCGATTATTTAGTTATAGTCCTTCTATTATTTTCTCAGTAAGGATATCCTGGCTTTAGGTTACAATGCAGAACGGCAAAAAATTTCTGTTAACTTTCCAAGCAATTTAACCTGGACAGTGCTAGGGCTGGCTTTAATCCACAAACAATTTCAACAAACTGTCACCTCAAAAAGGACGAAGGATTTTTCTTTGTTTTCCATTGGAAAAACCCCCACACCATGGGGGTGATGGTCAGTTTTTTTTTTTGGGGATCTCGTTTAAGGACATTCCATTGCCAGAGAACAAACACAATTAAACTAATTGCTGCATTTACCACTGTTCCAACATAATCACGTACCTACATAGTCCTTAAATCCTTTTGGAAATATCCCTCAGTCATTCGTTATCAATACATGAAATCATATATACAGTGCATGTTGTACTTCATAGTTCACGTTCGATTTTGTAATTAGGTATGCAGGACTATGGATTAAATCACTATCACGCCAACACTTCATGAAATGTTAATGTCCTTTCAATGGTATTGCCAGGGCCAGTTTGATGTGGGGATCCTGTGAACCCCAATAACCTAAATGTGATGGCTGCTAGGTAACGATGTTATTTGGAAAAAAACCTTTGTACCTCGATATCCTTGACTATATCCTGTCAGTTATTGTGCCACCATCGACGTGTTACCGTCAAGTCCTCGGGACGATTGTTGCCGCGTTTTCTGTATTCAAAAAACCTATACCGGGAAATGAAAAATTTCAATCAGAACTGATCTTTGATTCAGTGAAAAAAGGACATTTGTCAGGGATAACTTGAATTTCCGATTTCATTTCCTTTCCTCAACCGCCAACGATTTGTTATTCTTTTCCAAGGCGACGGTACCACCTCCTGGAGGAGTCCTCTTCCACTTGACACGATGACAACGTAGTCATGTCGCCAAGAAAAGTCCGGAAATTCGATTCTGATGATTCGATGAGAGTACTTGCTGACGGAACTGATTCTGAGTCTGGATATTACGACAGTGAAATGGGCTGTGCATCATCACAGGCAAGTCAAGCTGCACAAATGAATTCTGCCGATGAGACGACACCATCTCCAACGGATCCGCCAAAGTATCGTAAGTAACTAATTAAGAACGGCCACGCATTGAATTTCATTAAAATACCACCAGCTCCACCAGAAGCTTTCGAAATCCCAATCGACGACGAAGTGAAACAAGACGACGAGGGAGACACCAAGGAAGAAAGTCTAATCAAGAAACATCCTCCAAAACGATTGCAACGCCTTACAGAACAAACGGCAATGCCGACAACTATCGAAGATCTAACACAGAAACTTGCTAAAGCCGAAATACGCCGACAAAAATTCCTTCAACAACGTGTTGATACTGTGACAAGTATAACAGGATTACCAAAGATTAAGGACAAGGACCCAAATCACACCGAGTGTCCTGAAACTGAGGATGGCCATGGTGACATTCGGAATGATACTGAAACAAGTACAAAAACGGATAATGACTAGTTTCTTAAGCTACTCCTCTTCTTTGGTTCTTTGTAAGGATGAGAACACAAACAATTTTTCTACTATACAATTCTAGTGTGTGTGTTTGTGTGAGTGTTACTTTCACGTAAAAAAATATATATCCTTTATAGCTGTGATTTGTGATCCAATAAATTCTAAGTTAACCTTTATCTCGTGCTTTATTTCAGTGTTTTAAAACAATTTTAATAATTTTTCATAAATTTATTTTGAACATAATCAAACTATAACAATTTTATTTAATTTTATTGACAATTTTCTCTGATATCTGATTAATTGATTATTAGGCTTTTGTTAAATGAACATTTATTTTCTCTCCACATTTCTTCCACATTGAAATCATGTAAAAAAAATTAATTCTAAATTATTTATTATTTTTAACAATGTGTTGTTAAGTAGTTAAATATATAAACTATCAAATTATATTAGTGATATTATTTTCCTGTCTCGTTGTGTGCATGCAGTTGATCAATTCTCATTTGAGGAGATTCCATCACACACGACAGACGTTTGGCTTAAGACGATCGATTTACATTACAAAGCGAGGGTTAATATTCAACTGCGGTTTCATCCCTTAAGCGGGGCTCACATCGCAACGCGAACGTACAAGTGGTTTTTGTCCCTTTCGTATATATCGGAAATGAATGACCCCTTCTCGATGCATTTCGAGGGGAAGTTGGATAGATTCAACTTCAACTTCAACTTGTGTTCGAACCGGAGAAGAACTTTTTGAAAAATCCAATACTTGGATTGATGCGTCTTCGTGAAAACGTTCTCTGAAGAGTGAAGCGCTTTCACTTGCATGTTGACGTTGCGATGTGAACCCTGCTTTATTCGTAAAACACATATCACACCTGGATTCGTCACATTCAATTCAAGGACTGATCGTTTTTCGTCCTTGACTCGAATTGAATCGAAATTGAAATGAATCAAAATCAACATGAATCCAGATGTGAAACGTTTAAAACTAAATTTTAAATGCTAAAAAATGATTATTTAAACATAAATTAATGAAGTAAAGATACAATTAATAAAATCAATTAATTAAATTAGTTCCAAAATCGACAAGAAATTGTTTTAAATTAATAATTTTCGAGAACAAAATATACTTGAATTTCATTGATTGTTACAAGTTTTTAATCTTAATTTATAATTAGTATTACTTTAGCCTATACTAATTCTAAATTCTAATTATGATACAATGTACAAAACTCGAGCCGGAAGTCCGTTCCATTTATGTAAGGTTTGCGATAGCGGAAGTCGTCAGTTAAAAACAAAAACATTTTCAATTGAAAATTTGAATTTGAATTTTGTTGATTGTGTGTGTCTGTTGGATTGGATTGGATTAATATTAGTATTAGTAACATTTTCTACAAATTGCTGGCAAGTTCTGACATATTTTTCCGGTTAAAGCATGTAGCACGTGCCGACAATCATTTAGCATTCGTCATTGACTTCCTCTTTGATACGTGTCGCCTCATTTGGTGGCGATTCTCGTCCATTTTGAGCGAGTGTTCTTGTTGATAATGATCCTCCAGTAGAACGTCCCCTGTAAGTCAAGTCCTTGACATGTGTTTTATTATCTGTTCCTTGACAAGATGTGGATGAAGATGTTACTGTGGTGTGGCCAGGTGTTGAAGTGACAGCATTTGCCATTGAAATGGGAATTGTTATATACTGGTGTCCAGTTTCTGGAAAGAAATGAAAATGAAAATACAAATATCTTTATGATTTTTATGGCAAATATAATGTAATAACAATACAAAAACTGAAACAAGAAAACTGATGAAAATGGAATCATTCAAGACGTGCTCGAGTATAAAGACAATAACCGACACAACACATTTTTGTTAGTGAACTTGGGTCTGTGGACCAAAACTTATGGACATGAAGGACATATTGGATGTGGTTATTTAAGTGATATCGTTTGACCTTTTACGCGACGATTCTTGCCTTAAGGTGAGCCTTTATACCATAAACCACTAGTAGTTGGCATGCACTTCTCAGCTGTGGACAAGAACGATGAATACGCGCGTTTTCGTTTTCGTTTTCGTTTAGAAAACCTCATCGGGATATGAAACGTGTTGAATGTACCTTTTATGGTTGTGGGACCTAACCTATGGTCAAGCCATTTTGGAGATTCTATATGAGGGAATGGCGCTAGCCAAGTTATGCAATCGAATATGATGGTATAACAAGGCTCAACATGGAAATGGGATGAATCGGTTCGTGTGGTCTTCTTTAGAAATGGAAATCTACATGTCTGGGATGATGCTATTGTTAGGTTGTTTCTCTCTGGCGACAAATATGATGATACTGATGCTGTGATCACGTTTATGATGATCACCATGATGATGATGATGATGATGATGATGTTAACAATCAACGGACAATGATCTTATAATAGTATGCCAATATGGAGTCATGTCGTTGATCATAATTTTTGATATTTAAAGAAGCCAGTATAATGACTTCATTTGGTTGCAGTTGACTTAAACAGTCACGGTGGTTATATGGTGGCGCTTATAGTTACTTTTATGGTTAGTACACATGTTTGTTCTTTATATGAAGTGTTAATCCTTTCATAGCTTTACGCATTTATGGATGATAGTAACTCACCTTCTTCCGTATGCATTTGAAGTTGTCCGGATTGAACTAAACCCAAAATGTAGTCTTCTGGTAGATTGGCTAAAGCTGATGCTGGATACAGTGTCCGCCCTGAGATGACATTTGTCATACCGGATATTTGATTGAATCCAGATTTGTTTGTTTCAAATGATGTTGATGTTGAAGGTTGCGTTTGGGTTTGATGAATTGCATTTGGTGCATGCTGTTCCAATTTGAAATCAGTTAAAACTGTTTGACTGTTATTGAGACTAGCTGGACCAGGGGAGTCAACATCTGATGATTCATCCGATTCATTAGCCGATGATACTGGTGAACGATCGTCCTGTAGAAGAGAACATAAGGTCAATGTACTTGAACATAAAGTTACAGTAAATCACATTTTTTAAAAATTGGTAAGGAGTATCCACTCCTTCAGAACCAGAACAGAAGACGAGTTTTCAATTGAAAATTCATAAAAATTAACTCACGAACAGCTTTCAAAGTGACTTCTCAAAATGGCTAAGAAATTCCGATCACCATTTTGAAAACGATACTGTTGTTTTACTAAGAAAACAAGAGCACATACATACATACCATATATAATATATACAATATCAGTTTGTTGTGATCCCAAAGTGTCTCATGTGGATCAATTGGGATTCTCATCCCGTAGCCTGTTAGACTACACAAAACCAAATCACATCCATCTTCTTCCTTATAGGCTTAACATGAAGAATGTTCAACAAGACCCCATTGGGTTATTCTTTCTATATATGTATCTAGATATACACATGTGTATAGTATCAACATAATCCCAGTTACAGTACGTTCTGTTATTATTCCAAAGCACTGAATACTTCTCGTACTTAGCTTGAGATGTTTCTTGGATTCTGGATTAGTTTTTTACACGGTGTCGCATATTTTTTACTTTACAATCCCTCGTATATCTGGTAGTGCGAATGATTGTCTTTTAAGAGTTGAGTTTGTGTAACTTCAAGTGGTTTTGTTTGGTGTAAAAAAATTGTTCAATTTTCAAGACAAATACGAGATGAAAAGAAACCAAGACAACTTGACTACGATTCTAGGGAAGGGTTCATTGTGTTGAATTCAGATTCTGTATAGAATAATAACAGAAAAACAAGTAAAATCCTATTTGGGATCAAACAGAATATCCCAGAGACTTCTGCTTCGCGTAAATTATATCCAGCAGAATCCACAGCCATCTTGACTGCACTAGAAAGACGACATGCAGTCTCACAAATGCCAGAGGGGCTCCCACTGTCCGGGGGATATTCATATCGGAATATGTATTCTAGAAATGTAGCTACTAGTATCTACTAGAATGTCAGGTGCATCCGATGTAATGACAACGAGAAAGACTCTAGATCTACATTTGGACTGCGGTTGAAAGAGGAATTTTTTCTCTTTTCGCAATTCTACAAAATATGGTTAACCTGAATATAAGGTTAAACCTGAACGGAACGTACTGAATCCACTGAACTTGTGATAATTGTCTTTTGACTGGTACAACATTTGTCGTTAGAAGTAGAAATGTGTGAGAATAGAATTTCTAATGAGATTGAATTATTGATTATTGCCGCGATTATTCTTTGTCTGATCGTAGTCTGTCAATCACACTTGTATCATTATATTGGTATATTCGTATTTCATATTGAGTGACCATAAACACTTGCTGATTTTCACGCAAATAGATTCGATAGACTTTGATGTCGCGTTTCACAGACATGACGCTTGGAATTGGAACGCCAATTAGGACACCGTTTTGTTCGACACTTTACGTGGCTTCTATACTTGACATCAATCACTTGTGATTAAGTCACAATTTGGGAATTCATTCAATAGGAAAATGGAACTTGTGAATCCTTGCAGCTTCTTCACAAATCACGAATTTTATATAGAATCAGGAACTCTACCACATTCAAATAACCTTTGAGTCCTTGAAGGTACAAGTACGGTTTAAACAGACACGACACTGGGAACAGTATCAGCGCTGAAGGACAGATCGGACAGTTTGAACTGGTTCCTGTCATCATTATGACGTAACTCAAATTTGTATGGTAGAACCAGTTCAAGACTGGATGAAAGATCCCAAAATTGAACCAGTTCAAAGTGAGTTTTGCATCATGTTGGCGCCATCTTTCAGAAAACCGAGAAGTGCGAAAATCACAAATTGTACCAGAATCGTACTAGAAATTTGAATGAAAATGACATTTCAAACCAGATAATTGGCTTATGGCTTTGCATTCACAAATTTTTAATAAATTTTTGCTAATAAAATTCTCGCCAAGTTTCCATTTTACTTGTCAAATCAGTAGTGACACTTGTCACTGACTATTTGTCAAAATAGAGAGGTTCGTCAAACGTGACGTCAAGAACTAGTTCAAACTGTCCCGTCTGTCAAAGGCATTAGTGTTACATATGGTAAATGACTTCTGATCCAGAATGTATATAGGTCTTAAAACTCAGCATGGGACACGCCTTAAAACAACGCACTCAAAGATCCTGGAATTCCTGGAAACCCTGGAAACCTTTCTCTGATTTTCCACAGAAGTACATCAGAATTTGACCCAGTAAATTTATTTATTCCAAACAGATGTGTCCTGATTGATCCCCATTAGTATCCCCAGTTGGCTTAGAACTTCGTAGCAATCCCTCTAAAGGGTCATCTTTGACCTTTTTCTTGATGAAATTAGCACGAAAGGATAAGACAACAGAAAATTTTCTTAACTAAGATACAAAAAATAGAGTACAAGGAATAAAATCCATCGAAGGATATAAATTTCCAAGGAAACCTTGAGAAAAAAAAGGTTTTAAACCTTTCGAATCCTTCTAGTCTTGGAATAAATTAAAAATCAATTTATTGAAGAAAATTCCCAAGGAAACTTCTTAAGTGGAAGTGGTGGAAATTTTCCAGCACTCATCGATCCTTCCTCGAAGGACTTCCGTTTGGTGTCCTGTTATCTTTTACTTCCCATTTAGTCACAGTCACATAAAAGGGATTTTCTCATTCAACCCTTAAAGTGGTCAAATAAGTGCATCATTTCGAAAGTCCCTAATTTACCGTACCCTTGAATTACATAAGACACTACCCCAATTAACATAAAAGCAAACTCCTATGACCTCATTCCGTGAAAGTTTGAATGAAATTCGGAACTTTCCAAAAGTCACAAAAATAAATAAACGTAAAAATAAAATTGTCAATAAAATTGCGATTTCAGGACGTGCATTTCAATTTAAACTTTTAATAAAAGTTTTTCAAAAATTTAACGCTCTTTCAAATGACAATTCTCTCCATGGCACATCCCCCCAATTGACTCCATTTCATATGAAATTCCCTCTTGTCAAGCATCTATCCCCAATTGCTGTAAACGTTGTTGAGGGAATGAAAACGGGATACTTTCGTGTCATGTGTAGATTTTGTTTTTATTTAAACAAAAAAAAAAAAAATGTCTCCCCATTTAAGGGATACTTGTTGTCTTACAGAATAAGCTCCAACAAGCATACGCACTAATGCCTGACATTTCACGTCTTGTTCGTGGGGGTGAGTGAGGGTGGTTTCAAACAAAAAACTTTACCCCAAACCTCATGAAATTGTCGAGGCATTCAAGTGTGAGAGAATGGGGATGGACGCACCCCATCTTCACATAAACAACAAAAACTTTAAATGACTTTTATCAGCCATATCTCACCGAGGATGTCGTGGAGGTGCCTGGGAGTGATGTCTCGGGGGAGAACTTCTAGTTCCAAGAATAGCAATCCCCCCAAAGTTGAAATGATTTCATTTTGTTAATGTACACAGACGAGTATCCATATTGCTCTTGTTGTCTGTGTTGCAGCTCCACTCTAATGGATGCTCCCCCATTTTTTTGAAGGCACTCCACGTATATAGATGTGTTCGTGTAAATGCTAATGCCTACAAATTTCGTACTTAAATAGTTACTTGCAAAAACATAATTGTTCTTAAGCTTCTCTTGAGATGTTCAAAAGTTTGACGCCTTCAGGCGGTTCCAGTATGCTTTCGTTTTGTCTTTCATATTTTGACATACCGTCGCTTAGTTTTCAGGAGAGACGAGAAACTGCATTACACATACATGCATGTGTTGGCATGTTGTGTTGTGTTACTACTTGGATTATATTTCCTCCAGTGTGAGCTCATTGGATGGGCCAATTTCTTATTCTTGAAACTTCAAAATCTAATCGACACTAGATGGTGTTGCAAGTGCAATAAATATGGCTACCTACTGCCGACAAGAGACGTGAATGTAAATTTGAACAAATGTTATCGAGACATACGACGACGATGGAATAACTACTCGTAAATGAGATGTTGAGCATTGGTTGAGATCAAATCTGAGTGAAATATTACCTTCGAAATGGTGAGTTTTGTAAGAAAGATTGCCAACGTGTTTTAGTTAAGTACTTTTTAAATGGCCGTCATTTTGTTTATCTAACAACGAATCGATAAAAATCAATTTTTTATATATCAATAACGTCTATGGCAGTGATGTGGTTATGGGTATGACAAGTTTTTGTCATTTTATAAGCTGTGATTTCCACAGCTTGTATAAATCCATATATGTTATCCAGGTGTTACAGTATAATATACATATATGTATTCGTACTGTATACCATTTTTGAATGTTACCAAGATATACAGGTTGTTGTTGGGAGGGTACAAAAACCAGTGTGTCGTCGTTAGCATGCGTAGCATGTTTGTGGTAGCTGCTACAAAAGTCTAATTATAATAGAAAGATAGGTAGCTGTTATCATAGGAGATATAGATGAAGATTTGCTTAAAGTACTTGGCAAATTCACCTCCACCTTCTTCTTGAACAACAAGGGGATAAGCCGTCTAACGACATTTTCTTACAAAAATGGCGTCCAGTTATCATTGCAATCGTGTCAAACTTCACTCGTCTTTGTGATTCAAAGTGATTTATAGTTTAGAGTGTATGGAATGGAGCGGATATAACCACTTTCTTGTCAGTCTTTGTATTGTATCTTTAAGGAAACTTCCCTGTCATTGAATGCGCAGTTGAGATATCGATATGATGTTATAAAGAAATGAGTTTTCTTAACAACGATACGCAATGGACGCATTACAAATTTGAAACTTCGAAACCAAAGCAGACACGCGTGCGCTTAAGATCATGCTGATGATGTTTGTAAAAAGTGGTTCATCCCAAAAGTGGGTTTTTCGAATCCAAGCGGGTGATCACTTTAATCATCTCAGTTAGGGTTAAGTTAGGAGTTTATCGCATCCGGATAACATCTTTGGTAATGATATGAAGTTGAGATTTTATCAATTTCCTCGAAGAAAATCGTGAATTCGAAGAAAAATTATTGAAATTCCATTTTCCCGAAGAAGAAGTTGAGTTGACCAAAGACTGCAAGTGGTGTGAATTCCTTAAGATAAATAATTTTTCATTAATAAAAATACCAGAGGGAGGTGATTCGAAGAACTTGGTCTATACAAACAACAACAGCACTTTCTGTAGATGTTTCTTTGGTATCATGACCAAACCGTAATTGGTGTTTTAAGGAAAGCACAACGAGAATTCCAAGGAAAGGTCCAACACACGACCATCATTAGGCCAATCGACATTTTAATACCAAACTTATAATGTTGTTCCATGTCACAATGATCTGTGACTATTTCCATGACATATACGATTTGTTCAATGAAACTATGATTGCAGTAACTGGTGAAAACTATAGAGCTGCAGGTGAGCCCAGTTTGTTCACAAATCTGGAGTCGATCCAAGGAAAACTAGTCATAAGTACGAATGCCTTGCGAAATTGATACTTAATGACTATCCATGTTCAACTGCCACTTGAGGGTGGAGCAAACACACTCCACTCTGGAGGAGTGCTTTGGTGTCATGACACCGTTTAGTTGATCCAATCCAATTGATTTGATATCAATTAAAAATGATATTCAACTATTTACAAACATCCCAGCAGCAATTTGAAAGAACTCCGAAATGACACCGAGTCGGGATAACTTAAATGCGATTCCGAGAATTATTCCATTTTTCTCATTGAAACGGCTAATTACGGAGTAACAAATATCTTCTAAATGATTCTGACCATCACAATTCTCATTCACTTCATTCTACCTCAACGAAATCACTCGACACACACTCCAATAAAATGCATTTCTTTGCAATTGCATCGTGAACAATGTTCCAACAATGGAATGCGTTAATTGACAATTGTCGATATTGAAAAGTTTCTTCATTTCGAAATTGATTCAATCGATGGTATTTCGTTGAATACTAAAAAATAAATTCATTTGGTGACGCCATTTTGAAAACGATCCCCGTCGATACGCGCAAGTGACATTTGTCTGTGATTTTTATTTCATACTCTAAAGTTCTTCATCTGTCATTTCTCTCTTATAATTCTTTCTAACTAACACACACACAATGAGGAAAAATGTGCGTCGCGGCGGAGAACGTTTGAGTTTCCACTCATGAATGCTTGCGTTTCTCCTCATGTCCCACGATCGCATTGAAACTAACAGACTGACATAACTTTAGATTTGTCATTTTTGAGGCTTCATTTCAATTGATGCAATTCATATCTCAAATGAAACGGAAGATATTAGCTAAGTAAGTCCTACAGACACGGGTCTGTTCTTAATTTATCACTCCGTCTGACCATTACCGAGCAATGAATGAGGGCTTCCAGAACACCTTCAATGAAACGTCTCTTTATAATATTTCAAGAATGACGAGGTCATATCGTAACTTTAAATCGTGACACCACGACCCTCGATCAGATGTGACGGCATCAATTAAACGCACATCAATCGCAGTGCATTGGTGCATCTGTCAAGTGATTTTATGCAATCGGAGTTGCATTCAATATTGAAAAGCCGCCACAATGAGATGATCCTTGTCCACTGATAGATTAATAGAAACCATTACAATGCAATCTGGTCAATAATTTCAACACCATCTGGAATGACTAAAGATATAATAAACAAGAACGTCACACTGTGCTGTCAAATAAGCAAAAGGACAATAAAATGGCGACTTGCCTTTAGCAGTTTGGCCATTTGGCCGTTTGTCTGTTTGACAGTTCACACATCCGATTATGCCCGAGATAAGAAACATTGAATGTTACTCATGTAAGTGCAAATCTACTACCTAATTGTATGTGGCATTGTAAGACATTTACCGCCACATCACTATTGCCGGCGGCGGTATAGCGGCGACAACAGCACGGACAACTGTAAGAACACTTTTGCCAGAAGTCAACAATCAGACCATAAACTTAACCGCAAATCTCGTGGTGAGTCTTGACCATTTTGTTTATGAAAATGCATATCACCAGAAGGTCAATCGGCGGCGTATGGCACAACAACTGGGATCTGGTCTGGTCTGGTGGACCAGCAACACCAGCAGCTGTCAGAGACGGTAGATGGAAAGGATAGAGTTTTGTGTGCCCTTCATTGGCACTCGGCCGCCATTTCAATGGTGACCATTTCATGAATTTATTAGGTGACTGAGGCATTAGTCGAGGACTTTATATAAATTTTGTGTCAGAGACATTTTCTGGAGATATACCTACCAACCAACCGAAAGAATGAAGGAACTCCACGGCGTGAGCGCTACTGTTTCAGTATCAGGTAATTTTATGCAATTGCATCCCATCCCCTTTCTTACCATTTCAGTTTTCATGTTTATGCTAAGAAATGAATCGATTTACTTTTAACCTCTGAATTGTGCCGTCTCCGTATTGACCATATCTCTTATGCCGGAACTGCTAAAGACATTCGACAATGTCCTGGTCCTTATTTTCATAAAAATGCCGCACGACTTCTATCGAATTTTTACGTTCAATTCAACAAAACAAAATTTCCCATTCGGTTGAATGCACTTTCTCTATGGAATTTACGAAAGACCAGAGAACAATCGTTTTGGCGATTGAAATAAAACCTAAATTGGATATTTCATTTCTGTACAATTCGGTAGGTACCTACAACACATTGAGGATCACATCCCGAAGATGAATTTCCTAGAACCTGATGAAGACTTCATTCACAACACAAATTCGTGACTAGGTCCATTGGAATCCATTGTGTGGCTGATTAGTCAAATCGAATCAAATTAAAAGCTCCGACATGCCAAAGTGTCCGACATGCTTAACTAAAGGTTATACGGCTCGAGAGTGATGTGTCATTAATATAAAGTTAATTTGCATAGAATAGCAGGTGAGAAGTTACAAAAAATCACAAATCTTTGTGGTGTAATTAACTAGTATTCGCTCGGGGCAATATAAATTCCACATCGCGCATAGTTCATCATCGCTATAAATGATAAAATGTGCACTTGTGTCTCGTGATTTCGAGATTGCCCCACATCTTACGGTAGCCAATCAATCAATCAAAATGTCCGTCAATCATTAAGAAATCATGCAAAAGTTGTTTATTTTTCAAGAGATTTGCTCATTACCTACAGCTAGCTAGTATAGTAGCAGAAGTAAAACCTATTGCAAAATAACATACAAGGACCATATCAGGCTATTGATCTTTGATTGGTTGTTGTCTATCGTGTTGCATGTTCAGGTGGTCTCCGATATGACAATGACAGCTCCAATCACTGCCTGATGTTATAGACATCAAAATTGTACAATAGTTAAACCCCCACTTGTTTGTTTCTTGTTTATGACACATTCACCTTTGTGTCAGATGTGAATTGGAATTTCAAACCTTTTTTGATTAGCAAGTAAATGTTAGAAAAAAGGTCACAAACAATTTCATTTGCAATACAAAATGGTAACACACAATTTTTCCATCGCCTCAAGAACATACATATTATATCCTTCTATTTGATTTTCATATATGGCAGTCGGAAAATAGTCATTATACCAAATTCGTAGTCCTTGCTGTCGTGTGTAATTTGAAGAAAACACAATAATGCAGAGATCTTAAGTAAATCATTGTGTAATTGTTTCAAGAACTCTATTGTTCCTCCATCAAGGCGTAGGAGTTATAACAAGATCGGCTTCAGTGATCCACAAGCTATAAGCTATTTACATTTAAATGATCCTTGAATTGGATACACATATATCTACTTCTACTATAACGTACAAGAGTTATTGTCTTATCCATTTTAAAGATCTTGTTAAAAATCACAAGAAGCATCGTTATGTAACGTCTGTATCTTCTTCTCCTTGTGTTTTCAACTTCCATCTGACTAATCATCAGTATCAGGTTATTGATTGAAAACATTTCTCATTCATATATTATTATCGTTTATAATATGCACGCGCTAACAAACATAACCTCAATGACTTTTGGCGTATGCCAAAGATTATCCAAAGATATTTATATCTACGAAACGAGAAGAATACCAGCTACTATAACTGCTGCTACCGATTGTGTTTCTTTGACCATCGACCTGTCGTCTCGTATTTCGTTTTTGTCGGCTCACAACTGTTGAGTTGAAAGAGTTAAAAATCTAAAAAATGACCATTAAATACGCATTTGAATAAAATAATGAGAGAACATGAACACGAGCGTATAACTACTATTAACAATTATAAGTAATGCCTCACCGTGCAGTACCAGGTCCAAGGTATTCAAGGTTTCACCATCATAACGTTGGTATACGACTATCTACCACAAGAAGGTATTGTTGGAATGGATTTGAATTTTTTCTTTAAGATTCTGCTATTTTACATATTTTTCTACTTTACCACAAAATGTTCGATTTCATGTATTTTGTTGCGTATTTTGTATGACTCTGTAACCCGTGTACCCTCTCACCCATACTGGATTCTGGATAATTCTTGGTTCTGATTGTGACTCTGCCTTTATTTTGAATCAACGATTTTTGCCATTAATTAAATATCATCGTGACTCCATCAGGACTGGGACTGGATTGGGAAATTTCATGAAAATTCCAATGGAAACCGACTTCGTTTCTTATTATTTTCTTCAACGTTTCGGTTTTCATTCAATTTCAAGAATCTAAAATGAAGTTGAATCAAGTTCTTAAGAAATTTTTCATGTTTAACAGGAAGTTACTAACTGATTAATTAATTTCTCTTCAAAAATTTCGTATTCCACAATCGAAAAATTTGTCATAGAAACAAAATTTTCGGCAAAACTTTAACATCAAATCCAAATCAATTGGGCACGCGCTTAAATTGTTGAATCATTGAGAAATTATTACTAATACTTATTAGTTGCTGTTGTTGTCCATTCATTTCCATCAATTGTTTCAATGCGGTTCAACTTCCGATTCGAATTTAATCCCAAACAAAATTTGATTGAATGAAAACGACGGAAATTCGCCGATAGTGACACATGAGACATGACACGTCGTAACGCAAATTAATATTTCATTTATAATGCGTTTTGAATAATTATTTCTAATAATTATTAACCATTGTTCACTTGAATTCAGTGCTCCATTTTTGGTCGCTTGTCCACTACCTACTCTGCGGCATTACTGACGTTCAACTTGATAAACAATCAAGAAATATTAATAATACTTATTAATAAAAACAAAACAAATTTTTGCTAATAGACGAATCATTACTTGCTGTTTCACTGGGTTTGCTTGCATTCGATTTGCAATTCAGCACTTTTTGCAGGAAAATATTTTCCACATCTCATTTGAATATCAACTTGGACTTGCTGGTAATTATTAATTTCAGTGCGTACATTTAATTTAATTTCTATTTTTAATGATATCATTATTATTTTTCATTAATTTATTAATTATTCTTTGGTGCAGCTTTGAATTTAATTCACTGGTCACCTTGAAATTCGATTCTTCGTCATTTCGTTATTCAGGATTTTTTGATACAACAGGATGCAGTTGATTTCATCAAGAAAGTGTCAGCAAATGAGTTATAAAAATGTAATAACAAACAGGCACTCCGGGGATAAGAAATACATACATGACACAAAATAAAATGTAGCATGTATGCGTTGATTCCAAGCGACAAGTCAATAGTGTGTGTAAGTCTATAATCGATAATCGAGAGTTGTGTGACACTCAAACAAAAGACGAAGCGAAGAGATTTGAAAATGGCGTAAGTCGGGGTAGCTGTCACTGATTTGAATAAACTTTCAATAACCGAATACGAAATGCCACCTTCATTTTGAGTTATTGAGCTGTGGTCCAAAATGAAAACCATTAAAAATTTTGAAAACATTTTGAAATAATTATTAATGTCAACAGTAAAATAATAAATTATTAGTTAATAAGTTAGATGCAAATCAAGATCGTCTCCGAATCAGATGAGTGAAGGTGGTCAAGCGTCAGCCTCTTCGAAATCACCAATTTCGGTGTGTTGTAAATTATAGTGATTTATGGCACATGTCACGAATGAAATTGAGGTGATTTGGAGTAAGGATAATCGTAAACTTCTCTTTCTATTTGGATATAAAGTTTGTCCGGGAAAAATTCTTAAGTAGATTCTTGTGTATTGTAGGCATGACCAAATGAATGTACCAAGTTTGTGCGTTTAAATGTGACCCATTGTCTCATTGACTAAGAGAAAATAAGAGGAAAAATTAAATAAATTAAAAACAAAAATTAAAATTTCCGATAAAACAATGGAAACATTCGTATTGAATTAAAATAGACCGACCAAGACCAAGAATCGTCCGGTGGCTTGTGGGCAGCAAGAGGACAATTCCATCGTTGTGGAGGAAAGGAATTAAGAATCCAAAGTGGATCCTAGAAATGCATTACCTATTGCTTGTTGCGGTTATTGATATGTAGATGCATGTAAATCGGTAGATAAGTAGCTTCAGTTGTTTCTACAGTTGCGGAAGGCAAGAAACTTCAATTTTTAATTAATTGGGCTACGTTCGTTTGAAGTTGAAGTTATTTTTACCTCTTAACCATGTGGACGTGATGGGGTAAAGGAGGTATACCATAAGTCGATTGTATTCAAAATAATTTCATCTCTTCACGCTCCAAACCACCTCCAGATGGTCGTGCTTGTTTTCGTCTTAAGAAAACCCAAGAAGAAGAAGAAGAAGGAGCAGAAGAAGAAGAACATACAAGTAAAATGTTTATTTAAACATTTATTACTATTGTTATTATTATTACTGCACTGAAATTACTTACTTGGCCTGTTGGATTTGCAGGATATAGGTAAACCTAAAACCTAAACCCAGTGAAAACAGGCACAAAATGAAGCTTCTGGTTTTCATCTTCTCATGATTCTATTGTTCTCGATGTTAATTCTTTGATCTGTACGAGGCTACTTGTCTTTGAAAAATGTGTTCTTTGGATTATCATCATCTTATATACACACACACACACACACATTTCAATTTTATATCGTATTGAATATCGTTTTCAATTCAGTTTTGTTTAAAAGCAAATCTAACAGCATCTTAAAGAAGACAGGTCATAGAAATTGTTCTCGTACTTACTTTACATGACAAACATTGCTAGGTAACTTCTACTTGTTTCATGTCTGATATTTTCTTAAGACATTCTTAACATTTTACCACAACGACAACGACAAACGACAAACGACAAAATGCTATCGAATTGGATAATTTATGATTATGGAAGTTTAAGTTCAATTTAATTGCGCCCATGAGCGTTTGTGTTAACGTTTAACATTGTGAGCTTGGTAGCTAGGTTTGAAATAGAAAGGTTTGTCTTATCCATAGAACTGTAGAAAGAAACCGACAATTCTTTTGACTTTGTCCGGTTCGGTTTGAATCTTTTCCTTAAGAAGGATTCTTCTTCCTTTCGGTAAGTCAAAATCATGTGCATAAATTCATTCATACGAGTATGTAGATATTGTAATCTCTTCAAGAATATACAAGTAGGCCCACACAAGTATCAACATTCATTCTATATGTCCAGAGATATGTACCTACAGTACAGTGCAGTGCATTTCAATTGCATTTCAATTACAAATACTTCTTGTTAAAATTTACTACATATGATTGAATTTCAATAGAAGCCACCAAGAATTGTTCTGCCCACAAGAAACGATGTCGCATGTCATTTTGGTAAATTGAACTTTGTCATTTTGTTTGATGTTTAAAAAACGAAATTATTTTCAATTGAATTGATTTTGTTTTTTATTCCATTTAACGAATGTTCTTGCACTTTTGTTCAATTCAATTTCATTTCATGTTGATTTACATCATGTTCAATGTGATTCCATAAAATTCGAAATTGTCAATTTGATGTCTTCATTTTAAATTCATTTCAAGTGATCACATCATGTTGAAGGTATCCTAACGAATGAATTTCATTCACCGGATAATGGGACTCACTCTCTGAAAGCGGAGAAAATTCATTTTATGTAGATCAAACACAGAATGAATTTCATTCATCGGAGGATGGGATTCACTCTCTGAAAGCGGGGAAAATTCATTTTCTACATGACGGCTTTTTCTTCTTGCGTTAAATACAAGGATATGATTCAGATTCAGGACATTCAGGTGCTTTTGTGGTGAACGACGGCATTCACTTTGTTTGGACAAATTTGGAAAATGAACCAGTTAATGAGGAAGAAATGTGGTAAATGGAAGACAAGTTTCAGTGAATTTTATTAATATTAATTTTTCGTATAAGTACTTACTGCAATTACCTGCAATTGCAAACACTGAGACACTGAGACGACATTAGCACCTATAGTACCTACATAGGTTAATAAAATTAAAAAACAATTCAACACATGCACACCAAAGTGACTGTCTTTCATGATTTTCTTTTTGAAATGCGCGCACATTGAAACGCGCCATATTTGGCAAGCATTGCCATCTATGGGCAGACTGTGCAGGCGAGAATCGCGAGAGAGAACAACAAAAACAACAAAAACAACAAAAACAACATGAACGTCATGACTAGCATACAGAACAGTGTTGGCAGTTTTGTTGTTTCCATATGGCAACACGAAGTTGATCCACAAACACAGGCGTCTCGGAGACATACAGACGCTATAAAATCCACTTGTGGACCACGCGTCAACCATATAAGGACATGATGTGGTACTGCCATAGTGCTATTGCAATGAAACAACTGGATACAGATTTGCGTGGGTTTGAAGAAGACAACTAGCGACAAGTGAATTAGTGCGCAGAGATGACGTCAACGATGATAGCGGCGCTGTAATCAAATGTTGCACAGTTGCGCGGTTCTATTCAAAAAATATTTTTCGACGACATTTTATTGATTTGTTGCTAATTTTTGTCCGTTGTTGTTTTCTGATTATCTTGATTTTGACCAAACATGGTGACAGTGAGAGGGCGTTAGGTTTCATATTTTCTTGTTTCTTGTATGGGCGTTCATTGAACGCGATCGTTTACATTATTAACAAAAAACCTAACCTATTGCGCGGTCATCATTGTAACGTTTGTTTTGTGTGGCGTCGTTGATCGCCAAACTTTGGCGCAATTTCTAAAAATAACATCGTGATCAAATCATCTCTTTCTTCTGGTCAACTTTTACAAATAACGATCACTTTTTGTAATGGCCGTTTTGGTCGTTGGATGGCACCTCTAAATGATCCACCTCAACTCCATCTGCTGCGCCATATTTGTTCATATCGAAAATGGATCTTTTTTATTTTTTTATTGTTGGCCACACTGTATTTGGAAATTTTCTCAAATTTTCTTAATGAATTTTGTATATTTTTTCAAAATATTTCTTTGTTAGTTCATTGAACGAGCGTTTGTTGTCTGAATTTGGCGTTTCAACGCTACCGTGTTCATAGAATTGATTTGAAAATTTTTATGTTAAACATTCTAAAAGCCGCAATTTACCTTATTTAGCCCAAGATTACATTTCTTTACAATATTTTCATTTTCCTCGTCGATTTATTTATTGATCAGTAAAGGCGTCGGTCAATTTACATTCAGCGAATTCTTGAAGCGAATGATCGCAAGACATCAATTTGACCCCACGCATGGCTAGGGTTACTATGCACGCGAATTGGTACGAAAATGAGTTCTGATCAACTTGTGCGAAGAAACAAACACCTGCTTTGCGATGCGAGTGGTTACACTGGCAGCGAAGGAAACGTCAAACATGCAAGAACTCGTCAGAACAAATTGAGCTTTCAAATCTGTTTGATTTTTGACGTACTCGTCAGAACAAATTTTCGTACAAGTTCACGTTTATTAAAAGGATTTTGGGAACAAAATACGTTACCACAGTTCACAGGTCACATTCACCACGGATGACTTCGATACTCACCTGGAAACAAAGAAAATTTATTAAATTTTTAACTAATTAAAGTGAAATTTTTATAATTAATTAACATTTACTTTGTGCGTCAATAATTATTTCTAACTAAATCCATACTTATTACTACTACTTAACTCTAAGTAATGTTTGAGTCATACAAACCTTGAGAAGACACAGAACCTACCTTTGTCCAGGAGATGTTTCTCATCCTGTCCAGGTGCATTTCGACTGATCCTTCCTAATAAGATCGGTTAATGCTATAGAACTCAGGATTGTATGAAGGAATGCACATCTTACTGTCTTATTTCTGAATTTTTGATGAGCGACATTTTGGCATTCAAAGGAGCAAGTTTAAGGACATCATTCAGTCCGAAGTGGGAAGCCCGAATTGAGGCGCAAACGTGCCAATGAGCAGCACGGCGCAAAAGAGGAACAAAACAAAGAAGCACAAATCACCGCCTTATGTACAAGAGGGATTGTCCAATCACCATCGACCGACTCAATGTTGAGCAATTGTGATCCAAAGAAACTTTCCATGACGCGGCGTCGAAGAGCACGCCCCCAGCCAAGTGGCATTTGATGAGTGGTAGTGCGCGGACACAAGCTCAAAGTGGATTTGAGGTAAATAACTCGAGGTACATAAGATCAGTTGTCTCCACTTCAGATCATGTTGCCTCATTCAGCATGATCACCAGAGCGACTCTCTCTCCAAGCCCGCAGACAGAGACAACTAGTCAAGCTACGATCGTACCATTTTCCTACCAATTTCGTTCGATCGCGCCGTGCTAGCGCGACATATAGCGCTCTCCGTCAGTCCGGTCTGTAGCGCTAATCCGTTTGCATTGAGGCGATGTCCGATTGCGCCGGTTGTTGCGCAAGTGGCTGATCAAGTGAAATTTTTTAATTAACAAAAATTCAAAGTGTAAAATTATAATTAAATTTCGTGTAATTTTTGCAAATCTCTCAAAATGATCTTGTGGACAAGTTTCGTTGAGACACTGGTTGCGTGGGCCATTCGCGGAAGTGTTGGTGTTCCGTGAAAATTTTGAGTGAGCCAAATGGATCCATTCCAGGTGAGTTATGGTGATCTTTGAGTGAAAGAAATGAAGAGCAACACGAGGAAAACCACAAAATTTGAATTATGAGTTAACAATTTGTATCAGTCACGTTTGTTTTGTCTTTGATGGAACTATGAGGGATATAGATACAGATTTGATTTAGATAAGCCGCTTGACGTGTGATCATCATCATGTGGTCGTGCGATTTTCAATTGATTCTTATCCACCTGAGAGCGATGGGAAAGTTTCTCGTGTGGGAACTTGAGCTTTCTTGTGCGGTTAAAGCCCGGAAGAAGATATTGTAAAGCATCTAATTTCGGAAGATATCCTTGAATCCTAGTATATCTACTAATTGAGTTTTGTGTATCGAAATAAAACCTAATAAAATCCATCACCTCCAAGACTCGTAACGCAATTACCACAAGTACCCCCTGAAGTGCATGAAAATGAGCCAACTAAGCTCCCAGAGCGCTAATTAAGATAATCTCCGTAACTCTGTTTCAGCTATACTATATAACATACAAAATATTTTCGTCGTTCAACTGAATTTATGAAGATTTGCATTTCAAATGGACACTATCTCGGGTGGTGTTTTCGTTCTTTTATAAAATTGTCACTAAATTAACGCAAACCTAAAACCGATTTGTATAACAAGATTGCGCGTGCCTAGCTTTAGTTAAGTCGGATTGCAATTACTTTGTCCTCGATCGTCGTGGGTTTCATGATAATCAGAGAAACGCGATCACACGATGTTTCCCTGTTGGACTTGATGTTGAAGCAATTTGATAGTGAGGGATATACATTTGTAGGACATGATCACTTTGTCAAGAAGAGTCTGAGCTATTTCACATTTATGGGATACAATTGAGATGGTGTGTACGTTAATAAGTTTGTGGATATGTTGTCTTCGTTATCTCATTTTTATTAAGTGTCGCATAAAAGTGCGTGACGCGTTAATTATGCCCTCGTTTAGGCTGCGATTACGTCGCCCAGACGGATATCATCAGGTACTCATCAGAAGATGTTGCGGTCTGTAAATGACTTAACCAATTCAACTTCATTGCAATGTGGTTTTGCTATTTAACAAACACTCATTGTGGCGTCTGCGTCTCGTGTATCTCTGGTCCCGTCATCAGGTTAATTGGACACTCGACCAACCTGTCGAAGATCAAGAGTGCATTTACTAATAGATTTGTGGTCGTGAATATGAAGATTGGATGGCGTTTAAAATGTAATTAACATATTCCATATGTTGATGTGCAGAAGAAGTATGTTGAACAAGACGACCAGACTCATTTGCAGTCATGATCAGAACTATAACTAGTGCCAGTAGGGACAGATTTCAAATTGAAATCACTTTGCCTTAAGGCACAATTTCCACTATAAACTGTCCTTCTTGTTGTTCTCTTTCCAGAACACGGATTAGTTTAATTGATCGACAGTGGTAATGTGGTAAAAATGAATAAGTAAACCGAAATTAAGTAATTGGATGAAGTGCAAGTGACAGTGTTTGGAAAACCCGTCTTTGCACTTTAATGCACTCGATCGTAGTAGCTGTACACTTCAATATCCCTTTAGTGGTCTTTCTTCTGATCATGTTCAATTGATAGACCAGCTTAAATATTTTGACTTGTTGGTATTTTATCGATGAAAGATCAATGATCAAGCGATCGTGCATGTTTTTGTCGATCTCAATTAACCTTTTGCAATGGTTGAAAAGGTTTTTGTAGATCAGCTACTTAAGGCTATTCACTTGGTCTATAACAGAATATCGATGAAATTAATTGAATTAATTAAATTAATTCAAACAAATTTTTCGATTGTCATCTGGGATTTTGTTAAGTCCGAAAAATCTGTGATTGATACGAAGTGAATTTCGAATGAAATTTTATGTGATTTGATTAATTAGAAATCATTTGCGAACATTAAAACCAGCAGCAGCAGCAGCAGCTTCGACTCTATTCTAGTATGAGGTATCCAAGGGGGGTCATATGCGCGACACAACAAAATTTTATCTCCAAGTGTCATTTATAGACCTTATGCCATGAAGGAACCTCTATAGCTGGTAGCTCCTTGCCCCTTGATCCGTGGATTCAGTGTTTAATGAATCATTAAATTTCACATTGAATTAAAGTCTGTCGGTGCCATTACTCTGAAGCATTGAAGCATTGAGGCAATAGCAGCAACAAAAACAAAAACAACAACAAAAACAAAAACAAAAACATTTGATTTATGCCTCGTCTGTGGTCAATCTAGCGACCAGATTGAGCGGTATAGCAGCTCCACGTCTCCACGGTTTTGAGGTAATGCAAATTTATTTTTATTAAAATTACTTCAATTCAGGTTGTTGTAGGTGTTTGGTTTTCCACCAAAAAATTTTCCATCAAATTCAGTTTATTCTTCTAAGATTCAGATTCCTTCAACAAAATTGCCGTTTAAGAATTCAACACCGGTTGAATGGGAATTTTTATGACTTCCTTCAACTTTTATAATGAGGTTTCATTGATCTTATGACGATGTGTAATACCCCATTAAATTCGAAACAAATTCCTCGTTTCAATTCAATGGCGAATTTACATTTTTGTGGGTGGACACTTGAAATTCAACAGTCAATCATTTGAGTTGAGTTGATGAAATGGAATTGAAAGACGTGAAATTCGTTCAACTAATTCTAGGATCACCTGCAAATTGTTTACAAGATCTTTGACCCTTCATCTTTGAACACAAGTTGATTCAATTTTGTCTACGATCTCATGACGATCTTCAAAAGTTGAATGTAGACGATTCAATTTCAATTCAATCCGAGTCTGAAGAAATTGAAGAAACTGAAAGAAGTGAGTGAACAGTGAAAAGTTGATTCAATTTCGATCACCTACAAATGAACAAATTGAAGAAACTGAAAGATGTGAGTCAACAGACATTGAATCAAACCATTCAAACTCGTTTCAATTTCAATTTGAAAAATGTTGCAAATTTTTTTCATTGCATAAATTGTTAGCACTACTATTAAACTTCAAATTCGCAAATTTTGAAACTGATATTCGAATTTGTTTTGATGCTATCAACAAAGCAAGTTATTAACCCCCGTACGACGCTCATACAAACACCAATTTTCAAACGCATTTTTCTCGAAACTTATTTTTTCCGACTTTCGGAGCTGTAACTCAAAAAGTTATTAACCGATTGTTGTAAAACAAAAATAATATTAATCTTTATGATATTACAAAGGATATAATTTTGATTTGTTTTTGATACCATGATTATAAGTGGATTTACCATTGAAAAACGACTTTAAAAATGTGGTCAAAATTATAATTTGTTTTAAACTCGTATAAAGCGTTCAATTTTTAATATTTTCAATTGAAATTAACTTCATATTCTTAAAAAATATGTTAATAAAGTAATAAATATAAAAATTGATTTAAAATTGCATTTGTGTGGTCTACACAAGTTGCAAAATGAACCAACTTTTATGACGAAAAAACACTTGTAACTTCTGCGTTTTCAGTGGAAATGATTTGAAAAAATTTAGAATAATACTTCAATATATAAGTAGAATGGTGATAAAGTTTGGAAAATTTCGGACCATTTTATCTGCTTTGAAATTCATGTTAATGTTGAACGTATCAGCTCGACATCGTCTTGGTGATATTGCCTCTCGTCAAAGCCTCAGATGAATGAAATTATCCACTCATTATAAAAAGTGCTTGATCGATTAACATTTACTAGAGTCATTCAAAACACTCTTAACCTCGAAATCTAACAAGTCTGCAGCACAATCTGTCAGGTAGCTTTAATCGCAAGCAATTACCACGTAATCAATTTTAAGCTAATTACGCATGCATGTCGGTATAAATCAAACGTTGTTGAAGCGAAACAAGAAACAAAAGACAGTTCAATGGTGCATGAATCGATTGAAGGAAGGAAGGAGACAGCATATCATCTGCATAACACGCAAATTTACCAAGTCATCACCATCACCGTGGAACAGAAGTTGCATATTGTGGTGCATTCATGTTATTAACAATGTGAGTTATTAGACATGGTTCACACCTCCTTGTGTCTAAATTATCGAACTAACTTGTTTGGCTACTTGTCCACTCCGGTCCACTCCAGCTCCACTCTTTTCGAGGGTAAAATATTTACTTTACAAAAGTCATACAAGCCGCATGTTGCAAGTTGCATTAAAATTTTAATGTGTTCCTCGTAACATGGTGAAAGCCAAATTTTGATTAATTGATCAATCAAGTTTTCGGTACAGGTGTCAGTGAACTCTTTAAGGAGATTTGTTGGAATTCCTTCCAGAATTTTTCCATTAATTGCAACTAAAGTGAGACATTCAATTTGAATTTTAATCTCTTAGCGTCAATGTGACAATACTAATAACAATGATAATAGTAGCAGTAGGAGAAGAAGAAGAAGAATAGCAACATCTCAAACCAAACTTGGTAAACGATACACAGAATGGAGCGTAAATTGCTAGTAATCGCAATTTATCGCCTATCGCCAGTTCGAAGCAGGAGGTAAAAAACTGAAAATAAAACCATAGAAAGTCATGATAAATAAAAATGGCATCTCGATTAACTATTAAATCAGGCTCTAGGAGGACAACACTAGATATAACACTACATACGAGTACATGTTGTGAACGTGGCCAATGCCTTAGAGACTTCTTTATTAATTACAGGCGATTCTAGAGAATCGTCTTGAATCCCACTTTCAGTGGGTAATTTGTCTTCGTCCACAGATCTTGTCTCGGGATGTCGAAGTAATCACTTGAATTACATTCTGCAGCCGCACACATCGTATCTCAACTGAAGATGCTAGGCCAGGCTAGGCACTGCAGCTAGACTAGTGGATTTAAGTTGGAATTGATGCAAATTCATGGATGCAACTTGAATTGGATTGGATACAATTGGCTTTGGCTTGTGTCTTTTGGTGCGATAATAATTTCAAGAATCACCAGTTTGAGTGATTATTTAACACAATGACCAGTTGGTTTCGATTTAATGGAGACTGGAATCATGTATCGATTTGCATGTCTCTTAAGAATCATTGAGGAATTTATCCTAGGTAGGATGCCAAAATAACTGACAGAAACTCAAAACATCTTGAGACACCTTTGAGATGGTGTCACTTGCCATACATATATGGTTAGCTAGGGCGATACAATCACATTCCAAGACATGACGATGGCACAAGAAGAAACCAGAAGCTACTAAGATAGAAGTAGAAGTAGAAGTAGAAGTTGAGGATATGGATATGGATATGGAACATGGAGATTATATACATATCTCGTCTTATCAGACATGATGGCAACATTGAACGCTTCATTGCTTTTTCGCTGAGAAGATAATTTTTCTTTTCGTTTTCTTCAGTATTTCTTTTTTCCAGTTCCTTTAAGAAGATTTCCAACTTTGATTGGGCTTCTTGTTTATATCAAAAGCGTGTACCACTTCCATACTCACGTCCTTATCCCGGATAACGCAGTACAGAAGAAGCAAAAAAAAAAATTTAACTTAGGCTGACGAAGGATTTAAGGATTCGTTGGTAAACAAAATCGTACAACCCAAGAGAATTCGTCTACGGGATAACCAGTTACGGTTTCGTTTCGACTATAACTACGTGTAGGGGATACACACTTAAAGATGTTGTTTTGTGGAGTTTTTATTTGCTGGAAAACAAATTTTCATACCATGAATTTAACTCAATAAAACAGTGCTTTATTGGAAATGATTTTGTTTACCATTTTCGGTTTCGTAACTGTCTTTCTATCTATAAAGCATCAAAAACTGAAGCAATTAAAAATTTAACCCTTCCACACGTGCTCGCAGGGTGTTATAAAAGTGATATTAGATGCAGCTGAGAACGATTTGTCACTTAAAAAGTGATTAATAGTTCTGGACTACATTTTAATAGCTCACGCTCGAACCATCATACAGAACCTGCATATTAACAGGTTTCTGTATGCGCTAGGTCCCACGCTACAAGACAGTCATATGAAAATGTCACGTACTTCCTGATATACGATCATCCCAAATTCAAGGCACACCGTCGTAAATTAACAGCAACTCCATCTGTAGTGGTTTGATTGAATTAAAATTCCACCAGTGTTTCTTTTAAATCATCTTGAAAAGTCGCCGCTACATGCGATGATGAAACCGATCAAACCGATGAATCGATCTAATCGCTAATAACTATAAGTTCATTTATTAGTTATCGCATTGATAACCGAATCGAATCGATCAGGTGTTTTCGGTTTCACGTTCTTCCGGTCAAACTTTCTCCGCTAAGAACCCGGAAATTGTGTCAACTTCCGGACATTGTGATTAGTATGACATGATCGGAGTCATATGTGACAGCATGTGATCGCCGGAATTTTAAATTAATAAAAGGTTTAGCTACTGTGGGTCTCACAGTAATTAATAATTCATGCAGCACAGTTGGGAGAAGGGTTCGCCATTTTGGATCTTGTCGATTAGAAAAGACATCTGGATATGTTGTGGACATGCTTCTGTTGGTGGTGGCGTGGTAAGACCAGTTTCCCAAAGATGCGTTCCAACTGCAATGTCTTCTAATGATTCCACGCTCGTCTGCTAATTTCTCGGGTTCGTGGAAACGTTTGTCGCTGATCGATTGATGCTTCTTTGACTTCCGTATTATTGTGTTCGCGATCGATTGTCCATCATCTTGTTGCTGCGGTGACTGGAGGCATTTCGTGGGATTTGTGGGACGATATGACACGATGATGTCTCTCAAATGTCGCCGACTTCTAGTCGATCCTCTGTGATGGCTTCAATGACTTGTAATGACAAAACTGTAGCAAAGTTGCGGACATATGAACTGATTCAAAGCAATCCATAAATACAAATTGAAGCAGAAACAACTCACAGAATGTCAATCAGTCAATTTCGAAAAAAGTCTATAAATTTTTCAAAATGTTTATTAAAATATCATCTTTTGCATACGACCAAGAGATGTAAAGTGCACCAGAGGTTGAGTGCATCAACTTGAAAGGCTGTGATTGAATGACTCTTTGAAAACCAGAAACTCGAAGATTGAATAATGTCCTAGACGAAGAGATGGATTGGCGACATATAAATATGGTTGACTCCGAGCTCTAGAACTCCCAGAGATTCATTCGGATGGAAATGGAATTGATGAAAAACTTGAGTTTTGTATGAATGTGATCGAGTGGACATGGAAGCGACACTGATCGAGGGATATACATGTCGCCAGATTCATATCTTTGAATATATCAATTGCAGGACAATATCGGTTCCAGTTCATCAAATCATTAGAGTGAGGCGAAATTTTTGATATCCAGGTCATTGATTTCTTTTTAAGTGAAAGAATTTTTGACAGGGTATTATCATAAAACCGAATACCAATCACAAGAAACCGGACTGAAACAACTGAAGCATCCCAGAAACTTGAAAGTTTCGTGACAGAAATTCATAATGACCACCGTGTGAACTGATCTTGTAGATTGTTGATCAGTGATGATCGGTGAGTAGTGAACAAGTGTATCTCTTCTTGTTGTAGGTATACATATATCATCATAATCATCATCATCATCATTGTCATCACGAACATCATCAGTGGGCAAGCACATGAATCAGGTCAAGTTATCTTGGAAACGGGTATCCCGGTAGCAAGAAGCCAACAAGATCATCTTCAATATCGGGACATGTCCATAGCATCACAGGGAGTTTGGAAAATTTTTGCATTGTATTCGGTATCGGTCTTTACTAGTTAACCAGACAACGCGGAGGTGAATATCAAAATAATGTTTCTGGTTAAATGCAACTGGAAGAAGGAAGAATGCAACTTACACGCAGTCCAGAAATTCTTCTGATCTGCGCGCGCATACATTTTTCGAATTCATTTCACTAAGCGATTCACTGCCATCATTTGTGCTACTGGAATACCTTTATCGTTTCGTACTACATACCCGCGTATATTGTGAGTATCCACCAACGAAAACAATATGTATGCAATTCAGGCTGTTATCAGGTGATCGTGTATGTTGATGACATGACGATATGCTACATGTTTGAATCTTGAATCCCAACAACCAGCAACAATGACTATGTGGGATTATGCGAATTGTGCTGTGTCAAGGAAGCAGACAAACCAACCACAAACGACGATCTTGACAAAGATCATGCCCATCACAAAACGGCAACAACATACCGAACGAACTGCTCAGCTCAGTCGACAAACCGATCTGAAAGTATAATCAAATCGCTACTCATGAAACATTGTCCGCACTCAGCATAACGTTCCATTTCGTCCATGATTACTGGGAAGGATAAGTCCATGCTAAGACATACCAAGAAGAATCGACTACTGGACAAACGTCAAAATATGTTAAATTACTTTTACTAATTAAATTCGAATAAACTAATCAAATACAAAATGCTACGCCACATCATAAATTGATGATCGGTTGTCGATCGCTGATCACTGATCGCTGATGTCAATATGACAGCACAGACTGGCAAGTTATCTACAGGTAAAGGGACACACAATGGGGGGAATGTGTGCTACAAAACTCCGCATAGAATTATCAGGTAACGAATCAAAATGACAAATACCTCAAAGACTTTTAATGAGATGTGGGAAAATGACTTGACTTCGATTTTATGTTACCTTGTCGTTCTGCGTCACAAGACGCCTGACTGTGGTACAGATTAAAGTGAAATTATGTTCAGATACTAGTTAACACAAACCCCTGTACTTCTCTGTAGTTAATGACGATCAGCATTCGTGATATTTCTTTTATTCGTCTTTGGAATTTCAGCAATTCTCATACAACTTTCTGTGTGAATCGAATCATTTTTCTAAGTTTCACCAGCGCCATCTGTTAGACAAATTTTTGGAAAATCCAATACAGTAGAACCTCTTTTTTCCGTCACCGAAAATGTCGTAGATTTCTTCACAATATACAAAAAATTGTAGATTGGTATAAAAGTCAAGACAAAAACAACAACACAAACAGAAAATTCGGCTGCACAGTTTAAGCTGTCAAAATAAACCGACTTTTGACCATCACATTGAACATTTCTTACTAAACACATCGTTTGTTGTTTGTGAATGTTCTCCTTTCCTCAAAATCGAGGATCAAGTCATTGTTCTTAGAACTTTTCCATTATCCGTCATTTCGATTATCCGTCAGACCTCTGGTCCCGTGGCTGACTGATAAAAGAGGTTCTACTGTACTTGCGTTCATAAGCGACATCTATTAGATGAATGAGTTTTAAGGAAATTCTAATGAACTTCAAGGAAATCTCGTTATCTCAGTTGTATCGTCTAGAAACCTTAAACCTGAACACGGAGAAGGGTCCACCTCATTAGGGTCATAACTTTTTACACAGCACAAACCCAAGTCTGAGGAAAATCTCTCGTGTACAGAACATGGTAAGAACATCTTTACATTATAAATCAATTAGTATTGATTGGTTGTAAACAATAAACAATTTTAAGTAAATTACCTGAAACCCCAATCGTCCAATACCCGTCTAATAGCAACAAGGAAGAATAACTCGACTCTAAATTGGATACCTTCCCAGGAACAAGTAATTTTTGAACCTGTTATACAATGTTCAATGTTTCTCCATCAAATCTTATCGTTATCGTTATCGTTATCAAACAAATTCCTTAACATTCTCGTAAAAAAGAACGAGTCTACGAACGAACCTAGCTCAAGACGACAAGATAACGAGAGTATTAGACACTGACCAGCATCAGCACCAGTACCAGCACCAGGTCCTGATGGAATTTATGTCAGTGACTGTACAAAGACGAACGTAGCACATCGATTAACACCTAATGTAGATAATGATTAGGAGTTGTAGAAGGTACCGCCAAACATGGAACATGAACACTGCCATTTGAAGAGTTCATTCTGTACCGATCGCGTGCCACTTCCATATGGAAAATGTCTCAAATTTTTGGACAATCAACAAATTACACTTGATGGACTCATTCTGTTCTTGATACAATTCTCTTGACACCATGACTCGCGACGACTCGAATGTAACCTGCTTGCATACGTAATCGCTAAGAATAGTGACAACAGCAACAGCAACAGCAACAACAACAACAACAACCTTCCAAATATGGCTGGCACATGTTAAGACTAGAGGCTATAAACGCCTAAAAGATCAGATCAATTTGATTGAAATTTTGTTTGGAATGAAATTTCCAATGGAAATGTTCAATTCCAATCGTTGGAATGAAGAGTTTGTGCTGGAAAATGCGTTAAATTCAGTTGGAAAAATGCATCTGGTCAAAGACCGCCATTGTGGCAAAAGGGAAGCCCACGAATGGCCAAGAATCAATTCCATGCATGACTAACTTTCGACGCCATTTGTTGTTGTTGTTGTTGGTGGTGATCTTGTTGTTGTTGTTGTGTGGTGCGTCAGCTACCGTTACCCCATTGTGTTCTGTCTAATCGGTTGGAGACAACGTGCGCCAAGATACCAAGATCCCACATGCAATTTCCTCATGATCATGAAACCAAGCCACCAACCCAAAGATCAATACCCTTCGGGGCAAAGGGGGAGAAACGGATTTTTGGACAATCGGATAAAAAAAATATTCTTATAAAAATCACTTGAAGAAAAGAATCCAATTAGAATCGATCGTACGGAAATTATAAGAAAAACTACAAACCCGGAAAATTGGTTACAATGTCTCGGCTTAAGTCCGGCCATTGTCTCGATGGAAATAAATTTTTGTAACGATCGTGGGGCTTTGGGATCAGTTTCAGTTATGAATCATTCCAATATGGCTACCATGATTTTGATGTCACATGGAGAGATCATGTCGTAATGATCAGGTAATCCAACACTCAACACGGAGGATCTAATGAGATAATGGCGGCTGTTTAATGTTTGGCTAAACCGCGTGCGCATAAATGATGAGGATGCGTAGAAGATATGATGAAATCTCAATTCATCTCATGATTAATGGGGAAACATCATTTCGGGTTTGACGGGATGGTAGCTATAGCAATCATTTGAGTTTGGAGAGTTTTATATTGTACAACAACTCGAGCCTATCTTTCAACAATTTCACGATATCTATTTACATATCAAGAAAATATCCGCATCGACGTGTACATTCATTCCCTCGTTACCCTGATAGGTTCCGTAGGTGAGTCTCAATCGCAATCGACTTGGCAATATTTATTGAACACGGTTTTTAGGTTAGGAATTTTGTAACACATGTTGGGTTTACTTGTTTCTTCTGTTGCTAGTCGTCGCCACAGTCTCACAGTCTCACAGTCTCACAGTACGAAGAGATGAGGGAGTGATGGTGCATAGGCCTATAAATGTGGCTTTCACCACATCATCTCTCTTTGTCTCTCATGAGATGTTGTCAATCTTTTTTCTTTAGATTTACTGGAAAGGGTTTCTTCTTAATCTCATATTTTAAATCTCATGCACGGAACATTTCGCATTCGTTTCTGGCTCAAAGTTCAAATCCATTCGAATGTGTTCCGATCAAATTGAACCGTTTCCGATTGCATCGACCTGGTAACGAGGCTCCAGGAGTGAAACAATGGTCTGCAACTGGACAAAGAGAGATTGTCTAGGATTTGTCTATTCGATCTTGGACATTATCCAATCCACCCTCATCCACCAATTTAATTTTATTGTTATTGCAGTGAATTGTTTCATGTCTCTGTACTAAAGGCTACTCCACTGTCAGATGGACTGCAATTTGAGACAAGTTTCCCTTGAAAGAGAGGCGATCCTCACGCACTGATAAAGACATCGTTATCAATTGAACCGTTTGGGGACAATTCTGTCCAAGATACTGCCCACTGTCTGCTATTGCGAGGTATCAATTCGAGTGTACAACTTTCCAAAATGGCATAAGACCTTCTCTTCGTTTTTCGTCTACCAGACGTTTGTAAATTTTTTTAAAAATTTAAATTTAATATTAATTGATGGGAAATTATTTATTTTTTAAGAAAAATATGAAAATTTTGTTTTTCGTCCATTTTTGTGGTATGGAGAGAGCTTTCAAAATGGCGTCATGTGCTCGAATATGAGTAATTACACATTTTTGTCTGTTAAAACTCAAATATATAATTTTTCAAACAGATTTTTGGTTTATTTTATAGAAAATTGTTAACTCTATTGGAAAAATCACAAAACCAACAAAACAAACCATTATTCCACTTTTTACAAGGATTCAAATTAAACATTATAGCGAAATTGGGTTTATGTCATTTTTCGCCTACCAGAAGTGTGTTCAATTTTTGAAAATTTTAAACTTAATTTTATTTCATTCAAAATTATCTACATTATTTGAAAAATATAAAAATTAAATTTTAAATGAGTTTTTGTGATGTGGAGACGATGTCAAACATCCACGTTTTAAGGATATTGAGTTTGTTGTCGTTTTTCGACATTAAAAATTTATTAAAAATTTTTGGAAAGGTTATTATTAAAGAATGTGGTCCTATTTTAAAGAGAATTTTTGAATCTATTAGAAAAATTATTAATTGATGTCCTTTTTACATTTTGACAAAAGAGACAATGCTCCAAAGTGAGTATCACGTTTTGAAAGTTTGAGTTTGGTTCAGGTTTTTTACTGTTAAAAGTTTGACATTTGAAGAAAAATCCTGTCGCACGTTCATTTGTCGTTTTAATTTTGGTCTCATATAACGCCTACGAGTGAACTAAAACTACATACTATACCTATAATACAGAACATCAATCAAATTTTACTAGAGTATCTACCTAATAAATTTTTAATCTAACCTTTTCGCAAAGTTCACGACCTGAGGTCAAATTGAATTTTCCAGAAGGATTAAGCTTTTGTTACGGACATTCTGAAAGCCCCGACTGAACAAAAGTGTCACGCTAGCGTTCAATCAACTCAAAGGATTCATTATTTCCATACCAGATATTAATGTAAATGACCTGCAGGTCAAATTGAAGAATTAATTTCAGTGTTTGACTTGTGAAGTTGTTTGCAAGGATTATTGAATTACTTACGCGATTTTCAATTCTCGTCGATTCGTCTTTTGTTTGAGCGTCACTCAACTCTCGATTATCGATTTTAGTCTCACTACCCCCACACCATTCTTCGGTTAATGAACATGTTCGGACTTGTCGCGCGGAACCAACACATAGCTACATTTTCACGGAATGCCTGTTTGTTATTACATTTTTATAACCCGACTTCCGCGAATTGGACTTACGCGGTGATCGCTTAAGTTTATGTCATTCCAGTAGCGAAAGTATAAATAAAACGAATGGATATCATTACCCCGAAGACAGATAACGTGAATGAGTGGTTCCTAATCTTCCGCCAAAGGTGAAAAGCCACCCAGAACCAAGAGTCCGTGTTCAAAAGAAAGCGACCGAAATAAAAACTGTTTTTAATCCGAATTTATTAATCAAAATATAAAATCTTGATTGTCTAAAGTAACTAATAATGTCGTCTACTAATTGAAAATAAGACATCTCTAACGATCTTTAGAGTATCAGTTCAAATGGAAAGCAGGTGATCAATTGACTGTAATTGTCTGTAGCACAAGATAAACACGAAAAATCAATGAACAAAGAAAACTCACTTAAAATACGATTCAACTTGATACGAATACGAGTATGATAAATAAAAGTATATCTGTTCAATTACAGATCGATTTACATTTCAATTTGATGGTATTAGCGAAAGTTTTCGTGGCACAAAAGATTACAATTTGTCAAGGGTAGGGTGTTAGCTGGATATAGGTAAATACAGGACATAATGTGACACACCCAAAACCGATCGAATCAAATAGCTCTAATGACTTGTATAGAAGTAATCATTAAAAGTAATTTGAATTGAACTTCAATTTGAAATCACTTGACACTAGCGCACCTAGTGTGAGTCACTTGAAATTGAGATGTGTACTGCATTTTGGATTGCACTTGTTCTGTCAAATGTTGTCACTGACGTCATCACTGCGATTGTGACATTTGATTTGCTTCAAACATTATATGGTGTTGGCGGCACTTCTAGGTTATTGGCACGTGGGTGATTCAGCTGGTTGTCAAATCTATAATAGAAGTAGCTGTAGCGCGTGTGTATCATACTCGTAGATACTGGTGTGGTGTGGCAGTGTTATTTATTTTTTATTTTTTATTTGATTTATTTAGTGACTTTTAATTTTACACCTTAAATTCAATGTCACTGAAATTAAGAAATTGTCGAGGTGAGTGCGTGGATGTCTCCTCGATGGATTGATTTGGGATAGACCATTCAATTTCGTAGAGTCACAATTTCGATGCCCACACACAGAGTATCGAAATATATTTTTATTTTGTGATTTGATAAAAAAATATTTTATATTTTTCTATTACAGGTGTTAACAAAATGTAAACAAGATGTGTGTTAATGAAGCACGAGCCTCTGTTTGGGATGATATACATAATGGCATGTATGACGGTGAGTTTTAATTATAACTCTGACACAATTTTCGTGGATCAAAATCAAATCAATTGAGCTTAATTCAAGCTTTTCTCCGAATCAAATCAAATGAACAAAGAACAGTTTAATGGCCCACCTAGGTAGTATGTGCCCCAAGGTTTGATGTTTCACTCAACAAGAGTTTCAGCGGATTATACTAGAAGTATTACAAATCATTTCCAGGTAATACAGGGTTTATCTTTTGTATTAAAGATTCATGAATCACAATTCAAGACACTTCCATTGATAACAAGTGAAAGATAAGAAGACCAACAAGTTTGTTTTTCCTATTAACCAAAGAAAAACTTTTTAAAACTTTCTTTCAACGAAAGGATTCTGGATTCAGGATTCAAGATTCAGGATTCAGGATTCAACATTCAAGGAGAAAATGGTTATTTTCTGCATTAATTTGAGAAGGTGAAAGTTTTATAACAATAAAATGAATGAAAAATTTTATATAAAGGAACAAGGATATGTCGACAAGGATAGTAAACTTTGAACTGGATTGTTGTTTTTCTTTCTTTCTATCCTTTCTCATAATTTTTATTATCCTTTCTACAGCACTGTGCAGTCCTTGGGTTTGGAACTATAATAGCTTTTGTTAAATGCACTTGACATATTCTAATTAAGATATTGTGATTGTCTTCAACACCTGATACAACTAATATTTGTCTTAATTTAAAATTCACGAGGATCCATGGGTGAACAAATCAGACGGAATTCGATCGGAAATCAGACGGAAAATTGTAGCCACTCGGAAATCAGTCGGAAAAGTTTTAGCAGACCGAAAACGGAGTGAAAGCAGACGGAGAATAAATTCTGTCGACAATACGAGACGGAAAATTGAAGGCACTCGGAATTCAGTCGGAAATCAATCGGAGAAGTTTTAGCAAACCGAAAACGGACTGAAAGCAGACGGAGAATAAATTCTGTCGATAAAACGGCACGGAAAATTGAAGGCACTCGGAATTCAGTCGGAAAAGGTTTAGCAGACGAAAACGGAGTGAAAGCAGACGGAGAATAAATTCTGTTGATAATATGAGACGGAAATCAGACGGACAAATGCTCGAATTGCGTTAAGTGTTAATATGAAAATTTTTAATAAGACTTTTAAGTGTCCACTTGCGACCGATCACAAACTCCTCAAAGGATTGCTACCGGGATTCTGAGGACGAAAATTTTATTGGAGGTTTTCTTTGAATAATTCATTTCATTTCGAACCGATGATGAAACGAGTGGAATCATTTGACTGGTTGATTATTATTTAATAATATTAAAAGAAAAATTGAATCAAAAATGTTCACACTCTATAAAGAAATTTTCCAAACACGTGCCACCAAACAAATCGTCCTGGGAGAGAGAATATTCGGTGATGTCCTTGTCGAGGAATAAATTAATTTTTATGGATTTCATTTGAAAAATTTTATTCCTTTTCTCCTTCAAGTCCATGAAACTTGAATGTCCTTTTTGAATTTCAAACTCAACATTTCACTCAACCTTATATCCCTCCAAGATGATAACACGAAAACCGGGTGGAGTAGATAAGACATTCATAGCTCATAAAATCAGGATTGGATTAAGGATATCAGTTACCCACAAAACACAAGCCATTAAAGATGAAGTTTGAAGTCGTATCGACGTCTTTTGTGGTACTAATTAAATGGATCCTGTGCAGGAAGTGAAGGAACCAGTTAAAAGGATTTCAAGAGACAATAGACACCAACATAACATTAAAACAATGAACTGGAACTGGAACAATAGCAGTTGAATTAAATTTTATTTCACTTCCAAGTTTTCCATTGGAATTTTTGGAATTTTTTTTTTCTCCCCCATATCCTGGCGAAGAATCCAATTGTCCTTGTCTTAAGGAAATTCCTTTTAATGTAATTAAAATTTGAATTCTCCGTTTGTGGAAAAGACTTAATTAATCCTGATCATTGTTCTAACAATGGCGTCTTCCCTTATATTCTCCTGATAAGGACACACCGTTTCCATGATGAATGTCTCCTTAAAACTCCAAGGGGCGAAATATGAAACGTGAAAAAATAAAATTTGTGAAAAATGTCCTCGAACTTTTACTCAGGGATAATCCATTTAAAAGTTGCCTTATCTCGTAAAATTACGCGTTTATCACCTTGTAATTATCGAATGTGCTGTTCTTAAGTTTTTCCTTCATATTTCATAAAGTTTCTTTTTCACAAATTTACGAGCAAGACGTACAGGATGGGATTATCCTTAGAAAATTTCAAATTTGCTAATGCTGATGATGCATAAGTGATTCAGGTCAAAGGTGAATGTTCAAATTCTTTCAATTCCCATTCAAGTGGATATTTTGTGAACTTTAAAAATTCTGATTCCGAATTCTTCACCTTTTCATGTTGGACATTGTGCTGCTGCCGTCGGATGGAAGGTGAAAGGTCACAGTAGACGGGATATTCAACAGGTCCAATTTGAATGTCAAATATTTCCTTTGAGTGGCCGATGCTCGGATTTGTTCAAACAACTTTCACCTACAGAAGGACACGTCGAAGTGGGCAGTTCAATTCGAAGGGGCAAGTGTCATCAAGGAATCTTCAATCAATCCATCATCGATCAGGGAAGATGGAAGTAATGGCGTTTTGTGAATTCTTTAGGAAACATTTAAACGAGGACCCATCCTGGTAGGCCATTCAATTTTATGGATCTGGTGTCATCAAGAAGTCGCGATTCAATCCTGCATCGATCAGGGAAAGTGGAAACCATGAACATTTTGTCAGTTCGTCTAAGAATGGAATAAGTGTCACCCACGAATACTCGATCGATTCCGTACTGGAACTTTATCAGTTCTACTGTAGGAACATGAAAAGAGAAAAATGTTGAATGCTCGTAACCGCTTGCCGGGCGCATGCTCTCACCACTGAACTATCCCGAGCACATTTTCTCTTTCCTTCTATGTTCCCACGTATATCGTCACATTACTAAGACTGAACTGAAGGTTTTGCTCAAGTGTCCTGGCAGAATCCCTAATCAATCCGATATCCATCAGATAAGATGAAAATCACGAATATTCGTAGATCGTTTTGAGGAAGATAATCCTCCTGAGAACTTAACGACAATGCCCTCAAGTGTGAGTAGAAGTTTCTATGAAATCTTCAAGACTTGGAATTCAATTGCATCCCTCAAGCGCATCGCCTCAACACTCCAGAGTAGATTCTAACGAAAACAAGTAAATTTGCATTTCATTAATTTAATTCCATGCGAAGGAAGTGTGTGGTTCCATGGGATGCACATGAAACTCATGAGAAACAGGAAAACAGGATGTTGTTGTGTTTGATAAGTGGAAACAATTTGATGTTATGCAATATTTTGAATGTTTTGTTTGATGGCAAACAGCCTGTCGAAGGATACAGCTGGAACAACCAGAATATGGTGTTGCGGGTGATGTACAATTCATGGTTAGAGAATTCTTGAATCCTCAGCGTCAGAACAACTCCAGTGGCCAGTCTCTGAAGATCAAGGAAACATGGACACCTCCACGTTCTCATCTTTATGGTCAGAATTGAATGTTCAATAGCAACCAGAATATAGTTTTAAAGGTGATGTACACCCAAGGACTAGGGAATCCTTGAATTCTCAGTGTCGGAGGAGTGATGGGTTTGGCGAAGGAACTACTTTAGGTATTCTAGAACAATTCCAGTGGTCAGTCTATGAAGATCAAGGAACTGTGGCCAATTGCAGGTTCTGATCTTTTTCGTCAGAACTGAACGTTTTAGAATCCTAGTCCAGTATTTTGGGTTGGATACACCCAAGGACTAGAGAATCCTTGAATTCTGACTATCGGAGGAAACATAAATGTTTCAGAACAATTCCAGTGGTCAGTCTCAGAAGATCAAGGAACTATGGCCACCTCCACGTCTTCATCTTTTGCGTCAGAATTAAACGTTTTAGGATCTCGGTACGTCAATTCAGGTAATGTTCACCTAAGGACTAGAGAATCCTTGAACTCTGACTATCGGAGGAAACATAAATGTTTCAGAACAACTCCAGTGGTCAGTCTCTGAAGATCAAGGAACTATGGCCACCTCCACGTTCCCATCTTTTGCGTCAGAATTAAACATTTTAGGATCTCGGTAGATCAATTCAGGTAATGCTCACCTAAGGACTAGAGAATCCTTGAATTGTGATTTGTGAGTGTCAGAGGAATCGTAAACGTTTCAGAGTGTTTCCAGTGGTCACTCTCAGAAGATCAAGGAACTATGGCCATCTCCACATTCCCATCTTTTGCGTCAGAATTGAACGTTTTAGAATCTTAGCACGGCATTTCAGGTAATGTTCACGTAAGGACTAGAGAATCCTTGAATTGTGAGTGTCAGAGGAGTCATTAGAATTTTAGAACCATTCTAGTGGTCAGTCTCAGAAGATCAAGGAACTATGGCCACCTCCACGTCTTCATCTTTTGCGTCAGAATTAAACGTTTGAGAAACGCTACCATAAATGGAAATCTGACTCAATAAAACAATTTTCTTTAATATTTTCATTTCATCTCAAAGAAACAATATCCAGTGGGCTGCAAATGAGTGTAAATTAGTTCGAGTTTTGATCACCGCTCCGAACTGGAACTAGTGAGTTGAGTTAATAGTTTAATGGGATATACGTACTCGCAGCTCTAGCTACAATTTTTCAATTGCGATCTAATGACAACTGATTTGAATACTAACTAGATTTGATCTAAAAATAAATTCTCGTTTTCCTAGTTACCTTGCTAGACTAAATGCTTCCACAAAACCATATAAGGAGGTGCAGGAGTTTAATTTGTTTTTGAGTAGAATATTTTCGAAATTCGATTGGTACTGAAATTGGTGCAATAAAAACGTTCTTCATTCAATTAATATGTTAATGATTTGGTCATTACTTGTACATGAAATTTATTATTGCAGTAATTAATTAGTTCGAACTGAAATTGTGGTTTTATTGACCGAAAGTTTAAAATTTTAATTAATTATTTCAAAAACCACAATCTATTCGTCCTTTTACACCACATTTTCAAGAGTATTAACCTCGAAATCAAGAGGAAGATGTTTGACACCTACTCGAATTAATCAACAGAGAAACGTATTAATCTCCCCAAATGTGGATAGAAGAAGATGATCAATGAATATCACTGAAAGATCTTCGATTGATTCGTGATTTTTGTTATTTAAATATCTCGTTGCCAAATAAAACTGACCACGAAAACGTGAAGAAGAAGTTCCGTCTGGAGCGTGTTGGTTGGGAAAAGATCGAAAAAGATCGAAAACGATCGGAAAAGATCGAAATCTCGGGTTTTGTGTGTTAAATAAAAATTAAAATTAAATTAAAAAACATACAACTAAAACTTCAAAAGTGGTAAACAAATGGCGCCCACCTACTCCCGATGGAGCAGAGCTGGGTTTCACGAGATTACGTCACTCACGCAATGAACTCGCAGTGTCAGGCAGATTTTGATTGTTTGTGTGTGATGGTGGAGTCTACTGCCCACTTGATTTTGGGGCTATCGCTTTGAAGAATCATCACAGTCGCTACGTCACACGCAAATTCGCGTTGTGCAAGAAGAAACCACAGAAACCACAAGTGGAGAACCGCAAGAGATAAACTGCTCCACCACCGTCTGGTATCGATGCATCATAATCATTAAGTGGTGCGTGGGTGGCATCTCCACAACTTGCCGAGTCTTCGGCTCTTATCTCCTGAATGACGTAGGGCCGGAAGTCGGAACTTGCATGTCTCAAACGTGAGCCAAAAGACTTGAGTAATGACAGCCGAGGCGATGTTGGATGTCGAAACCTCTAGGTTTCATTGATAAATCTCTCAAGTGCGTGTATGTGTGTGTGTATGTATGTGGTGCCTGTCACTTTTAGCGGATACCTTGAGGAGTCTCATGGAACTTGGCCACCGAATCGAATCATTCATAAAACAAGAAATTTGAAACCTTGCTCTTGATGCCTAAACAACAAACCTGGTTTAGGCTGATATACCTGACAGGTCTTTAACTTTTTCCATGTTAACTTGCCTACCTTGCAATCAATCGCGCGGCATGCTCACGCGACACGTTCTGGAGCGAAGCTGTGGGAGCGAAGGTGGAATTTATGAATCCAAGCCTCTAATCAATTCAAAGAGTATTGAACCAATTTTCATCCACTTACTCTAATCACAAAACCGTGATATGCTTCTCCATCTATTTTGATCATGACCGCCGCGCTTGGTTGTCTGTTGCCACGAGATACCACAATCACAACCAGGAGGTGGGCGAACTTGTGTGATCGTAAATTGCGCGCAATTTGTCAATGACTTTGAATATCCACCTGCACGTGGTGGAACGGGGTGGATTCATCAATTGGGATAACATTCATGACACATCTCCACTTCCAAGAAGCTCCATACTAGGCGACCTGGAGCGTGTGGGCGAACTCAAGCTTGGACATTTCGCTAAAGCTTGAAATTCATTTTCGCTAATCTAATTTATCTGATGTCTACGGAAAAATTGAAAATTCCACCCTCATTCCATGCCGTCAAATTGAAGGATTTCAAGGATTTCCGATTCAAAAGGAATCTTTGCACCCACTCGTCTTTGAAGAAAACATTTCTTTTTTTCTTCAAGTTTACCTAAGGTTCAGGTTTAGGTATGAGTCTTGTTTATAATTAAAATGAGTGATTTTGACTTTTCCCAAGTTAATTTTCTCGTTTTTTTCGGTACGTGGGCTGCTGAAACTCATCTCGAGTTGAGTTTCCTTGTTCAATTTTTTAGGTATCTTCTTTCGTTTTTAGTGTTGATTAGAATTTGTTGTTGTATTCTTCTTTATCCGATACTTGTTTGAACACAATTTAATTACAGAAAATAAATTAATTTGTTGAAAATTTACATAAAACTTTCCCTTGAAAACGTTGACTTCCAACGCGCGAAGTTATCTGGTAAATTAAGGCGATCCCATTCAAAGAGGTTAATTAGGAGATATTCATTACGAATCAGGATTAATTGGGCTCAATTCATTTAGTAGAGAATGTTAATCATTCTCTCAAATTCTAGAGTTTCGTCCTGATGAACCTTGAGGAACGTGCCCCAGGAGACTTTTAGTGACAGATGGTAGATTCCTTGGAAGACATTCATCCGAAACAGACATTTGTTGACCTTTTCCAAGGGGATAAAGCTTATAGCCATAACTCGGACAATATTACAACGAAAGTGATTTTCCTGATATCAGATAGAGCAAAGTGTTATTTGTATGAAAACTTTTACGTATAAGTTTCTACTCAATTTCATTTTGATGCGATTTCGCAAAGTTTTCCAACAAAAACCCAACGATTATTGACTTTCCATCGATTGGGGAAACAAAAAAATTCATTGAAAACATTTAAAAATCCTAGAATCAGCGCTTTTCGTGGGTTTAAATACTAAATTCAAAAATAAAACCATCAAGTTTTTAAAACCCTGTCAAAGTGCAAACATTATCCCAGACTATATCCACGTCTCGCATATCTGGATTTGGCAATCAATTAGTTACGGTTTCGATTCTGGTTCAATATCCGTAACAAATAGCTTCTAACGCTAGAAATCCAATAACTCAATTACGTGAATGTTTGCAAAGTTTTTCCGGAAAAAAAGTAAAATTGTTTACTGTCTACTCGACACCCTGCCTGATGGCTAACACGATTTGCTGGTGGCCACTGGTCAAAAGCCACGCATATATACTCACGGAGTTTCAGTTCATTAAAACGGAAATTAAAGGGAATTTCCAGCTTAATCCGGGATGTTATTTTGGATGTGATAGTTACGGTGAATCCATCACATGAAAATGAATTTTGGAAAAATTTAATTATTTTATTTCAAAAATGAAACTCGGAAAACTTGCGAAATTGAATTCACGATTTCGTTTTCAACACCCAACACACACGAGCGATATCTCTGCTTCATTAGTTGAAAAATTTTCTTGCATTTTGTGACGCAATTCCATGCAGACATGACAACCACTCTACTATCGACACAAAATTAGTTTTCTCTCCAAATTGACTGAATTCATTCTCAGAACAACTTCCTCTTCCTCAACGATAGCTCTCAGACAAAAATTTTAATTTAATTCTTTTCAGTTCGTTTCTTTTCGTAAATAAATTTTCAAAAATAATTTCCAGTTCAATTTTGAATTTAATTGAATTTCCGTTTGTTTCAGGAAATCAAAGTCAGCAGGACGAGATAGTATTGACAGGAATAACAGGATTCCAGGGATTTGCTGAGGACATTCGACACAGCCTGAAGGCACATGGACAGATCCTGAATTTTTTGAATAAAAATATTTCGTCCTTTCTGGTTTTTGTTTTATTTCTTTGAATTAATTGTTAAAAATCTCAATAAAATTCTGTGAGTTTGTTCAAATTCAAGACATTTGACCTTCACAATGTTAAGAAATCGGTGGGTATCCCCATTCTAAAACCCTCAAGAATCTTCCTGGGACAAGTGTCTTAAAATAAAATTCAGCCTGGACATCATAACTGAATTTCGACAGCTTTATGTCTCTGGACAAGATGGAGAGTGTCTTATGGACCACCCCGAGATAAAAAATTAATAAGAACAAGAAAATTCCTTGTACCACCGGATAAGTGTGTGTCCCATCAATTTCGGCGTTTCATGACTGCAGCAAAGTGATATAAAAAAAAATTGTCATTTCTCCAAATCCCCCACGAACATCCCCCCTTTGACTTCATCATGTCATGTCACAAAATTTGTTTCTGGTGTGGGACTTTTCTTATTCCCGAAAAATTTGTTGCTGCTGTTGCTTGAATGAAATATATTGTCTCTTTGAATTGTTATGGTTTTCTGTTGGAGTTTGAGTTGGAGTTTAGGTTGTGTATCATCCCAACAGCGAGTAAATGAAAAATTGAACAATTCCATGACATTTTGAACGCCCACAAGACGCCCGGGTTACACATCAAAGTCCCAAACAGTAAAACAGCAAAACGGCAAAACGCAAAGAGCTGACGCACAACAATAATAAAAAATATAAGGAAAATCGTAAGGTTAATGATATGTTTTTCCCCTGTTCCGTGTCCCGATTCTCTAATATCCGTCTCCCCCTCTTGCCGACAAAATGGACAACATAATGGAAATTTGGTAGTCGTAATAAATACAATTTACAATTTTCAGTTTTATATATCTACGCGACTTTTGTCAGTGAACATATTACCGGGAACTGAATTGAGCAACATCACAATAACTCCGGGAGCTTTGTCGTTCTTAACGTTGTAAATGTTGTAACTAGGAAATTTACAAAAGATGATGAAACACGAGACTCGATGAAATACCCATGAAATTGATGACGACAGCTAACTGCCCACATAGGACCTAAATTACTCTAAAATGGAAGATGCTACAGCTTCTGGACTTTCTTCATCTTCAAGTTCAGACCACTTCCACCTCCGCTTTTGTGATGTTTGTGTCTTCCTCAAAGACTATTGTTTGGTGATCGCAATTAAATGAAGACGCCAATTATTTTCATTTTATTGTATAGGAAGTTGACTGTGGGAAACGAATTGTTTGACATCAATATACTCAATTTTATTGAGGGGATATTGGAGCAATTATTTTGTTAATGAGTTACAAGCTTTGACCTTTTTGAGGTTAATAGGAAATTTGTTCAAAACATTTATTATAAAATTGTGTCACTACCAAGTAAAAATAAATCAGGAAAAATTTACAAAATTCAGTTGTTACAAAGTTGAGTTCAAGTAAATACACACGACCCACACACGCACACTAACAGAAAGGAAACAAAACGAACACAGCAACAAAATCCACTTTAAACATTTTTTCTCGATACTTTGATTCACAAACGTCAGAGACAATTTTGTATACCAATCACAAAAGGAATGTCAAAAATATGAGAACAGTTTATTATTTGTTATAAAACAAGCTAAAAATTATTTAAATGAGTTAAAATTATTTGTTTTTAAAAAATTTAGTAATAAAAACTCACCTGACTCGAGTTGTGTGAAGAAGTTGTTAAGTCTTATATACAAGCATTAATGTAAATTATTTAATTAATAGCAAATAAATACGATTAATATAACATTATCTTAATAGTATCACCTCAAAATGATTAGTTAAAACTAAAATTAATATTATATTGTAAAAAATCACTTTTAAAAATAAAACCAAAAAACACAACGGCTTAAATAACTTTTTTTTTATTGTATTATTTTTTAATTTCTGTTCGTATTTCTCGTAGTTATTCACAAAATTCATTTAAAACAATATATTTTTTATATAAATTAAATAAGATTTTTAGTTGTTTGTTTTAAGACTTACTTGTTTAATTAAATAAAAATTTATTAATTATTATGTATAAAAAAACAAATTTCGTTGAATTGTAATATTATAATTAAGTGAATATTTATATTTAAGAAAAATTGTCTTATTTAAATCGAATAAAACCTATTAATATTTAAAACTAAAAATCGAGCGTTTTTATTTTTAATTCAAATATTTACATTTTCATATTATTTTTATTCAATTTGTTTCTTATTATTACATACAAAAAACGTTAACAATCCATATTTGTGTTTTAAATATTTATTTGTTTTAAATAAAACTTTTTAAATATTTATTTTTATATAAAGATAAAAAACAATGTTTAATTAACTACATAACACACAATTGAATAAAAATAAGACAAAAATCATGCAGCACACAGATAAAATAAAAATTAAGCTACTAACATAAAAAACTTATTTTTAAATTTTACCTTCTTTTGGACGGACTAATTTTTAACTAAAAATATCTTAAATAAATTAACACTAACTGTTAATAATTATTGACGCACTCAAATTCAACTAACAAAGTTTTCAATGTTAAATATAAAATTGTTTTAAGCTCAGCAATCACATGCTTTTGTTTTAACAATTTATTTTTTTTGTTTTTAAACTTATTCGATACACTTAAATTTAAATGAAAAATTTGTTTAACTTTAATTAAAATTTACAAATTAACACAAACTCACCCACACAGGGCATGCCCATTTCGTCATATTTTTTTTTGTTTTTAGTAAATTTTTAATAAATTTAAAATGAATTTTTTGTTTTTAATGATTTTAATATTTTTACAAGCTAATAATCTCACTTTCACTACTTTCATTCTTAAAGCTTGAATTTTTTAAATGGTTCAGTGTGAAAATTAATGAGGGGAAAATGTTTTTAACAAATTTATTTATCCAAATTTGTGAAAATTATTAAACTTAATGTTTGTCAGTCACTGATGAGAAATCTCAAGGAGAACGTTCTTCTCTAGTTCTCCGGGTCTCTTCATTTAGGGGAAATAGTTTTTCTTTTTTTGTATACACATGGAAAGCGTGTCAATGTATTGCGTTTGAGGGGTGTTTCCCAGACTGATTATGAACTTTTGCGACTTTGATTTCTCGCATTTCGTTTTGTGAATATTTTAATATATATATCAGGACATGTGGACGCAGCGATGTGACAGAAAGGTTAACCTTAAAATGTTTAAAGTTAGACTTCCTCCAGGTGTCACATGAAATTTATATGGCACTGTTAATCACGGTTAATAATTATTAGCAAGGCTGTCTGTTATTTAATTGAGAACTTAATTATTTATTTGTGTTTAAAGTCTTTAATTGGTTTTAAATAAATAAACGAAGGAATCGCATCCACTAGTCTTTGCAGGTTTTTAAGGGAATGTTTTAAGAATGTCTTTGAAAGCAGATGAAAGTGAAAATTTAAAAATAAAATATATCTATACAATTATCCTAGAAGATTATATAAGATTGGACTGAATGAAATTTAAAAAATTTTTAAAATTTATTTTTTTAATTAAAGCTAAACTACCGCTGAGCATGAGCATGACTCATGTGCGTTGTATGGGGATGTGGTACATGTGAATAATGTGTGTGACCCCCATGAGGTGGGGGATGTGACTGAGCATGAGATAATGGTGAAGGTTGTCCACCAGAATATGGGGATTGCATTAAACTTTGTTCCAGACCATAATGGCCAGTAGCTTGAGGATGACCTAAATGAGCATGCCCATGATGACCATGGCTATAGATTAATTGTCTTACTTTCGAATCTTCATCGGCGATATTGTAGCTAAGTTCGGTCTCTTCGAATCCAGTTGCTGACATTCGTTGATCACCTCCAGATGCTCCACTCGGGGGATCCGGTGAATTCAGACACGTTTGTATTAATTGTTTACCAGCTTCTGATGTTATCATTGGTTGCAGTTTACGTGTAGCAAATGTGTACACGTGACCAGTTTCTGATGCCACTAGCAGCATGACTTGTGTTCCAGTTAGTGTTGATAGTTCGTAGGCCTGGAAAAATTCAATGAAAAAATTAAACCACTTAAACCAACTCATTGCCTCATTAAAGTCAAAATTTTAGCATATACGAGTAATAAATCATCCCGGGTCTACCGAATACGACATTTTTCTGGAATGGTTCCTGTTTGAAATGGGTTCCGGGAAAAGGTTTTTTTAATTTCCAAAATGCTTGTCTCAACCCAATCGAACCGAACACGGTTCAGGGATCAGGAACTAGGGAAAGCCTTAAAAGGGAACTAATCAATTTTATTATCTTAACCTGATTTATTCTACAAGGATTTTCCAATACATGACTTAACCCCGAATTGATGGATTGTTGCTTCAATTTAAAGGATATAAAGGAGCACAAAATTGCTGGAATTTTTAACATATCCTTGAAGTGATTTCTATTTAAATGTTGATAACTTGATGTAAATAAAATTTCAAAGGATTCCCTTGACTTTACTGTGGTCTCGTTTAAACTCAATAAAGTCCTTGAATTCTGAGGTTTTCAAATATAATAAAGCATCGTCCACAATCCAACGAATTTCATAAAGTGGACTGTAATTCAGGTCATGAAACATTAAATTGCCCCCATTCCAAACATTTGAGCTTTCATCAAAATTGTCCCTAAAATGTTAGAAGAGCATGAGCATGAGGGAAGGTTACAAATGCTCATGCTTTATTACATCCATATATAGTACATGGTTTTCGGGGCACAAACTGGTAAAGACACAAATTGATGTGAATTCATGCACATAAAGTGGACTGTTCCACTACACTTAGGCCTATATCCACTTTAGTTTTGGTGATATTAGGGACTTGTTCGTTATATGATGGTTGAATGTAATTTGATTGCACATGTTAATAAATGCTTTTCAACTTGCTACCCTTCGTTGCTTCGTTTCTATACCAACTCAACTTTGATATTGGGCCATTATTGCTTTTTCTGCTTTTTTCCAAGCTGACTCGACATTTGTTCGACATCGTTTTCCTTTGGCATCAAGTGCATATGGTTAACATTGCCATGGTGTAACACTATCCAGGTTTACATAATATTGTACACTACATTTAGGATATCAATTTGTACTGTCTTCTATTAGTAAGTTTGTGGCTATCACTTGTCAGCTTTTTCCCAAATGGCTCATTTCAATCGTTGTTGATTTCCATCAAGTGTAGTTGGCATGTGGTGTTTAACCACTAAATGTTTCATTGTATCAATTTTTTTTTTATTCCATAAATTGTTACTACTACTATTAAACTGTGAATTCACAAAATTTCATTCTGAAATTCGACATAGTTTAAGCGCTATCAGCGCAAAACGAGAACTACCCCAGTATGGCGCTCGAACAAAGAGCAATTTTCAAAGGCGTTTTTCTCGAAACGACTTTCTTCGACTTTCGCGGGCTGTAGTTCAAAAAGTTATTAACCGATCGTTGTAAAACAAAAAGTTAATCGATCTTTATTAAATTGCGAAGATTATGAATGTAATTTCATTTAGATGAATTAATTGCAAGTATGTTCTATAGTTCAAAACAACTTTCAACTTTTGGGTGATATTGTAATTAATTTGAATACTTGTAAAATGTTCAATTTTCAGAATTTTTAATTGCAAGTTAGTTCATATCCTTGGGAAATATGTAAGTAATGTTGGAGAAATAAAAATTTTTGATATTTCCTTTAAGTCTTGGAAAATGGAATTCAAATGAAATTCTTATCTTGCATGTTGCACTTGCAGTTTACATGCATGTACCTCGCAAAATGTACAAATTAATACTACATTGAATGGCTTCGAAATCAAAATAATTCAATTGCATCTAAATACAATACGAAAATAAGACGAGAGAAAGATTCCCTGATAAACAAAAACTACGACGTCGATTTGATGCCCTGCAGGAATCGCCATAAAACGCGGACAGACGTAAAGATCCTTATCTCATCCTTATTGATATCCCATTTAAAATAAAAGCGAATCCACGGCCAGTAGCACCACCATAACCATGAGGAATTTATACTGAAACCAAAAGAAATACCAGGCCAAGGGTATTTTGATTGGGTGTTTCGCATTAAAGTCACTCCATCCTTGTCCCCCCTAAGACAGGAGTCCTTTTTTTGTTTTTCATTTTAAACGGAATTTTTCCGGGACTTGTAAATACCGGAATAATTCGAATCGTCTTATTCACATCTGTGGGATACCTACATATACTCGTATATCTTTAAGAATACGTTGTTGGTGTTTTTGTTATTGTCATCATACTGTGGCCTACACATCAATCTTGGAACTTTCAAGATTTCTTTTGTCATTCGTCTACACCTCCAAGCATCCAAGCATTACACAAGATGAATAAATTTGCGCAATCTCAGTAGTTTGGTTAGAGCACGGAAACGCATGAAATGAGAAAAAATATTCCAAAAATCACATTAAATTTCCAACCACGCGTAAATTCCAAATTTCTTTCTTGTTTTATTCGAAAATGTCTTAAGAAACGCGACCAAAATTTTGTATTACAAATCGCTAAAGAAAGTCCAAGAATACAAGTATTAAGTGAGAATCAAGGAAATTCTTCAAGTCATGCCGCCCTAAGATGGACCATAAAAATTTCATTCTTTTATAGCATTTAGAAACGTTTATGTTTTCCTCACACTTAAATATTTCAAATTTTTGTACATTTTTTCCTTTTCGAATCAAAAATAAATCCACTTCTCGAATGAAAATATGAAATCATCTATTCCGGAAATGTTTTATGCGATTATCCTGGATTGAAAATAAATTTTATGCAACGCTTGCTTCCGAAAGATACAACTTTATGTAACAAATTCGCGTCAATATTAATCTCAAATTCGACTTTCCACGAATTTGTGACGCTTTGCTTGCAGTCGTTGCTCTGTCATGACGCATTGTAGCGCTCGACTTCGTCTCACTCCCGCTGCAATCCACGAATGCAGGAAAGCGTCACTTTACACCCTTGATACATTCATAGTTAAAAATTGTGAACAAAATAAGCTTAAAGCTTCATAACGACCTCTCATTTATTTTGACAGTCGCACACACAACAAGCTGTCAATTTGCGAATTCAAGAAATTTCATCAAAATTAAAAAATCGAAAAAATTCGATTGGAATCTTAAAACAATGAGAATTTGAAGTAAAATAAAAGAGCTTTGGAACAATGAAATGTTAAAAATTTGAAAGCTCAATAAAATATTAAAAATTTTGAGGTACTGTCACGCACCACTCTGTGGTAGCTGAGTCACACAAGAGCGAGGAAATTCTCATATTCGGTACGAGTTCCCATAGCCCGTTGACCCCATCAACACGATTCCCCCGTTCGTCCTTACCTCCACAATTTCATGACGTGATCAAACAAAAAGCTCCGGCATACACCACCGTCAATTTCATTGATTTCATCGATTCTTGATCGAGATTGATCTCTAATCAAATATTATTCCGCGCGGATCATAGTCCGGTATAAATAATTTTTTTGTTTTATTCTCTAACGAGCTACGAAACCCACTCTCTGGGGCTTTCCATAAAACAAAAACCTTTCAAAATCATCAGAAATCTATTGAACTCCACATTGCCGACATTACAGCCAGCATCACCGCCTCAGAAACCTTCCAGAGGTAAAACAAACAAACCGTCGTCGTCGGGTTCTCGTTGCAAAACGTTTTGGTTTTATTTAATTTAAAACTGCCAAATCATGACTGACCGAGCGCTAGATGTTAGACAATCTAATTTACAAACTTCCCAAACTTCCTGGGACCATCTACGTTCCCTATACCCGCTTTGATATTCCCTATACCCGCTAATAACACGCTCTGCCCTGTCAAAATGTTGTGCTCCATCGATGTGGCTCTGGACACTGGCTATATCTGGTTGACCCTAACGGATAACAAACTTCAATCTCTTCAATTGACGTGATGCATCACAATGATTCGGTGGAATTTTTATGAAAATGGCGGTACTACACATCACCACAACATGCCTGACATGATTTACATAACCTCAAATTGATCTGGTTTCGGGATAAAACAGTTTTTAGTGTGGGAATTTTGATTTGTGTGACTTGGAGATGTGGTTAAGTTAAAAGGATAATGAGTTATTAGATTTTTTAAATTTTTAAATAGAGGAAAACTTTCAGAAGCTGCACAACTGATGAACAGCCTAAAACTGAACTGATTTCTTAAAGTTTTCTTGTAGATTGTTCTTTAATATCTCATGAAGATATACATGTATTTTGAGTACGGACCAAACTCTAATTTTTATTCAAATTTGATTGTTTTCTATTGTAGTGCGAGTGGATACACACATTCCGACTCTAGAGCAAGCGACACACAGTTGGCAAGCCACACACACGCTGATCGGATGTGTCTGCCGCTCTGTGAGCCTGTGCTTGACTGCGTCTGTCCTCGGTGGCATTTTTATTTTTATTTTTTTGCTCGAGATATCTCAGTGGTTAGAACATCTGCCCGGCAAGCGGAAAGTCCGCGGTTCGATTCCCGGTTACGAGCATTCAACATTTTTCTCCTTTCATGTTCATAATTAAAGGATAAAAAATTATTTATTATAAAGGATATAATCTGATTTTCAATACTTCCAATATGTTTATTAAGAGTAAACTGAGTTGATTAACATAACCTCAAGTGATCAAGAATTATTTACTGTAAAGGATATGTAATCAGATTTGAACAAGTTTATGGTGAATAAATAGAAGGAAACTGAACAAAATTGACAGGTCTCCATGGCACGACTGTATTTTATATGAAACAATTCCTTTTTTATGAGAATTATTTGTATATATTATACATGTAACCCATCAGCATCAGCACGTGAAAGAGTATCGATATAACCATATGTTCGTTTGGTGGTTTTTTCTACAGATGGTATATCCATTGTTAGCGTTCTTTCTGTTATTGAATTCAATTTTCACCAGATATCGATGTCGGATTTTGGAATTCTTATTTCATTTTTAAATATTTATAAGTTTTAAAACATTGTCAAACATGTGTTCAAACATGAATTCACACCATTCACATCATTTGGGTGGAGAATATTTTGCACTTCTGGCTTCAGAGATATACAAGAAGAAGAAAACCGAAGAAGATTATCCCTGTGGATGGCGGTATCCATTCATTGAAATCAACTTTAATGCTGATATCTCGGCTCTGATGTAGAAGAACAAACAAATCTTTTATAAAATTGAGAATGTCAATTCGATAAAACACAAAAATCAACATATACAATACAGACCAAGTCACTAGGCACAAGACAGGAAAACACAAAACACAAGACAGAAGGTAGAAGGTATTGATTCTAACAAGTTCAATACACAACGACACCGAATGGATGAGATACAATTCGTCGTTGGATGAATTACCTTTTTTGCATTTACCGCCAAATGATGCCGGCATTTGTTGGTTTGCTGGTAAGTAACCTACACAAAAGAAAAAAACCTAGAATCTTTGTTGAGCCGAAACCTAAGTGGAATCCATTGAGTATTAAAGGAATTGTAGTAGCCAAATGCGCCCAAATGTCTTTTCGAGGGCGACAAGATAAAACCATTCGGGCAGGGCGATTTTTGCCACCTTCACGTTCATTCTGCAGAGCACGTGAAAAAATTCACCTTTAAATGTCTATTGTCTTCACACCAATATATATATTTTTGCTTTTAGCTTTTTGCACCGAAACTGGCGGCCATCTTAAATCAGTAACTTTAAGTAAATCAAAATGTATTTCATTTTGTAACCTCTTAAACCTTTTGCTCCTGTGCATTCTATGCAACATATTCTACTAACAACAACATCAGATGTGGAGCCCAACAAGATCGGCCGCGTAAAAATTCCGAGGTGTCAAAGAAATAAAACCAAAGAATCTGAGAAAGTTATTTTATTTTTTAGTGTTTTGGAGCCTTCAATTCGATTCCACCATTATTTCTATTTCAGCTGAACTGAGGCTACGAGGTTTTAGCTTCTGGTCATCTTGACACTGGTCCACGATTATCATGAAGATCATACTTGCAAGTAGTAGATACTACTAACTACGACCTGTTCCCTTTTCCCACCTTTCAGTTACCTCCTCCAGTAACTTCACATTTTTCGTTTGTTCTATACCGTCAGAGTTCGGACTTGCCTTCGACACGTTTTTAACTTAAAACAAGAAGAATGTCCGTGTTTCTTGTGAAGCTGCAAATGACCAGAATATTAAGTACTAACTGATGTGATATAAGGGATTGTTTCTTGCCTTTGTATCCAGTTAACCAGTTAACGCAATTTTCAATTGAACACGATCAGAGAAAATAAAATGAGAATTTCTATGGAACTCACAAATCTTATTTTTCTCTCAAGAAAATTTTTTTCCCTTTTTCCTTTTTGTCTTTCAGCAATTGGCAGCAATTATCTTCTGTACTGTCTTCTTCATCACATTCTTGTCAATAATGATGTCTCGTCCAAATGCCTGAACACATGCCTTCAACCCTCTTCTCCATAGGTAGGTAAGTAAGCCCTCCATCATCAAGTCTAGGTCAATAGCTTAATATCCCCCATTTAAGGTAATGAGAGTGAAACGCTCCCCCATTAATTGAATACTCAAGCAAATCAACCGCCAAAAAGCCTCCATCCATTTGAGTTGCAACGTTTTGGAAAATCTCCCTGAAAACCTTGCCATTTCGTACAACCTTAGCATTGCCTTCTAATGAAATATACATGAGTTTGACTGTAGTAAGTACAAACAAATCATGGCATTCAACTTGCAGTGGGGTAAAGGTTAACTTCAGAGGTACACAGTAACTTGAAGGTAATGAAAAGGTCATAAAAGCAGGAAAATTTTTGTTGATAAAGCTTTAATGGCTTTCATAAAGTCCCCTTTAAGCTCAAATGTCCCTAGAAAGATGCATAATTCATTTTAATGAAATCGAAAACTTTCTTAATCCGACCAACACTTACCGACAATTTGGATTTAATAAATTTTAATGAATTTTAAGTTAATTCTGGTTTTGGGAGTTTTGGATTTGAAAGTTTTCTGAATAAGATTCGATGCCAAATCGTGTTCCAATGATAACAAACAACTTGTGGTTGGTGATATTGAGAAGAATATTTCATAAATTATATCCTTTCTAAACGGTTGAATTTGAAAGGAACATTGAAGTTATAATTAACATGTTAATCCGTTCAACAAAACACCTACAACTGTTCATTGTCACTTTATCGAAACGTTGTTAGTACAAAATGTTATACCTTCCCTAACAAGATAAATGTCCAACAAAACATTGAATTGTCGTCGGTGGCCATATTATCACATTGACAAATCTAATCAGATTGAATAACTACAACTGGCCAAACAAAATTGCAAGAACTTAATTATCTACGTGAATTCGAAGTAGAGCTACTGTACTTGTACCAGTCACAAGTCCAAAGAGATATGCATCACAAAGTGAAAAAGAATCCAAAAAGTTCGAGTGCAGCCAACATTAGCTATAAATCTTTATGCGGCCACACTTACAGACTACAACTAAATTGTGGTCATGAGCGATTTGAGACTGCAAGTAGATACTTTTCGGAATATCCCTGTAAAGCTAAAGATTTCGGGTTTGCGTCTATTTGGTTTTCAGCTGTCAAAGTTTAATCAGGCCCCAATCAGTTTGTGTACGCGAAGTGTTTAATTTAGCTCCATGTAATTAATTTCTTCTCCAACTATTTGCATTCGTTTAACATGGCTTTAGGGTATCCCCCAAAAAACTGGAATGAGTCACATTTCTCCGAGGATTCGTTATGTACATACATTCATATAACACTCCCCCAGTGGTTTGGCACTTTACAACAGTGGACCCTAGTTTGTGGTAATAAATGGCACTGAATGTGACACATTACGGAATTAATGCATAGATCTCTCTTCTGGATAGTCGTCTATGCGGCATTTCGCGTTATTTATAGCGTATTGTCTGGTGGCCTTTACTGACCACAAACACCATCGTCAAATTGTTGGCTACTTACTTTCAGTTGAAGTTGAATACACTTTGTACCAAATTGAATTTTCTGTTTTTATTCTAATTAATCGTAATCGATTAAACATGAATTTTGTTGTACTAATTAAATTCAATTAAGATTTATAGTTTTCCGTTTGACATTTTTCTCTCAAATTTTCTGTTAAGTTCTCTCGCTGTGGGGAGGGGAATTTTACCTCAATCGCACAAGGGGAAATTTTCGATTCTTTTGTTTATCATTTTCCGTATTTCGTTTCCGAATCAAATCGTTTGAATAAACACTCGTAATTAAAATTTAGTGTTTATCAATATCCGGTTAATGTGAACTGAAAATCTCAATTAACTTTTGAGCCGTTCGCGCTACTCGGAATTTTTGTCCACCTAAACAATTAAAAAACTGCTGCCGACGTGCTACTGTTCAAATTTGCCTTTTTTAAAACCAACAAAAATATTTAAACACTATTAATCACAGAAATTCCGTCTTGGACTCACCCGAATTTGCCTTGAGCGACTGAGAACTCAATTCCCTTATTTCGTGAAGAGTAGATGTCGCTTTTGAAATCGATTAGAATATATATTTTGAAACCGAAATCTATGAATTATCTACATAAGATTGATCTATTGACTGAATGAACTCATAGCTCGGCTTTAAGTTGAAACTCTACTCCACGATTCAAAGATGAATTGCCTTCAAATGTATTCAAGTTAAAAAATTGAATTGATGTCGCGACATTGTCACAGTAAAGCGACTTTTAGTTGAAAACAATAACGTGATCGATTACCTTAAACTATTTCAAACTTTGAGTTATGTGAGGTCTCCGTTGAATTGTGCAGAAAAAATAGAGGTCTAATGTTGGGACAACCTTCCTGGGAAGATTTCGTCAAAGTAATGTTGAAGATATTTGCGACATTATTTTCACTTATGAATCATTTTAGGAATTCATTCCTTGGTTCACTTGCAATTTCTCAAAATGAAAATTGAACATATTTCTGCGGTCATCGTTGAAAGGTCATGATTTGGTGGGAAAACTTTCATCTGAAAGTGACAAATTTCAAGTGATTTTGTAAGATAACTTTCTTCATACCAATCCTAGCACATCCAGCTACACAATACCTCACATGATTCAGGCGTTTTCAAGTGCAACATGTTCATGAGGTCTAACCTATTGGACAAAGTGACTCCTTCGAGTTCACAAATCTAGTATCTAGTACCTGAAAGGGCACCCTTCAATTTATGGTATCTCATTTGAGGATGGAATGAATCAAAAGTTTGATAGACTACAGAGTTCCTAATGAAAATGTCCCCAATATCATTGTATTCTCGAAACAAGGATAATCCCTCACCGAACTGAAGAGATACTTAATTGGCTCGTGGATTTCGTTAGTAACTAACTGGAATCAATAATGAAGACATTACGCAAATCTCTTCCACTTAAGGTCACAAATGAAAAGGTCATGAAAGTTATTAAAAGCGAAAACAAACAAATAATAATAAAAAATTTAGCTCCCTCTTTTCAAAAGAGTTCCATTAAAAAGGATTGTTTTGAGTCATACAGAAAGTGGAGCTTTCATTAAATATCATGTGAATGGATAAGAAAGGAAAAGCCAGGAGTGTGAGGGGGATATATAAGAAGTAATTTTCTCCCTAAATTACAATTTATCCCAACATTTTCCCATACAGTTTCCCTAATTACGAGACCGTAACTCACATTATGTTGTACAGAAACCGTAACAGAAACAGAAACAGAAACAGTTCACTTATCTTCGTTTTGGAACTAAACAAAATATCATCCCCCGAACCCCAATTGTTTATGGCTCATGGAGTCCAAATGCTACAGTCAAGGATAATAAAAATTACTTTTCTTCTTAAAGTCTGTCTTGTCTGAGAATATCCTTGTCAGATTAAGTGCGAATTTCAATTAAATCCATTCAAGGATTCAAAGAAAATATGTTGTCTTGTTGCTTTTCAATTTATAAAGTGAATTCAAAAATTTCCCGTTTAAAAGGATATTGTCCTTCATTTTGATATTTAAAATCTGTCTCAACTTTTGGACTATCGACATTTTCCCAACATTTCCGGTATATCCTTTGAATCAAATATACGAGTATAGTATGTGACAACAAAATCAAATCGACATCCTTCCCAACTGTTGCCACTGTCACTGAATGAAGTGAAAGGATATAGGGACACATGTTATCTTTTTTGTTGCTATCCTGGTTAAAGCTGGAAAATTGTCAAGATGGAAATTTCAATTTTCTGAATTTTTGTATTTTATATTTTCCATCACACTTCACTACTTCCGTGACAATGTGCCAGGCACTTCCGTGACACTCCAAGGATCAATCGATACTACATCCTAGTATCACTATAAAGTTTTGGAAAAGTTTTCTTAGATATTGGAAATAATCAAAACGACGTCAACCAATGCAACTTCTGACACTTCCCTGAAGTGGTTTTTCCGTATCCCGTGAACAAGATATATCCTTTAATACACTCGTGCATTTTATGTACACTACACTCGAAACAAGCTCTTCCGGTTGATGGAACCAACTTCCTATTCCGGTTTATGATTCATTTTCACTGGAGGATTTTTGTTTCTTAATTAGGAAAAAGTTATGACAGTCATAAATCCCGAATTACATTTCTGGCTTGTTGAATAGGAGAAGGATTATCACGACATCGAAGCCTACAGTTGAAGCCGTTCTTCGTGTTAAGCGATAAGCAAGATTGAAAATAGTTCCTCAACGAAAGAGCAAAAGGAGAATAGGCGAGAACACACAAGCATGCAGCATTGCAGTGCTGCATTGTTCTGTTTGGAAGTTTTATCACCAAAATATTCACAACGAAATTTTCCTCATGTAAACGTATCGACTTATTCAACATATTTCCCTCCCTCTGCTTCGTCCCCATTTCCCCAAAATATTTGCCCCAAAATCTGATGAACCGAAAAATGGACAGAAAAAATGTATTTTTTGGGCGTTTGTTGTTTTTCATTTCAGGAAACGAACCGAACACACCAAAACCCAGCATGAAGTTAATTTTTCTTGATGTAATTATCTTGTTCGATTTGTAATTTACGTCATGTTTATTAGAATGAGGTATTTTAGATGAAGATTGCCTTGTTACCAGATGGAAGGGAACCCTTTCCAGACAATATGGGAATTGGGAAATCGATGTCGACAAATGATTGGAATATTTTTTCGATGTTTAACTGTTTTATTGAAAGTCAGGTCGTGGGAGATTTTTCGATTTGCGAATTTTTTTCTTTTCCTTGTCTTCTTCGTTTTTTCTTCTTCTTCAAAACAAAAGCTTTACACACTTTAACGTTAGAGAACTTTTTGAAACAAAGCTTCAAACAAAGCCACATTTTGCACAAGTGTGTGATTTACTTTTATTCAAGAGTAAACGTCTGTTTGCGTACTTTTCGATCTTACTAGACTTTACTCGACTTTACTGTTACTCGAAAAGTAAGAAAACCATTTCAAGTAACATCCTTTGACAGTTGTGACAGAATTTTTCAAGCACCTCGACTTTACTCGACCAAATTTGTCTAGTAACATTTTTCAATCTCGAGCTCGTTTCCCCTCCATGACGTCAGGCGAAACTCTCTCAAAAATCATGCTTGAGCACAACGAAACAACGAAGGGAGTGATTTTCTTTCTGACATCCAGAGAGGCAAACTAGACACCCTGAGAACTTTGTTACCTCAAACACGGAGTTGCATCAATTTACAAATTCTAAATTAGCAATTACCCGTTGTCAATTCATATTTTCCGCCAAATCCAAGTAATATAATAAGAATAACAGGAAGAAGAAGAATAAGATGAAGAAAGTTCCGTAAGTATCTTTAACAAGCCTGTGAAAGCCACGAACCAGACTAAACTCGTGAAAGATCCCACAAAGATAAAAGGGAAGATGTTTGTGTAACAACAGTAGCAACAAACAGTCCAGGAAGAAGCCAGTAATCATCTTTATAGAATCATATGTCGCTGTTGTATGTAGCACATTATGAAGAGTCTTATCTGCCTGGCATACTCCAAGTCCAGTCCGAGTCCGTTGTTCGACTCCACCACCTTCCCCACACTTGGCATTTGGCAGTATCTCGGCAAGATCCAACCCAGATAGTATCCAATCGAATTATAAATATTTTATGTTAATTTAATGAGACAATATCGCGCGCATTTTCCTGCTACCGTGACAACATGGACGACAAGATTTTGCGCTTTATCTCCCCCACAGTCGGAGTGGAGCTAGACTCGTTTGTTTTGGGGCCACTTTATTTGAAAACGAATTGACTGGGAACGGATTCAGGTAGCGATTCAACAAATGTATGGATGTACTTGCACGCATTCAATTTCAATGGAATCCCCATCATCCGTCGGCTCCATCATCTGGTGTTATCTGCTCCACGGATTGTTCATAATCTGAACTTTTTCTGAAAAACTATTTATTAGCGAAATCCTTCTAACACTAATTAGAATTCAAATTCCCCCGTCATGACTCCACTTGGATCCACATAGATCCACATAGATCCACATGCTACTTCTGCGGTTGAATTCATATTTTATTACATTTCGCCACTTTCATTCAGTAGATGATTTAGTTTCGCCAGGCCCTCCCCAGGGCTCCAACATGCAAACTCAGACTACCCGGAGTTGTGGGTCTCTCTGGCCACAGGAAGCATAATTTCTCATACCGTTGGAAATGATTTTATTTGATGGAAAAGTTTTTGCGAAAGTTTTCCATGGAAAGCCTTTTTTAATTTATTTGACTAAATTTTTCTTTCAGTTCAATTCAAACTTTCAACTCTGCTTTGGTCTTTTACCTTTCACAGGGAATTGACCTGTTCCTTCTGAAAGCTACAGTGCAAAGGTCATGAGTCCTTGTTCGACAGGATTTCGGTCGGAAATGGAACCGTCACGATGCGGAAGTCCGTGAAATGATTTATTCGTCCGAGTGGTAAATGAGCCAACAAACACTCAATTCAACAAAACGCATCGCCTACACAAGGTACAAGGCACAAGGCACAAGGTACAAGGCACAAACCACTCGGTACACAGGGCCGGTGTTTGTTGATTGAAAAAAGGATTTCCAAAATTAAAAGCCACCACAGTCTGGCCAACATGAAAGACAGAACTCGTGCTTCGGCAAATGTAAAACACGTCAAAAGTCAAAAATTCAATAACTCCACTGGAACAGGGGAGACTGGGGATCAGAGGGACTGGGAACCGTTAAAGGTGGAGTCCTCATCGTCGTCGGTAGGTAATGCGTCAACAATTCACCCACTGCCCAGGCGCATGTTGCCGATCACGAGACCGAAGCCATAGACAGGCGACTATAAGCGACCAGGCGGCCAAGAGGTTGTTGAGCAGGCTAAAAAACGATTCCATCATGTAATCATAAATTTACTTTACTCGAAAATATTTTATCGTTCGTTACAGAGGAACCCCAAGTTAACCGAGTGGGGTCTGTGGCTGTATCTTGAGTTGGATGTGATTCTGCGGCCCCAAAGATTGCTCCACATTTATGATATTTTTTTTTGTTTTAACATCGATTAAATGATCTTTGCCTCCAATCCCTCCAATCCAAACAAGAGGATACCACTTGCACCTTATCACTTCCACAAATCCCTCATGATTTTGAAATCACTTTGAATTGAATGAATTAGAGGCACGTGACTGGAGTTTTGTCGTCTCCATCTTTGAAGTTATGCAATTCAATTCAGTGCAATTTTGCATTTAGTGGAATGCACTTTTTACTTCATAGGAAAATTTTCGTTATTTGCATAATTTCCACGCTTTTTCTTGAGTTTTCCCTTACCTGAAAGATGATTTACACACATTTTCTTATTAATTTTTAGCTTTTATTCTCCTGTTGTGAGTGGTTTAACAGTTTTCAGGTCTTCACAAAACTACAATCAGTCGATTCAATTTTTGTTGATCAACAGTTGAATGCCATTTATTGAATGATGCAAAATTGAATGCATGAGGGAAAGTACCGCAGAGTTTCAGAGATCAACCACAAATTTTGTCTTTGATATGTGTTCCACTGCAAGTTGATTCAACTTTTGTTGAACAGTTGAATGTCATTTATTGAGTAATGCAAAATTGAATTCATGAGCGAAAGCAGCGGAGATATCCAAATATGAACAACAGAACATATTTTTGGTTAACTTTGTCTTCGATTTTGATTGAATTACAAATTGATTCAATTTTAGTTGATCAACATTTGTATGTTGAACTGAGCACAAAACCCACGGAAAAGAAGAACTCCATACAAAATATTTGAAACTTGTAAGGATAAAGGGATCAATTTTTATTGTTGATTTTTGTTCCACTACAAGTTGATTCAATTTTTGTTGATCAACTTTTAAATGTTGAGCTGAGCACAAAACCCACGGAAAAGAGAGACTCCATCCATGAGAGGATCAAAGGATCAATTTTTGTCTTGGATATTTGTTCCACTACAAATTGATTCAATTTTTATTGATCAACAGTTGAACGTCATTTATTAAGTAACGCAAAATTGAATTAATTATCGCGACATATCATATAAACATATTTTTGGTTTAATTTTGTCTTCGATTTTGATTGAATTACAAATTGATTCAATTTTTGTTGATCAACCATTGCATGTCATGGATTGAACTGAGCACAAAGTTCAAGGAAAAGAGGGACTCAATAGAAACGACTTGAAACTGCAAACTTGCACGGTTAAAAGTATCAATTTCAGTCTTTGATTTTTGTTCCACTAAAAGTTGATTCAATTTTTGTTGATCAACAGTTGAACAATATTAATTGAATTGAAAATGGAATTTAAGGAAAATAACTGTTTTTAGAATTTAACAGACAAAACTGAAATTTTCTGAGATGTCACTTTTTGTTGATCAACTATTGAATGCCTGTAATTAATCAAAAATCGAATTGACGAGGAATTTCGTGGAAAATACCTGAAATTTGCAAAGAACAACAAAAACAAATTTTACGGTTTTTGTTTGGAAAGAAAACATAGTAAGATCACGATCAGACAGAGATCTCCAAAAAGTCAACGGACTGTGAATGAGGCGCGCTCAAAATGACAAGTGACAGTAGCGATGGATGATAAGTCATTTCGAGTGGATTGAACAAAAAACGCCAACACAACATGAGGGTTTTGATATGATTTCAATTCGTTTAAGCTGAATTGAATGTGAAGGAGTGCACTTCCAGGGATCGTCCATTAGTTGTGATCAACCCTAATCCTGCAGTCATCCCCTAATGAGTAATCATCCGGCAATAAAACGCTCACGTACCTACCTACAACGCCATCGAATCAATTCCAATTAATAAACGATTTTTCCAACGTTTTAAATTTTCGAGATCAATTAAAACTCAAACTAATTGAGATAGAGCGTTTCAGATGAAGCGGCGTGACTGTAATTATGATGAGACCAATTAATTGATGTGGTACTGGTGTATAGTATAACTACGAGTATATAATATATTTTTCAATAAATCATTTTTAAACTCAATTGAATTTCTATCGTAATCATTCCTAAGGGATCCATTTTAATGAATTTCACTTTTTCGACGCGGAGCTATTAGTGAACTCTGAAATACTGGGGCGGCGTAGAACAAACGTTTCACATTATCATATTCCACCGAATTACTAAAAACCGCTTCCTACTCTAGTTTTAATTACAAAGACATTCCGCTTGCTACAAAATGAAATGATTCTTGGGATGATGGAACCTTCATCCTGAGTGTCATGCAGAGATGTGATACAGTGGGACCACCACCAAACGAATGTAACACACAGTTGGCATCAGTTGACTCCATCCCTCATGGGAAATCATCGATGAAAGTTGGTACTGGTACTGGCACTGGCACTGGTTGGTACTGTGACTCTCTGTCGGTTTAACAGACCAGACCAGACTTCTTCATACATGTTGCCTCTTCTTCTCTCAACAAACTTTGAAAATGATTTACTTAATTTTTATTTTACAATAAATTATAATTACGAAAAAATCACGTAATTCATTATTTTGTTGAGCATTCATTACATCAATTCGAACTTTAAGTCTGCAAATGTCTGCAAATGTCTGCAAATGTCTGCAACACTATTCAGTATTCATGACACAACTATTCCTCATTAGCAACAAGCTGGGTTTGTTCATTTTTCATAAAATCACGTACATTCAATTAGAATAAATTTTTATTTTTTCATCATCTTTAACCTGATATTGATGAAATAAAAACCTAAACAATGTTTTAGTGATTAATTAAAATATTAACTAAGATTGTGTTGAAAGGAAGATACAAATTGAATAAAACCCACCCCCATTCCCGAAAACTTATTTAACCATACCCTATTAAATCCCCGTTAATGGAGCATCTAATAACACATTCTCATTATCCATCCGAGCTACTATACCTTCCAGCTACACATTACATAAATTACAACATTCGAAATGAATTTAATTATATCGCATTTGGGATATCGTTTTTGAAGCTAATTTATTTTAATAATTTATTTCTAACATCAACGCACTTTGCTCTGTTATTTGATTAGTATTTAATTAGTGATTAGTTAACATACGATCTATGTTTAGTATTAAAGTATTTTCAAGTTCTGAATCATTTGGAAGGATCCTTCGATTCGCGAAACATTTGAATGTGAAGTGTTCGCTCCAAACTGTAGTACTAGTTCGAAGTTGTAGTAGATTTTAGTTTGACTGTCATAGAAAGAAAAAAACAGAATAGTTCGTTCTCGTTCACTTATAGGAAATGTAGATGTACTCTTAGACGACATGTCTTGAGGATATTAGTAAATGATTTTATCTTGTTTTCTGATACTTTTAATTACTTGAAAATGAACAAAATCAAAATTAAATATATTTTCCTGTTATTAACAAAAATTTCCTTTTCCAGCAGCGAAAATACTTACAAAGAAAATTAATAATTTATTACATTAGCAACTCTTTTATTTAAATAACTAAAATGCACAGAAATAAATTAATAAATAAAAAATTGTTTTTATTATTTATTTCCACTCCATTTTGGAAGCGATTCTTGGCAGTTGGATGTGGGCGATGCTGGATTTAATTGCGGCAACTTTCCATATTCGACGTCATTCATTTTTTGTTGTTATTGTAAAGTGTACAAATGTGATACCAGTGTTGCACGTGGAATTTGTTCTTAAAATCAGTACTGAATTTGAAGGGTTTCCTTGCTGATATCACTTCAAAATTAACTTCAAAGCTATTGTATAATTGGGAAAAATTCCATTTTGCGTTGGTATCAAAATTAACGATTTAATGAAAAGCATTGAGCAACCATCGATACGAGGAAAAACTTGTAAAAGTGTAGGAAAAATTAAGAAATTCGGAAAAATGGGGGCGATTATACAATATAAATTATTGTGATTGTCAGAAACATGGAAATTCATATGTATAATATATCGTACAGAAATCGATAGGTGAAACAACCTACACTTGGTCTGTGTCATTTATTAATTTTGGATATTTTCCAAAAATAAAATCTCCGCCATTTTTATTGATGAGTTAACGGTGAGGCATCACCTTAAATCATTCGAGTTTTATTCGTTAATACAATTAACGTAATCATTTTATCATATTGAGGAGGAGATAACTGTTTTATAACCTTGTAGGGGTGAGTGTCAGTTACTGTTCTATGAGATCATGTGCAGTTTTGAAACAAAATGTCGAATTTGCGAAGAACAAAGTGAGAAAGGAACATTTCGATTTCGAAATATGCTTCAATTACTATTGAATTAATTTCGAAAATTTTATTTCTGTTTCACCCCAAAAGATTTAATTAGAAAAACATGTAGGAGTGAAACATGTCGGAACTCAAGAACGGTTAATCAGTTTCTATTGTCACTGATCCACTTAACAAGATCGTGCCATCCACATTTGTTCTAAATTTTTTAATTTTTTGGTACTAAATTTTTTCAAAATCCCCAATCTATTTTAGAAAGAAAAAATTTTCAAAATTTCAAAATTTTCTTGAATGAGTTTTTTCGTTGAAAGCATTCATTCTTGAAATTTATTGACAATTCAAGTTGGGGAGAGGACGATTTTGCAGTTGGATACACTTGGGGATAACTTTTGTGACCCTAATTTTATAAATTTTATAAATTTTCTTATTTCAAATGTAAAATTATCTTTTGAGAATTTTTGAGATTTCTTTCTATATCAGCTTCTACATCACCAGATCTATGATTCAGAGGATCAGTTCGCCATTTTCTTAAACTGTTACTCTATGTCTTGCCTTCACTAGAATTAAATTCAAGTAGGGATATGGAGTAATATTCTAAGACCGCCGGTTTTAACAATAGCACCTTGCTGGTAAATTATATGGATTTTATACAATTCAGAGCCTTGTGCATGTATAATAGGATTCAGATATCTGGCAGGATATTAAATCTTTAGAGCAAACTTCATTTTTGAAGTTGGTGGACCCTTTTTCCCAAAAACAAAAGCACCGATCTTGCTGAAATTTTACACAGATCTCCGAAGACTGTGTGCTGATCGGAGTCATTTCAGTACAAATGTTCATTTCGAAGATCATTTCAGTGAAATGCCAATTTCGAAAGGTTTGCATTTGAGGAAATGCGTTTGAGGAAATTGGCATTTCAATGTTCATTTCAGTGACAGTTATGCCTATTTAATTTTAATTTTTAAAATAATATAAATAATATAAGGATATGAGGAAAATAAATGAAACTGTCACTGATAAATGAAATGATAAATTGGACTAGCACGTCTCATTTCATTTCGATTAGCTCACAGTCCAAGGACTTAAGCGAATTGGCTAATTCTAGTACTTCTTTATTTAGTGATTTTTCGAGCATGCTAAATCTAATTCCAGGAGTTGAAATTTTGTTGTTGTTCTTTTGAATAGTTAGATTGGCACCACGTCTTTTGAAATTCGTAAACCTGAGTGGAAATTCAAGTTAAAGTTTTTTAAAGAAGTTTAAATTAATAATAATATAAATAATTTCATACATGACAATTTCACAAATTTCTCCAGCTTCAAATTCCAGATGTCAAAATTTAGACAAGCAAACCAATTCGCACAGTCTGTCTCATATATTGGAAACTCAGTGGAACGATTCCAATCAAATTCCAATGAATTAGATTTACATTTAGTGACTGTGGAATGAAGGATTCTTGTATCCTTTGACCAAAACTTATCTTACAAAGAATACATGATCCGAATTTGACATTTTGAAAATATCTTTGACAGATTAATCCAATCACGAGATATACTCATCAACAATCATAACATCTTAAGTAATTTTCATAAAAATAAAACAGTATTTAAAACAGTAAAGAATAGCAAATTTTCCAACTGTTAATAATTTTCCAAAAAATAAATTTTCCCGTGAAAAATCTGTAAAGCGAATTTTCTATGTTGCGTCGATTTCGAAGAATGTTCGATGGGAAACTCGCACATGGCAACACTGAGACGTGAAACTGACGTTTGAACGAAGGAGAAACCACGAACATCGCGCCTACATGGAAGAAACCTCGTAACGCACACTTGTTAAGAAGACCATGTAAACTTTCGTGTATGTACACAAAATGCACGGTGGTATTCACCAACACATTCAAGGAAAATTCAATTTTCATCTGAGGGGAAAGGAAGCGAATTCGAAATGTTTTCATCTTCGAAATGTCAAACTCACACAGTGGAAATGTTTGTAGGTTAGGAAAAACTGTCATATGCGTCGGAAAATTGAAAATTCTCGATTTTCCATCAAATTTTCTACTCACTTTCTTCATAATTCCAGTTTTCCGTTTCGAAAATGTTGTGTACCGTCGTAATTTGTTATCAATGTATTCCATTTTGATTTTGACACGTCCCTTTGTTTTCTTCCCATTAGCCGGTGGTGACTTTTTGTTCTGCAACGAAGTGTAGCTGTCATCGACAACATCGGGAACATTTGTTTGCTGTTGATTGCCACCGGCTCCGCCACCGTTATTACCTCCACCACCAGCACCGCAACTTTCTAATCCTTGTAACGTTTGTGTTGTCATTTGTCCACCACCACCGCCACCGCGATTGTGATGATCTTCGTAACAATCGGAACTAGCACGTTTGATACCACGAGATTGTCCACCGCCACCGAGATTCTGACATTGTCCACCACCACCACTTCCAGAACCACCACCGCCACCGTGTCCCATTAGACCACCACTGGTGCGCCCCATCGATTGGATAAGTCCACCACTTGGGGGTCGTCCAGCCCCAGACAACACACCGGGGTTGCCATACAAATCGGTGTTGTCAGCCAAACTCAACCCGATACTGCTCATGCTGTAATTCAAATTGTACCGCGAATCACGTGAAGGATCCATTTTCACTTAAAAATTTTCAATTTCCTTCTCAAAACGAAACACACTTAAATTCCATTCAAAATTTCCACTGAATAAATTTTGTTTGTTTACACGAAAAACTCGCCGATCTATGCGGAAAAATTCAACTTGCCGGGCAGAAAATTGAAATTTTGCAGCATTTACGCAATCATTTGTTAACAAAATAACTTAAAAACATTAAAACACTTCCCACTAATGTATTTCATGCAAAATAACTGAGTTAAACACTAAAAATTATTGTTAAATTCAACAAAATCAAATCCACGTACGAATGTAAACACTTTCGTCTGTCAAAATTTTGACGTTTGACATGAACATTTTCCCATTCGCACTTGAGTTGAATCGAATCAGAATTGAATCGGAATTGAATTAGAATTGAATCAGAATTGAATTAGAATTGAATTGAGAAAAACACTTCAACGGTTTTGGTTTTTCCTAAATTTTCCTTTTCAACTAAATAAAATTGAACACTTTGAAAATAAATTTGTTTTTATTTCACTTAAAATTCTTTCAGAAATTCACAAATTCAAAGAAATTCTCGAGGAGCTTCTTCCAAATCAGACACGATTTTCACGACGGAACGATACGACTGAAAAAGTTTTCCTTCATTTGGGGAGGCGCGCGCACACACACCACGTTCAAACACAGCTGAGCGCGACGATTAAATAAAGTCTTATTAGAATTGAGAAAATTGAACGAAATTTGCGCGAGCACGAGGAACGCACGCACACAGTTGAAGGGTTTACGCAACCTTACAAATGTGTTGATGGAATTCGTGTGTTTCGAACGGATTCTCTCCCACTTAATTGAGAACAAACCCGTTTTCTCTCTAGTTTATGAACGTTTTCTCTATTAACACATAGTTCCTTACTGCTTCTTCTCACAATAGCAGAATTAAAGTTTCTCTAAACGAGAGAACAGTCCGAAATGACGTAATCAATGGAAAGAGACGACGATCACTCACCGATCTCATTTACATATTTTTATATAACATTTACGAGTACACGGAAAAAAGGGAGAAAACACATTTGTGGGAGATCTCCCTATCTCAGATCAATTTCATGTTCACTTGAGAAATCGAAATGAAAAACGATCAGCAATTGTGGGGAGAAACTGTTCACTTGTTTCACTTTGAGTTTTAATTTTTAATTTTTCTTATTTACTTAACAGAAGTTTGTATATAAAAATTAATGTTAGCAACAATTTCAGACTCCTCCCATTGTGGCGGATTGAATTTCATCCTTCCATTCGGAAAATTAGCACCACCCACAAAATTTGTGCGACATTTTGTTAATTTTATTAATTTTAATTTAATTTTATCATTAGAAGATTTAAAATTTTATATTTTTAATAAATTAACATGATATTCAATCTTATTTGATATTTTTTCAACTCAAATTCACAGAAAAATTTAAAAAATTATCCATGAAAGTGTTAATTTTAATTAAGAATTTTCATAAATTTTGTTAATGATAGTTTTATTATTAGCGATATAAAGTAATTTTCCAACAATGTTTGTGGATTGAAAACAATACCTACCATTGAAAGATACAATATTCTTAAAAACAAAATGGCTGCGGATAGGAACATGTTGAAATGATTTCATGTAAAATGTTGCCAAGACGAGACCATATGACTCGCACTGTCAAAAAGTTATCAGATCTCATGTAGAGCCAAGCTTCTAACTCTACAATGCCTAACTTCACAAACTCTACACCTTAGTCAAAATATGTGGCTTGTCCGTTATTTAAAAAGTTATATGCTTAAATATAGGTCCGTTTGTTTTGAGTTCAAAACAGTGTGGAACTTTGTACTAAAATTGCAATTTGACACTTCCAGCGTTCCACTCCGTTCCGTTGTAACTAACGCGTCAGGGTAAAGTGAGAGCTAAATCGTCAAACTCTCATACTTTCTCAGGATAAATTCAAAACAAACTCGGAACTGAGTACTAAAAGTACAATTTGGTATTCTGGAGCAGTTCCGAACTCAAAACAACCAGACCTTATAATAGTGAACTAGAGACTTCTGTGCGATGTATAATATTATACCATACCATTAACCTTATACCTACCAATGTACCAATGTCAAAATCTGGATCTGGAAAAACTGATTGTTTTAATAATTTGTTAATAATAATCGAATTATACAATATAAAGTTAAAAATTTTTAACAATCTTATACAGAAAGTAGTTATTGATATACTGTAAAAATTTCAACTCAATCGCTTTAGATTTGACCGAGCAATTGGCTCAAACATTTTGACAAATATTGTTTCGAGAAAAACGCGTTTAAAGTGTTTCATACCAAAGGAGCCTCCATACATTTAACAGTTTTTAGATTAAAAATTTGGTTACTTACAGATCCTTAAACAAGATGAAACTTTTATATATTATTTTTATAATATTTTGGTATTATTTAAGAAAAAAAAAAATTTTTGTCAATTTTCTTGAAGATAATTTTAAAAATCTTGTTAGTGATACACTAAAATTAAGTCTGAATGGCATTTCCGCATCCACCAGAAACGTATCCACACTCATGATGTGATTCACCTAATAGCAGAACGTACTGCATTCCGGGGAATTCTCAGCTCGCATGTAATCAGAGAAGCAATTGATTAACCCAACATTAACAATTAAACGTAAATGAAATGTATTTTTGTTTTAGTAAATTAAAAATAAACATTTTGTATAGCGAACGATTAGACGGGATTTGAATTAAAAATAGTTCACGTGCAATGTGCGTTCCGAGCAGAGAGTAGCTGTAGCATCTAGATACATTTCGCACTTGATAGGATGAGCTGGGTTTGAATGGATTTCGATTAAAAATAGCTACTAGTCACGATACTAGCACTGTATGGGAAACATTCGCCAAATGTCGCTCAGCCCGTGAGAAGATTCTGGCAAAGAAGGAGGTATTTAATTTCACCTAATATGGTTCATCTGACCATATTTGGCTCGGAAGGTTTCTAATTATGGATTTAGATTAGAGGCAGTGGATTAGAAGCGCCATTTGACGTAGAAGCCTGAAATCTGGAGGAGAGTGGGTGGATGCCACATGACCAAAGTGAACTAATAAATTGACGGAACATCAACCGCATGAATATCCTCTCAAATTTAGAATAACTTCTAATTTTAGCAGTAGGTACATGATTCGTTTCTCTCGATCTCGATCTCGAATGTGTCAATGGGCCTCCTAGTTAACTCAACACTATGACATCATGAGAGCCAGAGAGGGAAGCTGTTTCAGTCAATATCCATTTTGAATAAGTTCAAATTTCATCCCGTAATTGCGGGAATTTTGTTAAATTTAGAACCAAAAATTGTTTCGTTTTTGGGGTTAATTTTAGACGAACCGAAAGGCGAAAAACGAAAGAGAAATTTCTGAAAAATTTTGAAAATATTTTGGTCATTTTTGAAAATGTTGCGTTGAAATTAGTCAAAAATTGTTTCAGAGGTTAATGGACGATTTTAGAAATTTTAGAAATTTTAGAAATTCACTTGCACATGCGTTACAAATTTAAGTCATTCCACGAAAAATTTATTTTGAGGCACACGCGGTACTGGATAATAAATGCAGCTCGATGTGGCCCAGTTTTTGAAATCACGGAAATCTACATTTTGTGGATGATTTGAATTCAATCGAGGGGAAATTTCGACAATGAAATGTTCCTTTCTCACTTTGTTCTTCACAATTCCAACAACGGATTGAACTCTCCGTCGCCATGCAGTCTCTGGTTTGTGGAGATTTTCTCAAGGAAGTGAATAACAATTTACAAGACATGAGATGCATTACAAATTGTCAACGAACAAGAGCGAATGAATAAAAAACATTATCAATTAATCAAAAATGTTTAAAACTAGAATTTTATTGTGTCATTTTCATTCCATTCTGTCATATTTGATATTTTTTCAACTGATTTTATTAAATAGAAAAGTAAAAAACTTGTCATTTAACAAACATTTATTGCATTTGAAATCGTTTAAACGACTGTAAAACGGTTGATGATCAAGTTAACAAGGAAAACATTCTTATCTAAGTAAATCAAAGTATTGTGTGAAAGATAAAATTCAATAAATCTCAGTGTATATCCCACCTGTTTGTTGTTATCCAAGTTCAATTCCATAGAATTCAACGGTTATCTATGATCCATGATCGTAGGAAAACTAGAAACTGCTTGAGATGGTTTCAATTAGTTTTGTACGTTTTACTGTGAGAAAGATAGAATAAATTCTAGTCAAGCATGAATAGATGGATGCCATGATGTCTTCCAGTCAGTTAGGTATCTAGCAGTCAGTATGACCCCATATGGTCTACGATCTATCCACCTTCAGCTAAACTTCCTTATCGTCACGTCACGTCACGGTAGTATCTACCAAGACGACAGTTGTGTCGTCGTTCATGTTCAACGTTGAAGACGTCTTAAGTAGGCAGGTACATCTTGAATCCACAAAGTAATTATTTTTCTAATATAATATAAATTAAAAATGCGCATAATCATATAAAAATTCAATGGTACTGAGTACGTAATTCCTTATACTCCATATGGATCCGGGAATGAATCCATGCCCTGTAAAAAAATCTAATGCACTCGATTGTGTCCGGTATACGAGTACCTACCTACCTTTTAAATGTTATGGAATCTACCTTTCTTGCAAGACATTGTGGCGACATTTTTCGTATTTCATTATAGAACGAGACATTACCATATTTGGATAAATCTCTAGTATAGTTCTTTATCACCAATCGATTTTCCATCAGAATGATGATAATCATCATCAGTAGCATCATCATCAGAGATATCATAGAATCTTTGGAGGCTACCAAGTGTCTATCTTAGTTGAAACAAAATTCTGATAGCATTCATCTTTAGAATTATAGTCAGAAGTCTGTGCACGTGCGATGATAGACTCTTTTCAACTATACTGTACCATACTTAACAGATAGGTATCCCTACAGAACATGCTTGGACAGATGACATGTCTTGACCATCTCTGGACTTGCACATGCTTCAAATGCAGAATAGCGAAATACTTGAATGCATTCCTGTGCACAATCCACAGTAGGGGATTCAGGTGGTTCTGTTTAGTTTTATCTGGTATTTTGTTATATACCTCAATGCTATTTGTATTGTCCACTAGATAGATGACACTGGATGATTCTATAAAAGCATTATAATCTGTAGACATTCTTGTATAAAGTTTTTTGTGTTGATTGGTTTCTGTGATTTGTTTTTTTTTTTTTTCGTTTCATCCACTCACTTATTATCAGTTTCATTAACAACCTGACAATACTGCCAACCAAAGATCTGTTTGATTTTCTCAAGAAATCTCGAAGGTATCATTTCTATTCCTGTCAACCTTATGTGTCATTGCAGGTAGAGATGTTGCTGGAAGAAGAATTAATAAATGAAAACAATACCAGCTAGGTGTGGCTGGAGATAAATGAATTTATTAAAATTTACCTCTATATGGATCTCATGTCCAGTCCAATTATATTATAGCCACAAGGATAAACCATTTACAGTTCTAGGAATCTTTGAATTAACATTTCAATCTGATCAATATGAAACCTTTACTCGAAGTGATACAATTAGCACGAAGTTGGCGTTTTTTGAGAGAATTTAACGAAAAGTAACGGAGGGGAAATATACTTCACGCTAGTTGGAAAATCCTGTTCATAGAAATTCAAATATCAAATGTCAAATTTGTTTATGTTCGTTCATGAAGTTGCTCAAGGTTACTAAAATGCATTTTCGTACTATTTGAGTAACGAGAGAGAATACACCTGAATACACCTTTTATCAGTTCAATCTGAAATTGTTAATATAGTTTTTATACTTTCCTTATACAAATAGATACTTTTTTGTGATTCAAGGATAATTAATAAAACTTTTATCTCACTTTAACACCTTTCAGAAAAATCAAAGTTTATCTATGCAAAAGCAGTATTTTGATCGATATAAGTGATCAGATATATGAATATAAATTTATTCAAAATATAGTATGGATAAAAAACACCACCAGATGTTGACCATAAGTGCACATAACATGAGGACAATTTTAAATCATATTAGCATATTGCACTTTTCAAAACAATGAATATGTTAACGTTGAAAATCCCTTCACTATCTCAATAAAGCAAATCTTTTGGTGAATAGATCCACACTTCATCTCACATCAACGATTGCAGTTAACAGTACAGCACTCAATAAAGTGAAAGAACCACCATACCTTCATATAAAAATACCATGAAATTCCGCATTTTAAAGACGTAAATCTCACGATATTCGATTTTATCTGATCAGCTATCAATCATCCGTCAAAATACAAAAGAAATCGACGAATCAAATCTTGAGGAAAAAATTGACTTCTTACTTGGTGGACTCATTTCGCCAAGATAGATTCCCCCTAACCTCTGATGACTGGATCATCATCATCGTCATCATCATGTAGGAGGTTATACCCACTGTGTTTATATAATATAAACTTCTTATCATTGGATAAATCTCATAAAAATTTCATATGCGAATATATTTAAGAAGCACAATTCACCTGAGGAAAGATAACGTCCAAAGACGTTCAACGATTGCAACGATGCAGTCAACATAATTTCGTTGATTTTTATCTCATCAGTGGATAATCGAAATGGATAACCAAAAAGGATCAGTCCAGTATCCCCAGTGAGAAGAAGTTAAGTTGAGAGTTGTGCGAGAATTTTAAAAAATAAAAATAAAAATGTTTTAACTCCGGAAAATGTAGAAAATATTTACGCAGGTACTTCTGGAATTTTTCGTGTGTAGGCTTTAGAAAGCCGCCGATCTGCACAAAATCACAAGATCAAAATGGAAGATAAAATTAAGAAAATAAAAGGACTCAAATGAAAAGGTACCGAAACGTGGCGCCTCTTCTTCAGTAACTCACTCTGCTATTGTATTCAAAAAGCATTGGATATTGTCGAACGAAATTAAATGAAGAAATGAAATACAGGAATTTCGTAAGAAATGTTATTTATATTTTTAGTTTTGTTTTTATTTTTCAATTCAAACGATTAAAGGAAATCACCATTTAATCAAAAGAATTTATAATTTTCCTTAAATTGTTTTCATTTCATAAATTTACACAGTCAAACCGTCATCTGGGCAACAAACGTCAACGTCACACAATAGGTCTGTTCGCATGTGAGTAACCTCGAGCAACTTCATGAACGAACATAAACAAATTTGACAATTGAATTTCTAACGTCTGTTAGATATACCTGTGAAATGAACAGGATTCTCCAACTAGCTTGCAGTATATTTCCCCTCTGTTACTTTTCGTTAAATTCTATCGAAACAATTTTTGGACAAACAAACGTCCAAGCAAGTACGTGAACTCATCCATGCATCTTTCGTTCTGGTGAAGTCAAGTGGAGTGACGTGAAGTTAGTCATCACTGCGGCAAACACACCCTTCATCGGTGACATTTTGTTTTTGATTTTTGCATTGAATTGAAATTGTTTTGTCAAAATATTTATTGCAAAATAAATTCAATTTTTTTCGTTTTCAATGCAATTAAATAAATTACTTTCCAAAATAACAAACTTGTAAATATGATTGTGAGAAAAATATTTACTAAGTTGGAGTTTTTAATCATTTTATTTTTATGTTTTCTTATTCTGCTTAAAAATAAAAACACTTGACAGACAACAATTTCGTGATTTGATTTATAACATGTTTGGCATGAGGTGTTGACCGAAAATCACTTTTTGACACTTTAGGTTTAGAGTTTTTATTTCTTAAACAAACCCACCTTGGTTCATACGGTTTTTAACATCAAACTTAGTTCTTTAAACAAACGGAAACTCTCAGAATGTGATTTATGTCACAGGTTGATCATTAAGGCATAAAGAGATTGACAGCCAGTTTTATGTTATAGAAACGTATATGGTTTAGATACCGAAACCATGAATGACATTACAGATACCAACTAACATACTTCATTGGTCACTACACCGAATTAGATGTTAAATCATCAAAATGCATGATTGATGCATCACTACATATGTGAGAAAAGGACAAAACATCACTTTCACGTTGACGTTGGGTTGTGAACGTTTAAGAGAATACCAGTGATTCTGACAGGATTTCAATACAACATGGAACAGTTCATGGAGTACCACCAATTTTATCTAGTAGTCTGATACAGTATTCAAGTTGTCTCTCGTTACTCAAATGGTACAAAAACGCATTTCAGTATTTGACATCGACAAATGAACCACATTTTCCTAGTAGCTTGAAGTTACACGAGCAAATTTCTCGAATAACATCTACCCCTTTCAAGCATATTTCCCCTCCGTTACTTTTCGTTAAATTCTCTCAAAACAATATTTTGGGCGAGTACAAAAACGCTAATTTCATGCTCGAAACATATTGCACTATGAACACTAATAGTACTTATATTATAAAGGCATAAGTAGATACCACCCTAAGAGTGATCTAAATTTGGACAGTTTTAGTTCCAGTACTTATCAAAAACATTGTAATTATTATTCATGATATCACTGTTTAGCGGAAAGACAATAACACTAACATACTTTTTCCCCAGAGTCTTGTCTGTGAGAAAACTGTCACTAGAATTCATGTCACTACCAACTTCCGATTTGTCTTGATTGTTTTCCGCTACAAAATCATAAATAATTCAAAATTTGTCGTCATAATTAAGGAAGAAGCTGTCGCATAAAGTAAAGAAGCACGTACATAAATTGTCACATATACCGTTATCTGGTTAAATGTCAAATTGACATTGTGAACATATAGTAAAGGTGTATAATCAATTCACACACCTGCAATTGATTCATGCCAACCCTTTTTTGAACATTAATTATAATCGTTTAAGTACTTGACAAAATCGCATTCATGTCGTTGCACAAATTATAATTTAATTAATTATAATTCATGATCAGTTAACAATTGTTTAAGTAATTTGCCTAATTTGACTTCATTTCGCGTTTCACCTTTTCACAAAACGGACGTACAGCCACGTTCCATCTTTGTATGGCTTCCTCTTCCGTTTAGCGTGATTGACCTGTAGCTAATTTGTTAATGACCTGAAACCAATATAACCAATATGATTCTTAATCCATGACACCATGATAGACACCTTGGCACTGGATCTCACAATATCTTCTAGGGAAAGACTTTCTCTTAATCCAATTTAATATAGTTAGATACATGATGATGTGGTTATAGTCGTTATTTCTGTCCACTATACACTCCACACAGTGCATGGGGACTGTGGAGTCAGTCAGTTTATCCACGAAACGAGATCTATGACTTCTCTATATTGTCTTGTTGGATCTTGGGATCACTGTCATTTAGTACGTCTTTGAGGCATCGAACGCAACATGATGACGATGATCATCATCATGATGGATTCATGAAACTTCTGAAGATACTCGTAGGTACTTCTGTATAACCACTACAGCACAGTAGCATTTGATGTCGTTTCGTTTCAGGTTCGGGTATATATTGTTCTGGATACTTAATGGACATTTTGATTTCCTTTTATTATTTTTACCTTTTTATCCTTTTTACATGGTCAGAAGCTTCTCTTGAACCTTCATCAATCGATGGACGCGATTCAACATTGTCGGCAAACGATTTACTTTATGTTATTGTCCCATGGGAGAAAAGGAACACTGAGATGTGATCGAAGGTTTGTTCGTGATCAGAATTTTGAATATTTTTTATTTTTCAAATTTAAAAACTCCATCAAACAAATCTCTGACTAACAAAGATCTGTAGTTATACTACAAGAAATGATTACTACCCTCTTTAGTTTTTGTGGTGGTTTTTAGTGATTTTCTCGAGTTATTTTTTTGTCTTGTCAACAGAGTTACAACTTACATTTGTTGAAATTATAAAATATTATTCAATTATATTGAGGAGATAATTTCGATTCGTTTTTACTTTAACATTAATGACTTTTTCACTTTTACGGATAGTGTTAAGTGAGACAATAAAACTGTATCTAGTTGTTTTAAATCAAATCCAATTATAAGATCTCAATGGTTATAAGATACAATTGATGATTTTAGACAAGTCTCAACCTCGTTAACCCCTTAACCACTGAAAAGTGTATTGACGCTTTTCTTGATATCTCGAAAACTTTGTTCTGTAACATATAATTTTTGATACTTTCCTAAAAGGTGAAGCAATTATCTACCATATGATGTAGCTTATGTGAACTTTCAGTTACTAATAGGTTACTAATAGATACTGGTAGAATCCTAAACTCCATTTCGCATTTTTGGTCAATATCTCAAAATTTTTGTTCTGTAGTATATAAAATTTTAAATTTTCTTAAAAGATAAATTAATTATCTATCAAATGGTATAATTTATTTTGAGTTTTGATCACTAATAGGATTTTGACATACTTCCAAACACTGTAATATGCACTTCTGTTTTTTCGCTAATATCTCAAAAACTTTGTTCTGTGGTATATAAAATTTTAAATATATCTTAGAGATAATTAAACTATCTATTCAATAATGTAATTTGTTTTAACTTTTAATTACTGTTAACAGTCTGACATACTACCAGACCATGATCCAAAACTCCATGGATTACATTTCGTATTTTCGGACAATATCTCAAAATTTTTGTTCTGCAATATGCAGTTTTTGATATTTTTCTGAAAACTGATTTAATTATCTATCAAATGATGTAATTCGTTTTAACTTTTAATTACTGGTAAGAGTCTGACAGACTTCCAACCACTATAATATGCACTTCACTTTTTCGCCAATATCTCCAAACTTTTGTACTGCAACATATAATTTTTAACCTTTATCTCAAAGTTAATTTAATTATCTATCAAATGGTATAGTTTATTTTAACTTCTAATTACGGATAAAAGTGTAGCAGTCTTCCAAACCCCTTTAGTAAGGATTAATCCAAGTATTACGTAAAGTTAAAGAATTTCAAAAGGGCAATACACTATTATTATATTATCATTTCATTTCAAATATGTTGCGTATAGAAAGTAGTAAGAATCGTAAAATCGTTGCCTGATTTACTGTCACGAATACTAAACAACCAGTTCCATATAAAAACGATTCGATTAGAAGGTGCATACAACATTAGCCAAAAAGTAAAATATCTTAACTCATAAATTTTAATCAAAATAATAGCATGACATTCTTAACTTGCAAAAGAACTTGATTCCACATCAGTTAAGGACATCAACATTCGGTTGAATAAGAAAAAACTGTTACATTTATCAAATTACAGAGAAACGTATAAGAATAGCAACTTGGCGATATTGACCTTGTCTTGTGGAAGACGAAACATGAAGATGGAGGATGATGGAATCCTTTGGATATTGCCATTGGGATGGGATGGTATGGGATGAGATGAGATGACGGACGTAGATGTCGACATCTCGATAGTCTTACAAACGATCGTACAAATCAAAAATGATTACTACGAATAAATTTCGTCTTCACGTAATTTAGTCGTCGTAGTAGACCAGAAATTCAAGTTACGAATACTTCTTGTATTGTACAATACGCATTTGCGTTGGTTACGTTAACGTTAACATCCAGTAAGTTACAGAAACAGAAATAGTACTATGATCATCATCATCATCATCATCATCATGATATCCTTTGATATTCTTCAAGACTACTATGACTACACTGGCTGGCTACTCTGGCTAATGTGTTATTCATGAGGATCCACCAGAACAGGAATTTTTTCTCAAACTATGAGTAATTCCTCCCGAGAAAATCTTCAAGTATCGTTCGAAATGAAACTTTTGTTTAAACAAAAACGAATCTAAATATCTTAAAGATATTCCACCTTAACATTTCTGGTTGGATCTCTCCAGATTCCGGGCAATCTTGACCAACCGCGCTTTCTTCTATGTCGTCGTCCATCTCCTCAAATTGTGTGTATATTTTTATCAAAAGTTTATTGACCGATTGGATTGTCGTCGATTTAGCACAATCGACTAACGATCACACAAAATACATGTTTTGTATATCTATATATGTGGATACCTAAAAACCTGCCATGAAAATGCAAAAAGTACAGGTAAAATTCTATAAGAATCCGAAAAACGTACTCCGTACGTACGCATATTCTTCCCTAGATGGCATGATCTTACTCCTTCTACAAGGACGAGTCAAAGGAGTATGGTTTAGTTTTTATTCCGAATTCTTGTACTGTACGAGGTAGCATTTATTTAATCATCATCATCATCATCATCATCATTATCATTATCATCATCACCATCGCCGCCTCCATCTTTACAATATGAGTTTTGTTCGTGTGCCTTCTCGTATACCTTGGATATCTTCCCAAGACTGTAGGATTCTTACCAGTCTTCTATGCTTCATGGATTCCTCTTTTTCATTCCAACATCTTCAGAGACAAGTTATCGCGACAGCTCATTACCAATTCGACTCATGGGCTGGAGACAGCCATAAACAATAATGTTTTTCATTTAATGGATGACCGGCTTAAGACCTTAATTAGATTGATGAAAAACAGTTCGGGGAAAACTGGAATTTGTGAGATTAAGGAAGAAAACTCAAACACATTGGTACAATATCGGTTTTGTGAAAAATGTTTCTGTCCGGATGAAAAAGTGAAAATCCCAATTGTATCAAAATGATGCCGACTTTAGCTACTGGAAATGATGATGAGATTTTAAGGAATTTACGAATCCCAATTGGCTTATGGAACGCAAGAAAATTACTTATTTGTAGTGTCATGAACTCCAAGTGAATATTTTTTGTGGAATTTGATCAAGCACAAATTCCAGAAACGCCAATGAGTGTATTCATTTCAGTGCCTTCAAACCTCATGGGATATTCGGTGGTATTTCCAAGGGATGCCTCTCTATCACCTATTTATAGTATGAAGTCAAGAGAATTTATTCGTACAATGTTGCACTATCATTTTCTATAACTTATCTTCTTCATATTGTAGATCACAGGTGGATAAGATAACTGTGTCAATGCGGTTCTTCTCTCGTGGGATATATATATATCTTCATAGATAACTGATAACATTTTTGTCATTATATTCTTCTTATTATAATTTATAATAAACCTGGACACCAGCACTTAGGCATACCAGGAAACGAAAGGGCCAATACGTTGGCTAAAAAATGCAAAAGGAACCACCAATAGGTCCAGAACATTTCTGCGGATATTCGAAAAAGCATATTAAAGCAGAAATAGGAAAATGGGAACACACATACATAGGTTGAAATACTCACACTGGTACAACGTACAAGTACTGTGAGGAGAACAAACTTCTACGTCTCATCAGGAATGAACTTAGACAGTTAGTTGGAATCACTACAGGTCACCATCATGTCAATGGTCATCTAAAGAAGATGTGCAACGAGAACAAAGAATCTGTACACCATTTTTTGACAGAATGTGAAGTGCTATCACAGGAAAGATCAAGATCACTCGGTAAAGAAGCACCAACATACGAGGACCTTAAAAATCTTTCAAACGGCTGGAAATAGGCTCAGACGTAACGCAATAAATAAAGTAGAGGATGGTACAAAAGAGCTTCAGATCGTAGACCCAGTGTAAATAATAATAATTATAAAATAAAAATGATATTAGTTGAAAAAGTAATAAAGTTAAAGTTAAAACAATATTATAATAGATACTTAAAAATTCTAATTAATCTCTATAATTGAAGGTTATCAATCTTGATTATTTATTGTACCAGGACCCTTTAATATTAAGATAAACTCAATATTATTAACTAAAACTTTTAATTTTTCTATGACGCACGGAAGAACATTAGTTAAACATTTGGCAAGATAAAACCTCACAATTGTTTCACTTTTCTAATAAACTTTTAAAATAAATTCATTCCTTGCTTGGAGATATTTGAATTGTAATGGAGATATTGGAATGAATGAATCAATTATAATTTCCATTAAATTAAAATGTTTGTTATTCAATTAAAAAATAAAATAGAATTATAAATTAGAATTTGTCATGCAATCCATGCAATGTCACAATCCAAACAAAACGTCAACTGCAGCATTGCCACATCGGACAACACTCGTGTGGCGTCACGAATTGTCAAGAAGTTGCGGCTGGCAGAAGAACTTGACAAACGCCTCTAAATTCTGTACGAAAATAAATTGTAAATTTTGAATTAAAAAGTGGAAGTAATTAGTAGTAAACAATTGAAAATTAAGTAAATAAACGATTTCTTATTCCCAACACAAATATTATGAACGGATTAATTGAAATGGTACGTATAAAACGTGGAAAATGAATTTTCCAAATAGAACGTGTAGTGCGAAAATTTTTCACAATGGCGGCTTGCATTTATTTTTCCGACTTTTTGCAAATAAATTTCGTCAACTTTCACCGCGATTTCTCGATTCCATTCAGAATGGTGATAAATTTAAATATTTCACATTTTGAAAATAATATTTTCCATATAAAATTTCGATTCGTGGAAAATTCCCATTGGCGGCTTTATGTCGAGTGGCCAAGGAAGTATCGATTGAGTGGAGAGAAATGTGTATAACTGACGCAGGCTATTTGCATCCCTAACATCATCCCCTCCGACATATGGACAAGTGTCGTCTAAAAATAAATACTTAATGTAATTCGAGAATTCAGGGCACAAAAATTTTTATACTTAACCATCTGAATATCATTTATATTTTATTTTAGTATGAAAATTTTCATATTAGAAAACCGAGTGGATTCTGAAAGATAACTTCAATTCAAGTGTACACAAAAACACTTGTATCTTCTTCTATTTACCTCTAAAACGGCCTTGAACTTGACTTAGAAGAGTACTTGATGTAGAAATAAAATAATTGCATGTTGTCACACACGTCATCGTTCTGTATTTAAAATGATAATCGATAAATCCATGTAAATAAACTACAAGTGGACACCAAAGAGCGCCAATAGAAACGTCATTATTAACAAATGATTAACGTTATTATTAACAAAATGTTAAATAAAGCAAATTTTTTACTTCTAGAGTGTTAAAGAAAGTTTAGAAAGTCAACTACTTCCACCCGGAGATGAAGCATGTTCGAGTAATGAGTTCACATTACCACCAAAACGTCCACGACTCCAATCAGGTAACTATTACATCCGGATGAAAGTAAGAACAGGGTTTTGTCTAGTTATCTAAGTTTATTTTCTCGATTAACTAACGTATATATTCTAAATATATTAAATGATGTATTATAAATAAAATAACGTATTGTATTATGTTTTTCTGTTGCACAACTTAGTTGATATCTTTGAAATATGTAAAATGTTTATCATATATGTTTTGAAAAAAAAACGAGATGTAACGACGCACTTGTAACTTTATTCTTGTATTTCATAAAATTTATAGTTTAAATCATCAATTTTTAACTTTTTAATTTATAACTTATCCTTTATATTCTATTTAAACTAATTTCGCGGTTTTGTTCTGCTTGAGTTATTGCAGACGCTTGATGATGTCAGGTGAGACACAGAAAGAGAGAGACACTAACTCTGAACGATGTGTGGTGCCACACAAAATATCCACGTTTGTGTATAGTTAGTACTTGATTGTCTTCTGTCCAATAACTAATTGAAAATTATAAAGAAAATATAAAATAATTGGTGAAGAACATATTTAGAGAGGACATACCTACTATACAATGCAATGCAATACAATAGAATATAATTTTTGGGCTATAGTTACAATACAACTTTAAACAAGTATTTTTTAAAAAATAATTCATTATCCCTTTAACTACTAGATCTATGATAAATTTTTTCTTTTATATATTTTTTAAGTTTTAAATGAAGGGGATGATACTGCGAGAACTTACGTGTGTTACTGATACTCTCGTCCATCTCTGCCTGGTGTACCTACGTACGGTTACGGTGTAACATTCTTCTCTGCTTCGGATATGTTAAAACCAAACAAAAATGTGATAAATTCTGAAGTGAATTGAGTTAAACATAACTAATATTATCTGGTTATATGTATAACGTTTATCTCGGTTTGATTTTTGTTTTCTTTTTTTTGTATTCATTTCAGATTTAATGATAAAGAAAACTTTCTTTTCACAAGACGAATGAATGAATGGTCAATCGCTAAAATGGTGTCTTCCTCTGTTTCTTAAGTAGGGTTTTATTCAAATAAGTAATCATATTTTGTGTGATGGGTCATCGAGAGTACCTTTGAACGTTATTAAAACAAGTACATACATATAATATAAATAGTCACTAGCACTATGATGTTTGCATCAATTACAAAAATTATTTAACAGAAAATGTACGAATATCTCATTCAATAAGGTTTCTTGTTGTACTGTTTCTGATTTGTTTCATCACACAACAAGTAATTGATGCATTCATATCATTTTCTTTTATATCAGACTGCATATTATCGATCTATGTATGATAGATTAATTATTTAAAACATTTATGAAATTTTAACTACAATTTTGCACGCACGTGTTCTTTGTTTTATTACTTTCAGAAAACAGTCAATTCGATTTTGTGTGACTCATAACAAATCACCATCCACCATCCTTTCTAAAAGTATAAAATAAATATTAATTATAATTATCAACCTCCAAAAAATGATCTTAATTCTTGTTAAATGTTGAACTGAACTCCATCCAAATGAAAATAGTATGTTAGTTTAATAGCAACGTTGACAACAGGATATGCTGGAAGATGTTTAACAAAAATTTAGTTATATATATAAAACACAAAGATAAATATTGTATTAATATTCTTTTTTTCTTTTTTTTATCTTCTTTTTCAGGAATATTAAAGAGTTGATTGTGTATATTTGGTGATTTCACATAAGACACATTAAAATTAGTAGCTTAACTTTATCTTATTTGTGGCTGCTTCAAATACATACATGTATCCCATCAATGGAAACAAGTTATTAAAGCTAGTCTTCATTTTCTTTAGCATATTTCCTTAAATAAGTTTCTGTACGTTATACAATTCAAATCATATTGCTGGCCACTACTTCCTAGATATTGTTATCGTTTTTATTTCATGGTTATTACCACTGTAACATTTAAAATCGAAAATTGTTAAGCACAAATCTTCAGAAACGAATCGCCAATCAACGAGCCGACAAACAAACTGACTCCAACGATATCCAAACAAAATCAAACACAAAAACTTGAAAATTTGTTAAAAATTAAATTCTATTTTCGTTTTTGTTAAACAATTATTTATTTTAGGTGCATGGCAACCGAAAATACCTTTTTTGACTACACCTATCTATGATTTAAAGCAGACTGGAGAGGTTAAATTCGGACCAGGAACGCGGTCTGTTCTATTAGGTTTACTTGGTGGCGCCTTACCAAAACTAACATCTGAGCAATATGACACTGTTACACGGGCCAAGAAATACGCTATGGAGCAAAGTATTAAGATGGTTCTTATGAAGCAAACCTTGGCTCATCAACAGCAGGTAATGATTGCTTGAAATTTATCAAAATTAAAATTGTTTTATTCAATAATTCTTTTATAGCAACTGGCAAGTCAAAGAACTCAGGTTCAGCGACAGCAAGCTTTAGCTTTAATGTGCAGGTGAGATATGAGATGATATTTACAATGATATTCTGGAAATGATGTATCCATTATTATATAACGTGAAAATGTTGAGTCTATTGGATCTAACTTCCGGACAGATTCCATTCTTGTGCGTTTAGCTGATAAGATCTGATCGAATACATAACCAAATTTCGATTTGGATGATATTATAAACCTCGTAGTGATTCTTGTGTTTTACAAATTACAGAGTTTACGTTGGTAGTATATCGTTTGAATTAAAGGAGGACACAATTCGTGCAGCATTTCTACCATTCGGACCAATCAAGTCCATCAACATGTCCTGGGATCCAATCACACAAAAACACAAGGGATTTGCATTTGTCGAGTATGAAATACCCGAGGGCGCGCAACTCGCCCTCGAACAAATGAATGGTGCCCTGATGGGGGGCCGCAACATAAAGGTGGTCGGTGTCGTCATTACAGAGATATAACTCGTGTACAAATATTTACTAAAAGGAGAGTCTTAAACTTAGTCATGTATTTCCACAGGTTGGACGGCCAAGTAACATGCCCCAGGCCCAACAAGTGATTGATGAAATCCAAGAGGAGGCTAAGAACTATAACAGGATATATGTGTCGTCGATTCATCCCGATTTAACAGAGGAGGATATCAAAAGTGTCTTTGAAGCTTTCGGACCCATACTCTACTGTCGTTTGGCTCAAGGCACATCACTTCATTCACACAAGGGATACGGATTTATAGAGTATGCTACAAAACAAGCTATGGATGAGGCTATAGCTAGTATGAATCTTTTTGATTTAGGAGGACAGCTTTTGAGGTAGAACATTGACTTGTTGATTATCGTTTTCAAATTGAAGTATTATCCTACAGAGTTGGACGTGCCATTACACCACCGAATGCTTTAATGGGTCCATCTACAAATTCTTCAATGCCAACAGCAGCTGCAGTAGCAGCCGCAGCAGCAACAGCTAAAATTCAAGCAATGGATGCTGTTGCTAGTAACGCTGTTTTAGGCTTATCAGCTGCAGCACCTACCCTAGGTATTCCAGCAATAACATCAGTGCTACCAGGAAAAGTGGCAGGACTTGCTACTGCACCCCTTGGACCCCCAACGTTACCACCACCGGGAATAGCAATTCCTGCACCAGCAAATGTAAGATTTTCTCTTCTTTCACATAGGAAATGCTTATTGTTGCTATTTGTAGCCTCCACAAATGATAGCACCAATATTAGTGTCACAAGGTACGTTAAATGTAACAACTGCCGCTCCCACAATTGTCACCACAGCTGGAATAGCAGCAACAGTAGCAATGCCAGCACCACCGAATCCAGAAGATATACTTAAGAAAGCACATGAAAAGCAACAAGAAGAACTTCAAAAGAAACTCCTCGAAGAGGGTGAGCCGCAAACACTGCAACAACAAGAAAGTATGTCGATAAAGGGACAAAGTGCAAGACATCTGGTTATGCAAAGATTGATGCGACCACAAGAATCAAAAGTTATTATATTAAGAAATATGGTCGGTCCGGAAGATGTTGATGAAACATTGCAGGAGGAAATCCAAGAAGAATGTGCTAAGTTCGGTATCGTCGAACGGGTTATAATTTATAAAGAAAAACAGTCAGAAAACGAAGATGATGATGAAGCTGATGTGATAGTTAAAATATTTGTTGAATTTTCAGCAGCACATGAATCAGAAAGAGGTCGAGAAGCTTTACATGGTCGTTACTTTGGTGGACGAAAAGTGATTGCACAGCTTTATGATCAAGCATTATTTGATCATGGTGATTTATCTGGTTAATTTCACTAACTATATATTGTACAATTCTATAATGTTAAGCAGATTTTCAGTGATCCAATAAGCTCGTCTATATATAAAACAATATCTAACTTTAAAACAATCAAGAATCATGGTCTACGTTTCTTTTAAAGTTCACTTGACTTACGTTCGACGAAATGGTGTTTCTTCGAAGCAAATCCAATGTACAAAAATCCGTAAATTTTTATTTTTAAATTAAAGTCTTCACGCTCAATTGTAATATTGACTGTTAAAATAAATGAAGATAAAAATCATGACGATATCACTTTATTTATCATAGTTTCAACCAATTAACTCAGTTTTTCTTTTTCGGTCCACGACCAGGCACAGTCTCATAGTCGTCGTATTTAGGAAACGATTCTGAGCCTTTAGTTACCTTCGGTACTTGCTGATCATCACTTGCTTTACCATACTTCTCATCCAGTTCTGCAGCATTTTTCTTCTTAATCTGCATAATTGATAAGTTACGTACTAACTCGTCTCGTGTTGGTGGCTCTTCCCTAGAATTACGTAAAATCGTACTTCCATCAAAATACATAAAAAGTTATACCTTCTTCCTCGTAACCAAGCTTCCCATTCTGCAGTCACTTCATTATCAAACGCTTCTTTATCAGCAGGTTCAAACCATCTTTCCCTCCTGTGTTTCCCAACAGAATGATTCGGCTTGATTTCATAATATTTATTACCAAAATAATCCTCCCCAACGTATGTTCCTCGCATTTGTCGTGGTTTCAGTGAATTTATGAAATTGGTAAATATTATCTTAAGTATATCTCGTGTTGGAGGCTTCGACATGATTCTTATGTGTTTCTGAAAGTAAATCATTCAATTATTTTCGAAATATTCATTATTTTCTGCACTAACCTTAAGCTTGTTTGACAGTCCAATGTTTTGATCATAGCCTATCGTTTATAGCATTCCCCTTCAACACACAGGGTGTATCACATCAATTGTCTTCATTATATAAGAACATGGTTTGTATTATGGTGGAAGATCTACAATTGGAATACATTTAGTTCACTTTCATTTGTATAAAGAACATGAATACTTCCTGTGGGAATATATCCTGAAAGTTTGTATTCTAGAAGAAGTATACATCCCTTTCGAGCTGGTAGCTCCATTTTCCATTGAATTAATACTCCCTGTGGGGATACAAAGCGATTTAAGGTAATATTCTTCTGGTAGCTCCATTAACCCATAAAGTATTCCCGCCAACTTCACACCATCCACAACTTAACGAAACCGCAACCACATGAACGAAAGACCGAAAAACGAAACCAGAAATTTTCGTTCGACACGAGAAGCCCGCAAATAGAGAAGACTGAGGAGTTAATCACTGTGTGTCGGACAATATGAAGTTTTAAAACAGGAGTTATTGTGGAAGTTAATGAAATTCATATATTTTTGTAACAATTGCGACGAACTTCTGACAATCAGATTGAAGTTTCTAGTTCCCAAACACAGCAATACGAGAAGTGGTACAATTTGCAAAACCGTGTGATTCCTATGTGATGTAGTGTTTGAGGTGATATCCAGAAACTTTGTGCATTTCGTGCTAGTGTTTTCAGTGTTAAAGTGAATATTTACGTGGAAAATTTCTGTAGCCGGTTCGATGAAATTTTAAATTGATTTTCATTTGTTTCCACTTTAAAATGGCCTGAAAAGTGCCACCGAGAATTCAGCACGTCCAAAGGAGACGGTGAAAGGACATTTCGTTTGTGTGTGAAAGAGAAAGTAGTATAAATAGAGTGCATATGATCAGGTATAGTTGTAGCCGACTTTTCAGATTTACAAAGTGAAATTTTCTTAAAAATCGAAAAATTTTCGCAAAGTGCTGTGTCAAGTGAAAAGTGGAAAATTGGAAAAATTTAATTTTATTTTGTGTTTTCGTGGTTCGTGGAAGAGGTTTTCTTGTTTCAGTCGACCAAACATTTTTCGTGGATTTGGAAAAGGTATTGAAATTTTGCAAATTTTCCAAATAAATTTTGACATTAGCGGTATTGGATTTGGATACCCTTTGGTTTCATGAGGTTTCCCATTCTGTAATGAATTTCATCCATCACTCCATCCCTTTCCCACCTTCTAATGCGAATTGGGAGAATTTCCCTCAGCCATAACCCGTTCAAAGTGTTTGTGTTTGTTTTCGTTACGTTTCATACACTGTCTGCCACTTTGCCATCATCAGCGAGTGGAACCCAAATGACAATTTACATATTTCCATCTCGTTCTCGTGCTAGCCGCCATTTTATAACTTCCATAAATCATTTTTCGAAAATTTCAATATAAAATTCTTAATTAAATTTCGAAGTATATCCCATCTGATATCACTTACCAACAACATGATATTGTCAATGTGAACAAAAGACGGGTTTTATTCGGAAAATGTTAAATTCATTAAGCAAACCTTTTCATCTTGGGATCATGAGACAAAACCCCGATACACGATAAAAGAAAGTGTTTGTTTTTCATTCAAGAAATACGTTTTCAATTGAAAGTAGATCAACGCCACATATTTACCTTTTCTCTACCTTGCATTCGAACCTTTTTCTTTTATTTTTATTTCGTTTACAATCACCTGTTTTCGGGCAGTTTATGTTTTCAGTTTACATGAAAAATTGTAGATTACTAAACTATCGTAAGAACTACGACGGTAAAATGACGATTCCTAATTACTTCCATCAGTGTTACACGTGCAGTCATTGCGATCGTGCGTCATTTTTGCACCTTTGACTTACAGAACCAAATTCAAGCAAAATGACAAGAGGAATTACATCAAACTTGCATGAAATGCACAAGAGTCATATGCAGAGCGCACACACATAAACATGTGTTCCAACTGTGTAGAATAAAAAAACATATACTATTTTCATTACGACGTGATCTCTTAAGCCCAAAGAATGTAACTATGACTTCTAAAATATTAAAAGTGTCGTATATTTTGCGAATGTTTAGTAACAACGTCAGTCGCAATGATCTGTACTTTGTACAAATTTGACAAGTACTTGTCAAGTACCTCGATGTTATTCGACCAAATTTGCAGTAATGGCTATTGAGTGCAAAGCCAAAATAGCAAAAGAACACTCCGGACTTGCACTTGATAGATGACAAACTTTAACCAACTTCACTTCACATTTATATGAATTTCCTTCGAATTTTACTTGATATTCCTAACTCAACTATTTATCGAGTGGAGTAAATTAAACCCAGTTATTTGCTGCGTTCCATTTACCCAAAAATTTCGTTCCCAAGTACTTGTGAGTACATTAGTACTTGGAACATGGAACGCACTTTTCGGTAAAATGGCAAAACCTAACCTGAATTTTTTCTGTCCAAGTGACATAAAGTTTTTTTTTTGTGTTAAGAATAAAATTTCGATTTTCGAGTTAAAATTTTTCTAAAAAAATGCTGCTATTTTCCTCCTGTTTTGGGAGAATGCAATTTAGTTTCCATTCAAAATATCAAAATTTGACGTTTGTCATAATTGTGAAACAAAATACAGCCAGAGTAGAATGCCACCAAACAAGTACTTTGCCAGTGTAAATGGAACGCAGTGAGTGATTGTATGAGATTTGACAGTTCTGTTCTGTTGGAGTGACCAAAATAAGACTGCTTTATAGTAACAAAACCCAGCAATCTCGTTGGAATTTCGAAAATCTATCAAGAAATGTTGTTCTAATAACTCCAGTCAAACCTTAATTTTGTTAATTACAACGACCTGAAAAGGCAAAATTTAGAAAATTTTCTTCACCTGGTTTCGTAAAACAAAATTCTTTCGTTCAGTTATCACAAAAACATTTTCATTTTCAACTGCGCCAAATAAAACAATTTTCTTTTCATTCCAAATTCATATCAAAAACCGACACACGACAACGTCTCATTGTCTTTCTCAAGCAGCTCATTATGGAAAATGTTTTTGGAAAATTTCACTTTCATTATTGAGCCATTGTCACTTAAATTAGTTTAATGAATTTTTGGCTGATCAGTTCGTGTTCTGACGAAACTAGTTCGTTGTGAATGCACCGAGGGTTTGGTGCATTTTTGAATAATTATTTCCAATTTAAAATTCGCGACACGTAAAATCGTTTCAACCGGTAATGGGTTATCGTCATATCTACTTCACTAATAAAATTTCAAAATGCTAAACTTAACAATTTCCAAGTTGATGCGTTGCATTTGAAGTAAATTTTGTGCAAATTTTGTAATTTCACACACTTCGTGCAACCTAATCACTTTTCTATTAGGTTATTCAGGTTAATGGTCTTTGATCGGATCAGTTTTCCAAAGAGACATCCTTGTTATCTCTGTAAAACTGTTTGATAAGTGATAATTCTGTGAATCATTTGGAAGTAAGAAGAACTGATCAAATATTGGCTGGAGTCACGTCATTTTCAGGTGAACGATCTCCCGCCTCACGCAATCGTCAAATTTGGACACCACACCTGAAAGATACGTGGATGTATTTCTTGTAGATCATCTCTGATTCAGGGTGATTCATTATGATTACCACAAAATGTTGTGACAAATCTCTCTTAAAGACTGGATTGATCTGCTGTATGAGGAACTCGATCAAATCTTGCAGGTAGACCAGAGCTCTCATGATATAAGAGTACATGTACAGTCATACCTGCTAAGTGACTAACTGTGAATGATGTCATTTTTTCAAAAGACTCTTTTGCGTCTGCATTTTGTGCTGCTCTCACAAAGTCGTCACTACTTGAGATTCAAGTTTGTTTTAATTTTTACTTCACTTTTTCCTTTTTACTTGTACGATTACCATCTACCTATGATTAAGTAATCACTAGTGCAAGCTCAAGTACTGTAGTTGAATCAACATGTCTGTATGTTTTTGTACCTGGTGGAGTGATGTTTTATGATTGAATTGATAACTGAATTGCTTCTTGTGATCATTATATCACTCAAGTCACATAACACCAGTTACCTTGAAGAGAGTCACAGTGTAAAATTATTAAAAATTGAAACTTCCCTGGTGATCACTTAAGGATCCTCTAGAGTCTAGTCTCTTGCTCCAAAATCTTCAAACTTGTCCTGGTGGTCATCTGATGAATCTCCACTTTGATCTAGATCTCCAGCATCTGTTTGGTGATCCTCTACGATCTAGGACACCTCCAACTTGTCGGGCACATTTTCTAGATACTCCAGTTCTTTGGAAAGGAAGAACATTGACACTTGTCCTGGTGATTACCTGATGACTGCACTCTGATTTAGATCTCCAGCATCTCTGATTGATCTTCTAGGGTCCAACTTGTCGGGCACATGTTCTAGACACTCCAGTTCTTTCGAAAGAAGTATCATTCAAACTTGTCCTGATGAATCATTACATGGATACCGATCTCCAGCGTCTGTGGTTGATCCTGAAGATAGAATATGCATCGCAGCCGGGTTGTCTGATTGTCAGGAAGAACATTGACACTTGTCCTGGTAATCAACTGCTGACTCTGCACTCTGATTTAGATCTCCAGCTTCTCTGGTTGATCCTCTAGAATCTAGGACAACTCCTACCTGACCTGCACATTTTCAAGATGCTCCAGTTCTTTGGAAAGGAGAAGCATTAAACTTGTCCTCTTGAATCATTATCCATATAATACCGATCTCCTGGGTTGTCTGCTTGTCAGGAAGAATATTGAGATTTGTCCTGGTGATCTGATGAATCTTCTCTCTGATTCCTTTCTCGAACAATTCTGATTGATCCTCCAGGTCTAGGACATCGGTTCTGGTACTCGAACTGGGGTTTCTGCTTGTGCTGAGTTGCAGCATTTTCGAGTTAATGTCGCAAATGTCAGTGATACCAACTTGAATGCTTTGTCACACAATTTGTCACCGATTTTCACCAAAACCTCAGTGCTTAACCGCTATAATAACAATTTTCACGACATTACATCCACGAAAGTATATAAAATAAATTTAAAAAAAATATTTTTCTTTTCTCTCTACAAAAGGAAAGACATTACGAGTCAAAGTCAATTTTAAGGTCACTAAACGCAAGTGAAATGAACTTGCTGCCGAATCTCTTTGGTCTTGTGTGTCTTCTTTGAGCAAATGGCCAGAAATTAAATAAAACAAAAATGGGATGAAAATGTTTTTCTTTTTATTAACAGTATTTTTAGCTTTTAACAGTTACACTAGCGAAACGATGACGACAAAAAATCGTACAAAAATTAAAATCAAATAAAAGAAAATTATTGAAGCGTAGGGTTCGTGTCTTCAGTTTGATGAGTTGCAGTGCAAAAAAGATTTGGATTTTTTGACTCAAAATTGAATTTTGCTAACAGAAGTTTCTATTTTTCAGGAAAAATTTCGAAATTTTCCATCTTCGATTACGAACTGTCAAAAGTTGCACTTGAAGTTCGTTGGCGTTTTTGTATTCGCTGAAAAAATTGTTCTGAGAGAATTTAACGAAAAGTAACGGAGGGGAAATATGCTTGAAATTCGCTCGACAATGTCAAACGTCAAATTTGTTTATGTTCGCTTATGAAGTTGCTCGAGGTCACTGTGAAATGCGTTTTTGTACTATTTGAGTAACGAGTGAGAACTTAGAAAATTCTTCTCATATTGCTCTGATGAAAAGATTTGTTTTAATTTTTAAATCTTGTGAAGTAACAGATCGAAATTTGCGCTTTGGCAGATCATCATCACTGACCAAGGGAATACAACTTAATTGTATTTAAATAACTAGTTATTAAAATTATTTTCATTTTCCAGTTGACATTTACTAATAAATCAGCAAATATTGATAATGCCTCATAAAACGCAATGTGTGTATAGCCGTTCTTGACACGCGTTCCGGCTTTCATTACTTCCTGTTCAGTGTAAAACTCGTACGGACGTACCAATTCTGCAGGTGAAAGTTTTTCACAATAACACAATCTGTAGAGGAGATATTAGTACCTGTTTCCACAACTTGCCGCCATACAATCTAAAATGCATTTAGCACGTTTCATATCATCAAATTCGTGTTTTTCAACATGAGATACTGGTGAGAATACAAATGGGTTGATCTGGCCCCAGTATATTGTGGTTAAGCTGGTCAACATGATGTACTTCTCGTTCATATTCAAATGAGTATCATATGAAAATGAGGTGTGAAAGAAGATCCGTTAGTTCGAGGAATGCTGATAACTGATCCATGCCATGTTGATTTCACAGTTGAATGTATCTTGTCTTCTTGTCTGTTTGCGTTAAGAATTTCTTCATTGGTTATAGAAATTAATAACCTGCTGTTGGATGAATTAGGATCCATAAACATCTTAAAGAGCATTTAATTTGTTAGACATTCATTGGCATTTAGTACCTGTATATAACATCACAAAGTTGAAGCTAATAACAAGTTTATTCAGGACGTCCTGGTTTTGTGAGGGTTCCCATGACCAAATACAAAACCATGTAATACACAAAAACCATTGTAAATTGTTCACGTTTCGTTTTCTGATTTACACGACGATTTGAAACGCGATAAAAATACAAAATTATTGAATTACGTCCGCGAGCAGTGTATGACTTAATAATTTCCATATCAAATTATAAGTAAAACCGAATCGGAAACTGATAAAAATCAGAAAACGCGATATTTGGATAAATTTTGCAAATGAAAGTATAATTTAATTAATAATTTATAAAAATGTTTCTAAGTTTTTTGACTTTTGGGCAAATTAAAATACCAACGAAAGCTTGAATTCGAAGAATTTCAATTTTCTGGTGTCCAAAGTGGATTTACGAACAGATGCAAAATGTTTTTCGTTTCGTAATCAAAATTTTTAAATATTTTTTTTTTTTTCATATTTTTGTTAAAAAATTTTCTTGTAAACTTTCATTTTCAAAAACCCATTAAAAAAATAATGAATAAAACAACTGACGGATTTCCGATTTTTAAGCAAAAATTTTATTTGCGGTTTTTGTTTTTTTTTTTCAAATAAATCACAGGAAATGCTTTTGAGTTATTTCTGAATTCTGAATTTTGTGAGAACAATTTATCTCGGAGTGAGGGTCAATTATGCTTCAAAATGCAAGTAAACATTTACAAAGTGTCTCAGAATGAATTCCTATAAGTGAACGAGAACGAACTATTCTCTTGTAGACATCCAAATTGGTCTTTTAGTACTGTAATTTCATCACTCACACCGACATGACGGGAGCAGAATGAACGAATAAGAGAATGATTCGTTCGCCTGACGAGAAACTCACGCATGCGCAGTTGCGACTATCGCTTTGTTTACACTGTGACAAAACAATCTTGATAATTCTGTCCGATGCACTAAAATGTACTAATTGCACTACAATACCGAACAAGTACATTTGAAAGATTGTACTAGTTTGGAGCGAACACTTCATTGTCCTATCAGACATTTTCTATTAAAGAACACTGAACCTAGAGCATCCACTTTTCTACAAATTACCAGGTGTAATCCCTTGTCTAGTGTCCATCCCCAAAATCTAAATTGACATTACGAGCATAATGACTCCCTCAACACTGATAAAATGAGCACTATCACAATTTATGTAACGAGAACTGTCTGGAGTCATCCCCAAATTGACTGCCCAAAGGATGCCCCAAAATGACTTTCCTAATCATTTTGAAATGAGTTTCTGGAATCCATTTACGAATAAACCTTTCAAAATAGGTTAAGATTAACAGAAGGGTAGATGATTGATGTGATTAACAAGTTTTCACCCAAATTAGATGTTTCAATTAAGCGTGGGAACAGTTTACCTTAAGCACGTGTTTTGTGTGACCTTTTCACTGAAAGCTTTCAGTATTTTTGTGTAGGCATGCACCCTTGACAAACCACCCTTGTAGTTGTACGTGTGACTTTCAATGGAAAAACAGGGTGGAATTTCGTTGAAACCGCCTTGACCATGAACTTCGCGTGATGTGGTTTTCAATTTTGCGTGTCATGTAACCTAGATATTGAAAAGGTTTTTAATAAACTCTTAGGGGTAAATCACAAAGGGAAATTACATGACATTCATCCGATCCCGCGGTACTGAGCTGTGAAGGGTTCATTTCCTGGTTATGTCAAGTTGACTTGTGATAGAACCACAATACCTCATGTCTGTAGGGATAAATGTGTGTCACAGAAGTCAATAATGAGTTGTGAAAGTGAACAAACACGATTCGAAAGTGAATGAAAAACACTCTCGATGCAATTAAGCACAATTGAGTGTCTTAATGAATGCCATTTGCATGACCTAAAGTCAACATACTTTTCATCAGAAGAGCGGAATCACATCAGAAAAAAAACATAATGTTGATTAAGTTAATTTTGTAGTGGCTAATATTTAACATTACCTTGAGTTCAAGATGGTTTTCGCAAAAGCTCAAATAGTGTTTCACAACTCACTATACAAAATGGTTTTAAACGATCGCGGCTTGAAAGACGCATTGTCCGTTTTGTGAGATAAGGTCGACCTTCTCATTCAAAACCGAATTGTATAATGGGGAATTAAAATTAATCTGCGATTATTATTATTAGAGGGATAAATGGGTCACTAGTGACTTCGATTTGTGATTCGAAAGGAACGTAAACTATTATCGACACTTGTTGTTGATGAAGATGAACTCGTTGTGTACTTGAATGTACTTTAATAAGTGCAAATGAAAGCGGACACTTGTCTCACTTCGATGTCGATGCCGATGGAGTAAACCTTTGAAGCGGAAATCAAGATGGAAGAGGAAATAATTGCCAGTCCGATGACACAGTAAAGACGATCACAGTCAGATTTCTCTTCGCCATTCCATTCAGGTTCTTTTCTTTTGCTTTTCTTGACTTGACTTGACTTGACTTGACTTGATGGTGGAAATAAATAGAAATTATTTACTTCAAATGTATTAGAAAGAAAACCAATACTGAATCTTGCCCACGCAATATACTGTACAGGAACTTCTTTTGCTAATCAAACAAACCGATTTGACAAGTTGCTTCATCGTGTTACAAACACATTATGCTTCACCAATCAAAACAGGTTTAACAATTTCAATAGTTTCTGCATACGGTGTTACTGAATATCACCAACAGCCAATCACAAGAGTGGATTTTGACAGTTTGTATCACAGATCATCAGGAAAATGACTCCACACTGCAGCCAACTTCATGGCACATTTAATGAAAAATCAATATTAGGAAAAAAACACATTGCGTTCCATGTGGTATGCTGTTCACATGCAGGTTGTACTTATGGGTTTGTCATGTAAATACACCTTGTCACGTGTGAAAGCATGTCGTGGTGGTTTATCGTTTTTAATTAGTGGGTCAAGCAATTAGAAAAGTTTGTTGACTTTTTGTTGTTGCGTTTCAGAAATGAAAACTTTCATTTTTATGGGAATTTTTTTTAGTTTTTCTTTACCTGGAAAATTCTATAGATTTTCTATTAAAGTTTTGGTATGGAGTTAATGCGGAATATGAAATTCAGTGTAAAATTCACATGTAACCAGTGGCACTCCATATTGTATTCAATCCTATCAGTAATTGGAAGTTAGGATTTGACATACAGCATCTGACAGTGTATTGATTCACATTGAATGGAACACTTATCTTATAGCAGCTATAACAGTACACATTCTGTGGAAATTTGAAGTGTCTACCTATTATGGTTCAAGAGATATCCCTGTGCCAGACGGACGGAGATGTCCCTGAGCCCAAAAATGGTTAGTACCTTGGGTACACTTGCTCGTATCTATATTCCATGATAAGGTATTATGGCTTTTGTGTTGATTAGGATTAAGGATCGTGGCTATCGTGAATTTGTATCATAAGTAAACGCATGATACTGGTCGTACAAATTAAGTGCTCACATTACATACGTGTTTCTGCTACGAACAAGTTTTTCTCCAAAATTTAACAAAGAAATTCGCCGAAATTTCAACCGAACAAGTCTGGATTCATTTCGGACGTCGTATGTATACGCACATCTACGTACGACAAATTCTCACCCAGTTTGCGTTCTTCCATGGTTACTTTAATGTTGGGATCGTTCGTGTGTATTCGTACAAATACAGTGTGCGGCTACCTTTAGAGTGACTCATGATACGCACAGCTTTTGAAATTGCGAAACAGTCATAATTCTTAGGGGCTGCATATGTAATCAAGTGAAGTAATAACAACGAAGCTTTGATTCATTGAACAAATTCTTCACGTATGTACGAAACGTTATTTGCTACAAAACCTGTCACTATTTTCTTTTTACAAGCAAACCTTGATAAGAAACAACAAACATTTTAAAACATAACACAAGAATATCGATACGATCGTGAGGCATTTTGTGTCAAAGATAACAACTCATTGCTAATTGTTTTCTGGTTTTTCGTGATAAATTGCTTAGTTTATGTCATTTGTGGAAGTTTGCCAGAAATAACTTTTGAACAAACGTGATAGTTTTGTTAAAACCTTATCGTTGTGGGATAATTATAACAAAAGTAGCGTTGGACATGGTTTCAAGGGGTTTATCACGATCAAAATCACCTCAATTGAATGTTATCACTTGGTTTTTGCAAATCGGAAAACATATCACACTTTTATGGGTGTAAAACTGGCGCCTTCAATGGGTTATCATCAAGGTGACGATACCACCAATTTTTTTTTATTGTTTCAAACGTTTCCTGGACTATTCAAAAACGATTTCCAAAAATCTGATCGTCAGGATACTTTTCTAAGTGATCCCTAAAGGTGATCTTGCAAATCAAGTCATTCGAGCTTCTTTGAAACATCAAAACTTTAAATGCGTTTTTCTCAAAACTATGTTTTCAAGGTTTGTGACCAACCGATCAATTACAAATTTTAACCATAAGTTAATAATAGTATTCTAATGTGTTGTACAAAATATTACCTCGATTGATCCAATTTTACCGATTTCACGATCGATTTTTGAGAAATTTTTCCATAAAATTTTGCTTTCATTCAAATTGACGCAATTTTTGTTAAAACTAAAATTTTTGAAAAATTCTTACACATTTCTCTAGATTTATCTATCTTCTTTCTAAAACCTTTTTGTTTTATATTATCAAGTGAAAATTGTGACCTGCAGGCGGTTTATTATCAAAAAGTACAAGGTTTGGTTAACCACCCACTGTACCGCCATTTTGTTGAAAATTTTTAAAAAATATTTTTTTTCTCATAACTCAATATTGTTACTAATATTTACAGAAAACAGAATTGAAAAATATTTATTCATTTTTCTTCAATAAATTGTTGAACATGACCATCGAGTTTTTGTACAAAAGAACCCCAACCTTTTTTCACTTTTAAATAGATTTCATTTGAATAAAAATATTTTTCATTTAGAAAAGTCTGATAAATTCTGTAGGAAAACCTACACACAAAACCTCCAACCGGTGGAAAACATTTTGCAGATCAACGAAAATAAAAGTCTAAAAGCCACAAAGCCAATTAGAACCATGTGCAAATGTACAGTAGATGTAGATATATTCACGTAACTATAAATTCCTTTTAATCGATCACAATTAAAATTGCAACTTAAACGAAATAGCAAAAATTGCTAGTTCACCTGAAAAAGGTAAGGTTTAAAAGTAAAATAAAAAAAAGGTTTCAAAGCTTATTCCAGCGGAAGGTAAAAACCTTTTTCACTTCAGTTCAGTTCAGTTCAATTCAATTTGATTCTGCACTAAAAATTTTATTTTTAATTTTTTTACCTTATACCCGTACCTGTATCCAATTCCAGGTCTACCATGAACTTTGGAGTTGTAAGAGAGTTGTGTGGCAATATACAGAACGACTAAAAAATGTATGATGGTTACGAAATCTCGCATTCCATTCAATGTCGCTGGATCTAAGCCAGATACTTGGAAAGAATTTAAAAATGTCGTCGTCGTCATCGTCATTGGTGTTGGTGTTGTTGTTGTTATGTTTACTTCAAGCCCCACAATACCCTTTTGGATGCAGAGCCCACAGAGATACAACCAGTTCTTTGAGAGAGATACAACTTTATGGTGTCGAAGTTGTGCAACCTCATCCAATCCATCTATCCAAACTACTAAACTGCAAAAACGTGTTGTTGATTTATGCGTGTGTTTAGGTTTTTTGCAGTTAACAGATTAAGTAGGTAGATCAAGTAGATCTGTAGATAAATGCCTAATAGGTGGGACACTGAACAGTACTTCGTTATACAGGTGAAGGTAGCTGATTTTGCATCTAACTTTGTTGATGGAATTCGCGTGGTTTGACTTAAAATTTGAAAACTTACACTACCGGTCAAAAGTTTCGGATCCCTTTCTTGAAATTGTATTATAACGATTGATAACCAGCGATCACACTCCAAATACAAAATCTTCTCTTTTGTCTTTCCTTCTTCCGTTCTTCGTCCGAGTACGATTTTTTCTGTTTGACAGAAACGTAAGAAAATTGCGCTTAGTAAGTCAAGAGAAACTCTGGGAGTATCTGAGAGCCTGTTGAAGTCAAATCTCAGACTGTGAATCAAGAAAGAAGGAAAGAAGGAGTCTTCGAAGAATCGAGAATTATGAAATAAAAAATTAATAGCCATACAAATACTTTTGACCGGTAGTGTAATTCCATTCTAATTAAAACTTAAAACCTAATTACACAAAAGAATGGTATCGCCTATACAAGTGCTAGTCTCAATTGAACGCATTCAGTAATGAAGAAATCCACTCTTTCTTAAGTAGGTACTATACTACTTTTTTGTTCCTCGTCTCATTGGAATTGATGGAATCCAAGTTTTCCATAGAAAAAGTGTAGAAGAACAATACGGTTCGTTTGCATTTTATTGCATTTCATTATAGTACATATTGCGGGGGAAAATAAAATATATTTAAATGAATTTATTCAATGGTGTCGGCTACACATCGATGCACTTCTTTAGATGGGGCCCATAAACTCCTCATCATGTCTGGAGGAGGTAGCAAACCTCAAGAATATGATCTAGAAATGCCAGGAAAGTAACATGGAAATGCATATTGACGTTCTGTCACATGTGATGGAGTCTGTTATTAATTTCATTCACTTGGCACGACATGGAGCTAAAGAACACTTGTTTGGATGCCGTCATTGTGTTCTTGTTAAATTATTTGCAATGCACCCAACAGAACAAGAACAAGAACAAGAACAAGAAGAAGTCTACTCCACTTGTATGACAGTAAACAGGTAGACATTGTCGCCGTCATCATTTTGTTATGCTTACATAGTCACATACGGGTAAGGTTCCTTTGGGCGATGGTAGTCAAGCATGTAGACGACGTCCTTATGTGGCGACGGGACAAGTGCTTGCTAATCTCCACGTGTGCCAATTAAGAAGTTTGCCCCCGTGAAACGGTCTGGTTCTATCTGCTAGTGCATGAATACATTATATGCTATCCGCAGCATGTTGTGGATAATGGATACACCCTGAACGGTAGTAGTAATCCTTCTCCTCAACAGCAAACATCAAACAACAAACAACAAAATGCGCAAAGAAGGAAGTAAAACACTTCTAAAGTTGAATCAATCGGAAGAGCTGGTACAACCTTTCATGTTTGTCGAAAGGCTCAGCACATGAACAAGTGGAGCTTCTACAAATTTATGCAGCGACACAGAAACATAATGTTTACAGTTTCGCCTGATTACATTCTTTTATGTGACACTTTTGTTAGGAAGCATTGTGTATTACCCACTTTCCTCAAGGGCTTCAATACAAATTTATGAGCTACTAATGAGGCGTTTTCTTCTAATATCATTTTCCATGAGAAAACAAAAGGGTTCTAACTTTTATTTTGTTCAAATCCAAAAATTCATTAAGAAACGTTTAACTTATGCAACGAGAATCAAAAGAGAAATATCACAAACACGTATAACGTCTAGAACGATGATGATGCCATAAATAAAATTTAGTTATTTTAAGTTTTTGTGTATTTTCAGATAAAGCCAAATTCAACATTGGACGGTAACGACCGTGAAAAAAGCTATAATAAGAAACAAATTTTCCCTAATTTGTGCTTGAGCAGAGTGAACTTTTCCAACAGTGAATTTAATTGTGAACAACAGTGAATTAATAAGAAAACTTTTAATTAAAGCTGAGAACTTTAAATGAGGTTTTTAATTACCATATTTAGTCCATACTAGGAATTGCCATAACGCACATCTATCCTCGACGTGAAGTTTCATGTCGAGTTAAAAAACGTGTTTTGATTTGTGGAGTTCAATGTGTTTGTAGTGCGTGCATGTTGACATTGTTTTGGTGTGTCAAATCGGTTTGTTTGATTAGCAAAATAATTTTTCAACATTTCAACATTGAATCATTTCAATTTTTGTTCTACATTTCCGTTTGTCTAAGAATTCATTGAATTCAACCGCTTTATTGGCATTACTCCATAATTATAATTGAAAACCGCGCATGAGCTTACAAAAAGAAACAATTTTGGCAAACAAACAACGATCACACCTTCCCAGAAATTCGACTGCAAACAAAATGATATTTGTTCGTGGGGGATTTTATGAGAAATAACCTAAAGCTCAGAAATTCACAAGCCGTCATATATCATATTTTCGTCTTATGCCATTTTTAAATATAAATTTCATTGAACTTTGAAGATGAAAATTTGTTTTTTCTATAAAACAAACAAAAACTTCCTGAAAACCTGACAAATGAATTACGTGATATCAGAATACCTTGATCTCTGCATGGAGGCAAAGATATAAAATCTGCGATGCATACAAATACGACGAGACAATGTTCAGATGTCTTTTGAATTTAGAGTTTTGGGGGATTTTGCGAGATGAAGGTGAAGATAAATCACAATGGGTGGTACGAAATTTATTCAAAACATCATCTTGATCCTTGATGCCAATCTGATACACAACCATTCTGTCCTCTAGAATTTGTCGCAATGCGCAGACCTCACGCGCATGCGCGAAGAAGTGGAAATGACACTTGAACAGCGAACATATGATCAAATGTAAACAAAAGCACACTTTGAGGTTAGGAAATTTTCAAAATTTATTCTTGGAATATTTCATAGATGATATTATTATATATCAAATTGATAGCTAATTAGATAATATAACTGCTATTGAATTTCTCTTCTCACAACTTACAAGCTTTTATCCAAAACGAAGTGACCTAACAAAATACCACCTCCCAATCATATAAATTGTTATTAAGTAACTTCAACTCTTTAACACCAATTTGTATTCATTCATTCAAAGTGAAAATGAAAATTACAAAATTAAGTAAATATTAAATTTAAAAACAAATTTCACTTTTTGCAATAATAAATCGTTTTGTTTAAAACAAACGACAATCAAGATATGTTACTGTTACGAAAGACTCATTTTTATCACGTGCTTTGAATGAGGATAAGTTTTATGTTGAGAAAATACCATCATGTGATACTTACAAATTTGATGAAGATCGTTGCTAATAACTGAAGGAAAAGATTTTTAATAACTCAATAAACAAAGAATGGCTTTCAGCTCCTATACGATCATCATTTTTATGATTCGACCTGTTAAGAATGATTCCTACCTTCGAGGATGACGGTATAACTACACTCCGCATATGGTATATTATTAGTCATATTTGTAGAACAACAGATTTTCAATTTCATTGAACTTGTTCCCATAGCCATAAGTGGCTACCATGAATGCCCATCGTAAAGAACACTGAAACACTTGTTGAGCACGTCTGAGTCTGGTCAGAAAATGAGATTCTTTGTTTAAATTGATACTAACATCTTGTTACTTATCGTAATGAGAGAATAACACTAGTGAAACTGATTAACAAAAGTACAAACCTACATGTGGGAAGAATATAAAAGATAATTGCAAGCATAAAATGCAGCTGCATTCTGAAAGACTTCTTCTCATGCCATGGAAGTGACTGTAGCTCCTAAAATCTGATTTTGATCCTAGATGGATTAGTCACAACGGAAACGAGCCCAGATGTTATTCGATGTCCCTCGTCATGAAATTCATGATTTTAATATAACCTAAACGTTATTTTAAGGGTTTTGTGGTTAAGTTGTTTCGAAGGTTCAAGTGATAGTTATTTGGGAAAACCAATAAAAGTCCGCAAAATCTTCTGTGGCAACATTCATGTAACCCCAAAAATATAAAACAGAAACCAAATAGATTCTAGTTTTTGAAGTGGGTTTTGAAATTGTTTTAGGAAAAGTCGTTATAAAATACTTTTCCTAATGGGATATCCATTGAATTGAAATTTTCTTCTTTCAACATGATGATAGGCATTATAAACTTTTATTACTTAAATGAAAAGTTATTTTGAATTGAATTTGACTTAAAAAGTTTTGTAATTTACTGATGATTTTCTTTTATTTTCAGATATGTCGATGGAAGAAAATCACTGACACGGTAAATATGGGCTTAAGTTTCTTAGAAACAAAAAGGTGTTTTTTTATTAATAAATGGATAATTAAGAATTTTATTCAAGAAATTAATTAAATTCTTTTTAATTATGAAATTTAAATTTTCACCAATACGTTCACCTCGTTACCACTTCCTAATGCCTTGGACAGATGGAACAGTTAGCACTGGTTCATGACGTCGTTGTGACGTAACAAGTTCAAATTTGTATGGGTGAAAAAGTTCAAACGTGTTTGAGTGAGTTTTGAATCATGTTGACGCCATCTTCTAGAAAACGGAGAAGTGAGAAAATCGGAAATTGTACTAGAAATAATTTTGACTTCCACGAATAGTGTTCTGCTTTATTTCTTAATAATTTGACTTTGCATTTTCAAATTTTTCGCTAAGAAAACTAGTAATTTCACTTCTGGCAAAGGTTCCATTTTAATTGTCAAAACAGTAATGACAGTAACTCACTTTGAAATAAATCGCCTGTCACAAGCAAATTCGAACTGTCCCGTCTATCCAAGGCATAAGATACAAATTTCATAGAAACCTTTTCTAGAAGACACCTAGAATTTTCAACTGTCAAATTTCATGTTCCTGACATTTATAACTTGAATTAAATAAAATTAATTAAATAAAAATAATAAATAAATGAATGAATCACGTGTGGAAATGCCAATAAAATGACTTCATTTCTTAAGGTTTTAGCGGAAGAATGTGTACTAGTGAATGTCGTAAAACAACTTCAAGTCAATGTGTATAATCTGCACCCGGATATGCAGTAGTTGTTAATTTAATAAAAAATGAAATAATAAAACGTAGTAATGGAAGTCAGTAATGCGTAAAGTACGTTTTAAGCGAACGATTCTGAAGTTTCGTAATCGTAAGATGAACTCAACGTCCTTGTAAATTGGATTACCTAAAATTCGGTAAAATTCAAATTACAAAAATCTTTGAACTGACTTTGACCGACAAAAATTCGTTCGCGTTTGACTTGACTTTCAAAATTTGATTTCCAAATACCACGTTGAAAATCTTTTGACAAAAATTCAAATTCAAATTTAAAAAAAAAAAACATTCCAATTCTGGGGCTATGACCGAGAAGAAGGTGGTGAGTGGAAAAATCGAAGATATCGGATGATTTACCTTGATCTTCGAAAAATTTGGTCTCATAATCCACTTTCGTGGAAATTTCCTTACAAGATTCCAGACAACAAGGCTTCACCCTGTCAGTTAACAGCTTTTCATGGTTAATAAAAAGCAATAGAATAAATTTTCCACGTCATTACAATTAAGTTCAGCTCGAATAATCGTTAGATTGAATGGGGAGCAATTAAAATTAGCTTCAATAAATTCAAATGGTGTGAATTGACATTGCTCCAAACAACAAAATGCAAAGCAATTTGAAATGATAGCGAAATGTTCAACAGAGTATTGTGATTCATTTGTTTGGGGTTTTGTGGGGCAAATTGTTGGTGCCATTGGATCGATTGATAAACTTTTTCTCAAAGACGTCTATAACGTTTGATAAAAGCCGAATGTTTGCTTTTGTTCGAACGAACAAACAGAAGGCTAGACAACTCCTTTTGGCTTCAGTTGATCTTAGTAAAAGTTCAATCATATCCAGAGTGGATGAGGATATGTGGCAAATATAACCACACAAATACAGATACTTTCAACAGTGATAACTTTTGTGCTAAAGATTTATGAGTCTCTTCAAACCACTTTCCAATGATTGTACGCATGATGGTTGCGTTATTAATGAAAATAAAGTTAATTTAATTACATCACCGTAAAATGAATTCAATTTCTTCGAAATTACCCTTGAAAACCGAAAAACCAGTGCCATTGTCAATAGAAACGAGAGGAAAAATTTCATTTTTATTTATTTTGTATTTGAAATGTTGTTGTTTCTGTGCGTGGAGGAAATTGTAAGCTTTGGTTAAATTTAGAAAATTGAAGCAAAACATGCTATCATGAAATAAAATTAGCATCCAAATGTAATTATTCAATACAAATATTCTGAATTTTGTATAAACTCAACGTTATATAACTCAGTATCTAGTAGATACAACTGATTTTAATCTTTCGGTGTTTGATTTCACCCAAACTAGTCCCCAAAGATTCGTGAGAACTGGGCCATTGACATTTGCTCTAAAAATTTTCATAAAAATCCCACGTGGCACACTTGGTTTACCTTGATTACAAGATTAATAATAATAAAAATGAAAGCATCAAAGCTTTTAGGGAACCTTTCTCCAACGAAAAGTAAAATTTAGGTATTGGATACAAGAATTGTTTCAAAAGAATTCAATAAATAAACATAGAAAACACATTCCTTTGATTGCCATTGACACTCCATTTATCAAATTTGCCAATTTTTTGTTGTTTTCGTTATATTAGAAAATGTAGAAAATTTTTGTGCTAAAAATTTTGATAAAATTTATGATCACTTTTATTTTACAACGTCATTGACATGTTTTCGTTTTAATTTTTGAAGGTCCAATGATGGCATCATCATTTTGTGTCGCCATTACAAGATTCAGACGAATCGATAGACACTTCATTGATGAAAATCCATCTGGAAACGCTTCGAGTGTGTAAAGAATACCACATACATAATCAGATACATACACAGTCGGATACAAAAGAATGAAAAAACTTACGCAAATTGTTCCTTTCGCCAGACACTGAATCATTGATCAAAGTCCATCTAGGGATACTTCGAGGGTGTAAAGAATACCACATACATATATCATTCAAATAACTTGTACTGATTTCCAAATCAACTTGAAGATAGAAATTTACTTTCCTTGATGTTAATAAAAATTCCGATTGAATATACATAACTGGTTTCACTAAAGAATTTTCAACGTTTATCTGTTACAGAGCTATAGTGTGTTTTGCGTTCATTATCATCCTCAAGATCTAAGTTGGTCATATCAACAAGAAAGAATATTTATTGTAGTTACTACTTTTAACAAAAATTTCTGGTTTTCAAACATAAAACGATCGGAAGTGATAATGATAGAGATAGAGATACTCTAAACGATACAGTGTCCCTCCTGTGGCGGTAACATTTGCACTACCATCTCTTCCATTCACAGTCAGGCTTGATGTCGTCATTTATTTGAATGTGCTAAATAATTTCATAATTGTTGATACAGCGACACCACCGACCATTGATCAAAACATCTTTATCTCGAATGGTAATACATCTTCGCAGTTTCGCCTTTCATACAATTTGCCCTCCTATGGTGTGAACGTTTTCATTTACTTTTGACTTCTATATGAGGACTAGAAAATGTAATAACTTGCTTATAACCTATAATTGCAGCTTAACATTTCAAGAGAGTGTATTCCGAAATTCTGCAGAATTCACTTAATGGTGTCTGCTAAGAAGGTAACAGTTCAATTTGCGAGGTATCGTCTTAGTGAATCTTGTAAACAATAGTAGCTTGACTGCATCTTGTTATGTTTATCGGCCTTGAAGCTCTTACGTAATATAGAATTGTTTTAACATGTACAGATATTGATTCCAAAAGCACAGATTTCTGTTATAAAAATATAATAAAAAGCAAGTGAAAATCAGGGTCACAAATCAGGTAGCATCACACTGACGAGGTCACAATGCTGGTGATATTAACTTGATTGTCCAGTTCCATTAAAAACTTTCCACTTTTCCTCGTGTATATGATCAACATTGAACTGTTACCCACTTTCAGTTGAAATATTGAAGAATTCACAAAAATTTCAATTAACCAATCGAGGTTTCCCAATCTGTCTCTACTTGGAGCTATCACAGATTTGAGGTCAAATCGAAATTCCAATACAAACCAGAACCATCCGGACCCTTTTCCCAATAAAAATGTCTTCCACATTCAAAATTTAATAAAACCTTAACGACACGCACATGCCCTACTTAGGGACAAATTCAAATTCCTTCATCACGCAAAGGATTCTCATCCTTGATTTTTAATTTAACTTTAATTAAACGCTTGTTAATGTTGTCAATAAAAAACCTGAGTAGAATGTTATGTTCGTGTTCTGTTGATTCAAGCACGTACAATGTCTATTGCCTAAAATGAACAATTTGGTACATGACAAACATATCAGCAAACAAGGATATTCGCTAGAATGATAGCAATAACTAATGAAGTTCACTTCAAAATATGCATGAACATGTTGAGGAATGAGTGTAGTATCATATAACGAAAATATGTTTTGTAATAAGGAAATAGCTATGTTACGTAATCCTTTTGAATAATTCAGTACAAAGTTTTCCTTAAATATCCTTGAACGCAGGAGAATTTCAGAACTTTGTTTGTTCTGGATGAATGTCTTGATCCAGTTAGTGTCCGTTCAGTGTGTTATATAATACGTGAGGTTTACTTTATTAGATTCCGCAATAAGACACCACTAAGCACGAAATCTTATCGTTATACACATGAATTGTTTCTTTTACGAGTGTGTACATGTTATGTATGTCACTCAGTCAGTGAGGTAAAGTTTGTAAAGAATACCATGTACTCAATTTCTTGGCTCTGTCATACTTCACTGGAACTCCCTCAATGATTGCTCATGAATAATCAATTACATTCTTTTATGTAGAACTTCCTGAAGAAACCACTTTCTGGCAGGGAAGGGATTTGCAAGAAATAATTCAATTAAGACGTTGTTGAAAGGACGTGTAAAGCTTTTACATAATTCTCCGGTTAAGACTTAAGCCTACTAAGAGCTGACTTGTTAGCGTCCAGGCTCCACACACGAAGCTACTCATTCAAAACTCATTAGAAATTTCAGATGCTAAGTTTGTCGTAAGCGACTCGACATGCCAGTCCGCTGGTGACTGATTACAAACCGGTTTTCAGGAATCACAAACCAGTTTGCAAACAGTACCGCCGTGTGTGACGTCCCATTTGTTTATAAGTAATAACAGAGGGATTACATAAATATAGACTTCTGTGAATCAATTATAGTTAGTATCAGTTTTAATGTTGTTTTTCTTATATTTCAGGATAACTACTGGAGTTGATTTTGAACAGAGGATGAACAATTGTTCTTTAGGATGTGCTACAAACAAAAAGCTTACAATGAAATTGTCCGTTACAAGAATACAGCAAATAGAAGAAGAAAACGAAAGGAAACCGAATAAATTTTAAAACAAACAAACACCTGATAATCAGTTAATTCAATTAACAATATTTCGTTTATATCTTCAATTCAAACATTGGATACTTAATCAAATAAATATCAAATTTCATGAACGCGAAAAAGAGACGTAAATTAAACCTCAAGTCCATCAGACCCTGGTGTATTTGAGTGTAAAATCTGTCAACAATATATTGTATTTGGATGTAAATATATGTTACTAATAGAATATACTTATTAAGTACATGAAGAATAGAAGTACCCGAAGGCAGGATACATTCTGTGCAGACTGATTTGACTACAAGGATAAGGAGGAACATATAATTACTTATGGCATATCAAATGTGATAGAAACAAAATAAATACATGAAATAATAGAAAATTATAGAAGGATACATGCAAGAATTGGATAAAAGGATAATGAAATTTTTAGATTTTAATTGTATAATGTAGTAGCTGAATTATTATACTTGTATGTCACAGATAAATGAAATTGTTATTTTGCTCAACGAAAAACACTATATAAGAAAGTGAATTTATTATACAAGGCCGATAAATAAGTTCTTTTCAAGATACTTCGAATTTCTAAAGGAAGTAATTTGAAAAGTTTTATTTACTTTACTTTACGATTTCATTGTGGATAAGAGAAAGATCTTAATAAATCCACAACAATAAAAACGTTCAAGATAAACGTACTGAACTGAATTGAACGTGAAGAAGTTTCGAAAAACAAATAGAAATTTTAAATTAAAATACAAAAACGTTTAGATAAAAGAACTGTAGAAAAATAAAACAAAACGAAAACGAAAACACAAACAAGAAAATGTCTTTCATAAATAATTTAAAGAAAGTCTTCCACCTTGGCGGTGGTGAAGCTAAGAAGAAACGTTTATACAATAACATTCGCATGGATACAGATCCCTCAGAGTATTGGGATATTGTTGGTGAATTGGGTGATGGAGCATTTGGTAAAGTTTATAAAGCTCAACATAAAGACACTGGACGTTATGCTGCTGCTAAGATATGTACATTAGAAGATGAAGAGAATCTAAGTGATCATATGGTTGAAATTGATATTTTGTCTGAGATAAAACATCCGAACATCGTTGAATTGTATGAAGCATTTTCCATTGATGATAAATTATGGGTAAATTATAGATTTGTTAATTATATTAATTGTTTTAATTTTAATTTTTAACATTTAATAGATGCTCATTGAATACTGTGACGGCGGTGCCTTAGATAGTATTATGCTTGAATTAGAGAAACCATTAACTGAACCACAAATAGCTTATGTATGCAAGCATATGACCGCTGGTCTGGACTTCTTGCATAAAAACAAAGTAATACATCGTGATTTAAAAGCTGGTAATGTACTACTCACAATGGAAGGTGGAGTTAAATTAGGTAATATTTATTTACATTAACTTAATCATCATTAATAAATGCATTTCTATTTTCCAGCTGATTTTGGAGTTTCTGCTAAAAACAAGCATACACTTCAGAAACACGATACATTTATAGGTACTCCATACTGGATGGCACCAGAATTAGTACTATGCGAAACATTTCGAGATAACCCATATGATTTCAAAGTTGATGTTTGGTCATTGGGTATAACACTTATTGAATTTGCTCAAATGGAACCACCAAATAGTGAAATGTCACCGATGCGTGTATTACTGAAAATACAAAAGAGTGATCCACCAAAATTGGATCATCCATCAAAGTATTCAAAGGAATTTAATGAATTTTTATCAAAAGCATTAGTTAAAGTAAGAAATGCATTAAGGATGTGAGGTGATATTCAAATGTTAATCTTTCAAATTCCATTTTAGGATCCCACACAAAGGCCTACAACTGATATTCTTATGACGTTACCATTTATTAGCGGATATTTAGATCCAAAACCAATTAAAGACTTACTCCTTGAATATAAAGCTGAAGTTGTGGAAGAAGAACTTGTTGATGAAGAAGCAGAGGTACAATATTCATTACAATTTTTAATGTTACAACATAAACATGAACATATATATTTCTCTTTCACGCTGCACTATTCTTACATAAAATGTTTGTATTACTAACAAATTGTTATTCGTATATTTATTCTTTTAATTATTCAAATCATCATACATTCATTACCATAGAGAGCTAAACGTCAAGCTAAACGAAGATCACTTTATCAGAGGGTTGGTAAGTCGTCAGACTAGTAGTGATGAAAAAAAAATGTTTCCCAAAGCCATTCATGGCCAACTAGTCTGACTGTATATATGTGAATAACAAACAATAATTGTTGTCTCTTCTTTTCGTTTCATATCTCTAATATAATTGAAATAATATGATTAAATAACATTTGAAAAAGTACAATTTGTTAACATGTCATCAAAATAATGCCAGATATTTATACAATTTGATAACGTACTATAATATAATGCAATAAATGTAGAAAATAGTCACACATTGTATAATTGCTAGTGTGCTTCCAGTTTATTTATAATTAAATGCCAAGTAAATGCAGGCACCTTTAAAGTAAATTAAAATTCACACAAATTACACAAAGATTTTGTTTTTGTTGTGTAAATACATGGTGCACATATAATTGAATTTTTCTTTACACGAAAACATTGGAGACAATGTAATGTAAGCTCACGTGTACTTATTATGTAATGAAATTATTTATTATTAATGCTTCGTTGGAAATAGTAATAAAATTCAAATGCTCTTGACCTTAACTTATGTGTAACAACGGAATCATTTGGAGGAATCTTTTCGTGGCACTTTAATATGACTCCTGAAGATTCCCAATGGCTTTATTCACAATAGTGAAATTTTACACAAAAGTGATCTATGAAAGAAAGTTAGTAAATGTAATAATAATGTAGGTCGGTTATAGATATGAACCCACTAGGCAGCTGCGTTTAGCCGCTATGAGCCAAAAACTGCTAAAATTCCAAATGTTTGTATGGAAATTTGAAGTATCGAAGTTCAATTTCTATGATGATTTTCTTATTGATTTCCGAATGTGTTCATATAGACGAATTGTAAGTTGTAAGTGTAAACAACTTGATGAAGAAAGTATGGCAGACATATGGAAGTGGGATTTAAATGATGTATAGTGGTCAATAATAAAACATTTTTCATCATCACTAGTCACAGTTAATTTTTATAAAAGCATTTTTAAATTTATTTTGCTTTGTATTATCGTAAATTTTAATTTGCAATGAATGTGTATAAGAGAAGATTTTGTTTATGGTTAATAAAATGTATTTTCCTCGTTAGGAACCCCGCAATTCGGCGCTCCCGCTCGACCTGGACGATGACTCTTCCTCGTTGCAAAGTCAAGAAACTGACAAATGTAAGGAGAATTTTGACAGTATTTCAAATATTATATTTAATTTATCATATTTTCAAGTACCAGATACTCCCACATCCCTGTCGAAAGTATCAAGGGATTCTAAGGAATCAACACCGATACCATCATCGGTTGTTGTTGAAGAAGAAAGTATTTCAGTACCATCGCCACCGCCACCACCACCACCGGCCGTTGTCACAAAACATTCACCTCCTGTCCAACAGAAACACCAACCACCAGAACCGAAAGAACAAAAACCACAACAGAAACTACCACCTCCACCCCCATCAATTACAACAGCTAATTCTAACGACGTTATACCTGCAAGTAGCCCAGAAAAGAAGAAACGTGAGCTTGAACATCAGAGCAGTGTTGAAAGTGAAAAGAAGGTAAGTGTTTTGTTTGAAAAAGGATCTATTAATCTTAAAACAAATTTCAATTGCAGATTGCAAAGAAAGAAAAAGGTCCTGCACCACCTCCACCGTCTAATGCCAATCGGACTCCTCAATTACAAAAGCAACCAACACCACCTTCGCCAATTGTAAACGAAGAAGACAAAGTCGACAACAGCAATATTCTCAAGGATATAATCAAACCTCCTCCAGAATTTGAAGAGCCAATTATAAGTAGTTCCATGAGAAGTAACATTAATAATAATATTATTGAAGAGTTAGCCAAGAGAAATGCTGAAGCAGTAGTAGAGAATGAAACTGAACATACATTGCTAGTAAACGATATTGTCTTAGAAAAGGAAACTATCCCCAGCGCAAAGCTCGAAGACACAGAGGATCTTAAATTGGAAATCAAGAGTCAAGAGCCAACAAGTATTATTCCAGTTCTAAGTCGAAGTAATTCGGATGAAAGTCAAAATTCATCACCGTCTACAACTGTTTCAGTAACTTCTTCAACACCATCGAAAACAGGAACTACTAATGCTAATAAATCCATGATAACAATCAACAGCACTGAAGGTCTATCAGATCAATCAAATAGCTTAGCGTCAAACGTAAGCCAAATAACTGTTGTAACTAGTACACATCCACCTGTTATAATTGATAATCCTATCAAAGTGGAATCGAAACCTAACTCAAATGAAGTTGTAATCGTTTCAAATGAATTGAATAAGACTCATGTACATGAATCATCCACCGATGACGATTATCCTTCATTAGATAGTTTAGAATGTTCACCGAGATATGTTGGTAATAAACAATCGAGTACAGTTGTTATTAATGATAAAACAAATGCAAAACAACAGCAACAGCAAACACAAAAACCACATGCTAGAAAATTAGATGAAAGTGAAGTTCTAATTGTTACTTCTAGTTTTGTTGAAGACGACTCAGCTTACAATACAGGATCTGCAAATGAAACAAGATTGTTGGATACTAGTCATGTATCGGTTGTAACAGTTGGTGAAGAAATTAAAGTGAAAGACAGTAGCAATGTTCGTGCAGAGTCAAGCAGTGATTTATCATCAGTTGGTGGTCCAAGTGAATCTGGTGATGATTTCCGACCTGATCCTGTTATGATTAAGAACAAATTAAACGGGCAATTAGTTAAAACAAGTTCGGAAAGCCGAGAAGATGTTAACATAATTGTAAATCGTAAAAAGACTAAACCGGAAAAACGTATATCACCAGACAGCTCAGTAGGATCAATGGGTTCACGGACTCACAGTGAATGCGGCTCTGTTAGATCTAGTGGTACACCAACTGGTGTTATCAAATTGGATCGAAGCGATGCTGAGAGCATTGCGACAACAGCTAGTCATGATAGTCGCGAACCAGAAGAAGAAGTAATAATTCGAAGACCGAAGCCGGAGAAAATTGAACGTACGAAGGAGGAAATTGAATTGCGGAATTTACGAAAGAAAACTCGTAAAAGAACGCGAAAATTCGAAATCGATGGTGTACAAGTTACAACCACTACTAGCAAAGTTATTTATGGGGATGAAGAAAATGGACGCTTATATGATGATCACATTTTCCGGAAACAAGAACTTCGCGAATTGAAAATGTTGCAGAAACAGGAAAAGAAACAATTGAATGACTTGCATCTGAAAGAACAACTTGCAAAAGAACAGCAAGAAAGACGCTTTGAACAAGAACGCATTGCTTTAGAGAAGACTTATGAAGCTGATATGGACACTTTAGCTAGACAACAGAAGCAATTGATTGAAAAGACAGAACAGCAGCAAGAAGCAGAACTTCGTGCATCATCGAAGAAGATCCGCGGCGAACAGGAGATTGAATTAAAACTGTTCAGAGATGGTTTGAAACAGGAAATACGTCTCCTTAAGCAAGAAATCGATTTATTGCCCAAAGATAAACGAAAGGACGAATTCAAGAAGAGAAAAGCCGCCATGGAATTGGATCATGAAGAGAAAGAACGTGCATTCCTTGATTCACTGAAAGAACGTCATGAACTACTTTTGCGACGTATTAGCGAAAAGCATCGTGATCGTTTAGCAACAATCGATCGCAATTTCTTGCAACAAAAACAGACTGCTATGAGAACACGTGAAGCTATGGTTTGGGAACTTGAAGAGAAACAATTCCATGAAAAACATCAACTAGCTAAAAGGCATGTAAAGGATATGTGCTTTATGCAACGTCATCAAATGATTGTTAGGCATGAAAAAGAATTGGATCAAGTTAAAAGAATGTTGCAACGAAAGGAAGAGGAGCTGTTGAAGCGACAAGCTGTTGAAAAACGTGCATTGCCAAAACGTATACGAGCTGAAAGAAAGGCCAGAGACATGATGTTTAGAGAATCGCTTAGAATATCAACAAATCTAGATCCTGAAGCGGAAAGGGAGAAATTGAAAAAGGTTAGTGAATCAAGTTAAAAATCTTGTGAGAATAATGCTAATAATTTTATATTTCAGTTCCAAGAACAAGAGAAACGAAGATATCTACAGGAAGAAAAGCGTTTCGAAACAAAACACATGAAACAACTTGAAGAACTTAGAGCAACTCGTGAAGGCGCCATTCGGTACAACAATGAAAATTTACTTGTTGTGAATTAAATTTAATAAATTTAATATTAACATTATAGGGAACTTGAGCAGTTACAAAATGAAAAACGTAAGGCTTTAGTTGAGCATGAAACAGCTAAATTAAGGGAAATCGATGAATCGCTGCAGCGTGATTTACGAGAATGGAAAGCTCGTTTGCATCCACGTAAACTGGTAAGTGGTGGTTAATTGGCATGATTGGTTGAAAACACTTGCACCACAGACCAGAAAAGTTGGTAATATGCAAATGGAAATTACAATGATTAGTTTGTAAGTTAATTTACAAAGCACATAAGAAACAATTAAGTTAAATTCAAAAGATAAACTAGGTTCGAGGTATTGTAATGAATTTGATAATTGCATGCATGAAACTACTATTAGTATAAATGAAGTTAATATTAGTTAAAATCAAAATGAACTTCATTTCTACTTTCATTTCTATTAGTATATCATTCTAACCTAATTTGATTCGGTGGTCATTTAAGCATGTTTCTAGTTGCGCATAATTTCTTAAAATTAAACTCTTTGCTTTGAATCTATAATAAAACACTAAGTTTCATTGATTTTTATAGATTATTAACAATATAATTAACATAAATTTAAAACAACAAAAATGAAAAACTCATTGCAGCAACTACTAGAAGAACTTTCACAAATGGTGGAGAGACATGAAAGAATTTACGGCCCAGTACCAGATCGTAAACAATTTGAGGGTGAAATCGTTGTTCCACCACATCTACGTCATTTAAGTGGGAATTTATTAAATTCACGACCAATACGATTACATGGTGGTCTACTGGGAAGTTTAACGCGTTCAAGAACATTTCTTACATTACCTACGTCCTATTCCCAAAATAGTTTCCATGGTTCAGCACCTGATTTAAGCCGTAGCGTACCTAATACACCTAGTTCAAAACATAAAATTACAATAACATCATCATCTGTTGAATCTGTATTAGAAGAATCCCCACAGCATAGCACAAAGAAATCTGCTGTAGCTGGTGGTGGTAGTTTGGGAAAAACCAAAAGTAAACAAAAACACAAAACTTCCGTCAAATATATATTTACAGATGCTGGTCTTGAATTGCGAAGAAAGTCACATGATGGCTTTTTACCACGTATTAATAGTATGTCCACTTCAAATTCTTCTAATTCCGTTGCATCTTCATCATCATCATCCACTACATCATCGAAACATTTCATACGGAATAGAACTAGCACTCGAATCAGTATACCAATATCACAGACAACAAATCTAATTGCACAAGAAACACCAGTACTAACGACATTTGGTAGTAGAAGATCATCAACTCCGAGCCATGTACGTAATAATTCCGAGCCAACAAAACCCGATCGTTACATACCGGGTCGTACAAACCACAACAAGAAACATGTCATTGATAGTAGTAACGCTGCTAATGTATCAGCATCATCTTCATTTGCAATAAAACGTCCGTCTCTAATCAAGAAACATTCAATTAGAACTGCACATTCGACATCTTTACACAATATACATGAAACCGAACCATTGAATACTACTGAATATGAATGTCGCTCCAAATGGGGTCCAGTCCGTGGCTCTAATAGCTTCGCTTCCAATCTAAGCGTAAATGCTTTATCGAGTTATAAAATACCAAGAGTTTCATTAACCGAAACACACGGATTAGATCAGAAGATTTTCCTTAAGGAATTCGATGAAAAACATAATGAAAACGCATCTAGTGCTAATGCTGATGATGGATTCGAGGATTCTGCGGCTTAAAATCGAAGTGACATACTTTATGATTGTAAGAATTGTGACTACTTCTCTAAATGTCTTCATGTCCGTCTTGAAATTCTTGTCTCTGGGAAAAATTATTCATAAGATGATAGAATTGTTTTTGTCCGAAATGTAGAAACTATTTCATTCCAACTGATATTGTCCAACTGTTGTGCTTTTCATACACTGTACAAATTCAAAATGTTTCCATTACCAAACCAAAATACAAGTTCCTTCCAATATATCGAATTTATAAAATAATCAAATGCCGTTCTTAACATAACACTTCCTTGTTTTAAACATCCAAAGTGGGTGAAACTGGCTGGTACAATCACACATACCTGAAGACTACTTCTTCAACAACATTTAGTCATGTTTTATAAGATCAATCAGTATTAATTTGATAGTGATACAAGCTACAATGTTGTCTTAATGACTTTCTTTAACTAGTAAATGCCAGTACAAATAATTTAAACATTTATTCACTTTTCACATTCCGATTTGATAAGTTTCATTAATTCTTTCACAAATATGTGGTCTTCTTGAAATGAATTTTAGAATCTTCTTCATAAGATAATATCAATTAATACCAAACGGCTGTTATGTAATATAAATTATTGTATAAATATTTGTAAATAGATAACCCTTGAAACAAAGACATTATTTTCCTAAAATAAAGTGAGTTCTAGTGATCAAAATACAATTCCATCCTGCAAATTTCATTTTATGTTGGCTTTACTTCATCATGTTAATTGAGTTTTTTGTGTTATTTGTTTGTTAAGAGTTACAACCCCTCCTTCAAGTAAAACTACTTCATTATTAACATCTGTATCATAAATCATTGAGTACTGCACCAGTAATTGTTAGTAAAAAACAATTTCAAATATGTACATCGTAAAACGTTAAAAATCTACGCTTTAAACATAATATCTGCGCTGCTGTCTACGACTACGCTCTAGAAATAAATAATTAAATTTTAAAAATAAATGTTAAATTTCTCTGTAAATTTAAAACTGACAAAGATAAATGAAATTCCTACATCAACTATCTTAGATGGTGGTGAATGGGAGTGAGCTTACTGTCTTTTACAGGTTTGTCTGCTTTCAAAATTATATAAAATTAATAATTTTTAATTTATTTATTTCCTTATTATTTGAGTAATGGTAATGGGTATATTTTAAATTTTTGTTGATTTAAATTTTAATTTGTTCGTATAAATATGCTTTTAATGTAAATATTATTTTAAGTTGTTTTTTAAAAAGCTTTTGGTTACAATTAGCATGATGTATATTTGCTTTATTAGTTAAATTTATTAAATTATTTTATTAAGTTTATATATTATTCAAATTTATTTTAATGTTATATTGTTCATTGTTAATTAATACTTTAATTTTGATTTCTTATATGAACAGCGTTTAGAAGAACAATTCGCCCAACAACTAGAAGAAATGGAAGCATTATACGGAGGTACTTTAATAGTTCCTATCCCGTCTGATTCACTACCCCGTGAATTGACCGGATCAACGCGAAGTAGTCTATCATCATATTCAGAGGGTTGAGAAATGTGTTTTTCTCTGTAATTTTGTTTTAGAACAATAAGTAAAAACATGTTATGTTTTGGTGTATCTGATATAACTATGTTTGTGAGGATTCAAATAAAATCTTATAAATTTTTTAGATTTAATGTGGTAAATTTATGAAATTATTTTCATGTGAAACGAAAAAATCATATAAAGAACTGAAAATCAGTTAATACTAGCGACTTAAAAACAAAAAAGAGTTAAACAAGTTTTTATTTTTAACTATTATTTCTACATTATTAGCGGAAAAGTTAAATAAAATAAAATAGATGAAATTCACAAAATATATAAAAAAATTTTGAATAATATTTTTTTCTTGATTCATTTAAGAAACATCAAAACGTTAAAATTCTTCAATTATTTCAATTACACAATCAAATATTTAAAATATACGCTTTTTTGCAATTATATAGTAGTAATTACTCATCATAATATAGAAATAAACGAAAATATATAAACAAGAAAATCAATTGATTTAAGTAGAAAACAATAAGAAGAGATACAAGTAAATCTAACACAAATTAAGTTAGTGTTCTTTTTTGTTTTTATTATATACATATATTTAGCATAAATAATCCGTTAATTATTATTACATTACTATTACGTATCCACTTGCCCTATATTTTCAAACGTTTTCTTATACCGTATACATATTATTTTGTTTAATATCAAAAAATATAACAAATGATTATCAAAACAAACAAATATCTGTTGTAAGAATGAAATAATGTTCAATTGTTTTCCTTCATATTTTGTATATTAATTTAAATTATTGATATATACATAGTAGTTATTAATTATAATATTATTATTTCCTTATCATTCTAATATTAACTGTTCTTGGTACGGAATATAAAAAATACATGTACATGAAATTTGTCATTCCAGTTTTGTTTCTTCTCGTTTAATTCTGTTAATTATATTACTTTTCGTATATTATCTTTATTTTTATTTGAGTAAGTTTCCGATGGTTAAAACGATTTAAGATGAATCTAAAATGGATAAATTCGTTTTGTAAGTTAAGACCTTTTCTTTTCAAGCATTGTGTTTTTACAATTTCGTCCATACAGGATGGTTAGCATAAGGTAACCTTTATTGATTGAACAGAGAAAACGTAGGCCAAAATATATTGATTTAATAAGAACGTGTGTTTCATTAATATGATTTAATTAGTTTTGCAGATATTTCCCAATGATTGAAAAATTACTTTTTCTTAAAAATAAATCTACAGCTCTCACTTTGTATTCACCTAGAAGTAAAATATTATTTTTAACAGAACAATTATCCAAACTTGTAACTAACCGAAAATGTTTCCATCAACTGGATGAAAATGAAATGATAAAAATGGAATATGCCAGCCATCAGTTATCAGTTCCCAGGTTTTTCCATTTATTTTCTTAAAGAATATTTCATAATTTTTAATGCATCTCTCTGTAAATTTGATTTCTTTCCAAAAAATTAAAACTTCATCTTTATTCACAGGTATGAATGTTACTTGTTGAGGTGCAGGTGGATTTTGAACGCTCGAAGAACACACACGTACTTCTAGAATGAATGGTGAACGTAATGATATCCTCTTACTAACTTGACTATTGCACGACTTTAGAATTGTATGTTCTAGTACACGGGGACTCTGTGCTGATCTCATTGCCTTTCGGATCGTGGCATTTGGATATGGTGGACTTCCGAAGAATTCCCATACTTTAACTGGATCTGTAACATCTTTTTCCAAGGTTTCAAGGATTACTGCATAATTCTGATCGCAATCACTGTGCATTACATTAATTTGAAACTCATGTCTCTTCTTGGAAGTTTCGGAAATGTAAATGTCCGCTCTGAAATTCTGTTTGGAGTTCAAATCATTTGTGGTTCTTATTCCAGATATGGATCCATTTTCACAACATAGCTTGTCAGTAGCGTACTGACCGAGATTTGCAAGCATTCCTAGAACGGAATAAACTGGCTTTTGAACGAATTGTGTGTGCTTTGGGTCACTAAGATTCATTTGGAAGCGTGCGAGCAGTGTTCTTTGATCAAATTCGTGCGGATGGTAACTCAGAAATGCATTATCGTGACTGATGAACGCTAAATGCTCGAATTCCTCCGTATTAAGTTTTGCACTCCAATGGTTGAGGACTATTGATGCTAGTATTTGAGCGTAATCCACATTTGACTGAAACTTCCTTCCAGTTGACCATCCAGAAATTGGATCCGCTTCACTAAAAGAAATGTTACGTATTTCATAAAGTTGATTTAAATATTATACCACTTACTTGTTTGCTAGTTTCTTCCCTCTGATATTGGGATATTTCTCATAAAGTTCTTGGATTAATTCCTTCCCACCATGAACAACATCTTCTGCATTTCCGTTTCCCTTGCGATGGAACGTGATGACATCGAAGATGCATTTTGGCGAATCATTACACTTCTGAAGGGCTCCCCAACAAAGTTGATGTTTTTGCAATCCTTTAAACAACCCAGCTGGACCATGTAACTTTAAATGCAGGTTACGAGCTATTCTCTCAGCTGCATTTAATCCAAATCGGACTGCTTCGACATATTCTGTATAGCCTGAACATCGAATTGCATTATTACCAATAATTTTTTGTTGATTCAATGTTAACCTTTCGTTGTGAAATGCAGTAAATTGTAATTTGTGACATCTGGTTCGTTCCATGTCTCAAATTTCCAGCTGGAGACCTTAAAAGGACCAAATTTTCCTAAAAATTTATTAATTTATATTATAACATTGAGTTATTCTTGCATGAAGGCATCTTCAGTCACAGACTCACTGTTTACCTAATGAGTCTTTTGAAACAATTACTTTACTTAGTAATTACTAAAATTTGAGAATGTGGTCTGGTGCCTCCCTGGATTGTAGACCACTGTTGTGCGACCTTGAGGAGGATCTATATGATCCAGGAGGATGATGGTTGGTGATGGATCTGTACGATCCTGGTGTGGTGAGGGCTTGTGAGTGCATGTGACAACTGACCCCACTGAGTTTTGTGCTCATTGAAGAATTTATCTATTCTTTTAGACGGAAACGGACGGGACATTCCACCGAGCCCAGGGATTGATTACAAATGACAATTTAATAAAATACATTAAATACATATTGGTAGCAAAAATTATAATTTGTGGAGCACATTGAAATTGGCAAATTGAAGATGACTGTTGAAATGTCAATTGATAACTAGGGTTACCTATTACATTGAATTATTCAGTATTCTCTTGATTTTCCCTTGTTATATTGATGTTATTAATTCAGTGCTCATTCAATGCTTATTTTATTTTATTGTACTATATTTTATTAATTCATTATCATGTATACTCACTTATATATCGTGATGCCACTTGGAAAACTAAGTCTTCCCATAGGTAAGTAGTATCTACAGACGGTCGACTGAATAATCCACTGGGATTACCCATCAATTCGAAACCAATCGATAGCTGAGTCTCATTAACCCATTCCAAGAATGTGTCCAGGTGTCGGAAGTCGTACCCGGGGATTCCATGTTCGTTGAACTCAATAAAATCAATTAGTTCTAATAACCAATGTACCCGTACACTTTCTATCCCACTATTCGGTAAAGCGGCTATAAAGTTCAAATTTGTCCTCACGTCATCTGAGAGCAGGTAGCTCCTGATAGACGGATTTGTTATTTCGCCCAATGGGCAAAATCCGGTGTTTTTCCAAAAGTGCTCGAACTTGAACAAGCTTAGATTCTGGGATAAATCTATAGTTAAAACAGATTCACTTTCTCTAGCTGTACAAGCTATTATTAAAATTAAGAAAATTCGTGCGTCTGACACTTTGTAGAACATTTCTGAGCAATGCAAATCAGAATCTAAACAAATTCAGGCAGTATTGCCAGAAATGTGTACTTGAAATTAAAAAATTTTGATAATTAAACATTTAGGGGTCAAATGAGCCCCATGGGGACTCCCCTCGCAAACTGAGTTGCATCGGAAGCTCACTCCATATATTGAGTACCTCCTGTTATTGAGAATAAAGTAAAATACAAACTACATGTATCAGAATACCAATTTCAGTCGTAGCAGGTTCTTAATAATAACAATAACAACTTGCATGGGAGATAGCAGAATCTGCTATCATGTCGACCAGAATACGGATATTGCGACCGACGAAACTTAAAAATGAATTTGAACTACCAGGCGAGCAGAATCATCAGGTGGTCGAAGAAATTTTCAAGACGAGGAAAGAGTATGTAAACCTTACAAATGCTAATTGATTTCGAATTTGTAATGCTTTTGGAACGATGATTAAATGAAGGTTTATACGGTGATATTGATTAAATAACTTGAATTAGTTTGTGTTTTTACATATTCGAATGCTCCAAGAATGGTGGTATCAGGTTACAGAGCAGACGTTCTTATTGAATTGAATTTGTGACTGCAAAATTGTTTAACAGAGAACATTTTAATTTTATTTATAAATTGTTGTATATATAAGTCATCGACAATGTTATTGTCTTAAACTTATTTATCTTGTGCCAAGCGTGCGATGGCTGAAGAGATAATTGGAGCCAAATTCTCGATCCTCTTATAAGCATAACCGTCGATATCCCAATCTCGATCGTCTCTCTCTGCCCCCAATTGATTCAACCTGGTTAGTTCATCTTTATAACTTGGAAGATTTGCCAAATAAATTATGATAGCCTTAGTGAAGGACAAGCGAAGTGACTTAATCTGTGAGTAGTTTTCCACATAGTAGGTGAATATAAATTCAGGATGATTCTTAACCGTATTAACAAGGAGTTCTTCTTTAATGAAATGACGTATCTCTCTCGGTAAATCATAAAATTTGTTGATAGCCCTGAAAATTATAATGTTACATCTTTACCGGATTCATGGATTAATCAAACCTCTCCACAACATTTTGATCCTTGGAGGCGACCAAAGCTTTAAAGTACATGAGTACAAAATAACCCTTAAAATGTCCAATGAGAGCCTCATCGAGCGCATTGAAGGTAGAATTATCGGGCATCTGCAACAATGCTGCTGTGGAGATGAAAGAAGGGAGTCTTGGTTTTTCTTCATCTTCGACTTTCAACCATTCCTCAAATATTTCCTTCGATTGACTCCAACAGTCGGGGATACCAACATTGCAAGCGAGCTCCAAAAATTTCTTGTAAACTGGGCTGAAGGAAAGGTTAGGAAATTGATTTTTTCACATTTAATGCCGATTCCTACTCTTCAGTTAGAGATGGGTTATTCCGCCAGCCAATGAAGGAGTAGAATTTTGCCATTAGTTTAGCCATTTTATCATTGAAAACCTTGAAGGGCTCCCCAGACAAGTTTTCGTACAAAAATGCTATAGGAGGATATGCTGCTCCCCACACTTTCGGGTTGTCTTCGTGAACGAGGAACGATAGCAGATCGAGGAGGATCTCAAACTTCAGGTCCTTATTCTGGACAAATTCCCAAGCATCTTCCAGTAAAACAATGCGGGTGAGGGGATCGACAGTCTGTAGAAAACTAATTGAATTGCTTCGAATAACAAAATTGGGATTTAGTTCTAACCGTGATATCGTTCTCAAGAGCTTTAGCAATTTCCAGCCAAAGTTCGGTTGTGTAGTTCACTCTCGCCTGAGCTGCGCGATCATCATTGAAAACAATCCATTTTGTGGTTTCTGGAACTTGGAGTCCTGAATATGAAATAAAACGTTAATTCGTTTGTCAAGTGTCTAAAAATTAAAAGTATCCCACTTCCTGGTTCATCTGTATTCGTCCAACGATAAACATGTTTCGAATTATCCTCACTTGTGAAGTAGCTTAAGGACAGCGGAAACTTCCTGGAAAATAAATTATCTTAAAATCTTGTCCGGAATTTAGTGGTGCTTTGTTTTACATGTTTTTGTTATCGTCTGTGGCTGGGTATGGCTGTTGGGTTATCTCAAAAACCCCATCGTCAACCTTTTTAACGTTCACAACTGGATAATCTTTTTGGTTTGTCCAGAATTCAATGAAAGTACAAGTGAATGTGTCCTCTATTTCATTTTTGAATTCATTTATCCCAGCGGCACTGAACTGATATTTTTTCAAAAAATTTGAAACTACTTTTTGGAACATCTCAGGCTGGATTGTGTTCTCGATCATCTTGAAGAGTCCATGAGCCTTTAGGGGTGATAGGGGAAATTTAACCTTTTTTACTCTTCTGAACACTTTAAAAATATAGTCAGACTCTTCATTCAGGAATATTCTGTAAACTTTTTCGTGGATGAACCATTTAACCTAGTGTGATAGAATTGTTAAAGATGGTTAAGAGGTTAAACAAAGTTGTGTGAACGTACATCCTCCCATGTCGGTCTTATGTGCTCTAGACCCTTTTGGACAACAAATGAAGATAATCCATTCAGGAAGTATTCGTCGGACCATATTTTCACTGTAACTAAAGGCAGAAATTAGTTAAAACAATATAGATAGTTGTTAAGACCAGATCAATACCAATATTTGTAAACCACTGCTGTGATAGTTTCATGGCCAGTTCATATACTGCCTTATCTCTTGGGCACTTCGTGAACATGTTTCCCGTGTTGAGACATTCTTCGTTAATCAATATAAGCCCTAAGCTATTAACATCACTATCGAAACCAGTATACCCCACGAGATCTATAATGGAATTGGTAACAAAATATCAGTATTAAAATCTTAATCTTACTCAGTTCAGGCAGCGGATAAGGTACTCCTGTGTAGGCCGTCATGTACTCCATGAACTCTTTCGCAAAGTGCAAGTAGAAATCAGTGGAATTGATTTTGGAGTTATTTACATATATGGAAAGTTTGAAAGGTTTGCCGTAGCCAATTTGAGGGACTGTAATCGATCTGGATTGATAATTCGTGACGACCAATGCTATTTGATATGGGCTCATTGGAACAGTTTCTGCGAAGACATACCTATCGTATGAGTCTGTGAAATTGTAATCTCGATTTGCGGACTCCTGGAAAAACCGGGAATAAATGGTAGAAAGTTTATATATTTTTGGTCACTCACCTTGATTCCTGGAGCTAGAAGTACTTCAAATTGAGTGTCAATTAGAATTTCCATACCGAAAGTGGCCCTCATGCTAGGCTCGTCGAAACATGGAAACAAGTATCTGGCACGATGTTTTCCATGATAATTATAAATCAGTTTGTCGGTTTTGACATTCCTGATTTTTTTACGATGGTGTTCTTTTGTAACACCACCATGGTGTTCTTTTGTAAATTGCAGACTTAATTCATATCTCCCAGGTGGAACGATCTCACTCATTTCTATAACCCAGACTTGCTTGCGTGGCAAATAATAGTAGTTGTTGATCTCAAAGCTCGTTTTATCGGTGGTTCTTGTAACACTTGGCTCTTTAATCTTTAAATCTTTTGCATGAATCTTGATCAATTGTACGTTTTCGGTGATCTCAATGAGGATTTTAACACTGCCTGAGTGTTCATACGAGTATTCTCCTTTGGAAAGCTTCAAGAACAATTCATAGTGAATTGGTATTATATTTTTGAATGCGTCTATCTCGCCACTGGCTGTGTGGTCTGAAGGGTTGATCGACATTATAACTGTGGGTGCTGCCAATAGCAGCACGCCCAAAATGTAGAATTTGTTCACTGCAAAAGAGAGAAAATCTTCCTGAAAATGTAATAGTATTTAAAATGTAACTCACTCTTCGGGCAGTTCACTAAAATATGGAAAAGTCCAAATTAAACATTTGCCTTTTATAGTCTTGAGCCAAACTAAATGATATAATCCAGGGGTCATTTGTTGTTATTAGCTTGATAGCCTTTCGCAAATAATTAATTTGTTTTTAAGAGTTTTAGAGATTTTTTAGTATTCAGCATAAACTGATATAGCCGAAAATCAAAATAATCATAGGATCATGTGCATTGAACTAAATCCAAACTTCCTGAAAGTATTCCAATGATGTTGTTCCCACTGCACGCTATAGCTCAATTTCAATTTAACCAAATGAAAATATTCCTGAAAGACATATGAAATGCTGTTGGCTTATGACTTATTTTCGACAGATTTGCGTAGCTCTTATAGAACGCTAATCGGGTTAAAGGTTAAGAAAGTGCTATCTAGCCGGAAACAAGATTTGAAAGTTTTAGAAATTTCGGTGCAATACAATTTGAATGCATAAAAACTTGTTTATGTTGCCTTGAAATGCCTTGTTGATAAAGTTTTGTTATATAATTTAGTATCAGTTAGAATTTGGCAGACTGGCAGAGATATCGCAAAAAGACGTTGTGGGTCATAAGATTTATGATGCTCTTCGGAATAGCACCTCAGGATAACTATTGGAAGACGACAATCTGCTTCCGACCTTATCTGACTAGGAAACAACATGCAGCTAAATTTCAGACGCATATCAATTGAACGAAATATTCAATGAAAGGTTATCGAATGTGTTTATACCAAACATAACTTTTTTTTAATATAGCAGAGGTTAATTCAAATAGTATAAAAAGGTGCATTATTTGTCAATCATCTTCAAGCTTTCGTTGGAGCAGTTTGACGAACTAGTGAGTTGAGCTTCAGATATTTTTGTTCTAAATAAATTTAATACTTTTGTTTTCACAGTGAATAGGCTATACATTTTTGGAGTGCTGCTGTTGGTAGTGCCTGCAGTTAGACTGTCCATTATCCCGGCTATTGAGGATGTCGTTGACGAGGCATCTGACGAGGCAACCGAAGTCGACCATCACCTACCTAAAGAGATATTCCCGATTCACTATGAACTGTACTTGAATTTCACCAACGATCCCAAAGTATATTCAGGCAGTGTTCGAATCCTTTTCGAGGTGACGAAGCCTGTGCCTTCGATAAAAATCCATTCGGAAGGTCTCAAAATATTTGCTCCTCAAGTAAAAAGCACAGATGGAACGATCTTTCCTATTTCCAAGTACGACTACATGGAAAGCCAAGAATTTTGGGTTCTAGGGATGAGTGAACCACTTCCAGTTGGAAAGTATGAGATCAGTATGGAATTCCAACCGGAATCCGGCTATGGATCGGATGGCAACTATGATGCATTTGAGGGTGATATAGAATCCGTGATAAACACAAGGCAGAATCCAACTTATGTTAGGAGGCTGTTCCCCTGTTTCGATGAGCCTCAATTTAAGGCCACTTTCCAATTAGCAGTGCAATTTGAGAAACAGTTCAAGCACTATTTCTTTGCCTCGGCCGTCAAGGTAAGTGTGATACCATTTGCTTATGATCTGTTTAGCATTTGGTTCTCTTCCACAGACTATCCGGAAAATTGAGGGTAGTGATGTTATCGAGTTTGAGAAGACTCTGCCAATGAGCACTTTCCAATTTGGAATTGTTGCCACAGACTACGAGCGAAAGTCAATAGACGTTCCTCAAATGGGTTACGGGAAACCTTTCGTCTTGTCCATGTACGTAAAGGAAGACATGGTCAACTTTACTGACTTCTACTTGCTTTTTGCGAAGGAGTTCATGGAACAAATGGTAGAGTACACAGGAGTTCCATACTATCTTCCGCACATGGGTAAGGATTTGAATTTTTTGAAGGGTTCTGTTGGCACATGTTCTTGTCTTTAAGATATTGTTGGTCAAGAGTACATTTTCCACCGCGGTTTTGAAACTACGGGACTTGCAACTATAGAACCAGATTGCATAACGACCTACTATAACTTTAAAGCATGTTCTAGAGGAACTGGAGTTAGTAAGTTGGCTACGAAGTTGGCTACGATGTGGTTTGGAAATTTGGGTAATAAGTGACTTTCTTCAATAAGATGTTACTAATAAAGTAAACTTTAGTGACTATGAAATGGTGGTCAGATATGAACTTCTTGAAAGCTTTCCCGATGTACTTGAGCTACAAAGTGCTGCACAAGATGAGACCAACCTGGACAGATGTAAGTTCATTGGCCATTGGATCCACTATCCGTTTTTAATAATTTGTTCTGATCTTACAGGTTCCATGGTACTTCCATACTAAGATGGAGGAAGCTCTAACAGAGGAATACAAATACACTACAAGAATTTCACCTAGAATAGAATTGCCGTACTCTTCCCTGAAATTTCTTTCAGATGAAAACACTATGATGAAGGCTTATGGACTTCTTCAAATGGTTGAGGATCGAATGAATTCCTCAAACTTCCAGATGGCAGTTTCTATGTTCTTAAAGAAGAACGAATTTGGAGTAGTTAGCAGCTCCGATTTCGGCACCGAACTCGACTTCATTTATCCTGAAGGAAAGCTTAGGTTAGTGTCGCTGAACTTTTTGAAAACTGTAGTTTGTTGAAATGATGACAATTGAAGCAAATTTATCGAAATATGGACAACGACACGCGGATTCCCGTTGGTCAGCGTTGAAGAGGTTGCTAAAGGAAAATACTCGTTGACGCAAAAATCCTACACATCAGATTTAGACTACAAGGACATGTATGTTAAGTGAAAAGACGATTAGATTGAATTTGACTCAAAGACTTATTTCAGGAAGTACTTCATTCCCATTTCCTCAATTGGAGATAAGGAACTTACCCACACACTTCAAGAGTTATGGTTTGAAGCTTCCCTTCCAACATGTAACTAAAGTCTTATGAAGATAGTCCTAAAATTTAATATTCTCTCATTAGTTACGTTCGAAGAGCCAGAGTTAGAATGGACTATGTTCAATACCAAGCAGGATATGTATCGCGTAGGATTTTATAGAGTAAACTACACCGAAGCTTTGTGGCTCAAATTCGCTAGTCTTCTCAAAGAAGACTACACGGTATAGATCTCCTTTTCTTGAAATAAATTCTAACAAAAAGAGACATTCCCTTCAAAGGTCATGAGCCCTTACAGTCGGGTCAACTTGCTTGAAGATGCCTTTGCATTAGTGAAGAGTGGAGATTTGAGAATGGATATTATGATGGAGCTCCTTCAATTCCTGGAATTTGAAGACAATCCAAAGGTCTGGGAAGTGGCGTACAAACCTATGAAATATTTGCATGACAACTTGGTTGGTGAATCCTTCATTGGATACAAGAAATTCGCTTCTAAGTTGATGAAGAAGTTCTACACCTACATTAATTGGGAGCAAAATTCATTCGTAATTCTAGAGTAAGCATTTCGTGCACTCTGTCCTATTACTTTCAGTTTAAAATTTTGATTTTTAGCACGTTTTATGAGTCATTCCTGGAGCTATCATGTAAAGTTGGCATCAACGAATGTATTGAACGTTCCGTCAAACTGTACACAGAGTGGTTAGCATGCACTGAAAAAGACAAGAATCCATTGAATGTTTTCATTTATTTGACTGCCATGAGAAAAACGCCAGAAGAAAAAGCTATCCAAGAGATTGAAACCTTAACGCCAGAGCAGGATTACTTCCAAAATTTGGTTGATGCCTATTTGGGTTTCGAGAACGAAGCAATTGTGAAAGCGTAGGTTTTATTAACTTTGCGAAGGTGCGAAGACCACCAGAAATTTATTTCATTTCAGTGTCTTGGACAAACTTCTTACGGTCGAAGGAACCGTTTACGTTTTGGAACTGTTCGATTCCACTATCAAGTATCATCCTGAGTTCCTTTACAACTACTACAAGGAGCACGTCTCACATCTACTTGCTAAGGATATATCTTACTCTTTTCTGAAAGCAATCACTGTGTACTTTGCACACCTTCCTAATCCTGAACCATATTTGTCCGCAATGGCGTCTATATACGAAACGCACAAAACAGCCTTTGATGATCGCATGGACTATTTATATTTCAATTCTCTTTCCGAAGATGTCCACAAGATCTCGAAAATAGTCAAACCAGCTGTTGAATGGTTAAAGGTACACCACTACATATATGTAAAACCATAATTGATTTGAGAAAAATGTTTTAAAGAACCAAATAAAAAATAAAAACGAATTTCCCTGTTAAACAAGAATTTAATCACTGTGACTTGAAATCACTCCCATCTCTACTTTACATTCGAATGCCCCAGAGGTGATGTTACCAGGTTCTCTATCTCTAAGGAGCAGAATGTATTGAACTGAATTTGTGACTACAAAATTTTATAACAGATAACATTTTGAGTTTATTTTGAATTATTCAAGATTCATTTTCAATTGTTTTGTACTGATAGCTCAAAATGTTATTGATGCCTGAATAATCGTAGAAGACGTAGAGACGTTGATCCGCTGTAACAGAAGTCCAGTCCCTGTCAGCTGATCACATGTCAAAGTTTGTTTTCATGATTGTGCAGTTGCGCTATACGTCCCCAATAATAATTCTCCATGACTGCACATTGTTATGTTACAAGGGCGAAGTTCTTCGAAGTTAAATAGTTTTTGATGAAAACCTATAAATTAAATTTGTTAAAGTGAATCACAAACGGGATGTCAAGTAGTGTGTTATTTAAACTATTAGGAAGTAAAAAATTAACATGTTATTCAATGTCCGCTTTATAATATTCTTCTTATCAATGATCATGATTTACACGTTATCGGAAGGTAATATTGTATTATTATCATGTGGTTCTGGGTAGAGTACACTCTTGCGGATTTTTTATTAGTGATTTTTTTAAAAAAAAAAGCACATATTTAGTTAGCTGTGATTATTATCTTTACTTTTAGGTGAGGAAAACAAGGTTTTTCCGCACCAAAATACTAAATTTTCAATTTTATTCCGCGAGACGCTCATACAAAATTTTGACATTTGTCAAAGTTCTAGTACAAAACAAACAAATTTGCCTTTTACAAAAGATGCGGGGGGGTGCGGAGGGTCAAAAAATTTTCCTCACCTTAAAATGCTCAGAATAGTCTAATATATCTAAATAAAAAAGAATTTTTTAAAAAAAGTCACTAATAAAAAATCCGCAAGAGTGTACTCTACCCGTGGTTCTTATACTGATCGTGTTCTAATTTGTAGGTACAAAACTGCTTTTGATGGACAGTATTACCACGCAAGATATAATCGCTGGTGACGTGTTTTTTGAGATCATTGATCCCCCAGAATTACAGTACACATACCGATTACGTCCAGCTAAAGACTTCGGAATGCCTTTTAATGCCAGTTTTAAAATAAAGAATGTAGCTCTTGTGCCAACTGTACCTGCAGAAGCATGTTCTGATATTGAAAACTACAATAATATTATTGGTAATGTTGCACTGATACAAAGAGGGTAAGGGACATTTAATATATTCGAAAATGTATTTATTCATGTTGTTTGATACCCTTCAATTTGTAGTGAATGTTCATTCTTAGAAAAGACTATTCAGGCAGAAAGGGCTGGTGCCCGTGCAGCTATTATCACAGAAGCAACCAATCACTTACAAGAGTTTGATTATTACACTGAAATGGTGCACGACAATACAGATCGGGATACAAATATACCAGCTGGGTTTTTGCTTGGAAGAAATGGTCAAATTATACGTAAAACACTGAAGAATTTGGGACGTAAACATGCTATTATCAATATACCAGTGAATTTAACATTTACTCCACCACATCTGATTAACCAACCACCATGGTTGGGATGGTAACGCATCTAAGTACATTTTCATCTTATAGACAATTTTCAATATGTTTTCAAAAGCAGATTCACAATAATGTACACTTTTTGCCATATAACATTTAACACAGTTTCTTGCTAGTCGTATGAAATATGATGGCTCTTAGGTCACCTCAAAATGTTTTCAACTTAGATGAGATTGTTACTATTTTGCTCTGAGACATTTGTGATAAAGTAGTGAATTAGTATACTTTTAATGAAAGAAAATTAAATATACATAGTATAAAACTATCTGTTTGCCATTTTCTATTCGATATTGTAGAGTTTTATATTTAAATAAAATCACAGTTATTTGCAATTATTATATATTGTATTATCATTATTCAATTATAAAACATCATACAACATATATGAAATGAATAACATCTCATCCGAATCCATCACCTACAAACAATTGCATAAATTCAGGCGTATTTTCTTAAATTTTAAATTACAATGTGAAAATTAAAAGGAAAAGCGTTTTCTTAATTATTTTGTGTATATAATTATTAAATTTTTATTAATCAATTACATTTCAAATGAGAATCAGATATTCTAAAGATCAACCGGATATGTTTTCCAGAATGACTCACTTTTTGACAGATCACTGTGTACTCCATTCTGACGTTACAGATTTGTTCCCTGCAAAACTCAAAGACGCGCACAAAGGATTTTCCCAAAGAGTTTGTTGATTTGGCTGACGCGTTAGTTCCTGGAAAAAGGATGCTTTAGAAACAGGGAAAATTAGAATCATTAGTGTATTTCTTTATTACAACGAGTAAATTGATGTGAATGAATTCTGATCTAGAATTCACAGAAAATGTCGCAACAGAATTTGTTGGATGGAATGAATGGTGTTCCTGAAGACAATCCAAGACGGACACATTCAGAGCCAGCCTTTCATCATCAAGATGATAATGAAGTAATCATAAGTGGTTCATTTGATACTAAAAAGTATACGTACGAATTGCATTTATAAATGTTTTAGATTGTTGATGAGACATCGAGAAGAATTGCATATTGCGAAAGAACGGTAAGATCAAGATCAAGAATTAAGATGGTAAAATGAAATTTTGCGCACCTTAGTTGCATAACCTCAGTTTTGTTATTCGCAAATGAAATTACATAGGTACTACTTGTTGCATTTCTGGCCTTTCAAACCAACAAAATCAGGGTTATAAAGTAATCATAATATTTAACAAAGGTAATTCAGTCACAATTAATTTACTTTAATTAATATTCAACTAGTTTCTACGACCTTATGAAATCCTGTTGAGTCTTGTAGGCTTACGACCATCACAAAACGAGCTAGTCCGTCGAATACTTTTAGATTTAGCAACATTAATTGTGACATCTCTGTTAATTGTTGGATACGTTCTACAATATTTCACAAAATTTAGGTATTTACAAGAACTAATGATACAAATCAAAATAATAATAATACATATCAACCTAGGCGAGATCAAGGTTTGAGCGTCAAACATAATCACAATGCATCATCATCATCACTGACGCCACTTCAAAAGGAAATTTTTGATATTGGAGAAGATGTGTTCGCTTATTTCATACCCACAGTACTGCACTTTGCCGGTTTCCTAAGCGGCATATACGTATTCCGTATAGCGGATCATGAGCAGTTTCAGCATTTAATAATGAGAGTTTTCATTCACTGCAGTGCTTATCGTAAGATAAGTCGGAGATTATGGCTATTTTTTGGGCTTGGTGCTTTATGGGTTGTGTTAATGACAATATATGTTTCACTTCTTGGAATACAACAAGTCTGCTGTGGAAGAATTGAATGGTTCAACAACTTATCACCTTCAGTTCAAACCTTAGTTAAGTTTTCGCTCATATTCACTGTGATGATACATGATTCTCTACAAGTAATAATGACAACCAGTTATTGTATTGAATGTTACCTTCTTAAAGCTCAGTTGAATAACTTAAACGAGAAACTACACGATCGGGACACTCAAGTTGAAAGTTGGATGAGGGTAAGTATTATTTACATAAATGATTTTCATTGCATAAACAATATGATTTACAGGATGTACTGGAATTTAGAAATCTTTTAAATCACCTAAACCGAAAAGTATCAACACCAGTTTGTTTTTTCACCGTTTTAAACCTATCATACGGTTTTTCTGCACTATTCTATTTATTCAAAGAATATGATATAGACAAAACTCCAGCAGAAGTACATGTTTTAAATTTGGCAAATTGTTTAATGTGGTTCGTGATAGGATTTACACCTTTCTTCCTTGCTGCTGCTTTAACACGAGCATGTCATTCTGCTCAAGCAAATGGACACAGGATTCGTGCAAGACGTGATAATTCGGTCTCTGCAGAGAGTTCAGATTCATTAATGATATTCGCTTCGTCATTAACTATGTCCGGGAAACTATTTCAAATCCCAATTCAATATAGTTATCTATGTTTTGCAATATTGATTTTATCCATAAGTATTTTAACGTTTGGTATGTATATGAATTCTTCATTTAACGTGTTCTAAATTCATATATAATTTCGTATGATTCATGTATTTTTATAATCAAAATAAGAGGTTTTGGGTAACTCATATGAACAATTTTATTAACAAAACATATTTCAATCAGAATCGTAATTATAAGAATCTAAATTTTCCAACAAAGTATCCAAACACGTCTTGGTACAAGACTTCGCTAAGCCGTTTTCACTTCCAATGCATTTTTCAATAACTCCTTTTGAACTTTTGATATCATCTATAAGGTCGACTCTTGTCTGCAATCCGTGTTCATCATCTTTTGATGTAGATTTAAGGATTTTCCTTGGCTTACTAGTAACAACTGGCTTCAGATCGTCATCATTGAAGAACTTCAATTGGTGCAATATCCCAGCTGACCAGGATTCCATTCCATTCAATTTGGTTTCTAAATTATTTGCTTCCTTTGCAGCAGGTTCTAATACCTCTGAAACCGACTCAATTGCTGATTTTTCCAAACAGCAATTAATTATGCTACAGAATTTCTCGTATTTCTTCAAATAATTAACGGAATTCTCATCGTATTTACGGATTTTCTCCTGCAACAAGGCATCTAGAACTTTTTCGTTTTCTTTGCACTTTTCTATGATTTTCAAACTCATCAGAGTCTCAACATTTTGCAAACTATTAAATGCATCACACATTTTTATTACTGAATTTATTTATTAAATAATTAACAAAATTATTTGAAATTTTACTTCGAGCGAACAAGCGATCAAGTTTCGAATTTGATGTATTTGTATCGTCACGTTTACTAGCCTGTCTTGGGAAGACGTCAAATCTCAAGAGTACAGTCCAGTTCAAAAGTTGTTCGTCTACCATTTTCACCAAATTATTAATTATTTAAAATATTTATATTGGCAGATAATAACAAAAACAGACTTATAAATAATAATTTCAATTCATATTTCATATTAATATGTTCACTGTACATTTACAACAAGCGGAGATAACATTTCGGTAGCCTATGACACCGACAATATTTAACATTTACGGGTAATTTTAGTAAAATCATTTCTTATTTTATCTATTTACTCGATCAAGGCATTCATTTTACTGTATGGAGTTTAAAGCAGGTTTAAATTTCAATTAATGATCAATAACAAGCCATTTTTCGTCAATATGTTCCATTTGCTTGGTTAGAATTGGATTCCGCAGTCGAATTTTGACTTCAAGTTTTCCTCCAACTTTCTTACGGCCATCCATTAGCTACAAATGTAATTTATTAAATAAAATGATCACCAAAATGAGTAGAGTTACATCAAATGAATCGTGTATATCACATTTTGTCTCCAGTTGCTGTAGCTTCACAGTAACAGTTCCAATCAATATGTCCGATCGTAGAAATCCGCTGAAACAACACATTGGGAATTTTCGACAAATCCCTCCAAGACAGCATCTAATGTTCCCATTTTATCATAATTTTACAATTTATTAAAATTAAATATAACTTGCCAGAAGAGGTGAATATGATTTAAACAATGAACAACAGATATGATCAACTTTCTATTTGTGCCTATTCGAGTACATCATTTATAGTGATTACTTAAATATAGAGCGATAGTCTAAGCTACTGATACTGATGTAAAGGATCCCAAATCACTTATCACATAATAAACACATCAACATGCACATGAGAAGGATACTATACTATCTACGATACGATGATACTTTATAGTTTAACAGGAAGTTAGTATTGTAAGAAATTGTTAGCAAGTTCCCGATAAAAATAAGTTACCCATCACCATCACGTTTTATTACATGATATACAATAACCTGAAATACTAGATGCTGTCTCGAAGGCTTCAATAAATCCTGGAGTAACAAAATAAATTCAAAGTTTACAAACCACGATACATACCCTCTTGAATAAACCTCGAATTTAACTCCTTGTCTCTTGAATATCCTCTGACATTGTCTATTAGAACGTTGAATTTCTATAACATACTTTTGATCATAATCAGGGCTTTCGGTGTTTTTAACCAACGGCGTTTTATTTCGGTATGGATAATCCTAGAAATGTTTGGTTAAATTGTTATTCAAAACGAGTGTTACGATGTCATCATACCTGTGGATATGGAAACTCAAATTTAACATAAGTATCCACGTCTTTTGGATTAGGAACGTTGTATGAGATTCCACGGACAATGTTCACTTCAATCTCGTTCTCTGTTAAGTCTGTGTTACAATGGACTATGTTAAAGCTTTTCTTCTCATAGTGGAATTTTGGTATCGCCATATTTTTCCTAAAATAATAAATTTGTTACATGCTTGCACACTGATGATATCCACTTTATTTACTTCCTTAAAAACCTAACCAAGTCTAAGTCCTTTTGCACAGCTAAGGCCAAATTTTCAAAACGATTTGTGCCAGCAACATCTCCCATGGCTTTATGATGATCTCTGCAATAGTAAATCATTAGACATTCAAGTTGTTATAATATCCCCAACACTACCTGGTGTTTTTACACATCATAAGTTGCTTGGCAAGTTGCTCTTCCAGCCTAACGCTTAGGTCACCACTATCATCGTCAGTAGCTGCGATTTCTGCTGTGTCTACGAATGCAAATGAATCTTCTAAATTATCTCGTTGCGATGGTGGTATAGGAAGCTGGAAGAGAATAGTTTTGTACACTTTAACACTACTAGAAGTGGCACACACTTACTGTGCTCATATCAACAGGTAGACCACCACTAGCAGCATTCAATACACTTTCAAATCCTTTGTATATTTTGAGATACTCCTTAGCTTGTTCTAGTTCACCAGCTTTCTTTGCTTCAATGGCAGCGATTTTGAACTCCTTTTGTCTTTCCAGCAACATTTGCATTTGTTTCTCAGCATACGAAGTGGTTACACGATTCCCCGAAATTCTTGTTGAAGTAGAGTCTTGTTTATGCAGTTTAGCACGCGGAGGTACAGCGGGTTTTTCTGGGGATGGAGAATCACTTGCTGGTGCGTCCGGTTTAGCTGAAGGTGGTGTAGCTGGTATTGGTGGTGCAGGCCTTGGAGCAGCTGCAGTTGGAGCAGCATTCGGAGTTGGTAATGGACCGAATCCGGGCGGAGTAGGTAATTCATCTAGGGGAACTGTCCTGCCAGCCTTGTGTGCTTTGATGGCATCTTGATATTGTTTAACAATACGTCCATACCTACGTGCTTTACTACTATTACCCTCCTCCTTCGCAGCTGCTTCAACTGACTGATATTTCTCCAAACGCTGTTGAAGTGCTTCCAGCAAAGTAGTGGGTGTAGCTACTACTGGATCTGGTGCTGGTGGTTCTGGAGCAGCTACTTCTGGCTCTGGTGCGGGAGTAGGTTCTGGTTGACTTGCTGCAGCAGCCTCCATTTTGGCCATAAACTCTAGAAACTGATCTGGCGGAGGTGGCATGTCACTTAGGTCTATTTCTTGCCCTTCTTCAGCCATTTTAATCACAGCGTCGAATTGTTTAAGAACTTTAACGAATTGCAACGCGTTCTGCGTATCACCTGAACGTTTCGCATTCAGTGCTGCTGCTTTGTATTCCTGTTTTCTAGCGTTTAACATTTCAACTTTTGGATTTGTCGGTTTCTCAGACTGTGGACTAGTGGCCGGTGGTGTGGCTGGAGGAGGTGAAACTGGAGTAACTGGTGCCGGAGAAGTTGGAGTTGGAGGTAATGGAGCTGTTCTCACTGGTTGTGAGGGAGTGTCCTCGTTTCCTTCACTTGCTGCAGGTTTCACTGTTTTAACACTGACTTCTGGTGGAATGTCGTCAACGTTAATACTTTTCCCTGCATTTGCTTGTTTCAACATATCGGTTAATGTCTTCAAACCTCGATTGAATCGTCGTGCCCGCGAAGTTTCACCTGCAGTCTTAGCATTCGCTTCAGCTGTTTTGTACATATCAATTCGAGTTTTTAGTATATCAATTACATTAACTGTGGTCGTAGGTAAAAACGTCTGTACAGGTTCTTCGGTATCTGCATCAGCAGCTGGCATTTCTTCAACAACTGGATCTTCACCAGTCAACTCGTGCAGTTCACCCAGTAGATCGGGATCATCATCATCTCCAGACAATTCCTCATCACTTCCAATGTCCTTCAAGCTCTCAGCTACCATTCTATCTAAATCCTCAGCAGGAATCACAGGTTTCGGTTTAGGCTTGGGTTTCGGCTTACCCCCGCCTGAAGTGATTGCAGCAAGTTCTGCTTCCAGATCATCATCATCTCCATCATCCATATGACCAGCTGTCGGATCAAATCCTTCTGAATAGTCAAATATTCCATACTGAAAGAAAGTTTCATTAGATGACTCATTTCTTTATTTGGTATTTCCATTCACTTGTGATAAATCTCGGTCCCTCTTCTTTGGAGGTGCATCCTTCTTACGAGCAAACATTATTGAAATATTTATTTAAAATTATTGTTACAAACGGCAATCACTACAAGGGAACACAACAAATTTATTTGCATTCACACTGCAACTATTGACATTTCCTTCTTGTTTGACAGATCAAAGTGCAGGAGCACCAACGAAGAAATTTTCCACTATAAAACAATTTTCCAATGAATTAAATTTATTAATTAATTTATAAGTAATCAATTAGCTCACTAATGATAAAATTTAAGTAAAATTACGAGTATTTTTGTTAATTTTCAGTTTCATTCGTTGGTGGAACCTATCCATAAAAATTTTTAGACCACTGAAAGCCAACTTCAGCGCAGTCAATTTGTAAACAATCGTTTCGTAATGTCAAATTGACAAAACATCGTGGTTAATATTTTTATAAAATTTACCAAATTAATTAAGAAAAGTAGTAGAAAACCATAATTAATCAAAATGAGCACGAAAAAAAAGCTTTCCAAAGGTATTCTAGAAATGAAATTCATGAAGAAAACGAAGGAGAAAGTCCTCAAGGAAGACGACGATGCTAAGGGCAGGGAAATGTATTCAAATGAATATACAGAGAAGATGCTGCATGGAAACTTAAATTATATCGTCGATCCGAGTTATATCCGATGTGAAGACTTGATAGAAGGAAGGTATAGTTGTAGAGGAATGAATCCAGAACTAGAGAAAATGTTGGAAAAAGAGGAACAAGAGCGGCTTGCGAGGGAAAATGGTGAAATGCAGAAGGATGTGTCAGACAAGGAAATGACTAAATTCTATGGGAAGGTTGTTAAGACAATTAGTAATAAATTCGCGAAACGTCGACACGATACAGACAAACCGCCACGGGGGAAGAAACGAAAGCATAATGTGGAGAAAGAGGAACCGCCAAGCGATGATGAGGGTTAGGATTTTAATATTTGTAATGTATCAATTGAATTCATACATTAAACTAGACTAAACAATCAAAATTGATATATTGTTGATTTTGAATTACATAAATTTTGCAATAAAATATGAAATTGATTCTATTCTGGATTTTTCACAGCCTGAAGAGCGAATGAAATGTCTACCGTTGGTATCCACGACCACCTGTTGGTTAAGACATTCAGCGTGAAACCATTAACAAGAATTGTTCTGCAGTTCACTGTGGAATGAATCGATTAACAAATTAAATATCTTATTTTGTATCGACACCTACAACTCTCTAGGATTCTTTGTAGCTCAAGTAACGAAATGAAGTTATTCCAATCATGGATCCCATCTGGCACGACACGAAGTATTTTTTCAGCAAATATTATGCCACACAACCATGAGAGATAGGTTTTGTTAAAAGTCGTGATGAATAATGATCCATTGGGCTGAAATAACATTGAGTTGAGTGTGTGCTTGAGTAATCTTCATATTCTTACCTTTAACGTGTGGATACATGCTGTCAAGAATTCAATTTTGTTTGTAACATGTTCCAGCACTTCTGACACAACAACCGCATCGTAGATTGCAGAAACTTGAGTTGCATGGTCTTCTATTGTTTCTACTTTGTAGGTTATCCTTTCTGATAAATCAGGGCTAAAATCTTTTAAATGATCTTTCCCAGCCTGAATGACTTCCTTCCCCGGATCAATAGCAGTAAGATTGGCATGAATTCGTGCCAGATTTTCTGTAAGAATACCACCACCACAACCTACTTCTAACATATTCACTCCTTCCAAAACACGAGCTGTTTTAACCAGTTCCGGTTTCGTTCTGTTTGTAGCTATAAGACCGTCACGAATGAATGGAACTCGAATGTCATTAAGACTGTGTAGTGGAGACATCGGACCATTTGGATCCCACCAATATTTTGCCTGTTCTGCATGGCGTCGTACATCATCTTGGTCTACAGATCCAGTGGGATTCTTTGTAGTCTCATTTGGGATAGTCTGCGACGCAGTATGGTTAGAGTTGGCGAAATAGCAAAATCTGCAAATCAAATGTGAAAGATGTCAAGTAGATTTCAAGGAATCTCCTTTCTACTGTACTCACACAGGATTCTTGGAGAAGGTATTCAAAAATGTTAGTAAATTTCTTCTTTGAATCATTTCAATCTGAAATATTTACGTTTTCCTTCAGCCGATGTCTGTCACTTTTGTTTACATCATGACCAAGAGTCCATTCACGTAGCTTACCAGTGGGTCGATGAATTTTATGGATAATTTTCAACAAATCGAATTATAAATAGTGTTAAAACTTTAAAAACTTATTAAATTAAAGTATGATTTATAAAATAATGAACAATCATGAAATTCATATTTTGTGCACGAAATTGTTTCAACACTGAACGCGCCCCATCAGGAGAGAGAGAGTTCCGAAAAACACGTGTGTGGAAACGTCAGAACGTCACAGCATGTCGCGGTTCATCGTGTCGAATGGCGATTAAATTTGATGAAATTAAGTAAATTAAATAACTAAAAACATTTTGAAAGTGTTTTATCGATTCAATAAGTGTTTTGTGGAATCCAGCATATGGTTTTGTGCCAGAAAACACAAAATATTTTACAAGTAAGTGAATTGAAACAATATTGTCCCGCCGCCATTACGACTGTCCCACAAAATGATCAAATTTTAGTGTTTTTCAACGTTTTTGTTTTGAAATTATTAAAGTAAAGTACATTAAATCATCAAATACATATTTAACTTTCATTTTCTAACCATTGCCGGTTAAAAAATGTTAAAATAAACTAAAATTTTCCTAACCTCTAAATTCATTTGGCGCTTCGGCGCCTTGGTCTCCAGTGTTTTGGCGCTTAAACAAGTGTTTCCCGCGTTTCCACACGATTTGTTCATTATTGAGTTAGTTGTCAGTTTTTATTAAATTTTAAGTTCCAGAGTCATCCCCATTTACCCCATTTTATGTTCAAAGATCCATTAAGTGATTTTTGGTGGCTCCATTCAAATAATCTTGATCAGTAGTAAGACAAGTGATTATGATTTATTAACTCATTGTAACTCATTTCTTTGTTTTTCTTCCCAGATTCTTGAATCCCTTTTGAAGCACAAAAATGAAGGCAGCAGCAATCAAGAAGGGAAAGGCACTATCAAAAGTGTCTGTGAAGAAGAATCCTCAGAAGAAATTAAAGACTGTGAAACAGAAGAAGTCACAGAAGAAATTGACAAAATTGAAAGGTGCAGCAAAGGAAACAGAAAAAGTTAATGATAAAAATGATAATCTGTTCGATGAAAGTAACGATGAGTCTTTGATGGATGAAGATGACATTGACGATAGTCCTGTTGAAGTGGAAACGAAAGGAACAGGAAAGAAATTAAAAAAGAAACAGAAGACAAAGGGTAAAAAGGAAAAATCTAAGGACGACGTTAAGAAGCACAAGGAGCAATTGGAAAATTTGAAAAATATTGATCCAGAATTTTACGAGTTCTTGAAGAAAAATGATAAGAAATTGCTTTCATTTAACATCGATGATACTGATGAAGAGTTTGGAGATGAGTCCGATGGAGAAAGGGAGGCTGCACGTGAGATAGGATTGGATGATGATGATGATGGTGATGATGAAGACATGGAGTTGGAGCATAAACCGAGTGGAACACTAGAAGCTGGTAGCGATGAAGAGGATTTCAACGATATCGTGGAGGATGAAGGAGAAGAAGGAACTAACATCACATTGAAGCTGTTACAAACCTGGCAGGATGAACTACAATCAGATAATGTTCCAGTCGAAACAATAAGAAAATCCATTCAAGCATTCAGTTCAGCACTTTTCAGTCTATCTGGTGTACCCTCTAAGGGAGCAATTTATAAAGTAGAAGGAGGTCCAGTGTTCAATGGTATTATTCAGTTGTGTGTAATCTATTTGCAACCAGCTATATATAAGTTCCTGAAAGTGTCACCGAAATCAAAGCAACCAATTCACAAATCCAAGAAATGGAGAAAGGTAAAGAGTTGTCTACGAATATATCTATCAGATTTATCACGTTTGCTGGAACATGCTACTAGTGCTAATATTCTATCGGTTTTATTGAAACATCTACATCGTATTTCATCGATTGTTAGTTCATTTCCAACCATATCAAAACCGATTATGAAACGATTGATTAACTTATGGAGTACAGGTGAAGAGACAGTTCGAATTCTTTCATTTTTGAATATATTGAAAATAACAAGAGATCAACAAGGACTTCTCCTTAATCATGTATTGAAATCAATGTATTTATGTTATGTGAGAAATTCAAAGTTTGTTAATCCTCAATCACTTCCAGCTATTAATTTTATGCGACAATCACTAGTTGAAATGTTCGCTTTAGATTTAACATTAAGTTATCAACATGCATTTCTATTCATTCGTCAACTAGCTATACATCTTAGGAATGCATTAATCTTAAAGAAGAAAGATAGTATGCAAGCAGTATACAATTGGCAATTTATAAATTCGTTGAGACTTTGGGGAGATTTATTAGGAAGTACAGCTAACAAACCACAACTACAACCATTAATATATCCACTTGGTACTATTACAATTGGTGTGATTAAGTTAGTGCCAACAGCACAATTCTTTCCTTTACGATTTCATTGCATTCGAGTTCTAATATCATTGTCGAAGGCAACACATACGTTCATACCAGCATTACCATTCATTTTGGAAGTTCTCAATAGTAATACATTTAACAAGAAGCATACAGTCGTTTCAATGAAACCTATGCAATTTACGTGTTTACTACGTTTAACTAAACCACAAATGGCTGAAAATGGTTTTCGCGACGAAGTAATTGAAAATGTATGTGGTCTACTTCTAGAGTACCTAGAACATGAATCATGTTCACTAGCATTTCCAGATCTTGTTGTACCAGCTGTAGTGACATTGAAGAATTATTTGAAGAAATGTAAAAATGCTAATTACGTGAGGAAATTAAAACAGATACTTGATAAAGTTATGGAAACATCGAAACTTATTGAAGATGAACGTAGTAAAATTACGTTTACATTACAAGATAAAAATTTAATACAATCATGGGAAACGCAAATCCGTGAAAAGGGTACACCATTGAGCATTTACTTTTCAAGTTGGTTAAAGACATACGAAACAAAACGTAAACGACAAGCAGCTAATACTGATGATATCAATGATTATAATATTCCGGTAATTAAGAGGAAACGTATTGATGACGGTAATCAAGAGAAAATTGTTAAGGATGGACCTGTTGAGTTATTCCCATCAGATAGTGAAGATGAACAATTAAATGCTGGAGGTACAGGAAAGGAAGTTAAAGACGCTCAAAAGGTTAAAAAGAAAAAGAAAACAAAGAAAATCGTCAAGAATATCGAATCTAAAGCTGATGCTGATGATGATGATAACTTCGATGACGATGGTGTTGATATTGTTAAAGATTTAGATTTAGATGATTGGTAAATAAATAATTACTTTGTTTGAAAATAAAGTACGAACAAAATATTATAATATATCTTTTTTCAAATTTTTAGGTTTTAAGACATTACATCCACAACCAGTAGTTAGTTGAATTAATCCATTGCAAGTAACACTTCATCCAATGCAGCTTTAACACTATACAACACTATATTATTGTAAATCCCGTAGTATTAAGAACATATCTTCACAAGATTACAAGCAATATCCAAGCAAAATTCAAGCAATCCCCAAAAGTTGGTCAAGCAAAAAGCCAAAAAGCCAAAATGAAAATCTAAAAATGGGTAAGTCGTATCAAGTAATTATAGTAACAACCTTTTATGTTTGGGGTTACCATATTTTCTTAGTCTTGTTTACTAAGATAATTACATTTTCATGGTTTAAGCGGCAGTCATTAGCATTTTAAAGTACTGCCTTCAAGATTACAACTTTCAATCTCAAGATTGTAATTGTAACGTAATTTCATGTTGCGGTCATTTAGTTGATTTAAACAAAACGATTTTCAGGAAGGATGAAAAACTTGAAATGCACAAGAAGAAATGGGGAAAAAACCGGGAAAAGGTTAAAAAAGGAAATATTTAAAATTAATACGGCTTAATAAGACCCTTGAAACTCTTCAACCAAACAAGTTCGCGAATACTTGCTTACTTGGTTGAATGAAACAAACCTTAAAGGTTTCTGTAACTTGTGCTGTTTTATTCTTGTTAACTAAGTTTTCTGTACGAATGAATATATGCTATTCCCTTTTGTTGTTGGAAGTGGAAAATTTTGCTTTTTCGGTAAAATACAACAACGACGACAATAACAATTTCAACCCTTTCATGTACGCTCAGAGTTGAAGTTGAAGTGAAGAAAATATGAAACCCATTTACCACTAATTTAAATTCATAATTTAATTATTCACATGGGATTGTAAAGTTTAATATTTTGATAAAAAACGGGAATAAGTACGTTCCACGAATTTTCTGTTATGGTTCAAGTTTGTTTATTTAAGTTTTGAAATTGTCTGGAAATCTTAAAGCACGCTAATAGCTTTCATCAGCAAGGAGATATTAAGAAATTTTGTAACCACATGAAATGAATGTACAGCGGTTTGCAATATTATTAGACACACTGTCGTCAAATGAATTTTCTACTGTTCTATCTCTACATTTTTGTGTTTCATGGACTCTAACCTTGGAAATGTGTGCAGCTGTTTGGAAATGTGTGAGTTCCCAACAACATTAGTTTGTGTGCGTGATCGTGATCGAATTTTTCTATGCAAAAATGTTGAATGTTTTTGTTGAACTGATTTTAATTAAATTTTAATTGAATCAAAATGACTTTCTTATTTTCCAAATATGTTTATAGTTTTAAGCTTCTGATAAAAACAGATCTAGCAATTATGAAATTAATTTGAAACGAACCCCAAAATGACCACTTAGAATTTCCATTATTGAAGTGAACTTAAAATTCAAAATCTAATGGAAAATCCTATTATATTGGATATATCACAAAACATATGAAATATAATTGTATACTAGACCGAAACAATGATTTGTTAGACATAAATTGCTGAGTAATGGAAAATAGAGAAAACATGAATCGAAACGCCAGCAATCGGGGTAAATTTCCCATTATTTCAATACGATTAAAGTGAATCCTTTACCATATGTCTCTGTTGATTACTGGTCACTAAATCTATCCAGACTGTAGATGGTTCCATAGAATATTGTAGTGTATTGTTCGGGGTTTCAGATTCTATCTTGCTTGGTTAGTATTTCTCTGAGCTGAATAACCAAATTCAAATTGTTTGTTGCTTCATTTGTATATTGATTGTGATGTGATAGGCTTATGAGGCCAAAGAGTTTATCCGATTTTGGTTGGTTACTTCCGTTTTGTCTCGGATTCGTAAAATGTCCACTGAAGGGAAATCAATTTACGAAATGCCATCGTCATTTGTTTTATCATTTCTAAATTCTTGTCGGTTTTTCAATTAATAACAGAAATGTTCTTGTAACAATGAGGAAAAGTTAACGAATTGTATTATATTTGAAATTCATTGTGTTACATTCAAACTCTCGAGGCAAGTTAAATCCTCATCAAGAAACACCTAACTATCTCAACAGGGATGGCGCTATGATGTAGTCAGCTTGTAAAGCTACATAACTGCACTAAATCGAAACTTCTCATACCACCAACGTTTGGAGCAGCGAACTGAAAGGAATGTTCGTATTCGTATCATCCTGAAAAGTGGTTTGCCTAGTCATTGTTTAGTAGGTAGACCAGAATAGAAAGCATAATGCAGTAACATAACCATTTGTTACAGTGTTAGCCACTATACAGCCTGGTTAACTCTTGACTTCCACTGTTGAACGGTTACATCAAGACACCACCACGGCCACGGCCAGTCTGTGAGCTACTGTGTTTATGGTAATATACTGAACAAACAAAACGTGAACATAAGTTTCGATCTAAAAAAAGTGGAAAATATGCATTTAAGCATTTAAGTGTTTTCCAAGAGTTAACTATTCTCGTTCTTCTACAAAATGCACTTACCTTGCACGCATTTTGCAACTACTGCAAGCAGGTTCTCTGGTTATTGGATTTAAAAAAGAAATACCGATTTAAATGAAACTTTCTTAAAGTTAATATTAAAAAAATTCACCTTAACTTCATCTTAAACTTGAACTAAAGTCAGGAAAGTCGGATTTTTATCTGGACTTTTAAAGTATATTTCCCGGAAACTTTGGTTTCTTCTTAACTTTTCATTAGAGAACTTTCGGGTCACCTGTTCCTGACTGATTAATGAATATATGAGAGCGGAAGGTAAGTGTTGTTTATGGAGAAACTTGTTAGATCTTAATTTAAAAGTTTATTTTCAGTTAATCGAAATTGAAGGATTTTGATGAATAGTTTTATGATTTGTGTACGAATGTCAGGATGAAGAACTTCTATAAAGGATTAGATAAGACTCAGTAAATGTTTTTAACTCACCTTGAAAAGTCAATTCATCCCTTCATGACACTTCTTTTCTTTACAGGCTCTCAAGTGAACACTTTTTTCCTAACGATTTTAAACTTTGGAATCCTTTTTACCCTTGGGTAAATTGTTTCTTCTCCTCGAGATAACTCACTTAGAGTGGATAAAAGGAAAGTTTTTAAGTTGTTTGATACTTATTTTTTTTCTCTCCTGCACCAAACCACAACTGTATAACATTAGATTTACAAGGACTTATGACGGATTCAAGTTGTCACTGGCATTGGATCCACAAAGTTTTATAACCTTCCTTTCACGAAAACCTGAAACTTAACAACATGTAGGCTTATGAAGTCGTACCCGTACCTATTTTTTCCTGTAGGTATATTTTTTGTATACATTTTTTGTGGGTTATCATATGGAAGTTTATTTCAATTTTGAAATGTTTATAGTTTAAGATACCCTCCATCTGCATATCATTTGAGAACATATGCAAATTGCATTGTATATCAAGATGTGGATCATCCAGATACTATACATATACGTATGAGAGGAGTTCGGTTAAACTTCTCAAGTTGCTTTTTAACAGGACGATGTCTTTTTGGTAACGACTTGAGGATTTCAACGAGCAGTTTTTCCTTGTATTTTCTAATACGCTTAAAGCTTACCTTCTTTTGATGGTTATTCTGTTGGATTTAAAAGAAATGTATCATGTTTAGATACTGTGATACCTTCTGCGAAAGATCTTGTTTCAAGTTGTACAAAAAATATTTCTTCTTACTTGCTTTACTTGAATTATTTCATACAAACTTCATAGATTTTATCCGAATACCTTGATGTTGTTTAAAGTAAAGCTACTTACAGTAGGAGGGTTTTGACTCTGTTGAAAGAGATTACACCGTGTTTTGTGGGTTTTAAACAGAAATATAAGTGACTTTTCATATTATGGTTAACGTTATTTTTTCGTTTGATTAATGAAATTATTTATAAAACAACTTAACGTCTGTTGAAATTATATGAAAATTTTATGCTTTAAAATCAATATAAAATAACAACAGATGTATAGTAGTAGCGTTGTTTAAATGGAATTCCTAGTCAGACTTCATGAATGTGGTATGCCCAAAACCATTGATTTATATAGTGGACATTATAATGTTCAGTCGACTGGTTAATCATTTTAGTTAATGACATTATGTGGTACTAAATTAGCACCGGATATAATTAAGTTAAGATTTAGTTGATACTAATACAAATTATATTATTGAATTCGAGTTTGAGTTTGAATTTGAATTTGAACTTGAGTGTTGAAACATTCATATACATGTAACACGAAGAGATATTGATTTAACTTGTTGATATTGTTCCTGTGATGGGATTAGTTCCCCTTGGCTAGACAAGCAAACACAGGACATGGAATAAGGATGATGTCAGGAAAGGAAACCCAAATTGACTGACATGATTTCCTGTTAAGAGAAATTCTCTTTGCTTCAGGTATAAACCTTTAGGTTTCTGGTTTTGTAGGTGTTTCAATGTTCGTGTAAGCAATAGACATAATTCGAAATCATCTTGAACAGGATCAGGTAATGTATACCACAAATAAATAGATCTATATTGTATGAAATTATTGTGCTGAAATGGACACAGTTATGAAAAGCCTCATGGGGTCTACTAGAGGTTCTCAGTTATCTAAACACATTGTAGCCAGGATATGATGGTAAATGCCTGGACACAAACATTTCTACTACTAAGAGTGTCGCTGGAGTTGTCATGTAAAATTGAACCTGTGGATAATGGAGAATCGTCTCGACTCCCATGACAATTTGAATAACGAAAATTATTTGAATTGATGTACATATGACTCGTAGGTACTTGTATTTGTAGAATTCCAATTACATTCAAGTGGATATATCTTCAATTCATAGGGCTTTTGACTGACTGCCTTCTATAGAATTCTATATCCATTTAACAGCCGTTGCGGTTTTGTGATAGTGCTAACATACTTGTAGAAATAGAAACTATGTATCATCCATTAGCATTAATTATGTAAATAAGACTTACACGTCAGGTGTAATTGAAAATAGATTTTCACCATTAAGGTATCGTGTATTCATTAGTAGAATTTACAGTTTTACGTTAGTGCTATTATACACAAAAATATGCAAATTCGGTTGAACAGTTTTGCAATGAGTGTAGGTATGAGTAGATTGAAAGAAAGTTATGTTTGTAAATCAACATGTTATGGCTAATATCTGAAATAATATCTCGTGTAGATTGTGCAAATTCAAAGTAAACATATTTGTTGATGCATTTTCAAATTTCAAATTTTCAGCGAATTTATTTGTTTTCTGTAGAACCCATATTAAGTGGTTCTTTATACATGTAGATAGTATAAAACCCATTTGAATATCGCGTCAACTTGAACGTAGATAAAATGAATATAACAAATTTAATGAAATCTTAAAAACCTTTCAAGAAACATGAATGTAGGTATTCGTATCAAGTTCATGCAGTGTCCTAAATGTAACGACTTGATACTTTGGGTTATATGATATGCGTCATATTTGGTAATTAAAATAAATTTTCATTTAAAACTTTAACATATATCTACATAATACTGTTTGAAAGTCTTCAAGTATAATTAGATTTGGGATGAAGGGACTTAAGTTCTTATGGTTGTGGTTTTATTGTGCATAAGCATAAGGTTTCTTTTTACTACTAGACAGATACCTTCACTATGAATCTGAGTAGAATGCTGTAATTCTGCTTTACTACTTTCTAGAATACTAATTTTGATGTAACCCATTACACTATAACACCAGTTCTCTTAGTGTTAGTTGTAGAATTTTAAAAGGACCTTTTCTTTGAAGCATATTATATATATTTTCTTTTGCCATTTCTGTTGCACTGAGAAAATTAATTAAAATTCATGTCTGAATTGAAGTTTTCTTCAAGGAACATCTGTTAAAAGTTTCTCTCTACTTTACTTTACTTTTGGCATGATAGCATATCTTTAGATTTAAATGTTTTATTCAATACATTTGACCACATTCTTAAGGATTCTTAAGTGACAACTCACTATATCCATTCATAAAAAGGATTTGATTTGTGAAGTGTTAAAGCGTTATTTGTATGATGTACCTAAACGTTTACAATGTTTAATTGAATATGAGGTATCATTGAAATATTGAAGGATCTCTTTAACCTTCATACGGTCTTCAAAATTGCTGACGTAAATGGGCTTTGGGTCTTATTTGACCCAGTAGAAGAATTAAGTTGTAATATATGATTAACTCCTATTATTAGGGGTTGTATTTCAATAATTTAGACGATTTCAGTGAAAAACAAAAGTTACTTAAATTTCTCTTTATTAGAATTCATTACAATTTTGAGTTACTAGGTACATTTAGTACAAAGGGTCACAGTTTTTGAATGATTCCTACAAATAAATTTATTGCATCTGAGGCAAACCAATCCTGTTTTGTTATCTGTTTTTTGGCATAACTGACATCGACTTCTCTTGGCTGCTTTTTTCCCTGTATTTTTTTCTGGCTGAGTTGATGATGACGATTGTGGATCATTTTGAGATATATCTCGTATCTTATTGGCAATTTCTAGTGAAAAAGGTAATCGAGGCAATGTTTGCCTTTTTTTTATGTAGGGGGTTACAAGATGCATACCTAGATTTTCTAAAAAGTAGCGGCGCTTAGCAAGACAACCTTCTTTCCAGGCATGGTTAGCCGATTTGAATAGCACAAATGCATTATAAGCTGATATATCGACTATATTGCTGAACACCACTTGAGGCCATCGTTTTGTCTTCCTTCTGCAAGTGTAGCAACTTACTGCTTTATCCAGTGTATCTACACCACCTTTACACTTGTTGTAATCTAATATTAGTGCTGGTTTTTTGTCTGTGCGATCACTCTCTTTTGAGTCATGATGTAATGTACTAAGAAGATTTACAGATCTATATTTTTTCGGGATATAGGACACGAGAGTAGTATCCTTGGTAAAAGCAAACTGTGATGAAAAGATCGGTCTTCCTTTTATGTTTACTATTTCTGGTGGTAATTCGGGCTTGTTTTTGCGCATTGTTCCTACTAGTGTGATCTGTTTCTCCAGTAATTTTTGTCCCAGTTGATACGACGTGAAAAAGTTATCGGTTGTAAGATTGTGGCCCTTTAGCCCTACAGTCAAATCAAGAACTACACGCAGACCTTGATTTTTTTCTGGAATACTTCCGGCTTCCTTGCCTGCATAAGGTTGAATGTTCCAAACATAACTCGTTGCAGAATCACAAAGTACCCAAAATTTTATTCCGTACTTCGCGGGCTTTGATGGCATATACTGTCGAAATGGGCATTTTCCCCTGAATGCTACCAACTGTTCATCTATAGTCACATTTTCGGAAGGATTGTAAAGCTTCGGTAATATCTCAACCCACTGATTCCACAGCTCGCGTATTGGAGTGAATTTGTCTAACAAACGCCGTTCGCTTCTAGTTTCTCTGTTGTCGAACCTTATAACTCTGGAGATTTTTTTGAAAGTCTTCAGTGACATGGTTGCTGCAAATATTGGTCTTCCTTTTTGAGAATCCCATAAACTTTCAGAACTTTCGTTATTTGATCGAAATACACCAGACAACAATAGTAATCCAATGAATGCAAACAGTTCAATGCGGTCGATATCAATCCATTCTTTTTCAAATATGCGTCTACCCTCAATGTTAGTGTACTTCAAAATATTACGCATCAAAGGTGGTGGAAAAAATAATTCGAACCTTGAAAATTCTTCTTGCGTGATTCTTGAGGATGAATAACGAGTCAGCCCTGGTATCAAGTTGATGACATTTTCCCTCGAGACTCTTCCGGAAATGTTTCCAAAGGGTTTTTGGAATAAGTTATTTGGCCATTTTTTGACATCATTTTGTCGTTAGTAGCAAATGCATTTTCACTCTCACCCGAACTATTATCCGATGAATCAGCTTCCTCAACATGGTCTTCAAATTCAGAACAAGATTCTTCCTCATCCGACACTTCCCCAAAACCGCATTCAATATCAATATCACTCATATTCAAATACAAAATTTAGTAAAATCTTCAAACTTATTTACGTGCAATTCACTCAATGTTTATTGTAAGAATGGAATAGTTCTGTGAATAGAACAAGGAAACCATAAAACAAATCGATTAGAAACTTGATAAGAATAAAATGAGAAACTACGTTCTTTTAATACGTATGGTCAAATTTGACCCGAGGACCGCGAACGTAAAAAAAATTGTAGGTGGAAAAATTAAGGATATTTTTATAAATCGATACACGAAATATATTAAGCTGAAAACTTTAGTAAAAGTCATGAAATATCAAACCCCAAAGAAAAGCGGTTACAGAGAAAACTTTATTGCATTCCTCAAATGGGTCAAAATTGACCCGAAGACCGTATGAAGGTTAAAAATTTTTCAGTCGGAAATCATACAAAACTCATTCAATGGAAATAATCAAAAGTGAAAAAGCAATCAAATTTATTTATTTATATTTTACCATATTCAATTCAATTTTTTTTTGTATTTTTGTTTTATACTAAAGAACAATTGAGTTGAATTGATTGATTAATATCGATTTTAAATGAATTCAATGTTGTTTAACATTGATATCACAAATATATATCTACTACATTTTGTTTACTCCATTTCAGTTAACTGATCTAGAAACATTTAACAAGATACACTCAATAAAGAGAGACAAAATATATTTTGTGTGATTTTTAAATATTTACTTTTGTCATGGATACACAGACTTGAAACAATTTGCATTTCCACGTACTGCTTCCCCAAAAAACTTGTTTGACAGAAACGCGATAAGTTTATCGTAGTGAAATTTTTTACTTGAAGCAACTTTGCTCTCATTTGACGCAACGTCAGATTTTTCAAACTCGCATAAAGTTCAGTAACACACGAAATCACTTGCAACTTGTTGGTGAAGTGCATCGCACTGATCCTTCGAGGTTGGCACGCTTTGCTGTCAATTGGCGCAACGTCAGATTTTTCAAACTCGCATAAAGCTCATTTGCAATTTGTTGGCAATGCAGTTAACCAAATTAACTCTTGAATTCGGTTCCAGTTAGGAAATTGATTTATTTAACAGAAATGGTTGTTCGCAGAGTTCTCTATTTGCTCAGCTTTGTTAAATTAACAAATTCAATTTAACCAGTTCCATGGGAAATTTCAGCAGTTCCCAAAATAAACTTTTGATCAGCTGTTTTAGCTACACATTTAAATATCATTTATTTAGGAATTTTTCAAAACCAAAAGAAATAATAAAAACTCCCAGAGAAAATAAAACAAAACTCTTTCCTCCCCTTCAATAGAAATAATAAAAACCAGTTAAACCCAAAGCAGCTAAAGTTGATTGACGCAATGGGATATTCTATGAACTGCCTGATTTCCCAGCTGGGTTATTTCCACAGACTGAGATGAGAGAAGTTTTGCATATTTTTGTTTATAAATGAAAACTCATGCTGTATAAATTCATATTTTAATAAATTAGAGTAGAAAATTGTTGATCTACAGCTATCTATGAATTGTTTCATGGAAAGTATTGTATCACGAACGCTTTGCATCAAAATTCGACACTTTCAAACTTGAAATAATTTCTTAATTAGTTCCCACCCCTGTTTAACCCAATTAATTTCGAAGGTTAATTTAAATTACGACTGATAACCATTTAAGACCATCCAACCTCATAAATAATGAAAGAAAAAGAATTAAAATTTATTAACCAACATCGCGGTTAATTGCAATTTATTTTCGTATCGATTTACCTTGAAGCTGTTGTTCCTTGAAATTTGTCTAAAAATATATTTTCTAATTAAATTTTGTCGGGAAAATTCTTGAAATTTTTAATCCTGCTACACGCATATATCCTTCAGAACGTTTTTAATAAATAAACTCAATTGAACTGCCAGAAGAGAAACATCATTTATTGTATATCCTATAAAGCTTTTTCACATTCATCGAATTTGATTTACAATAACAGGCAAGTCCTTAATAACTTTTACGAAAACACTTTACGAGGGTGATATTGATTAAACGCGAAGAAGCATAGATGTATGCCTATAAATATTTTTTTAAATTTATTAAACGAAAAGTGTTGTGTGCCTTCATGTTATGCAACATACTATAAACAATTCATACAAAAATACGTGGATTATCTCATAAATACACCAACAAATTGATAAATGAAACAATCATCCCTACATAGTTATTTGATTGGCTTTCATGTTTTGTGCCAATCAAAATGAATCGATGTGCTTCCCTTTATTGGTGTATCAAGGCATGTTAAGTTGATAAACCCTATGAAGTCTAGGCTTTATTTTTGTGTCTGAATGTTGTAAATAAACATGCATGTGTGGCAAATGGTTTGACCACAAACCAAATCAGACAGACAAAATGAAATATGTCCTCAGAAATATCCTCGTGATTTCTTTAATAAAATTTTTATTTATTATTGAATTGATGAAGTTTATCGATTCAATCTACTGTATGCTATTCAATTTGTGATTAATTTAAAAAAATCACACACATTTTTACTCGTAGGTAAACTTCCTGGATGTAACGACCCGGCTGGGTCAATACAAAATGCAGTTGATTCAATTTGTAAATACAGAAACCAAAAATACAATTTGAACGTTAAACAAAAATAGTACAAAAAAAATTGAATAAATTTTAGTTAAAAATTGAATAACCCATCTAGACAGTGTTGTGTTATATGAAATTGAAAATCATTTAACATTTTATATTTGGCAGTTATCGATGACGGATAAATTGGGAAAAATTAATTTCCGGTTTATGATCGTGACATGCAAAGAGTGTAACACCTCAATAACCCTTTAAAGTTGAGTTCATTTACTGACTCTGAATGAATGGTCAAATATAATTTCATTGAACAATACCTAATAAACGTGGAATATACCATGGCAATAACACATGCAGTATGGAATAATATCTGCAATGTTTCTGATTCTGGTTTTGGTATATTTTTCGAGTTTCGACTGAACAATCACTCGTTGTTGCATAATACAATTCCAATTGTATTTGTTACGGTGTTTTGCATGGAACAACAGGAATATTTTATTAAATCGAAATGGAATTCGCGCATTTTAGGTTATCCACAAACAGTTAAATATTGACCGGAAGAAAATTGAGTTGCTAATTAAGTTCAACATTTTGTATAAACAGAACCATGGACATATTTTGCATACTTTAAATATCTTCTTGCCACCATATACACAGAAAATTTCAGATCAATCCGACAAATATTCTCGACGTTACTCGCAATGTATATGTAAAACCAGTTTTACTGTCACTATGCTTTCAAGCAAGATTCTTCGGAAACGGCTTAACCAATCCGAGTCGAATTTTTACACAAGCTTCATAAATATATTTTCAAGTAATTTATAGAAGGGTTTTCCTCGCTGATAAATATTCTTTTATTTTATAATTTTATTTTCATAAAAACATGAAGCCGTCATTTTGATGATTTCTTCGATTATCTGATAGATAATATATTATATTAACAAAATCTTTTAGTATCAAAGTCTCAAAGTGCAGAAGATCGACTCCGGTAGTCTTTAAAATTATTCTTATTACATTTACTACCATTATTTGCCAATGAATTTGAGCAAATTACAACAAATATTAGTTGAATCATTGAATTCCTGCAAATCACAAACCCTCAGACCACAGCAATATTGTCCAAATATTGGCAGTAGCTGTCGCATAGAGACGTATCTATCTACTTTCGATTTTCATAAAACCCATCATTAATACAAAATCAACACTTATACCAAGTTTACGTATACGTGCATATATACATTTTGTCCACTTAAAACAATGTTGAACCATCAAAGGGTAGATAAAATGCAATTTGTTCTATATCACTTGCAAATGGTCGCAAGAGAACCGAAACTAAAAGGATTAGGGAATGCTGCAGTACAGTATCCTGATACACACATATTCTCTAATACAAAAGGTTCATTCTATAATACAGTTTTGTTTAGGTTTCTAGTGAAATTTTTAGGTAAATACACTTTAAGCCTGAATAAATCTTTGCAGGTTTACTTTATGGAAGATTTATCGCTTGTCAGGATGTATCCTTTGACTTCTATGCGTATTGATTGAACTTACTTTTCAATAAGATATCAAGTTGAAAATGAAAAATTAATTTCCATTTAGTGTTACGAAGGACTTAAAGTTTCCTTAAATATTTTCCACAAAAATTAGGAAAATCTCAGCACAAGATGAAAGTTCAAATTGCGTGCTGCTTGAGTAACGACTAAATAACGAATTTAATTGCTTCATTACCTGCCACCATGACCAGCACTTTCTTCATGAACTTAACTACTTCCGTGTATCACACCTTTCTTATATAAATTTATTTTAGTTCATAATATTTATTAAAGACTCCTTATCGTTCCCAGAGGTATATTTCAAGGGTTAAATGAGTTAAGCTTATCGTAAACCTTTTGAAAGTCTTTATGGTAAAAATTCTTTTTTCAAGGTTTTGATTTTGTTGATAATCAGGATTTAGTACTTTCCTCTTGAGGATATTAACCTCTAGGTGTTGTTTCCAAATTGTAAACAAACAGGCAACTTTGTTCAGATATATCCTCATGATACTGGAATGAAGAAATCACATATCCTTGACCATTTAAATGAAAAGAATAATCGTAAATTGTCGAATTTGAATGGTTGAGCCATTTTTCGTTCAAAATCCTTACAGTTTCTTTATACTGTTCAAATATCCACATTTTTACCTTTGTATAGAGTGCAAAATCTTGATTCTAAGTGGAAAATTGAGGAACCAGCATCCATCTGAATGCCACTAACCGAGACTCGCCAAAAAGCGTGTCGGTCAAATTGCTCATCGTATTTTTCTGATTTCCTTTTATCTACGTGTTTCTCTTTCTTCTGAGTTTACAATCTTGATTCTAAGTGGAGAATTGGGCGAGTATCGTTCATTTAAATGCCAACCGGTTATGGGAAAATGTGTCCAATTGAAATTTACGGTTTCATCGACTGCACACGAGACTGTCCTGTAATTGACATGAACCAGCAAAACATTGAAAATTACCAACTCCGTTATGTGATAAATGAATATCCTTAAATGTTATTATGTACCTCACCACCTGTCATAGCATGAACAATCATTACTTTATGATATCCATCATAATTGATCACTCATTGTCATCTAATTATCACCAATACCAGTTCACCACCCGTTATCGAAGTACTATTCATTTATTATCATTTATCAAGTGTTATTCATCGTTTGTTTGCCTTGAAACCTAAATAACCCGATTGTAGCTGATGGAATCTAGTATTAAGTACTCTCAAACAGTTACTATATTCAAAGTTTATTTTTGTATCCCCCCAATCCATCATAACTAGACTACGCCTATGACATATTGAATAGGTTTGAGATTATCATAAATCCAAAGCTTCACTTTCACCCAAACAATCCGGGTTGTTTCGGGTTACTTCCTGTCATGTAGTACATGTGTAATCGTCGTTAAAGAATAATCGATAACACGTTTTTTCATATAATACGTAGTAGATATACTATACTTCACAAATCAGCCTGGAACCAAAACCCTGGGACTGAACTTCCTCAAGACTGGCGCTGAATCGTTAAACAAAGCCAATATTATATATGAGCGCGGAAAATATTAAAAGGATAAAGGATGATTTGGGTTCAAGAATATTCCAAGAAAAATGCTTAAAAGTTTTGATCGAGTTTGTTAATAAGGGAAACTGGAAAAAGTTTCATACGGGTATACCCTGAGATATGTTCAACAAGTGGAACATCCTTTGTGATCCTGCTAACGTCAGGAATTCTGTTCAGTGTCTTTCAAAATGTACCACAACTTATCGCTCCTTTCGCTTGACTTACATTTTGTGGTGGAAAATATGTTTATTCCAGAGGATACAAGGATACAAGGATACAAGGATATGACTATGTGATAATTTAAAAGAAGCATGAAACTTCCATTTTTATCGTTTCAGCACTTATCTGTTATAGACCGCTTAAAAGCATTGTAACCATTAACCCTCCAAAAAAGCTCATCGCACTAAACATTTTAATTGCATTAACGTCAATTGAGTTATACTCGTATATAATAAAATTATTTTTGATTGATAGATTGTAATTTGTTTATGATTATGAAATATAGCAACTTAATAAACTTGATGTGATTTCGTGTTGTTTTAATGAAGTGGCAGTCATTTTGTTTTATACATTTTTTCGTGTTAACATAATTCGATTTTATCTGGTATTCATTAAATTTTTATAGGCTGACATTTTTACGGTGCGGTTCGAAGGTATACCACAATCGTAAAGAATTTAATTGGGGATGATTTGTAACAGAAAACTGTTATACACTCAATGACTTTCACCATAATTTCTCTAATTTCCATTTTGACAGTCCAGTCCAGAAAATTTGTCATTTTGGTTATGTTCCAAAACCATAATTGATGTTGTACCCTAATCTCTTGCTAATGCAATATAATCATTTATCTCAATATCAATCTTAATGTCCTCGAAAACAACCCTGTGAAAGATGAACTAACTTCCTTCTACACGACTTCCGCATACATTTACCATGTTTCTTAAGGACTTGAACTTTTTAATCAGTCGAAAACGCAATTGCAATACAATGTAACGACGTCTTGTAGAATGTGATGTTAGTACTTCATTCGATTTTATGTTTAATGATATCCTTTTGTTGTTAAACTCAACACACATATTCGATGGTAATGTTTTAAGGAACACGACTCACTGTCGTTTCCTTTGATAGCGTTATTATTTCCTTATCCTTGCCAATGACAATGTCTTCAAATAACAATATCGTAAAAGTAAATTAAATTTACCTTTTAAATTGAGACTGGGAAGGCAAGCAAGCAAAGACTATTAAAAATTGTCCAACTTTCATTTATTCAGTATAATTTCATTCCGTTTCAGTTATGCACTTTATGGAAAAATGTCCTTAAAACTGCACTGCAACTACAGCATGTAGTGATTTTCATTTCAAATTGAAGAAATTTACTCCAACACGAATTGAACAAACAAGTTCTCCTTCATCGCGTTGCAGCGATTCACCCTGGGAGGGGAAATTGAGAGATTTTTGGTTTTTCTTTTAACAAAAATTTTCCCTATCGACACACACACTTGTGAGTCGTCTGGATTTCAATAAATCAACAGGAAACCCTGAATTTCGTGTCGCAATTTTTTGGTGAATTGAATGAATAAAAATTTGTCGATTGCGGGATGGGTGAATATCCATAAATCCAGATTCGTAAATTATTTTTATAGGTTAATAAAATTGTGACAATGAATGTAACATGCTTTTAAGGTTGTTATATATTTTTTTACTGCCTCGGGTTAAGGAGGGTCAAAGTTCCATTATCTTTGCGGATGACAGTGATTTGATGTTTGTGATTAGGAACTTCTTGGTCAGGTCAAATTTTTATTATCTTTATCGTGTTGACTGGATTTGTTTTGTGTTTTACCAGATAACTTTCTGTAGCACTGTAGCAGAGTGATTAAAATTGTAGAGCCACTTAATCCAGACACTCTGTAAAAGTTTCAATCAATATCCGAACGTTTCATGTGAATAATAACCAAATAAATTGGGATCCCATCATAATCACCACGAAAAAACCCATTAGAGGTACTCATAACCAGTAAAAGTTTATGAGCCATTAAGGTAAATGTGCAACGAAGGGATGTACCTACGTAAAGTGCAACTAATTTCCCACAACGATGTGATGCAGTGGTGGAGCAATGGGTTTTTATACAGCATAACCTCATGTGCTTAAGACAACCGACAATTTTGTTGTTCGAATCCAACGAAAAAACACATTCACTAATCTTTAGCAACCAACACAACGTAAATAAATTAAAATTACTTCCTGTTCAAAATGCGTCCAGTTTCATACAACTATAATGGATTACATGCATTTCATCATGCATGCCAAATTACTTCCTCACCAAAAATAACATTTTCCAACTGGAAAAGTCTGTTTAAAATAAAAACAGAAAATTTTCGCAGTCAATTTTCAAAACTATCTCCCCATCATCCCCATTTTGATTCCCTTGTGAATGTACTTGTGAATAGAGTACACGGAAGTACTTCATCTAATTATTATCCAAGATTAAATCGACTTTGCATTCATAACAAAACCCGGAGAACATATTAGGCTGTTCCGATTTAGGTTGTTCTATTATTTATTAAGGGACGATGTGACTAATCCCTGTTTTCAAATACTCATTTGATTTTTCCCTCTGATATAGTTTTCAGAAACAAAACCTTGTGACCATGAGATTGATACTTCTACTATTAGTGATTCACGAGGCAGGTTATGATAGACCAATCAATTTGACGTTACTCTGGATTCCAGGTTTGAAATTGGAATTGATTGTTTCATAAGAAAGGTACTGGAAGCGACTGCAGATTAAACGTTGGCATTTTTCAGGCTTCGAAAGAGAAGTTATTGCTCAGGTTATCCACCGTATTGAGGTGGAAACGTAACTGAGAGTAGCACAATAATGGAAAAAAGCACGGAAAAATTCATCATCAATACCAGAAAGTTTTCCACGACCACGTACCACAGCAGCATAGAAGCATTCCAGGTGTTACAGCTCCTACTATGAAACAACAAAATCCATTTACAAACCTGCTAAGGTTTTTGATAAATTCACCTTCACACGAATTCTCTGTTCCTGATATGAACTTTAAATTGAATTGCCAAACGTGCAATTCACATTCCGTTGATCTACTCGCATCCTTTTCAGAACATTGACCGGGTCATTCTACTCCTTTCAATTTTCAATTTGATTCTTCTACGTCAATGTTATATAGAGTTTGCCAAAATAATTTAAGATGAATCCCGAGAAACTATTTTATCTATTCGAGAAAATAATCCGACAGGTTGCAAATTCCTTGTGGCCTCACCAACACATTTGAGAATCCTGGCAAATTCATCTTTATCGATTCGTCCTGATTCAATTCAATTTTATAACGTAAAAAAGGACTTCGGTTTTCTATAACATATTACCATGACTTTGGGAATGTACCTATAAGACAATCGGACTTTCTTAAATTGTCTCATCTTGAATTTGTATCCATTTTATTTGTTCAAGGATTTAAATAAACAAACACTAAAAAGGATTCGATTTACAATTTTATTTCATAAATTTGAGATTTAAGAAAAAATTTATACGAAATTTTACACCAAAAACCAAAGCCACGAAACACCCATCACAAGCTTTATATCAAGTACTACCAATTGTATCTATAAGGAAAAACATGAGATTCTGCTTTAAATGTCTTCTCTGTGAAATCCTAGAGCATCCTTGAAAGTAGAGTTTTTGCCATATATTCGTATCTCTGTACTAGTCCTGATGTTTGCATTTCTTGTGAATGTTTGTACAGAATTGCATATGATACTGAATCGGATATCGTGTGAATGCATTTTGAAAGGATATCGAACAAGGGATATAACACTTTTATTTGAATGTTGAGTATCGCAGACATTTGGTACGTTATTTATTATTGAACTATATCGATAACTTCCAACTGGGATTATGCTAATGACAATAGCTTCAAGGAAGTTGATACAAGATATAGCCAGGTGAATTTTATTGTCCTTTAAAGCTTTTCAAATGGTTTCATAACATTCCGAATAGGGGGATAAATACTAAATTTTAAATAGAATTCCTTTTAACACAACACAAATGAAATGGAAGTGAACAAGTTCAGGTTTTAAATATTTAAAATTCCTTTTTTCGTTCATATGAAGAAATAAAATTCAATTCACGGTTTTGCCATACATTCACCATCTTGGGAATTTTAAATTTTATTTGGTTATCGTACGAGACTTTAAAGATAATTTTACTAAAATCCATAGATATAGGTATATATAATACATTCATTATTATCATATTCAACTAAAAACTTATTATGAAATTTTCAATTTCACATTCAATTAAACAAATTTTCACATAAAATTTTACAACAAAACATTCAACATATCAACTGCATGTCTTCTGATCATATTAAAATGTTAACGCCACATTAGCTTTCAACTATCGTAATCATTTACAGATGAAATTATTGGATATGTAACGATGTATCGTCGTGGATTCAATGTTACATATCTGCACATGCACAAATCAATAAAATTTTGAATTTTCGTATGACGAAGCGTGGTGAAAGAGAGAGAAAAAATATACGAAGATCCGCACAAAGAGAAATTGCAATTCCATGAAAAGATTCACTTCTAACCTCGGCACTTTGTGGTTTTGTAGCAAATTCAGAAATTATCCTCTTATCCAAATTAGATAACAGATGAGAATGTTATAACAATGAGATTTGTCAAAACAGGTAAAGAGTGCCAAAATACACGACTTGAAGTGTTAAATGACAAAATCCCATGTCAGGACTAACATAGGTACCTATCTGAATGCATGTTACAAACAATTCTAAAGCATAAATTTCAATTATAGGGTAAAGTTTATGTTTGTCCCATTCAATTGTTGGAATCTAGTTAAGTTTTTGGACATACAACTATTTTATTCAAACTTTAGATGGAGTTACAATTGGTGTTGAACATTCCAAAAAGGATATCATTCATCAGGTACATAATTGCACTCTTCGTATGACTACGATGTGACTAGTACCTTGACCACCTGATCTGCTTGTTAACTATGTTCATAGTGAATCCAGGATCTGTACAAGCTATTGAATAACTACGTATGTGTTATGTGTATATGTGTAGTTTAAATTTATTATCACTTTACCTAAAGCTTAATGCACTTCTGTTGGGGATATTTCGGTAGGTTTCAATTCTACATATTTATTGTCCAACACATATCGTCTAACTTTAGAAACGATGAAAAATGATATATGATGATACCTTCATTCTGAAAATGGACAATAATGCCACACACATTTTGGTTTTGGTGTCATGCATCTGGACTTGTGTAAAATATGAAATGTATTCGAACCTTGACTAATAACCCTTGTATGACATGATGAAGGGTTTTGAATTTTATTGTAATCAAATGGGGTTTTCTTAAATTTCAAAAATTTGTTATGCAAATAACTCACATCTTGTTGGACAAATTCAGCTCTAATTCATGGATATCCCACTATTCTTGACTCATATCTCTTATAAAACTTTAAGAGTTCCTTCTAGTTCCATGTGATTTACGCATCTGTGATGGCTGCAAATAGCTTTCAACTTTACTTGATTCACAAATAGGATACAGGACGATAGTCCTTACAAGCCAGAATGTCAAATGTCGCCATATCTTGTCTGATACACGCATCTGTAATAGCCGCAAACAGTTGCAGAACGCACAGGAACAAGTGTCCAATTTACGTGATTCAATTTTATTAAGAGACAGGACACTTTTCATGTCCTGAATTGTGTTTTTTCCCTCAATAACTTGAGTCAATAGTACGTGCAGGACATGTTTGTGTCACAATTCATTCTATTTTTAATTCCAAATTCCAAGTACAGATGGCTAATTTACAAAATATATTTACGAGTAAACATTCAGGTGAATCAATTTGTACACATTGAGTATAGACTTTACGTGACCGGATGATGATGTGTGTTTCTTCAGGTGCGGGTGCTAGACAATATCACTGATCCTTGTGTTATGTGATATTTGAAATTTGTCACGTTTTATTTGATTGTCACGTGATATTTATATCTACATGTTGTGATTTAAGGATATTCAATATTTACTGGTATTAAGTTAAAAAATTAAGCACCACAAAAATATCCTTGAAAGAAGCCACATGCCATCTAATACGATTTTGAATATTCAGATATTCAGATTTCGTCCTTAGTTTGTATTTTTACGATTTCGACCTCAAAAAGGACACTTAAATACAGAATGAAAGAATAAATCGATGTAAATATTACATTGGTCAGCATCAATTGAAATGTGATGAAAAAGAAAAATTCGTTTTATCCTGTTTCAAGGACCAAAAACCAATAAGGATATTTTCATAGATGTAATAAAAATCTTAATATTTACATTTGTACCACAGGAAAAGTTCAAACAAAAATTATATAAAGGTCATGAGTAGAATGTGTTTGTTGGATGAAGGACGAAAAAGGACGATTCAGAATTCGATTTAGAATTCAATGGAAATTCTATTTGAGTAGGTATGTGATTGCGTATAACACCTTTATTAAACCTCATAAACAAGAAGTTTGAATAGAAAACGATATACCTTTTGAATATCCTTTTCAAAAGGATAACGATTGGAACAAGGGGAAGAGAAATAATTTTTGCATAAAACTATTTAACGGGGATCATTTAAAAAGCACTAAAACAGGATTATCACAAACTGTAATCGAATATCCTTATACTTATTATGTGTGTGAGATATAATCTATCCAAGGAAACATATTCGTTTAGCATTACTTAAACTTTAAAAGGATATTGTTGCTCGATTAGGTAGCCCCACATGATTTGAACCTTCTAAATTAAGTTCAACATTATTTTGTTAGCCAATTTCCCAAGGATAAAGGATTCCTTTTGGGGCTTTTACAGCTACTTGTTACCAAACACAAAAAGAAACGAAACCGTCAACCAAAAAAAGAGAAAGGAAGTAAAGTTATAGTGAAACAACTTAGGCAAATCACTGGGCTACATTTTCATTGTATTAGTGTTTTAGACTAAAATCAAAACACAAAAAAGGATTTTCCAACCATTCCCCCAAGGGAAAATTAAGGTTAAACATTTACCCAAGTCACAAGTCAGTCATAAAATATTTTACAACTTTAACCGAAAAAAAGGAAAAAAGAATCACTTGTTCATTCTATTATTATTATTTTTTTCTTTTTTTTGGTCTACAGGTTTCCTGGGGAATGTATGAGAAAAATTTATTTAAATTTTCCACCAAGAAAATGCTTTCCTTGATGTGAAAAGAAAAAATTTAATAAACGAAACATTTTCACATACATACAGTACAGGCTACATTTTCGTTAACTTTACACTTCCGTTATGTCGTAAACATGCCCGCGACAGCCATATTTTATCCGAAGGATGAAAAATATCAAAATCCTTTATATCAATTTGTGCAGGAAGTCCGGGAAATTATGGTTTCCCCAATATTTTCCCTTTTGAAAAATGCCGCTCAATCAAGTGAATCCTTTCGAAAAGTTTCATTTATTAAATCTATAGAAGTCGAGAATTCACACAGACTCGATAAAGATTGTAGTATGCTGCAAGCGGAAATTAACGCGATAGAGAGAGCAGCAAAACTAACGCAACTGAAAGTCACAGTCGACTGCGAGAGTCAAGCGACTCTGAGAACACTGGAATCTAAGACAATCAAGTCAAAGGCATTAATGGTTTGCCGAGATGCACTGTTTTGGATATGAGACAAAGAACGGTCGAAAGCCGAAGGCTTATAGTAGGAAGAGAATCCTTCAGAGTTCAAAGGGTTGGACTATTAAGGAACTTTGCCCACGTTTGGAAATGCCTCAGGTCTTCAATTCTACGAAGGATCTTATTTCGGGTTAGATATCCTTCACCACAAGCTGTCAAAATGTTCCACCTGAAAGTGTCAAAAGGTTAAAATTTTGATGAAAACTATTTTCGTTTGATAAATTATTCCAGAAAATTCAACAGCAACTTAATCTGGATATGAAACCCGGGTGGTTTTTCGGGAATAATAAATCGTTGTGTGTTGAAAAATTTTGCCGGATTTGCATTCCGCTGCATTTCAGGTTGAGGGTCAAACTAAGATACGAACGTTTTGTTGACCAAACCGTATAACTACCCAACGAATTAGACAAGATTAATTGTAACCCAGCACTAGTGTATGTGTGTGTGTGGTGCTGGAATGTTAACCCGGGACACGGGCAATGGTCACGACTAGAATTTCTGCTGATTGCAACTTAAAACGTGGAAAACTCGTAGAGGAAACATTTTCGCATTTTTATTTTTTTTACTTACATAGATGTACCCGGGTTATGTTATCCGGGTAGTTTTTCCAACAAATTCAAAATGGATCTGTGATAGCCATTTCTCATTTAAGAATTATGAATTCATTTCCTTTACCATGATCCTGAGGGAAAACTGCTAAACCGAATATTTTCGGGATGCACAGTAATTAATTAAGGACATCAACAACACGTGATGGACATTTCTGGATTTAGATACTCATGGAGTTACTGCACCTAGAGTAGCTTTGAGATTTAAGGTGACAAGAAGTCTTTAATAGTTATCCTTGAAGTGGACTTAGTCCTTTAATAGCTTCAAGGAGTGGCTCCAAGGAATGGAACGTACAGACAATTTGAGGTTTCTAGGCCATGAAATTTTGATGGCTTCATTAATCCGAGATCAGTTAAACACATGAACTGTTTGGATATGGAACATTAGCCTGAAGGATTTGTTTCTCTGTCCCAGATATTATGAGTGCAACAGGACGAGTTGAATTCAAAGAGAGAGACAGTACACATGTTCAAAATGTTAAATCCATCTCCAATGGCAATGCACACTTCACTCTTCAACGAGCAATTAACATTCACAATTTTCGATTTGTTTCTGACTGAATCCGGGATAGTTGCGGGTTAAAACCCTGTAGGGATATAAAAGATAGATATAGAGTTAACCGAATGAAAACAAGAAGTCAATTTTTCCACAGTATGAATTTTCCGCTTCCACAATTTTTTCCCTCATATCCTCCTTCCGTTCTGTGGTGCTTCAAAAACCCGTCGTCATGTGTCACAGGATTCTACCCGGTTTTTTATATCTATATTTTTTTCTAATATCTCATAGCTATTCTCAGTTGTTTGTATTTCATTCCATTTTTCAATGTGTTCGACATTGGGTTAAAATTTAAAATTTTTTTTTACCACAAAATCAATTCAACTGACAATGGAATTCAGTTTGAAAGGAATTTTAGAATCCTTAATTTATTTTAAGTGCACCTTTAATCTTTTATTAAGTGTCCTTAATTTTACTAATTAAAAATTATTCAAATTTAAGTCAATTGAGGAAATCGTGGGCAACTTTGAATTCAAATTTCAATATTTTTTCCCATGAAAGTAATTCAACTGAGACTTGAATTCAACTAGAAAGTCTTCAGTTTGTTAAAATTAAGAAGAAAAGCCTTAAATTAGTGTCCTTAATTTTTGTAATTAACAATAATTCACATTAAAGTCAATGGAAGGAAATGTATGCAACTTTGGAATCAAATTCTAAAAAATTTTCCCACAGAATGAAATGGATTGAGACTGGAATTAAACATGAAAATACTCAAGTCCTTGAAATTGAAAAAAAATCCTTAGATTAGTGTCCTTAATTTTCGTAATTAACAATAATTCACATTAAAGTCAGTCAGAACATTTTTTGACTTTTGATTCAAATTCAAAGAATTTCCACCGCGAAATCAATTCAACTTCAACTTGAAAAGAAGTTTAGAGTCCTTAATTTGTTGAAATTAAAACGAAAATCCTTAATTAAATGTGTGCAATTTGTGTAATTATCAACAATTTCCCCGGCAAAAATTCAAATTTAAATCAGTCGGTGTAATGTTGTTGCTGCAAGCTTCTGAATCAATTAGCATCCTTGTGTATAATTAAGGAAAACCGAAAATTAAAAAGTCCTTAATTATTGCGTGGAGGTTTCCTTTCACTTCTGTTGCGTGCAAACGTCCCGAACCAAAACAAATCTTCAACAAAGTCCAGAATTATCCTCGGAAAAGTTCATTGTTCCTTCAATAAAACAAATAAACATAACTTAATGAAAAGAATCAATCCTTGTTTGCGATTAGTTTATGAAATCAATGTCCCTCGAGTAATTATTGCCAAGTTAATTTGATCCTTGTTCCATTTTAAGGACATGAATCCGGTTTTTGATATGTAGCAAGTCAATTTGATTTAATAACTTTGATTTCCATTGAGAGAAGCTAAATTGTTATTCGTTTATTATGTATATAATCGCACGAAATGTAATTATTTCTATTGGGGTACGATTATCTGGGGATGAAAAATTATAGGACATGTTCCTTGGAAGTGTGCTATAATCCAGTTTGATTCACATAAGTTTCAAAACTGAGAAGTCATAATTCGAACAGAAGTATCCGCGTATTGACTGACGTACCAAAACCGGTTGTGCTGTGGTAGAGTCAGTCTCAGTCGCGACCAACCCGCCGATCAATAAACAACTCTGTTGCTCGTCGTTCCATCGACACGTGATAAAATAGAAAGTATTGATGAATCAATTTGGATAAAGAATGTACAATATGAACTCATATATATTTATCTAAACAAATTAGTTTTCATTGTTTGTTCATTTTCACCACGAAAACATTTCGTCCTATTTTAAGGACAAATCACAAACGGATTTCAATTAAATTCTTATAATCATGAAAACCGGTTTTTTGTTATTTTTTCCCAATCAAAAATCAATGAACTGATCCTTGTTCTGAATCATAAATTTCAAGAAAATGATTTATGTTCATGCCATTAACCACTTTACAGAAGAAATTGGGAAAAAAGTATGAATTATTTAAGGACGAAAATAAGAAAATATAAAACAGTGAAGGACCTCAGCAACAAAAATTGGAAACAATTCAACCAGAAACGGGTGCGGAGGAACCAGTGAAATATAAACAAACCCAGCGATGTCATAATCCTTCGGGAATCGATACATTCAAGATGTTTTGATTTTCATTGGAAACAGGGAAAATATCCTTATTTTGTCAAGAAAAACAGTCCAGTTGATTTGAAATTAAAAAGATCCTGGAAAATTCACTACAATTGTTCCCTTTCGCATCAAGTCTAGAATTTAAGGATTCGTCATAATTCGTCTTCGTCCTGGAATGGAAATGAAAAACTTAGATTGCATGCAAACTCAGTAAATCACACACACACGTCAAAAGACAATAATCCAATTAAGGCAATTTCCCAAGGATCCCATTCGTCCTGATTCCAGGATTCACACAAAACTAACAAACGACAAAGTTTCTGGTGCAATTTCTAACACGAAAAGGCGCCGATTTGATGAGGTCTTCAATTAGCTAAGTTAATCGTCATGCAAAGTTAATTACTTTCACTTTAACCCTATATAAAAATAAGGAAAATTCAAATTCCCTTGCGTGCCTTGTGTAAATTTTCCCGAAACGAATGAAAATCAGTTCATTGAACATTCGATACGAATTGAAAATGCCTTCGGGTTTAATTTTTAATTCATTTTGGAAAATTATTATATAAGGAAATTGGAATAAAACCGTGCTTTTATAATTAGGTCATTCACAACCGCCATCGGGATACCTATATCCCGGATGAATGAATGTGATTTATGCATCTGCATTGCAATTTACGTAATTTTAAGGTAAATCTATCCGACATTAACATGTTCCAGTTATTCGGATTGGCTTGTTAATTACGAAAAATTTCCTATACCTACTTGCGGGAAAATATCCGGGTTTCAATATGATCAAGTTGAAATGAATGTAGGTAATCAAATAGAATTAGCGCACGTGTATAATTTTTCATCTACATACCTACATACGTACAATACATTCATCACAATTAATCCTTAAAGATCTTAAAACAAAATTACATGAAACAGGATTTAAGTGATATAACATGTCAAGCATTCTCTTATTTACAATGAACCTAATAAAGGTTATCCCTAAATAGAATAAATAATAAAAAGCAAATTAAATGTTTAGACATAGAATGCTGTTAAACCTAATAAACACCAAAGATCATACCACAACACTTATGAGCTGTTATATAGTTATATATGTTAACCACTAAAAACCAGAAGGAAAATGAAAAGTCGTTTAAGAGTAATTTAATTAACTCCAACTGGGAAGTTAAAATCCCTGTTAACTATATAACATATTCCCTTCATTCAACTTAGTCCCCACAAATTAATAGTTGTTTTGGAAACCGAAAACCACTTACAACGTATTAAGCTAATACCATCAAAATACCAGATTGTTTGGTAAGTAGTTAAGGTTGAGAGGATTCCTTAAAGGTTAATAAGACTATGTGATATGTGCGGTTGTAATAATGATGTAAAATCATTTTATCTACTTCAATAAAATTTCTCTTGTATCTGTTTCACATATCTATCTAATATTACTTGTATTATCCTTTTATGAAAGACATTAAAACCTTGAAAACGAGCATCTTATGTATTCCGTCATCTTAACATCTTAACGAGATAGCAGAACATAATATGATTTTATTTTCTATATATAAAACTTGTCTGTTTATATTGTTTAGATTTTGATAAACAAAATACATTTGAATTCTTCTGATTCTTCTAAGAAGATCATACCTTCTTAGTGGCATCATTATTTCGTTCTTAGAAATTCTCCGGATTCCATGAATCATCTACAGAAATATACAGATGCATACTTATCGGGATAACATCGTACTAAAATAATTAAAACTTCTTTCCATACCACAACAGCGTGATAAATTACAAACCAATTTTAAATTAAAATCTGAGGTGAAATTTCATTCTCGTTTCAATTTTCTTAAGCGACATCTACAAATTGCTAAATCGAACTAGCGAAAATTTTGAGCCACACATCTCGACGTGATCGAAACGAATTTGTGGAAAAGAAAAATAGAAAAATTGAAAATCTTCAGCGACATCTCTACTTCATTAGTTGAAATTTATTTAATTTGAGGAAATTTTAAAGCGCTCAATTTGAAAACAATTTCCGCTTTAAACTGAACCAAAAACCGTTCACGTGCTTTTAGCAGTTATTTCGTGCACGTTTGTTACGGTGGAATGCACCTCTAAACCACGTGATTATCTCGAACAAAACCAAAATAATTGGACTAGTGTGAAGTTAGTTATGCGATACCCTTAAATACTCGATTAAAGAGAGTTTCCTGGATCATGTCATATAACGTAACGAACATTTTACCAAAATCGTATTCACTTTCGGTTGATTTTATGAAAGTTAAAATTTTGTTAATTTAACTATTTCAAATTTTAGCGTCGCGATGTGTTATTGTTGGTGATATACACGGTTTCATACGTTTGTAAATTCAAATGGTTTCACGATTTCGATGAAACACTTTCAATTATATGTAATTGGACTGAAATGCAGACTAATGGTCATTGATACGGGTATCGTCCCGTATTGAATGTATGTTGATACGGTGGAAATGCTGCATTTGGACAATTCAATATTTCTATAATTTTGATTGTTAAAAGTCTGTAAATGAATTGACTGTATAAATCAAAATTCAAAAGTCGTGGGAAAATTATTAAACACTTCACGTCACATGAAAGTCACAAAATTCAATTCTATTAAAGTAACGAAATAGTGATGGCGAAAGTGTTCCTTTCTCACTTCTTCAAAACATTTCCTTTAATTCAAAAATTAATTCAGATAAAGATATGAGCGGCAAATTGAAAAATGTCAAAAGAGTAACGAAGCAGTGATGACGAAGTGTTCCTTTCTCATTTCTTATTAGAGACACAGTCTCCAATTCACGATTAAACAAAGTCGGTAAAAGTTGCAAAAATCCAAAGAGGAACCGTTAGTGACCTTGAACAGTAAACTGACAAATGTCAAAAGAGCAACGAAACAGTGATGACGAAGTGTTCCTTTCTCATTTCTCTCTACAGCAACACAAATTGGATAAAACAGAAAATTTTCTAATTGGAAACATTTCTTATATATTTTCCTTTCAATAATCAAAAATAATTTTCTTATCACAGTCTTATCAACAAATTGCACAGCCATTTTCTTTTAAAGCTCTATCTCGCATTGAGTACGTTAACAAAAATTAAAAACAAAATTCAAAAAATTAAAAACAAAAATCTCCTTCACCATGGCCGCCAAACATTTTCCTTTGGGGACTGTGCAATTTGGAGTAGTCCATTAGGGGATGTTTCCTTCATTTCCGTGTCACTACCATACCCGGATGAGACGGGACTGATTGAGGACGGGTATGTTGCATCGCAGCAAACAGTCAACGGGGATGTGGGTGAAGGTGCTGGTGCTGGCGATTGATGTCGGACTGGATTCGACTGGATACGATTCAATCGATGTCCCAAATAAGTCATCAGCTTGGTTCCGGTTGTTATGTCGACTCCGGGAATTGATGCTAAAGCCTTTGAAACTTCATTTGCTGCTTGAATATATCCGGACCGGAAGCTCTCAGTGGCATGTTGTTGTTTCTGGTATTTAACTTTTCGTAAATGATCCACTGTCAATTCCAAAATATCAGCTTTCTCTAGTCGTGTAATGTGCTCCCCTTCCTGTGTCAGGCACTCCACCATTAAATCCTTCAATTCATCCAAACACTTGTTGATCCTAGCACGACGTTTACGCTCCAATAGTGGTTTCATAACTTTACGATATTGATATGTTTTAGACATTTCCATTTCAAGAACCATTTTATTATCACTTAGTATATTTTTTAAAATTAGCGCGCTTTTTCTGTCAGTAACTGTCACTGCAACTCAGTTCGATCTGAACACGATGAAGTCTTTTTCGAAAATGAACCAAAATCCAAACAGCCCTTCCCTTATAAACCACGACCAGGCAGCAGACGACAGTCGACAGTCGATCTGCCTGACTGCCGAATTGCCAACATCCTACTAACCGTGGGAAACAATTTCGGAGTGAGTTTCCCACACGAATTCAGACACCTGCCCTATAAGATAAGCACGCACAGCTGTTACTGTTGTTGTTCAACGATTCCTTCTCTCCTGCATTCGTAACGTTTCACTTCTGTGCCCTTTCAACCCGACATCCCTTACCTAAACATCACACTGATGATTCCCTACCTCAGGGAACCTTATTCCGTTATTATGGGAATGTCGTGAGTATAGCTTGCTGGATGACACGCGGTTGACGCACGTGAGTGTTCTTTCCCTTTCAATAAATCCAGCTTAAGTCAAGCGATAAAGGGAAAAAAATCAAACTCCGGGAGATACTTGAGAAATACCAGCAGAAGAAGGGTTCAAATTCGTCCCTAATTTATTAAGATGTCCCTCTGTGTGTGCAGGAAGGTGACTTGATACGTGATGGAATGATGACACTCCTTGGGCATTCATGATTGACATCAAATTTTTCGTGTTTGATATGGAAATTTCATAATGGGCTTTTCGAGTGAATCTGATCCTGCCCGGATGAATGCCGTCCACGACACGACGATGGATTGATGACACCAAGTGGCATTTTTCCCCGCCAAATTTTTGATTTTATTCGTATGGCTTCTGTGATTCAAGGTTTCAAGCTAATAGGTTTTGAGGGTATCAAGTAGCGATAAACAAGTAGCGATTCTCAGAAGCTTCCAGGACAATTGTGGATTTTGGCAAATTGCACACACGTGATTCAAAATTGTCAAAATCATCCCTGTCATAATGAACTCTGACCTCAATTGAGAGAGAGGTCGTTTAAAGTAAAACAAAATTTAATTGGGTTAAGAAACGATAAATTGATAATTGAGTTGCACCACAACTTAATGGGAATCAACCACCAACACGGGAATAAGGGAAACAAAAAATAAACCCTGCTCGTGTAATTAGGTTATTGAAAGGGATATTTCCTCGTGAGTTAAGGCGATCTACCCTCGTTCCCTTATTGTTGAGTCGTCTGTTGTCGATTTGTTCACGGCACAAGTGCAGCAGCAGTCAAAGGATAAAGGGGCATGTTGAAAACGAAGGAAAAAAAGGACTTCAAAATGTGGGAACGTGGCAAACAGCAACGTTCCCACGATTCGTAGTGCACCACTATAAGGGATTCGGGATTCGGGATTCGTCCACCACCTGTCACTATTTTTCGAATATTGTTGGGAGTGTTTTTCTCATGTGTTCCAATGAGATGAGCATGAACAGACCTCCCTCCTTCGTGTGTCTGTCACTCGAGTGTTCTCCTCGGCACTTCCTCTTATAAGGAATAGGGTTTTGTTAGTTTCTATTCATTCTTCAACGGATTCTCCCCGTGAACGTTTCGTGTTTAGTAAAATGTTTTCGATTTGGTCGCATCGTAAAGGCGATTTGACGTATACTATCAAGAAGCTTCTTAGAAGATTCGGGAAGAAGCAACACCTTACCTGCAGCCATTCCTCGGATTCCCTCGACTGCAACACGGAAATTGAAGAGAACGAAGCCAACGAGAGACTCCTGTCCTTCCTGTCAGTCCAGCACGAGGACGAAGTGGATACTGAGGCTTCAGTGAATTTTGTACGAACCAATTCCGGGACATTCCTGTGGACGACAAGGACGAATTTCGCAGTTCTCGATGATGATCTCGTCCAGCCACTGAGCTGTGCTTCCCGGAACCAGATTCCTGGGAATCAATTCAACGATCGATGGCCTGCAGCGTGATGGACACTCATCTAAGTGGGTCAGAAACCTTCAAAATGTCTTCCTTCCCATCTGACTGGGATTTTAATTTTAATTTTTGCATTAAGTGAAGCTTTATTATTTGTGATAAAATATTACTTTACCTATTAAGGAGAAACTATAGTTTTTGTTAGGTTAAGCTTTGAATCAATAAAATATATTATTCATATTTTAAATGTAGTTATTGTCTTTTAAATCCAAGAAGACTTACAAGGCTTGGTGTCTTAACTTGTTTATGACGACGAAATGTGTGCGATTTCCAACTACTCTTGATGTCCTCCATTCAATCGTAACTCAATGAAAATGATAGATATCTGTCCAACTGTTAGAGTTGGTTGTAGATAGAATTGATATTAGTAACTACAACTTGATACATGTCCAAATCTTATTCTCAATAATCATATTAGGAACAGTGTCTTTGGAGACTCTTAACCAAACGCACACGTCTATGTGTAGAAAATTTGCACGTCGTTCGTCTACTCTCTGTGTGTTCCAAAACCGGTTTCGTCGTGGCTACTCCGACTTGCGCGAACCCGGAGTTATGCGATTTTCAAATCTCGTCGACTCGTCATTTGATTGAGCGTCAGACAAGTCTCGATTATCGATTACAGACTTACTGCCACCACACTTTTG